>CM060925.1:44095000-46632500 GCA_030737875.1 Allium sativum
TCTTCAAATGTATTTACGTTTGGTGGCGGAGGAATTCGTTTCACTTAGCTGTATACCCATGGTATTTTTGGGGAAATCAATTTGTGATTTGACGGGTATGACGATGTGACATTCAAAGTAAATAAAGGTGTGATCTATACGTTATGGCCTCTAGCCTCACAATCGAGAAATGGAATAAAATCGGGTAGTTCGCAGGGTGTTAATCCCTAAAAAATCCATATGCACGTTGAGTAAAGGATACGAAACGGACATCATCAGGGCCAATCGTGCGCAATGTTATCCGAAGCACTTAAACAACCAAATATCAAACCCAAGACGAGTCAAGTCAACCAATACAACCAAGGATGATGGCACGATATGTAATGGGAAGTGCGGCCCAAAAAGGATAGAGATCGTATATCTTGTAAAGTCGCTCACTGATTTCCCGTCAAAAGACCAAGCCTGAGATGGAGCTGCAATACAGGCGCTTGCAACATCTTATGTGACTATGTCTCCAACCAAAGTTAGACACGAATCGTGGTTCGGGTGCGGAAACCATGGTCGGTCGTTCATATTGAGACAAAGCTGCTCAAACACAGGAGCAAAGAAAATCATTCATTCAACATAGGCAGAAGCGACCTCATAACATAGACGTAAGGACAAACAACGTCATGTAAAAGCAGTAAAAGGACAAGCGCCCTTGAACTAAGAAGGTCGGTCGCGCAAGGAACAGGGAAAGTCATGTCCAGTCCCACGTTCCGCTCTTATAAGAGTTTCCAAGTTTCCCAAAGCATTCACTCTTACAGGGACGCCCACTCCTATGGACCCGCTCAACTACTTAAGGCGCTCACTCCATTGAGTCACTCATGCATGACAACTAAATACAGATCTGGACAGCTGGCCACAGCTAGCCGATAGCATGATTGTAATTAATAGAATGAACGGTACGTAGCCTGCATAAACCAATTTTAGATCATTTCCCAAAGGAAGTTCACCTATAAATACATCATGGCTGCCAACATAAAGGGGATCCAATCTTGAAAACCACTAAGTGCTGCTAAATTCTATCCTCAACCATTGGTTCGGCCATGGCGTCAAGAACAATCTTCTGATCATGGAAGACGAAGACATCCTCCTTCTCTACCAATCATCCATCCTTCTTCTCCTCAAATTCTACCATTCTCTTGTATAATTCCAAGATTGAAATATATAAATGAGGTTATATTTGGTGAGTATAGAGTTGTATGGAAAGAGAGAATTGATGTAATTTGTAATCCTCGTTATAAGATTGAAAATGACCTTCACAGTGGACATAGGCCTAAATAACGGCTGAACCACTATAAATCTCGTCTCTACTTTACCTTTTTCTCGCATTTTTCATTTCTAATTGCCGAGTAAACACGGTTCCATTTATTTCTTACCAAATTGGTGAATTACAGTTTAGTACCTTGGGTGTTTAGACCATTTTTGGTGTAACCATTTTGGCGCCCACCGTGGGGCCGTGTTCCAATTCCCTTTTGTAGTTCAGCAATCTAAAATAAAAATATATCCAAAAACGCTTTCTCCTTTGAAATCATGGTCGGATTGAAGAAAAGCGGCAAATCTACTAAAGTTACTACGATCAGTGAGGATGATATTGCTAACGAAGCCATGCCTCAAATCTTGAATCAATGGGCAGGGGACACCCCTAGGCCACCTATAACGCAAGATGAATTGAATGTGGTTGTAACCGGCCTGAACGAGAAAATCGATAATAAAACGAAGATGATAACAGAAAGGTTTGATGTCCTGACCAATGTTCAAGCCAATCTATTACCACCAGATGTTGTGGTTGATACTGGTGAAAAAGAGGACTCATCAGCCTCAGACCTAGATGACCTCACAACCTAGTGGGTGACAGGGGAGAGGCCGGCGTTGAGGATCCTAAGGCCAGATCGCCACAGCATAAAGAAGAACGCGCAGCTCGGGCTATCGCAGGTCCTACCAACGTAACATCCCTAAAAAAGGATGCAAGGCGCCGAAGCTCAAACCGTTGTCGCATTGATAAAAACGTCAGTGCCGATCCCGATGAACAAGTAGGTGATGAAAGGCGCATCACGGACATGGTCCAGCGAATAATGAAGGAGAAGGCGACCCGAGAAGATGAGGAGAAAGAATGGGAGTTTTCTCCTAGCAAAAACCCATTCACAGAGGAAATCCGACAAGCGAAATTCCTGAAGAAATTCATACCTACAACAATAGCAACTTATAACGAAGTTGGAGATCCAACCATTTTCCTGTTCAAGTACGACCAGCACATGAATGGAGCTAGGGCCACTGATGAAATCAAGTGCTTATACTTCCCCGTGTGCGGCCTCACTATGGTTCACCAGACTTCCACCTAAATGTGTCGACCAGTTTGCTGATCTGGCAAGGAGATTTAAAGATCAGTTCCGACTACAAACCACTAAGGCAAGGGATGTAATGTCACTATGCAAAATGGAACAGAAGCATAGGGAAACCATTAGAGCCTTCCTTACGCGCTTCCATGCTGCATCAGCGGAGGTCATGGAACCAGAGCCTTGGTACTTATTGGCAGCCCTGGAAGGAGCTATCAATAAGAAATCAGAATTTGGAAAGCGGCCCAAGATGAAGAAACCAGAAACTCTGAAGAAGTTTTACAAAAAAGCTGAGGAGTACATGAGTGTAGAGGGTGAAACTTCAAGTGTCCAGAAGACTATAGAAAGTAATGCCGCCAGAGAAGGAAAGAGAAATGAGTCCAGGGTCGAGCAGAAGAGCGAGTTGGGACAAAAGAGGGGAAACGATGGGAGGAATGGCAAAGCTTATAAGAAGACGCAGCTGCACAAACCATCCAAGCTAACCCTCCTAAACGAAACCCCAAAAAGAATTTACCAAGTAACAAAGGACTCGGGCATTTTTCTCAGATGAAGCCGCAGAAGGTGACAGAGCAGCAAGCAAATTCCAGAAAATTCTGTTAGCTTCATAGCCAACCAGGGTACAACACCAACGAATGCCGGCACCTGAAGAGTTTAATTGAAGAAGTCATTAGTAAGAATCGACTCTAGCAGTATGTGAAAAATCCCCAAAGCACTCCAACTGTGCAAGGACATAACCATGCGGCTAGCCAGCCTAACTCGAGTGAAGAAGCCCAAATGCCAGTCGACTCGAGGCCAGTAATCAATATGATATTTGGAGGACTTAGCCCGAATGTTCGATATCTTACGACAGTATGGCATGAAGTTGAATCCCTTGAAATGTTCTTTTGGAGTCGGCTCAGGCAAGTTCCTTGGGTACATGGTCAACGCTAGAGGTATTGAAGCTAATCCAGCTAAAATATCATCTTTGAGATAAATGCGTGCCCCAAGAACCAAGAAGGAACTTCAGTGTTTGAATGGGAAGATCGCAGCCTTAAATCGCTTTATATCTAGGGCAACAGACAGATGTCTTCCATTCTTCGATGCCCTTAGAAAAGGAAAGAAAGAGATACAGTGGACCCCTGAATGCCAAAAAGCCTTCGAGGAGTTGATCCAACACCTAGCAACAACTCCTATGCTATCAAAGCCTAGTGACGAAGAAGACTTGTTTCTGTACCTGGTGGTTTCCGCCCATGCCTTAAGCCAACACTGATTAGAGAAGATTTGAAGGTACAAAAACCAGTCTATCACATTAGCAAGAGGCTATCCAGAGCAGAACTTAATTATCCAAAACTCAAAAAAATTGCTTATTGTTTGCTCATCGCATCAAAGAAACTCCGGCCCTACTTTTAGGCTCATCCCATCATGGTTCTCACAGACCAGCCTTTGAGGCAAGTTCTATCCTGACCAAAAACCTCCGTAAGATTATTAAAATGGAATATAGAGCTTAGTCAGTATGACATTATGTATCACCCTCGGAAAGCAATCAACGGACAAGCGCTCGCTGACTTTATCGCAGAATTTACCAACCGAGGGGAGGTTGAGGAGGAAGATGATACTGAAACTAATATCCAGTGGAAATTATTTATAGATGGGGAATGATTATTGTTCTGGGGCAGGTGTAGTTCTTGAAACCCCTGAGGGAAGATCCTTATGCTATGCGTTAAGGCTAGAATTTCCGTCAACCAACAACGAAGCTGAGTATGAAGCCCTTATCGCGGGAATAAAGCTAGAAAAAGAGTTGCAAATAAAAACTATACAAATCTTCAGCGACTCTCAACTCGTAGTATGCCAGATTCTGGGAGAATTCCAAGCCAAAATGGGTAACTTGCCAGGTTATCTTACCAAAGCCTTTGAATTATTAGAAGCTTTCGAGCATTACACTATATCTCATATTCCTAGAGAGGAAAATACTACAGCTGATTCATTAGCCAAATATGCAAGCACAGGGGATGCACAGCTAGTGGGGTTAGTTCTAGTGGAAGTCCTTTCTAGCTGAGCACAAAGCAGACTGAACTGGGTTAGATCGTGGAAACAACTGATGACTCATATTCATGGATGTCGCCAATTAAAGAATATCTCGCAACTAGGGCACTCCCGGCTGAAGCCAAACTCCGAAGAAAGATTTTGCGAAAAGCTCCCTTATACCTTATCGAAGATGGACGACTGTATAGACGGGGAATTTCTACACCGTTACTTCGTTGTGTTACAGAGAAGGAGTCCAAGGAAATCATGGCAGAATTACATGAAGGGGAATGCGGAGGACATATCGGTGGACAAACTTTGGCCAAGAAAATCTTACGATATGGGTACTTCTGTCCAGATATCAATAAAGATTCCATGGCCTACACTAAAAAATGTGACAGGTGCCAAAGATTTGCCAAGATTCCAAGGATGCCATCCGCAACCATAACTCACATGGTCAGCCCATGGCCATTTGCTATGTGGGGCATCAACCTCATAGGAGCCCTTCCTTCTGTAAAATCCGGTTTTAAATACGCAATTGTTTCCATTGATTACTTTACAAAATGGGCTAAAGAAGAACCATTGGCCACTAAACTTCGAAGAAAGTTATTAATTCTGTCTTGAAAAACATCTTATGCAGTTTTGGGGTACCAAAAAAGATAATCACAAACAACGGGACTCAATTTGAAAGTGAAGAGTTCCAAAGCTTTTGTGCCAAGTATAAAATCCAGAAAACCTTTTTAGCAGTCACTCACCCACAAGTGAACGGGAAGATAATCACAAACAACGGGACTCAATTTGGAAGTGAAGAGTTCCAAAGCTTTTGTGCCAAGTATAAAATCCAGAAAAGCTTTTTAGCAGTCACTCATCCACAAGTGAACGGGCAGGTGGAAGCGGTAAATAAAATCATCAAGACTACCATTATGTAGCAACTAAAAAAGGCTAAAGGTGGATGGGAAGATGAACTCCCGTTGGTATCATGGACATATCGCACCACACACAAAACCGCAACAGGGCATACACCCTTTTCTTTATCTTATGGCTCTAAAGCTATGATACTAGTGGAGTTGGAAGTCCCTACCCATAGAAGGATACACTTTGATCCCAAAGAAAACGAGAAGCTACAGCTCGAAGCCCTCAACCAACTTGAGGAAAGAAGAAAAGAAGCGGAACTCAGAGTAACCGCACACCAAAGAAGGGTGGCTAGGCACTTCAATTCAAAAGTCAAACATAGAACTTTTGAAATTAGAGACCTCATTCTGAAAAAGATAATGACCAGTACTGGAGTCTTCGGACCTAATTGAGAAGGACCTTATGTCATAAGTTATAAACTCCATGATGGAACTTTCAAATTAGCCACCACAGATGGGAACCAGACCCCCCGAGCATGGAACAACGAGCATATTTGTCGTTATTTCTTATAATATGTTATTCAAATACATAGAAGATGCTGTAAAAATTTATGAAATTTTCACATTTTGAATGACGTACATAAAATGATTGAGTATGGAATTCTAATTACTTGTACAACTCACTTATTCACAGGCTCGTACTAAAAGTTGACTTCCTTATGTAGGCAACCGAGTGACCAGGGGGCGCCAACTCGGGGAGTTCTGGCTTTCATCGGGAAACACTGGATCTCTCAATACAGGACCAACAAAAGCTTGGTAACAGATTGAAAGAGTCAATGCTAGAGTAAAAGCAACTCAAAAAGTCCCATGGATAAAATCGCTGAGCCCACCAAAGAAACACCTTCTTAGGTGCTGGACACGGGTTCTCCAACTTGAAAAAAAAAATCAATGAGGCGAACCAGTGTCTATTTCCTAGGGCAAGGCACAAAGTCGACATGTCCCAAAACGGAAATATTGCTAATCCACAAAAAACGAGGGGCACCTTGTTAGGTGAAGGACACGAATTTTATCCCTTCTGAGTCAAAGCTCGATGAGATAAATTAGTGTCCGCTCCTTGGGATGAAGCATAAAAATGGGGAAGGATTAAACATGTTGGAAGGACCAGCGCAAATCAGAAATCCTAGTCGAAAGGGGGTAATCAGAAATCCTAGCCGTATGGGGTATCCATTCTTGTTCTTTGTTGTTAACCAAGTCAAATGAAGCCAAGATTGGATTACAACATTGGAACCAAAGTCCTCCCATAAGGGAACGCATAAAAATGCATCACGAAAATACCTCAAACAAATAAACAGAAGATTTAATAAAAAATCTAAATGGCTAAATTGCCAAAGTTAAAACAACGAAAAGCTTACCAGTCAAGACAAATACTAAAAACTGGATAATCCCAGCTTAATAAGAACGTTGTAAGACTAACCGTAATACGATTTTAACATGCGAACGCCCCGCGATATGATATCAACGTGCGAACGAGCGCCCCGTAATACGATACTAACGCATGATCGCCGCATTTTTTTTTTAAATATACGTGTGCGTTGTTAAGCAGGGCAAAGAGACACGGCGTGACGAAGTTACGAAAAGCATCGTAAAACTAGCCAAACAACCTTTCATCAGGATCGCAGAAGTGTCACAGATCAAACACAAGTCACAACCAGCATAATGTCATGAGCGAGGACCGGCACCCGCTTACACAACCGGTCTTAGAATTTCAAAAAGCAAAATAGCCAAAGAGAAGAAAAGGAAATTACGGATCTTTGACCTTCCTTGGCATGCCTACCTTTTCTTAACCATAACAAAAAAGGATGGGAGTTCATCAGCATGTTTAGGCACCACAGACTCAACATCTCCTGGGGCGAAAGCAGCAACCATGCTATCTTTGGACCTAAGAGCTTGGATCAACTTCGCCTTATCGTTTTCTAGAACAGAGATGCTGAAACACCCCACCTCCGTTAAGGTCACTCACAAAGGGAATGCATTAACTTTGGTGAAGCATTTTAGGTAAAAGGCACAGACAATTTACAAGACAGACATATAAACAGCGGAAAACGGAAATTATTTCATAAATAGCGTGGTTCAGTCAAAACATTACAAGCATTGTCTCAAAAACCAACTTCTAAATTATTACAATAAAACAACTGTCTTGGTTTAAAACTCCAAGTACATAAAGAAGAATAAAACAATAGTAAAGCAGCATAAATCCCCAATAAAAGTGTAACCATAGCCATAGCCCAAGAAAAGAGAATCCAAGAAATACATCTACTCTCTTCAAGCTGGAAAAGGTCTGCACTGAGCTGAAGTATTCCCTCCCTGGGGACCTGGGGGGGAAACGGAAGAAAAGAAGGCGAAAGAAAACAGGTCAGACATAAGCCTGGTAAGTCAAGTGATTATTCAGCATGTAAATAGGTAAAAGGATCATGACATGAATAAACTGATCATATGACAATACCATAACAACAAGATATCATAATATAAGGCAAGATAAACTGAATACACTATCGCACTCATTTCCTTTTCTCTGCACCTACTAACGAATGTTTCAACTACCATCATGTGTTCATAACAAAGTGATCCCTTTTCCGATCGGCTTCTACTCGCATGCATTTCTTACTTTTGTCATTCAGCCCCGCTTGACTATAGATACCTGTGCCGGTCCCTCCATAGGGTGTATCAATTCCTATGGTGGCAACCCGACACAAATTCTAGATGCACAGTGTATACTACCGATGCCTAGTGCCTGCTTTATCCACTCCGGAGTACGTGCACACCCATACTCCGCCCGAACCTAAACTACTGCACCACCCGCCGCTATTTTGACCGCTTATAATTAGCCCAGTAATCACACCCCACCCTCCCTAGTTCAGGGTACCGTGATACATCTTTGTGGGTTACTGCTGAAATGGGTCCCTGTTACTAGGGTTTCCTAATCAACATGTTATAACGGTTAAGTGTTCCCAAATTTACCTAACCCCACCCATCTGTTTAACATGTTATATAGGTTAAGTGTTGCATCAATTAACTTAACCCTACCATTCTTAGCCTATCTGTTCCTTAGCTTTAATTCATTCATTAAAGCACCAATCTCTCACATTAGATCTATATTGTTGTGGTCGCTGGATGTGCTAGGCGGTTCCGGGCAGTCTTACACCGCAACTCAATCTAACTTCGGGTTTTTGGGCTTAATGCACTGACCTCTCACATTAGATCTATATTGTTGTGGTTGCTGGATGTGCCGGGCGGTTCCGGGCAGTCTTACACCGCAACTCAATCTAACCTCGGGTTAGGCATGTTCATCTTTAGCCATTTTGCATATTTGTCATATGTATCCAAGTTTTATGTCAATATTTCTCAAGTGTAGTTAGTACAAGTTTTATGCGACATTCACATGCTATGCCAAAATTTACTCAATTAAATTATATCCAATTTTACCGCGTTATAATCGCATGTACGACGAGATTCAATCTAAGTTCCAAATGAACTTAATATTCACAAAAGAAAAGGGAAAAAATAGAGAAGGAGCATCAGAATTGACACAAGGAAAAATAGACATGTAAAGGTATACCCAATTCAAGAATCATGTTTCAACAGGCATGTTGTACATTAATAATAAGTGTGGGCAAGCTAATCCATTTACACCATAGGTATAAAGATTAGATAGGATTGGACTTAGGAGAATACTAATTTTGATGTACAACATGATAAGTCCCATTATATCAATCACAATAGTGTCATAGGCATAGGATGTACAACATGATAAGTTCCATCATATCAATTACAACATTCTCATAGGCATGATAGGTTCCATTATGTCAATCGCAACAGTCTCATAGGCATGATAGGTTTCATTATGTCAGTCACAGCAGTCCCATAGGCAAGATAGGTGTCATTACGTCAATCACAATAGTCTCATAGGCATAGGCAATTCAGATTTGATAAAAGGATAAGCATGAATTATAATTAGACATAGTTCTAAATCCAATTATTACAGCCATGATTTCTATTAGGTGTTTAAATCGGAATAATAACTGAACTTACAAAAAAAGGACGGATCATGTATTCTGGGATCTGATTTCTGAATTTGTTAAGCTAATCCTTTGGTGTAGTCTTTTGATTTGAAGTTCTTCTAATCGATTTCTAGTTTGGATTTGATTTTCTAGTTTGGAGAAGATGAAGGAGGCTAGGCTAGCTTGTAGATGAACAGCATGACGACACCATAGTTTTAGGGTTATGAGGTTAGGGTTTAGGTTTAGCTGCATATATATAGATGTCTAGAATTAATTCTAGCCTTTAGATTAGTCTAGGAGAAATCAGAGCCATCCAAACCAAAGAGATGTGTCATCCAGCCAACCATAGCATGACACATAAGCCCTAATACCTCAGAATTTGTCATCAGGCCAAACAGAGAAGTCCACATCAGATCAGGGCTATAAAAATTCGTCACAGGAATTGTATCTCAAAGGGGTCGACTCCCTACGGAGGGAGGGGAGGGGGGAGAGGGGTCGACACCTATGTCGACTCCCCCTGGGGAGGGGGGGGGTCGATACCTCTGAGCGAGAAATTTCCCGCTCAGCCCGCTCTGACCGAATTTTGAATTTTGAACAGTTTTCACTTTTAATTATTATTTTAATTTAATTTCTGTTTAAACTTGAAATCTTCTGAACTCTATAACTTCTTCATACGGAGTCCGATTCACGCAAACTCGGACTCTATCTCGAGAAGAATTCCAAGATGAATGCAATGGCATAACCCGTTTCCCGTAATTCCTCTTCTAAAAATTAAGTATTCTTTAATTCGTTAATTTTAACATTTACAGGAAATATGGGGTGGTACATTCTCCCCTCCTTAAAGGATTTCATCCCCGAAATCTCTAAGTTAAGAAAAATGTATCCTAACATCCATCTACTCAACCATCAATCAAAGGCATCCATTTTCCTTAAAAAGATTTCTAATGCTTTCATGATCATATGCATAGTGTGTGCATATGTCCTTATCTAATGCATAATCAGGCGGTCTACTGATTTAATTGACCTCCTTAATGCGAATCATGTCATTGCTATGAGTCCATCACGTATGCAATTATTCCTAATGGTATTTTGTAACTTCTACATGAGTGCACAATCATCCATACAAATGCAACGTCCACATGATAACACATCATGTTTCGATCCATATATAAATACATTTATGCATATGCAATATGAAAGTGACTGAGCCGATCTAGTACCTAGTGTGTGTGTATGCATCCATGAGCAACCACTTGCAACCATCAATCATAACATGTTTCAAATACATGTTTACATTCATTGGTTTCTACCTAAGGACCAAGAATAGGACCGAGGAGATATACTTAAGAGATAGATACAAGCACGCATAAATTTATGGAAAAAGAGATCAAGGATGTACCCTAAAAAAGAAAAAGGGTAGGATGCGCATATCCTGTCTTCAGTCTCCCAAGTAGCGTCTCTTTCAGCGTCACTCCACTGTACTTTAACTAGCTTGACCTCACGATTGCATAGCTTTTTAACTTCTGTACACAAGATATGAGTTGGAACTCTTCTCACTGTCGCTTCTCGCTCCACTTCTACTTCCTCTAGTATGCTTGGCTCCACAACTTCCGCAGACTCATGTAACCATTTCCGTAGATGAGAGATATGAAAGACATTATGTACTCCAGCCAATCTTTTGGACAACTCTACTTTATAAGCCATCTTCCCAATTCTCTCAATGATAGTAAACGACCCTTCAAATCTTGGTTCCAATTTTCCTACGGACCCTAAGCGAACGACATTCTTCAAAGGTGACACTTTAAGAAAAACTCTATCTCCAACTTTAAACTCAAGGTCGGTCCTTCTTTTATCGGCATAAGACTTCTATCTATCTTGTGCGGTCTTCATTCGTCTTCGTATCAAGTCCACCTTCTCTGAAGTTTCTCTGATCATGTCAGGCTCAAGTACGAGCTTGTCTGTAGACTCCCACCAACAAGTTGCCGATCGACATGGTCTTCCATATATAGCCTCAAAGGGTGCCATGCATATGGTGGCTTAGTAGCTATTGTTGTAGGAGAACTCCACCAAAGGAAGGTGATCCTCCCATGTTCCCCCAAAATCAAGAATGCACAATCTCAATAGATCTTCTAACACTTTGTTCACCCTTTCCATCTGACCATCGGTTTGAGGGTGATAGGCAGTGCTTAAGCATAGCTGTGTGCCTACAGCCTCTTGCAAACTCTTCCAAAACTCGCTTGTAAAGATAGGGTCTCGATCATGTACTATGCTAGAGGGTATTCCATGCAGTTGAACAACCTCTTTAAGATAAATGGATGCTAATGACGAGGCAGTCCTCCTACTCTTAACAGGTATAAAGTGAGCGCTTTTAGTGAGCATGTCCACTATTACCTAAATACCGGT
Source organism: Allium sativum (assembly GCA_030737875.1). Classification (NCBI taxonomy): domain Eukaryota; kingdom Viridiplantae; phylum Streptophyta; class Magnoliopsida; order Asparagales; family Amaryllidaceae; genus Allium; species Allium sativum. The sequence continues at coordinate 44,106,671 of CM060925.1, forward strand.
ATCCCCCCTTCTTGACCTAGGCAACCCATCAACAAAGTCCATCGAAATGCTATCCCATTTCCATTGTGGGACCTCTAGAGGATGAAGCAGACACCAGGCTTCTTCTACTCTGCCTTGACTTGCTAGCATATCAAGCATTTAGGGACAAACTTAGCTACATCCTTCTTCATGCCATTCCAAATGAAGACCCTTTTTATGTCTTTATACATCTTGTCCCCACCTGGGTGTATGGTTAACTTAGAATGGTGTGCTTCTTCGAGAACAGTTTTCACCAAAGCCCTTGCTTGTGGGACACATAGTCTCCATCCCGTCTTAACCAACTCTTGTCATCGATGGAGTATCTATTGAGGTGACTAGAAGTCTCACCTCTAATTATCTTATCCATCACATCTACTAGCTGATGGTCTTCATGTTGCGCGGTTCCTATTGAGTCCAAAAGAGTAGGCCGCACCTCTAGCGTAGCTAACAAACCAGGTACAAATTCAAAGGAGGGTCTAAAGTCAAAGTTTGCCATGTACTCCAAGCTTTGCCTTTCTGCAAAGAGAGGACTTAAGGTCAGCTTTTCCTACTTAAGGCGTCTGCTACCACATTGCCCTTGCCAGGGGTACAAGCAATCTCAAAATCGTATGAGGCAAGAAATTCCATCCACCTTTGTTGTCTTAAGTTAAGATCTTTTCGTGAGAAAAGGTACTTTAATGATTTATGGTCAGTAAACAATTCAAACCTTTCTCCTAGTAGGTAATGATGCCATGACTTAAGAGCGAAAACAATGGCAGCTAACTCTAAATCATGAGTTGGGTAGTTTTTCTCATGTACCTTCAACTGCCTTCCCCCATAACAAACTACCTTACCTTCTTGCATCAAGATAGCGCCTAGTCCGGTACTGCATGCGTCTGTGTATATCATAAGCATCTTACTCCCATCAGGCAATGTCTGAACCGGGGCTGTTGTTAGAGCCCTTTTCAATCGTTGGAAAGCAACATCACAATCCAAATCCCAGGCAAAAATTAGGTTCTTCTTTGTCAACCTAGTAAGTGGGGCTGAGATCTTCGCAAAGTCCTTAATGAACTTTCTGTAAAAGCCTGCTAGCCCGAGAAAACTTCGTACTTCGGTTGCATTCCGTGGAATCTTCCAATCTTGCACCACAACTACTTTTGCGGGATCCACAACTATTCCCTCTTTGGACACCACATGTCCAATAAACCTTACTTCTTCTCTCCAAAAAGGCATTTGGAGAATTTTTCTTTCAGTTGATGTGCACGAAGAGTACCAATAACTTCCCTTAAATGCAAAGCATGTTCTTCCTCACTTTTTGAGAAAATCAAAATGTCGTCCAGGAAGACCACTACAAATTTATTAAGAAATTCTCTGAACACCCAACTCATCAAGTCCACAAAGTAGGCGGGTGCGTTTGTCAAGCCGAAAAGGCATGACAAGCCATTCGAAGAAACCATCCGGGGTCCTGAACGCGGTCTTATCTTTGTTGTCTTCAGCCACTCTTAACTGATGAAATCAAGTGGCCAGATCTAGTTGGGAGAAAACCGAGGCACCTACGAGCTGGTCGAATAAGTCGTCTATTCTAGGAAGTGGGTGCCTATTCTTCTTGGTCATCTTGTTTAGCTCCCTATAGTCCATGCACAGGCGAAGTGAACCATCCGCTTTGGTTGCAAACACCACTGGAGCACCCCATTCAGAAATACTCTGCCTTATGAACCCCTTTTCAAGCAACTCTTAACTTGCTTGCTGAGCTTTTTCCTTTCCCTTGGAGCCATGTGTCTAATGGGTAAAGCAACAGGTTTTGCATTATCAACAAGGTATATGCGGAAGTCTATCTCTCGCTTTGGAGGCAAACCCTTCACCTCTTCAAAGACATCCGAGTATTCACGGACTACTCTAACAGATTGCAAGTTTTTAACAGACGCATCAAGAGATTCTAGGTGGCTAAGCATAACAGAATTCATGAGATTGCAAGAGATCTCGAGAGTGTTACCGAGGCGAGTCATAAGTCTAACCACTCTCTTTTCACAATCGAGGATGGTACCATTACTGGATAACCAATCCATGCCTAGAATCAACCCATAGCCCGTGAAACCCAAAACATAAGCATTACATCTAAACCCAATGCTTAGTATAGAAATTTCCAAATCCAAACAAATCATTGATAAATAGGTCGAACCCCCAATTGGATTTGAAACAACCATGGGATCCTCTGCTATATTGGTATCTAGGTGCAGAGATTCAACTAAAGGAGTAGATATAAAAGAGTGCTATGCGCTAAAATCATAAAGAATACGAACTGGATGATCAGAAAGATAAACTAAACTCTCAACAGAAATTTTTCTACCTCTTTCTTGTGGAGGTGCCATGAGAGCGTGAATCTGCCCTTCAGAAGTAGATCCAGTCCTCTACCCTTGCCCTTTCCTTTTTTGGTAGTCCTTAGCCATATGTCCCGTATCACCGCATTGAAAACAACCACCCATGTTCCTCTTCTTCTACCTGCAGTCTTTAATTGGATGTCCAGGTATGCCACAAAATTTACACTTCCTCTTGTCATAGGATTTGTTATTCTTCCCGCCTTTCTTGGAATCCGTCTTCTTATTCTGCGATCCCTCCACTTTCTTGTCTAGAGGTTCTTCCACCTTTGCCTCTTCCTTGTCATTCTTGTCTTCCTCCTGTAACAGTGCCATGTCCACCAGTCTCTCAAAAGTCGCGCCCATAGGTATATGGGACATAGCTAGGCTGTGTAGTGGCTCGTTCAACCCTTTTACAAAATGGAGAGCCTTTTTATGTGGAGTGTTTACTAACTCCAGTCTGAATCTATCCAGCTAGTTAAATTGGTTGACGTATTTCTTAACCGATAGGCTTCCCTGTTTGAGTGCTAAGAACTTCTCCATTTGTAGGCTTCGTTTAGCTTGCGAGAGGAATTTCATTTCAAATATCATTCTGAAATCCTCCCACGTTTCAACTGGTCTCTCAGCATTAGTAACTTCCCACCGGTAAGAGGCTTCGTCCTTAAGTAACCATACAGCCAATTGTATCTTCTTCCTATCGTCCACTTCGAAGATAACAAACAAATCTTCTGTTTCCTTGACCAGTTTCTTGCTTCCACAAATGACTCAGTCCCATTAAAGTTCTTTCCACCCATAGCTCGAAAGTCTCTACATATCTTCGAGAAAGCATTCACACGCGGAGGAGGAGGAGGAACGACTGCAGCTGGGGGAGGAGGAACGTCTGCTGGGCCTGCGCCATTAGCCCTAGCCTCCAGATACCTTCTGAACCAGCCAGGTATTGGTACACCCTCAGGAAGATTAAGATCCCCAAGCATGCTGAAACGAAAACAAAAGGTTCAGAACAAAGGATAGAAAGGTAGTGCATATGGCTTTGGGGATTATGCCTTTAAGATAAAACAACACTTTTCTTGAAAATGCTTTTTTAAATTCCATTTTGAAAAAAAAAGTTTCCAAATACTTTAATCTGATTTGGTAAACCATCGCTCAGATACCAAGTGAAACACCCCACCCCCGTTAAGGTCACTCACAAATGGAATGCGTTAACTTTGGTGAAGCATTTTAGGTAAAAGGCACAGCCAATTTACAAGACAGACATATAAATAGCGGAAAACGGAAATTATTTCATAAATAGCGTGGTTCAGTCAAAACATTACAAGCATTGTCTCAAAAACCAACTTCTAAATTATTACAATAAAACATCTGTCTTGATTTAAAACTCAAGTACATAAAGAAGCATAAAACAGTAGTAAAGCAGCATAAATCCCCAATAAAAGTGTAACCACAACGATAGCCTAAGAAAAGAGAATCCAAGCAATATATCTACTCTCTTCAAGCTAGAAAAGATCAACATTAAGCTGAAGTATTCCCTCCCTACGGACCTGGGGGAGGGGGGAACAGAAGAAAAGAAGGAGAAAGAAAACGGGTCAGACATAAGCCTGGTAAGCCAAGTGATTATTCAGCATGTAAATAGGCAAAAGGATCATGACATGAATAAACTGAGCATAGGACAATAACATAGCAATAAGATATCATAAGATAAGGCAAGATAAACTGAAAATACTATTGCACTCATTTCCTTTTCTCTGCACCTACTAACGAATGTTTCAACTACTATCATGTGTTCATAACAAAGTGATCCCTTTTCCGATCGGCTTATACTCGCATGCATTTCTTACTTATGTCATTCGGCCACGCTTGACTGTAGATACCTGTGCGGGTCCCGCCATAGGGTGTATCAATTCCTATGGTTGCAACCCGACACAAATTCTAGATGCACAGTGTATACTACTGATGCCCAGTGCCTGCTTTATCCACTCCGGAGTACGTGCACGCCCATACTCCGCCAGAACCTACACTGCTGCACCACCCGCCGCTATTTTGACTGCTTATAATCAGCCCAGTAATCGTGCCCCACCCTGCCTAATTCAGGGTACCGTGATACATCTATGTGGGTTACTGCTGAAATGGGCCCCCATTACTAGGGTTTCCTAATCAACATGTTATAACGGTTAAGTGTTCTCAAATTTACCTAACCTACCCATCTGTTTAACATGTTATATTGGTTAAATGTTGCCTTAATTAACTTAACCCTACCATTCTTAGCCTGTCAGTTCCTTAGCTTTAATTCATTCATTAAAGCACCAACCTCTCACGTTAGATCTATATTGTTGTGGTCGCTAGATGTGCCGGGCGGTTCCGGGCAATCTTACACTGAACTCAATCTAACCTCGGGTTTTTGGGCTTAATGCGCTAACCTCTCACATTAGATCTATATTGTTGCGATCGCTGGATGTGCCGGGCAGTTCCGGGCAGTCTTACACCGCAACTTAATCTAACCTCGGGTTAGGCATTTTCATCTTTAGCCATTTTACATATTTGTCTTATTTGTCCAAGTTTTTATGCCATATTCACATGCTATGCCAAAATTTACTCAATTAAATTATACCTAATTTTCAACGCGTTATAATCGCATGTACGATGAGATTCAGTCTAAGTTCCGTATGAACTTAGTATTCACAAAAGAAAAGGAAAAAAATAGAGAAGGAGCATAAGAATTGACATAAGGAAAAATAGGCATGTAAAGGTATACCAATTAAAGAATCATGTTTCAGTAGGCATGTTGTACATTAATAATAAGTGTGGGCAAGCTAAGCCATTTACACCATAGGTATAAAGATTAGATAAGATTGGACTTAAAAGAATTACTAATTTTGATGTACAACATGATAAGTCCCATTATATCAATCACAATAATATCATAGGCATAGGATGTACAACATGATAACTTCCATCATATCAATCACAACAGTCTCATAGGCATGATAGGTTCCATTATGTCAATCATAACAGTCTCATAGGCATGATAGGTTTCATTATGTCAGTCATAACAGTACCATAAGCATGATAGGTGTCATTACATCAATCACAATAGTCTCATAGGCATAGGCAATTCAGATTTGACAAAAGGATAAGCATGAATTAGAATTAGGTATAGTTCTAAATCCGATTATTACAGTCATGATTCCTATTAGGTGTTTAAATTCGAATAATAACCGAACTTACAGAAAAAAGGACGAATCTTGTATTCTTGGATCTGATTTCTGAATTTGTTAAGCAAATCATTTGATGTAGACTTTTTATTTGAAGTTCTTCTAATCGATTTCTAGTTTGGATTTGATTTTCTAGTTTGGAGAAGATGAAGGAGGCTAGGCTAGCTTGTTGATGAACAGCATGACGACACCATAGTTTTAGGGTTATAAGGTTAGGGTTTAGGTTTAGCTACGTATATATAGATGTCTAGGATTAATTCTTGCCTTTAGATTAGTCTAGGAGAAATCAGAGCCATCTAAACCAAAGAGATGTGTCATCCAACCAACCACAACATGACACATAAGCCCTAATACCTCAGAATTTATCATCAGGCCAACAAGAGAAGGCCACATCAACTTAGGGCTATAAAAATTCGTCATAGGAATTGGATCTCAAAGGGGTCGACTCCCTACAGGGGGGTTGACACCAATGTTGACACCCAAATAGGGGGTTGACACCTATGCCGACTCCCCCTAAGGGGAGGGGTCGTCACCTTTGAGCGGGAAATTTTCCGCTCAGCCCGCTCTGACCGAATTTCACATTTTGAATAGTTTTGACTTTTAATTATTATTTTAATTTAATTTCTGTTTAAACTTGAGATCTTCTGAACTTCATAACTTCTTCATACGGTGTCCGATTCACGCAAACTCGGACTCTATCTAAAGCAGAATTCCGAGACGAACGCAATGGCATAACCCGTTTCCCTTAAATCCTCAACTAAAAATTAAGTATTCTTTAATTCGTTAATTATAACATTCACAGAAAATACGGGGTGTTACAGATGCGCTTAAGATTGTCATTGCGATGTATTTGGAGATCGCAGGCCAATGTATGCCACTCGTTCATCCGCTTCGCAGAATGATTTCTCAGAAAATCCATCTGTTTCCCAAATTGATGCACAACAGTCTTGAGGCGGGCCAACATCTGACCTTTTGTCGCAGTCATGTCATAAGAGAAAGTCTGAGAATCAGACGGAGGTATATCCACATTCGAGGATACTCCCTGCAAACTCCACCCCCGAAACCGCTTAGCTAGCCTAGGGCTGCAAGGCCCAGGAACGTGGCGCGGCCTGTTAATGATAGTTTGAAGCTCTGTATAAGAGGGACTGGAGGGAGAGTTTACAGATGGTTGACCAGTTGACTGAATCTTGTCCGCTGGGACATCCAAATCGAAGAAAGTTTCCCATCGACGCTGTTTTGGAGATGGAACCATCCTGCAGACGGATCAGGAAATGACCATGAGGTCCAAAAGAAGAGTGGGCATAATAGAAATTGACAAAGCTGAATAAGCGATAGGAAGGAATACAGAATTTTCTTCTCAGTTGAGAAAACCTATTGGAAAGAAATGGGAGCAAATTGAATGAAGAAATAAGAAAATGAAGGGGGAGATTAAAGGTCACACATCAAAAGCACCCCTCGCCACGTCAGCTCAATACTCGAGTATTGAAATGGGTGTCCGATAAGAAGTCCAGTTCGCGTGTTCACTTCCCCATTATTTAGCTATTTGCAATAATGACAAAATAGTTTAAGCAGTTTGCCTAGAGGTGAAAACATCAGTCAGCTGCAATGAAGCAATCTTAATCTTTTGCACGAACGACCCCTCGACAAGTCAGGATAAATCTACCAAACAACGTGCAATCAAATATGTCGAAGCTAGTAATTCCTTACTAAAAGAAATCACAAACTTTGAGGGGCTAGTGTTAATCCTTAAAAAATCCATACACACGTTGAGTAAAGGATACATAACGGACATCATAAGGGCCGATCGTGCGCAATGTTATCTGAAGCACTTAAACGACAAAATATCAAACCCAAGACAAGTCAAGTCAACCAGTACGACCAAGGATGATGGCATGATATGTAATGGGAAGTGCGGCCCAGAAAGAATAGAGATCGTATATCTTGTAAAGTCGATCACTGATTTCCCATTAAAAGACCAAGCCTGAGATGGATCTGCAATACAGGCGCTTGCAACATCTTATGTGACTATGTCTCCAACCAAAGTTAGACACGAATCGTGATTCAGGTGCGGAAACCAAGGTCGGTCGTTCATATTGAGACAAAGCTGCTCAAACATAGGAGCAAAGCAAATCATCCATTCAACATAGGAGAAAGCAACCTCATAGCATAGTCGTAAGGGAAAACAGTGCCATGTAAAAGCAGTAAAAGGACGAGCGCCCTTGAGCTAAGAAGATCAGTCGCGCAAGGAACAGGGCAGAGTCATGTCCAGTCCCACGTTCCTCTCTTATAAGAGTTTCCAAGTTTCCCAAAGCATTCACTCCTACAGGGAGGCCGCTCCTATGGACCCACTCAACTACTTAAGGCACTCGCTCCATTGAGTCACTCGCGCATGAGAACCAAATACAGATCTGGACAGACAGCTAGCCGATGGCATGATTGTAACTAATAGAATAAATGGTCCGTAGCCTGCATAAACAGATTTCAGATCATTTCCCTGGGGAAGTTCACCTATAAATACACCATGGTTGCCAACATAAAGGGGATCCAATCTTGAAAACCACGAAGTGCTGCTAAATTCTATTCTCAACCACCGATTCAGCCATGGCATCAAGAACAATCTTGTGATCATGGAAGACGAAGACATCCTCCTTCTCAACATTCATCCATCCTTCTTGTCCTCAAATTCTACTATTCTCTTGTATAATTCCAAGATTGAAATATATAAATGAGGGTATATTGAGTGAGTATAGAGGTGTATGGAAAGAGAGAATTGATGTAATTTGTAATCCTCGTTATAAGATTGAAAATCACCTTCACAGTGGATGTAGGCATAAGTAACGGCTGAACCACTATAAATCTTGTCTCTACTTTACCTTTTTCTCACATTTTTCATTTCTAATTGCCGATTAAACACGGTTCCATTTATTTCTTGCCAAAGTGGTGAAGTACAGTTTAGTAACTTGGGTGTTTAGACCATTTTTGGTGTAAACATAGGGCTAAGTGGTTAGCTGCCAATTAAGATGTATTGCCACCTGATCTAGAGAAATTCCATTTACTTCTATAATCTATTTCGATGTTGTCCCTTTCGGAAATGGTTGCTGATCCCTATCTATGGTGATAAAACATTCGATGCACTCAAGCGAAATGAGTCACCGGTCATGTTTAGCCCGGGTTACAAGATGTTCTTGTTAAACTCGGTGTATTCCTCTCTAGAGAAACACTATCGAAAGGTGGTCCCATACCTTGCTAGTTGAAATTCATTACCCAATAAGTGCCTGCAGTTTTTGACTATATATTATGTATGTGGAACGTGAGATGAAAGCGTTCTGCTAGATGATTATTATATTGTGGTTGATAGACCTTATTATAATATCCAAAGAGTTTTGATATAAAGATTATTGTTCTTTTAAAAGGATTTTTGAATGATTGAATTGGGTGTTTTGGATTCTCATAAAGGAAAAACCCGTTCTGTGTTATATGGCGTGGTCTTATGAGATATTGTTTATTTTATCAAACTGTTTTAAATTGTTTTACTCACACCAGTCCCATGACTGACCCGGAGTTTATTTTGTTTTGTTTTACCCTAAACTCTTGGGTACCCAAATTTGTATGGGCACTCAAGTAGTCAGGTTTTATAGATATGCTTGGAGAGCTTGAAGCAGGACGCTTCAGGATTATATAGCTATTGTTTATTCCGTTGTGTTGTAAGTGTTGTACTCTGATAATGTTACTGCATACATATACTGATTTTATTTCAAAGATATGTTATCTATTACATGTTGTTCGTTCCGCTGTGAGATTCGTGTTACTCTGATGTTGTTGTATGTTCTTCTTCTTCTTCTTCTATTCTAATTTTCTATCTTATCTATTCTTACCCTCTAACTACTTTCATTAACTATTCGGTATTTCCAATGCTTGGATAGTCGACATTGAGTTTATGTCGATAACCAGGATCGCGAAAACCCGGATCGTTGCAGGAAAAATCCTGGACTACTAGAACAGGTTGCAGATCGTCGATAGATGCATTAAGAGACTCTAGGAATCTAAGCATAACCGACCCTTGTGGGTCACACGAAATCTCGAGGGTTCGTCCATGGCAAGTCAGAAGCCTAACAACCCTCTTTTCATAATCCATAATGGCACCACACGTGGTGAGCCAATCCATTCTTACAATCAACCTGTTTCCCATAAACCCAAGCACATACGCGTTGCATTCAAACTCGACCCCCAACACATATATTTTCAAACCTTGACAAATCATAGATAAATGAGACGAACCACCAATAGGGTTTGAAACAACTACGGGATCTACTACCATACTAGTAATTAAGTGCAGAGATTCAACTACATAACATGATATAAATGAATGTGAGGCACCAGAATCAAAAAGTGTTCTAATAGGATGGTTTGAAAGAGAAATTAAACCTTCCACAGAATTTTTTTCTACCTCTATTAGGAGCACTGGTCACGAGAGCATGCACGTGCCCTCCAGAAGTCCCTTTCCTTTGACCCTGTCCCTGTGATCCCTGTTTCTCCGAGAAATCTTTAGCAAAGTGTCTGGCCTCTCCACAGTGGTAGCAAGAGTTCTTCCTTCGCTTACAGTCTTTAACCTGATGACCTTCCTTCCCACAATGGTGACATTTTCTCTTATCCATGACTTTATCATTTTTTCCTCCTTTCTTCTGATGTTGCTGCTTCCCCTTCTTAGGCCACATCTTCCTATTTTTCGACGTCCCCTCGGCCTTCTTTTCTCCCTTGTCTTCCTCATGCATTAGGGCCATATCGACAAGCTTTTTGAAAGTAGCCCCCATTGGAATATGGGACATGGCTAAACCATGCAGAGGCTCATTCAGCCCTTTAGCAAACCACAAAGCCCTTTTGTGCGGCGTATCCACAAACTCTAAACCGCTGGTTGAATTTCTTCACATACTCTTTTACCGTCAAGTTTCCATGTTTGAGTGCTAAGAATTTCTCCATCTGCATGCTGATTTTGGCTTGGGAAAGAAATTTCATTTCGAACCTTTGTCTAAAATCTTCCCAAGTTTCCACCGGACGTCCAGCCTGGGTGACTTGCCACAAAATGAGGCTTCGTCCATCAGTAACCAGGCGACTAACTGAACCTTCCTTCTATCCTCTACTTCAAAGATTACGAATAAATCCTCGGTCTCCGTGAGCAAAGTACGAGCTTCTACGAATGTCTCGTTCCCATGGAATGGCTTCCCTCCCATAGCATGGAAGTCCTTGCAGATCTTGGCGAAGTTATCTGCTCTTGGAGTAAGAGGAGGAGGAATGACTGGTGCAGCTGGGGGAGGAACATTTTGTTCACCTTCGGTAGGTGCCATGTCCTCCAAATATCTACGGAACCGTCTGGGTATTGTGATGCCCTTTGGGATATTAGGAATGTTTTGTTCCCCAGACATGTTGAAAAAGGAAAAAGGAAGAAATTTAGATAAAGGACCAAAGGATACTACATATGGATTTTTGGGGAATGTTTTTCAAAACAGACTTTTCTTTATGAAAATGCTTTCTTTTAAAACCTTTTTGAAAATAATTTTCAAAAACTTTTATCTAATCTAGTAACCTTCAACTCTAATACCAAGTGTAACACCTCACGTCTGTTAATGTCACTCACTAAGGGAATGCATTAAGTTTTGTGAAGCATTATAGGTAAACAAACAAAAATAATTACAAGACATATATAAATATGATAGCAGCGGAAATTTAAATTTTTATTTCAACATAAATCATTACACCATTGTCCACAATACCATAAGTCACAAAAACCATTACAATAAAATAACTTCTATCTTGCATCATCAGAGTACACAAGAATATAAAAAAGCATAATTCCCCAATTGAAAGAGTTAAGCCAAAGTAGAGTCAAGAACTTGAGCCATACTTCAGAAGTAGCCCCTAGCAAGATGATATCTGAATCCTGACTAAGCCTGAGTGTTTCGTCCCTGAGAACCTGGAGGGGGGAGGGATGGGGGAAACGGAAGAAAGAACGAGAAACAAAAGGGTCAGACATAAAGTTTGGCGAGCCTAGTTACTTTTAGCCAATATATAAATAAAAGTAGCATGATAGGCATATAAAGTGGATAAGAGAGGTCACTACGTAAATGACAGGTGTGACAAGGTAGACAGGGTAAGGTGTATACACTTCTCTACTGATTACTCTGCACTATTATTAGTGCAACCAGAATGAGATGATCCCTTCCACTATAAGGTGGTAGACTTAGGGCATATGTCCAAAATATACCCTAACCACTACCCTAATCGATCGGCTCCCTACTCCGCAGATACTCTGTGCTAGCCCCACGGTAGGATGTATCACGTCCTATAGTGGCAACCCTTCACTGATATGCACAGCCCCATATCTACTGGTGTCACGGTCGTCTTATCCCCCTATGCCCAGCTCATGCACAACATGGCCTGGTCGGTTTGCGCCGCCCACACCATCCTCCACGTTTGGATCTCTTACAATCAGTCAGTAAGCATGTCCCCTCTCCGCCTAGTACGATTGATACTTACTCCGGGTTACTGATTGAAATGGGTCCCACACAATATGATACAAGCTCCCCCTTTCATCTTGTATCCTCCACTAGGTTTTTCACTGACTATGTATACCACTAAGTGTCTTTAATTACATAGCCCTATACCAGTTATGCTTACCCTAAAAGGTGTCTTTAATTACATAACTTTATTATTTTCTCCGGCTATGTATACCACTAGGTGTCTTTAATTACATAACCTTATCGGGTTAAGTTCGTGGGCCTATATGTAAATATTACCCACCCCCTCTAGATTTACTTAACCCATCCACTATTCCAATCAATTTACTTAACCCTAACCTTAGTTCATAATCATACAATCCCTATGGATTAGATTTGGTTAAGTAGTCTAATTCAGTACCATGTCCATTTATGGTTTATAATGGGCTAGACCTCCCACATTAGCCTACAACGTGTGGATGCCGGATATGCCGGTCAGGTCCAGGCGGACTTATTCCACAGTTGGGCCTAACCTTGTGTCTTAGCCCGATTCGTCTTTGTGTACTTAGACCTCCCATATTAGGTTCAACACTAGTGGCTACTGGATATGCCGGTCGGGTCCGGGAAGACTTCCACCACTAATGTAACCTAACCTTATGTCACAAGTACAGTTACAATTCCTAATTGTATTACTAGACATTCCATATTTAAATAATTAACCAATTAATTAATCCTTTCCTTTTATAGGTATTAATATCCATTTTACCCAATAATTTGAATTATATGTCAAAAAATGTTGAAACGACCCAAACTCGCCCTTGCCGGAATGCCCAGATTGAGTTGAGAACATGACAAATCAGAACATAAACAGAAGTACATTTCATTGCTATTACAATAATTTACATCAGAGCACAAGAATATACAGAGTATGAACAAATAATATACATTTGATAAATATCAGAGATTTACAAATTACAATGTAGCGGAAAATAATACAAAATATAAATGAAAGAAATACACGGATACAGAGCGTTCCGAATATAGTTCCAGCTATAAACCAGGATCCTGTGAATATAATATCTGCAAAACCAAAACTACTAGCTGCCCGTGTGAAAAATAGGTGCACCTAGAGTTTATGTTAAAACAATAAACTCCAGGTCAGTCATGTGACTGGTGTGAGAACTAAAACGGTTATTTAAAACTTTACTTTAGAAATAAGTTAAATCAAGGGACCACACTGTATAACACGGAATGGGTTTTCACCCAAGAATACCAGTGCATAAAACAAACAACACAATGCTTTTTGAAAAAATGAAGCTGTTATAAGACTCAGGTCCCATCAGACAATGCAACGCAAGCCAGAGGATAAAGTTTTCCCTTATAATAGCCAAACATGCTTGGAATGTTTAAAACAAATCATTTGGTACTATTATAAGTGCACAGTATATAAAAAAAAAATCAAATATAAATGTATCAATCATAGGCGGCATGGGTACCATTTATTATGTCACCATACTAGGCTTTACAATTAAAACCGAAATGTCACGTATTGGAAATTGGGTTTCCGTCATGAATCGAGGTCAGGGATGGCTCCTCTCCACTTTGAGACACTCTATAAAATGCCTCAAGATCCCCTGCAGTGAACCCTTAGATCGGATGGGCCGGTCCTCCCTTATGTTTGAGGATTAGTTGTTCCTGAACACACGTTTTCTTTTACCTGCTCACATATTAATTCCTAAAATTATGAATTTTGGAATCTAACAATAATTTGACATTCCGGATCCAACAAAAGTGGTCTCGTCGAAAATGGAGGTCGTCTACAAAATGGATATTTTTAAGGGATATATTATATAAAATATATATAAATTCCATAGCAACTATTCTGAATTTTAAACTGGACATAACTTTTTATTCCCGTTTTGAAATCTGGATTTTCACATTCGTTGGAAAGATATTTTCAAACAGATTCAAATATTTCTGGTTTTACTGAAATCCGATTTATTTTGAATCATGTACATTCATTTGAAATTTGAAATCTAATTTTCAAATTACCACGCCATTTCAGGCTCGTTTTATATTAAAATAAATTTATTCATTTTAACTTTGATTTAAATAAATTTTAAGTCGTTATTATTTGAAATAAATCATTTCAAAAATTCAAAATCCATTAAAATTGTTGAAATAAAAATTTTAAATTGGTTCTGAAAATCCGGGTTATTACAAATGTTCATATTCAAATTATGCCAATATTAACCCTTTTTCCGTAGTTTCCTAACTAGCGCATTCATAAACTGGCAGCATGCCTAGGCTAGACAATAGCCTAGTTATAAATGATAATAGGAAAAATAATGGGAATATAATCAAAGTGATCATCTTGGCATAAGCATAAACTAGCATGGTGACAAGGTGAGCGTACATACTGGCATTGACATGTAATTAACATCATAACAAGATGAACATAAAGCTGGTGAACTTGTGGCAGTCAATTGGTTCTAACATAACTGTGATGTCTCAATAAGCATAGTAAGATTTAATTAGCAGCTTAGATGTTCAATTGGTTTAGATCTAACATGATAACACAAGGTGATAAATTAGATCACATAATTCAGATCTAGAGTTTAAAATAGATCTAACACCATTAGATGACATAATAGCGTGTTTAGATCTAAATATGGATTCACATGTCCAATTTACAACATATCTAAGTTGATCGCAATATGACAGGTGAAAGGTGATTTACATAAAGAATTAGATCTAACCAATGTTGCAACTGTCAAAATTAATAGATTTACATTCACCACAACATAGTTACAAGTCAAGATCCACATAGGCAATATAATATAATAACCACAATTGCATTAGATCTAAAGGTGTAGATCTATCAAGACATAGTATGAGTTTTAACAATAGCGTAGATTCATAGTTTACATCATATCCAATTCACAGTCTTTCATAATTCCCTTTTATTTATTTAAACCTAAAAGCAACTATAAACTCACAGCGTTAGGTTTAGAGAATTAAGAAAGAGTGGATCTTGAATTTCTGGATTTGATTTGCCTTAGTTGATAGAATAAGATAAGGGATCCAGTTCAATTCACACACCTGCAGAGTTTGGCGGGCATTGATTCTTTGTGAAGAAAACAAGAGAATTGAGGTATATTTATAACTGCTATTGTCCAGAATTTGAATGCCACCTAATCCCTAGAGTGAATTAGGTCACGGGTCGCCACCCACTTGAAAAAGGTCCAAATACCTAAAAACCCCTATAAGCGCACTTTACAGGTGTGCCAGTGTAAAATAACCTTGGTGCACTTGTGAAGTGCGCCAGTTATACCTGTTTTGATTGTCAAAATTTTATCGCCCGTAACTTCTTCATATGTTATATGTTTTACGCAAACTAGTTGTCTACCCTGATCAGAATTTCGGGATGGGCATAATGACGTAGTCTGTTTCCCTTAATTTTTAATACTAAATTAATTATTATTTAATTTATCCCCTTTAATGTTAACAAAATTACGGGGTGTTACACTACCCATAATCTAGAGTTGGCTGCATGTAACAATCCGGAATTTGGGGCCAATTTAAAATTTTCATTTTAGAGATTTTAGGGGTGTTTAAATATTTAAAGTAAATTATTTCAAATAAAAATGAATGAAAATTTATTTTGAGCAAAGTTAATACAAATATATTCAATTAAATTACATAAAGAATTGGAAATAGGACGGTAGTTTGAAAAGTCAAACTTGAACTTTGACTAACTACATAGGATGCAGAATAAACCGAATTTTGGTGAAACGAAAAATATTTAAATTTGTTCATGAATATATTTCTAATGAATCTGAAAAATATAAGTTTCATAGCGAAAATCAAAAGTTATTGCCAAATGAATTTTCAGAAAGGTCGCTATAGAGAATATATCAGCCTTGAAAATCGACATTTTGCATACGACCTCGGAATTCGACGAAACCACTTTTGTTGGGTCCGGGATGTAAAATTATTGCTAGGTTTCAAATTTCATGATTTTTGAAGCTAATATGTGAGCGTGGAAAAAGAAACTGCGTTTTGTCAATTTCGGTCAAAATTAATTGACTGGAAAATAGCCATTTTTCAAACAGTCTCAGAATTCGACGAAATTAGATTTGTTAGGACCGTATCGTCATAAGAAAGCCAAAAATAATTTTTCTGGATTTTTATGACTTCGTATGTGACCCTAGTAAAATTAGAAAGTACGTTCGAATTAAAAATAAAAGAATTAAATTGAAAATAAAGACAACATACTGTAAACTTCAGAATTAGACCTCGGCACTAGCGCCATTGCGTTCAGAAGACGTCAAAACCTATTGTTCGACAGTCGTTGGGGTCCGTTTGGTGATCGTATGGAAAAACCCTAATTCCGGAATTAAATAAAATAAATAAAATAGAAAATACGTGGAAAATACCCTTATAAATACGCTATACGGTACTATTCATCCATCCCCTTTGTTTTATTTCCGCCGCCGAAACCCATATAGCTCAAAATTTTGAGCTCCGATTCCTCCCAATCCATGGCGAATTGACCTATACCCCTTTGGACTTTTTTGAAGAACTTTGAAAGCTCTTTCATCTCCGACAAGAAGCACTTCCTCGCGCGCCCTGTAGCTCTCGAACCGAGCACCCGAACCCGCAACCTTCCCTGCCCCGCCGCCGCCACATGTCGCCGCCGCATCTCCCCATACTCCCGGCGTGGATGCGCCTCCCCTAGGCCTTCCATCTCTGACAAACGGCGCCTCAATCCATTCACCATAGCTCGAGATATTTAGATTTAAAGTTTTGAACTTTTCTGAATTGTAAAGGTAAATTCAATTTCAGTTTTGCCACGCTTTTAAGTGTTACAGCGATAGTTGTATAAGTCAGTTCTAATTTATTCGTATGAACTTGAAATTGAAATCTTTCAGATCCGAAACCACCGTGTCTTTGAACACGAAATCTGATCGAATCCGAACCTTCATTCCAGTCCCGAGCAAGGTGAGAATTTATTTTTAATTAAATTTAATTAATTTAATTATTATTATTTCGTTATGTGAAATTGAAAGTCAAACACAATTAAATCTGCGATGAATGTTATCATGGGTTATGGATTCAAACTGTTGTGATGTTATGATTTTAGATCCGTTATTTTCAATCATAGATCTGTTAATTAAAATTATAGATTGGTAGGAAGAATTAGATTTTTACCTTGTTTAAATTTGTTGAAATATGCCTTGTGGATATGAATCATGTATAAATCTATTATCATTCACATCGTTATGAAATTTACATCGTTATGAAATTGTTATGAAATTTACATTATTTTAATGTGAATTAAAGTAGGAATTTATGATGTAAGGAATTTACATTTTTACAATGTTAAAATAAAGTAGATTTTGCATAGTGAAATAAAAATTACATTTTTCTTTGTAATTAAAAGTGAATTTATACCGTATGTTAAAAATTACATTTTTCTTTGTAATTAAAAGTGAATTTATACCGTATGTTAAAAAATTACATTTTTCTTTGTAATTAACATGTGAATTTCATCGTATGTTAAAATTTACATTTTTTTATGTAAATTATATAGGGAATTATGCCTTATGTTAAAATTTACATTTTTCTTTGTAATTAACATGTGAATTTCATCGTATGTTAAAATTTACATTTTTATATGTAAATTATATAGGGAATTATGCTGTATGTTAAAAATTACATTTTTCTTTGTAATTAACATGTGAATTTCATCGTATGTTAAAATTTACATTTTTATATGTAAATTATATAGGGAATTATGCCGTATGTTAAAAATTACATTTTTCTTTGTAATTAACATGTGAATTTCATCGTATGTTAAAATTTACATTTTTATATGTAAATTATATAGGGAATTATGTTGTATGTTAAAAATTATATTTTTCTTTGTAATTAACATGTGAATTTCATCGTATGTTAAAATTTACATTTTTATATGTAAATTATATAGGGAATTATGCCGTATGTTAAAAATTACATTTTTCTTTGTAATTAACATGTGAATTTCATCGTATGTTAAAATTTACATTTTTATATGCAAATTATATAGGGAATTATACCGTATGTTAGAAATTACATTTTTCTTTGTAATTAACATTTGAATTTCATCGTATGTTAAAATTTACATTTTTATATGTAATGTATGTAGGAAATTACACCGTAGGATAAAAATTACATTTTTTATATGTAATTAAAACACGAATTTATATCGTATGTTGAAATTTACATTTTTATATGTAATGTATGTAGAAAATTACACCATAGGAAAAAAATTACATTTTTCTATGTAATTAAAAGATGCATTTACATCGTATGATAGAATTCACATTTTTTTTTATATATGTAACAAAGGATGAGAATGAACATTAGAAATAAAATTCATTTATTTTATATGTAAATAAGATGTAGGAATGTGACATGAAATTAAATTTATATTTTTAAGATGTAAATAAAAAGTAGATTTTGCAATGTATTGACAATTTACATTTTTATAAAAATGAGAATTGGCATCGCAAATAAAATTGCATTTTTATATGCAATAAAAGAATGAACTTTTACATTATGAAATAAAATTTACATTTTCATACGTGAGTAAAAGTTTGGTATGTTCATTGAAAATTTACAGAGTAATTAAAATAATGAATTCAACGTAAAATGGAATTTACCTTTTTTTATGTAAATAAAAGGTTAGGAGAATTATATTTATATATTTATATATAAATATAATTAAAATTTATCGAATCGAGCGCGGCAGTTCACATTTTGGAAATCGTATCTTTAAATGATTATATCGGATGATCCGACCGTCGGATTTTCCCAAAACTGAAAACTTTAGGACCTTCTCGGGAAATTTTTTCCAATGATATAAGATACGTTATGATCCAACGGATAGATTTTGGGGAATGAGAAAATCGAAATTTGTTGAAAGCAGCGCCAGGGTCGTCCATTGACCTGAAGCGTCGTTAATTAAAATTTAATTATTTTAAAGAAATGAATCGTTAAGAAAAATATTATTAACGAATAAGAAGGATTTTAAATATATATATATATATATACGAGGATTATTTGGGAAGTCCGAGTTCTCTCATTCCAAATAATCAAACGACGTTAATGGAAGTTTAAAGATGGCGTATGAAGACCGTAAATCTTCCCTCGAATGGACAACGATCGAGGCCCTAATTTGACTTGCTCCCAATTCAAGGGTCATGGTCATTGCCCAAACGTACGTGTTGATTTCACGGATTTGGCTTTCGCTCAGACCAGAAGCATAAGCTAATAAACGGATTGTGTGTCTGACATTATACTCTATCAAATATCGTGTTATTGATCTTTTGTCGAATGTATGGATGTTTGGTGGCTGGGAATTTATTCTTTTGCTTAACACCTGTTCATATATTTCTTCAAAGGATTGGTAGTGCGATATGGAGTGATGATGTGGCATGCTAAGATGCATATGATCAAGGTTTTGTTGAAAAGCAGGCCTTGTGGGACGATCAAAGCATAGCCTGTTTAGGCATAGCTTTGTGTATAGCGTGACTTCGCGAGCCTCACACACCAGCGGAGTCTAAAACGGGAGAAGGGAACGTAGGGAGAGCAGCACGTTTCTTTCTAGCTAGAATGGTGATTGGGCTTTAACACGGGCCAACATTTTACTTATGTGGATGATAGAATGAGGCGCCTCGGATGATAGATCCTATAGGATCGGGAAACGTGTGTTCAGGAATTGCCAATCCACGAAGCAGTATGTGTGGACCGGCCCTGCAGGATCCAAGGGTTCACTGCGGGGGATCCTGAGACATTAGCTAGAGTGTCTCGAATTGGTAAGGAGCTCCTCCCTAGCCTTGACTCATGATGGAAATCCAAACTTCGAATACGAACCTACGGATTTGATTGTATTACTAGTATGGAAGCATAGTATTATGGTATCTATGTGTCCTAGGATTGATACATTTATTTTGAAATGTTTTTCATACATACTAATAATAATATTAAACTCGTATTTGTCGTATTTAGCAGGTTTAATCACTATAAGGTAAAAACCTATCCTCTGGTTTGTGTTGCATTGTGTGATGGGACCTGGGTCTTATGGTGATTCCATTTTTCTCAAAATCATGACGTTGTTGTACGATTTACTTATTATTTGTTCTGAAACTATTATGCACGGCAATCCATTAGAGTAAACCCATTCTGCGTTAGCGGCGTAGTCTTTGGATTTGCCCTATTAATAGTGATTAATTAGTTAAGAATTCTCACACCAGTCCCACGACTGACCCGTTGTTTGTTTCCACCTTTTTGCAAACTCGGGTGCCTTCCTTTCTACATGGGCAGCCAAGTAAACAGGTTTATTCTTCGCTTGGAGTCTTTTCTTTGGAGCTGCTTATTATCTTTCTTGGATTTGCTTTTGTGGAGAGGTGATGACTTGGAGCTTGAAGACATCTATCATTTGCTGCTATTGCATTTTTCTCTTTTTAATTCCAGACATTAAACTTGGTTCATTTCACGTTGTTTAAGTTGGAGTTGGAACTTATTTCTTTTTCTGCAAACTTGATGTAATAATTTAGAATTCTGTGACTGTGGATTTTCTGTGGTTGATGACATTATATTTCCACTGCTATGATGTTGTTACTCTATGAATTTCCTATGCTATGTTGTATCTGTGATATGTATTATTGTATTTATGTTGTATTCCAAATGATTATTCCTTACTTTCGTCCCATGGAAGTTTGGGGTTCTCACAGTAGGTCTCAGAGCTTTGGTTAAACTTAGCTTTGGAATAAAACATATTTATGATAATTCATTTACATAGAATCACAATATTCTATGGCGACCATTTCATGAGATACATAGTAGCCAGTCACTTTATCATCACCTTTTGATTCATCCTTCGATCTTTTCTATCTATTTGAATCACCATTACAGTTGTTCTGCCTCTTTCCTTGATCGTACAGAACCAGCTAAAAATGAGTACTTGTGCCGCTAGAACTGCTAGAGTTAGAACAATGGGGCAAAATGTTATTGGAACCGAGGAATGTATCAAACATGCTTATCCCAAATGCAGAGTGGATATCCCCGATTAGTTTCATTTTGAGGTACGCTTAAAATATTTTCCATTCTTTATGTTGGTTCCTACCCTTCTATTCTTCCCTTTTTCTTTTCGAGGACGAAAAGTTCTTAAGCGGGGGAGATTGTAACAACCCGGAATTTGGGGCCAATTTAAAATTTTCATTTTAGAGATTTTAGGGGTATTTAAATATTTAAAGTAAATTATTTCAAATAAAAATGAATGGAAATTTATTTTTAGCAAAGTTAATACAAATAAATTCAATTAAATTACATAAAGAATTGGAAATAGGACGGTAGTTTGAAAAGTCAAACTTGAACTTTGACTAACTACACAGGATGCAGAATAAACCGGATTTTGGTGAAACGAAAAATATTTAAGTCTGTTAATGAATATCTTTCTAACGAATCTGAAAAATCGAAGTTTCATAGCGGAAGTCAAAAGTTATGGCCAAATGAATTTTCAGAAAGATCGCTATAGAGAATATATCGCCCTTGAAAATCGACATTTTGCATACCACCTCGGAATTCGACGAAACCACTTTTGTTGGGTCCGGCATGTAAAATTATTGCTAGGTTTCAAATTTCATGATTTTTGAAGCTAGTATGTGAGCATGGCATAAGAAACTACGTTTTGTCAATTTCGGTCAAAATTAATTGACTGAAAAATAGCCATTTTTCAAACAGTCTCAGAATTTGATGAAATTAGTTTTGTTAGGACCGTATCGTCATAAGAAAGCCAAAAATAATTTTTCTGGATTTTTCTGACTTCGTATGTGACCCCAGTAAAATTAGAAAGTACGTTCGAATTAAAAATAAAAGAATTAATTTGAAAATAAAGAAAACATACTGTAAACTTCAGAATTAGACCTCGGCACTAGTGCCATTGCGTTCAGAAGACGTCAAAACTATTGTTCGATAGTTGTTGGGGTCCATTTGGTGATCGTATGGAAAAACCCTAATTCCGGAATTAAATAAAATAAATAAAATAGAAAATACGTGGAAAATACCCATATAAATACGCTATACGGTACTATTCATCCATCCCCTTCGTTTTATTTCCGCCGCCGAAACCCATATAGCTCAAAATTTTGAGCTCCGATTCCTCCCAATCCATGGCGAATTGACCTATACCCCTTTGGACTTTTTTGAAGAACTATGAAAGCTCTTCCATCTCCGACAAGAAGCACTTCCTCTCGCGCCCTGTAGCTCTCGAACCGAGCACCCGAACCCGCGACCTTCCCTGCCCCCCGCCGCCACGTGTCGCCGCCGCACCTCCCCATACTCCCGGCGTGGATGCGCCTCCCCTAGTCCTTCCATCTCCGACAAACGGCGCCTCAATCCATTCACCGTAGCTCGAGATATTTAGATTCAAAGTTTTGAACTTTTCTGAATTGTAAGGGTAAATTCAATTTCAGTTTTGCCACGCTTTTAAGCGTTACAGCGACAGTTGTTATAAGTTAGTTCTAATTTATTCGTATGAACTTGAAATTGAAATCTTTCAGATTCGAAATCACCGTGACTTTGAACACGAAATCTGATTGAATCCGAACCTTCATTCCAGTCCCGAGCAAGGTGAGAATTTATTTTTAATTAAATTTAATTAATTTAATTATTATTATTTCGTTATGTGAAATTGAAAGTCAAACACAATTAGATCTGCGATGAATGTTACCATGGGTTATGGATTCAAACTGTTGTGATGTTATGATTTTATATCCGTTATTTTCAATCATAGATCGGTTAATTAAAATTATAGATCGGTAGGAAGAATTAGATTTTTACCTTGTTTAAATTTGTTGAAGTATGCCTTGTGGATATGAATCATGTATAAATCTATTATCATTCACATCGTTATGAAATTTACATCGTTATGAAATTTATATCATTATGAAATTTACATCGTTATGAAATTTACATCGTTATGAAATTTACATTATTTTAATGTGAATTAAAGTAGGAATTTATGATGTTAGGAATTTACATTTTTATAATGTTAAAATAAAGTAGATTTTGCATAGTGAAATAAAAATTACATTTTTCTTTGTAATTAAAAGTGAATTTATACCGTATGTTAAAAATTACATTTTTCTTTGTAATTAAATGTGAATTTATACCGTATGTTAAAAAATTACATTTTTCTTTGTAATTAACATGTGAATTTCATCGTATGTTTAAATTTACATTTTTATATGTAAATTATATAGGGAATTATGCCATATGTTAAAAATTACATTTTTCTTTGTAATTAACATGTGAATTTCATCGTTTGTTAAAATTTACATTTTTATATGTAAATTATATAAGGAATTATGCCGCATGTTAAAAATTACATTTTTCTTTGTAATTAACATGTGAATTTCATCGTATGTTAAAATTTACATTTTTATATGTAAATTATATAGGGAATTATGCCGTTTGTTAAAAATTACATTTATCTTTGTAATTAACATGTGAATTTTATCGTATGTTAAAATTTACATTTTTATATGTAAATTATATAGGGAATTATGCCATATGTTAAAAATTACATTTTTCTTTGTAATTAACATGTGAATTTCATCGTATGTTAAAATTTACATTTTTATATGTAAATTATATAGGGAATTATGACGTATGTTAAAAATTACATTTTTCTTTGTAATTAATATGTGAATTTCATCGTATGTTAAAATTTACATTTTTATATGTAAATTATATAGGGAATTATACCGTATGTTAAAAATTACATTTTTCTTTGTAATTAACATGTGAATTTCATCATATGTTAAAATTTACATTTTTATATGTAATGTATGTAGGAAATTACACCGTAGGATAAAAATTACATTTTTATATGTAATTAAAACATGAATTTATATCGTATGTTGAAATTTACATTTTTATGTGTAATGTATGTAGGAAATTACACCATAGGATAAAAATTACATTTTTCTATGTAATTAAAAGATGCATTTACATCATATGATAGAATTCACAATTTTTTTTATATATGTAACATAGGATGAGAATGAACATTAGAAATAAAATTCATTTATTTTATATGTAAATAAGATGTAGGAATGTGACATGAAATTAAATTTATATTTTTAAGATGTAAATAAAAAGTAGATTTTGCATTGTATAGACAATTTACATTTTTATAAAAATGAGAATTGGCATCGCAAATAAAATTGCATTTTTATATGCAATAAAAGAATGAACTTTTACATTGTGAAATAAAATTTACATTTTCATACGTGAGTAAAAGTTAGGTATGTTCATTGAAAATTTACAGAGTAATTAAAATAATGAATTCAACGTAAAAATGAAATTTACCTTTTTTTTATGTAAATAAAAGGTTAGGAGAATTATATTTATATATTTATATATAAATATAATTAAAATTTATCGAATCGAGCGCGATAGTTCACATTTTGGAAATCGTATCTTTAAACGATTATACCCGAAGATCCGACCGTCGGATTTTCCCAAAACTGAAAACATTAGGACCGTCTCGGGAAATTCTTTCCAACGATATAAGATACGTTATGGTCCAACGGTTAGATTTTGGGGAATGAGAAAATCAAAATTTGTTGAAAGCAGCTCCAGGGTCGTCCATTGACCTGAAGCGTCGTTAATTAAAATTTAATTTTTTTAAAGAAATGAATCGTTAAGAAAAATATTATTAATGAATAAGAAGGATTTTAAATATGTATATATATATATATACAAGGATTATTTGGGAAGTCCGAGTTCTCTCATTCCAAATAATCAAACGACGTTAATGGAAGTTTAAAGATGGCGTATGAAGACCGTAAATCTTCCCTCGAATGGACAACGATCGAGGCCCTGATTTGACTTGCTCCCAATTCAAGGGTAATGGTCATTGCCCAAACGTACGTGTTGATTTCACGGGTTTGGCTTTCGCTCAGACCCAGAGCATAAGCTAATAAATGGATTATGTGTCTGACATCATACTCTATCAAATATCGTGTTATTGATCTTTTGTCGAATGTATGGATGTTTGGTGGCGGGGAATTTATTCTCTTGCTTAACACCCGTTCATATATTTCTTCAAAGGATTGGTAGTGCGATATGGAGTGATGATGTGGCATGCTAAGATGCATAGGATCAAGGTTTTATTGAAAAGCAGGCCTTGTGGGACGATCAAAGCATAGCCTGTTTAGGCATAGCTTTGTGTATAGCATGACTTCGCGAGCCTCACACACCGGCGGAGTCTAAAACGGAAGACGGGAATGCAGGGAGAGCAGCACATTTCTTTCTAGCTAGAAGTGGTGATTGGGCTTTAACACGGCCCAACATTTTACTTATATGGATGATGGAATGAGGCGCCTCGGATGATAGGTCCTATAGGATCGAGAAACGTGTGTTCAGGAATTGCCAATCCACGAAGCTGTATGTGTGGACCGGCCCTGCAGGATCCAAGGGTTCACTGCGGGGGATCCTGAGACATTAGCTAGAGTGTCTCGAATCGGTAAGGAGCTCCTCCCTAGCCTTGACTCATGATGGAAATCCAAACTTCCAATATGAACCTACGAATTTGATTGTATTACTAGTATGGAAGCATAGTATTATGGTATCTATGTGTCCTAGGATTGATACATTTATTTTGAAATGTTTTTCATACATACTAATAATAATATTAAACTCGTATTTGCCGTATTTTGCATGTTTAATCACTATAAGGTAAAACCCTATCCTCTGGTTTGTGTTGCATTGTGTGATGGGACCTGGGTCTTATGGTGATTCCATTTTTCTCAAAAGCATGACGTTGTTGTACGATTTACTTATTATTTGTTCTGACACTTTTATGCCCGGCAATCCATTAGAGTAAACCCGTTCCGCGTTAGCGGCGTGGTCTTT
Organism: Allium sativum; assembly: GCA_030737875.1. NCBI lineage: Eukaryota > Viridiplantae > Streptophyta > Magnoliopsida > Asparagales > Amaryllidaceae > Allium > Allium sativum. The sequence continues at coordinate 44,132,690 of CM060925.1, forward strand.
GGATTTGCCCTATTAATAGTGATTAATTAGTTAAGAATTCTCACACCAGTCCCACGACTGACCCGTTGTTTGTTTCCACCTTTTTGCAAACCCGGGAGCCCTCATTTCTACACGGGCAGCCAAGTAAACAGGTTTATTCTTCGCTTGGAGTCTTTTCTTTGTAGCTGCTTATTATCTTTCTTGGATTTGCTTTTGTGGAGAGGTGATGACTTGGAGCTTGAAGCCATCTATCATTTGCTGCTATTGCATTTTTCTATTTTTAATTCCAGACATTAAACTTGGTTCATTTCACGTTGTTTAAGTTGGAGTTGGAACTTATTTCTTTTTCTGCAAACTTGATGTAATAATTTAGAATTCTATGACTGTGGATTTTCTGTGGTTGATGACATTATATTTCCGCTGCTATGATGTTGTTACTCTATGAATTTCCTATGCTATGTTGTATCTGTGATATGTATTATTGTATTTATGTTGTATTCCAAATGATTATTCCTTACTTTCATCCCATGGAAGTTTGGGGTTATCACATTGCAATAGTGTTCAGATTGAATTCTTGGCGACATTATCTACTTGGATTAAGATTTGATCCACACACGGATCAGAAGTCGCTCAAATACTTGATCTCACAGAAAGATCTCATCCTGAGGCAGCAACGATGGATGGAGATCCTAGCGTCCTACGACTTTGAGATAGCTTACACCATGGACAAGGGTAAAGTAGTGGCAGACACATTGAATAGATAGAGTATGACTTTGATTCGTCTATTCGTAGAAAGGCGGAACTTGGAGTATATATTGACCTTTAAATTTAAGCCATCTACGGATTTCAAATTGGGATTGTCAGCATCATTGGAGGTGCGACCTACTCTATTGGAGTGTTTTTGATCTATGCAACGGAAGGAACCGCTGATATCAGACATCTTGGACATGCTTGGTACAAGAGCGACTTCTAGTCACCTAACTAGATATACTATAGACGAGAAAAGGTGGCTAAGACGAGACAGAAGGATATGTGTCCCTAGGATTAGGGAATTTCTAAAGGCAATGCTTGAGGAAGCTCATCGTTCTCGGATGACTATCCATCCAGGCGGTGAAAAGATGTATAGAAACATAAAGAGAGTTTTCTTTTGGACTGGCGGAATTTGTAGCTCGATGCTTGGATTGCCAACAAGTAAAGTCTGAACAAAGGAAACCTAACGGATTGCTTCAGCCCTTGAATGTCCCACAATAGAAGTGGGAGAGCGTCACCATGGATTGCCCCGATCTAGGAAGGGAAATACGGGCATTTGGGTGATAGTGAACAGAGTTACGAAGTTACGAAGAGCGCTCATTTCATTTTTGTCAAGAGTGAGAGGACGACGACTTGGCTGGCATCGGTATATTTTCAAGAGATAGTCTATCTTCATGGGGTACCTTCCAGTATAGTAAGTGACTGCGACCTCATTTTTACCAATGAGTTTTGGAAGAGATTACAAGAGGCGTTAGGTACACAACTACATTTGAGCATGGCATACCATCGTCAAACCGATGGACAGACTAAGAGGGTGAATAGAGTTCTTGAGGATCTTCTAAGACTGTGTATCCTAGACTTTGGAGGGACTTGGAAGGAGCATCTCCCATTAGTTGAGTTCGCTTACAACAATAGTTACCAAACGAGCATAGGCATGGCACCCTTCAAAGTACTATATGGATGACCTTGCAAATCGCCGACTTATTGGTGGGAGTTTACGAACAAACTTCTATTTGGACCTGAGATGATTCGAGATACTTCCAAGAAGATTGATCTTATCTACCAAAGAATAAATGCAGCTCAGGACAAACAAAAATCATATGCCGATAAAAGGACCACCGATTTGGAATTCAAAGTGGGAGATATGGTCTTCATTAAGGTATCACCGCTAAGGAATGTAGTTCACTTTGGCTCAATAGGGAGGCACCAAAAATTGTAGGGCCATTCCCTATAGTGGAGAGGATAGGTTAGATGGCCTATAGGATCAGGCTACCAGATAGACTGGCGGGTGTACATGATGTGTTTCACATTTCCCATTCGAGGAAATGCCTACATGATGCAGTAGAGATAGTGGAGCCAAGCACACTTGAGGACGTGGAAGTTGAGAAGGAAGCATCAGTGAAAAGAGTTCCTACTCATATTCTTAGGACAGAGATCAAGAAACTATGTAACAAGGAAATCAGATTGGTAAAGGTATAATGGGAAGAAGACTGCGAAGATGCAACTTGGGAACCCGAAGATAAGATTCATGCTTCATATCCTTTTCTTTTTGAAAGTACATTCTTGAATACTTTTCCAAATTTTTACTTTGAATTTACTTTTATCATTCAAGTATGTTGATCCTATCGTTCAAACCTTCGATCCTTAGGTAGAATCCAATGGTTGGAAACATATGTCTGAAAAATGTTATGATTGATGGTTGCAACTGGATGCAAGTGTTTGCTAGTGGTTGCTCGTGGATGCATACACACACACGGCACTAGATTGGATCAAGCACTTACATATTGCATATGGATATTTTTTCATTTTTTCTCCTATCGATGGAAATGGATGAATCATCATAGGAGTGTTGTATTTTGATGAACGATTGTGCATACAGATAGAGTTTTATAAGTTACATTAGGATTATTTGCATATATCTATAATACATGGCACAAACATATATTGCATTAAGGAGGTCAACTGAATCCATCGGCCGTCTGATTCTCGCATTAGTGTAAGGATATATACGCACAATACCTTTGCATATGTTCGTACAAGCATCAGAAATTCTTAAGGACAATGGATGCCTATGGACGATGGATGAGTAGATGGTTGTAAGTGGTTATTAGGATAGTAACATTCTTCTTAACTTAGAGATTTCGGGGACGAAATCCTTTAATTAAGGGAGAATGTAACACCCCAAAATTTAATACACTATAATCATAATAAACTGGTAAATACTTAATTAAATATTCAGAATTAAGTAAAACCGGCTTTACCATTGTGTTTGTCTTGGAATTCTGGTTTATATAGACCCTAAGTTTGCGTAAAATGGATAATGTTTGAAGTTATGAACGTAAGAAGTTTGTATATATATACAAGCAATATATAAATATATAATTGAAAAATACTCAAAAGAAATAAACCGAGATAAAGCAGGAAAACGAAGTGGGATTTCAGACAGTTGTGGGACGAACCACACTCGGCCTGGGTCGACCTATGGATAGACCCAAGCTTGGTTGGGTCGACCCAGTAGGTCGGTGGGAAGACCCAACGTCGATCTAGGTTAGTTCTTTTTTCTGTATCTGGACTGTTTTATGGCTAGGTTCGTAGCTGACTCAGCGCTAGATGTACGACTTAGATTTAAAACCTAGAATCTAAAGGTTGGGGTTAACTCTGTAAATCTATAAATAGGAGGCTCTCTCCCATTTCAATAAACATAATTATTCTTTATACCTTTTGTCTCCCATGAATCTATTCTAATATATATATATATATATATATATATATATATATATATATAATGCGGAGATGCAGCTGAAGCCGAGATCTACAGAGACCACTCAAAATACAAGAGTAACATAGAACAATAAAAGAGATAGAAGTGGAATTTTCTACAATGGCATATATATATAAGAGATCTAATCTCTTTTTCACCAAGACCCGTTGTTAGTTCCTTGTTATTTTCAGATCTAATAATTAGAACTATACTATGACTGTTGGATAAATTTGGGTTTAGTATATACAATGTTTATAAGATAATTGCTATGCATGTTCTTCACTGTTAATTTCTTATGCCATCATTATAAGTAAACATATGCCTCTACTGTTTGATAATTAATTAGTTATGCGTATCTATCTTCCTTTTCCCTATTTCTACTGTTTTAGTTTATTTTCAGTCTTGCCTATGTGCCTATGTGATTTTATTATATTCTCCTTCCTCTATATTCCATTTTGTATTTGCTAAGCATAGGCCTTCGGAAGCCTAGGCCATGTCCAAATAAAGTTTGCGTATAGTAAAATTGGGATAATAAGAAATGACATGAAAAAGGGAATTTGGGCATATTGATAATTTGAGGGTTGTTTGACTATAATTTGGGAAAAGGATAATATGCATATGCTTGTACTTGTTGTAAATTGGGAATGTAATAGAAATGGATAATATGCATAATACTTGTACATGCTGTAATTTGGAGTATAATTGAATGGAATAGTATGCATATGTATAAACATGTTAGATTTGACTTAATGCAGACATTAAGTAAGAAGGACATATTAAATAATGTTAGTACCAGATGTAGGTTTGTAAACTGAATCACTATAGTAATTATACATACATCTAGGCAGGAGTTTTGAAGAAGGGTTGTACACACATAATAACGTGTAATATTACAACCATGCTTATTAGTAAACCTAAACTTGCTAAGTTAAACCTGATTATTAATAGGATAAGAGGTCCCTCGTTCTGCTGTTGTTTCGGATTTTGAGGACTTTTAAATTCTAGTTACTCGGGGCATAAGCGTAGGAGGCTTGGCTTATGTCAATCTGCTGTTTGGAACCCATATCAGTCAGTATCCCTGTTGGTATTTTGTTAGAGGGCGGCCACACACTAGGTAGGGGCCAGAGAATTCTTTACTAATCTAGATAGTAAGAGGTCCACATGGGGAAGGTGAGTACGAGCGCATTCCGGCGGAGTCATGAGTATGCATAATTACTGCTAGGGGAACTAAGCTGCTGTAACACCAGTACATAGGTATGTGTTATATAAGTTGTTGGGTTAGGGAGTTATACAGTCTACTGCTGAGGATGACACAAGGGATTTACGTATTAGGGAGTCAGTCACATGGATAGTAATTAAGGTACACCTAATCATGCAATTATGAAATTAGGGTAACACCTAATCCTATTGAGTAATTAGGGTACACCTAATCCTGCTGCAATGAAATTAGGGTAACACCTAATCATGCTGTGTGATTAGGGTACACCCATTCCTGCTGTTTAATCGTGTTGTTTAATCTTGCTGTTTCTTTAAAGTAATCAGACTAATGCTTAATCCTATTGTACTAGTATTGGTGCAGACACAACCTGTTTTAGGGATATAATTGTGAAGCATTACTCGATCATTGTTTATTCACTACAACAAAACCCAGATTTGACAGTAATAATGAATAGCGTTGCCCGCGTAGCCTCTTGGAATGCTCTGAAACATAAGGTGGTTAACGGCTGTTTGGCCAACAAACCCCATGTACTCAACGCTGTACAAAGAGAGGCGGAATTTTTTTCTTTTAGCGGGAACTAAAAAAATTCTTTTGCTGTAACACCCCACCTCCGCCAGTGCCACTCTTGCAAGGACACTAGCTTTGGAGGGGCGTTTAAATAAGGTAAACATGCATGCAGATATCACAAGACAGAACATATAAGTAAAACAGAGTAGTAAAGCAGCGGATAAAACTTGCATTTCCAAAACCACAGTTAAGTTACAATAAAGTACTTAGTCATTATTTTTCAACAAACAAAGTCTAGATAAAAGCATAAACTGAAAAACTGAAATACATAAAGTACTATCCCCATAGTGAAGTGATAAACCATAGCTAGCTCAATGTCCAAACCCGTACATGAGCAAATCCAGTAAGCAAGCTAGAAAGATCCAAGCTAAGCTCCAATGTTCCCACCCTGAGAACCTGAGGGGGGGGGAAACGGAAGAAAAGAGGCGAAAGAAAACAGGTCAGTCAAAAAGACTGGTAAGCCCTACTACTATCTGTCTATGAACTAGTAAAGTTAACTGGCATGAGAAGCTGAGATGAACATAAGGATAACAACATACTGGCATGATGATTAACTAACAAGATAGATAAAGGTGTCATCGCATAATTAAGGTTAAGTTTTGCACCACGGGTGTACTAGCATTCTAACATGTCAAGTAAAAACAGGAATTGATCCCTTGGCCCAAGCTTGGCCCAACATCATGAGATGACCTAAATCAAGGTCCAACTACTCGGTCTAGTCGATCGGCTCCCTATAAGCCTAACTCGTCAAGTGTCGGTGTCATACGACTTAATCATGTAATGTAGTTGACTGTGCAGGGTCCACCCTAGGGTGTATCAGGCCCTATGGTGTAACCCTATGACACCATACCATGATGCACAGTCCGAACCTACCGTTGCCCGTGTTCAACTCCGGACTTGATGTGCACGACCATGGTCCGCCTGAACAACCGGGGCATCATTCAGCCGTCTCTTTTGGTATCTTACAATCAGCCCAGTAATCGTGCCCCACCCTAGCCTAGTCCTAGGGTCTTATGATACTACCTAGAAGGTTACTGCTGAAAAGGACCACACAACTAGGGTTTCTTAACGGGTTAAATGTGGTTAACCCAATCCAAACGTGGATTAAATCGGTTAAGAGTACCCAAGGCTCCTGACTTAACCTTGATTAACCCATCAAGCCCAAATTGGTTAAGTATTAAGTGGACCATGACTTAACCCTAATCAGGAGGCATTAATTAACTTAATGCGCTTTAACCTCTCACATTAGACTTTGTTGTGGTTACTAGTTAAGCCGGGCGGGTCCGGGTAGCTTTACACCACAACTAGGTCTAACCTCGGGTTCTAGCACAACATGACCAACTTCTCACATTGGGTTCTATTGTTTGTAGCCACTAGTTAAGCCCGGCGGGTCCGGGTAGATTTATGCTACAAACCCAACCCAACCTCGAGTTGGCCACACTCATATTTTCTAAGTGTCATGTCCATTATGTTTCCAAAACATAATTACAAGTTAACATATCACGTCATGTTACAAAAATCATGTTCATGTCATTATGTTACCCAACCCCAACGTAATCCCATCGTTTACATAATCGCAACAACGCATAAAGGATAAAATAGGGAACTTGGCATAACCTTGACATATAGGTGTTGAAGCCACAAGTTTAACATGGTGGCATATGAAATGTACATATGTTCATATACTTGCATATTGCATTATTAGGCTTCAAAAGCATGCATAAAACCAAACTTAGCATATGAGTGATACATGGTGATAAATAACATGTAGAAGTTGCTAGAAGTTCGCATTTTGCCTCACATGCAAGTTATCATAAGGGATATGATAACTTTCATGTTGCCAAAATGCAACCTTTAATATAAAGCTTGGAGCTTTATGTTCAAAACCTCAAGTTTAACTTGCATAACATGATAACATGATCAACCCAAACTTGCATAACATAGCAACATGTGTCATACATAATGATTAAACCAACTTGCATATAATGATCAACCAAACTTGCATATAATGATCAACCAAACTTGCATATAATGACCAACCAAACTTGCATATAATGACCAACCAAACTTGCATATAATGATCAACCAAACTTGCATATAATGACCAACCAAACTTGCATATAATGATCAACCAAACTTGCATATAATGATCAACCAAACTTGCATATAATGATCAACCAAACTTGCATATAATGACCAACCAAACTTGCATATAATGATCAACCAAACTTGCATATAATGATCAACCCCAAACTTGCATCATTCATTTAACTTTAGAGTTCAAAGAAAGAAAGTAGAAAAGGGCTTACAATGCTATGAAGACACAAATAAATATTTATTATAAAGATTGAGACGAAGCCCTTATGCAAGCACCAAAAACCCAAATATGCAAGCTCCAAATGAAAACCCTTGAGCCAATTCAATAAAAACCCTTGCTTTGAAATAGAAATGTTGCAACTTGACTTGAATGCAAGCTAAGAACACTCATACAAGTTTGAAAACACTTGTATGAACTCAAAATCTCTCATAGAAATTAACTTGGAAATTTTAGCATGAGAGTGGAGGCCATGAGAGGAACAAATTTGACATAGTTTAGTTGTAGGATTGAATAATGGTGATTTAGGCTAGGTTTGGGGTCTTTTTATAGAGGATTAGGATAGTATTAGCCATAGGATTAACCCTAGATTCAATCCAAGCCATCAAAGCATGTCTTGGGGAAGAAGTCAAGTGTAGGAACCATCTAGGGCCTTTAGATTAAAGCTGAACCATGAGAACCATTCAAATGCAAAATCTGCATTTGAACGAATCGGCCCACGAGTTGACAGCCAAACACCCTGGATTAACCCCTAGTCGACCCAGCAGGCTCAGGTCGACCTCAAAAATCGGCCGGTTAGGTTATTCCCCACTCCCAATTCGCTGTTTTGAACATTTTTGCATATTTATTTATTTAATTTTCAATTATATATATATATATATATATATATATATATCAATATATATATATATTTCTCTGCGCAACCCATTTCACTTAATTAAGTATACTTTAATTTGTGAATTTTTCGTGAAACTTTGCGAGGCCATATCTTGGTCATACGGACTTCGATTTTCGAAAACTCGGACCCTATTTCGCGTATTTTTCCGAGACGAACGCAATGGCACAGCCCGTTTCCCTTGATTCAGATTGTACAGTTTAATTCTGCCTCCATTTATGTTATAACATGTTATTCAAAAATACGGGTTGTTACATTCTCCCCTCCTTAAAGCATTTCGTCCCCGAAATCTCCAAGTTAGGAAGAACGTATCCTACCATCCATCATCCATCTACTCAAAACATCATCCACGAGCAATCATTGTCCTTAAAAGGTTCTAAATGCTGTATGATCATATGCAAAGGTGTGTGTATATGTACTTATCTAATGCGAAAATCAGGAGGTTACTGATTCAGTAAACCCCCTTAATGCAAAATATGTTAGTGAAATGAGTCCATATGTATGCAAATTCCTAACATAATTTATAATCTCTACATGAGTGCACATAACATTCATCCATATGCAACATCCACGTGATAGGATAACAAGTTTTCATCCATGAATAAGCATAAACACTCATGCATATGCGGTATGAAAGTGTGTGAGCCGATCTTAGTGCCTAACGTGTATTATGCATCCACAAGTATCCACGTGCAAACACTTGCAACCACTTGCAACCATCAAGCATAACATGTTTCAAATACATGTTTCAACCAAGGGTTTCTACCTAAGGTTCTCATGACAAGATCTACGAAACAAGATAAACTAGATAAACGCGGATAAAAAGAAAGATATGCTAATTAGGAAAAGAGATCGAGAATGTACCCTAAAAAAGAAATGGATAAAGCCCACGCATCTTCTCCTCGGTTTCCCAAGTTGCATCTTCGTCGGCTTCACCCCACTGAACTTTCACCAACTTGACCTCTCGATTCCTTAGCTTCTTGATCTCTGTTCCCAAGATACGAATCGGAGCTCTTCTCAAGGTTGCTTCTTTCTCTACCTCAATGTCTTCAAGAATGCTTGGTTCAACCACCTCAGCGGACTCATGTAGGCACTTTCGGAGATGCGAGACATGAAAGACATTATGCACTCCGGCTAGCTTCTCGGGCAATCCCACCTTATAGGCCATCTTTCCAATTCTCTCTATGATAGGGAAGGGTCCTACGAACCTTGGTGCCAGCTTCCCCGCTGCTCCAAAATGTACCACATTTCGCAAAGGAGAAACCTTCACGAAAACCATGTCTCCCACTTCGAATTCCAAATCTGCCCTTCGCTTGTCAACATAGGATTTCTGTCTATCTTGGGCCGCTTTCATCCTTCTTCGAATCAATTCAACCCTCTCGGATGTGTCCCTTATCATGTCGGGCTCAATTATAAGCTTATCCGTCGTCTTCTCACCAACATGTTGGTGGCTTGCACGGCCTCCCATACGAAGCTTCAAATGGTGTCATCCCTATGCTGGCTTGATAGTTATTATTATAAGCAAACTCTACAAGAGGAAGGTGGTCTTCCCAAGTACCACCGAAGTTGAGAACACAAAACCTCAAAAGATCTTCTAGCACTCTATTCACCCTTTCGGTTTGGCCATCCGTCCGGGGGTGATAGGCTGTACTCAGATTCAATCGCGTACCCATTGCTTCTTGCAAACTGTTCCAGAACTGGCTAGTGAAAATTGGGTCACGATCGCTAACTATGCTAGAAGGAACTCCATGCAGCCGCACTATCTTTTGAAGATAAACAGATGCTAGCCGTGATACGGTCCTCTTGCTTTTCACTGGAATAAAATGGGCTCTCTTTGTAAATCTATCAATTATTACCCATATCCCATAAAGCCCAAATAGTTTGGTGGCGAACTTCTTCACCCCAACCATATATCACAAATAGGCTAGCCATACTCCTTAGGGGGTTTGTAACAGAACTAAGATTGAGGATAGGACTGAGAGGATATACTTAAAAGGTAGCATGCGAGTAAGCTCTACGAAACAATAGGGATCAAGGATATACTCTTAGAAAGAGATTAAATGCGCGTATCTAGACTTCAATCTTCTAAGCCGCATTTTCTTGTGCTTAATCCCATCGTGCCCTGACTGTCTTTTATCTTCGCAATTTCGTAGTTCTTAATTCTTGTTCCCAAAATATGAGTTAGAACTCATTTCACCGTTGCTTCTCGTTCCACTTCCACTTATTCTTTGCCTAAAATACTTGGCTTAAACACAACTTCATGCTCATGGTTCATGCAAGCTTTCCAAGATTCGTTAGTGAATCTTGGATCTCATTTACATACTATACGGTATCCCACGCAGAAAACTATCTCTTGAAAACAGTGCCAATCCACGTTGCCAAACTGGAGCTGAGGTAAGGGCTCTCTTGAGCCTTTGAAAAGCAAGCTCACACTCCAAGTCCCATGCACAGACTAAGTTCTTCTTCGTCAACTTAGTAAGAGGGGCTGAAATCTTAGCGAAGTCCCTGATGAACTTCCTATAGTAGCCCGCCAAACCGAGAAAGCTTCTTACTTCGGTCGCATTCCTAGGAGTCTTCCAATCTTGAACCACAACCACTTTCGCGGGATCCACCGCTATGCCTTGCTTAGAAACTATATGTCCAAGAAACCGAACTTCCCTTCTCCAGAAATGACATTTGGAGAACTTGGCTTTCAACTGATGCGCTCTAAGCGTATTCATCGCTTCCTTGAGATGCCTAGCATGCTCTTCCTCATCCTTTGAGAAGATCAGAATATCATCCACAAAGACAACAACAAACTTGTTAAGGAACTCCATGAACACCCTACTCATCAAATCTACGAAGTAGGCGGGTGCATTAGTCAAACAGAATGGCATGACAAGCCATTCAAAGAATCCATCTGGAGTCCTAAACGCAGTTTTATCAATGCTATCCTCAGCCACTCTAAGCTGATGGAATCCGGTGGCTAGATCGAGCTGAGAGAAAACAGAAGCATCTACAAGCTGGTCAAAGAGATCATCAATTCTCGGTAATGGGTGCCTATTCTTCTTTATTAGCTTGTTCAACTCTTGATAATCAACACATAGACGAAGCGAACCATCCGCCTTAGTAGCGAATACCACCGGAGCACCCCATTCAGAAATGCTTCGCCTAATAAAATTCTTCTCAAGCAACTCCTTGATTTGCTTACTGAGCTCCCTTCTTTCACGAGAGGCCATGTGCCTAACGGGCAATGATACTGGCTTGGCATTATCAACTAGATAAATGCGGAAATCTATCTCTCGTTTAGGGGGTAACCCCTTAACTTCTTCAAAGACATCGGGATAGTCTCAGACCACCCTTACAGATTGCAGATCATCGATGGACGAGTCGAGAGATTCAAGATAACATAACATGACGGGACCTCTAGGATTACAAGAAATTTCTAGGGTGTTACCGAGGCGAGTCATGAGCCTCTCCACCCTATGCTCACAATCGAGGATGGCTCCATAACTGGACAACCAATCCATGCCCAAGACCAACCCATATCCCGTGACCCCGAGAACATAAGCACTACACGTGAATTCTATGGCCAAGATAGAAATTTTCAAATCCACACAAATCATAGATAGATGGGCGGAACCCCCAATTGGATTTGAAACACAAACGGGATCCTCAACTAAGCTAGTACTTAGGTGCAAACTTTCAACAATATCAGAAGAGATAAAACTATGTGATGCGCCAGAATCAAATAAGGTGCGAACAGGAAAATCAGAAATGTAAACATGAATTTCTATAAAAACTCTACCTCGATCAAAAGCTGGAAGAGCGAGGAGAGCCTGCAATTGCCCTCCAAAGGGTCCTACTTGCTGAGTTTGTCCTTGCCCTTGTCCATGCTTCTTGGGACAATCCTTTCTAAAATGTCCAGATACTCCGCAATGAAAACACTTGCCTAACTTCCTCTTCTTCTTCCTGCAATCCTTGGCTATGTGCCCAGTGACCCTACAGAAGTTGCACTTTCTTGTCTTTCTTGCCTTGTTGTTGTTCTTATCTCTTTTCTCGGTATCTTCCTTCTTGCCTTGGGACTCATTTGCCTTGACCTCCTTCTTGCCACTCTTATCTTCCTCTAGAAGTAGGGCCATATTCACCAAACTCTCGAAGGTCGCCCCCAGGGGTATATGAGATATGGCCAAACCGCGCAAGGGCTCATTTAATCCTAGAGCAAAGCGTAGGGCCTTCTTCCGAGCGGTGTTAACCCATTCTAGATCGAACTGAGCAAGTTGATTAAACTTATCCACGTATTCTCTAACGGTCATGCCCCCTTGCTTTAGTGATAGGAACCTCTCTAGCTGAAGGTTCTCTTCTGTCGATGATAGAAACTTTAGTCCAAACCTTCTCCTAAAGTCATCCCAAGTCTCAATGGGTCTAGTAGTGGTGGTGACTACCCACCAATAAGCAGCTTCCCCTTTCAATAGCCATACCGCCAATAGAACTTTCCTACGATCTTCCACATCAAAGATAGCAAAGAGGTCTTCAGTTTCCTTTAACCAGTTTCTCGCCTCCACGGGAGTCTCCGTTCCGACAAAATTCTTGCAACCCATCGCCTTAAAGTCTTTGCAAAGCTTTGCGAAATCCTCTTGCGGATGCTGAGGGGGAGGAGGAACCTCATCTACGGGAGGAGGAGAGATGTTAGCGACGGGGGAAGGAGGAGGAATGTTCGCGGGGCCGGCTTCATTCGCCCTTGCCTCCATAAATCTCCAGAACCAGACGGGTACTTGTACGCCTTCCGGGATGTTAAAGCGATCGGCCATACTAAAACGAAGAAAAAGATAGATTCAGAACGAAGAAACGAAGGATAGTGCTATAGCTTTTGGGGAATAGCCTTTTTAAAATAACTAGACTTTTCTTGGAAAATACTTAATTGGTTTTGAAAATAGTTTTTCAAAAGGTAAGTTTCAAAAACACTTTTGCTCAAATCTTGTAAACCTTATGCTCTGATACCAAATGTAACACCCCACCTCCGCCAGTGCCACTTTTGCAAGGACACTAGCTTTGGAGGGGCGTTTAAACAAGGTAAACATGCATGCAGATATCAAAAGACAGAACATACAAGTAAAACAAAGTAGTAAAGCAGCGGATAAAACTTGCAATTCCAAAACCACAGTTAAGTTACAATAAAGTACTTAGTCATTATTTTCCAACAAACAAAGTCTAGATAAAAGCATAAACTGAAAAAATGAAATACATAAAGTACTATCCCCATAGTGAAGTGATAAACCATAGCTAGCTCAATGTCCAAACCCATACATGAGCAAATCCAGTAAGCAAGCTAGAAAGATCCAAGCTAAGCTCCAATGTTCCCACCCTGAGAACCTGAGGGGGGGGGGGGGGAAACGGAAGAAAAGAGGCAAAAGAAAATAGGTCAATAAAAAAGACTGGTAAGCCTTACTACTATCTGTCTATGAACCAGTAAAGTTAACTGGCATGAGAAGCTAAGATGAACATAAGGATAACAACATACTGGCATGATGATTAACTAACAAGATAGATAAAGGTGTCATCGCATAATTAAGGTTAAGTTTTGCACCACGGGTGTACTAGCATTCTAACATGTCAACTAAAAACAAGAATTGATCCCTTGGCCCAAGCTTGGCCCAACATCATGAGATGACCTAAATCAAGGTCCAACTACTCGGTCTAGTCGATCGGCTCCCTATAAGCCAAACTCGTCAAGTGTCGGTGTCATACGACTTAATCATGTAATATAGTTGACTGTACAGGGTCCACCCTAGGGTGTATCAGGCCCTATGGTGTAACCCTCTGACACCATACCATGATGCACAGTCCAAACCTACCGTTGCCCGTGTTCAACTACGGAATTGATGTGCACGACCATGGTCCGCCTGAACAACCGGGGCATCATTCAGCCGTCTCTTTTGGTCTCTTACAATCAGCCCAGTAATCGTGCCCCATCCTAGCCTAGTCCTAGGGTCTTATGATACTACCTAGAAGGTTACTGCTGAAAAGGACCACGCAACTAGGGTTTCTTAACGGGTTAAATGTGGTTAACCCGATCCAAACGTGGATTAAATCAGTTAAGAGTACCCAAGGCTCCTGACTTAACCTCGATTTACCCATCAAGCCCAAATTGGTTAAGTATTAAGTGGACCATGACTTAACCCTAATCAGGAGGCATTAATTAACTTAATGCGCTTTAACCTCTCACATTAGACTTTGTTGTGGTTACTAGTTAAGCCGGGCGGGTCCGGGTAGCTTTACACCACAACTAGGTCTAACCTCGGGTTCGATCACAACATGATCAACTTCTCACATTGGGTCCTATTGTTTGTAGCCACTAGTTAAGCCGGGCGGGTCCGGGTAGATTTATGCTACAAACTCAACCCAACCTCGAGTTGGCCACACTCATATTTTCTAAGTGTCATGTCCATTATGTTTCCAAAACATAATTACAAGTTAACATATCACGTCATGTTACAAAAATCATGTTCATGTCATTATGTTACCCAACCCCAACGTAATCCCATCGTTTACATAATCGCAACAACGCATAAAGGATAAAATAGGGAACTTGGCATAACCTTGACATATAGGTGTTGAAGCCACAAGTTTAACATGGTGGCATATGAAATGTACATATGTTCATATACTTGCATATTGCATTATTAGGCTTCAAAAGCATGCATAAAACCAAACTTAGCATATGAGTGATACATGGTGATAAATAACATGTAGAAGTTGCTAGAAGTTCGCATTTTGCCTCACATGCAAGTTATCATAAGGGATATGATAACTTTCATGTTGCCAAAATGCAACCTTTAATATAAAGCTTGGAGCTTTATGCTCAAAACCTCAAGTTTAACTTGCATAACATGATAACATGATCAACCCAAACTTGCATAACATAGCAACATGTGTCATACATAATGATTAAACCAACTTGCATAATGATCATCCAAACTTGCATATAATGATCAACCAAACTTGCATATAATGACCAACCAAACTTGCATATAATGATCAACCAAACTTGCATATAATGATCAACCAAACTTGCATATAATGATCAACCAAACTTGCATATAATGACCAACCAAACTTGCATATAATGACCAACCAAACTTGCATATAATGATCAACCAAACTTGCATATAATGACCAACCAAACTTGCATATAATGATCAACCAAACTTGCATATAATGATCAACCAAACTTGCATATAATGATCAACCAAACTTGCATATAATGACCAACCAAACTTGCATATAATGATCAACCCCAAACTTGCATCATTCATTTAACTTTAGAGTTCAAAGAAAGAAAGTAGAAAAGGGCTTACAATGCTATGAAAACACAAATAAATATTTATTATAAAGATTGAGACGAAGCCCTTATGCAAGCACCAAAAACCCAAATATGCAAGCTCCAAATGAAAACCCTTGAGCCAATTCAATAAAAACCCTTGCTTTGAAATAGAAATGTTGCAACTTGACTTGAATGCAAGCTAAGAACACTCATACAAGTTTGAAAACACTTGTATGAACTCAAAATCTCTCATAGAAATTAACTTAGAAATTTTAGCATGAGAGTGGAGGCCATGAGAGGAACAAATTTGACATAGTTTAGTTGTAGGATTGAATAATGGTGATTTAGGCTAGGTTTTGGGTCTTTTTATAGAGGATTAGGATAGTATTAGCCATAGGATTAACCCTAGATTCAATCCAAGCCATCAAAGCATGTCTTGGGGAAGAAGTCAAGTGTAGGAACCATCTAGGGCCTTTAGATTAAAGCTGAACCATGAGAACCATTCAAATGCAAAATCTGCATTTGAACGAATCGGCCCACGGGTTGACAGCCAAACACCCTGGATTAACCCCTAGTCGACCCAGCGGGCTTGGGTCGACCTCAAAAATCGGCCGGTTCGGTTATTACCCTCTCCTAATTCGTTGTTTTGAACATTTTTGCATATTTATTTATTTAATTTTCAATTATATATATATATATATATCAATATATATATATATATATATTTCTCTGCGCAACCCATTTCACTTAATTAAGTATACTTTAATTTGTGAATTTTTCGTGAAACTTCGCGAGGCCATATCTTGGTCATACGGACTTCGATTTTCGAAAATTCGGACCCTATTTCGCGTATTTTTCCGAGACGAACGCAATGGCACAGCCTGTTTCCCTTGATTCAGATTTTACAGTTTAATTCTGCCTCCATTTATGTTATAACATGTTATTCAAAAATACGGGTTGTTACATTTGCCCTTTGCTACAGCAGATAAACCAAATCCCTATCCCAAAAAAGTTTTCAATACCATCGCCTCTAGAATACAATCAATCCCTAATATGAACATTGAACCCCAAAATCTATAAACCGCTAAATTGTAAATCGCTGAGTCTCCACTATCGTCAAAGCGGATCCTGCATCATTCTAATTTCAATAGGAATAAAAGGTACTAAAAACATTTTTATACATTTTTTTAATGCTCATGCGTATGAATTTCTTCTGTCAAAATTAAGAAACTTAGAACACTTTGCATGTGTCCTTATCGGAATAATCTCCTGAACTTTAAGGGCAGGTGCCTTTGCCCTCCTCAATAGAGACACTGACACGTGGATTACGGTTATCATGGTTTGCGCCTAACCGACATGTGGAAAATCCATAGACCTATTAGATGAGGAGCTGGCCCAAAGATTAAGTTGAAGAGCTTCTTGATGAAGGTGTGTGCAAACCAGAACCTGGGTAACTATTGTGAATGATGTCAATAGCTGCATGTAGAGGTGCTTGTTTAATTTCCGTCTAATTTTGGTTTGAACAAAATTACAAAATTAAATTTTACTACATATTAGTTTTGATCAAATTCAATTTTAATTTATTTTTAAGTTCATGCTCATAAAAATTGGAGGTCTGAGTAAAAATGATTTTATCCTAGTTTGCAGATGTATAAACTTCAAATTATCTGGTTTATGGATATATGTAACAGGGTTCAATAAACAAGTATACATGCTTGAAACTAATATATGATCGAATAATGGAAGTATCAAATCCTTTATCGAATCTATGAAGTTTTAAGAAAAGATGAGTAACTTCTTGAAATAAATTATCTAAATCTAAGATAATATAATGTACTGCATAAAGCACAGTTGATACATAGAGGAACACACTGAAGTAAGTTCTTGTTTTAATAAGTATGTAGTTATGCAGTCGAGTTCGAATAATGCATGACTTTTTCTTTATGGATTAATGGAAGTGGGCATTAATATGCTTTATCCGAATGAGCTACTCATTAGAATTACACTCGTCAAAAAAAAAAAAAAAAATAGAATTACACTCGTCGACTATTTCATAAAAACTCGAATGCCGCAATAACCAAAAAATAGTAATTTGTAGATAGGTGATTTATGTAAAGGCCGGTGTATACGATGAGCGAGTGACTATCAAAAGAGAGTTGAAAATCATTGCTATGGACGGAGATGGATTTGGAAAAACAATAGCAACCGGATCAAAGAACTTCAACTTTGGAACACCAACATTTTTAGCAGCCACAATTGGTAAGCACATGTATAAGTTTGTGTTAGTTTTTTAAGATGGACATGAAATAGAATTTGAAACTCTCTTTAATTTGTATTGAAGGATATTTTTCATATATCTTTAGTTACATCCAGACTGCAGAACTTATAGAAATCTGAAAGAACCTTTCACGGTTATATAATAAATGCAAAATATAATAGCTAAAAGCTTGACTTGTAGTTAATCAAAGAGACATTTAGAATACCAATAGAAAACACATCAACTTCAATAGTTTGGCTAGGTAGACAGTCAGTTTTACACTGAAACATGAAGCAAAAAATTAGGGGGAATTTTTATGATGTTACAGCTGTTAGGGGGAATTTATAATGTTTCAGAAACAAAGCAGGATCTGAGGGTCGTCAAGCAATGCACATGTCGAGGCTGACTGTGCCATTTTCCTCTGCTGCTGCATGGAAGCTTACCACTTATCAAGACACTCTCCATGCACAAAGCAAAAGACATTTTACCATGGTTGTGTCATGATTGACATTGCCAACTCCATTTTCCATAAATGCATTCTTGTTGTCCACTGCCCCAGTGCTAACCAACAGAACATTATGACTGTCCATGGCTGCATTGACAAAAACATATACCATTTCTACTACCTTTTGGTTCATTGAAGTCCATTAATTGAGTTAATTCGAATCAAGCATGGTTGAAAATACTAAGATGGTTTCATGATGCATAATGCCTAAGTGGATGCAGTATTGATCATCCATGTTCACAAAAACTGATTTAATAAAACATAACAGAGGCCGATTATAAAAGACACTCGAAAGTGGCAACATAATTTCACCCAATCGTAAATGTTAGTTTCATTGAGTAGGCTAATCACAAATGTTAATTTCCATCATCACCTGTGAGATTTTACCAAATAATTAACGATGATTATGTATACTTCTGGCTTCTCTTAGACAAAATGAAAGAAATGACGTTGTACTGCTTTTACTAGATATATATACTGTGGTCTGTAGAACCAAATGAGTAAAATGAAAAGCAATTTTCACTCATTTATTTTAAAGAACACATTAATAACTAGAGAAAATAACCCACATAATCTAAACTCGCAGGTTAAAGAACATACTAATAACTACTAGGACATGCAGATTTCAAATCCAGAATACCATGTAGCCTATTGCTAAAACTACATCAATACCCATTGGTAACCATAGAAAAATACTAGGACATCAGTTTTTTTTAGGGAAAAAAATCATGCATCAATGAATAGTTTGTCTTTGTAGTTGGATAGAGCATCTGAAAATTCACTAATAAGCGAGTGTTTTGCTTCCCCATATCCACCATATGGGTCCTATGTAATGCCTCTTCTTTATGGCGTTCTTCTTGAGCAAAGTGAGCCGTTCCCATTTAAG
This sequence comes from Allium sativum, assembly GCA_030737875.1. Taxonomy (NCBI): domain Eukaryota; kingdom Viridiplantae; phylum Streptophyta; class Magnoliopsida; order Asparagales; family Amaryllidaceae; genus Allium; species Allium sativum. The sequence goes on from CM060925.1 coordinate 44,151,907, forward strand.
TTGCAAGTTTTAATAGATCGAACTTGTAGAATAGTTTGATAGCCTTTTTTTGAAGGTGATTTTCTACTTAACTCTTGCTTATAATTCTCGCAGAACAATACTTTAATGACTGATGCAACTGAAATTGATATGGAACGAAGATTGCACCCTCCAAGTATAACAAGAACCTTTCCATATGAAAGAGAAGTCAACATGTGTATCATTTGTGCATATCCATCATGAGTTACATCACAACATCCAAGAGGATCACCCCTTGCAACATCAGAACCTGCTGTTAGTAATGTCTGGCGAAAATTAAGAGGCGATCTGGAAGCACAATGTTTCGAAAGGCAAAAATTTAATCATTATCCCCCACACCGCCATAGCTCCATGGATTCATGGAATATTAACTAAATACTCCTTAGGATCTAGAATTCCAACATCATCAGCAGCACAATGGCGCACATCCCAGTCAACAATCAAGACTTTTTGGGACTTGCACTCTTATATGCAAGAGCAGCAACTGCAACGTTATTGTGGTAGTAAAAACCCATTGCTAGTTTTATACCTGCATGATGTCTAGGTAGCCTTACAAGAGCAAAAATATTCCTACAGCATCCAATAACAAGTGAGCGAGCAAGATCAGCATAGAAACCTGCAGTAATCCGTGCACCATATGCTGAATGGCTATTAGCATATGTGTCAGGAGTAAAATAGCTGGAAAATAATCGGCTTGCATATTCTACTATTTCTATATGATCCAATGAATGTACCAACTGCAATTCCTCTCGAGGTGTCCAGTAGCATTTTGCAGGAAATCCTTTCTACAAAGGCAACACCAGCAGCTACTTCAACAAGTCGATCTAGTCTCTCTATGTGTGGAGTTAGTTTCCCTCCAACCTCAGAAGGAGCAGCATTCTTCGATCAAACCTAATAGATGTACATAATCTGATTGGTACATCATGATCATTGAGAAGCACATCCGAGTCAACAACTGTTGGTGCTACCTGGATAATATAAGACTGGAAAATAAGATTCATTCAGAAAAAACTATATATGTTTACTTTTCTTTATTAATAAGTACCATAAAATTATGTAGGTAGATATGTAGGTTCAGATCAAGGATGACTGCGTATAGTTTTTGTTTTACTTGCTTTCACTTAAATACTAATGCAACCATTTTTAAGATGTTATGCATTATTAGAAATGTCGGTTGTAAACCTAATGAACATAACATTTTCTCCATTTTATTTTTGTGTTAGTAGGCTTAGCCTATTCTAGGCTTAGCCTGTTTACCTCTTCATAGGCTATGAATAATCTTATCTCCTGTACATCATAATACAATCAATTCAATGCATTTTCAGTTCATTTTACGTATCCAAACATCATTCTGTAATTCTATAGATCTTAAAATCCAAATTATCTTTCATGATATCAGAGCATTGAATGCTTCACAACAATCAGAGCATTGAATACAACCAAACTCATCATTTGGGAGATAAAATTCAGTTTACACTTGGAATTGAGTATCGTGCCAAAGAATCTAATTAATTCTTAGCTGCATCATCAATTTCTCAAAGATAAACTGAATTGGATATCAATAAAGCCAGTTCAAACATCACATTCTCAATTCAAGAAATTAGATTCATATTAGAAGCCGTTCTAACTTTGCTGAAGACAGTCTTCAACAAAGTGATTGCATTCTAATTTCAATTTTCTCATCACTTTTCTTGAAAAAAGAAGTAAATACCTAAAAGCTCAGTCGATTTCTTATTCTTTTCCTCGCTTGTTTTTCCAGAAATCGAATCATCATGTCTAGAGATTCACAGTCCGAAATTGGAAATGTTTCATCATCCTTGTCTGCTCAACAGAATACCCCAGATCTTGCAACCGAAGCCAACAACCTAATCAAAACTATTATTAATCCACAGAGTCAACTAATAACAATACAACTAGAAGAAGACAATTATCTGTTATGGAAACTGCAATATAAGGCTATGGCCTCGAAGGGTATATCTTTGGCACAATATCAATCCCTCCATAATTTGTTACTGATAATGAAAACAAGATTGTGAGCAATAAAGGCTATACAAAGTATTATAGGCAAGATAGATTGATAAGTTCTTGGCTTTTATCATCCATTATTACTAGTCTCCTACCTTAAGTCATTGAATGTAATTCTGCACATGAAATATGGGCTACAACTAAAAACAATTTAGCACTCAATTAGCGGCAAGAGAAATATGTTACAAAAGAGAACTTCAGACTATCAAGAAAGAAGATTTAGAACATATGCGAGAGTACCTTTCCATAGTTAAAAAACTATACAACTTGCTAAGCTCTGCAGGCTACAGAGTAAGGGAGGATGAACAAGTACTAACTATATTAAATGGTTTAAGTCATGATTATGAAGCAGTTGTTGCAGTTTTGTCATAAAAAAGAAACACACCAGACATGTAATACGTGTATTCAACTCTTCTTGCTTACGAAACAAGAATATATCATATGAAAATTATTGATCTTGAAATTTGTGTCAACTATGCAGCTAACAATAAAAACAAAAATCCAAGAATTGAACAAACCAATCAAAGAGGTGGTTTTTCAAACAGATCAACGGGAAGAGGCAGGTGGATTAACAATTCAAGACCAAAATGTCATATTTTTGAAAAATTTGGTCACACAATGAAAAAATGTTATTTCAATTTACTCAAGGCTACATGCCAGGTCAGAATTCAAACAGTCAAAGAAATAACAATGGAAATGTCAACCTTATACAAGCTAAGGATGAAACAAATTAGAACAGTGCAAATAAAAGCTTTCAATTGAGTGAATTATCTAGACCAGAACATGTTCTTGATGATGCATGGTATCCAGATACAGGTGCAACTAATCACATTACTAGCTATCTAGAGAGTATCAATGTTGGAAATAGAGAATACAAAGGTAAACAACTTATTTGTTTAGGTAATGGTGACTGTATAAATATTACACACACAGAAAGTGCATGTATCAAACGGAAATGACAGTTATACTTTAATAATTTGCTTAGGGTACCAAAAATCAGAAAAAATCTCATTAGTGTGTCTCAATTTGCCAGAGATAGCAACGTATTTTTTGAGTTTTATCCAAAATACTGTTTTATTAGAAATACACTAACTAGAGAAGTGTTATTATAGTGTGAAGCTGATCAAGTACTTTATAAATTCTGCTCTGTAATATGCAACAAGTCTGCTAGTTTGAATTGTAATTGTAATATTTCTGAAGTTACAATTGATGATAAACATAGCAAAAAAATTGATGAAACTATTAATAATAGTAGACATGTTAGCACATTTGACATTTGGCATAGAAAATTAGGTCATCCTAGTGAAAAGATTGTCAAAAAGATACTAATTGAAAACAATATTCCCTTTGATAACTGTACACTTCCATATGTTTGCACCTACTGTCAATTAGGCAAAAGTCATAAATTTCCTTTTGCTAATTCAGAAACTGAATATAGTCAACCTTTAGAAATGGTTGCTTCAGATTTATGCGGTCCAGCACCTAATAACTCCGACTACGGGTTCAGATATTATATTTCATTTGTTGATTCATGTACCAGGCATACATGGATTTATTTTTTAAAGAACAAATATGATGCTAGTAATGCTGCTATGCAATTTATACTCACGGAAGAAAAACAAACTAGCAATCAAATGAAAATATTTCAGACTGATGGTGGTAGTGAGTACAAAACACTTACTAATTACTTTTACAAAAAATGATAGTTCATAGGACAACTTTTCCCTATAATTCAGAACAAAATGGTTTGGTTGAACGAAAACATCGACACATAGTAGAGTCTGGACTAACTTTGTTAGCTCAAGCATCAATGCCATTAAAGTTCTGGCCTGAAGCTTTCAGCACAACAGTTTACTCAACTAGTAGACTCCTAACTAAAGTGTTGAAAGGTCAGTGTCCAATTGAAAAACTACTTGGAGTTAAACCTGATTGTTCGACACTCAGGACATTTGGATGTTTGTGTTTTCCTTGTATTAGGCCTTACAATAAAAACAAACTCAATTTTAGATCCAAATCTTGTCCATTTATTTGTTACAGTACCAATCAAAAAGGATATAAATGTTTGGATGAGTCAGGTAGAGTTATTATAAGTAGGCATGTGGTGTTTAATGAGAAGGAATTTCTCTCCAAAAATCAGTACGTAAAAACCACACAAAAGGTCTACAATTCAAGGAAATCCATACCTGAATTACCTCAATACTCTGAAGCAACCAAAGTAATGGAGTCTGAAGATGAAACACCCCACCTCCGTTAAGGTCACTCACAAAGGTAATGCCTTAACTTTGGTGGAGCATTATAGGTAAAAGACCGGGATAATTTACAAGACAGATATATATATAAGCAGCGGAAAACAAAACTAACTTTATTTCAAATGTGGTTCATAACAAAACATCACGGCAAACTGTTTCAAACCAACTTCCAAAGCATTACATCATAATTTCTGTCTTGATTATTTTCTAAAGAAGCGTAAAACAAAATAAAACTGAATAAATCCCGAAGTAGTAGTGTATCCAAAGCCATAGCCAAAAGCAATAGATTCCAAGCTATACATCACAGAGTCTTCAAGCTTGGAAAGATGAACGATCCAAATTAAGCTGAGCTATTCCCTCCCTGGGTACCGGGGGGGGGGGGACGGAAGAAAAGAGAGCGAAAGAAAAATGGGTTAGACATAAGTCTGAGTAAGTCCAGTGATTTTTCAGTGTGTGAATAAGGAAAAGGTCATGATAGGAATAAACTGAAAATAGGACAGTACCAAAACAACAAACTAACATAAAACTATACAAGGCAGGATAAACCGAATATACATCGCACCCATGTCTAGTTCTCTGCACCTACTTATACTTTTCCAACTATCACCACGTGTTCATGGTGAAATGACCCCCATATATCAATCGGCTCCTACTCACATGCATTTATCACATGTGTCATTCGACCCCCGCTTGACTGTAGATACCTGTGCTGGTCTCACCACGGGGTGTATCAAATCCTATGGTGGCAACCCGACACGATTCAAGATGCACAGTGTATGACTACTGATGCCCAGTGCCTGCTTTTTCCACTCCAAAGTACGTGCACGCCTGTACTCCGTCGGAATCTACACTGACGTACTACCCACTGACGTTTTGACCGCTTACAATTCAGCCCAGTAATCGTGCACCACCCTGCCTAGTTCAGGGTTCCATGATACATCTATGTGGGTTACTGCTGAAATGGGTCCCCGTTACTAGGGTTTTCTAGCCAACATGTTAAATTGGTTAAGTGTCCAAATTTACCTAACCCCACCCATTAGTTTAGTTAACATGTTGAATTGGTTAAGTGTTTCCTTAATTGACTTAACCCTACCAATCTTGACTTTGCTTTATTAAAGCACCAACCACTCACATTAGACATGTATTCTTGAGGTCACTGGATGTGCCGGTCGGTTCCGGGAAATTTTACACAACAAATCAATCTAACCTTGGGTCCTTTTTGGGCTCAATGCACTAACCACCCACATTAGACATGTATTGTTATGGTCACTGGATGTGCCGGTCAGTTCCGGGCAGTTTTACACCATAACTCAGTCTAATCTCGGGTTAGGCATATTTGTCTTTTATAAATTTACATATTTATCCTTTTATGCTTATATGTAAATTTGTCAACAACTTATTGTCGTGGCCCACTTTCCTTCTAAATCAAATTCATAATTTTTGGTATGTAAATTATACCATTTCAATGCCATACCATTTACATGGTTATGAGCCGAATATGTCAATTACATGTAGTTTCATGTTTTCCCCCAACATTACCCCCGTTGTACATTCGCAAAGTTTCATAGAATGTTAGGCTTGACATTTTAGCCTAACTTATAAACTAAAAGGGGAAAAAGAGGAACTTGCAACATTCCAACATCATACAAAAATATGGATCTCACTACAGATGTGTCACATGAACTTGGCATAATATACTTTTAATTATGAACTTGCAAACTAGATCTATGCAACATGAATCATAAAATAATAGTTTTACATAGAACTACCAAAACTTAATTAGTCATGTAGTGGTGAACTTGCATAGGGGTTGAATCATGCTAACATGGATCTAACATAGAGGCATATGGATCTAACATATAAAGTGTAGATCTAAACTTATAGGTTTACATAATCATGTTTTTAACCTATAAACTTGCATGTATTCATAACATGATAGCATCACCTAACTTGCATAAACATGGCATAAGTTCTAAATTGACATACAACATATAGATGTCATCACCAAATTATACAAGGTCGTAAATCTAAACATGCATGCATAATGGATCTAAACAATTTGGCATATACGACATGACTTAACCTAAAACTTGAATGTATCATAGTATCACCAACTTACATATGATATTTTCATTCCCAAATTCCTATACAACATACACCAATTTCCACATAACATGATAGGTTCGATAGACCACAATAGTTCATAGGCATGTATGATAGAATAGACATGAATCAGCATCACATACAACTTGATACAATTCTATTTTACAATTCATTACAAACCATGTCTTTAATTTATTCACATCTGAAAGGTAACTAAACATACAACAAAAGGAAAAACTTGATTTTTGGGATCTGTATTCTGAAACTGAATTGCTCGCCTTTGATGTAGACTAATCGTTGTTCTAAATTAGATTTGATTTAATCTGATATGAAGCTTCTATCTTGCCCTTTGAGTTGCAAGAGATGACATCTATTCTAGGTTCACCATTGACGGCATGGCGGCTCTTAGAATGAATTAGTGTGATTTTAGGTTGGGAGTTAGGTTGCTTATATAGAGTTTTAATTAATTTAGAGCCGTTAGATTAACCCTAGAAGCAATCAAGACCATCCAGTCAAGATAGGACAACACCTCAGCCCTAATGACTCAGCAAGGAGTCAAAAAGGACTCAGCAATGACTCACTGTTTGGATCAGAACACTCCAGAAATCTATGCAGGTCTTTAGCCCGATCTGGGCGCACTTGGCAGGTGCACCAATGCATTTTTGTACTGGCACACTTGTGAAGTGCGCTAGTGCATTCTGGTCGACTTCTGGTTTTTCTGCCTAACTTCGTTCGTCCATATCTTCTTCATACGGTGTCCGTTTTACGCAAACTCGGAATCTATCTCAAGCAGAATTCTGAGACGAACGCAATGCGTAACCCGTTTCCCTTAATTCTCATATTTGAAATTAAGTAATCTTTAAATTCGTTAATATTAATATTTAAAATCACGGGGTGTTACATTCTCCCCTCCTTAAAGGATTTCGCCCCCGAAATCTCCAAGTTAAGGAGAATGTATATCCTAACATCCAATCATCCTTCTACTCAACCATCAAACACATGCATCCATTGTCCTTACATGATTTCTAATGCCATATGAACATATGCAAAAAGTGTTTGTATATGTTCCTTATCTAATGCAAAATCGGGCAGTCTACCGATTCAGTTGACCTCCTTAATGCAAATTATGTCAGTGTAATGAGTCCATTATGTATGCAATCTTCCCTGATCATACTTTCTACATGAGTGCACAATCATTCATACGAATGCAACATCCACATGATAGCACATCAAGTATCAATCATATACAAATACATATATGCATATGCAATATGAAAGTGACTGAGCCGATCTAACACCTAAGGTGTGTGTATATGCATCCACGAGCAACTACTAACAACCACTTGCAACCATCAATCATAACATGTTTCAAATACATGTTTACACCCATTGGTTTCTACCTAAGGATCAAGATAGCACTGAGGAAATATACTCAAAAAGGATAGATACGAGCATGAATAAACTTAAGGAAAAAAGAGATCAAAGATGTACCCTCAAAAAGAAAAGGGTAGGCTGCGCGTATCCTGGCCTCAATCTCCCAAGTCACGTCTTCCTCAGCGTCACTCCATTGAACTTTAACAAGTTTGACTTCGCGGTTGCGTAGCTTTTCGACTTCTGTACCCAAGGTACGAGTTGGAACTCTTCTCATAGTCGCCTCTCGTTCTACTTCTACTCCCTCTAATATGCTTGGTTCCACCACTTCCGCATACTCATGTAAGCAATTTCGTAGTTGAGAAACATGAAAAACATTATGGACTCCAGCCAGTCCCTCGGGTAGCTCTACTCTGTAAGCCATCGTCCCAGTCCTTTCAATGATAGGAAATGGACCTACAAATCTTGGTGCTAGCTTTCCTACGGATCTAAAGCGAATGACATTCCTCAAAGGAGATACTTTAAGGAACACCCTATCTCCAACCTTAAACTCAAGGTCGGTCCTTCTTTTGTCTGCGTAGGACTTCTGTCTATCTTGTGCAGCCTTCATCTATCTTCTTATCAAGTCCACCTTTTTTGAGGTCTCTCTAATCATGTCCAATCCAAGTACGAGTTTTTCTATAGACTCCCACCAACAAGTTGGTGATTGGCACAGTCATCCATATAAAGCTTCGAAGGGTGCCATGCCTATGGTGGCTTGGTACTATTGTTGTAAGCGAATTCCACCAAAGGAAGATGATCCTCCCAGTCAAGAATGCATAGTCTCAAGAGGTCTTCTAATACTCTATTTACTCTTTCCGTCTGACCATCGGTTTGGGGGTGATAGGCCGTGCTTAAGCATAACTATGTGCCTACAGCTTCTTGCAAACTCCTCCAAAACTCGCTCGTAAAGATAGGATCTCAGTCACTTACAATGCTGGAGGGTATCCCATGGAGTTGAACGATCTCTTTAAGATATATGGATGCTAGAGTCGAGGCAGTCCTTCTACTCTTAACGGGTATGAAGTGAGCGCTTTTTGTGAGCATGTCCACTATTACCCAAATACCGGTATTGCCTCTTCTTGACCTTGGCAGCCCATCAATAAAGTCCATCGAGATGCTATCCCATTTCCACCGTGGGACCTCTAGAGGATGAAGCAAACCACCAAGCTTCTTCTGCTCTGCCTTGACTTGTTGGCATATCATGCACTTAGAAACGAATTCAGCTACTTCCCTTTTCATGCCATTCCAAAAGAAAACCCTTTTGATGTCTTTGTATATTTTGTCTCCACCGGGGTGTACGGTCATCTTGGAATGGTGTGCTTCTTCAAGAACTTTCTTCACCAAATCCCTTGCTTGTGGGACGCATAGTCTCCCATCCCGCCTCAACCAACCCTTATCATCGATGGAGTATCTATTGAGGTGACTAGAAGTCTCACCCCTACTCATCTTATCTATCACATCAACTAGCTAAGGGTGTTCACATTGTGCGGTCCCTATTGAGTCCAAAAGAGTAGGCCGCACCTCTAGCAATGCTAACAAACCAGTCACATGATTGACAGAGGGTATAAAATCAAAGTTGGCTATGTACTCCAAGCTTTGCCTTTCTACATAGAGAGGGCTTAAGGTCAGCTTCTTTCTACTCAAGGCGTCTGCTACTACATTGCCCTTGTCAGGAGTATAGGAAATCTCAAAATCATATGAGGCAAGAAACACCATCCATCTTTGTTGCCTCAAGTTGAGATCTTTCTGCGAGAAAAGGTACTTCAACGATTTATGGTTAGTAAACAATTCAAACTTCTCACCTAGGAGATAATGGCGCCAAGACTTAAGCGTAAAGACGATGGCAGCCAACTCTAGATCATGGGTTGGGTAGTTTTTCTCATGTACTCTCAATTGTCTTCCACCATAAGCTACTACCTTCCCTTCTTGCATCAAGACAGCGCCTAGTCCCGTACCACACGCATCTGTATATACGGTAAACATCTTACTTCCATCAGGCAATGTCAGAACTGGGGCTGTTGTCAGAGCCCTTTTCAAGCATTGGAAGGAAATATCGCAATCCAAATCCCAAGTGAAACTAAAGTTCTTCCTTGTCAACCTTGTAAGTGGAGCTGAGATTTTTGCAAAATCTTTGATGAACTTTCGATAAAAGCTTGCTAGCCCGAGAAAGGTTCAGACTTCGGTTGCATTCTGTGGGACCTTCCAATCTTGCACAGCAACTACTTTTGCGGGGTCCACGGCTAATCCCTCTTTGGACACCACATGCCCAAGAAACCTTACTTCTCTCCAAAAGTGGCATTTGGAGAATTTGGCTTTTAACTGATGCTCAAGAAGAGTATCCATGACTTCCTTTAGATGCTGGGCATGCTCTTCCTCACTCTTCGAGAAAATCAAAATGTCGTCCACGAAGACCACTACAAACTTATTGAGGAACTCCCTAAACACCCTGCTCATCAAATCGACGAAATAAGCGGGTGCGTTTGTCAAGCCGAAAGGCATGACAAGCCACTCGAAGAATCCATTCAGAGTTCTGAACGCGGTCTTATCAATGCTGTCTTCAGCCACTCTTAGCTGATGAAACCCGGTAGCCAAATCTAGTTGGGAGAAAACCGATGCACCTACAAGCTGATCGAACAAGTCGTCTATTCTTGGGAGTGGGTGCCTATTTTTCTTGGTTAGCTTGTTTAGCTCCCTATAATCAACGCATAGGTGAAGCGAACCGTCCGCTTTAGTTGCGAACACTACTAGAGCACCCCGTTCAGAAATACTCCGCCTGATAAACCCCTTTTCTAGTATCTCTTTAACTTGCTTGCTGAGCTCTTTCCGCTCCTTTGGAACCATGTGCCTAACGGGTAAGGCAACGGGTTTTGAATTATCAACGAGGTATATGCAGAAGTCTATCTCCCGCTTTGGAGGTAAGCCCTTCACCTCTTCAAACACATCCGAGTATTCATAGACTACTCTAACAGACTGCAAGTTCTCAACAGACGCATCAAGAGATTCTAGATAACCAAGCATAACAGAGTTCATGGGATTACAAAAGATTTCGAGAGTGTTACCGAGGCGAGTCATGAGTCTAACCACTCTCTTTCAACAATCACATTACTGGATAGCCAATCCATGCCTAGAATCAACCCATAGCCGTGAAGCCCAAAACATAGGCATTACATCTAAACCCAACGCTTAGTATAGAAAGTTTCAAATCCAAACAAACCATTGAAAAATAAGCTGAGCCCCCAATTGGATTTGAAACAACCAAGGGATCCTCTACCATACTAGTGTCTAGGTGCAGAGATTCAACTAAAGCAGTGTATATAAAAGAGTGTGATGTGCCAGAATCAAAGAGTGTACGAACAGGATGATCAAAACGACAAACTAAACTCTCAACAGAAATATTTATACCTTGTTCTTGCGGAGGTGCTATGAGAGAGTGAACCTGTCCTCTAGAAGTAGAACCAGCCCTTGCCCTTGCTTTCTTGGGCAGTCCTTAGCCATGTGTCCTGTCTCGCCGCAATGGAAACAACCACCCATCTTCCTCTTCTTCTTCCTGCAGTCCTTAACCAGATGTCTAGGAATGCCACAGAAATTGCACTACCTCTTGTCACGGTTTTTTTTTCTTCCCGCCTTTCTTTGAATATGTTTTCTTATTCTGTGACCCCTCCGCTTTCTTGTCATGAGGCACCTCCATATTTGCCTCTTTCTTGCCCTTGCCTTCCTCTTGTAAGATTGCTATGTCCACCAATCTTTCATAAGTTGCACCCATAGGTATGTGGGTCATAGCTAGGCTGTGTAGTGGCTCATTTAATCCCTTAATAAAACGGAGAGCCTTCTTATGAGGAGTGTTCACTAAATCCAATCTGAATCTGGCCAGCTGGTTGAATTGGTTGACGTATTCTTTGACCGTTATACTTTCTTGCTTAAGAGATAAGAACTTCTCCACCGTAGACTTCGTTCAGCTTGTGAGAGGAATTTCATTTCAAACCTCATTCTGAAATCTATCCAAGTTTCAATTGGTCTTTCAGCGTTAGTGACTTCCCACTAATAGAAGGCTTCGTCTTTGAGCAAGCACACCGCCAACTGTATCTTCTTTCTATCATCTACTTCGAAGATATCGAACAAATCCTCAGTTTCTTTGAGCCAGTTTCTTGCTTCCACAAATGATTCAGTTCCATTGAAATTCTTTCCACCTATGGCTCTAAAGTCTCTACAAATCTTTGACAAAGCATTTGCACGAGGAGGAGGAGGAACCGCCGCAGCTGGGGGAGGAGGAATGTCTGTTGGGCCTGCGTCGTTGGCCCTAGCCTTTAGGTACCTCTTGAACCGGCCAGGTATCGGTACACGCTCTGGAAGGTTAAGATTCCCAGACATGCTGAAACGAAAAAGAAAAGATTCAAAACAAAGGATAGAAAGATAGTGCATATGGCTTTGGGGGAATATGCCTTTTAAAGTAAAATAACACTTTTTCTTGAAAAATGCTTTTTTATACTTCTTTCTAAAAATAGTTTTCAAAAACTTTTGTCTGATCTAGTAAACCTTTGCTCTGATACCAAGTGAAACACCCCACCTCCCTTAAGGTCACTCACAAAGGGAATGCCTTAACTTTGGTGGAGCATTATAGGTAAAAGACACGGATAATTTAGAATATAGATATATATAAGCAGCGGAAAATAAAACTAACTTTATTTCAAAAGTGGTTCATAACAAAACATTACAGCAAACTGTTTCAAATCAACTTCCAAACCATTACATCATAATATCTGTCTTGATTATTTTCTAAAGAAGCGTAAAACAAAATAAAACTGCATAAATCCCCACGTAGAAGTGTATCCAAAGCCATAGCCAAAAGCAAGAGATTCCAAGCTATACATCACAGAGTCTTCAAGCTTGGAGAGATGAACGGTCCAAATTAAGCTAAGCTATTCCTCCTTGGGTACCTTGGAGGGGGGGGGGGCGGAAGAAAAGAGAGAGAAAGAAAAATGGGTCAGACATAAGTCTGAGTAAGTCCAGTGACTTTTCAGTGTGTGAATAAGGAAAAGGTCATGATAGAAATAAACTGAAAATAGGACAGTACCAGAACAGCAAACTAACATAAAACTATACAAGGCAGGATAAATTGAATATACATCGCACCCATGTCTAATTCTCTGCACCTACTTATACTTGTCCAACTAGCACCACATGCCCATGGTGAAATGACCCCCTATATCGATCGGCTCCTACTCGCACGCATTTATTACATGCGTCATTCGACCCCCGCTTGAATGTAGATACCTGTGTTGGTCCCACCACGGGGTGTATCAAATCCTATGGTGGCAACCCGACATAATTCAAGATGCACGGTGTATGACTACTGATTCCTAGTGCCTGCTTTTTCCACTCCAAAGTACGTGCACGCCCGTACACCGTCGGAACCTACACTGATGCACCACCCGCTAACGTTTTGACCGCTTACAATTCTGCCCAGTAATCGTGCCCCACCCTGCCTAATTCAGGGTTTCATGATACATCTATGTGGGTTACTGCTGAAATGGGTCCCTGTTACTAGGGTTTTCTAGTCAACATGTTAAATTGGTTAAGTGTCCAAATTTACCTAACCCCACCCATTAGTTTAGTTAACATGTTGAACTGGTTAAGTGTTTCTTTAATTGACTTAACCCTACCAATCTTGACTTAGCTTTATTAAAGCACCAACCACTCACATTAGACAGGTATTGTTGTGGTCACTGGATGTGCCAGTCGGTTCCGGGCAGTTTTACACCACAACTCAGTCTAACCTCGGGTTAGGCATATTCGTCTTTTCTAAATTTACATATTTATCCTTTTATGCTTATATGTAAATTTGTCAACAATTTATTATCATAGCCCACTTTCCTTCTAAATCAAATTCATAATTTTTGGTATGTAAATTATACCATTTCAATGCCATACCATTTACATGGTTATGAGCTGAATATGTCAATTACATGTAGTTTCATGTTTTTTCCCAACGTTACCCCCGTTGTACATTCGCAAAATTTCATTGAATGTTGGGCTTGACATTTTAGCCTAGCTTATAAACTAAAAGCGGAAAAAGAAGAACTTGCAACATTCCAACATCATACAAAAATATGGATCCCACTACAAATGTGTCACATGAACTTGGCATAATATACTTTTAATTATGAACTTGCAAACTAGATCTATGCAACCTGAATCATAAAATAATATTTTTTCATAAAACTACCAAAACTTAATTAGTCATGTAGTGATGAACTTGCATAGGGGTTGAATCATGCTAACATGGATATAACATAGAGGCATATGGATCTAACATATAAAGTGTAGATCTAAACATATAGGTTTACATAATCATGTTTTTAATCTATAAACTTGCATGTATTCATAACATGATAGAATCACCTAACTTGCATAAACATGGCATAATTTCTAAATTGACATACAACATATAGATGTCATCACCAAACTATACAAGGTCGTAGATCTAAACATGTATGCATAATGGATTTAAACAATTTGGCATAAACGACATGAATCAACCTAAAACTTGTATGTATTATAGTATCACCAATTTACATATGATAATTTCATTCCCAAATTCCTATACAACATCATAGGTTTAGTCACCAATTTCCACATAACATGATAGGTTTGATAGACCACAATAGTTCATAGGCATATATGATTGAATAAACATGAATCAGCATCACATACAACTTGATACAATTCTATTTAACAATTCATTGCAAACCATGTCTTTAATTTATTCACATCTGAAAGGTAACTACACTTACAACAAAAGGAAAATTTTGATTGTTGGGATCTGTATTATGAAACTGAATTGCTCGCCTTTGATGTAGACTAATGGTTGTTCTAAATTAGATTTGATTTAATTTGATATGAAGCTTCTATGTTGCCCTTTGAGTTGAATGAGATGACGGCTATTCTAGGTTCACCATTGACGATATGGTGGCTCTTGGAATGAATTAGTGTGATTTCAGGTTGAGAGTTAGGTTGCTTATATAGAGTTTTAATTAATTAGGGCCGTCATATTAACCCTAAAAGCAATCAAGACCATTCAGTCAAGATAGGATAACACCTCAGCCCTAATGACTCAGCAAGGAGTCAGAAAGGACTCAGCAAGGAGTCAGAAAGGACTCAGCAATGACTCACTGTTCAGATCAGAACACTCCAGAAACCTGTGCAGGTCTTTAGCCTGACCTGGGTATACTGGCGCACTTGTGAAGTGCACCAGTGCATTCTGGTCGACTTCTGGTTTTTCCGCCTAACTTCGTTCATCCATATCTTCTTCATACGGTGTCCGTTTTACGAAAACTCGGACTCTATCTCAAGCAGAATTCTGAGACGAATGCAATAGCGTAACCCGTTTCCCTTAATTCTCACATTTGAAATTAAGTATTCTTTAAATTCATTAATATTAATATTTAAAATCATGGGGTGTTACAGAAGAGGCAAGTATAACTTCAGTTCTCAACACAGTTCATCTTCAAAGCCAAGTCAAGAAACTAAGTGTTCCTCCAGACAAACAAATCAGACTCCTAATGCAGCATCAAGAAGCTAAGAACATATTACTGGAAGGAATTCAAATACTGAAGTTAGATCAGATCAGAATAATCCTGAAAACTCACCATCAAATAGTGTTCAACCAACAGTAAATGTACCACAAGTGGTAAATGAACACCCAATGATGACAATGGCAAAAAGAGGAATATTCAAGCCTATAGTCTACATTGCTATTTCCTCAAACAGTGAACCAGAAAACTTCACTCAAGCTATCAATAGCATATAATGGAAGACAACAATGGATGAAGAATTCAAAGATCTTGTCAAAAGCTAATCATGGGAGTTAGTACATCCACTAGAAAAAAAATATAATTAACTGAAGGTGGCCATACAGACTAAAGAAAAATCCAGATGAAAGCATAAACAAGTATAAGGCCAGACTGGTTGCTAAAGGTTACACACATGAATATGGGTTTGATTTCACTGAAACCTTTTCTTCTGTGGTGAAACCAACTACAATTAGACTTGTTCTTACTATTGTTATTTCTAGAAATTAGATTACAAGGCAGTTAGATGTTAACAATGCCTTCTTAAACAGTGAATTACAAGAAGAAATTTATATGCAATAGCCACAAGGCTATGCATAGGATAAAAATAATGTTTGTAAACTTAAAAAGGCAATTTATGGGTTTAAGCAAGCTCCTAGGGTCTGGTTTGATAAACTGAAAAATGCACTCATTAACAAAGGCTTTCAGTCTACCAAATTGGACACCTCATTATTTGTTAACACCTCTGCTACATCGTCTATTTTCATACCGATCTATGTTGATGATTTATTATCACAGGAAATAATGGAAGGCAGATTAAAGACTTGATAAATTACTTACATCAACAATTCTTCCTTAAAGATCTTGGAGAGTTAAGCTATTTTCTAGGCATTAAAGTTATCAATTCACCTACTGGCATTATCCTCAATAAAAAGAAATACATTTCAGAACTATTGGAAAGGGCTAAAATGATAAACGCTAACTCTCAACCTACTCACATGATAAGCAGTCAGAGCTTCTCAAAATACAGGGGAGAACCCATAATTAATGCTAAACAATATAGGAGCATCATTGGTGCTCTACAACATGTTACTATTACAAGGCCAGACATAAGTTTTAGCATTAACAAACTGGCTCAATTTATGCAAAATCCCATGGACAACCACTGGAAAGGCATTACAAGGGTACTCAGATATCTAAAAGGGACATCAAGCTTTGGACTACATATTAATAAAGGAAAGCATTTGAACCTAACTGGTTACTGTGATGCAGACTAGGCAGGAGACTTAGATGACATGAAATCCGTTTCTAGTCACTGTATATAAATTGGAGATAACCTAGTTTCCTGGAGTTCTAAAAAACAATCAACTATGTCCAAATCTAGCAGTGAATCCGAATACAGAAGTGTTGCAAGTGCAACATCAGAAATCATGTGGCTATAGTCATTATTAATGGAACTAAAGATTCAAAACGAAGTCAAAGCAACACTTTGGTGTGATAACCTAAGCACAGTGTACATGTCAAGCAATCCAGTGTTGCGCTCTCAAACTAAACATATTGAGATAGACCAACACTTTGTTCAAATAGCAAAAGGAAAACATGAAGTTCATCATATACCAACATATTATCAAAAAGCTGACATTTTTACAAAGGCTTTATCAATCAAGAACTTTCAGAGGCTCAAAGATGAACTTAAAGTCAAAGAGAGCTACTTAAAAGATAAAAAATGAAAAGAAGAACTGATTACTTCCCTTTCTCTGTCGATTTGTTAAAGGTGAAGACATTCCCAAGTCATGAAGACCTCAATTCATCAGAGAATCTTATCTTCCTGTCGATCGATGCTCTCATCTTCTTCGCGATGCCTATTTCATGTTACTGGAGGTAGTACACTCGCGATTCATCTTCAGTCGCCATGGAAGAAAACCCTAGCCACGCATTGAATTGAGAGGGGGTATTAGAAATGTCGGCTGTAAACCTAGTGTACATAACATTTTCTCTATTTTGTTTTTGTGTTAATGGGCTTAGCCTAATGTAGGCTTAGTCCGTTTACCTCTTCATAGGCTATAAATAAGGCCATCTCCTGTACATTACATTACAATCAATTCGATACATTTTCAGTTCATTTTACATATCCAAACATCGTTTTGTAATTCTGCAAATCTTAAAATCCAAATTATCTTTCATGCATGTATTCATATGGATGAAAAATTAAATGTTCTATTTTTTCTGCAACAAATGGATTGCTACTCACATTATATGAAAAACTTTTGTTAGAACTCACTTTTTTTCCTTATCAGTTCCATGTTCTTCTTCAAGCAAATGCTTGAACACCAACCTACAGAAAAACATTCATCCCATTTTTGTAACACGTCGTATTTTCTTTAAATAGTAAATTAGTGATTTAAAGAATAATTACTTACAAATGTGAGATTTAAGGGAAACGAGTTACGCCTTTGCGTTTGTCTCGGAATTCTGCTTGAGATAGAGTCCGAGTTTGCGTAAATCGTACTCCATATGAAGGAGCTATGACCTTCAGAAGATTCAAGAATTTAAATAAACAACTCAGATTAAAGTTCAGAAAATTCAAATTTTGAAATCCGAAGCAGAAGCGGGCTGGGCGGGAATTTTCCCGCCTAAGGCCAGGTCAACTAGGAGGTCAACCTCCCCCCATACAGGTCGACCAGGGGGTCGACCTCCCCCTCGGGTATGTCTGAAACCTGACGTGTGTTTCTCTATGTGACGATTTATTGTGTCATTATGGCTTGTGTAGCAAGTTCTGGTTGGTTCTCTTAGGTTTAAATGGCTTTGATTTGCCCTGGGTTGATCTGACGGCTCCTATTAAATCAAACTTCTATATAAGCAACCTAAATCTAAACCCTAAGCCACACAAAAATATTCCTAAGACCGTCATACTGTCAATACTCAACCTAGAGTAGCCGCCATTGTCCTTCAACTAGAAAGCAAATTAGGAATTACAAATCAAATCTAATTCAACTAAGAGAATTCAACATCTACAACAAAGGAGAGCTATTCAATTTCAAAATACAGATCCCAGAACATAATACTAGTCTCCTTTTTGTAAGTCCAGTTATTGTTTAGATCTAAATGATATTAGAATCGTGACTAAAATAAATGGATGTAGAACAACGCCTAATGTAAATTTATGCCTATCCTTTTTGTTAAAACTGAATTGATTAAGACTATGACTCTTATCATGTTAAGTTTGTGATCATGTTGTATGTAATTTGATGATAAATGTTAAATGCTTTGCAATGAATCCATATATTGTATAATTCACCAATGACATATACGTTGTGTAATTTAGCGATGACATATTATGTTCTATACTTTAGCGATGACATATTATAATTTGGCAATGGCATATCATATTGTGTAATTTGGAGATGACATACCATATTGTATAATTTGTCGATGACATTTCAAGTTGTATGATTTGGTATTGACACCTAAATGTTGTATGACAATTTGGGAATTTTGCTATGTTTATGCAAGTTCAACCATGATCACATATATGACCAAAAATACATGCTAATATGATTAGGTTCATGTTAAATTTGATCCAACTAATTTGCAAGTTCACAACTACACGTTAAATTTTAAGCTTATGTAGTTCTATGTAAAACCCCTATATCATGATTCATGTTAAGTAGATCTAAATTTGCAAGTTCATAATTAAATGTATATTGTTCTATGCCAAATCCATATGACACATGTGTAGCTAGATCCATATTTTTATGATGTTGGAATTATTACATGTTCCTCTTTTCCCTTTTTATGTATAAGTTAGGCTATGTATCGAGCCTAACATTTTATGTGATTTATGCGAACGTGTAACGGGGGTAACGTTGGGGGAAAAACATGAAATTACATATAATTGGCATATTCGGCTCATAATCATGTAAATGGGGGTAACGTTGGGGGAAAACATGAAATTACATATAATTGGCATATTTGGCTCATAAACATGTAAATGTTTTATGGCATAAAGTGGTATAAATTTTTATACCTAAAATTATGAACTTGATTTAAAAGGGAAAGTGGGGCTTGACTTGAATGACAATAATTTACATATAAATATTGAGAGGTAAATATGTAAATTTAGAAAAGACAAATATGCCTATCCCGAGGTTAGATTGAGTTACGGTGTAAGACTGCCGGGAACCGCCCGGCACATCCAGCAACCGTAACAATATATATCTAATGTGGGAGGTTAGTGCATCGAGCCCAAAAGAACCCGAGGTTAGATTGAGCTGCGGTGTAAAACTGCCTGGAGCTGACCGGCACATGTAGTGACCGCAACAATACTTGTCTAATGTGAGTGATTGGTGCTTTAATGAATAAATTAAAGCTAAGTCAGGAATGGTAGGGTTAAGTTAATTAAGGCAACACTTAACCAATACAACATGTTAACTAAACTGATGGGTGGGGTTAGATTAACTTGGACACTTAACCAATTTAACATGTTGATTAGGAAACCCTAGTAACGGGGACCCATTTCAGCAGTAACCCACATAAATGGATCATGGTACCCTGAACTAGGCAGGGTAGGGCACGATTACTGGGCTGATTATAAGCGGTCAAAACAATGGCATTTGGTGCATCAGTATAGGTTCCGACGGAGTACGGGCGTGCACGTACTTCGGAGTGGAAAAAGAAGGCACTGGACATCAGTAGTAATACACTGTGCATCTTGAAATTGTCTCGGGTTGCCACTATAGGATTTGATACAGCCCATGGTGGGACCAGCATAGGTATCTACAATCGAGCGAGGTCATATGATGCAAGTAGTAAATGCGTGCGAGTAGGAGCCGATCGATAAAAAGGGATCACTGGGTTTGGACTCATGATAATGGTTAAAATATCTAGTAGGTGGAGAGAATATGGATATGAGTGTGATAGTATGATTCATTTATCTTGCCTTGTTTATCTTGCCTTACCCTATGTTACCTAATTTCCTTGTTATTGTCCTGTGTCCAGCTTATTCAAATCATGGTTCTCTTACCAGTTTACATGCTGAATAATCACTGGAATTACCAGACTTATTCTGACCCATTTTTCTTTCGCTCTCTTTTCTTCCGTCCCCCCAACCCCCCAAGGTAACCAGGGAGGGAATAGCTCAGCTTAATTTTGTCTGTTCATCATTGCATGCTTGAAGACTCTGTGATGTACATCTTGGAACCTCTTATCTTTGGCTATGGCTTTGGACACTATACTGCTTGGGGATTTATGCAGTTTTATTATGTTTTATGCTTCTTTATGTTATAATTAAGATAGAGATTCTGATGTAATGATTTGGAAGTTGTTTTGAGACAGTTTGCTGTAATGTTTTTGTTATGAACCACGAATGAATTAAATTTAGTTTTTTCCACTACTTATATATGTCTGTCTTGTAAATTATCTGTGTCTTTTACCTGTAATGCTCCACCAAAATTAAGGCATTACCTTTGTGAGTGACCTTAACGAAGGTGGGGTGTTTCACTTGGTATCAGAGCAAAGGTTTACCAGATCAGATAAAAACTTTGAAAACTGTTTTTCAAAAAGAAATTTAAAGAGGCATTTTTCAAGAAAAAGTTTTTTATTTTAAAAAGGCATAATCCCCCAAAGCCATATGCACTATCTTTCTATCCTTTGTTTTGAATCTTTATATTTTCGTTTCAGCATGTCTGGGGATCTTAACCTTCCAGAGGGCATGCATGTACCTGGCTGGTTCAGAAGGTACCTAGAGGTTAGGGCTAAGTCGCAGGCTCAGCAGACGTTTCTCTTCCCCCAGCTGCTGCGGTTCCTCCTCCTCCGTGTGCAAATGCTTTCTCAAAAATATAAAGGGCCTTTCAAGCCGTGGGTGGAAAGAACTTCAATGGAATTGAATCCTTCGTGGAAGCAAGAATCTGACTCAAAGAAACTGAGGATTTGGTTGATATCTTCGAAGTGGATGATAGGCAGAAGATACAGTTGGCCATTCGGTTTCTCAAAGATGAAGCTTCCTATTGGTGGGAAGTTACAAACACTGAAAGACCAGTTGAAACTTGGATGGATTTCAGAATGAGGTGTGAAATGAAATTCCTCTCACAAGCTGAACGAAGCCTACAGATGGAGAAGTTCTTAGCTCTCAAACAGGGAATTATGTCAATCATGGAATACGTTAACCAATTCAACCAGCTGGCTGGGTTTGGATTGGAGTTGGTGAACACCCCACACAAGAAGGCTCTCCATTTGTTAAAGGATTGAATGAGCCACTGCACAGTGTAGCTATGTCCCATATACCTATGGGTGCGACTTATGAGAGACTGATGGACATGACACTGTTATAAGAAGAAGATAAGGCTGGAAAGAAAGAGACAAAGGTGGAAGTACCTCAAGATAAGAAAGTGGAAGGATCACATAGCAAGAAGATAGATTCCAAGAAGGGCGGGAAGAACAACAAACCCCATGACAAGAGGAAGTGTAATTTTTGTGGCATTCCTGGACATCTGGTTAAGGACTGCAGAAAGAAGAGGAAGATGGGTGGTTGTTTCCATTGCGGCAAGACGAGACACGTGGCTAAGGACTGCCAAGAAAGCAAGGGCAAAGGACAGAGAGCTGGATCTGCTTCTTGAGGGCAGGTTCACGCTCTCATGGCACCTCCGCAAGAATGAGGTCAAAATGTTTCTGTTGAGAGTTTAGTTTGTCTTTTTGATCATCGTGTTCGTACACTCTTTGATTCTGGCGCATCGCACTCTTTTATATCTACTGCTTTAGTTGAATCTCTGCACCTAGACACCAGTTTAGTAGAGGATCCCTTGGTTGCTTCAAATCCAATTGGGGGCTCAACTTATTTGTCAATGATTTGTTTGGATTTGGAAATTTCTATACCATGTGTTGGGTTTAGATGTAATTCCTATGTTTTGGGCTTCACGGGCTATGGGTTGATTCTAGGCATGGATTGGCTATCCAGTAATGGTGCCATCCTCGATTGTGAAAAGAGAGTGGTTAAACTCATGACTCGCCTCGGTAACACTCTCGAAATATCTTGTAATCCCATGAACTCTATTATGCTTAACTATCTAGAATCTCTTGATGCGTCTGTTGAGAACTTGCAGTCTGTTAGAGTAGTCCGTGAATACTCGGATGTCTTTGAAGAGGTGAAGGGGTTACCTCCGAAGCGGGAGATAGACTTCTGCATATACCTCGTTGATAATGCAAAACCCGTTGCATTACCTGTTAGACACATAGCTCCAAGGGAGAGGAAAGAACTCAGCAAGCAAGTTAAAGAGTTGCTTGAGAAGGGGTTTATAAGGCGGAGTATTTCTGAATGGGGTGCTCCAGTAGTATTCGCAACTAAAGCAGATGGTTCGCTTCGCCTATGCATTGACTATTGGGAGCTAAACAAGCTGACCCAGAAGAATAGGCACCCAATTCCAAGAATAGATGACTTGTTCGATCAGCTTGTAGGTGCATCGGTTTTCTCCCAACTAGATCTAGCTACCCGGTTTCATCAGCTAAGAGTGGCTGAAGACAGTATTGATAAGACTGCATTCAGAACCTCGGATGGTTTCTTTGAGTGGCTTGTCATGCCTTTTGGCTTGATAAACGCACCCACTTATTTCGTTGACTTGATGAGCAGTGTGTTCAGGGAGTTCCTTAATAAGTTTGTGGTGGTCTTCGTAGATGACATTTTGATTTTCTCAAAGAGTGTTTAAAAGAAGTCATGGATACTCTTCGAGCACATCAGTTGAAAGCCAAGTTCTCCAAATGTCATTTCTGGAGAGAAGAAGTGAGATTCCTTGGACATGTGGTATCCAAAGAAGGGTTACCTGTAGACCTCGCAAAAGTAGTTGCGGTGCAGATTGGAAGGTTCCCCGGAATGCGACCGAAGTCCGAAGCTTCCTCGGGCTAGCGGGCTTTTACCAAAAATTCATCAAAGACTTTGCGAAAATCTTAGCTCCACTTACAAGGTTGATGAAGAAGAACCTAACTTTCAATTGGGATTTGGATTGCGATGCTGCTTTCCAACGGTTGAAGAGGGTTCTAACAACATCCCCAGTTTTGACATTGCCGGATGGGAGAAAGATGTTTACCGTATACACGGATGCATGTGGTATGGGACTAGGTGCTATCTTGATGCAAGAAGGGAAGGTAGTAGCTTATGGAGGCAGACAATTGAAAGTACATGAGAAAAACTACCCAACCCACGATCTAGAGTTGGCTGCCATCGTCTTTACGCTTAAGTCTTGGCGCCATTATCTCCTAGGTGAGAAGTTTGAATTGTATACTGACCATAAATCGTTGAAGTACCTTTTTTCTCGAAGAAAGATCTTAACTTGAGGCAACAAAGGTGGATGGAGTTCTTGGCATCCTACGATTTCGAGATTTCCCATACCCCTGGCAAGGGCAATGTAGTAGCAGACGCCTTAAGTAGAAAGAAGCTGACCTTAAGACCTCTCCTTGTAGAAAGGCAGAGCTTGGAATACATAGCCAACTTTGACTTTAGACCCTCCATCGATCATGTGATTGGTTTGTTAGCATCGCTAGAAGTGCGGCCTACTCTTTTGGACTCAATAGGAACTGCGCAACGAGAAGACCCTCAGCTAGTTGATATGATGGATAAGCTAGTTAGGGGTGAGACTTCTAGTCACCTCAATAGATACTCCATCGATGATAAGGAATGGTTGAGGCGGGATGGAAGGCTATGCGTCCCACAAGCAAGGGATTTGGTGAAGAAAGTTCTTGAAGAGGCACACCATTCCAAGTTAACCGTACACCCAGGTGGAGACAAGATGTATAAAGACGTAAACAGGGTTTTCTTTTGGAATGACATAAAGAGGGATGTAGCGGAATTCATCTCTAAGTGCTTAATATGCCAACAAGTCAAGGCAGAGCAAAAGAAGCTTAGTGGTTTTCTTCATCCTCTAGAGGTTCCACAGTGGAAATGGGATAACATTTCAATGGACTTTATCGATGGGTTGCCTAGGTCAAGAAGGGGCAATACCAGTATTTGGGTAATAGTGGACAAGCTCACAAAAAGTGCTCACTTTATACCCATTAAAAGTAGAAGGAGTGCCACATCTTTAGCATCCATTTATCTTAAAGAGATAGTTCAACTCCATGGGATACCCTCCAGCATTGTGAGTGACCGAGATCCTATCTTTACGAGCGAGTTTTGGAAGAGCTTGCAAGAGGCTGTAGGCACACAACTATGATTAAGCACGGCCTATCACCCCCAAACCGATGGTTAGACGGAAAGGGCGAACAAAGTATTAGAGGACCTCTTGAGATTATGCATTCTTGACTTTGGAGGAACATGGGAGGATCATCTTCCTTTGGTGGAGTTTGCCTACAACAACAGCCCCCAAGCCACCATAGCCATGACACCGTTCAAAGCTTTATATGGAAGGCCATGCCGACCACCAACTTGTTAGTGGGAGTCTACAGACAAGCTCATACTTGGGCCAGATATGATTAGAGAAATTTCAGAGAAAGTGGACTAGATACGAAGAAGGATGAAGACTGCCCAAGATAGACAGAAGTCCTGTGCAGATAAAAGAAGGACCAATCTTGAGTCTGTCTAAGGTTGGAGACAGGGTTTTCCTTAAAGTATCTCCTTTGAGGAACGTCGTCCGCTTTGGATCCGCAGGAAAGTTGGCACCAAGATTTGTTGGGCCGTTCCTATCATTGAAAGGATTGGAAAGATGGCTTACAGAGTAGAGCTGCCCGAAAGATTGGGTGGAGTTCATAATGTCTTTCATGTTTCTCACCTACGGAAGTGCTTATATGAGTCTGCGGAAGTGGTGGAACCAAGCATATTAGAGGAAGTAGAAGTAGAACGAGAGGCGACTGTGAGAAGAGTTCCAACTTGTATCTTGGGTACAGAAGTTAAAATACTACGCAACTGCGAAGTCAAACTTGTTGAAGTTCAATGGAGCGACACCAAGGAAGACGCGACTTGGGAAACTGAGGACAAAATATGCGCAGCCTACCCTTATCTTTTTGAGGGTACATCCTTTATCTCTTTTTCCTTAAGTTTATACGTGCTTATATCTGTCTTTCTAGTATATCTCTTCGGTCCTATCCTTTATCCTTAGGTAGAAACCAATGGATGTAAACATTTATTTGAAACATGTTATGAATAATGGATGCAAGTGGTTGCAAGTGATTGTTAGTGGTTGCTTGTGGATGCATATACACACACATTAGGTGTTAGATCGGCCCAGTCACTTTCATATTGCATATGCATATATGTACTTGTATATGATTGAAACTTGATGTGTTATCTTATGGATGTTGCATTTGTATGAATGATTGTGCACTCATGTAGAAAGTATGATTAGGAATGATTTCATACAGAATGGACTCATGGAACTGACATGACTTGCATTAAGGAGGTCAACTGAATCAGTAGACCGCCTAATTTTGCATTATATAAGGACATGTACACACAATATGCATATGATCATGAAGCATTAGAAGTCTTTTTAAGGACAATGGATGCCTGTGTCTGATGGTTGAGTAGATGGACGATTGGATGGTAGGATATACGTTCTCCTTGACTCGAAGATTTTGGGGACAAAATCCTTTAAGGAGGGGAGAATGTAACACCCCGTATTTTCTGTAAACGTTAAAGTAATGAATTAAAGAATAATTAATTACAAATGTGAGAATTAAAGGAAACGGGTTATGCCTTTGCGTTCGTCTTGGAATTCTGCTTGAGATAGAGTCTGATTTTGCGAAAATCGGACTCCATATGAAGGAGTTATGACCTTTAGAAGATTCAAGAATTTAAATAAACAGCTCAGATTAAAGTTCAGAAAATTCAAATTTCGAAATCAGAAGCAAAAGCGGCCTGGGCGGGAATTTTGCCGCCCAAGGTCAGGTCGACCAGGAGGTCGATTAGGGGGTTAACCTAGGGGTCGACCTCCCCCTCGGGGGTCGACATCCCCCTCGGGTCAGATCTGAAACCTGACGTGTTTCTCAGTGTGACGATTTGCTGTGTCATTAGGGCTTGTGTGGCAAGTTCTGATTGGTTCTCTTAGGTCTGAATGGCTTTGATTTGCCCTGGGTTGATCTGACGGCTCCTATTAAATCAAACTTCTATATAAGCAACCTAAATCTAAACCCTAAGCCACACAAAAATATTCCTAAGACCGTCATGCTGTCAATGCTCAACCTAGAGTAGCCGCCATTCTCCTTCAACTAGAAAGCAAGTTAGGAATCACAAATCAAATCTAACTCAACAAAGAGAATTCAATGTCTACAACAAAGGAGAGCTATTCAATTTCAGAATACAGATCCCAGAACACAAGACTAGTCTCCTTTTTGTAAGTCCAGTTATGATTTAGATCTAAATGATATTAGAATCGTGACTAAAATAAATGGATGTAGAAAAATGCCTAATGTAAATTTATGCCTATCCTTTTTGTTAAAACTGAATTGATTAAGACTATGACTCTTATCATGTTAAGTTTGTGATCATGTTGTATGTTATTTGATGATAAATGTTAAATGCTTTGCAATGAATCCATATGTTGTATAATTCGCCAATGACATATACGTTGTGTAATTTATCGATGACATATTATGTTGTATACTTTGGCGATGGCATAAATTGGCGATGACATATTATAATTTGGCAGTGGCATATCATATTATGTAATTTGGCGATGACATACCATATTGTATAATTTGGCGATGACATTTCAAGTTGTATGATTTGGTAATGACACCTATATGTTTTATGACAATTTGGGAATTTTGCTATGTTTATGCAAGTTCAACCATGATCACAAATATGACCAAAACTACATGCTAATATGATTAGGTTCATGTTAAATTTGATCCAACTAATTTGCAAGTTCACAACTACATGTTAAATGTTAAGTTTATGCAGTTCTATGTAAAACTCCTATATCATGATTCATGTTGAGTAGATCTAAATTTGCAAGTTCATAATTAAATGTATATTATTCTATGCCAAATCCATATGACACATGTGTAGTTAGATCCATATTTTTATGATGTTGGAATTATTACATGTTCCTCTTTTTCCCCTTTTGTGTATAAGTTAGGCTATGTATCAAGCCTAACATTTTATGTGATTTATGCGAACGTTTAACGGGGGTAACGTTGGGGGAAAAACATGAAATTACATATAATTGGCATATTTGGCTCATAAACATGTAAATGTTTTATGGCATAAAGTGGTATAAATTTTTATACCTAAAATTATGAACTCGATTTAAAAGGGAAAGTGGGGCTTGACTTGAATTACAATAATTTACATATAAATATAAAGAGGTAAATATGTAAATTTAGAAAAGACGAATATGCCTAACCCGAGGTTAGATTGAGTTAAGGTGTAAGACTACCTGAAACTGCCCGACACATCCAGCAACTGTAACAATATATATCTAATGTGGGAGGTTAGTGCATTGAGCCCAAAAGAACCCGAGGTTAGACTGAGTTGCAGTGTAAAACTGCCCGGACCCGACCGACACATCCAGTGACCGCAACAATACCTGTCTAATGTGAGTGGTTGGATCTTTAACGAATAAATTAAAGCTAAGTCAGGAATGGTAGGGTTAAGTTAACTAATGCAACAATTAACCAATACAACATGTTAAACTGATGGGTGGGGTTAGGTTAACTTGAACACTTAACCAATTTAACATTTTGATTAGGAAACCCTAGTAACGGGGACCCATTTCAGCAATTACCCACATAGATGGATCATGGTACCCTGAACTAGGCTGGGTGGGGCACGATTACTGGGCTGATTATATGCGGTCAAAACAACGGCGGTTGGTGCGTCAGTGTAGGTTCCAATGGAGTACGGGCGTGCACGTACTCCGAAGTGGAAAAAGCAGGCCGTGGGCATCAGTAGTTATACACTGTGCATCTTGAAATCGTGTCAGGTTGCCACCATAGGATTTAATACACCCCATGGTGGGACCAACACAGGTATCTACAATCGAGCGGGGCCGTATGACACAAGTAATAAATGCGTGCGAGTATGAGCCGATCGATGAAAAGGGATCACTGGGTTTGGACTCATGATGATGGTTGAAATATCTAGTAGGTGCAGAAAATATGGATATGAGTGCGATAGTATGATTAGTTTATCTTGCCTTACCCTATGTTACCTTATTTTCTTGTTATTGTCCTGCGTCCAGCATATTCAAGTCATGGTTCTCTTACCAGTTTACATGCTGAATAATCACTGGACTTACCAGACTTATGTCTGACCCATTTTTCTTTCGCTCTATTTTCTTCCATCCCCCCAAGGTAACCAGGGAGGGAATAGCTCAGCTTAATTTGGACCGTTCATCTTTTCAAGCTTGAAGACTCCGTGATGTACAGCTTGGAACCTCTTCTCTTTGGTTATGGCTTTGGACACATTATTGCTTGGGGATTTATGTAGTTTTATTGTGTTTTATGTTTCTTTATGTTATAATCAAGACAGAGATTCTGATGTAATGGTTTGGAAGTTGTTTTGAGATAGTTTGCTATAATGTTTTTGTTATGAACCATGAATGAAATAAATTTAGTTTTTTCCGCTGCTTATATATGTCTGTCTTGTAAATTATCTGTGCCTTTTACCTATAATGCTCCACCAAAATTAAGGCATTCCCTTTGTGAGTGACCTTAACGGAGGTGGGGTGCTTCAATTTTTGAGACCATACTTACTGAGCACAGCTACGGCCTAAAAATCCTTTTTTAGCATTGCATATGTTTTGGTAGCTCACAAACTATTTGAGTATATATCCTAAGAGCTTATTGCTTGCACTGCAAGGTAGGATTGAAAACGAACATGTTTTAAACGGCGATGTTTATTATATTTGTGACTTATCATGGTTATATCTTGGTTAATGCACCCTACAAAATTTGAGAAGTTTAAGTAATGTAGAAGACTTGCTTGCGCAAGCTACCGTTAGCTGTTCAGCTACATGACTATCTTGTATGTGTGGATGTTCGGCTCCCAGACTGTAACATAAATATGGATGTTTACATCCGAGAAAAATAATTATGTTTCTATTAACATATCCGCTTGCTTATGTTTGTGTCCTTTCATTATTTTTCCATATAAAAGCAGTATCATATCAAGTTATTAACAATTCACTTGTATTTTTTTCATTATCGATCAGATTATTTGGTCATATGCCTGCTATACGTTTAATATGGATCAAAATCAGTGTTGGTTTATGTTTTGATGCCCAAAGACTGCTGATCACAATGAGAGAGAGATTTCTGATATTCATCACCGAGTGTCTTCATTTGGTAATATACATAACTTTTAGCCAACTTTTTCCTACATCCTTTTTAAGGTTTTTCCGTGAGTCATTTTTTCTTTCTTAACATTCCATTATACCCTTTTTTGACAATTTTAATTCCACTCTTCTGCATCAGCACATATTTCAAATGTTATTTTTGTTTGTTCCATCATCCTGCACCTCGACATAAAACGTTTTTGATTGCTTTCAGAAATATCTTTATGCACCTTCTGTAATATTTTTTTTTTTTAGTTTGAATGTATAGACTGATGCTAAGTGCATAAATGATTCACATAATTTGGATAGACTGATGCTAAATGCATCGCATTCGATACTCTGGTTTACTTAAGAAATTCACACATGTTAGCTTGGTGTTATACCTGCTAATGTAGTAAAATTTTTATTTATTTCTTTTCTTATTTGAACAAAATTTTAAATTTTCTTGCCATTTTATTACATGCTATTCAAAACATGTAACAAAATAAAACGTAATATAGTTTCAGTATGCTTTAATATGATGATGCTAGCTGGGAAAACGAAGATTGGGAACACATAAATCCAAAATCAAGTGGTTGGGTGGTTATGTTCTGCAGGTGTATTAATTGTTGCTTAAAATATGTAATATAATTATCCAAATATCATACAGAGAAATCTCGTTTTTCTTATATGTATACTCAGGTTCAGACCAACGAATGGGTTGCTTCAGTTCAATGTTGACATCATTGTTGCATTTAATATTAGTAGTCATGAACATGTTCAGTTGTGAGTTATCTTTGTATGCTTTCATGCAAGGGTATACTGGTTTATCCCATAAAATTGTAACACAAGAAGGATGGTAATTATCATTCACCAACATGAAGCTCTTAGAAAATTTAAATGCACATGGTTACAGACTTAGAATGTTTGCTAGCACGCATGTGAATTTTGGTTTCACAATAAGTTTACCATGTCTCTAATCTTTTTTTAACTTATCTAAAAGATTCGATTGTGTTAACTTATTTCTGAACACCTTCTCTTTGTTTTATATTTGTATTTCAATAAAAGTTTGTTAACAATACTTGAATGATTATGCAGATTCATCAGTTGAGATAGTATTGAATTTTTGAATGATCAAAACATGAAGCCTATTCAAGTAACATTATAACATCAGCACATTGGGTTTAATACTATTGATACATTTAACATACTAAATATTTGATTGTCTAAGTTAAGGAGTAGGAATTGATAGAGAATTTGCAAGGGTTATTGGAGTATCAGACTACGTAAAGCATCTTCTAATTTTATTTTATTTCTTTAGCCCAAATAACCGAATAACTTTTTGGTCGATGTTATCTAAGTCCTCACATGATTATCAATCTCTAAACCATTCTATAGCATGTTTCTATTTATAAAAAATCTCACATATGCTGAAATTCAAAGATTGTAGAATTAATAAATCTTACATATTCAGGACAATTCCAAGATTGTATTGTTAATAAATCTCACATATTTAGCCAATATTGCAAAAACTAAAACATTATTAGCGATTGTGATTAAGGATGGATCAAGTACATCAACTATGTATTCTTGTATTGCATTGCTAGTTACTCATACTTGTTGAAATTAATGATTCAAATATTAGTGGAGAAGGAAAGAAATTGATTGATTGTCAATCAATTAATTGGCTTGTTTATGGAAAGGGATAAGAGGAAGATTTTTTTTTGGAAGAAAAATAATTAATAGGCCAATCAATCAATTGATGAAGAAAGGGAAAGAGATTGAGACCATAATTATGCCATTCATTTATGCTCCAATCAAATCAAGGAAGATATTTATTTTTCTTCATGTCCTAGAAACTTCTATTCTTTATCTCCAAGAAATCCCTATATAATTAGGGGTCATGTTATTGTATGAAAAAAAAAGATAGAAATCCACCATTAGTCTTCTCTCTATTGTAATCTGTTGTACTCATTTCTTCACTGAGAAATAAAGGTTGTTGGGTCTCCGTGGACGTAGGCAAAGCCGAACCACGTTAAAAATTGGTGTGCTCTTTCCTCTATTTTTGTTCTCTCTATAAATTTGTGCCACTTGTTTTTTTATTTTTGGCGTTGTTGAAATTGTTGACAGACTAGATCATTGGGTTAATTCGTATTCCGCTGCCCAAATCTCTGATTTTGCACTACAGATTAGTATCAGAGCCAGTCGTCCTGTTCGAAGACTTTTTCAACCATGTCAAATTCCGCAAAGAATAACGGTGGTAGAAGCGCTACAAATTATGGAGTTGCTAGATTTGATGGAAAGGGGGATTTTGGCACATGGAAGATGGAGATGGAAGCGGTGTTGAAGAAAGAGAGGACATTTAAAGTTGTCTCAGATCCAGAGAAATTGAAGAAATTACCACCTGAAGAGTTAGAAGAATTGGAAGAGGATGCTCTTACTACCATCCAACTTAGCCTTTCTGACGAAGTACTTAGAGAGTTTTCTCATGTGAAAACTGCTAAGGAATTGTGGGATGCTCTTCAGAGAAAGTTCTACGACAATTCTCTCACCAACCGCATCATCTTACAGCAACAACTTTATTCTTTCAAAATGAGGCCTGGAACAGATGTATTTGCTCATATAGATGCCCTCAACACACTTGTCATGAATCTTCGAGCAGCTGATGTAAAGATTGAGGATGAGGTGCAAGCTGTTATTCTTTTATGTTCTTTGCCTACAGAGTATAACACTTTTGTTAACTCTATGATCTATGGTCGTTCGTCTATTTGCTTGGAGGATGTGAAGACAAATTTGCATAATGAGATGTTGAGAGGAAAGTTGGCAAGCATGAGCATGGAGAATGATTCTGAAAGCCTTGTTGCACAGAGAGGAAGAAGTCAAAGTAGACCCAAATATGGTGGAGACAGAGCTAAGTCCAGATCTCAGTCAAGGGGAGCTCGGAAGGGAGTTTGTCATTATTGCAAAAAACCTGGACATTATATTGCAAATTGCCCCAAGTTGGAGAATAAAAACAAAGCTGTTCCCCAGAAGGCTTCAGCATCTACGGCGGAGACATCAGATTCAGATAATGATTCTGGCATTTTTACAGCCTCTGCCTCTCCTATGAAGAGCACTATGTGGATTATTGACTCGGGTGCATCTTATCACTTGACACCGGATAGGCACGTTTTTTCCACTTATCGTCAGTTTGATGGAGGAGAGGTTCTCATGGGAAATAATGCTGCTTGTCGCATGATTGGTATTGGAACAGTAAAAATCAGGATGTTTGATGGTGTTGTTCGCACTTTATGTGATGTCAGGCATGTGCCTGATTTAAGGCGTAGTTTGATCTCCATTGGAGCATTGTGCAATTTTGGCTTAAAGTGTGTAATAGAAAAAGATTCATTAAAAATTACAAATGGCTCATTGATAGTGATGAAAGGGGTAAAAGCTGGAAATCTGTATTTGCTGAAGGGTATAACTGATGTTGTGGAGTCTGCTTCAGTTATTGATTCAGTTGATTCCGATTCTACCAGATTGTGGCATTTTCGTATGGGCCACATTGGAGAGCGCAGTTTAGAAGTATTGAGAAAGCGAGGCTTGATTGACGGTGTTCATCATTCAAAACTTGACTTTTGTGAAGGATGTGTACTTGGAAAGCAGACGAAGGTTTCTTTTGGCATTGCAGAGCATAAGTCTAAAGATGTTTTAGAGTATGTTCATACTGATGTTTGGGGCCCCGCACCATGCCTATCTTATGGAGGAGCCAGGTATTTCGTTTCATTTGTTGATGATTTTTCTAGAAAAGTATGGGTTTACTTTATGAAGTCCAAAGATGAAACTTTTGATAGGTTTCAAAGTTGGAAATCTCTTGTTGAGAAGCAGTCTGGAAAGAAAGTGAAGGTTCTTCGTTCAGATAA
Organism: Allium sativum; assembly: GCA_030737875.1. Taxonomy (NCBI): domain Eukaryota; kingdom Viridiplantae; phylum Streptophyta; class Magnoliopsida; order Asparagales; family Amaryllidaceae; genus Allium; species Allium sativum. The sequence continues at coordinate 44,185,422 of CM060925.1, forward strand.
TGTTGGTGAATTCACTTCTCAAAAATTCATCAAATTTTGTGTGTCCGAGGGAATCAAAAGACACTACACCACACCAGGAGACCCTCAGTCAAATGGGGTTGCAGAGAGAATGAATCGGACTTTGTTGGAAAGAACTCGTTGCTTACGGCTGACTGCAGGATTAAATAAGAGATTTTGGGCAGAAGCATTATCTACGGCGGTTTTCCTAATCAACCGCACACCTTCTACCGCCATAGATATGAAGATTCCTGAAGAAGTATGGAAGGGAGGGCCTGTATCATATTCCTTTCTCAGAGTGTTTGGTTGTCCATCTTATGTGCATGAGAGCAAAGGGAAGTTGGATCCAAGATCGCGCAAGTGTATTTTTCTTGGTTATAAGAAAGGAATTAAGGGTTATAGGATGTGGTGTCCTACTACCCATAAGATTGTTACTAGCAGGCATGTTACATTTGATGAGAAGGCTATGTTGAAGGTGGAGCCTTCTTCTTCAGTTAATGATGATGTTGAGAGGACAAATTCAGAATACCAAACACAAGGCAGATCATCAGACTTCCATACAAGTAAAAATGGTGATTCAAATGACACCGTGGTTGATAGGGAAGAGATAGAAGATCAATCTCAAGGTGGAGCTCAAATTCAAACTCGACCAACGAGAGAGAAGAAAAGACCTACATGGCTTGATGATTTTGTGGGATTAAGCATTGAAGATATTGACTTTGATGACATGGCAGCTTATGCATTAAGCATATTTCATGATGAACCAAGAGACTACAAAGATGCCATTAGTTCAGTTGATAGCTCCAGTTGGCTAGTAGCAATGGAGGAGGAGATTGAGTCTTTGCACAAAAATCACACTTGGGATTTAGTGCCACTTCCTTCCGGCAAGAGAGCAATTGGATGTAAATGGATCTATAAGGTGAAAGATGGCGGCAATGGTGACTTGAGGTACAAAGCAAGATTAGTGGCGAAGGGTTATGTTCAGAAGAAAGATGTGGAGTTTCATGATATTTTTTCTTCAGTCGTTAGACATACTTCCATTCGCATTCTTTTGGCATTGGTTGCTCACTTTGACATGGAGTTGGAACAACTAGATGTCAAGACAGCATTCTTGCATGGTGATCTTGAGGAGGACATTTACCTACAGCAGCCAGAAGGGTTCATTGATAGCAGCAGGCCAGGTCATGTTTGTAAACTTAACAAATCTCTTTATGGCTTAAAACAGTCTCCTAGACAGTGGTATAAGAAATTTGATAAGTTTATGATCTCACATGGTTACTCTAGAAGCTTTAAGGACCAATGTGTCTATTTTAAAAATTGTAATGATGATATCATCTATTTTTTACTTTATGCTGATGATATGTTGATAGCTTCTAAGAGTATGTCAAAAATTTCGGAGTTGAAAATTGAGCTCAGTAAGGAATTTGAGATGAAAGATTTGGGAAATGCACAAAGAATTTTGGGGATGAATATTCAGAGGGATAGAAAGCAAAGAGTTTTGAGGCTCACTCAAACTCAATACATCGAGAAAGTCCTATCTCGATTCGGTATGGAGAATGATAAACCGGTGGCTACTCCATTAGGCTCTCAATTCAAGCTATCCAAAGATATGTGTCCCACATCGGATGAAGACAAAAGGGATATGTGTAATATTCCTTATTCTAGTGCGGTTGGAAGCCTTATGTATGCTATGGTATGCACAAGGCCTGATTTAGCTCATGCAGTTGGTGTTGTCAGTCGATATATGTCTAACCCAGGTAAAGAGCATTGGCAAGCAGTGAAGTGGATACTCAGATATCTTCGTGGCACTTCTTCAGTTGGCTTGTTATATGGTGGAGTAGATGGAGACATCTCTCTTAGAGGATACTGTGATTCAGATTATGCTGGGGATAGAGATGGACGGAAGTCGGTGTCGGGCTATGTTTTTACACTTGGCATAGGCCCGATTTCGTGGAGATCAAAGTTGCAGTCAATCGTAGCTTTGTCGACTACCGAAGCAGAGTTAATGTCGATTGTGGAAGCAACAAAGGAAGGATTGTACTTACTTCAGTTGTTGGATGATCTTTCAATGGAGCAGCGGACAGTGGAGCTATTTTCAGATAGTCAGAGTGCGATTCATCTTGTTGAGAATCAGGCTTATAGTTCACGGACGAAGCACATTGATGTTAGAGGCTTCTTTCTTATGCTTGAGGAAGAACGAAGCCAGATCAAATTATTGAAGGTGGGTACTTCAGATAATCCTTCAGATATGATGACCAAGTCACTTCCAAAGGACAAGTTTGAGCATTGCTCAAACTTGATCAGTTTGCTTCCTGTTACTTGAGCGCCATGGGGCGCTGGGCCCAACAACTTCTATGTTGATTGTTGAAGATGAGTTAATGAAGAAAGATTGCCATATTTGAATCAAGGTGGAGTGTTGAAATTAATGATTCAAATATTAGTGGAGAAGGAAAGAAATTGATTGATTGTCAATCAATTAATTGGCTTGTTTATGGAAAGGGATAAGAGGAAGATTTTTTTTTGGAAGAAACATAATTAATAGGCCAATCAATCAATTGATGAAGAAAGGGAAAGAGATTGAGACCATAATTATGCCATTCATTTATGCTCCAATCAAATCAAGGAAGATATTTATTTTTCTTCATGTCCTAGAAACTTCTATTCTTTATCTCCAAGAAATCCCTATATAATTAGGGGTCATGTTATTGTATGAAAAAAAAAGATAGAAATCCACCATTAGTCTCTCTCTATTGTAATCTGTTGTACTCATTTCTTCACTGAGAAATAAAGGTTGTTGGGTCTCCGTGGACGTAGGCAAAGCCGAACCACGTTAAAAATTGGTGTGCTCTTTCCTCTATTTTTGTTCTCTCTATAAATTTGTGCCACTTGTTTTTTTATTTTTGGCGTTGTTGAAATTGTTGACAGACTAGATCATTGGGTTAATTCGTATTCCGCTGCCCAAATCTCTGATTTTGCACTACAATACTATCTTCCATGATTGGTTTAATACCAAATTTGTTAGCTATTAGTGGAAAATCTAGGGCCTCATCTGGGTTTAGAAAATTATTCTTGTCCTTACGTCCAAGATGTATCATTTTCCTATGTATGCGTAGTCTTATACTTGCTATTTATCCTACCATATATTCGATATGCCAGCGGCTTAGTCTAGGTTTTTTGCTACTTCATCTACTTCTTGGGTCTAACAGGGAAAAATAGTTGATATACTCTGCACAAATAATAGGAAATAATAGTAGTTGATCATTTAATTACGAGGTTCTATGGGGTTTAGAAAGTTGTTTTCACTTCACTAATACCCAAAAACTGGATGACCCCCTAAAGTGCATGTGATATATTTAGGTTGATTTTCATTGTTACCATTTTCTTTGTTTGTCTTCTTTATTGAATGTATTTCTCAGTCTGGTAATATAGACAGTTGAAATTGAAAAAATGAATACAGGAGAATAGAGGAAAAAACAATTACTCTAGTAGATAGTGGATAATTCATGTTTTTCTCGCTACATAACTCTTGTTTTATGTAGTTATCTATTTAAATGTTGACTTAGTTTGTTGCTTTTTCGTGTTGTTGCTTGCCTCTAAGTATGGTTCGCATGATATTTTTTATCCATTATAGTTGCGTTTGCGTCAGACACGAAAGCAACAATTTTGTTTATTTCACACTTCCATTCCAACGCATCAAGAGTCCGACACGAGCATAATTAATTGTTTTTAGCCCTTTAGTTACACTTTTAACATTTTGTAACGTCCCGTATTTTCAATACTCAAATATTTAATATATTTTATCATATTAGATGTTGATTTGGAATTATAAATGGGTATATAATTATATTTGAACTCGTAAACGTCGCGGTATTTCTTAATTTACGATTTGAAATTCATGTATATTGGTACGAATATAAAACGCTCAACGACAATTGGCGATAAAATTAAATAATCATATGAAATAGAACGTTCAAATTAGTGCATTGCTTACCTTATGACGAGTCCCACTCTTCGCACACGGCAGTGTGGTGACTATATTGGTTCAATAGAATAGATAAGAGAAAATGGTAGAGATTGCATAGTTAAAGCAGAAAACAGAAGTCAAGAAAACTATCCTTACAATCTAACCACAGTAAGACGATACTGCAGCAATGATTGCCATATGAATATAGGGCTTAGCTTACTTTTACAAATCTAATACAGAACTATAGACGCACTCAGTAATTTGAAATGAAAAAAACATGGTTATTTGTCCTTATTAATGACAAATTCACTAACAGGATATGGATAAAAATATTAAAATGCATACTCCAACAATTTAACTAACGTAAGGAAGGATTAATAGATGAAAATGTAGTACTAACAGTACAAGCTAATACTCACATCTATTAATTCAAAACTAACACCAGTAAGTTTAGAAGCCTACTTGAAAAGAGCTACTAGGCTTGAAACACATTATATATATATTTTTTGTTTTTAGAACCAAGTTAGGATTCAAAAGGAATTATCAGACTTGCAAAGTGTTAGCATGACTTTTCTTTCTATCGATGTTTTTCTTTAGCCAAAATCAAAGTGTTATAAATGATAAATTTATATGGTATAATAATTAAATAAATGTATATACTTAGGGTGCGTTCTTAATGAACGGGAACGGGGTATTTGAGCGTGGCATTTAAGCAGGGAATGTGAGCGTGGTACTGTAGCGAGCGGGGAATATGTTTTTAACTACGAACGGGGTATTTGAGCGGGGTATTTGAGCGTGGTATTTGTAATAACCCGAAAATCTGGGCCAGTTTAAAATTTTTATTTTGGCAATTTTAATGAATTTAGAATATTTAAAATGAATTATTTTAAATAATATCGACGAGAAACTTATTTTGAATAGAATTCGAACGTATATATTATACGCGTCGTCGTTAGAATATAAATATTTATATATAATTATAAATAGAATTAAAAATGGCGCGGTAGTTCGATAATTCGATTTCAAACTTCAATTGAATGTACCGGGTGCAAAACAATCCGGATTTTTGTGAAACCAAAAACATTAGGATCTAATTAATGATATCTTTCCAACGAAGTTGAGAAACTGAGATTTCACTTTATAAATGATGAGATATGCCCAGTTTAAAATTCTGAATAGTCGCTATGGAATTCAGGCCCTTAAAAATGGACATTTTGCAAATGACCTCGGATTTCGACGAAACCAGTTTTGTTGGGTCCGTGATGTTAAGTTATTGCTAGATTCCAAATTTCATAATTTTTCGAATCGATATGTGAGCGTGGCAAAGGAAAACGCGTTTGACCGGTTTCAGTTGATTTTAATCGACTGGAAATTGGCCATTTTTCAAACGGTCTCAGAATTCGACGAAACTAGTTTTATTAGGACCGTATCGTCAATACGAAGCTAGAAAATATTTTTTCTGGAATTTTTAAAGTTCGTATGCGGCCCCGGTAATTTGAAATGTACGTTTAAAATTCAATATAGTGATTTAAATGTAAATTAGACGGAAACTGATCGAAACAGTCAAATCAGCTTGCGATACATATCCCATTGTGTTCGGAATGGGGGTAAAATGCTATGGACGACAGGCGGGGGCCCTCGTTTCGAGGTCGTTTGTGAAAGTCAACTTTTTCCGATAAAAATAATTAAATAATAATAATAATAAAAAAAAAACTCCCTTTTCTCTTAACTTCTGGCCCCCCCCTTTCGAATTTCCTTATACAGAAAGATAAAAAAAAAAAAAAAGGGAAAAAAAACCCTAAGAGCCTCGTCGAGCGCGACGCCGCCCTCCAGGCGGACTGCCGCCGCCGCTTCCCCGACGGAGGCCCCCTCCGACGCTCCCCTTCGACAGCCCCTCCAGCCTCCCCAAGCCCACAGAACCGCGAACTCTAGCCCCCAGTCATCGAAACCACCACGCTCCCCTCGAAGACCGCCACCGACGAACCCCGCAACCACCATCTCCGCCTCCGCCCAGTCAACCCCGCGCCCCTCCCTCTCGATGGAGCCCTCACAGTAAGTTTTCTTGATCTGATTTATTTTAATTTTATTTTGTAGAAAAACTGAATTTTATTTTGTATAAAAAAAAAAAACTGATTTTACAAGGATTGAAAAACTGATTTTACAAGGATTGAAAAACTGAATCTTATTTACTTTAAAACTGGTTTTTTATTATTGTTGTAAAGAATTAAAAATCTGATTTTTTATATGTTAGACTTCGAATTAAAAAGGTGATTTTTATATGTTAGACTTCGAATTAAAAATAGAATTTTTATATATTGAACTTCGAAATAAAAATTCGATTTTTATATATTGAATAGCGAAGTAAAAATCATATTTTTATATATTGAATAGCGAAGTAAAAATCATATTTTTATATATTGAATAGCGAAGTAAAAAATCATATTTTTATATATTGAATAGCGAAGTAAAAATCATATTTTTATATATTGAATAGCGAAGTAAAAATCATATTTTTATATATTGAAAGTCGAAGTAAAAATCATATTTTTATATATTGAATAGCGAAGTAAAAATCATATTTTTATATATTGAAAGTCGAAGTAAAAATCATATTTTTATATATTGAATAGCGAAGTAAAAATCATATTTTTATATATTGAATAGCGAAGTAAAAATCATATTTTTATATATTGAATAGCGAAGTAAAAATCATATTTTTATTTATTGAAAGTCGTAGTAAAAATTCGATTTTTATATATTGAATAACATAGTAAAAATTCGATTTTTACATATGTAGAGAATACGGGCGAAAGCGACAAAAAGGCGAAACGACGAAGACTTCTGCAAAAGAAGAGCCGTGGAGCTAGGATAGCTATAAGTGAGAATTTCTCACCTTTCAATTTCTTTTCTAATTATATATATATACTAGGATGCAGACGGTGCTTAGTAGCACCCGACACAATCGTCCACAGACCATGGACTTGTTTGTTTGGTTGCGTAGATTAGTTGGATTATTTGATTGAAATTGAATTGTGTGGTGAAATGAATTGATTTGATTGATATGTGAATGGCGTGGGCCTTCACTAGACCGGGGATAAGGCTAGGCCTCGTCCCGTTTCTAGTATCGTGCCGTTATGCCGCCGAAATTTTCTAAAATATGTTAGAAAAATAAAAATATCATTTTATTTAAAGAATGAACTGAATAGAAATTCATATGTTGGAATAAAATGTTTCATCGTTAAAAATATAATTTTTAACGTGAATGTGAATAAATAAAATATTCATTTGCAAACCAGACGGTTTGTTTATGTACACCTATTTGAAGGACATTGATTGGGTCGATAAATTTTACACATCGCCCAACTGCACGAATAAAAATCTGTGTTTGATTGTTTGAAACCCCACACGGGTGTTGGGATGAAATTTGAAGTTCACTCATCCTGATTGATTAAATATGTCGATCGATTGATTGACAGGCTGTTATAAGCGTTGAATATCTATATTCGATGCTTATACAGTGTAGTGCACTTTGGTTGATGGTTGATTATTTTCAATGTCATTATATACATGTGTTGTATGAAAATCCATATAATTAACTTTATATGGTAATTGATTGGGCCTCATTCCAATTTGAAAAATAAAGAATATTATAAAATAAAAGTTCATGCGTTGACAGTACTCATCCATTGAGATTGGTCATGTGTTGAACGAAATATTTTGATAATAACAACTATTTTGAAAAAGAAATATTTGAAATAGAATATTTGAAAATAAAGGAATATATGAAGCCGTGTTGATTAGATTGATGCCATTTTGACGTGATCGATATTTATATCGATTTTAAAAACGATTTCAAAATGAATTGAATTGAAAACGATTTCGAAATGAAACGAATTCAAATTGAATTGAAAACGATTTCGAAATGAAATGAATTGAAAACGAATTCAAATTGAATTGAAAACGATTTCGAAATGAAATGAATTGAAAACGAATTCAAATTGAATTGAAAACGATTTCGAAATGAAATGAATTGAAAAAGAATTCAAATTGAATTGAAAACGATTTCGAAATGAATTGAATTGAAAACGATTTCGAAATGAATTGAATTGAAAACGATTTCGAAATGGATTGAATTGAAAACGATTTCGAAATGAATTGAATTGAAAACGAATTGAAATGAATTCAAATTGAATTGAAATTTGAATTGAATAGAAATGAATTTTGAAACGAATTTATAAAGAAGAATTCAATTTTGATTTGAATTGAAAAGGAAGTTGAAATTGCTTTTGAAACGAATTTAAAACTATTTATATAATTCGTTTTAAATAGAAATCGACGAAATATATATTATATATATTATATATAATATAATGGCCTGAATAGAACGCGCCGCGCCGCGGCAGTTCGCGAATTTCGACCATTTATTTCAAACGGACATTACGGGAGATCCGACCGTCGGATTCTCCTAAAACCGGAACCGTTGGGTTCGTATCGAAAAGAGCTTTCTAATGAATGTTAGAAATTTGAAATCTAACGGTTGGATTTGGAGATACGTCCAAATCAAATTCGAAAAAGGTCGCTGTAAGTGCAGTTCGATGACCGTTGATGGAAATCGACTGTACAGGCCTTGATAAAATTATTAAAAATAGTAATAATTTATGTAAAATCATAAGAAATGATTTAGAAAGAATTGGGATGAAAAACTCCATATTAGAAAAGATAAAAATAGATTTTTATCGAAATGAACTAGTTTTGAACTAGAATTACAATTCTATTTATTTTTAAATAAATAAATTGAATATTGAAATGGTTTTGAAAATAACCAGAATTTCCAATAATTGCATTGGAATGGATTTGAATCGAAATTGTCTTCGGAACATTTCGATGTCGAATTTCGGGATTATACAGGTGTTGTTATGGAAATTTGAAAGATATTTATATATCGTTATTTCTAATACGACATTTGTTAATCGTAGAATTTGATATTGAATATAAGCCGGGATATTTTCTATTCAGAGCCTTGTGTTTAATATCAAATGTGATTTGGGTTTGTCGTGAATGGTGTCTTCATTAACACTGTTCTTGAACCCAGTTGAGAAAAGATTAAATCTTTTTATTTTAGATTTAATGAAGGGTACCAATTAAATAATATTTAATTGGAATAGAATTGATATTGATTTTTGGGTTTATCGTGAACAGTGTTTTAAATAACACTTGTTCTTTAACCCGATAATTAATGGAATGTGATTTTGGGTTTATCGTGAACCGTGTTTTAAATGACACTGATTCTTTAACCCAGTTAACGATTAAAACTAAGCGGAGTTTTAATGAATCTTTAATTAGATTGAAATAATCGAAATGGAGTATCACCAGTTTTACTCCAGGCGATAGTTAAATCTTTAATTAGATTTGAACGTGAAATGGTAATTGAATTTACCGATAACACTGTGCTGTTAGATATGAAGTATTACCAGTTTTACTTCATGGGATTAATAGGTTGGGATTGGGAGATTAAAACAAATGATTACTTCGGTAAGGTTCGCTAATTCCGACTAGTTTGAATTGATATTCAAAAGTAGATTAAAGAATAAATTCAAGAATTTATCTTTGATAAAATTAATGGGAACCTTTCCCTATGAATGTGAAATTCAGAAACTAACTGTCGGTTAGCTAAGCAGAATGGTTTCCTGGATATTGATCTGATGTTGGTTTCGGCCTTCGGGGTTAATATTTTGGGAATTATTCTCTTGATTAATTTACGGTTAGTAACTGATGAATTGGAATGAGGCGTATGTTGTGTTTGTGTAACACTTATTTAAAATATACGCGAGTTATTCGGAAAGTCCGGGTTTATCCCATTCTGAATAACTGATACGACGATAAGTCGAAGATGAAGACGATGGTCGAAGACCGGAAGTCTTCACGTCGTTTGGGTGGTAACTGATGATCTTGATTGGGCTGTACACCCAAGAAGATGGAAAAAGTTGGTGATCGTCCAGACGTACTTGGAGATCGATGGATATGCAGGGTACTAGGTGCCTCCGGTTTCGTTCAGACCCAGAACGGACTTGTAAATGGACTGTGTGTCTGACATCGGATTTCATTCTGTGTGACTGATATCGGTTGCATAGGATGGTTTGCCTGTGTGGCATGCTAAGATGCAAATGATCAAGGCTTCTGTTGAAAAGCAAAGTCTTGTGGTTGATGATCAAAGCACGGCCTTTGTGGCGTAGCTTTGTGTAACGTTTACCTCGCGTGTTTCACACCAGGTATGAACCAAAAACGGGAGACGGACCTCAGGGAGGGCCTGCGTTTCCTCCTAGCTAGAAGTGGCGTCAGTGGTTTTACACGCCCTGACGAGATTGACTTATGTGGTTGTTGCTGTTGCGAGGCGCCTCGGTTAGATCGGACGATCCGGGTCCGATGGAGTCATTCGTTGGCTCGCTTACGCCCCAAAGGGCGGCGAAACGCAGTGTCCAGGGTTTAAGTTTAATCCACATCGGTGGACCGGCCCTGAGGATCCAAGGGTCGATGCGTTCTGATCCTGAGACTCGGGCTAGGCAGTCTCGAATCGGTTGAGGACTATCTTTTGCCTCGGTTCATAGACGGAAATCCAATTTCCAAATACGTGACATTTGCGGTTTTAATTGTAATCCTATATATGGCGACATAGTGGGATGGGGCGCTTATGCCGCCTATGATTGATATTTATGATTTGAGTTGTTTTATGCACTATGCACTTATTATAGTATCAAATGATTTGTTTTAAACGTATCAAGCATTCTTTGGCTGTTATAAGGGAAAACCCTATCCCCCGGCTTGCGTTGCATTGTGTGATAGGACCTGGGTCTTATAACAGCTTCATCTTTCTTTATTTAGCATTGCGCTGTTTGTTTTATGCACTGGTATTCTTGGGAGGAAACCCGTTCCGTGTTATACGGCGTGGTCCCTTGATTTACCTAACGATTTAAAATAAAGATTAATAACTGTTTTAGTTCTCACACCAGTCACATGACTGACCTGGAGTTTATTGTTTTAACCTAAACTCTGGGTGCCCCTATTTTGACACGGGCAGCTAGTAGTTTCGGTTTTGCAGATTTATATTCACAGGATCCTGGTTTACAGCTGGAACGATATCCGGAAAGCTTTGTATCCGTATATCTCATTCTAGTTGTGTATTGTATTATTTTCCGCTGCTATGTATTTAAGTGTAATTTAAATCTCTGATATTTCTGTGTAATATTCATTTATACTCTGTATATTCTTGTAATCTGATGCATTGTTGTAATATACAATGAAATGTTCTTTTATATGCGTTCTGATTTGTCGTGTTCTCAAACGATAGGGCGTTTCGAACTGTTGTGGTTTGTTCTCGAACTATCCGACGCTTTCCTTTACGGGGAAGTTGCGGGTGTTCACAGTTGGTATCAGAGCTTTGGTTTACAAAGCTTAGAGAACAAGACACATTAGAACCATATGAAAGAATTCATCAGATATTGGATTAGTAATATCCAATGGGGATGACTCGTTAGAGATAGGATCAGTAGTATCCTAGAACGGGTGTGAAGAGTATATTTTTAAAATGAAAACAAATTTTGTTTTGAAAATTTAAATCAATTATTCGTATTTGATTATTTATTTATATTGACTTTGGACAGTCCAGTATATAAAGATTTTGCATATACGCCTTGCAAACGTGTATTTAAAGTTTTAATATACTGGATAGATATAGAATCATACTCTAGTGGCCCGAAGATGATTCTGATGGTTGAGTACTCATCGTTAGAATTTATATTCGTGTGACGAAGGTGTGATATCTATATATTTCCATTAGACTGGTGTGAGAACCAAAAATTAGATAGGGCTTATTGTTGTGATTTGGCATCAAAAATCTGATTTTTTGACTATGTATCAAAATTATGCATTTGAAAAGCTAATCAACTAATTGATTGATGGTTGTATTGTTTGATTACTGTTTGAATAATTAAAATTTGAACCATTTCATTTGAGTCAAATATTGAATTATATTGAAAATTGGTCGCATTTGTTTGCATATACATATATATCATTGAACAGGTCATAGCAAGGAGGCTAGAGCCAGAGAATAAAATTTGTTTGCCCGACAAATAGGTACATGTTTACTACATAATTTCCTGTTTTGTTTGGGTGATGATGATTTTGTGAGCCTATTGGCTAGCCGCTTGGCTTTTTCTTTTTCTTTTTGAGATCTGAAGGACCGGGGAAGCTATTTGAAATTCCCCGATGCTCCCGGTGCAGGGGAGGTTATGGCGAAATTTTTCGAAAATTTAGGGTGTTAGCCAAATTTTTGAAATTTTGAAAATTCTCAGAAACTGAAAAGTTGGAGAATGGAAGCCAGATCGAACGTAGAGTTGATTAATCAAACCACTTTCGACTTTGTTCCTTTTCGGGGACGAAAAGTTTTAAGTGGGGGAGATTGTAATAACCCGAAAATCTGGGCCAGTTTAAAATTTTTATTTTGGCAATTTTAATGAATTTTGAATATTTAAAATGAATTATTTTAAATAATATCGACGAGAAACTTATTTTGAATAGAATTCGAACGTATATATTATACGCGTCGTCGTTAGAATATAAATATTTATATATAATTATAAATAGAATTAAAATTGGCGCGGTAGTTCGATAATTCGATTTCAAACTTCAATTGAATGTACCGGGTGCAAAACAATCCGGATTTTTGTGAAACCAAAAACATTAGGATCTAATTGATGATATCTTTCCAACGAAGTTGAGAAACTGAGATTTCACTTTATAAATGATGAGATATGCCCAGTTTAAAATTCTGAATAGTCGCTATGGAATTCAGGCCCTTAAAAATGGACATTTTGCAAATGACCTCGGATTTCGACGAAACCAGTTTTGTTGGGTCCGTGATGTTAAGTTATTGCTAGATTCCAAATTTCATAATTTTTCGAATCGATATGTGAGCGTGGCAAAGGAAAACGCGTTTGACCGGTTTCAGTTGATTTTAATCGACTGGAAATTGGCCATTTTTCAAACGGTCTCAGAATTCGACGAAACTAGTTTTATTAGGACCGTATCGTCAATACGAAGCTAGAAAATATTTTTTCTGGAATTTTTAAAGTTCGTATGCGGCCCCGGTAATTTGAAATGTACGTTTAAAATTCAATATAGTGATTTAAATGTAAATTAGACGGAAACTGATCGAAACAGTCAAATCAGCTTGCGATACATATCCCATTGTGTTCGGAATGGGGGTAAAATGCTATGGACGACAGGCGGGGGCCCTCGTTTCGAGGTCGTTTGTGAAAGTCAACTTTTTCCGATAAAAATAATTAAATAATAATGATAATAATAATAATAAAAAACTCCCTTTTCTCTTAACTTCTGCCCCCCCCCTTTCGAATTTCCTTATACAGAAAGATAAAAAAAAAAAAAGGGAAAAAAAACCCTAAGAGCCTCGTCGAGCGCGACGCCGCCCTCCAGGCGGACTGCCGCCGCCGCTTCCCCGACGGAGGCCCCCTCCGACGCTCCCCTTCGACAGCCCCTCCAGCCTCCCCAAGCCCACAGAACCGCGAACTCTAGCCCCCAGTAATCGAAACCACCACGCTCCCCTCGAAGACCGCCACCGACGAACCCCGCAACCACCATCTCCGCCTCCGCCCAGTCAACCCCGCGCCCCTCCCTCTCGATGGAGCCCTCACAGTAAGTTTTCTTGATCTGATTTATTTTAATTTTATTTTGTAGAAAAACTGAATTTTATTTTGTATAAAAAAAAAAAAACTGATTTTACAAGGATTGAAAAACTGATTTTACAAGGATTGAAAAACTGAATCTTATTTACTTTAAAACTGGTTTTTTATTATTGTTGTAAAGAATTAAAAATCTGATTTTTTATATGTTAGACTTCGAATTAAAAAGGTGATTTTTATATGTTAGACTTCGAATTAAAAATAGAATTTTTATATATTGAACTTCGAAATAAAAATTCGATTTTTATATATTGAATAGCGAAGTAAAAATCATATTTTTATATATTGAATAGCGAAGTAAAAATCATATTTTTATATATTGAATAGCGAAGTAAAAAATCATATTTTTATATATTGAATAGCGAAGTAAAAATCATATTTTTATATATTGAATAGCGAAGTAAAAATCATATTTTTATATATTGAAAGTCGAAGTAAAAATCATATTTTTATATATTGAATAGCGAAGTAAAAATCATATTTTTATATATTGAAAGTCGAAGTAAAAATCATATTTTTATATATTGAATAGCGAAGTAAAAATCATATTTTTATATATTGAATAGCGAAGTAAAAATCATATTTTTATATATTGAATAGCGAAGTAAAAATCATATTTTAATTTATTGAAAGTCGTAGTAAAAATTCGATTTTTATATATTGAATAACATAGTAAAAATTCGATTTTTACATATGTAGAGAATACGGGCGAAAGCGACAAAAAGGCGAAACGACGAAGACTTCTGCAAAAGAAGAGCCGTGGAGCTAGGATAGCTATAAGTGAGAATTTCTCACCTTTCAATTTCTTTTCTAATTATATATATATACTAGGATGCAGACGGTGCTTAGTAGCACTCGACACAATCGTCCACAGACCATGGACTTGTTTGTTTGGTTGCGTAGATTAGTTGGATTATTTGATTGAAATTGAATTGTGTGGTGAAATGAATTGATTTGATTGATATGTGAATGGCGTGGGCCTTCACTAGACCGGGGATAAGGCTAGGCCTCGTCCCGTTTCTAGTATCGTGCCGTTATGCCGCCGAAATTTTCTAAAATATGTTAGAAAAATAAAAATATCATTTTATTTAAAGAATGAACTGAATAGAAATTCATATGTTGGAATAAAATGTTTCATCGTTAAAAATATAATTTTTAACGTGAATGTGAATAAATAAAATATTCATTTGCAAACCAGACGGTTTGTTTATGTACACCTATTTGAAGGACATTGATTGGGTCGATAAATTTTACACATCGCCCAACTGCACGAATAAAAATCTGTGTTTGATTGTTTGAAACCCCACACGGGTGTTGGGATGAAATTTGAAGTTCACTCATCCTGATTGATTAAATATGTCGATCGATTGATTGACAGGCTGTTATAAGCGTTGAATATCTATATTCGATGCTTATACAGTGTAGTGCACTTTGGTTGATGGTTGATTATTTTCAATGTCATTATATACATGTGTTGTATGAAAATCCATATAATTAACTTTATATGGTAATTGATTGGGCCTCATTCCAATTTGAAAAATAAAGAATATTATAAAATAAAAGTTCATGCGTTGACAGTACTCATCCATTGAGATTGGTCATGTGTTGAACGAAATATTTTGATAATAACAACTATTTTGAAAAAGAAATATTTGAAATAGAATATTTGAAAATAAAGGAATATATGAAGCCGTGTTGATTAGATTGACGCCATTTTGACGTGATCGATATTTATATCGATTTTAAAAACGATTTCAAAATGAATTGAATTGAAAACGATTTCGAAATGAAACGAATTCAAATTGAATTGAAAACGATTTCGAAATGAAATGAATTGAAAACGAATTCAAATTGAATTGAAAACGATTTCGAAATGAAATGAATTGAAAACGAATTCAAATTGAATTGAAAACGATTTCAAAATGAAATGAATTGAAAAAGAATTCAAATTGAATTGAAAACGATTTCGAAATGAATTGAATTGAAAACGATTTCGAAATGAATTGAATTGAAAGCGATTTCGAAATGGATTGAATTGAAAACGATTTCGAAATGAATTGAATTGAAAACGAATTGAAATGAATTCAAATTGAATTGAAATTTGAATTGAATAGAAATGAATTTTGAAACGAATTTATAAAGAAGAATTCAATTTTGATTTGAATTGAAAAGGAAGTTGAAATTGCTTTTGAAACGAATTTAAAACTATTTATATAATTCGTTTTAAATAGAAATCGACGAAATATATATTATATATATTATATATAATATAATGGCCTGAATAGAACGCGCCGCGCCGCGGCAGTTCGCGAATTTCGACCATTTATTTCAAACGGACATTACGGGAGATCCGACCGTCGGATTCTCCTAAAACCGGAACCGTTGGGTTCGTATCGAAAAGAGCTTTCTAATGAATGTTAGAAATTTGAAATCTAACGGTTGGATTTGGAGATACGTCCAAATCAAATTCGAAAAAGGTCGCTGTAAGTGCAGTTCGATGACCGTTGATGGAAATCGACTGTACAGGCCTTGATAAAATTATTAAAAATAGTAATAATTTATGTAAAATCATAAGAAATGATTTAGAAAGAATTGGGATGAAAAACTCCATATTAGAAAAGATAAAAATAGATTTTTATCGAAATGAACTAGTTTTGAACTAGAATTACAATTCTATTTATTTTTAAATAAATAAATTGAATATTGAAATGGTTTTGAAAATAACCAGAATTTCCAATAATTGCATTGGAATGGATTTGAATCGAAATTGTCTTCGGAACATTTCGATGTCGAATTTCGGGATTATACAGGTGTTGTTATGGAAATTTGAAAGATATTTATATATCGTTATTTCTAATACGACATTTGTTAATCGTAGAATTTGATATTGAATATAAGCCGGGATATTTTCTATTCAGAGCCTTGTGTTTAATATCAAATGTGATTTGGGTTTGTCGTGAATGGTGTCTTCATTAACACTGTTCTTGAACCCAGTTGAGAAAAGATTAAATCTTTTTATTTTAGATTTAATGAAGGGTACCAATTAAATAATATTTAATTGGAATAGAATTGATATTGATTTTTGGGTTTATCGTGAACAGTGTTTTAAATAACACTTGTTCTTTAACCCGATAATTAATGGAATGTGATTTTGGGTTTATCGTGAACCGTGTTTTAAATGACACTGATTCTTTAACCCAGTTAACGATTAAAACTAAGTGGAGTTTTAATGAATCTTTAATTAGATTGAAATAATCGAAATGGAGTATCACCAGTTTTACTCCAGGCGATAGTTAAATCTTTAATTAGATTTGAACGTGAAATGGTAATTGAATTTACCGATAACACTGTGCTGTTAGATATGAAGTATTACCAGTTTTACTTCATGGGATTAATAGGTTGGGATTGGGAGATTAAAACAAATGATTACTTCGGTAAGGTTCGCTAATTCCGACTAGTTTGAATTGATATTCAAAAGTAGATTAAAGAATAAATTCAAGAATTTATCTTTGATAAAATTAATGGGAACCTTTCCCTATGAATGTGAAATTCAGAAACTAACTGTCGGTTAGCTAAGCAGAATGGTTTCCTGGATATTGATATGATGTTGGTTTCGGCCTTCGGGGTTAATATTTGGGGAATTATTCTCTTGATTAATTTACGGTTAGTAACTGATGAATTGGAATGAGGCGTATGTTGTGTTTGTGTAACACTTATTTAAAATATACGCGAATTATTCGGAAAGTCCGGGTTTATCCCATTCTGAATAACTGATACGACGATAAGTCGAAGATGAAGACGATGGTCGAAGACCGGAAGTCTTCACGTCGTTTGGGTGGTAACTGATGATCTTGATTGGGCTGTACACCCAAGAAGATGGAAACAGTTGGTGATCGTCCAGACGTACTTGGAGATCGATGGATATGCGGGGTACTAGGTGCCTCCGGTTTCGTTCAGACCCAGAACGGACTTGTAAATGGACTGTGTGTCTGACATCGGATTTCATTCTGTGTGACTGATATCGGTTGCATAGGATGGTTTGCCTGTGTGGCATGCTAAGATGCAAATGATCAAGGCTTCTGTTGAAAAGCAAAGTCTTGTGGTTGATGATCAAAGCACGGCCTTTGTGGCGTAGCTTTGTGTAACGTTTACCTCGCGTGTTTCACACCAGGTATGAACCAAAAACGGGAGACGGACCTCAGGGAGGGCCTGCGTTTCCTCCTAGCTAGAAGTGGCGTCAGTGGTTTTACACGCCCTGACGAGATTGACTTATGTGGTTGTTGCTGTTGCGAGGCGCCTCGGTTAGATCGGACGATCCGGGTCCGATGGAGTCATTCGTTGGCTCGCTTACGCCCCAAAGGGCGGCGAAACGCAGTGTCCAGGGTTTAAGTTTAATCCACATCGGTGGACCGGCCCTGAGGATCCAAGGGTCGATGCGTTCTGATCCTGAGACTCGGGCTAGGCAGTCTCGAATCGGTTGAGGACTATCTTTTGCCTCGGTTCATAGACGGAAATCCAATTTCCAAATACGTGACATTTGCGGTTTTAATTGTAATCCTATATATGGCGACATAGTGGGATGGGGCGCTTATGCCGCCTATGATTGATATTTATGATTTGAGTTGTTTTATGCACTATGCACTTATTATAGTATCAAATGATTTGTTTTAAACGTATCAAGCATTCTTTGGCTGTTATAAGGGAAAACCCTATCCCCCGGCTTGCGTTGCATTGTGTGATAGGACCTGGGTCTTATAACAGCTTCATCTTTCTTTATTTAGCATTGCGCTGTTTGTTTTATGCACTGGTATTCTTGGGAGGAAACCCGTTCCGTGTTATACGGCGTGGTCCCTTGATTTACCTAACGATTTAAAATAAAGATTAATAACTGTTTTAGTTCTCACACCAGTCACATGACTGACCTGGAGTTTATTGTTTTAACCTAAACTCTGGGTGCCCCTATTTTGACACGGGCAGCTAGTAGTTTCGGTTTTGCAGATTTATATTCACAGGATCCTGGTTTACAGCTGGAACGATATCCGGAAAGCTTTGTATCCGTATATCTCATTCTAGTTGTGTATTGTATTATTTTCCGCTGCTATGTATTTAAGTGTAATTTAAATCTCTGATATTTCTGTGTAATATTCATTTATACTCTGTATATTCTTGTAATCTGATGCATTGTTGTAATATACAATGAAATGTTCTTTTATATGCGTTCTGATTTGTCGTGTTCTCAAACGATAGGGCGTTTCGAATTGTTGTGGTTTGTTCTCGAACTATCCGACGCTTTCCTTTACGGGGAAGTTGCGGGTGTTCACAGTATTTAATTGTTAAATTAATTGTTTTGAATTAATTAAATACTAATTGCATAAAACAAAATGACTACATTTTTTATTACACGATCAGAAATACAAACATAAAGAACACAGCAAAACTGAAATTAAAACAGATACATGAAAATCTAAAATAAATGACAATGAGGTAAAGCACTCAACTCCGCTAAAATAAACCCACGTATGCCCGCATTGGTAAGCTCCTGAACAATCTCCACATTCCACGCATCATTGCGGAAAATCATCGGAATCTCCCAAACCTCGACACGCATCAATCCCTGAATAATCTCCAAGCAACGAGCAGCAAGCCGTTTCACATGGTCGGTCATAAATGAGCCGACACGCCCTACCTGTCTGCGCCTAGAGGGCTAACCAGAAGGGGGATCTCCCGAAGCCATCCAACCAGTATAGAAAGCCGCTTCGGCCGGGGAGAAAGAAGCAGCTGGCACAAACGCTGGTGGAGGTGCAGGTGCAATTGCAGTAGGAGGCGCAACATCAGGAATCGGGTAGGCATAAGTATCTTTGTGCAAACAACCCTCTAACATAATGTCCTACTCTCAGAACTTCAACGACGAGTTCTTCTTGAATCGTTTGTATAGTCTGTCACCGCTGATACTCCAAAAATCATCAGAACCGTTCAGATAATCGAACTCTGCATTCCATACACCGCCAGGTGTTCGTAGCAGTCTGTTCCAATGGCGAAAAGAGTGTTTCATGTTATCCCATTTATTTTTAATCTGGGTTTCTGTGAACTCCAGATTAAAATGATCGTCCATTGCTGTCGTAACTGTTGAGTAGAAGTGGCTGATGCTCGTATCGTGCTCGGCTATAAGCTCAATGCAAATATCTATAAACGCGGACTCCCAGTCGTTCGTCCAATTTGCAAATGGCTGCGAAATAGTAGAGGTGGAAGAGGTAGACATCTGCATAACCAAAAAAAATTCAAAAAAAACATATGTTACAGAAAATTGAAAAATAAACACAACGGTATAAAAAACCTTTTTGCAGCTTGAAATTGCTCGAAAAAAATCAATTTTTGGAGGTAAGACGGGTGGTTTCGGGTTAGATGGAGGAGAATGGGGGGTGAAGGGGGTTTTATAGCGTCTGGAAGGATAAATTGGAAAATTGAACGTTGGCATCCGACACATCGGACGCGTCAGACGCCAACGGTTACTTTTCCAACGTTCACGAATAGTCTCATTTGGAAGGAGCAAAAGTAATTGGCGTCCGTTGCATCGGACTCCACCAAAAAGTTAAGCATGCCAATTTTTGTCTGTGAACGCATCCTCAACACGATGACATCCTAAATTATTCTATATACCTACGTTTGCAAGTTGATTGATATAACAATACATACAGTCAGCTTCAAGTTTAATGTGTGACAATACAACATAGCGGCATTTCAACACAGCTAGCGCACATGCTACGTCCACTTCTAGTCTTGTCACTCTGCTTTGCATCTTCACCGTCATCAGTCTTCTCTATCAAAAAGCCTACCTCATTTCTTCACTGCTAAGCCTAAACTGTCTCTAACACTATATGTATATCTTATTTATTTCCTTAATCTTGAACATCACATGTCTACTTGAATGAAAAGATATGCTCAGCTATATTTCTGAAGCACCTACCTATGCTCATGCCTTGTACCCTTTGAAGTTGACCTGGTTATTATCCTAATTGTTCTCCTATAAATACGATACGCGATCCCCATTTTCTTCCACACAACAACAACCGAAAACTTTCATGTTCCTTCTACTTCAAACCTGTGCCTCTTTGCCACAATATAAAATAGAACCTGTATATAAAAACAAACGCTAAAACAGCAGGGACTCCTATGTTATGAAAATTGAGCATATGCAGAAGCGCAATAAGCAGGATCTAGATTTGTCAATTGAACATCAATCTAATATGTTAGCAATTATTCTATTACATCAACAAAATAGTAAATAACCATAGTAGAGAAACAAAGAGACACAATATTTATACTGGTTCCACTATCCTCGAGATAGTGTATATCCAGTCCAACAGAGAGAGATTTTATTCCACATGAGAGAATTACAAGAGATTACAAAATAAGAGTTTACATATCCAAACCTCAATCATGTTAACAAGAAGAGACACCATTGGGGATCACTGGCTCCAGGCCAGGATGGGTTTACACTAAAGTCTACTCCTTAATATATAGCCAGTGCAAATCTATGTGAGTCATCAATTAAATTACCAACATAGGGTATTAATATAATGGAGGCAAATTACCATAACAACAAATGTGCAAACACAAAAAGTAAATCAATCCGTTTCTTTAGCATAGATGGAAGAAATTAATCCCTTCATTTATTTCTCTACCACCTCATCAAATGCAATCAATGCATTCCATTATAAAAATATTTACTTTCCATTCTTTGCAAATTTTTTCCAATCAATTTGTGATTTTGTATCACCAAATTTAACACTCCACCTTGATGCAAAATCACGTATCTCCAGCACCCCACCTTGAGTCAAATTCTCTTCTCATCATAAAACACTTCAACAGAACTCCACCTTCAATCAAAATCTCATAACGGGATACACCAAAAAATGAATATTTACCAAATGGGTTCCAGCAACGCCACCCCCCATTACACAATTGTTAACGAGCTCAGACTACGTCCCCGCCCGCCAACAAAATGTTGCAAATACCCAAAAAATGGCAGATTCCAAAGTAATCTCAACACCACCAAGACCAAAAAATTATTCTCTCAATTAAAACCAACCTCGATTTCAGGGCAATGAGATACACCCAGTCGATTTGAAAGGACTACGACCACACCTCAATTACAAACACAACCCACCACCTGCAAAAGATGCATCTAACCTGAGCTGCACCACACATAAACCAACGGTCTAAAAAATGCTTGTAATACCACAAGAACTCCATCGTCTTTGTGGATTTCAAAACTCGACATCCGTCTTCCGCTTGGCATGATCTCTTCATCTCCGGGATCCCTCGAGCATCATCAACATCTAGACCCTTGTCGATACCATGATCCTCCACCTTAGGACCATAAGCAGTGACCATATTAACCTCTCCACCTTGCTGTGGACTAGGTTCTTTAACCGTCACCCACCTTCTTCTTCATCTTCTTCCATCTTCCCTCATCTATATCAGAGGGCTTCTTCAAAATAAACTCCATGTCACGTCAAAGTTCCCAAATTGGAATGCTTTTCACTCTCGACATAATCTCCTCCACTAAAGTCTCCTTTTCTCCAAAATAGTAATAGCATAATCACCACTGAGTCTACCAACCTTTGTAGAAATAATTGATGCACAATTTGAAACAAATCGCCTCGCTCTGATACCAATATGTTATGAAAATTAAGCGTATGCGAAAGCGTAATAAGCAGGATCTAGATTTGCCAATTGAACATCAATCTAATATGTTAGCAATTATTCTATTACATCAACAAAATAGTAAATAACTATAGCAGAGAAACAAAGAGGCACAATATTTATATTGGTTCCACTATCCTCGAGATAGTGTACGTCCAGTCCAACAGAGAGAGATTTTATTCCACATGAGAGAATTACAAGAGATTACAAAATAAGAGTTTACATATCCAAACCTCAATCAGGTTTAACAAGAAGAGACACCATTGGGGATCATTGGCTCCAGGCCAGGATGGGTTTACACTAAAGTCTACCCCTCAATATATAGCCAGTGCAAATCTACGTGAGTCATCAATTAAATTACCAACATATGGTAATAATATAATGGAGGCAAATTACCATAACAACAAATGTGCAAACATAGAAAGTAAATCAATTCGTTTCTTTAGCATTGATGGAAGAAAATAATACCTTCATTTATTTCTCTACCACCTCATCAAATGAAATTAATGCATTCCCATTATAAAAATATTTACTTTCCATTCTTTACAAATTTGTTCCAATCAATTTATGATTTTGTATCACCAAATTTAACATCCTAGGCGAAGTGAACGCAGTTTGGTAGAGGAAGTTGGAAGTCTGGCGCTCGTCGCCGGAGCCGATGTTGGTACTGGGGGCGTGGGACGTTAGATGGAAGGAGTCTGGAATGTTGCGATTGTGAAAAACATTGGTGCAGTTCCTTTATGAAGAGAAGAGAGAAGCTGAAGTAAGGAATCTTGTATGTGGATGCGGAGTTCAACAGAAGGGTTGTGCAGGAGCCTGAAGTGGACTGGAGAAAAACAGGTGGCGGCGGCTTGCAAGGGTGAAAGGGAAGAAGCATGTGATTTGCAGTATGGGGGAGAGAAGATGGACAAAGCCAGTAGAACTTGGGGTCGAGAACGATGGAGATCGGGCGTCTTCGAAAAGCAGAAGGTGAAAAGAAGGTTAAATAAATGGTTTATGAAGTGGGGCAGAAGATTTAGGTGTAGGGTTCAGCTGGGTCTTGGATGTTCTATCTCGGCCTTGGGAGGTGCTGGTGAGGTGAATGGAGACCGAAGAGTAGAAGAAGTCTGGCCGTGAGGAGCAGTTCACTGGTGTAGGTATACAACGTGGTAAGGAAGAAATAAACAGTAATATACATCTTCATTAATATGCCTAATACCGGTTTAAGCATTTTAAATAATATATATTATAGCACAAAGTGAATAGGAGTTTACAAATACGCCTAAAGTAATAATTAAGTTGTGCCTTATCCAAATGATTATATGTCCTATTACTGTGAAGATTTCAAATAACCGATCCTATTTTAGTACCTAACCACGGTGAAATGTGCCTTATCTATTACTTTAAGCGAGCCTAATCTATAGCTTAATTATTTTTACCTAACCGTGATTTTTATATATTAGGTATATATTATATATATATATATATATATATGCGTGTTAAACTATATACTACTTATATTGCACATGCCTGCGTTCAGACTACTTATGTCATATTTTGATATATAAACGGACTTTTTTCCCTATATGGCCATGTTTAAAAATAGTATTACACATATAGCCATGTTTCAGAAGTTATTACAAATATAGACCTGTTTGTGCTAACAAAGGCGAGTTTTGAAAACTCGCCTTCGTTAAAATACAAAGGCGAGTTTCCAAAACCCGCCTTTGTATTTTACCCGAAACTCGCCTTTGTATTTTACCCACACAACCAACTTCAACAAAACCCCATATTAGAATGATTGTACATTAAAATCGGCGCTCAGTTTATACTATATGAAAATCCTGCATAAACTATTAATAAATCGTTATGGTTTATAAACGATTCCACAACGACTTTCTGAAGATTTGATTTGGACATAGCTAAAGATACGTACTATGAAATCTTCATTTTTCTCTTCCGTTATAAAAATATAGTTCATTAGATTCTAACGTTTCTTGTTTCAAAGAAATCCGACTTTGAGCGAATCATATATATTTAGTTAAAGTTCAATGCATATAACTACGAACTACCACGACGCTACTAGCCCGTTTTTGATTATACCGTGAAGTGTACATTCAGATGGAGCGAATTTCATAAACCAAATAACAACAAATATTAACTAAAACACTGATTACAAGACATCGTAACCCCCGAAATAAGTACTAAAACTTAGGGGACAACATATGCTAACACGAGAGTAGATACTATATCTTAGAATACAGCAAATGCTAATTAGGAAAACAGTAAGATAACCAAACTACATCTGACGTTGTTCTTGGGATGTGAAGCGGCTTAATCATCATGGTTAAGGCGCAACTGTTCAAAAACGTTACGGAGTTGTCTATTTTGTTGTTCAAGTTCGTTTGCATATCTTATTCCCCTTTGCCCTATCGGTTCGTCTATCCATTCCGTGTAATTGCACCCATTCGGATAGTGTGGACATTGCAGGATGCGACGACCAATATCGTTGCCATCTGCTCGAACCACAGCTTCAACTGGATAACCGCAGTAGCAACAAACTTGATAAGGGTCACCTTCCTGTTAAGCAGGGATTGGAACATGTGGTACTTGATAAGAACCAACTTCTTGTCGTGGTACAACGATGGACTGTTCATGCATGTGTTGAACGTTTGATACTTGAGCTTGATGTGGAGGTTGGACGGGCCGTTGTTCGGACGGTGGTCCAAGCAGAGCGTCTAGTTCATTTAGAAACTCGAGTTCATCTGCAAGCGCCTGAAGTTCCATTCATTCGTACGCCTCTTCCTCAGAGTTTGGAGATGATGGCCAAGAAGGCATAGTTGTGGTAAAGCACAGAGTGGTTTGAAACTAAGTTGTTGGAGTGAGATAAGTTGTGAGTACTTCGACAGAGATATATAGCCGCGTAGTGTACAATCGAATAAAGGGTAAAACAAATAATGATGTGAAAGGTCACTGGTACAGTTTGCTTTACGTGCTTCACGACACTGTTTCGTCTGGCGTAATACTGTAGGGAATATGACTAGTCGTATCAGGAGTGATTCAGCACTACTTGGTTTAAGAACAGCGAGAGTACCTATGATAGCCTATAGCTTCGCCGCTTGGCACCTTTCCGATAGGGTTATGAGGCAGTTCGGCATGAGGCAACATATACCGAATGATGCACCGCCTTACATTGAGGGCTACATCGCGCAAGACTTTCAGATGTATCGTGCTATGTGGGATGCCCGCGATAACAGTATTGAGTTCGAGAGGGATCCCCCCATATCCGTGGCGAAGTACATGAGGTGGTTTTGGAACGTAACACGACGCTACGTCCTTACTCCCAGAGTCAATACTGCGGTAGCACCGTACGTTCCTAGAGCACCACTAGAGAGGAACGTGGTAAGTCGATGTGTGTACCATTAAATACATTCAGTTTCATTTATCCATTCTATCTAATTTTCTTTTAAATGTGCAGGTTGCTGGTATTAACCGTGCATGGGAGGAGGCTGAGAATCTTAGAGAGAGACAGACTGACGACGAGGGCCGAGCAATGTGCACGAACATACAGAAGATTCTAGACATGATTTTGTGCAGAAACAAACTGGATCGACCGAAACCACCATCTCCTCCACCTCCTCCTCCTCCTCCTGCAGGTCCTCCTCCTCCTCCTACAGGTTCTCCTCCACCTCCAGCAGTGCACGAAGAAATTGTGCATGGCCCATCTCAACCTGCACCTACATTACCACGTACCAGCAGTGCACGACGCACTAGGAGCAGCAGCGGCAGTGGTTCGTCTTCAACTTCCACACCATTGGTCAGGCGGCTGAGGTGAACCTAGTGCACATTTGATTGTTCTAACTGATAGTGTTTGAATTTTCTATATTTTGGTATGTTTATTTATTTCGTATCCATGGATGAACCTAGTGCATGTTTTTGTTTTGTGTATGAACTTGTTTTGGTACGCTTATTAATTGGATAACCCTGTTTGTTTATGAATTTGCTTTGTGTATGAATTTGCTTTTTGTTTGAAACTGGTGCTTGTGTTTGTCGAAGCCTCAATGTAAGGCGGTTTGAAACTTGTGCTTGTGTTTGTGTATGAATTCACTGTTTCTGCTGTGCAGGGTTTATCTGAAGGCGAGTTTTGGAAACTCGCCTTCGTGTTTTAATGAAGGCGAGTATCCAAAACTCGCCTTCAGACACCATGTACACCGAAACAGAACTACATTTGTAATTACTTTTAGAACATGGCTCTTTCAGTTATTGTTTTGTAAAACAGGCCTACATAGGTAAAAACTCCTATATAAACTGTAGAAGTAATGTATACCATGGGTTAAAATTCACGCGGAGGATAGTTGAAAGACTGAATATCAAATATCACCGCATGAGCATTGCATTGCTTGTGTAAGCATAACATGGCTGGAAGTTTTGAATGTGCCTAAACCCTACTTATATGTGCCTAATCCTTGATCCATATGCCAAATCTATAAGTAACGCGTATAATCGTATTGAGGTTGCATGGCCAAATCCTTCAACATGGCCTATGATATTTCGGTATACATAATGTATGCATGTTTATTGAATTGATTTGTTACATATGTTGCCTGAACTGATTAAATTAAACGGCCGTTTAATTTAATTTAAACAAATCATTATTTTTAATGATTATTTCCAAATAAGTTAACTTACCTCGTTGGTTACGTTTATAAAAATATAAACGTATTAAATTGAGATGTGAATGTTGGATTGCTGTTATTGTTTTATGGTTGAATAGTATGTGTGTTTATTGAAATAAAATGGTATTGTTAAGATAACATATTCGGATGCACGGAAAACAAGTTGGAGTGATCCAACTGGATTCTTCAAATTTATTGTTTATTTCCATATCACAATTATACGAACTATTTTACTGATATGATTTGATGATTGATTTGACCAGTGATTATTGAATCTAAATTCAACGTTTGTTTTGTTTAACCAATAGGCCACACTGGTTGAGTAATTAGCAGTAGTTGGCCTAAAAATCAATCGTTTTATAAATGGTGATTTACCATTAGTTGAATCGATAGAAATGAAGTTATAAAATTTATTTTATAACAAAAGATGGATTTGAAATCTATTAATTTTTAATAAAAGTTTATTAAAAGGGAAATAAATATTTATCATTTCAGTTTATAGGTAGGTATTAAGAAGTTTTATAAAACAAATTGCTGATGTTAATAACATTTATAAGCGAATAAGCAGTAATTGACGTATCGGTTAGGAGTCAGATAAATTATTTATATGGAATAATTAAATGGGATTATTTAAATTAATTATATTTACAATTAATTTAAGGGGAAGAACTGATTGAAATTGGTTAATGAAATAACCATATTTGAGTTCACTAAGTCAACCATTTGAATTGGGATTGATTATTTAATTGGTGGTGGTTGATTAATCGAATGAAGTGATTTAATGAATATTTGATTAATTATTAATAAGAAAATGTAAAAAGAAACATAGTACTTATTTTAGTAATTAAGGAAGTAGATTATTAATTTAATTTATAATTTAAGATTATCTTTTCTTAAATGGAATTCATTTAAGTAAGCAATCAAAGATGAAATGAAATGTAGATAGATTACGATAAGAGTTTATGAATGGGATTTAGAC
Organism: Allium sativum; assembly: GCA_030737875.1. Classification (NCBI taxonomy): domain Eukaryota; kingdom Viridiplantae; phylum Streptophyta; class Magnoliopsida; order Asparagales; family Amaryllidaceae; genus Allium; species Allium sativum. The sequence goes on from CM060925.1 coordinate 44,213,478, forward strand.
TAAATCCAAGTTTTTATAATACAGTTATAAAAGTGATTTTAACGAATAGATGGTTTGAAACAAATGTTTATACAACTTTTGAATAAAGTAAAGATGGAATCGAGGTAAAAGGGTTTTATATTAAAACCGAGTTTATAAATAAGCTTTATAAAGACCACTGAAGTTAAAAAGATGATTCTGAATTGGAAATACTTAATAATGAGATTAAGTGAAGTGAATGGAATAGGAACAAGATTTTAAAGGGGGAAATGGTTTAAAGGTAAACGTTTTGCAGATTACAATAGAAATAATGAGATTAGAAACTGAATGGAGATTTGTTGAGTTGAACGACTTCTTGATTATCGATGTAAAGTTGGTTTCGGCCTTCAGGGTTGGTATTTAAGGAATTGTTCTCTTACTAGTTTTCATTTAGGGACTAACAAATGTTGAAGTAACATGAATAGAAGGAGATTTGAGAATATGACAATATTTTTAAGATCTAAGATATTAAAGAGATGTGTTTAAATAAGTTTATAAAAAGCAGAAGTGTTAATCATTGTTTTGAAATGAAACAAAAAAGATTTCATAATAATATTTATACGTGAAATTTGTTAAAACCCAAAGTGGAAATGTATATATATGCGATTTAATTCTAAAGTAATTTAAACAGTTTTAAGAATACTCTTATAATGAAACAAGATGTAAATGTTGTGTTCTAAATATTAAAAGATTAATGAGTTTAATTTGTTTTTAAATTAAAAAGGCCAGGTGATGCTAAGTACTGAATCGGTGAACTCGTTTTTATTTATGAGTGAATGGTTGTTTACTTGATAGTCAAATAGCCGACAATCAAACCTTACCTATACGATTGTTGGTACGGAAAAACCAGGATCAGATATATGTTCGAAAACCATTCCGAACTAGCAAATACGAAATCGTCGAAGATACTACTTGAAGATGGAGCAACTGAAGACCGTGGATCTTCATAAGAGGAAGGGATACTTGATAAATTTCTCTGGGATTGCAACCAAAGGGTTTTGATAGTAATTCAATCATGGTTGGAATCTATGGATTTGCAAGGACTACTCGCTACTGATCCATAGGTTAGTTCAAGGATGCAGTAAAAGAGTGCCTTCGGTTTGTCCAGTCCTAGGACAACTTGCATAGACGAGTGTCTGACATAGTATTTCCAAAGGTATCGCGTACGTTGATTCCTCCAAACATACCATAGCTATGGCGGAGAATGGACCTTCTCTTAGCTTAACAACTAGAGTATTTTTGGGGACGTTAATTAGTGATTTTCTGGGGGGTCTGACGATGTGGCATTCAAAGTGAATGGTCACCAGATTTTATGAAAGGTAATTCAAACCTCAAGCCTCACAACTGGGATATGACAAAAATCGGACAGGCAACATGGCTATGTGGGTCGCTCCCATTAGGGTGTATATCATCTATCTAGAGAAATTTCATTTCCTTCTTTAATTTATTTCGATGTTGTCCCTTTTCGGGAAACGGTTGCTGATCCCAATCGTTGGTGATATACATTCGATACACTCAAGTGAAATGAGTGGTTGATCATGCGTGGCCGGGTTGCATGATGTTCTTGTTGAACCCAGTGTATTCCCCTCTAGATATACACTACCTTGTAATAATTGGAATCCAATCTCCAATAAGCGCCCGCGGTTTTGATTGTATACTATATATGTGGAGCGTGAGATGCAAGCATTCCGCTAGTTTGATATTTATTTGTACTTAGACGCTATCATAATATCAAAATAATATTGTTTCCAAAAATGATTTGGGTTATCATAAGGTAAAAACCATTCGTATTTATGTGTAGATTTGATCTTACGATTATCCTTTTCTTTCGAAAAGATTTTGAACTTTAAAATCAAGTTGGATAATTCCCCTTAAAACTTTGTGAATTTTTCTCGCTTTGCTTCACCAGACTGATCCGACATTTGTAATGCTCGGGTTAGCCCGGGTTTCGCAGTTTTAGGTTATTGGACACTACGAAGTTCAAAAGACATGCTGGAGAAGTTCAAACGTATTACTATCTATTCCGTTGTGAGATGTATATGAGGACAGAATGTTTTAACTGTCCAGATATATTAATGTACTCTGATGATGTTAAGTTTTATATCATGCTCTCAATAAAGATTATTTCTATATTATATTTTATTCTGCTGCGATGTGAGACTCTGTGTTGCATTGGTTTTCCTTCTTCATCTGTTTCAATATTTCTTTCTTTCTTATCTTACCCTCTAATTTCTTTGTATTAACTATCTGGTGATTACGATACCTCAGTTAGGGCAAGTGATACAAGTTTTATGTATTATTGTCGAGATTCGGGCGTCGAACCCGCTGGTTTATTACACATTTACTTATATTGGTTAATTATTATTATATATTACTCCTCTTTAACCATAATACTTCTTTCAAAATCCTAGCTCAATTCACCATTTAAATACATAAAAACATAATTCATTTATCTGTTCAATGCTCCGCTCAACTAAACCTACACCCTAAATCATATGGATAGTTGTGCTCGATAAAAATTATCAAATCAATTTTTGTTCAATTTTTGAATCCATTGATATACATGAAATATATATATGATGGTCTGAACTAAGCCTACTGATTTAGTAATATTTCTAAAAGTTGGGCCAACTTTATTTTTATTTAGGATAGACTGCTCCAACTTGGTGCCTTCTAAGTATTATAGACAATATAATGATGTTTCGTATGTAAGACCGCCTCCTGTAAAACTTTCGTATTTTAAGACCAATAGCTCACGATATGAAATGAGCTTTGAATTTATATTCAAAAAATTATTTTCTTTAAATAAACTGAAGTGATATTTTGCTAGTATGTATTGAGATTGATATTTTTTTACTTCATGGATTAAATAGCATCATTATTATTTAATTAAAAAATTACAATAACTAATTAATTAGTTAATCCTCAGTGGCACTACATTTATGGCAAGGTAATCTATTTTTAGGAGAATTGAATCGTGAAAGCTTTTTCTTTAAGTTCTAACTTACACTTTGTAATGATGATTCACATTCACCAATTTGATTGATTAGCTATCCACTAGACGAGCAAGTATCATATTTCTTGCTATGATATGCCTAAATCACGATCCACCTTTTAGATTTTGTATTTTCTACATTTATGGATGGGTATCTTTGTTTTCTAGGCTTCACCATAAAAGAATAACGGGGTAATAAATTGTTTCCTAGGACATTAAAATGGGGATTTTAACGGGACTTCAATTTCAGTTAAGGGAAATTACAGTTTTAGTTAATTTTAAAATTGTTATATGTGGACAAAATAAATTAGCACCCCTTAAATCTATTAATTAAAATTTTAGTATCAACCTTCTAATCTTCCTTAAGCTAAACTTTGAACCATAAATCCTATTTTAAAAATGAAGAATGTCATAAAGAGGAGAGGCCATAGATTTAGATTTAAGGGAAATGTCTGTTTGTTGATATGTATAACATGCAATCAAGCAAGCAACAACAGTACTAAAATAAAAATTCACAATGTAGTAACAATGATCTATGTAAAGGATAGAGCGCCAGTAATATAAATAATGAGCATCTGGTATAGATCTTGGAATTTTCATGAATATGTGATATCTTTAGTATGTAAAAATACAGGTTTTCTCATATGGGATTATTAAATCTACCATCTTGGAATCATCCTGCAAATCTATGGTTATTTTTCCCTTCCTGGTAGGCTTTAGGCATCATTAATGCATTTCCTTTATCATATACATACACTAGGGTAGCCAATGTGGCATTATCATAAACAAATTGAAAACACAAGCATCTGTATATATTTTTGAATTAGAAAAAATCATGGCAACTAGAAAACTCTTAATATGCATTAGCCATGATGTTAATCTTGATGCCATTATAAAGCTTATTTGAAATGAAGCTAAAATACTGAATACATGTATGTTAGAATACTTTGTTTATATAAGTGCATCTATTTGCAATTTAAATTTGTTTGGCAGTAATAAGTAGTTACATACGGAGAAAGTCAGATAACAACATGTTTGCATGTTTATGTCAGAATGCACTAAGTAATGACTAGGTTGATTAATGCATTTGAAATTTTGAAGAAGAGTAAAGAGAAAGACGGTAGGATATGGATGTACATTCTTTGAGGTGTCTATTTCATGCTTTTTTCAATTTTTTAGGTGATTGAAGACTTCAGAAATAGTGTAACGACCCGTCTTTTTGCCCAATTTTCGCTGGCAATTAAACCAACTTAAACCGTTCATAATGACGAATCGTTATGTGTACACACATATGTTGAACAAAATAACCGAACTTTTCATTGCATAAAATAATATTACATCAGGGTTACATAGGATATCAAAGTAACAACACATACAACGGAAGAAAAGAAAATAGACTCTCAATGGAAGAAACCGTATGATATAGCAGAAGCTCCAAACTCTGGCGTGAACTCCAACTCTAAAATCGCTCTGAATCCTGCTCCAACGATCTATAACTGCAAAACTAAACTACTAGCTGCCCGTGTGGAAATTAATGGGCACCCAGAGTTTAGGAAGGAACAATAAACTCTAGATCAGTCATGGGACAGGTGTGAGAACATAAAACAGTTGTTTTTAGGATTTATTTTAAAGTTGGGAAATTCACCAGACGATGCCGCTAACGCGGAACCGGTTTACTCCATGTGAATACCCGTGCATAAAATTTGCGATGACTTTGGAAAAATGAAGCTATCATAAGCTCGTCCTATATCACACAATGCAAGCGCACACCAGATGGGCGAGTTTTATCTTATGACAACCAAACATGCTTTCATACGAAAATTCTCTTTTAATACTGTAATATAGTGTGGAAAATCATTTCGCAAATAAATACAGAATCATAGCCTCCATAACCCCAATTGGTTATATTGACATATAGGTGTACAATCAAAATCCGTATGGCTCATATTGGAGATTTTGGTTTCCAACTTGATGATTCCTGGCATGAAAGATCAATCAGGTATACGAAGCGAAGTGTAACATGGCTTTTTCGTCCATCTCGGACGCCAACAACAAATCGCAGGGAAGATCAACGGTTTTCAACTAGACACGGCCCCCCGAACATACCCAATTTCCCCTAGTTCATAAGTGGTTTCCCACTGCTGCAACTTCATCATCAATCATATATAAGTATACAAATTAATCACCAGTTTCTCATCAATCTGGGGTGTGAGCTTTATCGATGTCACATCATACACAAAGCCATGCTTGAATAAACAGTGCCTTGATCGTACAAGCTCATTTCATACCTTAAGTATGTCACATTGTTTCTTCATAACATGATCACAGATTTCCATCATTAAATAACCACTTTGATCTCATATGTCACAAACCAGATACATATCGACGAGAATCAGTGTTACGTTGTCAATTACAATGTCAGACACACAATCCATACAAGTCTGTTCTGGGTCTGAACAGAACAAAATCTGAAAATCTCCAAATATATTCAGACCTATGCCCCTTATAACCTCGTATCGGGGGATCAGCCCAACCGATACATCAACAGTCAATCCAAATACATTCAATGATCCTCGGTCTTCACTCAGCATTTACCGAGTTTCGAACAATGTCGAATTATTACTTGGAATGGTTTTCGAATATATATTCGATCCCAGTCTTTCCACGTAATAGGTGTATTTTAAAACAGTAGTTATGGACCCTACAATATTTTCAATTCAAATCTCCTTCCAATTATTACCATTTCATTTACGAATTAAGGTAGGCTTTACTTTGAATTTCATTACTTCCATTACCATCTCAACCCTTCTTTGAATTCACATATTCATTTTGCTACCCTTATATTTCAAATAATAATCCTTTGATACTTACATTTCAAACATACTTCTTTAAAATTTCCAATGTCGGATATCTAAATTAAAATAGGTAAACCATTCCATAGAAATTTATTTTAATTATCTTCCAACTATTTTTCAAACACTTTTTATACTTTAAAATAATGATTTATGATTTATAACTTTCAAACTAAATTATCTTTGAAAGTAACATTTGAAGAGTGTTATTAAAAGTGCTGTAAAATAGTTGTTTAAATCAAATAGATTCAAATCATTTGAAATTCAAATAATCCAATTTTAATCACTTTAAAATAAGAAAAATAAGATTTTCCATAACTTTCTCCATTTAAAATAATTATAAACCTGTTTATTTCAACTTTTCGTTATCATAATCGAATTGCACGTATAGCGATTTTTTCCAGATTTGTTTTAAACGTATCTTTACAATCATTCCTTATAATTTGAAAATCTCTTCAAAACTCATCACTAATATAAATTTGATGTTTTCTGTTTTACGTTAACCTAATTCAAACATTGGAGTTATAACCATTTGAAATTCAAAATCGATAATAACGAACTGTCGCTACGTGACGCGTTCGATTTAAATTATATAACGATTTTAATATAAGTTATCCAGTCCTCTTTAAATTCAAAATTTTAATTTTTAAAATTTTGAAATCATATTCCAATATATTTTAAATTCAAAAATGTTTTCCAAATAAAATTTTCAAATTTATATTTTGAATATTTCGTCTGTTGGATCAGTTAGGGACGGCCAGGGAGAGCCAGGAACTTGTGTTTTCCAAACTCAAGCCTAGACACCATCCTCTCTGTCGTCCTAGACGTCAAGTCTTTAAGTATTATTTAAACATAAATTAAATTTCAAAACCATGTTCAAATTCCAAATCTTCTTTTAAATTAAATTTGATCTTAATATAAAATAATATTTTATCAAACTTGTTCCAAATAGCCGTACAAACCAATACATGATTTTAATCATTTCTAATTAAAATTTCAAACTCAATTCAAAAATAACTTGACTGGAATTATTTCAAACCCTTTCCATCTTATACATTTGAATTTCCAAAGAGTTCTTAAAATAAAAACCAAATTTCCAAAATCTTTAATCAGATGGAAGGAGGATTCAAATTGATCATCCGTATACATCCACAACTATAATGTATGTGATTCGTGCAATCATAATCCCAAATAACCGACCTTATACACTAGCATGAGTTCATCCAAATAAACACAACATTAAACAAGCATTTCAACTGAGCACAAGCGTCATGGTTACTAACACTTATAAGTGTATTGTGTGTGTTCTAACTACATGCGCATCCATTCAAACATGCACACATCATCCATATCCAACCAAGCATTATTATCCAACAATTACTAATTTAAATAACCGATTAAATTAGATGTTCTCACCGACAAAGCTCCAAAATGTTCATTACCAGGATGACACACCAACAATCAATTTTTGCTACTCGTACTGCTTCCAAACCAAATTGTATTAGCAGCTGGTGTTTGCAGTGCTCATCATATATTGGGACTGAATAAATAACACTGCTTGTTATATATTGTCATATATATGTACACATCTATGAACTTTATTTTATCATAAATTTGTATTAAATAAAAGTGACCAATATCCCATATCAATATGTTATATTTTACGATACGTTTCTAATGGACCCAAGAGCATATTAATTGGATTGAAATCGAATAAGATCTCAATTCCTAAAGTTTAAACTAGTTTTAACATTAAAACAAAATTAAATAAACCATACCCATGAATCTCGGCATAAAACCCAACTACACTAACCCAAACCCACATCAGCAGACCGCATCCTCTCCCTCTTCTTCCTCCTCTCGCCCATTCTTCACTTTCACGCATGCTGTGAACCCATGGACTCGTGCTCAACCGTGCATATGTACGCACCCTTCTCTTCACCAAACATGGAACCGAGACCATCACCTAACCTCTCTTCCTCTCCTCTATGGCTTGCACCACCTCATCATCGCCCAAACGCCGTCGAGCAGAACCCGCACCCAAGACCTAGAACTTCAAACGTACGCAAGCAGCAAAAAATCGACACCAAATTTCTCTAGATTCCATCAAACTTTGCCACAACGAATCCTACTCCATCCTCATCGCCATCCCATGCTCTGATTCGTCTAACGTTGCTTCCACCTCCGATAAACTCCAACCCTATTTTCCGACAATCCAAGTCATCGATACAAAATGACCTCGTTTTCGCACTTAAAATACTACATCACCTGCCGATCACAACGGCGGTAACGGTGTCGATTAATTCGAAGCAGATTTTAGTTATGATTTTTCGAATCCTACAGCACAAATTTTCAGTTTTTCTGTACTCAAGCAATTTCTCTCGTTGATGGATGAAATCTAAATCCATCAATGTCTAAAAATCAGAAATGATAATTCGAACAACTTTTGTGTAGATCATTTGGGCTGAAAGTGAATGGATTGGAAGGATTGGATTTTTGAGTGAAGGGAAGACATGAAGTTCATTTGCTGTAAACACAAAGGAAGGGAAGAAAAAGGGTATGGGAAGAAAGCTGCTGTGAGAATGAAGGGTGCGACACTTCTCTTATTTTGTATTTAATGATTTTTAAGCTAGCATGTTATTTGATTTAAAGACACTTGGCATTTAAGGCTCATGCACAAAGACACCTAATATTTATTAGAAATTTAACAAATGCATGTTTGAGAAAATTGCACTTATTTATTTAAATAGAATTTGAATTCTTGGTAATGCTTTTGTAACATAAATATATGTAACTAATTGTCTATATTCATGAATGTAACATGTTACCTATTGTATATATACAAATATTGAACTTATTAAAATATCACAAAACATTACTTAAACGTATATAACTAACCAGAGTAAGATTTAAATACTTAACCCATTTTTATAAAATTTCATAAGTTGTCAAATTTTGATAATATCAGTACTAATAAATTTTCTAAAACAACACATCCTTGAAATAGATTTTCTTTTACAAAAATTATATTTACAAAACAAGACCAGATATTTATTAACCCAAAATATAAATCTTATTAAATCAATATTTTTATTTAAATCTTATTAATTTCAAATTTATGTTTGGAAAGCTCAAATTGCAATAGAAATTCCATTTAAACTTAGTTAAAATCTTAGGTTGTTACATTCACCCCCCATAGGACTTTTCGTCCTCGAAAAGGAGAGTCAGAAAATTAAATCTTATTTATCGGAACAAAATTTTCTTACAACTTTTTATTAAGTTTGAAACTTATCAATCCAAAATCTCTTGCGATTAAATTTGTAAGGCCCTTTCAATTGTCAACGTATATATATACTTAAATCGTTATACTAGAAAGATAATTTCGGAAAAGTAGATTTAAAGAAGTTCGAGTTTATATTCTGATTATCAGTCATAGTTCGCAATGCATTCGAAAATATTAAGATGATTTCTCTGACTTAGAATCCCATTTTCATTTCAAACATAGAAATACTATATATTTCTCCATATAAATAATCATACCTTACTTCGGGATTTTCCAAACCAAATTCGCCATAAATTTCAACACTCAATAGTGAATTAAAATAAATCTATTAGTTTGAGAAGTTCTCCCTCATGATGGGCTACTGAGTATCACCCATCGTACGCAATCCAATCACATCTCAGTTTTGTTGCAAGTTACTCGAACAGTTCAAATCATTTCATATCCCGAAGCTGTAAATCATTTCGCAATCCATGTTTTACAAATACTTTAACCATAATGGTGTTGTTTCCAAATATTTCAAATTATCGGGATTCAAATCATCGAAAATTTCTTTTTTTTTGTAAACCACTTTTTTAAACTATCCATCATACGCACAATATTTGGAAAAACAAATTCGATTGCTTGGAATAAATTTTAGCTTTCAACTATGCAACTTAGGTTTTTATTTCAAAATAAATGATCCTATTCACATCTAACAAAGTCGAATATTTTGAGAATCCTATCTAGCTTCATAACCCCGGTTTATTTCAAACATTCGTTCAAACAAGCCTTTTACATTCTAAAGTTTAAACAATAATTTACCGTTCATAAGTCCTTCAACTTCCTTTAGATCAAATTCTAAATTGTTTCAAATATTTTCAAGATTTTCCAAATAATTTCCGTATTTTTACTAGTTGGATTTCATATTTAGTTGTCATATTCACATAATTGAATAACACTTTTTCTTCTTATTTAGATCCACCTAAAATCCAATATATATATATATATATATATATATATATATATATATATATATATATATCTTCTTCATTCTTGTTAATTCTCGAATCTTGTTTAGAAAGTTTTCCTTACTCAACTAGCCGGAAAATCTCCTAAAATGGTTTTATTTAAAATACCATCACGCTTCCTCTGCGCACTCTGATTATGCATACACATGTTCAAGCTAGGGTTGTTTCGAATATTAACCTTAACATCTTTGGAATCCACTTCTTCAAATTTAATATTTCAAAGAACCAATTTTCTTGCCTTCTTATTATGTAAGCCTTATTTGTTGAGGTTTGTTAACACAATTTCTTATATAACAAGTTATCTAGTTTGAATCAGATCTTGGTTTCATTCAAAAAGGGCACAAAAGGGCATGCATATACGAGACAAATCAACTTGCACATGCTCAAAATCAAGTGAAGATGTATAAATGGGGTTCAATATCGAAACGAATACCAAAAGTATGGCGGTTCAAGTTATAATAATTGACTAAATTCAAAGGACAAGAAGGTATGAGCAACACTACCCACAAATAAATGGTTTGAATTTAAACTATGGATCTAACTTAGGTCACGGTAGGAAAGCCCAACACACATAAGGATTCAATTATAAGTTATCTATTCTGGGAATACTCGGTTTTCATTAACTTCCACTTGGTTAGATCTTACTTCTACTTCCGTTTTTCTTAGCATCAGGAGTGATTAGTCCTTAAAATATTTTCTATTTGGATTACTCATACAGTTTCAGTAAGGAAAGAGCAGTTTTCTCCCCCTACATAGATGTTCGTTACAAATTAAATCATCCTTCTAAACAAATTTCTAACTTAAGTCGAAATTTTCTTCCAATTTCTTAAGGGTGATTTTAATTTGCTAAAATATACTTGCAAGCAAAAATAGTTTTAACTTGCATATTATCGTTCACAATTCATATCGATTTCAAATCCATTACTTATATTAATCTGTTCAACATACCTCGAGAAGTATAATATATTTTTTGGTCACAACTTACTAAGTCTCAACATTCATATTTGTTGAAATATGGGGTGATATTTTAATATAATCTCTCAATGAATTATCTTATTTTCCAAAATTCGCTTTCTAACCTTTAAGTGAAATTTACTTCTAAAATCCTTTCAGGTTATTAACCAAATAGTTTTGTTTTACATTTATAACATATTGTCTTTACATTAAATTCATTCTTAATGTTTATAACAACCCGGAAAATCAGAGCCAATATAAAATTTTTAATTTGGCTATTTTAATGAATAACGAGTGGGAAATAGCGCGGCAATTGAAAATTTGAATTGAACTTTGACTGAATGTGCAGGATGCAAAATAAATTGGATTTTGCTGAAACCAAAAATATTTAAATCTATTTAAAAATATCTTTTTAACAAATCTGAAAAATTGAAATTTCATAGCGGGAATCAAAAGTTATGGCCAGTTGAATATTTAGAATAGTCAATATAGAATAAATATGGCCCTTAAAAATAGAAATTTTGCAAATAACCTCCGTTTTCGACGAAACCATTTTTATTGGATCCGGAATATCAATTTATTGCTAGATTCCAATTTCCATAATTTTTGGAAGTAATATGTGAGCGTAGCAAAGGAAAATGTGTTTGGTAATTTCAGTTTGAATTGGATTGACCAGAAAAAGTCCATTTTTCAAACGGTCTCCAAATTCGATGAAATTAACTTTGTTAGGACCATATCGACAAAACAAAACTAGATATAATTTTTATATAATTTTTGGAATCAGTATGTGGCCCCAGCAAATTAAAATGTACGTTCAAATACATATTTGAATGTTTTATATTTTAATTTAAAGAAAATCTGACTGAAATAGTCGAATGGGACTACGAAACATATTCCGTTGTGTCTAGAGGGGGATTTTTTAGCTAAGAGCGACAGTTATTGGGTTTGAGTTGGAGTTCGTATCGGTTAGAGGGTATTTTTGGATTAATAGAATTAAAAATAATTATAAAATAAACCGACCAATGAGAAAACACGTTCATTTTATCTCTCCCCATTTTCAAACTCGTAACCCTATATCGCGAAGGTGGAAAACACTCCTGGTTTCTCTCCTTGATCTCTTCCAATCCACTCAACTAAACCGATCAGTTCATTAGAGGTTTTTGAAGAGAATTCGGAGAGCTTTAAACCCATATAGGATTCAAAATTTTTCATTGAGTATTTCGCCAGAATCACCTCCGTGAAGATCGCTGCTTTGAAGTGCCGCCACCCCTCATAGCCGCCGTCGAGTTCAACCTGGTGGTACCCCGTGGAGGCGCCTCTCCAAGCTCTTCGTCGTGGTATAGGACGACCACTCTCTAGCTTCACGGATCGAGAGAAAAATGGAAACCTAGTTTTGAATCGGTAAGGAGGGTAATGACAATGATTTAAATTAAATGGTTTTAACACTATAAAGCGTTGCAAAGTACAATTAACTTATAAAAATCGTATCTTTTCATGTGTTATCGAAATCCAGTGAAACAAGAGACATCAGGACCGTGACATCGTCTTCTACATTCTAGAAGAGACTGGGGAATTTTTAGAGCTCGCTATAATTTTAGGCGAAGCCGAAAGAAATGTGAGATTTCATAATCTAATTAAATTTAGAAATAAAATACATTAGGATGTGGACGGAGTTTAGAAACTCCCGACACCCGTCGTCCACAAACCATGGACGACTTGTTTGAGTTGCGATGTGAAATTTGGTTGATAATGCGAATTGTTGATTATGGTTGATTGTGGTTGAAACCAAATTGGATTTGTTGGTGGAAAATTATCTATGATATAAAAAATGATCGAAATGTAAAGATCATTGAAATAAGCCCCTAAGGGAACGCCGTGAGGCCTAAGGTAGTGCAAGGAGATGTACTCGGGACGGTGCCGGTTTTAAACCCCATACCGTTATGCTGCTGTAATTTTATGAATTATTCATGTATTTGATTTATATTCATGCATTAAAATATATTCTTGTGTTGATAAGATATTCATAAGTCGAACAAAAAGTTAGAACGATAAAAATCACATTTTTATCATGTAAGTGAAGTTATAAAAATATTCATATGTTGAGTAAAGGATTAGAACGATAAAAATATCATTTTTATCGTGTATGTGAAGTTAAAAATATTCATATGTGGAATAAATTGCTAGAACAATAAAATTAACATTTTTATTGTATGTCTAAGTCGCTAAAAATATTCATGTGTAATAAACATTTGTGAGTTAAAAATATTATTTTTAATACGTATATGAAGTGGAAATGGTTTGGAAATAGAATAACAAATTATATAAATATATAAATATAAATTAAAATAAAACGAATAACGACGCTGTAGTTCGCATTTTGGAATCGTAATTTTAAACGATTATACCGAGAGATCCGACCGTCGGATTTTCCCAAAACCGGAACCGCTGGGTCCGCTTTGAAAAGATCTTTCCAACAATATAAAATTTGCAAAGATCCAACGGTTAGACTGTTTGACATGTTTAATTCAAATCTGAATAAAAACAGCGCCAGAATGAATTATATATATATATATTTATTTATTAAAATAAAACGAATAACAACGCTGCAATTCACGTTTTGGAATCATAATTTTAAACAATTATACCGAGAGATCCGACCGTTGGATTTTCCCAAAACTGAAACCACTGGGTCCACTTTGAAAAGATCTTTCCAACGATATAAAATTTGTTAAGATCCAATGGTTAGAGTGTGTGAAATGTTTAATTCAAATATGAATAAAAACAACGCCGCAATAAATTATATATATATATATATATATATATATATATATATATATATTAAAATAAAACGAATAACGACACTGCAGTTCGCGTTTTGGAATCATAATTTTAAACGATTATACCGAGAGATCCGACCGTCGGATTTTCCCAAAACTGAAATCGTTAGGTCCGCTTTGAAAAGATATTTTCAATGATATAAAATTTGTAAAGATCCAATGGTTATATTTTCAGATATGAGTAAATCAAATATGAAGAAAACAGTGCCAAGGCCGCGTTATGGCATGAAGCATCGTTTAAATAAAATGAGCTATTTTTGAATAAATAAAAATAGAGAAAAATCATTATAAAATATTATAAATGATTTGAAATGGAAACACACCGAATTTACTTGGTTTATTGGATATTTGATGGGTCAAGTAATTTAACCATGGAAAGAATTGATTTAAAATTCTAAATATATGTGAATTATTTGAAAAGGCTGTGTTAATTCTCATTTCAAATAATTGGTCAACGACTAGAAGTCGAAGATATAAAGACGGTGCAAGACCGAAGATCTTCACATCGAATGGATGGCTACTAATGCCTTTGATGGGAGTTGCTTTCCTGAAGGGGTTACAGTGGTAGTTGTCTGGATGTACTTCTTGATTGTTCGGATGTGCGAGGGCCTCTCTCCGGTATTGGACATATGGGACGAGGAATAAGGTGCGTCTGGTTTCGTTCAGACCCCGACGGACTTGTAAATGGATGTGTGTGTCTAACGTTGTAGATTGACAACGTGGCATGCAGAGATGCTGTGATCAAGGCTTTTGTTAAAAAGCCGAGTCTTGTGGTGGACGATCAAAGCACATATTTAATATAACTATCTTTGTGTATAGCGTTAATTCGCGAGCCTCACACCCCGGTATGAACCAGAAATGAGAGAGGACATCAGGGAGGACATGCGTTTCTTTCTAGCTAGGAGTGGTTTCAGGATTTACAAGCCCTGACATTTTACTTATGTGGATGATTGAAAGCGAGGCGCCTCGGTTATTTCGGTATCTATGGAGCCGATGGATGGTTTGGTAGATATACCGGCCAGTTTAATGCCCCATAGGGCAGGGAAACACAATGTTCAGGCATTTTAATCCACTCCGTATAGACCGACCTTGACGATCCTAGGTGCAGTTACGGCTGTATCCTGAGGGGCGAGCTAAAGTGTCTCGAATTCGGTAAGGACGATCCCTTGCCTTGGTTCATGATGGAAATCCAACTTCCAATACGACATGTATGGTTTTATTGTAAACCTATATATGGCGACATGATATTTGGTACCCATGCCATCTATAATTGATACATTATGATTGAAATTGTTTTTGAAACATATATGCACTAGTAATAATATCAAATGATTTTGATTTATACGTATCAAGCACATTTTGGCCATTATAAGGTAAAACTCTATCCTCCGGCTTGCGTTGCATTGTGTGATGGGACCCGAGTCTTATAATGGCTTCATTTTTGGTAAAGAGCATTGCGATGTTTAAATGATTTATATGTTTTATGCATTGGCAATCCAATGGAGTAAACCCATTCCGCGTTAGTGGCGTGGTCCTGTGATTGATCTTATTGGTAAGTAGGTTAAGTAAGATTTCTCATATCTGTCCCATGACAGATTCGTAGTTTGTTTCACTTTGCAAATTCGGGTGCCTCTATTTCTACACGGGCAGCCTTGTGTTCAGGTTTTAGCAGACTCATTCTGGATTGCTAAGGGGCTGAAGATGGATTCTATCATTTCTATTTTTCTATTCAGACATTGTTATGTATATTATGTTTGATTCCTTTGCAAACATTTTATATAAAGCTGAAACTGTATTTTGTACTAAGTATGGTCCTGTAATACTGTGTAAATTTGATGATTATATTCGTTCCATTGTAATCTGTTGTACATTATGTAACACCCCGTATTTTCTATTCACGTTATAATAATGAATTCTAGAATACTTAATTTAAAATGTAAGAATTAAGGAAAACGGGTTACGCCATTGTATTCGTCTCAGAATTCTAGTTGAGATAGAGTCCGAGTTTGCGTAAATTGGACTTCGTATGAAGAAGTTATGGCTATCGGAAGTTTCCAGAGATTTCGAATAAATTCAAACAATTCGAAAACAAGTTCAAAATTCAAACAGAAGCCAGAAGCAGGCTGGGCGGGAAAATTCCCGCCCAGGCAGGTCGACCAGGGGGTTGACCCTAGCGTCGAATTCCCCCCTAGAGGTCGACCTGGGGGTCGACCTGGCCCAGGCCAGATCTGAAATTTGAACATCTGCTGACTTGCTGCTGAGTCACTAGGGTTTCTGGATGGCCCTGATCTGGTCTGAGTGACTGTGTTTAACCCTAGGTTCATCTGACGGCTATAATCAAAATGAAATTCTATACAAAAAACTCAATGCCTAACCTAAAAACACACAGAAAAATAAACCTAGAACTGAAATGCCATCAGTAGAAGACTTGGAATAGCCGTCACCATTTCCAATTCAAAGACGAATTAAAGAACTTAAATCAAAAATCAAATAAAAGCGAGTCTAATTCAACGATCTTCTTCAAAGGAGCGCATCTCCAATTTCAGAATTCAGATTTCAGAATGCAAGAATTTCTTTTAGTTTGTAAGATAGTTGTTACGTAGATTTAAACATTTCGACTGAATTCATGACATGTTGTAATTGGAATATAGTACGATGCTTATGTATAAGATTTGATCCTCGTTTATCTTAAAATATCGTTGTAATTAATTATATCTATATGCTTGTGGCGATGAACATGTTATATATTTCATGTCTATATGCTTATGGCGATGAACATGTTGTATATTTCATGTCTACATGCTTGGGTGATGTACAACATTGTATATTATTGTAATCTATTACGATTGGGTAAAGAACTTATTATGCCAACAAAATGGTGAAATAGGTCATGTTGTAATTTGGTTGATATTTGCAAGTTTAGGATCTAAATCACATGTTTACATGTTAGATTTACATTTATGAATATTTAGAACTATGTCAAGTTGAATCTATTTATGTTGTAAAAGTGGAATTGTAGTACTCTTATTTTGTTTACATCATGCTAAATTGTGATAAGAAAATGATTATGATAGCTTTCTTATGTTTTGACATACATAAGATTATATGCCAAGTTATAGGTTGAAACTATGATTATATGTTAGACTTTTATGCTAGACCTTTGTCAAGTTTACATGACCATTATATTCAACTTAGTCACAAGTTCACCTTTACCCAGTTGATTAAAGTTAATGATATACATCTATGCCAAGTTACATGTGATAAGTTCAATGTATGTTATTTTTATGTTTATGTAATGTTCCTTGTTTATTACCCTTTTTTGTTTATGGGTTTGGGCTAATTTGCTAGCCAAACATTTTATGTGATTCATACGTACGTTCTACGGGGATAACGATGGGAAAACATGAAAATTCATGGCATAGGTTTGTTCATAAAATGGTATATTTAATATCCTATTTATTGTGAACAATATTTGAAAAGATAATCATGGCATGAGTAAATTAAAATTAATTTACATAAAGAAAATTTGACATATATAGAAAAATATGAATTTAGAAAGACGAATATGCCTAACCCGAGGTTAAACTGAGTTGTGGTGTAAATCTGCCCGGAACCGACCGGCATATCCAGTAACCACAACAAGACCTGTTTAATGTGGGTGGTTAGTCTATCAAGCCCAAAAAGAACCCAAGGTTAGACTGAGTTGTGGTGTAAATCTACTCGGAACCGATCGGCATATCCAGTGACCACAACAATACCTGTCTAATGTGAGTGGTTGGTGCTTTAATAAATTATAGCTAAGTCAGGATTGGTAGGGTTAAGTAAATCAGGAAAACACTTAACCGATTCAACATGTTAACTAAAATGAATGGGATGGGTTAGGTAAACTTGAACACTTAACCAAGTAAACATGTTGATTAGAAAAACCTAGTAACGGGACCCATTTCAGCAGTAACCCCACATAAATGTATCATGGTACCCTGAAACTAGGCAGGGTGGGGCACGATTACTGGGCTGATTTATAAGCAGTCAAAACGTCGGCGGTTGGTGGGCCAGTGTAGGTTCCGACGGAATATAGGCGTGCACGTACTCCGGAGTGGAAAAATCAGGCACTGGGCATCAGTAGTGTACACTGTGCATCTTGAATCGTGTCGGGTTGCCACCAGAGGGACTGATACACCCTATAGTGGGACCAGCACAGGTAGCTATAGTCAAGCGGGGCCGAATGACATAGGACATGAATACATACGAGTAGGAGCCGATCATTAAGGGGATCGTTTGTTGTAAATACGTGGGCTGGTTGAACCAATGGTTAAGTAGGTGCAGAGACTATAGTAATGGTGCGATCATATGTTCCTCTTATCTTGTACTAAGGTATTATCCTATGTTCTGTTATCACTGTCATGATCCCTTTCCTTGTTTAAATACTAGTAACCACTGAACTTACCAGACTTATTGTCTGACCCGTTTTCTTTCGTCTTCTTTTCTTCCATCCCCCCAAGGACCACAATGTGGAAATACTCCAGCTTAATCAGACTCTTTTCAAGCTTCAAGAAAGTAGATGTATGACTTGGACTCTCTTGCATTAGCTATGACTTTGGATATGATCCTTGGGGATTTATGCATTTTTACTTTTTGGTTTATGCTTCTTTATTGAATAATCAAGACATAAATTATGGTGTAATGTTTTGAAGTTGTTTTGAGACAATTTGATGTAATGATTTTGTATTGAACTACGTATGAAATAAATATTTGGATTCCGCTGCTTAAATTTATCTGTCTTGTAAATTTTTCTGTGTCTTGTACCTATAACTCTCCACCAAAGTTAAGGCATTCCCTTTGTGAGTGACCTTAATGGAGGTGGGGTGTTTCACTTGGTATCAGAGCAAAGGTTTACCAGATTAGATAAGAATTTTGAAAAACTATTTTCAAAAGAAATATAAAGAAGCATTTTTCAAGAAAAAGTGCTATTTTATTTTAAAGACATAATCCCCCAAAGCCATATGCCCTATCATTCTATCCTTTGTTTTGAATCTTTTCTTTTTTTTCATTTTAGCATGTTTGGGAATCTAAACCTTCCAGAGGGTATGCCGATACCTGGCTGGTTCAGGGGGTACTTAGAGGCTAGGGCCAATGACGCATGCCCAGCATATATTCCTCGTCCAGCTGCAGCGGTTCCTCCTCCTCCTCGTGCAAATGCTTTCTCAAAGATTTGTAGAGACTTTAGGGCATTGGGTGGAAATGATTTCAAGGGAATTGAATCATTCGTAGAGGCAAGGAACTGGCTCAAAGAAACTGAGGATCTGTTCATTATCTTCGAGGTGGACGATAGACAAAAGATACAGTTGGCAGTGTGGTGGCTCAAAGACGAACGCTGAGAGGCTGGTTGAAACATGGATGGATTTCAGAATAAGGTTTGAGATGTAATTCCTCTCAAAAGCTGAACGAAGTTTACAGCTGGAAAAGTTCTTATCTGTTAAGCAAGGACGTATGACGGTCAAGGAGTACGTCAATCAATTCAATCTGCTGGCCCGGTTTGGACTGGACTTAGTGAATACTCCTCAAAAGAAGGCTCTCCGTTTTGTCAAGGGACTGAATGAGCCACATCACAGCTTGGCTATGACCCACATACCTATGGGGGCTACTTATGAAAGGTTAGTGGACATGGCACTCTTAAATGAGGAAGACAATGGCAAGAAGGAGGTAAAAGCAGAAGTGCCTCAAGATAAGAAGGGGGAAGGGTCACAGAACAAGAAGGCTGATCCAAAGAAAGGCTGGAAGAACAACAAACCCCATGAAAAGAGAAAGTGTAATTACTGTGGCATTCCTGGACATCTGGTGAAAGACTGTAGGAGGAAGAAAAGTAAGATGGTTGTCTCTTTCCACTGTGGTAAGACAGGACACATGGCTAGGGCTTGCCCAAAGAAGCAAGGGCAGGGAGCTGGAAAGTCCATGCTCTCACAGCACCTCCGCAAGAAAGAGGTAGAAATATTTCTGTCGAAAGTTTACTCTATCTTTTTTATCATCATGTTTGTACATTGTTTGATTCTGGTGCATCGCACTCATTTGTATCTGCTGATTTAGTCGAATCTCTGCACCTAGGCACAAGTTTAGCAGAGGATTCCTTGGTTGTTTCAAATCCAATCGGGGGCTCAACTTATTTGTCATTGGTTCGTTTGGATTTGAAAGTATCTATTCTAAGCGTTGAGTTTAGGTGCAATGCCTATGTTTTGGCTTCACGGGCTATGGATTGATTCTAGGCATGGACTGGTTATCCAGTAATGGTGCCGTCCTCGATTGTAAAAAGAGAGTGGTTAGACTCCTGACTCGCCTTGGTAACACTCTTGAAATTTCTTGCAATCCCCTGAACTCTGTTATGCTAAGCTATCTAGAATCTCTTGATGCGTCTGTTGAGGACTTGCAATCTATAAAGGTAGTCCGTGAATATTCTGATGTGTTTTAAGAGGTAAAGGGTTTACCCCTAAAGCGGGAGATAGACTTCCGCATATACCTCGTTGACAATGCAAAGCCCGTTGCTTTACCCGTTAGGCACATGGCCCCAAGGGAGAGAAAGGAGCCCAGCAAGCAAATCAAAAAGCTGCTTGAAAAGGGGTTCGTAAGATGGAGTATTTCTGAATGGAGTGCTCCAGTAGTGTTCACAACCAAAGCTAATGGTTCGCTCCGCCTGTCCGTTGATTATTGGGAGCTAAACAAGCTGACCAAGAAGAATAGACACCCACTCCCAATAATAGATGATTTGTTTGATCAGCTTGTAGGTGCATCGATTTTCTCCTAGTTAGATTTAGCTACCGGGTTTCATCAACTAATGGTGGCTGAAGACAGCATTGATAAGACCGCGTTCAGAACTCCCGATGGTTTCTTCGAGTGGCTTGTCATGCCTTTCGGCTTAAAAAACGCACCCGCTTACTTCATTGATATAATGAGCAGTGTGTTCCCGGAGTTCCTCAAAAAGTTTGTGGTGGTCTTCGTAGACGATATTTTGATCTTCTTAAAGAATAAGGAAGAACATGCTCAACATCTAAAGGAACTCATGGATACCCTCCATGTACATCAGTTGAAGGTGATATTCTCCAAATGCCATTTCTGGAGAGGCGAAGTTAGGTTCCTTGGACATGTGGTGTCCAAAGAGGGGATAGCTATGGACCCCGCCAAAGTGGTTGCTGTGCAAGCTTGGAAGGTTCCTCGAAACGCAACCGAAGTCCGAAGATTTCTTGGGCTAGCAAGCTTTTATTGAAAGTTCATTAAAGATTTTGCAAAAATCTTAGCTCCACTAACAAGATTGACAAAGAAGAACCTAGCTTTCAATTGGGACTTGGATTGAATGTTTGAAAAGGGCTCTAACAACAGCCCAGTTCTAACATTGCCTGATGGAAGCAAGATGTTTACAGTATACACAGATGCATGCGGAACGGGACTAGGCGCTGTTCTGATGCAAGAAGGGAAGGTAGTGGCTTATGGTGGAAGACAGTTGAAAGTACATGAGAAAAACTACCCAACCCACGACCTAGAGTTAGCAGCCATCGTTATTGTGCTTAAGTCTTGGCGCCATTATCTCCTAGGTGAGAAATTTGAACTGTATATTGACCATAAATCGTTGAAATACCTGTTCTCGCAGAAAGATCTCAACTTGAGGCAGCAAAGGTGGATGGAGTTCCTCGCCACGTACGATTCTAAGATTTCCTACACGCCTGGCAAGGGCAACGCAGTAGTAGACGCCTTAAGTAGAAAGAAGCTAACCTTAAGCCCTCTCTTTGTGGAAAGGCAAAACTTGGAATTCATAGCAAGCTTTAACTTCAGACCCTCCACTAACTTTGTACCTGGCATGCTAGCAACATTAGAAGTGCGACCAACTCTATTAGACTCAATCGGAGCTGCGCAAAGAGAAGACCCGCAGCTAGCCGATGTGATGGACAAGTTAATTAGGGGTGAGACTTCTAGTCACCTCAATAGATACTCCATGGATGCCAAGGGCTGGTTGAGACGAAATGGAAAACTATGTGTCCCACAGGCAAGGGGCTTGGTAAAGACGGTTCTAGAAGAGGCACACCATTCCAAGCTGATCATACACCCAGGCGGAGACAAAATGTATAAAGATATCAAAAGAGTTTTCTTTTGGAATGGCATGAAGAAAGACGTAGCTGAATTTGTTTCTAAATGTTTAATATACCAACAAGTCAAGGCGGAGCAGAAGAAGCCTCGTGGTCTGCTCCATCCTCTAGAGATCCCACAGTGGAAATGGGATAGCATCTCAATGGACCTTATAGATGGGTTGCCTAGGTCAAGAAGGGGCAATACTAGCATTTGGGTAATAGTGGACAGGCTCACAAAAAGCGCCCACTTTATACCCGTCAAGAGTAGAAGGACTGCCTCATCTCTAGCATCCACATATCTTAAAGAGATAGTTCAACTCCATGGGGTACCCTCCAGCATAGTGAGTGATCGAGACCCTATCTTCACGAGCGAGTTTTAGAAGAGTTTATAAGAGGCTGTAGGCACACAGTTATGCTTACGCACGACCTATCACCCTCAAACTAATGGCCAGACGGAATGAGTCAACAGAGTATTAGAAGACCTCTTGAGGTTATGCATTATTGACTTCGGAGGTACATGGGAGAATCATCTACCTTTGGTGGAATTCGCTTACAACAATAGCTACCAAGCCACCATAGGTATGGCACCTTTCAAAGCTTTATACGGAAGACCATGCAGGTCACCAACTTGCTGGTGGGAGTCAACAAACAAGCCCATACTTGGACCAGACATAATTAGGGAGACTTCAGAGAAAGTTGACAAGATACGAAGAAGAATGAAGACTGCCCAAGATACACAGAAGTCCTACACAGACAAAAGAAGAACTGACCTCGAGTTCGAAGTTGGAGATAAGGTGTTCCTTAAAGTATCTCCTTTGAGGAATGTCGTTCGCTTTGGATCCGCAGGAAGTTAGCACCAAGATTTGTAGGGCTGTTCCGTATCATCGAGAAGATTGGGAAGATGGCTTATAGGGTACAGCTGCCCAAAAGATTTGCCGGGATTCATAATGTCTTTCATGTCGCCCACCTGCGGAAGTGCTTACACGAGTCTGCGGAAGTGGTAGAACAAAGTATGCTAGAAGAAGTTGAACGAAAGCAACTGTGAGAAGAGTTCCAACCCGTATCTTGGGAACAGAGGTCAGAAAGCTACGCAACCGCGAAGTTAAGCTCGTCAAAGTTCAATGGAGCGACGCCGAGGAAGATGCGACTTGGGAAACTGAGGACCGTATACGTGCAACCTACCCTTTTCTTTTTGAGGGTACGTCTTTAATCTCTTTTTCCTCAAGTTTATGCTCGTATCTATCTTTCTAGGTATATCTCCTCGATCCTATCCTTTATCCTTAGGTAGGAACCCATTTGGATGTAAACATGTAATTGAAACATGTTATGATTGATGGTTGCAAGTGGTTGCTAGTAGTTGCTAGTGGATGCATATACACACACATTAGGTACTAGATCGGCACAGTCACTTCCATATTGCATATGCATATATGTATTGGCTTATGGATTAAAACATGATGTGTTATCATATGGACGTTGCATTTGTATGAATGGTTGTGCATTCATGTAAGAAATTTTGAGTAGAAAATTTGCATTCATAATGGACTCATGGCACCGACATAATTTGCATTAAGGAGGTAAACTAAATCAGTAGACCACCTGATTTTGCATTAGGTAAGGACATATACACACACAATGCATATGATTATGAAGCATTAGAAATCTTTTAAGGACATTGGACGCCTGTGTTTGATGGTTGAGTAGATGGTTGATTGGATGGAAGGATATAAGTTCTTCTCGACTTGGAGATTTCGGGGACGAAATCCAAAAAGGAGGGGAGAATGTAAGACCCCGTATTTTCTATTCACATTATAATAATGAATTCTAGAACACTTAATTTAAAATGTAAGAATTAAGAGAAACGGGTTATGCCATTGTGTTCATCTCGGAATTCTGGTTGAGAAAGAGTCCAAGTTTGCGTAAATTGGACTTCTATGAAGTAGTAATGGCTGTCGGAAGTTTCCAGAGATTTCAAATAAATTCAAATAGTTTGAAAACGAGTTCAAAATTCAAACAGAAGCTAGAAGCGGGCTGGGCGGAAAAACTCCCGCTCAGGCTGGTCGACCAGGGGGTCGACCCTAGTGTCGACCTCCCCCCTAGAGGTCGACCTGGGGGTCGACCTGGCCCCCGGCCAGATCTGAAATTTGAACATCTGCTGACTTGCTGCTGAGTCACTAGGATTTCTTGATGGTCCTGATCTGATATGAGTGGCTATGATTAACCCTAGGTTCATCTGACGGCTATAATCAAACCGAAATTCTATATAAACAACTCAATGCCTAACCTAAAAACACACAGAAAAATTAAACCTAGAACCGAAATGCCATCAGTAGAAGACTTGGAATAGCCGTCACCATTTCCCATCCAAAGACGAATTAAAGAACTTGAATCAAAAATCAAATAAAAGCAAGTCAAATTCAACGATCTTCTTCAAAGGAGCGCATCTCCAATTTCAGAATTCAGATTTCAGAACGCAAGAATTTCTTTTAGTTTGTAAGTTAGTTGTTATGCAGATTTAAACATTTCGACTGAATTCATGACATGTTGTAATTGGAATATAGTACAATGCTTATTCATAAGATTTGATCCTCGTTTTCTTAGAATATGGTTGTAATTAATCATGTCTATATGCTTGTGGCGATGAACATGTTGTATATTTCATGTCTACATGCTTATGGCGATGAACATGTTGTATATTTCATGTCTATATGCTTGGGTGATGTACAACATTGTATATTATTGTAATCTATTACAATTGGTTAAAGAACTTATTATGCCAACAAAATGGTGAAATAGGTCATGTTGTAATTTGGTGGTTATTTGCAATTTTATGATCTAAATCACATGTTTACATGTCAGATTTACATTTGTGAACATTTAGAATTATGTCAAGTTGAATCTATTTGTGTTGTAAAAGTGGAATTGTAGTACTCTTATGTTGTTAACATCATGCTAAATTGTGATAAGAAAATGATTATGATAACTTTCTTATGTTTTGACATACATAAGATTATATGCTAAGTTGTGGGTTTCATGCAAGACCTTTGTCAAGTTTACATGACCATTAGATTCAACTTAGTCACAAGTTCACCTTCACCCAGTTGATTAAAGTTAATGATATACCTCTATGCCAAGTTACATGTGATAAGTTCAATGTATGCCATTTTTATGTTTATTTCATGTTCCTTGTTTATTACCCCTTTTTTGTTTATGGGTTTGGGCTAATTTGCTAGCCCAACATTTTATGTGATTCATACGTACGTTCTACGGGGGATAGCGATGGCAAAACATGAAAATTCATGGCATAGGTTTGTTCATAAAATGGTATATTTAATTTACCATTTATTGTGAGCAATATTTGAAAAGATAATCATGGCATGAGTAAATTAAAATTAATTTACATAAAGAAAATTTGACATTTATAAAAGAATATGAATTTAGAAAAGACGAATATGCCTAACCCGAGGTTAGACTGAGTTATAGTGTAAATCTACGAGGAACCGACCGACATATCCAGTAAACACAAAAAGAACCCGAGTTTAGACTGAGTAGTGGTGTAAATCTGCCCGGAACTGACCGGCATATCCAGTGACCACAACAAGACCTGTCTAATGTGAGTGGTTGGTGCTTTAATAAATTAAAGCTAAGTCAGGATTGGTAGGGTTAAGTAAATTAGGAAAACACTTAACCAATTTAACATGTTAACTAAAACGAATGGGTTGGGTTAGGTAAACTTGAAAATTTAACCAAGTAAACATGTTGATTAGAAAACCCTAGTAACGGGACCCATTTCAGCAGTAACCTTCATAGATGTATCATGGTACCCTGAAACTAGGCAGAGTGGGGCACGATTACTGGGCTAAATTATAAGCGGTCAAAATGTCGGCGGTTGGTGGGCCAGTGTAGGTTCTGACGGAGTATGGGCATGCACATACTCCGGAGTGGAAAAATCAGTCACTGGGCATCAGTAGCATACACAGTGCATCTTGAATCGTGTCAGGTTGCTACCAGAGGGACTGATACACCCTATGGTGGGACTAGCACAGGTAGCTACAGTCAAGCGGGGCCGAATGACACAGGACATGAATACATGCGAGTAGGAGCCAATCGTTAAGGGGATTGTTTGTTGTAAACACGTTGGCTGGTTGAACCAATGGTTAAGTAGGTGCAGAGACTATAGTAATGGGTGCGATCACATGTTCCTCTTATCTTATACTAGTGTATTATCCTATGTTCTGTTATCACCGTCATGATCCCTTTCCTTGTTTAAATACTAGTAACCACTAAACTTACCAGACTTATTGTCTGACCCGTTTTCTTTCGTCTTCTTTTCTTCCGTTCCCCCCCTCAGGACCACAGGGAGGAAATACTCCAGCTTAATCAGACTCTTTGCAAGTTTCAAGAAAGTAGATGTATGACTTGGACTCTCTTGCATTGGCTATGGCTTTGGATATGATCCTTGGGGATTTATGCATTTTTACTTTTTGGTTTATGCTTCTTTATTGAATAATTAAGACATAAATTATGGTGTAACGTTTTGAAGTCGTTTTGAGACAATTTGATGTAATGCTTTTGTATTGAACTACGTATGAAATAAATATTTGGATTCCTCTGCTTAAATTTATCTGTCTTGTAAATTTTTCTGTGTCTTGTACATATAACTCTCCACCAAAGTTAAGGCATTCCCTTTGTGAGTGACCTTAATGGAGGTGGGGTGTTTCACATTATTTGGTGTAATGATATATTTCTGCTCTGCTATTATTGTTCATGTGTTATATTCCAAAGATTATCCTTGCCACCATGGAATGGGGGTTTGGGGTCATCACATATGGTATCAGAGCTTTGGTTAATCTTTGTTCCAGAATATAACTTATTAATGAACTCGTCAGAAATAGAATTAGAAGTATTCTATGATGAATAATTCATTATAGAAAGGATCAACAATATCCTTGAATGAGTAAGGAAGAATAAAATACACCCCACTTGACACATATACATTCAAATATATGTCTCTATGATGTACAATATCTTTTCTGTTGGCCTGACACTTTGTTTGCTATTTTCAGACATAGAAAAATGAGTGGCAGAAGCAGAAGAAGTAATTATATGGTTCGATAGTCTAATGAGCCAGTTGTGCTCCCACAACCAGGATCAGATATAGAAGCTCTATTAAAGAAGTATCGAAATCTGGGTGGAGTACCATTCTTGGGCAGTGAACCCATTATTCAAACTCAAGCTTGGATGCGTTCCGCTGAGAGAATTATTGAAGGTCTCAAGCTGAAGGATGACCAGAAAAGATTAATGGCATCTTATGCATCTGGTGGGAAACTGTTACTAAGGATAATCCAGAAGGTAACATTAGCTGGGATAGATTAATAGAAATTTTCAATGAAAGATTTATTCCTCCAGAAGCGACTTATCGTCTATATGATGAGTTCTACTATCTGATACAAGGAGATATGACCATTCAGGAGTATCAAGATAAATTCAGCAGACTTTCTCGTTCTTCACCGAAGCTAATTGAAAATCCAAAGAGGAAGAATTTGAGGTTTATTAATGGGCTTCAAAGAAGGTACAAAAATTGGGTAACTATACATGTGAAGCTTCCTTTTTCTGAAATGATATACATGGCTTATCACTATGAGGATCTCGACAGGCAAGGTCTTTTGGACGATGAAGAGGAAGTCAGTTCTAGCAACAAAAGGAAATTTGAAACTGATAGTCCAGAGACAAGTACACAACCTGAGGAAAGTATGACGTCTGAAGGCAGTAAGAAGCCTAAAGTCAGTTGGAAAAAGTTTAAATTTGAGAAAGAACGTATAACGACTGCCACATGTTCAAGCTGCAATAGGCAAGGACATTTGTCGATAAGTTGCAAATCTTGGTACAAATGAGAGAAGGATAAATTTAAATCCAAGAACAAGTTCCAAGAGAATAGAAAATGCAATCTTTGCCATCTGGTTGGTCATGTAAAGCAAGATTGCTGGCTATTAAAGAAATCTGAAGTAGTGCATGTAAATGAAGTGGCAGAGGTTCCTGCACCCTCAGCCAGTCAAGGAAGGCCAGATGTTTTGGAAGGCACGCTTACTGTCAAAAACATTCCAGTTAAAGTACTGTTTGATACAGGTGCGTCCTGAAGCTTTATTGCAAGTAATGCAGATAAGAAATTGGATTTGAAATTGAAAAATCTCAAAGAACCCATCACTTCCCATAATCCGTTTGGGGGTTCCCTCAAACTTAGGAGGATTTGTGGGGCTCCTATTTCTTTTTCCTATTATCGGTTCCCTACCATCTCGATCGTCATGACTTTTATAGAATTTGATATTATTTTGGGATTGGATTGGTTAACCAAATACGAAGCGGAGGTTAAATGCGCCGAGAGAGTTGTTAAGGCAAAGATTAAATTAAGGAATATATAACCATACCATGCGAAGGTCCGAATTCGGATAGAAAAGACTTTTGGTCAGCTCTTGATGTTTCTCCTTCTCAAATAGAACATATTCCTGTCGTCACAGAACAGATTATTATTGTCACAAAAAATATTCCTGTCGTCGAGAACTACGTGGATGTGTTTAAAGAAGTGGATAGCTTAGCTCCGCATAGAGAAATTGATTTCAAAATCGCTTTACACTATTCGAAGAATGACCTTGAAGGAAAAAGAGGAATTAGACAATCAAACTAGACAGCTTGTATGGAAGGGTCTAATCAGGCCTAGTTTCTCTGATTGGGGAGCAGCAGTGATGTTTGTCCCAAAGTCAGACGGTACTTTCAGACTATGTGTGGATTATCATGACGTGAATAAGCAGAAATTAAAGAATATATACTTATTGCCGCGAATTGATGATTTGGTGGATCGATTGAATGGCGTGCAAGTATTTTCAAGGATGGACCTAGCTATAGCTTTCCATCAACTTCGTATTGCCAAGGAATGTGTTCCTCTGATAGCATTCAAAGGTCCTGATTTATTCTATGAGTGGTTAGTAATACCATTCGGCTTATGTAACTCTCCAGCGTATTTTATCGATCTAATGAACAGAGTATTCGGAGAAGTACTGAATAAATTCTTACTGGTTTTCATTAATGACATATTGATCTTCTCTAAGTCAGAGAACGAGCATGCAAAACATTTGGAACAAGTGTTGGAAATTCTCAAAAATAATGTTTTAAAAGCCAAATTTTCCAAATGTATATTCTGGCAAGAAGAAGTCAAGTTCCTTGGTCACGTCATGTCAAAGGAAAGAATTTCTGTGGATCACAGTAAAATCACTGCTATTCAGGATTGGAAACATCCTACTACTACCATAGAAGTCTGAAATTTTCTAGGATTGGCTAGTTATTATCCGAAATTCGTTAAAGATTTTTCAAAGCTATCTGGTCCAATGACGCAGCTTACTAAGAAACTTTCAAGGTTTGAGTGGACTTCCAAGAGCTGAAATTAAGATTGACTACTGCTCCAGTATTAACGATTATCGATGGCAATCAAGATTTGACCATCTATACAGATGCTTCTATAGAAGGTCTTATGCAGTATTAATGCAAAGAGGCCATGTAGTTGCTTATGCTAGCCATCAATTGAAACCGCATGAAAAGAGATATGCAACTCATGATCTTGAGTTGTTAGCCATCATGAAACACCCCACCTCCGTTAAGGTCACTCACAAAGGGAATGCCTTAACTTTGGTGAAGCATTTTAGGAAAAAGATGCAGATAAATTATAAGACAGACAAATAAAGCAGCAAGAAATAAAGTCATTTTATAAACAATATGGTTCAGTCAAGCTTTTACAACAATTGTCTCAATTATACTTAAAAACAATACATAGAACTTCTATCTTGATTCAAAAAAACTTCCAAGTATAAAAGAAGAATAAAAATAATAATGAAATTCCCCAATAAAGCATGAACCAGCCATAGCAGTGGAAGAGAGAGTCCAAAGCAATACATCGACTATCTCCGTGCTTGAAAAAAAAACTGAGCTAAGTGGTAACATTTCCTCCCTGTGAACCTTGGGGGGGGGAACAGAAGAAAAGAGGCAAAACAAACTAGATCAGACATAAGTCTAGTAAGTCCAGTGACTTTCAACATGTAAACAGGCAAAAGCACCATGACATGAATATACTGAATATAAAAAAATAACCTGAGAACAAGGATAACAAGATGACATACGATTAGCATAGATATTGTAACACCCCACGTCCATTAATGTCACTCTCAAAGGGAATGCATTAACTTTCATGGAGTATTATTGATGAATAGAACAGAATATAACAAGACAGAGACATATATTGGTACTTGAAAATTTTCAAAACAACATTTATGGCAGCGGAGAAATAGTTTGATTACAACAACATCATAAACCAACAGAAAAACCAAGTACACTTAGTAACCATCTTGATAATTTGTTTTCTGAGTACATAAAGTAAAAAGCATAACCCCAACACAAGTAGCCATAAAAGAGATGAGCTGAACTTTACTTTCAGCAATACAAGCACTTCCAAAAGAGAGAGAAAGATCCAGATCAAGCTCCACTAGTACTAATCCCACCCTGAGAACCTGGGGAGGGGGGAGGGAAGAAAAGAGGCGAAAACAAAGGGGGTCGGACATAAAGTCTGGCGAGTACCGTAACTTTAACGACATAATTATTAAAGTAATTAGGATAAGGCATAAACTGGTAAAATAAGGAATGACTGTGAAACAAGTGGGCATGACAAAACAAACAAGAGGAATATTCTGGCATTAATCTTGCTCCTAATCACTATAGGATAATTACTATACTGCACTATTACTAGTCACCCTAAAAGTTGATCCCGCCTACTTAACACAATAATCATAATGGTAGTTTCATGTAACCCTAGCTGTCTTCGTAGGTGCCGCCTGCCCCTATCTCCACTAGTTGTACCCACTACCCCCATGCGATCAGCTCCCTAACCCGTAGATACCCGTGCTGGTAACACAGTGGGGTGTATCACTCCCCAAAGTGGCAACCCGATTCCACTAAAGATGCAGGACTTATATCTACACGATGCAACAACGTCTTACGTACTAGCTCGGGCCCACACACGCACATGACCCCATTAGACTTGCGTTGCCACCGTTGACCCATTTTGACTTCTTACAATCAAACCAAATAAGCGTGTCCCATCATCGATCTAACTCGAGCTCACAAAGATACTTAATGGGTTACTGGTTTGAAATGGGTCCCCCATGCTTGACACAAGCTTCCACCTATGCTTGGTCCCCAATAGAATTTTCCACTTAACCCCTTCTTATTCATGTCTTCTTACATGTTTTAAATTTGGTTAAGTGTTTCTAATCGTATTTCACATGCCACCCATGTCACCCACTTAACCCCCATGTCCTACCACATGTTTATCTTGGTTAAGTGTTACTTAGTTCATTCTAATAGTAACCTTGTAAGACCTCCACATTAGACTCCCGATTACGATTGCTGGATTTGCCAGGTGGGTCTGGGCGGTCTTATACCACAAACGTGTCTAACATCGTGTCTTTACAATTGTTACGCATTTAATTTATGCCTTCGACCTTTCACATTAGACTACCGTTTGTGGTTGCTGGATTTTCCGGGCGGGTCCGGGCAGTCTTACACCGCAAACGAGTCTAACCTCGTGTCTTATGCGTTTATTATTACAAATTATTTCACCCCAATTTGAACTAATTATCCCTATTCAAATTGTCAGTAATTTACAAATTAATTATATCCATAATTGTCACCTAAATTATGTCCATACTTTTAAGGTATAAAAATTATACCAATTAATGTCTCAATTTAATTATATGCTTTTAAAGCCATTTTATGCCAATGCAAAATTTACATAATTAATATTTTCCCATTGTCCCCATGCTATTCGTACATTCAAATATGAAAAATGTTAGACTCGCAAATAGTCTAACTTATAAAAAAGAAACATCACAACTTGATTAACACATAAAAATAGATCTAATTTGCAAATAGGAATTATAATATAAAATTGCATAGCCAATAATTTGCATAGACAATGGTCATATAGAATCATATATTTTCATAAACTACCATGGATTTAAATATAGATTTAAACATGAAATTGTGAACTTGCATATATAAATTATGGGTCTCACCTAACTTGCATATGTGAATATAATTTTCACCTAAAAATGTGAATATAGTTTTTCACCTAAACTAGCATAAGGATTTCTACCACTTGCATAAAATTTATCACATGTTTTTGCATATAAACTAGCATATGTATATACTTGAGTCACATATAAACTTGTGTATAATTCACATATAGGCTTGCATAAGATTCATATTCAAACTAACATACAATTTAACATCCCAAACTTGCATAAAATTCACATACGAAATAGCATATGATTTATCATCCAAACTTGCATAAGATTCACATATGAATTAACATATGATTTAACATCCAAACTTGCATAAGATTCACATATGAATTAACATATGATTTAACATCCCAAACATACATAAAATGAATCAAGTTAAATACGAAATAGATCTACCAACATAAGATAACAAAGTTAAACAACATCACGTGATTCAACAGACATGTTCTCAAAGTCCAAGTACAACCCATCATAATTAATTTAGTAATTATATTGTGAAAGAAATAGTACTCACAAAGATTGGTTAGAGAAGAGAATGATATGTTCATCTTATGAATTGGATTTTTGATGTTAAATCCTAAGCTTTTGGAAGGAGAACTATCGTAGTAGCAGCATGGTGGCCATGAGACAAATTTTTGTTTAGGTTTAGGGTTTGAGTCTAGGCACTGTTTTATAGAAGTTTGAATCAACCTGAGCCGTTGGATTATCATAAGAGCAATCCCAACCATCCGGACTAGTTAGAGTTATCTAGAACAACCACATCAGCCTATTGACTCAGCACAGAGTCAGAAATCGTCACATTTCAGATCTGCCCAGGGGGGGTAGGTCGACCCCTAGGTCGACCCCCTAGTCGACTTGTATGGGTAGGTCGACCCCCTGGTCGACCTGGCCCTTGGGTGGGAGAATTCCCGCCTAGCCTGCTCCCCCGTTTGAATTCAAATTTTGAATTTATTATTCTGAACTATTTTAATTTATATAAAATCACTGAAACTTCCGAGGGCCATAACTTCCTCATATGATGTCTGATTTACGAAAACTTGGACTCTATTCCAAGAAGAATTTCGAGACGAACACAACGGCGTAACCCGTTTGTCTTAATTCTTACTTTAATAATTAAGTATTATTAGCATAATTTTAATATTCACAGAAAATATAGGGTGTTGCATTCAACCTTGCTTAAAGGATTTCACCCCCGAAATCTCCAAGTGAAGGATAATGTATATCCTAACATCCAATCATCCATCTACTCAACCATCAAACACAGGCATCCATTATCCTTACAAGATTTCTAATGTCGTATGAAGATATGCAAAAAGTGTGTGTATATGTTCCTTATCTATGCGAAATCAGGCGGTCCACTGAATCAGTTGACCTCCTTAATGCAAATCATGATAGTGCCATGCGTCCATTATGCATGCAAAAGAATCCTAACGATACATATTACTTCTACATGTGTGCACAACCATTCATCAAAATGCAACATCCATATGATAACACAACCATTATACATCCATTAATTTAAATATGCACACACATTTATATGCAATGTGAAAGTGATTGAGCCGATCTAGTGCCTAAAGTGTGTGTACATGCATCCACGAGCTACCATTAGCAACCACTTGCAACCACTCGCAACCATCAATCATAACATGTTTCAAATACATGTTTACATCCATCGGTTTCTACCTAAGGAGAAAGAGTAGTACCGAGGAGGTATACTTAAAAGATAGATATAAGCATGAATAAACTTATGGAAAAAGAGATCAAGGAGGTACCCTTAAAGAGAAAAGGGTAGGCTGCGCGTATTTTCCTCTCAGTTTCCCAAGTCGCGTCTTACTCAGCATCACTCCATTGAATTTTAACAAGCTTGACGTCACGGTTGCGTAGCTTTTTGCCTTCCGTACCCAAGATACGAGTTGGAACTCTTCTCATAGTCGCTTCTCATTCCATTTCTACTTCCTCTAGTATACTTGGCTCCATCACTTCCACAGATTCATGTAAGCACTTTCATAGTTGAGAAACATGAAAAACATTATGAACTCCAGCCAGTCTCTCTGGTAGCTCTACTCTGTAAGCCATCATCCCAATCCTTTCAATGATAGGAAATGGTCCTACAAATATTGGTACTAGCTTTCCTACGGACCCAAAGTGACATTACTCAAAGGAGATACTTTAAGGAACACCCTATATCCAACCTTAAACTCAAGGTCGGTCCTTCTTTTGTCTGCGTTGGACTTCTGTCTATCTTGTGCAGCCTTCATACATCTTCTTATCAAGTCCACCTTTTCTGAGGTTTCTCTAATCATGTCTGGCCCAAGTACGAGCTTGTCTGTAGACTCCCACCAACAAGTTGGTGATCGGCATGGTCTTCTATATAAAGCTTCGAAGGGCTCCATGCCTATAGTGGCTTGGTAGCTATTGTTTTAAGTGAATTCTACCAATGGAAGTGATCCTCCCATGTCCCTCCAATGTCAAGAATGTACAATCTCAAGAGGTCTTCCAATACTATGTTCACCCTTTCTGTCTGACGATTGGTTTGGGGGTGATAGGCCGTGCTTAAGCATAATTGTGTGCCTACAGCCTCTTGCAAACTTTTTCAAAACTCGCTCGTAAAGATAGGATCTCGATCGCTCACTATGTTGGAGGTTATCCCATGGAGTCGAACTATTTATTTAAGATAAATGGATGTTAGGGACGAGGCAGTCCTTCTACTTTCAAAAGGTATAAAGTGAGCGCTTTTAGTGAGCCTGTCCACTATTACCCAAATATTGGTATTGCCCCTTCTTGACCTAGGCAACCCATCAACAAAGTCCATTGAAATGCTATCCCACTTCCACTGCGGGACCTTTAGGGGATGAAGCAGACCACCAGGCTTCTTCTGCTCTGCTTTGACTTGTTGGCATATCAAGCACTTAGCAACGAACTCAGCTACATCACTCTTCATGCCATTTCAAAAGAAAACCCTTTTTATATCCTTATACATCTTGTCTCCGCTTGGGTGTATGGTTAACTTAGAATGGTGTGCTTCTTCGAGAATCATCTTCACTAAATCCCTTACTTGTGGGACGCATAGCCTTTCATCCCGTCTCAACCAACCCTTATCATCGATGGAGTATCTAGTGAGGTGACTAGAAGTCTCACCCTAATTAGCTTATTCATCATGTCAACTAGTTGAGGGTCTTCTCGTTGCGCGGTTCCTATTGAGCCCAAAAGAGTAGGTCGCACCTCTGACGATGCTAATAGACCAGGCATAATTTCATAGGAGGGACTAAAGTTAAAGTTTGCTATATACCCCAAGCTTTGCCTTTCTACAAAGAGAGGACTCAAGGTCAGCTTCTTCCTACTTAAGGCATCTGCTACCACATTACCCTTGCCTGGAGTATAGGAAATCTCAAAATCATATGAGGCCAGAAATTCCATCCACCTTCACTGTCTTAAGTTAAGATCTTTCTATGAGAAAAGGTACTTCAACGGTTTATGGTCAGTATACAATTCAAACTTCTCACCTAGGAGATATTGGCGCCAAGACTTAAGCGAAAAGACGATGGCAGCCAACTCTAGATCGTGTGTTGGGTAGTTTTTCTCATGTACTTTCAATTGCCTGCCTCCATAAGCTACTACCATCCCTTCTTGCATCAAGACAACACCTAGTCCCATGCCACATGCATCCGTGTATACGGTAAACATCGTGCTCCCATCTGGCAATGTCAGAACTGGGGTTGTTGTTAGAGCCCTTTTCAAATGTTGGAAAGCAATATCGCAATCCAAATCCCAAGCGAAAGTTAGGTTCTTCTTTGTTAATCTTGTGAGTGGAGATGAGATTTTTGCAAAATCTTTAATGAACTTTCGGTAAATGCCCGTTAGCCCGAGGAAGCTCTGGACTTCAGTTGCATTTCGTGGAACCTTCCAATCTTGCATTGCAACTATTTTTGCGGGGTCCACAGCTAACCCTTCTTTGGACACCACATGTCCAAGAAACCTCACTTCTTCTCTCCAGAAATGGCATTTGGAGAATTTGGCTTTCAGCTGATGTGTAATAAGAGTATCCATGACTTCCCTTAAATGCAAAGCATGCTCTTCTTCATTCTACAAGAAGATCAAAATGTCGTCTACGAAGACCACCACAAACTTATTAAGGAATTCTCTAAACACCCTACTCATCAAGTCAACGAAGTAAGCAGGTGCGTTTATCAAGCTGAAAGGCATGATAAGCCATTTGAAGAAACCATCCAGGGTTTTGAACGCGGTCTTATCAATGCTGTCTTCAGCCACTCTTAGCTGATGGAACCTGGTAGCCAAATCTAGTTGGGAGAAAACAGGTGCACCTACAAGCTGATCAAACAAGTCATCTATTCTTGGAAGTGGGTTCTTATTCTTCTTGGTCAGCTTGTTTAGCTCCCTATAATCAACGCATAGGCGAAGTGAACCATCCGCTTTGGTTGCGAATACTACTGGACCACCACATTCAGAAATGCTTCGCCTTATAAACCCATTTTCGAGCAGCTCTTTGACATGCTTACTGAGCTCTTTTCTCTCCCTTGGAACCATGTGTCTAACAGGTAGAGCTACGGATTTTACATTATCAACTAGGTATATGCGGAAGTCTATCTCCTGCTTCGGAAGTAAGCCCTTCACTTCTTCAAATACATCTGGGTATTCATGGACTACTTTAACAGACTGCTAGTTTTTGACAGACGCATCAAGAGATTCTAGGTAGTTAAGCATAACAGAATGTATGGGATTACAAGAGATTTTGAGAGTGTTGCCAAGGCGAGTCATAAGTCTAACCACTCTCTTTTCCCAATCGAGGATGACACCATTACTGGATAACCAATCCATGCCTAGAATCAATCCATAGCCCGTGAAGCCAAGAATAAAGTCGTTGCATTCAAACTCAACGCTCAAGATAGACACTCTCAAATCCCGACAAATCATTGAAAGATGAGACGAACTACCAATAGGATTTAAGACTACTATGGGATCTGTTACTAGACTAGTATTTAGGTGTAGTGTTTCAACTAACGAAGCAGACACAAACGAGTGTGAAACGCCAGAATCAAACAAAGTAGAACATGATGATCAAACATAAAAACCAAACTTTCAATAGAAATGTTTTTACCTCTCTCCGGTCCTGGTGCCATGAGAGCATGAACTTGACCTCTTGCCTACCCTGGTGCCATGAGAGCCTGAAACTGCCCTCCAGAAGTAGACCTAGTCCTCTGCCCTTGTCCTTATCTTCTCGGGCAGTCTTTGATCAAATGCCCTGCCTCACCACGGTTTAAGCAGTTGGTCTTCTTCCTACAGTCCTTGCTCAAATGGCCTGGTGTTCCACAATTAAAGCATCTTTTCTTCCCTTTGCTATTGTTGTCCTTACCACCTTTCTTAGATTGCTGTTGTGGCTTCTTTTGATTCCCTTTCTTTTCTGGTGCCTTATTAGCATTAGTGCCTTTCTCCTATTCATGCATAAGCGCCATGTCAACCAGTTTCTCAAAGGTAGCCCCCATAGGAATGTGGGTCATAGCTAACCCATGTAGCGGCTCATTCAAACCTTTAACGAATCTCAGGGCCTTCTTTTCATGTGTGTTTACCAAGTCTAAGCCAAACCTCGCCAACCGATTGAACTTGTTGACGTACTCCTTTACTGATAAATTCCCCTGCTTCAATGCCAAGAATCTTTCCATGTATAAATTCTCTTCTGCTCGTGAGAGAAATTTCATCTCGAACCTACGTCTGAAATCCGTCCACGTCTCCACTGGACGCTCTCCATTTGTGACCTCCCACAAAAACGAGGCTTCGTCCTTCATTAACCAAGAAGCCAATTGGACCTTCCTTCCATCTTCTACCTCGAAGATACCAAACAAGTCTTCTACCTCCTTAAGCCAATTTCGAGCTTCAACAAACGTCTCTAATCCATGAAAAGGTTTTCCGCCCATTGCTCGAAAGTCTTTGCATATCTTTGAAAAAGTGTCAACACGAGGAGGGGGAGGAGGAGGAGCGGCTGCAGCTGGGGGAGGAGGGATGTCTGTTGGGCCTATCGCGGTGGCCCTAGCCTCCAGATACCTTCTGAACCAGGTTGGTATTGGTATTCCCTCGGGTATCTCGGGTAACCCAGACATACTGAAAAGAAAAGGAAGAGATTCAAAACGGAGAATTCGAAAGAAAGATATATGGCTCTTGGGGTTATATTTTTTAAAACAAACTTTTCTCTTGAAAATACTCTGCTTAAAACATACTTTTGAAAGTATTTCTTTATAAAACGCTTTTGAAAAACAGTTTTTCAAAATCTCTTATCTGTTCTGTTAACCTTCAGCTCTGATACCACGTGTAACACCCCACGTCCATTAATGTCACTCTCAAAGAGAATGCATTAACTTTCATGGAGTATTATTGGTGAATAGAACAGAATATAAGAAGACAGATACATATACTGGTACTTGAAAATTTTCAAAACAACATTTATTATAGCGGAGAAATAGTTTGATTACTACAACATCATAAACCAATAGAAAAACTAAGTACACTCAGTAACCATATTGATAATTTGTTTTATGAGTACATAAAGTAAAAAAGCATAACCCCAACACAAGTAGCTATAAAAGAGATGAGCTGAACTTCACTTTCAACAATCCAAGCACTTCCAAAAGAGAAAGAAAGATCCAGATCAAGCTACACTAGTACTAGTCCCACCCTGAGAACCTGGGGGAGGGGGAAGGGAAGAAAAGAGGCGAAAACAAAGGGGGTCAGACATAAAGTCTGGCGAGTACCATAACTTTAACGATATTATTATTAAAGTAATTAGGATAAGGCATAAACTGGTAAAACAAGGAATGACTGTGAAACAAGTGGGCATGACAAAACAAACAAGAGGAATATTCTGGCGTTAATCTCGCTCCTAATCACTATAGGATAATTACTATACTGCACCATTAATAATCACCCTAAAAGTTGACCCCGCCTACTGAAAACGATAATCATAATGGTAGTTTCGTGTACCCCTAGCTGTCTTCGTAGGTGCCGCCTGCCCCTATCTCCACTAGTTGTACCCACTACCCCCATGCGATCGGCTCCCTAACTCGTAGATACCTGTGCTGGTAACACAACGGAGTGTATCACTCCCCAATGTGGCAACCCGGTACCACTAAAGATGCACGACTTATATCTACATGATGCAATAACGTCTTACCTACCAGCTCGGGCCCACGCACACACATGACCTCGTTGGACTTGCGTTGCCACCGTTGACATATATTGACCTCTTACAATCAAACCCAATAAGCATGTCCCATCCTCGATCTAACTCGAGCTCACAAAGATATTTAATGGGTTACTGGTTTGAAATGGGTCCCCCATTGTTGACACAAGCTTTCCACCTATGCTTGGTCCCTACTAGAATTTTCCACTTAACCCCTTCTTATTCATGTCTTCTTACATGTTTTAAATTTGGTTAAGTGTTTCTAATCATATTTCACATGCCACCCATGTCACCCACTTAACCCCCATGTCCCACCACATGGATATCTTGGTTAAGTGTTACTTAGTTCATTCTAACTGTAACCTTGTAAAACCTCCCACATTAGACTCCCGTTTGCCGTTGCTGAATTTGCCGGGCGCGTCCGGGCAGTCTTATACCACTAAAATGTCTAACCTCGTGTCTTTACAATTGTTATGCATATAATTTATGCCTTCGACCTCTCACATTAGACTACTGTTTGTGGTGGCTGGATTTGCTGGGCGGGTCTGGGCAGTCTTACACCATAAACGAGTCTAACCTCGTGTCTTAGGCGTTTATTATTACAAATTGTTTCACCCCAATTTGGATTAATTATCCCTATTCAAATTGTCAATAATTTCCAAATTAATTATGCTCACCTAAATTATGTCCATACTTTTTACGTATAAAAATTATACCAATTAATGTCTCAATTTAATTATATGCTTTTAAAGACATTTCATGCCAATTCACAATTTACATAATTAATATTTTTCCATTGTACCCACGCTATTCGTACGTTCTAATATGAAATATGTTAGGCTTGCAAATAGTCTGACTTATAAAAAATAAACATCACAACTTGCTTAACACATAAAAATAGATGTAACTTGCAAATAGGAATTATAACATAAAATTGCATAGCCAATAGTTTGCGTAGACAATGGTCATATAGAATCATATATTTGCATAAACTACCATGGATCTAAATATAGATCTAAACATGAAATTGTGAACTTGCATATATAAATTATGGGTCTCACCTAACTTGCATATGTGAATATAATTTTCACCTAAAAATGTGAATATAATTTTTCACCTAAACTAGCATATGGGTTTCTACAACTTGCATATGAATTTATCACATGTTTTTGCATATAAGCTAGCATATGCATATATTTGATTCACATATAAACTTGTGTATAATTCACATATAGACTTGCATAAGATTCATACTAAAACTAACATACAATTTAACACCCCAAACATGCATAAAATTCACATACGAATTAGCATATGATTTAACATCCAAACTTGCATAAGATTCACATATGAATTAACATATGATTTAACATCCCAAACTTGCATAAAATGAATCAAGTTAAATATGAAATAGATCTACCAACATAAGATAACAAAGTTAAACAACATCACGTGATTCAACAGACATGTTCTCATAATCCAATTACAACCCATCATAATTAATTTAGTAATTATATTGTGAAAGAAATAGTACTCACAAAGATAGGTTAGAGAAGAGAATGATTTGATCGTATTTTGAATTGAAAGTCTGACTTGCTAAATCCTAAGCTTTAAGAAGGAGAACTATCCTAGCAGCAGTATGGTGTCCATGAGACAAATTTTTGTTTAGGTTTAGGGTTTGAGTCTAAGCACTCTTTTATAGAAGTTTGAATCAACCTAAGCCATTGGATTATCATAGGAGAAATCCCAACCATCCAGACTAGATAGAGTTATCTAGAACATCCATATCAGCCCTAGTGACACAGCACAAAGTTAGAAATCATCATATTTCAGATCTCCCCGAGGGGGTGGGGGTGGGTAGGTTGACCCCCAGGTCGACCCCTGGTCGACCTGTTTGGGTAGGTCGACCCCTAGTCGACCTGGCCCTTGGGCGGGAGAATTCCCGCCCAGCCTGCTCCCCTGTTTGAATTTGAATTTCGAATTTATTATTCTGAACTATTTTAATTTATATAAAATGACTGAAACTTCCGAGGGCCATAACTTCCTCATACGAAGTCCGATTTACGAAAACTTGGACTCCATTCCAAGAAGAATTTCGAGACAAACACAATGGCGTAACCGGTTTCCCTTAATTCTTAATTTAATAATTAAGTATTCTTAGGATTCTTAATTTTAATATTCATAGAAAACTAAGTGTGTTACAGAAATGATAAGGTAAGATAAACTAAATGCACTTCTACTCTTTCTCTGCTTCGTTACTACCCTGTTATTCCAATTTCTTTATCTCTGCACCACCTAACTAGTGTCTCAACTAGTAATCTGTATAAAATGATCATATGATAGTGTGATCCCAATCCCCCACAATTATGGTAGCCTTCAGGTGTACATCTAGTTTGAGGATCTTACCTCAATCAGCCTAATTTCCAGGAAGATATTATTAGATGTACCCTTACTACCCTATCGATTGGCTCCTTACTCGTATTAATTTTCCTTGTGTCTGTGTCAATCGGCCCTCTCTTGCATGTAGATACCCTATGCTGGTCCCACCATAAGGTGTATCAATCCTTATGATAACGACCTGACACGATTCAAGATGCACAGTGTATAACTACTGGAAGCCAGTGCCTGCTTTTTCCCACTCTGGAGTACGTGCACACCCGCAAACCGTCGGAACCTACACTGACGTACCCCCTGCCGCTATTTTGACCGCTTATAATCAGCCCAGTAAGTGTGCCCCACCCTGCCTAGTTTCAGGGTACCTTGTTACACCTATGTGGGTTACTACTGAAATGGGTCCCCGTTACTAGGGTTTCTTACTGGTTAAGTTTGTTGGCCTATATTTACTTATATTACCCACCAACCCGATATGTACTTAACCCTCCCACTGATTCAAACAAGTTTACTTAATGGTTAAGTTTGTGGGCCTATATTTACTAATATTACCCACCAAACCGATATGTACTTAACCCTCCCACACATTATGTCATATTGGTTAAGTGTTGTCCATTCATGTTAACTTAAACCACCCACTCATCATGTCATGTTGGTTAAGTGTTTCTTATTAACCATTCTCACTCGTCATGTTGGATTGGTTAAGTGTTTCCTATTAACTTAACCCTGTCCATTCATCATGTTATATTGGTTAAGTATTTCCCATTAACTTAACCCCATTTGTTCATTAAGTTACATTGGTTAAGTGTATCTTATTAACTTAACTCCATGCGTTCATCATGCTGTATTGGTTAAGTGTCATCAAATCAATTCAAATTAACTTAACCCACCCACTTGTCATGTTACACTGGTTAAGTGTTGCCTTCTTGTGTTAACTTAACCCTTCAACGCATCATGTTATATTGGTTAAGTGTTGCTCTCTTGTTTTAACTTAACCCTACCTATTCATCATGTCATGTTGGTTAAGTGTTCTAAATCTACTTAACCCCATCTTCTTGTCTACTTAACATGTTATAACGGTTAAGTGTTCTAAATTTACTTAACCCCATCTTCTTGTCTAATTAACATGTTATAACGGTTAAGTGTTGCCTTAGTTAACTTAACCCTACCATTCTTAACATGTGTTGTTCATTAGCATTAATTGATTTACTAATGCACCAACATCTCACATTAGATCTACGTTGTTGCGGTTACTGGATGTGCCGGGCGGTTCCGGGCAGTTTTACACCACAACTCAATCTAACCTTGGGTTTTTCTTGGGCATGATGCATTAACCTTTCACATTAGATAGGTGTTGTTGCGGTTACTAGATGTGCCGGGCGGTTCCGGGCAGTTTTACACCACAACTCAATCTAACCTCGGGTTTTTCTTGGGCATGATGCACTAACCTCTCACATTAGATAGGTGTTGTTGCGGTTACTGGATGTGCCGGGTGGTTCTGGGCAGTTTTACACCGCAACTCAATCTATCCTCGAGTTAAGCATATTTATCTTTTAGCATATTTACCATACATGTCCAAGCCTAGATTTTATATGCTAATTATCCCAAACTCACAAAACTAGTCATGTTCCAATTCTCAAGTTATACCCCAACAAAGTTGATTGCAAGTTATGCCTCACAAATTCAAATTCAAGTTATTACTCAAAACAGGTTACACCCAATTTTCCCAAATTTGTATTAAAAGTCATGCCCCCAAAAATCTCAATATAACGCCTGCCTTAAGGTTTAGTCATATTGCACCGTGCAAAATATTCTCCAAAAACCCCCAATCATGATTCATATTATAAACTATGCCAAATTATAGACTTTAATTATAGTGCGTGCCAATTTACCCAAAATCCCAATTTAGGCGTGTTCACATTTAACAGTTATCCCTATCTTACTTCAGGTTTCCATGCCTAAGCCATATGTCACAATAATCTCCTTCTTCCAAGTCATAAACTATCATATATAATATGCCCCAATTTTAGATCTTAAACCACAACATGTACTATGCCTTACATGTTTACAGTTTAATTTACGCCCCAAATCCCAAGTCATATATCCAATATATTTTATGCCTCAAATCTCATGTAATTTGTTCGATACACTTTATGTTTTAAATACAACATGTGTTATGTCCTCAAATCAGTTACAAATCAGTTATGCTCAATTATACATAATTTAATACTTTTCCAAATTTTAGCGCTCGCCATGTCCAAATCATATATTATGCCCAAATTTTTTTTCCAACGTACGTTCATCTC
Source organism: Allium sativum (assembly GCA_030737875.1). Classification (NCBI taxonomy): domain Eukaryota; kingdom Viridiplantae; phylum Streptophyta; class Magnoliopsida; order Asparagales; family Amaryllidaceae; genus Allium; species Allium sativum. The sequence continues at coordinate 44,257,548 of CM060925.1, forward strand.
TTATGAGATTCTCCTCTGGCTCGCAGTAGCCTGGCTATAAAAACAAAAAGGGAAGAAGGAAAGAAGAGACAAAGAATGGACACAATAATATCAATGAGATAGATCCGATGGATATACAAAGACAGATAGAAACAGGCATTATCTCAGATTCAAATTTATTACATTGTCAGAATCACAATTGAATTTTACTTCTGAAAGTAACATGAACTTACGAATTACAGAATGGTCTTGAATTCTGAAACTGAAAAGCTATCCCTTGACGAAGACTGTTGATTTTCTAATTTAGATTGGATTTGTAGCTTCTAACTTGCTTTCTAGTTTGCTACCTAGTTGGAGAAGAATGGTGGCTATGCTAAGTTGACCATGGACAGCATGGTGGCTCCTTGGAATGAAATTGTGTGGTTTAGGGTTTAGGGTTGAGGGTTAGGGTTGCTTATATAGAAGTTAAGATTTATGTGAGCCGTTAGATCAACCTAGGAGTAATTAGAACCATTAAGACAAGATAGAGCTATCCAGAAACCGCCACCTATGCCCTAGTGACTCAGCAACAAGTCAGAAATCGTCACTGTTTGGATCAGGGCGAGGGGGTCGACCCCTATAGGGGGGTCGACACCCCAGTCGACACCCCTATTTGGGGGTCGATACCTATGTCGACCCCCCGGGGGAGTCGACCCCTATGGGTGAGAATTTTCCCGCACAACTGATTCACGTGATTTTCAAAATTCGAACTGTTTTGTTTATTTAATTATATAATTTTCTGATTTAACATGAAATCTTCTGAACTCCATAACTTCTTCATAGGGAGTCCGATTTACGCAAACTCGGACTCTATCTCAACCAGAATTCCGAGACGAACGCAATGACGTAACCCGTTTCCCTTAATTCTTACTTTTAAAATTAAGTATTCTTTAATCCGTTACCTTAATATTCACGGGAAATACGGGGTGTTACATTCTCCCCTCCTTTAAAGGATTTTGTCCCCGAAATCTCCAAGTCAAGAAGAATGTATCCTAACATCCATCTACTCAACCATTCAATCATATGCATCCATTGTCCTTAAAAATATTTCTAATGCTTTTCATGAACATATGCATAGTGTGTGTGTACATGTCCTTATCTAATGCAAAATCAGGCAGTCTACTGATTCAGTTGACCTCCTTGATGCGAATTATGTTAGTGCCATGAGTCCATCATGTATGCAATTATTCCTTATTGTACTTTATAACTTCTACATGAGTGCGTAATCATTCATACAATTGCAACATCCATATGATAACACATCAAGCTTCAATTCATATATATATAAATTCACTCATGCATATGCAATATGAAAGTGACTAAGCCGATCTAGTGCCTAATGCGTGTATATGCATCAACGAGCAACCACTAGCAAACACTTACATCCACTTGCATCCACCAAACATAACATGTCTCAAACACATGTTTACATCCATTGGCTTCTACCTAAGGATCGAGGATAGGATCGAGAGGATATACCTAAAAGATAAAGACTAGCAAATAAACTTTACTAAAAAGAGAGATCAAGGATATACCCGTAAAAAGGGTATGATGCGCGTATCTAGTCTTCAATCTTCTAAGTCGCATCTTCTTGAGCTTAGTTCCATATTGCTCTGATTGTCTTAACTTCATTATTGCGTAGCTTCTTTATTTTTGTTCCCAAAATATGCGTTGGAACTCATTTCACTATCACATCTCGTTCCACCTTTTCTTCTTATAGTATACTTAGCACTACAACTTCTGCCGTGTCATGCTAGCATTCGCAGAACTATCTCTTGAAATTAAACAGATGTTAACCATGTTACCAAATGTATATACTAAGATGATTAGATTCTTCTTCGTCAATCTAGTAAGTGAGGCCGATACCTATGTAAAATCCTTAATTAACTTCCTATATTATCCCGCTAGTCCAAGAAAGCTTCTTACCTCTGTTGCATTCCTTGGGACCTTCCAGTCTTGCACTGCAATACTTTTGCGGGATCTACTACTATCCCTTAGTTGGGCACCACATGTCCTAGAATCCTTACATCTTCTCTCCAAAATTAAATTTTTGGAGAACTTCGCCTTAAGTTGATACGCTTGGAGGGTATCTGAGACTTCCCTTAGATGCAAAGCATGTTCTTCCTCATTCCAAAATATCATCTATGCACAAGCGAAGTGAACCTCCCGCCTTTGTAACGAAAATGATTGGAGCACCCTATTCATAAATACTTCGCCTTATGAACCCTTTTTCGGGTAACTCTTTTACTTGTTTACTTAGCCCTTCCTTTCCCTTGGATTCATGTGTCGTACAGGTAATGCAACTGGTTTTGCATTGTCAACTAGATATATGCGGAAGTCTACCTCACGTTTTAAGGGATAAACACCTAACCTGATCAAAAACATCTGCGTACTCATTGACTACTCCAATGGATCGCAAATCGTAGATAGATGCATCAAGTGATTCTAGGTAGCTAAGATAAACTGATCCCTTAGGATCTCACGAAATCTCGAGGGTATTCCAAAGGCAAGTCGAAAGTCTAACTACCCACATTTCACAATTTCTAGCTAACCAATCCATGCGTAGAATCAACCCATAGCCCACGAAACTAAAAACATAAGCATTACACTTAAACTCAGTACTTAACATAGCTATTCTCAAATACTTAAAAACCAAAGATAAACGAGCCGAACCACCAACCGGATTTGAGACAATAATGGGATCTTCTACTATACAAATACTAAGGTGCAAAGACTCAACTATGGAAGTAGATATAAATGAATGTAAAGCGCTAAAATCAAAAAGAGTACTAATAGGATGATCAAAAAGAAAAACTAGACTTTTTCAACAGAAACTTTACTACCTCTCTCTCTCTCAGGTACGCTGGCGATGAGAGCATGCACTTGTCCTCCTGAAAATCCTGTCCTTAGTTCTCGCCATTGTCCTAAATTATATGACCCATTATAAAGACACTTCCTCTTGTCTTAGGTTTTCCTATTCTTTTTTCCCTTCTTTGTAAACCAAGTCTATATCCATGAGTTCCTCATCCTTGGGTTGTGCTCCTTAGCCAAACTCCCTCATTCGCATCTTTGCTATCTTTGTGTAACTGGTTGACAAGTCTCTTGAAAGCTGCCTCCATCGCATAGGCTTGAAAGAGAATTAGCCGCATGTGAAACTATTGCGGCTATAGATGGAAGTTGGGCACTTCTTTGCCCTTTGACAGATGTCATAGTCTCATACAGCCTATGGAACCATGCCGCGATGAGGTTACCTCCCAGAAAGCCAGGAGCCCTGGAGACTCAGGAAAGAAGGAAACAATGAGTCAAACAGAGGATCAAAAGATGGTGCATATGGCTTTGGGTAATATGCCTTTAAAACAAAACTTTTCTTTTGAAAATTCTTCTTTTAAAACCGTTTTGAAAATAATTTTTCAAATCTTTTATCTGATCCGGTAACCTTCAGCTCTGATACCAAGTGAAACACCCCACCTCCGTTAAGGTCACTCACAAAGGGAATGCCTTAACTTTGGTGGAGCGTTTTAGGTAAAAGATGCTGATAAATTACAAGATATACAAATAAAGCAGCGGGAAATAAAGTCATTTTATAAAAAATGTGGTTCAGTCATGCTTTTACAACAATTGTCTCAATCATACTTAAAAACAATACATAGAACTTCTGTCTTGATTCAAAAAAACTTCCGAGTATAAAAGAAGCATAAAAATAACAATGATATTCCCCAATAAAGCATGAACCAGCCATAACAGTGGAAGAGAGAGTTCAAAGCAATACATCGACTATCTCCGTGCTTGGAAAGAAAACTGAGCTAAGTGGTAACATTGTCTCCCTGTGAACCTAGGGGGGAATGGAAGAAAAGAGGCGAAACAAACTAGATCAGACATAAGTCTGGTAAGTCCAGTGACTTTCAGCATGTAAAAAGGAAAAAGCATCATGACATGAATAAATTGAATATAAGAAAATACTGTGAGAACAAGGATAACATACGATTAGCATAGATATGATAAGGCAAGATAAATTGGATGCACTTATACTCTTTCTCTGCTTCGCTACTACCCTGTTATTCCGATTTCTATATCTCTGCACCACCTAACTAGTGTCTTAACTAGTAATCTATATAAAATGATCATATGATAGTGTGATCCCAATCCCCCACAATTGTGGTAGCCTTTAGGTGGACATCTAGTATGAGGATCTTACCTCAATCAGCCTAATTGCAATGAAGATGTTAGATGTACCCTTATTACCCTATCGATTGGCTCCTTACTCGTATTAATTTCCTTGTGTCTGTGTCACTCGACCCTCTCTTGCGTGTAGATACCCTGTGCTGGTCCCACCATAAGGTGTATCAATCCTTATGATAGCGACCCGACACGATTCAAGATGCACAGTGTATAACTACTGGTACCCAGTGCCTGCTTTTTCCCACTCCGAAGTACGTGCACGCCCATAAACCGTCGGAACCTACACTAACATACCCCCTGCCGCTATTTTGACCTCTTATAATCAGCCCAGTAATCGTGCCCCACACTGCCTAGTTTCAAGGTACCTTGATACATCTATGTGGGTTACTGCTGAAATGAGTTCCTATTACTAGGGTTTCTTACTGGTTAAGTTAGTGGGCCAATATTTATTAATATTACCCACCAACCCGATATGTACTTAACCCTCCCACCGATTCAAACATGTTTACTTAATGGTTAATTTGTGGGCTTATATTTACTAATGTTACCCACCAACCCGATATGTACTTAACCCTCCTACACATTATGTCATATTGGTTAAGTGTTGTCCATTCATGTTAACTTAACCCACCCACTCATCATGTCATGTTGGTTAAGTGTTTCTTATTAACCCTTCTCACTCATCATGTTGGATTGGTTAAGTGTTTCCTCTTAACTTAACCCCATCCATTCATTATGTTATATTGGTTAAGTATTTCCCATTAACTTAACTTCATTTGTTCATCAAGTTACATTGGTTAAGTGTATCTTATTAACTTAACCCCACGCGTTCATCACGCTATATTGGTTAAGTGTCATGAAATCAATTCAAGTTAACTTAACCCACCCACTTGTCATGTAACACTGATTAAGTGTTGCCTTGTTGTGTTAACTTAACCCTTCCACGCATCCTGTTATATTGGTTAAGTGTTGCTCTCTTGTTTTAACTTAACCCTACCTATTCATCATGCAATGTTGGTTAAGTGTTTTAAATTTACTTAACCCCATCTTCTTGTCTAATTAACATGTTATAACGTTTAAGTGTTCTAAATTTACTTAACCCCATCTTCTTGTCTAATTAACATGTTATAACGTTTAAGTGTTCTAAATTTACTTAACCCCATCTTCTTGTCTAATTAATATGTTATAACGGTTAAGTGTTGCCTTAGTTAACTTAACCCTACCATTCTTAACATGTCTTGTTCATTAGCATTAATTGATTTATTAATGCACTAACCTCTCACATTAGATCAATGTTGTTGCGGTTACTGGATGAGCCTGGCGGTTCCGGGTAGTTTTACACCACAACTCAATATAACCTTGGGTTTTTCTTGGGCATGATGCACTAACCTCTCACATTAGATAGGTGTTGTTGCGGTTACTGGATGTGCCGGGCAGTTCCGGGCAGTTTTACACCACAACTCAATCTAATCTCGGGTTTTTCTTGGGCATGATGCACTAACCTCTCACATTAGATAGGTGTTGTTGCGATTACTAGATGTGCCGGACGGTTCCGGACAGTTTTACACCGCGACTCAGTCTAACCTCAGGTCAGGCATGTTTATCTTTTAGCATATTTACCATACATGTCCAAGCCTAGACTTTATATGCCAATCATCCAAAACTCACAAACTAGTCATGTTTCAATTCTCAAGTTATACCCCAACAAACTGATTACAAATTATTCCTCTCAAATTCAAAATCAAGTTATTACTCAAAACAGGTTACACCCAATTTTCCCAAATTTGCATTAACAGTCATGCCCCAAAAATCTCAATATAACGCCTGCCCTAAGGTTTAATCATATTGCACCATACAAAATATTCTCCAAAAACCCCGAATCATGATTCATAGTATAATAATTACAGTGCGTGCCAATTTACCCAAAATCCCAATTTAGGCGTGTTCACATTTAACAGTTATCCCTATCTTACTATATGTTTTCATGCCTAAGCCATATGTCACAATAATCTCCTTCTTCCAAGTCATAAACTATCATATATAATATGCCCCAATTTTAGGTCTTATACCACAACATGTACTATGCATTACATGTTTACAGCTCAATTTACGCCTCAAATCCCAAGTCATATGTCCAATATATTTTATGCCTCAAATCTCAAGCCATATGTTCGGTACACTTTATGTTTTAAATACAACATTTGTTATGTCCTCAAATCAATTACAAATCAGTTATGCCCAATTATACATAATTTAATACTTTTCCAAATTTTAGCGTTGGCCATGTCCAAATCATATATTATGCCCAAATTTTTTTCCAACGTATGTTCATCTCTTATAAGATTCTGCTCAGGCTCGTAGTAGCCTGGCTATAAAAACAAAAAGGGAAGAAGGAAAGAAGAGATAAAGAATGGACATAATAACATCAATGAGATAGATCCAATGGATATAGAAAGTAGATAGAAATAGGCATAATCTCATATTCAGATTTATTACAACGTCAGAATCAAAATTGAATTTTATTTCTGAAAGTAACATGAAATTACGAATTACAGAATGGTCTTGAATTCTGGGATCTGATTTCTGAAATTGAAAAGCTATCCCTTGACGAAGACTATCGATTCTCTAATTTAGATTTGATTTGTAGCTTCTAACTTGATTTCTAGTTTGCTTCCTAGTTGGAGATAAATTGTAATGACACGCATTTTTAGCTATCGAATAATTAATTAATTTAATTATTAAATATCGATTTAGCGATATCGAGAACCAGAATTAAATAATATTGAATATTTAATTTATATTTATAATGAATAATAAATATAAATATCGAAATAATCTGAAATAGTAGAATTCACAATAGTGTGTAAATTGAATAATATACGAGATTTGGTTGAGTTTCGATTCGAAATATAATAAAGAATATATTGAATCGACGACGCTATAATGTATAGTTTATAATATAATTATAAACGAGTGCGTAACGACACGGTAGTTCGCTAGTTGGCAATTTGAACTTCAACTGGATATACAGGGTCCGTTTTAAATCGGATTTCTGTGAAACAAGAAACGTATAGAGCTGGTGAAGTATATTTTTCTAGTGGAAGAGAAAAATCGGGATTTCAATGTGTAGATTTTGATTTATGTCCAAATAAAATTTTAGAAAAGTCGCTATGGAATTCCTTTATAATTTATAACGATATATATAAGGAATTTCAATATAAATTTGAATATCGATTCAACCGGTATTTGAATATCGAGTTGTAAAATCCTAGTGGAGTTGTATGGTATTCCACTGTCAATATAGACGATAATATTTATTTTTAAACATTTAATCCAATTATATTTAAATATATTTATATATTTAAATGGGTTATTCAGAGCTTTAAAAATAGCCACTTTTGCAAACGAAGTCGGCATTCGATGAAACTAATTTTGTTGGATCCGCAATATTAAATTATTGCTAGATTTTAATTTACGTGATTTTTAGAGTCCTTATGTGGTCGTACGGGATTTTAATGTGAAGAACAGTCAATATTTTGACGGATAAAAATACGCTGTGTGAGCATACGAAGTCGGAATTCGACGAAACCAGTTTCGTTAGGACCGTAATGTCGAACTCTAGCTGCAAGTCAATTTACATGATTTTTAGGTATCGTGTGTGTTTGTAGGTATTTTTAGAGTGCATAAGCCAATATAAAATGATGAAAATAAAATATAAATAATAACACAAAAATATCCTAACTATTTTCTCTTATTAACAGGGAGGCCACGCATCCTCTTCTCAGCCACATCCTCAAGTTTAAAAGCAAATTCACACCGCTACTTATCCTTCAGCTAACCGCACAAAGAAAAATCAAAATCAAATGAGATAAATATTTATAAATCTCGAAACATATAGTGTCACGCTCCTGATATCGAGCTGTTTACAGTAGTATATATTGTGTTGAACTCGATTCCTGTTCTGGGGTTCCAAGTTTGTAACCGTGGTTTTAGGGTTTGAGATCTTGGGATTTATAAAGGGTCGATCAGGATTTAAGGCATGTTTCAAGTTTCAGCGTGTTGTTAAAAGTCTTGTGGAGGAGTTCGGATGGTTTTTGTCACCAAAAATGTCACACTCTATCTGTATGGCGTAAAGGAAGACCGTGTATCGCGATTTGAGGGGGGAACTCGAGCAAGGGTTGATGGCATCGGGGTTGACGAGCTCGAAGTAAGGAGTTTAATGGTGTAATCGACTTGCAGATTCACAAAGTAATGGATGAGGGACCGGTGTTTAAGGAGGGCGCAATGGCCATTGTCACGGAGTGGATACGGGATTTAATTGGAGCTGGAGGAAAATGAATGGGAACGAGTAAGGGTTTGGGCTGAGAATCATAAGTAAGGCCCAATTTAATTAAATAGAATTTAGTTTGAATTTAATTTAAATTAGTTCAAACTTGTAAAACCAATATATCATTCATACGTTATCAGATTGACGAACCGTAAGTTGCGTTGGGATCGTATGGACGAGGGCTACACCATGGTACTGACCGGGAGCGAATCTGAGCTTGTTACAATTTATCGTGAAATAAATTGTCCGTTTGTATCAAGCGATGGTTATCGTTATTAACAATGATCGTCCAATGTGAGTAAAACCCACCAACTCTGAACAGGTATATTTTTATAACGTATTTTTAGAATTTTTAATCATCTGTTGATTGTTGCGTGTTAACTGTTTGGTTGAATTGCTTGTGTATTGGTTGAAATTATAGATAACGGTATATATATAAATCGTTAATCAAATATTGATTCTGTTTAGCAGAATATTTCATATCGAAATGAAATCGATGTTAATTATATCGTCTAACATCTGTCATGCAGGGAAACAGGTTGGAGGGACCCAACTGGGTTCCTCAATATATAAAATACTATTTGTTTCATATATTGTGTTATATGATGTGATATGAAATCTGTTGATGATTTTATATGTTTGAATGATACCGATCATTGTTATATGGTACGTTAAATACCATAAGGAATACTGGAATGTTAAAAAGGGAATTTTCAAAGTGTTTGTTGAAAATAAAATATTTACAAAATCAAGGGATTTTATAAGAAGGGAATTTATTAATAAAATCAAAGGATTTTATAAAGAGAAATATTTATTGGTTAAATAAATAGAATTTAAAAGAAATATTTATTGGTTAAATAAATAGAATTGAAAAGAAATATTTATTGGTTAGATAAATAGAATTGAAAGGGAATAGTTATTTGTTAAGTAAACAAATAGAAAAGGAATCATTTGTATAAACAAACAGAAAAGGAATTAATCAAAGGAGTTAATTCAAAGGAATAAATCGAAAGAGTTAGTCGACTATAGTTATTCGAATAGAGTTAAATCAAATATCAGTTATTTGAATAGAGTAATTGATTAGAGTTAAATCAATTGGAGTTAATGGGTTAGAGTTAACCGGTTGGAGTTAATCAGTTAGAGTTAATCAGTTAAAGTTAACCAGTTAGAGTTAAATCGATAGAGTAATTAAATAGAGTTAATCAAATTTGAGTTAATTGAATATTAGTGATTCAAATAAAGTTAAAAGGAGTTATCGAATATTAGTTATTCGAATAGAGTAAAATGGAGTTAAAAGGAGTTAGTCAAATATTAGTTATTCGAATAGACTTAAAGGAGTACTGAATATAGATTATTCGAATAGAGTTAAAGGAAAGGGTATCGACTATAGTTTATCGAAAGGAGTTATCGATTAGTTTAATTGAAAGGAGTTATCGATTAATTTAATCGAAAGGAGTTATCGATTAGTTTAATCGAAAGGAGTTATCGATTATAGTATAATCGAAGTGAGTTAAACGATTATAGTTTAATCGAAGCAAGTTAATCGATTATAGTTTAATTGAAAGGAGTTAATCGAATTTAGTTATTCGAAAAGGAGTAATCGAATATAGTTTATTCTAGGAGAGATTATCGAATATCGTTGATTCAAAAGAAAGAGTTATTGAATATAGTTTTTTCGAGGAGAGATTATCGAATATCGTTGATTCAGAAAGAGTTATTGAATATAAATTATTCGAAGTGAGTTAATTGAATATAGTTTATCGAAAGGAGTTAATCGAATATAGTTATTTGAGAGGAGTAAATCAATCATGGTATTTGAAAGTTATGTAAATCGAATATGGTATTCGAAGGCAAGTAAATTGAATATAGTTATTCAAAAGAAGTTAGTCGAGTAGGGTTAGTCGAGTTAATCGAATAGAGTTAAGTCAAAAATTAGTTAATCAAATATTAGTAAATCGAATATGATATTCGAAAGTAATAAATCGAATATAGATATTCGAAGGAGAGTTAATCAAATAGAGATTTCTCGAAGGAGAGTTAATCGTCGAATTCGATTATATCGAATTCGGGAAAGTATTATTTACTTTCCGGTGTTTAAATCAAGATTTATTTATTTATAAATTAGGTGTTTATTTATTTATTCATATTAAAGAATAAAGGTTAAAATTGGAATTAGATATTTCGAAAGGAGGGATTATAACATTATCGTTATAACCAATGTATCGGTAAAAGAAGTGGATTCGTAAATAGAATCCGAGAGTTTCGTAAGGAAGTTTATTAAAGATTTGAAAGATAAAATTTGACTATTTCGAAGTTAAAGCATTGTTCAGTTAAGGTTTGAGAGGTAATTATACCCCTACTTGATTGACTTCCTTCTTAGCTAAGGAATGGTAAGGTTTGATAGTGAAAGAGTTTTGGAAATGTTTTCCGAATAAGAATCAGAAATGTTTTCTGATAATAGAAAAAAAGAATTTAGAATATATGGAAACATGAGATAAATAAATTAATGAACTAAAGAGATAAATGTTAAATGATGATTGATCGATATAATCTCCATCTGGAAATAATATCGTTGTTGCACACATGTTTTTCTTTGGTAGTTAACTCACCGACTGTCGAAGTTTTTGACCATTTTAACGTTGTTAATATGGAGAGACCGGTTGGATTAATATCCAAAGAACCACTCTGTATTGGCATAAGCGTTGTGAATCATATATGCCAAAGATAATTGAAGGCGGAGTAAAGTGCAAGGGTTGTTGTATAAATCTTAGATAACAATTGCCTAAGATGGATGTACTGAATAGTGCCTTTGGTTCGTCCAGTCCCAGGACGACCTGTATGGAAGAATGTGTGACAGAGTATATTTAATAGATCGCGTAAGTTGATCTCTTCAAATATATTTACGTTTGGTGGCGGAGGAATTCGTTTCTCTTAGCTGTATACACGTGGTATTTTTGGGGAAATCAATTTGTGATTTGGCGGGTATGACGATGTGACATTCAAAGTGAATAAACTTGTGATCTGTCAGAGATGAGCATAGCCTCTAGCCTCACAACCGGGAAATGACAAAAGTCGGGCATGCAGCATGGCTATGTAGGTCGCACCTATTAGAGTGTATAATCACCTGATCTAGAGTTTCATTTACTTCTAAAAATCTATTGTCGATGTTGTCCTATTCGGGAAAACGGTTGCTGATCCCAATCGTTGGTGATATACATTCGATACACCCAAGCAAAATGGGTGGTCGGTCATGTGTGGCCGGGTTGCAAGATGTTCTTGTTGAACCCAGTGTATTCCTCTGTAGATGTACACTAGCAAAAGGTGGTTCCATATCTTGTCATAATTGGAAATCCATTACCCAATACATGCTTGCGGTTTTGATTGTATACTATATATGTAGACCATGAGATGAAAGCAATTCCGCTAGATGATGATTATATTGTGATTGATAGACATTATTATAATATCAAAGGGTTTTTGATATAAAGATAATTTGGATTCTCATAAGGGAAAAAACCGTTCCGTTTTACGATGTGGTCTTATGAGATATCGTTTACTTGTTCAAACCGTTTTAAACTGTTTTGCTCATACCACTCCCATGACTGACCCGGAGTTTATTTTGTTTTGTTTCCCTAAACTATTTGGTGCCCAAATTTGATGGGCAGTCAAGTAGTCGGGATTTACAGATACTGGAAGAGCTGGAGCAGGAGGCTTCAGGATCATATAGCTATAGTTTATTTCCGCTGTGTTGTAAGTGCTGTACTTTGATAATGATGTATATTTAAGTACATATTTAAATTTCAAAGTTATGTTATATATATTATATGTTATTCGTTCCGATATGAGGTTCGTGTTACTCTGATGTTGTGTTCTTCTTCTTCTTCTTCTATTCTAAGTTTCTATCTTATCTTTCTTTACCCTCAAATTTCTTTCATTAACTTTCCAGTTATTTTCGATCCTTGGATGTTCGATATGTTTTGTATATCCTATAACCAAGATCCCTAATTTCTGGGTCGTTACAGTTGGTATCAGAGCTTAAGGTTAAGTGAATTACCTTTGCTCTGTGGCGTGACTTAGTAGAGATGGGGTTAGTAATACCCTAGATTGAGTTTGATTGTATATATACGAGTGAACGTATTTGTTATTCAATATAAAATGATTTTATATTGTGGAGATTTATTGGTTGAGTCGTTTATGAGTTCTGGTCGATCAGTTTGATCCACTGTATCAGTAGGGATTATGTAAACACTCTAATACGATGAACCGTCATGGTATGTTTTGAAAAGAGGGTAAACAAAATAATTTTACCTAAATTATATTTCGATATAAAGGATTTATATTGGAATGATTATAATATATTGGATATATTGGTTGTCATTATAATCAAATAAGATTATAATTGAAACAATTATGTAAATAACCAATCAGAATTCGTATAAGTGTTACGAGATGAATTAAATCTGAATTTGAATAGGAATTGGAATTAAAACTCTAGAAATTTGAATAAGTGTTGATTAATGGATGTTGATTAAGTATATGAGAATTTTAAGATCCTAGGAGAATTGGAAATGTTTTCCAAGCTTTATGAAAGATTTTTGAAATGGATTTCAAAATGAAAGTATTTAGAAATGGTTTTGAAAGCGGTATATTATTAAACTCACTTCGATAACTGGAAAATAATTCTGATAATGACTGCAGCATCATCAGTGTTCATTTTCAAGTTCTAAGTGACGGATTACTACCATAGATTTTGTTTTTGAATTGTTGTGAGAAAACAAGTTGTTTGATTCCGAAAGGGAATATTTGATTTGTGAAAAACAAAGTTATTTAAAACTCCCATGGAAAGATTGTTCGAATTAAAACAAATTTAAATAGAAATTTGTCAAAGTAAGCTGAAATTTAATTGAAAATAGTTAAGTTGAAATAGAATTGGTTTGGTAAATCAAGATTTGGAATCAAGAAGTGACCTGGAGTTGGAAATGGAATTTGGATTAGTTATAAGCGGGTGGTTGTATTTAGATAAAAGTAATTGGAGTTTGACGGGAAGGACTTTGGTATATGCTAAATTGGTAGCAAGTGTAAAGGATATAACGATATGCTTGACAAAAAGTTACCAGTTTATATTTCTATTGGATATAAGATTTATGAGCCTATTTGGCAAGTCGCTTGGCTGTTTGGTTTTCTTTTGGGTTGGAGATGGCCCAGAGAGGCGAGTTGTGGTTTTACCGATAGGGCTGTACAAAGGAAGTTATGGCGAAATTTTCCGAAAAATTAAGGCGTTAGAAAATTTTCAGAATTTTTGAAAATTTTAGTTAGTCGGAATAAATTAATATTTTTTTCGATATTAATTGGTTCAGTTGAAACTGAAGTTAAGGGGTAAACCGATAAATATTTACCCAATAGATAGGGTCGTCTTCTAGCTTAGCAATTTCGAGGACGAAATTTTTTTAAGGGGGAAAGATTGTAATGACCCGCATTTTTAGCTGTCGAATAATTAATTAATTTAATTATTAAATATCAATTTAGCAATATCGAGAACCAGAATTAAATAATATTGAATATTTAATTTATATTTATAATGAATAATAAATTATAAATATCAAAATAGTCTGAATAGTAGAATTCACAATAGTGTGTAAATTGAATAGTGTATGAGATTTTGTTGAGTTTCAATTTGAAATATAATAACGAATATATTGAATTGATGATGCTATAACGTATAGTTTATAATATAATTATAAACGAGCGCGTAACGACGCGGCAGTTCGCTATTTGGCTATTTGAACTTCAACCGGATATACAGAGTCCGTTTTAAATCGGATTTCTGTGAAACAAGAAACGTGTGGAGCTGGTGAAGTATATTTTTCTAGTGGAAGAGAAAAATCGGGATTTCATAGTGTAGATTTTGATTTATGTACAAATAAAATTTTAGAAAATTCGCTATGGAATTCCTTTATAATTTATAATGATATATATAAGGAATTTCAATAAAAATTTGAATATCGATTCAATCGGGATTTGAATATCGAGTTGTAAAATCCTAGTGGAGTTGTATGGTATTCCACTGTGAATATAGACGATAATATTTATTTTTAAATATTTAATCCAATTATATATAAATATATTTATATATTTAAATATAAATATATTTATATATTTAAATGGTTTATTCAGAGCTTTAAAAATAACCGCTTTTGCAAACGAAGTCGGAATTCGACGAAACTAATTTTGTTGGATCTGCAATATTAAATTATTGCTGGATTTTAATTTACGCGATTTTTAGAGTCCTTATGTGGTCGTACGGGATTTTAATGTGAAGAACATTCAGTATTTTGACGGTTAAAAATACGCTGTGTGAGCATACGAAGCCAGAATTCGACGAAACTAGTTTCGTTGGGACCGTAATATCGAACTCTAGCTGCATTTCAATTTACATGATTTTTAGGTGTCGTATGTGTTCGTAGGGATTTTTAGAGTGCATAGGCCAATATAAAATGATGAAAATAAAATATAAACAATAACACAAAAATATCCTAACTATTTTCTTTGATTAACAGGGAGGCCACGCATCCTCTTCTCAGCCACAACCTGAAGTTTTAAAGAAAATTCACACCACCACTTATCCTTCAGTAAACCGCACAAAGAAAAATCAAAATCAAATGAGATAAATACTTATAAATCTCGAAACATATAGTCTCGCGCTCCTGAGATCGAGCTGTTTACAGTATTATATATTGTGTTGAACTCGATTCCTGTTCTGGGGTTCCAAGTTTGTAACCGTGGTTTTAGGGTTTGAGATCTTGGGATTTATAAAGGGTCGATCAGGATTTAAGGCTTGTTTCGAAATTCAGCGTGTTGTTAAAAGTCTTGTGGAGGAGTTCAGATGGTTTTTGTCACCAAAAATGTCGCACGCTGTTTGTATGGCGTAAAGGAAGACCGTGTATCGCGATTTGAGGGGGGAACTCAAGCAAGGGTTGATAGCATTGGGGTTGACGAGCTCGAAGCAGGGAGTTTAATGGTGTAATCGATTTGCAAATTCACGAAGTAATGGATGAGGGAACGGTGTTTAAGGAGGGCGCAATGGCCATTGTCATGGAGTGGATACAGGATTTAATTGGAGTTGGAGGAAGATGAATGGGAACGGGTAAGGGTTTGGGCCGAGAATCATAAGTAAGGCCCAATTTAATTAAATAGAATTTAGTTTAAATTTAATTTAAATTAGTTCAAACTTGTAAAAGCAATATCTCATTCATACTTTATCAAATTGATGAACCGTAAGTTGCTTTGGGATCGTATGGATGAGGGCTACACCACGGAACTAATTGGGAGCGAATCTGAGCTCATTACAATTTATTGCAAAATAAATTGTCCGTTTGAATCAAGCGATGGTTATCGTTATTAACGATGATCGTCCAATGTGAGTAAAACTCATCAAATCTGAACAGTTATATTTTTATAACGTATTTTTAGAACTGTTAATCATCTGTTGATTGCAGTGTGTTAACTGTTTGGTTGAATTGCTTGTGTATTGGTTGAAATTATAGATAACGGTATATATATAAATCGTTAATCAAATATTGATTCTGTTTAGCAGATTATTTCATATCGAAATGAAATCGATGTTAATTATATTGTTTAACATCTGCGATACAGGGAAACAGGTTGGAGGGACCCAACTGGGTTCCTCAATATATAAAATACTATTTGTTTCATATATTGTGTTACATGATGTGACATGAAATCTGTTGATGATTTTATATGTTTAAATGATACCGATCATTGTTATATGGTACGTTAAATACCATAATGAATACTGGAATGTTAAAAGGGGAATTTTCAAAGTGTTTATTGAAAATAAAATATTTATAAAATCAAGGGATTTTATAAGAAGGGAATTTATTAATAAAATCAAAGGATTTTATAAAGAGAAATATTTATTGATTGAATAAATTGAATTGAAAAGAAATATTTATTGGTTAAATAAATTGAATTGAAAAGAAATATTTATTGGTTAAATAAATTGAATTGAAAAGAAATATTTATTGGTTAGATAAATAGAATTGAAAGGGAATAGTTATTTGTTAAGTAAACAAATAAAAAAGGAATCATTTGTATAAACAAACAGAAAAGGAATTAATCAAAGAAGTTAATTCAAAGGAGTTAATTCGAAGGAATAAATCGAAAGAGTTAATCAAATATAGTTATTCAAATAAAGTTAAATCGAATATCAGTTACTCGAATAGAGTAATTGATTAGAGTTAAATCAATTAGAGTAAATGGGTTAGAGTTAACCATTTAGAGTTAATCAGTTAGAGTTAATCAGTTAGAGTTAATCAGTTAGAGTTAACCAGTTAGAGTTAAATCGATAGAGTAATTAAATAGAGTTAATCAAATTTGAGTTAATCGAATACTAGTGATTCGAATAAAGTTAAAAGGAGTTATCGAATATTAGTTATTCGAATAGGGTTAAATGGAGTTAAAAAGAGTTAATCGAATATTAATTATTCGAATAGAGTTAAAGGAGTACCGAATATAGATTATTCGAATAGAGTTAAAGGAAAGGGTATCGATTATAGTTTATCGAAAGGAGTTATCGATTAGTTTAATTGAAAGGAGTTATCGATTAATTTAATCAAAAGGAGTTATCGATTATAGTTTAATCGAAGTGAGTTAATCGATTATAGTTTAATCGAAGTGAGTTAATCAATTATAGTTTAATCGAAAGGAGTTAATTGAATTTAGTTATTCGAAAAGGAGTAATCCAATATAGTTTATCCGAGGAGAGATTATCGAATATCGTTGATTCAAAAGAAAGAGTTATTGAATATAGTCTATTCGAGGAGAGATTATCGAATATCGTTGATTCAAAAGAAAGAGTTATCGAATGTAAGTTATTCAAAGTGAGTTAAATGAATATAGTTTATCGAAAGGAGTTAATCGAATATAGTTATTCGAGAGGAGTAAATCGAACATAGTATTCGAAAGTTAAGTAAATTGAATATGGTATTCGAAGGCAAGTAAATTGAATATAGTTATTCAAATGAAGTTAGTCGAGTATGGTTAGTCGAGTCGAGTTAATCGAAGAGTTAAGTAGAACATTAGTTAATCAAATATTAGTAAATCGAATATGATATTCGAAAGTAATAAATCGAATATAGATATTCGAAGGAGAGTTAATTAAATAGAGGTTTCTCGAAGGAAAGTTAGTCGTCGAATTCGGTTATATCGAATTCGGGAAAGTATTATTTACTTTCTGGTGTTTAAATAAGGATTTATTTATTTATAAATTAGGTGTTTATTTATTTATTCACATTAAAGAATAAAGGTAAAAATTGGAATTAGATATTTCAAAAGGAGGGATTATAACATTATCGTTATAACCAATGTTTCTGTAAAATAAGTGGATTCGTAAATAGAATCCGAGAGTTTCGTAAGGAAGTTTGTTATAGATTTAAAAGATAAACCTTGACTATTTCGAAGTTAAAACGTTGTTCAGTTAAGGTCTGAGAGGTAATTATATCCTAATTTGATTGACTTCCTTCTTAACTAAGGAATGGTAATGTTTGATAGTGAAGGAGTTTTGGAAATGTTTTCCCAATAAGAATCAGAAATGTTTTCTGATAATAGAAAATAAGAATTTGGAATATATGGAAACAGGAGATAAATAAATTAATGAACTAAAGAGATAAATGTTAAATGATGATTGATCGATATAATTTCCATTTGGAAATAATATCGTTGTTTGCACACGTATTTTTCTTTGATAGTTAACTCACCGACTATCGAAGTTTTTGACCATTTTAACGTTGTTAATATGGAGAGACCGGTTGGATTATTATCCAAAGAACCACTCTGTATTAGCATAAGCGTTGCGAATCATATATGCCAAAGATAATTGAAGACGGAGTAAAGTGCAAGGGCTGTTGCATAAATCTTAGATAACAATTGCCTAAGATGGATGTACTGAATAGTGCCTTCGGTTCGTCCAGTCCCAGGACGACTTGTGTGGAAGAATGTCTGGCAGAGTATATTTAATAGATTGCATAAGTTGATCTCTTCAAACATATTATCGTTTGGTGGTAGAGGAATTCGTTTCTCTTAGCTGTATACTCGTGTTATTTTTGGGGAAATCAATTTGTGATTTAGCGGGTTTGACGATATGACATTCAAAGTGAATAAATGTGTGACGTGTCAGAGATGAGCGTAGCGTCTAGCCTCACAACCGGGAAATGACAAAAGTCGGGCATGCAGCATGGCTATGTAGGTCGCACCTATTAGGGTGTATAATCACCTGATCTAGAGTTTCATTTACTTCTAAAAATCTATTGTCGATGTTGTCCCATTCGGGAAAACAGTTGCTAATCCCAACCGTTGGTGATATACATTCGATACACTCAAGCGAAATGAGTGGTCGGTCATGTGTGGTTGGGTTGCAAGATGTTCTTGTTGAACCCAATGTATTCCTCTCTAGAGGTACACTAGCGAAAGGTGGTTCCATACCTTGTCATAGTTGGAAATCCATTACCCAACACATGCTTGTGGTTTCGATTGTATACTATATATGTAGAACGTGAGATGAAAGCGTTTCTGCTAGATGATGATTATATTGTGGTTGATAGACATTATTATAATATCAAAGGGTTTTTGATATAAAGATAATTTGGATTCTCATAAGGGAAAAACCAGTTCCGTTATACGGCATGGTCTTATGAGATATTGTTTACTTGTTCAAACTGTTTTAAACTGTTTTACTCATACCACTCCCATGACTGACCCGGAGTTTATTTTGTCTTGTTTCCCTAAACTCTTGGGTGCCCAAATTTGTATGGGCAGTCAAGTATTCGGGATTTACAGATATTGGAAGAGCTGGAGCAGGAGGCTTCAGGATCATATAGCTATAGTTTATTTCCGCTGTGTTATAAGTGTTGTACTTTGATAATGATGTATATTCAAGTATAGATTTATATTTCAAAGTTATGTTATATATATTATATGTTATTCGTTCCGTTGTGAGGTTCGTGTTACTCTGATGTTGTGTTCTTCTTCTTCTATTCTAAGTTTCTATCTTATCTTTCCTCACCCTCTAATTTCTTTCATTAACTTTCCAGTTATTTTCGATCCTTGGATGTTCGATATGTGTTGTATATCGGATAACCAAGATCCCTAGTTTCCGGGTCATTACGAGAATGGTGGCTATGTTAGGTTGACCATGGACATCATGGTGGCTCCTTGAATGAAATTATGTGGTTTAGGGTTGAGGGTTAGGGTTGCTTATATAGAAGTTAAGATTTATGTGAGCTGTTAGATCAACCTAGGAGTAATCAGAACCATCCAGACAAGATAGAGCTGTCCTGAAACTTCCACAATGCCCTAGTGACTCAGCAACAAGTCAGAAATCTTCACTGTTTGGATCTGGGCGAGGGGGTCGACACCCCAGTCGACACCCCTCTTAGGGGGTCGACACCTATGTCGACCCCCCCCGGGGGAGTCGACCCCTATGGGCAGGAATTTTCTTGCCCAGCTAATTCACGTGATTTTCAAAATTCGAACTGTTTTGTTTATTTAATTATTTTATTATATAATTTTCTGATTTAACATGAAATCTTCTGAACTCCATATCTTCTTCATACGGAGTCTCATTTACGCAAACTCGGACTCTATCTCAAGTAGAATTCCGAGACGAACGCAATGGCGTAACCCGTTTCCCTTAATTCTTATTTTAAATTAAGTATTCTTTAATTCGTTACTTTAATATTCATAGGAAATATGTGTGGTTACAGATCGTGTTTGCTTTGAAAGTCTGGAGGCACTATCTTTTGGGTGAGAAGTTCGAATTATATACGGATCATCAGTCATTGAAGTATTTGTTCACCCAGAAAGATTTAAATTTGAGATAGCAGCATTGGCTAGAATTTCTTGCAGCATACGATTTTGATATTTTGTATACGCCGGGGAAAGCTAATGTTGTAGCTGATGCGCTTAGCAGAAAGTACGTAATCATCGCCAGTCTTATTGTTACGTCTTCATTGATTGATAAGACACTTTCTCTTCAGAAGGATGATCACGTCATTCAGAGAATCAGTGAGGGAACTCATAAAGGCGAACCCTCAAGTTTTCAGATAGATAACAATGGGGTTTTGAGGTTAAAAGGTCGAATTTGTGTTCCAAACATTTCTGAGCTCAGGAGAGAAGTGCTGGATGAGTGTCACAAATCCAAACTTAGTATCCATCCAGGAGTGAGTAAAATGTATAATGATATGAAATGTACCTTTTGGTGGAGACCTATGAAAAGAGGCATTTCTTTATATATAGCCGGTGTTCCACCTGTCAACAAGTCAAGAGCGATCAGCAGAAACTCGCTAGATTGTTGCAACCGTTGGAGATTCCAAATTGGAAGTTAGAACAAATTTCTATGGATATCATTGATGGCTTGCCCATAACCAAGAGGGGAAACGACAGTATATGGGTGATCTTAGATCGTTTCACGAAGACCTCCCATTTTATGTCTGTCAAATCGTTTAGAACAACTCAAAATCTGGCGCAGATTTATTTCAAATAAATTGTTAAACTGCATGGAGTCCCCATCAGCATAGTCGGTGAAAGAGACCCAATTTTTGCTAGTAAATTCTGGGAAGCATTCCAAGCAGAATTGGAAACAAACTGACTTGAGCACCACGTATCATCCTCAAATAGATGACCAAACCGAGAGGTGAATTGTATACTAGAAGATCTATTGCGGGCTTGTATTATTGATTTTGGCGGATCACGGGAAGACCACTTGCATTTGGCTTAGTTATTATACAACAATAGCTACCAAGAGAGCCTGGAAATATCACCATTCAAAGTATTGTATGGTAGACCGTGCAGATCTCCCGCATGGGTAGAACCTGGCAATAGACTTGTATTGGGACTCGATATGATTCGCGAAGCTTCAGACAAAGTCGATTTCATTAAGAAACGATTACAAACAGCTCAAAGCCGACAGAAGATCTATGCAGACTCGAGAAGAAGTGAATTGGCTTTTCCTGTTGGTGACTATATGTATACAAGAGTTTCTCCGATGAGAGGAGTAGTCCGATTTGGAAAAACAGGGAAGTTGGCATCTAGATTTATTGGTCCATTTCCTATACTTGAAAGGAATGAAACTCAGGCTTATAGGGTTCTATTGCCTGATTGGTTGCCTAGAGTGTTTTCAGGTGTCTTAACTACGAAAGCATGTGCACGATGCAGACTTAGTTGTTGAGGAAGTAGTGCAACAGGATTTGGATATTATTCCAGCATTAGCCGTAAGGAGAGAGCCGATAAAGATTACTGGCAAAGAAACTAAAGAGCTGAGGAATAAGAATGTTCACTTAGTCAAAGTGCAGTGGAGTGGTGATCCTAGAGACTGTACTTGGGAAACTGAAGAGAGCATTAAGCAAGCTATCCCAATTTCAGAGTGGACTTCTCTGATTAACTATGGTGCAAGGTACATTTACCATATTTTGCATTTCCGGATTGTCCCCCACTTTACTATTGTTTTTGTTGAGTAGTTTTAACTATATATAATCCGACCTTAACAAATATGATTTTTAAGTATATATATTTAAAGAAACTATATATTTGAAAAAGTTAATCAATAAACTGATTGCTGGTTTGTTTTGTGATTGTTAGTTAACTAATTAATAACATTGGAATCATAAAATCGACATGTGAATGAAAGGTAAATTTAGCCAACTCGATCAAATATTGAGCTAGATTGAAATTTTGTTAGAGTTTCCTATATATACATGCATATACATTGAACAGGTAAGTGGATTTGCTACCGAGTAAAGAATTTATTTGCGTGCCCGACAAATAGGTAAACCTTAATGAGTTGGATGTGCAATTTTATTCATTATACAAACTACTGTGAATGTCGTTGGATGCGGAGTGCTGGTTTTTCTCTGTGAGATTATAAACGTCACCATAGGATAGTAACAATTAATTTTAAACAACACTACATGGCATACAGCGTGAAGATAACATACTCTATCATATACCACATAAGCACTAGGAGCTTGTGTGATGAGGTTGAAGATTTACCATACAAGCGAGAGGCTTGTATGGCGATGATTATATTTCAGGTTGAACCGAAGACAAATATGGACTATATAAAATGTAACAGTAAATTGCCAGATGAATAAAACCCCATACGGGTCTGGACTTGACAATTATCACGTCTCTCTAGTCATTAAGGCACAAAACCTATTTATAGGGTGGCGAGAATTCATTCTCTAGAGCCATGATCTACACACACTCCACACTCCCTTGTGGACACCAAGTTATACCACTAAAAATATGTGTATGCTTTTTAGGATTTATTGGGTACCTAAGACGGCCCAATAAATTTCCAAACCCCTCTCCGTACAAAGGAGGTTATGGCGAAATTTTTCGAAAATTTAGGGTGTTAGCCAAATTTTTGAAGAATTTGATAAGTTTTTAGAAACTGAAAAGTTGAAGAACTTAAGCCATAATTAAAATAATGAAAATTGAGTTGATCAGCTAAACAACTTTTAGCTCCGTTCCTTTTCGAGGACGAAAAGATTTCAAGTGGGGTAGATTATAACAACCCGGAAAATCGAGGCTAATTTAAAATTTTTAATTTGGCTATTTTAATGAATAACGAGTGGGAAATAACGCGATAGTTGAAAATTTGAATTGAACTTTGATTGAACGTGCAGGATGCAAAAAAAATTGGATTTTGGTGAAACAAAAATTATTTAGATTAATTTAAAAATATCTTTCTAACGAATCTAAAAAATTGAAATTTCATAGCGGAAATCAAAAGTTATGGCCAGTTGAATATTCAGAACAGTCAATATAGAATAAATATGGCCCTTAAAAATAGAAATTTTGCAAACGACCTCCATTTTCGATGAAACCACTTTTGTTGGATCCAGAATGTCAATTTATTGTTAGATTCCAATTTACATAATTTTTGGAAGTAATATGTGAGCGTGGCAAAGGAAAACGTGTTTGGTAATTTCAGTTTGAATTGGAACGACCAGAAAAGTCCATTTTTCAAACGGTCTCCAAATTCGATGAAATTAATCTTGTTAGGACCGTATCGACAAAACAAAACCAGATATAATTTTTTTGTAATTTTTGAATCAGTATGTAGCCCTGACAAATTAAAATGTACGTTCAAATCCGTTTTTATTTGAAGAAAAACTGACTGAAACAGTCGAATGGGCCTACGAAACATATTCCATTATGTATGGAGGGGGGATTTAGCTAGGGGCAATAGTCGTTGGGTTTGAATTGGAGTTCGTATGGGTTATAGGGTATTTTTGGATTTAATAGAATTAAAAATAATTATAAAATATACCGACCAATGAGAAAACACGTTCATTTTCTCTCTCCCCGTTTTCAAACCGGTAACCCTATATCGCGACGGCGGAAAACACTCCCGGCTTCTCTCCTCTATCTTTTCCAATCCAGTCAACCAAATCGATCAGTTCTTTAGAGGTTATTGAAGAGAATTCAGAGAGCTTTAAATCCATATAGGATTCAAAAATTTTCATTGAATATTTCGCTAGAATCACATCCGCGAAGATCGCCGCTTTGAAGCACCGCCACCCCTCATAGCCGCCGTTGAGTTTAACCAGGTGGTGCCCCTTGGAGACGCCTCTCCAATATCTTCGTCGTGGTATAGGCAGATCACCCTCTAGCTTCACGGATCGAAAGAAAAATGGAAACCTAGTTTTGAATTGGTAAGGAAGGTAGCGGCAGTGATTTAAATTTAGTGGTTTTAACACTATAAAGCATTGCAAAGTATGATTAACTTATAAAAAACATATCTTTTTCATGTGTTGTCGAAATCCAGTGAAACAAGAGATATCGGACCGTGTCTTCTACATTCTAAAAGAGACCGGAGAATTTTTAGAGCTCGCTACAATTTTAGGTGAAGCCGAAAGCAATGTGAGATTTCTAAATTCAATTAAATTTAGAAATAAAATAAATTAGGATGTAGACAGAGTTTAGAAACTCCCGACACCCGTCATCCACAAACCATGGACGACTTGTTTGAGTTGTGATGTGAAATTTGGTTGATAATGCGAATGGTTGATTATGGTTGAAACCAAATTGGATTTGTTTGTGGTTGAAACCAAATTGGATTTGTTTGTGGAAAATTAATTGTGATATGAAAAATGATCGAAATTTATAAATCATTGAAATAATCCCCTTAGGGAACGCCGCGAGGCCTAAGGTAGTGCGAGGAGCCATACTCGGGGCGGTGTCGGTTTTAAACCCCCTACCATTATACTGCCGATTTTTTCTGAATTATTCATGTGTTTAAATATATTCTTGTGTTGATAAAATATTCATAAGTTAAACAAAGAGTTAGAACAATAAAAATCACATTTTTATTATGTAAGTGAAGTTATAAAAATATTCATATGTGGAATAAACTGCTAGGATAATAAAATTAACATTTTTATTATATGTATAAGTCGCTAAAAATATTCATGTGAAATAAACATTTGTGAGTTAAAAACATTACTTTTAACACGTATGTGAAGTGGAAATGGTTTGGAAATAGAAGAATGAATTATATATATATATAAATTAAAATTAAACGAATAACGACACTGCAATTCGCCTTTTGGAATCATAATTTTAAGCGATTATACCGAGAGATCCGACCGTCCCCAAAACTGGAACCGCTGGGTCCACTTTGAAAAGATCTTTCCAATGATATAAAATTTGTAAAGATCCAACGGTTAGATTATGTGAATTTTTTAATTCAAATCTGAATAAAAACAACGCCAAAATGAATTATATATATATATAAATTAAAATAAAATGAATAACGACGCTGTAGTTCGCGTTTTGGAATCGTATTTTAAACGATTATACCGAGAGATCTGACCATCGGATTTTCCCAAAACTGGAATTGCAGGGTCCGCTTTGGAAAGATCTTTCCAACGATATAAAATTTGTAAAGATCCAACAGCTAGATTGTGTGAAATGTTTAATTCAATTATGAATAAAAAAAGCACCAGAATGAATTATATATATATATATATATATATTAAAATAAAATGAATAACGACGCTGCAGTTTGTGTTTTGGAATCATAATTTCAAGCTATTATAACGAGAGATTCGACTGTCATATTTTCTCAAAACTGGAATCGTTGGGTCCGCTTTGAAAAGAACTTTCAATGATATAAAATTTATAAAGATCCAACGGTTAGATTTTCATATATGAGTAAATCAAATCTAAAGAAAACCAGCGCCAGGGCCGCATCATGGCCTGAAGCGTCGTTTAAATAAAATGAGCTATTTTTGAATAAATAAAAATAGAGAAAATTTGTTATAAAATATTATAAACGATTCGAAATGGAAATAAACCGAATTTACATGGTTTATTGGATATTTGATTATTGAATATGTTTGACATGGAAATTATATTAATGAACTGAATTATGGATGTCAAGTAATTTAGCCATGGGAAGAATTGATTTAAACTTCTAAATATACGTGAATTATTTGAAAATGCCGAGTTAATTCTCATTTCAAATAATTGGTCGACGATTAGAAGTCGAAGATATGAAGACGGTGCAAGACCAAAGATCTTCACATCGAATGGATGGCTACTAATGCCTTTGATGGGAGTTGCTGCCCTGAAGGGGTTACAGTGGTAGTTGTCCGGACGTACTTGTTGATTGTTCGGATGTGCGAGAGCCTCACTCCGGTATTGGACATATGGGACGAGGAATAAGGTGCCTCCGGTTTCGTTCAGACCTAGAACGGACTTGTAAATGGATGTGTGTCTGACGTTGTAGATTGACAACGTGGCACGCAGAGATGCTGTGATCAAGGATTTTGTTGAAAAGCAGAGTCTTGTGGTAGATGATCAAAGCACGATTTTAATATAACTAGCTTTGTGTATAGCTTTAAATGGCGAGCCTCACACCCCAGTACGAACCACAAAAGGAAGAGGACATCAGGGAGGACATGTGTTTCTTTCTAACTAGAAGTGGTGTCAGGGTTTACAAGCCCTGACATTTCACTTATGTGGATGATGGAAAGCGAGGCGCCTCAGTTATTTTGGTCTCTACGAAGCCGATGGATGGTGTGGTAGATATACCGGCCAGTTTGACACCCCATAGGGCGAGGAAACGCAGTGTTCAGGCATTTTAATCCACTCCATGTGGACCAGCCTTGACGATCCTAGGTGCAGTTGCGACTGTATCCTGAGGGGCGGGCTAGAGCGTCTCTAATTCGATAAGGACGATCCCTTGCTTTGGTTGATAATGGAAATCCAATTTCCAATACGACTTGTGCGGTTTTGATTGTAAACATATATATGGAGACATGATATATGGTACCCACATCGTTTGTGATTGATACATTATGATTGAAATTGTTTTGGAAACATATATGCACTAGTAATAATATCAAATGATTTTGATTTATATGTATCAAGCATATTTTGGCCATTATAAGGTAAAACCCTATCCTCCGGCTTGCGTTGCATTGTGTGATGAGACCTGAGTCTTATAATGACTTCATTTTTGGTAAAGAGCATTGCGATATTTAAATGATTTATATGTTTTATGCACTGGCAATCCAATGGAGTAAACCCGTTTCGCGTTAGCGGCATGTTCCTGTGATTGATCTTATTGTTAAATAGGTTAAGTAAGATTTCTCATACCAGTCTCATGACTGACTCATAGTTTTTTTCACTTTGGAAACCCAGGTGCCCCTATTTCTACACGGGCAGCCTTCTGTTCAGGTATTAGCAGGCTCATTCTGGATAGCTATGGAGATGAAAATGGTATCTATCATTTCTATTTTGTTGTTCAGACTTTGTTTTGTATATTATGTTTGATTCCGTTGCAGACATTTTATATAAAGCTGAAACTGTATTTACTAAGTATGATCCTGTAATACTGTGTAACTCTGATGATTATATTTGTTCCAGTGTAATCTGTTGTACATTGTTTGGTGTATTGATCTATATCTGCTCTGCTGTTATTGTTTATGTGTTATATTCCAAAGATTATCGTTGCCACCGTGGAACAGGGGTTTAGGGTCATCACAATGTTTCTAACATATCGAAATAGTTTAAGTATTCCTCGACATCTTAACTGTAATCATATAGTCATCCCACTTTCAAAACTCGAAAATAAGTACTGATGGTGCCATGGTCATAAGAAGAATCATCCTCGAGCGACTAGAATGTGATTCTATATATATCTAGTATATATTGGACTTCAGATATACGTTAGCTAGGCGTATATTCAGAATCCCTATATACTCGATAGTCCAATCATGTCGTCTAACGAAAATACTTGAAAATTCTTATTAAAAGTTATCTTTCAAACAATTTACTTGTTTCAAAATAATCTATTTTCAGAGTATGCTCTCTTGATTATAATATTCCGGAACCTCACTCTAGGACATTTCTAACCCTATCTCTAATGAGATAATATAACTCTGATAAGTCCGATCTTTTGTCCAAATATGTCGTACCCTATGGATTTGTATAACCAAAGCTCTGATACTAGCTGTAACGACCCATCTTTTTGCCTGATTTATGCCGGTAATTAAACCAACTTAAACCGTTCATAAAGACGAATTGTTATGGGTACACACATATATTGAAAAAAATAACCAAACTTTTCATTGCACAAAATAATATTAATCAGAGTTACATAGGATATCAGAGTTGCAACACATACAGCGGAAGAAAAGAAAATATACTCTCAACGGAAGAAACCGTATGATATAGCGGAAGCTCCAAACTCTAGCGTGAACTATAACTCTAAAAGCGCTCAGAATCATGCTCCAACGATCTATAACTGCAAAACTAAACTACTAGCTGACCGTATGGAAATTAATGGGCACCCAGAGTTTAGGAAGGAACAATAAACTTCAGGTTAGTCACGGGACTAGTGTGAGAACATAAAACGGTTGTTTTAGGATTTACTTTAAAGTTGGGAAATTCACCAGACCACGCCGCTAATGCAGAATGAGTTTACTCCATGTGAATACCCGTGCATAAAATTTGCAATGACTTTGGGAAAATGAAGCTATCATAAGCGCGTCCTATATCACACAATGCAAGCACACACCAGATGGGCAATTTTTATCTTATGATAACCAAACACGCTTTCATACGAAAATTCTCTTTCAATACTATAATATAGTGCGGAAACCATTTCGCAAATAAATATAGAATCATAGCCTCCATAACCCCAATTAGTTATATTGACGTATAAGTGTACAATCAAAATCCGTATGGCTCATATTGGAGATTTGGGTTCCCAACTTGATGGCACGAAAGATCAGTCAGGGATATGAAGCGAAGTGTAACACGGCTTTTTCGTCCATCTAGGACACCAACAACAAATCCTAGGGTAGATCAACGGTTTTCAACCAGAAAGGGCCCCCAGAACATATCCAATTTCCCCAAGTTCATAAGTGGTTTCCCACTGCTGCAGCTTCATCATCAATCATATATAAATATACAACCTAACCGCCAGTTTCTCATCAATCCAGGGTGTGAGGTTTGTCGATGTCACGTCATACACAAAGCCATGCTTAAATAAATAGTGCCTTGATCATACAAGCTCATTTCATATCTTAAGTATGTCACATTGTTTCTTCACAACATGATCACTGATTTCCATCATTACATAACCACTTTGAGCTCATATGTCACAAACCAGATACATATCGACGAGAATCAGTGTTACGTTGTCAATTACAATGTCAGACACACAATCCATACAAGTCCATTCTGGGTCTGAATAGAACAAAATCTGAAAATCTCCAAATATATTCAGACCTCTTGCCCCTTATAACCTCATATCGGGGGATCAGCACAACCGAGACATCAACAATCAATCCAAATACATTCAAAGATCATTGGTCTTCACTCATCATTTACGAGTCTCGAACAACGTCGAAATATTACTTGGAATGGTTTTCTAACATATATTTGATCCCGGTCTTTCCAAGTAATAAGCGTATTTTAAAACAGTAGTTATGGACTATACAAGATTTTCAATTCAAATCTCCATCCAATCATTACCATTTCATTTACAAATTAAGGTAGGCTTTACTTTGAATTTCATTACTTTCGTTGCCATATTAACCCTTCTTTGAATTCACATATTCGTTTTGCCACCCTTATATTTCAAATAATAATCCTTTAATACTCACATTTCAAACATACTTCTTTAAAATTTCCAATGTCGGATATCTAAATTAAAATAGGTAAACCATTCCATAGAAATTTATTTTAATTGTCTTCCAACTATTTTTCAAACACTTTTTATACTTTAAAATAATGATTTATGATTCAAAACTTTCAAACTAAATTATCTTTGAAAGTAACATTTGAAAGGTGGAATGTCCCGTATTTTTGGTAGTTAAATATTTAATATATTTTATTATTTTAAATATTGATTTGGAATTTTAAATAGATTTAAAATATAAAATTCGATTATACAACGAAGTTTGAACGTTAATTTATATATAATTATAAATCGGGCTCGAAATAACGTTGTAGTTCGTAAAATGGAGTTTTGTAACAACCCGTATTTTCAATAACCTGTTATAACATAAATCGAGGCAGAATTTAATTTATAAATCTGAATCAAGGGAAAAGGGCTATGCCATTGCGTTCGTATCGGAAAAATACGCGAAATAGAGTCCGAGTTTTCGAAAATCGGAGTCCGTATGACCCGATTAAGGCCCAATGAAGTTTTCAGAAAATTTCAAGTTCAAAACAGATTTTGAATTACGGGTTCAAAATTCGAAAAACGGTCAGATTGGGCCAGGCGGGAAAATTCCCGCCAGAGCACCCAAGTCGACAGCCCTGTCGACTTGGGAGTCGACTTGGTTGGACCCAAGTCGACAGCCCTGTCGACTTGGCTGTCGACTTGGTTCAGCCGGGCAGTTTTGCCTGGTGCACCATTTTGGGGTCTTGGTTAGGTTTTGGGGCCAGACTCGGTTTTGAGGGCTGAGATTGGAACTAGGGTTTAATCCTAGGGCTAAAACTAATCCTAATCTCTATAAATAAGACCCTAACCTAACCCTAAATCATCATTATTCATTCATACAACTAAACTATGGCAAAATCATTCCTCTCATGGCCTCCACTCTCTTCATAAAATTCTAAGTTATTTCTATGAGAGATTTTCCATCTATACAAGTGTTTTCAAGCTTGTATGAGTGTCATTAGCTTGCATTCAAGTCAAGTTTCCATATTTACATCATAAAGCAAGAGTTTTGATCATTTTTGCTCAAGGGTTTTTCTATTGGAGCTTGCATTTTGGGTTTGTTTGATTGCATAAGGGCTTTGTCTCAATCTTATATTTGCTTATACTCATTTGAGTCTTCATAAGCATTGTAAGCCCTTTTCTACTTTCATATTTAAATTCTAAAGTTAATGAATGATGCAAGTTGTGTTTGATCATTATGATATGCAAGTTTATCATGTTATGTTATGCAAGTATGCCATGTTATGATATGCAAGTTTACCATGTTATGCTATGCAAGTTTGCCATGTTATGATATGCAAGTTTATCAAGTTATGTTATGCAAGTTTGGGTTGATCATTTTGCTCATGTTATCATGTTATGCAAGCTTATCTTGGGTTTATGAGCTTAAAGCTTCAAGCTTTATGCTAAAGGTTGCATTTTGGCAACATGTAAGTTATCATATCCCTTATGATAACTTGCATGTGAGGCTAAATGCGAACTTATGGCCATTTCTACATGTCATTTATCACCATGTATAACCAATATGCTAAGTTTGGTTTTATGCATGCTTTTGAGGCCTAAAAATGTAATATGCAAGTATATGAACATATGTACATTTCATATGCCACCATGTTAAACTTGTGGCTTCAACACCTTTATGTCATGATTATACTAAGTTCCCTCTTTCTATCCTTTATGCGCTATTGCGATATGTAAGCGATGGGATTGCATTTGGGGTTGGGTAAACTTAAAAGACATAAAAACATAAGATTGGGAATTTACCTATTAAGTTAGGTCTACCATTGGGAATTTACCTATTAAGTTAGGTCTACCCAAATTCTTGTTAACTTGTAATTATGTTTTGGAAACATGATGGACATGACACTTAGAAAATATAAGTGTGACCAACTCGAGGTTGGGTTGAGTTTGTAGCGTAAACCTACCCGGAACCGACCGACTTAACTAGTTGCTACAAACAATAGGACCCAATGTGAGAAGTTGGTCATGTTGTACCTTGAACCCGAGGTTAGACCAAGTTGTGGTATAAAGCTACCCGGAACCGACCGGCTTAACTAGTAACCGCAACGAAGCCTAATGTGAGAGGTTAAGGCACGTTAATTAATTAATGCCTCATGATTAGGGTTTAAGTCATGATCCACTTAATACTTAATCAATGTGGGCTTGGTAGATTAATCAGGGTTAAGTCGTGAACTCATCGTTACACTTAACCAAGTTAATCCATGATTAGCAAGAGGGTTAAACCGTACTTAACCCACTAGAAAATCCTAGCAATGGGGGTCCACTCCAGCAGTAATCCCAAGTTTGTATCATTAAGACCCTAGGGACTAGGCTAGGGAGGGGGCACGATTACTGGACTTGAGGTAAGTGACCAAAAACGACGACAGAGTGGTACGCCGGTGTAGTACCGGACGGACTATGGTCGTGCACATAGTCCGTAGCCAGAGAAACATGCACGGGTACCAGTAGATCGAGACTGTGCACTTATGTTTATGGTGTCCAAGGGTTTACACCCTAGGGCTTGATACACCCGAAGGGTGGACCCGGCACAGTCCGACTACAATTATGTTTGGGCCGTATTGACACCAACACGTGACGAGTTAGGCTTAGGGAGCCGATCGATTAGACCGTTTGGTTGGACCTCGTATTAGGGTCACTTCATGTTATTGGACCTCGTATTAGGGTCACTTTATGTTATTGGACCTCGTATTAGGGTCACTTCATGTTATTGGACCTCGTATTAGGGTCACTTCATGTTATTGGGCCAAAGCTTGGGCCAAGGGATCAATACTTGTTTATTCAAGTCATGTTAGTTTGCTAGTACACCTGTGGTGCAAAAACCTTAAACCTGATTATGTGATGACAACTTTATCTACCTTGTTAGTTAATCATCATGCTAGTATGTTGTTATCCTTATGTTCATCCCTGCTTCTCATGCCAGTTAACTTTATCAGTTTGCATTGATTGTAGTAGGGCTTACTCAGTCTTTTTGACTGACCTATTTTTCTTTCGCCTCTTTTCTTCCGTTTCCCCACCCCCAGGTTCTCAGGGTGGGAATATTGGAGCTTAGCTTGGATTTCTGATCGCTTGCTTGTGGGATTTTAGCTCATGTACGGTCTTGACATGAAGCTAGCTATGGTTATCACTTATTTTGGGGATAGTACTTATGTATTTCAGTTTTTCTGTTGATGTTGTTTTTATCTAGACTTGTTTATTTGGAAAGTTATGTTGTACCAGACTTGTTTTGAAATAGTTTGAAATCTTCCGCTGTTTTACTTATCTTATTTACTCTGTTTACATACATACATATGTTCTTGCTCTGCCTTGATATATCATTATGCATGTTTACCCGGTACAAACGCCCCTCCAAAGTCAGAGTGCTTGCAAGAGCCACCCTGGCGGAGGTGGGGTGTTACATTTGGTATTAGAGCATATGTTTTACGAGAAGGAACAAAAAGGTTTTTTAAAACTTTTGGAAAACTATTTTCAAAACCAAGTATAAAGTATTTTCCAAAGAAAAGTCTAGTTTATTTTAAAGGCTATTCCCCAAAAAGCCATTAGCAAAATTCCTTCGTTTTTCTCCATTCTGAATCTGCCTTTTTCTTCGTTTTCAGTATGGCCGATAACTTTGCTATTCTGGAGGGAGTACATGTACCTGTTTGGTATAGGAGACTTTTGGAGGCTAGGGCGACCGAAGCCGGCCCCGCAGATGTTCCTCCTCCTCCTCCGGTAGTTAATGTTCCTCCTCCTCCTGTCGCTGATGTTCCTCCTCCTCCTGTCGCTGAGGTTCCTCTTCCTCCTCCCCCTCAGCATCCTCAAGCTGACTTCGCAAAGACTTGCAAAGATTTCAAAGCAATGGGTGGCAAGAACTTTCAAGGCACTGAGACTTTTGTAGAGGCCAGAAATTGGTTGAAAGAGACCGAGGATTTATTTGCTATCTTTTGGTTAGACGATCAGAGGAAGATCTTGTTGGCGGTTTGGCTTATGAAGGATGAAGCCGCTTATTGGTGGGAAGTCACCAATGGTACTAGGCCTGTTGAGACTTGGGCCGATTTCAGGTCAAGGTTCGTGCTTAAGTTTCTATCTTCTGCTGAGGAGAATCTGCAAATGGAGAGGTTCATAACTTTGAAACAAGGAGATATGTCTGTCAAAGAATATGTGAACAAGTTCAATCAGTTAGCTCGTTTTGGCTTGGATATGGTGAGTACTCCTTAGAAGAAGGCTCTTCGTTTTGCTAGAGGATTGAATGAGCCATTGCAGGGATTGGCTATGTCACATATTCCCCATAGGGCCACGTTTGAGAGCTTGGTTGATATGGCGTTACTTCAGGGAGATGTCAAGAAAGAGATCAAGATGAATGATACTCAAGCCAAGAAGACTGATTCCCAGTGGAAAGGAAATCAGGGTAATCCAAGTGGTCAGAGCAGTCAAGGCAATCAGAACAAGAACAAGAGTCAAGGCAATAAGGGGAACAACAACAAGGGCAAGAACAACAAGGGGAAGTGCCATTATTGCGGTTCAGTTGGGCATCTTATTAAGGATTGTAAGAAGAGGAAAAGGAAGAATGGTGAATGCTTTTTCTGCGGTGAGACTGGACATTTCAGTAAGGATTGCCCGAAGAAGCAAGGGCAAGGCCAGGGTCAGACTCAGCGTGCTGGACCTTCAGGAGGGCAAGTTCATGCTCTCAATACCGCTCCAGTTCCCAATCGAGGTAGTATTTCTGTTGAGAGCCTTGTATATATTTCTGATTTTCCAGTTCGTACCTTGTTTGATTCTGGTGCATCGCATAGCTTTATCTCATCTGATCTTGTTGATAGTTTGCACCTTAGTACTAGCTTGGTAGATGATCCCGTCTGTGTCTCAAATCCTATTGGGGGTTCCGCCCATCTGTCTATGATATGTGGGGATTTGAGGATCTCTATACTGAGTGTAGAGTTCTTGTGTAGTGCTTATGTTCTTGGTTTTAGGGGATACGGATTGATATTGGGCATGGATTGGTTGTCCAAATATGGAGCCATCCTTGATTGTGAGCATAGGGTTGTGAGGCTCGTAACTCGCCTCGGAAACACCCTAGAAATTTCTTGTAATCCGAGAGGTCCCGTCATGTTGTGCTATCTTGAATCACTCGACTCATCAATGGAAACTCTTCAGTCTGCGAGAGTGGTTCGAGAGTATCCGGATGTTTACGATGAAGTTAGGGGGTTGCCCCCTAAGCGAGAGATTGATTTCCGCATTTATCTGGTGGATAATGCAAAGCCGGTTTCTTTGCCCGTTCGGCACATGGCTCCGCGTGAAAGGCAGGAGCTAAGTAAGCAAGTGAAGGAGTTGCTTGAGAAGAACTTCATTAGACGAAGTATATCTGAATGGGGAGCGCCTGTGGTATTTGCTACCAAGGCAGATGGTTCTCTCCGACTTTGTGTTGACTATCGAGAGTTGAATAAGCTGACTAAGAAAAACAGACACCCGTTACCGAGGATTGATGATCTCTTTGACCAGCTTATCGGTGCTTCTGTTTTCTCTCAGCTTGATCTTGCTACTGGATTCCATCAGCTCAGGGTAGCTGAAGACAGTATAGACAAGACTGCGTTCAGAACGCCAGATGGATTCTTCGAATGGCTTGTCATGCCGTTCGGCTTGACTAATGCACCCGCATATTTCATGGACTTGATGAGTAGGGTGTTCTGGGAGTTCTTGAACAAGTTTGTCGTGGTCTTCGTAGATGATATTCTGATCTTCTCTAAGGATGAGGAAGAGCATGCAAGGCATCTCGTGGAGGTGATGGATACGCTTAGAGCGCATCAGTTGAAGGCCAAGTTCTCCAAGTGTCACTTTTGGAGAAGGGAAGTTAGATTCCTTGGGCATATAGTATCTAAGCAAGGCTTAGCGGTGGATCCCACTAAGGTAGTTGCAGTTCAGGATTGGAAGACTCCAAGGAATGCAACCGAAGTGAGAAGTTTTCTAGGTCTTACAGGATTTTACCGGAAGTTCATCAAGGACTTCGCGAAGATTTCCGCTCCCCTCAATAAATTGACGAAGAAAAATTTAGTTTTTGCTTGGAGCATAGAATGCGAGCTTGCTTTTCAGAAGCTCAAGAGAGCTCTCACATCAGCACCTGTTCTAGCTTTGCCCGATGGAGGGAAGTTATTTACAGTATACACCGATGCATGTGGCACGGGGTTAGGAGCTATTCTGGTGCAAGAAGGAAGGGTGATATGCTTTGGCGGTAGACAACTCAAGGTGCATGTGAAGAATTATCCCACTCATGACTTAGAGTTGGCAGCAATAGTATATGCACTCAAGGCTTGGCGCCATTATCTTCTGGGAGAAATATTTGAGCTTTATACCGATCACAAGTCATTGAAGTATCTCTTTTCTCAGAAGGATCTGAATCTGAGGCAACAAAGATGGATGGAATTCTTGGCGTCCTACGATTTTGAGATAGCTTATACCCTTGGCAAGGGGAATGTGGTAGCAGATGCATTGAGTAGAAAAAGGTTGACTCTGAGTCCTCTATTCGTTGAGATGAAGAATTTAGAGTATGTGGCAACCTTTGATTTCTCTTTGGCGATTGAGTCGATGACCGGTTCTTTAGCATCTCTGGAACTCAGACCTACCCTTCTTGATCAAGTTGGGGCTTCGCAGAGAGAAGACCCTCAGATAGTTGAGATTATGGATAAGCTGATTCGAGGAGAGGCGTCTAGTCATCTCGCTCGATATTCTATTGATGACAAGGGTTGGCTGAGGAGAGACGGAAGGTTATGTGTTCCAATGGTAGAAGATTTAGTAAGAAAAGTTCTTGAGGAAGCGCATCGCTCTAAGTTGACTATACATCCGGGCGGAGATAAGATGTATAAAGATATGAAGCGCATTTTCTTTTGGCCTGGGATGAAGAAGGATGTAGCAGAGTTTGTCTCTAGATGTATCATTTGCCAGCAAGTTAAGGCCGAGTCGAAGAAGCCCGGTGGGCTATTGCATCCTCTAGACGTTCCACTATGGAAGTGGGAGAGTATTTCCATGGATTTTATCGATGGGCTACCAAGGTCAAGGAAAGGGAATACGAGCATTTGGGTTATTGTGGATAGACTTACGAAGAGTGCTCATTTCATTCCGGTGAAGAGCAAGAGGACCGCATCTTGGCTAGCGTCTGTATATCTTCGTGAGATTGTGAGACTACATGGAGTCCCTTCTAGTATAGTCAGTGACCGTGACCCAATCTTTACAAGTCAATTCTGGAATAGCTTGCAAGAAGCTATGGGCACGAGGTTGAATCTAAGTACGGCTTATCACCCACAGACGGACGGTCAAACCGAAAGGGTGAATAGAGTACTCGAGGATCTGTTGAGGCTTTGTATTCTGGATTTTGGTGGTACTTGGGAAGACCATCTTCCTCTTGTTGAGTTTGCATATAATAACAGTTATCAGGCAAGCATAGGGATGGCACCATTTGAAGCTTTATATGGGAGGCCGTGCAAGTCGCCTACATGTTGGTGGGAGACTACAGATGAGCTTATACTTGGGCCTGATATGATCAGAGATACATCCGAGAAGGTCGAGTTGATTCGGAGACGGATGAAAGCGGCCCAAGACCGACAGAAATCCTATGCTGATAAGCGAAGAACTGATTTGGAGTTTGATGTTGGGGATATGGTTTTCGTGAAGGTTTCTCCTTTGCGGAATGTGGTCCGATTTGGAGCCGTTGGGAAGTTAGCACCGAGGTTTGTTGGACCATTCCCTATTATAGAGAGGATCGGGCAGATGGCTTATAGAGTGGAGTTGCCCGAGAAGCTTGCCGGAGTACACGATGTTTTTCATGTCTCGCATCTCCGGAAGTGCTTACATGAATCAGCAGAGGTTGTTGAGCCAAGCGTTCTGAAAGATGTGGAAGTGGAGAAAGAGGCTACCTTGAGGAGAGATCCGATTCGTATCTTGGGGACGGAGACCAAGAAGCTAAGGAATCGAGAGGTTAAGTTGGTGAAGGTTCAATGGGGTGAAGCCGAAGAAGACGCAACTTGGGAAACCGAGGAGAAGATGCGTGGGCTTTATCCATTCCTTTTTGAGGGTACACTCTCAATCTCTTTTCTTTGTTAGCATGTCTTTCTCTTTGCTATCCATGTTTATCTAGTTTATCGTGTTAATCTCGTCATGAGAACCTTAGGTAGAAACCCTTTGGATGAAACATGTGTTTGAAACATGTTATGCTTGATGTTTGCAAGTGGTTGCAAGTGTTTGCAAGTGGTTACTCGTGGATGCATTATACACATTAGGCACTAGATCGGCTCACACACTCCTCATATTGCATATGCATGAGTGTTTATGCTTATTCATGGATGAAAATTTTTGTGTTATCACATGGATGTTGCATATGGATGTATGTTATGTGCACACATATAGATGTTATACATTATGTTAGGAATTGCATACATATGGATTCATTTCACTAACATAATTTGCATCGATGATATTTGCATTAGATAAGTACATATACACACACCTTTGCATATGTTCATAAAACATTTAGAATCTTGTAAGGACAATGATTGCTCGTGGATGATGTTTTGAGTAGATGGATGTTGGATGGTAGGATACGTTCTTCCTAACTTGAAGATTTCGGGGACGAAATCCTTTAAGGAGGGGAGAATGTAACAACCTGTATTTTCAATAACCTGTTATAACGTAAATCGAGGCAGAATTTAATTTATAAATCTGAATCAAGGGAAACGGGCTACGCCATTGCGTTCGTCTCGGAAAAATACGCGAAATAGAGTCCGAGTTTTCGAAAATCGGAGTTCGTATGACCCGATTAAGGCCCAATGAAGTTTTCAGAAAATTTCAAGTTCAAAACAGATTTCGAATTACGGGTTCAAAATTCGAAAAACGGTCAGATTGGGCCAGGCGGGAAAATTCCCGCCAGAGCACCCAAGTCGACAGCCCTATCGACTTGGGAGTCGACTTGGTTGGACCCAAGTCGACAGCCCTGTCGACTTGGCTGTCGACTTGGTTTAGCCGGGCAGTTTTGCCTGGTGCACCATTTTGGGGTCTTGGTTAGGTTTTGGGGCCAGACTCGGTTTTGAGGGCTGAGATTGGAACTATGGTTTAATCCTAGGGCTAAAACTAATCCTAATCTCTATAAATAAGACCCTAACCTAACCCTAAATCATCATTATTCATTCATACAACTAAACTATGGCAAAATCATTCCGCTCATGGCCTCCACTCTCTTCATAAAATTCTAAGTTATTTCTATGAGAGATTTTCCATGCATACAAGTGTTTTCAAGCTTGTATGAGTGTCATTAGCTTGCATTCAAGTCAAGTTTCCATATTTACATAATAAACCAAGAGTTTTGATCATTTTTGCTCAAGGGTTTTTCTATTGGAGCTTGCATTTTGGGTTTATTTGATTGCATAAGGGCTTTGTCTCAATCTTATATTTGCTTATACTCATTTGAGTCTTCATAAGCATTGTAAGCCCTTTTCTACTTTCATATTTAAACTCTAAAGTTAATGAATGATGCAAGTTGTGTTTGATCATTATGATATGCAAGTTTATCATGTTATGTTATGCAAGTATGCCATGTTATGATATGCAAGTTTACCATGTTATGCTATGCAAGTTTGCCATGTTATGATATGCAAGTTTATCAAGTTATGTTATGCAAGTTTGGGTTGATCATTTTGCTCATGTTATCATGTTATGCAAGCTTATCTTGGGTTTATGAGCTTAAAGCTTCAAGCTTTATGCTAAAGGTTGCATTTTGGCAACATGTAAGTTATCATATCCCTTATGATAACTTGCATGTGAGGCTAAATGCGAACTTATAGCCATTTCTACATGTCATTTATCACCATGTATCACCAATATGCTAAGTTTGGTTTTATGCATGCTTTTGAGGCCTAAAAATGTAATATGCAAGTATATGAACATATGTACATTTCATATGCCACCATGTTAAACTTGTGGCTTCAACACCTTTATGTCATGATTATGCCAAGTTCCCTCTTTCTATTCTTTATGCGCTATTGCGATATGTAAGCGATGGGATTGCGTTTGGGGTTGGGTAAACTTAAAAGACATAAAAACATAAGATTGGGAATTTACCTATTAAGTTAGGTCTACCCATTGGGAATTTACCTATTAAGTTAGGTCTACCCAAATTCTTGTTAACTTGTAATTATGTTTTGGAAACATGATGGACATGACACTTAGAAAATATAAGTGTGACCAACTCGAGGTTGGGTTGAGTTTGTAGCGTAAACCTACCCGGAACCGACCGGCTTAACTAGTTGCTACAAACAATAGGACCCAATGTGAGAAGTTGGTCATGTTGTACCTTGAACCCGAGGTTAGACCAAGTTGTGGTATAAAGCTACCCGGAACCGACCGGCTTAACTAGTAACCGCAACGAAGCCTAATGTGAGAGGTTAAGGCACGTTAATTAATTAATGCCTCATGATTAGGGTTTAAGTCATGATCCACTTAATACTTAATCAATGTGGGCTTGGTAGATTAATCAGGGTTAAGTCGTGAACTCATCGTTACACTTAACCAAGTTAATCCATGATTAGCAAGAGGGTTAAACCGTACTTAACCCACTAGAAAATCCTAGCAATGGGGGTCCACTCCAGCAGTAATCCCAAGTTTGTATCATTAAGACCCTAGGGACTAGGCTAGGGAGGGGGCACGATTACTGGACTTGAGGTAAGTGACCAAAAACAACGGCAGCGTGGTACGCCGGTGTAGTTCCGGACGGACTATGGTCGTGCACATAGTCCGTAGTCGGAGAAAA
This sequence comes from Allium sativum, assembly GCA_030737875.1. Classification (NCBI taxonomy): domain Eukaryota; kingdom Viridiplantae; phylum Streptophyta; class Magnoliopsida; order Asparagales; family Amaryllidaceae; genus Allium; species Allium sativum. Next base: position 44,298,120 of record CM060925.1, read on the forward strand.
CATGCACGGGTACCAGTAGATCGAGACTGTGCACTTATGTTTATGGTGTCCAGGGGTTTACACCCTAGGGCTTGATACACCCGAAGGGTGGACCCGGCACAGTCCGACTACAATTATATTTGGGCCGTATTGACACCAACACGTGACGAGTTAGGCTTAGGGAGCCGATCGATTAGACCGTTTGGTTGGACCTCGTATTAGGGCCACTTCATGTTATTGGACCTCGTATTAGGGTCACTTCATGTTATTGGACCTCGTATTAGGGTCACTTCATGTTATTGGACCTCGTATTAGGGTCACTTCATGTTATTGGGCCAAAGCTTGGGCCAAGGGATCAATACTTGTTTATTCAAGTCATGTTAGTTTGCTAGTACACCTGTGGTGCAAAAACCTTAAACCTGATTATGCGATGACACCTTTATCTACCTTGTTAGTTAATCATCATGCTAGTATGTTGTTATCCTTATGTTCATCCCTGCTTCTCATGCCAGTTAACTTTATCAGTTTACATTGATTGTAGTAGGGCTTACTCAGTCTTTTTGACTGACCTGTTTTTCTTTCGCCTCTTTTCTTCTGTTCCCCCCTAGGTTCTCAGGGTGGGAACATTGGAGCTTAGCTTGGATTTCTGATCGCTTGCTTGTGGGATTTTAGCTCATGTACGGTCTTGACATGAAGCTAGCTATGGTTATCACTTATTTTGGGGATAGTACTTATGTATTTCAGTTTTTCTGTTGATGTTGTTTTTATCTAGACTTGTTTATTTGGAAAGTTATGTTGTACCAGACTTGTTTTGAAATAGTTTGAAATCTTCCGCTGTTTTACTTATCTTATTTACTCTGTTTACATACATACATATGTTCTTGCTCTGCCTTGATATATCATTATGCATGTTTACCCGGTACAAACGCCCCTCCAAAGTCAGAGTGCTTGCAAGAGCCACCCTGGCGGAGGTGGGGTGTTACAAGTTTTGAACTTCAACTGGACATACCAGATCCGATATAAGTCGGATTTCTATGAAACGAGAAACGTTGGGATCTTGTTGACGATAATTTTCTAATCGAAGAGAGAAATCGAGATTTCGTGGTATAGATTGTATGTAATGGCCAAATCAAGTTTTGGAATAGTCGAAATGGAAATCGTTATTAAAATATAACGTTTATTTGTTAATTTAGAAAGGATTGTAATATAATTTTAATAACGGTTAACCCGAAATTGACAATACTGAGCTGTATAATTTATATTTGAAGTTCTATATATATGATAAAAATAATTTATTATGATTTATTTTAATTTATTTGGAATTTATATAATATTTTAATTGATATTATATAAGCATTAAAAATAACCATTTCTATGAATAGTCTTAGTTTTCGATGAAAATAGTTTCATTGGAACCGTATAGTTAAACTATTGTCATAAAATCAAATTTCGTAGCAAACCGACATCGTATGTGACTTCGGTGGCCAAAAATGTCACTGTTTCTATGTAATTGTATATACAATTTAGATAGGGGTTACTTTTAATGAATAAATGACTAGCCCAACGAACTATAAATTTAACGAAACAAAGAGGTCTAGTAAATGTCAAGGCCTTATATTTATTGATTTTTTTTTGTAGTTATAGGAATTTTAAACGCTTGCTTTTTCATAGATAATTTTAAAGGACTTTTCACAAACGACCTCGGAATTCAACGAAACATGTCCCATTGAGTCCGGAATATATTTTTAATGTTAGGATTACCTTTGTTTTTCAAAAGTGGAGGTCGTATGTGAGTGTTTGAGAGGATACTTCACATTGAAGTTCCAACCATAATTAAATAACATTATTTTTAATCCCAACCATATATATATTCAACGCAGAAACCTAATTTGGGGGTCAACTTCTTGTTGCGTGGTCAACAATTCATCACGCCGCCACACAATGCAACGAACGAACGTAATAACCCCAAACTTCTTCACTTCGATTCTCCAAATACATGCATAACTATCAAATACTTCGAACAGCAAATTGTTAGAGCTAGGAGAGATCTCGGAGTTGAATGGTTACGAGCAGATATGGAAGGGCGGGTTGGCCAGAAATACACCTGCAAGGCGCTGCTTTTATTGGGGTGCTGGCGACGATAGAATGGGGCCGCTGGTGAACTGTTTATGGCGAAGGTCAAGGGAGGTGGGCCGGTTTCGTTGGTGGGTTTTGATTGCACCCCAATCGACTATGGTGGTGGCACGGCGGTAAAGGAGTGGGCGTGCTAATGATGTCGAAGGATAGTGAAGAGGATATGAAGTTGTTTTAAATCCAAGGCAAGTAACATGAAAAGTAATTGGATCGGGCATGGAATGAAATACGTGGAGGCCGACTGTGGGTTCTTCGATGGAGCATGGGTTCATGAGTGTTAGGTAAAGTTGAATTTCGTGATGAAGGAGATGAAGGCTTTTAGGAAGAAAAGAAATCAGTACATGGGGAAAAATGAAAGAAATGCAAAGACAGGAGCAAGCATGGGTTTAGAATTGTGAACGGGTGACAAAGACGAAGGGCTTAAGGGGGATATCGGGTCTGGGTTTCTTCAATCCGAATGCGCAGTACACTTCAATCTGAATGCGCGGTACATACGTGAGTTATAGACTTATAAACAAAGTAATTAGAGTTTTATTAAACTAATGATTAATTAATTAATCCTATAGTAAATCATTCAACGTTATATAATGTTTAATAGGACTTGAATATGGAAGTCCAACGGAAATAAAAGGAACAAGAATGGTGTCAAGTAAAATATGGGTTTGAGTTTGCAAAAGCTACAAAGCAGAATACGTGTTGGGCAATTCGTATGGGTTAAAACCAAATAAAATTTACTTTTATAATATTTAATTAAAAGGTAAATTATTCACTCAAGTATTGAACGATGCATGAAGGAATGAATCACTATGGGAAGTTTGGGATAAAAATATGTCAGCTCAGTTTAAAATTTTGGCAAACGGATGGGGATGTAAATAAAGGAGGCGACTACTCGTGGAACGAAGCAGCTGTTGTACATGGGTTTGTGATGAAGCCGTCAAGCTGGAATGAGAGAAACAAATGTGAGCACCCCGTGCTTTCCATTTTGGATTAAAGTTCCAAACCGTGAAGCAAAGGATTGGCTAAATTAACTAAAAGTAATATGTTTTAGTTAAATTGATTAATTAGACTAATGTATGATCAAGAAACTATTTAATTGAATTAGTAATTAATGAAGCAGGAAGGAACTGGCATGAATAATGTGAAGCAGCGTGGGATGTTTGAACGAGCAGGAATGTTTTAAAAGGGAAGAAGCTTGGAACCGGTTTATGCATGAAAATGGAAAACGTGGCAAGAGTTAAACATAGGCAGAACGAGACGTAAGGTAGGGAGCAATTTGGGTAGTGTTGCAATGACGGGGACAAGGTCAACGTGGGTATATGTGAATGAGGACAGCTCTTGGACAATGGCAGAGGAAGTAAATTGGACGGGCTTATGAAATTTGGAATCCATGTCAGTTTAACAGTGTAATCCTATAATCTAATTGATATATTTATATAAAGTGATTAATTTAAACTAATTTATGATTAATAATAAATTACTTAGTTGAACTAGTTTTGCTGAAACATGCAGCGAATCAGTGAAGCACCAGAATGGAACGGAACGAGTTATGCTGGAATAATGACGAAGAAATGTACATTATGGAATTGTTCTGGATAGAGCTTGATACAGTGGAATTTACAGTTAAATTAAACAACCACTTAATTTAACTGTAATCGAACCATTCAACGAACAATTCAAAGTGAGTTAAACTCACTCAGTTTTTATTCCCACTTAAATTTCATATAGGTTGAGTTTTTATTATTTGTATGTTATAATTGCTGATTGATGTTGTGTGCTGGCGTATATGTTGGCTGAATTAGTTGAATTGCGTGTTAGTTAAATTTAAATGGAAAACCAATCGTTATTTTGACGATTATTCCCTAAACGAGGTAACTTACCTTGTTGGTCACGGTTATTTTATAACTGTTTTTAATTCAATGAATTATTTGAATTGTTTTTAGTCATTATTTACTGTTTTAGAAATAAATCAGTAAAACTGAATTGAATGATATCATGTGAAATAACCATTTAGATGCAGAGAAGAATAGGTTGGAGTAATCCAACCCGATTCCTCAAATATGTTAGATATTATTTATTTTTATATTATCATTATATGAACTGTTTAAAATCCATCTGTTTGGATGATTGATTTGGTTGTTGAATATTGATCTGAGATTTAACATTCATTTTATTTTGAAATCGTGATTTACCATCAGGTAAATCGATAAAAATGAAGTTATGAAATTTATTTTATAATTGAATATAGATTTTTTTAAATATATGATTTAAAAGTGAAGTATAAAAAGAAGAAGAAATCAGCCGTGTGCGAAGCACGTGCCTCATCTGAATTAATGTAACGATTTATAACTGAAATTAATTGTTTTTAAGAAACGATTAAAATGGGATTATATTATTATTTATTTAATATTAATCGAAGTAAATGAGATTATTTAAATTAATTTATTAATTAATGTAAATGAAGAGACGAGTTAAAGTTGATCAACGAATTAATCATGTTTTAGAGTTGACCAAGTCAATTGTTTTGATTGAAACTGATTATTTGATTAAATTAGTTTGGGCCAATTAGAAATGAAATAACTTAGAATATAGTTGTTCACTTAAATAAGATTTTAAAAAGAGATTTAATACTAATTCTAGTTAATGATGAAGTAAATTATTAATTTAAAAAAATACGTAATTACTTCTTAAATAAAATACATTTAAGTAAGCAACTGATTTTGAAATGGAATATGGTTGAGGTCTGAAAGAGATTATGAAACCCAGTTTATAATGAAGTTATAAAAAAGATATAAACGAATATGATTACTTAAGAAAAAAGAAAAAAGATAAAAAGGGGGTTTATCTTAAACCTGAGATTTTATAAATAAGGTTTATAAAAAGAAATAAGGAGTCAAAGCGTTAATTTGAATTGGAAATACTTAATAATGGATTAAGATAAATAGGGATGAAATGAGAGTTTCAGAGAGGAAAATGGATTGGTAAAAGTGATTTGTATTTGAGTTCAGTAAAAGAAGTCTTTAAGCAAGTATAATGGTTTAAGCAAATGTTGACTTAACATTTGAACTAAAAGGAATCGAGGAAAAGGGTTTTTTGTTAAACTGGAGGTTTATAAACAAGTTTTATAAGAAGAGTGCCAAGTTAAAATGTTAATATTAAATTAACAGTACTTAATAGTGATATAAAGTGATATGGAATTGAAACAAGATTTCAAAGCGGAACGGTTGAATGATTTGAAAATAAAATAATATGAAGTAAGATAAGGAATTTCTTGAAATAAAGGAAATTTTGGAAAATTATAATGATATTTTCAAATATAAGGAAATAAAAAGTGAAGTGTCGAAATGAGTTCTTTCTAAAAGAGAAGTGTTGGATTTGTTTTCAATTAATGAAACAAAGGAGATTCGTAACATTAGTCTACGAATGATAAGTTAAATTGATTTTCCCAATTATAAGCAATGAGTAGTGATATAGAAATTGTTTTGAAAATGATATAAGAATAGATTATTGGATACAATTATAGAATGTATTAAAATAAAATAGATTTGAAATTGTCTTATGTCAAATAAGAAGGGAAAAGCTATATTCGTAATATCGAAATATTTTAAGAATTTTAAATTAAAATTTGTTAGTTTTTTTAATTAAGAAGGCCAAGTAATGTCGAGTACTGAACCAGTAACTCATTTTATTGTCATGTTTATTTAATTGATAGTTAAATAACCGACTATCAAATTTGGGCAATACGATTGTTGGTATGGAAAGACCGGGATCGAATTTTCGAAAACCATTCTGGACCAACAAATACGTGAAGATCATTGAAGATGGAGCATTGAAGACCGTGGATCTTCAAAAGCGAAAGAACTACTCGTTGATGTTCTCTAGTTAAGCTCCCAGGGATATTTCAGCTGTGATTCTGTTATGGTTGGAATCTTCGGATTGCAAGGACTACTTGCTACTGATCCATAGGGTAATTCAAGGATGTGGTAGGAGAGTGGCTTCGGTTTGTCCAGTCCCAGGATAACTTGTATGGACGAATGTCTGACAGAGTATTTTCATAAGATTATATTGATTTCTTTAAACGTACTTTTGTTGGTGGCGGAAGAATTCGTTCTTTTTGCGTAAACACCCAGAGTATTTTTGTGGACGTCAATTAATGATTATCTGGAGGATCCGACGATGTGGCATTCAAAGGGAATGGTGATCAGATGTTATAAAACATAGAATTTAAAATCAAGGTAAATTACTAAATTAATTAATTAATTAATTATGACCTCAAGCCTCTTGAACCGGGAAATGGTATAAAATCGGGTAGGTTGCATGGCTACGTGGGTTGCACCCATCAAAAGGGTATATTCATTACCTGATCCGGTGAAATCAAATGCCTTCAGTTGTCCCTTTTATTTATATATGTATGCTATCGGTTCGGTTGGCTGGCCCCCAACTGTGGTAATGATATATTCGGTACTCTCAAGCGAAGTGAGGGGCAGATCATGCTTAACCGGGGTTGCAAGACGTTCTTGTTGAATCCCGAATGTATTCATCTCTAGAGGTACATTGCCGGAAGGTGGTCCCATACCTTGCCATAGTTAGAAATCCATTCTCCAAAAAAGCCCGCGGTTTTGATTGTATACTGTGTATGTGGAGCGTGAGATGCAAGCGTTCTGCTAGATTGATATTTATTTGTATTTAGACACTATTATAATATCAGAGAAGATATTGATTTAAAAAACGTTTTGGGTTATCGTAAGGTAAAAACCATCCGCATTTATGCTTGGATTTGGTCTTACGATTATCCTTTTCTTTCTAAAGGATTTTGACTTTAAAATCAACTTGTGTGATACCTATAAACTTAGTGTGTGTTTTTCTCACTCTGGTTCACCAGACTGACCCGTCGTTTGTAATGCTCGGGTTAGATCGGGGTGTATAGGCTCAGGTTATCGGATGCAGTGAAGAAACAAGCTGGAGAAGTCCAGACGTATAACAAATATTTGTTCCGTTGTGTGTTGTATATGAGGACAGGCCATTATAACTGTCCAGATGTTTTGAAGTACTCTAATGATTGTAAGTATTTTTTTTAAAAGTTCTCAGTAAAGATTTAATTCTATATTATATTTTGTTCCGCTGCGATGTGAGACTCTGTGTTCTTCTTCTTCTTCTTCTATTCTAATATCTCTTTCTTTCTTATCTCACCCTCTAACTTCTTTCAATAACGATCCAGTGTTTTCAATGCTTGAAGAGTCGACATGATGTTCTATGTCGATTTTCGGGGTTGAAAATCTATCGGGCCATTAAAAAAGGTGTTACTAAAAGTGTTGTAAAATAGTTGTTTAAATCAAATAGATTCAAATCATTTGAAATTCAAATGATCTATTTCTAATCACTTTAAAATATGAAAATAAGATTTTCCATAACTTTCTCTATTTAAAATAATTATAAACCAGTTTATTTCGACTTTTCGTTATCATAATTGAATTGCACGTATAGCGATCTTTTCCAAATTTGGTTTAAACATATCTTTACAATCATTCCTTAGAATTTGAAAATCTCTTCAAAGCTCATCAATAATATAAATTTGATGTTTTCTATTTTACGTTAATCTGATTCAAACATTCGAGTTATAACCATTTGAAATTCAAAATCAATAATAACGAACTGTCGCTACGCGATGCGTTCGATTTAAATTATATAACGATTTTAATATAAATTGTTCAATCCTCTTTAAATTCAAAATTTTAATCTTTAATTTTGAAATCATATTCCAATATATTTTAAATTCAAAAAATGGTTTCCAAATAAAAATTTCAAATTTAGATTTTGAATATTTCGTCTGTTGGATCAGTTAGGGATGGCCAGGGAGGGCAGGAAACTTGTTTATCCAAACTCAAGCCTAGACACATCCTCTCTGTCGTCCTAGACGTCAAGTCTTTAATTATTATTTAAACATAAACTAAATTTCAAAACCATGTTCAAATTTTAAATCTTCTTTTAAATTAAATTTGATCTTAATGTAAAATAATATTTTATCAAACTTGTTCCAAATAGCCGTACAAACCAATACATGATTTAAATCGTTTCCAATTAAAATTTCAAACTCAATTCAAAAATAAATTGATTGGAATTATTTAAAACCCTTTCCATCTTATACATTTGGATTTCCAAACAATTCTTAAATTTAAAACCAAATTTCCTAAAATTTTAATCAGATGGAAGGAGGATTCAAATTGATCATTCGTATACATCCACAACTATAATGTGTGTGATTCATGCAATCATAATCCCAAATGACCAACCATATACACTAGCATGAGTTCATCCAAATAAACACAGCATTAAACAAGCGTGTCAATAGAGCACTAGCGTTATGGTTAATAACACTTATAAGTGTACTGCGTGTGTTCTAACAACATGTGCATCCATTCGAACATGCACACATCATCCATATCCAACCAAGCATTATTATCCAACAATTACTAATTTAAATAACCGATTAAATTAGATGTTCTCACAGACAAAGCTCCTAAATCTTCATTATCAGTATGACACACCAACAATCAGTTTTTGCTACTCGTACTGCTTCCAAACCTAATTGTATTAGCAGCTGGCGTTTGCACTGCTCATCATATATTGGGACTGAATTAATAACATTGCTTGTTATATATTTTCATATATATATGTACACATTTATGAACGTTATTTTATCATAAATTTGTATTAAATCAAAGTGATCAATATCCCATATCAATATGTTATATTTTCCGATACGTTTCCAATGGACCCAAGAGCATATTAATCAGATTGAAATTGAATAAGATCTCGATTCCTAAAGTTTAAACAAATTTTAACATTAAAACAAAATTAAATAAACCATACCCATGAATCTCGGCCCAAAACCCAACTACACCACCCAAACCCGCATCAACAGACCGCATCTGCTCCCTCTTCTTCCTCCTCTCGCCCGTTCATCACTTTCACGCACGATGTGAAACCATGGACTCGTGCTCAACTGTGCACATGCACGCACCCTTCTCTTCACCAAACAAAGAACCGAGACCATCACCGAACCTCTCTTCCTCTCCTCTACGGCTTGCACCACCTCATCATCACCCGAACGCCGTCGAGCAGAACTCGCAACCAAGATCTGGAACTTCAAACGTATGCAAGCAGCAAAAGATTGACACCAAATTCTCCAGATTCCATCAAACTTTTCCACAATGAAGCCTACTCCGTCCTCATCGCCATCCCATGCTCCGATTCGTCTAACGTTGCTTCCACCTCCGATAAACTCTAACCCTAATTTCCGACGATCCAAATAATCGACACGGAATGACCTCATTTTCGGACTAAAAATACTACATCACCTGCTGATCACAACGGTGCTGGCGACATCAATTAATTCGAACCAGATTTTGAGTTATGATTTTTCGAATCCTACAGCACAAATTTTCAGTTTTTGTGTAATCTGGCAATTTCTCTCTCGTTGATGACTGAAATATGAATCCATAAATTTCGAAAAATCAGAAATGATAATTCGAACAACTTTTGTGTAGATCATTTGGGCTGAAAGTGAATGGATTGGAAGGATTGGATTTTTGAGTGAAGGGAAGACATGAAATTCATTTACTGTAAACACAAAGGAAGGGAAGAAAAAGGGTATGGGAAGAAAGCCATTGTGAGAAATGGAGGGTACGACACTCCTCTTATTTTGTATTTAATGATTTTTAAGCTAGCATGTTATTTGATTTAAAGACACTTGGCATTTAAGGCTCCTGCATAAAGACACCTAATATTTATTAAAAAAATTTAATAAAGGCATGTTAGACAAAATTGCACTTATTTATTTAAATAGAATTTGAATTTTTGGTAATGCTTTTGTAACATAAATATATGTAACTAATTGTCTATATTCATGAGTGTAACATGTTACCTATTGTATATATACAAATGTTGAACTTATTAAAATATCACAAAACATTACTTAAATGTATATAACTAACCAAAGTAAGATTTAAATACTTAACCCATTTTTGTAAAATTTCATAAGTTGTCAAACTTTGATAATATCAGTACTAATAAATTTTCTAAAACAACAGATCCTTATGATAGATTTTCTTTTACAAAAATTATATTTACAAAACAAGACCAGATATTTATCAACCCAAAATATAAAGCTTATTAAATCAATATTTTTATTTAAATCTTATTAATTTCAAATTTATGTTTGGAAATCTCAAATTACACAATAGAAATTCCATTTAAATTAAGTTAAAATCTTGAGTCGTTACAAATAGGCAACACCAATGTTGTGAGTGTTCAACATCCCTTCTAATGTAGTTTTGGTACACTTAATTTTGTAATGGATAAAATGTGATATTGATTTTTGAATGTTGTGCAGACTTGAAACATATGGATATAGGATATGTTATTTGAACAATATATGTGGGTATGGAAAAGGTTGCTTGAATAGTGTATATAAATGATTGTTTGATATGAACTATTATGCTTTAATTACAGTCTTTCTTTAACGTAATATATGTGACATAATATTGATTAGTAGTTAAGAAAACGTAAAGGATACTATATATGGAGGGATGTGGCTAAATTTGAAATGTTGCTACTACATTTTATAGGGTTTTCATAGCGCTACAAAATACTGTATAATAACATAGCATTTAATTTCCATAGCATTTTCAAAATGCTATGGAAAAGCGGAGTAATTTTGTTCAAGAAATAAACAAAAAGTCATTAAAACACTATGAATATACACAAAATAGCGTTTTATTCCTATAGCGTTTCCCTCAATAAGACTATATAAATGCTATGAGAAATAAGTTCTCCATAGCGTTTTACCTTTTGCTATTGGAAGTTGATTATCTAACATAGCATGTTGTTTCATAGTGACCGCTATGTTAGGATGTAATAGCGTCTTTCAAACGCTATGGAAACCTCAATTTATTGTAGTGATTCCTGGTATTATGTTTATCTAGTTTACTTGTTACCTTATACGATACCATACTTTCTGAAAGGACCCCAAAATTTTCATCAATTTTTTTCCTATTTATTAAATTATAAATCACATCCATCCCGGGTCCTCTTCTCAAGGGTCATCCTCTTCCAACCCTTCCATTCCAGGATCCCACAACATCAATATAGATATATCGGTATAGTTCAAACCTTAACTTGTATATATGATGATGCACAAGCTTTCTTTTGCTTAAATCAGAGTATAAATAAATAGCAAAAGATTTAAGATTAATTATAAATAATTAATCACTACACAGCATATCAAGAATGAAATTAATCCTGTTTTATTCATCAAATCATTCTCTTGAAAATGGGTAACTCATTAATACTCTGATTAATAAGTACTATTGACATCTCACATTTGTCTAATTTGAAATTATCTCTGATCTCAATGAAATCCATTCAAAATACATGTACATATTCAAGATCATAGAGTATTGCTTATATTACTCAAATGTAATATATATATATATACACACACACACACACCCCATTTTCAATCACTTTTACAAAACTGTTTCTAGAATAGGTAACCTAGCAATTTTCGAGCCATATTACACACTTCTAGATTCATTAATACACATAACAGAGCAACTCATTAAAAACATACCACTGTATACTTTTATATTTATACAACATCATACTGGCTTTTGTGTTTGACTTACAAACACAAAGCGTTTAAATGTTTCAAAATAACATTTTCATATATATATATATATATATATATATATATATATATATATATATATATTCAAAATCTGCAATCTAGTTCATGCCTGGTATTGACTGATTTTCGTGAGCCATAACTATATATCATCTATACAGTATGGCCTCTTCATCAACTCAAAATGCATATAAACACAGACTTGTACTATTCAAAAACCTACCAACTTATGCATTTTAAAATCAGTTCGCAACACTTACTGACACACAATTTTACAACAGGTTCTTCTTTTGGTTAAATACACTGAGCTTATTGTCACATACAGACCAGTTTTACCACAATACAAATAATACACTATCAAATAATATACATATTACCATATAGTGCATTACATTACTTGTCTTTATTTTCTCTATCCTTTGTATCGAATAGATGTGTGGGATTTTGTATAAGACAGTAACCGTTAAGATCCAACATATTAGTAATGCAAGTCCTAACCGACAAGGGTCATTCATACAACAATATTAAATTCTGGACCTACAAATATTTAAAACAATCCACCCATTTTGGTTACTCTCGAGAAGCCATCACCATATATTATTGGTATGGTGTAACCCCTCTTTAACCTAGAATACAATTAACTACCAAGTAATTTACAGTTCCACTAAATACATGGATTAAATCATTTGAATCGGTTTATCACAGCAATACAGAATATTACCATTTCTTTTGCACTTAATATATCTGATCCAATAATTAAATACTTAACATATAACTCACTAATACATCAAAGCTTAGCATCTTTAAATAATGGTCTAGTACATTGTAACAGTATAAATAACATAGCATATATGTAACATCTTTTCTAGCAATCCTCCCTATTTTTCACACCACATTCCTATTTCCTGCAAAAACATTGGGAACTTCCTCATTTATAAAATGAGACACCCCATTTCATAAAGTAAAAAGGTTCAGACATTGATAGTCTGGTGTGAGAAGCTTACTAAATACGTGAACCTGAGTCTATTGTATGTTTAAATTATACTGGTAGTCTAATTCATGTGTACCCAAGTGTCATTGACATTACCTATGCATATGCACACACACACACACACACATACACACACACACACACACATATATATATATATATATACTACAAGCTTAATTCTGTATATTCCTGGATTCTTTCTTTCATATTTACAACTTATAACATCATTCATACAAGCCTAATAGAAGCAAGAAACAACACATTGCAATGAATTTAACCATCAATCAATAAGCCATTTCATCGTATCCAGACTATCCCTCAACAACCCCCTTGCTACGTAATGGTCCTATGTCTAATAAATATTTATTTACGAGATTATTCTTAACCAGATCATAAAATCTAGGAAACTCAAGTTCCTAAAATTAATTTAGTCCCCAGTCTCATCTGCATATAGGAATCACTGGGACACACTGTAACGATCTAATTCACATCATTACACGAAGATCTCAGGACCAAGTTAGGCCGTGTGTCAAACCTGCAGCTCAAGTGCAAGCCATTCCGCAGCTTTCTTGACAAAAATTTCTTAATTAGGTTATTAAGTGTTCTCTCTTATATCTTATTATTCAAATAAATGAATAAAACATGACACTTAAACAACGAACAGTCATACAACAGTCCATAGGACTTGCAAACATATTCCCATCAAAGGGTCAACCATTTATTCAGCCAATCAAATCATCATATTCCCATCTGTGATATAATATTTCAATTATAAATGGTCACATAACATTTCACACAACTTACAATCAGTGTTCATGAAAGGATTAGAACAACCATTTATTCAGTGAATAAATCAAACATCAGGGTTTTCCACAAAAATAGACAAACGTGTGTTCATTGCAATTGATACTGGTATATGGCATTTTGCGAGATTCTATTTTTTTTTTTTTTTGAGAGACACTATGAGTAAACTTATTTTAGAATGTATAAGTCCAGTTGAATCATAGATATCAGTATTAATGAAGAGTTCAACACATAGGAAATCTATTGCAATATTTAATCATTCAAACTTGAGCCTCGGCACCTTTACATAAGTATATTGCAGCCCATATTTGGTTTTCATGAGTTTTTCCATATATCAATATCATTCACAATGAATCAGGACTAATAGTTTGGAATTTAAAACTTTTACATCTAGTAAGTCGTACTAATATGAGTTTATATCATGAAAGGAAACAAAACCCATGTACTAAAATCAATTAACTCAGATAAGGTCTATAGAAAAGGTTAACAGAGTTTTCAGTCCATTATTTATTTGTTATACTGATTATTCCTTAAGTATTTCATATTATAATGTTTCTTACATTCTATATTACTTCATTCATTCAACTAGAAAACAATAAATCATGCAATCCATCAATCAAAGCAAAATAGAACATTATATGTAACTAAATATTCACGTCATAGAAATAGAGTTTTAAGGCTGCCTAAGACTAGGGCATACTGCTGAGGATTGAGTGAGATTTCTCACCTAGCTTCTTGTCGATCGGTTTCTTATTCTCGATCTCGTGATTCCCAAACGAGTTGTTGTTGCTGCCTTTCTCCCTCTCAATCCTTCTGATTGCAAGAGAGCGGCTTCGATTTGTTTCCCCCGATCTTTGTTTGCGAGGGCTATGGCCATTTTTTCTTTTCTTATTTTGCTTTCTCGATGAAGGTTATTTGGGCCGGCTATATTTCCAGTTGAATTATTAGGGTTTAGTTCGTTACCTAATTCCCATTTTACCCTTAGGCATTATTAGCTTATAATATCTAAACCAATTCCCAATTTTACACACGCATGTTGTCTTACAATCAATCACATAATTATTTCTAATGTGTTTAATTAATTTAACAAAACATAATCAATGTATGCATGAATTTTAGGGTTATTACATTTTCCCTTCCTTTTAGGAATTGTGTCCCGCAATTCGGCCATGTTGAACTCAAGTACCATGTTAAACAAAACAACGTCTCACCTGGTTTGAACCTCCTTCCCAAGCCACTTCCCTGGCTTGTATTCTCCTTTTTTTAAAAAAAAGAGATAACAAGCATTATGCTCACTTTTGTTTTCATATGCAGCAAGCATACTCTACAACCAATTTAAGCATTCACTCTTTAATGCAATTACTTTCATAAAGCAAACAATTCTAGGTACTAAATTTCCAGGTTTAATAATTTTTTTTCTAATTTTTTTTTTATTTTTTTTATTTTTTTTAGAGTAATAAAAGAAGCTTCCAGGTTCCGCCTCCTTAATTTCTATTCATATTCTTTAGGCCTTATGCCATAAACTCAGCATGTACACATGTATATCAATGCAAACATTAGTTAAAACATATTTATCAATGCATTTCAGTTCAAGAGAAACAGACATGTACTTCAATCTGCAACTCCATATATTTCTATTAAATCAAGGTTCTATACTTATATTAGGTGACAACCCTTCATATATAACCACATGTATACTTTTCAATATCAATTCTACTTATCCTTTTCTTTTCTAGCCCATCTCACTTTTAAAATCATAATTTATCAAGGACTTACGAGTTAGGCATGGTTTTTTCAAATAATTTAATATACACTTCAGTTCTTATGTGTATACACCTACATCATTTTTATGAATATAAGAACACCAGCTCATGCAAATCATAGAAGCCAGCAAAGAAAATCTATGGGGTATTATTTCCAGGATTTTATCATTCATAATTAGCAGCTGCTATTCATACAGCTCAGCAGGCATCTCAATTAGTTAATAATCTCCTACTGAAATATCCCCTTACCCCAGTTAGGTGTTTGCCTTCTTTGCTTTATTCATTTCATTATTTATTTTAAGCAGCAAAGCTTATTCACCTAGGTGTTCATATTCCCCTCTCTCTCATTTTTTTTCTAACACTGAATAAACTTAATCCTATATATATATATATATATATATATATATATATCAAACAGTGGCAACATTCACTTGTCAAACAAAACAAACATTCTGAAACAGCAAACAGTTTGATGTAAGCTACTCTGTGTTCTACTTATTTTATTTTATATTGCCTTTACATTTTTACCACAAACATATGTTCTAAATGCACATTGCTAGCCAAGTCACTCATATTCAAGTATCTTTGTTCAAAAGAAGTATCCATCCATTCAATTCTAGGAAAGCTTTTAAACACGAATTCCTCAAACTACATTTTAACAATTCTGACAATACTATTTCATTTGTTTATATCCAACCTTGCATGTTATTCAAAATCTATTTAGGGTTGATAATAGAATATTTAGTATTTTAAACGTGAATTTGCGATGCCAATAACAACTCAGCCTTTATCTTGCATCTAAACTATACTCATAAATATGCAGTGAAACATCTATATGTACCTACATGAAAATATATATATATATATATATATATATATATATCTACCTCATCTTAAAATGGTTTATAAGCTTACAGAGTATTTGTTGCAGTTGTTTGTCATTCAAATACTTCCTGATGGTTGTTCCATTATCTCAATATGCAAATACAACCATCAAAACATAAGCATTCAACATCAAATCATCAACCTAATTTAACACTTCATTTTAGTGGTGATGACCAAAACACATATTCTTTAATTTGACCCTAACAGTATTCTTAATTATTAAATCAAAACAGCTGAATAACTCTGTCATAGCCTTCATGTTATTAAAACACTTTATACTTACTTCACCCTACTAGCATCAGTATGCATCAACCAGGGTTTCTTTTATCTAAGCAATCGGTATACCAGTCAACCCATCTTGTCACCCAACTTCATTCTACTGTATGTTTATCATATACACTACAATGTATATATTATTACACAGGGTCAAATAGCAGTATTCTTTACTTATTTAAGTGTTACGTGGGGGGAGGGGGTACCGTGTATATTCATATACTAAACATTCCTGCATCCATACACAAATCCAATGCAACACTTTACATAACATCTTCAGCATATCACACTGAATAAATATTCATCATAAATCAACATGTATTAAATTCATCCATGAGAACTTTTCCACCCTATCCCCTTACCCATCTTTTAGCAATATATTTCTACGGGTAGGACTAAATTCCCCAATAGATTTGTTACTATTTGTGTCAGGTTATTTTCCACCACTTGATTCGGGTTATATTCCCATGTGTCAGTAAAGGATTTGGGTGTGTACATATATTTCAGAGTATCTCTCTTAATACTTGTTCACATATCATTTATTTCAACTAAAACTGAATAGTGTTCCAACCCAAAAATCAACACAAATGTTTTCCAGATCAATATATATATATATATATATATATATTCAGGAGCTTAACACAAAGAAATTTGGAACTATGGCATGCACATTATTAAGGATAATCAACCTAAGACCACTATCAGTTTTTTTCGTACACAGGGTATTTCTATTGGCCATCTTTCTAGGATATATATATATATATATATATATTCTATTTAACCAAAAAGCAATACTCAATAGTGTCATCAATAAGATCCTAATTTAGGCCATTCGGAACCCATCTATTCCTTTTATTTTTCTCAAAATATTTGCCCAACCATGAATGGATTTAAGTATCAAAAACATAGCCTGCGGTCTATATAATAAAATATTAACCTTATTCACATTATCACATTAGCTCTAAAATAATTATTTGCACAGAATTTTAAAACATATTTCCAGCCATGTTATTTTCTTCTTCTTCAAGTGTCATCTAAACACATCAATGCTTACATACATAAAACCATGACATGTTGCTACTTGTTTTAAGAAACATTTCTTTATACTTAAATCATTTTTTAACTGGCAAGTACCTTTACAGTCCTTCCAAGATTTTGAAGAAATTAAAATTTTATTTTTCATAACAACAGCCGAAGTGCTCCACAACAAAAATTCAAGCAAACACATCTATAAATAAATCATGCCTTTCCTTAGCAAATTTTAATACAAACAGATAATCAGTCAAATTTTTTATCAAGTACTTAACCCATGCATCCCAATAATCTATAGTGTTCATCACTGAATGCATGTACTCCTATATCAAATAATTGTATATTTTAAATCGAGTATTCCTTTAACCTTCTAGGAGCTTGATGTTTTCATGATCTATTTTGTAAGGCATGTCTTTCCCCTAAACAATCTGAATACAACAAATAAGCATCAAGAACTCAAGCTAACACTTTCAAACAATCAAAGCATTCAACCTGGTTATCCCAACGACAGGATACACATGCCAGTTATTAACTTAAACAATATTTTTTTCGAAAATGCTACTTGAACCGAAAATCTGTTAGTCGATTTGTGCGAAAAGAATCTCATCCCTTGTTTTATACTGACCCCCCTGATTTCCGCCCTTAATCTTCAGATCTGCAAGCCCGTATTTCAATTTTTCGGTCCCAGTAGTATTTATATATATATATATATATATATATATATATATAACATATTTCGGAATGCTATTTCCAACCAAGTAAACACATTCAGTCAATCAATGAATAGATAGATAAATGAAAATCCCATGCAGATTTTTAAATTAATATTCTTCCAATTACTACTTAGATTTAATTATTTTTAGCTGCGTATCTAATCAACACGGCTCTGATACCAAATGAAAGGACTCTAAAATTTTCATCAAATATTTCCCCCCATTTATTAAATTATAAATCACATCCATTCTGGGTCCTCTTCTCAAGGGTCGTCCTCTTCCAACCCTTCCGTTCCAGGATCTCACAACACCAATATAGATATATCGGTATAGTTCTGACCTTAACTTGTATATATGATGATGTACAAGCTTTCTTTTGCTTAAATCAGAATATAAATAGATAGCAAAAGATTTTAGATTAATTATAATTAATTAATCACTACACAACATATCAAGAATGAAATTAATCTTGTTTTATTCATTAAATCATTCTCTTGAAAATGGGTAACTCATTAATACTCTGATTAATAAGTACTATTAACATCTAACATTTTCCTAATTTGAAATTATCTCAGATCTCAATGAAATCCATCCAAAATACATGTGCATATTCAAGATCATAGAGTATTGCTTATATTACTTAGATGTAATATATATATATATATATATATATATATATATGTATATATATATGTATATATATATCATTTTCAATCACTTTTACAAAATTGTTTCTAGAATAGGTAACCTAGCAATTTTCGAGCCATATTACACATTTCTAGATTCATTAATACACATAACAGAGCAATTCGTTAAAAACATATCACCGTATACTTTTATATTTATACAACATCATAGCGGCTTATGTGTTCCACTTACAAACACAAAGTGTTTAAATCTTTCAAAATAACATTTTCATATATATATATATATATATACATATATATATATATATATTCAAAATCTGCAATCTAGTTCATACCTGGTATTGACTGATTTTCATGAGCCATAACTATATATCATCTATACAGTATGGCGTCTTCATCAGCTCAAAATGCATATAAATACAGACTTGTACTATTCAAAAACATACCGACTTATGCATTTTAAAATTAGTTCGCAACACTTATTGACATAGATTTTTACAACAAGTTCTTCTTTTGGTTAAATACACCGAGCTTATTGTCACATACAGACCAGTTTTACCACAATACAAATAATACACTATCAAATAATATACATTGTTACCATATAGTGCATACAGTACTTGTCTTTATTTTCTCTATTCTTTGTACCGAATAGATGTGTGGGATTTTGTATAAGACATAACTATTTAGTTCCAACATATTAGTAATGCAACTCTTAATTGACGAGGGTCATTCATACAGCAATATTAAATTCTAGACCTTCAAATATTTAAATCAATCCACACATTTTTGGTTACTCTCGAGAAGCCATCACCATATATTATTGATATGGTGTAACCCCTCTTTAACCCAGAATACAATTAACTACCAAGTAATTTACAGTTCCACTAAATACATGGATTAAATCAACTGAATCGGTTTATCATAGCAATACAGAATATTACCATTTCTTTTGCACCTATTATATCTGATCTAATAATTAAATACATAACATATAACTCACTAATACATCAAAGTTTAGCATCTTTAAATAATGGTCTAGTACATTGTAACAGTCGAAATAACATAGCATATATGTAACATCTTTTCTAGCAATCCTCCATATTTTTCACACTATGTTCCTATTTCCTGCAAAAACATTGGGAACTGCCTCATTTATAAAATGAGACACCCCATTACATAAAGTTAAAAGGGCCAGACATTGATAGCCTGGTGTGAGAAGCTTATTCAATTTGTGAACCTGAGTCTATTATGTGTTTAAATTATTGTAACCGGAAAATCAGAACCAATTTAAAATTTTTATTTTGGCAATTTTATTGAATTTTGATAGTTAAAATAATTTATTTTAAATAATAACGATTAAAAATTTATTTAAATCGAAGTTCGAATGAATATATTTATTTTCATTTTGAAAGGAGTTAGAAATAGCGCGGCAGTTTGAAATTTTGAATTCGAACTTTGACAGACCGTAAAAATGCAAAATAAATCAGATTTGGGTGAAACCAAAAATATTAAAATCTGTTTAACAAATATCTTTCCAACAAATCTGAAAAATTGAAATTTCATAGCGGGAATCAAAAGTTATAGTCAGTTGAATTTTCAGAATAATCGTTATGGAATTTAATATATAATATAGCCTGTATAAATAGCCATTTAGCAAACGACCTCCATTTTCGATGAAACCACTTTTGTTGGATCCAAAATGTCAAATTAATGCAGGATTCCAATTTTCATAATTTTTGGAATTAAAGTGTGAGGGTGGAAAATGAAAAGGTGTTTTGTTGATTTCGGTCAATTTCGATCGACCAGAAAATGGTCATTTATCAGACGTTCTCCAAATTCGATGAAATTAATTTTGTTAGGACCGTATCATCATAACACAATTAGATTTATTTTTCTGGAATTTTTAGAGTCAGTATGTGGCCCCGGTAAATTAAAATGTTCGATCAAATTAAATAATAAAATGTTTTATTATCTAATTTGAAGAATAACTGATTGAAACAGTCGAATGGGCCTATGAGACATATCCCATCGTGTTCGAAATGGGGGTATTTAGCTTGGCACATCACTCGTTGGGTTTGATTTTGTAACAACCCAGAAAATCTGAACCAATTTAAAAAATTTAATTTGGCTATTTTAGTGGATTTTGAATATTTAAAATAAATTATTGTAACATCCCACATTTTTATCGGTTTGTATTTGAATATTTAAATCAGTTTAAATCTTGAATTCGTAATATAAATGAATTTATATATTAATTAGGATGAAGTTGAACGTATAAAATATATATTAAAGATAATCGAGCCCGTAATATCGCGGTAGTTTATAATTTAACGTTCTGAACTGTAACTGAGTGTACCGGACCCTTTATTAGTCGGAATTCTTCGAAACAAGAAATGTTTGAATCCCTTGAACCATATTTCTGTAGTGGAAGTGAAAAATCAAGATTTCGTATTATATATTGCAAGTTATGTTCAAATTAAATATATAGAAAAATAGCGGTATATTCGTTTATGGCCATAACGGTTATTTAAATATATTTAAATATCGGATTCGAATTTAAACAAGGTTCTTTTGAGACATAGTTATAATTTAATTTTTAGAATTTTACTTTAATTTTTTATTAATTAAATGAGAAACTTTTTATTTGAGGTATTGTGCACCTTATATCAGCATTTCGGGGTTTCACAGAATGAGTTAACCTACAGATATTATTATATTTTTGGGATCGTGGCACCTCGCTGGACAGGACTGTATCCTTATTTCTATCCATAGAAGTCGATAAATAAATGAAATTCGATGTAGTAGACACCGTATGAACTTGAATATATATATATATATATATATATTTAAGACTAACCTAAGAAATAGAAGTATTCTACTTATCACTTCTTTCAACCCATTCATAGTAGCATGCCTACCTTTTTTCTAGCTATTCATGGTCACGCAAGTTGTATTCCTTTGCACTTAAGCAAGTAAAATAGCACTACAACAAGCCTATGCTACCACATACCTATATTAATTAAGAATCAATATCAAAACCATGTCCTAAGCTAAGCTATGCAAAGACAATTTGCTGCAGCAACCATACTTTCAATATCCAACAAGATCGTGGAGGGATGACTCATGTATATTATTGCCTAACTTTATATCAACTCAAATCAAATAAAAAAAATAAAGACTACTGTTTTCCTTCGTTATTAAGAAAAATAGTATAGCACCCTAAGCGCATATATTAAAATAAGTGTGCGATCTTTATAATTTATAGTCGCGTGACCATCTGCACACCCTTTACGCTGGCAAAAGAACAACACAATTGCCTTCTGTACAAGTAGGGTTCGAATTCAATATCCATGACGTATCTATAGTACGGTGACGTGGAAACTCAGAGCCAATCTAACCTATAACTTCAAATCAAATGAAACTTTGAAAGTGAAAACTCAACACATGCAGACCTCCTTTGCCTAACCTACCTAATCTATTACTTCATGCAAAAGGAAATGGAAAGCCTGCAAACCTATCTCTTTTTCGAGCCTGTCTCCTCACGTCATGAATTCTCAAATCATACAGACGGGTGAACCTTCTTCCTTAATGTCCAAGTACCAACGTCTATAAAAGACCATATGCGGCTCCAGTTGCATTCTTCTTCAGGAAATCTATTTTTGCCAAAGCTTTCATGGCTTACGAAAATCAAAAATACAATCTATGCATTAATAAAAGAAAAAAAATGGCGAGAAGAGGAATCATATAAGTGAGAAGTTTTTGGTATACATTAAAAGAGGGGTGCGTGAAGCACTACTGCAAGTCGAGAACGCGATGAACAGGAGGCCGATGGGTGGTTATAGGAAGGTGGACTGTATAATATGTTGGAGAGGGAGGGCAGTTGAAGCATCAAATCTTGCTTTTGTTATGTCAGTAGGATTCACGGCTCGAGGATGAGCTGTTCGAAGAAGTATGGGACATGGAGCTTGTGGGAGGTATGCATCTGTAAAGGAGAGTTAAAGCGTGAAGAGCACATGCTCATGAGTGACAAGACAAGTTCAAAATGAAGTGGGAGGCATGCGAAAATAGCTGAAGTTCGTATGCAGAAATGGGTTCAACAAACGTAAGTAGAGCAATGAAGAAGATGCTCCTGTTGCTATGCGTGTTGGTGTTTTCAAAGGTGGGTCAAGCAATAAGAACAAAATGAAATAAAGCCCGTTAAAAATAAGGAAAGAAAATTAAAAAAAAGGAAAGAAGAAAAGAATGTTTCAGGACGGCATAGGGGGGAGTGTACTAGTGCAACACATTTTCAAACAGGAGGGAGATGGGATATTTTTCTTTAGCGGGTTGGAAACGGATGGTGGCCCGAGTTTTATTACACAGAAGAGGTTGGCGTAAGCAAGCTGTGTGTGATGGTGAAAGGAAGTGAGGTAGACCGGATTCTTTTAAATGTGGAGTTAGGTGTCGGTGGTCACACAGTAGGGAGGAGGCACCATTGTGCTCAAGTTGGATGGGAGGACTGTGGCTGTACAACATGGATTGCAGGAGACATCCTGGAACAGTCTGGAGCAATTTGGAGACCATTATAATTTAAGGCAAATTTAATGACCGATCAAATCAACTGACGCAAATCATTATTTATTGGTTAATGCGCAAAGGTGAGTAAACTCACTAACCCCGATCTATGTTAAAATATTATACTTATATTTTAATATTGGTTGACTATTGTGTGATGGTCGTTTTGGTAGATTAAAATTAAATTAGTTGAAATATATATATATATCGTTGCATATATAGACATCATTGGTTGGATAATGATTCCATCGATTTTAATATTCCCTAGTATGGAATCAGTGTTAATTGTTTGACTAACATTTATGGATGCAGGAAACTGGGTGGAGGAATTCAACCGGATTCCTTAATATTTATATGTACTGTTTGTTTTATATTTACCGTTTGTTTAATATTTACTGTTTGAACCAAAATTTTTATTTTATGACTAAAGCGAAGTTAAAATTATAATAGAAGTTCTATTATAAACATTATGTAGTTAGTTTTTATAAAGTAAATATAAATGATTGTTTGACATTTAAATAAAGTTATAAAGCTGTAACTATCCTACGAGAAAATATTGGATAATTATTTTAAGGCAATCGGCTAAAGAATATTATTGGATTAATTTTATTAATTTAATGAAGAGAACTAATTAAAATCAGTTATCGAATTAACTGATGGTTTGAAGTTGATTAAATCAACTATTTTATTAGAAATTGATTATTAGATTAATTGGCCTTAAATTCATCAAATGAAAATAGATTAGCAATAAATCGATCAAAAATTAATTAGATTCCTTATTAATAGCCCTTTTTAATTTATGAGGTATTAAGTAATTATTGAACCAATATAATTAGTTATTGTTTATATACAATAAGCAACCAATCTATTTTATATTAATGGTGAAGTAAACTATTTACTTCAGCTATGATGAAGTAAAATATTATTTAATTATTCTTAATTAAATAATTGTTGGTTAAATGGACCTCATTTGAAATGTTATTGAATTAGTGATGAGATGTTGCTGGCATTAAGTAAAATGGCTCAAATAAAAGTAAAATTTCAAGAGACAAAGAATGTAAATGGATTTTGGCAAAAGAAGTTATAAATATAATTGTATAACAAAGACGCAACAAAGAGGTAATATTTAAATAAATATTTGTAAACAACCGAGTTTTCAAACTAAGGATATGGCGTCATAAAACCATATTTAAAATAAAGCAGGAAATACAATTTGACGGATTATAAGTAATAAGGAGTTTAGAGTTATGGACTTATATCTATTCTATGATATGAACATTGTCGATCAAGGTCTGAAGGTTTATAAAATACCCTAACTTGAATGACTTCACTATTATCGAAGGATGGTATTAGTTTGTAACGGAAAGAGACGTCGAGATTAGTTATAAAGTGGAATATAGCATTATATTGCTAGTCTTTGAACTATAATGATAAAATGATGTTGTTGACTAGGCTTAAGCGTGACTGTTAGGTCGAGATTAGTTATGAAGGGGAATATTACAACGTATGACAAGTTTTTGAACTATAACAATAAATTAACATTGTTGACCAAGCTTAAGCGTGATTTTTAAATATAGCACTATTCCCTAGGGAATGAAAACAGTTTGGTTTGAAATCCACTTATTCTAAAGTAATAAGTAACAATGTTTTTCCAAAGAAATATAAGCATAAGTTTAGGAAGAGAAATTGTAAAATCGTTTCCGAAATCAATGACATCATTTTGATGTTAGGAATATGATTAGGACTAAATAACGCTATCAGGAATTGGAACTATAGTTCGACGATGTCGAATGTATTATTTTTAGGAATTATAATCTGATAGGATAGTTAATACTTAGTTAAACCAATAAATTATAATATGATATATAATCAATATTTAGTTATAAATTTGATATTGATTTAACAAGAAGTTGACTTAGAAGTAGAGTTTATAAGGTGGAATGGGAATATAAAATTATTTCTGTAAACGAGATAAGGGTATTTATTATTTGAATAAAGAGTTATTTGATAATGGTGTTCATATTTCTATAATAGGCATGATATTCACATTTTAAAGTGAATAATGTTTTAAAAGTGAACGTTTGGCAGATTAAAATATTTAAAATGAAATTGAAAATATTCATGCAATGTATGTAGGGTATATTATCCAAGTGTAGAAAATAAAGAATGTAAAAAGAACGGAAATGTTTTCGAACGTAAATTTCTGGAACATGGGAGAATAAGAGTTTATAATAACTAGAGATGTTTTCCCAGGAAGTGTGAAAAAGGCTAAAACCGGATTTGAGAAATATCTGATAAGACACGAGAACTCGAATAATAAGAACTAATGTTAAACAAAAAGTACCCATGGTTGTGTGATGTTTAAGTTGTACATTTGAATGAATGTTTGTTTTTACTTCGATTGTTAAATAATCGACTATCGTAGTGTTTTGACCATCGTTGTCAATACGGAGAGAACGGTTGGATATATTATCCGAAAACCACTCCGTATAGGCATAAGCGCTGCGAATTTGATTATGTTGAAGACAATTGAAGAGGGAGTGAAATGCAAGGGTCATTCTGTTCCGGAATGGTGCTTTATGTTTGTCCAGTCCCAGGACAACTTGTATGGACGAATGTCTGACAGAGTATTCCTAACAGATCACTTAAGACAATCTTTCCAAGGTATTACGTCTAGTGGCGGGAAAATTCGTTTCTCTTAGCTTTTTATACCCATAATATTTTGGGAAGATCAACTAGTGTTTCACGGGTTTGACGATGTGACATTCAAAACGGAATGGTAATCAGATGTTCTGAAGATAGACATAGCCTCAAGCCTCACAACCAGGAAATGACAAAACTTAGGCAGGCAGCATGGCTATGTGGATCATTCCCATTAGGGTGTATTGTCACCATCTAGAGAAAATTCATATTTGTTCTTCTTTCATTTTTGTATCTTTAGATAACGGTTATATGGGCCCAAACGTAGGTGGCAATATATTCGATACACTCAAGAGAAATGAGTGGTCGGTCATGTGTGGGCCGGGTTGCAAGATGTTCTTGTTGAACCCCTGTAATAACCCGGAAATTCTGAGCCAATTTAGAAATTTTAATTTGGCAATTTATCAAATTTTTGATATTTAAAATGAATTATTTTAAATAATGACGATGAGAAATTTATTTTGAATAGAATTATAAGTATATATTTATTTGAATCATCATTAGAATATAAATATTTTATTTTAAATATAAAAGGAATTGAAAATGGTGCGGTAATTCGAAAATTCAATTTCAAAGTTCAAACGAATGTGCAAGAGTCAAAATAAACCGGATTTTAGCGAAACCAATAATATTAGAATCTAATTGAGAATATCTTTCCAACGAATCCGAAAAATTGAAATTTCATAGCGGAAATCAGAAGTTATGCCCAGTTGAAATTTCAGAATAGTCGCTATGGAATTTGGAGCCCTTAAAACGGAAATTTTGCAAATGAGCTCGGTTTTCGACGAAACCACTTTCGTTGGATCCATGATGTCAAGTTATGGCTAGATTCCAAAATTCGTAATTTTTCGAATCAATATGAGAGCGTGGCAAAGGAAAACGCGTTTGACCAGTTTTAGTTGAATTTAATCGACTGGAAAAATGGCCATTTTTCAAACGGTCTCGGAATTTGACGAATAGTTTTATTAGGACCGTATCGCCAATGCGAAGCTAGAAATAATTTTTCTGAAATTTTTAGAGTCAATATGTGGCCCAGTAAATTAAAATGTGCGTTGAAATCAATTTTGAATCTTATATTAATTTATATTTAAATTTGATGAAAATTGATCGAAACGTTGGGATTGGCTTAAGGGACATATCGCGTTGCATTCAGAATGGGGGTAATTAGCTAGGGACGACAGTCGTTGGATTTCGTTTCGAGTTCGAAAATAAAGGTTACTTTTTGAAAATAAACTAAATAAATTAATATATTTATAATGGGCCAAGCCACTCCTTTTCCCTCTTCTAAAGTCCGACCCCTTCCCCGACAGTAAATCGAAACCGACAGAAATAAAAAAGAAAAAAAAGTCGCACCCCTCTGTTCGAAGACCACCGCCGCCCTCCTAGCCAACCGCCACCGTCGCCCTGGCGCTTCGGTCACCCACCATCGGCTGTGACCCCCCTCTCCACCGCAACCCCACTCCCCTTCCCCAATTCAAACCGCCAGTGCCCAAACCCCCCAGACAGATGCTACAGTCCACCGCCACAGCCCTAGGCCTCACCGGCGACCACCATCAGGCCGGCGCCGCCCTGACAGGCCCATCTCTGACGATTGCGGCACCGTCCTCCCTCTTGAACAAGAAAAAGTGAGTTTTAATTTATTACTTATTTTTCTTTTCAGTTTTTTTATGTTAGGACCTTGATAAACATATAGATGATTTTTATTTATATAGTTTGGGTACAAAGAGATGATTTTTATACTAAAGGTATGATTTTTTATAATAAAAATGTGATTTTTATAATGTAAACATCGTTTTAGAGAAAAATATAATCTTTAGGGAAAAGAAATCATTTTACAAATATGAAGTTAGCGATAAAAATTAGATTTTTACATATGGAGTAGAATTTAAAAATATGATTTTTATTTATGTAGAGTAATAAAAATATAATTTTTATTATATTACTAGCAAGATAAAAATAGAATTTTTATCTATATAGTAGCGATATAAAAATATAATTTTTATCTATATAGTAGCGGTATAAATATAGACTTTTTTCTATATAGTAGCGGTAAAAAAATAGAATTTTTATCTATATAGTAGCGGTATAAAAATAGAATTTTTATCTATATAGTAACGGTATAAAAATAGATTTTTTATCTATATAGTAGCGGTATAAAAATGTGATTTTTATCCATATACAATGATTATAAAAATGTGATTTTTATATACATAGCAACAATATAAAAATGTGATTTTTATATATGTAGTGGCTACGGACAATGAAATTGTCAAAAGGAGAGCACGACGAAGATTTCTACATATGAAGAGTCGTGGTGTATTAGTTAAGCTAGTCGGTGAGAACTTCTCACTTTAAATCTTGTTTTCTAATTAAAATATATACTAGGATGCAGACGGTGCTTAGCAGCATCCGACACCCGTCGTCCACGGACCATGGACGACTTGTATGCTTGTTTGATGTGTTGTGAAGTTTGTTGTGATGTTAATGTGAAATGGATAATAAAGCATTCATGTGTTGAAATAAATTAATTATCGTTAAAAATATAATTTTTAACGGGAATGTGAATAAATAAATATTCATTTACAAACCGGACAGTTTGTTTATGTACACCTATTTGAAGGATATTGATATGGACGATAAATTCCACATGTCGCCCAACTGCACAAATAATATTCAGTGTTTGTGGATTGAAACCCCACATGGGTGTTGGGATGATATTTGGCGTACACGAATCCCAATTATTTAGTTGTATGTCGATCGATTGGTTGACAGACGGTGTAAGCATCAATTAGTTTTAATTAATGCTTATGCAGTTGTGTAGTGCACTTTGGATGATGGTTGATTATTTGTCATTGCTATTATATACATGTGTTGTATGGAATCCAAATAATTAACATTATATGGTAATTGATTGGGCCTCATTCCTATTGGGAAAATAAAGAATATTATAAAATATATATTCATGTGTTGAATAGA
Source organism: Allium sativum (assembly GCA_030737875.1). Taxonomy (NCBI): domain Eukaryota; kingdom Viridiplantae; phylum Streptophyta; class Magnoliopsida; order Asparagales; family Amaryllidaceae; genus Allium; species Allium sativum. The sequence continues at coordinate 44,327,255 of CM060925.1, forward strand.
ATAAATATTCATGTGTTGGATAAAATATATATTCATGTGTTGAGTAAAATATTTTAAACAATAAAATTTACATCTTTATCATAATTTTATAAAATATATTAAATAACAAAAATAGTCATGTGTTGATGATACTCATGTGTTAAGAATATTCATGTGTTGAAAGAAATATAGATTCATGTGTTGAGTAGAATAAATTTTCATTCGTTAAATAGAATATATAAAGCCGTGTTGATTAGAGATGCGCCATTTTGACGCGAACGATATTTATATCGACTATATTCATTTTTATAATGAATATAGAAAAGAAAGTGGTTTCAAAATATAATGTTTTGAAAATATTATCATTTATATAGTAATGATATGAAATATTCAATTTTGATTTGAAATTGAATATGAAGTTGAAATTGTTTTGAAAAAGAATTTAAAACGATTTATAAATTATGATTTGAATTGAAATCGATGAAATATATATATTATATATATTAAATGGTCTTAATAGAACGTGCCGCGCAGCGGCAGTTCGCGAGTTTCGACCATTGACTTCGAATTGACGTTATGGGAGATCCGACCTTCGGATTCTCCTGAAACCAAAACCGTTGGGTTCGTATCGAAAAGAGCTTTCCAATGAACATTAGAAATTAGAAATCTAATGGTTGGATTTGGAATTATGTCCAAATCAAATTTGGAAAAGGTCGCTGTAAGTGCAGTTCGGTGGCCGTTATTGAAAACCGACTGTACGGGCCTTGATAAAATTATTAAAAATACTAATAATTTGTGTAAAATCATAATATATGAATTGGAAGGAACTGGGATGAAAATTTCCACATTTGTAAGGATAAAAATATATTTTTATCGAAATGAACTAGTTATGAACTAGAATTATAATCCAATATTTTTGAATAAATAAATTGGATTTGAAGTGGTTTTAAAATAATCAAAATTTCCAATACGTGAATTGGAATGGATTTGAATCGAAATTATCTTTGGAATATTTCGATGTTGGATTTCATGATTATACAGATATGGTTGAGGAAATTTGAAAGATATATTTATATAGTTATTTCCAATACGATATTTGTTGGTTTCAGAATTTGATATTGAATATAAGCCGGTATATTTTCTATTCAGAGCCTTGTATTTAATATCAAATGGGATTTTGGGTTCATCGTGAATGGTGTCTTAAAAAACACTGTTCTTGAACCCAGTTTAGAAAAGAATAAATCTATTAATTAAGATTTAGTGAAATTGTCCAGTTAATTAGTATTTAATTGGAATTGAATTTAAATTGGTTTTAGGGGTTTATCGTGAGCGGTGTTTTGAATAATATCTGTTCTTTAACCCGATTAAAAATGGAATGTGATTTTGGGTTTATAGTGAACCATGTTTTAGATGACATTGGTTCTTTAACCCAATTAAAGACAGGATGTTGATTTGTGGGAAGATTAAAAATAAGTGGAGTTTTAATGAATCTTTAATTAGATTAAAGTGATCGAGAATGGAGTATCACCAATGTTGCTCCAAACGATAGTTAAATCTTTAATTAGATTTGAACGTGAAATGGTAATTAATATTTACCAATAACACTGTAGTGTTAGATATGGAGTATTACCAGTTTTGCTCCATGGAATGAATAGGTTGGGATTAGGAAATAAAATAAATAATTACTTCGGTGTGGCTCGCTAATCCCGACTAGTTTGTAAAACCATAATATGGTTTGAAATGATATCCAAAGGAAGATTAAAGAATAAATTTAGAAGAATTTATCTTTGATAAAATTAATGGGAACCTTTCCCTAAGAATGCGAAATTTTGAATAAAAGAATATCCTGAATTGGAATGAGGCGTATGTTGTGCTTGTGTAACATTTGTTTATTATATACGCGGGTTATTCGGAAAGGCCGAGTTTATACCCATTCTGAATAACCGATTTGACGATAAGTCGAAGATGAAGATGGTGGTTGAAGACCGGAGGTCTTCACATCGTTTGGATGATTATTCATGATCTTGATTGGGCTATACACCCAAGAGGAGGGAATCAGTTGGTGATCTTCCAGACGTACTTGGAGATTGACTGATATGCGAGGAAAGTGCCTCCGGTTTCGTTCAGACCCAGAACGAACTTGTAAATGGACTGTGTGTCTAACATTGGATTTTATTCTGTGTGATTGATTAATATTAAATATATATCTGTTTGGCGGCGGAGAATTTATTCTCTTGCTTAACGCCCTTCTCTGAGATGTACGAGCTTAGAGGTTATATAACGATAGATATCAATCGCATGGCATGAATTGCCTGTGTGGCATGCCTAAGTGGCAGATGATCAAGGCTTCGGTTGAAAAGCAAAGTCTTGTGGTTGATGATCAAAGCACGGCCTGTGTGGCATAACTTTGTGTATAGCATTAATTCGCAAGCCTCACACCTCGGTATGAGTTAAAAACGGGATAAGGACCGTTGGGAGAACACGATGTTTCTTTCTAGCTATGGGTGATGTTAGTGACATACCAGCCCCAACATTTATATACTTTTTACCTGTGTGGTTGTTGGAATGCGAGGCGCATCGAATATATGGTCGATAACTGGCACTATGTGAGCCGACGTACAGACCGTTATATAGGTTCTATAGGATCGGGAAACCTATGTTCAGGAATTGCCAATTCTCAAAAGTAAGAGAGGATCTGCCCAACCGATTCCAAGGATCGCTGTGTGTGGTCCTGAGACATTTGCTAAAGTGTCTCGAACGGAGAGGAGCTTGCCCCTTACCTCGACTCACGACGGAAATCCATTTCCCAATACGTGACTTTCGGTTTTATTTGTAGAACCTAGTATGGCGACATAGTAGATGGTAGCTATGCCGCTTATGATTGATACTTATGATTGAAATTGATTTGACACTATACACTTATAGTAATATCAAAATAATCTGTTTTTAAATGTATCAAGCATTCTTTGGCTATTATAAGGTAAATCCCTATCCTCCGGCTTGCGTTGCATTGTGTGATGGGACCTGGGTCTTATAATAGCTTCATTTTTCTTTATTTAGCATTGTGCTGTTTGTTTTATGCACTGGTATTCTTGGGAGGAAACCCATTCCGTGTTATATGGCGTGGTCCCTTGATTTACCTAACTTTAAAATAAAGATTAATAACTATTTTAGTTCTCACACCAGTCTCATGACTGACCTGAAGTTTATTGTTTTAACCTAAACTCTGGGTGCTCTTATTTTGACACGGCCAGCTAGTAGTTTTGGTTTTGCAAATTTATATTTACAGGACCCTGATTTACAACTGAAGCGATATTCAGAAAGCTCTGTATCCGTGTATTACTTCCAGTTGTGCTTTGTATTATTTTTCACTATAGTAATGTATTTAAATCTCTGATAATTTATGTTCATACTCTGTATATTCTTGTATTCTGATGGAATTGTTGTAATAAACAATGAAACGTTCTTCTGTTTGCATTCCGATGTGTGTTGTTCTCAAAGCAATCTGCGCTTTCCTTACCGGGGAAGTTACGGGTTACTTCATTTGGTATCAGAGCTTTGGTTTACAGAGCTCGAGAACAAGATATATTAGAACCGAACGAAAGAATTCATCAGAGATTGGATTAGTAATATCCAATGAGAATAACTCGTTAGAGATGGGATCAGTAGTATCCTAGAGCGAATCAAAAGAGTGTTGTTTTGAAAGAAAAAAATGAAAATAAATTTTGTTTTGAAATTTAAATCGTTTTATACGTATTTGAATATTTATTTGTATTGAATTCGGACAATCCAATATATAATGATTTGCATATACGCGTCATGAACGTATATTCGAAGTTTTAATATACTGGATAGATATAGAATCACACTCTAGTTGCCCGGGGATGATTCTGATAATGCTGCAGCATTATCAGTATTTATTTTCGAGTATCGAAAGTGAGATATCTATATATTTCCATTAGACTGGTGTGAGAACCAAAACTTAGATAGGATATATTGTTATGATTTGGCATCAAAAACATGACTTTCTGTATATATAACAAGTTATGAATTTGAAAAGCTAATCAACTAATTGATTGATGGTTGCGTGGTTTGATTTTTGGTTTGATATTTTTAACCATTTATGCCAAATTGAACCAAATATTGAACTGTATTGAAAAATGATTACAATTGCATGCATGTACATATATATGTGAACAGGTCATAGCAAGGAGGCTAAAGCAGAAGAATAAAATTGTTTGCCCGACAAATAGGTACATGTTTACATATTTATTGGGTTTGGATGATTTATGAGCCGATTGGCTAGCCGCTTGGGTGTTTCTTTTTCTTTTTGGATTGATGAGGGCCACGGGAGGCTATTTGAAATATCCCGAAGCTCCCGGTGCAGGGGAGGTTATGGCGAAATTTTTCGAAAATTTATGGTGTTAGCCAAATTTTTGAAAAATTTGAAAAGTTCTTAGAAACAGAAAAGTTGAAGAATTTAAGCCGTAAAGAAAATAATGGAAGTTGAGTTAGTTAGTTAAACAACTTTTAGCTTCGTTCCTTTCCGGGGATGAAAAGTTTTAAGTGGGGGAGATTGTAATAACCCGGAAATTTTGAGCCAATTTAAAAATTTTATTTTGGCAATTTTAGCGAGTTTTGGATATTTAAAATAAATTATTTTAAATAATAACGATGAAAAATTTATTTTGAATAGAATTAGAAGTATATATTTATTTGAATCGTCGTTAGAATATAAATATTTTATTTTAAATATAAAAGGAATTGAAAATTCGATTTCAAAGTTCAAATGAATGAACATGATTCAAAATAAATCGGATTTTAGCGAAAACAAAAATATTAGAATCTAATTGAGAATATCTTTCCAACGAATCCGAAAAATTGAAATTTCATAGCGGGAATCAGAAGTTATGCCCAGTTGAAATTTCAGAATAGTCGCTATGGAATTTTGAGCCCTTAAAAACGGGAATTTTGCAAACGGCCTCGGTTTTCGATGAAACCACTTTCGTTGGATCCGTGATGTCAACTTATGGCTAGATTCCAAAATTCGTAATTTTTCGAATCAATATGAGAGCATGGCAAAGGAAAACGTGTTTGACCAGTTTCAGTTGAATTTAATAGACTGGAAAATGGCCATTTTTCAAACGGTCTCGGAATTTGACGAAATTAGTTTTGTTAGGACCGTATCGTCAATACGAAGCTAGAAATAATTTTTTTGGAGTATTTAGAGTCAATATGTGGACCCGGTAAATTAAAATGTGCATTGAAATCAATTTTGAATGTTATATTAATTTACACTTTAAATTTGATGAAAACTGATCGAAACGATGGAATTGGCTTAAGGGACGTATCCCATTGCGTTCGGAATGGGAGTAATTAGCTAGGGACGACAGTCGTTGGGTTTCGTTTCAAGTTCGAAAATAAAGATTACTTTTTGAAAATAAACTAAATAAATTAATATATTTATAATGGCCCAAGCCCCTCCCTTTCCCTCTTCTAAAGTCAAACCCCCTTCCCCGTTATTAAATCGAAACCGACAGAAATAAAAAAGAAAAAAAAAAGTCGCACCCCTCTGTTCGAAGACCACCTCCGCCCTCCCAGCCAACCGCCACCGTCGCCATGGCGCTTCGGCCACCCACCATCGGCCGCGACCCCCCTCTCCACCGCAGCCCCACTCCCCTTCCCCAATTCAAACCGCCAGCGCCCAAACCCCCCAGACCGACGCTACAGTCCACCTCCACAGCCCTAGGCCCCACCGGCGACCACCATCAGGCCGGCGCCGCCCTGACATGCCCATCTCCGACGATTGCGACACCGTCCTCCCTTTTGAACAAGAAAAAGTGAATTTTAATTTATTATTTATTTTTCTTTTCAGATTTTTATGTTAGGACCTTGATAAACATATAGATGATTTTTATTTATATAGCTACGGTATAAAGAGATGATTTTCATACTGAAGGTATGATTTTTTATAATAAAAATGTAATTTTTATAATATAAACTTCGTTTTAGAGAAAAATATAATCTTTAGGGAAAAGAAATCGTTTTACAAATATGAAGTTAGCGATAAAAATTAGATTTTTACATATGGAGTAGAATATAAAAATATGATTTTTATTTATGTAGAGTAATAAAAATACAATTTTTATTATATTACTAGCAAGATAAAAATAGAATTTTTATCTATATAGTAGCAGTATAAAAATAGAATTTTTATCCATATAGAGTGATTATAAAAATGTGATTTTTATACACATAGCAACAATATAAAAATGTGATTTTTATATATGTAGCGGCTACGGACAATGAAATTGACAAAAGGTGAGCACAACGAAGATTTCTACATATGAAGAGTCGCGGTGTATTAGTTTAGCTAGTCAGTGAGAACTTCTCACTTTAAATTTTGTTTTCTAGTTAAAATGTATACTAGGATGCAGACGGTGCTTAGCAGCACCCGACACCGGTCGTCCATAGACCATGGACGACTTGTATGCTTGTTTGATGTGTTGTGAAGTTTGCTGTGATGTTGATGTGAAATGGATAATAAAACATTCATGTGTTGAAATAAATTAATTATCGTTAAAAATATAATTTTTAACGGGAATGTGAATAAATAAATATTCACTTACAAACCGGACGGTTTGTTTATGTACACCTATTTGAAGGATATTGAGTGGGACGATAAATTCCACACATCGCCCAACTACATAAATAATATTTAGTGTTTGTGGATTGAAACCCCACACGGGTGTTGGGATGATATTTGGCATACACGAATCCCAATTATTTAGTTATATGTCGATCGATTGGTCGACAGACAGCGTAAGCGTCAATTAGTTTTAATTAATGCGTATGCAGTTGTGTAGTGCATTTTGGATGATGGTTGATTATTTATCATTACTATTATATACATGTGTTGTATGGAATCCATATAATTAACATTATATGGTAATTGATTGGGCCTCATTCCAATTGGGAAAAAGAAAGAATATTATAAAATATATATTCATGTGTTGAATAGAATAAATATTCATGTGTTGGATAAAATATATATATTCATGTGTTGAAAATATTCATGTGTTGAGTAAAATAAACAATAAAATTTACATCTTTATCATAATTTTATAAAATATATTAAATAACAAAAATAGTCATGTGTTGACAATACTTATGTGTTGAGTATATTCATGTGTTGAAAGAAATATAGATTCATGTGTTGAATAGAATAAATATTCATTTGTTCAATAGAATAACGAAGTTATTGAAATATATAAAGCCATGTTGATTAGAGATGCGCCATTTTGACGCGAATGATATTTATATCGATTATATTTGTTTTTATAATAAATATAGAAAAGAAAGTGGTTTCAAAATATAATGTTTTGAAAATATTATAATTTTTATAGTAATGATATGAAATATTCAATTTTTATTTGAAATTGAATATGAAGTTGAAACTGTTTTGAAAACGAATTTAAAACGATTTATAAATTACGTTTTGAATTGAAATCAATGAAATATATGTAATATATATTATATGTATTAAATGGCCTGAATAGAACGCGCCGCGTATCGGTAGTTCGCGAATTTCGACCATTGACTTCGAATTGACGTTACGGGAGATCCAACCGTCGGATTCTCCTGAAACCAGAACCGTTGGGTTCGTATCGAAAAGAGCTTTCCAATTAATATTAGAAATTTGAAATCAAATGGTTGGATTTGGAATTATGTCCAAATCAAATTTGGAGAAGGTCGCTGTAAGTGCAGTTCGGTGGCCGTTATTGAAAAGCGATTGTATGGGCCTTGATAAAATTATTAAAAATACTAATAATTTGTGTAAAATCATAATATATGAATTGGAAGGAACTAGGATGAAAATTTCACATTTGTAAGGATAAAAATATGTTTTTATCGAAATGAACTAGTTATGAACTAGAATTGTAATATAATATTTTTGAATAAATAAATTGGATTTTAAGTGGTTTTAAAATAATCAGAATTTCCAATACGTGAATTGGAATGGATTTGAATCGAAATTATCTTCGGAATATTTCGATGTTGGATTTCGTGATTATACATATATGGTTGTGGAAATTTGAAAGATATATTTATATCTTTATTTCCAATACGGTATTTGTTGGTTTCAGAATTTGATATTGAATATAAGCCGGTATATTTTCTATTCAGAGCCTTGTATTTAATATCAAATGGGATTTTGGGTTCGTCGTGAATAGTGTCTTACATAACACTGTTCTTGAACCCAGTTTAGAAAAGAATAAATCTTTTAATTAAGATTTAGTGAAACTGTCCAGTTAATTAGTATTTAATTGGAATTGAATTTAAATTGGTTTTAGGGGTTTATCGTGAACGGTGTTTGAGTAGCACCTGTTCTTTAACCCGATTAACAATGGAATGTGATTTTGGGTTTATTGTGAACCATGTTTTAGATGACATTGGTTCAATAACCCAGTTAAAGACAGGATGTTGATTTGTGGGAAGATTAAAACTAAGTGGAGTATTAATGAATCTTTAATTAGATTAAAGTGATCGAGAATGGAGTATCACCAATGTTGCTCCAAACGATAGTTAAATCTTTAATTAGATTTGAACATGAAATGGTAATTAATATTTACTGGTAACACCGTGGTGTTAAATATGGAGTATTACCAGTTTTGCTCCATGGGATGAATAAGTTGGGATTGGGAAACAAGATAAATAATTTCTTTGGTGTGGTTCGCTAATCCCGACTAGTTTAGAAAACCATAATATGGTTTGAAATGATATCCAAAGGAGGATTAAAGAATAAATTTAGAAGATTTTATCTTTGATAAAATTAATGGGAACCTTTCCCTAAGAATGCGAAAATTTGAATAAAAGAATATTCTCAATTGGAATGAGGCGTATGTTGTGTTTGTATAACACTTGTTTATTATATACGCGGGCTATTCGAAAAGGCCAGGTTTATACCCATTCTGAATAACAGATTCGATGATAAGTCGAAGATGAAGACGGTGGTTGAAGACCGAAGGTCTGCACATCGTTTGGATGATTATTGATGATCTTGATTGTGCTGTACACCCAAGAGGAGGGAATTAGTTGGTGATCGTCCAGACGTACTTGGAGATCGACGGATATGCGAGGAAAGTGCCTCCGGTTTCGTTCAGACCCAGAACGAACTTGTAAATGGACTACGTGTCTGACATTGGATTTTATTCTGTGTGATTGATTTCTATTAAATATAGATCTGTTTGGCGGCGGAGAATTTATTCTCTTGCTTAACGCCCTTCTCTGAGACCGTACGAGCTTAGAGGTTATATATCGATAGATATCAATCGCATGACATGAATTGCATGTGTGGGATGCCTAAGTGGCAGATGATCAAGGCTTCTGTTGAAAAGAAAAGTCTTGTGGTTGATGATCAAAGCACGGCCTGTGTGGCACAACTTTGTGTATAGCGTTAATTCGCGAGCCTCACACCTCGGTATGAGTTAAAAACGGGATAAGGACCGTTGGGAGAACACGATGTTTCTTTCTAGCTATGGGTGATGTCAGTGACCTACCAGCCCTGACATTAATGTATTTAAATCTCTGATAATTTATGATGTGTAATATTTATTCATACTCTATATATTCTTGTATTCTGATGGAATTGTTGTAATAAACAATGAAATGTTCTTCTGTTTGCGTTCCGATGTGTGTTGTTCTCAAAGCAATCCGCGCTTTCCTTACCGAGGAAGTTATGGGTTACTTCAACCCCAATGTATCCTTTCTAGAGTACACTGATCGGGAGGTGGTCCCATACCTTGTCATAGTTGGAATCCAATCTCCAATAAGCACCCTACGGTTTTTGATTTTATACTATGTATGTGGAGCATGAGATGCAAGCGTTCTGCTATTTGGTTATTTATTTGATTAGACATTATTATAATGTAATTGGATTTTGATATCAAAAATGTTTTGGTTATAGTAAGGTAAAAACCGTCCATGTTTATGATTGGGTTGGTCTTACTATTACCGTTTCTTTCAAAAGGATTTTTAAAGTTAAACAATATGGTTGGAGTTTACTCACACCTGTCCCATGACTGACCCAGAGTTTATTTTGTTTGTTTTCCTTAAACTCTTGGGTGCCAAAATTTGTACGTGCAATTAAGTGTTCAGGCTTTGCAGATTCACTTGGAGGAGCTCAAAGCAGGAAGATTCACGGCTAGTTATTAGAGATTATTTCCACTGTGATGTATATGAGTTATATTCTAATATGGTATGTATATACAAATTCAGATTTGTATTTCAAAGTGTTATATAATATATTCTATTCGTTCTGCTGTGAGAGTCGTGTTTACTCTGATACTGCTTAGATTTTGATGTTCTTCTTCTTCTTCTATTCTATTAGTTCTATCTCTATCTTTCTCATCCTCTTATTTCTTTCTATTAAAGACCTATATTTTCATGCACTTTGAGTTGAATGTGTAGAATATTAGTCAGCTCATATCGGTACGGATTTACCCGTTACAGTTGGTATCAGAGCTAATGGTTAAGTGATTACCTTGGCTCTGTGGCGTAACTCAATAGAGATGGAGTTAGTAACACTCTAGATTGAGTTGAGCGTATATATATGAGCGCGTATTTGTAAATTAATATAAAAACTGTTTTATATTGTGTTGACTGGTCAATCGAGTGGTTTATGAATTCTGGTCGAAATAGTAATGCAAAGTGTGTCGATAGGTGTTTAAAACCCTTGAACAGAGTAATTCGACATAGTATGTTTTGAAAAGAGGGTAAATGAAATAATCTTACCCAAAATATATTTTGATATAAAAAAAGTATATATCTTGAGATTATTATAGTATATTGAATGTGTTGATTGTTATTATAATCGCATAAGAATATAATTGAGTTGGTTATATAAATAACCAATCAAAATATTATATAAGTAAAATATGCAAAATCAGATGAACTAAATCTGAATTTAAAACCAGAATCGAAATAAAACTCTAGAAACTTGGAAAGGTGATGTAAACGAATTTTAAATTGGACATATCGAAAATTTAAAATCCTGGGACAGATTTGGAAATGTTTTCCAAGCATTTTGAAATAAAATATAAGTGTTTTAAAATGAGTTTTGAAAACGATATAGTATTGAACTCACTTCGACGACTGGAAAATAATTCTGATGATGAAGTCAACCATCATCGGTGTTCATTTTCAAGTTCCTAAGTGATGGATTACTACCAAAGATTCTTTTTTGGATTATTTGAGAAAACAAGTTGTTTTGATTTCCGAAAAGAAGCATTTAATTTTTGAGAAGCAAAGCTGTTTAAACTCCCAGGGTGATGTTAATTTGAGATAAAACCCAGGAATCTGAATTCTGAAATTTGAAGTTAAATATATTGAAATAATAAAAGTGAATAGATCTGAATTTAACTTAAAACTAAGTTAAATAGAATTGAAATAGAATTGAAGCCAATTAAGTGGAAAATCGTATTGGAATAGAATTTAAAATTGGTGGAGTAATTAAATATGGGTAATAAGACATTGGAATGGAACATAACTTGGTTATGAAAGTGGATTAGTGAGGAAGATTTTGGAATTTAGAATGTAACTGGAGTTGAAATGAAAATTGGCTCGGTAAAAGAGAACTGATGGAAATTGAAGATAAACTGAGTAGGGATCAATTGGAATTCTGGAGTATAGGCTGAATTGGTAGCAAGAGATAAAGTTGATTGCTCGACAAAAGGTACAAGTTTATGTTAAATTTGGATACGATAATTATGAGCCTGTTTGGAAAGCCGCTTGGTTGTTTATTTTCTTGTGGGGTGGAGAAGGCCCAGAGTGGCGTGTTGTAGTAATACCGATTGAGCCGTGCAGAGGAGATGCTGGCAAAATACTCCAAAAATTTAAGTTGTTAGGAAATTTTCAGAATTTCTAAAAATATTTGTTAATAAGAAGGAACTAACATTTTAATTATAAGTAATCAGTTCCTTTGAAAACTAAATTTAAGAAATTAAATAATTTTTTTTAACCTAGTTATAATAGAGATCATGGCATCTTTTATACTTTAGTAATTTCGTGGATGAAATTCTTTTAAGGAGGAAGGAATGTAACGTCCCGCATTTTTTTCGGTTTGTATTTGAATATTTAAATCAGTTTAAATATTGAATTCATAATATAAATGGATTTATATGTTAATTAAAATGAAGTTGAACGTATAAAAATATATATTAAAGATAATCGAGCCCGTAATATCGCGACAGTTCGTAATTTAACGTTCTGGACTATAACTGAGTGTACAGAACCCATTATCAGTCGGATTTCTTCGAAACTAGAAACGTTCGAATCCCTTGAACCATATTTCTCTAACGGAAGTGAAAAATCAATATTTCGGATTATATATTGCAAGTTATGTTCAAATTAAATATTCTAAAAAACAGCGGTATATTCGTTTGTGGCCATAACGGTTATTTAAATATATTTGTAACGGCCCAGATTTTTTTGACCATTTAGTTATTATTTAAAAATGTTTTTTTATTGTTTTGGAAGTTTAAATGGTTTAATTTCAATAATTTTGAATATTTTATTTTATTCCGAAATGGTAGAAATTTAGTGGATCTGCAATATAATGTGAACTGGCAGTATAAAAGGATAAATTTTTAATTTAAAATAGTACGTTTACAAAGGATGTAGTAGCTAACGAACTCGGATTTCGATGAAATCAGTTTCATTAAATCCGAAATGATGAAATTAGGTAACCAACCAAGTTACGTCAGAAATGGCATCCGTATGTGGAAAAGAAAAAATAAAAGGCCAAAATTTGAACTAAATTTTGATGGTAATTGGAATTTGCTAATGCTAACGGCAAAACTGGAACCTGAGACCTATCCAGGAAAATTCTAAACATAGGATATTAGCTATATATGAAATCTGGGAAAATCCTATAACGGATATAGAAAGTTATTAAGGAAACAAAATTTAAATAAATTATTTGAAAATCTAAACAAACTCCGATTTTTGATTTGAATACATAGGATTGAAGTACGTTAAAAACCGGACCAGATGGTGGAAGAATTTCTGAAAACCGCTATCGTTTGATACTCCAACATGAGACCGGAAGGTGTTGAAACTAACACAAAACACTATTTTGAATTTGAATTTAAATTATTTGAATGTTCAGACGAATTCAATATTTAAATATTTTTATATATTATTGAAGAGCAAGAAAAATTGAACAACATGGTTGAAAAAGATTTTGGATAAGGTATCAATAAGTAAGTCAAATTAACGTCCGAATAGGGTTGAGAAAACACACTTTACTATTCATAAATTATTAAATTTATTTATAATTTAATAAATTTAAGGATTAATCCTAGCCATCCATTTTCGACCGTTGGATTCGCGCCACCTCAGCAATCCATGTGACTCCTTCGGCTATAAATAGCCCCCCCCCCCCCCTTCATTTTAAACTCACTCCTCCTCCTCCTCTTTCAAGCTTTGGCAATGACAGAAATAATAATAAAATATTAGGAAATAGGGAAAAGGGAAGGAAGGGAGAAAGGAGGGCAAGACGGGGAGCTAGGGACTCTTAGGCAGAGGCTTGGGCTTCGCGGGGTAAGTTTTTAAATAATATTTATTTATTTATTTATTTGTGTAATATATATATATATATATATATTATAATTAAAATAGAATTTGTAAAAATAAATATCAGAACATTCTAAGGGTGACAGAGAGGATAGTGTCTAAGGCTTGAGTTTGGAAAATATAGTTTCCTGCTCTCCCTGGCTATCCCTAATTGATCCGACGGATGGGATGATTAATTTAAATTTAAATTTAAAATTTAATTTGAATTTAAAATAGACCAGGGGCATTTTCGTAATTTTTAACCATAAACTTTAAAAGCTTATAACTTTTTCAAAACAAGTCGGATTTCCACGAAACAAGGACCGTTGGATTCTTATCGGAAAATACTTTAAAATGAGTGGAAGCAGATTTTTGATCCGGGTTAAAAATTTTAAGTTATAATTAAATGAATATTTTTAAATATTTTATTTGAAAATTAAATTAAATTAATATTAAAATGGTTTTTCAATTTTAAAAAAATTTGGATATGGCTAGAGATGGGAAAGTATGATTTTTTAGAAGGGCAGGGAAGGTAATTTGGCTAATAACGCAATTAGAAATTAATTAAGATAAAAATAATTTAATTAATTTAATTAAATATATATTCATTTAAATTAGGTAAATATTGTAAATAGCATAACTTTTGTATACATTAACGAAATTTAACGAAACAGGATCCGTTGGGATCGTATGGACGAGCACTACGTAATGGAACTGACCGCAAGTGGATTGGAGCTCGTTTGGATTTATGGTGAAATTTAACGTCTGAACCAAATCAATGACCGATTATCGTTATTCAACGATAAACCGTCCAAGGTGAGTAAATATCACTAACTCTGAGCACTTTATATTTTTATAAAGTATTTTTAGAACTGATAATTATTGGTTGAATTGCTGAGTGTTGATTGTTTGGTTGAACTGCTAGTCAATTGATTGAAAATACCGATATAGTTATATATATCGTTAACCGATGTTGATTTTGTTTATCAGAATACCTCATATTGAAATGAAATTGATGTGAATTATATTGTGTAACATCTGTAGATGCAGGGAAACAGGTCGGAGGAATCCAACTGGATTCCTCAACATTTATTCATCGTTTTTCATATATTCTGATATATGATGTGTTATATCATCTGTTGTTGAACCTGTGTGTTTGGATGATGATTGAACCTTTTGATTTGGTATTTTTATACCATAAGTGATACTAGAAAGTGAAAAGGGATTTTCAAAGTTTATTTTGAAAATAAATTATTTATATAAAATCAATAGATTTTATATATAAAAGGAAGAGAATTTTATGAGAGAAAATGATTATAGAATCAAAGCATTTGTAAAAAAAACAAATATTGGTGAAATCAAATAGAAGGGAAAATATTGGTGAAATCAAATAGAAGGGAAAATATTGGTGAAATCAAATAGAAGGGAAAATATTGGTGAAATCAAATAGAAGGGAAATATTTGTGAAACGATTACAAATAGAAATAAAAAGGGGAAACATTCGTAAAAGTATTTACAAATGGAATTGAAAAGGGAATATTCATGTAGGGAATAAAGAAAAGTTGACAGAAGTACTTATTTGTTAAATAAATAGAAAAGTTAAAAGAAATATTTATTTGTTGAATAAATAGAAAAGTTAAAGGGAATATTTATTTGTTAAATAAATAGAAGCGAAAAGAGAATAGTTATTTGTTGAGTAAACGAATAGAAAAAGAATCTATTCAAGGGAAGTAATTCAAAGGAATTATTCCAAAGGAATTATTCAAAAGAGAAAAGTCAAAGGGATTAATTCAAAAGAGTTAATCAACTAGAGTTAAACCATTGGAGTTAAACTGTTAGAGTTAAACAGTTGGAGTTAAACTGTTAGAGTTAAACAGTTGGAGTTAAACTGTTAGAGTTAAACAGTTGGAGTTAAACTGTTAGAGTTAAACCGTTGAAGTTAAACTGTCAGAGTTAAACCGTAAAGTTAAATAGTTAGAGTTAGTTAGTTAGAGTTAACCAGTTAGAGTTATTCAGTTAGAGTTATCCAGTTAGAGTTATTCAGTTAGAATTAACCAGTTAGAGTTAATCAGTTAGAGTTAATCGTTTTGAGTCAAATCGAACTAGAGTTATTCAAATATAGTAATCGAATAAGGGTTAATTGAATATTAGTTATTCAAATAGAATTGATCGAATCTAATTATTCAAGATAGAGTTAAAAATAGACAAAGTTATTTAAGGATGAATTTCCATTTAGCACGACTGCTAGCATAATTCGCAGGGCTGCAGATAGCCTACGGCGGTCGGATGTTTCCTGAGAGAGTCAGGCGTAACCATTATGATCGCTGCGATCTAGAGTCGAGCGAATGGAGTTAAATCGAATAGTAGCTATTCGAAATAACATTAAAAAAAGACATAGTTAGTCGAGTATAATTGAATCGAATATTAATTATTCGATAGGAGTTAGTCAAATTAAGTTAAATAAGATGAGTTGACCAAATTAGTTAATCGAGATGAGTTAAGCAAATTGAGTTATCCGAATAAGAGTTAAGACAGTAAGAGTTAATAGAATAAGGGTTATATATTAGAGTTAACCGAATAGGAGTAAATAAATCAGTTGTTCGTTTATTTATTCGAGTTAGAAAAATAAAAGTCATATTAAGGTTATTATATTTCGGATGCAGGGAAGTATAACTCCATTGTTATAATTAAGTGGTTTTTGGTAAAAGAAGGGGATTCGTAAATCGAATCCGAGGGCAACGTAAGGTAGTGTGTTAAAAGATTTGAAAGTTTGAACTTTGTCTATATCGAAGTTAGAAATGTCGTTCAGTTAAGGTCTGAGAGGTAATTATACCCCAACTTGATAGACTTCAGTTTTAACTAAGAAGTGGATAAGTTTCGAGAGTGGAAGTGATTAAGTGGATTTAGTAAATGAGTGACATGGTGAGTTGGCATAGCTATGTTTATTCAAACATCTGTTTAAAACAAAAATGAAGGAGATTTGGAAACGTTTTCCAAATGAGAGTCAGAAATGTTTTCTGAATATAGAGGACAGATAATGGAAATGCTTTCCAATGTTAATAACGTATATTTTCTAAATATATTAAATAAGGAATGTTAAATGAAAGTGAAAAGGGAAATGAATAAATGAATGAACTAAAAGGGATAAATGTTGAATGATGTTTGGTTGATAGAATTTCCTTCTGGAAATAATATCATTGTTTGCACACCGACATGTTTTCATTTGATAGTTAAATCACAGACTATCAAAGTTTTGACCATTTTAACGTTGTTAATATGGAGAGACCGGTCGGATTATTATCCAGAGAACCACTTCGTATTGGCATAAGCGTTGCGAATCAAGTATGCTGAATATATTGAAGACGGAGTTATGCAAGGGCTATCCTATTTACAGAATAGTGCCTTCGGTTTGTCCAGTCCCAGGACAAACGTGAATGGACGAATGTCTGACAGAGTATATTCAAAGGATCGCGTAAGTTGATCTCTTCAAACGTACTTACGTTTGGTGGCGGAGGAATTCGTTTCTCTTAGCTGTATACCCGTGGTATTTTTGGTGAAATCAATTTGTGATTTGGCGGGTATGACGATGTGGCATTCAAAGTAATGGAGGTGGGATCTGTCAAAAGATACGTTATGACCTCAAGCCTCATCCACCGGGAAATGACAAAAATCGGGCAGGCAGCATGGCTATGTGGGTCGCACCCATTAGGATGTATGATCACCTATCTAGAGAAATTCCTTTTGTTCTTAAATCTATCGATGCTGTCCCTTATCGGGAGACGGTTGCTGATCCCAACCGTTGGTGATATACATTCGATACACTCAAGCGAAATGAGGGGTCGGTCATGTGTGGGCCGGGTTGCAAGATGTTCTTGTTGAACCCAGCGTATTCGCCTCTAGAGATACACGTTCGGAAGGTGGTCCCATACCTTGTCAAGTTGGAATCCAATCTCCAATAAGTGCCTGCGAGTTTGATTGTATATTATATATGTAGAGCGTGAGATGCAAGCGTTCTACTAGATTTTAATTACTTGTGATTAGACATTATTATAATATCAGATAATATATGATTTCCAAAGTGTTTTGGGTTATCGTAAGGTAAAAGCCATCCATATTTATGAGTGGATTGGTTTTACGATTATCTTTTCTTTTGAAAAGGATTTTGAAAAGTTAAACCAAATGATTGGAGTTTACTCACACCAGTCCCATGACTGACCCAGAGTTTTATTTTGTTTTGTTTTCCCTAAACTCTTGGGTGCCCAAATTTGTACGGGCAGTCAAGTAGTCAGGATTTACAGGTATGCTTGAAGAGCTTGGAGCAGGAGGCTTCAAGATATTTCTAGCTATTGGTTATTCTGCTGTGATGAAAGTGTTGTACTCTGATAATGGTATGATATACATATACTACTTTGATTTCAAGATATGTTGTCTATTATATTTTATTCGTTCCGCTGTGAGATTCGTGTTACTCTGATGTTGTTGTGTTCTTCTTCTTCTTCTGTTCTAATTTTCTATCTTATCTATCCTCACCCTCTAATTTCTTTCTTGGACTATCCGGTAATTTCGACTTTTGATTGTTCGATAGGTGTTATATATCGGATAACCAAGGTCGCTTTTTCCCGGGTCGTTACAATATTTAAATATTAGATTTGAATTTAGACAAGGTTCTTTTGAGACATAGTTGTAATTCAATTTTTAGAATTTTACTATGCTTTTTAATTAATTAAATAAGCAACTTTTTATTTGAGGTATCGTGCACCCTTATCAGCATTTCGGGTTTTCACAGAATGAGTTAACCAACAGATATTATTATATTTTTGGGATCGTGGCACCTCGCTGGACACGACTGTATTGTTATTTCTGTCTGTAGCAATCGATAAATAAATGAAATTCGATGTAGTAGACACTGTATAAACTTGACCAAATATATATATATATATATATATATATTAAAGACTAACCTAAGAAATAAAAGTATTCTACCTAATCACTTCTTTCAATCCATTCGTAGCAGCATGCCTACCCTTTTTCTAGCTATTCATGGTCACGCAAGCTATATTCCTTTGCACTTAAGCAAGTAAAATAGCACTACAGCAAGCATATGCTACCACATACCTATATTAACTAAGAATCGATATCAACACCATGTCCCAAGCTAAGCTATGCAAAGACAATTCACTGCAGCAACCATACTTTCAATATCCAACAAGATCGTGGAGGGATAGCTCATATATACTATTTCCTAACTTTATATCAACTCAAATCAAATAAAAAAAATAAAGACTGCTATTTTCCTTTGCTATTAAGAAAAATAGTATAGTACCCTAAGTGCGTATATTAAAATAAGTGTGTGATCTTTATAATTTTTAGCCGCGTGACCATCTACACGACCTTTACGCTGACAAAAGAATAACACAATTGTCTTCTATACAAGTAGGGTTTGAATTCAATATCCATGACGTATCTACAGTATGGTGATGTGGAAACTCAGAGCCAATCTAACCTATAACTTCAAATCAAATGAAACTTTGACATTGAAAACTCAACGCATGCAGACCTCCTTTGCCTTCGCATGCAGACCACCTTTGCCTAACCTACCTAATCTATTACATCACACGAAAGGAAATGAGAAGCCTACAAACCTATCTTTTTTCGATCCTGACTCCTCTCATCATGAATTCTCAAATCATACAGACGAGTGTAACTTCTTCCTTAACGTCCAAGTATCAACGTCTATAAAAGATCACACGCGGCTCCAGTTGTGTTCTTCTTCAGGAAATCTATTTTTTCCAAAGCTATCATGGCTTACGAAAATCAAAAATACAATCTAGGCATTAATAAAAGAAAAAAATGGCAAGAAGAGGAATCATATAAGTGAGAAGTTTTGGGTATAAATGTAAAGAGGGGGTGCGTGAGGCACTACTGCAGGTTGGGAACGCGATGAACAGGAGGCCGATGGGTGGTTATAGGGAGGTGGACTGTATATTATGTTGGAGAGGGAGGATTGTTGAAGCATAAAATCTTGCTTTTGTTATGTTAGTAGGATTCACGGGTCGAGGATGAGCTGTTCAAAGAAGTATGGGACGTAGAGCTTGTCGGAGGTATGCGACTATAAAGGAGAGTTGAAGCTTGATGAGAAGATGCTCACGAGTGGCAAGACAAGTTCAAAATGAAGTGGGAGGAATGCGAAAATAGCTGAAGTTTGTATGTGGAAATGGGTTCAAGAAACGTAACTGGAGCAATGAAGAAGACGCTCATGTTGCTATGCAGGTTGGTGTTTTCAAAGGTGGGACGAGCATTAAAAACAAAATGAAATAAAGCCCATTAAAAATAAGGAAAGAAAAATAAAGAAAAAGAAAGAAGAAAGGAATGTTTCAGGATGGCATGAGGGGAGTGTACTGGTGCAGCACATTTTAAAACAGGAGGGAGATGGGATATTTTTCTTTAGCAGGTTTGGAAACGGATGGTGGCCCGAGTTTTATTACACAGAAGAGATTGGCATAAGCAAGCTGTGTGTGATGGTGAAAGGAACTGAAGTAGACCAGATTCTTTTAAAGGTGGAGTTAGATGTCGGTAGTCGCACAGAAGAGAGGAGGCACCTTTGTGTTCGGGTCAGATGAGAGGAATGTGGTTGTACAACGTGGATTGCAGGCGACGTCCTGGAACAGTCTGGGGCAATTTGGAGATCGTTATAATTTTAAGGCAAATTTAACGACTGATCAAATCAACTGATGCAGATCGTTATTTAATGGTTAACACGCAAAGGTGAGTAAATTCACTAACCCTGCTTTATGTTAAAATATTATAATTATATTTTAATATTGGTTAAATGTTGTGCGATGATCGTTTAGGTAGATTAACATTAAATTGGTTGAAATATATATATCGTTGCATATATACACATCGTTGGTTGGATACTTATTCCATCGATTTTAATATTCCCTAGTATGGAATCAGCGTTAATTGTTTGACTAACATCTATGGATGCAGGAAACCGGCTGGAGGAATCCAACCGGATTCCTAAATATTTATATGTACTGTTTGTTTTATATGCATTGTTTGAACCCAAATGACATTGAAACCCAGTGTGGATATTGATGTTGAATGGAAATTCAACATTTATTTTGATTTAATAAGTAGACGATATCGATTAAGAAAGTGGAAGCAGATGACCGTAAATTCATCTTTTTGTTAAGACGTTGAATTGTCGCCCGACGAATCAACGAAGTTAAATTATAAATTTTTTATTTTATGACTAAAGCGAAGACAAAATTAAGATAGAAGTTCTATTATAAACATTCTGTAGTTAGTTTTTATAAAGTAAATATAAACAATTGTTTGACATTTAAATAAATTTATAAAGCTGTAATTATCCTGCGAGTAAATATTGGATAGTTATTTTAAGGCAATCGGTTAAAGAATATTATTGAATTAATTTTATTAATCTAATGAAGAGAAGTAATTAAAATCAATTAATGAATTAACTGATGGTTTGAAGTTGATTAAATCAACTTCTTTATTAGAAATTGATTATTAGATTAATTAGCCTTAAATTCTTCTAATGAAAATAGCTTAGCAATAAATCGATCAAAAATTAATAAGATTCCTTATTAATTACCCTTTTTAATTTATGAGGTATTAACTAATTATTGAACCAATATAATTAGTTATTGTTTATATACAGTAAGCAACCAATCTATTTTAAATTAATGGTGAAGTAAATTATTTACTTCAGCAATGATGAAGTAGAATATTATTTAATTATTTTTAATTAAATATTTTTTTGTTAAATGGACCTCATTTAAGATGTTATTGAATTAGTGATGAGATGTTACTAGCATTAAGTAAAATGGCTCAAATAAAAGTAAAATTTCAAGAGACAAATAACATAAATGGATTTTGGTAAAAGAGGTTATAAATATAATTGTATAACGAAGACGCAGCAAAGAGGTAATATTTAAATAAATAGTTGTAAACAACTGAATTTTCAAATTAAGGATATGGCGTCATAAAACCATATTTAAAATAAAGCAAGAAATACGATTTGACGGATTATAAGTAATAAGGAGTTTAGAGTTATGGACTTATATCTATTCTAAGATAAGAACATTGTTGATCAAGGTTTGAGAGGTAAGTAAAATACCACAACTTGAATGACTTCACTATTATCGAATGACGGTATTAATTTGTAACGGGAAGAGACGTCGAGATTAGTTATAAAGTGGAATATAGTAGCGTATTGCAAGTCTTTGAACTATAACGACAAAATAATGTTGTTGACTAGGCTTAAGCGTGACTGTTAGGTCGAGATTAGTTATGAAGGGGAATATTATAGTGTATGACAAGTTTTTGAACTATAACAATAAATTAACGTTGTTGACCAAGCTTACGCGTGATTTTTAAATATAGCACTATTCCCTAGGGAATGAAAACAATTTGGTTTGAAATCCACTTATTCTAAAGTAATACGTAATAATGTTTATCCAAAGAAATATAAGCATAAGTTTAGAAAGAGAAATTGGAAAATCGTTTCAGAAATCGACGACATCATTTCAATGTTAGGAATATGGTTAGGACTAAATAACACTATTAGGAATTGGAACTATAGTTCGACGTTGTCAAATGTATTATTTTTAGGAATTATAATCTGATAGGATAGTTAATATTTAGTTAAACCAATAAATTATAATAGGATATATAATCAATATTTAGTTATAAACTTGATATTGATTTAACAAGAAGTTGACTTAGAAATAGAGTTTATAAAATGGAATGGGAATATAAAATTATTTCAGTAAATGAGATAAGGGTATTTATTATTTGAATAAAGAGTTATTTGATAAAGGTGTTCAGATTTCTGTAATAGATATAATATTCACATTTTAAAGTGAATAATGTTTTAAAAGTGAACGTTTGGCAGATTAAAGTATTTCCAACGTAGATAGGGTATATTATCCAAGTGTAGAAAATAAAGAATGTAAAAAATGGAAATGTTTTTGAGCGTAAATTTCTGGAACATAGGAGGATAAGAGTTTATAATAACTAGAAATGTTTTCCCAAGAAGTGTGAAAAAGGCTAAAACAGGATTTGAGAAATATCTGACAAGATACGAGAATTTGAATAATAAAAACGAATGTTAAACAAAAATTACCCGTGGTTGTGTGATGTTTAAGTTGTACATTTGAATGAATGTTTGTTTTTACTTCGATAGTTAAATAACCGACTATCGTAGTGTTTTGACCATCGTTGTCAATACGGAGAGACCGGTTGGATATATTATCCGAAAACCACTCCGTATAGGCATAGACGCTGCGAATTTGATTATGCTGAAGACAATTGAAGATGGAGCGAAATGCAAGGGTCGTTCTGTTCCAGAATGGTGCTTTATGTTTTTCCAGACCCAGGACAACTTGTATGGACGAATGTCTAAAAGAGTATTCCTAACAGATCACATAAGACGATCTTTCCGAGGTATTATGGATAGTGGCGGGGAAATTCATTTCTCTTAGCTTTTTATACCCGTAATATTTTGGGAAGATCAACTAATGTTTGACGGGTTTGACGATGTGGCATTCAAAAGGGAATGGTAATCAGATGTTCTGAAGATAGACATAGCCTCAAGTCTCACAACCAGGAAATGACAAAAATCGGGCAGGCAACATGGCTATGTGGGTCATTCCCATTAGGGTGTATTGTCACCATCTAGAGAAAATTCGTATTTGTTCTTCTTTCGTTTCTGTATCTTCGAGTAACGGTTATATAGGACCAACCGTAGATGGCAATATATTCGATACACTCAAGAGAAATGAGTGGTCGGTCATGTGTGGGCCGGGTTGCAAGATGTTCTTGTTGAACCCCAGTGTATTCCCTCTAGAGTACGCTGATCGGGAGGTGATCCCATACCTTGTCATAGTTGGATTCCAACCTCCAATAAGCGCCCTGCGGTTTTTAATTTTATACTATGTATGTGGAGCACTAGATGCAATCGTTCTGCTATTTGGTTATTTATTTGATTAGACATTATTATAATATCACTGGATTTTGATATCAAAAATGTTTTGGTTATAGTAAGGTAAAAACCATCCATGTTTATGTATGGGTTGGTCTTACTATTACCCTTTCTTTCAAAAGGTTTTTTAAAGTTAAACAATATGATTGGAGTTTACTCACACCAGTCCCATGACTGACCTAGAGTTTATTTTTTTTGTTTTCCCTAAACTCTTGGGTGCCCAAATTTGTACGAGCAGTCAATTGTTCAGGCTTTGCAGATTCACTTGGAGGACTCAAAGTAGGAAGCTTCACAGCTAGTTATTAGAGATTATTTCTGCTGCAATGTATATGAGTTATATTCTGATATGGTATGTATATACAAATTCAGATTTGTATTTCAAAATGGTATATCATATATTTTATTCGTTCCGCTATGAGATTCGTGCTTACTCTGATACTATTTAGGTTCTGATGTTCTTCTTCTTCTATCATATTAGTTCTATATTATCCTCTTATTTCTTTCTATTAAAGACCTGCATTTTCGTGCACTTTGAGTTGAATGTGTAGAATAATTTAGATAGCTTATATTGGTACGGATTAATGGGCCATTACAATTATTTTAAATAATAACGACCAAAAGTCTATTTGAATCGATGATGGAAAATGAATATATTTATTTGAATTATAAAACAAGGCCTGAACTAGTGAAGTAGTTTGAAAATTTGAATTCGAACTTTGACTAACTGTACAGGATTCAAAATCAAACGGATTTTAGTTAAACCAGAAATATTTAAATCTGTTTATGAATATCTTTCTAACGAATCTGAAAAATCAAAATTTCATAGCGGGAATCAAAAGTTATGGCCAAATGAATTTTCAGAAAGGTCGCTATGGAGTTTATATAGCCCTTGAAAATAGCTATTTTGCAAACGACCTCCGTTTTCGACAAAACCACTTTTGTTGTATCCGGGATGTCAAATTATTGCTAGGTTTCAAATTCCAAAATTTTTGGAGTTAATATGTGAGCGTAGTAAAAGAAAATGTGTTTGGATAATTTCAGTCAATTTGGATCGACCAGAAAATGGCCATTTTTCAAACAGTCTCCAAATTCGACGAAATCAGTTTTGTTGGGACTGTATCGTCAAAACAATCTGGGATTTTTGGGATCAGTATGTGGCCCCGGCAAATTGAAATGTATGTTTAAATCAAATATTGAATGTTTAATATTTTAATTTGAAGAATAACTGAGTGGAATAGTCGAATGGGCTTACGAAACATATTCCGTTGTGTTTAGAATGGGGGGATTTAGCTGGGAGCGACAGTCGTTGGGTTTGGATTGGAGTTCGTATGAGGTAAGGGGTACTTTCGGATTTAATAAAAATATATAAATAAATAAAAAATGGGCCAATCAAATTCACTTTCTCTCTCCCCGTAACCCCTGAATCGCGACGGCAGCTCGCGCTTCTTCCTTCCCTCCTCTTTATCTCTCGATTTACTCAATAAAATCCAACGTCGTAGTTGAAGCTTTTGTAGTGCTTCTCATGAGAGCTTTAAATCCATATAAGTTTCAATACCTGGAGTTGAGTATTTGCTTCGATACGTCCTCTCAAGGTCCAGTCATTCGCGCCTCCATAGCCGCCTCCTGCCGCCACCGAGTTGGACGAGTGTGGGGTCCTCAGGCGTGTCTCTCGAAGGCCGCCCACGCTGTACAAGCCAATTTTACTATCGTGCCACGGTTGGAGAGCAAAACGAAAACCTAGTTTTGAATCATCTAAGAAGGTATACGGCTATTTCTATTTTGAGTGATTACAACACTTTAAAGCGCTACGGATTTTGATTTCATGATAAAAATCATATCTTTTTTCTATGTTGTCGAAATCCAGTGAAACAAGAGATATTGGAATCGTGTGGACGTCTTCTACATCCAAGAAGAGACCGGAGAATTTTTGGAGCTTCCTACAATTTTTGGAGGAGTGGAATCCTATGTGAGATTTCTGAATTATAAACGATATGGAATGATGATATACAAATTATACGATCGATGTATGAGTTATATAAGTGTTCTACACCTTATGTATAAGCATTGTATAAGTTGTATGTGTGATGTATAAGTTATATATGCGTTGTAAAAATCATATGTGCGTAGAATGGAATTGATATGAATTGAAATCGAAATATATTTGCATACTTATATCTATATGTATATATATACTCCCCTCGTCCATAGACCATGGACGATATATATTGGTTGTGATTGTTTGGATTTTGGTTGATGTGAAATTTGGTAAATAATACGAATGGTTGATATGATTGATTGTGGTTAAAATCCCAATGGGATTAGTATGTGGGAAAATTCGTCTGTGTACGAACTAGATATTGAAATCCCTATTGTCAAAAGCCACGAGGCTTTAAGGTAGAGCGAGGAGCCGTACTCGGGACAGTGCCGGTTTTAACTACCCTGCCGTTATGCTGCCGAATTTTTTTGAAATATTCCTGTGTTTGATTTATATTCATGCATTGAAATATATTCATGTGTTAGGAAAATATTCATATGACGAATAAAATGTTTGAAAGATAAAAATTACATTTTTATCATGTAGATGAAGTATATAAAATATTCATGTTTGAAATAAATTGTTTTAACAATAAAAATCACATTTTTATAATATATACGAAGTGTTAAAAATATTCATGTTTGAAATAAACGGTTTTAACAATAAAAATCTCATTTTTATAATATATACGAAGTGTTAAAATAACTATGTTTGAAATAAATTGTTTTAACAATAAAAATCACATTTTTATAATATATACAAAGTGTTAGAAATATTCATGTTTGAAATAAGTGGTCATAACAATAAAAATCACATTTTTATAATACATACGAAGTGTTAAAAATAACCATGTTTGAAATAAATTGTTTTAACAATAAAATCACATTTTTATAATATATACAAAGTGCTAAAAATATTCATGTTTGAAATAAATGGTTTTAACAATAAAAATCACATTTTTACTATATATATGAAGTGTTAAAAATAGTCATGTGTTGAAATAAATATTTGTTGGGTAAGAATATTATTTTTATCAAATATATGAAATGAAAATGGTTTGGAAATCGAAGAACGGATTATATTTATATATATAATTAAAATAAATTGAATAAAGAAGCTGTAGTTCATATTTTGAAACTGTGATTTTAAAAGATTATTGCGGGAGATCCGATCATCTGATTTTCCCTAAACCAAAACCATTGGGTTCGCTTTGGAAATATCTTTGCAATGACACCTAATTTGTAAAGATCAAACGGTTAGATTTCGTGAAATGTTATATTTAAATCTGAATGAAAACAGTGCCAGAATGGATTATATTAATATATATAAATATAATAAAATTAAATCGAATAACGGCGCTGTAGTTCGTATTTTGAAATCGTAACTTCAAACGATTGTATCAAAAGATCCGACCGTCGGATTTTCCCAAACCTGGAACCGTTGGGTTCGCTTTGAAAAGATCTTTTTAATCGTATAAAATTTGTAAAGATCCAATGGTTAAATTTTCAGATATGTGTAAATCAAATCTGAAGAAAAACAATGCCATGGCCGCGTTATGGCCTAAAGCGTCGTTTGAATAAATAGGCTATATTTAAATAAATAAAAATAGCGATAAATCGTTATAAAATATTATAAACGATATGGGATGGAAATAACTGAATTTACTCGGTTTATAGGATTTTAGAAGGTGTTTGTCATGAAAATTACATTAATGAACTGAATTAGGGATGTCAGATAATTTAACCATTGAAATGAATTGATTTTAAATTCTAAATATACGTGAATTCTTTGAAAAGGCCGAGTTAATTTTCATTTCAAATAATTGATTGACAGCTAGAAGTCGAAGATTGAAGACGGTGCAAGACCGAGGATCTTCACATCAAATGGATGGCTAATGACGCCTTTGATGGGAGTTGCTGCCCTGAAAGGGGTTACAATGGTGGTCGTCCGGACGTACTTGTTGATCGTTCGGATGTGCGAGGGTCTCTCTCCTGTATTGGACATACGGGAGAGGAGTAAGGTGCTTCCTGTTTCGTTCAGACCCAGAACGGACTTGTAAATGGACGTGTGTCTAACGTTGTAGATTGACAACGTGGCATGCAGAGATGCTGTGATCAGAGCTTTTGTTGAAAAGCAGAGCTTTGTGATTGACGATCAAAGCAGGGCTTTAAATAGCTAGCTTTGTGTTTAGTGTTGATTCGCGAGCCTCACACCCCTGTATGGACCAGAAATGGGAGAGGACCTCAGGGAGGACCTGCGTTTCTTCTAGCTACAAGTGATGTTTTTGGTTTTACACGCCCGGGCATTTTACTTATGTGGATGATGGATAGCGAGGCGCCTCGGTTATATCGGTCGCTCCGGGGCCGATGGTTTGGTCGGTATATGACCAGCTTACGCCCTATAGGGTGGGCAAATGCAGTGTTCAGGCATATTAATCCACTCCGTGTGGACTGGCCCTAATGATCCAAGCGCCCACCTGAGTCTAGGCCCTGCGACATAGTAGGCTAGATTGTCTCGAAGTAGTAAGGACAATCCCTTGCCTTGGTTCAAGACGGAAGTCCAATTTCCAAATACGACGTCGTGCAGTTTTGATTGTATACCTATATATGGCGACATAGTGGTATGGGGCATTTATGCCATCTATGATTGATACTTATGATTGAAATTGTTTTCGAAACATATAAATACTAGTAATAATATCAAATGCTTTCGTTTTATTCGTATCAACCATATTTTGGCCATTATAAGATAAAAATCTATCCTTTGGTTTGCGTATATTGTGTGATGGGAATTGAGTCTTATAATGGCTTCATTTTTATAAAAAGCATTGCGATGTTTTAAAGGATTTACTTGTTTTAAGCACTGGCAATCCAATGGAGTAAACCCATTCTGCATTAGCGGCGTGGTCCTGTGATTAGCCTTATTATAAAATAAGTTAAGTAGAAGATTTCTCATACTAGTCCCATGACTGACTCGTAGTTTATTTCACTTGCAAACTCGGGTGGCCTATTTTCTACATGTGCAGCCTTGTATTCAGGTTTTAGCAGGCTCTTTCTGGATAGCTATGGAGCTGAAGATGGATTCTATCACTTCTTTTTATGTTGTTCAACTCCTATTGTACATATTGTGTTTTTGATTCCACTGTAGACATTCTGTGTAAAATTGGACTGTAATTTGTACTAAGTATGATCCTGTATACTGTGTAACTCTGATGATTATGTTTATCCGGTGTATTCTATTGTACAATGTCTGGTGTATTTATATATTTCTGTTTTGCTGTTGTTTGTTCATGTGTTATACTCCGAAGATTACCCTTGCCACCATGGAACGGGGTTTGAGGTCATCACATCGTGGTATCAGAGCTTTGGTTAAGTTTAGTTGTGGAATATAACATATTAACGAACTCGTCAGAAATAGAATCAGTAATATTCTATGACGAGTGACTCATTTCAAATAGGATCAGTAATATCCTAGAATGAGTGTAGCAAAGTGAAATACACCCTGATAGACACATTTACATTCAAGTATATGTATCTATGCTTCAAAAATACCTTTTCTATTGGCCTAACTTTGTCTGCTATTTGCGGACATTGAAAAATGAGTGGCAGAAGTAGAAGAGGTAGGTCAGAACTAGATATTGAAACTCTATTAATTAAGTATAGAAATCTGGGTGGAGTAACGTACTCGGGCAATGAATCCATTATTCAAACACAAGCATGGATGCGCTCTGCTGAGAAAATCTTTGAAGGATCAAAGCTGAGAGATGATCAGAAAATATTACTGGGATCTTGGGCGCTCAATGACGAAGCTTTAATCTGGTGGGAGATGATCCTCAAGGATAATTCAGAAGGTAATATTACCTGGGATATATTTAAAGAAATGTTCAAAGAAAGATTTACTCCTCCAGAAGCAGCTGAGCGGTTAAGTGATGAATTCTACTATCTGATTAAAGGGGATATGAATATTCCAGAATATCATAAGAAATTCAATGAACTTTCTCGTTTTTCCCCACATCTAATTCAAAATCCAAATATGAAGAATCTGAGGTTTATTAACAGGCTTCAAAGAAAGTACCAAAGTAGTGTAACTGCACATATGCAACAATCTTTTTCTGAAATGATATATATGGCTTATCAGTATGAAGATCTAGATAAGCAAGGTCTTTTGGGCGACGAAGAGGACTGTAGTTTTAGCAACAAAAGAAAATTTGAAACTGATAGCCTGGAGACGAGTACACAACCTGAGATAAGTACGACGTCTAGGGTCAGAAAGAGGCAAAGGGCCAGTCAAAAAAAGGTTAAGGAGGTTGTATGTTTAAAGTGTAATCAGCAAGGGCATTCAATGAGGAATTGTGAAGCCTCGAACAAACGAAAGAACGATGTGTCTAAGTCCGGTAAGAAGACTCGAGAGGGCAGGGGATGCCATAAGTGCCACGAAGATGGTCACATTGCGAAAAATTGCCAGTTATCACAGAAATCCGAAGTAGAACATGTAAATGAAATTTCAGAAACTCTCGGATCCTCAGCCAGTCAGGCAAGGCCAGATGTTTTAGAAGGCACGCTTACTATCAAAGATATTCCAGTTAAAGTACTGTTTGATACAAGCGCGTCGCGATGCTTTATTGCAAGAAATGCGGTTGAGCAACTGGATTTGAATCTAAAATAGGTTAAAGCACCCATGACTGTCCATAATCCTGTTAGGGGTTCCCTCAATCTTAGTTGGGTTTGTGGGGGTGCCTGTCTCTTTTTCCCGTTATTGGTTCAGTACCATTTCGATTGTCACGAATTTTAAAGAATTTGATCTTATTCTAGGATTGGCTTGGTTAACCAAATATGAAGCTGAGGTCCAATGCGCCGAAAGAGTTGTTCAGGCAAAGACAAAGTTCGGGGACTATATAACCATACCATGTGAAGGTCCAAATTCTGATAGAAAAGACTTATGGTCATCTCTTGATGTTTCTCCAACTCAATTAGAACTTGTTCCTGTTGTTACGGAGAATACTCCAGTCGATGTAGAAAATATTCCTATCGTCAAGAACTATGCAGATGTGTTTGAAGAATTTGTTAGCTTACCTTCGCGTAGAGTTCTGAATGCAAGGACAGTAATTCACGCTATTCGAAGAATGATGTTGAAGGAAAAAGAAGAACTAGACAATCAGTCTCGACATCTTGTATGGAAGGGTTTTATCAGGCCTAGTTTCTCTGATTAGGGAGCAGTAGTGGTGTTTGTCCCAAAGTCAGACGGTACTCTCAGACTATGTGTGGATTATCGTGACTTGAATAAGTAGACATTGAAGAATAAATATCCAATACTGCGAATTGATGATTTATTGGATCGATTGAATGGCGCACAAGTATTTTCACGAATGGACCTAGCTACAGGTTTCCATCAGCTTCATATTGCCGAAGAGTGTGTTCCTTTGACAACATTCAGAGGTCTAGATTTATTCTACGAGTAGTTAGTAATGTCGTTCGGCTTATGTAACGCTCTAGCTTATTTTGTCGATCTAATGAACTAGGAATTCGGAGAAGTATTGAATAAATTTGTACTGGTCTTCATTGATGATATTCTTATCTTCTCTAAGTCAAAAAGCGAGCGTGAAAAACATTTGGAACGAGTGCTAGAAATTTTCAGAAAGAATGTTTTAAAAGACAAATTTTCCAAATGTATATTCTAGAAAGAAGAAGTCAAATTCCTTGGTCACGTCGTATCAAAGAAGGAATTTCTGTAGATCCCAGTAAGATTACTGCTATTCAGAATTGGAAGCATCTAACTACACCCACAGAAGTCCGCAGTTTTCTTGGATTGGCTAGTTATTATCGGAAGTTTGTTAAGGATTTTTCAAAGATATCTAGTTCCTTAACAAAGCTTACTAAGAAACATTCAAGGTTCAATTGGACTCCAGAATGTGAGGCGGCTTACCAAAAACTGAAGTTAAGGTTGACAATGGCTCCAGTGTTAATGATTATAGATGGAAATCAGGACTTGAAAGTCTGGACAGATGCTTCTAAAGAAGGTCTTGGTGCAATATTAATGCAAAAAGGCCAAGTAGTCGCTTATGCCACCCGTTGTATCCACATGAGAAGAATTATGCAACTCACGATATTGAATTGTAAGCCATCGTGTTTGCTATGAAATTCTGGAGGCATTATCTATTGGGTGAGAAATTTGAATTATATATTGATCATCAATCACAGAAGTATTTATTCACCCAGAAATATCTGAATATGAGGCAGCAGCGTTGGCTAGAATTTCTCGTAGCATGTGATCCAGATATTTTATATACTCAGGGAAAAGGCAATGTTGTGGCTGATGCGCCCAACAGAAAGAATGTGATCATCGCCAATCTTATCATTACACCATCGTTGATCGATAAAATATCTATTCTTCAAAAAGAAGATCATTTTGTTAAAGAGATGATCAAAAGAATTCAAAGGGGCGAGGTCTCCAGTTTCCAAGTGGATAGTGCAGGAGTTCTGAGATTGAAAGGAAGAATTTGTTTTCCTGACATCCTTGAGGTCGAAAGAGAAGTAATGGACAAGTTTCACAAGTCCAAGCTCAGTATTCACCCAGGGGTTAGTAAAATGTATAATGACCTCAAGCGAACATTCTGGTGGAAGGCGATGAAAAGAGATATCTCTATATACATTAGCCGGTGTTCCACTTGTCAACAAGTCAAAAGCGATCAACAGAATCTCGCCGGATTGTTGCAACCATTGGAAATTCTAGGTTGGAAGTGGGAATAGATTTCTATGGATTTCATAAATGGTTTGCCGAGAACCAGGAAAGGAAATGACAGTATTTGGGTGATCGTAGATCGTTTCATGAACACCGCCCATTTTATACCTGTCAGATCGAATAACTTCTCAGAGTCTGGCGCAGATTTATTTTAGAGAAATTGTGAAACTTCATGGTGTTCCCATGAGTATCGTTAGTGACCGTGACCCGATTTTCGCTAGTAAATTCTGGGAAGCATTCCAACCAGAATTGGGAACGAAACATAATTTGAGCACCACTTATCATCCTCAAAAAGATGGTCAAACTGAGAGGGTGAATCATATTCTAGAAGATTTATTGTGGGCTTGCGTTATTGATTTTGGCGGATCATGGGAAGACCATTTGCATTTGGCCAAGTTCTCGTATAACAACAGCTACCAAGCGAGCCTGAAAATGTCACCATTCGAAGCATTGTATGGTAGACCGTGCAGATCTCCCGCATGTTCGGTAGAACCTGGAAATAGATTTGTATTGGGACCTGATATGATTTACGAAGCTGCGGATAAAGTCGATTTCATGCAGATTCGAGAAGAGCTATGCAGATTCGAGAAGAAGAGATTTATCATTTTCTATTGGTGACTATGTATATTTGAAGGTTTCTCCAATGAGAGGAGTAGTCCGATTTGGAAAAACAGGGAAGTTGGTGCCCAGATTTATTGGTCCGTTTCTTGTACTCGAACGGATTGGAACTCGTGCTTATATAGTTCAATTGCCTGATTGGTTGCCTGGAGTACATGATGTATTTCATGTATCTCAACTTTGAAAGCATGTACATGATCTAGACTTAGTCATGGAAGAAGCAACGTTGCAAGATTTGGAAATTACTCTAGAATTAGCTGTGAGAAGAGAGCCATTAAAGATTATTGGCAAAGAAACTAAAGAACTAAGGAAAAAGAACATTCACTAAATCAAAGTGCAATGGAGTGGAGATCCGTGAGACTGTACTTGGGAAACTAAGGAGAGCATTAAGAAATCCTATCCCAATTGCAGGGTGGATATCTCTGATTAACTCTGCTGCAAGGTACATTTACCATACTTTGCATTTCCGTCCTGTTTTCTACTTTGCTGATTGTTTCCTTTTCATGGATGTAAAAATTTTAATTATATATTCTGAATGATTTAAAAGTGTATATGAATTAATTAGTAGATTTTTGAAAAGTTAATCAAAAAATTGATTGTCGTTTGTGTTGTGTGATTAAGAATTTGAATAGTCAAATTATTGGAATGATAATTAATTTAATCAATAAGAGAGTGAAAGGTAAATTTATGCAAGTTGAATCAAATATGAACTGGTTTAAAAATAGATAAAAATACATGCACGTACATTATATATGTTTGAACAGGTAAATGGATTCGTTGTTGAGTAAAGAATTTATTTGCATGTTCGACAAATAGGTAAGCCTTAATGAGTTGGATGCGCAGTTTTATTATTACATCAACTCCTGTGAATGCCATTGGATGCGGAGTGCGGGTTATTCTGTGTGTAATAATAAATGTCTCCATAGGATAGTAAAAATTAATTTTGAACTACACTACATTGCATACTTTTGGAAGATAGCATACTTCATCATATACCATATAAGCATTTGGAGCTTATGTGACGAGGTTGAAGATTTACCATACGAGCGAGAGGCTTGTATGGCGATGACTATATTACAGGTTGAACCGAAGACTGATATGGACTATATAAATTATAACGATAAATTGCCAGAATAATAAAAACCCCACACAGCTCTGGAGATGACAATAAAAACGTCTCTCTGGTCATTAAGGCACAAAATCCATTTATAGGGTGACGAGAATTTATTCTCTGGAGTTATGATCTATACACACTCCCCCTGCGGACACCAGAATATATCACTATAAATATGTGTATGCTTATTAGGATTTACTGGGTAGCTAGTACAGCCCAATAAATTTCCAAACCCCTACCCGTACAAAGGAGGTTATGGCGAAAATTTAGGGTGTTAGCCAAATTTTTGAAGAATTAGGAAATTCTTAGAAACTAAAAAGTTGAAGAATGAAAGCCAGAATGAAGGTTGAGTTGGTTAATTAAACAACTTTCAGCTTCGTTCCTTTTCGGGGACGAAAAGATTTTAAGTGGGGGAGATTGTAACAACCCGGAAAATCTGAACCAATTTAAAAATTTTAATTTGGCTATTTTATTAGATTTTGAATATTTAAAATAAATTATTTTAAATAATAATGACCAAAAGTTTGTTTGAATCGATGTTGGAAAATGAATACATTTATTTGAATTATAAAAAAAGGCATGAAATGGCGCGGTAGTTTGAAAATTTGAATTCGAATTATGACTAACTGTACAGGATGTAAAATCAAATGGATTTTAGTGAAACAAAAAAATTTAAATCAATTTATGAATATCTTTCTAATGAATCTGAAAAATTGAAAGTTCATAGTGGGAATCAAAAGTTATAGCCAAATGAAATTTCAGAAAGGTCGCTATGGAGTTTATATATCCCTTGAAAATTGCCATTTTGCAAACGACCTCCGTTTTCGATGAAACCACTTTTGTTGGATCCGGGATGTCAAATTATTGCTAGGTTTCAAATTCCATAATTTTTGGACTTAATATGTGAGCATGGAAAAAGAAAATGTGTTTGGTTAATTTTAGTCAATTTGGATCGACCAGAAAATGGCCATTTTTCAAACGCTCTCCAAATTCGACGAATTCAGTTTTGTTGGGACCGTATCGTTAAAACATAGCTAGATTTATTTTTCTGGGATTTTTTGGATTAGTATGTGGTGCCGAAAAATTGAAATGTACGTTCAAATCAAATATTGAATGTTTTATATTTTAATTTGAAGAATAACTGAGTGAAACAGTCGAATGGGGCTACGAAACATATTCCATTGTGTTCGGAATAGGGGTATTTAGCTAGGGGAGATAGTCATTGGATTTGGATTGGAGTTCGTATGAGGTAAGGGGTATTTTCGGATTTAATAAAAAATATAAATAAATTGGGCCAATCAAATTCACTTTCTCCCTCCTCGTAATCTCTAAATTGCGACGGCGGCTCATGCTCCTTCCTTCCCTCCTCTTCATCTCTCGATTTACTCAGTAAAATCCAACGCCGTAGTCGAAGCTTTTGTAGTGCTCCTCGTGAGCTTTAAATCCATATAAGTTTCAATACCTAGAGTTGAGTATTTGCTTCGAAATGACTTCTCAAAGTCCGGTCGTTCGTGCCGCCACAGCCTCCACTTACCGCCACCGAGTTGGACGAGTGTGGGGTCCTCAGGCACATCTCTCGAAGGTCGTCCATGCTGTACAAGCCAATCTTCCTATCGTGCTACGTATCGAGAACAAAACGAAAACCTAGTTTTGAATCATCTAAGAAGGTATACGACTATTTCTATTTTAGGTGATTACAACACTTTAAAGCACTACGGATTTTGATTTCACGATAAAAATCATTTTTTTCTATGTTATCGAAATCCAGTGAAACAAGAGACATTGGACTCATGTGGATGTGTCCTACATCCTAGAAGAGACCGGAGAATTTTTGGAGCTTCCTACAATTTTTGGAGGAGTGGAACCCAGTGTGAGATTTCTGAATTATAAACGATATGGAATGACGATGTATAAATTATACGATCGATGTATGAGTTATACAAGCATTGTACACCTCATGTATAAGCATTGTATAAGTTGTATGTGCTATGTATAAGTTATATATGCGTTGTAAAAATCATATGTGCATAGAATGGAATTGAAATGAATTGAAATGAAATCGAAATATATATATATATACACACATATACACACACTCCCCTCGTCCAAAGACCATGAACGATATATATTGGTTGTGATTGTTTGGATTTTGGTTGATGTGAAATTTGGTGAATAATATGAATGGTTAGTATGATTGATTGTGGTTAAAATCCCAATAGGATTAGTATATGGGAAAATTCGTCTACGTACGAACTAGATATTGAAATCCCCATTGTCAAAAGTTGCGAGGCCTTAAGGTAGAGCGAGGAGCCGTACTCGGGATGGTGCTGGTTTTAACTACCCTGCCGTTATGCTGTCGAAATTTTCTGAAATATTCCTGTGTTTGATTTATATTCATGCATTGAAATATATTCATGTGTTAGCAAAATATTCATATGATGAATAAAATGTTTGAATGATAAAAATTACATTTTGATCGTGTAGATGAAGTATATAAAATATTCATGTTTGAAATAAATTGTTTTAACAATAAAAATCATATTTTTATAATATATACGAAGTGTTAAAATATTCATGTTTGAAATAAATGGTTTTAACAATAAAAATCTCATTTTAATAATATATACGAAGTGTTAAAAATAACCATGTTTGAAATAAATTATTTTAACAATAAAAATCACATTTTTATAATATATACGAAGTGTTAAAAATATTCGTGTTTGAAATAAATGGTTTTAACAATAGAAATCACATTTTTATAATATATACGAAGTGATAAAAATAACCATGTTTGAAATAAATTGTTTTAACAATAAAAATCACATTTTTATAATATCTACAAAGTGTTGAAAATATTCATGTTTGAAATAAATGGTTTTAACAATAAAAATCACATTTTTACTATATATATGAAGTGTTAAAAATAGTCATGTGTTGAAATAAATATTTGTTGGGTAAAAAATATTATTTTTATCAGATATAAGAAATGAAAATGGTTTGGAAATCGAAGAATGGATTATATATATATATATAATTAAAATAAATCGAATAACGAAGCTGCATTTCGTATTTTGAAACCGTGATTTTAAGCGATTATTGCGGGAGATCCGACCATCATTTTTTCCCGAAAACGAAACCATTGGGTCCGCTTTGGGAATATCTTTCCAACGACACCAAATTTGAAAAGATCCAATGGTTAGATTTTGTGAAATGTTAAATTCAAATCTGAATGAAAACAGCGCTAGAATGTATTATATTAATATATATAAATATAATTAAATTAAATCGCATAATGGCGTTACAGTTCGTATTTTGAAATTGTAACTTCAAACGATTGTACCGGGAGATCCGACCGTCGGATTTTCCCAAAACAAGAACCGTTGGGCCGCTTTGGAAACATTTTTCTAATGGTATAAAATTTGTAAAGATCCAACGGTTATATTTTCATACATGTGTAAATCGAATCTAAAGAAAAACAGCGCCACGGCCGCGTTATGGCCTGAAGCGTCATTTGAATAAATTGGCTATATTTAAATAAATAAAAATAGCGATAAATCATTATAAAATATTGTAAACGGTATGGAATGGAAATAAACTGAATTTACTCGGTTTATACGATATTTGATGGTTGAAGGTGTTTGTCGTGTAAATTACATTAATGAACTAAATTAGGGATGTCAGATAATTTAACCATTGAAATGGATTGATTTGAAATTCTAAATATACGTGAATTATTTGAAAAGGCTGAGTTAATTCTCATTTCAAATAATTGATCGACGGATAGAAGTTGAAGATATGAAGATGGTGCAAGATCGAGGATCTTCACATTGAATGGATGGAACCTGATGCCTTTGATGGGAGTTGCTTCCCTGAAAGGGGTTACAGTGGTGGTCGTCCGGACGTACTTGTTGATCGTTTGGATGTGCGAGGGCCTCTCTATTGTATTAGACATACGGGAGAGGAATAAGATGCCTCCACTTTCGTTCAGACTCGGAACGGACTTGTAAATGGACGTGTGTCCGACGTTGTATATTGACAACGTGACATGCAGAGATGCTATGATCAGAGCTTTTGTTGAAAAACAGAGATTTGTGGTTGATGATCAAAGCAGGGCTTTAAATAGCTAGCTTTGTGTTGATTCGCGAGCCTCACACCCCGGTATGGACCAGAAACGGGAAAGGACTTCAGGGAGGACATGCATTTCTTTCTACCTAGGAGTGATGTTTTGGGTTTTACATGCCCAGTCATTTTACTTATGTGGATGATGGATAGCAAGGCGCCTTGATTATATCAGTCGCTCCGGGGCCTATGGTTTGGTCGGTATATGACCAGTTTATGCCCCATAGGGTGGGGAAACGCAGTGTTCAGGCATTTTAATCCACTCCGTGTCGACCGGCCCTGACAATCCAAGGGCCCACCCGAGTCTGGGCCCTGAGACATGGTAGTCTAGATTGTCTGAAGCGGTAAGGACAATCCCTTACCTTGGTTCATGACAGAAATCCAATTTCCAAATACGACATCGTGCGGTTTTGATTGTATACCTATATATGGCGACATAGTAGTATAGGGAATTTATGTCGTCTGTGATTGATACTTATGATTGAAATTGTTTTCGAAACATATAAACACTAGTAATAATATCAAATGCTTTCGTTTTATTCGTATCAAGCATATTTTGGCCATTATAAGATAAAACTCTATCCTTCGGTTTGCGTATATTGTGTGATGGGAATTGAGTCTTATAATGGCTTCATTTTTATAAAAAACATTGTGATGTTTTAAAGGATTTACTTGTTTTAAGCACTGGCAATCCAATGGAGTAAACCCGTTGTGCATTAGCGGCATGGTCTTGTGATTGGCCTTATTATAAAGTAAGTTAAGTAGTAGATTTCTCATACCAGTCCCATGACTGACTCGTAGTTTGTTTCTCTTGCAAACTCGAGTGCCCTATTTTCTGCACAGGTAGCCTTGTATTCAGGTTTTAGCAGGCTCTTTCTAGATAGCTATGGAGTTGAAGATGGATTCTATCACTTCTTTCTTTTTATGTTGTTCAGCTCCTGTTGTACATATTATGTTTTTGATTCTTCTGTAGACATTCTATGTAAAGTTGAACTATATTTTGTACTAAGTATGATCCTGTATACTGTGTAACTCTAATGATTATGTTTATCCAGTGTATTATATTATACATTATCTGGTGTATTTATATATTTCTGTTCTGCTGTTATTTGTTCATGTGTTATATTCCAAAGATTACCCTTGCCACCGTGGAAAAAGAAAACCACTTTTGTTGGATGGCCAAATGAATTTTTAGAAAGGTCGCTATGGATTTTATATAGCCCTTGAAAATAGCCGTTTTGCAAACGACCTCCGTTTTTGACGAAACCACTTTTGTTGAATCCAGGATGTCAATTTATTGCTACGTTTCAAATTCCATAATTTTTGGAGTTAATATGTAAGTTGGAAAAAGAAAATGTGTTTGGTTAATTTCAGTCAATTTGGATCGACCAGAAAATGGCCATTTTTCAAACGCTCTCCAAAATCGATGAAATCAGTTTTGTTGGGACCGTATCATCAAAACATAGCTAGATTTATTCTTCTGGGATTTTTGGGATCAGTATGTGGCCCCGACAAAGTGAAATGTACGTTCAAATCAAATATTG
This sequence comes from Allium sativum, assembly GCA_030737875.1. NCBI lineage: Eukaryota > Viridiplantae > Streptophyta > Magnoliopsida > Asparagales > Amaryllidaceae > Allium > Allium sativum. The sequence continues at coordinate 44,367,025 of CM060925.1, forward strand.
AATGTTTTATATTTTAATTTGAAGAATAACTGACTGAAATAGTCGAATAGGATTACGAAACATATTCCATTGTGTTCGGAATGGGGGTATTTAGCTAAGGGCGACAGTCGTCGGGTTTGGATTGGAGTTCGTATGAGGTAAGGGGTATTTTCGGCTTTAATAAAATTGGAACTCTCGCTTACTAGGTTCAGTTACCTGACTGGTTGCCTGGGGTACATAATGTGTTCTATGTGTCTCAACTTCGGAAGCATGTACATGATCCAGACTTGATTGTGGAGGAAGCTGCACAGCAAGTTTTGGAGATTACCCCGAACTTAGTAGTAAGAAGGGAGCCGGTAAAGATCATTGACAAAGAATCCCGAGTTCTGAGGAACAAAAGAATTCATCTAGTCAGAGTGCAGTGGAGCAGAGATCCCAGAGACTGTACATGGGAGACCGAGGATAGCATCAAACAGGCTTATCCCTAGTGCCGAGTGGATATCTCTGATTAGCTCTAGTGCAAGGTACATTTACCATATTTTGCATTTTCCGTTTTGTTTCCTACTTTACTATTGTTTCCTTTTCGGGGACGAAAAGCTTTTAAGTGGGGGAGATTGTAACAACCTGTAAAATCGGAACAAATTTAAAAATTTTATTTTGTCTAATTTATTGAATTTTGATAGTTAAAATAATTTATTTTAAATAATAACAATTAAAAATTTAGTTAAATCGAAGTTCAAATGAATATATTTATTTTCATTTTAAAAAGAGTTAGAAATAGCGCGGTAGTTTGAAAATATGAATTCGAACTTTGATTGACCATACAGGAGGCAAAATAAATCGGGTTCTGGTGAAACCAAAAATATTAGAATCTATTTAAAAAATATCTTTCCAATGAATCTGAAAATTTGAAATTTCATAGCGGGAATCAAAAGTTATGGTCAGTTGAATTTTCAAAATAGTCGCTACGGAATTAAATGTATAAAATAGCCTGTATAAATAGCCATTTAGCAAACGACCTCCGTTTTCGACGAAACCACTTTTGTTGGATCCGGAATGTCAAATTATTTCAGGATTCCAATTTTCATAATTTTTAGAATTAATATGTGAGGGTGGCAAGTGAAAATGTTTTTTTTTATCGATTTCGGTCAATTTCGATTGACCAGAAAATGACCATTTTTCAAACGATCTCCAAATTCAATGAAATTAATCTTGTTAGGACCGTATCTTCAAAACATAGCTAGATTTATCTTTCTGGAAGTTTTAGAGTCAGTATGTTGTAACAACCCGGAAAATCTGAGTTAGTTTAAAATTTTTAATTTGGCAAATTTAGTGGATTTTTAATATTTAAAATAAATTATTTTAAATAATAACGATGAAAAGTATGTTCGAATCGATGTTTGAAAATAAATATAATTATTTTCAATTGTAAGCAAGGCCTAAAATGGCGTGCTAGTTTCAAAATTTCAATTCAAACTTTGAATGACTATACCGGGTATAAAATAAAACGGATTTTAGTGAAACCAAAAATATTTAAATCTGTTAGTGAATATCTTTCTAACGAATCTGAAAAATCGAAGTTTCATAGCGGGAGTCAAAAGTTACGGCCAATTGAATTTTCAGAAAGGTTGCTATAGAGAATATATCGCCCTTGAAAATAGACATTTTGCAAACGACCTCGGAATTCGACGAAACCACTTTTGTTGGATCCGGGATGTCAAATTATTGCTAGATTTCAAATTTCATAATTTGAAGTTAACATATGAGCGTGGCAAAGGAAAATGTGTTGAGTGAATTTCTATAAAATTGGATCGACCAGAAAATGGCTATTTTTTAAACGGTCTCAGAATTCGACGAAACTAGTTTTGTTGGGACCATATCGTCAAAACATAGCTAGATTTATTTTTCTGGAATTTTTAGAATCAATATGTGGCCTCGACAAATTGAAATATGTGTTCAAATCAAATATTGAATGTTTTATATTTTAATTTGAAGAAAACTGACTGAAACAGTCGAATGGGCCTACGAAACATATCCCATTGTGTTCGAAATGGGGGTATTTAGCTAGGGAAGACAGTCATTGGGTTTGGATTGGAGTTCGTATGAGATAAGGGGTATTTTAGAATTTTAAAAATATATAAATTAAATAAAAAAAATCTGATTGGGCCTCACTCTCTCTCTCCCCCCATTTTCTCTCTCCCTACTAACGATTGAAGGCGGAAACCGTTCAAACCTTCCCACCCAAATTCCGACCACCTCATTCACCGTTGACCCTTGCCGCATTTGAACATTTCGAAGACCTCTTCCCCCTCTACAAATTCATAGTAGCCACGACCCTCATCGTGCAGTGTGCCTCGAGAATCGGGCCTGGGAAGCAGTGTCGCATCGCCTCGATTTGCGCGTCGGCCACCACTTCGAGCTGGATAAGGGGGTAGCGCCGGGAAGCTCTCTCCTAGCTCTCTGCTGTAGCGCAGGCCGATCATCGAATCACTGCGAGATTGAATCGAAATTCCTAAACCTAGTTTTGAACATTTCAGAAAGGTAACGGTTTAAATTATTTTTAATTGTTCTATGGCACTTCTATGCGCTACGGTTCATGATTTCACTGTAAAAATCATATCTTTTTCGTTTCTTGTCGAAATCCAGTGAAACAAGAGACAGTGGACTCGTGCAGACATCTTCTACATTCTAGAAGAGACCGGATATTTTTCTGAGCCACCTGCTATTTTTTGTGGAGTGGAACCCAATGTGATATTTCTAAATTATAAAAGAAAATGGAAAACAACGATGTATAAATTATATATTCGATGTATGAGTTATATAAGCGTTGTACACCACACGTATAAGCTTTGTATAAGTTTTATGTTCGATGTATAAGATATATATGCATTGTAAAAATTATATATGTGTTGTAAAAATTATATATGCGTTGAAATAAATTGAGATGATATTGAAGTGAAATTGAAATATAGTTATATACGTGTGTGTGTATATATATATTGTAACACCCCGTGTATTCTATAACGGTGAAATTCACAAATTGAAGTATAACTAATTTCAAATCAAAGAATTAAGGGAAACGGGATATGCCATTGCGTTTGTCTCGGAATTCTGCTTGAGATAGATTCCGAGTTTGCGTAAAACGGATATCGTATGAAGAAGATATGGACGAACGAAGTTGGGCGAAAAACCAGAAAACGGGTCAGAATGCACTGGCGCACTTGGGAAGTGCGCCAAAACAAAAATGAACTGGCGCACTTGGGAAGTGCGCCAGTACATTTTTAGCCTGGCGCACCTGCCAAGTGCGCCCAGGTCAGAATGACCTGCTGGTCAGGTCTTGGCTGGCCTGGTCTGTGTTTGGTCGATTTTCCGAGCCTTGTCTTGTCACTAGGGCTAGGTGTCAGCTCCTGATTGGCCTCTCCTTCAAACGAACGGCTATTATTGAATTATGCTCCATCGACGGTCTAAATCAACTTGCAAACACTATGAAAAGGACCTAAGACTAACCCTAAATCATACTATTTCATTTTAGCCTCAGGCCGCCACCATTAAACCTAGAGCTCTAAATTAAAAATACGAAGAACAAAATTATAGAAGATGAAGGACGATTCTTGAAGGCTACAACTAGAAGCTACAACAACTACGACGCTTTAGACAACGAATTTGGGGCTATTTGATTTGGGATTTTTATTTGGATGATTTGCTTCATATTGTAAGTTCTATGTCACTTTTTAGGCAAAAACGCTAAAATAACATGGACATGCCATGAATTGAAACCGGATTTAGGAACTATTGTTAATCCATGTTTATATTGTTTAATTTTGAATTATAATTTGGGAATATTGCTATGGCAACGTTGCAAGTTAAACTTATCATGATTTTGATGTTGTTATGAGTCACTTGGGCTTAATTGTATGGCAAGTTGGACTAATACATGTCCATGGAATCACTATGTTTATTGAAATCTTTATGTTGATTAAACCATGCCTATGATGCTAATTAAACCATGTCTATGACTGTTGATGGAACTATGCCTGTGATGTTAATATACCTATAATGATTAATGAAAAATTGGGAATTGCTAGGTTATGATGAAAAGTTGGAATCATTATGTTTATAATGTTAGATAAGAATCATTATGTTAAAAATGCTAAATTGGAATCATTAGGTTTATAATGTTAGATGAGAATCATTATGTTAAAAATGCTAAATTGGAATCCACTATGCCTATTAGGATTACAATACCTTTAATGTTTCATGTTTATAATAAAATAATTACCATGCCCGCAATAATTATTTTGCCTATGATGAAATCATCATGTTAAACTAAGTTGGAACCATTACTATGCCAAGTTATCATCATGCTAGTATTGAAACCATGTGATATGTTATAGCCTGTTTATTATGCAAGTGATGTTGGAATTGTCACATATGCCTATCACATGTTTGGTGTTATTCCCCTTTATCTCTTGAATTGTTTATGCTTGTGAACGAAGTACGTTTATATACGTTGGGGATATGATTGGGTAGAATAGGCAAAACTTGAATTAATTATAATCATAAACTGTGAAATTTGGCATAAGTAGAACATGAAATATGGCACGAAAACTTGACTTGAACATGCCATAACTTGACTTGAAACATGCCTTAGTTGGGCACGAAGTTGACATATGAACATGATATGGAAATAGCACGAATCTGCTAAGAACATGGGCATGACTTTAGAAAACAAGAAAGTGGCCAACTCGAGGTTGGGTTGAGTTTGTAGTGTAAATCTGCCCGGAACCGCCCGGCAAATCCAGTTGCTACAAACAATAGGATCCAATGTGGGTAGTTGGTCACATCGCGCTTGAAACCCGAGGTTGGGTTGAGTTCGTAGCGTAAACCTACCTGGAACCGCCCGGCAAATCCAGTGGCTACGAACAACAGGATCCAATGTGAGTGGTTCGGTGCATTAACGAATCAATTAATGCCAATTAGGGTTAAGTCATGAACATGAAAAGACAACTTAACCAACTTGAACACGATTTGTAGGGCTAAGTCATGAACTGGAAACGACAACACTTAGCAAACTTGACATGACACGTAGGCGGGTTAAGTCGCGAACTTAAATGACATACTTAACCACCTTGACATGACTAGACTGGAAAAGGATTAAGTCACGAATTACATGACTTAATCGGTTAGGCGGGTAAGGTCACGAATTACATGACCTAATCTGTTAGGCGAAACCCTAGACACGACCCTTTTCTGCAGTAACCCTCTAGATGTATCGAGGTACCCTGGGGCTAGGCCGGGTGGGGCACGATTACTGGGCTGATTGTAAGAGGTGAACGACAGCAGTGGGGTACGCCAGTGTAGGTTTGGTGGACTACGGTCGTGCACGTATTCCGGGGCAGACACTGGGTATTAGTAGATTTATCTGTGCATCTTGAATCGTGTCAGGGGTTGACACCCTAGGGCTGATACACCTGAAGGTGGACCCAGCACAGGTGACTACATTCATGATTATCCGTATGACACGGACACTTGACGAGCTAGAACTTGTAGGGAGCCGATCGACTAGATAAGCGCTTCGTAGGACCCCGTACTTGGGTCAGACCCTGTTTCAGGGTCATTTCATGATATTGGGCCGTGGGATTTATTTCGTGATTTACTTGTGACCTGGGCTTAGTATACTAGTACAGTCGATGCAACGAATCTTGAACATATGATGCTTTATTTGACTTGTCTTGACTTATCATAATCACCTTAGTCTATCTTGTCCACCTTGACCCTATTCTTAAGTTTAGTTCCAGTTCATACATGACATGTTGTTTTAAACCGTTTTTACACTGAAAGTCACTAGGACTTACTCAGTCTTTATGACTGACCCTTTTCCTTTCGCCTCTTTTTCTTTCGTCCCCCCCAAGGTTCTCAGGGAGGGAATACCGCAGCCTGACCAGTTTTCACACCCAGCTTGAAGGGAAAGAATGTATTGCTTGGATCCTTTCTGTTTTGGACTATGGCTTTGGACCGCAATCATGGGACTTATGCAGTTTATTTATGTTTTCTTTATGCTTCTTTAAATAAAGTAATCAAGACAGTTATGAAAATGTTATGTTTTTGGAAGAATTGTAAGACAATTATGGCATGGTTTGTGTAACACGTATTTTGATGAAATAAAAGTTGTTGTTTTCCGCTGCTCAAAAATATGTGTTATTATATCTGTCTTGTATATCTGTGACTTATACTTATAAACCTCCAACAAAATTAGGGCATTCCCTTTGAGAGTGACCCTAACGGAGGTGGGGTGTTTCACTTGGTATCAGAGCACAGGTTTACCAGATAAGATAAAAAGTTTTGAAAATTTATTTTCAAAAAAAAAAGGAAATTTAAAGAAGCATTTTTTAAAAGATAAAATATTATATTTTAAAAAGGCAAAGTCCCCCAAAGCCATAGGTACTATCTCTTATCCTTCGTTTTGAATCTATCCTTTTGTTTCAGCATGTCCGAAGGACTTAACTTGCCAGAGGGTATACCAATACCTGGTTGGTTTAGACGATTCTTAGAAGCAAGGGCCACTCAGCCAGGCCCTACCGTTCTTCCTCCCCCAGCTGCAGGAAATCAACCAGCTGCAGCAGCACCTCTTCCTCCACCTCCTCTGCGAGGAAGTACCTTTGCTAAGATATGTAAAGATTTTAAAGCTATGGGAGGAAAGGACTTTCATGGAACCGAGTCCTTCGTGGCAGCTAGGAATTGGTTAAAGGAAACCGAGGACTTATTCGTCATCTTTGAGGTAGAAGATAGGCAGAAGGTACAACTGGCAGTATGGCTACTTAAAGGCGAGGCTTTCTACTGGTGGGAAGTCACCAATGCAGAAAGACCAGTGGAAACGTTGGAGGACTTTAGGGCAAGGTTTGAGGCTAAATTTCTCTCAGAAGCTGAAAGGAGCCTTCAGTTGGAAAAATTCTTATTTCTTAAGCAAGGGAATATGACAGTCAAAGAGTACGTTAATCAGTTCGACGAGCTGGCTAGGTTCGGACTGGACCTAGTCAACACCCCACACAAGAAGACTCTCCGCTTTGTAAAAGGATTGAATGAGCCATTACACAGTTTGGCCATGACCCATATACCCATGGGAGCTACGTATGAAAGGTTGGTGCAGATGGCATTGCTGAACGAAGAAGATAAGGGCAAGAAGGAGACAAAGGCAGAAAACTCTCAAGGGAAGAAAGAGGTCAAGCCCAATGATTCTCAGAATAAGAAGGTAGACTCCGAGAAAGAAGGCAAGAACGACAACTCACGTGATAAAAGGAAATGCAATTTTTGTGGTACGGAAGGGCACATAGCCAAGGATTGTAGAAAGAGGAAAAGAAAGCAAGGAGAATGTTTTCATTGTGGGGAGACTAGACACATCAGCAAAGACTGCCCTAAGAAGCAGACCGGACCTTCTAGCGGTACATCGTTAACTTTTTCTAGATGCTTTGTTTTATCTTGTTTCTCTCCTCGATCCTATCTTGAGAACCATAGGTAGAATCTTTTTGCATGTAAACATGTAATTGAAACATGTTATGATTGCAAAATGGTTGCAAGTGGTCGTAAGTGGTTGCTCGTGGATGCATGAATACACATTAGGCACTAGATCGGCTCAGACACATTTTCATGTTGCATATGCATAAATGTATTTATTCGTATATGGATGAAGTTTAGTGTGTTGTCATATGGATGTTGCATTTGTATGAATGATTGTGCACTCATGTAGAATCATGAATAGGAGAATTTGCATACATAATGGATTCATGGCACTTATATAATTTGCATTAAGGAGGTCAACTGAATCAGTAGACCGCCTGATTTTGCATTAGATAAGTACATGTACACACACACTTCGCATATGATCATGAAGCATTAGAAGTCTTTTAAGGACAATGGATGCTCGTGTTTGATGGATGAGTAGATGGATGTTAGGATGTACATTCTTCCTGAACTTGAAGATTTCGGGGACGAAATCCTTTTAAGTGGGGGAGAATGTAACACCCTGTGTATTCTATAACGGTGAAATTCACAAATTGAAGTATAACTAATTTCAAATCAATGAATTAAGGGAAACGGGATACGCCATTGTGTTCGTCTCGGAATTCTGCTTGAGATAGAGTCCGAGTTTGCATAAAACGGATATCGTATGAAGAAGATATGGACGAACGAAGTTGGGCGAAAAACCAGAAAATGGGTCAGAATGCACTGGCGCACTTGGGAAGTGTGCCAGAACAAAAATGAACTGGCGCACTTGGGAAGTGCGCCAGTACATTTTTAGCCTGGCGCACCTGCCAAGTGCGCCCAGGTCAGAATGACCTGCTGGTCAGGTCTTGGCTGGCCTGGTCTGTGTTTGGTCGATTTTCTGAGCCTTGCCTTGTCACTAGGGCTAGGTGTCAGCTCCTGATTGGTCTCTCCTTCAAACGAACGGCTATTATTGAATCAAGCTCCATCGACGGTCTAAATCAACTTGCAAACACTATAAAAAGGACCTAAGACTAACCCTAAATCATACTATTTCATTTTAGCCTCAGGCCGCCACCATTAAACCTAGAGCTCTAAATTAAAAATACGAAGAACAAAATTATAGAAGACGAAGGATGATTTTTGCAGGCTACAACTAGAAGCTACAACAACTATGACGCTTTAGACAACGAATTTGGGGCTATTTGATTTGGGATTTTTATTTGGATTATTTGCTTCATATTGTAAGTTCTATGTCACTTTTTAGGCAAAAACGCTAAAATAACATGGACATGCCATGAATTGAAACCGGATTTAGGAACTATTGTTAATCCATGTTTATATTGTTTAATTTTGAATTATAATTTGGGAATATTGCTATGGCAACGTTGCAAGTTAAACTTATCATGATTTTGATGTTGTTATGAGTCACTTGGGCTTAATTGTATGGCAAGTTGGACTAATACATGTCCATGGAATCACTATGTTTATTGAAATCTTTATGTTGATTAAACCATGCCTATGATGCTAATTAAACCATGTCTATGACTGTTGATGGAACTATGCCTGTGATGTTAATATACCTATCATGATTAACGAAAAATTGGGAATTGCTAGGTTATGATGAAAAGTTGGAATCATTATGTTTATAATGTTAGATAAGAATCATTATGTTAAAAATGCTAAATTGGAATCATTTGGTTTATAATGTTAGATGAGAATCATTATGTTAAAAATGCTAAACTGGAATCCACTATGCCTATTAGGATTACAATACCTTTAATGTTTCGTGTTTATAATAAAATAATTACTATGCCCGCAATAATTATTATGCCTATGATGAAATCATCATGTTAAACTAAGTTGGAACCATTACTATGCCAAGTTATCATCATGCTAGTATTGAAACCATGTGATATGTTATAGCCTGTTTATTATGCAAGTGATGTTGGAATTGTCACATATGCCTATCACATGTTTGGTGTTATTCCCCTTTATCTCTTGAATTGTTTATGCTTGTGAACGAAGTACATTTATATACGTTGGGGATACGATTGGGTAGAATAGGCAAAACTTGAATTAATTATAATCATAAACTGTGAAATTTGGCATAAGTAGAACATGAAATATGGCACGAAAACTTGACTTGAACAAGCCATAACTTGACTTGAAACATGCCTTAGTTGGGCACGAAGTTGACATATGAACATGATATGGAAATAGCACGAATCTGCTAAGAACATGGGCATGACTTTAGAAAACAAGAAAGTGGCCAACTCGAGGTTGGGTTGAGTTTGTAGTGTAAATCTGCCCGGAACCGCCCGGCAAATCCAGTTGCTACAAACAATAGGATCCAATGTGGGTAGTTGGTCACATCGCGCTTGAAACCCGAGGTTGGGTTGAGTTTGTAGCGTAAACCTACCTGGAACCGCCCGGCAAATCCAGTGGCTACGAACAACAGGATCCAATGTGAGTGGTTCGGTGCATTAACGAATCAATTAATGCCAATTAGGGTTAAGTCATGAACATGAAAAGACAACTTAACCAACTTGAACACGATTTGTAGGGCTAAGTCATGAACTGGAAACGACAACACTTAGCAAACTTGACATGACACGTAGGCGGGTTAAGTCGCGAACTTAAATGACATACTTAACCACCTTGACATGACTAGACTGGAAAAGGATTAAGTCACGAATTACATGACTTAATTGGTTAGGCGGGTTAGGTCACGAATTACATGACCTAATCTGTTAGGCGAAACCCTAGACACGACCCTTTTCAGCAGTAACCCTCTAGATGTCTCGAGGTACCCTGGGGCTAGGCCGGGTGGGGCACGATTACTGGGCTGATTGTAAGAGGTGAATGACAGCAGTGGGGTACGCCAGTGTAGGTTCGGTGGACTACGGTCGTGCACGTATTCCGGGGCAGACACTGGGTATCAGTAGATTTATCTGTGCATCTTGAATCGTGTCAGGGGTTGACACCCTAGGGCTGATACACTCGAAGGTGGACCCAGCACAGGTGACTACATTCGTGATTAGCCATATGACACGGACACTTGACGAGCTAGAACTTGTAGGGAGCCGAACGACTAGATAAGCGCTCCGTAGGACCCCGTACTTGGGTCAGACCCCGTTTCAGGGTCATTTCATGATATTGGGCCGTGGGATTTATTTCGTGATTAACTTGTGACCTGGGGTTAGTATACTAGTATAGTCGATGCAACGAATCTTGAACATATGATGCTTTATTTGACTTGTCTTAACTTATCATAATCACCTTAGTCTATCTTGTCCACCTTGACCCCACTCTTAAGTTTAGTTCCAGTTCATACATGACATGTTGTTTTAAACCGTTTTTACACTGAAAGTCACTAGGACTTACTCAGTCTTTATGACTGACCCTTTTCCTTTCGCCTCTTTTTCTTTCGTTTCCCCCCCCCCAAGGTTCTCAGGGGGGAATACCGCAACCTGACCAGTTTTCACATCCAGCTTGAAGAGAAAGAATTTATTGCTTAGATCCTTTCTGTTTTGGACTATGGCTTTGGACCGCAATCATGGGACTTATGCAGTTTATTTACATTTTCTTTATGCTTCTTTAAATAAAGTAATCAAGACAGTTATGAAAATGTTATGTTTTTGGAAGAGTTGTAAGACAATTATGGCATGGTTTGTGTAACACGTATTTTGATGAAATAAAAGTTGTTTTCCGCTGCTCAAAAATATGTGTTATTATATCTGTCTTGTATATCTGTGACTTATACTTATAAACCTCCACCAAAATTAGGGCATTCCCTTTGGGAGTGACCCTAACGGAGGTGGGGTGTTTCATATATATATATATATATATACATATATATATATATATATATATATACACTCCCCTCGTCCACAGACCTTGGACGATATATATTGTTAGTGATATTGTTTGGATTATTGGTTGATGTGAAATTTGGTGAATATTATGAATGGTTGACTTGAAATGATTGATTGTGATTGAAACCCCATTAGGATTAGTATATGGGAAAATTTGTCTGCGTATGAACTAGATGTTGAAAATCCCCATTGGCAAAAGCTGCGAGGCTGTAAGGTAGAGCAAGGAGCCATACTAGGGACGGTGCTGGTTTTAACTACCCTGCCGTTATGCTGCCGAAATTTTCAATAATATTCATGTGTTAGATTTATTTTCATGTGTTCAAACTATATTCATGAGTTGAGTAGAAATTCATGTGTTGAATAAATGCTTTGAAATATAAAAATAATATTTTTACCTTATATAGGAACTATATAAAACGTGTTTTGAAATAAATTGTTTTACAATAAAAATCACATTTTTATTATATACATAAACTATCGAACTATATTCATGTGTTGCAAAGAAATTCATGTGTTGAATATAAATTCCTGTGTTGAGTAGAAATTCATGTGTTGAATGAAATTCATATGTTGAATAAATTCTTTGAAATATAAAAATAATATTTTTACCTTATATAGGAACTATATAAAATAATCGTGTTTTGAAATAAATTGTTTTACAATAAAAATCACATTATTATTATATATATAAACTACAGAAAATATTCATTTGTTGAATAAAAGACTAGAATAATAAAAATCATATTTTTATCGTATGTGTGAAGTCGAAAACATTCATGTGTTGAATATATAGATTGAACAATAAAATCTACATTTTTATTGTGAATGTGAAGTGTTAAAAATAGTGATGTGTTGAAATAAATATATGTTGGAAAAAAATATCATTTTTATCAAATATATGAAGTGAATATGGTTTTGAAATCGAAGAATGAATTATATATATATATATATATATATATAATTAAAAAAATCGAATAACGAAGCTGCAATTCGTATTTTGAAACTGTGATTTCAAACGATAAGTGCGGGAGATCCGACCATCGGATTTTCCCGAAACCGAAACCGTTGGGTTCGTTTTGGAAATATCTTTCCAATGACACCCACTTTGTGAAGATCCAACGGTTGGATTGTCTGGAATGTTTAATTCAAATCTGAAGGAAAACAATGCTAGAATCAATTATATATATAATTAAAATAAATCGAATAACGACGCTGCAGTTCGGATTTTGAAACTGTGATTTCAAATGATTAGTGCGGGAGATCCGACTGTCGGATTTTCCCGAAACTGAAACCGTTGGATTCGTTTTGAAAAGATCTTTCTAATGATATAAAATTTCTGAAGATCAACAGCTAGATTTTCAGATATGTGTAAATCAAATCTGAAGAAAAATAGCACCACGGCCGCGTTATGGCCGGAAGCGTCGTTTGAACGAATTGGCTATTTTTAAATAAATAAAAATAGCGATAAATCGTGATAAAATATTATAAACGATATGGAATGGAAATAAACTGAATTTGCTTGGTTTATGTGATATTTGATGGCTGAATGTGTTTGGTGTGAAAATTACATTAAAGAACAGAATTAGTGTTATCGAATAATTTAACCATTGAAATGAATTGATTTTAAATTCTATATATATGTGAATTATTTGAAAAGGCCGAGTTGATTCTCATTTCAAATTATTGATCGACGAGTGAAAGTCGAAGATATGAAGACAGTGCAAGGCCGATGATCTTCACGTCGAATGGAGGGGTGCTACTGATGCTCATGATAGGAGTAGCTACCTTGAAGGGGCTGAAGTAGTAGCCGTCCGGACGTACTTGTTGATTGTACGGATACGCGAGGTATTGAGTGCCTCCGGTTTCGTTTAGACCCATAACGAACTTGTAAATGGACTGTGTGTCTGACATTGGATTTTGTTCTGTGCTGATTGATCTCTATTAAATATATATCTGTTTGGCGGCGGAGAATTTGTTCTCTTGCTTAACGCCCTTCTCTGAGACGTACGAGTTCAGAGGTTATATATCTATAGAAATCAGTCACATGGAGTGAATTGCCTGTGTGGCATGCCTAAGTGGCATATGATCAAGGCTTTTGTTGAAAAGCAAAGTCTTATAGTTGATGATCAAAGCGTGGCATGTGTGGCATAGCTTTCTGTGTAACGTTGTTTCACGAGCCTCACACCCCGGTATGAGCCAGAAACGGGAGAAGGACATCAGGGAGCGCATGCGTTTCTTTCTGGCTAGGGTGGTGTAAGTGACCTACCAACCCTGACATTTATATTATTTTCACCTGCCTGGTTGTTGCTGTTGCGAAGCGCTTCAGATATATCGGTGACTATGTGGAGCTGATGGAGTCATAGGATTCATTTACGCCCCCAAAGGGCAGGGAAACGCAGTGTTCAGGCATTTTAATCCACATTGGTGGACCGGCCCTGACGATCTAGGGGCCCACCTAAGTCTGGTTTTTGAGACATGGTAGGCTAGATTGTCTCGAATTCGGTAAGGACTATCTTTTGCTTTGGTTCATGATGGAAATCCAATTTCCAAATACGACAACATGCGGTTTTGATTGTATATATATGGCGACATGATATATGGTACCCATGCCGTCTATGACTGATAGATATAATTAAAATTGTTTTTGAAACATATATACACTAGCAATAATATCAAATGATTTGTTTTGCTCATATCAAGCATATTCTGGCCATTATAAGGTAAAACTCTTTCCTCTGGTTTGTGTTGCGTTGTCTGATGGGAACTAGTCTTATAATGGCTTCATTTTTATAAAAAGCATTGCGATGTTTAAAGGTTTACTTGTTTTAAAGCACTGGCAATCCAATGGAATAAACCTGTTCAGCGAAAGTGGCGTGGTCCTGTGATTAGCCATATTATAAAATGTGTTAAGTAGATTTCTCAAACCAGTCCCATGACTGACTCGTAGTTTGTTTCACTTGCAAACTCGGGTGCCCCTTTTTCTACACGGGCAGCCTTGTATTCAGGTTTTAGCAGGCTCTTTCTGAATAGATGGAGCTGAAGATGGATTCTATCATTTATCTCGTTTTATGCTGTTCAGTTCCTATTGTACATATTATGTTTTGTTTCCGCTGTAGACATTTATGTATAGCTAAACTGTATTTTGTACTAAATATGATCATGTATACTATGTAACTTTGATGATTATGTTTATCCAGTATATCCTATTGTACATTATCTTGTGTATTTATTTATTTCTGTTCTGCTATTATGTATTTATGTGTTATATTCCAAAGATTACCCTCGCCACCGTCTTATGGGGTTTGGGGTCGTCACAAACGTTGTATCAGAGCTTTGGTTAAGCTTAGTTCTGAAATATAACATATTAACGAACTCGTCAGAAATAGAACCAGTAGAGTTCTAGGACGAATAACTCATTATAGATAGGATCAGTAATGTCCTAATATGAGTATAGCAGAATCAGAATAACTCATTAGTGATGGGGTCAGAAATGCCCCAGAATGAGCTGAGAGTTATAGGTTTATAAATAACGTATTTGTGATTAAATATATAGTCTGGTTTTAGAAATATGATTTTTAAATATATAAAAGTTATATATTTGAAAAGTTAAAAAAAATTGATAGTTGGTTGCGTTGTGTGATTGTGGATTTGATTAATTGATTTATTAGAATGATAGTTAATTCAGTCAATAAGAGAATGAAGTTAAATGTATGTAATTGAACAAGTATTGAACTGATTTAGAAATAAATAGAAATATATACATGTGCATTATATATGTGTGAACATGTTATGGATAAACAGCTAAGCAGAGGAATAAAATTGTTTGCCCAACAAATAGGTACATGTTTATTGTAAGTCTTGGGATTTGATGATTTTACGAGCCAATTGTCTAGCCGCTTGGCTTTTCCTTTTTCTTTTGGATTGGTGAGAGCCATGGAAGGCTATTTGAAATATCCCGAAGCTACCAGTACAAAGGAGGTTATGGCGAAATTTTTCGAAAATTTAGGGTGTTAGCCAAATTTTTGAAGAATTTGAAAATTCTTAGAAACTAAAAAATTGAAGAATGGAAGCCAGATTGAAAGTAGAGTTGTTTAATTAAACCACTTTCTACTTTCTTCTTTTTCGGGGACGAAAAGTTTTAAGTGGGGGAGATTGAAACAACCCGGAAAACCTGAGCCAGTTTAAATTTTTTAATTTGGCTAATTTAGTAGATTTTTAATATTTAAACAAAATTATTTTAAATAAAAACGACGAAAAGTATGTTTGAATCGATGTTTGAAAATAAATATAATTAATTTAAGTTATAAACAAGGCCTGAAGGGGCGCGACAATTTCAAAATTTCAATTCAAACTTTGAATGACTGTACCGGGTGCAAAATAAAACGGATTTTAGTGAAACCAAAAATATTTAAATCTGTTAGTGAATATCTTTCTAACGAATCTGAAAAATCGAAGTTTCATAGAGGGAGTCAAAAGATATGGCCAAATGAATTTTCCGAAAGGTCGCTATAGAGAATATACCGCCCTTGAAAATAAACATTTTTCCAACGACCTCGGAATTCGACGAAACCACTTTTGTTGGATCCGGGATGTCAAATTATTGCTAGGTGTCAAATTTCATAATTTTTGAAGTTAACACGTGAGCGTGGAAATAGAAAATGTGTTTAGTGAATTTCTGTTAAATTGGATCGACCAGAAAATGGCCATTTTTCAAACGGTCTTAGAATTCGACGAAACTAGTTTTGTTGGGACCGTATCGTCAAAACATAGCTAGATTTATTTTTCTGGAATTTTTAGAATCAGTGGCCTCGGCAAATTGAAATGTACGTTCAAATCAAATATTGAATGTTTAATATTTTAATTTGAAGAAAAACAGACTGAAACAGTCGAATGGGCCTACGAAACATATCCCATTGTGTTCGGAATGGGGTATTTAGCTAGGGACGATAGTCGTTGGGTTTGGATTACAGTTCGTATGAGATAAGGGGTATTTTAGAATTTTAAAAATATATAAATTAAATAAAAAATTTGATTGGGCCTTACTCGCTCTCCCCGTTTTCTCTCTCCCCACTAATGATTGAAGGCAGAAACTGTTCAAACCTTCCCGCCCAAATTCTGGCCGCCTTGTTCACCGTTGACCCTCGCCGCAGTTGAACATTTCAAAGACCTACAAATCCATAGCAGCCACGACCCCCATCGTGCAGTGTGCCTCGAGAATCGGGCCTGGGAAGCAGCGCCTCATCGCCTCGATTTGCGCGCCGACCACCACTTCGAGCTGGACAAGGGGGGTAGCGCTGGGAAGCTCTCTCCTAGCTCTCCGCTGTGGCACAGGCCGATCGTCGAATCACTACGAGATTGGATTGAAATTCCTAAACCTAGTTTTGAACATTTCAGAAAGGCAACGGTTTAAATTATTTTTAACAGTTCTATAGCATTTCTAAGTGCTACGGTTTATGATTTCACTGTAAAAATCTTATCGTTTTCGTTTCTTGTCGAAATCCAGTGAAACAAGAGACAGTGGACTCGTGCGGACGTCTTCTACATTCTAGAAGAGACCGGATATTTTTCTGAGCCTTCTGCTATTTTTGGTGGAGTGGAACCCAATGCGATATTTCTAAATTATAAACGAAAATGGAAAACAACGATGTATAAATTATATAGTCGATGTATGATTTATATAATCGTTGTACACCACATGTATAGGCATTGTATAAGTTGTATGTTCGATGAATAAGTTATATATGCATTGTAAAAATTATATATGCGTTGTAAAAATTATATATGCGTTGAAATAAATTGAAATGATATTGAAGTGAAATTGAAATATAGTTATATACGTATATCTATATATGTATATACTCCCCTCGTCCACAGACCATGGACGATATATATTGGTTGTGATATTGTTTGGATTATTGGTTGATGTGAAATTTGGTGAATATCATTAATGGTTGACTTTAAATGATTGATTGTGATTGAAATCCCATTAGGATTAGTACATGGGTAAATTCGTCTGCGTACGAACTAGATGTTGAAAATCCCCATTGTCAAAAGCTGCAAGGCTTTAAGGTAGAGCGAGGAGCCGTACTAGGGACAGTGCCGGTTTTAACTACCCTGCTGTTATGCTGCCGAAATTTTCAATAATATTCATGTGTTAGAATTATTTTCATGTGTTGAAACTATATTCAAGAGTTGAGTAGAAATTCATGTGTTGAATGAAATTCATGTGTTGAATAAATTCTTTGAAAAATAAAAATAATATTTTTACCTTATATAGGAACTATATAAAATAATCGTGTTTTGAAATAATTTGTTTTACAATAAAATTCACATTTTTATTATATATATAAGCTATCGAACTATATTCATGTGTTGAATAGAAATTCATGTGTTGAATAGAAATTTCTGTGTTGAGTAGAAATTCATGTGTTGAATGAAATTCATGTGTTGAATAAATTCTTTGAAATATAAAAATATTATTTACCTTATACAGGAACTATATAAAATAATAGTGTTTTGAAATAAATTGTTTTACAATAAAAATCACATTTTTATTATATATATAAACTATAGAAAATATTCATGTGTTGAATAAAGGACTAAAATGATAAAAATCATATTTTTATCGTATGTGCGAAGTCAAAAACGTTCATTTGCTGAATATATAGATTGAACAATAAAATCTACATTTTTATTGTGAATGTGAAGTGCTAAAAATAGTGATGTGTTGAAATAAATATCTGTTGGATAAAAATATCATTTTAATCAAATATATGAAGTGAATATGGGTTTGAAATCGAAGAATGAATTATATACATATATAATAAAAATAAATCGAATAACGAAGCTGTAGTTCGTATTCTGAAACCGTGATTTCAAACGATAAGTGCGGGTGATCCGACCATCGGATTTTCCTGAAACCATAACTGTTGGGTTCGCTCTGGAAATATCTTTCCAACGATACCCACTTTGTGAAGATCCAACGGTTGGATTTTCTGGAATGTTTAATTCAAATGTAACGACCCGCCATTTTGACCGTGCCGAATCGACAAAATATGTCAACACGAAACGTCCAAAACAACAGATTGTTATTAGCTTCTGGGTAAATAGAATAAATCACAGAATCACAGAGAACAGACACAGATACAGAGTAATATAATATCTCGCAGTGGAAATACAAAATACAATAGTAGTTCATGAAGCTACTAAATAAATTTACATCAGAGTTTACATAAATAATGCAGCGGAAAACTTAAACAATAAATTTCAGATACATAAATAAATGATTTGAAATAGAAACGACAGAAATCGCTGGATGACTGGACCAACAGAAGAGGTAGATACAGGTGAGCAATCCAATATAAACTCCAACTCCGAAAGTGAATCTCAAAAGCTGTAATACTCGATCTGACCCGAGCAATAATGCAAACAAAACAACTCGGATCAGGACTAACATTCTCATGGAAGTAAATCAATTCAAATGAAATATTCGATGAAATGCAATTAGTAACTTAAAGGATGTTTGGGATCACCATCCTCTAAGGATCCGTCAAACTAATACTATACTGTATAATACGCTACATACAATAGTGTCTATCAGTAAAGTAAAAATATCAAAATAGCGTAAGCGGGATTACCATGATTACCCTTACACCGTTTATATATTCGCATAGTATATACAGCACCGTAATTCCTCCGTAAACCGGAGGTTGATCAGAGGGCACTCCATATAAAACAGTACAAAACAAAATCGTAGTGGGCTCGTATAAGGCATGTGACAAGGCACGCAAGGAATGCCAGGGTGGATTCACCGTTTGCAGAGCCGGACTGGTGGTAACGCATAGTAGCAACTACCGCCCACCTCGATACACACTCCCATAATCAAAAGGGCCCAAATCGAATCTCAACAGTAATAGAATAATATCGAAGAAGTGTGCTCGATAAGAGGTATGACCTCACTTGGTCCGTGCGTAGCTCCTGTTTTAGCCACGTCAAGCTGACTCAAGGTAGTCAGGGTCTCGTAATTAATATGAAATAAAATAATGGAGTCGTTCGCCAAGTCATCCCCTTCATTCTGGAACTCCACCGCGTACATAGTTGTCAAAGTGGTTTTCTGTATTGGCAGAGAGTATGACAATAGCCGATCCCGGTCTCTTTAACAACCAATCGTTTACATTTTTTTCACACCGTGGTCATTATTTTATAAATCAATTTATAAAATAGTTTATACGAATTCTCATATTCGAATTTGAATTCAAAATTAAATATCTAACTTCGAATATATTAAATTTTGAAAACAACTCATCATTTTAGTCGATTAATGAAATTCGACACTTAGGTTCAAATTTCCTTTATATAATTTAAAACGAAAACTTAAACTTCAATATAAACCAAAACATCTTATAACTATAATTCAAGTTATATAGTTCAAAACTATTACTTCTACATTTCAAATCAAAATCTTATATTTCCATTCAACCAAATTATGATTTAAAACCATTCTTATACATTGGTTTAACAAATTCTTAATTCAAACCAAACGATATAAAAATCAATTCCGCATATAACATCTATACATTCCAATTCATAATTAATCACTTAAAATTGAAATTAGTTCTTATCGACTAAAAATTCAAAATGAATCAATTTACCCAATTCACATTCATTCCTTATCAAGGTTCATAATTTAAACCAAATCAAATTCAATTTCTTAAATTTACCAATTCAAGTTCATCTCTACAAAAATTCGTATCGATTCCAATTCATAACTTAATATGAGTTCATTCGTTATTCATATATCGTTATATAGATTTACATCTTTAAACTTCGAATTTAAATCGCAAAATATAAACTATCCATCTTGACTTTATTAAAGTTTATAAAATATATATATAAGAAAATTAACTTTGAAAAATAGATATGTATATATATATAAGTTTATAAAACTCTAAAATGAATTAGAAATAGATTATAAACATATATAAGTTTAAAATAATATAAAAATAGATTTAAAGAAATATTTATAATAATATAAAAAGTTAAAGTACTTATAGGAATCGATTATATGGTTTAAAATAAATAAATTTCTACGTAAAATTTTAAATAAACATTTAAATCCCTATTTACAAATAAATCATTTTAAAACACATAATTTAAAATATACAAAATAATTTAAATTTAAATAAAATATAAATATAAATATATAAAGTCTTAAGTAAATATTTTAAAATAAAACTCCTTTTACTTCAAAAATATGACCAACGGTGTCCGTATATAGTTTTCTACCCTATGGTCAAGTGATACGGATATTTATCATTTCAACCCGTAATTTATAAAATTTCTACGGGTCTATCATTTCAACCCGCGATCCCAAATTCAATAAAAATCGTTCAGATCTATCATTTCAACCCATAACGATTTTTCCCTATTCTAATGTTCGTTCGGGTATGTATCATTTCAACCCTTAGTGATTTTCCCTAAAACTAGGTATCATATAGTATCAATCACAACATATATATCATCAGTGCAACTACGTGTCATATGAATATATCGTGTCGCATATGAAATGTGCATACATATCAAATCAAACAATTTCTACTAGCAATCCTATACATTTCATATAACAGTTCATAATTGATCTAGCATCCATGAAAAAAATGTGAGTCAGGCGTGAGATAAACTCACCTTTCGTGGCAAAGAATTGAAGATGACAATTGACGTATTAACATTGAATGAGACGAAAACTTCCAGGCGCGACTCGGAATGATTTCAACTCGACGATCACTCGATATTATAATTTTATTTTTATAAGAGGAGGTCGGGAAATTTCAATGGATCGGTTCGGCGATGGGGTTTTGGAATGGGTATCGAACTTAGCACCACACTCGATCCAAAATAAACACGACTCAATGTAACCAAAGTAAAACACAATAATTCTCTACACAAAAATATCATAATTTTTTTTATATGTACGTAAAACGAAAAAGTTATAATATATATATATATATATATATATATATATATCCAACAAACAATTTGGCAATAAAAAAATATATGTTGAAACCGCAGTTAAATCTAAATACATACATATATATAAAGTGTTTTTCATCATATTTTACAAAATGAACTCAACATAAAGGCCTTTCATTTTTATTTAAATATATTCGAAAACCATATTCTACACAAATTATATTCTCAAAACTTTAAGCAAAATCATACATATACACACACACTAACTCAAGCACTAACATAAACATACTTACACATACAAGTACACACAGTCACACACAACACCACACATAAATAATACTCACGCACGCCCATACATCGATACACACGCACGCACTTCACATAGGGAAAACTCCTGCAAATCACTACACAAACTCTACTCAATACATACCAGAATACACACAATATAATTACACACGCACATTGCACACATGGGAAAACAAACTCACGCAAGGGAAGTAGCCAGGCAAGGTTGGCACCGTTCAAGTGAGCAGATCGGGTTAACGGTGGCTTCAGGTCTGCAGCGGGTTGGTCAGCAAGGAAGTCGGGACTTCTGGAAGGCCGAAGCAACGCAACTTAGGCGAGCTAGTGGGCGACAGATGAGATCGGCTAAAGGTCGGACCTCAGGCGAAGGGTCGACTCGATTGACGGCGGAGGTACGGATTTGGGTCGGAGCGGAGTTGTGGCGCTGAAAGCTTAGGGAAGCAAGGTGGTTTCGGTTGAGTCACGGGTGGTGGGTGCCGCAGTTGAAAGTGGCGACGGTGTTCGATGCTGGTGAGGTCGGCAGCTAATTGGGTGCGGCTTGGGAAGGCTTGCGGAAGGTCTTGGATCTTAAGGGGATATTCAAGAAAGAGGGTGAGCTGCTTTTGCGATGGTATAAAATGAAGGAGAATGGAAAAATGAATACAAAAGAAGGAGCAACTTTTAAAATATAATATACCAATGTAAAGCAGGCGAACAGTGGTATTCCATAGGATTCGCTCAATTTTTGAGAGTGTGAACGGTTCATAAGGCACGAAAGGGTAAATATAAAGAGGTGATGGGAGAAAAAGACTGAGTAAAGCTGTTCAATTCTCATAAGGCGTTTGGTATTAAAGGAATGGACAGTTTCAAACTTTGTAAATGAAACGTAGCTTTTGGAATAGAACCAGTCTTTGGAAAATTTTACTTGCCATAAAAAAAATGACGAGGGAAAGGGAAAGTAAACGTTTCAACTTTGGGAATGTATATGTATTAAAAGAGAAACAAAACTAAAAATGGGACGTCATGTTCCAATGCAAGAAAGAAGGGAATACCATAAATGCACATAAATGCATAGAAAACATGAACGCATGAACAAGAAAAAGTAAAGCTAGAAGGCTTGGAAATGACATAACGCATGGAAAAGCAAGGACGTGCATGTTTGTAAATTTTGATATGGAAGTGGTACAAAATATACATGCATGGTTTTAAAAACAAAATGTGTCCACAAAAATAAATAAACGGGTACTTTAGTAAAATAAAAGAATGGATTTTGCAGACCTAAATTGTCTAGAAAAATATGCAGGATCCAAATAGGGACATGTCGAACTCAAATGGCTTCGTTTCAAAAATGAACAATGCAAGGTTTTTCGCTATTACATTGCGAACCGAGCACCGAAACTAACAAATGAATATATTGCGGTAATCAGCGCGATGAGACGGACACAACGATATATAGTTTGCTATGTCAGGATGCTTCGTTCAAAAGCGCGTTACGGACCCCTTTGCCGTAAAAATGCGGACGGAAAACGGAGGCCAAAACGTCCGATTTTCGCGAAACGAATTTCGCTGTCGGATTCGTGACAAAGAATAGAATATTTTTCGTGTTTGTCCGAACCGTATTCGGAGAGATTATAAAATCCATAAAAATTGAACTGATATGCGCAGCTTTGCCCTGAAAAATGCGCGATCGACAAACATTCAAATTTTTCGATGAAATTTTTACAGTTGCTACATCTCACTGTACGTATTTCAAATTACAAATTCACGTTACAAGAAATTGCATAATGTTTTCAAAATAAAATTTGATTTAAATCATTAAAAATAGCAGGTTGTTACAATCTCCCCTACTCAAAACTTTTCGTCCCCGAAAAGGAACGAGGCAGAGAACTAGCAATTGAATAATTAATACATTTAAACAAATGATTCATATTTATTATCATACATATATATATATAATTTTGAAATATATATAAATCAAAAGTTAAAATATTTTCGAATATTTCAATACAGTTTTAAGTATTTATTTGATGTCTCGACTGGCGATATATATCTATCCCACTTTCGAAACCCGAAAATATATATCAATGATGCTGCGGTCATCACCAAAATCATTTTCAAGCAACTAGAGTGTGACTCTATATCTATCAAGTACATATAGGATTTAACATAGACGTTGATCAGACGTATACCCCAAGTCACTAAGTATTCGATAGGCCAATTTTAACGTCAAATAAGTACTCAAAACATCTTTTTATATTTAAATAGAATATATACCACACTCTAAATCATATATTATAAATAATATATTTCAAATCATTAAAATTCCAAGTAGGTAAAATGTATCTCTCCTCCACTCATTTATTTGTAAAATTCAACTACAATTCTTAAAAAATATACAACAATATTATTATTAAATCAAATATATAACAAAATCATTCTATACTATATCTAAATCTTTCAAATTCATGTTATCAATATTTAAACTTATAACACTTAATTAATTCTATAAGTTAATATATGATACATTACACATAAAATCTTTACAAACCATTGGTATTACCAAATTATTTACAAATATCAAATTAAATATTACATTAAGAAGATCTTATATAATAATATCTTTCAAAATATAAATTTCAAACCAATATTTAGTAAGGATGAATTCGTTAGAGATTTATACTTTCTTTTTACTTCTTACCTTGGGATGGACAAGGATAAGTACTAGAATTCGAGTTAAAAACTGAACGGACGAAAGTACCTAATCAAAAGGATCTACGAAGGAAGATAGATTCAAAGGGAAAGGAAACTCAGAAGAAGATTTAAATATTAAACAGAATTTTATATTCGAAATACTTATTTAAAAACATTTTAAAAACCATTTTGGAAACTATTTTTTTTTACTTTAAAAATACGCTCTCTCAAGAAGGATTCTGCAACTGATTCCACTCATTCTAGGGTATCACTACCCTATCTCTAATGAGCTTTTACCCCATAGGCTAAAGCTTTGATAAACCAAAGCTCTGATACCACTTGTAACAACCCGCCATTTTGACCGTGCCGAATCGACAAAATATGTCAACACGAAACGTCCAAAACAACAGATTGTTATTAGCTTCTGGGTAAATAAAATAAATCACAGAATCATAGAGAACAGACACAGATACAGAGTAATATAATATATCGCAGCGGAAATACAAAATACAATAGTAGTTCATCAAGCTACTAAATAAATTTACATTAGAGTTTACATAAATAATGCAGCGGAAAACTTAAACAATAAATTTCAGATACATAAATAAATGATAACCATTTGAAATAGAAACGACAGAAATCGCTGGATGACTGGACCAACATAAGAGGTAGATACAGGTGAGCAATCCAATATAAACTCCAACTCCGAAAGTGAATCTCAAAAGCTGTAATACTCGATCTGACCCGAGCAATAATGCAAACAAAACAACTTGGATCAGGACTAACATTCTCGTGGAAGTAAATCAATTCAAATGAAATATTCGATGAAATGCAATTAGTAACTTAAAGGATGTTTGGGATCACCATCCTCTAAGGATCCGTCAAACTAATACTATACTGTATAATACGCTACATACAATAGTGTCTATCAGTAAAGTAAAAATATCAAAATAGCGTAAGCGGGATTACCATGATTACCCTTACACCGTTTATATATTCCCATAGTATATACAGTACCGTAATTCCTCCGTAAACTAGAGGTTGATCAGAGGGCACTCCATATAAAACAGTACAAAACAAAATCGTAGTGGGCTCGTATAAGGCATGTGACAAGGCACGCAAGGAATGCCAGGGTGGATTCACCGTTTGCAGAGCCGGACTGGTGGTAACGCATAGTAGCAACTACCGCCCACCTCGATACACACTCCCATAATCAAAAGGGCCCAAATCGAATCTCAACAGTAATAGAATAATATCGAAGAAGTGTGCTCGATAAGAGGTATGACCTCACTTGGTCCGTGCATAGCTCCTGTTTTAGCCACATCTAGCTGACTCAAGGTAGTCAGGGTCTCGTAATTAATATGAAATAAAAAAAATGGAGTCGTTCGCCAAGTCATCCCCTTCATTCTGGAACTCCACCGCGTACATAGTTGTCAAAGTGGTTTTCGGTATTGGCAGAGAGTATGACAATAGCCGATCCCGGTCTCTTTAACAACCAATCGTTTACATTTTTTTCACACCGTGGTCATTATTTTATAAATCAATTTATAAAATAGTTTATACAAATTCTCATATTCGAATTTGAATTCAAAATTAAATATCTAACTTCGAATATATTAAATTTTGAAAACAACTCATCATTTTAGTCGATTAATGAAATTCGACACTTAGGTTCAAATTTCGTTTATATAATTTAAAACGAAAATTTAAACTTCAATATAAACCAAATCGTCTTATAACTATAATTCAAGTTATATAGTTCAAAACTATTACTTCTACATTTCAAATCAAAATCTTATATTTCCATTCAACCAAATTATGATTTAAAACCATTCTTATACATTGGTTTAACAAATTCTTAATTCAAACCAAACGATATAAAAATCAATTCCGCATATAACATCTATACATTCCAATTCATAATTAATCACTTAAAATTGAATTTAATTCTTATCGACTAAAAATTCAAAATGAATCAATTTACCCAATTCACATTCATTCCTTATCAAGGTTCATAATTTAAACCAAATCAAATTCAATTTCTTAAATTTACCAATTCAAGTTCATCTCTACAAAAATTCGTATCGATTCCAATTCATAACTTAATATGAGTTCATTCGTTATTCATATATCGTTATATAGATTTACATCTTTAAACTTCGAATTTAAATCGCAAAATATAAACTATCCATCTTGACTTTATTAAAGTTTATAAAATATATATATAAGAAAATTAACTTTGAAAAATAGATATGTATATATATATATAAGTTTATAAAACTCTAAAATGAATTAGAAATAGATTATAAACATATATAAGTTTAAAATAATATAAAAATAGATTTAAAGAAATATTTATAATAATATAAAAAGTTAAAGTACTTATAGGAATCGATTATATGGTTTAAAATAAATAAATTTCTACGTAAAATTTTAAATAAACATTTAAATCCCTATTTACAAATAAATCATTTTAAAACACATAATTTAAAATATACAAAATAATTTAAATTTAAATAAAATATAAATATAAATATATAAAGTCTTAAGTAAATATTTTAAAATAAAACTCCTTTTACTTCAAAAATATGACCAACGGTGTCCGTATATAGTTTTCTACCCTATGGTCAAGTGATACGGATATTTATCATTTCAACCCGTAATTTATAAAATTTCTACGGGTCTATCATTTCAACCCGCGATCCCAAATTCAATAAAAATCGTTCAGATCTATCATTTCAACCCATAACGATTTTTCCCTATTCTAATGTTCGTTCGGGTATGTATCATTTCAACCCTTAGTGATTTTCCCTAAAACTAGGTATCATATAGTATCAATCACAACATATATATCATCAGTGCAACTACGTGTCATATGAATATATCGTGTCGCATATGAAATGTGCATACATATCAAATCAAACAATTTCTACTAGCAATCCTATACATTTCATATAACAGTTCATAATTGATCTAGCATCCATGAAAAAAATGTGAGTCAGGCGTGAGATAAACTCACCTTTCGTGGCAAAGAATTGAAGATGACAATTGACGTATTAACATTGAATGAGACGAAAACTTCCAGGCGCGACTCGGAATGATTTCAACTCGACGATCACTCGATATTATAATTTTATTTTTATAAGAGGAGGTCGGGAAATTTCAATGGATCGGTTCGGCGATGGGGTTTTGGAATGGGTATCGAACTTAGCACCACACTCGATCCAAAATAAACACGACTCAATGTAACCAAAGTAAAACACAATAATTCTCTACACAAAAATATCATAATTTTTTTTATATGTACGTAAAACGAAAAAGTTATAATATATATATATATATATATATATATATATATATCCAACAAACAATTTGGCAATAAAAAAATATATGTTGAAACCGCAGTTAAATCTAAATACATACATATATATAAAGTGTTTTTCATCATATTTTACAAAATGAACTCAACATAAAGGCCTTTCATTTTTATTTAAATATATTCGAAAACCATATTCTACACAAATTATATTCTCAAAACTTTAAGCAAAATCATACATATACACACACACTAACTCAAGCACTAACATAAACATACTTACACATACAAGTACACACAGTCACACACAACACCACACATAAATAATACTCACGCACGCCCATACATTGATACACACGCACGCACTTCACATAGGGAAAACTCCTGCAAATCACTACACAAACTCTACTCAATACATACCAGAATACACACAATATAATTACACACGCACATTGCACACATGGGAAAACAAACTCACGCAAGGGAAGTAGCCAGGCAAGGTTGGCACCGTTCAAGTGAGCAGATCGGGTTAACGGTGGCTTCAGGTCTGCAGCGGGTTGGTCAGCAAGGAAGTCGGGACTTCGGGAAGGCCGAAGCAACGCAACTTAGGTGAGCTAGTGGGTGGCAGATGAGATCGGCTAAAGGTCGGACCTCGGGCGAAGGGTCGACTCGATTGACGGCGGAGGTACGGATTTGGGTCGGAGCGGAGTTGTGGTGCTGAAAGCTTAGGGAAGCAAGGTGGTTTCGGTTGAGTCACGGGTGGTGGGTGCCGCAGTTGAAAGTGGCGATGGTGTTCGATGCTGGTGAGGTCGGCAGCTAATTGGGTGCGGCTTGGGAAGGCTTGCGGAAGGTCTTGGATCTTAAGGGGATATTCAAGAAAGAGGGTGAGCTGCTTTTGCGATGGGATAAAAATGAACGAGAATGGATAAATGAATACAAAAGAAGGAGCAACTTTTAAAATATAATATACCAATGTAAAGCAGGCGAACAGTGGTATAGGATTCGCTCAATTTTTGAGAGTGTGAACGGTTCATAAGGCACGAAAGGGTAAATATAAAGAGGTGATGGGAGAAAAAGACTGAGTAAAGCTGTTCAATTATCATAAGGCGTTTGGTATTAAAGGAATGGACAGTTTCAAACTTTGTAAATGAAACGTAGCTTTTGGAATAGAACCAGTCTTTGGAAAATTTTACTTACCATAAAAAAAATGACGAGGGAAAGGGAAAGTAAACGTTTCAACTTTGGGAATGTATATGTATTAAAAGAGAAACAAAACTAAAAATGGGACATCATGTTCCAATGCAAGAAAGAAGGGAATACCATAAATGCACATAAATGCATAGAAAACATGAACGCATGAACAAGAAAAAGTAAAGCTAGAAGGCTTGGAAATGACATAACGCATGGAAAAGCAAGGACGTGCATGTTTGTAAATTTTGATATGGAAGTGGTACAAAATATACATGCATGGTTTAAAAAACAAAATGTGTCCGCAAAAATAAATAAATGGGTACTTTAGTGAAATAAAAGAATGGATTTTGCAGACCTAAATTGTCTAGAAAAATATGCAGGATCCAAATAAGGACATGTCGAACTCAAATGGCTTCGTTTCAAAAATGAACAATGCAAGGTTTTTCGCAATTACATTGCGAACCGAGCACCGAAACTAACAAATGAATATATTGCGGTAATCAGCGCGATGAGACGGACACAACGATATATAATTCGCAGTGTCAGGATGCTTCGTTCAAAAGCGCGTTACGGACCCCTTTGCCGTAAAAATGCGGACGGAAAACGGAGGTCAAAACGTTCGATTTTCGCAAAACGAATTTCGCCGTCGGATTCGTGACAAAGAATAGAATATTTTTCGTGTTTGTCCGAACCGTATTCGGAGAGATTATAAAATCCATAAAAATTGAACTGATATGCGCAGCTTTGCCCTAAAAAATGCGCGATCGACAAACATTCAAATTTTTCGATGAAATTCTTACAGTTGCTACATCTCACTGTACGTATTTCAAATTACAAATTCCCGTTACAAGAAATTGCATAATGTTTTCAAAATAAAATTTGATTTAAATCATTAAAAATAGCAGGTTGTTACATCAAATCTGAAGGAAAACAACACTAGAATCGATTACATATATATATAAATATAATTAAATAAATCGAATAACGATGCTGAAGTTCGGATTTTGAAACCGTGATTTCAAACGATTAGTGCGGGAGAACCAGCTGTCGGATTTTCCCGAAACTGAAACCGTTGGATTCGTTTTGAAAAGATCTTTCAAACGATATAAAATTTGTGAAGATCAACAGTTAAATTTTCAGATATGTGTAAATCAAATCTGAAGAAAAACAGCGCCACGGCCGCGTTATGGTCGGAAGCATCATTTGAATGAATTGGCTATTTTTAAATAAATAAAAATAGCGATAAATCGTGATAAAATATTATAAACGATATGGAATGGAAATAAACTGAATTTGCTTGGTTTATGTGATATTTGATGGTTGAATGTGTTTGGCGTAAAAATTACATTAAAGAACAGAACTAGTGTTATCGAATAATTTAACCATTGAAATGAATTGATTTGAAATTCTAAATATACGTGAATTATTTGAAAAGGCCGAGTTGAATCTCATTTCAAATAATTGATCGACGAGTGAAAGTCGAAGATATGAAGACGGTGCAAGGCCGATGATCTTCACGTCGAATGGAGGGGTGCTACTGATGCTCATGATAGGAGTAGCTACCTTGAAGGGGCTGAAGTAGTAGCCATCCGGACGTACTTGTTGATTGTACGGATATGCGAGGTATTGAGTGCCTTCGGTTTCGTTCAGACCCAGAACGAACTTGTAAATGGACTGTGTGTCTGACATTGGATTTTGTTCTGTGCTGATTGATCTCTATTAAATATATCTGGTGGTGGAGAATTTATTCTCTTGCTTAACGCCCTTTTCTGAGACGTATGAGCTCAGAGGTTATATATCGATAGAAATCAGTCGCAAGGAGTGAATTGCCTGTGTAGCATGCTTAAGTGGAAAATGATCAAGGCTACTGTTGAAAAGCGAAGTCTTGTGGTTGATGATCAAAGCGTGGCCTGTGTGGCATAGCTTTGTGTATAACGTTGTTTCGCGAGCCTCACACCCCGGTATGAGCCAGAAACGGGAGAAGGACATCAGGGAGGGCATGCGTTTCTTTCTTGCTAGGGTGGTATCAGTGACCTACCAGCCCTGATATTTATATTATTTTCACTTATGTGGTTGTTGCTGTTGCGAGGCGCCTCGAATATATCGGTGACTATGTGGAGCCGATGGAGTCATAGGACTCATTTACGGCCCAAAGGGCGGGGAAACGCAGTGTTTGGGCATTTTAATCCATATCGGTGGACCGACCCTGATGATCCAGGGGCCCACTTGAGTCTGGGTCCTAAGACATGGTAGACTGGATTGTCTCGAATTCGGTAAGGACTATCTTTTGCCATGGTTCATGATGGAAATCCAATTTCCAAATACGACACCATGCGGTTTTGATTGTATATATATGGCGACATGATATATGGTACCCATGCTGTCTCTGATTGATAGAATCCATCTTCAGCTCCAGCTATCCAGAATAGCCGCTAATTGAAGGAGAACCACCGCCCCGAAGTCGCGCTGCTCCGAGGGCTTCGATGTGGTCTGGTCTAATCGTGTCCAAGCTGAGCGGATTGGAAGAAAACCGCAAACCAAGATTTGAACATATTTGCTGAGATTACAGCTTATCTAATTCAAACAGGTTACAAAAATTTTGAGCATTACAGATTCATTATATTGAATAAAAATTCATAACTTTCTCAAGCGATTACGAAATTCGATGAAACAGGAAACATTGGACTCGTGGCATCGTACACGACATTTCAGAAGAGGCCGCATAATTTTTGGAGCTTTCGACAATTTTAGAAGAAATAGAAAGCAATGTGAGATTTCTGAATCCAAATAAATTAAATAAAATTATATTAGGATGCAGACGGAGTTTAGAAACTCCCGACACCCGTCGTCCACAGACCATGGATGAATTAATTGTTTTGTGGTATGTGATTAGTTGAATTTTGGTGTTTGTTTGAGGTTGAAAAATGAAATTGATTGATATTGTGGCATTAGACTGGCTATAAAAATGTATTAGGAAATTAAACTCCATGTGAAGCCGCAAGTCCTAATGTAGTGCAAGGAGCCGTACATCGGGACGGTGCCGGTTTTAATTACTCTGCCGTTATGCTGCTTAAATTCTCTAAAAATATTCTTGTGTTATAAATATTCATATTGTTATATATTAATTGTTTGAACAATATGAAAAATTATATTTTTGATACATACATATGAATAGGAAATAATCGTTGTATGTCAATATAAAATTCATGTTTTGTTGTAATCAAAGACAGTCATTTGTTAAATAAAAAAATGTATGTACAAATGAAATTTACATTTTTAATGTCAATAAAATAGTAAAAATAAAACATTGAAATATAGAAATGCATTTACTATAGAAAATGTATTTACATTGGAATTTTGCATTTTATTGTATAGGAAAACATTAAAATACCACATTACTATATAAAATGTATGTACATTAGATTTTGCATTTTAAATGTTTTATATTAAAATGAACATTGTTATGATAATAATGTTTTACACTAAAGTTTTACTTTCTTATGTAAATGAAACTTTTCAAATGGTCATTGCACTAACAAAAAGTGTTTTCATAGAAATTTACATTTTTAATGTAGACATTAAATGACCATTGTTATATTAAATTGTCTTTACCTATAAATTATATATTTTACTGTAAGCCAACATTAAAAATAGGCATTTGTTAAACAAAAATGCATTTATATTCAAATATACATTTTTAGTGTGATGCAACATTAAAAATAGTCATGTGTCATATAGAAATGTATTAACATTTAATTATTCTATATATTGAAATGAAAAATTACATTTTTCAGTGTGATCATATTATAAAATCAAAGGTTACATTTCTATATATAATTAAAGTAAAGAATGAAATTCGTTTTTTTTTTTGTTTGTAATCAAAGAAAGTATAGAAATTTACATTTTTCAATGTAAATAAAATATGATTAGAAATTCACATTTTTCAGTGTAAATAAAACATGAAATAAAAATTTACATTTTTATATGTAAATGAAAGAATGAGGAAAATTTTACATTTTTCAATATAAGTAAAGTATGAACGAGAAATTTACATTTTTCAATGTAAACAAAGAATGAGAGAGAAAAATCCATTTTCCAATGTAAATAAAGACTGAAGTGTAAAATTTACATTTTCAATGAAGATAAAGAAAAGAAGGAAAGATTACATATTCAGTGTGATCATGCACTGAATTAAAAGTTCACATTTTTAATGAAATAAAGATTTCATTAGAAAGATTTCATTTTTGCAATGTAAAATTTCATTGAAATAAAAGGTTGCAATTTGCAATAAAACACATTGAAATAGAAAGTTACATTCTTTTCAACGTAAAGAACATATTGAAATAAAAAGCTACATTTTTCAATGTAAAGAAAAGAATGGCATAGGAATTTACATTTTGCAATGTAATAGTATATTGAAAATAAAATGATTACACTTTTATTTGTAATCATAGAAATAAAAAGATTACATTTTTATTTGTAATCATAGAAAATAAAAAGATTACATTTTTATTTGTAATCACAGAAAAGAATAAAGATTTCAATTTTATCTGTAATCAAAGAAAAGAATGAAAATTACATTTTTAATGTAATTTAAAGGATTAAATAAAAGATTTCAATTTTAACGTAATAAATGAATAAAATATATTGCATTTTTTACGTAATACACATGAATCATATAAAAGATTCAATGTTGGAAGAAATTGTATCAACATTAAAATTCTGTTTTTAACGTAATATATGATTTCATATATAAAAGAAATCATTGTTGAATTGAAAATGGTGTTGAAATCATCGAACAATTTATATTTATATATTTATATACAAATATAAATTAAAATAAAACGAATCGCGCTGCTATAGTTCGCGTTTTGAAATCGTAACTTCAAACGATTACACCAAAAGATACGACTGTCGGATTTTCCAAAAGCTAGAACCGTTGGGTTCGTTTTGGAAAGATCTTTCCAACGATATAAAGTTCTCTAAGATCCAATGGTTAGATTTTGAGAAATGTGTAAATCAATTTTTGTTGAAAACAACGCCAGGGCCATGTAGCGACCTGAAGCATCATTTAATTAAAATGGCTATTTTAAAATAAATAAAAATAACGATAAATCATTAAAAATTATTATATACGATATGGAAGGAAAAGAAATGATTTAAAGAATATGTATTCGATAATTATTTGAAAAGTCTAAGTTAACTCTCATTTCAAATAATTACACGGCGATTGGAAGTCGAAGATTTGAAGATGGTGATTAAAGACCGGCGATCTTTACATCAAATGGATAACTACTGATGCCCGACATTGGTTAGCTCCCAGTAAAGGGTTACAGTGGTAGTTGTTCGGACGTACTTGTTGATCGTCTGTACATGCGAGCACCTCTCTTCCGTATTAGACATATGGGACGAGGAATAAGGTGTCTCCGGTTTCGTTCAGACGCAGAACGGACTTGTAAATGGATGTGTGTCCGACATTGGATTTCATTCCATGTAAATTGATTTCTATTTAATATATATCTATTGGTGGGGAAGAATTCATTCTCTTTCTTAACACGCTTCTCTGAGACGCACAAGCTCAGAGGTTATACATTGATAGTTATCGATCGCATAGCGTGAATTGTTAGTGTGGCATGCCAAGATGCAAATGATCAAGGCTTATTGTCGAAAAGAAGAGCCTTGTGGTTGATGATCGAAGCATAGCTTTATTGTAGCATAGCTTTGTGTATAGCGTTACTTCGCGAGCCTCACACCCTGGTATAAACCAGAAACGAGAGAAGTGTAAGAACCCGTAACTTACCCATAAAGGAAAGAACGGATTGCTTTGAGGATAAGATGAATCAGAATGGAAACAAAAGAACAATTCATTGTTTATTACAACAATTCCCATCAGAGTACAAGAATATATAGAGTATGAATAAATATTACACATTGATAAATATCAGATATTTAAATTACATTTAAATAGATAGCATCGGAAAAATAATACAACACACAACTGAAAGAAATACAAGGATACAGAGCTTTATCATTCCAGCCGTAAACCAGGATCCTGTGAATATAAATCAACAAAACCAAACTACTAGTTGCCCATGTCAAAAATAAGGGAACCCAGAGTTTAGGTTAAAACAATATACTCCAAGTCAGTCATGTGACTGGTGTGAGAATTAAAACAGTTATTAATCTTTATTTTAAAGTTAGGTAAATCAAGGGACTACGCCGTATAACACGGAACGGGTTTCCTCCCAAGAATACCAGTGCATAAAACAAACAGCACAGTGCTGAATAAAGAAAAATGAAGCTATTATAAGACCCAGGTCCCATCACACAATGCAACTCAAGCCGAAGGATAGAGTTTTACCTTATAATAGCCAAAGAATGCTTGATACGCTAAATTTCATCTTTTATTATTACTATAAGTGAAGAAAACAACTTCAATCATAAATATCAATCATAGACGGCATAAGTGCCCTATACCACTATGTCGCCATACTAAGCTCTACAAATAAAACCGCAGTGTCATGTATTGGAAATTGGATTCCATCATGAGTTGAGGCAAGGGGAAATCTCCTCTCCGTTCGAGACACTCTAGCAAATGTCTCAGGACCTCACACAGTGATCCTTGGAATCGGTTGGGCTGGTCCTCTCTTACTTTTGAGGATTGGCAATTCCTGAACATACGTTTCCCAGTCCTATCAGACCTATATCCGAGGCGCCTTGCATTCCAACAACCACACAGGTAAAAAGTATATAAATGTCAGGACTGGTAGGTCACTGACATCACCCATAGATAGAAAGAAACGTCGTGTTCTCCCAACGGTCCTTATCCCATTTTTGACTCGTGCTGAGGTGTGAGGCTTGCGGATTCACGCTATACACAAAGCTATGCCTCATAGGCCATGCTTTGATCATCAACCACAAGACTTTGCTTTTCAACAGAAGCCTTGATCATTTGTCACTTAGGCATGCCACACAGGCAATTCATGCCATGCGATTGATATCCATCAATATATAACCTCTGAGCTCGTACGTCTCAGAGAAGGGCGTTAAGCAAGAGAATAAATTCTCCGCCGCCAAACAGATATATATTTAATAGAAATCAATCACACAGAATAAAATTCAATGTCAGACACACAGTCCATTTACAAGTTCATTCTGGGTCTAAACGAAACTGGAGGCACTTTCCTTGCATATCCATTGATCTCCAAGTACGCCTGAACGATCTCCAACTTATTCCCTCATCTTGGGTGTACAGCCCAATCAGGATTGTCAGGAATCAACCAAACGACGTGAAGACCCCTAGTCTTCAACCACCGTCTTCACCTTCTACATATCGTTGAATTGGTTATTCAGAATTGGTATAAACCCAGCCTTTCTGAATAACCCGCGTATATAATAAACAAGTGTTACACACACACAACATACGCCTCATTCCAATTCAGAATATTCTTTTATTCAAATTTTCACATTCTTAGGGAAGGGTTCCCATTAATTTTATCAAAGATAAATTCTTCTAAATTTATTCTTTAATCTTCCCTTGGATATCATTTCAAACCATGTTAAGGTTTCCCAAACTAGTCGGGATTAGCGAACCACACCGAAGTAATCATTTATTTTATTTCCCCATCCCAACCTATTCATCCTACGGTGCAAAACTGGTAATACTCCATATCTAACACCACGGTGTTTTCAGTAAATATTAATTACCATTTCACGTTCAAATCTAATTAAAGATTTAACTATCACTTTGGAGCAAAACTGGTGATACTCCATTCTCGATCACTTTAATCTAATTAAAGATTCATTAAAATTCCACTTAGTTTTAATCTTCCCAAAAAATCAATATCCTATCTTTAACTGGGTTAAAGAACCAACGTCATCTAAAACACGGTTCACGATAAACCCAAAATCACTTTCCATTGTTAATCGGGTTAAAGAACAGGTGTTATTCAAAACACCGCTAATGATAAACCCCAAAAACCAATTTAAATTCAATTCCAATTAAATACTAATTAATTGGACAATTTCACTAAATCTTAATTAAAAGATTTATTCTTTTCTAAACTGGGTTCAAGAACAGTGTTATTTAAGACACCATTCACGACGAACCCAAAATCCCATTTGATATTAAATACAAGGCTCTGAATAACAAAATATATCGGCTTATATTCAATATCAAATTCTGAAACCAACAAATATCGTATTGGAAATAACGACATAAATATATCTTTCAAATTTCCACAACCATATCTGTATAATCACGAAATTCAACATCGAAATATTCCGAAGATAATTTCGATTCAAATCCATTCCAATTCGTATATTGGAAACTCTGATTATTTTCAAAACCATTTCAAATCTAGTTCAAAACTAGTTCATTTCGATAAAAATATATTTTTATCCTTTTTAAATATGGTATTTTTCATCCCAGTTCTTTCCAATTCATATATTATGATTTTACACAAATTATTGATATTTTTAATAATTTTATCAAGGCCTGTACAGTCGATTTCCAATAACGATCGTCGAACTTCACTTACATCGACCTTTTCCAAATTTGATTTGGACATAATTCCAAATCCAACCGTTAGATTTAAAAATTTTAATATTCATTGGAAAGCACTTTTCGATACAAACCCAGTGGCTCTGGTTTCAGGAGAATCCGATGGTCGGATCTCCCGTAACGTCAATTCGAAGTCAACGGTCGAAATTCGCGAACTACCGCGGCGCGGAACGTTCTTTTCAGGCCATTTAATATATATAATATATATATTGTATATATACTTCATTGATTTCAATTCAAAACATATTTTATAATTCATTTTAAATTCGTTTTCAAAACAATTTCAACTTCATATTCAATTTTAAATCAAAATTGAATATTCCATATCATTAGTATATAAAAGATAATATTCTTAAAATATTATATTTTGAAATCACTTCCTTTTCTATATTCATTATAAAAACGAATATAATCGATATAAATATCGTTCACGTCAAAATGGTGCATATCTAATCAACACGGCTTTATATATTTCTATAACTTCGTTATTCTATTCAGCAAATGAATATTTTCTTCAACACATGAATATATATTTTTCAACACATGAATATTCTCAACACATGAGTATTGTCAACACATGAATATTTTTGTTATTTAATATATTTTATAAAATTATGATTTCTATCGTTTAATTCCTAATCAGACTCCAACCGTAAATTAGTAAGAGAACGATTCCCTAA
Source organism: Allium sativum (assembly GCA_030737875.1). NCBI lineage: Eukaryota > Viridiplantae > Streptophyta > Magnoliopsida > Asparagales > Amaryllidaceae > Allium > Allium sativum. Next base: position 44,405,053 of record CM060925.1, read on the forward strand.
GTATTAACCGCGAAGGCCGAAACCAACATCAGATCAATACCCAGGAAACCACTCATCTTAACTAGTTTCCAGTTAGTTCCTAATTTTATATATGATAAAGATGTGAATTTTATTATTAAAATATTTCGTTCAACACATGACAAGTTTCAACACATGAATATTCTCAACACATGAGTATCGTCAACAAATGACTATTTATTCTATTGAACACATGAATCTTTATTTTATAATATTCTTTATTTTCCATATTGTAGAATGAGGCCCAATCAATTACCATATAATGTTATATGGTTTTCATACAACATATGTATATAATAGCAATGATAAATAATCAACCATCATCCAAAGTGCACCACACAACTGCATAAACATTAAATATAACTAATTAACGCTCATACAGTCTATCAATCAAACGATCGACATACCACTAAACAATTGGTATTAGTGTACGTCAAATATCATCCCAACACCCGTGTGGGGTTTCAATCCACAAACACTGAATATTATTTGTGCAGTGGGGCGACGTGTAAAATTTATCGTCCCAATCAATATCGTTCAAATGGGTGTACATAAACAAATCGTCTGATTTGTAAATGAATATTTATTTATTCACATTCACGTTAAAAATTATACTTTTAACGATAAATAATTTATTTCAACATATGAATATATTTTCATTCATTCCACATCACAATCAATTTTCACCACACAATAAAATCAAAGAAGTCGTCCATGGTCTGTGAACAACGGGTGTCGGGTGCTGCTAAGCACCATCTGCATCCTAGTATATAATTTTAACTAGAAAACAAGAATTAAAGTGAGAAGTTCTCACCGACTAGCTAAACCAATTCACCACGACTCTCCATATGTAGAAAATATTCGTCGTGCTCGCCTTTTGTCACTTTCGTTGTCTGTATCCACTAATATATAAAAATCGCATCTTTTTATTGTTGCTATGTATATAAAAATCACATTTTTATACTGCTACTATATAGATAAAAATTCTATTTTTATACCGCTACCATATAGATAAAAATCCTATTTTTATACTGCTACTACATAGATAAAAATTCTATTTTTATACCGCTACTACATAGATAAAAATTCTATCTTTATACCACTACTATATAGATAAAAATTCTATCTTTATAACGCTACTATTTAGATAAAATTCTATCTTTATACCGCCACTATATAGATAAAAATTCTATTTTTATACCGCTACTATATAGATAAAAATTCTATTTTTATACCGCTACTATATAGGTAAAAATTCTATCTTTATACCGCTATTATATAGATAAAAATTCTATTTTTATACCGCTACTATATAGATAAAAATTCTATTTTTATACCGCTGCTATATAGATAAAAATTCTATTTTTATAATGTTGTTCATATAATAAAGATCATATTTTTATCACGCTAAATTCATAATAAAAATTATATTTTTATATTCTCTAGTATATAAAAATCATATTTTTATATTCTCTATATTTTTATATTCACTACTATACATATATAAATCGAATTTTTTTATCGTTACTTCATATATATAAAAATCAAATTTTTTATCGTTACCTTCAAAATGAAAATCTAATTTTTCCACAATGAAAAATCTAATTTTTCTACCATCAAAAATCAATTCTTTCTTTCATGAGAAACCATATTTTTTTTCTATCATTAAAAATTATATCTTTTTAATGTTTAAAAATCCTCGCTTTTATATTTTAAAATACCTGTCTTGCTATAGTATAAAAGAAAACTGATTTTATTAATAACAATCATATTTTAACATACAAAAAAAACTCAGATTTAGAATTGAAATTGAAAACTTACAGTCGAAACCTGAAAGAGGGGGAGGGGGATTCTTCGCGTTTGCCATAAGTGGAGGTGGCTCAGACGAACCCCGGCGCTGGTGGGTCCCTCAGGTGGTGGCGGCAGTCTCCGCAGTGGTGGTCTTTGCGAATTGAGGGAGGAAAAGGAGGAAGGGGTGAAAGCTAGAGGGGCGCCGGAGTTGGGACGGGGAGGCAGTGGGCGGAGGCGCCGTCGCCAGGGAGGTCGCGACGAAATCGGCTCAGCGTTTTTTTTTATTAGTAATCTCGATCTGAGGGAAAAAATGAGGGGGGGGGGGGAGGAAGAATAAAGGAGAAGGGGGTTTGACCAAGGTAATACATAACATTTTATTTAAATTTTAAAATACAAAAAGTTACCTTTTAATTTGTATCCCAAACCGAACCCACCGATTGTCGCCTCTAGCTAATTACCCCCATTCCGAATACACTGGGATATGTTTCATAAGCGAATTAGATAATTTCGATCAATTTTCATTTAAATTAAAATTTAAATCTATATATTGAATTTGAACGCGCATTTTAATTTACCGAGGCCACATACGGACTCTAAAAATCCCCAAAAAATATTTTCTAGCTTCGTATTGACGATACGTTTCTAACAAAACTAATTTCATCAAATTCCGAGACCATTTGAAAAATGGTCATTTTTCAGTCGATTAAAATCAACTGAAACTGTTAAAACACGTTTAACTTCGCCACGCTCACATATGAATTTAGAAAATTATGAATTTTGGAATCTAGCAATAATTTGACATCCTAGATCCAACAAAAGTGGTTTCGTAGAAACCGGGGTCGTTTGCAAAATTTCCATTTTTAAAGGCCAGAATTCCATAGCGACTATCTGAATTTTCATTTGGGAATAACTTTTGATTCTCGCTATGAAATTTTGATTTTCCGGATTCATTGGAAAGATATTCTCAAATTGATTCTAATATTTTTGGTTTTGCTAAAATCCTGTTTATTTTGAATCATGTACATTCATTTGAAGTTTGAAATCAAATTTTCGAACTACCACGCCATTTCTAATTCCTTTTATACTAAAAAATAAATATTTATATTCTAACGTCAATTCAAATAAATATATACGTTCTAATTCTATTCAAAATAAATTTCTCGTCGTTATTATTTAAAATAATTCATTTTAAATATTCAAAATTCGTTAAAATTGCCAAAATAAAAATTTTAAATTGGCTCGGATTTCCGGGTTATTACAATCTCCCGTACTTAAAACTTTTCCTCCCCGAAAAGGAAAGAAGCTGAAAGTTGTTTTACAAACCAACTCATCTTCCATTATTTTCTTTACGGCTTAAGTTCTTCAACTTTTCAGTTTCTAAGAACTTTTCAAATTTTTCAAAAATTTGGCTAACACCCTAAATTTTTGAAAAATTTCGCCATAACCTCCCCTGCAACGGGAGCTTCGGGATATTTCAAATAGCCTCCCATGGCCCTCACCAATCCAAAAGAAAAAGCAAAGGCCAAGCGGCTAGCCAATCGGCTCATAAAATCATCCAAACCCAATAAATTTGTAAACATGTACCTATTTGTCGGGCAAACAATTTTATTCCTCTTCTCTAGCCTCCTTTCTATGACTTGTTCACACACACACACACACACACACACACACACATATATATATATATATATATATGTACATGCATGCATTTTCAAACAATTTTCATTACAGTTCAATATTTGATTCAATTTGGCCTAAATGGTTAAAAATATCAAACAATAATCAAACAACACAACAATCAATCAATTAGTTGATTAGCTTTTCAAATTCATAATTTTGATATATATATATATACAGAAAATCATGTTTTTGATGCAAAATCACAACAATAAACCTATCTAGTTTTGGTTCTCACACCAGACTAATGGAAATATATAAATATCCCACTTTTGAAACTCGAATATAAATTTTGATGATGATCGGTCAATCATCAGAACCATCTCCGGGTGACTAAAGTGTGATTCCATATCTATCTAGTATATTAAAACCTCGAATATACGTTCATGACGCGTATACACAAAATCTTTATATATTTGATTGTCCAAATACAAAACAAATAAAATATTCAAATACGTATAATCGAATTAAATTTTCAAAACAAAACTTGTTTTCGTTTTTATTTTAAAAATAACACTCTTTCAACTCGCTCTAGGATACTACTGATCCCATCTCTAACGAGTTATACTTATTGGACATTACTAGTCCAATCTCTGATGAATTCTTTCGTTTGGTTCTAACTTATCTTGTTCTCCGAGCTCTGTAAACCAAAGCTCTGATACCACTGTAAGAACCCATAACTTACCCGTAAAGGGAAGCACCGATTGCTTTGAGGACAAGGCGAATCAGAACGCAAAAAAAAAAAGAACAATTCATTGTTTATTACAACAATTCTCATCAGAGTACAAGAATATACAGAGTATGAATAAATATTACACATTGATAAATATCAGAGATTTTAATTACATTTAAATACATAGCAGTAGAAAAATAATACAACACACAACTGAAAGAAATACACGGACACAGAGCTTTCCGAGTATCATTCCAGCCGTAAACTAGGATCTAGTGAATATAAATCTGCAAAACCAAAACTACTAGCTACCCGTGTCGAAAATAAGGGCACCCATAGTTTAGGTTAAAACAATAAACTCCAGGTCAGTCATGTGACTGGTGTGAGAACTAAAACAGTTATTAATCTTTATTTTAAAGTTAGGTAAATCAAGTGACCACGCCGTATAACACGGAACGGGTTTCCTCCCAAAAAAACCAGTGCATAAAACAAAAAACGCAATGTTAAATAAAGAAAAATGAAGCTATAAGACCCATGTCCCATCACACAATGCAACGCAAGCCGGAGGATAGGGTTTTACCTTATAATAGCCAAAGAATGCTTGAGACGCTAAATTTCATCTTTTATTGTTACTACAAGTGAAGAAAACAACTTCAATCATAAATATCAATCATAGACGGCATAAGTGCGCCCATACCACTATGTCGCCATACTAGGCTCTACAAATAAAACTGCAACGTCACGTATTGGAAATTGGATTCCATCATGAGTCAAGGCAAGGGGCAATCTCTTCCCCGTTCGAGACACTGTAGCAAATGTCTCAGGACCACACACAACGATCCTTGGAATCGGTTGGTCCGGTCCTCTCTTACTTTTGAGGATTGCCAATTTCTGAACACACGTTTCTCGGTCCTATCAGACCTATATCCGAGGTGCCTCGCATTCCAACAACCACACAGGTAAAAAGTATATAAATGTCAGAGTTGGTAGGTCACTGACATCACCCATAGATAGAAAGAAACGCCGTGTTCTCCCAACGGTCCTTATCCGGTTTTTGACTCATACCGAGGTGTGAGGCTCGTGAATTCATGCTATACACAAAACTATGCCACATAGGTCGTGCTTTGATCATCAACCACAAGAATTTTCTTTTCAACAGAAGCCTTGATCATTTGCCACTTAGGCATGCAACACAGGAAATTCATGCCATGCGATTGATATCCATCAATATATAACCTCTGAGCTCGTACGTCTCAGAGAAGGGCGTTAAGCAAGAGAATAAATTCTCCGCCGCCAAACATATATATATTTAATAGAAATCAATCACACAGAATAAAATCCAATGTCAGACACACAGTCCATTTACAAGTTCGTTCTGGGTCTGAACGAAACTGGAGGCACTTTCCTCGCATATCCGTCGATCTCCAAGTGCGCCTGAACGATCTCCAACTTATTCCCTTATCTTGGGTGTACAGCCCAATCAAGATTGTCAGGAATCAACCAAATGAAGTGAAGACCCCCGGTCTTCAACCACCGTCTTCACCTTCGACATATCGTCGAATCGGTTATTCAGAATGGGTATAAACCTGGCCTTTTTGAATAACCCGCATATATAATTAACAAGTGTTACACACACGACATATGCCTCATTCCAATTTAGAATATTCTTTTATTCAATTATTCACATTCTTAGGGAAAGGTTCCCATTAATTTTATCAAAGATAAATTCTTCTAAATTTATTCTTTAATCTTCCCTTGGATATCATTTCAAACCATTTTAAGGTTTTCCAAACTAGTCGGGATTAGCGAACCACACCAAAGTAATCATTTATTTTATTTCCCAATCCCAACCTATTCATCCCACGGAGCAAAACTAGTAATACTCCATATCTAACACCACGGTGTTATCGGTAAATATTAGTTACCATTTCACATTCAAATCTAATTAAAGATTTGACTATCGCTTTGGAGCAAAGCTGGTGATACTCCATTCTCGATCACTTTAATCTAATTAAAGATTCATTAAAACTCCACTTAGTTTTAATCTTCCCAAAAATTAATATCCTGTCTTTAACTGGGTTAATGAACCAATGTCATCTAAAACATGGTTCACGATAAACCGAAAATCACTTTCCATTGTTAATCGGGTTAAATAACAGGTGTTATTCAAAACACCGCTCACGATAAACCCCAAAAACCAGTTTAAATTCAATTCTAATTAAATACTAATTAACTGGACAATTTCACTAAATCATAATTAAAAGATTTATTCTTTTCTAAACTGGGTTCAAGAATAGTGTTATTTAATACACCATTCACGACGAACCCAAAATCCAATTTGATATTAAATACAAGGCTCTGAATAGAAAATATATCGGTTTATATTCAATATCAAATTCTGAAACCAACAAATATCATATTGGAAATAATGATATAAATATATCTTTCAAATTTCCACAACCATATCTGTATAATCATGAAATCCAACATCGAAATATTCCGAAGATAATTTCGATTCAAATCCATTCCAATTTGTATATTGGAAATTCTGATTATTTTAGAAACCATTTCAAATCTAGTTCAAAACTAGTTCATTTCAATAAAAATATATTTTTATCTTTTTTAAATATAGGATTTTTCATCCCAGTTCTTTCCAATTCATATATTATGATTTTACACAAATCATTGATATTTTTAATAATTTTATCAAGCCTATACAGTCGATTTCCAATAATGGTCGTCGAACTGCACTTACAATGACCTTTTCCAAATTTATTTGGACATAATTCCAAATCCAACCATTAGATTTCAAATTTCTAATATTCATTGGAAAGCTCTTTTCTATACGAACCCAACGTTTCCGGTTTCAGGACAATCCGATGGTCGGATCTCCCATAATGTCAATTCAAAGTCAATGGTCGAAATTCTCGAACTGCTGTAGCGCGGCGCATTCTATTCAGGCCATTTAATATATATATTATATATATATATATATATATACTTCATCGATTTCAATTCAAAACGTATTTTATAATTCGTTATAAATTCGTTTTCAAAACAATTTCAACTTTATATTCAATTTTATATCAAAATTGAATATTCCATATCATTAGTATATAAATGATAATAATTTCAAAATATTATATTTTGAAGTCACTTCCCTTTTTATATTCATTATAAAAATGGATATAATCGATATAAATACCGTTCGCGTCAAAATGGCGCATATCTAATCAACACGGCTTTATATATTTCAATAACTTCATTATTCTATTCAACAAACGAATATTTTCTTCAACACATGAGTATATATTTTTCAACACATGAATATTCTCAACACATGAGTATTGTCAACACATGACTATTTTTGTTATTTAATATATTTTATAAAATTATGATTCTATCGTTTAATTCTTAATCAGACTCCAGCCGTAAATTAGTAAGAGAATGATTCCCTAAGTATTAACCCTGAAGGCCGAAACCAACATCAGATCAATACCCAGGAAACCACTCATCTTAACTAGTTTCCAGTTAGTTTCTAATTTTATATATGATAAAGATGTGAATTTTATTGTTAAAATATTTCGTTCAACACATGATAAGTTTCAACACATGAATATTCTCAACACATGAGTATCGTCAACACATGACTATTTATTCTATTCAACACATGAATCTTTATTTTATAATATTCTTTATTTTCTAAATTGGAATGAGGCCCAATCAATTACCATATAATATTAATTATATGGTTTCCATGCAACACATGTATATAATAGCAACGATAAATAATCAACCATCATCCAAAGTGCACCACACAACTGCATAAGCATAAAATATAACTAATTAACGCTCATACAGTCTGTCAATCAAACGATCGACATACCACTAAACAATTGGGATTAGTGTACGTCAAATATCATCCTAACACCCATGTGGGGTCTCAATCCACAAACACTGAATATTATTTGTGCAGTTGGGCGACGTGTAAAATTTATCGTCCCAATCAATATCCTTCAAATGGGTGTACATAAACAAATCATCTGATTTTTAAATGAATATTTATTTATTCACATTCACGTTAAAAATTATATTTTTAACGATAAATAATTTATTTCAACACATGAATATATTTCCATTCATTCCACATCATAATCAATTGTCACCACACAACAAAATCAAACAAGTCGTCCATGGTCTGTGGATAACGTGCGTCGGGTGCTGCTAAGCACCGTCTGCATCATAGTATATAATTTTAACTAGAAAACAAGAATTAAAGTGAGAAGTTCTCACTGATTAGCTAAACCAATTCACCGCAACTCTTCATATGTAGAAAATCATCGTCGTGCTTGCCTTTTGTCACTTTCGTTGTCTGTATCCACTACATATATAAAAATCGCATCTTTATATTGTTGCTATGTATATAAAAATCACATTTTTATACTGCTACTTTATAGATAAAAAATCTATTTTTATACCGCTACTATATAGATAAAAATTCTCTTTATACCGCTACTATATAGATAAAAATTCTATCTTTATACCGCTACTATATAGATAAAAATTCTATTTTTATACCGCTACTATATAGATAAAAATTCTATCTTTATACCGCTACTATATAGATAAAAATTCTATTTTATACCGCTACAATACAGATAAAAATTCTATTTTTATACCGCTACTATATAGATAAAAATTCTATTTTTATAATGGTGTTCATATAATAAAGATCATATTTTTATCATGCTAACTTCATAATAAAAATTATATTTTTATATTCTATAGTATATAAAAATCCTAATTTTATATTCTCTATATTTTTATATTTGCTACTATATATACAAAAATCGAATTTTTTTTATCGTTACTTCATATATATAAAAATCGAATTTTTTATCGTTACCTTCAAAATGAAAATCTAATTTTTCCACAATGAAAAATCTATTTTTTCTACCATCAAAAATCAAAATTTTCTTTCATGAGAAACCATATTTTTTTTTCTATCATTAAAAATTATATCTTTTTAATGTTTAAAAATCCTAGCTTTTATATTTTAAAATACCTATCTTGCTATAATATAAAAGAAAACTGATTTTTTTAATAACTATCATATTTTAACATACAAAAAAAACTCAGATTTAGAATTGAAATTGAAAACTTACAGTAGAAACGTGAAATGGGGGATTCTTCGCGTTCGCCATAAGTGGAGGCGGCTAAGATGAACCCCGACACTGGTGGGTCCCTCAGGTGTCGGCGGCGGTCTCCGCAGTGGTGATCTTCGCGAATTAGGGGAGGAAAAGGAGGAAGGGGCGAAAGCTAGAGGGCGCCGGAGTTGGTGGGAGGTAGTGGGCAGAGGCGTCGTCGCCCGAGGGTGGGGGGGTCGCGACGGAATCTACTCAGCGATTTTTTATTTATTTATTAATCTCGATCTGAGGGAAAAAACGAGGGGGGAGGAAGAATAAAGGCGGAGGGGGTTTGACAAAGGTAATATATATTATTTTATTTAAATTTTAAAATCCAAAAAGTTATCTTTTAATTCAAATCCCAAATTGAACCCACCGACTGTCGCCTCTAGCTAATTCCCCTCATTCCGAACACAATGGGAAATGTTTCGTAAGCCAATTTGATCGTTTCGATCAATTTTCATTTAAATTAAAATTTAAATCTATATATTGAATTTGAACGCACATTTCAATTTACCGGGGCCACATACGGACTCTAAAATTTCCCAAAAAATATTTTCTGGGTTTAAATTGATGATACGGTTCTAACCAAACTAATTTCATCAAATTCCGAGACCGTTTGAAAAATGGCCATTTTCTAGTTGATTAAAATCAACTGAAACTGTTAAAACACGTTTAACTTCGCCACGCTCACATATTGATTTAGAAAATTATGAATTTTGGAATCTAGCAATAATTTGACATCCCGGATCCAAGTCGTTTCGTCGAAAACCGAGGTCGTTTGCAAAATTTCCATTTTTAAAGGCCAGAATTCCATAGCACTATTCTGAATTTTCATCTGGGCATAACTTTTGATTCCCGCTATGAAATTTTGATTTTCCAGATTTGTTGGAAAGATATTCTCAAATAGATTCTAATATTTTTGGTTTTGCTAAAATTCGGTTTATTTTGAATCCTATACATTCATTTGAAGTTTGAAATCAAATTTTCGAACAACCGTGCCATTTTCAATTCCTTTTATATTTAAAAATAAATATTTATATTCTAACGTCGATTCAAATAAATATATAGGTTCTAATTCTATTCAAAATAAATTTCTCGTCGTTATTATTTAAAATAATTAATTTTAAATATTCAAAATTCGTTAAAATTGCCAAAATAAAAATTTAAAATTGGCTCGGATTTCTGGGTTATCACAAGAAGGAGCAGGGAGAACATGCGTTTCTTTCTAGCAAGAAGTGGTGTCTAGGTTTTACAAGCCCAGATATTTTTACTTATGTGGATGATGGAAAGCGAGGTACCTTAGATTTAAGTCCTTAATGGCTCTATTTTACGCCCCATAGGGCGGGGAGATGTACTGTTCAGGCATTACTAATCCACTAACATTATTTGTGGACCAGCCCTGGCGCTCCAGGGGCAGTTGCGACTAAGTCCTGAGGCAGAGGCTAGAGTGTCTCGAATTCGGTAAGGACTATCTCTTGCCTTGGTTCATGATGGAAATCCAACTTCCAATATGACCCATACGATTTTGATTTGTAAACCTATATTTGGCGACATAGTATATGGTAGCTATGCCGTCCATGATTGATAGATTATGATTGAAATGTTTTGAAAACATATACACACTAATAATAATATCAAATCTGTTTTTATCATGTCAAGCATTTTTTACCATTATAAGGTAAAACTCTATCCTTCGGTTGGCGTTGCATTGTGTGATGGGACTTGAGTCTTATAATGGTTTCATTTTTCTAAAAAGCATTGCGTCGTTTTAACGATTTACTTTATTTCATGCACTGGCAATCCACTGGAGTAAACCCGTTCCGCGTTAGCGGCGTGGTCCTATTATTAGCCTTATTATTAAATAGGTTAATTAGATTTCTCATACCAGTCCCAGGACTGACTCGTAGTTTGTTTTACTTTGCAAACTCGGGTGCCCTCTTTTCCACACGAGCAACCTTGTATACAGGTTTAGCAGATTCATTCTGGATAGCTATGGAGCTGAAGATGGATCTTACCATTCCTATTATGTTGTTTAAATTTCATTTAGTATATTGTGTTGTAACAACCCGTAAAATGCGAGCCAGTTTGGAATTTTTATTTTGGCCATTTTAGCGAATTTTGATTATTTAAAATGAATTATTTTAAATAATAACGACGAGAAATTTATTTTGAATATAATCAAACGTATATATTATACGCGTCGTCGTTAGAATATAAATAATTATATATAATTATAAATAGAATTGAAAATGGCGCGGTAGTTCGATAATTCGATTTCAAACTTCAATTGAATGTACCGGGTGCAAAACAATCCGGATTTTAGTGAAACCAAAAATAATGGGATCTAATTGTGAATATCTTTCCAACGAATCCGAAAAATCAAGATTTCATATCGGGAATCAAAAGATATGTCCAGTTTAAAATTCTGAATAGTCGCTATGGAATTCAGGCCCTTAAAAATGGACATTTTGCAAACGACCTCGGATTTCGACGAAACCAGTTTTGTTGGATCCGCAGTGTCAAGTTATTGCTAGGTTTCAAATTTCATAATTTTTCGATTCAATATGTGAGCGTGGCAAAGGAAAACGCGTTTGACCAGTTTCAGTTGATTTTAATCGACTGGAAATTGGCCATTTTTCATACGGTCTCAGAATTCGACGAAACTAGTTTTGTTAGGACCGTATCGTCAATACGAAGCTAGAAAATATTTTTATGGAATTTATAGAGTTGTTATGTGACCCCGGTAATTTGAAATGTACGTTTAAAATTCAATATAGTGATTTAAATGTAAATTAAACGGAAACTGATTCAAACAGTCGAATCAGCTTGCGATATATATCCCATTGTGTCCGGGATGGGGGTAAAACGCTAGGGACGACAGTCGTTGGGTTCGGATGGGAGCTCGCAAGAATAAACAAAGATTTGTGGAATTAAATTATAAAAATAATAATATATTTTAATATAAATACCCCCAACCCTAATTTCCCAAATCAGAAAAGCAGACCGCCGTTGTTTTAAATCGATGGCCACTAACGCTCCAAACTTCTTCCCTCGATTTCTCTCAAATTACAAATCAAAACAGGAAATCACAAATCGCGTTCTGCTCATCTCAGCGAGCTTGTTCTTCTGTACGGCAGTGATCGGAAATGAGGCGCTCTGATGGCCGATTTCGTCCCTGATGGTGGCTGCCGTCGCACTCATTTTAAGAGGAAGGGGGGGCACCGAGTTCGGTGGTGGTGCAGGCGTTGGAAGAGGAGGTCCTGGCGATCGAAAAGGAGACGTCAGATCTTGGTCGGAGGCTTCATCTGCGGCGGGCTTTTCCAAATGAAGATGGCAATAGGTTTTGCGATTTTGCCTAACCTAGAAGAGAAAGTGACTAAGGTAAATGGCATTATTTTATTTCCAGATTGTTAAAAAAGGATTAAAAAGAGTTGATTTTTAAAAAGGATTAAAAAGAGTTGATTTTTAAAAAGGATTAAAAAGAGTTGATTTTTAAAAAGGATTAAAAAGAGTTGATTTTTAAAAAGGATTAAAAAGAGTTGATTTTTAAAAAGATTAAAAAGAGTTGATTTTTAAAAAAAGATTAAAAAGAGTTGATTTTTAAAAAAGATTAAAAAGAGTTGATTTTTAAAAAAGATTAAAAAGAGTTGATTTTTTAAAAAAAAGTTAAAACTGAATTGATTTTTTTAAAAAAGTTAAAACTGAATTGATTTTTAAAGGGTTAAAACTGAATTGATTTTTAAAAGGTTAAAACTGAATTGATTTTAAAAGGTTTTAAAAGATTTGAATTTTGAAAGGTAAAAGATTTAAACTTTAAAAAGTAAAAGAAAAGATTTGATCTTTAAAATGGAAAAGGCGGAATCTATGTTTATAAAAATGTGATTTTTTATATATTGAACTTTGAAATAAAAATTCGATTTTTATATATTGAACTTTGAAATAAAAATTCGATTTTTATATATTGAACTTTGAAATAAAAATTCGATTTTTATATATTGAACTTTGAAATAAAAATTCGATTTTTATATATTGAACTTTGAAATAAAAATTCGATTTTTATATATTGAACTTTGAAATAAAAATTCGATTTTTATATATTGAACTTTGAAATAAAAATTCGATTTTTATATATTGAACTTTGAAATAAAAATTCGATTTTTATATATTGAACTTTGAAATAAAAATTCGATTTTTATATATTGAATAGCGAAATAAAAATTCGATTTTTATATATATAGTGGCCTTGGGCAACGAAGGTGACAAAAAGGCGAAACGACGAAGACTTCTGCAAATGAAGTGCTGTGGAGCTAGGATAGCTATTGGTGAGAATTTCTCACCTTTCAATTTAATTTTTCTACTTATATATATATATACTAGGATGCAGACGGTGCTTAGTAGCACCCGACACAATCGTCCACAGACCATGGACTTGTTTGTTTGGTTGCATAGATTAGTTGAATTATTTGTTTGAATTGAATTGTTTGGTGAGATGAAATTGATTTGATTGATGTGTGAATGGCGTGGGCCTTCACTAGACCGGGGATAAGGCTAGGCCTCGTCCCGTTTCTAGTATCGTGCCGTTATGCCGCCGAAATTTTCTAAAATATGTTAGAAAAATAAAAATATCATTTTATTGAATAAATGAATTGAATAGAAATTCATAGGTTGAAATAAAATGTTTTATCGTTAAAAATATAATTTTTAACGTGAATATGAAAATAGTGAAGTGAATAAATAAATATTCATTTACAAACCAGATGGTTTGTTTATGTACACTTATTTGAATGATGTAATGACCCGCATTTTCTGAGATATATAATTAATTTATTTAATTATATAATTGGTAATTTAGAGAAGTTAATGATCGTTTAATTAAATAATATTGAATATTTAATTAATAATTATAATATAATGATATATTATAATGACGAGGTAGTCGGAAATAGTAGAATTCACAACAGAGTGTGAATTGAATAGTATACGAGATGTGATTGAGTTCGATTCGAAATATAATAACGATTATATTGAATCGACGACAGTTGAACGTATAGTTTATAATATATTTATAAACGAGCTCGAAATGGCGCTGCAGTTCGCTATTTGGCGATTTGAACTTCAACTGAATGTACAGGATTCATTTTAAGCCGGATTTCAGTGAAACAAGAAACGTGTGGAGCTGGTGGAGTATATCTTTCTAGTGGAAGAGAAAGATCGGGATTTCGTCGTGTAGATTTTGAGATATGTCCAAATCAAATTTCAGAAAAAGTCGCTGTAGAATTCCTTTATAATTTGCGACGCTTTATATACGTTATAAATGGATTTTTAGTATAAACTGAATATCGATAAATCTAAAATCTGAAATATCAAACTATAAATTCTGATATGATATTCTGGAGCTGTACGATATCATATGTGAAGATATACGATAATATTAAATTATTAATATTTAAATTTATTTAAATATATTTATATATTTAAATGGGCTACTTAGAGCTTTAAAAATAGCCACTTTTGCAAACGAAGTCGGAATTCGACGAAACCAGTTTTGTTGGATCCGCAATGTCAAATAGTTGCTAGATGTCAAGTTTCGTGATTTTTAAAGTCACCGTGTGGCCGTACGGATTTTTAGAGTGTAAAACAATCAGTATTTTGACAGTTAAAAATACACTGTGCGAGCATACGGAGTCGGAATTCGACGAAACCAGTTTCGTTGGGACCGTAATGTCGAACTCTAGTTGCATGTCCAGTTTGGTGATTTTTGGGCATCGTACGTGATTGCACGAGTGTATAACATTAATGTAAAATAACGATGAAGGAATATACTAGGAATATTCCACTTTCCTTCTATAAGTAACCCCATTCTATTTCCTTAAGACCTAAATTTCTTCCTTTATCTCCTCGTTTAGAAACCGGCCGCCACTTAGTCTTTCTGCAAACCAAACCGAGAAAAGAAATCCCCAAATAAAATCCAAACAAAAACTCTATATATCGATAGGAATATATATATGAGTTCAGCATCAAAGGAGCTTCGATCTAGTATGCTTTTTGTCAAGCTCGAGTTTAATTCTGGGATCGACATTTTTGAGCGCGAGCTAGGGTTAGTGTCGTAGGAAGTTTAAGGTTCTGAATCGCGGAATGGACGTTACTTTGTAGTTGAGGAGATCGATTGGAAGCTGTTGGAAAATTTTTGGTGAATTTCGAAGTGATTTGGGGTCGCTGTTATGTACAGCGTGAAGAGGAAAGCTGAGAGACGCAAATTCACATGAGGCCATCGAGTTTAACAAAGGGGGGATAAGGCTAAAGAGCTCGGGAAGGAGGTGAGAATGGTGAGGTCCTTACTGATTTTAGTGGAGCAAAGCGTGAGAACGTGGGAGGTGAAATCCAAGAAATGGCAAGGGGAAACAGGAGGACGGGTTTCAGAAGCTTTGACGGGGAAGAAGGGCTATTTTGGAGGGGGGTCTGATAATGTGTGGGCCGGGTTGTTGAATGGTAAAGCCCATGTAATTAATTTAAAACTTATGTTTAATTTAAATTGTATAGTAACTAGTTAACGTGATAACTTCATCATATATTATCAGAATCACGAACCGTAAATTACGTTGGGATCGTATGGACGGGAGCAACACAATGGGACTGACCGCGAGTCAATCCGAACTCGTTACAATTTATGGCAAAATAAATTGTCCGACTGAATCAAATAACGCAAACCGTTATTTAACGATAACAGTCCAATGTGAGTAAATCTCACCAACTCTAAACAGTTTATAATTTCATGTTATATTTTTAGAACTGTTAGAAATTGTCTGATTGACTGTATGTTGACCGTTTGATTGAACTGCTAGTCAGTTAGTTAAATTTCTATATTGATTCTGTTTAACAGAATATATCATATGGAACTGAAAGTGATGTTATCTATATTGTCTAACATCTGTGGATGCAGGGAAACAGGTTGGAGGAATCCGACTGGATTCCTCAACAGTTATTTTATTGTTTTTCATATATTTTAATATATGATGTGAATTATAACCTATTGTTGGTTGTGTGTGTATGGACGATATTGAACATCGTGATTTGATATGATTGAATACCATGACATACCGGAATGTTGATAAGGGAATTTTCAAAGTGATATTGAAAACAGAATATTTATAAATAGGATATTTATAAATAAGAGATATTTATAAATTTAAATATTTATAAATAAGGAATATTTATAAATTAGAATATTTATAAATAGGAGATATTTGAAAAGGAAATAAATTTAAAACATTTCTTTTTGAATGGAAAGGCCTGTGTGGCGAGTTTGGGGATTTTCCCGATACTCCCGATACAAAAGAGGTTATGGCGAATTTTCCCGGAAAGTTAAGGAGTTAGAATATTTTTTTAAGAATAAATTTGAAAATGAAACATTTGCAAACCATTTGCAAATAGAATAAAATAGAGAAAAGAAATATTTGTAAACCATTTACAAATAAAATTGAAAGGGGAATATTTAGAAAATAAATAGAGTTAATAAAAAGGGAATCGGTTTATAAAGGAAACATTATAAAAAGGAAATCATTTTTAAAGTGTAGAACCGTTATTTAAAAGTAAATCTTTTCAAATGGATAAAACGTTGTTAAAAAGGAAACCTTTATAAAGTGAATAAAGTAAATCGAATATGGTATTCGAAGTTAGTTAATCGAATATGGTATTCGAAGTTAGTTAATCGAATATAGACATTCGAAAGGAGAAATCGAATATGGTATTCGAAGTTAGTTAATCGAATATGGTATTCGAAGTTAGTTAATCAAATATAGTATTCGAAAGTTAGTTAATCGAACAAGTTATTCGAAAGGGGTTAGTCGAGTCGTGTTAGTCAAATAGAGTTAACCAGTTAGAGTTAATCAAATAGAGTTAACCAGTTAGAGTTAACCAGTTAGAGTTAATCAGTTAGAGTTAACCAGTGGAGTTGATTCGTTAGAGTTAAAACGAACTAGAGTTAATCAAATATAGTTATTTGAGACAGAATTAGTCAAACATAGTATTCAGGGTAAGTTGCCATCGTGTACGACTGTTAGCGTAATTCGCAGGGCTGTTAATAGCCTAAGGAGGTCGGATGTTTCCTGAGGGAATCAGGCGTAACCATTGTGATCGCTGCGATCTAGAGTCAAGCGAATGGAGTTAAATAGAGTTGTTGAATAGTAGTTGTTCGAATGAAGTTAAATAGACTTAGTCGAATATAGTTCATTCAAATAGAGTTGAATAGAGTTAATCGAATAGTAGTTATTCGAATAGAGTTAAATGGAGTTAAATCGAATATTAGTTATTCGATAGGAGTAAATCAAGTTGAGTTAAATAAACCAAGTTAGCCGAGCCTAGTTAATTGAATCGAATTGGTCGAACCAAGTAAGTTAAGTTAGTCGAGTTAAGTAAGTTAAGTTAAATAAATCGATATTGGTTTCATTGAAAAGAGTTATCGATTTTAGTTTGATCGAAGTGAGATTTATCGAATAAGAGTCATTCGAAAAGAGATTATCGAATATAGTTTATTCGAAAGTGAGATTTTCAAATATAAGATATTTGAAAAGGAAGAGTTATCGATTTTAGTTTGATCGAAGTGAGATTTATCGAATAAGAGTCATTCGAAAAGAGATTATCGAATATAGTTTATTCGAAAGTGAGATTTTCAAATATAAGATATTTGAAAAGGAAGAGTTATCGAATATTAGTTATTCGAAGAGAGGTTATCGAATATCGTTTATTCGAGAAAGGAGTTAATCGAATATAGGTTATTCGAAGAAGAGTTAATCAAATAGAGATTTCTCGAAGAGAGTTAATCGGCAAATTTGATTATATCGAATTCGGGAAAGTACTTATACTTTCCAGTGTTTAAATAGAGATTTATTTATTTATAAATAAATAAGTGTTAGGTTAATTATTCACTAATAAGAATAGAAGTTATAATTAAAGTTAGATAATTCAAAAGTAAGGATTATAACGTTATCGTTATAACCAATGTTTTAAATATAGAAGTGTACTAGTAAAATTGAAATCCGAGAAAGGCGTAAAGAAGTTGTTAAAGATTTAAAAGATAAACTTTGACCATTTCGAAGTTATAACGTTGTTCAGTTAAGGTCTGAGAGGTAATTATACCCCAACTTGAGTGACTTCCTGCTTAACTAAGAAATGGTAAGGTTTGATCGTAAAGGAGTTTTGGAAATGTTTTCCAAACGAGAATCAGAAATGTTTTCTGATAAAAGAAAGTAAGAATTTAGAATATAGGGAAACAGGAGATAAGTAAATAAATGAACTAAAGGGATTTATGTTAAATGATGTTTGTTCGATATAATTTCCATTTGGAAATAATATCGTTGTTTGCACACTTGTTTTTCTTTGATAGTTAACTCACCGACTATCGAAGTTTTGACCATTTTAACGTTGTTAATATGGAGAGACCGGTTGGATTATTATCCATAGAACCACTCTGTATTGGCATAAGCGTCGCGAATCATATATGCCAAAGATAATTGAAGACGGAGTAAAATGCAAGGGCTATCCTGTTTACAGAATAGTGCCTTCGGTTTGTCCAGTCCCAGGACAACTTGTATGGACGAAGGTCTGACAGAGTATATCCAATGGATCGCGTAAGTTGATCTGTTCAAACGTATTCACGTTTGGTGGCGGAGGAATTCGTTTCTCTTAGCTGTATACCCGTGTTATTTTTGGATAAGTCAATTTGTGATTTGGCGGGTATGACGATGTGACATTTCTAAGTGAATGAAGATGGATGTCTGACATAGTATTTCCAGAAAGGTCACGTACATTGATTTCTTCAACCGTACCAAGAGTGGAAGCGGAGAAGGAAACTTCTTTTAGCTGACACGTAATGTATTGTTGTAGACATCAATTAGTGATTTTCGATGGATCTGACAATGTGGCATTCGAAGTGAATCTGATGTGATGATAAAGCGTAGCTTCTAGCCTCATCAACCGGTAAATGACAGAAATCGGGCAGGCAACATGGCTAAGTCGGTCGCACCGAAGTAGGGTGTATAATCACCTATCTAGTGAATATTCATTTGTTTCTTAAATCTATCAATGCTGTCCCATATATATATACGGGAACGGTTGCTGATCCCAACCGTTGGTGATGTACATTCGATACACTCAAGCGAAATGAGTGGTCGGTCATGTGTGGCTGAGTTGCAAGATGTTCTTGTTGAACTCCAGTGTATCGTTCCTAGAGTACACTGATCGGAAGGTGATTCCATACCTTGTCATAGTTGGAAATCCATTACCCAATACGTGCTTGCGGTTTTGATTGTATACTATATATGTAGAACGTGAGATGAAAGCGTTTCTGCTAGTTGATATCTATTTGTACATAGACATTATTATAATATCAAAAGTTTTTGATATAAAGATATTTTGGATTCTCATAAGGGAAAAACCCGTTCCGTTCTACGGCGTGGTCTTATGAGATATCGTTTACTTGTCCATATACCTGTTTAAACTGTTTTACTCACACCAGTCCATGTTGCGTGCTTGAGGCATGTGTGCGCATGATAGGGGGTTCTCGCTTTTCGTTAGGTGGCGAACGGGAGACTCTTACTCCTACATGTCCCTTTGGTAGGGTTGGTTGTGAAGTCGAAAGGCTGGCCGTAAAATATGGTATTGGGGTACCTCTGTAGGCCACGGTGGGGTATTACCTTGCTGCTTTGGGGGGATGAAGGGATGGTTGAAAAGCCTACCGGATTTTCGTCGGGTCACTACAGTTGGTATCAGAGCTTATGTTTTAGTGATCGGACATAACTCTGTGGCGTAACTCAGTAGAGATGGGATTAGTAATATCCTAGATTGAGATGAGTGTATATATATACAAGAGAGCGTATATGTTATTGAATATAAAATGGTTTTATATTGTGGAGATTTATTGATTGAGTGGCTTATGAATTCTGGACGATCAGTTTGATCCACTGTATCGGAAGGAGTTACTAAACACTTGAACACGATGAACCGTCATGATATGTTTCGAAAGAGGGTAAACGAAATAGTTTACCCAACGTATATTTTGAATATATTGGATATATTGGTTGTTATTATAATCGAGTAAGATTATAAAATGAAAATGGTTATAAATAACTAATCAGAATTCATATAAGTAAAGTATATGAAGTAAGACGAATTGAATCTGAAGTTAAATCAGAATTGGAATTAAAATAAGTAAATTTTAAGTTCCTGGGAGATTTTGAACTGTTTTCAAAATAGAAGTGTTTAGAAATGATTTTTGAAAGTGAAATAGTATTGAACTCACTTCGATTACTGGAAAATAGATTCTGATGAGTGTGGCCACATCATCAGTATTCATTTTCGAGTTCCAAAGTGACGGATTACTACCAAGGGTTTTGTTCTTGAATTGTTTTGAGAAAACAAAGTGTTTAGAAATTCAAATGTTTTGAATATGTATTAGGATTTCAAATTGATTTGAAATAAACCCAGGAATTTGAAATTTGAAATTTGAATTTAACGTATGAAGTTAAATGGATTAAAATAGTGAAAGTGAATAATAAATTAGAATTTAACTTTGACTAAGTTAAATGAAATTGGATTTGATTAGAGAATAATCTGGAAGTGAATTCGACTTGGATATATGCGAATGGTTGTGTTGGAGATAATGCAAAATTTGATTTGGAGGATAACATTGGTATATGCTGAGTTGATAGCATATGGAAGTGATAGAGTTGATTTGCCCGACAAAAAGGTACCAGTTTATATTTTATATGAGTTTGGGATTTGTGAGCCGAATTGGAAAGCCGCTTGGCTGTTTGATTTTCTTTTGGGTTGAAGAAGGCCCAGAGAGGCGAGTTGGAGTTTGAGATATGGACCAGTACAAAGGAGGTGCTGGCGAAATTTTCCGAAAAGTTAAGGTGTTAGAAAATTTTCAGGATTTTTGAAAATTTAGTTAGTCAGAATGAATAAATATTTTAGTCGATATTAATTGGTTCAGTTGAAATCAGAAATAAGGGGTAAACAAATCTTAGGAATTCCAATAGATAGGGTCGTCCTTTAACTTAGCAATTTCGAGGACGAAATTATTTTAAGTAGGCAAGAATGTAATGACCCGCATTTTCTGAGATATATAATTAATTTATTTAATTATATAATTGGTAATT
Organism: Allium sativum; assembly: GCA_030737875.1. NCBI lineage: Eukaryota > Viridiplantae > Streptophyta > Magnoliopsida > Asparagales > Amaryllidaceae > Allium > Allium sativum. The sequence goes on from CM060925.1 coordinate 44,426,556, forward strand.
TAGAGAAGTTAATGATCGTTTAATTAAATAATATTGAATATTTAATTAATAATTATAATATAATGATATATTATAATGTCGAGGTAGTCGGAAATAGTAGAATTCACAACAGAGTGTGAATTGAATAGTATACGAGATGTGATTGAGTTCGATTCGAAATATAATAACGATTATATTGAATCGACGACAGTTGAACGTATAGTTTATAATATATTTATAAACGAGCTCGAAATGGCGCTGCAGTTCGCTATTTGGCGATTTGAACTTCAACTGAATGTACAGGATTCATTTTAAGCCGGATTTCAGTGAAACAAGAAACGTGTGGAGCTGGTGGAGTATATCTTTCTAGTGGAAGAGAAAGATCGGGATTTCGTCGTGTAGATTTTGAGATATGTCCAAATCAAATTTCAGAAAAAGTCACTGTAGAATTCCTTTATAATTTGCGACGCTTTATATACGTTATAAATGGATTTTTAGTATAAACTGAATATCGATAAATCTAAAATCTGAAATATCAAACTATAAATTCTGATATGATATTCTGGAGCTGTACGATATCATATGTGAAGATATACGATAATATTAAATTATTAATATTTAAATTTATTTAAATATATTTATATATTTAAATGGGCTACTTAGAGCTTTAAAAATAGCCACTTTTGCAAACGAAGTCGGAATTCGACGAAACCAGTTTTGTTGGATCCGCAATGTCAAATAGTTGCTAGATGTCAAGTTTCGTGATTTTTAAAGTCACCGTGTGGCCGTACGGATTTTTAGAGTGTAAAACAATCAGTATTTTGACAGTTAAAAATACACTGTGCGAGCATACGGAGTCGGAATTCGACGAAACCAGTTTCGTTGGGACCGTAATGTCGAACTCTAGTTGCATGTCCAGTTTGGTGATTTTTGGGCATCGTACGTGATTGCACGAGTGTATAACATTAATGTAAAATAACGATGAAGGAATATACTAGGAATATTCCACTTTCCTTCTATAAGTAACCCCATTCTATTTCCTTAAGACCTAAATTTCTTCCTTTATCTCCTCGTTTAGAAACCGGCCGCCACTTAGTCTTTCTGCAAACCAAACCGAGAAAAGAAATCCCCAAATAAAATCCAAACAAAAACTCTATATATCGATAGGAATATATATATGAGTTCAGCATCAAAGGAGCTTCGATCTAGTATGCTTTTTGTCAAGCTCGAGTTTAATTCTGGGATCGACATTTTTGAGCGCGAGCTAGGGTTAGTGTCGTAGGAAGTTTAAGGTTCTGAATCGCGGAATGGACGTTACTTTGTAGTTGAGGAGATCGATTGGAAGCTGTTGGAAAATTTTTGGTGAATTTCGAAGTGATTTGGGGTCGCTGTTATGTACAGCGTGAAGAGGAAAGCTGAGAGACGCAAATTCACATGAGGCCATCGAGTTTAACAAAGGGGGGATAAGGCTAAAGAGCTCGGGAAGGAGGTGAGAATGGTGAGGTCCTTACTGATTTTTGTGGAGCAAAGCGTGAGAACGTGGGAGGTGAAATCCAAGAAATGGCAAGGGGAAACAGGAGGACGGGTTTCAGAAGCTTTGACGGGGAAGAAGGGCTATTTTGGAGGGGGGTCTGATAATGTGTGGGCCGGGTTGTTGAATGGTAAAGCCCATGTAATTAATTTAAAACTTATGTTTAATTTAAATTGTATAGTAACTAGTTAACGTGATAACTTCATCATATATTATCAGAATCACGAACCGTAAATTACGTTGGGATCGTATGGACGGGAGCAACACAATGGGACTGACCGCGAGTCAATCCGAACTCGTTACAATTTATGGCAAAATAAATTGTCCGACTGAATCAAATAACGCAAACCGTTATTTAACGATAACAGTCCAATGTGAGTAAATCTCACCAACTCTAAACAGTTTATAATTTCATGTTATATTTTTAGAACTGTTAGAAATTGTCTGATTGACTGTATGTTGACCGTTTGATTGAACTGCTAGTCAGTTAGTTAAATTTCTATATTGATTCTGTTTAACAGAATATATCATATGGAACTGAAAGTGATGTTATCTATATTGTCTAACATCTGTGGATGCAGGGAAACAGGTTGGAGGAATCCGACTGGATTCCTCAACAGTTATTTTATTGTTTTTCATATATTTTAATATATGATGTGAATTATAACCTATTGTTGGTTGTGTGTGTATGGACGATATTGAACATCGTGATTTGATATGATTGAATACCATGACATACCGGAATGTTGATAAGGGAATTTTCAAAGTGATATTGAAAACAGAATATTTATAAATAGGATATTTATAAATAAGAGATATTTATAAATTTAAATATTTATAAATAAGGAATATTTATAAATTAGAATATTTATAAATAGGAGATATTTGAAAAGGAAATAAATTTAAAACATTTCTTTTTGAATGGAAAGGCCTGTGTGGCGAGTTTGGGGATTTTCCCGATACTCCCGATACAAAAGAGGTTATGGCGAATTTTCCCGGAAAGTTAAGGAGTTAGAATATTTTTTTAAGAATAAATTTGAAAATGAAACATTTGCAAACCATTTGCAAATAGAATAAAATAGAGAAAAGAAATATTTGTAAACCATTTACAAATAAAATTGAAAGGGGAATATTTAGAAAATAAATAGAGTTAATAAAAAGGGAATCGGTTTATAAAGGAAACATTATAAAAAGGAAATCATTTTTAAAGTGTAGAACCGTTATTTAAAAGTAAATCTTTTCAAATGGATAAAACGTTGTTAAAAAGGAAACCTTTATAAAGTGAATAAAGTAAATCGAATATGGTATTCGAAGTTAGTTAATCGAATATGGTATTCGAAGTTAGTTAATCGAATATAGACATTCGAAAGGAGAAATCGAATATGGTATTCGAAGTTAGTTAATCGAATATGGTATTCGAAGTTAGTTAATCAAATATAGTATTCGAAAGTTAGTTAATCGAACAAGTTATTCGAAAGGGGTTAGTCGAGTCGTGTTAGTCAAATAGAGTTAACCAGTTAGAGTTAATCAAATAGAGTTAACCAGTTAGAGTTAACCAGTTAGAGTTAATCAGTTAGAGTTAACCAGTGGAGTTGATTCGTTAGAGTTAAAACGAACTAGAGTTAATCAAATATAGTTATTTGAGACAGAATTAGTCAAACATAGTATTCAGGGTAAGTTGCCATCGTGTACGACTGTTAGCGTAATTCGCAGGGCTGTTAATAGCCTAAGGAGGTCGGATGTTTCCTGAGGGAATCAGGCGTAACCATTGTGATCGCTGCGATCTAGAGTCAAGCGAATGGAGTTAAATAGAGTTGTTGAATAGTAGTTGTTCGAATGAAGTTAAATAGACTTAGTCGAATATAGTTCATTCAAATAGAGTTGAATAGAGTTAATCGAATAGTAGTTATTCGAATAGAGTTAAATGGAGTTAAATCGAATATTAGTTATTCGATAGGAGTAAATCAAGTTGAGTTAAATAAACCAAGTTAGCCGAGCCTAGTTAATTGAATCGAATTGGTCGAACCAAGTAAGTTAAGTTAGTCGAGTTAAGTAAGTTAAGTTAAATAAATCGATATTGGTTTCATTGAAAAGAGTTATCGATTTTAGTTTGATCGAAGTGAGATTTATCGAATAAGAGTCATTCGAAAAGAGATTATCGAATATAGTTTATTCGAAAGTGAGATTTTCAAATATAAGATATTTGAAAAGGAAGAGTTATCGATTTTAGTTTGATCGAAGTGAGATTTATCGAATAAGAGTCATTCGAAAAGAGATTATCGAATATAGTTTATTCGAAAGTGAGATTTTCAAATATAAGATATTTGAAAAGGAAGAGTTATCGAATATTAGTTATTCGAAGAGAGGTTATCGAATATCGTTTATTCGAGAAAGGAGTTAATCGAATATAGGTTATTCGAAGAAGAGTTAATCAAATAGAGATTTCTCGAAGAGAGTTAATCGGCAAATTTGATTATATCGAATTCGGGAAAGTACTTATACTTTCCAGTGTTTAAATAGAGATTTATTTATTTATAAATAAATAAGTGTTAGGTTAATTATTCACTAATAAGAATAGAAGTTATAATTAAAGTTAGATAATTCAAAAGTAAGGATTATAACGTTATCGTTATAACCAATGTTTTAAATATAGAAGTGTACTAGTAAAATTGAAATCCGAGAAAGGCGTAAAGAAGTTGTTAAAGATTTAAAAGATAAACTTTGACCATTTCGAAGTTATAACGTTGTTCAGTTAAGGTCTGAGAGGTAATTATACCCCAACTTGAGTGACTTCCTGCTTAACTAAGAAATGGTAAGGTTTGATCGTAAAGGAGTTTTGGAAATGTTTTCCAAACGAGAATCAGAAATGTTTTCTGATAAAAGAAAGTAAGAATTTAGAATATAGGGAAACAGGAGATAAGTAAATAAATGAACTAAAGGGATTTATGTTAAATGATGTTTGTTCGATATAATTTCCATTTGGAAATAATATCGTTGTTTGCACACTTGTTTTTCTTTGATAGTTAACTCACCGACTATCGAAGTTTTGACCATTTTAACGTTGTTAATATGGAGAGACCGGTTGGATTATTATCCATAGAACCACTCTGTATTGGCATAAGCGTCGCGAATCATATATGCCAAAGATAATTGAAGACGGAGTAAAATGCAAGGGCTATCCTGTTTACAGAATAGTGCCTTCGGTTTGTCCAGTCCCAGGACAACTTGTATGGACGAAGGTCTGACAGAGTATATCCAATGGATCGCGTAAGTTGATCTGTTCAAACGTATTCACGTTTGGTGGCGGAGGAATTCGTTTCTCTTAGCTGTATACCCGTGTTATTTTTGGATAAGTCAATTTGTGATTTGGCGGGTATGACGATGTGACATTTCTAAGTGAATGAAGATGGATGTCTGACATAGTATTTCCAGAAAGGTCACGTACATTGATTTCTTCAACCGTACCAAGAGTGGAAGCGGAGAAGGAAACTTCTTTTAGCTGACACGTAATGTATTGTTGTAGACATCAATTAGTGATTTTCGATGGATCTGACAATGTGGCATTCGAAGTGAATCTGATGTGATGATAAAGCGTAGCTTCTAGCCTCATCAACCGGTAAATGACAGAAATCGGGCAGGCAACATGGCTAAGTCGGTCGCACCGAAGTAGGGTGTATAATCACCTATCTAGTGAATATTCATTTGTTTCTTAAATCTATCAATGCTGTCCCATATATATATACGGGAACGGTTGCTGATCCCAACCGTTGGTGATGTACATTCGATACACTCAAGCGAAATGAGTGGTCGGTCATGTGTGGCTGAGTTGCAAGATGTTCTTGTTGAACTCCAGTGTATCGTTCCTAGAGTACACTGATCGGAAGGTGATTCCATACCTTGTCATAGTTGGAAATCCATTACCCAATACGTGCTTGCGGTTTTGATTGTATACTATATATGTAGAACGTGAGATGAAAGCGTTTCTGCTAGTTGATATCTATTTGTACATAGACATTATTATAATATCAAAAGTTTTTGATATAAAGATATTTTGGATTCTCATAAGGGAAAAACCCGTTCCGTTCTACGGCGTGGTCTTATGAGATATCGTTTACTTGTCCATATACCTGTTTAAACTGTTTTACTCATACCAGTCCCATGACTGACCCGGAGTTTATTTGTTTTGTTTTCCCTAAACTCTTGGGTGCCTAATTTTGTACGGGCAGTCAAGTAGTCAGGAATTTACAGATATACTGGAAGAGCGTGGAGCAGGAGGCTTCAAGATCATATAGCTATAGTTATTTCCGCTGTGTTGTAAGTGCTGTACTCTGATAAGTGCTATTGTATACATAACTGTTATATTTCAAAGTTATGTTATCTATTATATGTTATTCATTCCGCTGTGAGGTTCGTGTTACTCTGATGTTATGTTCTTCTTCTTCTTCTATTCTAAGTTTCTATCATATCTATCCTCACCCTCTGTCTTCTTTCTATTAGTTTCTTGAATTTCCAGTGCGATTTGGGTTGGACTTGTGTTATTTAGTCAGCTCAAATTCCCCCGGATTTTCGGGTCACTACAAATGACATTGATTGGGACGATAAATTTTACACATCGCCCAACTGCACAACTAAAATCTGTGTTTGATTGTTTGAAACCCCACACGGGTGTTGGGATGAAATTTGAAGTTCACTCATCCTGATTGATTAAATATGTCGATCGATTGATTGACAGGCTGTTATAAGCGTTAGATATCTATATTTGATGCTTATACAGTGTAGTGCACTTTGGTTGATGGTTGATTATTTTTCAATGCTATTATACATGTGTTGTATGAAAATCCATATAATAACTTTATATGGTAATTGATTGGGCCTCATTCCAGTTTTAAAATAGAAATATTCGAAATAGAAATATTTGAAATAGAAATATTCGAAATGGAATATTTGAAAATATCAATATATGAAGCCGTGTTGATTAGGTTGACGCCATTTTGACGTGAATGATATTTATATCGATTTTATTCATTTTAAAATGAATATAGAAAGTGATTTCGAAATGAATTGAATTGAAAACGATTATGAATTGAATTGAAAACGATTTCGAAATGAATTGAATTGAAAACGATTTCGAAATGAATTGAATTGAAAACGATTTTGAATTGAATTGAAAACGATTTTGAATTGAATTGAAAACGATTTTGAATTGAATTGAAAACGATTTCGAAATGAATTGAATTGAAAACGATTTCGAAATGAATTGAATTGAAAACGATTTCGAAATGAATTGAATTGAAAACGATTTCGAAATGAATTGAATTGAAAACGATTTCGAAATGAATTGAATTGAAAACGATTTCGAAATGAATTGAATTGAAAACGATTTCGAAATGAATTGAATTGAAAACGATTTCGAAATGAATTGAATTGAAAACGATTTCGAAATGAAGTGAATTGAAAACGAATACAAATTGAATTTGAAATTTGAATTGAATAGAAATGAATTTTAAAACGAATCTATAAAGAAGAATTCAATTTTGCTTTGAATTGAAATGGAAGTTGAAATAGATTTTGAAACGAATTCAAAACTATTTATATAATTCGTTTTAAATAGAAATCGACGAAATATATATTATATATATTATATATATAATACAATGGCCTGAATAGAACGCGCCGCGCCGCGGCAGTTCGCGAATTTCGACCATTGATTTCAAACGGACATTACGAGAGATCCGACCGTCGGATTCTCCTAAAACCGGAACCGTTGGGTTCGTATCGAAAAGAGCTTTCTAGCAAATGTTAGAAATTTGAAATCTAACGGTTGGATTTGGAATTATGTCCAAATCAAATTTGAAAAAGGTCGCTATAAGTGCAGTTCGATGGCCATTGGTGGAAATCGACTGTACGGGCCTTGATAAAATTATTAAAAATAGTAATAATTTGTGTAAAATCATAAGAAATGATTTGTGAAGAATTGGGGTGAAAAACTCCATATTTGAAAAGATAAAAATAGATTTTTATCGAAATGAACTAGTTTTGAACTAGAATTATAATTCTATTTATTTTTAAATAAATAAATTGAATTTGAAATGGTTTTGAAAATAACCAAAATTTCCAATGATTGCATTGGAGTGGATTTGAATCGAAATTGTCTTCGGAATATTTCGATGTTGGAATTCGTGATATTACAGGTGTTGTCATGGAAATTTGAAAGATATATATTTGTATCGTTATTTCCAATACGACATTTGTTAGTCGTAGAATTCGATATTGAATATAAGCCGATATATTTTCTATTCAGAGCCTTGTATTGAATATCGAATGTGATTTGGGTTTGTCGTGAATGGTGTCTTCACTAACACTGTTCTTGAACCCAGTTGAGAAAAGATTAAATCTTTTTATTTAGATTTAATGAAGTGTACCAATTAAATGATATTTAATTGGAATTGAATTGGTATTGATTTTTGGGTTTATCGTGAACAGTGTTTTAAATAACACTTGTTCTTTAACCCGATAATTAATGGAATGTGATTTTGGGTTTATCGTGAATCGTGTTTTAAATGACACTGATTCTTTAACCCAGATAATGATTAAAACTAAGTGGAGTTTTAATGAATCTTTTAATTAGATTGAAAAGATCGAGAATGGAGTATCACCAGTTTTGCTCCAGGCGATAGTTAAATCTTTAATTAGATTTGAACGTGAAATTTAGAAACTAACTGTCGGTTAGCCAAGCAGAATGGTTTTCTGGATATTGATCTGATGTTGGTTTCGGCCTTCGGGGTTAATATTTGGGGAATTATTCTCTTGATTAATTTACGGTTAGTGACTAATGAATTGGAATGAGGCGTATGTTGTGTTTGTGTAACACTTATTTAAAATATACGCGAGTTATTCAGAAAGACCGGGTTCATCCCATTCTGAATAACTGATACGACGATAAGTCGAAGATGAAGACGATGGTCGAAGACCGGAGGTCTTCACGTCGTTTGGGTGATAACTGATGATCTTGATTGGGCTGTACACCCAAGAAGATGGAAACAGTTAGTGATCGTCCAGACGTACTTGGAGATCGATGGATATGCGGGGTACTAGGTGCCTCCGGTTTCGTTCAGCCCCAGAACGGACTTGTAAATGGACTGGGTGTCTGACATTGGATTTTAGTCTGTGTGATTGATTTCTATTAAATATATATCTGTTTGGCGGCGGAGAATTTATTCTCTTGCTTAACGCCCTTCTCTGAGACGTACGAGCTCAGGGGTTATATATTGATGGATATCAAACGCATGGAGTGAATTGCCTGTGTGGCACGCCTAAGTGGCAATTGATCAAGGCTTCTGTTGAAAAGCAAAGTCTTGTGGTGATGATCAAAGCACAGCCTGTGTGGCACAGCTTTGTGTAACGTGAATTCGCGAGTTTCACACCCGGTATGAACCAAAAACGGGAGACGGACCTCAGGGAGGGCATGCGTTTCTTTCTAGCTAGAAGTGGCGTCAGTGGTTTTACACGCCCTGACGAGTTTGACTTATGTGGTTGTTGCTGTTGCGAGGCGCCTCGGTTATATCGGTTTCGGCCGATGCATTCTGGTCGGCAGACGGACCAGACTTACACCCCATAGGGTGGGGAGACGCATGTCCAGGGTTTAAGTTTAATCCACATCGGTGGACCGGCCCTGACGATCCAAGGGCCCACCTGAGTCTGGGTCCTGAGGGGCGGGCTAGAGCGTCTCGAATCGGTTGAGGACTATCTTTTGCCTCGGTTCATAGACGGAAATCCAATTTCCAAATACGTGACATTTGCGGTTTTAATTGTAAAACTAGTATGGCGACATGATATATGGTACCCATGCCGCCTATGATTGATACTTATGATTTGAAGTTGTTTTATACACTATGCACTTATAATAGTATCAAATGATTTGTTTTAAACGTATCAAGCATTCTTTGGCTGTTATAAGGGAAAACCCTATTCCCCGGCTTGCGTTGCATTGTGTGATAGGACCTGGGTCTTATAACAGCTTCATTTTCTCTTTATTTAGCATTGCGCTGTTTGTTTTATACACTGGTATTCTTGGGAGGAAACCCGTTCCGTGTTATACGGCGTGGTCCCTTGATTTACCTCACTTGAAAATAAAGATTAATAACTGTTTTAGTTCTCACACCAGTCCCATGACTGACCTGGAGTTTATTGTTTTAACCTAAACTCTGGGTGCCCCTATTTTGACACGGGCAGCTAGTAGTTTTGGTTTTGCAGATTTATATTCACAGGATCCTGGTTTACAGCTGGAACGATATCCGGAAAGCTTTGTATCCGTATATCTACTTCTAGCTGTGTATCGTATTATTTTCCGCTGCTATGTATTTAAATGTAATTTAAATCTCTGATATTTCTGTGTAATATTCATTTAAACTCTGTATATTCTTGTAATCTGATGCATTGTTGTAATATACAATGAAATGTTCTTCCGTATGCGTTCTGCTGTGGTTTGTTCTCGAACTATCCGACGCTTTCCTTTACGGGGAAGTTACGGGTCTTTACACGTGGTATCAGAGCTTTGGTTTACAAAGCTCAGAGAACAAGGCACATTAGAACCATACGAAAGAATTCATCAGATATTGGATTAGTAATATCCAACGAGAATGACTCGTTAGAGATGGGATCAGTAGTATCCTAGAACGAGTGTGAAGAGTATAATTTTGAAAGTGAAAACAATTTTGTTTTGAAAATTTAAATCAACTATTCGTATTTGATTAATTATTTTATATTGATTTTGGACAATTCAGTATATAAAGAATTTGCATATACGCCTTGCAAACGTATATTCAAAGTTTTAATATATTGAATAGATATAGCATCGCACTCAAGTCGCCCGAAGATGATATTGATGATAGCGATCGCATCATCAACATTTATGTTCGAGTTTCGAAGGTATGATTTTCTATATATTTCCATTAGACTGGTGTGAGAACCAAAACTAATATAACTAGAATTCATTGTTGTGATTTGGCATCAAAACATGATTTTCTTTATATGTATCAAAAGTTATGAATTTGAAACTCTAATTCACTAATTGATTGATGTTTTGGTTGTTTGTTTATTGGTTTGCTAATTCTTAGCTATTATGCCTAATTGAATCAAATATTGAATTGTATTGAAAATTGGTTGCATCTGCTTGCATATACATATATAACATTGAACAGGTCATAGCAAGGAGGCTAGAGCCAGAGAATAAAATTTGTTTGCCCGACAAATAGGTACATGTTTACTACATAATTTACTGTTTTGTTTAGGTGATGATGATTTTGTGAGCCTATTGGCTAGCCGCTTGGCTTTTTCTTTTTCTTTTTGAGATCTGAAGGACCGGGGAAGCTATTTGAAATTCCCCGATGCTCCCGGTGCAGGGGAGGTTATGGCGAAATTTTTCAAAAATTTAGGGTGTTAGCCAAATTTTTGAAATTTTGAAAATTCTCAGAAACTGAAAAGTTGGAGAACGGAAGCCTGATCGATCATGGAGTTCAATAATCAAACCACTTTCGACTTTGTTCCTTTTCGGGGACGAAAAGTTTTAAGTGGGGGAGATTGTAACAACCCGTAAAATGCGAGCCAGTTTGGAATTTTTATTTTGGCCATTTTAGCGAATTTTGATTATTTAAAATGAATTATTTTAAATAATAACAACGATAAATTTATTTTGAATATAATCAAACGTATATATTATACGCGTCGTCGTTAGAATATAAATAATTATATATAATTATAAATAGAATTGAAAATGGCGCGGTAGTTCGATAATTCGATTTCAAACTTCAATTGAATGTACCGGGTGCAAAACAATCCGGATTTTAGTGAAACCAAAAATAATGGGATCTAATTGTGAATATCTTTCCAACGAATCTGAAAAATCAAGATTTCATATCGGGAATCAAAAGATATGTCCAGTTGAAAATTCTGAATAGTCGCTATGGAATTCAGGCCCTTAAAAATGGACATTTTGCAAACGACCTCGGATTTCGACGAAACCAGTTTTGTTGGATCCGCAGTGTCAAGTTATTGCTAGGTTTCAAATTTCATAATTTTTCGATTCAATATGTGAGCGTGGCAAAGGAAAACGCGTTTGACCAGTTTCAGTTGATTTTAATCGACTGGAAATTGGCCATTTTTCATACGGTCTCAGAATTCGACGAAACTAGTTTTGTTAGGACCGTATCGTCAATACGAAGCTAGAAAATATTTTTATGGAATTTATAGAGTTGTTATGTGACCCCGGTAATTTGAAATGTACGTTTAAAATTCAATATAGTGATTTAAATGTAAATTAAACGGAAACTGATTCAAACAGTCGAATCAGCTTGCGATATATATCCCATTGTGTCCGGGATGGGGGTAAAACGCTAGGGACGACAGTCGTTGGGTTCGGATGGGAGCTCGCAAGAATAAACAAAGATTTGTGGAATTAAATTATAAAAATAATAATATATTTTAATATAAATACCCCCAACCCTAATTTCCCAAATCAGAAAAGCAGACCGCCGTTGTTTTAAATCGATGGCCACTAACGCTCCAAACTTCTTCCCTCGATTTCTCTCAAATTACAAATCAAAACAGGAAATCACAAATCGCGTTCTGCTCATCTCAGCGAGCTTGTTCTTCTGTACGGCAGTGATCGGAAATGAGGCGCTCTGATGGCCGATTTCGTCCCTGATGGTGGCTGCCGTCGCACTCATTTTAAGAGGAAGGGGGGGCCACCGAGTTCGGTGGTGGTGCAGGCGTTGGAAGAGGAGGTCCTGGCGATCGAAAAGGAGACGTCAGATCTTGGTCGGAGGCTTCATCTGCGGCGGGCTTTTCCAAATGAAGATGGCAATGGGTTTTGCGATTTTGCCTAACCTAGAAGAGAAAGTGACTAAGGTAAATGGCATTATTTTATTTCCAGATTGTTAAAAAAGGATTAAAAAGAGTTGATTTTTAAAAAGGATTAAAAAGAGTTGATTTTTAAAAAGGATTAAAAAGAGTTGATTTTTAAAAAGGATTAAAAAGAGTTGATTTTTAAAAAGATTAAAAAGAGTTGATTTTTAAAAAAAGATTAAAAAGAGTTGATTTTTTAAAAAAGATTAAAAAGAGTTGATTTTTAAAAAAGATTAAAAAGAGTTGATTTTTTTAAAAAAAGTTAAAACTGAATTGATTTTTTTAAAAAAGTTAAAACTGAATTGATTTTTAAAGGGTTAAAACTGAATTGATTTTTAAAAGGTTAAAACTGAATTGATTTTAAAAGGTTTTAAAAGATTTGAATTTTGAAAGGTAAAAGATTTAAACTTTAAAAAGTAAAAGAAAAGATTTGATCTTTAAAATGGAAAAGGCGGAATCTATGTTTATAAAAATGTGATTTTTTATATATTGAACTTTGAAATAAAAATTCGATTTTTATATATTGAACTTTGAAATAAAAATTCGATTTTTATATATTGAACTTTGAAATAAAAATTCGATTTTTATATATTGAACTTTGAAATAAAAATTCGATTTTTATATATTGAACTTTGAAATAAAAATTCGATTTTTATATATTGAACTTTGAAATAAAAATTCGATTTTTATATATTGAACTTTGAAATAAAAATTCGATTTTTATATATTGAACTTTGAAATAAAAATTCGATTTTTATATATTGAACTTTGAAATAAAAATTCGATTTTTATATATTGAATAGCGAAATAAAAATTCGATTTTTATATATATAGTGGCCTTGGGCAACGAAGGTGACAAAAAGGTGAAACGACGAAGACTTCTGCAAATGAAGTGCTGTGGAGCTAGGATAGCTATTGGTGAGAATTTCTCACCTTTCAATTTAATTTTTCTACTTATATATATATATACTAGGATGCAGACGGTGCTTAGTAGCACCCGACACAATCGTCCACAGACCATGGACTTGTTTGTTTGGTTGCATAGATTAGTTGAATTATTTGTTTGAATTGAATTGTTTGGTGAGATGAAATTGATTTGATTGATGTGTGAATGGCGTGGGCCTTCACTAGACCGGGGATAAGGCTAGGCCTCGTCCCGTTTCTAGTATCGTGCCGTTATGCCGCCGAAATTTTCTAAAATATGTTAGAAAAATAAAAATATCATTTTATTGAATAAATGAATTGAATAGAAATTCATAGGTTGAAATAAAATGTTTTATCGTTAAAAATATAATTTTTAACGTGAATATGAAAATAGTGAAGTGAATAAATAAATATTCATTTACAAACCAGATGGTTTGTTTATGTACACTTATTTGAATGACATTGATTGGGACGATAAATTTTACACATCGCCCAACTGCACAACTAAAATCTGTGTTTGATTGTTTGAAACCCCACACGGGTGTTGGGATGAAATTTGAAGTTCACTCATCCTGATTGATTAAATATGTCGATCGATTGATTGACAGGCTGTTATAAGCGTTAGATATCTATATTTGATGCTTATACAGTGTAGTGCACTTTGGTTGATGGTTGATTATTTTTCAATGCTATTATACATGTGTTGTATGAAAATCCATATAATAACTTTATATGGTAATTGATTGGGCCTCATTCCAGTTTTAAAATAGAAATATTCGAAATAGAAATATTTGAAATAGAAATATTCGAAATGGAATATTTGAAAATATCAATATATGAAGCCGTGTTGATTAGGTTGACGCCATTTTGACGTGAACGATATTTATATCGATTTTATTCATTTTAAAATGAATATAGAAAGTGATTTCGAAATGAATTAAATTGAAAACGATTATGAATTGAATTGAAAACGATTTCGAAATGAATTGAATTGAAAACGATTTCGAAATGAATTGAACTGAAAACGATTTTGAATTGAATTGAAAACGATTTTGAATTGAATTGAAAACGATTTTGAATTGAATTGAAAACGATTTCGAAATGAATTGAATTGAAAACGATTTCGAAATGAATTGAATTGAAAACGATTTCGAAATGAATTGAATTGAAAACGATTTCGAAATGAATTGAATTGAAAACGATTTCGAAATGAATTGAATTGAAAACGATTTCGAAATGAATTGAATTGAAAACGATTTCGAAATGAATTGAATTGAAAACGATTTCGAAATGAATTGAATTGAAAACGATTTCGAAATGAATTGAATTGAAAACGATTTCGAAATGAAGTGAATTGAAAACGAATACAAATTGAATTTGAAATTTGAATTGAATAGAAATGAATTTTAAAACGAATCTATAAAGAAGAATTCAATTTTGCTTTGAATTGAAATGGAAGTTGAAATAGATTTTGAAACGAATTCAAAACTATTTATATAATTCGTTTTAAATAGAAATCGACGAAATATATATTATATATATTATATATATAATACAATGGCCTGAATAGAACGCGCCGCGCCGCGGCAGTTCGCGAATTTCGACCATTGATTTCAAACGGACATTATGGGAGATCCGACCGTCGGATTCTCCTAAAACCGGAACCGTTGGGTTCGTATCGAAAAGAGCTTTCTAGTGAATATTAGAAATTTGAAATCTAACGGTTGGATTTGGAATTATGTCCAAATCAAATTTAAAAAAGGTCGCTATAAGTGCAGTTCGATGGCCATTGGTGGAAATCGACTGTACGGGCCTTGATAAAATTATTAAAAATAGTAATAATTTGTGTAAAATCATAAGAAATGATTTGTGAAGAATTGGGGTGAAAAACTCCATATTTGAAAAGATAAAAATAGATTTTTATCGAAATGAACTAGTTTTGAACTAGAATTATAATTCTATTTATTTTTAAATAAATAAATTGAATTTGAAATGGTTTTGAAAATAACCAAAATTTCCAATGATTGCATTGGAGTGGATTTGAATCGAAATTGTCTTCGGAATATTTCGATGTTGGAATTCGTGATATTACAGGTGTTGTTATGGAAATTTGAAAGATATATATTTGTATCGTTATTTCCAATACGACATTTGTTAGTCGTAGAATTCGATATTGAATATAAGCCGATATATTTTCTATTCAGAGCCTTGTATTGAATATCGAATGTGATTTGGGTTTGTCGTGAATGGTGTCTTCACTAACACTGTTCTTGAACCCAGTTGAGAAAAGATTAAATCTTTTTATTTAGATTTAATGAAGTGTACCAATTAAATGATATTTAATTGGAATTGAATTGGTATTGATTTTTGGGTTTATCGTGAACAGTGTTTTAAATAACACTTGTTCTTTAACCCGATAATTAATGGAATGTGATTTTGGGTTTATCGTGAATCGTGTTTTAAATGACACTGATTCTTTAACCCAGATAATGATTAAAACTAAGTGGAGTTTTAATGAATCTTTTAATTAGATTGAAAAGATCGAGAATGGAGTATCACCAGTTTTGCTCCAGGCGATAGTTAAATCTTTAATTAGATTTGAACGTGAAATTTAGAAACTAACTGTCGGTTAGCCAAGCAGAATGGTTTTCTGGATATTGATCTGATGTTGGTTTCGGCCTTCGGGGTTAATATTTGGGGAATTATTCTCTTGATTAATTTACGGTTAGTGACTAATGAATTGGAATGAGGCGTATGTTGTGTTTGTGTAACACTTATTTAAAATATACGCGAGTTATTCAGAAAGACCGGGTTCATCCCATTCTGAATAACTGATACGACGATAAGTCGAAGATGAAGACGATGGTCGAAGACCGGAGGTCTTCACGTCATTTGGGTGATAACTGATGATCTTGATTGGGCTGTACACCCAAGAAGATGGAAACAGTTAGTGATCGTCCAGACGTACTTGGAGATCGATGGATATGCGGGGTACTAGGTGCCTCCGGTTTCGTTCAGCCCCAGAACGGACTTGTAAATGGACTGGGTGTCTGACATTGGATTTTAGTCTGTGTGATTGATTTCTATTAAATATATATCTGTTTGGCGGCGGAGAATTTATTCTCTTGCTTAACGCCCTTCTCTGAGACGTACGAGCTCAGGGGTTATATATTGATGGATATCAAACGCATGGAGTGAATTGCCTGTGTGGCACGCCTAAGTGGCAATTGATCAAGGCTTCTGTTGAAAAGCAAAGTCTTGTGGTGATGATCAAAGCACAGCCTGTGTGGCACAGCTTTGTGTAACGTGAATTCGCGAGTTTCACACCCGGTATGAACCAAAAACGGGAGACGGACCTCAGGGAGGGCATGCGTTTCTTTCTAGCTAGAAGTGGCGTCAGTGGTTTTACACGCCCTGACGAGTTTGACTTATGTGGTTGTTGCTGTTGCGAGGCGCCTCGGTTATATCGGTTTCGGCCGATGCATTCTGGTCGGCAGACGGACCAGACTTACACCCCATAGGGTGGGGAGACGCATGTCCAGGGTTTAAGTTTAATCCACATCGGTGGACCGGCCCTGACGATCCAAGGGCCCACCTGAGTCTGGGTCCTGAGGGGCGGGCTAGAGCGTCTCGAATCGGTTGAGGACTATCTTTTGCCTCGGTTCATAGACGGAAATCCAATTTCCAAATACGTGACATTTGCGGTTTTAATTGTAAAACTAGTATGGCGACATGATATATGGTACCCATGCCGCCTATGATTGATACTTATGATTTGAAGTTGTTTTATACACTATGCACTTATAATAGTATCAAATGATTTGTTTTAAACGTATCAAGCATTCTTTGGCTGTTATAAGGGAAAACCCTATCCCCCGGCTTGCGTTGCATTGTGTGATAGGACCTGGGTCTTATAACAGCTTCATTTTCTCTTTATTTAGCATTGCGCTGTTTGTTTTATACACTGGTATTCTTGGGAGGAAACCCGTTCCGTGTTATACGGCGTGGTCCCTTGATTTACCTCACTTGAAAATAAAGATTAATAACTGTTTTAGTTCTCACACCAGTCCCATGACTGACCTGGAGTTTATTGTTTTAACCTAAACTCTGGGTGCCCCTATTTTGACACGGGCAGCTAGTAGTTTTGGTTTTGCAGATTTATATTCACAGGATCCTGGTTTACAGCTGGAACGATATCCGGAAAGCTTTGTATCCGTATATCTACTTCTAGCTGTGTATCGTATTATTTTCCGCTGCTATGTATTTAAATGTAATTTAAATCTCTGATATTTCTGTGTAATATTCATTTAAACTCTGTATATTCTTGTAATCTGATGCATTGTTGTAATATACAATGAAATGTTCTTCCGTATGCGTTCTGCTGTGGTTTGTTCTCGAACTATCCGACGCTTTCCTTTACGGGGAAGTTACGGGTCTTTACATGTGTTTGTTTCCACCGCAGACAATTTATATTAAGTTGAAATTGTATTATGTTCTGAGTATGATCCTATTATGTTGTGTAACTCTGATGATATTATTTCCAATGTAATTGGAGATACATTTTCTGCTGTAATTCTATATTTATGTTGTACTGTTATTGTTTATGTGTTATATTCCAATGATTATCCTTGCTTTCGTACTACGGGAGTTTAGGGTCATCACATTTGGTATCAGAGCTTTGGTTAAGCCTAGCTCGGAATATAACATATAAATAAACCGGACAGAAGTGGAATCAGCTGTATTCTAAAACGAGTAACTCATTATAGATAGGACTAGTAATATCCCAGAGTGAGTATAATAGAATAAAACACACCTCCCCATAGATTTATTTACATTTAAATATATGTCTCTATGCTATAAAATATCTATTCTATTGGCCTGACTCTTTGTCTGTTATTTGCAGACATATGAGAAATGAGTGGCAGAAACAGAAGAAGTAATCCTATATGGCTCGACAATCTAATGAGCCAATCGTGCTCCCACAACCAGAACCAGATCTAGAAGCTCTAGTAATGAAATATCGAAATATGGGTGGAGTACAATTCTTGGGCAAAGAATCTATGATTGAAACATGGGCATGGAAGCATTCTGCGAGAGAATTCTTGAAGGCTTAAAGTTGAGAGATGATCAGAAAAGATTAATAGCATCTTGGGCACTCAAGGACGAAGCTCTAATCTTGTGGGAAACTGTTACTGAGGAAAATCCAAAAGGTAATGTTACCTGGGATAGATTCAAAGAAATATTCAAAGAAAGATTTATTCCTCCAGAAGCAACTGAGCAACTATCTGATGAGTTTTACAATCCGAAACAAGGAGATATGACCATCCAAGAATATCATAGTAAATTCAATGAACATTCTCGCTTTGCCCTAGAACTAATTCAAGATCTTGTAAGGAAGAATCTGAGATTTGTCAAAGGACTTCGAAAGCAATACGAAGGTAGAGTACTCACTCATGTGAATCTCCTTTTTCTGAAATGATACAAATGGCTTATCGCTACGAGTATAATGATAAACAACATGGTTGGGAAGATGAAGAAGAAGGCAGCACTAGCAGCAAAAGGAAGTTTGAAATCGATAGCCCAGAGGCCAGCACAAAGGCTAAGGTCAGTAAGAAGCCGAAAGTCAATAAGAAAAGGCTAAGATCTAAGGGAGAATTGTTAACGACTGCCACATGCTCGAATTGCAATAGGCAAGGACATTTGTCGATAGATTTCAAACCTTCGAAGAAATGAAAGAATGATGGATCTAAATCCAATAAGTTTTTTCAAGAGAACAGAGAATGCAGTAAATGCCATCAGACTGGTCATCTTGCAAAGAGTTGCCAAATATCATGGGAGTCTGTAGTAGCTCATATAAATGAAATAGCAGAAACTCCAACACCCTCAGCCAGTCGGCAAAGGCTAGATGTTTTAGAAGGCACTCTCACTGTCACCAATATTCCAATTAAAGTATTGTTTGATATGGGCGCGTCACAAAGTTTTATTTCAAACAATACTATTAAGAAGTTAAAGCTAAAGCTAAGGAACCTTAAGGAATCAGTTAGAGTTCAAAACCCGATAGGAGGTTCTCTTATCCTCGGTGTGTATTGTAGAGCACCTATTTCCTTTTTCCGTTGCCAGTTTTCTTTTAATTTAATCGTCATAGA
This sequence comes from Allium sativum, assembly GCA_030737875.1. Taxonomy (NCBI): domain Eukaryota; kingdom Viridiplantae; phylum Streptophyta; class Magnoliopsida; order Asparagales; family Amaryllidaceae; genus Allium; species Allium sativum. Next base: position 44,446,038 of record CM060925.1, read on the forward strand.
TTTCCCTGAATCTGATATCATTCTTGGGCTGGACTGGTTAACCAAATATGAAGCCGAGGTCAAATGTGTAGAAAGGATCGTTAAGGCGAAGACCAAGTATAACAAATTTATAACAATACCATGCATAGGACCGAATTCAGATAGAAAAGAATTTTGGTCTGCTCTTGATGTTTCTCCTGCTCCTATCGAAGATTTCCTGTTGTTAAAAATTATGCGGATGTGTTCGAATAAGTTGATAGCTTACCTCCGTGAAGAGAAATCGACTTCAGGATTGATCTAGTTCTGAATACAAGGCCAGTGGTACATCTATTTGGAGGATTACATGGAAAGAAAAAGAAGAGTTGGGCAATCAAACTAAACAGCTGTTATGGAAGGGTCTGACTACGCCTAGCTTTTCGAATTGGGGAGCAGCAGTAGTGTTTGGGTAACGACCCCCATTCTACGCATCAAGGGATCATAGAATATTTATTTATTTCTTATGCGAAGTCGTATAGCCATGTAACTTTGGGAGACGACTATTGGGGTCATTTCCCAATGTTCATGATTTTTCCCGATTTTTAAATGACCGTTTTGCCCCTAGCTGATCTTGTTTCGGCCATAACTTTTGATCGGTGAGGAGTTTTGACCTAAAACCACTTCCATTAGATCCGGATGATGGTTTACATTTCTGTAGAGTGGTCACATTAGCCAAACGGACTCACCGTTTGGGAGATATGGCTGAAACAAGGTTTAGAAGGTGAAAACAGCTTAACTGGGCCTAATTAGGGTGATTAGCAAGAGGGCCCATAACCCATTTCAGGATTAGCGTTATGGGGAGGCTGAGAACAGTAGGAAAACGAATTTTATTTCATTTTTCAGCCGCCTAAAACATTTCTCTAACCCTAGCCATGGCCTCCACCTTCTAATTTCATCTCAAATCGCTCCTAATCGCTTCCTAATTGAAGATTAAGCCAAGCTACATCAAATCAAGGCAAATAAGCATCAAATTGGGAATAGGCCTACTGTGTTGCATAGAGATTCAACCCAAATCAGATAATATTTCAGATCTATAGTTTGTTTGTGGCCAAGGTGAGTGATTAGCATGGTTTTTACACTAATTAAGGTTAATTAAGGGTAATTAGTGATAATTAGTGAATGTATACATGATTAAATTCAGGAAAAATATTTAAAAATTTCGAAATATTATTTTAGGCCTCTGTTAGAACCCCTCACCCGAACCGTGGAGCAACATGTAACTTCGACCCGACTCAGAGTAGGAACCCCTCGCGAACCACTTGCTCCTCCACGAACTGATCCGATGCTACAAGAAGCCATCATGAGAAGAATACCCGAATCTATCAGAAGGTGAGGACCACAAATAGGAGCATGTACCATGAGCCGACCTGGGGATCGCACAACCGAACTGAACCGAACCAAAGATGAAAGGAAGGAATGAACCAATCTGATGATGACCAAACCCCGAGATGCAAAAGTAATCCAAATGGGAAGTAGAACTCAGGATCTAGATGGGAACCAATGAGTTGACTTCATGATTGGACTTTGCTGCGGGATGTGTGCTAAGGGGTTATCGACGTCCATAACTTTGATCTACCACCAAGACGGATGTTAGGCTACGGATCAGTGCAGTGGGATAGTTATTACTCCATGGGGCAGAGTGATCGTAGCAAGGCTATGAGCTAGTGCAGTGGAGTCATCATGACTTCATGGGGCAGAGTGGACATAGCAAGGATTAGTGGCTATGGATCAGTGTAGTGGTGTCATTATGACTCCATGGGGCAAAGTGATTATAGCAAGGAATGGGTGGTCAGAGCGGTGTATATCGTATGCTTTACGCATTAAGTGAGAGATGTGAGGATGGTTGCTATGATTGATTGTTTGACATCACTATGACATGCACACCCCCATCCCCATTACTTTTACACCATGTGTTAGTGTCACCTTAGAGTATTGTGCATCTTGTTGTGCTAACCCTTTGGTTGCTGGTCCAGGTTCAGGTATGGTTTAGTATACCTGTTATTGTTCTGTTTTTGCTGCTTATTGCTCATACCAAACTTTTGTCTGTGTAACACCCAGCGTCCATTAATGTCACTCACAAAGGGAATGCATTAACTTCCATGGAGGTTTTAAGTGAATATAGAACAAAAAAATTACAACAAGACAGATAATAAGTAGTACTTGGAAATATAAAACTTCATTTTATTGCAGTGGAAATTAAACATGTTTGTTACATCATAAAACCATAAATCAGAGTCAAGTACAATATCCATCTTGATAAAACAAAATACATAATCCCATTACATAAATAGCCATTAAAGAAGATAACAAGTTGGACTTTACTTCAATGGTCCAAGCTTTCCCAAAAGAGAGATAAAGCAATCCAATCAAGCTCCACTAGAGCTGGGCCCACCCTGAGGACCTGGAGGGGGGAAAGGATAGAAATAGAGGCGGTCAGACATAAAGTCTGGCAAGTATGATAATTCTAACAATACTATTATCAAAATAACTAGACTAAGGCATAAGCTGGAAAACAAGGAAATGTCTATGAACTATTGGGTATGGAATAACAGATAAAGATAACATTAAAGGCACACCTAATTACTAACGAATAATTACTACACTACACCACACCAGTCACCCTCAAAGTTGATCCCACTTGCTTCACTTAGAAATTATATAAATAGCTTTGCGTACCCCTAGCTGACTACATAAGTACCGCCTGCCCCTACCTCCGCTAGGTGTACCCCACTATCCATTTTCGATCAGCTCCCTACTCGTAGATACCCGTGCTGGCCCCATAGTAGGGTGTATCACTCCCCTAAAGTGGCAACCCGATACAGCTAAAGAATGCACGGCTTATACCTACACGATGCAACAACGTCTTACCTACCAGCCCGGGTCCACACACGCATATGAAACCCGTTGACTTGCGTTGCCACCGCTACCCCGTTTTGGCCTCTTATAGTCAAGCCCAGTATGCGTGTCCCGTCCTCGACTTGGGTCGAGCCCACAAAGATACGTTTGGGTTACTGGTTGAAATGGGCCCCCACAAGCTATCCACCTAAGCTTGTCCCCACTAGTGTATCCCACTTAACCCTCTTCTTAGTCATGTTCATTTACATGTGTGTTTGGTTAAGTCTTACCACTCGTATTTCAAATGCCACTAAAGGCAATCACTAGATTCCTCATGCCACCCAAGGCACCTACTTAACCCCCATGTCCCACCTTACATGTTTATCTGGCTAAGTATTTCTTAATTCATTCAGGCCATAACCTCATAAAGACCTCTCACATTAGACGAGCATTTATGGCAGCTGGATTTGCCGGGCGGGTCCGGGCAGTCTTACACCATAAAAGAGTCTAACCTCGTGTCTTTACAACTGTTATGCTTTAATTTGGGCCTAGGACCTCTCACATTGGGCTGACATTTGTGACTACTAGATTTGTCGGGCGGGTCCGGGCAGTTTTACGTCACAAACGAGTCTAACCTCGTGTCCTAAGCATTGATTAACACCTACAATCTTTTACCCCCAGTTTTAAATATATCCCTATTCAAATCATTAATTAATTCCAATTTTAATGATGTCCATAATTGACTCAATTATGGCCATCCACTTACGGTATGCAAAATCATATCAATTGCACCCCAATTTTCTCAATATTAAATCCTTAATATTACCCCTACCCCACGTTATACGTTCGCTTATTCAACGCAAAATATGCGTTAGACTCGAATAGTCTAACTCATAGCACAAAGATAAATTATCACAACATATAGACAAATAAAATAGATCTAATCATAATAGGGGTGAAGCTTGCATAAAACTACACATGTTATGGATCTAAAGGTGTCAACTTGTTTGGTTAAATGTCACAATTTAAATGATATGATCATAACCCAAATTCATGTATAAACTTGCATATGGGGTTTTATGCAACATAATAATGGTGTGAACTAGCATCTAACACATAGAACTCACACATGTCATAGCACAATTCTAGATCTAAATAGATGTCATGGCATATGTTCATAATCTTTACTAATCAATCTAAACTTGCATACATGATTTGTCATATAAATCAACATAGCCCAAATAATATCAACGTTATGACTTGATTAACATGAAGTAATTAGCATAGATAATAACATCATGATTTTATAACATGTATGATTTATCACAACTTAGCATAGAAAATTACAAACTATGCAATATCATCATAGCATGATTTACAACATATAGGATATCATCATCACATAACATAGGATTTACAACATACATGATAGCATAAGGTTTGCAACAACATATATGACAATTCACATAATTCACTTATAATCCATTCATAACTTAATCTAATTAGTTTAATAATAATCTTGTTAAGATCATCATACTCACAATTAGAAGAGAAAGAGAGTCTTGATTTGCTTTAGAGTTGAGTAGAATTAGGGTTTTGATTAGCTTTCTTCCTTCTTAGTTGGCGGCGGCTACACTGAGTTCCATGGCGGCAGTATGACGGTTGTTATTCTATTTTTCATGTGAATTAGAGTGAGAGACTACCTAGGTATTTATAGAGTTTAGGATTTATTTAGACCGTCAGATCAACTCAGAACTAAACTGAACCGTTAAATTTGCCAACTCAGCTCTAAAGACACATCAGCAGCTCAAGATTGGGCTTAGCCAAACCCTAGCCGACTGGACCAGGTCGACACCCAAGTCGACTCCCTAGTCGACCTGGGGGGTTGTCGACTCCCCAGTCGACTCCCCAGTCGACCTGGGGTGCTGGGCAGGAATTTTCCCGCCTATCCTGTTTGACTTCGAATTTTGAATTTTAAATTTTCTAAAATCTGTTTTGAATTTTTTAAAACTTCCAATGGCCATAACTTCTTCATACAAAGTCCAATTCACGCAAAATCGGACTCTATTTCAACCAGAATTCCGAGAAGAACACAGTGGCGCAACCCGTTTCCCACAATTCTCAAGTCTGAGATTAGTTATTCTTTAATTTTTGAATATTAATATTAACAGAATTACTGGGTGTTATAGTCTGACCCAGAGTTTTATGTCTCTTCTTACTACTCTAGGTGCTCTTAAACGGGCAGAATAGAGACAAGTCAGGTGATTATGCACAACTAGCTATGCCGGAGACGAGCAGGAGGCTTCCACATATGATATATATAGATATTCTCCCTGTGTCGCTGCTGGTCACTACTTTGGGTAATAATAGTGTACCTTCCTTATTTTTCTTTAGAGACAGTTTTTAAAAGTTGTAATAATGATGATGTGGAACATAAGCTGTATTTGGATTTTCCGCTACTATAATGGTTTAGTTTTCAGCTTATGCACTGTCTCGCCTGGTTTATGTCAAGTATGTTATTAATATATTTTATTTCATGCGCTGTGAGACATTCTACAGGTTCCTTGCTAGTTCAAATTCCCTTCTTTCCTTTCTTTGGCGACTGTCCCGTGCTGGTTGGACATTGGCACAATGCACTTTCATTGAAATGTCGGCTGGTGCGGGGCGGGCCATCACATTTGGTATCAGAGCTCTAGGTTGTGTAGTTAACCTAGGGAAGACACCAAAGAGAGATAGTACGTATATGAGAGTGCGTATTTGTGATATTTTGGTTTTCAAAAGTTATTTATATATACATTCAGTATATTTATGGATGAAGTCGCACTGCACTGGCACCACTGAAGAGATGGTTAATCATTTTCTCCTTAAAGATTGAAAGATGAGCCGATATACTAGGAGTACTGGTAGAGGAGCTAATAATGGGAATGCTCCTGATATGAGGACGATGTTCACTAATTTCATGAGAGAGATGCTTAGAAATGTGCAAGGAGCAGTTCCTAATGCTGCAAATGGTGGTGGTGCAGCGGTGCAGGTGCCTACGGCTGATTTCACCAAGCTATGCAAGGATTACACTAGTCTTGGTGGAAAACCGTTCCATAGAACGAAATCGGCTACAGAATTTCAGGATTGGTTGGATAGCTGTGAGCGTATCTTCGAAGACTTGGGTATCTAGGATGCGACGAAGAGAAAGCTAGCATCCCGTCAGCTGCAAGGACGGGATACAAATTGGTGGAATGCTATTAAGGCAGCTACTCCAGAGGATCAAATTACTTGGGATCAGTTCAAGACTCACTTTAGCGATAATTTTATCCTAGCTGCTCAGAAATCAGAGTTTTTTAGGAAATTTCTGGAGCTTAAGAACTTTATCGAAGTATAGATTATCTCTTATCGACACTCCCAAGAAGAAGAATGAGAAGTTCATAATAGGCTTGGATCAGTACTTGCAGGAAAAGCTTATAAACCATATTGATGAGACGTTTGAAACGATTATGGGGGAAAGCATTCAGATCAGAGAGCCTTTACCCTAAGCCAAAGACGGAGGTTGTTGTTGTATATACGGGAGAGCCAAAACCACAAGTAGAAGGTGGAGGTAAGAATAATTCTCGGAATAAGAGGAAACAGAACCAAGCTAGGGATGGTCAGAGAAAGAAAGACAAAAAAGATGTTGAGTACTTTAGTTGTGGCAAGAAGGGACAGTATGCCAAAGAATGTCGAGCGAAACCAGCAGACAGGAAGTGCTTCAACTGTGGTCAAGTGGGACATCACAAGGATAAATGTCCGCAACCCCCTAAAAAGAAGCAGATTGTGAAAGCATATGCTCTCAATGATGTTCCTTCTTCATCGAACGCCCCAACCGCGGCGGTGAAAGGAAAGAATGTCATCATTCAAGGTATGCTTTCTGTTTATGATGTTCCTCTTCAAGTATTGTTTAATATCAGAGCTTTCAGTTCCTTCGTATCTAGTGACCTGATAGATAGATTGGGATTGGAACCCGAGATAGTCGGTAGACCTTTAGCGGTGACGAAACTGATTGGTGGTTCAAGTAGCCTTAGCAAGATTTGTCGTAATGTGATCTTATCGAGTCATGGATGCATGTTTGTTTGTGATTGCTTTGTTTTGGGCTTTACTGGGTTTGGCATTATTTTGGGAGTCGATTGGCTCCAAAGATACGGGGTGGTGGTAGACTACGAGGGCTTTTTGGTAACAGTTAGAGCAGATGATGGGCGGAGGGTAGTGTTTGGTGGTCCACCTAGTGATGTGAGTAATGGTTAGTTTTCTAAATTCCCTCGACATCCCGCATGATGAGTTGTCAGATGTGCCCATGGCTGGCTAGTATCCTGACGTCTTCGAGGAAGTGACCAGACTTCCACCACACCGAGAGATTGAGTTTCTTATTGATTTAGTGAAAGATGCCAGACCTATAGTGATGTCACTTCTTCGTATGGCACCAAGGGAGCAGCGAGAGCTCGGGGTGCAAGTAAGCGATCTGTTGAAGAAGGGATTTATCAAAAGAAGTGTTTCTGAGTGGGGAGCACTAGTTGTGTTTGCTACCAAGGCAGATGGTTCCCTTCGATTTTGTGTGGACTACCGCGAGTTGAATAAGGTGACGAGGAAGAATAAGTATCCTCTACCGCGGATTGATGATTTGTATGATCAGCTGAGTGGCAGGAGTGTGTTTTCCCAGTTGGATCTCGCGACAGGTTTTCATCAGCTTAGGGTGGAAGCTGAGAGTATAGCTAAAACGGCCTTTCGGACGCCGTTTGGATTCTATGAGTGGTTGGTCATGCCATTTGGGTTGACCAGCGCACTAGCATATTTTGTGGATCTTATGAATAGGGTATTCAGGGCTCAATTGAATAAGTTTGTTCTTGTGTTAGTAGATGATATCTTGGTTTATTCGAGGACAGAGGAAGAACACAACGAACATTTGAGTATAGTGATGGAAGTGTTTAGAAAACACCGATTGAAAGCAAAGTTTTCTAAGTGTCACTTCTGGAGGAGGGATGTGAGATTCTTGGGCCATGTTGTTTTAGAGAATGGTATTGCCATGGACCCTGCAAAGGTGGCTACCGTACAAGATTGGTCTACGACCAAGAATGCAATAGATGTAAGAAGTTTCTTGGGGTTGGTTGGATATTATCGTAAGTTTATCCAAGACTTCTCCAAGATAGCGGCACCGTTGACTCAGTTGACCAAGAAAAATCAAGCTTTTGTTTGGGACGAAAAGTGTGAGAACGCATTTAAGAGTCAAAGGAAAAGTTGACATGTGCACCAGTGTTAGTCATTCCTAAAGGGAATGAAGAGATGACGGTATACACAGATGCCTGTGGTACCGGACTAGATGCTGTATTGATGCAAGGAGGTAAGGTTGTAGCTTATACAGTTTTGCAACTGAAACCGTATGAGAAAAGGTATCCTACCCATGATTTGGGATTGGCAGAGATCGTGTTCGCATTGAAGTTGTGGAGACATTATCTCTTGGGAGAAAGATTCGAGTTGTTTATTGATCATAAATCGTTAAAGTATCTTTTCTCTTAGAAGGATCTAAATCTCCGACAGCAAAGATGGTTAGAATTCTTGGCTTCCTATAATTTCGATATCGCATATACACCAAAAAGGGCAATGCGGTAGTTGATGCATTGAGTAGAAGACATGCCAGTTTAGGGGCTATGTTTCTAGAATGGAAGCAACTGGAGTACATCGCTGAGTATGATTTTAGACCAAAGTGCGAATTGGATCCAGAAGTATTAGCAAGTTTGATGATCAGACCCACTTTTATTGAGCGGATTGGTTCCAATCAGAGGGACGATCCTAAACTATTGGAAATCATCTCAAAGTTATAGATGGGAATCGACGAAGAGATGAACAAGTATGGGCTTGATCGAGATGGATGGCTTAGAAAGAATGGTAGACTAGTTGTGCCCAATATTGATGGATTGAGAGATGAAGTGCTTAGAGAATGTCATCACTCAAAACTGACTATATATCCCAGTGGTAACAAAATGTATCGAGACATGAAGCAGACCTACTATTGGGAAGGGATGAAAAGAGACATTGGGAAGTTTATATCCAAATGCATGAACAGCCAGTTGGTTAAAGATGAGCAAAAGAAACCTAGTGGTTTGTTGCAACCATTAGAAGTTCCAGAATGGAAATGGGAAAAAGTCTTAATGGATTTCATTGATAGGTTACCAAGAACTAGATCGGGCTATGATAGCGTTTGGGTGCTCGTGGACCGATTGACTAAGAGTGCAAGGTTTATACCCGTCAAGTCGGATAAAACAGCAGCTAAGTTAGCAGAACTGTATATGAAGTGGGTAGTGAGATTTCACATAGTACCAAAAAGCATTGTGAGTGATCGAGACCCGTTGTTTACTAGTGGGTTTTGGAAGAACTTACAAGAGGCTCTAGGGTCAGAATTATATCTCAATACCGCGTACCATCCTCAAATCGACGGTCATACAGAGAGGGTGAATCGAGTATTAGAAGATCTCTTGAGAGCTTGCACATTGGATTTTGGTGGACCATGGGATGACCATTTGCATCTATAGAGTTTGTATATAATAATAGTTATTAGTACAGTGTTGGTATGTCTCCATATGGAGCTTTGTACGGAAGACCATACAACTCACCGTCATGTTCGTTAGAAACCAGTGAGAAATTTGTTCTTGGGCCGGATGTGATAGGAGAAACCTCAGAAAAGATCAGGGTTATCCGACAACGAATGAAGGCTGGCCAAGATAGGCAGAAGAGTTATGCTGATAAGAGGAGAAGAGATTTAAAATTCTCCATTGGCGACTCAGTGTTTGTTAAGATTTCTCCATTAAAGAATGCTATTCAATTTAGAAGGAGAGGAAAACCGGTGCCAAGATTTGTTGGTCCATTCCCAATCCTCGAGCAAGTTGGGAATTTGGCATATAAAGTTGAATTACCAGAGAAGATGGCAGGATTTCATAACGTATTTCGTGTTTCCCAGTTAAGGAAATTTGTGCACGATCCCGATATGACTGTTTCACCTGATCAGTTGGATGATATAGAAGTAGAACTCGAGGCGGTTGGGAACCGCAAGCCGATTCGTATTGTCGAGCACGATACGAAGCAACTTCGAAGGAAAGCAGTGAATCTAGTCAAAGTTCAGTGGGGCAAGAACGAGAATGACTGTACTTGGGAGACAGAAGAGAGCATTAGGAAGACGTATCCAGAACTCTTTTCCTGGTAAGATTTTAATCGCAATTTAGTTTTCCGTTTGCTGGGATAGACTTGTTTGTTGTTTTGCATCTTTGATTGTTGTGAATGGTTGGTAGGTATGCGAGATCCTTTACATGTTTCTTAGTTAAGGAATTTCGGGGGCGAAATTTCTTAAGGGGGAGAATGTAATGACCCGCATTCTACGCATCAAGGTATCGCAGAGTATTTATTTCTTTCTCATGTGAAGTCGTATAGCCATGTAACTTTGGGAGACGACTATTGGGGTCATTTCCCATGTTGCCGATTTTTATCGATTTTTAAATGACCGTTTTGCCCCTAGCTGATCTTGTTTCGGCCATAACTTTTGATTGGTAAGGAGTTTTGACTTGAAACCACTTCCATTAGATCCGAATGATGGTTTACCTTCCCATAATGGTCAGATTAGCCAAACGGACTCACCGTTTGGGAGATATGGCTGAAGCAAGTTTTAGAACATGAAAAACAGCTTAACCGGGCCTAATAGGGTGATTAGCAAGAGGGCCTTGTTTGTTGTTTTGCATCTATGACTGTTGTGAATGGTTGGTAGGCATGCGAGATCCTTTACTTGTTTCTTAGTTAAGGAATTTCGAGAGCGAAATTTCTTAAGGAGGGGAAAATGTAATGACCCGCATTCTACGCATCAGGGGATCGTAGAATATTTATTTCTTTCTCATGCGAAGTCATATAGCCATGTAACTTTGGAAGACGACTATTGGGGTCATTTCCCATGTTGCCGATTTTTGCCTATTTTTAAATGACCATTTTTCCCTTAGCTGATCTTGTTTCGGCCATAACTTTTGATTGGTAAGGAGTTTTGACTTGAAACCACTTCCATTAGATCCAGATGATGGTTTACCTTTCCGTAGATGGTCAAATTAGCCAAACGGACTCACCGTTTGGGAGATATGGCTGAAACAAGGTTTAGAACGTGAAAAATTGCTTAACGGGCCTAATTAGGGTGATTAGCAAGAGGGCCCATAAACCATTTAGGGATTAGGATTATGGGGAGGCTGAGAACGGTAGGAAATCGAATTTTATTTCATTTTTTAGCCGCCTAAAACATTTCTCTAACCCTAGCTATGGCCTCCACCTTCTAATTTCATCCCAAATCGCTCCTAATCGCTTGCTAATTGAAGATTAAGCAAAGCTACATCAAATCAAGGCAAATTAGCATCAAATTAGGAATAAGGCTGCTGTGTTGCATAAAGATTCAACCCAAATCATGTAATATTTCAGATCTACAGTTTGTTTGTGGCCAAGGTGAGTGATTAGCATTATTTTTACACTAATTAAGGTTAACTATGGGTAATTAGTGATAATTAGTGAATTTATACATGATTAAATTCTGGAAAAATAATTATAAATTTCGAAATATTGTTTTAGACCTCTTTTAGAAATTTGGGTTAATTTGGTTAAGTTTTGCTAACTCTACCATTAGTTATACTTAAACATGATTGAAGGGAAAACATGGGTTTTTGGGTATGTTTGATCTATATTATCATGATTGTTTGTTGTTTTGGTGTTTGTGGATTACTATACATGTCGTTACGACTGTTTGATATGATTTATGATTGATTAGCAAAGTAAGAATGGTCAAAAACTCCATCGTATAGCGTAAAACAATCGCTGGAAAAGTTGCAGAAATTGGATCCGAACCGGATTAGATTGGTAGAAGGAAGCCCGAACCGAGCTGGTGGAGCCACGAAGCTTGGAGGCACGAATCGATCTGTTTGCATCTGAAGTTCTCCAACCCAAACAGCTCACCCAAACCATGGAGCACCATGTAACTCCGACCTGACCCGGAATAGGAACCCCTCACGAACCGCTTGCTCCTCCACGAACTGACCCGATGCTCCGAGAAGGCACCTCGAGCAAAACACCTGAATCGATCAGAAGGTGAGGACCACGAATAGAAGCATGTACCACGAGCCGACCTGGGGATCGCATAACCGAACTGAATCGAACAAAAGATGAAAGGAAGGACCAAACCGATCCGATGATGACCAAACCCTGAGATGCAAAAGTATTCCAAATGGGAAGTAGAACTCAGGATCTTGCTAGGAAACAACGAGTTTACTTCATGATTGGACTTTTCTGCGAGACGTGTGCTAAGGGGTTATCGATGTCCATAACTTTGATCCACCACCAAGACGGATGTTAGGCTACGGATCAGTGCAGTGGGGTAGTTATTACTTCATGGGGCAGAGTGATCGTAGCAAGGCTATGAGCCAGTGCAGTGGAGTCGTCATGACTTCATGGGGTAGAGTGGACATAGCAAGGACTAGTGGCTATGGATTAGTGCAGTGGTGTCTTTATGATTCCATGGGGGAAAGCGATCATAGCAAGGAATGGGTGGTCAAAGCGGTGGATATCGTATGCTTTACGCACTGAGTGAGAGATGTGAGGATTTTTGCTATGCTTGATTGTTTGACATCACTATGACAAGCACACCCCCTTCCCTGTTACTTTTACACCATGTGTTAGTGTCACCATAGAGTATTGTGCATCTTGTTGTGCTAATTCTTTTGGTTGCAAGTCCAAGTATGGTTTGGTATACCTGCTATTGTTCTTTGTTGCTGCTTATCGCTTATACCTTGTCTGACCCATAGTTTTATATCTCTTCTTATTACTCTGGGTGCTCTTAAACGGGCAGACTAGAGACAGGTCAGGTGACTATGCACGAGTAGTTGTGTCGGAGATGAGCAGGAGGCTTCCACGTATGATATATATAGATATTCTCCCTGTGTTGTTGCTGGTCACTACTTTGGGCATTAATAATGTACCTTCCTTATTTTTCTTTAGAGACAGTTTTTAAAAGTTGTAATAACGATGATGTGGAACATAATTTGTATTTGGATTTTCCGCTACTATGATGGTTTAGTTTTCAGCTTATGCACTGTCTCGCCTGTTTTATGTCAAGTATGTTATTGTTATATTTTATTCCATGCGCTGTGAGACATTCTACAGGTTCCTTGCTAGTTCAAATTCCCTTCTTTCCTTTCTTTGGAGACCGTCCCGTGCTGGTTGGACATTGGCACAGCGCACTTTCATTGAAATGTCGGTTGGTGCGGGGCAGGCCGTCACATTTGGTATTAGAGCTCCAGGTTGCGTAGTTAACCCAGGGAAGACACCAGAGAGAGATAGTACGTATATGAGAGCGTGTATTTGTGATATTTTGGTTTTCAAAAGCTATATATATATATACTACCAGTATATTTATGGATGAAGTTGCACTGCACTGGCACCACTTAAGAGGTGATTAATCGTTTTCTCCTTACAGATTGAATGACTAGCCGATATACTAGGGGTACTGGTAGAGGAGCTAATAATGGGAATGCTCCTGATATGATGACGATGTTCACTGACTTCATGAGAGGGATGCTTAGAAATTTACAAGGAGCAGTTCTCAATGCTGCAAATGGTGGTGGTGCAGCGGTGCAGGTGCCTAGGGCCGATTTCACCAAGCTGTGCAAGGATTACACAAGTCTTGGTGGAAAGCCGTTCCACGGAACAGAATCATCTATATAAGTTCAAGATTGGTTGGATTGCTGTGAGCGTATCTTTGAAGACTTGAATATCGAAGATGTGACGAAGAGAAAGCTAGCATCCTGTCAGCTACAAGGACGGGCTATGAATTGGTGGAATGCTATTAAGGCAGCTACTCCAGAGGATCAAGTTACTTGGGATTAGTTCAAGACTCGCTTTAGCGATAAGTTTATCCCAGCTGCTTAGAAATCTGAGTTTTTTAGGAAATTTTTGGAGCTTAAGCAGGATGGTAGGGCGATCTCGGAGTATATTGCTGAGTTCGATACTTTATTGAAGTATAGATTATCTCTTATCGACACTCCCGAGAAAAGAATGAGAAATTCATAATAGGCTTAAATCAATACTTGGGGGAAAGGCTTATAAAACATATCGATGAGACGTTTGAATCGATTATGGGGAAAGCATTGAGATCAGAGATCCTTTACCCTAAGCCAAAGACTGAGGTTGTTGTTGTATCTACGGGAGAGCCAAAACCGAAAGCAGACGGTGGAGGCAAGAATAATTCTCAGAATAAGAGGAAAAAAAACCAAGCTAGAGATGGTCAAAGAAAGAAAGACAAGAAAGATGTTGAGTGCTTTAGCTGTGGCAAGAAGGGCCACTATGCCTAAGAATGTCGAGCGAAACCAGCGGACATGAAGTGCTTCAGCTGTGGTCAAGTGGGACATCACAAGGATAAATGTTCGCAACCCACTAAAGAGAAGCAGATTGTGAAAGTATATGCTCTTAATGATGTTCCTTCTTCGTCGAAATCCCCAACCATAGCGGAGAAAGGAAAGAATGTCGTCATTCAAGATATGCTTTCTTTTTATGATGTTCCTGTTTGAGTATTGTTTAATATCGGAGCTTCCTGTTCCTTCATATCTAGTCACCTAGTAGATAGGTTGGGATTGGAACCTAAGATAGTCGATATACCTTTAGCGGTGACGAACCCGATTGGTGGTTCAATTAGCCTTAGCATGATTTGGCGTAATGTGGTCTTATCGAGTCATGATGCATGTTTGTTTGTGATTGCATTGTTTTGGGATTTACTGGGTTTGGTATTATTTTGAGAGTCGATTAACTCCAAAGATACGGGGTGGTGATAGACTATGAGCGCTTTTTGGTGACAGTTAGAGCAGATGATGGGCGGAGGGTAGTGTTTGGTGGTCTACCCAGTGATGGGGTTAATAGTTAGTTTTCTAAATTCCCTCGACATCCCGCATGATGAGTTTTCAGATGTGCCCATGGTTGGCCAGTATCCGTACGTCTTTGAGGAAGTGACATGACTTCCACCACACTGGGATATTGAGTTTCGTATTGATTTAGTGAAAGATGCTAGACCTATAGTGATGCCACTTCGTCGTATGGCACCAAGGGAGCAGCGAGAGCTCGGGGTGCAAGTAAGCGATCTATTGAAGAAGGGATTTATCAGAAGAAGTGTTTCTGAGTGGGGAGCATTAGTTGTGTTTGCTACAAGGCATATGGTTCCCTTCGATTGTGTGTGGACTACTGCGAGTTGAATAAGGTGACATTGAAGAATAAGCATCCTCTACCGCGGGTAGATGATTTGTTTGATCAGTTGAGTTGAACGAGAGTGTTCTCCTAGTTGGATCTCTCGACAGGTTTTCATCAGCTGAGAGTATAGCTAAAACGGCCTTTCGGACGCCGTCTAGATTCTATGAGTGGTTGGTCATGCCATTTGGGTTGACCAACGCACCAACATATTTTGTGGATCTGATGAATAGAGTATTCGTGGATCAATTGAATAAGTTTTTTCTTGTGTTCGTAGACGATATCTTGGTTTATTCGAGGACAGAGGAAGAACACAAGGAACATCTGAGTATAGTGATGGAGGTGTTGAGAAAACACTAATTGAAAGCAAAGTTTTCTATGCGTCACTTCTGGAGGAGGGAAGTGAGATTCTTGGGCCATGTTGTTTTAGAGAATGGTATTGCCGTGGACCCTACAAAGGTGGCTACCGTACAAGATTGGTCTACGCCCAAGAATGCAACAGATGTAAGAAGTTTCTTAGGGTTGGCTGGATATAATCGTAAGTTTAACCAAGACTTCTCCAAGATAGAGGCACCATTGACTCAGTTGACCAAGAAAAATCAAGGTTTTGTTTGGGATGAAAAGTGTGAGAATGCATTTAAGAGTCTAAAGGAAAAGTTGACATGTGCACTAGTGTTAGTCATTCCTAAAGGGAATAAAGAGATGATGGTATACACAAATGCCTGTGGTACCGTAATAGGTGCTGTATTGATGCAAGGAGGTAAGGTTGTAGCTTATGCTTGTTAGCAACTGAAACCGCATGAGAAAAGGTATCCTACCTATGATTTGGAATTGGCAGCGATCGTGTTCGCATTGAATATGTGGAGACATTATCTCTTGGGGGAAAGATTCAAGTTGTTTACCGATCATAAATCATTAAAGTATCTTTTCTCTCAGAAGGATCTAAATCTCCGACAGCAAAGATGGTTAGAATTCTTGGCTTCCTACGATTTCAATATCACATATGCGCCAGGAAAGGGCAATGCGGTAGCTGATGCATTGAGTAGAAGACATGCCTGTTTAGGGGCTATGTTTCTAGAATGGAAGCAACTGGAGTACATCGCTGGGTATGATTTCAGACCAAAGTGCGAATTGGATCCAGAAATATTAGCAAGTTTGACGATCAGATCCACTTTGATTGAGCGGATTGGTTCCAGATAGAGGGACGATCCTAACCTATTGGAAATCATCTCAAAGTTAGAGATGGGAATCGACGAAGAGATGAACAAGTATGGACTTTATCGAGATGGATGGCTTAGAAAGAATGTAGACTAGTTATGCCCAATGTCGATGGATTGAGAGATGAAGTGCTTTGAGAATGTCATCAGTCATAACTGACAATACATCCTAGTGGTAACAAAATGTATCGAAACATGAAGCAGATCTAATACTGGGAAGGGATGAAAAGAGACATTGGGAAGTTTATATCCAAATGCATGAACAACCACTTGGTTAAAGATGAGCAAAAGAAACCTAGTGGTTTGTTGCAACCATTAGAAGTTCCAGAATGGAAATGGGAACAAGTCTCAATGGATTTCATTGATGGGTTACCAAGAACTAGATCTGGCCATGATAGCATTTCAGTGATCGTGGACCGATTGACTAAGAGTGCAAGGTTTATACCCGTCAAGTCGAATAGAACACCAGCTAAGTTTGCAGAACTGTATATGAAGTGGGTAGTGAGATTCCATAGAGTACCAAAAAGCATTGTGAGTGACCGAGACCCGTTGTTTAGTAGTGGGTTTTGGATGAGTTTACAAGAGGCTCTAGGGTCAGAATTATATCTCAGTACCGCGTACCATCCTCAAACCGATGGTCAGACAGAGAGGGTGAATCGAGTATTAGAAGATCTCTTGAGAGCTTGCATATTGGATTTTGGTGGACCATGGGATGACCATTTGCATCTAGTAGAGTTTGCATATAATAATAGTTATCAGTTCGGTATTGGTATGGCTCCATATGAAGCTTTGTACGGAAGACCATGCAACTCACTGTCATGTTGGTTAGAAACCGGTGAGAAATTTGTGTTTGGGCCAGATGTGATAAGAGAAACCTCAGATAAGATCAGGGTTATCCAACAACGAATGAAGGCTGCCCAAGACAGGCAGAAGAGTTATGCTGATAAGAGGAGAAGAGATTTAAAATTCTCCATAGGCGACTCGGTGTTTATCAAGATTTCTCCATTAAAGAATGTTATTCGATTTGGAAGGAGAGGAAATCTAGCGCCAAGATTTGTTGGTCCTTTCCCAATCCTCGAGCAAGTTTGGAATTTGGCATATAAAGTTGAATTACCAGAGAAGATGGCAGGAGTTCATAATGTATTTCATGTTTCCCAGTTAAGGAAATTCATGCCCGATCCCAATATGACTGTTTCACCTGATCAGTTGGATGATATAGAAGTAGAACCCGAGGCGGTTGGGAACCGCAAGCCGATTTGTATTGTCGAGCATGATACAAAGCAATTTCGAAGGAAAATGGTGAATCTATCAAAGTTCAGTGGGGCGAGAATGAGAATGACTGTACTTGGGAGACAAAGGAGAGCATGAGGAAGGTGTATCCAGAACTCTTTGCCTGGCAAGATTTTAATCGCAATTTAGTTTTCCGCATGCTAGGATAGACTAGTTTGTTTTTTTGCGTCTTTGATTGTTGTGAATGGTTAGTAGGCATGCGGGATCCTTTATTTGTTTCTTAGTTAAGGAATTTCAGGGGCGAAATTTCTTAAAGGGGGGAGAACGTAATGACCCACATTCTACGCATCAGGGGATCATAGAATATTTATTTTTTCTCATGTGAAGTCATATAGCCATATAACTTTGGGAGACGACCATTGGGGTCATTTCCCATGTTCATGATTTTTGTCGATTTTTAAATGACCGTTTTGCCCCTAGCTGATCTTGTTTCGGCCATAACTTTTGATTGGTAAGGAGTTTTGACCTGAAACCACTTTCATTAGATTCGGATGATGGTTTACCTTTTCGTAGATGGTCACATCAGCCAAACAGACTCAATGTCTGGGAGATATAGCTGAAACCATGTTTAGAAGGTGAAAAACAGCTTAACCAGGCCTAATTAGGTTAATTAGCAAGAGGGCCTATAACACATTTCGGGACTAGGGTTATGGGGAGGCTGAGAACAGAAGGAAAACGAATTTTATTTCATTTTTCAGCTGCCTAAAACATTTCTCTAAACCTAGCCATGGCCTCCACCTTCTAATTTCATCCCAAATCGCTCCTAATCGCTTCCTAATTAAAGATTAAGCCAAGGTACATAAAATCAAGGCAAATTAGCATCAATTGGGAATAGGGCCGCTGTGTTGCATAGAGATTCAACCCTAATCAGATAATATTTCAGATCTACAGATTGTTTGTGGCCAAGGTGAGTGACTAGCATTGTTTTTACACTAATTAAGGTTAATTAAGGGTAATTAGTGAATTTATACATGATTAAATTCTGGAAAATTATTTATAAATTATGAAATATTGTTTTAGGCCTCTGTTTGAAATTTGGGCTAATTTGGTTATGTTTTGCTAACCCTATTGTTAGTTATACTTAAACACGATTGAAGGGAAAACATGGGGTTTTGGGTATGTTTGATCTATATTATCATAATTGTTTGTTGTTTTGGTGTTTTTCGTTGACTATGCATGTCGCTATGACTGTTTGGTATGATTTATGAGTGATTAGCAAAGTAAGAATGGTCGAAAACTCCGTCGTATGGCGTAAAACAATCGCTGGAAAAGTTGCAAAAATTGGACCTGAACTGGATCGGATCTGTAGGAGGAAGCCCGAACCAAGTTGTGGAGCCACGAAGCTTGGAGGCACGAATCGATCCATTTGCATCTGAAGTTCTCCGACCCGAACCGCTCACCCGAACCGTGGAGCACCATGTAACTCTGACCCGACCCGAAATAAGAACCCCTCACGAACCACTAGCTCCTCCACGAACCGACCCAATCCTCCGAGAAGGCACCACGAGCAGAATACCCGAATCGACCAGAAGGTGAGGAGCACGAATAGGAGCATATACCACGAGCCGACCTGGGGACCGCACAATCAAACTGAACTGAACCAAAGATGAAAAGAAGCACCGAACCGATCTGATGATGACCAAACCTCGAGATGCAAAGGTAGTCCAAATGGGAAGTAGAACTCAAGATCTAGCTGGGAACCAATGAGTTGACTTCATGATTGGAATTTGTTACGAGACGTGTGCTAAGTGGTTATCGACGTCCATAAATTTGATCCACCACCAAGACGGATGTTAGGCTATGGATCAGTGCAGTGGGATAGTTATTACTCCATGGGGCAGAGCGATCGTAGCAAGGCTATGAGCCAGTGCAGTGGAGTCATCATGACTTCATGGGGCAGAGTGGACATAGCAAGGACTAGTGGCTATGGATCAGTGCAGTGGTGTCATTATGACTCCACGGGGCAAAGTGATCGTAGCAAGGAATGGGTGGTCAGAGCAGTGGATATCGTATGCGTTACGCACTGAGTGAGAGATGTGAGGATGGTTTCTATGCTTGATTGTTTGACATCACTATGACATGCACACCCCTTTCCCGTTACTTTTACACCATGTGTTAGTGTCACCTTAGAGTATTGTGCATCTTGTTGTGCTAACTCTTTGGTTGCAGGTCCAGGTTCAGGTATGGTTTAGTATACCTGTTATTGTTCTGTTTTGCTGCTTATCGCTCATACCAGACTTTTGTCTGACCCCGAGTTTTGCGTCTCTTCTTAATACTCTTGGTGCTCTTAAACGGGCAGACTAGAGACAGGTCATGTGACTATGCACGAGTAGTTGTGCCGGAGACGAGCAGAAGGCTTCCACGTATGATATATATAGATATTCTCCCTGTTTTGCTGCTGGTCACTACTTTGGGAATTAGTAGTGTACCTTCCTTATTTATTTTTTAGAGACAGTTTTTAAAAGTTGTAATAACGATGATGTGGAACATAAGCTGTATTTGGATTTTCTGCTGCTATGATGGTTTAGTTTTCAGCGTATGCACTGCCTCGCCTGTTTTATGTCAAGTATGTTACTACTATATTTTACTCCATGCGCTGTGAGACATTCTACAGTTTCCTTGCTAGTTCAAATTCCCTTCTTTCCTTTCTTTGACGACTGTCCCATGCTGGTTGGACATTGGCATGACGCACTTTCATTGAAATGTCTGCTGGTGCGGGGCGGGCCATCACAGTTTGTTCCAAAGTCAGATAGTACTCTCAGGTTATGTGTTGATTACAAAGACCTCAACAAGCAGACGCTCAAGAATGAATATCCATTGCCCTGTATAGATGATTTGTTGGATCGTTTGAATGGAGCTAAAGTATTTTCTAAAATGGACTTAGCTACATGTTTCCATCAACTGCATATTATTGAAGAATGTGTTTCTTTGACAGCTTTCAGAGGTCCAGACATATTTTATGAATGGTTAGTGATGTCGTTCGGCTTATGCAATGGTCTAGCTTATTTTGTCGATTTGATGAATCGAGTATTTCACGATGTCCTAAATAAATTTGTGCTGGTATTCATCGAGGACATCTTAATCTTCTCAAAGTCAACTACCAAGCATGAAAAGCATTTGGAACAAGTTTTGGAAATTCTGAGAAAGAATGTATTAAAAGCCAAAATATCTAAATGTGTATTCTGGCAAGAAGAAGTGAAGTTCCTCGGTCATGTAGTATCGAAGGAAGGAATTTCAGTGGATCCTAGCAAAATCACCGCCATTCAAGATTGGAGGCAGCCTAGCACTCCTACAAAAGTCAGAAGTTTCCTAGGATTGGCTGACTATTATCAGAAATTCATAAAGGATTTTTCAAAACTATCATATCCATTAACGAAGCTTACAAAGAAGTACACAAAGTTTAATTGGACACCTGAATGTGAGGCAGCTTCCAAGACCTGAAATTGAGGTTGACCACTACTCCAGTGTTGACCATTATTGATGGCAATCAAGATTTGAAAGTCTAGACTGATGCTTCTATTGAAGGTATTGGTGCGGTATTAATTCAAAGAGACAAAGTAGTTGCTTATACTAGCTGTCAATTGAAACCGCATGAGAAGAAATACCCCACTCATGACCTTGAGTTGATGGCCATCATCTTTGCTTTAAAAATATGGAGGCACTATCTTTTGGGTGACAAGTTTGAACTATATACAGATCATAAATCCTTGAAGTATCTGTTCACCCAAAGGGACCAGAATTTGAGGCATCAACATTGGGTAGAATTTCTTGTGGCTTATGATCTGGACATCTTATATACTCCATGGAAAGCCAACGTTGTAGCCGATGAGCTTAGCAGAAAGAATGCGGGCGTCGCCAATCTTATCACCGCCAATCTCATCATTATACCTACATTAATTGACAAAATCTCTGCTCTTCAGAAGGATGATGAATTTATACAGAGAATTAGTAAAAGAGTTCGGGAAGGCAAACCCTCGAGTTTCTAAATTGATAACAAGGGAATTCTGAGGTTAAAAGGCTGAATTTGTGTCCCGAATATTCCTGAACTCAGAAGAGAAGTAATGGATGAATGTCATAGATCTAAGCTTTGTATTCATCCATGGGTGAGTAAGATGTATCATGATCTCAAGCGCACATTCTGGTGGAAACCTATGAAAAGAGACATCTCCATTTATGTTAGCAGGTGTTCTACTTGCCAGCAAGTTAAGAGTGATCAGCAAAAACCTATCGGATTATTACAACCACTAGAAGTTCCAAGATGGAAATGGGATCAAATTTCCATGGATTTTATAGATGGCTTACCCCGAACTAGGAAGGGTAATGATAGTATTTGGGTGATCATAGATTGTATCGCGAAGTCTGCACATTTTATTCCTGCCAAATCAACCAGAACAGCTCAAAGTTTAGTGAAAATTTATTTCAAAGAAATTGTCAGACTACATGGAGTTCCCAGTAGCATTGTTGGTGACCGTGACCCTATATTTGCTAGTAAATTCTGGGAAGCATTCCAAGAAGAGCTGGGGACAACCTTAAATCTGAGCACCGCTTATCATCCTCAAACAGATGGCCAGATTGAGAGGGTGAACCGTATACTGGAAGATTTATTGCGGGTATGTATTCTTGACTTTGGCGGATCATGGGAAGATCAGTTGCACTTGGTCGAGTTCTTTTATAATAACAGTTACCAAGCAAGCTTGCAAATGTCTCCATTCGAAGCATTATATGGCAGGCCTTGTAGATCTCCCGCATGTTGGGTTGAACCAGGCAATAGACTAGTATTGGGTCCCGACATGATTCGTGAAGCTTTAGACAAAGTTGTTTTTATTAAGAAGAGGTTACTAGCAGCTCAAAGCCGATAGAAAAGTTATGCAGATTCAAGAAGAAGAGATTTAGAATTTGTTGTTGGCGATTATGTGTACTTGAGAGGTTCTCCATTGAGAGGAGTAGTTCGCTTTGGGAAGACTGGGAAGTTGGCTCCTAGATTCAGTGGTCCATTCCTTATTCTAGAAAGAATTGGAACTCTCGCTTATAGGGTTCGGTTACCTGACTGGTTGCCTAGGGTACATAATGTATTCCATGTGTCTCAACTTCAGAAGCATGCACATGATCCAGACTTGATTGTGAAGGAAGCTGCACAGCAAGATTTGGAGATTACCCCGAACTTAGCAGTAAGAAGGGAGCCGGTAAAGATCATTGGCAAAGAAACCCGAGTTCTGAGGAATAAAATAACTCATCTAGTCAAAGTGCAGTGGAGCGGAGATCCCAGAGACTGTACATGGAAGACCGAGGATAGCATCAAACAGGCTTATCCCCAGTGCAGAGTGGATATCTCTGACTAGCTCTAGTGCGAGGTACATTTACCATATTTTGCATTTTCCATTTTGTTTCCTACTTTACTATTGCTTCCTTTTTGGGGACGAAAAGCTTTTAAGTGGGGGAGATTGTAACAACCCGGGAAATCAGAACCAATTTAAAAATTTTATTTTGGCTATTTTATTGAATTTTGATAGTTAAAATAATTTATTTTAAATGATTAAAAATTCATTTAAATCGAACTTCAAATGAATAAATTTATTTTCGTTTTGAAAAGAGTTAGAAATAGCGCGGTAGTTTGAAAATTTGAATTCGAATTTTGACTGATCGTACAGGATGCAAAATAAATCGGGTTTTGGTGAAACCAAAAATATTAGAATTTGTTTAAAAAATATATTTCCAACGAATCTGAAAAATTGAAATTTCATAGCGGGAATAAAACGTTATGGTCAGTTGAATTTTCATAATAGTCGCTATGGAAATTAATATATAATATAGCCTGTATAAATAGCCATTTAGCAAGCGACCTCCATTTTCGATGAAACCACTTTTGTTGGATCCAGAATGTCAAATTATTTCAAGATTACAACTTGCATAATTTTTGGAATTAATATGTGAGGGTGGCAAATGAAAATGTGTTTTGTCGATTTCGGTCAATTTCGATCGACCAGAAAATGGCCATTTTTCAAACGATCTCCAAATTCGACGAAATTAATTTTGTTAGGACCGTATCGTCAAAACATAGCTAGATTTATTTTTCGGGAATTTTTAGAGTTAGTATGTGGCCCATGTAAATTAAAATGTTCAATCAAATTAAATAATTAAATGTTTTATTATTTAACTTGAAGAATAATTGACTGAAACAGTCGAATGGGCCTACGAGACATATCCAATCGTGTCCGGAATGGGGGTGTTTAGTTGGCGACGTCACTCGTTGGGTTTGATTTAGAGTTAAGAGCGATATAGAAATTAAAAGAATTAAATTAAATAAAAATAAAATAAATATACGTATATATACGCGTATACTGTATTCGTCGTTCTAAAACCCGATTACCCTATTCACGAATGCCGGCTACTGCTTGATTCTTCTCCTTCGAATAACTCCAAATCCACACAACGAAATCCATTACTCCAGTTCAAGTTTTTGTAGAGATTCCTTCGATCTCCACATCCATACCCGATTGGCCGCGAAATGAAGGAGAACCACCGCCCCGAAGTAGCGCTGCTTAGCCGCCGCCGCCGAGTCCACCGACGTTCAACGCATGGGTGCGCCTCTCTGAGGGCTTCAACGTGGTCTGGTCTAATCGTGTCCAAGCTAAGCGGATTGGAAGAAAATTGCAAACCGAGATTTGAACAGATTTGCTGAGATTACGGCTTATGTAATTCAAACAGGTTACAACACTTTTAAGCATTACAAATTCGTTATATTGAATAAAAATTCATAACTTTCTCATGCGATAACGAAATTCGATGAAACATGAAACATTGGACTCGTGGCATCGTACACGACATTTCAAAAGAGACCGCAGAATTTTTGGAGCTTTCGACAATTTTAGAAGAAATAGAAAGCAACGTGAGATTTCTAAATCCGATTAAATTAAATAAAATTATATTAGGATGTAGACGGAGTTTAGAAACTCTCGACACCCGTCGTCTACAGACCATGGACGACTTAATAGTTTTGTGGTATGTGATTGAATTTTGGTGTTTATTTGTGGTTGAAAAATGAAATTGACTGGTATTGTGGCATTAGACTGCCTAGAAAAATGTATTAGGAAATTAAACTCCATATGAAGTCATAAGGCCTAAGGTAGTGCAAGGAGCCGTACATCTGGACAGTGCCGGTTTTAATTACCTTGCCGTTATGCTGCCGAAATTCTCTGAAAATATTCTTGTATTATAAATATTCATGTTGTTATATATTAATTGTTTGAACAATATGAAAAATTATATTTTTAATACATAGATATCAATAGGAAAATGATTGTTGTATGTCAATATAAAATTCATGTTTTGTTGAAATAAAAGACAGTCATTTGTTAAATAAAAAAATGTACATACAAATGAAATTTACATTTTTAATGTAAATAAAAAATAAAATTAAAACATTGAAATATAGAAATGCATTTACATTAGATTTTTTTTTTAATGTATATGAAACATTAAAATCAACATTTTGACATAGGAATGTACTACAGTGAAAATCTTCCTTTTTTAATGTAAGTGAAACATTAACATGAAACATTGATATATAAAATGTTTACATTGAAAACACCATTTCTAATGTATATGAAACATAAAAAGATTCTTTTTATGTAATAAAAGAAATGTATTGAGATGGAATTTATATTTTTAATGTATGTCAACATTAAAAATAAACATTGATAGGTAAAATTGTTTTTATATTGACATTTATTTTTTAATGTAAATACATTTTTAATGAAATAAAACATTTAAAAATAGACATCGTTAAATGAAAACTTGTTTACGTTGGATTTTACTTTTTAATGTAAACCAAACATTAAAAATGTCAATTACTATAGAAAATGTATTTACATTGGAATTTTACATTTTATAGTATAGGAAAACATTAAAATACCACATTACTATATAAAATGTATTTACATTAGATTTTGCATTTTAAATGTTTTATATTAAAATGAACATTGTTACGATAATAATGTTTTACACTAAAGTTTTACTTTCTTATGTAAATGAACCTTTTCAAATGGTCATTGCACTAACAAAAAGTGTTTTCACAGAAAATTACAATTTTAATGTAGACATTGAATGACCATTGTTATATTAAAATGTCTTTACCTGTAAATTATATGTTTTAATGTAACCCAACATTAAAAATAGGCGTTTGTTAAATAGAAATGCATTTATATTCAAATATACATTTTTAATGTGATCAACATTAAAAATAGTCATGCGTCATATAGAAATGTATTAACATTTAATTATTCATATATATTGAAATGAAAAATTACATTTTTCAATGTGATCATATTATGAAATCAAAGGTAACATTTCTATACATAATTAAAGTAAAGAATGAAAATTCATTTTTTTGGTTTGTAATCAAAGAAAGTATAGAAATTTACATTTTTTAATGTAAATAAAATATGATTAGAAATTCACATTTTTTAGTGTAAATAAAACATGAAATAAAATTTTACATTTTTCTACGTAAATGAAAGAATGAGGAAAAATTTACATTTTTCAATGTAAATAAAGTATGAACTAGAAATTTACATTTTTCAATGTAAACAAAGAATGAGAGAGAAACTTCCATTTTCCAATGTAAATAAAGACTGAAGTGAAAATTTTACATTTTCAATGAAGATAAAGAAAAGATTACATATTCAATGTAATCATGGACTGAATTAAAAGTTCACATTTTTAATGAAATAAAGATTTCATTTTTGCAATGTAGAATTTCATTGAATAAAAGATTGCAATTTGCAATAAAATACATTGAAATAGAAAGTTGCATTCTTTTCAATGTAAAGAACATATTGAATTAAAAAGTTACATTTTTCAATGTAAAGAAAAGAATGGCATATGAATTTACATTTTGCAATGTAATAGTTTATTGAAAATAAAAAGATTACATTTTTATTTGTAATCATAGAAATTAAAAAG
Organism: Allium sativum; assembly: GCA_030737875.1. Classification (NCBI taxonomy): domain Eukaryota; kingdom Viridiplantae; phylum Streptophyta; class Magnoliopsida; order Asparagales; family Amaryllidaceae; genus Allium; species Allium sativum. The sequence goes on from CM060925.1 coordinate 44,472,620, forward strand.
ATTACATTTTTATTTATAATCATAGAAAAGAATAAAGAATTCATTTTTATTTGTAATCAAAGAAAAGAATGAAAATTACATTTATAATGTAATCTAAAGGATTATAAAAATATATTAATTTTAATGTAATAAATGAAGGATAAAATATATTGTATTTTTTATGTAATACATATGAATCATATAAAAGATTCAATGTTGGAAGAAATTGTATTAACATTAAAATTTCATTTTTAACGTAATATATGATTTTATATATAGAAGAAATCAATGTTGAATTGATAATGGTGTTGAAATCATCAAACAATTTATATTTATATATTTATATATTTATATATAAATATAAATTAAAACAAAACGAATCACGCTGCTGCAGTTCGCGTTTTGAAATCATAATTCAAACGATTATACCCAAAGATCCGACTGTTGGATTTTCCAAAAATTGGAACCGTTGGGTTCGTTTTGGAAAGATCTTTTCAACGATATAAAGTTCGCTAAGATCCAATGGCTAGATTTTGAGAATGTGTAAATCAAATTTTGATGAAAACAGCGCCACGGCCATGTGGTGACCCGAAGCATCATTTAATTAAAATGGCTATTTTTAAATAAATAAAAATAGCAATAAATCTTTATAAATTATTATATACGATATGGAATGAAAAGAAATGATTTAAATCATATATATTTGAGAATTATTTGAAAAGTCCGAGTTAACTCTCATTACAAATAATTACACAACGATTGGAAGTCGAAGATTTGAAGACGGTGATTGAAGACCGGAGATCTTCACATCGAATGGATAACTACTGATGCTCGTCATTGATTAGCTCCTAGTAAAGGGTTACAGTGGTATTTGTCCAGACGTACTTGTTGATCGTCTGGATATGCGAGCACCTCTCTTCCATATTGGACATATGGGACGAGGAATAAGGTATCTTCGGTTTTGTTCAGACCCAGAACTGACTTGTAAATGGATGTGTGTATGACATTGGATTTAATTCCATGTAAATTAATTTCTGTTTGATATATATCTGCTGGTAGCGAAGAATTCATTCTCTTGCTTAACACCCTTTTCTGAGACGCACGAGCTTAGAGGTTATATATTGATAGTTATCGATTGCATGGCGTGAATTGTCAGTGTGGCATGCCAAGGTGCAAATGGTCAAGGCTTATTGTTGAAAAAGCAGTGCCTTGTGGTTGATGATTAAAGCACAGCTTTATTGTAGCATAGCTTTGTGTATAGCGTTACTTCGCGATTCTCACACCCCGGTATGAACTAGAAACGGGAGAAGGACCCCAGGGAGAACATGCGTTTCTTTCTAGCTAGAAGTGGTGTCTGAGTTTTACATGCCCAAATATTTTTACTTTTGTGGATGATGGAAAGCGAGGTACCTTAGATTTGAGTCCCTAGTGGCTCTATTTTACGCCCCATAGGGCGGGGAGACGTATTGTTCAGTCATTACTAATCTGCTAACATTATTTATGGACCAGCCCTGGTGCTCCGGGTGCAATTGCGACTGAGTCCTGAGGCACGGGCTAGAGTGTCTCGAATTCGGTAAGGACTATCGCTTGACTTGGTTCATGATTGAAATCCAACTTCCAATACGACCCATACAGTTTTGATTTGTAAACCTATATTTGGCGACATAGTATATGATAGCTATACCGTCTATGATTGATTGATTATGATTGAAATGTTTTGAAAACATATACACACTAATAATAATATCAAATCCGTTTTTATCGTATCAAGCATTTTTGACCATTATAAGGTAGAACTCTATCCTCCGGTTTGCGTTGCATTGTGTGATGGGACTTGAATCTTATAATGGTTTCATTTTTCTAAAATGCATTGCGTTGTTTTAGCGATTTACTTTATTTCATGCACTGGAAATCCACTGGAGTAAACCCCTTCCGCGTTAGCGGCATGGTCCTATGATTAGCCTTATTATTAAATAAGTTAATTAGATTTCTCATGCCAATCCCAGGACTGACTCGTAGTTTGTTTCACTTTGCAAACTCGGGTACCCTCTTTTCCACACGCGCAGTCTTGTATACAGGTTTAGCAGATTCATCCTGGATAGCTATGGAGCTGAAGATGGATCTTACCATTCCTAATACACTGTTCAGATTTCATTTAGTATATTGTGTTTGATTCCGCCATAGACACACTGTATTACGGTCTAAGTATGATCCTATTATGCCGTGTAACTCTAATGATATTATTTCCAGTGTAATTGGAGATGTATTTTCTGCTGTAATTCTGTATTTCTGTTCTGATGTTATTGTTAATGTGTTATATTCCAGTGGTTATCCTTGCTTTGGTACTACGAGAGTTGGGGTCATCACAATTATACTAGTAGTCTAATTCATGTGTACCCAAGTGTCATTGACATTACCTGTGCATATGCACACACACACACACGCGTATATATATATACACACACACAAAGATATATATATATATATATATATATATACACACACTACAAGCTTAATTCTGTATATTCTTGGATTCGTTCTTTCATATTTACAACTTATAACATCACTCATACAAGCCTAATAGAAGCAAGAAACAACACATTGCAATGAATTCAACCATTAATCAATAAGCCATTTCATTGTATCCAGACCATCCCTCAGCAACCCCCTTGCTATGTAATGGTCTTATGTCTAATAAACATTTATTTACGAGATTAATCTTAACTAGATCATAAAATCCAGGAAACTCAAGTTCCTAAAAATAATTTAGTCCCTGGTCTCATCTGCATATAGGAATCACTAGGACATCCTATAATGATCTAATTCACATCATTACACGAAGATCTCAGAACCAAATTAGGTCGTGTGTCAAACCTGCAGCTCAAGTGCAAGCCATTCTGCAGCTTTCTTGGCCAAAATTTCTTAATTAGGTTATTAAATGTTCTCTCTTATATCTTATTATTCAAATAAATGAATAAAATATGTCACTTAAACAACCAACAATCATACAACAGTCCATAGGACTTGCAAACATATTCCCACCAAAGGTTCAACCATTTATTCAGCCAATCAAATCGTCATATTGCATCTATGATGTAATATTTCAATCATAAATGGTCACATAACATTTCACACTACTTACAATCAGTGTTCATGAAAGGATTAAAACAACCATTTATTCAGTGAACAAATTAGACATAAGGGTTTTCCACAAAAATAGACAAATGTGTGTCCATTGCAATTGATACTGATGTATGGCATTTTGGGATATTCTATTTTTTTTGAGAGACGCTATGAGTAAACTGATTTTAGAATGTATAAATCCAGTTGAATCATAGATATCAGTATCAACAAAGAGTTCAGCACATAGAAAATCTGTTGCACTCTTTAATCATTCAAACTTGAGCCTCGTCACCTATACATAAGTATATTGCAGCCCATATTTTGTTTTCATGAGTTTTGCCATATATCAATATCATTCACAATGAATCAAGACTAACAGTTTGGAATTTAAAACTTTTACATTTAGTAAATCGTACTAATCTGAGTTTATATCATGAAAGGAAACAAAATCCATGTATTAAAATCAATTAACTCAGATAAGGTCTATAGAAAAGGTTAATACAGTTTTCAGCCCATTATTTATTTATTATACTGATTATTCCTCAAGTTCTTCATATTATAACGTTTTTTATAATCTATATTACTGCATTCATTCAACTAGAAAACAATAAATCGTGCAATCCATCAATTAAGCAAAACAGAACATTATATCTAAATAAATATTCACGTCATCGAAATAGAGTTTTAAGGCTACCTAAAACTAGGGCTTACTGCCGAGGATTGATTGAGATTTCTCACCTAGGTTCTCTTCGATCGGTTTCTTATTCTCGATCTCGTGTTTCCAAAACGAGCTGTTGTTGCTACCCTTCTCCCCCTCGATCTTTCTGATTGCAAGAGAGCAGCTCCGATTTATTTCCCCCGATCTTTGTTTGTGAGGGCTATGGCCATTTTTTCTTATCTTATTTTGCTTTGTCGATGAAGATAAAAGTAATTTTTGGGGCCGTCTATACTTCCAGTTGAACTGTTAGGGTTTAGTTCGTTACCTAATTCACTTTTTATCCTTAGGCATTATTAGTTTATAATACTTAAGCCAATTCCCAATTATACACACGTATGTTATCTTACAATCAATCATATAGTTATCTCTAATGTGTTTAATTAATTTAACAAAACATAATTAATGTATGTGTAAATTTTATGTTTTTTACACTTTCTCATACAGTCTCGTTTACCTGTCTAGGTATTGCTATTTTATGCATATTTGAAAATCGCTGGAACTCGCCAGACTTTATGTCTGACCCTTTTGTTTTTGCTTCTTTCTTCCTTTCACCCCCATGGTCCTTAGGGTGGTAGCACTCCTCAGTGATTAGGACTTTCAGCTTGGATCTAGACTTTATGAGATGTAATGCTTTGACTTACTTTCTACTCTGTTATGGCTTGCTATGAGGGATATGGTTTTATATTACTGCACTTTGTTATTTTGTATTATGAGACAGATTTGAGATACTTGGTTTTTATGTAACTGGTTTAATGACGTCACCTGTTCTAAGACTATGTTTTATTTTCAATAATAAAGTTGAATTTTTCCGCTGCTTATTTTACATCTGTCTTGTGAATTTATGTATTGTTTACCTATTGTGTTTCACGAAACTTTCTTATGAGCGATATTAACGGACATGGGGTGTCACAAAGAGCCAGGATATTGAAGGGAGGCTCCTAATGAAATACGTTGGTGATCTCGATTTATAACGAGACCTTTCTAAGATATTGTAAATCAGATCCTATCTTGACTTCTTCTAGATGAGGAAACTAACGGATTTTCTCTGCGCGAATCTTAAAGTGTTTGCATGGATCAATGCCAACATGTGTGGGATATCACTTAGTATCATGAGTCATTTGCTCAACATTGAATCAAAGTATATCCCATTGTAATAGAATGTTAGGAACTAAGTGCTGATGATGATGGTTTCGACGACAATAACCATGTTTCAATTATTATATTTTTATAAAATATATTTTGTAATAACACTATATCTAGATTATATATATATGTGGAATCTATGTGGGTATTAATTATTGAAGATTGAAGTTTCAAAATATAAGAGTTCAAGAAATATAGAGTAATTGTGTCTAGATATTATGTTAGAATTTTGGTTAACACTGAATTCTGATTTTAAACTAATTCTGATTTCAAATTTCTTTTCAAATGATTTCAAAATTTCTTCCTTGTTTTTAAATATATTTACAAATGATTTCAAAATTACTTTCTTATTTCAAATTCATACTTCTTTAGCTTTAGAAATATTTTATCTCATGAAGTTTATTTTAAACTCCTATTTTTAAAATTGTACTTAACTACTAATTCAAATATGTTTTACTTACAAGTTTAATTATAATTTTGTTATATTTACTTATATTTTCAATTTCATCATTTGTAACAACCCGGGAAATCTGAACCAATTTAAAAATTTTATTTCGGCAAAATTAATGAATTTTTAATATTTAAATTGAATTATTTTAAATAATAACGACCAAAAATTTATTTTGAATAGAAATAGAATGTATATATTTATTTGAATCGTTGTTAGAATATAAATATTTATTTTAATTATAAAAGAAATTGGAAATGGCGCGGTAGTTTGAAAATTCGATTTTAAATTTCAAATTAATATACATAAGTCAAAATAAACCGGATTTTAGCGAAACCAAAAATATTAGAATCTATTTGAGAATATCCTTCCAAAGAATCCAAAAAATTGATATTTCATAGCGGGAATAAAAAGTTATGCCTAAATGAAAATTCAGAATAGCCGCTATGGAATTTTGGCCCTTAAAAATAGCCATTTTGCAAACGACCTCCGTTTTCGATGAAACCACTTTTTGTTGGATCCGGGATGTTAAATTATTACTAGTTTCCAAAATTCATGATTTTTGGGATCAATATGTCACCATGGCAAACGAAAACGCATTTTAACAGTTTCAGTCAATTTGGATCGACCAAAAAATCGTATCGTCAATACGAAGCTAGAAATATTTTTCGGGAATTTTCAGAGTCAGTATGTGGCCCCGTAAATTAAAATGTGCGTTTGAATTTAAAATGTAATGATTTATATTTTAAATTTAGCAAAAACTGATCGTAACTGCCAAACTGGCTCAGGATACATATCCCATTGTGTTCGGAATATGGGTATTACGCTAGGAATGATAGTCGGTGGGTTCAGTTTGGGGTTCAAATAAAAAGGGCACTTTATATTGAACGAAATAAATTAATTAAATAATATAATATAACCCCCCATCTCCTTTTGACCAAACACGTTGGCCCCCCCTTTCTTCAGCTCAGATCGAGAAAAAAAAACCTCGCGATCGATGATGCTACCCCGCGCCCCCCACCTGACGCCGCCGCCTCCATCTCCCACGGCGCCACCATACCCGCCCCCTTCTTCCCTCCCGTCGCCTCTTCTTTCTCCACCCCCTCCCCAAATCGATTTGAAAACCGCCGCCATGCCAAGCCTAGCCGCCACCACCGGCCGTGAGTACCATCCCCGCCACCTCTATACCCCAACGCCGCCCCTCAGCCACTCGTCGCCGATTGTGAACCCCTCCTCCAACAAAAACTGATTTTCTTAAGGGACGAAGGAGAGTTTTTTATAGTTAATCTAGTTTTATTTTTAAAACAACATCGTGATAAAATCAGTTTTATCCATATGAAGTTAGCGAAGAAAGAGTTGAACTTTTTATATATGATAATGAATAAAAAAAATTGATTTTTCATTGTAATAAAAATATGATCTTTATATATTATTTAGCTTCATAAAAAGATGATTTTTATCAACATAAAAGATTTGATTTTTAATGCGTAAAAAGATTAAAATTTTTCTATGTGAAAAGATTTGATTTTTATATATATAGAGAAGTGAAAAAGATTTGACCTTTAGAAGTATAAAAATATGATTTGTTTTATATACAAAGCGATATAAAAATATAATTTTTATACGTGAAGTGTTATCATAAAAATGTGATTTTTATGCAAGTGGTTTTATATGAAGATTCGATTTTTAGTTATATAAAAATTCGATTTTTAGTTGTGTAGGAAATATGATTTTTATATTATATATATAATAAAAATATGATTTTTATTTATTAGAATGAAGCGATAAAAATATGGTTTTTATATATGGACAGCGTGAAAAGCATGCATTGGAATTTCGAACAAATCCAAACAATTCAGAAAGATAGAATGGAGGAGTGGAACCCAAAAGTGAGAACTTCTCACTTTTACTCTATTTACTAGTTGAAATATGTATTAGGATGCAGATGGTGCTTAGCAGCACCCGACACCCATCGTCCACAGAGCATGGATGACTTGTCTGTTTGATTGTATATTGTTGTGAAAATTGTTTGTGATGAGGAATTGATAAATAAAATATTCATAAATGGAAATAAAATATTTTGTAGTTAAAAATATAATTTTTAACGTGTATGGCAATGAAATAAATATTTATAGACAAATCGAATGATTTGTTTATGTACACACATTTGACTGATATTGATTGGGACGATAAATTTTACACATCGCCCAACTGCACAAATATTCATTGTTTGTTGATTGAAACCCCACACGGGTACTGGGATGATATATGGCGTACACTAGTCCCAATAATTAGCTGTATGAGCATTGAATATTTATATTTAATGCTTATACAGTGTAGAATGCGCTTTGGATGATGGTTGATTGTTTATCGTTGTTGTTGTGTACATGTGTGTATGAAATCCATATAAATCAAATTATATGGTAATTGACTGTGTCTAATTCCAGTTCAGAAAGGATAAATATTTTGAAATAACGATTATTATAAAGTAACGAATATTTTAAAAATAATACTCAGTAAGAGATCAAAATCTGATTTTGATGTCCGATTTGGGATGGACATGAATATATTTAAAAATATATAGAGCTGTGTTGATTAGATTAACGCCATTTTGACGTGAACGATATTTATATCGATTTTATTCATTTTTATAATGAATATCGAAAATGAATGGATTTCAAAATCTAACGTTTTGAAACTATTATCATTTACATATCGATGATATGGAATATTCAATTTTGATTAGAAACAGAATATGAAGTTGACATCATTTTGAAAACGAATTTAAAACGATTTATAAAATACGTTTTAAATGCAAATCGATGAAATATATATATATATATATATAATGGCTTGAATAGAATGCGCCGCGCTGCGGCAGTTCGCGAATTTCGACCATTGACTTCGAACGGAAATTACGGGAGATCCGACCGTAGTAGTCTCCTAAAACCGGAACCATTGGGTTTGTATCAAAAAGAGCTTTCTAACGAATATTAGGGATTTGAAATCTAATGGTTGGATTTTGAATTATGTCCAAATCAAATTTTGAAAAGGTCGTTGTAAGTGCAGTTCGATAACTGTTTATGGAAATCGACTGTATGGGCCTTGATAAAATCATTAAAAATATCATTAATTTGTGTAAAATCATAATAAATGATTTGGAAAGAATTGGGCTGAAAACTCCCATATTTGAAAAGATAAAAATATATTTTTATCAAAATGAACTAGTTATGAACTAGAATTATAATCCAATATTTTTAAATAAATAAATTTGATTTGAAATGGTTTTAAAAATAACCGGAATTTCCAACATATGGATTGAAATGGATTTGAATCGAAATTATCTTCGGAATATTTCGATATTGGATTCCGTGATTATACGGATATTTTGGAGGAATTTGGAATATATATATATCGTTATTCCAATACGTATTTGTTGATTCCAGAATTTGATATTGAATATAAGCCGATATATTTTCTATTCAGTGCCTTTTATTTAATATCAAATTGGATTTTGGTTTTGTCGTGAATGGTATCTTTAATAATACTGTTCTTAAACCCAATGGAGTTAAGAAAATTAGAAATTGACTGGAGATTAGTTAAGCTGAATTGTTTCCTGGGTATTGATCTGATGCTGGTTTCGCCCTTCAGGGTTAATACTTAGGGAACAGTTCACTTGCTAATTTACGGTTAAAGGCTAATGGAATGGAATGTGATTTTTGGTTTATCGTAAACCGTGTTTTAAATGACATTGGTTCTTTAACCCAGTTAAAGACAGGATATGATTTCCCTAGTTAGACAATCGTTAATATTGATTTTTGGGAAGATTAAAACCAAGTGGAGTTTTAATACATCTTTAATTAGATTGAAATGATATCCAAAAGAAGATTAAAGAATAAATTTAAAGAATTTATCTTTGATAAAATTAATAGGAACCTTTCCCAAAGTATAAGAATATATGAATAAAGGAATATTATGGATTGGAATAAGGCGTATGTTGTGTTTTATAGCACTTGTTTATTATATACGCAAGTTATTCGGAAAGACTGGGTTTATCCTATTCTGAATAATTTATTCGACGATGTGTCGAGGATGAAGACGGTGGTTGAACACTGGAGGTCTTCACATCGTTTGGATGATTACTGATGTCTTGATTAGAATGTACACCCAAGACAAGGTAATAAGTGGCGATCGTCCAGACGTACTTGGAGATCAACGGATATGCAAGGGCCTTTCTCCTCTATTGGACATATGGGGGAGGAATAAGGTGCCTCCGGTTTTGTTCAGACCCAGAACGAACTTGTAAACGGATGTGTCTGACATCGGATTTCATTCTGTGTGATTGATAGAAATCGGTTGCATAGTGTGAATTGCCTCTGTGGCATGCTGAGATGCAAATGATCAAGGCTTCTGTTGAAAAGCAGAGTCCTGTGGTTGATGACCAAAGCACGGCTTTAATACAACGTAGCTTTGTGTAGCGTTAATTCGCGAGCCTCGCACCCCGGTGTGAACCAGAAACGGGAGAAGGACCTCAGGGAAATGGATATATGTTGGTTTCTAGCTAGGAGTGGTGTTTTGGGTTTTACACGCCCGGACATTTAACTTATGTAGATGATGGATAGCGAGGCGCATCGGTTATATCGGTCGATCGGGGGCCAATGGAGTCATTTGGCTCAATTATTCCCCATAGGGCAGACTAGCATATCGTTTACGGTATTATTAACCCACTAAGTGTGGACCGGCCCTGATGATCCAAGGGCCACTTGAGCTCTAATCCTGAGGCTCGGGCTAGAGAGTCTAACAAATTTGGTAAGGACGATCCCTTGCCTTGGTTCACAGATGGAAATCCAACTTCCAATACGACATCTAGCGGTTTTGATTTTAAGCCTATATATGGCGACATAGTGGTATGGGGCACTCATGCCTTCTATGATTAATACTTATGGTTGAAATTGTTTTGACACTATACACTTATAATAATAAAACATGAAATTTTATGTACCAAGCATTCGTGGCTATTATAAGGTAAAAAAATCTATCCTCCGGCTTAAGTTGCATTGTGTGATGGGACCTGAGTCTTATAATAGCTTCATTGTTCTTTATTTAGCATTGCACTATTTGTTTTGTGCATTGGTTTTCTTGGGGGTAAACCCTTTCGTCTTATACGGCGTGGTCCCTTGATTTAACTAACTTTAAAATCAAATTAACCGTTTTAGTTCTCACACCAGTCACATGGTTGACCTGGAGTTTATTGTTTTAACCTAAACTTTGGGTGCCTCTATTTTCCACACGGGCAGCTAGTAGTTTTGGTTTTGCAGATTTATACTCACAGGATCCTAGTTTACAGCTGGAGCGATATTCGAAAAGCTCTGTATCCATTTATCTCTTTTAGTTGTGTATTGTATTATTTTTACACTGCTATGTAATGTAATTTAAATCTCTGATATTTCTCTGATGTATAATATTTATTCATACTCTGTATATTCTTGTATTCTGATGGGATTGTTGTAATAAGCAATGAAATGTTCTTCTATTTGTGTTATGATTTGTCATGTCCTCAAAGTCAGTCCGTGCTTTCCTTCATGGGGAAGTTCGGATCGCTACAGTTGGTATCAGAGCTTTGGTTTACAGAGCTCGAGAACAAGAAACATTAGAACCAAATGAAAGAATTCACCAGAGATTGGATTAGTAATATCCAATGAGAATGACTCGTTAGAGATAGGATCAGTAGCATCCTAGAACGAGCGTGAAGAGTAGTGTTTTTAAAGTAAAAATGAAAACAACTTCTGTTTTGAAAATTTAAATCGTATTATGCGTATTTGTATATTTATTTTATATTGAATTTGGACAATCTAGTATACGAAGATTTTGCATATACGCCTAGCTTGCGTGTATACGAAGTCCCAAATATACTGGATAGATATAAAATCACACTCTAGTCGCTCGGAGATGATACAGATGATTGATATATCATCATCAGTGTTTATGTTCGAGTTTCGAAAGTGGGATTTCTTTATGATTCTAATTGACTGGTGTGAGAACCAAAACTACATATGGCTTATTATTGTGATTTGGCATCAAAAATCTGATTTTGGACTATGTATCAAAGTTATGAATTTGAAAAGCTAATCAACTAATTGACTGATGATTGTGTTGTATGATTATTCATTTAAACGAACATATAGATGTATGGTAAATTTGGGCCAAGTTGTATCAAATTTTGAACTACATTGAAGACGGTTTGGAAATGCATGCATGTACATATATATGTGTGAACAGGTCATAGTAAGGAGGCTAGAGAAGAGGAATAAAATTGTTTGCTTGACAAATAGGTACATGTTTATTATATTTCTTGGGTTTGGATGATTTTATGAGCCGATTGGCTAGCCGCTTGGATATTTCTTTTTCTTTTTGGATTGGAGAGGCCTGTGTGGTGGTTTGGGGATTTTCCCAGTGCTCCCGTACAAGGGAGGTTACGGAGAAATTTTTCGAAAATTTAGGGTGTTAGCCAAATTTTTGAAAATTTTAAATTTTCGAAAAATTTGGAAAGTTTTTAAAAACTGAAAAGTTGAAAAACTTAAGCCATAATTAAAATAACGAAAGTTGAGTTGATTAGAAAAACAACTTTCACTTTTGTTCCTTTTCGAGGACGAAAAGATTTTAAATGGGGGAGACTGTAATAACCCGGGAAATCTGAAGCAATTTAAAAAATTTATTTCGGCAAAATTAATGAATTTTGAATATATAAATTGAATTATTTTAAATAATAACGATGAGAAATTTATTTTGAATAGAAATAGAATGTATATATTTATTTGAATCGTCGTTAGAATATAAATATTTGTTTTAATTATAAAAGGAATTGGAAATGACGCGATAGTTTGAAAATTCAATTTCAAATTTCAAATGAATGTATAGGAGTCAAAATAAACCGGATTTTAGCAAAACCAAAAATATTATAATCTACTTGAGAATATCTTTCCAATGAGTCTGAAAAATTGAAATTTCATAGCGGGAATAAAAAGTTATGCCCAGTTTAAAATTCAAAATAACCACTATGGAATTTTGGCCCTTAAATATAGCCATTTTGCAAACGACCCCCATTTTTGAAGAAACCACTTTTGTTGGATTCAGGATGTCAAATTATTGCTAGATTCCAAAATTCATGATATTTGGGATCAATATGTGAGCGTGGCAAAAGAAAACGCGTTTTAACAGTTTAAGTCGGTTTGGATCGACCAGAAAATGGCCATTTTTCAAACGGTCTCCAAATTCGACAAAATTAGTTTTGTTAGGACCGTATCGACAATACGAAGCTAGAAATATTTTTCGGGAATTTTCACAGTTAGTATGTGGACCCGGTAAATTAAAATATGCGTATGAATTTAAAATGTAATGATTTATATTTTAAATTTAGCGAAAACTGATCGTAACAGCCGAACTGGCTCAGGATACATATCCCATTGTGTTTGGAATAGGGGTATTACACTAGGGATGACAGTCGGTGGGTTCAGTTTGTGGTTCAAATAAAAAGGGCACTTTAAGGAAAGTAGATCCGGTTTCTCCATACCTCTTCATTCTAGTTATGGAGACACTTAATCTTGAGATAGAGAGGCAGGTGACCTTAAAGAACTTCACATTGCATCCCATGTGCAGGAATCCTCGTGTTACTTCTCTGGTATTTGCCGATGACCTAATGATCTTCACCAAACCCACTGTAAAATCTCTACAAACCATAATGAAAACCCTTGTATCTTTCCATTCATTCTCTGGTCTCAGAATAAATACAGACAAATCTCAAATCCTCCTCCCAGGATTAGATTCAGAGCAAATTCAGGTTTGTCTGAACATCACCATGATGACGAGAATGAATAGCTCTATGTCTTACCTCTGTATCCCTCTTGCCACCAAAAGAATTTCGATAGCACAATGTATTCCGCTTTACGAAAAGATCACAGCTGTTATGTCTCAATGGGAAAATAGGTATATCTCTCATCCAGGTATGCTAGTCATCATCAACTCTCTTATATTCTCTATGACAGTCTATTGGTGTAGAACTTTCATTCTGTCGACGAAATTGCTAAATATGATAAGATTGGCAATGCGTAATTTCCTATGGACCGGGTCCATGCATTCTAGAAAATTGTATCCAATAGCTTTTAAAAAACTGGAAAAACCAAAACAGAAAGGTGGCCTTGGCATCAAAAATATAAGCATATGGAACTATGCTGCATTATCCATTCTTTTTGAGAGAATCGTCGTACGATCGAAGTCTATATGGGTCGACTGGTGCATCAGCCACAATCTGAAATCTGACAATATATGGACTATTGCTCCAAAACCAACATGTAGTTGGGTGTGGAAGACTGTGCTGAAAGTGCGAGACAAGTTATTACCATTCTCATGTATTCTGTTATACCAAGACAGTAGAGATAAATTCTGGAATACGCCGTGGTTGAGAACTGGTATGCTGCTTAGCAAAACATTTCCGTACGATTCCATAATGCAAAGTAGTATACCTTTGAATGCACGTGTGATGTCCTACATTGTTGATGGATTCATCAGTATTCCGGTCTGTGGTAATAATGCTATTGATGTAGTGTTGCAACGCTTCGATGGGAGGAGATACCAAATGAACCAGCATGCTACATATGGTTGGACTGATTTACACCTAAAGCACAGTATTGATGTGGTTTACTCTGAGCTATCTGCTGTAGCGAGCATGCCAAAACTTAAATGGTACAAGAGGATATGGGATAAACATGCGTCGGAATGGTTAAACTTTCACTGCTGGAGGGTTTACCACAATGCAATACACACTCGCGCTAATCTTCGTGCTAAGGGGATTAATGCTCCCGATGTTTGCGTCTTCTGCAGGTCTGCCGAGGAGAATCACCACCACCTCTACTTCAATTGCTCCTTTACTTATGTGTTATGGTCAAAGATTCGTAAAAGAGGTGGTTTCATGGGTCCTAAAAGAAACAGTGAGGAGGAATGGTATAGTATTCACAAAGCAACAAGATGGAATTAGAGCATCACATATGAATTGTTGATAATGTTCAAAGTTACATTGTCTGCAATCTGGAAGGAAAGAAATGAACGAGTATTTAATGCTCTCACCAAAACAAGACTGCAATTGTTTCATGAGATCAGCTCTAGTATAAGCAAAGAGATCACCATGTCTTCTTACTCTTTTGATCCGGAAGTGCTTCTTAGATGGTCTTAGCTTTCTTCTATCTTCTGTTCTTTTCTATCTCTTGTATTTCTGTTTCTTGTATCCCCGTATTTATATTGTAAGCTCTCTCTTATTATATAAAAAATATGGTAGGGGCCATTCAACCCTGCTGGATTTTCCAAAAAAAATTAAAAATTAAATAATATAATATAACCCCCCATCTCTTTTTGACCAAACCCATTGACCCCCCTTTTCTTCAGCTCAGATCGAGAGAAAAAACCCCTCGTGATCGACGATGCTGCCCCGTTCCCCCCACCTGACGTCGCTGTTTCCATCTCCCACGGCGCCGCCATAGCCGCCCCCTTCTTACCCCCTCGCCTCTTCTTTCTCCACCCCACCAAATCGATTTGAAAACCACCACCATGCCTAGCCTAGCCGCCACCACTGGCCGGGAGTACCACCCCCGCCACCTCCATACCCCGACACCGCCCCTCAGCCAACCGCCGCCGATTGTGAACCCCTCCTCCAACAAAAAATGATCTTCTTAAAGGGCGAAGATGAGTTTTTTTATAGTTAATCTAGTTTTATTTTTATAAAACAACATCATGATAAAATTCGTTTTTATCTATATGAGGTTAGCGAAGAAAGAGTTGAACTTTTTATATATAATAACGAATAAAAAAATTTGATTTTTCGTTGTAATAAAAATATGATCTTTATATATTATTTAGCTTCATAAAAAGATGATTTTTATTAACATAAAAGATTTTATTTTTAATGCGTAAAAAGATTAGATTTTTTATGTGTGAAAAGAATTGATTTTTATATATATAGAGAAGTGAAAAAGATTTGATCTTTAGAAGCATAAAAATACGTTTTTTATAATATATATATAGCGATATAAAATTATAATTTTTATACGTGAAGTGCTATCATAAAAATGTGATTTTTATGTAAATGGCTTTATATGAAGATTCGATTTTTAATTACAAAAAAATTCGATTTTTAGTTGTGTAGGAAATATGATTTTTATATTATATAGATAATAAAAATATGATTTTTATTTATTAGAATGAAGTGATAAAAATATGATTTTTATATATGGACAGCGTGAAAAGGATGCGTTGGAATTTCGAACAAATCCAAACATTTCAGAAAGAAAGAATGGAGAAGTGGAACCCAAAGGTGAGAACTTATCACTTTTATTCTATTTACTAGTTGACATATTTACTAGGATACAGAGGGTGCTTAGCAGCACCCGACACCCATCGTCCACAGACTATGGAAGACTTGTTTGTTTGATTGTATGTTGTTGTGAAAATTATTTGTGATGTAGAATGGTTAAATAAAATATTCACAAATGGAAATAAAATATTTTATAGTTAAAAATATAATTTTTAACGTGTATAGGAATGAAACAAATATTTATAAACATATCGAATGATTTGTTTATGTACACATATTTAACTGTTATTGATTAGGACGATAAATTTTACACATTGCCCAACTGCACAAATAAAAATCATTATTTGTTGATTGAAACCCCACACGGGTATTAGAATGATATATGACATATACTAGTCCCAATAATTAGCTGTATGTCGATCGATTGATTGACAGGCTGTATGAGCATTGAATATTTATATTTAATGTTTATACAGTGTAGAATGCACTTTGGATGATGGTTGATTGTTTATCGTTGTTGTTGTGTATGTGTGTGTATGAAATCCATATAAATCGAATTATATGGTAATTGACTGTGTTTGATTCCAGTTCAGAAACGATAAATATTTTGAAATAACGAATATTTTAAAAATAATATTCAGTAAGAGATCAAAATTTGATTTTGATGTCCGATTTGGGATGGACACGAATATATTTAAAAATATATAAAGTCGTGTTGATTAGATTAACACCATTTTGACGTGAACGATATTTATATCGATTTTATTCATTTTTATAATGAATATCGAAAAGGAATGGATTTCAAAATCTAATGTTTTGAAAATATTATCATTTATATATCGATGATGTAGAATATTCAATTTTGATTAGAAATTGAATATGAAGTTGAAATCATTTTGAAAACGAATTTAAAACGATTTATAAAATACATTTTAAATGGAAATCTGCGAAATATATATATTATACATATAATAAAATGGCCTGAACAGAATGCGTCGCGCTGCGGCAGTTCGCGAATTTCGACCATTGACTTCGAACGGACATTACGGGAGATCCGTGTGTCGGATTTTCCTAAAACCAGAACCTTGGGTTCGTATCGAAAAGGGCTTTCTAATGAATAATAGATATTTGAAATCTAATTTTTGGATTTGGAATTATGTCGAAATCAAATTTGGAAAAGGTCGCTGTAAATGCAGTTCGATGACCGTTTGTGGAAATCGACTGTACCGGCCTTGATAAAATCATTAAAAATATCAATAATTTGTGTAAAATCATAATAAATGATTTGGAAAGAATTGGGATGAAAATCCCATATTTGAAAAGATAAAAATATATTTTTATCAAAATGATCTAGTTATGAACAAGAATTATAATCCAATATTTTAAATAAATAAATTGGATTTGAAATGGTTCTAAAAATAACTGGAATTTCCAATATATGAATTGGAATGGATTTGAATCGAAATTATCTTCGGAACATTTCGACATTGGATTACGTGATTATACGAATATTGTGGAGGAATTTGGAAGTTATATATATCGTTATTCCAATACGGTATTTGTGGATTCCAGAATTTGATATTGAATATAAGCCGATATATTTTCTATTCAAAGCCTTGTATTTAATATCAAATTGGATTTTGGGTTTGTCGTGAATGGTATCTTTAATAATACCGTTCTTAAGCCCAATGGAGTTAAGAAAATAAGAAACTGACTGGAGATTAGTTAAGTTGAATGGTTTCCTGGGTGTTGATCTGATGTTGGTTACGGCCTTCGGGGTAAATATTTAGGGAATTGTTCACTTGCTTATTTACGGTTAAAGGCTAATGGAATGGAATGTGATTTTGGATTTATCGTGAACCGTATTTTAAATGACATTGGTTCTTTAACCCAGTTAAAGACAGGATATGATTTCCCAAGTTAGACAATCGTTAATATTGATTTTTGGGAAGATTAAAACCAAGTGGAGTTTTAATGCATCTTTAATTAGATTGAAATGATATCTAAAAGAAGATTAAATAATAAATTTAAAGAATTTATCTTTGATAAAATTAATGGGAACCTTTCCCAAAGTATAAGAATATTTGTATAAAGGAATATTCTGGATTGGAATAAGGAGTATATTGTGTTTTATAACACTTGTTTATTATATGTGCCAGTTATTCGGAAAGTCCGGGTTTATCCCATTCGGAATAACTGATTCGACAATGTGTCGAGGATAAAGACGATGGTTGAAGACGGGAGGTCTTCACATCGTTTGGATGATTATTGATGTCTTGATTGAGATGTACACCTACGACAAGGTAATAAGTTGTGATCATACAGACGTACTTGGAGATCAACGGATATGCGAGGGCTTCTCCCCTCTATTTGACATATGGGGGAGGAATAAGGTGCCTCCGGTTTTATTCTGACCCAGAACGAACTTGTAAATGGATGTATGTCTGACATCGGATTTCATTCTGTGTGATTGATAGACATCGGTTGCATTGCGTGAATTGCCTGTGTGGCATGCTAAGATGCAAATGATCAAGGCATCTGTTGAAAAGTAGAGTCTTGTGGTTGATGATCAAATGTAACGACCCAGAAAATTTAAACCAATTTAAAATTTTTAAATTGGCTAAAATAATGGATTTTAAATATTTAAAATAAATATTTTAAATAATGGCAATGAAAAGTGAGTTTTAATCGACAATTGAAAACGAATATAATTAATTCTAATTATAAACAAGGCTTGAAAAGGCGCTGCAGTTTCAAAATTTGAATTCAAACTTTGTCGGACTGTACCGGGTGCAAAACAAAAAGGATTTTAGCGAAACCAAAAATATTTAAATCTGTTAGTGAATACCTTTCTAACGAATCTGAAAAATCGAATTTTCATAGAGGAAAGCAAAAGTTATGGCCAAATGAATTTTCAGAAAGGTCACTATGGAATTTATATAGCCCGTGAAATTGGCCATTTTGCATACGACCTCGTAATTCAACGAAACCACTTTTGTTGGATCCGGGATGTGAAGTTATTGCTAGGTTTCAAATTTCATAATTTTTTAAGCTAGTATGTGAGCGTGGCAAAGGAAAATGTGTTTTGGTCAATTACAGTTAAATTGGATCGACCAGAAATGGGCCTTTTTGCAAACGGTCTCAGAATTCGACGAAACTAGTTTTGTTGGGACCGTATTGTCAAAACATAGCTAGATTTATTTTTCTGGAATTTTTCGAATCAGTTTGTGGCCCTGGCAAATTGAAATGTACGTTCAAATTAAATATTGAATATTTTATATTTTAATTTGAAGGAAAACTGACTGAAACAGTCGAATGGGCCTTCGAAACATATCCCATTTTGTTTGGAATGGGGGTAAAACGCTAGGGGCGATAGTCGTTGGGTTTGAATTGGTGTTCGTGTGTGACAAGGGGTATTTTCGTATTTTTAAAATTTATAAATATAAAGAAAATATCTCATTTGTCCACATCAGCCTCTCTCTCTCTCCCCGCACCCCTGATCGACGACGGCTATCTTCCACTCCTTCTCTCTTCTTTTCCGGCGAATCCACGCATCGAAACACCAGGCCCCAGTTCAACTTTTTGAAGAGCTCTCCACCACCTTTAAATCCATCTAAGATTCGTTGTCTATCATCAAGCGTGGGGGGAGATTCGAGTCCCCAAAGTCCGAGACTTTGGACCGCCGTCGCGCGCGCTACATGGCGTCGAGCTGAGCAAGGCTACTGGCGCCGGAAAGCCCCTTCGACCCTCTTCGACACTGCAGCGGCTGATCGTCCAACCACTTCGCGGATTTGCAGAAAATTCTCGACGTAGTTTTGAACAATTTCAAAGGAGGTATCGGCTGTTTTAATTTAAAACTGATTTTAACAGTTTAAAACCGTTGCAAACTTTGAAAAATCATATCTTTTTGCTATGTTGACGAAATTCAGTGAAACAAGAGACAGTGTACTCGTGTGGACGTCTTCTACATTCTAGAAGAGACCGCATATTTTTCTAAGCCTTCTGCTATTTTTGGTGGAGTGGAACCCAATGTGAGATTTCTAATTTATAAACGATATGGAAAACGACGATGTATAAATTATATACTCGATGTATGAGTTATATAAGTGTTGTACACCTCTTGTATAAGCGTTGTATATGTTGTACGATCGATATATAAGTTATATATGCGTTGTAAAAATTATGTATGTGTTGAAATAGAAATGAATTGCTATATATATATACATATATATATATATATATATATATATATATATATATAAGCCCCTCGTCCACAAACCATGGACGTTATTTATTGGTTGTGATTGGTGTGAAAATTGATTGATAGAGAATGGTTGTTTGGGATGGTTTGTGGTTGATATTGATTGATTATGGTTGAAAAATACCCATTTGTGGTTGAGAAATATTCGGTTGAAACCATATAGGACTAGTTTGTGGAAATGAAATAAATATATACATGCCGCCTGCGTGCGAACTAGATGCATGATTCCCATTGTCAAAAACCGCGAGGTTTTAAGGTAGAGCGAGGAGCCGTACTAGGGACGGTCCCGGTTTTAACTACCCTGCCGTTATGCTACCGAAATTTTGAATAATATTCATGTGTTTGAATTATTTTCATTTGCTGAAACTATATTTATTCGTTGTATAGAAAACCTTCATGTGTTGAATCGATATTCATTCATTGATTAGAAATTCATGTGTTGAATGGTATTCGTGTTTTAAAATATAAAAATCACATTTTTATCCATATATAGAAACTATAGAAAACCTTCATGTGTTGAATCGATATTCATTCGTTGATTAGAAATTCATGTGTTGAATTTGATTCATATTTTGAAATAAATTGTTTCATAATAAAAATCACCTTTTATCAACTATATGGGCTATGTAAAATAATCTCGTTTTAAAAGAAATTGTTTTATAATAAAAATCCTATTTTTACCACCTATATAAACTATATAAAATAGTAGTGTTTTGAAATGAATTGTTTTACTATAAAAATCACATTTTTCTTATATACATGGATCGTCGAAATGTGAAGTGTAAAAATAGCAACTCGTTTAAATAAATATGCATGAGTCGAAATATTCACTAATTAGCTAATGATATGATTTTTGCCTATACATGCAACATTAGAATGAATGGTGTTTTTAAACCAAATGGAATCAAATATGAAGTTGAATGGAAAATGATAAGTGATAAGAACTGTATATATGTACATGCATGTTTATTGAACAGGTTATAGCAAAGGGGCTAGAGAAGAGGAATAAAATTTTGTGCCCGACAAATAGGTACACATTTACTGTTTTGTTTGGGTGATGATTTTATGAGCCTGTTGGCTAGCCGCTTGGCTTTTTCTTTTTCTTTTTGACATGAGACGCCCGTGTGGCTATTTGGGAATTTTCCCAGCCCCTCCCGTACAAAGGAGGTTATGGCGAAATTTTCCAAAATTTAAAGGCGTTAGTGAAATATTTGAAGTGAAAACGATATTGAAATTGTTGAGTGAACTATATTTATATAAATATATAAATAAAAATAAAAATAAAACGAAACGTGGCCGAGCAGTTCGTGTTTTGAAACCGTGATTTCAAACAACTAGTGCAGGAAATCCGACAATTGGATTTTCCCTAAACCGCAACCGTTGGGTTCGCCTTGGAAATATCTTTCCAACGGCACCAACTTTGTAAAAATCCAACGGTTAGATTGTCTGGAATGTTTAATTCAAATCTGAAGAAAAACAGCGCCAAAATCGATTATATATATATATATATATAATTATACTTAATCGAATAACGACGCTGCAGTTCGTATTTTGAAATCGAAACTTCAAACGATTACACCGGGAGATCCGACCGTCGGATTTTCTCGAAACTGGAACCGTTGGGTTCGTTTTGAAAAGAACTTTCTAATGATGTAAATTTTGTGAAGATCCAACGGTTAGATTTTCAGATATGTGTAAATCAAATCTGAAGAAAAACAGCGCCACGGCCGCGTTATGGCCCGAAGCGTCGTTTTGAATAAATTGGCTATTTTAAAATAAATAAAAATAGCGATAAATCATTATAAAATATCATAAACGATATGGAATGGAAATAAACTAAATTTGCTCAATTTATGTGGTATTTGATGGTTGAATGTGTTTGGTGTGAAAATTACATTAAAGAACAAAATTGGTGTTGTCGAATGATTTAACCATTGAAATAAATTGATTTGAAATTCTAAATATACATGAATTATTTGAAAAGGCCGAGTTGATTCTCATTTCAAAATAATTGACCGACGATTGAAAGTCGAAGATGAAGACGGTGGTCGAAGACCGGAGATCTTCACCTTGTTTGGATGGTAACCGAGGTCCTGATTGGGAGGCATCCCGAAATATGGATAATGAGTGGTGATCGTCCAGACGTACGTGGTGATCGATGGGTTTGCGAGGTATTTAGTGCCTCCGGTTTCATTCAGACCCAGAATGGACTTGTAAATGGACTGTGTGTCTGACATTGGATTTTATTCTGTGTTGATTGATCTCTGTTAAATATACATCTATTTGGCAGTGGAGAATTTATTCTTTTGCTTAACGCCCTTCTCTGAGACGCACGAGCTTAGAGTAGTATATCGATGGACATCAGTTGCATGGCATGAATTGCTAGTGTGGCATGCCTAAGTGGCAAATGATCAGGGCTTCTGTTGAAAAGCAAAGTCTTGTGGTGATGATCAAAGCATCGCCTGTGTGGCATAGCTTTGTGTATAACGTGAAATCGTGAGCCTCACACCCCGGTATGAACTAGAAACGGGAGAGGACATCAGGGAGGGCCTGTGTTTCTTTCTAGCTAGGGTGGTGTCAGTGACCTACCAGCCCTGACATTTATATACTTTTCACCTATGTGGTTGTTGCTGTTGCGAGGCGCCTCGGTTTGATCGGACGATCCGGGTTCGATGGAGTCATTCATTGGCTCGTTTATGCCCCAAAGGGCGGGGAGACGTAGTGTTCAGGCATAATAATCCACATCGGTGGACTGGCCCTAACGATCTAAAGGGTTGATGCATTCTGATCCTGTGGCTCGGGCTAGAGAGTCATGAATTCGGTAAGGACTATCTTTTGCCTTGTTTCATGACGGAAATCCAATTTCCAAATACGTGACTATGCGATTTTGATTGTATATATATATATATATATATATATATATATATATATATATATGGCGACATGATATATGGTACCCATGCCGTCTATGATTGATAGTTATGATTTGAAATTGTTTTCAAAACACATAAACACTAGCAATAATATCAAATTCCTTTGTTTTATTCGTATCAAGCATAATTTGGCCATTATAAGGTAAAACTCTATCCTCCGGTTTGCATTGCATTATGTGATGGGAACTGAGTCTTATAATGGCTTCATTTTTATTAAATACATTGCGTTGTTTAAAAGAAAGATTTGTTTTAAAGCACTGGCAATCCAATGGAGTAAACCCGTTCCATGAAAGTGGCGTGGTCCTGTGATTGGCCATATTATATATGTGTTGAGTAGATTTCTCATACCAGTCCCATGACTGACTCGTAGTTTGTTTCACTTTCAAACTCGGGTGCCCATTTTTCTACACGGGCAGCCTTGTATTCAGGTTTAGCTGGTTCTTTCTGGATAGCTGGAGCTGAAGATGAATTCTATCATTTATCTCTTTTTATGTTGTTCAGCTCCTATTGTACATATTATGTTTGTTTTCCGCTGTAGACATTTATGTATAGCTGAACTGTATTTGTACTAAGTAAGATCCTGTATACTGTGTAACTCTGATGATTACTTTTATCCAGTATATTCTATTGTTCATTATCTGGTGTATTTATTTATTTTTGCCCTGCTATTATCTGTTTCTGTGTTATATTCCACGGATTACCCTTGCCACCGTCAGTACGGGGTTTGGGGTCGTCTCATTTTGGTATCAGAGCTTTGGTCAAGCTTAGTGCTGAAATATAACATATTAACGAACTCGTCAGAAATAGAACCAGTAGTGTTCTAGGACGGGTAACTCTATACAGATAGGATCAGTAATATCCTAGTATGAGTAAAGCAGAATAAAATAACACCTCGATAGACACATTTGCATTGAAGTATATGTATCTATGTTTTAAATTTTCTTTTCTGTGACCTGACACTTGTTTTGCTGTTTGCAGAAGTACTAGAAAATGAGTGTCAGAAACAGAAGGAATGCAGAACCGGATATTGAGGCCCTATTAATCAAATATCGAAATATGGGTGGAATACCGTTCTCTGGTGAAGAATCTATTATGAAGACACAGGCTTGAATTCGTTCGGCTGAAAAGATCTTTGACGGTTTAAAGCTGAGGGATGACCAGAAAAGATTAATGGCCTCCTGGGCACTCAAAGATGAAGCTTTGTTCTGGTGGGATTCAGTTATTGAGAATAATCCAGAAGGTGATACCACCTAGGATAGATTCAAAGTGATTTTCGTAGAAAGATTTACTCCTCCAGAAGCGATTGAGCGATTATGCGATGAATTTTCTTATCTGATACAGGGTGATATGACCATCCCAGAATATCATAAGAAATTCAATGAACTTTCTCACTTTGCTCCTCATCTGATTAAAGACCCAAAGAGGAAAAATCTGAGATTTATTTGCGGACTTCAAAGAAAGTATCAGAACAGAGTAATGTGGAACGTGAAGCTCCCCTTTTCTGGAATGATATACATGGATTATCAGTACGAAGATCTAGACAAGAAGGGTATGCTACAGTACGAAGAAGAAGTCAGCTCTAGTAATAGAAATGAGTCTGAAACTGATTGTCCTGAGGCCAGTACAATGTCTGAGGTCAGTAAGAAGCCCAGTGCCAAGAGGAAAAGGGCCAAAGCTGAGAAGAAACCAGTGACGACAACTGTATGCTCTAACTGCAATAAGCAAGAACATCTCTCGATAAGTTGTAGATCTCTAAAGAAACGAATCAAGAGTGGATCTAAATCAGAGAAGAATTTCCAAGAGAAAAGAGGTTGTAGTAAATGCAGGCAGACTGGTCATCTTGCAAAGGATTGCTGGCTCTTAAAGAAGCCTGAAGTAGTTCAAGTGAATGAAGTAGCAGAAACTTCTGATCACTCAATAAGTCACGGAAGATCTGATGTTTTAGAAGGAACGCTTACTGTCAAAAACATTCTGGTCAAAGTACTGTTTGACACAGGCGCATCATGAAGCTTTATAGCAAAGAATGCCGTTAAGAAGTTGGATTTGAAATTGAGGAAGCTTAAAGAACCAATGACTGTCCAAAATCCGGTCGGGGGTTCCATCGATCTCAGCTGTGTTTGTGCAGTGCCTGTCTCTTTCTCATGCTATAAATTCCCTACTATCTCTATCGTCATGAATTTTAATGAATTCGATCTTATTCTGGGATTGGATTGGCTAACCAAATATGAAGCAGAGGTTAGATGCGCCGAGAGAGTTGTTAGGGCTAAGATTAAATCAGGGAATTATATAACCATACCGTGTGAAGGTCAGAATCCTAATAGAAAAGACTTCTGGGCAGCTTTGAATGTTTCCCCTGCTCAAACGGAAAATGTCCCTGAAGTCAAAGAGAATATTCCTGACCTCATCAAAGATATTCCTGTCGTTAAAACTATGCGGATGTGTTCGAAGAAGTTGTTCACTTACCTCCGCAGAGAGAAATTGATTTCAAAATTGCTTTAATTCCCAATGCAAGGCCGGTAGTTCACGCTATTCGAAGAATGTCCTTGAAAGAGAAGGAGGAATTAGACAATCAAACACGACAGTTGGTATGGAAAGGTCTGATCAGGCCTAGTTTCTCTGATTGGGGTGCAGCAGTGGTATTTGTCCCAAAATCTGACAGTACTCTACGGCTATGCGTGGACTATCGTGATCTGAACAAGCAGACAATAAAGAACAAGTATCCATTGCCGCGGATTGATGATTTGTTGGATCGGTTGAATGGCGCACAAGTATTTTCACGAATGGACCTAGCTACAGGCTTCCATCAACTTCGAATTACCGAAGAGTGTGTTCCATTGACAGCATTCAGAGGTCCTGATCTATTCTACGAGTGGTTAGTAAGCCATCCGGCTTATGTAACGCTCCATCTTACGTCGTCGATCTAATGAACGGAGTATTCAGAGGAGTATTGAATAAATTTGTTCTGGTTTTTATTGACGATATTCTAATCTTCTCTATATCAAAGGCCAAACATGAAAAGCATCTGGAACAGGTTCTAGAAATTCTGAGACGGAATGTATTAAAAGCCAAATTTTCCAAATGTATCTTCTGGCAAGATGAAGTAAAATTTCTAGGTCACGTTGTATCGAAAGAAGGAATTGCTGTGGATCCAAGCAAAATCACAGCTATTCAGAATTGGAAACAGCCCAGTACCCCCACTGAAGTCCGCAGTTTTCTCGGATTGGCTAGCTATTACCGGAAGTTCGTTAAAAACCTTTCGAAGATATCTGGTAATTTAACGAAGCTTACAAAGAAGCACTCTAAATTCAAATGGACTCCAGAAAGTGAGGAGGCTTTTGAAGAGCTAAAGTTGAGATTAACAACTGCTCCAGTGTTAACCATCATCGATGGCAATCAGGATTTGAAAGTCTGGACCGATGCTTCTAGAGAAGGCCTTGGCGCAGTGTTAATGCAAAGGGGCCAAGTGATTGCTTATGCTAGCCGCCAACTGAAGCTGCAAGAAAAGAACTGCGTAACTCATGATTTTTAGTTATTGGCTATAGTATTCGCTTTGAAAATCTGGAGACACTATCTTTTGGGTGAGAGATTCGAGCTGTTTACAGATCACCAATCGTTAAAGTACATGTTCACTCAGAAGGACCTGAATCTGAGGCAGCAACGTTGCTGGAGTTTCTTTCAGCATATGACTTTGAAATTATATACACTCCGGGGAAAGCCAATGTCGTGGCCGATGCGTTAAGCCAAAAGAATGAAATGATCGCCAGTTTTATTATCACGACTTCATTGCTAGATAAAATATCTGCTCTTCAGAGGGATGATTACTTCATTCAGAAGATCAGAGAGATAATTCAACAAGGCGAACCCTCGAGTTTTCAAGTTGATAATGATGGGATTTTAAGGCTCAAAGGTCGAATCTGTGTCCCTAACATTCCTGAGCTTCGAAAGGAAGTACTGGATGAATGCCACAAGTCAAAACTTAGTATCCATCCAGGAGTAAGCAAAATGTATAACGACATCAAACACATTTTCTGGTGGAAGTCGATGAAAAGGGACATTTCTTTATATGTTAGCCGATGACCTACCTGCCAGCTAGTCAAAAGCGACTAACATAAACTTGTTGGACTGTTACAACCGCTAGACGTTCCAGGCTGGAAGTGGGAACATATTTCCATGGATTTCATTGATGGTCTGCCCAGGACCAGAAAAGGGAATGACAGTATTTGGGTGATCGTAGATCGCTTCACGAAGACCGCCCATTTCATACCTATCAGATCAAACAGAACCGCTCAGAGTCTGGCGTAGATATACTTCAGGGAAATAGTTAGACTGCATGGAGTGCCGCTTAGTATAGTAAGTGATAGAGATACAATCTTCACTAGCAAATTCTGGGAAGCATTTCAAGTCGAGTTGGGAACGAAGTTAAACTTAAGCACCGCTTATCATCCTCGGGCAGACGGTCAGACTGAGAGGGTGAATCGTATTTTAGAAGATCTATTGCGGGCTTGTGTTCTAGATTTCGGTGGATCATGGGAAGACCATCTGCATTTGGCTGAATTCTCATATAACAACAGTTACCAGGCGAGCCTGACAATGTCGCCATTCGAAGCATTGTATGGTAGACCATGCCGATCTCCTGCTTGTTGGGTTGAGCCCGGAAATAGACTTGTGTTGCGTCCTGATATGATTCGAGAAGCTACCGACAAAGTCGATTTTATTAAGAAGCGATTACTTGCCGCTCAAAGCCGACAAAAGAGCTATGTCGATAGAAGAAGAAGAGATATATCCTTTGCTGTTGGCGACTATGTATATTTAAAAGTATCGCGGATTAGAGGGGTGATCTGGTTCGGTAAAAATGGAAAGTTGGCGCCCAAATTCATTGGTCCGTTTCCTATTCTGGAACGGATCGGAACTCTCGCTTATAGGGTCAAACTGCCTGATTGGTTGCCTGGAGTTCATGATGTATTTCACATATCTCAACTTCGAAAGCACGTTCATGATCCAGACCTGATCATGGAAGAAGCAGCTCAACAGGATATTGAAATTACTCCAGAATTGGCTGTGAGAAGAGAGCCGCTAAAGATTATCGGCAAAGAAACCAAAGAGCTGAGAAACAAGAAGATTCACTTAGTCAAAGTGCAGTGGAGTGGAGATCCGCGAGATTGTACTAGGGAAACTGAGGAGAGCATTCAGAAAGCTTATCTTAGATGCCGAGTGGATATCTCTGATTGACTCTGGTGCAAGGTATATTTACCATACTTTACATCACTATTTAATTCTCTATTCTATTGTTATTTTCTTTCCATGGATGTGCACTTTTAAATCTATAGTCTGAATGGTTTTAAAAGGAGAATAGGAATTAATTTAAATGGTTTTGAAAAGTTAAAAACAATTGCTTGTTGGTTGTGTTGTGTGATTGTAGATTAGATTAATTAAGATTATTGAAACGATAGTTAATTTAATCAACAATAGAATAATGTTAGAATTTATTCGATTATATCACACATTGAACTATTTAGAAAATAGATAGGGATATATATACTAGTGCATTATATATGTTTGAACAGGTGAATGGATTAGATGTCGAGTAAAGATTTTATTTGCATGCCCGACAAATAGGTAAACCTTAATGAGTTGGATGCGAAATATTATTATATCAACTCCTGTGAATGCCATTGGATGCGAAGTGCTGGTTTTTCTGTGTGAAATAATAAACGTCGCCATAGGATAGTAACAATTAATTTTGAACTACATTACATGGCATACTTCAGAAGATAGGCATACTT
Organism: Allium sativum; assembly: GCA_030737875.1. Classification (NCBI taxonomy): domain Eukaryota; kingdom Viridiplantae; phylum Streptophyta; class Magnoliopsida; order Asparagales; family Amaryllidaceae; genus Allium; species Allium sativum. Next base: position 44,501,368 of record CM060925.1, read on the forward strand.
CGTCATATACCACATAAGCATTTGGAGCTTGTGTGACGAGGTGGAAGATTTACCATACGAGCGAGAGGCTTGTATGGCGATGACTATATTTTACAGGTTGAACTGATGAATGATATGGACTATTTAAATTGTAACGATTAAATTTCTAGATTAGTAAAAAAAACTTACACGGGTCTGGAGTTGACAATAACCACGTCTCTCGAGTTATTAGATACGGCACATGGACTATTTATTTCCCACACGGGGCAGGGTGACGAGAATTTGTTCTCTGGAGTTATTATCAATACAAGCTCCCCTGTAAACACCAGAATATATCACTATAAATATGTGTATGCTTATTAGGATTTATTGGGTACCTAATACGGCCCAATAAATTTCCAAACCTCTCTCCGTACAAGGGAGGTTATGGCAAAAAATTTCGAAAATTCCGAGTGTTAGCCAAATTTTTTGAAGAATTTGAAATTTCTCAGAAACTGAAAAGTTGGAGAATTGAAGCCAGATTGAACGTAGAGTTGATTAATCAAACCACTTTCGACTTGTTCCTTTTCGGGGACGAAAAGTTTTAAGTGGGGGAGATTGTAACGACCTAGAAAATCTGAACCAATTTGAAAATTTTAAATTGGCTAAAATAATGGATTTTAAATATTTAAAATAAATATTTTAAATAATGGCAATGAAAAGTGAGTTTGAATCGATAATTGAAAACGAATATAATTAATTCTAATTATAAACAAGGCTTGAAAAGGCGCTGCAGTTTCAAAATTTGAATTCAAACTTTGTCGGACTGTGCCGGGTGCAAAACAAAACGGATTTGAGCAAAACCAAAAATATTTAAATCTGTTAGTGATTACCTTTCTAACGAATCTGAAAAATCGAATTTTCATAGCGGAAAGCAAAAGTTATGGCCAAATGAATTTTCAGAAAGGTCACTATGGAATTTATATAGCCCGTGAAATTGGCCATTTTGCATACGACCTCGGAATTCGACGGAACCACTTTTGTTGGATCCGGGATGTGAAGTTATTGCTAGGTTTCAAATTTCATTATTTTTGAATCTAGTATGTGAGTGTGGCAAAGGAAAATGTGTTTTGGTCAATTACAGTTAAATTGGATCGACCAGAAATGGGCCTTTTTGCAAACGGTCTCAGAATTCGACGAAACTAGTTTTGTTGGGACCGTAACATGGCTAGATTTATTTTTCTGGAATTTTTCGAATTAGTTTGTGGCCCTGGAAAATTGAAATGTACATTCAAATTAAATATTGAATATTTTAATTTGAAGGAAAACTGACTGAAACAGTCGAATGGGCCTTCGAAACATATCCCATTGTGTTCGGAATGGGGGTAAAACGCTAGGGGCGACAGTTGTTGGGTTTGAATTGGTGTTCGTGTGTGACAAGGGGTATTTTCGTATTTTTAAAATTTATAAATATAAAGAAAATATCTCATTTGTCCACATCAGCCTCTCTCTCTCCCCGCACCCCCGATCGACGACGGCTATCTTCCACTCCTTCTCTCTTCTTTTCCGGCGAATCCACGCATCGAAACACCAGGCCCCTGTTCAACTTTTTGAAGAGCTCTCCACCACCTTTAAATCCATCTAAGATTCGTTGTCTATCATCAAGCGTGGGGGGAGATTCGAGTCCCCAAAGTCCGAGACTTTGGACCGCCGTCGCGCGCGCTACAGGGCATCGAGCTGAGCAAGGCTGGTGGCGCCGGAAAGCCCCTTCGACCCTCTTCGAAACTGCAGCGGCTGATCGTCCAACCACTTCGCGGATTTGCAGAAAATTCTCGACCTAGTTTTGAACAATTTCAAAGGAGGTATCGGCTATTATAATTTAAAACTGATTTTAACAGTTTAAAACCGTTGCAAACTTTGAAAAATCATATCTTTTTGCTATTTTGATGAAATTCAGTGAAACAAAAGACAGTGGACTCGTGTTGACGTATTCTACATTCTAGAAGAGACCGCATATTTTTCTGAGCCTTCTGCTATTTTTGGTGGAGTGGAACCCAATGTGAGATTTCTAATTTATAAACGATACGGAAAACGACGATGTATAAATTATATAGTCGATGTATGAGTTATATAAGCATTGTACACCTCTTGTATAAGCGTTGTATAAGTTGTACGTTCGATGTATAAGTTATATATGCGTTGTAAAAATTATATATGTGTTGAAATAGAAATGAATTGCTATATATATATGTACACACACGCCCCTCGTCCACAAACCATGGACGATATTTATTGGTTGTGATTGGTGTGAAAATTGATTGATAGCGAATGGTTGTTTGGGATTGTTTGTGGTTGATATTGATTGATTGTGGTTGAAAAATACCCGTTTGTGGTTGAGAAATATTTGGTTGAAACCACATAGGATTAGTTTGTGGAAATGAAATAAATATATACATGCCGCCTGCGTGCGAACTAGATGCATGATTCCCATTGTCAAAAACTGCGAGGTTTTAAGGTAGAGCGAGGAGCCGTACTAGGGACGGTCCCGGTTTTAACTACCCTACCGTTATGCTGCCGAAATTTTGAATAATATTCATGTGTTTGAATTATTTTCATTTGCTGAAACTATATTTATTCGTTGTATAGAAAACCTTCATGTGTTGAATCGATATTCATTCGTCGATTAGAAATTCATGTGTTGAATGGTATTCGTGTTTTAAAATATAAAAATCACATTTTTATCCATATATAGAAACTATAGAAAACCTTCATGTGTTGAATCGATATTCATTTGTTGATTAGAAATTCATGTGTTGAATGGGATTCATATTTTGAAATAAATTGTTTCATAATAAAAATCACCTTTTATCAACTATATGGGCTATGTAAAATAATCTCGTTTTAAAAGAAATTGTTTTATAACAAAAATCCTATTTTTATCACCTATATAAACTATATAAAATAGTAGTGTTTTGAAATGAATTGTTTTACTATAAAAATCACATTTTTCTTATATACATGGATCGTCGAAATGTGAAGTATTAAAAATAGCAACTCGTTTAAATAAATATGCATGAGTCGAAATATTCATTAATTAGCTAATGATATGATTTTTGCCTATACATGCAACATTAGAATGAATGGTGTTTTTAATCCAAATGGAATCAAATATGAAGTTGAATGGAAAATGATAAGTGATAAGAACTGTATATATGTACATGCATGTTTATTGAACAGGTTATAGCAAAGGGGCTAGAGAAGAGGAATAAAATTTTGTGCCCGACAAATAGGTACACATTTACTGTTTTGTTTGGGTGATGATTTTATGAGCCTGTTGGCTAGCCGCTTGGCTTTTTCTTTTTCTTTTTGACATGAGACGCCCGTGTGGCTATTTGGGAATTTTCCCAGCCCCTCCCGTACAAAGGAGGTTATGGCGAAATTTTCCAAAATTTAAAGGCGTTAGTGAAATATTTGAAGTGAAAACGATATTGAAATTGTTGAGTGAACTATATTTATATAAATATATAAATAAAAATAAAAATAAAACGAAACATGGCCGTGTAGTTCGTGTTTTGAAACCATGATTTCAAACAACTAGTGCGGGAAATCTGACCATTGGATTTTCCCTAAACCGCAACCGTTGGGTTCGCCTTGGAAATATCTTTCCAACGGCACCAACTTTGTAAGAATCCAACGGTTGGATTGTCTGGAATGTTTAATTCAAATCTGAAGAAAACAGCGCCAAAATCGATTATATTTATATATATATAAATATAATTATATTTAATCGAATAACGACGATGCAGTTCGTATTTTGAAATCGAAACTTCAAACGATTATACCGGGAGATCTGACCGTCTGATTTTCCTGAAACTGGAACCGTTGGGTTCGTTTTGAAAAGACCTTTCTAATGATGTAAATTTTGTGAAGATCCAATGGTTAGATTTTCAGATATGTGTAAATCAAATCTGAAGAAAAACAGCGCCACGGCCGCGTTATGGCCCGAAGCGTCATTTTGAATAAATTGGCTATTTTAAAATAAATAAAAATAGCGATAAATCGTTATAAAATATCATAAACGATATGGAATGGAAATAAACTAAATTTGCTCAATTTATGTGGTATTTGATGGTTGAATGTGTTTGGTGTGAAAATTACATTAAAGAACAAAATTGGTGTTGTCGAATGATTTAACCATTGAAATAAATTGATTTGAAATTCTAAATATACATGAATTATTTGAAAAGGTCGAGTTAATTCTCATTTCAAAATAATTGACCGACGATTGAAAGTCGAAGATGAAGACGGTGGTCGAAGACCGGAGATCTTCACCTCGTTTGGATGGTAACCGAGGTCCTGATTGGGAGGCATCCCGAAATATGGATAATGAGTGGTGATCGTCCAGACGTACGTGGTGATCGATGGGTTTGCGAGGTATTTAGTGCCTCCGTTTCGTTCAGAACCAGAACGGACTTGTAAATGGACTGTGTGTCTGACATTGGATTTTATTCTGTGTTGATTGATCTCTGTTAAATATACATCTGTTTGGCGGCGGAGAATTTATTCTTTTGCTTAACGCCCTTCTCTGAGACGCACGAGCTCAGAGGTTGTATATCGATGGACATCAGTCGCATGGCATGAATTGCTAGTGTGGCATGCCTAAGTGGCAAATGATCAGGGCTTCTGTTGAAAAGCAAAGTCTTGTGGTGATGATCAAAGCACCGCCTGTGTTGCGTAGCTTTTTGTATAATGTGAAATCGCGATCCTCACACCCCGGTATGAATCAGAAACGGGAGAGGACATCAGGGAGGGCCTGCGTTTCTTTCTAGCTAGGGTGGTGTCAGTGACCTACCAGCCCTGACATTTATATACTTTTCACCTGTGTGGTTGTTGCTGTTGCGAGGCGCCTCGGTTTGATCGGACGATCCGGGTCCGATGGAGTCATTCATTGGCTCGTTTACGCCCCAAAGGGCGGTGAGACGTAGTGTTCAGGCATAATAATCCACATCGGTGTACCGGCCCTGATGATCTAAAGGGTTGATGCGTTCTGATCCTGTGGCTCGGTCTAGAGAGTCACGAATTCGGTAAGGACTATCTTTTGCCTTGGTTCATGACGGAAATCCAATTTCCAAATACGTGACTGTGTGATTTTGATTGTATATATATATGTGTATATATATATATATATATATATATATGGCGACATGATATATGATACCCATGCCGTCTATGATTGATAGTTATGATTTGAAATTGTTTTCAAAACATATAAACACTAGCAATAATATCAAATGCCTTTGTTTTATTCGTATCAAGCATACTTTGGCCATTATAAGGTAAAACTCTATCCTCCAGTTTGCATTGCATTGTGTGATGGGAACTGAGTCTTATAATGGCTTCATTTTTATAAAATACATTGCGTTGTTTAAAAGAAAGATTTGTTTTAAAGCACTGGCAATCCAATGGAGTAAACCCGTTCCAACGAAAGTGGCGTGGTCCTGTGATTGGCCATATTATATATGTGTTGAGTAGATTTCTCATACCAGTCCCATTACGGACTCGTAGTTTGTTTCACTTTCAAACTCGGGTGCCCCTTTTTCTACACGGGCAGCCTTGTATTCAGGTTTAGCTAGTTCTTTCTGGATAGCTAGAGCTGAAGATGGATTCTATCATTTATCTCCTTTTATGTTGTTCGGCTCCTATTGTACATATTATGTTTGTTTTCCGCTGTAGACATTTATGTATAGCTGAACTGTATTTGTACTAAGTAAGATCCTGTATACTGTGTAACTCTGATGATTACTTTTTTCCAGTATATTCTATTGTTCATTATCTGGTGTATTTATTTATTTTTGTCCTGCTATTATCTGTTTCTGTGTTATATTCCACGGATTACCCTTGCCACCGTCAGTACGGGGTTTTGGGTCGTCTCATCAAAGCGTGGCTTTAATACAGTATAGCTTTGTGAAGTGTTAATTCGCGAGCCTCGCACCCCGGTGTAAAACAAAAACGGGAGAAGGGCCTCAGGGAAACAGAAATATGCTGGTTTCCAGCTAGGAGTGATGTTTTGGGTTTTACATGCCCTGACATTTTACTTATGTGGATGATGGATAACGAGCCACCTCGGTTATATCGGTCGATCCAGGGCCGATGGAGTCGTTTGGCTCATTTATGCCCCATAGGGTAGACTAGTATATCTTCACGGTATTATTAACCGCTAAGTGTGGGCTAGCCCTGATGATCCAAGGGTCACTTGAGCTCTGATCCAGAGGCTCCGGCTAGAGAGTCTAACGAATTCGGTAAGGACGATCCCTTGCCTTGGTTCACCGATGGAAATCCAACTTCCAATATGACATTTGGCGGTTTTGATTGTAAACCTATGTATGGCGACATAGTGGTATGGGGCACTTATGCCGTCTATGATTGATACTTATGATTGAAATTGTTTTGACACTATACACTTATAGTAATAATAAAACATAAAATTTTACGTACCAAGCATTCTTGGCTATTAAAAGGTAAAAACTCTATCCTCCGGCTTGCGTTGCATTGTGTGATGGGACCTGAGTCTTATAATAGCTTTACTGTTCTTTATTTAGCATTGCGCTGTTTGTTTTGTGCACTGGTTTTCTTGGGGTAAACCCGTTCCATGTTATACGGTGTGGTCCCTTGATTTACCTAACTTTAAAATCAAATTAATAACTGTTTTAGTTCTCACACCAATCACATGACTGACCTAGAGTTTATTGTTTTAACCTAAACTCTGGGTGCCTCTATTTTCCACACAGGCAGCTAGTAGTTTTGGTTTTGCAGATTTATATTCACAGGATCCTGGTTTACAGCTGGAACGATATTCGAAAAGCTCTGTATCTGTTTATCTCTTTCAGTTGTGTATTGTATTATTTTTCAGTTGCTATGTAATGTAATTTAAATCTTTGATATTTCTCTGATGTATAATATTTATTCACACTCTGTATATTCTTGTATTCTGATGGGATTGTTGTAATAAGCAATGAAATGTTCTTCTGTTTGTGTTTTGATTTGTCGTGTCCTCAAAGTCAATCCGGGCTTTTCTTCACGGGGAAGTTCGGGTCGCTACATCATTTATAATAAGTTTTAATATATTCAATACTTACTATAATATTTGAAGGAACATATTAATAAAATTATCTTATAATTCAAAATTTTAGTTTAGCAAGTTAATTTGAATATTTATTTTTTGATTACTACCTGTAATGAATATATTTTTAATTATCTTCAAACTCTTATTTTTACTATCTTTTCAATCTCATTCATTAATATCATTAACCTAGGTCTAGAAATTAACGAGTAGCACTTTTGTTTGTTTGAAACAGTCTATTCGCACATATATAAATGCATGATTATTAAATATAACTTATTAGTAATGATTATTCTCTGACTCTTACTGTACTACACATCACCAATAAGTCATTGTATATATTATTGTCATTATACATCTTATTTCATATCACGCTTCATTATCATAAATTATAATGCACATTATATTTAAATTGTTTACATCACAAGTTGCACTTCATTCTAATATATCATCCCATATTGCTTTGCTTACATTTTCATATTGCATTAAAGACAACATATTACACACATTGCATCACATATCAACTTTTTACTGAAGACATAACAAGTGTATTGTATGGGAAGTTTTGTATTGTTGTTTAGAAAGTGTAGGACTATTAATTAATACATAACATATTTACTTTGACCTGTTCAACTTGATAACTTGATTGATTTGTTGAATTTTTTTATTTATTTGACTTGATAACTTGATTTGGGTGAACTGTTTGAATTGATTTCTTGATTGACCTAATGGATTAGATTGACTTAATTGACTTGCTTGACATGATTGGAATTGACGTAGGTATTGAATAATTATAGTGTGGTGCTAAGGCACCCCAATATGTTCTTCCTAATACCACGACTAAAAAAATACCACAAGAAGTAATATTACATTTTTCTTTATACCACACACTTAAAAAATAGGGTCTGCCAAACTGTTTTACACTATTTCTATTTCGCTTAATATTTGTTTGTCCACATTTGTAAAACCGATCAACGAGCTATACCCTAGATCTATAACTGATCAACGAATTCGATGCTGTGATATATAAAAGCCGTGTGAATAAGGTTTAAATCAAGCCAACTAGAAGAGGAAGTGAGAGATTATGGTTTTCAGAACACCAATCAATTGAGAGATTACCATACAAATTGGAATTTTTCCACGACAGATGCAAAGAAGACAACGATTACGAGAGATTAGTTTATTTAGATTAGCTCAGTACATGATTAGTTTGGCAAATAATGATTGAGTGATAGATTAGAATAGAGAGGTAATGTGGTATTAAGAAGCATACAAAATTTAATTAGTTTTATTTTCTTAATTGTAGTATTAGGAAGAATATATTGGGGTGCCTTTAGCACCACACTAATTGTAATATAACTACACAAATATTTTTCACATTGCATTAATTATTCTAGTATTAGTTAAAAAGTTACTGTTTTATAGGATTATAGTCATTTAAGATAGGTAGGGATTCTTAGAAACATATGAATTGGTGTGTTTTGTTTAGATTGGAATTTGACTTAACTTATGGTTTTGTAGTAATAAGATTTAAGATAGTTTGTATTGATTGGTTGATTTTTTAGATTGGATTGCTTAGGTTTTAACTTGATATTGCCTTAATCTTTTGTTACTTGCTTTATATTGATTAAGGGAATATTAGATATAAGAACTATTTCTTAGTCTAGATTAGTTTTAGATATTAGGTATTAGAACTATATTAGTTTAAGGGGAGTATTATGGGGTAATTAGTGATGTATAGGTTTTTGTTGATGACAAAGGGGGAGAATTATGAAATAGGGCTTAATTTAAAGGGGAGTTAGCTGTTTTAAAAGGAAGATAATAGAGTAAGGGGGTAATCGGAGAATCAAGACATCAAGTATGAATATTTTATAAACTAAGGTTGTCATAACAAAAAAGGGGGAGATTATTAGGAACTGAGTTGTTGATGATGATGGTTTTAATGACAACAACCTTATTTTAACCTTTGTTTCAAATATTTTTATTATAAAATATATACTTACACTTTTATCTAGAATATATATATATAGGAAATTTATGCAGGTATTAATTATTGAAGACTATATAGTTTAGAGAAACAATATTTCAAAATAGAAGAGTTCAAGATTCAAGACTCATGAGTATCAAGAATTTAAGAGTTCAAGAGTTCGAGAAATATAGAGTAACCATGTCTACATATTTTGTTAAATATCTGGTTAGCACTGAATTCTGATTTCAAACTTAATTCTGATTTCAAATTTCTTTTTAAATTATTTCAGAATTACTTCCTTGTTTTAAAATACGTTTTAAATGATTTCAAAATTACTTTCTTATTTTAAATTCACACTTCTTTATTTTTAGAAATATTTTATCTCTTGAAATTTATTTTAAACTTCTGTTTTTAAAATTATACTTAACTCTTAATTCAAATATGTTTTCCTTATATAGTTACTTATATTTTTAATTCTCTTATATATATATATATTAAATATTGATATATTCATAGTTATATACATATATATATACACACACTTTTATATCATTTTATATTTAGTTTTTATCTTCTTTTGATCGTCTTAATATATGTTTTTAAATATATTTCTACTTGAAATACTATATTTTTAATATAAAGGAATATATTTTGTTTTAACATGGAAATCACCATAACTTATTTAAACATTATTTGATTTGATTAAAATCTTTAATTTTTTGATAAAAATACTACTATAGGTCGATATATAAGAAGTAGTATGTCGACATACTTAACAGTAGGTTGTTTTTTGAATTTCGAAAAGTTGTGTCTTTTGAATTCAATTTTTTTCTGAAAGGATTTGGCTGTCGGAAACTATATAAAGGCTTTAGAATTTGAACTTTTAATCACTTTTCATCCCCTTCTACTTCCTTAATCCTCTTGCCAATATTCTTCTTAATTTCTTAAATTTCTACACTTATACTATGCCGATTTTCAAATAAATCATATAAATCTTCTTCTCTTTCAATTTTACATCAAACTCTCTCTGAAATTCAAGTGCCACTGAAGATTTATAGGCTATTTGTAATCAAACATCGTAAAATTAAAGTATATCGAGTCTATCCTCCAAAAACTGATGAGAGAAGGCCATGGTCATGTCTCGTATAAATCGACTGGGTATGGTCATGTCCCATACAAATCGACTGGGTATGTCGTGTCCCGTATAAATCGAATGGGTGCGATTGTGCCCTAGAAATCAATTGGGGTAATGTTATGGCCCAGAAAATCAACTGAGTCTTATTGTACTCGAAATCAGTTGGGTTGTGCCTTTGTATCTTTGAAATCAAGGATTGTAATTTGGATATTGGTTGAATAAAAATCCACATCAACCCAACGTTATGTGGGAATGGATGTAGGGGAGTCCTGAACCAATATAAAATCCCAGTGTGTACTTTCCTTTTATTGCTTTTACTTTTTGTCCTGCATATGTGTTTGATTCTATGATTTGCGATATCTGTTATTTACATAGCACTCTGTTTAGATTCTAAAAGAAGTCAAGAAATTTATCAAAATCTAAACAATATTCACCCCGTCTAGTGTTTAATTTGCCTTAAGATCCTTAATCTGGATTCCTAACAAAAAATAGGCATATGCTTGGTCCCAAGAGGTCGACAGCTTTAAATGAAGAAGTGGAAAGGTTAAAGAGAAACAGATTGATTGGAGACTCGCTATACCCTAAGTGGATATCATTCCAGTCCTCGTGAAGAAGTCCAACAGGAAGTGGCGGACATGCATTGATTTTTTAGACATAAATAAAGCTTCCCTCAAAGACAGCTATCTACTTCTCAAGATTGGCCAGTTATTCGACTCAACAGTTGGGCATGAACTTCTATCCTTTATGGGTGCTTACTTTAGATATAACTATATCCCAATGCATGTTCAGGACCAAGAACATAAAAGCTTCATAATGGATCTTGGGTTGTTGCTATGTAGTCATGTCGTTCGGACTAAAGAATGCAGGGGCGACATATCACCAGTTGATTAACCGCTTGTACCAAAACTAGATTGGGAGGTTAATGTAAGCGTATCTTGACGATATGCTTGTGAAATCGAGATAGTCATCTAACCATGTCAAAGATTTGACATAAATGTCCAGTATCATCCGTCAATATGGGATGGAGCTTAGCCCTTTGAAATGCACTTTTGACATTGCATTGGGGAAGATCTTGGATTTCATCCTCAGCTCTTGGGGCATTGAAATCGACACCAACCAGATTAAAACTATACGAGACATTTAAGAGCGTCGAATGATTATAGATGCGCAAAGCTTGAATCGTAAAGTAGAAGCCGTGTGTGGATTCATATCTGGATCACGGACAAGTCCATTTCTTTCTTCGATTTGATACAGAGATAGAAGCACAACTTTGCTTGGATGCCTAACTATGTCGAAGCCTTCCAAAACTTGCTAAACCATCTGGAGAGATCTTTAATTCTATCAAAACCTCTTTATCACAAGGACTTATTCATGTATCTGATGGTATCTTGCATGCAATTAGCTCAAGACTCGTCTGTAAAGAAAATTGGGTTCGGTGGCTGGTGTGTTGTATGAGCAAAAGATTGATGGGAGCAGAGCGCAACTACTCCAAGCTCGAAAAGCTAGCTTACATTCTTCTGATAGCCTCGAGAAAGCTGTGACATTAATTTTAGGTTCATTCTATTAAAGTGTATACTGACCAACTGCTATGACAGGTCCTTCAATAACCTGAGACATCTGGAAGGTTACTCAAATGGAATATTGAACTAAATTTGATATTACGTTCATCACTCGGCGAGCGATCCATGGATAGGTACTTACAGACTTTATAGCGGAGTTTGCAGCTCTGGATGACAATGATAAAATGAAGCATGCTCAACCGTCATTTGTAAGTTGTACACTGATGGAGCTCGAAATGGTCTATGTTCTAGTGTCCGAGTTGTTTTATTAACTCATGAGGAATGTTTGGTCTCTATGCACTAAGGCTGGAATTTTTGAGCTACCAATAATGAACCTGAATATGAAGCCTTGATTGTCGGGATTAAATTTGCAAAAGTACTGGGAGTAAAAGCGATTGACATCCTCTGTGACTAACAGGTTATTATATTTCAGGTCTAGAGGGAGTCCCGAACAAAAGGGGATGACTTGCCACCTATCTCAACTTAGTGGAAGAGCTGTTGGAATGGTTTGACTACTACAACATCTCTTACATCTCGCGAAAGTGAAATGGGAACGATAACTATTTGGCAAAGCTGGCTTGTACATATAACCTAGCCTAGACGGAGTCGATCTTGGTAGAGACATTGACAATGCCCAACATTGATAAGATGGAAATTGGTTGGATGCTGGACATAAAACTTGAAAGAAAATCATGAATGATGCCTATCAAAAAGTTTCTTGTGAATGGAACACTTCCTGGCCAAAAGAATGAAAAACGTGATATCGTATGTAAAGCTTCGAGATACATCGTCAAGGGAGATACTTTGCATCAGAAAGGTTTCTCATCTACTTTGCTCCGACGTATCGCCAACAACGATGCCAAATGCGTATTGCGAGAGGTACACAAAGGCAACTGTGGTGATCATACCAGGGGCAAACTTTGGCAAAGAAGATACTTTGGTACGACTACTTTTGGCCTACTATGAATCGAGATGTGGTTGATTATTCACAACGCTGGATAAGTGCCAGAGGTTTGCAAATATTTCTAGAGCTCCACCAACACAACTTACTCATATGCTTAGTCCTAGGCCGTTTGTAGTACGGGGGATAGACATCATCAGAAGCCTTCTGATTTCCAAAGGTGAAGAAAAGTATGTGATCGTGGCAGCTGACTACTCTACGAAGTATGCTGAAATGAACCACTGACCATGATCTCTATAAAGCAGGTAATCAACTTCATCATTAGAAACATCATATGTCTATTTGAACTTTTCATGACTATCATCACTGATAATAGGACCCAATTCGATAGCACGAATTTTAAAGATTTCTATCAAGGTCATCACATCTAGAAAAGATATATTACAGTTGCACACTCGTGTCGAATGGACAAGTCAAAACTGTGAACAAAATCATCGAGTCCATTCTGAAGAAGAGATTGTAGCAAGCTAAGGCCAAGTAAGTTGACGAACTACCATTAGCCCTTTAGGCATATTGAGCTCCCTACTAGTCAACGACTAGCCACACTTCATTCGCACTATCCTCAAGGCAGTCATCCCAGTGGAGCTTGAAGTCCCTTTTCACATAACAACGTATTATGATCCTTTGACTAACAAAGCGCTTCTCCTCGAATCACTTGACATGGTTGATGAGAAGAGAGAGGAGGCTGACTTGCGTGCTTCAACGCATAGACATCAGGTCGCTTGTACTACAAGAAGATGGCCTAGCCTAGAACCTTTGAGTCTGGCGAACTCATTCTAAAGTGTGTATTCTCAGCACCTATCCACATGGGCCTGAAACGGGAAGGACCCAACATCATCCAATGGAGGCTTGATAACGGAGCTTTCAGGCTAACAACTATTGATGACGATCAACTTCCAAGAGAACGAAATGTCAAGCAATTGCAACATTGTTTGTCTTATGCTTTTATTTCTTCAATTTTGTAATTACCATTTCATTTTTCACTATGTAATAAGTCGTGACTCACCAATTGTGTTATAAATTATAGCTTTTTTCCATGCTCTATGACTGTGTATAATATTTTGGCTAAGTGCTATGATTTAGCTGGCCTATGCCCAAACTAGCACGAAGAGAATGACTAATTCCTCAGCGACACTCATTCGATCACGTTTCGATGAGTTTACTCAACTCTACGACTATTCGAACAAGATTTATTGAAGTTTGAGCTTGACCCCAACGCAAAATATGTGATTCTTACTTTAAAGAGTAAAGTGAGAGAACGACGCTTAAGCGAATGGGAGACGACCATTCGTGTACTCAACTCTAGCTCTCACGAATTGAGAAAGAGTATAAACCAATTGGGTTAGCGTGAATGGAGCACCATGACTTAAGACCATTAATCACTACACCATAAACGTTATTTTTCAATGGCCTAGATCTATTGCAAATTGATTTAGTAACAGCTTTTAGCCTTTGCGTAATTTGGAGTGGCGAATACTTAGCAACGGCTCGAAGCCCTTGCTATTTTTTTGCAATGGACAATGTCCTTTGATATTTTCTATTTAGCAATGATTTTTAGCTGTTGCTAATTTGTATAATTTCAAAAAAGAACTACTATTTTTGGCCTTCCTTCTATACGTTATACTCTATACAAAACTTCATAGATTTGACATAATACCACAAAAGAAAGATCAATAAACTGAATATTTCCAATATATTCAACATAAAAATCAAACTTCACTACATATTTTTATATCTCAACAATATATACCATTACAAACTTCAAAGTTCTAACAGTTTACAACAGCAAATATAATATTGTCGTGTGTTATAAAGTTCAGTAATTATAGTCAAAATAATATTACATTATTACAGTACATTTCAACTTCACCAAAATAATATTACAATATTAATTATACCATCCTATTGAACGAAAATAATACATAAGTTATTGTTTGTGTAGTTAGGAGCCTTACAAAAGTGAAGATAGCAATTCAAATATGCAAATCCAAAACAATTGCTAAAATGCTACACTCTATTTAGAAATATAATTGTTTTTGCTCCAAGCTTTGAACCGAAGATCATCCATTCAAGAGTTATTGTCCAGACCCTGATTCACGATTAGTGAGTAATCATATGTTGATTTCACAGAAAAATTCCATTCATATCTTGGTTGCATAAGCACATCTATTAAACTTTTCATTACTAAAACTGAGAATGCATACGTAGCAGTGAATATACGTATGCATTAATATATAAATGACGCATGTCCAAAATATTCCAACTTATCAAAAGTCAAGCAAGCTTAATGTGAGTCATGTGTAATAAAATCTAACAAAGTGAAAATGGAGAACACAATCGGAAATATGATAGACAAGATGTGAAAGCTCAAAGTAGAATAGTCTAATATGCATTTTTGAAAGCACCGGCCGAATGCAGTGACATATGTGAGGCTAATATGCATAAAACCATTCATATTCAATTGAGTTATCACTATGACTGTTCGAACATTATAAAATCACACCTTGATATCATGAGAAAGAGAGAAAATATAGTTATAGGCTTTGAAGTCACCATATATACTATTTACAGTGGCTCCTTCTTACCACAGTAAGCTTTATAATCCAATATGTTAGTGGAGAAGCTGCAAAATATACCGCAACATTAGCATATTTCTCCTTGATCGTAACTTGTAACTTCCAGAACTTATGTGAATATTGTAGCACCAATATCAATTAATTAGTATTGCCTTATTTTGTATTATATATCTTGTAAACTAATTTTTTTAAATGATGGACCTGCAAACTAACCAGTGGGCTTGTGCCAACCTTAGATCTAATTTCTCCATTTTTATTATGTGATAAAAATGTAAGTTCAAATTATTTAACAGTGGACCACTATTAGCTTTCACATCGTAATCAGGTCATTTACTATTGTTAAGCAATCTGCTTGCTGCTACCGGATGATTTCTTACTTGCTATTTGTATTACCTTTCTTATGCTAGACATATCTCAAAGGCTTTAGGAGAAAAATTAATTTTCAATTTTTGACCGTGTCTGACTATATTCACTAAACAACTCTCCAAACAACGACTCTCTACTTTCAGTAATCTAAGAACTTGTATTAACTGAACTTATACCTAACATTTTTTGCAAACTGATTGCCTTCTTTTCTTCTTCAGTTTTCAATATCGTTGTGTTCTACACGTTCACTGCCACCTCTAGTTTATCTTTTGTTGGATCTAGATTAACCCTAGAGGGAGTGAATAGGGTTTACTGTAGTTTTACAAGATATTAAAATTATCACAGCACATGTTGCAGTAGAGAAAATAAGTGCAAAAAATAAATGACATACATATTTTACCCAGCTTCAGCAAACCCCTTACCTATTGTTGCATTACCAAGATTTCTACTAGGTATTAAAAAAAAATCCGCTTACAAAACCCTATAAACTCGCAGACCCTGTTACTGCTCTAATCCTACGCTCACAACCCTGGAATGATATTTATCCCCAAAATTATATTTTCCTCGAATTACAAACCTGTTACTCATAAACCCAAGTTTGAAGTAAACTAGAGAACCCCTGGATTGGATTTAAAAGAAAATTAAAACCAATTTAAAATAAAAAACATAAAACAAAAACCCCCTAATATAAAATATATCGATCACTTCAAAGACCGAGCTCTTCTTTAGATTAATGGTCGGCTTAACAAAAATTAGGGTTATTATCCCCAAATCAAATTGTGGTTCCTCTGGTTTCTCTAATAAATATTCGTTGATCCTTCGATGACTTCGTTGCTGGTTTACCAATTGATTTGGGCTTTGGCTTGCAATTGAAACCCTTGTAAGTTCTCTGAACTGATTCTTTTGCTCTCGAATTTTGTTGCTTTGGGTTCGATGCAAATGCATGTATTATATAGGGTTAAAAACCCTAAATCAACTCTAATTTAACACGTACGTTTTGGTTCTAATTTGTTGCGTGATTATTTGATTGATTGTCGTGTAACCCTAAATGAATTCTGGAAATGATTTAATGATTTTCATGGTAAAAATGGTGCTTGCGTGAATTCTGGAATGTCTTTATAAACCGTGAATCATTCTTGCCATAAATTGATTTCCCTTGTATGCTCTAATAAATTTTGGAGAGATTTGAAACAAGAAATGTATTCTTGCTAAATTTACATCTTTAGGTCTCCTGATGGATTCTGATGTGATACTTGATTGTTGAATTCTTCATAATTTCCTTGCCGAACAGTTGTGTGTAATGTACCATATTTTTGGTAGGCAGATATTTAATTTAATTTATTATATTGTATATTGATTTGGAATATTATATGGATTTATAATATATAATTCGTTTATATAACGAAGTCTGAACGTTAAATTTATATTTAATTATAAATCGAACTCAAAACGATGCAGTAGTTCGTAATTTATGTTTTGAATTTCAACTGAATGTACAAAATCCATTTTAAGTCGGAATTCTAAGAAACAAGAAATGTTTGAACCTGTTTGATTATAATTTTCTAATGAAAGAGAAAATTGAAGATTTCAGCTTACAGATTGCGAGTTATGTCCAATTAAATATTCAAATAGTCATTATGGAATCGTTAAAATTTATAAATTTTAATAATTTATTTAATAAATATAAAGAATTCGTTTAATCTAGAATTTTAAATATTGAGTTTAAAATATGTACTAGCTTATTCTGAAACTGTATGAGATTTTATTTGGAGATATACGATAATAATAATAATAATAATAATTTAAATTGAATTGTTTTGGATTTAATTATGTTATATCGATTTTATAGAAGCCTTAGAAATAGCTTTATTTTCAAGTGACCTTCATTTTCAACGAAACAAATTTTAGCAGAATACGAGTAGCTAATTAGTGCTAGATTTCCAATTTTAAGACAATTGGAGTTGTTTTTTTGGTATGTGCAATATAAGGTTAAACTGATAAATATATTTGAATTAAAATAACATCGTTGTGCAAACGGAGTCGATTTTCGACCAAACAAGTTTCAATGGGACCGGAACATTGAGACGTAACGGTATGTCCATTTTCATTGTATTTAGAGTTTTTGTGTGTGGCGATATGAATATATCGGTTAACGGTAAACAAAGGGTAGCGGTAAAATTTAATACCCTATAAAGTTAATATATGTGAAGCTTTATACCTACGTAGTAAAGGTACGGGCTGTAGGCTACTGAATAGAAAATTCATGCAATAGGCTATCGAAAAGAAAACTCATATTAACTATACACAGACCACTCACGCTACCCTATAGACAAGGCTATATGCATGCCATGCACATAAAATGAAGACCAGCCTTTTCCTATCTAACTTCATACTTAAGCAAACAATTTCGTACACACACAGAGCTTCTATCTTTTCAATCACCTAGCTATAACCAATTTCTTTCTCACTTACTTTTATTTTCTTACCATCGCACAACTACGACCAACACCAGTTTAAGATCCTACTACACATGGATACATCGTACCTAAACGATCTAACATCATTCCTATCCTATTCTGGTTCCATCATATATATGTCATGCCCAACCCCTTATCTTCATTTTCTTTTCTTCTTACTGTGATAAAGCATCTCTACAATGGTGAAACCAAAACAAAAATCTCCACCATGTTAATACATATGCATGCCTTCTTTCTCCACTCTGCATATGATACAAGCAAAGAAAAAAAGAAAGGGTCGGAACTAGAGATAGGCGTGTACTGGAGGAAGGTGCGTTGGGTCTTTGAAGGGGGTGGTTGCAGTTCGTAGCAGAAAGACATCATGGGTTTAGTTGCGAGGCAAAAATCATGAAGATGAAATACAGTAGGGGGCGATAAAATGGGAAGACATATATAGAGTGGGGAAGTTATGCACGTGTGCTGAAGGAAAATAGAGGGATTGGACAGAACGAAGTGGTTAAGGACGTACTGTGCATATGGAAACTATGGCGTTGGTGGTTTTGTTTTCAACGTTGGATGCGGCATGTATGAAGGTTAGTAGGACCGGCATTTGGGACGAGGAAGTAAATATAGGATGAGGGAAGGAAATATAATAGAGGAACCATGAACATTGAGCTTCAAAATTTTAAAATAGGGCTGTTACTTTTTGAACGGAGAGAGGATAGTGCGTTCGTGGGTATTAGGGCGAAGAGTGAACATGAGGTAGATGCATGCTGGTGGTAGTTTGATGTTGGTGTAGACGGTCTGTTTGTTGGAGGCATTTTTAACGTGAAGAAGAAAATGAATAGAAAAGGGCCGCAGTTACAGCGAGGAGCAGGAAGGAATGTGAAAAGAAGAAAAAAAATATAATAGTTGGGCATTTTTAGAATGGAATATACAGCAGGGTAAAAGAACATGAACAGTTGGAGCCTAGGGTATATATTTTGACTTGCCTGACTTTGTTTTCATGGGCCTAATTGGTTACGGTTTGTTTAAAGTATTTAAGTAACTAGATTATAATTATAATTATAATTATGAGTTTAGATAATTAATTAAAATTTTGTAAACAAAAATTGATAATAATCTTTATTTGCATGAACAGAATGAAATGAAATTAGCGGCGTTGAAATCATATTTTCGAACGCTACATTTTGGAGACGGTTTGGATAGATTTGGAAGCAGCAGGAGTTCTTGGTTAAATTAAACGATCATTTAATTTAACTGAATTCGAACCGTTTTAATGAATTCAAATCAAAGTGAGTACAACTCACTCAGTTTTATCCCTATATAAGTCGGGTTTAATGTTTGTATGCTATGATTGTTACTATTAGCTGTTTACTGAATATATTATTTTATATTGACTGATTAAATTAAATGGTCATTTAATTTAATTTAAACCAATCGTTATTTTTTAACGATTATTCCCAAATGAGGTAACTTACCTCATTGGTTTCATTTATAATAATATAAATGTATTAAATTGAGTATGAATGTTGGATTGCTAATATTGTTTGATGGTTGGATATTATTTCTGTTTATTGAGATATATGATTTTCTTTGAGGTAACGTATTTGGATGTAGGGAAAACAGATTGGAGGAATTCAACTGGATTCCTCAAATTTATTGTTTATTTTCATATTACAATTATACGATTGTTTAACCAATATGATTGGATGATTGACTTGATTATTGATTGTTGAATTTAAATTCAATGTATATTTTGTTTTAACCAGTGTGGAGTATTGGTTGAGTAATCAACAGCAGTTGGCCAAAATATATTGTTTTATAAATATGATTTACCATTAAGTGAATCAATGGTAATGAAGTTATAAATTTTATTTTATAACTAAAGATAGATTTTGAAATCTATATATTTTATTAAAAGCTTTATAAATTAATATTTATAATTTGTTATTTAAGTTTATACGTAATTAAAAAGTAATTTATAAAAGAAAAATGAAAGCATATGTTAATAAGATTTATAAACAATTGAGCGAAATTAACATAGCGGTTAAAGAGTTGGATTAATTGTTTATCAGAGATAATTAAATGGATTATTTAAATTAGTTATATTATTAATTAAATTAAAGGAAAGACTAATTGGATTGATTAAAGAGATAATCATGGTTTAAGATTTTGATTGAGCTTAATTAGTTGGTTAAATTGTTTTGAATTAATCTAATAAAATAGATTAATGAATATTTTTTTAATTTTAAAAGAATTTACTATTTATTTTAGTTAATACATAACTTAGCTACTTCTATGGTAGTTAAAAATGAGGCAAATTATTGTTTTAATAATTTAAGGAATTTC
Source organism: Allium sativum (assembly GCA_030737875.1). Classification (NCBI taxonomy): domain Eukaryota; kingdom Viridiplantae; phylum Streptophyta; class Magnoliopsida; order Asparagales; family Amaryllidaceae; genus Allium; species Allium sativum. The sequence continues at coordinate 44,521,820 of CM060925.1, forward strand.
TATTAAACGAAATTCATTATGTAAGTAATCAAGTTTGGAATAGAGTCTAGTTGGATTTTGAGAGGAGTTTGTGAAAGGGTATTATATTAAAACCAAGATTTTTAAACGAAGTTATAAAAAGAGATTTTTAAGCCAATGCGATAGCTTAAAATAAATGTTTACATAATATTTGAAGTAAGTAGAGGAAAGCGGGGCAAACATGGTTTTATATTCAACTTGAGTTTTATAAACAAGGTTTATAAAGGGGTATGAGGCAAAAACGTTAAGTTTAAGTTAACATTACTTAATAATGGAATTTAGTGAAACGAATGGAATTGAAACGATATTTTCAAAGATGAAAATGATTGAATGGTTTTAAAGTGGAATATTATGGGTTGATAAGAAGTTCAGGGCGGAAATTAAAGAATTAGAACCTAACTGGAGATTGGTTGAGTTGAGTGATTTTCTACGTGTTTTGATTTCGGTCTTCGAGGTTGACACTTAGGGAATTATTCGCTTACCAATCTACAATCAGGGACTGATGAATGTTGAAGTGTAGTAAGGCATGAAGAATATTGTGACAAATGTTTTGAAATGATAATTAATTGGAAAATGGGATATGCCTATAATATAGTGTTCCAAGTATTTAAAATAATATAGTTTTGAGAATGTTCTTATATTAAAACAAGAGGTATATACCGTGTCTAAAAATATTAGAAGATTAATTAACCATTCGTTAGTTATTTGTAATTAAAAAGGCCAAGTTGTGACGACCCAAACCCCCGTTCCATGGTGGCAAGGGTAATCTTTGGAATATAACACATAAACAAATAACAGTTGAATAGAAATATATAAATACACTAGATAATTTCCAATAGAATACATTGGATAAACAATAATCATCATAGTTACACAGTACACAGGATCACATTTAGTACAACATACCGTTTCAGCTTTATATAAAATGTCTACAGCGGAATCAAACATAATATACATAACACGAGCTGAACAACATAAAAGATGTGATAGAATCCATCTTCAGCTCCATAGCTATCTAGAGAGAGCCTGCTAAAACCTGAATACAAGGCTGCCCGTGCAGAAAATAGGGCACCCGAGTTTGCAAGTGAAACATACTACGAGTCAGTCATGGGGCTGGTATGAGAAATCTATTTAACTTATTTTATAATAAGGCCAATCACAGGACCACACCACTAATTCGGAACAGGTTTACTCCATTGGATTGCCAGTGCTTAAAACAAGTAAATCATTTAAACATTGCAATGCTTTTTACAAAAATGAAGCCATTATAAGACTCAGGTCCCATCACATAATGCAACGCAAGCCGGAGGATAGAGTTTTAGCTTATAATGGCCAAAATATGCCTGAAACGTATAAAACAAGTCATTTGATATTATTACTAGTATTTATATGTTTCAAAAGCAATTTCAATCATAAGTATAAATCATAGACGACATGGGTACCATATATCATGTCGCCATATATAGGCTTATAAACAAAACTACGTGATGTCGTATTTGGAAATTGGATTTCCGTCATCAACCAAGGCAAGGGATCGTCTTTACCGCTTCGAAACTCTCTAGTCCAAGCCTCAGGAATAGCCGCAACTGCACCTTGGATCGTCAGGGCTGGTCCACATGGAGTGGATTAAAATGCCTGAACACTGCGTTTCCCCGCCCTATGGGGCGTAAACTGGTTATATCCCGACCAAACCATCGGCTCCCCAGAGACCGAAATAACCGAGGTGCCTCGCTATCCATCATCCACATAAGTAAAACGTCAGGGCTTGCAAAACCATGACACCACTCCTAGCTAGAAGGAAACGCATGTCCTCGCTGAAGTCCTCTCCCGTTTCTGGTTCATGCCGGGGTGTGAGGCCTGCGAATCAACGCTATACACAAAGCTATGCTATTTAAAGCCGTGCTTTGATCATCAACCACAAGGCTCTACTTTTCAGAAAAAGCCTTGATCACTGCATCTCAGCATGCCACATTGTCAAGTTACAACGTCAGACACACATCCATTTACAAGTTCGTTCCGGGTCTGAACGAAACCAAAGGCAACTTATTCCTTGTCCCATATGTCCAACATAGAAGAGAGGTCCTCGCACATCCGAACGATCCACAAGTACGTCCATACATCCACCACTATAACCCCTTAAGGCAGCAACTACCATCAAAGGCATCAGTAACCATCCATTCGATGTGAAGATCATCGGTCTTGCACCTTCTTCATATCTTCGACTTCTAATCGCCGATCAATTATTTGAAATGAGATTTAACTTGGCCTTTTCAAATAATTCACGAATATTTCGAGATAGGGTCAGTAGTACCCTAGAATGAGTTGAGTGTGTTTATTTATACGAGAGCGCGTATTTGTTAGTTGATATAAAAATTATTTTATATTGTGTTAGCTTGTCTGTTGAGTGGTTTATGGATTCTGGTCGAGTCGTGGGACGCCACAACGTCGATAAGAGTTTGTAAGTACTTGAACAGAAGATTTGACACAATATTATTTTAATGGGTAAATGAAATAATTTTATCCAAAATTCTATTTTGATACAGAAGGAATAATTTTTTGAAATTATTATATTAATGGATGAGTTGGTTGATAATATTATAAAATTGGATTGGTTATATATAACCAAATAAAATTTGTATGTAAATGAAATATACAAATGAGATGAACTTGAATTGGATTTAAAACAGAATTTGGAATTTAAATCCTGGGAAGTTGGAAAATATTTTTAAAGTATATTAAAATAATATAGCTTTGTTTCGAAAGGATTTTTGAATAAAAACCATTTTGAATGGATTCTGAAAGTGCTAAAGCACTGAACTCACTTCAGTGGCTGGAAAATAATTCTGATGACGACTGCAGCTTCATCAGTGTTCATTTTCGAGTTTCTAAGTGATGGATTGCTACCTTAGAAAGGTTTTTGATGGGAATTAGTTTGAAAGAAAACAAGTTAGGTTGAAAATCCAAATGTTTTGAATTTGAGATGGTTATAAATATATGTATATATTTATATGATTTCTAAAGGATTTAAAATAAAAACCGAGGAATTTGAATTCTAGAATTAAATTTAACTTAGACAAGTTAAATGGATCAAAGTGAATAAATTCATCTAATTCAATTTGAATGAATTTGAATTGAATAGAAATATGTTGATTGAAAATCATTCAAATGAATGAAAACCAAAAGTTTTGGTAGGACTTAGAAATATGAAAAGTTAAGTTTCAACATAAGTGAATTGTTGAAAAGTAATGAGTTCATACTATTTTTCCTACCTTACTAATTTCAGGGACGAAATTCTTTTAAGGGGGGAAGAATGTAACGACCCGGATTTTCGAACCCTTTATTTTAAATATTTAATATGGTTTTAAATATTTAGTTGATAATATAAATTAATTTTTATATTGAGTTATCAATTTAATAATCGAATATAATTTAATTTAGAATATATCGAATTATTGTAATTTGAAATATAATTGAAATCGAAGTTAAAAACTGAATCAAAATGATTCAGATGATAAGAATGAATTTTATTTGATATATAAGATAATAAATAATAATTTATTATCAAAGAATTTGTGGTTTTCGAATTTAAATTATATTATATTAATTTAATGTGGTATATATGTTGAAATTTAATTTCAGAATATTTACTGATGAGTTTAGGGTTATTATATTGAAATGTAAGTCAGTACGCTAGAATAGCGGTTCGTGATTTAAATTAATGGACCCCGAGATATTTGATTGTGGATAGGTTCGAAATCAAATCGATATCCATCTAAAAGAAATAAAAATCGCTTTATATCGAATCGTATTAAATACGAGATCAAATTGAAGTCAAAACAAAATCAAATCAGAATCCATTTTAGAAGAATAAAAATCTCCTTAAATCAAATCACATTAAAATATTGTACCACATTTCCTTAGTGCTGAAGTAATTTCTTCTATAAGTACGCAACCCTCGCCTTACACTTTTCATTTTCGTTCCTCTCAGCTAAGAAAAGAAAATCCACTCCCTTCATATAAATCAAATTAAAACTCCTCAGAAAATAATGCAATACCCTTTATTCCCTCCTATGTTTCTTCATTTGTTTAACTCTCCTGAGCAATTAAAACACCCGCTTTCTTTGATTTTCAAAGGCCAAAAACATGTCCACGTAAATCACTGAATTCCTGAGTTCGATTTCGGTAAGCTCGTGGTGGGATGAATTTAACGCGAGCGTGAGTATGGAGGGCACGATGATTTTGGGTCTCATCTTCGAACAGTCGAGTTGGGAATTCGACTTTTATGGGGTTACGATTATCATTTTGGAGTATGGGGTCGAGATCTGGTTTTAGGGCAAGGGCGCGCATCAGTAGGCCAACGTAAGTGAAGACGCGATGGCCATTTTGTTTTAGGGCAAGTTTGTGACGGCCGGGAATTTCGCTCGATCCGAATCAGTCGTTAAACGGATCTAGATCGTTCGAAACCCCTGATCGTTTTGAGAACACGACAAAGAGAACACAGACGGGAGAACATTTCATTGCTTATTACAACAATTCCATCAGATACAAGAATATACAGAGTATAAATGAATAAATTACATTCGATAAATATCAGAGATTACAATAAATTATATAGCAGCGGAAAAAAATAATACAAAGCACAACTGAATGTGATATACGGATATAGAGCATTTCGGATATCATTCCAGCTGTAAACCAGGATCCTGTGAATATAAATCTGCAAAACCAAAACTACTAGCTACCCGTGTCGAAAATAGGGGCACCCAGAGTTTAGGTTAAAACAATAAACTCCAGGTCAGTCATGTGACTGGTGTGAGAACTAAAAAAGTTATTTAAAACTTTACTTTAAAAGAGAGTAATTCAAGGGACCACGCCATATAACATGGAACGGGTTTCCTCCCAAGAATACCAGTGCATAGAACAAACAGCGCAATGCTAAATAAAGAAAAATGAAGCTGTTATAAGACCCAGGTCCCATCACACAATGCAACGCAAGCCGGAGGATAGGGTTTTACCTTATAACAGCCAAACATGCTTGGTATGTTTAAAACAAATCATTTGATACTATAATAAGTGTATAGTGTCAAAACAATTTCAATCATAAATATAAATCATAGACGGCATAAGTGCCCCATACCACTATGTCGCCATACTAGGCTCTACAAATAAAGCCGCAATACACGTATTGGAAATTGGATTTCCGTCATGAGTCGAGGCAAGGGGCAAGCTCCTCTCCGCTTCGAGACACTCTAGCAAATGCCTCAGGACTACACACTCTGGGTAACCCTGGATGCGGCTGGGCCGGTCCTCTCTTACGTTTGAGGATTGGCAATTCCTGAACACACGTTTCCCGGTCCTTATAGACCTAATATCGAGGCGCCTCATTGCAACAACCACAAAGGTGAAAAGTATATAAATGTCAGGGCTGGTAAGTCACTGACACCACCTAAGCTAGAAAGAAACGTCATGCTCTCCCAGCGGTCCGTATCCCGTTTTTGACTCATACCGAGGTGTGAGGCTCGCGAATCCACGCTATACACAAAGCTACCACGTAGGCCATGCTTTGATCATCAACCACAAGACTTTGTTTTTCAACAGAAGCCTTGATCTATGCAACTCGGTGTGCTACACAGGCAATTCATGCCGTGCGATTGATGTCTATCGATATATAACCTCTAAGCTCGTACGTCTTAGAGAAGGGCATTAAGCAAGAGAATAAATTCTCCGCCGCCAAATAGATATATATTTAACAGAAATCAATCAACACAGAATAAAATCCAATGTCAGACACACAATCCATTTACAAGTTCGTTCTGGGTCTGAACGAAACCGGAGGCACTTTCCTCACATATCCATCCATCTCCAAGTACGTCTGGACGACCACCAGTTGATTCCCTCATCTTGGGTGTACAGCCCAATCAGGATCGTCAGTAATCACCCAAACGATGTGAAGACTTCCGGTCTTCAACCACCGTCTTCATCTTCGACTTATCGTCGAATCGGTTATTCAGAATGGGTATAAACCCGGCCTTTCCGAACAACCCGCGTATATTAAAAACAAATTTTACACAAACACAACATACGCCTCATTCCAAATCATATTCTCAGGGAAAGGTTCCCATTAATTTTATCCAAGATAAATTCTTTAAAATTTATCCTTTAATCTTCCTTTGGATGTTGTTTCAAACCAAATTATGGTTTTCTAAACTAGTCGAGATTAGCGAACCACACCGAAGTAATTATTTATTTTATTTCCCAACCCCATCCTATTCATCCCATGAAGCAAAACTGGTAATACTCCATATCTAATACTATGGTGTTATCGGTAAAATTAATTACCATTTCACGTTCAAATCTAATTAAAGATTTACTATTGTTTTGGAGCAAAACTGGTGATACTCCATCCTCGCTCATTTGCCAAATTTGATAATTTAGATTATCAATTCCCGTTTCAATCTAATTGTAGATTCATTAAAACTCCTTTTACTGGGTTAAAGAACTAATGTCATTTAATACACAGTTCACGATAAACCCAAATCACATTCTATTTATTATCGGGTTAAAGAACTAGTGTTATTTAAAACACAGTTCAGGATAAACCCATGAATCAATTCTATTTGAACCCATTCTAAATCCAATTTATTTATTTAAAAATAAATGGGTTTTAATTTTAGTTCAAACTAGTTCATTTCGATAAAAATATATTTTTATCCTTTCAAATATGGAGTTTTTCATCCTAATTTTTTCCAAATCATTTCTTATGATTTTACACAAATTATTGATATTTTTAATAATTTTATCAAGGCCCGTACAGTCGATTTCCATCAACGGCCATCGAACTGTACTTACAGTGACCTTATTCAAATTTGATTTGGACGTATCTCCAAATCCAACCGTTAGATTTCAAAATTTCTAATATTCGATAGAAAGCTATTTTCGATACGAACCCAACGGTTCCGGTTTTAGGAGAATCCGATGGTCGGATCTCTCGTAATGTCCGTTCGAAGTCAATGGTCGAAATTCGCGAACTGCCGCGGCGCTGCGCGTTCTATTCAGGCCATTATATTATATATATAATATATATTTCATCGATTTCTATTTAAAACGAATTATATAAATAGTTTTAAATTCGTTTCAAAAACAATTTCAACTTCCATTTCAATTCAAATCAAAATTGAATTTTTCCTTATAAATTCGTTTTAAAATTCATTTCTATTCAATTCAAATTTCAATTCAATTTGAATTCATTTCAATTCGTTTTCAATTTAATTCGAATTCGTTTTCAGTTCAATTCGAATTCGTTTTCAATTCAATTCGAATTCGTTTTATATTCAATTCATTTCGAATTCGTTTTCTATTCGATTCAATTCAAATTGGTTTTCTATTCGATTCAATTCAAATTGGTTTTCTGTTCGATTCAATTCAAATTGGTTTTCTATTCGATTCAATTCAAATTGGTTTTCTATTCGATTCAATTCAAATTGGTTTTCTATTCGATTCAAATTGGTTTCCTATTCAAATCAATTCAAATTGGTTTCCTATTCAAATCAAATCAAATTCATTTTCTATTCAAATTCAATTCATTTCAAATTCAATTCATTTCAAATTTAAAAACGAATGTAATCGATATAAATATCGTTCGCGTCAAAAGGTCGCATCTCTAATCAACACGGCTTTATATATTTCAATAATTCCGTTATTCTATTCAACAAATAAATATTTATTCTTGTCAACACATGACTAATCTCAACGAATGAGTACTGTCCACGTGTGACTATTTTTGTTATTTAATATATTTTATGAAAATTAAGGTATCTATCATTTGAGATTAAATCAGACTCCAACCGTAAATTAGTAAGAGAACGATTCCCTGAATATTAACCCCGAAGGCCGAAACCAACATCAGATCAATATCCAGGAGACCACTCATCTCATATATTTTCCTGTTAATTTCTAGTTTCATATATGATAAAGATGTAAATTTTATTGTTAAAATATTTCGTTCAACACATGACTAATCTCAACGGATGAGTATGGTCAACACATGAACCTTTATTTTATAATATTCTTTATTTTCTCGATTGGAATGAGGCCCAATCAATTACCATATAAAGTTAATTATATGGATTCCATACAACACATGTATATAATAGCAACGATAAATAATCAACCATCATCCAATGTGCACTACACTGTATAAGCATCAAATATAGATATCTAACGCTTATAACAGCTTGTCGATCCATCGATCGACATACAACTAATTATTGGGATTAGTGTATGCCGTATTTTATCCCAATACCCGTGTGGGGTTTCAAATCAACAAACATAGATTTTTATTTGTGCAGTTGGGCGATGTGTAATATTTATCGTCCCAATCAATGTCCTTCAAATAAGTGTACATACAACCGTCCGGTTTGTAAATGAATATTTATTTATTCTCATTCACGTTAAAAATTATATTTTTAACGAAAAAATATTTTGTTTTAACACATGAATTTTTATTCAGTTCATTTACAAAATAAAAATGATATTTTTATTTTTCTAACTTATTTTAGAAAATTTCGGCGGCATAATGGCATGATACTAGAAATGGGACAAGGCCTAGCCTTATCCCCAGTCTAGTGAAGGCCCACGCCATTCACAAATCAATCAAATCAATTTAATTTCACCAAACAATTCAATTCAACCCAAATAGTCTAACCAACTACACAGCCAAACAAACAAGTCCATGGTCTGTGGACGATTGTGTCGGGTGCTACTAAACACCATCTGCATCCTAGTATATATATATATAACTAGAAAAAGAAATTGAAGAGTGAGAAGTTCTCGTCAATAGCTATCCAATACCACGACTCTTCATTGATAGAAATCTTCAACGTTCTCGCCTTTTTGTCACCTTCGTTGCCCGTAGCCACTACATAGATAAAAATCACACATTTTTATATTGCTATCTTTTTAAAATAAAAATCACATTTTTATTTGTTTAATTTCAATTTTAAAAATCATATTTTTATAATCACTTCATATATTTAAAAATCGAATTTTTTTACTTCGCTATTCAATATATAAAAATCGAATTTTTATTTCGCTATTCAATATATAAAAATCGAATTTTTAGTTCGCTATTCAATATATAAAAATCGAATTTTTAGTTCGCTATTCAATATATAAAAATCGAATTTTTATTTCGCTATTCAATATATAAAAATCGAATTTTTACTTCGCTATTCTCTACATAAAGATTTCACCTTTTTCCATTTCAAAAATCTAATCTTTTCTATTAAAAAAATCGATTCTTTTCTATTTTAAAAACAATGTATATTTTCATTTATAAAAATCAGTTTTTAACCTACTCTAAAATCAAAACTTTACGTTACATAAAAAAACTAAACTTTATTCAAGGATAAATCAGAAGAAGACTTACAGTTAAAAGATGAGGGTGTGGGAAAGGGTTTGCTGCTGTCTGCACCAATTGGAGGGGAGTTTCCGATGATCGAAATGGGGTAACGGGGGTTTCCGGCTTCGTTCTAGGGGGGTTCGCGGCGCTGGGTGCTCGGTGGAGTGGGGGCTGCTCTGACATGGCGGTAGGCAGGGCGGTGGTCGGCGGAGGAGGAAGAGGGTGCGGATGAGGGGGGCGACTGCGTTGAAATGGGTCGGGGTTTGGGTGCTTCGGGGGTCGCGTGGAGAGCTGCGCCAGAGCGCGACTAGGGGGGAAGATGGTCAGCGGCAGCGCCGCTAGGGGGGCCGCGATGGAGGCCAGCGGCGGCTTCCCCCAATCGTGAGTCGCCTCTTTTTTTTAATTTCTTTTCACGAATGAAGAGGGGTGGCAGAGAGAAAATATAGAGGGGAGAGAGAAAGTTTTATTTTTATTTTATATTATTTAATTTCTAAAAGTTGACTTTTATTTCTACCTCGAAACGAGGCCCACCGACTGTCGTCCATAGCTAATTACCCCCATTTCGAACACAATGGGATATGTATCGCAGGCTGATTCGATCGTTTCGATCAGTTTTCATTAAAATCAACATATAATTCTATATATTGAATTTGAATGCGCATTTCAATTTACCGGGGTCACATACGAACTCTATAAATCCCTGAAAAATATTTTCTAGCTTTGTATTGACGATACAGTCCTAATAAAACTAGTTTCGTCGAATTCTGAGACCGTTGGAAAAATGGCCATTTTCCAGTCGATTAAAATCAACTGAAACTGATCAAACGCGTTTTCCATTGCCACACTCACATATTGATTCGCAAAATTATGAAATTTGGAATCTAGCAATAATTTGACATCACGGACCCAACAAAAGTGGTTTCGTCGAAATCCGAGGTCGTTTGCAAAATGACAATTTTTAAGGGCCTGAATTCCATAGCGACTATTTAGAATTTTCAACTGGATATATCTTTTGATTCTTGCTATGAAATTTCGATTTTTTGGATTCGTTGGAAAGATATTCCTAATTAGATCCTATTATTTTTGGTTTCACTAAAATCCGGATTGTTTTGCACTCGGTACATTCAATTGAAGTTTGAAATCGAATTATCGAACTACTGCGCCATTTCCAATTCTATTTATAATTATATAATAAATATTTATATTCTAATGACGACGTATATAATATATACGTTCTAATTCTATTAAAAATAAATTTCTCGTTGATGTTATTTAAAATAATTCATTTTAAATATTAAAATTCGCTAAAATTTCCAAAACAAAAATTTTAAACTGGCCCAGATTTTCGTATCAAAGTGTTTTGGGTTACAGTAAGGTAAAAACCATCCGTGTTTATGTGTGGATCGGTCTTACGATTATCACTTCTTTCGAAAGGATTTTGAAAGTTAAAAAATGGTTGGAGTTTACTCACACCAGTTCCATGACTGGCGCAGAGTTTATTTTGTTTTTGTTTTCCCTAAACACTTGGGTGCCCAAATTTGTACGGGCAGTCAAGTGGTTCAGGATTTTTTAGATTCACTTGGAAGATTTGGAAGCAGGAGGCTTCACCAGTTAGTTATAGACTATCATATTCCACTGTGTACTATGTTGTATCTGGAAACAGATGTTTATAATTGTTCCAGGAATAACTGTTGTGCTCTAATGATGGTATGTATATAAAGTTACTGGTTTGTATTTCAAAAGTTAGGTTATATAATATATTTTATTCGTTCCATTGTGAGATTTGTCTTCTTTGTTTTCTTCTATTCTAACATTTCTTTCTATTTCTCATCCTCTAACTTCTTTCTAATAATGATTCGTATTTCTGTGCAATTTGAGTTGGACGAGTGATGTATGTAGTCAACTCAGATAGTGTGGATTTGCGGGCTGTTACAGTTGGTATCAGAGCTTAGGGTGAGCGAATACAAAGGTTTTGGAAGGATTGTGCTCGTTAGAGATAGGGTCAGTAGTACCCTAGAATGAGTTGAGTGTGTGTATATATATACGAGAGCGCGTATTTGTTAGTTGATATAAAAATTGTTTTATATTGTGTTAGCTTTTCTCTTGAGTGGTTTATAAATTCTGGTCGAATCGTGGGACGCCACGGCGTCGATAAGAGTTTGTAAATACTTGAACAGAAGATTTGACGCAATATTGTTTTAATGGGTAAATGAAATAATTTTATCCGAAATTCTATTTTGATACAGAAGGAAAAATTTCTGAAATTATTATATTAATGGATGAGTTAGTTGATAATATTATAAAATTGGATTGGTTATATATAACCAAATAAAATTTGTATGTAAATGAAATATACAAATGAGACGAACTGGAATTGGATTTAAAATAGAATTTGGAATTTAAATCCTGGGAAGATGGAAAATATTTTTAAAGTATACTAAAATAATATAGCTTTGTTTTGAAAGGATTTTTGAATAAAAATCATTTTGAATGGATTCGGAAAGTGCTAAAGCACTGAACACACTTCAGTGGATGGAAAATAATTCTGATGAGGACTACAGCTTCATCAGTGTTCATTTTCGAGTTTCTAAGTGATGGATTGCTACGTTAGAAAAGTTTTTGATGGGAATTGGTTTGAAAGTGAACAAGTTGGGTTGAAAATCCAAATGTTTTGAATTTGAGATGGTTATAAATATATGTATATATTTATATGACTTCTAAAGGATTTAAAATAAAAACCCGGGAATTTAAATTCTGGAATTAAATTTAACTTAGACAAGTTAAATGGATCAAAGTAAATAAATTGATCTAGTTCAATTTGAATGAATTTGAATTGAATTGAAATATTTTGATTGAAAATCATTCAAATGAATGAAAACCAAAAGTTTTGGTAGGACTTAGAAATATGAAAAGTTAAGTTTCAACATAACTGAATTGTTGAAAAGTAATGAGTTCGTACTATTTTTCCTACTTTACTAATTTCGTTGACGAAATTCTTTTAAGGGGGAAGAATGTAACGACCTGGATTTTCGAACCCTTTATTTTAAATATTTAATATGGTTTTAAATATTTAGTTAATAATATAAATTAATTTTTATATTGAGTTATCAATTTAATAATCGAATATAATTTAATTTAGAATATATCAAATTATTGTAATTCGAAATAAAATTGAAATCGAAGTTAAAAACTGAATCAAAATGATTCAGATGATAAGGAGGAATTTTATTTGATATATACAATAATAAATAATAATTTATTATCAAAGAATTTGTGGTTTCCGAATTGAAATTATATAATATTAATTTAATATGGTATATATATTGAAATTTAATTTCAGAATATTTACTGTTGAGTTCAGAATAGGGTTGTTATATTGAAATGTCTGTCGGTATGCTAGAATAGCGGCTCGTGATTTAAATTAATGGACCCCGAGATATTTGATTGTGGATAGGTTTGAAATCAAATCGATATCCATCTAAAAGGAATAAAAATCGCTTTATATCAAATCGTATTAAATACGAGATCAAATCGAAGTCAAAACAAAATCAAACTAGAATCCGTTTTAAAAGAATAAAAATCTCCTTAAATCAAATCACATTAAAATATTGTACCACATTTCCTTAGTGCTGAAGTAATTTATTCTATAAGTACGCAACCCTCGCCTTACACTTTTCATTTTCGTTCCTCTCAGCTAAGAAAAGAAAATCCACTCCCTTTATATGAATTAAATTAAAACTCCTCAGAAAATAATGCAATACCCCTTATTCCCTTCTATATTTCTTCATTTGTTCAACTCTCCTGAGCAATTAAAACACCTGCTTTCTTCGATTTTCAAAGGCCAAAAACTTGTCCACGTAAATCACTGAATTCCTGAGTTCGATTTCGGTAAGCTCGTGGTGGGATGAATTTAACGCGAGCATGAGTGTGGAGGGCACGATGATTTTGGGTCTCGTCTTCGAACAATCGAGTTGGGAATTCGACTTTTATGGGGCCGCGATTATCATTTTGGAGTATGGGGTCGAGATTTGGTTTTAGGGCAAGGGCGCGCATCAGTAGGCCAACGTAAGTGAAGTCGCGACGGCCATTTTGTTTTAGGGCAAGTTGAAGTCGCAGTTTTCTAGAGAAGGCTGCAAATAGAACTTCGATTTTGTAAGGAGTACGATGGAGCCAAGACATGTCTCGTAGGGTTTTAAGGGTATTCGATAGTAACAGTGGGTGCGGTTTACTGTATGGCATGGAGGAGCTCAGGATCGAAACTGGGAATCTACTACAATGATACAGTTGCGTTGGATTGGTAAATTTGGGGAAATTGAATTTGTTTTGATCTGAGATTGGGTGGTAGTGGTGTAATCAAGCTGTCACAATTTTTAACTATAAGGTAATTTTAGCTATAAGGTTTTGGATGTGAATTGCAAACGGATTTTGAAGGAGGATAACCCACGTTTCAGTTGATGCTCAATAGTGGGTTAGTGGAGGATAAAAGAGACTCATGGGTTGTAGTAGTGTAGTAGGAATCAGTGTCGTGATTGGAGTTCGGACTGTGAGCTGTTGGGGTTCAGTTGATTTGTTTGAAGTTGCTAAGTGTTTTCAGAAGAGAAAAATATCTAACTAAGGTAACTTTTTTTTACATTAACAAGTAAATAAACATTTACATTTTATGCAATGTAAAACGCCTATCGTACAATGTCAGATTGAGTATTAGCAACGGGGTTCGAGTTTTAGTTCAAACGGCAACAGGTTATGTCCATGGTTTGTTGCTACAGTAGATGGAAGTTCGAACAGAAACGAGAAGGATTAGGAACAAATTAGGATAGGTAATCGTTTTAATTTAGTAATTATTATTTTTATTTAAAATTTGTTCGATGGCATATTTAATTAATGTTATATTAAATATGTACAAGATTTTGTCGAATGGAGTCAATCGAGTAATTCATAGCTGCGAATTTCATAAGCTAGAAATAAATTTGGAATCAGAATGGATCGAATAAAATCACATCACGGTGAGTAAACCTCACTCACCTTTTATTTAGAATTATTTTTATTCATTAAAAATAATTGTTTGTTCCTTGTTTGGTTGCATTCAATATTTTTGTGCATCTTAAATATATTAGTTATTTAGGCTTGGTGGTTGCTATTATATATATATATATATATATATATATATATATATATATATATATATATATATATATATATATTGGTGGTTGGATTTTCCGCAGTATCATTAGCGGATGATTACCCTATGCGCCCCACGCTATGATAGTGGATGACCTTCATACCGTGATATCCTGCCACGAAGCAGGATGGGTATTATTTCTGTTGACTAACATTTGTGGATGCAGGAAAACAGGTTGGAGGGATCCAACTAGATTCCTCAAAAATATTTTTATTTGTTTGTTTTTGCATATATTATCATATATGATGTGTTGGTTGATAACTGAGTGGTTTGATCGTTTAAATATCACTGGGGCCAAAATGTTGATATATAAAAATATCATGAAAAGGATATTTGAGATTTAAATTGGGGAATCTATTTTTCAAAAATAGAATTTGAATTTTGAATGGGCTATAAAAATATTAACTTGTTTTGAATATAAACAAGTATGGAAATTTATAAACGTTGTTTATAAATCGATAATGTGGGATTTGAAATGAATTTATAAACGTGGTTAACAAATTAATAATGCAGAGAAGTGAAATGAATTTATAAACGGTTTTTATAAATAAAGTGGAAAAATTATCTTTTGATAATTTGAATATTTAAATTCAAAAGTGAATTTAAAAATAGAAATGGGGAAATCATTTTAAAGAAATAAACGATGGAATGTATTCTGATGTTCAGAATATAAATTGAACTAAAATAAATCCGTAAGGATTTATGATTTGAATTCGATTAATTCGAATTTTATTTAAATAGAAGTCGAATTGAATAAAGAGAATTTGAATAGAATTTGAATATATAGAATTTGAATAGAATTTGAATATAATTGAAAATAGAAAATTCAAATAGAATTGAAAATAGAATTTGAATATAGAGAATTCATATAGAATTTGAATATGGAAAATTCAAAGAGAATTGAAAGGAGAATTTGAAAATAGAAAGTTGAAATCATTTCGAAATTGGAACGAAGAAATATATTTCAGAATGTGGTTCTTTAAGCAGAATAGAAATAAATTCAAAGGATTTATAATTTATAAAAGGAAAAATGGAATTTAAATATAGAAGATCGAAGTGTAAATAAATATATTACCGAGTAAGGAAAAATCGACCATTATAGATAATCGAAATTATTACGTTGGATTGTTCAAACCTGATTTGATATATATATTAAAAATATATCAGAATGGCATTGAATTTATTATAAACGAAGTTCAAACGTTTATATATATAAATATAATTAAAACGAACTCGCCGCAGTGTGGCAGTTCGTAAATTGGCGATTCGAACTTCAATTGAGTATACAGAACTCAATTGAAGTCGGAATTCTTTGAAACAAGAAACGTCAGGACCGGTTTGATAATAGTTTTCTAATGGAGAAGAAAAATCTAGATTTCGTCAAATAGATTTTGAGTTACATCAAAATCAAATTTTCAGAAAAACAGCGCCGGAACCATTATAAAGCCATAACGATTTATTTAAATAAATAAAAGGATTTTAAAGAAATAAAATCCGAATTTGCCATTAGAAAAATCTACACTGGAGATATAAAATAAAATGAACTCCAGTGAAGTAAGCGAAATGATTTTTGAAATAAAAAAATCAGATTTTTAGTTATTAAACAGATTTAACTAATTTTGAAGAATATATAGTTAATCGAGTTTTGAATCAAAATTAGTGTCAAACAAATAAATCGGTTTCGTGGATTCATATTCGAAACCGAATTTGAAACTCAAGTTAGAAATGAAATTCTACTTGTTTAGAAGCGAATAAAAAAATATATTTGAACATGATATGTTCAAAATAAAGCGATTTGGCAAAATAGCTAATTAAAGAAGAAATTAGCAAATTTAGTTAGAAATTACCGAATTATGTTGAATAAATTGGGAAACAGGTAAATGCAGGTTGAGCAGGTATGGGATGAAGTGTATGAAGATTTTAATTCATGTGTCCGACAAAAAGTACACATTTAAATTCCAAATGAGGTTTTATGCGCCGTATCGGCAAGCCGCTTGGCTTTTTCTTTTTCTTTTTGATTGGAGAGGCTTGTGTGGCGGTTTGGGGATTTTCCCGATGCTCCCGGTACAAAGGAGGTTATGGCAAAATTTTCCGAAAATTTAAGAAGTTAGAATATTTTTATGGAAATTTGATAGTTAGAAATCAATGTAACAATATATATATAATTCGATAAGGAAACGAAATTAAAATAGAATATTATAAGCAAATAGAAAATCTATAACCAAATCTGGTAAAATTAGAAAGAGAAGCGTATACAGGTAAAAATGAATAATTAGTTTTATGATGTTGATTATTCGAGGAGAAGTGGTTTTTTCTGTTTTGAAGTTAATGATGTTTTCAGTCAAGGTCTGGGAGGTAATTATACCCCAACTCGATTGATTTCATTTTTGACCGATAAATAGCAAGATCTAGTCTCGAAAAGAAATGTTTAAATAAGGGTTAGTCGAATGCGGTATTTTGGGTTGTTTGTAACGATTTTTTACACAACAGTCGTTTTAACCCAGGTAAGTGGAATTTTGGAAATATATCATAAATATTTCCTAAGTATAAAATAACCGAGTCGTGAAAGAGATAAGTGGTTGAAAATGTTTTCAATTGCGAATAGAATATATTTTCTAAGTATAGAAAATAAAAGAAGGTGATATAGGGAAATGTTTTTCCAATTAGCACAACAGATCAATAAGATTACTGGAAATATTTGGTTAACAAATATTTGACATGGAAAGGAAGAAGCGAATTAATTAATGAAATATTAATTAAAAGGCCCAGTGATTGTTTGATGTTTTGAATGTATGTTTGTTTACTTTTCTTTGATAGTTAAATAACCGACTATCGAAGTGTTTGCCAATATCATTGTCAATATGGAGAGACCGGTTGGATTATTATCCGTGAACCACTCTGTATTGGCAGTAACATTGCGAATCAGATTATATGAAGATAATCAAAGACGGAGTAAAGTGCAAGGACTTTTTTCAATTAATAGAAATTGTGCCTTCGGTTTCGTTCAATCCTAGAATGAACATATTAGGACGAATGTCTGACAGAGTATTTTTAATGATCGAATATGTTGGTCTGTATAAATATACATGGTGGCAACGGATTTATTCCCTTATCATAACATCTAGAATATTTGTGCAAATCAATTAGTGATTAACAGATCTGACAATGTGGCATTCAAAGTGATTGTCCTATCAATGAATGGAAAGTAATCATAGCCTCAGGCCTCAACAACTGGGAAATGACAAAAATCGTGCAGGCAGCATGGCTATGTGGGTCGCTCCCATTAGGGTGTATAATCACCTGAGATTCATTTAATTCCTTATTCTATTCGATGATGTCCCATTCGGGAAACGGTTGCTGATCCCAACCGTTAGTGATATACATTCGATACACTCAAGCGAAATGAGTGGTCGGTCATGTGTGGGTCGGGTTGCAAGATGTTCTTGTTGAACCCAGTGTATTCCTCTCAAGAGATACACTATCGGAAGGTTGTTCCATACCTTGTCATGTTGGAATTCCAATCTCCAATAAGCACCATGCGGATTTTGATTTTATATTATATCTGGAGCGTGAGATGCAAGCGTTCCACTAGATTGTTATTTATTTGATTTAGACACTATTATAATATCACTGGATTTTTTTATCAAAGTGTTTTGGGTTATAGTAAGGTAAAAACCATCCGTGTTTATGTGTGGATCGGTCTTACGATTATCACTTCTTTTGAAAGGATTTTGAAAGTTAAACAAATGGTTGGAGTTTACTCACACCAGTCCCATGACTGACCCAGAGTTTATTTTGTTTTTGTTTTCCCTAAACTCTTGGGTGCCCAAATTTGTACGGGCAGTCAAGTGGTTCAGGATTTTTCAGATTCACTTGGAAGAGCTGGAAGCAGAAGGCTTCAACAGTTAGCTACAGACTATCATATTTCCGCTGTGTACTACGTTGTATCTGGAAATAGGTGTTTATAACTGTTCCAGGAATAACTGTTGTGCTCTGATGATGGTATGTATATAAAGTTACTGGTTTTTGTTTCAAAAGTTATGTTATATAATATATTTTATTCGTTCCTTTGTGAGATTTGTCTTCTTTGTTTTCTTCTATTCCAACATTTCTTTCTTTCTATTTCTCATCCTCTAACTTCTTTCTAATAATGATTCGTATTTCTATGCTATTTGGGTTGGACGTGTTATGTATGTAGTCAACTCAGATAGTACGGATTTGCAGGCTGTTACATTTCGGCAGCATAACGGCTGGGGTTTAAAACCGGCACAGTCCCGAGTACGGCTCCTCGCACTACCTTACACCTCGCAGCATTCCCTAAGGGGCTTATCCTTATTATCTAAATATTTCGATCATTTTCATATCACAATGAATTTTTCCACTAACAATTCCAACTTTGTTTCAATCACAAACAATCATTGTCAACCATTCGCATTTATCAACCAAATTTCACGTCAACCAAAATCCAAACAATCACAACCAATATATATCATCCATGGTCTGTGGACAAGGGGAGAATATATCTATATATAGACGTATATAAATATATTTCAATTTCATTTCAACTCCATTCGACACACATATGCTTTTTACAACATGTATATAACTTATACATCGCACATATAATTTATACAACACTTATACATGAGGTGTACAACACTTATATAACTTATACCTCGATTATATAATTTATACATCGCCATTCCATATCGTTTTCAATTTAGAAATCTCGCATTGGGTTCCACACGTCCAAAAATTGTAGGAAGCTCCAAAAATTCTCCGGTCTTTTCTAGAATGTAAAAGACGTCCTCACGTTCCCGGTGTCTCTTATTTCACTGGATTTCGACCACATAGCAAAAGGATTTGATTTTTATTCTAAAATCATAAATCGTGATGGTTTTAACTGTTATAAACCATTTAGAATAAAACCAGTCGTTACCTCAGGCGTTTGGGTCCGAACTAGGTTTCAATTTAGCGCTCAATCCGAAGCACTTCAGGCCGATCGGGTTATATAGCGTCGAATAGGAATGGGAGAGTTTCCAGCACCGGGTGGTCAGGCCCAACTCGAGGTGACGTGGCGGGCTCGATGGCAGCTTGAAACCGTTGACTTTCAGGATGCGAATCTCACAAAATACTGAGCGAGGGAGGATGCAACTTATATGAATGTGAAGAGCTCAAGGAGCACTATGAAATCTTTAACTGAAGCCCTTAATTTTATTGAGTGGATTTGCCAGAAAAGAAGAAGAGAGAAGGTCGTAGCGGGTTTCCGTCGTCGAGATCTGGAGCGGGGAGAGAGAAAGAGATATTTTTTTGAAATTTTAATTAATGAAAGAAAATTTTTGATTGGTCAGTATATATTTAAATTCCAAAAATAGGTTTTCTTATACGAACTCCAAATCAAACCCAACGACTGTTGCTCCTAGCTAAATACTCCCATTCCGAACACAATGGAATATGTTTCGTAAGCTCATTTGATTGTTTCAGTCAGTTATTCTTCAAATTAAAATATAAAACATTCAAATGTGGATTCGAACATACATTTTAATTTGCCGAGGCCATATATTGATTGTAAAAATTCCAAAAAAAATAAATCTGGCTATGTCTGGATGATACAGTCCCAACAAAACTAATTTCATCGAATTTGGAGACTGTTTGAAAAATGGTCATTTTCTGGTCGATCCAAATTGACTGAAATTAACCAAACACGTTTTCTTTTGCCACGCTCAAATATTAACTCCAAAAATTATGGAATTTGGAATATAGCAATAATTTGACATTCCGGATCCAACAAAAGTGGTTTTCTCCAAAACGGAGGTCATTTACAATGTCTATTTTCAAGGGCTACATTAATTCCATAGTGACCTTACTGAAAATTCAATGGGCCATAACTTTTGTTTCCTGCTATGAAATTTCGATTTTTCAGATTTGTTAGACAGATATTCTTAAGCAGATTTAAATATTTTTGGTTTCACTAAAATCCATTTTATTTTGCAATATGTATGGTAAGTCAAAGTTCGAATTCAAATTTTCAAACTGCCGCGCTATTTCCAACTCCTTTTTAAAATTAAAATAAATATTTATATTCCAACATCGATTCAAATAAATTTTTAGTCGTTATTATTTAAAATAAAAAATTCATTTTAAATACTAAAAATTCGCTAAAATTACTAGAATAAATATTTTAAATTGGTTCTGATTTTCCGGGTTGTTACAATCTCCCCCACTTAAAATCTTTTTGTCCCCGAAAAGGAACGAAGCTGAAAGTTGTTTAACTAACTAGCTCAACTTTCATTCTAGCTTCCATTCTTTAACTTTTTAGTTTCTAAGAATTTTCTAATCCTTCAAAAATTTGGCTAGCACCCTAAATTTTCGAAAAATTTCGCCCTAACCTCCTTTTACGGGGAGAGGTTTGGAAATTTATTGGGTAGTATTAGGTACCCAATAAATCCTAAAAAGCATATACATATTTATAGTGATATATTCTGGTGTCCACAGGGGAGTGTGTATAGTCATAACTCCAGAGAATAAATTCTTGTCACCCTATAAATGGTTTTTGTGCCTTAATGACCAGAGAGACGTGTTTATTGTCATCTCCAGACCAGTGTGGGGTTTTTATTTATCTGGCAATTTATCGTTATATTTTATATAGTCCATATCAATCTTCGGTTCATCCTGCAATACAGTCATTGCCTTACAAGCGTCTCGCTCGTATGGTAAACTTCAACCTCGTAACACAAGCTCCAAATGCTTATGTGGTATATGATAGAGTATGCTATCTTCAAGAAGCATGCAAGGTAGTGTAGTTCAAAATTAATTGTTACTATCCTATGGCGACGTTTATTATTTCACACAGAACAACCAGCACTCCGCATCTAATGGCATTCACAGGAGTTGATATATAAATAAAATTTCGCATCCAACTCATTATGGTTTACCTATTTGTCAGGCACGCAAATAAATTATTTACTCAACAGAAAATTCATTTACCTATTCAAACATATATGATGTACATGCATGTATTTCTATCAATTTTCAAATCAGTTCAATATTTGATTCAATTTGCATAAATTTACCCTTCATTCTCTTATGGGTTTTATTATTCCAATGTTATTTGTTTAAACTAACAATCACACAACACAACCAGCAATCAATTTATTGATTAAAATTTTCAAATATATAGTTTGTTTATATACTTAAAAATCATACTTGCTAATGTCAGATTATATTTAAAACTACTCATCCAAAGATGAAAACAATAGTAAAGTAGGAAATAATACGGAAATGCAAAATATGGTAAACGTACCTTTCACCAGAGTTAATCAAAGATATCCACCCTGCAATTGGGATAGGCTTGCTTAATGATCTCCTCAGTTTCACAAGTATAGTTTTGTGGATCTCCACTCCATTGCACTTTGACTAAGTGAACCTTCTTGTTCCTCGGCTCTTTAGTTTCTTTGCCAATAATCTTTATCGCCTCTCTCCCCACTGCCAATTTTGGAGTAATCTCCAAATCTTGTTGCGTGGCTTCTTCCACGACCAAGTATGGATTATGCACATGCTTTCGAAGTTGAGATACGTGAAATACATCATGTACTCCAGGCAACCAATTAGGCAATTAAACCCTATAAGCGAGAATTCCAATCCGCTCGAGCACAGGGAATGGACCAATAAATCTAGGTGCCAACTTCCCTGTCTTAATGAATCAGACTATTCTCATCGGAAGAACCCTTAAACACACATAGTCACCAATAACAAATGCTACATCTCTTCTTCTCGAATCTGCATAGCTCTTCTGCCGGCTTTGAGCTGCTAGTGATCGTTTCTTAATGAAACCGACTTTGTCTGAAGCTTCGCGGATCATATCAGGTCACAATACAAGTCTATTGCCAGGATCTACCAACATGCGGGAGATCTACACGGTCTACCATACAATGCTTCGAACGGTGACATTTTCAGGCTCGCTTGGTAGATGTTGTTGTATGAGAACTCAGCCAAGTGCAAGTGGTCTTCCCATGATCGCCAAAATCAATAACACAAGCCTACAGTAAATCTTCTAGAATACGATTCACCCTCTCAGTTCGACCATCTATTTGAGGATGATAAGCGGTGCTCAAGTTCAGTTTTGTTCCCAATTCTGCTTGGAATTCTTCCCAGAATTTACTAGCAAAAATCGGGTCACGATCACTAACGATACTCTTGGGAACTCCATGCAGTTTAACAATTTTTTTAAAATAAATCTGCGCCAGACTCTGAGTGGTTCTATTTGATCCGACCGATATAAAATGGGCAGTCTTCATGAAACGATCTACGATCACCCATATACTGTCATTTCCTCTCCTAGTTCTGGGCAAACCATCTATGAAATCCATAAAAATTTGTTCCCACTTCCAAACCTGGAATTTCCTACGGTTGAAACAATCCGGCGAATTTCCGTTGATCGCTTTTGACTTATTGACAAGTAGAACACCAGCTAACGTACAAGGAAATGTCTCTTTTCATAGATCTCCACCAGAAAGTGCGTTTGATATCATTATACATTTTACTCACTCTCGGATGGATACTAAGTTTGGATTTGGGACATTCAACCAACACTTCTTTCCGGAGCTCAGAATTATTTGGAACACAAATTCGGCCTTTTAACCTCAGTATTATCAATCTGAAAATTCGAAGCCTCGCCTTTCTGAAATCTCTCTTTCTTCTTCTGAATGAAGTGATCATCCTTCTGAAGAGCAGATATGTTATCAATCAATGAAGGCGTGATTATAAGATTGGCGATGATTACATTCTTTCTGCTGAACGCATCCGCCACAACATTGGCTTTCCCTGGAGTATAAAAAATATCAAGATCATATGCCATGAGAAATTCTAGCCAATGCTGCTGCCTCATATTCAGATCTTTCTAGGTGAACAAATATTTTCAGAAGAGTCGGTATATAGAATATATAGGCCTGGAAAATTGATATTTTGCATACGACCTCGGAATTCGACGAAACCACTTTTGTTGGGTCCGGGATGTCAAACTATTGCTAGGTTTCAAATTTCATAATTTTTTGAAGCTAGTATGTGAGCGTAGAAAAAGAAAATGTGTTTGGTCGATTTTTGTTAAAATGGATCGACCAGAAAATGGCCATTTTTCAAACGACCTCAGAATTCGATGAAACTAGTTTTGTTGGGACCGTAGCGTCAAAACATAGCTAGATTTATTTTTCTGGAATTTTTCGAATCAGTTTGTGGCCCTGGCAAATTGAAATGTGCGTTCAGAGTTAAAAATTATATGTTTTATACTTTAATTTGAAAAATAACTGACTGTAACAGTCGAATTGGCCTACGAAACATATCCCATTGTGTCCGGAATGGGGGTATTTAGCTAGGGGCGATAGTCGCTGGGTTTAAAAAGGAGTTCGTTTGAGAAAACACTATTTAAAAATTTAATATAGTCCTCGGCCAATCATATTTCTCCATTCATAATTTAAAAAAAAAAAAACCCCCCGATCAACGGCGAAACCCGTTGACCACCTTCTCTCCTCCACCGCCGCCGCCTCAGGCGACTTCAGCCTTCGCCGCCGCCACCAGTCGACGCGCCTCAGCCTCCTCTTCAAATCCGACCCCACCGCTGCCACCCTCGTCGCCTCCTCCGCCCGTATCGACGCCAGGAAGTCGAACACTTCCCACCGCCGCCCTGAACGCCACCGAACGCCACCAAACACCACCGATTTAAAGCCCTCTCTTCCCTCTTCCACGTCAGCACCCCCGATCGTCCCCACGTGCCACTGATTTCACGAAAACTGTAAACCTAGTTTTGAAGCTTCATGAAAGTGAGTTTTTCTTTGATCTTTACACTTTGAAAAATCATATCTTTTTGGTGTGTTGACGAAATTCGATGAAACAGAAAACATCGAGACCGCAAGGAAGCTCTCTACCCAATAGAAGAAGCTGCTGATTTTTCTAACATCGTATCAATTTTTAGCGCTCAGAAAACCAAGGTGAGAAATCTAAATTAACGTGAAATTGAATGGAAAATGTCGTGTATAATTTATATAAGCGAAATATAAATTACATACGTGTTGTATACCTCATGTACATGCGTAGTGTAAGCTATATAAGCGAAGTATGAATTTTTACATGCATAGAAAAATTGATATATGTGTTGAAATGCTAGTGAAATATAGCAAATATATATTATATATATTTACTCCCCTCGTCCACAAACCATGGACGATATTTATTGTGGTGAATTGGTGTGAAATATTGGATGAAAAATACGAATGGTTGAATAATTATTTGTGGTTGATATTGTTTGGTTGTGGTTGAAAAATACCCATTGGATTTTGAAATGAATTGGAAATATTTGTGGAAATAAAAATAAACATGCCGCCTGCGTGCGAATTAGATGCATGAATCCCCATTGTCAAAAACCGCGTGGTTTTAAGGTAGAGCGAGGAGCCGTACTAGGGACGGTGCCGGTTTTAACTACCCTGCCGTTATGCTGCCGAAATTTTAAATAATCTTTGTGTTTTAGGATTCTTTTCATATGTTGAAATTATTTTCATGCGTTGAAATTAAAGCCATATGTTGAAACTATATCCATGTGTGGAAGATGTTCATGTGTTGAAAAGTGTTGTGTGAAAATTAAATTCATTTGTGAATGAATGAAGTGTTTAAACAATAAAAATCACATTTTTATATATATATGAAGTAGGAAAAATATTCGCCTTATATAATTAATTTCAACCATAAAAATCCCATCTTTCTAATATGAACAACATAAGTAAAATGTCCATGTGTGGAAATACTCAATTGTTGAGAAGTGTGTGTAGTGGAAAAGTTCATGTGTTGAATAAAAAGACCGAACAATAAAAATTACATTTTTATTGAAACTATGAAGTGTTGAGACCATCCATTGGTTGAATAAATATTTTGAACGATAAAAATATTATTTTTATCATATTTGTGATATGCTAAAGATATGCGGACGTTGAAATAAATATTTGTGATAGAAATATTATTTTTAACATGCATAGGAACTAAATAAAATAGTCATGTGTTGAAATCTATTTTAGTTCGCCAAAATTATCATCTTTGAAATGTGAAGTGTTAAAAATAGCCACTTGTTCAAATAAACGTGCATGAGTTGAAATATACATTAACTAGCTAATGATATGATTTTAGCCTATGCATGCAACATTGGAATGAATGGTGTTTTTAAACCAAAGCGAATCAAATATGAAATTGAATGGAAAATGATGAATGTTAGAAATTGTATATATGTACATGCATATCTATTGAACAGGTTAAAGCAAAAGGGGCTAGAGAAGAGAAATAGAATTTTGTGCCCGACAAATAGGTACACATTTACTGCTTTGTTTGGGTGATGATTTTATGAGCCTGTTGGCTAGCCGCTTGGCTTTTTCTTTTTCTTTTTGATATGAGACGCCCGTGTGGCTATTTGGGAATTTTCCCAGACCCTCCCGTACAAAGGAGGTTATGGCGAAATTTTCCAAAATTTAAAGGCGTTAGTGAAATAATTGAAGTGGAAACGATATAGGAATTTTTGAATGAACTATATTTATATAAATATATATAAATATAAATAGAATTAAGACGAAACGTGGCCGTGCAGTTCATATTTTGAAACCGTGATTTCAAACGACTAGTGCGGGAAATCCGACCATTGGATTTTCCCGAAACCTCAACCGTTGGGTTCGCCTTGGAAATATCTTTCCAATGGCACCAACTTTGTGAAGATCCGACGGTTGGATTGTCTGGAATGTTTAATTCAAAATTAGTGAAAAACAGCGCCAGAAACGATTATATTTATATATATATAAATATAATTAAATTAAATCGAATAACGACGCTGCAGTTCGTAAATTGAAATCGTAACTTCAAATGGTTAGTGTGGAAGATTCGACCGTCGGATTTTACCAAAACTGAAACCGTTGGATTCGTTTTGAAATGACCTTCCTAATGATGTAAAATTTGTGAAGATCCAACGGTTAGATTTTCATATATGTGTAAAAAAAAATTAGTGAAAAGCAGCGCCAGTGCATCGACACGACCTGAAACGTCGTTTAATTAAATATGGCCGTTTTAAATTAAATAAAAATGGTGATATATTGTGATAAAGTACTATAGACGATATAGAGTGAAAATAAACCAATATTGTTGTGTTTGCTTGATATGTGTTGGTTGAATGTATTTGACATGAAAATTATAACTAAATAACTGAAATGTGAATGTTGAATAGTCCAACCACGTGATTAATTGATTTGGAAATCTAAATATATGTGGGTTATTTGAAAAGGCCAAGTTTATCTCATTTCAAATAATCGATCGACGTTGAGAAGTCGAAGAGTCGAAGACGACCGAAGACCGACGATCTCCACATTGGATGGATGGGCGCTACTGATACTCGTGACTGGAGTAGCTACCATGAAGGAACTGAAGTAGTAGCCGTCCAAAAATATTGTTGATTGTACGGATATGCGAGGAATTGGTGCCTCCGGTTTCGTTCAGACCTAGAACGGACTTGTAAATGGACTGTGTGTCTGACATTGGATTTTGTTCTGTGTTGATTGATCTCTGTTAAATATATATCTGTTTGGCGGCGGAGAATTTATTCTCTTGCTTAACGCCCTTCTCTGAGACGTACGAGCTCAGAGGTTTGACAGAAATCATTCGCATGGAGTGGATTGCCTGTGTGGCACGCCTAACTGGCATATGATCAAGGCTTCTGTTGCAAAGCAAAGTCTTGTGGTTGATGATCAAAGCATGGTCTGTGTGACGTAGCTTTGTGTATAACGTGAATTCGCGAGCCTCACACCTCGGTATGAGTCAAAAACGGGAGAGTGATTGCAGGGAGAGCACGACGTTTCTTTCTAGCTAAGGTGGTGTCAGTGACCTACCAGCCCTGACATTATATATACTTTTCACCTGTGTGGTTGTTGGAATGCGAGGCGCCTCGATATAGGTCTGTAAGGACCGGGAAACGTGTGTTCAGGAATAACTAATCCTCAAAAGTAAGAGAGGACCGACCCTGAAGATCCAAGGATCATAGTGGGGTCCTGGGACATTTGCTAGAGTGTCTCGAATCGGAGAGGAGCTTGCCCCTTGCCTCGACTCATGAAGGAATCCAATTTCCAATACGAAATATGCGGATGTGATTGTATTACTAGTATGGCGACATAGTAGATGGTAGCTATGCCGCCTAGGATTGATATTTATGATTGAATTGCTTTTGAAACATATATGCACTAGTAATAATATCGAACACCTTTGTTTTATTCGTATGAAACATTTTTGGCCATTATAAGGTAAAAACTCTATCCTCCGGCTTGCGTTGCATTGTGTGATGGGACCTGAGTCTTATAATGTCCTCATTTTATAAAAAGCATTGCGTTGATTTAATCATTTATTTTATTTCATGCACTAGCACTCATTGGAGTAAACCCGTTCCGCGAAAGTGGCGTGGTCCTTTGATTTGCCTTATTATTGTTGTTAATAAGTTGAATAGATTTCTCATACCAGTCCCATGACTGACTCGTAGTTTGTTTCACCTTGCAAACTCAGGTGCCCTCATTTTCACACGGGCAGCCTAGTTACAGGTTTCTGACGCACCTTTTGGCTCATGGCGAGGCTTGACTACACTGTGCTGACTTAGATTTTCTCCGCCATTATTGTATCTATATTATGATTCCGCCATTGGCGATGTAGACTGATATTCCTTTTGTGTACTCTTTATGTATGATTCCGCCTCAGGCGATGGTGACTGATTATGTATCATTATGCGCTAAGTTGTATCCTGTACTGTGCTTCTCTGATGTGATGATATCTATATGATTCCGCTGTCATATGTGTGTAAATTATTCTATTTTCTGTTTATGCTATTATCTGTGATCTGCTAATGATGATTAATGTGTTATATTCCAATGATTATCCTTAACACCGTGTCACGGGGTTTTGGGATCGTCACAGCTGGTATCAGAGCTTTGGTTAACCTTAGTTCTGGAGTGTAACACATTAAACACTTAGTCAAAATAGAATCAGTAGTATTCTAAGGCGAGTCGCTCATTAGAGATAGGACTAGTAAGGTCCTAGAATGAGCTGAGCAGAATAGCAAAAACAATTGATCAGTCCATCGTTATCTTTCCGTAGAATTTTTTTGTTTAACTATGCAATAGACTATCATTTCTGTTAGCTAACTTTTTCGTTGCTTATACAGAATTTGACAAATGGCTACCAGAGCAGCTGCCGCTAGAGGAGGCCGAGGAAGGGGAGAAATCCCAGCTCAAGAAGGACCTTTGATACAACCTCCGGCAGCTCAATACTTCGAGCTTGACCGCGTAGCGAAGAGATATAAGAACTTGGGAGGCAAGACCTTCTCGGGAACTGGCACCGTGATAGAGGCCCTTGCATGGCTCAAAACATGCGAGAAAATTCTTGAAGGCCTAAGGCTTGGAGACGAAGACAAAGCTATTATGGGCGCCTGGCTTATGCAGGAACAAGCTGAATTATGGTGGGAATCTCTTACCGCCAGGAATAGAGAAGCTGGAAGAACATGGGATGGATTTAAAGAACTCTTCAAGGAGAAATATGTCCCAGAACAAGCTTTAGAAAGAATGCACGATGACTTCGCCAATCTCCAGCAAGGGGATCTTTCCGTGCAAGATTATCTGAACAAATTTACAATGTTGTCGCCCTATGCTCCAGAGCTCGTTGCTACCGCAAAATCCAAAAATAAGAGGTTTATCCTTGGGCTAAGACGACAATATCATGATAGAGCCATGGCCCATGTCAAGCTGGAATTCAACGAGCTGGTGGAAATGACGTGCAACTATGAAGACCTTGATCAAAGGCATCTGGATCAGGATCGCGCTAGAAGCCAAGCCGGAAACAAGCGCAAGCCTGCTGTAAATCAAGGCGAGTCAAGCCAAGCAGCATCTTCAAAGCCTCAGACTGGCAAGCCGCCAAGAGGAAATTGCTTAAATTGTGGTAAGCCGGGGCACTACTCAAATGTCTGCACCGCTCCGAAGAGGCAGAAGACGAATTCTCAAGGCTCGAGCCAAGGCTCTCAGAACCCTCGCTTGTGCTTCAATTGTCGCAAGACCGATCATCTGGTCAAAGACTGTCCTTTGCTGAAGAAAGCTACAGTAGCTCATGTTTATGACGGGTCTAGCCCGCCGGCTGCTTCCGATGGAGCAGGTAAACCCGATGTTTTGGGAGGTACCCTTACAATTAAAAACATTCCTGTTTCTGTATTATTTGACACAGGTGCATCGCGTAGTTTTATTGCTAGAAACACAGTGCACAAATTAAAGTTAAAACAACGAAATCTCAAAGAATCGGTTGAAGTTCTTAACCCGATTGGGGGTCCCGTTACTCTCGGTTCATGTTGTAGAGTGCCAATCTCTTATTCTTCCTACAAGTTTCCTTTCAATTTAATCGTTATGGATTTTCCCGAATTCGATATTATTCTTAGGCTAGATTGGTTAACGAAATACGAAGCCGAAGTGAAGTGTGCGGAAAGAATCGTTATAATTCGAACGAAGCTTGGATATATTATGGTTCCCTGTCATGGTTCGAATCCGAATAGAGAAGAATTTTGGTTAGCATTAGAAATTATCCCCACTTCCATAGAAAAGATTCCGATTGTTAGAAACTTTGCGGATGTGTTTGAAGAAGTTGAGAACTTACCTCCGCAAAGAGAAATAGAATTCCGAATCGATCTAATCCCCAATGCCAGACCAGTGGTGCATCCAATTCGTAGAATGACTCTGAAAGAAAAAGAAGAATTAGGCGATCAAACTCGTCAACTATTGTGGAAAGGTCTAATCAGACCGAGTTTTTCCAATTGGGGTGCAGCTGTTGTGTTTGTCCCGAAGTCAGACGGTACTCTTCGATTATGTGTTGATTACCGAGACCCCAACAAACAGACGCTTAAAAACAAATATCCATTACCCCGCATTGATGATTTGCTAGACCAATTGAATGGGGCGAAAGTATTTTCCCGAATGGACCTAGCTACGGGTTTTCATCAATTGAGAATAGCAGAAGAGTGTGTTCCTTTGACAGCTTTCAGAGGTCCAGACATATTTTATGAATGGTTAGTAATGCCGTTTGGCCTATGCAACGCTCCAGCATACTTTGTCGATCTAATGAATAGAGTGTTCAGGGGAGTTCTGAATAAATTTGTCCTCGTATTCATCGATGATATTTTAATCTACTCCAAATCAGAA
Organism: Allium sativum; assembly: GCA_030737875.1. Lineage (NCBI taxonomy): Eukaryota > Viridiplantae > Streptophyta > Magnoliopsida > Asparagales > Amaryllidaceae > Allium > Allium sativum. Next base: position 44,552,652 of record CM060925.1, read on the forward strand.
CCCGAGCATGAAAAACACTTAGAACAAGTATTGGAGATTCTAAGGAAGAACGTCTTCAAAGCCAAATTCTCAAAATGTGTCTTCTGGCAAGAAGAAGTTAAATTTCTTGGCCACGTCGTGTCAGAGAAAGGAATTTCTGTTGACCCAAGCAAAATAATAGCGATTCAAGACTGGAAACAACCCACTACTTCCACAGAAGTTAGAAGTTTTATGGGGTTGGCTAGTTATTATCGAAAGTTCGTTAAGGATTTTTCGAAGATATCCGGTCCTTTAACGAAGCTCACAAAGAAACATGAGAAGTTTAAGTGGACTTCCGACTGTGAAGAAGCTTTCCAGGAATTGAAATCGAAGCTGACCACCGCTCCAGTGTTAACAATTATTGATGGCAATCAGGATTTAATGGTTTGGACAGATGCTTCTATCAGAGGTCTGGGTGCAGTGTTAATGCAGAAAGGCCAAGTAGTCTCTTACGCAAGCCGCCAACTGAAACCGCATGAGAAGAATTATGTGACTCATGATCTTGAGTTGCTAGCCATGGTTTTTGCCTTGAAAATCTGGAGGCATTATTTATTGGGCGAGAAATTTATACTGTACACAGATCATCAATCATTGAAGTATTTATATACCCAGAAAGATCTGAATCTGGACAGCAGCGTTGGCTAGAATTTCTTGCAGCGTATGATCTTGATATCCTGTATACGCCGGGGAAAGCTAACGTAGTAGCGGACGCGCTTAATAGAAAGACCGCAATCGTTGCCCATCTTATAATTACACCTGGATTGATTGATAGGATTTCAGCCCTTCAAAAAGACGATGAATTCATTCAGAGAATCAGTCAGAGAGTCAAGGAAGGTGAAACCACGAGTTTCCGTATTGACAATAGGGGGGTTCTCAAGTTAAATAATAGGATTTGCATCCCAAATATTCCAGGCCTTCGAAGAGAAGTGCTGGACGAATGTCATAAATCCAAATTTTGCATCCATCCTGGGGTGAGTAAAATGTACAACGATATCAAACGCACTTTCTGGTGGAAGGCAATGAAAAGAGATATTTCTTTGTATGTTAGCAGATGCCCTACTTGTCAATTGGTCAAGAGTGACCAACAGAAGCTAGCTGGACTGTTGCAACCATTGGAAGTCCCAGGATGGAAATGGGAACAGATTTCCATGGATTTCATAGATGGTTTGTCGCGAACCAAGAAAGGTAATGACAGCATTTGGGTAATCGTAGATCGCTTCACGAAGACTGCCCATTTTATACCTGTCAGATCCAATAGAACCGCTCAAAGTCTAGCACAGATATATTTCAAAGAAATTGTTAAGCTGCATGGAATTCCCATCAGCATAGTCAGTGATAGAGATCCCCTATTTACTAGCAAATTCTGGGAGGCTTTCCAGACAGAATTGGGGACAAAACTGAATATGATCACCGCTTATCACCCTCAAACAGATGGCCAAACTGATCGGGTGAATAGAATTCTAGAAGATTTATTGCGGGCTTGTATAATCGATTTTGGTGGGTCATGGGAGGATCATTTGCATTTGGCAGAATTCTCATATAACAATAGCTATCAAGCAAGTTTGAGAATGTCCCCATTTGAAGCATTATATGGCAGACCCTGCAGATCTCCAGCATGTTGGGTAGAACCTGGCAACAGACTTGTACTAGGACCCGATATGATTAGAGAAGCATCTGATAAAGTGGACTTCATCAAGAAGCGATTGAAAACCGCTCAAAGCCGACAGAAAAGTTATGCAGACTCTAAAGGAGAGATTTGACATTTACTGTTGGTGATCATGTTTATCTAAAGGTTTCTCCGATGAGAGGAGTAATCAGATTTGGCAAGACTGGGAAGTTGGCACCGAGATTTATTGGTCCCTTTCCTATACTTGAGCGAATTGGAACTCTTGCTTATAGGGTTCAATTACCAGATTGGTTGCCTGGAGTGCACAATGTTTTTCACGTATCTCAACTTAGGAGACAATTGCATGATCCGGATCTTGTTGTAGAAGAAGCAGCGCAACGGGATGTGGAGATAACTCCAGAATTAGCACTCAAAAGAGAGCCATTAAAGATTGTTGGCAAAGAAACTAGAGAACTTAGAAGCAAAAAGATTCATTTAGTTAAAGTGCAGTGGAGCAGTGATCCTAGAGACTGTACTTGGGAAACCGAGGAAAGCATTAAGCAAGCTTACCCCAAATGCAGAGTGGATATCTCTGACTAACTCTGGTGCAAGGTACCTTTACCATACTTTGCATTTACATTTTATTTCCTACTTTACTGTTGTTTCCTTTTCGAGGACGAAAAGTTTTAAGTAGGGGAGATTGTAATAACCCGGAAATTACGAGCCAATTTAAAATTTTTAAATTGATTATTTCAAAGGAATTTGAACAATTGAAATAGAACATTTCAATAAAATAGTGAATTAGGAATAGTGAGTAAGTTTGAAAATTTGAATTCAAACTTTGACTGACTGTACAGGGTGGGAAAAATAACGGATTTTAGCGAAACCAAAAATATTTAAATCTGTTAGTCAATACCTTTCTAACGAATCTGAAAAATCGAAGTTTCATAACGGGAATCAAAAGTTATGGCCGAATGAATTTTCAGAAGAGTCGGTATATAGAATATATAGGCCTGGAAAATTGATATTTTGCATACGACCTCGGAATTCGACGAAACCACTTTTGTTGGGTCCGGGATGTCAAACTATTGCTAGGTTTCAAATTTCATAATTTTTTGAAGCTAGTATGTGAGCGTAGCAAAAGAAAATGTGTTTGGTCGATTTCTGTTAAAATGGATCGACCAGAAAATGGCCATTTTTCAAACGACCTCAGAATTCGATGAAACTAGTTTTGTTGGGACCGTAGCGTCAGAACATAGCTAGATTTATTTTTCTGGAATTTTTCGAATCAGTTTGTGACCCTGGCAAATTGAAATGTGCGTTCAGAGTTAAAAATTAAATGTTTTATACTTTAATTTGGAAAATAACTGACTGTAACATTCGAATTGGCCTACGAAGCATATCCCATTGTGTCCGGAATGGGGGTATTTAGCTAGGGGCGACAGTCGCTGGGTTTAAAAAGGAGTTCGTTTAAGAAAACACTATTTAAAAATTTAATATAGTCCTCGGCCAATCATATTTCTCCATTCATAATTTTAAAAAAAATAAAAAAAAAGAACCCCCCCCCCCCCCGATCAACGGCGAAACCTGTTGACCACCTTCTCTCCTCCATCGCTGCCGCTTCAGGCGATTTCAGCCTTCGCCGCCGCCACCAGTCGACGCACCTCAGCCTCCTCTTCAAATCCGACCCCACCGCTGCCACCCTCGTCGCCTCCTCCGCCCGTATCGACGCCAGGAAGTCGAACACTTCTCGCCGCCGCCCTGAACGCCACCGACCACCGAACGCCACCAAACCACCACCGATTTAAAGCCCTCTCTTCCATCTTCCACGTCAGCACCCCCGATCGTCCCCACGTGCCACTGATTTCGCGAAAACTATAAACCTAGTTTTGAAGCTTCGTGAAAGTGAGTTTTTCTTTGATCTTTACACTTTGAAAAATCATATCTTTTTGGTGTGTTGACGAAATTCGATGAAACAGGAAACATCGAGACCGCAAGGAAGCTCTCTACCCAATAGAAGAAGCTGCTGATTTTTCTGACATCGTATCGATTTTTAGCGCTCAGAAAACCAAGGTGAGAAATCTAAATTAACGTGAAATTGAATGGAAAATGTCGTGTATAATTTATATAAGCGAAATATAAATTACATACGTGTTGTATACCTCATGTACATGCGTAGTGTAAGCTATATAAGCGAAGTATGAATTTTTACATGCATAGAAAAATTGATATATGTGTTGAAATGCTAGTGAAATATAGCAAATATATATTATATTATATATATATATACTCCCCTCGTCCACAAACCATGGACGATATTTATTGTGGTGAATTGGTGTGAAATATTGGATGAAAAATACGAATGGTTGAATAATTGTTTGTGGTTGATATTGTTTGGTTGTGGTTGAAAAATACCCATTGGATTTTGAAATGAATTGGAAATATTTGTGGAAATAAAAATAAACATGCCGCCTGCGTGCGAATTAGATGCATGAATCCCCATTGTCAAAAACCACGAGGTTTTAAGGTAGAGCGAGGAGCCGTACTAGGGACGGTGCCGGTTTTAACTACCCTGCCGTTATGCTGCTGAAATTTTAAATAATCTTTGTGTGTTAGAATTCTTTTCATATGTTGAAATTATTTTCATGCGTTGAAATTAAAGCCATATGTTGAAACTATACCCATGTGTGGAAGATGTTCATGTGTTGAAAAGTGTTGTGTGAAAATTAAATTCATTTGTGAATGAATGAAGTGTTTAAACAATAAAAATCACATTTATATATATATATATGAAGTAGGAAAAATATTCGCCTTATATAAATAATTTCAACCATAAAAATCCCATCTTTCTAATATGAACAACATAAGTAAAATGTCCATGTGTGGAAATACTCAATTGTTGAGAAGTGTGTGTAGTGGAAAAGTTCATGTGTTGAATAAAAAGATTGAACAATAAAAATTACATTTTTATTGAAACTATGCAGTGTTGAGACCATCCATTGGTTGAATAAATATTTTGAACGATAAAAATATTATTTTTATCATATTTGTGATATGCTAAAGATATGCGGACGTTGAAATAAATATTTATGATAGAAATATTATTTTTAACATGCATAGGAACTAAATAAAATAGTCGTGTGTTGAAATCTATTTTAGTTCGCCAAAATTATCATCTTTGAAATGTGAAGTGTTAAAAATAACCACTTGTTCAAATAAACGTGCATGAGTTGAAATATACATTAACTAGCTAATGATATGATTTTAGCCTATGCATGCAACATTGGAATGAATGGTGTTTTTAAACCAAAGCGAATCAAATATGAAATTGAATGGAAAATGATGAATGTTAGAAATTGTATATATGTACATGCATATCTATTGAACAGGTTAAAGCAAAAGGGGCTAGAGAAGAGAAATAGAATTTTGTGCCCGACAAATAGGTACACATTTACCGCTTTGTTTGGGTGATGATTTTATGAGCCTGTTGGCTAGCCGCTTGGCTTTTTCTTTTTCTTTTTGATATGAGACGCCCGTGTGGCGATTTGGGAATTTTCCCAGACCCTCCCGTACAAAGGAGGTTATGGCGAAATTTTCCAAAATTTAAAGGCGTTAGTGAAATAATTGAAGTGGAAACGATATAGGAATTTTTGAATGAACTATATTTATATAAATATATATAAATATAAATAGAATTAAGACGTAACGTGGCCGTGCAGTTCATATTTTGAAACCGTGATTTCAAACGACTAGTGCGGGAAATCCGACCATTGGATTTTCCCGAAACCTCAACCGTTGGGTTCGCCTTGGAAATATCTTTCCAACGGCACCAACTTTGTGAAGATCCGACGGTTGGATTGTCTGGAATGTTTAATTCAAAATTAGTGAAAAACAGCGCCAGAAACGATTATATATATATATATATATATAATTAAATTAAATCGAATAACGACGCTGCAGTTCGTAAATTGAAATCGTAACTTCAAATGGTTAGTGTGGAAGATACGACCGTCGGATTTTCCCAAAACTGAAACCGTTGGATTCGTTTTGAAATGACTTTCCTAATGATGTAAAATTTGTGAAGATCCAACGGTTAGATTTTCATATATGTGTAAAACAAAATTAGTGAAAAACAGCGCCAGTGCATCGACACGACCTGAAACGTCGTTTAATTAAATATGGCCGTTTTAAATTAAATAAAAATGGCGATATATCGTGATAAAGTACTATAGACGATATAGAGTGAAAATAAACCAATATTGTTGTGTTTGCTTGATATGTGTTGGTTGAATGTATTTGACATGAAAATTATAACTAAATAACCGAAATGTGAATGTTGAATAGTCCAACCACGTGATTAATTGATTTGGAAATCTAAATATACGTGGGTTATTTGAAAAGGCCGAGTTTATCTCATTTCAAATAATCTATCGACGTTGAGAAGTCGAAGAGTCGAAGACGACTGAAGACCGACGATCTCCACATTGGATGGATGGGCGCTACTGATACTCGTGAGTGGAGTAGCTACCATGAAGGAATTGAAGTAGTAGCCGTCCAAACATACTGTTGATTGTATGGATATGCGAGGAATTGGTGCCTCCGGTTTCGTTCAGACCCAGAACGGACTTGTAAATGGACTGTGTGTCTGACATTGGATTTTGTTCTATGTTGATTGATCTCTGTTAAATATATATCTGTTTGGCGGCGGAGAATTTATTCTCTTTCTTAACGCCCTTCTCTGAGACGTACGAGCTCAGAGGTTATGTATTGACAGAAATTAGTCGCATGGAGTGGATTGCCTGTGTGGCACGCCTAAGTGGCATATGATCAAGGCTTCTGTTGCAAAGCAAAGTCTTGTGGTTGATGATCAAAGCATGGTCTGTGTGACGTAGCTTTGTGTATAACGTGAATTCGCGAGCCTCACACCTCGGTATGAGTCAAAAACGGGAGAGTGATTGCAGGGAGAGCACGACGTTTCTTTCTAGCTAAGGTGGTGTCAGTGACCTACCAGCCCTGACATTATATATACTTTTCACCTGTGTGGTTGTTGGAATGCGAGGCGCCTCGATATAGGTCTGTAAGGACCGGGAAACGTGTGTTCAGGAATAACTAATCCTCAAAAGTAAGAGAGGACCGGCCCTGAAGATCCAAGGATCATAGTGGGGTCCTGGGACATTTGCTAGAGTGTCTCGAATCGGAGAGGAGCTTGCCCCTTGCCTCGACTCATGAAGGAATCCAATTTCCAATACGAAATATGCGGATGTGATTGTATTACTAGTATGGCGACATAGTAGATGGTAGCTATGCCGCCTAGGATTGATATTTATGATTGAATTGCTTTTGAAACATATATGCACTAGTAATAATATCGAACACCTTTGTTTTATTCGTATGAAACATTTTTGGCCATTATAAGGTAAAAACTCTATCCTCCGGCTTGCGTTGCATTGTGTGATGGGACCTGAGTCTTATAATGGCCTCATTTTATAAAAAGCATTGCGTTGATTTAATCATTTATTTTATTTCATGCACTAGCACTCATTGGAGTAAACCCGTTCCGCGAAAGTGGCGTGGTCCTTTGACTTGCCTTATTATTGTTGTTAATAAGTTGAATAGATTTCTCATACCAGTCCCATGACTGACTCGTAGTTTGTTTCACCTTGCAAACTCGGGTGCCCTCATTTTCACACGGGCAGCCTAGTTACAGGTTTCTGACGCACCTTTTGGCTCATGGCGAGGCTTGACTACACTGTGCTGACTTGGATTTTCTCCGCCATTATTGTATCTATATTATGATTCCGCCATTGGCGATGTAGACTGATATTCCTTTTGTGTACTCTTTATGTATGATTCCGCCTCAGGCGATGGTGACTGATTATGTATCATTATGCGCTAAGTTGTATCCTGTACTGCGCTTCTCTGATGTGATGATATCTATATGATTCCGCTGTCATATGTGTGTAAATTATTCTATTTTCTGTTTATGCTATTATCTGTGATCTGCTAATGATGATTAATGTGTTATATTCCAATGATTATCCTTAACACCGTGTCACGGGGTTTTGGGATCGTCACATTGATGATCGGTATATAATTCAAATTTCTCACCCAATAGATAGTGCCTCTATATTTTCATAGCAAACACAATGGCTAACAATTCAAGATCATGAGTTGCATAATTCTTCTCATGCGGCTTCAACTGACGGCTAGCACAAGAGACTACTTGGATTTTTTGCATTAATACTGCACCAAGACCTTCTTTAAAAGCATTTATTCAAGACTTTCAAGTCTTGATTGCCATTGATAATTGTTAACACTGGAGCAGTTGTCAGTCTTAGCTTCAGCTCTTGGAAAGCTGTCTCACGTTCCTGAGTCCAATTGAACCTTGAATGTTTCTTAGTAAGCTTTGTTAAGGAACTAGATATCTTCGAAAAATCTTTAACAAATTCCGATAATAACTAGCCAATCCAAGAAAACTTCGAACTTCTATGGGTGTAGTTGGCTGCTTCCAATCTTAAATAGCTGTGATTTTACCGGGATCCACAGAAATTCCTTCTTTTGATACAACGTGGCCAAGAAACTTGACCTCTTCTTGCCAGAATATACATTTGGAAAACTTGGTTTTAAAACATTCTTCCTCAGAATCTCTAGCACTTGTTCCAAATGTTTTGCATGCTCTCTCTCGGACTTAGTGAAGATTAGAATATCATCACTGAAGACAAGTACAAATTTAATCAATACTTCTCTGAATACCCTGTTCATTAGATCGACAAAATACGCTGGAGTGTTACATAAGCCGAATGGCATTACCAACCACACGTAGAATAAATCGGGACCTCTGAATGTTGTCATAGGAACACACTCTTCGGCAATACGAAGCTGATCGAAACCTGTAGCTAGGTCAATTCATGAAAATACTTACGCGCCATTCAATCGATCCAACAAATCATCAATCGACGACAATAGATATTTATTCTTTAATTTTTGCTTGTTAAAGTCACGATAATCAACATATAGTCTGAGAGTACCGTCTGACTTTGGGACAAACACTACTGCTGCTCCCCAATCAGAGAAACTAGGTCTGATCAGACCCTTCCATACAAGTTGTCGAGTTTGATTGTCTAACTCTTCTTTTTTCCTTCAAGGTCATTCTTCGAATAGTGTGAACTACTGGCCTTGCATTCAGAATTAAATCAATTTTGAAATCAATTTCTCTACGCAGAGGTAAGCTAACGACTTCTTCAAACACATCCGCATAATTCTTGATGACAGGAATATTTTTTATGTCGACCGGAGTATTCTTTGTAATAACCGGAATAGGTTCTATTGGAGCTGGAGAAACATCAAGAGCTGCCCAAAAGTCTTTTCTATCTGAATTTGGACCTTCGCATGGTACGGTTATATACTCCCCGAATTTTGTATTTTCCTTAACAACTCTTTCGGTGCATTTGACCTCATCTTCATAGTTGGTTAACCAATCCAATCCTAAATTAAGATCGAATTCGATAAAATTCATGACGATCGCGATGGTAGGGAACCGATAATGAGAAAAAGAGATAGGCACCCCACAAATCCAACTAAGATTGAGGGAATCTCCAACCGGATTATGAACAGTCATGGGTTCTTTAAGCTTTTTCAGTTTCAAATCCAGTTTTTTAACCGCATTACTTGAAATAAAGCTTTGCGAAGCGCCTATATCAAACAATGCTTTAACTTGAATATCTTTGATAGTAAGCGTGCCTTCTAAAACATCTAGCCTCACTTGACTGACTGAGGGTGCCGGAACCTCTGCCACTTCATTTACCTACACGACTTCATATTCCTTTAATAGCTGGCAATCTTGCTTTACATGACCAGTCCGATGGAAAAGATTGCATTTTCTATTCTCTTGAAACTTGTTCTTGGATTTAAATTTATCCTTTATTCGTTTCTTTAGAGATCTGCAGCTTATCGACAAATGTCCTTGCTTATTGCAGTTATTGCATATGGCAGTCGTTATTGGTTCTTTCTCAGATTTAACCTTTTTCCTATTGACCCTAGGCTTCTTTTTGACCCCAGACGCTGTACCTGCCTCAGGCGACGCACTTGCCTCTGGGCTATCAGTTTCGAATTTCCTTTTGTTGCTAGAACTGACTTCCTCTTCATCACCCAAAAGACCCTGATTATCCAGATCTTTATACTGGTAAGACATGTATGCCATTTCAGAAAAAGGAAGTTGCACATGTGCAGTTACCCAATTTTGGTACTTTCTTTGAAGCCCGTTAATAAATCTCAGATTCTTCTTCTTAGGATTTTCAATTAGCTCGGGTGCAAAACGAGAAAGTCTGCTGAATTTATCCTGATACTTCCGAATGGTCGTATCTCCTTGTATCGGATAGTAGAATTCATCATGTAGCCGATCAGTTGCTTCTGGAGGAATAAATCTTTCATTGAAAATTTCTTTGAATATATCCCAGGTAATATTACCTTCTGGGTTATCCTTAATAATAGTTTCCCACCAGATTAAAGCTTCACCTTAGAGTGCCCAAGATGCCAGTAATCTTTTCTGATCACCTCTCAGCTTTGAACCTTCAAAAATTTTCTCAGTAAAGTGCATCCATGCTTGTGTTTGAATAACGGATTCATTACCCGAGAACGATACTCTACCCAGATTTCGATACTTCTTTATTAGAGCTTCAATATCTGGTTATGAACTACCTCTTTTACTTCTGCCACTCATTTTCTATGTCTGCAAATAGCAGACAAAGTGTCAGACCAACAGAAAAGGTATTTTAAAGCATAGAGACATATACTTGAATGTAAATGTGTCTAAAGGGGTGTATTTCATTCTGCTACACTCATTCTAGGATATTACTGATCCTATCTGAAATGAGTTATTCGTCATAGAATACTACTGATTCTATTTCTGACGAGTTCGTTAATATGTTATATTCCATAACTAAGCTTAACCAAAGCTCTGATACCACGTGTGACGACCCCAAACCCCCGTTCCACTGTGGCAAGGGTAATCTTTGGAATATAACACATAGACAAATAACAAAAGAACACAAATATATAAATACACCAGATAATTTACAATAGAATACACTGGATAAACAATAATCATCAGAGTTACACAGTATACAGGATCACGCTTGGTACAAAATACAGTTTCAGCTTTGTATAAAATGTCTACAGCGGAATCAAACATAATATACATAACAGGAGCTGAACAACATAAAAGAAGTGATAGAATCCATCCTCAGCTCCATAACTATCCAGAGAGAGCCTGCTAAAACCTGAATACAAGGCTGCCCGTGTAGAAAATAGGGCATCCGAGTTTGTAAGTGAAACAAACTACGAGTCAGTCATGGGACTGGTATAAGAAATCTACTTAACTTATTTTATAATAAGGCCAATCACATGACAATGCCGCTAACGCGGAACGGGTTTACTCCATTGGATTGCCAGTGCTTAAAACATGTAAATCATTTAAACATTACAATGCTTTTTACAAAAATGAAGCCATTATAAGACTCAACTCCCATCACATAATGCAACGCAAGCCGAAGGATAGAGTTTTACCTTATAATGGCCAAAATATGCTTGATACATATAAAACAAATCATTTCATATTATTACTAGTGTTTATGTGTTTCAAAAACAATTTCAATCATAAGTATCAATCATAGAAGGCATGGGTACCATATATCATGTCGCTATATATAGGTTTACAAACAAAACTGCACGATGTCGTATTTGGAAATTGGATTTCCGTCATGAACCAAGGTAAGGGATCGTCCTCACCGCTTCGAGACTCTCTAGCCTGAGCCTCAGGAACAGCCGCAACTACACCTTGGATCGTCAGGGCCGGTCCACAAGGAGGGGATTAAAATGCCTGAACACTGCGTTTTCCCGCACTATGGGGCGTAAACTGGTCATATCCCGACCAAACCATTGGCTCCGCAGAGACCGAAATAATCGAGGCGCCTCGCTATCCATCATTCAATTAAGTAAAACGTCAGGGCTTGCAAAACACTGACATAATTCCTAGCTAGAAGGAAACGCATGTCCTCCCTGAAGTCCTCTCCCGTTTCTGATTCATACCGGGGTGTGAGACCCGCGAATCAACGCTATATACAAAGCTATGCTATTTAAAGCCGTGCTTTTATCATCAACCACAAGGCTCTTCTTTTCAACAAAAGCCTTGATCACTGCATCTCAACATGCCACGTTGTCAAGTTACAACGTCAGACACACATCCATTTACAAGTCCATTCTGGGTCTGAACGAAACCGGAGGCACCTTATTCCTCGTCCCATATGTCTAATAGAGGAGAGAGGTCCTCGCACATCCGAACGATCCACAAGTACGTCTGGACAACCACTACTGTAACCCCTTCAGGGAAGCAACTCCCATCAAAGGCATCAGTGGCCATCCAGTCAATTTGAAGATCATTAATCTTGCACCGTCTTCATATCTTCGACTTCTAATTGTTGATCAATTATTTGAAATGAGATTTAACTCGGCCTTTTCAAATAATTCACGTATATTTTGTAACGTCCCGCATTTTTATCAGTTTGTATATGAATATTTAAATCAGTTTAAATATTGAATTCATAATAAAAGTGGATTTATATATTTATTTAAATGAAGTTGAACGTATAAAAATATATATTAATATAATCGAGCCTGTAATGTCGCGGAAGTTCGTAATTTAACGTCCTGAACTTCAGTTGAGTGTGCAGGACCCGTTATTAGCCGGATTTCTTCGAAACAAGAAACGTTGGGATCCGTTAAACTATATCTTTCTAATAGAAGTGAAAAATCAATATTTCGCATTATAGATTGCGAGTTATATCCAAATCAAATTTTCGAATAGTCGCTATAGAATCGTTTATCGACCATAACAGTTTATTTGATATAACTAGATACCGGTTGCAAATCTGGACAAGATTCTTTTGAGACATAGTGATAATTTAATTTTAGAATTTTACTGTAACTTTTAATTAATTGAATACGAAATTTTTTATCTGGAGAATTTCGCACCCTATATCGACATTTTGGGGTTTCACAATACGAGTTAACCTACCGATATTATTATATTTTCGGGATCGTGGCACTTCGCTGGACACGATGGTATTTTTATTTCTGTCCATAGCTGACGATAAATAAACGAAGTCCTTTGTAACAGGTACCGTAGTAATGTTATATATAGTCAGCTAAAACTATTTGGACAATCCACTACAAGCTATTTCCATCCTACTTCATGACAAAGACATCACGAACCGACATGCCATAACTTTGAAATGAAGTCACAAACCCATACTGATGCGGACTTCACCATGCCTATGCTTTAAACTTCAAACCAATGAAATGAAAACTCATGCGAATAGCCTGTAGCCTACACTATAACATCATGAAGGACCTTGCTCTTATCTTATTATCCTTTCTTCGGGTATATAAATACACTGCAAACCTATATACTATCTACAACCCTATTGCTTAATAACAAAGTAACATACCTAAGATGTATTGTTCAATCAACAGCAAAAGCCTACGTTCCCCCTTCTATATTAAACCATAAACTAAGCTATCAAAAATTTCAAAGCCTACCGACCTAATCCTTCTTTTCGTATTAAAATGATCATGGTCTCGATTTGAGATTTTTGTCCTACGCTGAGAGACTTCGTTCTCATCTTGGTTCTTTTATGTATAAATACACCCTAACGTGAGCATCCATATTTGTAATAAACAGAAATCTAAGCCAATTTAAAATTTTTACATTGGCAATTTTAATGGATTTTGAATATTTAAAAGGAATTATTTTAAATAATGACGACGAGAAATTCATTTTGAATAGAAATAGAACGTACATAATTATTTGAATCGTCGTTAGAATATAAATATTTTATTTCAATTATAAAAGGAATTGAAAATGGTGCGGTAGTTTGAAAATTCGATTTCAAAGTTCAAATGAATGTACATGATTCAAAATAAACCGGATTTTAGCAAAACCAAAAATATTTGAATCTATTAGAGAATATCTTTCCAACAAATCCGAAAAATTGAAATTTCATAGCGGGAATCAAAATTTATGCCCAGTTGAAAATTCAGAATTGTCGCTATGGAATTCTGGTCCTTAATATAGCCATTTTGCAAACGACCTTGGTTTTCGACGAAACCACTTTTGTTGGATCCGAGATGTAGAATTATTGCTAGATTCCAAAATTCAGAATTTTTGGGATTAATATGTGAGCGTGGAAAAGGAAAACGTGTTTCAACAGTTTCAGTCAATTTTGATCGACCAGAAAATGACCATTTTTCAAACGGTCTTCAAATTTGACGAAATTAGTTTTGTTAGGACCGTATCATTAATACGAAGCTAGAAATTATTTTTCTGGAATTTTTAGAGTCAGTATATGGCCCGATAATTCAAAATGTACGTTAAAATCAATATTGACTATAATATTGATTTATATTTTAATTTCAATGAAAATTGATCAAAATAGTCGAATTGGCCTGTGGGACGTATCCCATTATGTTCAGAATAGGGCTAATTAGCTATGGACGATAGTCGTTGGGTCCGATTCAGAGTTTGAACAAAAAATTAACTTTTAGGGAAAATAAATAAATTAAATAAATTATTTAAATAAGGGCCAGCCCTTATTCTCCAAACCTAATTCACTTTTCAAAAAGTCAAACCCGCCCCTGTTTACCTATTTTCAGTCGTCGCCTCGCTACACCCCCCTCCTCTTCGATTTTCGCCTCCGCCCTCTCGTCTTGACGGCGGCCGCCATCGCAGGCAAACCCCCCTCGCTCGCCTCCGTTCCCCTATTCGCGAACCCCCTCCTTCGTAGTAAACCGCGACCCCAAAACTGAACCGGGACTGCCCCCTTGCACCACCGCAACACGTCACCACCGCAACCCATTATTTTGAATGGATTCTGAAAGTGCTAAAGCACTGAACTCACTTCAGTGGATGGAAAATAATTCTGATGAGGACTGCAGCTTCATCAGTGTTCATTTTCGAGTTTCTAAGTGATGGATTGCTACCTTAGAAAAGTTTTTGATGGGAATTGGTTTGAAAGAAAACAAGTTGGGTTGAAAATCCAAATGTTTTGAATTTGAGATGGTTATAAATATATGTATATATTTATATGATTTCTGAAGGATTAAAATAAAAATCCGGGAATTTGAATTCTGGAATTAAATTTAACTTAGACAAGTTAAATGGATCAAAGTGAATAAATTGATCTAATTAAATTTGAATGAATTTGAATTGAATGGAAATATGTTGATTGAAAATCATTCAAATGAATGAAAACCAAAAGTTTTGGTAGGACTTAGAAATATGAAAAGTTAAATTTCAACATAAGTGAATTGTTGAAAAGTAATGAGTTCGTACTATTTTTCCTAACTTACTAATTTTGGGGACGAAATTCTTTTAAGGGGGGAAGAATGTAACGACCCAGATTTTCGAACCCTTTATTTTATATATTTTATATGGTTTTAAATATTTAATTGATAATATAAATTAATTTTTATATTGAGTTATCAATTTAATAATCGAATATAATTTAATTTAGTATATATTGAATTATTGTAATTCGAAATATAATTGAAACTGAAGTTAAAAACTGAATCAAAATGATTCAGATGATAAGAAGGAAATTTATTTAATATATACAATAATTAATAATAATTTATTATCAAATAATTTGTGGTTTTCGAATTTAAATTATATTATATTAATTTAATATGGTATATATGTTGAAATTTAATTTCAGAATATTTGCTGTTGAGTTCAGAATAGGATTATTATATTGAAATGTCGGTCGGTACGCTAGAATAGCGGTTCGTGATTTAAATTAATGGGCCCCAAGATATTTGATTGTGGATAGGTTCGAAATCAAATCGATATCCATCTAAAAGGAATAAGAATCGCTTTATATCAAATCGTATTAAATACGAGATCAAATCGAAGTCAAAACAAAATCAAATCAGAATCCATTTTAAAAGAATAAAAATCTCCTTAAATCAAATCACATTAAAATCTTGTACCACATTTCCTTAGTGCTGAAGTAATTTCTTCTATAAGTACGCAACCCTCGCCTTACACTTTTCATTTTCGTTCCTCTCAGCTAAGAAAAGAAAATCCGCTCCCTTAATATAAATCAAATTAAAACTCCTCAGAAAATAATGCAATACCCCTTATTTCCTTCTATATTTCTTCATTTGTTCAACTCTCCTGAGCAATTAAAACACCTGCTTTCTTCGATTTTCAAAGGCCAAAAACATGCCCACGTAAATCACTGAATTCCTGAGTTCGATTTCGGAAAGCTCATGGTGGGATGAATTTAACGCAAGCGTGAGTGTGGAGGGCACGATGATTTTGGGCCTCGTCTTCGAACCGTCGAGTTGGGAATTCGACTTTTATGGGGCCACGATTATCATTTTGGAGTATGGGGTCGAGATCTGGTTTTAGGGCAAGGGCGCGCATCAGTAGGCCAACATAAGTGAAGTCGCGATGGCCATTTTGCTTTAGGGCAAGTTGAAGTCGCAGTTTTCTGGAGAAGTCTGCAAAGAGAACTCCGATTTTGTAAGAAGCACGATGGAGCCAAGATGGGTCTCGTAGGGTTTTAAGGGTATTCGACTGTGACAGTGGGTGCGGTTTACTATATGGCACGGAGAAGCTCAGGATCGAAATTGGGAGTCTACTGCAATGATACAGTTGCATTGGATTGGTAAATTTGAGGAAATCGAATATGTTTCGATCTGAGATTGGGTGGTAGTGGTGTAATCAAGCTGTCGCAACTTTTAACTGTAAGGTAATTTTAACTATAAGGTTTTGGATGTGAATTGCGAACGGATTTTGAAGGAGGATAACCCACATTTCAGGTGATGTTCGATAATGGGTTAGTGGAGGATAAAAGATACTCATGGGTTGTAGTAATGTAGCAGGAATCGGTGTAGTGACTGGAGTTCGGACTATGAGTTGTTGGGGTTCGGTTGATTTGCGTGAAGTTGCTAAGTGTTTTCAGAAGAGAAAAATATCTAACTAAGGTAAAAAATTTTTTTTACATTAACAAGTAAATAAACATTTACATTTTATGCAATGTATAACGCCTACCATACAATGTCAGATTGAGCATTAACAGTGGGGTTTGAGTTTTTGTTCGAACGGCAACAGGTTATGTCCTTGGCTTATTGCTACAGTAGATGGAAGTTCGAACGGGAACGGGAAGGATTAGGAACAAATTAGGAGAGGTAATCATTTTAATTTAGTAATTAATTTCTTTTTAATTTATTTAAAATTTGTTCGATGGCCTTTTTAGTTAATGTTATATTAAATATATACAAGATTTTGTCGAATGGAGTCAATCGAGTAATTCATAGCTGCAAATTTCATAAGCTGGAAATAAATTTGAAATCAGAATGGATCGAATAAAATTACATCAAAGTGAGTAAATCTCACTCACCTTTTATTTAAAATTATTTTTATTCGTTTAAAATAATTGTTTATTGCTAATTTTGTTGCATTCAATATTTTTGTGCATCTTAAATATATTAGTTATTTAGGCTTGGTGGTTGCTATTATACATATATTAGTGGTTGGATTTCCCGCAGTACCATTAGCGAATGCCCGCAGTATCATTAGCGGATGGTTACCCTATGCGCCCCACGCTATGATAGTGGATGACCTTCATACCGTGATATCCTGCCACGAAGCAGGATGGGTATTATTTCTGTTGGCTAACATCTGTGGATGTAGGAAAACAGGTTTGAGGAATCCAACTGGATTCCTCAAAAATATTTTTATTTGTTTGTTTTCACATATATTATCATATATGATGTGTTGGTTGATAATTTAGTGGTTTGATTGTTTAAATATCACTGGGGCCAAAATATTGATATATATAAATATCGTGAAAAGGATACTTGAGATTTAAAAGGGAAAATCTGTAACAACCCAGCGATTTTGATGCCCGAATCTCGACAATAATACATAAAACTCGTGTTACTTGCCAAAACCCAAGTATCGAAAACAACAGATAGTTATTAGAAAGAATTTAGAGGGTGAGATAAGAAAGAAAGAAATATTAAAATAGAAGAAGAAGAACTAACACAACCCAGAATCAGAGTCTCACATCGCAGCGGAACAAAATATAATACAGAAATAATCTTTATTGGGAGCTTTCCATAAATACTTACTATATTAGAGTACAATACGTATCTGGATAGTTATAATAATATGTCCTCATATACAACACACAGTGGGACAATAGCTATATAATATCATACGTCTGAACATCTTCAGCTCTTCTCTTTACATCATTCGATGACCTGAACCTGTACACCCCGGGCTAACCCGAGCATTTACAAAACACCGGGTCAGTCTGGTGAACCAGAGTGAGATAAACTCGCACAGTGTAAATCATCCAATCATGATTTTAAAGATCAAAATCTTTTCAAAAGAAAAGGATAATCGTAAGACCAAATCCACACGTAAACACGGACAGTTTTTTCCTTATGATAACCCAAAACAGTTTGAAACCAATATCTTTTCTAATATTATAATAATGTCTAAATACAAGTAAATAACAATCTAGTGGAACGCTTACATCTCACGCTTCAAATATATAGTATACAATCCAAACAGCGAGCACTTATTGGAGATTGGATTCTGACTATGACAATGTATGGGACCACCTGCCGATAGTGTATCTCTAGAGACGAATACACTGGGTTCAACAAGAACGTCTTGCAACCCGGCCCACACATGACCGACCACTCATTTC
The DNA here is from genome assembly GCA_030737875.1 of Allium sativum. Classification (NCBI taxonomy): domain Eukaryota; kingdom Viridiplantae; phylum Streptophyta; class Magnoliopsida; order Asparagales; family Amaryllidaceae; genus Allium; species Allium sativum. Next base: position 44,571,057 of record CM060925.1, read on the forward strand.
GCTTGAGTGTATCGAATGTATATCACCAAAGGTTGGGATCAGCAACTGTTTCCCACAAAGGGACAGCATCGATAGATTTTAGAAACAAAAGGAATTTCTCTAGATAGGTGAGTATACACCCTAATGGGAGCGGCCCACATAGCCATGCTGCCTGCCCGATTTTTGTCGTTCCCGGTTGTGAGGCTTGAGGTTTGAATTACTTCTTCGATAACACCCCATCTCCGCCAGGGTCACTCTTGCAAGTACACTGGCTTTGGAGGGGTGTTTGTCAAGCTAAACATGCATAAAAATATCACAAGACAGAACATATAAGTAAAACAGAGTAAGTAAAGCAGCGGATAAAACTATTATTTCAAAACCATAGTAAACTTACATCAAAAGTACTAAGTCATTATTTTCCAACTACTACAAGTCTAGAAACATAAACTGGAAATTGGAAATTGGAAATAACATAAGGTAAACTATCCCCAAAGTAGATGTGGTAAAGCCATAGCGAGCACAAGTCCAAACCGTACATGAGCTATCCAGAAAGCAAGCTAAAGACCCAAGCTAGGTGCTAGTGTTCCCACCCTGAGAACCTGGGGGAGGGGGGGGACGGAAGAAAAGAAGCGAAAGGAAAACGGGTCAGTCATAAAGACTGGTAAGTCCTACCTACTATTAGTATAGAAACTAATAAAGTTAACTAGACATGTAAAACAGAGATGAAACATAGGATGATAACTAATCTGGCATGGTGAAAAGTTAACAAGATAGATCAAGTGTGGCATCGCATATACAAGGTTAAGTTGCACCAAGTGTACTAGTATTCTAATCCATGTCAAGTATAAACAAGAAATGATCCCTTGGCCCAAAATTTGCCCAACATCATGAGATAACCTAAATCAAGGTCCTACTACACGGTCTAGTCGATCGGCTCCCTATAAGCCTAACTCGTCAAGTGTCGGTGTCATACGGCCCAACCGCGAGATGTAGTCGACTGTGCCAGGTCCACCTTAGGGTGTATCCGGGCCCTAGGGTGCCAACCACTGACACAAAACAAGCATGCACAGTCCAAGCCTACTGGTGCCCATGTCTGTCTTTCATCCCCGGACTATGTGCACGACCATAGTCAGCCGGAATCTACAATGGCGCACCTACCTAGCCGTCCCTTTTGGTCACTTACAATAAGCCCAGTAATCGTGCCCCACCCCTAGCCTAGTCCCTAGGTTATCCCGATACTCCCTGGTGGGTTACTGCTGAAAAGGGCCCCGCAAACTAGGGTTTCTAATGGGTTAAGTGTGGTTAACCCTATCCAAACCATGTATCAAGCTAGTTAAGTATACCCAAGTGGTTCATGACTTAACCCCAACAATCCATCGTGTTCAATTGGTTAAGTATTCAAGTGGTCCATGACTAAATCCTACCATGTGGCATTAATTAACTTAATGCACCCCAACCACTCACATTAGACTTTGTTGTGGTTACTAGTTAAGCCGGGCGGGTCCGGGTAGCTTTACACCACAACCTAGTCTAACCTCGGGTTTTAAGTGCGATATGACAAACTACTCACATTGGGTCCTATTGTTTGTAGCCACTAGTTAAGCCGGTCGGTTCCGGGTAGATTTATGCTACAAACTCAACCCAACCTCGAGTTGGCCACTTTCATGTTTTCTACATGTCATGTCCACGTTCATGTTTTCAAGCATAATCACATGTCATATTTTCAAGTCATGTTTCATGTCATTTAATTTTACCCATAACGTAACCCCATCGGACGTAAGTTCGCATCAACACAAATAGATCAAAAGGGGGAACATAATGATATGATAAGTTGGGCATAAAGTGGCAAAGTCTATCCCAAGTTTAACATGGTGATATATGAGGCAAAGGTGTTCATCACAACTAGCATATGGCATTATTGGCCTCAAAACATGTATGACATCAAACTTAGCAATTAAACTAGCATGTAGTTCAACATCATAGGCAAAGATGAAACATGATAATAGTTGTCATAGAGTGATAAACTTTTGGGTAGCATGTAGTTCAACATCATATGCGAGTTAACATCAAGGTTATGAGAGGATCTATGTTGCATTATGCATAACTACCAAGTTCTATGTTGCATTATGCATAACCGCCAAATAAAGCTCATAGCTTTCTACCCAAAAATCAAGGTAAATAATACTAGGTTCATGATAGTGCCACAATCATAGATCAAAAGAGTCATAAATGGATCTATGCATACAAATATATCCCAAGGCAAGTATTATACCTAAAAATCCCATTTCAACTTGCTACATGATCATATTAACTTCATAGTTTAAATCTAAGAGTAGAGTGGAGCTTACAAAGCATGGCTATGAGAACTAGAACCAAATAGAACAAGATAGAGACGTTGTAGAAGCTCTAGGAATGATGTAGCAACGCAAATAGCCTTGAGAATAAGTAGCTCCTTTGATTTGATGAAGAAAGATGGCTCCTTTTTGCCTTAGAAGCTCTCAAGATGAAGATGGAGGCCATGATTAGGGAGCATTTTGGCAGAATTTAGTTGTAGGAATGATTAATGAGGGTTTAGGGTAGGTCTAAGGGTGCTTATATAGAAGTTTAGGTTAGTTTAGGCCATAGGATTAACCCTAATTCAGATCTGAGCCATCAAATCACGTCACAAGCCAACAAAACAAGACCCAGGAGCCAAAACAGGTGCACCAGGCCAAACTGGCCCGACCACCCAGGTCGACAGGGGTGTCGACTGGGCAGTCGACACCAGCTGGGGCAAGTCGACTCCCAAGTCGAATCCCCAGTCGACTCCCAAGTCGACTTGGGGCTGGGCGGGAAATTTTCCCGCCCAGTCTATTTGGCTCCAGATTTGATTTTCGAACTGTTTTTAAACTCTGGATTTTCTGAAAACTTCGACGGGCCATAACTGGGTCATACGGACTCCGATTTTCGAAAACTCGGACTCTATTTCGCGTATTTTTCCGAGACGAACGCAATGGCAAAGCCCATTTCCCTTGATTCAGATTTCAACATTTAATTCTGCCTTGATTGATGTTATAACATGTTATTCAAAATACGGGTTGTCACATTCTACCCACCTTAAAGGATTTCGTCCCCGAAATCTTCAAGTTAGGAAGAACGTATCCTACCATCCATCATCCATCTACTCAAAACATCATCCACGAGCAGTCATTGTCCTTAAAAGATTCTAAATGTTGTATGATCATATGCGAAAGGTGTGTGTATATGTACTTATCTAATGCAAAAATCAGGTGGTTACTGATTCAGTAAACCTCCTTAATGAAAAGTATGTTAGTGAAATGAGTCCACATGTATGCAAATTCCTAACATAATTCATAATCTCTACATGAGTGCGCATAACATTCATCCATATGCAACATCCCGTGATAGCATAACAAGTTTCATCCATGAATAAGTATAAGCACTCATGCACATGCAATATGAAAGTGTGTGAACCGATCTTAGTGCCTAATGTGTATCATGCATCCACTAGTATCCACTTGCAAACACTTGCAACCACTTGCAAACATCAAGCATAACATGTTTCAAATACATGTTTCATCCAAAGGGTTTCTACCTAAGGTTCTCATGATAGGATTAACGAAGTAACCAGATAAACATGGATAGAAAAAGATAGATATGCTAGCTTATAAGAAAAGAGATTGAGAATGTACCCTCAAAAAGAAATGGGTGAAGCGCGCGCATCTTCTCCTCGGTTTCCCAAGTTGCGTCCTCTTCGGCTTCACTCCACTGAACCTTTACTAACTTGACTTCTCGATTCCTTAAATTCTTGATCTCCGTTCCCAATATACGAATCGGAGCTCGCCTCAGGGTTGCCTCTTTCTCTACCTCCATGTCTTCAAGAATGCTAGGCTCAACTACCTCGGCTGACTCATGTAGGCACTTTCGGAGATGCGAGACATGAAAAACATTGTGCACTCCGGCTAGCTTCTCGGGCAATTCCACCTTATAAGCCATCTTCCCCATCCTCTCTATGATAGGGAAGGGTCCTACGATCCTTGGTGCCATCTTCCCAACTGCTCCAAAACGAACCACATTTCGCAAAGTAGAAACCTTCACAAAGACCATATCTCCAACTTCAAACTCTAAGTCTGTCCTTCGCTTGTCTGCATAGGATTTCTGTCTGTCTTGGGCCGTTTTCATCCGTCTTCGAATCAACTCAACCTTCTCGGATGTTTCCCTTATCATGTCGGGCCCAAATATAAGCTTATCCATCGTCTCCCACCAACATGTTGGTGACTTGCACGACCTCCCATACAAAGCTTCGAATGGTGCCATCCCTATGCTTTCTTGGTAGCTTTTTATTATAAGCACACTCTACGAGAGGAAGGTGGTCTTCCCAAGCGCCACCAAAGTCAAGAATGCATAGCCTCAACAGATCTTCTAGTACCCTATTCACCATTTCGGTCTGGCCATCCATCTATGGGTGATAGGCTGTACTTAGATTCAATCGCGTACCCATTGCTTCTTGCAAACTACTCCAATATTGGCTAGTGAAGATTGGGTCATGATCGCTAACTATGCTAGAAGGAACTCCATGCAATCGCACTATCTCTCGAAGAAAAACAGATGCTAGCCATGATGCGGTCCTCTTGCTCTTTACTGGAATGAAATGAGCGCTCTTCGTGAGTCTATCCACTACGACCCATATGCTAGTATTCCCCTTCCTTGATCTCGGTAATCCATCCACAAAATCCATAGAGATACTTTCCCACTTCCATAGCGGGACCTCCAATGGATGCAGTAGCCCACCAGGCTTCTTTGACTCGGCCTTTACTTGTTGGAAAACAATGCATCTGGAAACAAACTCTGCCACATCCTTTTTCATCCCATCCCAAAAGAAAATGCGCTTCATATCCCGGTACATCTTATCCCCTCCGGGATGTATGGTCATCCTCGAGTGATGCGCCTCCTCAAGAACTTTATTTACTAAGTCTCCCACTCGTGGGACACATAGTCTTTCATCACGCCTTAGCCATCCCTTGTCATCAATAGTATATCTAGCGAGGTGACTTGACGTCTCACCCCGAATCAACTTGTCCATTATCTCGACTATCTCCGGGTCTTCCCTCTGTGAAGCCCCAACTTGATGAAGAAGTGTAGGTCTAAGCTCGAGGGATGCTAACGAACCAGTCATCGACCCAACAATAAGTGCAAAATCAAAGGTTGCCAAGAACTCTAGGCTCTTCATCTCAACAAACAAGGGACTCAAAGTCAACCTTCTTCTGCTTAGCACATCTGCCACAACATTACCCTTGCCGGGGGTATAAGCTATATCGAAGTCATATGATGCCAAGAATTCCATCCACCTCTGCTGCCTTAGATTCAAATCTTTCTGCGAGAAGAGGTACTTGAGCGACTTGTGATCAATATATAACTCAAACCTTTCGCCTAGAAGATAGTGGCGCCAGGATTTGAGTGCAAAGACGATCGCCGCCAACTCCAAATCATGAGTGGGATAGTTCTTCTCATGAAATTTGAGTTGCCTACCCCCAAAGCATATCACTCTCCCTTCTTGCATCAGGACAGCGCCTAATCCCGTGCCACATGTATCGGTGTACACGGTAAACAACTTCCCTCCATCGGGTAATGCTAGAACTGGAGCTGTGGTGAGGGCTTTCTTGAGCCTTTGAAAAGCAAGCTCACACTCTAAGTCCCATGCAAAGACTAAGTTCTTCTTCGTTAACTTAGTAAGAGGGGCTGAAATCCTAGCGAAGTCCTTAATGAACTTCCTATAAAATCCTGCCAGACTGAGAAAGCTTCTCACTTTAGTTGCATTCTTCGGAACTTTCCAGTCTTGTACCACCACCACTTTAGCGGGATCTACAACTAAGCCCTGCTTAGAAACTATATGCCCAAGAAACCGAACTTCCCTTCTCCAGAAATGGCATTTAGAGAACTTGGCTTTCAACTGATGAGCTCTAAGCGTATCCATAACCTCCTTGAGGTGTGTAGCATGCTCTTTCTCGTCCTTAGAGAAGACCAGAATATCATCCACGAAGACAACCACAAACTTGTTAAGGAACTCCCTGAACACCCTACTCATCAAATCAACAAAGTATGCGAGTGTATTAGTCAAACCGAACGGCATGACTAGCCATTCAGAGAATCCATCTGGAGTCCTAAACGCAGTCTTGTCAATACTATCCTCAGCCACTCTAAGCTGGTGGAATCCGATGGCTAGATCGAGCTGAGAGAAAATAGAAGCACCAACAAGCTGGTCAAAGAGATCATCAATCCTGGGTAACGGGTGCCTATTCTTCTTTGTCAGCTTGTTCAACTCACGATAATCAACACATAGACGAAGCGAACCATCCGCCTTAGTAGCGAATACCACAGGAGCACCCCATTCTGAAATGCTTCGCCTAATGAAATTTTTCTCAAGCAACTCCTTGATTGGCTTGCTAAGCTCTCTTCTTTCTCGCGAGGCCATGTGCCTAACAGGCAATGAAACTGGCTTGGCATTATCAACAAGATAAATATGGAAGTCTATCTCGCGTTTGGGGGTAACCCCTTCACCTCATCAAAAACATCAGGATATTCTCGGACCACCCTCACAGATTGAAGATTGTCAATAGACGAGTCGAGGGATTCAAGATAACATAACATGACGGGATCCAGAGGGTTACAAGAAATCTCTAGGGTATTGCCACAGCGAGTCATAAGCCTCACTACCCTATGCTCACAATCGAGAATGGCTCCATAACTGGACAACCAATCCATGCCCAAAATCAACCCGTATCCCATGAACCCAAGAACATAAGCATTACATGTGAATTCTACGGTCAAGATAGAAATCCTCAAATCCATACAAATCATAGATAGATGGGCGGAACCCCCAATTGGATTTGAAACACTAACGGGATCCTCAACTAGACTAGTACTTAGGTGCAAACTTTCAACAATGTCAGAAGAGATAAAGGTATGCGATGCGCCAGAATCAGATAAAGTTCGAACAGGAAAACCAGAAATATAAACAAGGCTTTCTACAGAAATACTACCTCGGTCCGGAACTGGAGCAATGTTGAGAGCATGCATCTGCCCTCCAGAAGGTCCTGCTCGCTGAGTCTGTCCTTGCCCCTGCCCTTGCTTCTTTGGGCAATCCTTACTGAAGTGTCCAGACTCTCCGCAATGAAAGCATTCTCCCAACTTCCTCTTCTTCTTCCTACAATCTTTGGCTATGTGTCCAGTGATCCCACAGAAGTTGCACTTCCTTGTCTCCTTTTCCTTGTTGTTGTTGGCCTTGTTACCCTTGTTGTTCTTGTTGTTCTGATTGCTCTAGTCGCTCTGATTTCCTCCCCACTTGGAGTCCGCCTTTTTGGTTTGAGTCTCATTATGCTTGACTTCTTTCTTGCCATTCTTATCATCTCCCTGAAGCAATGCCATATCTACGAGGCTCTCAAAAGTGGCCCCCATGGGTACATGAGACATGGCTAAACCTTGTAATGGCTCATTCAATCCTCGTGCAAAGCGTAGAGCCTTCATCTGAGGTGTGTTAACCATGTCTAAACCGAATCGAGCAAGCTGGTTAAACTTATTCACATACTCCCTCACTGTCATGTCCCCTTGCTTCAAAGATATAAACTTCTCCATTTGTAGATTCTCCTCAGCAGATGATAGAAACTTAAGCCCAAACCTCATCCTAAAGTCGGCCCATGTCTCTATAGGCCTAGTAGCGTTGGTGACCTCCCACCAATAAGCAGCTTCCTCTTTCAATAGCCATACTGCCAACAGAACTTTCCTACAGTCATCCACATCAAAGATAGTAAAAAGGTCTTCAGTTTCCTTTAACCAGTTTCTTGCCTCCACATAAGTCTCTGTCCCAACAAAATTCTTGCCACCCATCGCCTTAAAGTCTTTGCAAATCTTTGCGAAATCCACTTGTGGACGCTGAGGAGGAGGAGGAGGAAACTCAGGTACGGGAGGAGGAGTGGGAGTGTTTTTTGGGCCCGCATCGTTGGCCCTAGCTTCCAAGTACCTTCGGAACCATCCGGGTATAGGTACTCCCTCGGGAAGGTTAAGATCGGCCATGCTGAAAAAGGAAAAGATAGATTTAGAACGAGGAAACAAAGGATAGTGCTAATGGCTTTTGGGGAATAGCCTTTTAAAATAAATTAGACTTTTCTTGGAAAATACTTAATTGGTTTTGAAAATAGCTTTTCAAAAGGGTTTTTAAAACTTTTGTCCGGTCTAGTAAAACCTTATGCTCTGATACCAAATGTAACACCCCACCTCCGCCAGGGTCACTCTTCTAAGTACACTGGCTTTGGAACGGTGTTTGTCAAGGTAAACATGCATAAAGATATCACAAGACAGAACATATAAGTAAAACAGAGTAAGTAAAGCAGCGGATAAAAATACTATTTCAAAACCATAGTCAACTTACATCAAAAGTAATAAGTCATTATTTTCCAACTACTACAAGTCTAGAAACATAAACTGAAAACTGGAAATAACATAAAGTAAACTATCCCCAAAGTAGATGTGGTAAAGCCATAGCGAGCTTAAGTCCAAACCGTACATGAGCTATCCAGAAAGCAAGCTAAAGACCCAAGCTAGGTGCTAGTGTTCCCACCCTGAGAACCTAGGAGGGAACGGAAGAAAAGAAGCGAAAGGAAAACGGGTCAATCATAAAGACTGGTAAGTCCTACCTACTATTAGTATAAAAACTAATAAAGTTAACTGGACATGTAAAACAGAGATGAAACATAGGATGATAACTAAACTAGCATGGTGAAAAGTTAACAAGATAGATCAAGTGTGGCATCGCATATACAAGGTTAAGTTGCACCAAGTGTACTAGTATTCTAATCCATGTCAAGTATAAACAAGAAATGATCCCTTGGCCCAAAATTTGCCAACATCATGAGATGACCTAAATCAAGGTCCAACTACACGGTCTAGTCGATCGGCTCCCTATAATCCTAACTCGTCAAGTGTCGGTGTCATACGGCCCAACCGCGAGATGTAGTCGACTGTGCAAGGTCCACCCAAGGGTGTATCCGGGCCCTATTGTGCCAACCACTGACACAAAACAAGCACGCACAGTCCAAGCCTATTGGTGCCCATGTCTGTCTTTCATCCCCGGACTATGTGCACGACCATAGTCCGCCGGAATCTACAATGGCGCACCTACCTAGCCGTCCCTTTTGGTCACTTACAATCAGCCCAGTAATCATGCCCCACCCCTAGCCTAGTCCCTAGGGTATCCCGATACTCCCTGTTGGGTTACTGCTGAAAAGGGCCCCGCAAACTAGGGTTTCTAATGGGTTAAGTGTGGTTAACCTTATCCGAACCATGTATCAAGTTGGTTAAGTATACCCAAGTGGTTCATGACTTAACCCCAACAATCCATCATGTTCAATTGGTTAAGTATTCAAGTGGTCCATGACTTAACCCTACCATGTGGCATTAATTAACTTAATGCACCCCAACCACTCACATTAGACTTTGTTGTGGTTACTAGTTAAGCCGGGCGGGTCCGGGTAGCTTTACACCACAACCTAGTCTAACCTCGGGTTTTAAGTGCGATATGACCAACTACTCACATTGGGTCTTATTGTTCATAGCCACTAGTTAAGCCGTTCGGTTCCGAGTAGATTTATGCTACAAACTCAACTCAACCTTGAGTTGGCCACTTTCATGTTTTCTACATGTCATGTCCACGTTCATGTTGTCAAGCATAATCACATGTCATATTTTCAAGTCATGTTTCATGTCATTTAAGTTTACCCATAACGTTACCCCATCGCATGTAAGTTCGCATCAACACAAATAGATCAAAAGGGGGAACATAATGATATGATAAGTTGGGCATAAAGTGGCAAAGTCTATCCCAAGTTTAACATGGTGATATATGAGGCAAAGGTGTTCATCACAACTAACATATGGCATTATTGGCCTCAAAACATGTATGACATCAAACTTAGCAATTAAACTAGCATGTAGTTCAACATCATAGGCAAAGGTGAAACATGATAATAGTTGTCATAGGGTGATAAACTTGTGGGTAGCATGTAGTTCAACATCATATGCGAGTTAACATCAAGGTTATGAGAGGATCTATGTTGCGTTATGCATAACTACCAAGTTCTATGTTGCATTATGCATAACCACCAAATAAAGCTCATAGCTTTCTACCCAAAAATCAAGGTAAATGATACTAGGTTCATGATAGTGCCACAATCATAGATCAAAAGAGTCATAAATGGATCTATGCATACAAATATAGCCCAAAGCAAGTATTATACCCAAAAATCCCATTTCAACTTGCTACATGATCATATTAACTTCATAGTTTAAATCTAAGAGTAGAGTGGGGCTTACAAAGCGTGGCTATGAGAACTAGAACCAAAAAGAACAAGATAGAGACGTTGTAAAAGCTATAGGAATGATGTAGCAATGCAAATAGCCTTGAGAATAAGTAGCTCCTTTGATTTGATGAAGAAAGATGGCTCCTTTTTGCCTTAGAAGCTCTCAAGATGAAGATGAAGGCCATGATTAGGAAGCATTTTAGCAGAATTTAGTTGTAGGAATGATTAATGAGGGTTTAGGGTAGGTCTAAGGGTGCTTATGTAGAAGTTTAGGTTAGTTTAGGCCATAGGATTAACCCTAATTCAGATCTGAGCCATCAAATCACATCACAAGCCAACAAAACAAGACCTAGGAGCCAAAACAGGTACACCAGGCCAAATTGGCCCGATCACCCAGGTCGACAGGGGTGTCGACTGGGCAGTCGACACCAGTTGGGGCAAGTCGACTCCCCAGTCGACTTGGGGCTGGGCGGGAAATTTTCCCGCCCAGTCTGTTTGGCTCCAGATTTGATTTACGAACTGTTTTTAAACTCTGGATTTTCTGAAAACTTCGACGGGCCATAACTGGGTCATACGGACTCCGATTTTCGAAAATTCGGACTCTATTTCGCGTATTTTTCCGAGACGAACGCAATGGCATACCCCGTTTCCCTTGATTCAGATTTTAACATTTAATTCATCCTTGATTAATGTTATAACACATTATTCAAAATTCGGGTTGTTACAATAGCACACCACCATTCACTTGGAATGCCACATCGTCAGATCCATCGGAAATCACTAATTAATTCCCACAAAAATACTCAGTTTGTGAGGCTAAAGAAGTTTCCCTTCTTTGCTACCAACTTCATACGTTTGAAGGAGTCAGCGTACGTAATCCCTTTGGAAATACTCTGTCAGACACTCGTCCATACAAGTTGTCCTGGGAATGGACAAACCGAAGGCACCCTCCTACCGCATCCTAGGAATCACCCTATAGATCAGTAGCAAGAAGTCCTTGCAATCCGCAGATTCCAATCACGTCAATCTGAAGATCCACGGTCTTCACTGCTCCATCTTTAATATGTATCTTCGATGATTCGTATTCGCTGGTTCGGAATGATTTTCAAATATAAATTCGATCCCGGTCTTTCCGTACCAACAATCGTATTAGTCAAATTTGATAGTCGATTATTTAACTATCAAATAAACAATCATTCAATCATGAGAATAGATATGAGTTCACTGGTTCAGTACTCAGCATCGCTTGGCCTTTAAATTAAATAATTTAAACTTCTTAAGAATTCGTTATTTAAAACACAGTATTATCTTCTTATCTTATTTAAAATTATTCTCAAAAACCATTTTAAATACATTAGAGCTAAATCATATATATATTATACATATCCCAACCTGGTTTCAATATATTTCAGGTAAAAATATCGTTATAGGAACTCTTTTGTTTCGTTTCTCGAAGCAAAACTAACACTTGCCCTTTTTAATAAACTTATTCAAACTCTTCTCATTTATTCCTTAAATCTCAAAAACATCATTATATTATCAAAATCTCTCTCCATTCTCATTACTTCAACATTCATTAGTACTTGATCGAAAAATAGTAAGCGAATAACTCCCTAAATATCAACCCAGAAGGTCGAAACCAACATCAGATCGACATTCAATGAGCCGTCCAACTCAACTAATCTCCAATCAGTTTCTAATCTTTTCTTAACTCCTTAACAACCCATGTTATTCTACTTTTAAGTAACTCAACTATTTCTTGCTTTGAAATCGCATTCAGTCTCATTCGTTTCACTTAATTTCACTCTTAAGTGTTTTTAATTCAAACCCAATGTCTAGCGTCATGCTTCTTTTATAAACTCTATTTATCAACTTGGCTTTAATATAATACTTCTTTATCTCAACTTCTTTTGACTTATTTTTATATATTAAGTAAACACATATATTTAAACCATCGTATTCCTTACAAATCCCTTTTATAAATTTATTCGAAAACTCGGGTTTTAATGTAAACCCATTCATAAACTCTTTCCACTATATAACTCTTCCATTACAACTCGATTTCTCATTTAAATGTTTTTCATTTAAAAGTATTCACTTAAACAATTTACATAATAATCTACTTACATATTAACTGGAAATACATATTAAATTCCCTTTTAAATTCTTATCTTAAAGTTGAAACAAATATCCGTTAAATCCCTTTATTGGGTTAATTACAACCAAACTAATCAATAATCAATCTTAATTATACGACCAACTTAGTTTACTCAAATTACGGTTATTCCGTTAACCAATTCACATTTGTTCTTCCTTACATTAACTAATAATATAATTACTTTAAATAATCTCATTTAGATGTTCCTTAGGAATAATTAATCCATTCTTTACCGTTATGTTAATTTATGCTCAGTTACTTATAAATCTGATTAATATCAATATTTGCTATATAAAACCCTTTAATAACCACTTATAAATTTAAATGTTAAATAATAGATATTTATTTCCTTTGAATCTACTTTTATCCAAAACAACAGACTTAGAATCCAATTTCAGTTATAAAATAAATTTTATAACTTCATCTTTGTCGATTCACCTAACGGTAAACCACTATTTATAAAACGGTTGATTTATAGGCTATGTGCTACCAAATACTCAACCAATACTGTCCATGGGTTAAAACAAAGAATTTCTAGTCAACGATCAACACCCAAATCAATCATCCAATCAGAACAGTTCATATAATGATGATGTGAAAACAAACAATATATTTAATCAACCAGTAATTTAGACATTCAATTCTAAATTTACATGTTTATATTTTTATAAACGTGACCAGCAAGGTGATTTACCTAGATTTGTTACGACCGTTAAATAACGTTCGTTTTCAATTAAATTAAACAAATGTTTAATTTAATCAGTTCAGTCAATATCAATAAATATATGCAGTAATCATCCAAAATAAACAACCATAGCACACACAAATTAAACCCGACTTATATAAATATAAGTGGGATAAAAACTGAGTGAGTAAACTCACCTTGATTCCTTTTGTCGCTGGAACAGTTTATTTTAATTAAATTAAACTGGAGTTTAATTTAATAAAAATTCCAATAGCTTCCAATTCTGATTGGACCAGTTCCATAATATTACGTCTCTGTATGGTCCCATCATCCTTTGGTTTGTTCCATTCTGTTACCGTATGGTCAAGATAAATTTTAATACAGTATTCACCATTTACAATAATATTAGTAATATCTTAATCCTAAATATTTTAACCTAAATTTAATTATATTTTCTTAAGAATGATTAGGCATGTTTTCAACTGGATTAAACATAATCAAAAACTTGGTCCGGTCCATTATATATGTAACACACAGCCACGTTATAAACTGAATGCACTTGTAAATCATCTACACATATACAAAACTCCTTGTGGACATGTTATGTATGCATTTAGATATAATATCAGCTCTCATAGGCCACATACTTTATTTAATATACGAATGTTAGATTAACCATTACCTTATGTTATTTAATGGGTGATTAGGCATGTTTACAAAGTTATAAACAATTCGGCGAATTGAAAATATAAAGAATTATACCCAGGTTACTTCGAGATGCTTCTGTTCATTTCTCCACTTTCTGTTTAAACTTCACTGCTACTTCATTTCATTCGAACGCCATTAACAGCCACCACTCCACCCATGTAACCTTCTTCCACCGGACCCCTTTTCTCTCTGGATTTGATTTACTGCCATCACCAGTGTCCCGACCCCTTACTCGGTATTTCTCCTCGCTTGAAGCCATACACCACCCATGCTTTCAGTTAGTGTCGCACACGTGTCAGACGGGTTCAGATCCATTCGTATGTTTCTTCCCTTAAACTGCTTCACCCGTTAAAACTGAACCCTTCATTGGAGACTCCACTAACCTGCTCTTCACTCCTTGTCTGATCGTCACTACCATTTATACCCACCTTCTCGTCTAACAACTGCATTTCGAAACTGCTCCTCCAAGATGTTCGAACCAGTCAGTCCTTCACCGCTCTCCTCGAACTGCTCCGTTCCACCACCCTTCATTCACGCAACCACTCCCATGAACCCACGCATGAGAGAAGTCACTATACTTCTCCCTCAGGCCTCTTCCATCTGCTGTACTCGCTTTCTCCCCCTCCGAACTGTACAGTCCCCATTTGCTAATGTTCAAAGACCCTGATACCATACTCGCATCGCTTTTGAACCTATTTCCTGTTTCACGAACCAACACCATTATACCCCAACGCAAGTCTTAACAAACCACTCATCTTGGCTCTAGTTTCTTTCTTTCTTCAGTTTACTTTATTTTTATAATATATATGTCCCTATGAATTTGGATTTTCTTCATGCTGAAATTAAGTGGAAGCAGGCACATTTGTTGCTTGAAGGAAAGCGCAGGAATACGAGAGTATTTATAGAGGGAAACGGTTTGGCCACCAAGTAAAGATGGGTACAGGATAGCACATGAAAGGGGTTCCAGGGTATCTGTGTGTTGAAGTGAAAATTCAAGCAGTCGAATTGAAAACACAAGGCTGTTTCGATTTTTGTTCAGCGTGTGGGTCACTGGGTTGTGTTTTCATCCCAACTAGCTGGTGTTGTGATGGCAACGTCAATAGGTTAGGCTGATTAGCTGGAAGTGTGAATGAACGGTGAACGTGTGAGAGCTACGCATATAGTCAAATGAAAATGGGATATGGATGATGTCTTTCGAAGTAGGGTACAGAAAGAAGTAGCATGCAGGGACAGACCTATGTGTTTATACTCTGATTAAACTGATGAGAGAAGGCATGGTCTTGTTCGCTTGAGAATAGTTGTGCGATGACAAGATTCGACATTGAGAATACACGGCAGTGTTCAGTGGGGGTGTAGCTTCAGTCTTTACAAAGGGTACGATGAAATAAAATACAGGTTGGCAAGGTCCAGGAAACGTGTGCGTTCTTCATTTTATAAGACCATGCATATGTGTGAACACTTAAGGTAGAAGTAAATGATACACTTTGCTTCAATAGAAGGCTATAGGTAGATGTTGTCTTATACTAGATATTTTCTAAGGGTATCGGGTTCGTAAATTTTCATCTGTGTCCGAGCTGCCATGGACAGAAGTAAGATTATGATCGTGCCCAGCGAGGTGTCACGGTTCCAGAAAGATAATAATATCGGTAGATTAACTCATATTGTGAAATTCTAAAATATTGATATCGGGTTCAAAATACTCCAAATAAAAAGTTGCGTATTTAATTAATTAAAAATTACAGTAAAATTCTAAAAATTAAATTATAATTACGTCTCAAAAGAATCTTGTCCAAATTCGAAACCGATGTTTAAGTATATAAAAAAAATCCGTTATGGCTTATAATCGTTTCCACGGTGACTTTCGGGAAATATTATTTGGCCATAACTCCCAATTTAAAACACGAAATCTTGGGTTTTCACTTCCATTAGAAAGATACAATTTAACAGATTCCAACGTTTCTTGTTTCGTAGGAATCCGATTGATAACGAGTCTTGTACACTCAGTTGAAGTTCAGAACGTTAAATTACGAACTACCATGATATTATGAGCTCGATTATATTTAATATATATTCTTATACGTTCAACTTCGTTTTAATTACAATATAAATCCACTTATACTGCGAAATCAATATTTAAACTGATTTAATTATTCCAATACGAACTGATAAAATGCAGGACGTTACATTCCTTCCCCCTTAAAAGAATTTCGTCCCTGAAATTACTAAAGTAGGAAAAATGCTACAAATCTGATTTATTATAAATTGAAAACCAATTTATTCATTAGGATTCTAATCAACTAATCGAACAACAATCAACAAATAGTACACATCAACATAACCCCGTCAATTTATTCAATATTCAGCATTAATCTTGGTTATATACACTTAGGTTATCAATCGACTAATATCTGATTGATTACCATTTAATTATTATTAATTCAAATTTCAATATCCAACTTATTTATTTATCTCAATGCCCATCTTTAATTTGACCCACTTATCCATATTAAATTCCAATTCCATATACAATCAACCAATCAATTTTCTAATTAATTCACTTTTATTTCAGAATTACATTTCTAACTTTATTTCCAATTCCTAAATCTATTTATCCAATGTTAACATCCTTTCTTAACTTAACCAACTTAGTCTCAATTCCACATTCCATTAACTAATTGAATTTAAAATTAGTTCTCTTGTATTTCACACTCATATTCTGATTCCAAAAGTCTTTCATTCTGTCCTTATTTCATATGTAAAATAACATGGTTATACCCAACCATCCCAATTCATATTTGAATCGAATTCTTTTCAAATAAATCAAACACACCAATATTCAATAATTTTATAAAATCATTTCATTTCATACAAAAATATAATTTGGCCAAAATTATTTCATTCGATCAACTTTACAAAACAATTTTGTATCATTTTTATATAAAATTTACAAATACGCTCTCATATATACACTCAAACTCAATCTAGGGTATTACTTACCCCATTTCTATCGAGTTACACCACAGAGCCAAGGTTATTACTAAACCAATAGCTCTGATACCACTGTAACAACCTAGCGATTTCGATGCCCGAATCTCGACAATAATACATAAAACTCGTATTACTTGCCAAAACCCAAGTATCAAAAACACCAGATAGTTATTAGAAAGAATTTAGAGAGTGAGATAAGAAAGAATGAAATATTAGAATAGAAGAAGGAAAACTAACACAACCCAGAATCAGAGTCTCACATCGCAGCGGAACAAAATATAATACAGAAATAATCTTTATTGGGAGCTTTCCAGAAATAATCACTATATCAGAGTACAGTAAATATCTGGACAGTTATAATAACCTGTCCTCATATACAACACACAGCGGGACAATAGCTATATAATATCATACGTCTGAACATCTTCAGCTCTTCTCTTCACAGCATTCGATGACCTGAACCTGTACACCCCGGGCTAACCCGAGCATTTACAAACGCCGGGTCAGTCTGGTTAACCAAAGTGAGATAAACTCGCACAGTGTAAATCATCCAAGTTCAAAATCTTTTCAAAAGAAAAGGATAATCGTAAGACCAAATCCACACGTAAGCACGGACGGTTTTTTCCTTACGATAACCCAAAACAGTTTAAAACCAATATCTTTTCTGATATTATAATAAAGTCTAAATACAAGTAATAACAATATAGTGGAACGCTTACATCTCACGCTTCACATATATAGTATACAATCCAAACCGCAGGCACTTATTGGAGATTGGATTCTGACTATGACAAGATATGGGACCACCTGCCGATAGTGTATCTCTAGAGACGAATACACTGGGTTCAACAAGAACGTTTTGCAACCCGGCCCACACATGACTGACCACTCATTTCGCTTGAGTGTATCGAATGTATATCACCAACGGTTGTGATCAACAACCATTTCCCGCAAAGGGACAGCATCAATAGATATTAGAAACAAAAGGAATTTCTCTTGATAGGTGATTATACACCCTAATGGGAGTGACCCACATAGCCATGCTGCCTGGCCGATTTTTGTCATTTCCCGGTTATGAGGCTTGAGATTTGAATTACTTCTTCGATTGCACACCACCATTCACTTTGAATGCCACATCGTCAGATCCATAGGAAATCACTAATTAATTCCCATAAAAATACTCAGTTTGTGAGGCTAAAGAAGTTTCCCTTCTTTGCCACCAACTTCATACGTTTGAAGGAATCAACGTACGAAATCCCTTTGGAAATACTCTGTCAGACACTCATCCATACAAGTTGTCCTGGGACTAAACCGAAGGCACCCTCCTATCGCATCCTAGGAATCACCCTATAGCTCAGTAGCGAGAAGTCCTTGCAATCCGCAGATTCCAATCATGTCAAAATCACAAATCAAATAGCTCTGGATGCATGCCAGAGGGATTCGATAAGTCGTTCTTTCTCTTATGAAGATCTACGATCTTCACTGCTCCATCTTTAATCTGTTTCTTTGATGATTCGTATTCGCTTGTTCGAAATGGTTTTCGAATATAAATTCGATCCCGGTATTTCCGTACCAACAATCGTATTGGTCAGATTTGATATTCGGTTATATAACTATCAAATAAACAATCATTCAATCATGAGAATAGATATGAGTTCACTGGTTCAGTACTCAGCATCACTTGGCCTTTAAATTAAATAATTTAAACTTCTTAAGATTTCAATATTTGAAACATAGTATTAACTTCTTATTTTATTTAAAAGTATTCTATACATTAGAGCTAAATCACACATTTATATATATATATATGTATATGTATTATATTTATATCCCAACCTAGTATCAATATATTTCATGTAAAAATGTTGTTATAGGAACTCTTTTGTTTCATTTCTCAGAGCAAAACTAACACTTCCCCTTTTTAATAAACTTATTCAAACTCTTCTCATTTATTCCTTAAATCTCGAAAACATCATTATATTATCAAAATCTCTCTCCATTCTCATTACTTCAACATTCATAAGTACTTGATTAAAAAGCTAATAACTCCCTAAATATCAACCCCGAAGGTCGAAACCAACATCAGATCGACATTCAAGGAGTCGTCCAACTCAACTAATCTCCAATCAGTTTCTAATCTGTTCTTAACTCCTTAACAATCCATATTATTCCACTTTTAAGTCGCTTAACTATTTCTTGCTTTGAAATCGCATTCAGTCTCATTCGTTTCACTTAATTTCACTATTAAGTGTTTTTAATTCAAACCCAATGTCTAGCTTCATGCTTCTTTTATAAACTCTATTTATCAACTTGGCTTCTTGGACTGGCCCCCTTCGCAAGACCTAGAAGGTAAGGTCTATGCTACTATAATATAAGGCCTCAGCTGCGCTACCTCCCTCAGGACACTATTGCGTTGCCATGGGGACGGGGTAGCCCCGACTTCTATAGGTCCTTGGTTCGACCTCCTAATGAGAATTGAGGTCCTTGCGCGGGCATCTCATCCCTTTAATAACCACTTATAAATTTAAATGTTAAATAATAAATATTTATTTCCTTTGAATATACTTTTATCCAAAACAACAGACTTAGAATCCAATTTCAGTTATAAAATAAATTTTATAACTTCATCTTTGTCGATTCACCTAACGGTAAACCACTATTTATAAAACGGTTAATTTATAGGCCATGTGCTGCCAAATACTCAACCAATACTGTCTATGGGTTAAACAAAACAAACGTTGAATTTCTAGTCAACGATCAACACCCAAATCAATCATCCAATCAGAACAGTTCATATAATGATGATGTGAAAACAAACAATATATTTAATCAACCAGTAATTTAGACATTCAATTCTGAATTTACACTTTTATATTATTATAAACGTTACCAGCAAGGTAAGTTACCTAGATTTGTTACGACCGTTAAATAACGATCGTTTTCAATTAAATCAAACAAATGTTTAATTTAATCAGTTCAGTCAATATCAATAAATATATGCAGTAATCATCAAAAATAAACAACCATAGCACACACAAATTAAACCCGACTTATATAAATATAAGTGGGATAAAAACTGAGTGAGTAAACTCACCTTGATTCCTTTTGTCGCTGGAACAGTTTATTTTAATTAAATTAAATTGGAGTTTAATATAATAAAAATTCCAATAGCTGCCAATTCTGATCGGACCAGTTCCATAATATTACGTCCGTCTGTATGGTCCCATCATCCTTTGGTTTGTTCCACTCTTTTACCATATGGTCAAGATAAAATTTAATACAGTATTCACCATTTACAATAATATTAGTAATATCCTAATACTAAATATTTTAACCTAAATTTAATTATGTTTTCTTAAGAATGATTAGGCACGTTTTCAACTGGATTAAACATAATCAAAAACTTGGTCCAGTACATTATATATGTAACACACAGCCACATTATAAACTGAATGCACTTGTAAATCATCTACACATATACGAAACTCCTTCTAAACACGTTATGTATGTATTTAGATGTTATATCAGCTCTCATAGGCCACGTACTTTATTTAATATACGAATGTTAGATTAACCATTACCTTATGTAATTTAATGGGTGATTAGGCATGTTTACAAAGTTACAAACAATTCGGCGAATTCAAAATATAAAGAATTATACCCAGGTTACTTCGAGATGCTTTTGTTCATTTCTCCACTTTCTATTTAAACATCACTGCTACTTCATTTCATTCGAACGCCATTAACAGCCACCGCTCCACCTATGTAACCTCCTTCCACCGGACCCCTTTTCTCCGTGGGTTTGACTTACTGCCATCACCAGTGTCCCGGCCCCGTACTCAGTATTTCTCCTTGCTTGAAGCCATACACCACCCACACTTTCAGTTAGTGTTGCACACGTGTCTGACGGGTTCAGATCCATTCGTATGTTTCTCCCCTTAAACTGCTTCACCCGTTAAAACTGAACCCATCATCGGAGACTCCACTAACCTGATCTTCACTCCATGTATGATCATCACTACCATTTATACCCACTTTCTCGTCTCACAACTGCATTTTGAAACTGCTCCTCCAAGATGTTCGAACCAGTCAGTCCTTCACCGCTCTCCTCGAACTGCTCCATTCCACCACCCTTCATTCATGCAACCACTCCCATGAACCCACGCATGAGACAAGTCATTATACTTCTCCCTCAGGCCTCTTCCATCTACCGTACTCGCTTTCTCCCCCTCCTCACTGTAAGTCCCCATTTGCCAATGTTCAAAGTCCATGATACCATACTCGCGTCACTTTTGAACCCATTTCCCGTTTCACAAACCAACACCATTCCACCCCAAAGCAAGTCTTAACAAACCACTTATCTTCGCTCTAGTTTCTTTCTTTCTTCAGTTTACTTTATTTTTATAATATATATACCCCTATGAATTTGGATTTTCTTCATGCTGAAATTAAGTGGAAGCAGGAACATTTGTTGCTTGAACGAAAGCACAGGAATACAAGAGTATTTATAGAGGGAAACGGTTTGGCCACCAAGTAAAGATGGGTACAGGGTAGCACATGAAAGGGGTTCTAGGGTAGCTATGTGTTGAAGTGAAAATTCAAGCAGTCGAATTGAAAACACAAGGCTGTTTTGATTTTTGTTCAGTGTGTGGGTCACTGGGGTGTGTTTTCAACTCAACTAGCTGACGTCGTGATGGCAACGTCAATAGGTTAGGCTGATTAGCTGGAGAGTGGATGAACCGTGAACATATGAGATCTACGCATATAGTCAAATGAAAATGGAATATGGATTATGTCTTTCGAAGTAGGGTACAGAAAGAAGTAGCATGCAGGGATAGACCTGTGCGTTTATACTCTGATTAAACTGATGAGAGAAGGCATGGTCTTGTTGGGTTTTAGGTAGGCTTGAGAATAGCTGCGCGATGACAAGATTCGACATTGAGAATACACGGCAGTGTTCCGTGGGCGTGTAGCTTCGGTCTTTACAGAGGGTAAGATGAAATAGAATACAGGTTGGCAAGGTCTAGGAAACGTGTGCGTTCTTCATTTTATAAGACCATGCATATGTGTGAACACATAAGGTAGAAGTAAATGATACACTTTGCTTCAATAGAAGGCTATAGGTAGATGTTGTCCTGTACTAGATATTTTCTAAGGGTATCAGTTTCGTAAATTTTCATCTGTGTCGAAGATGCCATGGACAGAAGTAAGATTATGATCGTACCCAGCGAGGTGTCACGATTCCAGAAAGATAATAATATCGGTAGATTAACTCATATTGTTAAATTCCAAAATATTGATATAAGGTGCAAAATAATAAAAATAAAAAGTTGCGTATTTAATTAATTAAAAATTACAGAAAAATTCTAAAAATTAAATTATAATTACGTCTCAAAAGAATCTTGTCCAAATTCGAAACCGATATTTAAATATATGAACAAAATCCGTTATGGCTTCTAATCGTTTCCACGACGACTTTGGAAAATTTGATTTGGCCATAACTCCAAATTTAAAACACGAAATCTTGGGTTTTCATTTCCATTAGAAATATACAGTTTAACAGATTCCAACGTTTCTTGTTTCGTAGGAATCCGATTTATAACAAGTCTTGTACACTCAGTTGAAGTTCAGAACGTTAAATTATGAACTACCGCGATATTACGAGCTCGGTTATATTTAATATATATTCTTATATGTTCAAATTCGTTTTAATTACAATATAAATCCACCTATACTACGAAATCAATATTTTAACTGATTTAATTATTCTAATACGAACCGAAAAAATGCGGGATGTTACAAAATCTGTTTTTCAAAAATAGTGTAATAACCCGAAAATTCTGAGCCAGTTTAAAATTTTTATTTTGGCAATTTTAGCGAATTTTGAATGTTTAAAATAGATTATTTTAAATAATATCGATGAGAAATTTATTTTGAATATATTTAGAACGTGTATATTATATACGTCGTCGTTAGAATATAAATATTTATATATAATTATAAATAGAATTGAAAATGGCGCGGTAGTTCTATAATTCGATTTCAAACTTCAATTGAATGTACCGGGTGCAAAACAATCCGGATTTTAGTGAAACCAAAAACATTAGGATCTATTTGATGATATCTTTCCAAGGAATTCGAAAAATCAAAATTTCATAGCGGGAATCAAAAGATATGTCCAGTTGAAAATTCTGAATAGTCGCAATGGAATTCAGGCCCTTAAAAATGGAAATTTTGCAAACGACCTCGGATTTCGACGAAACCACTTTTGTTGGGTCCGTGATGTAAAGTTATTGCTAGATTCCAAATTTCATAATTTTTCCAATCAATATGTGAGCGTGGCAAAGGAAAACGCGTTTGGCCAGTTTTAGTTGATTTTAATCGACTGGAAAATGGCCATTTTTACAACGGTCTCAGAATTCGACGAAACTAGTTTTGTTAGGACCGTATCGTCAATACGAAGCTAGAAAATATTTTTCTGGAATTTTTCTTGTTAGTATGTGACCCCGGTAAATTGAAATGCGCGTTCAAATTCAATATATAGAGTTATATGTAGATTTTAATGGAAACTGGTTCAAACGGTCGAATCAGCTTACGATACATATCCCATTGTGTTCGGAATTGGGTAAAACGCTATGGACGACAGGCGGTGGGCCTCGTTTAGAGGTCGTATGTAAAAGTCAACTTTTTGCAATTAAATTAATTAAATTAAAATCCTCTCTCTCCTCACCCCCTTTAATTCCTCTGACCCCCCCCCCCCCCCCCCCGTTCTTTGTTTTCACGACTCAGAATTTAAAAAAAAAGGGTTAGGAAGAGGATCGACTAGGGGGGGATCCGTCGCCCATCGCGCCGTAGGAGCAGGCGCTCCCTTCCCCCCTCCGTTACTGCTCCTCCACCTTCTCGCCGGAGCCGCGAGCCCCAATCTCGAACCCCCCCTTTTTCTTCGTCTGGAACCCGAGACCATCGCCCGCCCACCGACGCCCCCCTGCCTGCCAAAACCACCGACGCCCCCTCTTCTCCTTCGACTGAAAACTCTTCCCCCCTCCTCTTCTGATTTTTACAGTAAGTCTTCTGCCTTTAATTATTTTATTTTATTTCATTTAGACTTTAATATTTAACTTACTCAGTATTGTTTTTAAAAAATGGACTCTTTTTAAAATTTGAGATTAGAGTATATAAAATGTTTGAAGTATATATGATGTATGGTAAGTATAAAGGTTCGATTTTGAGTGAATATAAAGGTTTGGTTTTTATTTGATAAGATGATTTTTATATAGAAGAAATAAAAATATGATTTTTATATTTTTAAAGTTTTAAAAGTATAGTCTTTACTATATAGAAGAAATAAAAATATGATTTTTATATTTTTAAAAGTATTACAAATATAGTCTTTACTATCTAGATGATATAAAAATATGATTTTTGTTTAGGGAGAAGAATAAAAATATAATTTTTATATAGAAAGAAGCGTTGTAAATATATGAAGTAAAATAAAAATCGTAACTTTATTTTTATCGTGAAGTAGAGAGAATATAAAAATGTGATTTTTATATATATGTAGTGAGTACGGTCAACGAAAGTGACAAAAGGGCGAGAATGGCGAAGATTTCCTACCTATGAAGAGT
Organism: Allium sativum; assembly: GCA_030737875.1. Classification (NCBI taxonomy): domain Eukaryota; kingdom Viridiplantae; phylum Streptophyta; class Magnoliopsida; order Asparagales; family Amaryllidaceae; genus Allium; species Allium sativum. Next base: position 44,595,552 of record CM060925.1, read on the forward strand.
CGTGGAGTTTGGTTTAGCGGTTGGTGAGAACTTCTCACTCTTCAATTTCTTTTTCTAGTTATATATATATATACTAGGATGCTGACGGTGTTTAGTAGCACCCGACACAATCGTCCACAGGCCATGGACTTGTTTGTTTGGTTGCATAAATTAGTTAGATGATTTGATTTGAATTTGAATTGTTTGGTGAAATGAAATGGATTGATTGATGTGTGAATGGCGTGGGCCTTCACTAGACCGGGGATAAGGCTAGGCCTCGTCCCGTTTCTAGTATCGTGTCGTTATGCCGCCGAAATTTTCTAAAATAAGTTAGAAAAATAAAAATATCATTTTATTTAAAGAATGAACTGAATAGAAATTCATGTGTTGAAATAAAATATTTTATCGTTAAAATTATAATTTTTAACGTGAAGTGAACAAGATAAAATATTCATTTACAAACCGGACGGTTCGTTTATGTACACCGATTTGACTAACATTGATTGGGACGATAAATTTTACACATCGCCCAACTGCACAAATAAAATCTGTGTTTGATTGTTTAAAACCCCACACGGGTATTGGGATGAAATTTGAAGTTCACTCATCCTGATTGATTAAATAAGTTGATCGATTGATTGACAGGCTGTTATAAGCGTTAGATATCTATATTTGATGCTTATACAGTGTAGTGCACTTTGGTTGATGGTTGATTATTTTTCAATGCTATTATATACATGTGTTGTATGAAAATCAATATAATTAATTTTATATGGTAATTGATTGGGCCTTATTCCAATTTAGAAGATAAATAATATTAAATAAAGGTTCATGTGTTGACTGTACTCATCCGTTGAGAATAGTCATGTGTTGAACGTAATATTTTAACAATAATTTGTATATCCTTATCACTATAAAATAAAGGTTCATGTGTTGACTGTACTCATCCATTGAGATTAGTCATGTGTTGAACGAAATAATTTAACAAAAATAGTCACAGGTGGACAGTACTCATTCGTTGAGATTAGTCGTGTGTTGACAAAAATAAATATTCATTTGCTGAATAGAATGAAGGAATATATGAAGCCGTGTTGATTAGATTAACATCATTCTGACGTGAACGATATTTATATCGATTTTATTCATTTTGAAATGAATTGAATATAAAACGATTTTGAAATGAATTGAATATAAAACGATTTCAAAATGAATTGAATATAAAACGATTTCGAAATGAATTGAATATAAAACGATTTCGAAATGAATTGAATTGAAAACGAATTCAAATTGAATGGAAAACGAATTGAAGTGAATTCATAATGAATTGAAATTTGAATTGAATGGAAATGAATTTTAAAACGAATTTATCATAGAAAATTCAATTTTGATTTGATTTGAAATAAAGGTTGAAATTGTTTTTGAAACCAATTCAAAACGATTTTTATATAATTCGTTTTAAATAGAAATCGGCGAAATATATATTATATATACTATATATATAATATAATGGCCTGAATAGAACGCGCCGCGCCGCGGCAGTTCGCGAATTTCGACCATTTATTTCAAACGGACATTACGGGAGATCCGACCGTCGGATTCTCCTAAAACCGGAACCATTGGGTTCGTATCGAAAAGAGCTTTCTAATGAATATTAGAAATTCAAAATCTAACAGTTGGATTTGGAGATACGTCCAAATCAAATTTGGAAAAGGTCGCTGTATGTGCAGTTCGATGGCCGTTGATGGAAATCGACTGTACGGGCCTTGATAAAATTAGTAAAATATAAATAATTTGTGTAAAATCATAAGAAATGATATGGGAAAAACTGGGATGAAAAACTCCATATTTGAAAAGATAAAAATGGATTTTTATCGAAATGAACTAGTTTTGAACTAAATTTAAAACCCAATTATTTTTAAATAAATAAACTAGATTTAAAATGGGGTTTTAAATAATTAGAATTTCTAATATATTTGATTGGATTTGAAATGGGTTTATCGTGAACTGTGTTTTAAATAACACTAGTTCTTTCACCCGATAATAAATAGAATGTGATTTGGGTTTGTCGTGAACTGTGTTTTAAATAACACTAGTTCTTTAACCCAGTAAAAGGAATTTTTAATGAATCTGCAATTAGATTGAAATGCGAATTGATAATCTAAATTATCAAATTTAGAAAATGAGTGAGAATGGAGTATCACCAGTTTTGCTCCAAAGCGATAGTTAAATCTTTAATTAGATTTGAACGTGGAATGGTAATTAATTTTACCGATAACATCATAGTATTAGATATGGAGTATTACCAGTTTTGCTTCATGGGATGAATAGGTTGGGATTGGGAAATAAAATAAATAATTACTTCGGTGTGGTTCGCTAATCTCGACTAGTTTAGAAAACCATAATTTGGTTTGAAACGACATCCAAAGGAAGATTAAAGGATAAATTTTAAAGAATTTATCTTGGATAAAATTAATGGGAACTTTTCCCAAAAGATGTGGATATTTAAATAACAGAATATTCAGAATTGGAATGAGGCGTATGTTTTGTTTGTGCAACATTTGTTTTTAATATACGCGGGTTGTTCGGAAAGGCCGGGTTTACACCCATTCTGAATAACCGATTCGACGATGTGTCGAAGATGAAGACGGTGGTTGAAGACCGGAAGTCTTCACATCGTTTGGATAATTACTGACGATCCTGATTGGGCTGTACACCCAAGAGGATGGAAATAGTTGGTGGTCGTCCAGACGTACTTGGAGATGGATGGATATGCGAGGAAAGTGCCTCTGGTTTCGTTCAGACCCAAAACGGACTTGTAAATGGATTGTGTGTCTGACATTGGATTTTATTCTGTGTTGATTGATTTCTATTAAATATACATCTGTTTGGCGGCGGAGAATTTATTCTTTTGCTTAACGCCCCTCTCTGAGACGTACGAGCTCAGAGGTTATATATCGATAGATATCAATCACATGGCATGAATTGCCTATGTGGCACGCTAAGATGCAATGATCAAGGCTTCTGTTGAAAAGCAAAGTCTTGTGGTTGATGATCAAAGCACGCCTACGTGGCAGCTTTGTGTGTAACGTGAATTCGCGAGCCTCACACCTCGGTATGAGTTAAAAACGGGATACGGGCCGTTGGGAGAGCACGACGTTTCTTTCTAGCTTTGGTGGTGTCAGTGACTTACCAGCCCTGACATTTATATACTTTTCACCTTTGTGGTTGTTGGAATGAGGCGCCTCGATTATAGGTCTGTAAGGACCGGGAAACGTGTGTTCAGGAATTGCCAATCCTCTAACGTAAGTGAGGACCGGCCCAACCGATCCAAGTGGCTGCCCAGAGTGTGTAGTCCTGAGCATTTGCTAGAGTGTCTCGAAGCGGAGAGGAGCTTGCCCCTTGCCTCGACTCATGACGGAAATCCAATTTCCAATACGTGTACTGCGGTTTTAATTGTAGAGCTGGTATGGCGACATAGTAGATGGTAGCTATGCCACCTATGATTGATATTTATGATTGAAATTGTTTTGACCCTATACACTTATTATAGTATCAAATAATGTGTTTTAAATGTATCAAGCATGCTTTGGCTGTTATAAGGGAAAACCCTATCCTCCGGCTTGTGTTGCATTGTGTGATGGGACCTGGGTCTTATAACAGCTTCATTTTTTTTATTTAGCATTGCGCTGTCTCTTCTATGCACTGGTAATCTTGGGAGGAAACCCGTTCCGTGTTATACGGCGTGATCCCTTGATTTGCCTAACTTTAAAACCAATATAAATAACTGTTTTAGTTCTCACACCAGTCACATGACTGACCTGGAGTTTATTGTTTTAACCTAAACTCTGGGTGCCCCTATTTTCCGCACGGGCAGCTAGTAGTTTTGGTTTTGCAGATTTATATTCACAGGATCCTGGTTTACAGCTGGAATGATATCCGGAAAGCTCTGTATCCGTATATCACCTTCAGTTGTGCTTTGTATTATTTTCCGCTGTTATGTAATTTATTGTAATCTCTGATATTTATCGAATGTAATTTATTCATTTATACTCTGTATATTCTTGTATCTGATGAAATTGTTGTAATAACAATGAAATGTTCTTCTGTATGTGTTCTGATTTGTCTTGTCCTCACAGTTTTTTTTTCTTTCTCATCTCTTCGGAGACCGGGGAAGTTCGAATCGCTACAAATAGAATTTGAATTTTGAATGGGCTATAAAAATATTAACTTGTTTTGAATATAAATAAGTATGGAAATTTATATACATTATTTATAAATCGATAATGCGGGATTTGAAATGAATTTATAAACGTGGTTTATAAATTAATAATGCAGATAAGTGAAATGAATTTATAAACAATGTTTATAAATAAAGTGGAAAAATTATCATATGATAATTTGAATATTTAAATTCAAAAGTGAATTTAAAAATAGAAATGGGGAAATCATTTTAAAGAAATAAACGATGGAATGTATTCTGATGTTCAGAATATAAATTGAACAAAAATAAATCCGTAAGGATTTATGATTTGAATTCGATTAATTCGAATTTTATTTAAATAGAAGTCGAGTTGAATAAAGAGAATTTGAGTATATAGAATTTGAATAGAATTGAAAACAGAAAATTCAAATAGAATTGAAAATAGAATTTGAATATAGAGAATTCAAATAGAATTTGAATATCGAAAATTCAAAGAGAATTGAAAGGAGAATTTGAAAATAGAAAGTTGAAATCATTTCGGAATGGGAATGACGAAATATATTTCAGAATGTGGATTTTTAAACAAAATAGAAATAAATTCAAAGGATTTATAATTTATAAAAGGAAAAATGGAATTTAAATATAGAAGATCAAAGTATAAATAAATATATTACCGAGTAAGGAAAAATAGACCATTATAGATAATCGAAATTATTATGTTGGATTGGTAAACCTGATTTGATATATATATTAAAAATATATCAGAATGGGGTTGAATTTATTATAAACGAAGTTCAAACGTTTATATATATAAATATAATTAGAATGAACTCGCCGTAGCGCAGCAGTTCGTAAATTGGCAATTCGAACTTCAATTGAGTACACAGAACTCAATTGAAGTCGGAATTCTTTGAAACAAGAAACGTCAGGACCGGTTTGATAATAGTTTTCTAATGGAGAAGAAAAATCTAGATTTCATTGAATAGATTTTGATTTACGTCGAAATCAAATTTTCATAAAAACAACGCCAGAACCGTTATAAAACCATAATGGTTTATAAAAGGATTTTAAAGAAATAAAATCCGAATTTGCCATTAGAAAAATCCACACTGGAGATATAAAATAAAATGAACTCCAGCGAAGTAAGTGAATTGATTTTTGAAACAAAAAAAAATCAGATTTTTAGTTATTAAATAGATTTAACGAATTTTGAAGAATAAATAGTTAATCGAGTTTTGAATCGAAATTAGTGTCGGATAAGTAAATTGGTTTTGTGGATTCATATTCGAAATCGAATTTGAAACTCAAGTTAGAAATGAAATTCTACTTGTTTAGAAGCGAACAAAAATATATATTTGAACATGATATGTTCAAAATAAAGGGATTTGGCAAAATAGCTAATTAAAGAAGAAATTAACAAATTTAGTTAGTAATAACCGAATTAAGTTGGATAAATTTGGAAACAGGTAAATATATGTTGAGCACGTATGGGATAAAGTGTATGAAGATTTTAATTCGTGTGTCCGACAAAAAGGTACACGTATAAATTCCATATGAGATTTTATACGCCGTATCGGCAAGCCGCTTGGCTTTTTCTTTTTATTTTTGATTGGAGAGGCCTGTGTGGCGGTTTAGGGATTTTCCCGATGCTTCCAGTACAAAGAAGGTTATGGCGAAATTTTCCAGAAATTTAAGGAGTTAGAATATTTTTAAGGAAATTTGATGGTTAGAAATCAATATATCAATATATATATAGAATTCGATAAGGAAACGAAATTAAAATTGAATATTGTAAGCAAATAGAAAATCTATAACCAAATCTGGTAAAATTAGAAAGAGAAGCGTATACAGGTAAAAATGAATAATTAGTTTTATGATGTTGATTATTCGAGGAGAACTGGTTTTGTCTATTTTGAAGTTAACGATGTTTTCAGTCAAGGTCTGGGAGGTAATTATACCCCAACTTGATTGATTTCATTTTTGACCAATAAATAGCAAGATCCATTCTCGAAGAGAAATGTTTGAATAAGGGTTAGTCGAATGCGGTATTTTGGGTTGTTTGTAACGATGTTTTACACAACAGTCGTTTTAACCCAAGCAAGTGGAATTTTGGAAATATATCATAAATATTTCCTAAGTGTAAAAATAACCGAGCCGTGAAAGAGATAAGTTATTGAAAATGTTTTCAATTGCGAATAGAATATATTTTCTAAGTATAGAAAATAAAAGAAGGTGATAAGGGAAATGTTTTTCCACTAGCGTAAGAGATCAATAAGATTAATGAAAATATTTGGTTAACAAATATTTGATAGGGAAAGGAAGAAGTGAATTAATTAATGAAATATTAATTAAAAGGCCGTGTGATTGTTTGATGTTTTGAATGGATGTTTGTTTATTTTTCTTCGATAGTTAAATAACCGACTATCGAAGTGTTTGCGAATATCGTTGTCAATATGGAGAGACCGGTTGGATTATTACCCGTGAACCACTCTGTATTGGCAGTAACGTTGCGAATCAGATTATGTGAAGATAATCAAAGATGGAGTAAAGTGCAAGGACTTTTTTTATTAATATAAATTGTGCCTTCGGTTTCGTTCAATCCCAGAACGAACGTATACGGATGAGTGTCTGACAGAGTATTTCCAATGATCGAATTTGTTGGTATATGTATAAATATACATGGTGGCAACAAATTTATTCCCTTAGCATAACATCCAAAATATTTGTGCAAATCAATTAGTGATTAATGGATCTGACAATGTGGCATTCAAAGTGATCGTCCTATCCATGAATGAAAAGTAATCGTAGCCTCAGGCCTCAACAATCGGGAAATGAAAAAAATGGGCAGGCAGCATGGCTATGTGTGTCGCTCCCATTAGGGTGTATAATCACCTATCTATAGATTCATTTGATTCCTTATTCTATTCGATGCTGTCCCATTCGGGAAACGGTTGCTGATCGCAACCGTTGGTGATATACATTCGATACACTCAAGCGAAATGAGTGGTCGGTCATGTGTGGGCCGGGTTGCAAGATGTTCTCGTTGAACCCAGTGTATTCCTCTCTAGAGATACACTATCGGAAGGTGGTTCCATACCTTGTCATGTTGGATTTCCAATCTCCAATAAGGGCCATGCTGTTTTTGATTTTTTATTATATATAGAGCGTGAGATGCAAGCGTTCCACTAGATTGTTATTTATTTGATTTAGACACTATTATAATATCACTGGATTTTCGTATCAAGGTGTTTTGGGTTACAGTAAGGTAAAAACCATCCGTGTTTATGTGTGGATCGGTCTTACGATTATCACTTAGTTCAAAAGGATTTTGAAAGTTAAACAAATGGTTTGAGTATACTCACACCAGTCCCATGACTGACCTAGAGTTTTTTTTTCCCTAAACTCTTGGGTGCCCAAATTTGTACGGGCAGTTAAGTGGTTTAGGATTTTTCAGATTCACTTGGAAGAGCTGGAAGCAGGAGACTTCACCAGTTAGCTATAGACTATCTTATTTTCGCTGTGTACTATGTTGTATTTGGAAACAAGTGTTTATAACTGTTCCAGGAATAACTATTGTGCTCTGATGATGGTATGTATATAAAGTTACTGGTTTGTATTTCAAAAGTTATGTTGTATATTATATTTTATTCGTTCCGTTGTGAGATTTATCTTCTTTGTTTTCTTCTATTCTAAAATTTCTTTCTTTCTATTACTCATCCTATAACATCTTTCTAATAATGATTCGTATTTCTATGCAATTTGGGTTGGACGTGTTATGTATGTAGTCAACTCAAATAGTACGGATTTGTGGGTCGTTACATTTCGACAGCATAACGGCAGGGGTTTAAAACTGGCACAGTCCCGAGTATGGCTCCTCGCACTACCTTACGCCTCGCGGCGTTCCCTAAGGGGCTTATCCTTATTATCTAAATATTTTAGTCATTTTCATATCATAATGAATTTTTCCACAAATAATTCCAATTTTCTTTCAATCACAAACAATCATTATCAACCATTCGCATTTATCAACCAAATTTCACGTCAACCAAAATCCAAAAAATCACAACCAATATATATCGCCTATGGTCTATGGACGAGGGAAGTATATATCTATATATACACGTATATAAATATATTTCAATTTCATTTCAACTCCATTCAACACACATATGATTTTTACAACACAAATATAACTTATACATCGCACATATAATTTATCCAACGCTTATACATGAGGTGGACAAAACTTATATAACTTATACATCAATTATGTTATTTATACAATGCCATTCCATATCGTTTTCAATTTAGAAATCTCACATTAGGTTCCATACCTCCAAAAATTGTAGAAAGCTCCAAAAATTCTCCGGTCTCTTCTAGAATGTAGAAGACGTCCTCACGGTCCTGGTGTCTCTTGTTTCACTGGATTTCGACCATATAACAAAAGGATATGATTTTTATTCGAAAATCATAAATCGCGACGATTTTAACTGTTATAAACCATTTAAAATAAAATCAGTCGTTACCTCAGGCGTTTGGTTCCGAACAAGGTTTCAATTTAGCGCTCAATCAGAAGCACTTCAGGCCGATCGGGTTATACAGCGTCAAATAGGAAGCGGAGGGCTTCCAACGCTGGGTGGTCAGGCCCAACTCGAGGTGACATGGCGGCCTCGATGGCAGCTTGAAACCGCTAACTTTCAGGATGCGAATCTCACAAAATACTGAGCGAGGGAGGATGCAACTTATATGAATGTGAAGAGCTCAAGGAGCACTACGAAATCCTTAACTGAAGCCCTTGATTTTATTGAGTGGATATGCCAGAAAAGAAGAGAGAAGGTCGTAGCGGGTTTCTGTCGTCGAGATCTGGAGCGGGGAGAGAGAAAGAGATATTTTTTGAAATTTTAATTAATGGAAGAAAAATTTTGATTGGTCGATATATATTTAAATTCCAAAAATAGGTTTTCCTATACGAACTCCAAATCAAACCCAACGACTGTTGCACCTAGCTAAATACCCCCATTCCGAACACAATGGAATATGTTTCGTAAGCCCATTCGACTATTTCAGTCAGTTATTCTTCAAATTAAAATATAAAACATTCAAATATGGATTTGAACATACATTTTAATTTTTCGGGGCCATATACTGATTCTAAAAATTCCAGAAAAATAAATCTGGCTATGTCTGGACGATACGGTCCCAATAAAACTAATTTCGTCGAATTTGGAGACCGTTTGAAAAATGGTCATTTTCTGGTCGATCCAAATTGACTAAAATTAACCAAACACGTTTTCTTTTTCCACGCTCACATATTAACTCCAAAAATTATAGAATTTGGAATCTAGCAATAATTTGACATTCTGGATCCAAAAGAAGTGGTTTTGGCGAAAATGGAGGTCATTTGCAATGTCTATTTTCAAGGGCTACATTAATTCCATAGCGACCTTTCTGAAAATTCATTGGGCCATAACTTTTGATTCCCGCTATGAAATTTCGATTTTTCAGATTTGTTAGATAGATATTCTTAAGCAGATTTAAATATTTTTGGTTTCACTAAAATCCGTTTTATTTGGCATTTTGTATGGACAGTCAAAGTTCGAATTCAAATTTTCAAACTGCCGTGCTATTTCCAACTCCTTTTTAAAATTAAAATAAATATTTATATTCCAACATTGATTCAAATAAATTTTTAGTCGTTATTATTTAAAATAATTCGTTTTAAATACTCAAAATTCGCTAAAATTACCAGAATAAATATTTTAAATTGGTTTTGATTTTCCGGGTTGTTACAATCTCGCCCACTTAAAATCTTTTCGTCCCCGAAAAGGAACAAAGCTGAAAGTTGTTTAAATAACTAACTCAACTTTCATTCTGGCTTCCATTCTTTAACATTTAAGTTTCTAAGAATTTTCTAATTCTTCAAAAATTTGGCTAACACCCTAAATTTTTGAAAAATTTCGCCATGACCTCCTTTGTATGGGGAGGGGCTTGGAAATTTATTGGGCCGTATTAGGTACCCAATAAATCCTAAAAAGCATATACATATTTATAGTGATATATTCTGGTGCCCACAGGGGACTGTTTATAGTCATAACTCCAGAGAATAAATTCTCGTCACCATATAAATGGTTTTTGTGCCTTAATGACCAGAGAGACGTGTTTATTGTCATCTCCAGACCCGTGTGGGGTTTTTATTTATCTGGTAGTTTACCGTTATATTTTATATAGTCCATATCAGTCTTCGGTTCATCCTGCAATATAGTCATTGCCATACAAGCCTCTCGCTCGTATGGTAAACTTCAACCACATCACATAAGCTCCAAAAGCTTATGTGGTATATGATAGAGTATGCTATCTTCAAGAAGTATGCCATGTAATGTAGTTCAAAATTAATTGTTACTATCCTATGGCGACGTTTATTATTTCACATAGAACAACCAGCACTCCGCATCTAATGGCATTGACAGGAGTTGATATATAAATAAAATTTTGCATCCAACTCATTATGGTTTACCTATTTGTCGGGCACGCAAATAAATTCTTTACTCAACAGAAAATCCATTTACCTGTGCAAACATATATGATGTACATGCATGTATTTCTATCAATTTTCAAATCAGTTCAATATTAGATTCAATTTGCATAAATTTACCCTTCATTCTCTTATTGGTTTTATTATTCCAATGTTATTTATTTAAACTAACAATCACACAACACAACTAGCAATCAATTTATTGATTAAAATTTTCAAATATATAGTTTGTTTATATACTTAAAAATCATACTTGCTAATGTCAGATTATATTTAAAACTATCATCCAAAGATGAAAACAATAGTAAAGTAGGAAATAATACAGAAATGCAAAATATGGTAAATGTACCTTGCACCAGAGTTAATCAAAGATTTCCGCCCTGTAATTGGGATAGGCTTGCTTAATGCTCTCCTCAGTTTCCCAAGTACTGTTTCGTGGATCTCCACTCCATTGCACTTTGACTAGGTGAACCTTCTTGTTCCTCGTCTCTTTAGTTTCTTTGCCAATAATCTTTATCGGCTCTCTCCTCACAGCCAATTCTGGAGTAATCTCCAAATCTTGTTGCGTAGCTGCTTCTACGACCAAGTCTGGATTATGCACATGCTTTCGAAGTTGAGATACGTAAAATACATCATGTAATTCAGGTAACCAATTAGGCAATTGAACCCTATAAGCGAGAGTTCCAATCTGCTAGAGCATAGGGAATGGACCAATAAATCTAGGCAGCGACTTCCCTGTCTTACCGAATCGGGCTACTCCTCTCATCGGAGAAACCCTTAAATACACATAGTCACCAATAGCAAATGCTACATCTCTTCTTCTCGAATCTGCATAGCTCTTCTGTCGGCTTTAAGCTGCTAGTAATCGTTTCTTAATGAAACCGACTTTGTCTGAAGCTTCACGGATCATATCAGGTCCCAATACAAGTCTATTGCCAGGTTCTACCCAACATACGAGTGATCTGCACGGTCTACCATACAATGCTTCAAACGATGACATTTTCAGGCTCGCTTGGTAGCTGTTCTTGTATGAGAACTCAGCCAAATGCAAGTGGTCTTCCAATGATCTGCCAAAATCAATAACACAAGCTTGCAATAAATCTTCTAGAATACGATTCACCCTCTCAGTTTGACCATCTATTTGAGGATGATAAGCGGTGCTCAAGTTCAGTTTTGTTCCCAATTCTGCTTGGAATGCTTCCCAGAATTTACTAGCAAAAGTCGGGTCACGATCACTAATGATACTCATGGGAACTCCATGCAGTTTAACAATTTCTTTAAAATAAATCTGTGCCAGACTCTGAGCAGTTCTATTTGATCTGCCGGTATAAAATGGGCGGTTTTTGTGAAATGATCTACGATCACCTATATACTGTAGTTTCCTCTCCTGGTTCTGGGCAAACCATCTATGAAATCCATAAAAATTTGTTCCCCCTTCCAACCTGGAATTACCTACGGTTGCAACAATCCGGCGAATTTCTGTTGATCGCTTTTGACTTGTTGACAAGTAGAACACCAGCTAACGTACAAGGAAACATCTCTTTTCATAGATCTCCACCAGAAAGTGCGTTTGATATCATTATACATTTTACTCACTCCTAGATGGATACTAAGTTTGGATTTGTGACATTCATCCAGCACTTCTTTTCGGAGCTCAGAATTATTTGGAACACAAATTCAGCCTTTTAACCTCAGAATCCCATCATTATCAATCTGAAAACTCGAGGCCTTGCCTTTCTAAAATCTCTCTTTCATCTTTTGAACGAAGTGATCATCCTTCTGAAGAGAAGATATGTTATCAATCAATGAAGGTGTGATTATAAGTTTGGTGATGATCACATTCTTTCTGCTGAACGCATCTGCCACAACATTGGCTTTCCCTGGAGTATACAAAATATCAAGATCATATGCCATGAGTAATTCTAGCCAATGCTGCTGCCTCATATTCAGATCTTTCTGGGTGAACAAATACTTTAATGATTGATGATCAGTATATAATTCAAATTTCTCACCCAATAGATAGTGCCTCCATATTTTTATAGCAAACACGATGGCTAACAATTCAAGATCATGAGTTGCATAATTCTTCTCATGCGGCTTCAACTGACGGCTAGCATAAGAGACTACTTGGATTTTTTGCATTAATACTGCACCAAGACCTTCTTTAGAAGCATCTATCCAAGACTTTCAAGTCTTGATTGCCATCGATAATTGTTAACACTGGAGCAGTTGTCAGTCTTAGAATCAGCTCTTGGAAAGCTGTCTCACATTTCGGAGTCCAATTGAACCTTGAATGTTTCTTAGTAAGATTTGTTAAGGAACTATATATCTTCAAAAAATCTTTAACGAACTTCCGATAATAACTAGCCAATCCAAGAAAACTTCGAACTTCTATGGGTGTAGTTGGCTGCTTCCAATCTTGAATAGCTGCGATTTTACCGGGATCCACAGAAATTCCTTCTTTTGATACTTGACTTCTTCTTGCCAGAGTATACATTTGGAAAACTTGGCTTTTAAAACATTCTTCCTCAGAATCTCTAGCACTTGTTCCAAATGTTTTGCATGCTCTCTCTCGGACTTAGAGAAGATTAGAATATCATCAATGAAGAGAAGTACAAATTTATTGAATACTTCTCTGAATACCTTGTTCATTAGATCAACAAAATATGCTAGAGCATTACATAAGCCGAATGGCATTACCAACTACTCATAGAATAAATCGGGACCTCTGAGTGTTGTCAGAGGAACACACTCTTCGGCAATACGAAGCTGATGGAAACCTGTAGCTAGGTCCATTCAGGAAAATACTTGTGCGCCATTCAATCGATCCAACAAATCATCAATCCACGACAATAGATATTTATTCTTTAATGTCTGCTTGTTAAAGTCACGATAATCCACAAATAGTCTGAGAGTACCATCTAACTTTGGGACAAACACTACTGCTGCTCCCCAATCAGAGAAACTACGTCTAATCAGACCCTTCCATACAAGTTGCCGAGTTTGATTGTCTAACTCTTCTTTTTCCTTCAAGGTCATTCTTCGAATAGCTTGAACTATTGGCCTTACATTCAGAATTAAATCAATTTTGAAATCAATTTCTCTGCGCGGAGGTAAGCTAACAACTTCTTCAAACACATCCGCATAATTCTTGACGACAGGAATATTTTTTATGTCGACCGGAGTATTCTTTGTAACGACCGGAATAGGTTCTATTGGAGCTGGAGAAACATCAAGAGCTGCCCAAAAGTCTTTTCTATCTGAATTCGGACCTTCGCATGGTATGGTTATATACTCCCCGAATTTTCTATTTGCCTTAACAACTCTTTCGGTGCATTTGACCTCATCTTCATACTTGGTTAACCAATCCAATCCTAGAATAAGATCGAATTCGGTAAAATTCATGACGATCGCGATGGTAGGGAACCGATAATGAGAAAAAGAGATAGGCACCCTACAAATCCAACTAAGATTGAGGGAATCCCCAACCGGATTATGAACAGTCACGGGTTCTTTAAGCTTTTTCAGTTTCAAATCCAGTATCTTAACCGCATTACTTGAAATAAAGCTTCGCGACGCGCCTATGTCAAATAGTACTTTAACTGGAATATCTTTGACAGTAAGCATGCCTTCTAAAACATCTGGCCTCACTTGACTGACTGAGGGTGCCGGAACCTATGCCACTTCATTTACCTACACTACTTCATATTTCTTTAATAGTCGGCAATCTTGCTTTACATGACCAGTCTGATGGCAAAGATTGCATTTTCAATTCTCTTGAAACTTGTTCTTGGATTTAAATTTATCTTTTATTCGTTTCTTTAGAGATCTGCAACTTATCGACAAATGTCCTTGCTTATCGCAGTTATTGCATATGGCAGTCGTTATTGGTTCTTTCTCAGATTTAACCTTTTTCCTATTGACCATAGGCTTCTTTCTGACCCCAAATGCCGTACTAGCCTTAGGATGCGTACTTGCCTCTGGGCAACCAGTTTCGAATTTCCTTTTGTTGCTAGAACTGACTTCCTCTTCATCACCCAAAAGACCCTGATTATCCAGATCTTTATACTAGTAAGCCATGTATTCCATTTCAGAAAAAGGAAGTTGCACATGTGGAGTTACCTAATTTTGGTACTTTCTTTGAAGCCCGTTAATAAATCTCAGATTCTTCTTCTTAGGATTTTCAATTAGCTCGGGTGCAAAACGAGAAAGTCTGTTGAATTTATCCTGATACTTCTGAATGGTCGTATCTCCTTGTATTAGATAGTAGCATTCATTATATAGCCAATCAGTTGATTCTGGAGGAATAAATCTTTCATTGAAAATTTCTTTAAATCTATCCCAGGTAATTAACCTTCTGTGTTATCCTTAATCATAGTTTCTCACCAGATTAAAGCTTCATCTTTGAGTGCCGAAGATGCCAGTAATCTTTTCTGATCACCTCTCATCTTTGAACTTTCAAAAAATTTCTCAGTAGAGCGCATCCATGTTTGTGTTTGAATAATGGATTCATTACCCGAGAGGGCTACTCTACCCAAATTTCGATACTTCTTTAATAGAGCTTCAATATCTGGTTCTGAACTACCTCTTCTACTTCTGCCACTCATTTTTTATGTCTGCAAATAGCAGACAAAGTGTCAGACCAACAGAAAAGGTATTTTAAAGCATAGAGACATATACTTGAATGTAAATGTGTCTAAAGGGGTGTATTTCATTTTGCTACACTCATTCTAGGATATTACTGATCCTATATGAAATGAGTTATTCGTCATAGAATACTACTGATTCTATTTCTGACGAGTTCGTTAATATGTTATATTCCAGAACTAAGCTTAACCAAAGCTCTGATACCACGTGTGACGACTCCAAACCCCGTTCCACGGTGGCAGGGTAATATTTGGAATATAACATATAAACAAATAACAACAGAACACAAATATATGAATACACCGGATAATTTACAACTGAATACACTGGATAAATAATAATCATCAGAGTTACACAGTATACAGGATCACACTTAGTACCAAATATAGTTTCAGCTTTGTATAAAATGTCTATAGCGGAATCAAACATAATATACATAACGGGAGCTGAACAACATAAAAGAAGTGATAGAATCCATATTCAGCTCCATAGCTATCCAGAGAGAGCCTGCTAAAACCTAAATACAAGGCTGCCCATGTAGAAAATAGGGCATCCGAGTTTGCAAGTGAAACAAATTACGAGTTAGTCATGGTATTGCTATAAGAAATCTACTTAACTTATTTTATAATAAGGCCAATCACATGACAACGCCGCTAACGTGGAACGGGTTTACTCCATTGGATTGCCAGTGCTTAAAACAAGTAAACCATTTAAACATTGCAATGGTTTTTACAAAAATAAAGCCATTATAAGACTCAAGTCCCATCACACAATGCAACGCAAGCCAGAGGATAGACTTTGCCCTTATAATGGCCAAAATATGCTTGATATGTATAAAACAAATCATTTCATATTATTACTAGTGTTTATGTGTTTCAAAAACAATTTCAGTCATAAGTATCAATCATAGACGACATGGGTACCATATATCATGTCGCCAGATATAGGTTTACAAACAAAACCGCATGATGTTGTATTTGTAAATTGGATTTTCGTCATGAAACAAGGCAAGGGATCGTCCTTACCTCTTTGAGACTCTCTAGCCTGAGCCTCAGGAACTGCTGCAACTGCATCTTGGATCGTCAGGGCCGGTCCACACGGAGTGGATTAAAATGCCTGAACACTACGTTTCCCTGCCCTATGGGGCGTAAACTGGTCATATTCCGACCAAACCATTGGCTCCACAGAGACTGAAATAATCGAGGTGCCTCGCTATCCATCATTCACATATGTAAAATGTCAGGGCTTGCAAAACGCTGACTCCACTCCTAGCTAGAAGGAAACGCATGTCCTCCCTGAAGTCCTCTCGCATTTCTGGTTCATACTGGGGTGTGAGACCTGCGAATCAACGCTATATACAAAGCTAGGCTATTTAAAGCCTACCGACCTAATCCTTCTTTTCGTATTAAAACGAGCATGGTCTCGATTTGAGATTTTTGTCCCTACGCTGAGAGACTTCGATCTCATCTTGGTTCTTTTATGTATATATACACCCTAACGTGAGCATCCATATTTGTAATAAACCGGAAATCCAAGCCAATTTAAAAATTTTATATTGGAAATTTTAATGGATTTGAATATTTAAAATGAATTATTTTAAATAATGACGATGAGAAATTCATTTTGAATAGAAATAGAATGTATATATTTATTTGAATCGTCATTAGAATTTAAATATTTTATTTTAATTATAAAAGGAACTGAAAATGGCGCGGTAGTTTGAAAATTCGATTTCAAAGTTCAAATGAATGTACATGATTCAAAATAAACCGGATTTTAGCAAATTCCAAAATATTTGAATCTATTTGAGAATATCTTTCCAACAAATCTGAAAAATTGAAATTTCATAGTGGGAATCAAAAGTTATGCCCAGTTGAAAATTCAGAATAGTCGCTATGGAATTCTGGCCCTTAAAAATAGCCATTTTACAAACGACCTCGGTTTTCGAAGAAACCACTTTTGTTGGATCTGAGATGTAGACTTATTGCTAGATTCCAAATTTCAGATTTTTTGGGATTAATATATGTGCGTGGCAAAGGAAAACGTGTTTGAACAGTTTTAGTCAATTTTGATCGACCATAAAATGGCCATTTTTCAAACGGTCTTAAAATTTTACGAAATTAGTTTTGTTAGGACCGTACCATTAATACGAAGCTAGAAATAATTTTTCTGGAATTTTCAAAGTCGGTATGTGGCCCCGGTAATTCAAAATGTATGTTAAAATCAGTATTGACTATAATACTGATTTATATTTTAATTTCAATGGAAATTGATCAAAATTGTCGAATTGGCTTGCGGGACATATCCCATTATGTTCGGAATAGGGCTAATTAGCTATGGACGACAATCGTTGGGTCCGATTCAGAGTTCGAACGAAAAATCAACTTTTAGGGAAAATAAATTAATTAAATAAATTATTTATATAAGGGCCAGCCCTTATTCTCCAAACCTAATTCACTTTTCAAAACGTCAAACCCGCCCCCGTTTACCCCTTTTCAGTCGTCGCCTCGCTACACCCCTTCCTCTTCGATTTTCGCCTCCGCCCCCTCGCCCTGACGGCCGCCGCCATCACAGGCAAACCCCTCTTGCTCGCCTTCGTTCCCCTATTCGCGAGCCCCCGTCCTTCGTAGAAAACCGCGACCCCAAAACCGAACCGAGACCGCCCCCCTTGCACCACCGCAACCCATCACCACCAGGCGCCGCGTAAGCCGAGGTCGCCCCCCTTGCCGCCATGAGCCGACAGCTCCGACCCCTCTGATGCGATTTCGGTCAACGTAGGTGGCGTCAGTTTAAACCCTAGCTTTTGACAGTTGTAAATGGGCGTGCGATTTTAGTCAAAAAGAGGGAGGTGGGTTTGGTTTTCTCTGAGCAAGGTCCTGGAGCACGTCGGTTGGAAGAAATGTGAGTTTTTAATTTAAATAAAAATCATTATTTAATTCATTTTTAATATAAAGTTGAATTGGATTTTATTTTCAGTTATATATAACAATGGAAAAGATTTTGTTTTTACAATGGAAAAGATTTGATTTTTATAAATATGGTTTTAGAATAAAGATGAGATTTTTTTCATCTTGAAAGCAAAGTAAAGATACGATTTTTATCATAGGAAAGATAAGATTTTTAATAGTGTAAAAATTAGATTTTTATTCACAAGAATGGTATATAAAAATATAAACTTTACTTTATATGTAGAAGAATAAAAATAAGGTTTTTATATTATAGAAAGAATAAAAATATGATTTTTACATTATAGAAAGAATAAAAATAGGATTTTTATATTAGTAGAGTATTAAATATGATTTTTTAATGTGTAGGAAATCATATTAAAAATGTGATTTTTTAATGTGTAGGAAATCATATTAAAAATGTGATTTTAATATGAACAGCGTGGAGGAGACTAAGTTGGAAGTACGGGAAAATCCAGACTGTTCTAAATTTTGGAAATGAAATGGAGGAGTGGAACCCTTGGTGACAACTTCTCACTTTTAATTTATTTTCTAGTTGAAATATATACCAAGATGCAGACGGTGCTTAATAGCCCCTGACACCCGTCGTCCACTGACCATGGATGGCTTGTTTGATTGATTGATGTGATGTGAAATTGATTTTGTGTAGTGGAATGAAAGAAAATATTTTATAGTTAAAAATATATTTTTTAACGTGTATATAAGATAAACATTTATAAACAAATCAAACGATTTGTTTATGTACACCCATTTGACTGATATTGATTGGGACGATAAATTTTACACATCGCCCAACTGCACAAATAAAAATCTGTGTTTGTTTATTTGAAACCCCATACGGGTATTGGGATGATATTTGACGTACACTAATCCCGATTGTTTAGTTGTATGTCAATCGATGGGTTGAGAGACTGTGTAAGCGTTAATTATTCATATTTAATGCTTATGCAGTTGTGTGGTGCACTCTGGATGATGGTTGATGATTTATCGTTGCTATTATATACATGTGTTGTAGGGAATCCATATAAATAACATTATATGGTAATTGATTGGGCCTCATTCCAATTTGGAAAATAAGGAATATTATGAAAGAAAACTCATGTGTTGAATAGAATAAAAATTCATGTGTTGAATAGAATAAAAATCCATGTGTTGAATAGAATGATTATCATGTGTTGAGTAAAAATATATATTCATGTGTTGAATAAAAATATATATTCAGGTGTTGAATAAAAATATATATTCACGTGTTGAATAAAAATATATATTCAGGTGTTGAATAAAAATATATATTCATGTGTTGAATAAAAATATATATTCATGTGTTGAGTAAAAATATATATTCATGTGTTGAATAAAAATATATATTCATGTGTTGAATAAAAATGAATATTCATGTGTTGAATATAAGAAAATATTCATTTGTTGAATAGAATAACAAAGTTATTGAAATATATAAAGCCGTGTTGGTTTGATATGCGCCATTTGACGTGAACGATATTTATATCGATTATATTCGTTTTTATAATGATTATAGAAAAGGAAGTGATTTCAATATATAACATTTTGAAAATATTATCATTTGTATGTCGATGATGTGGATTATTCAATTTTTATTTGAAATTGAATATGAAGTTGAAATCATTTCGAAAACGAATTTATAATGATTTATAAAATACATTTTAAAAGGAAATCGACGAAATATATATTATATATGTAATATAATGGCTCGAATAGAACGCGCCGCACCGCGGCAGTTCGTGAATTTCGACCATTGACTTCGAATGGATATTATAGGAGATCCGACCGTCAGATTTTCCTAAAACCGTGACAGTTCGGTTCGGATCGAAAAGAGCTTTCTAACGAATATTAGAGATTTGGAATCTAACGGTTGGATTTGGAATTATGATCAAATCAAATTTGTAAAAGTTGCTGTAAGTGCAGTTCGATGGCCGTTGATGGAATTCGATTGTACGAGCCTTGATAAAATTATTAAAAATATCAATAATTAGCGTAAAATCATAAGAAATTATTTGGAAAGAATTGGGATGAAAAACTCCATATTTGAAAAGATAAAAATAGATTTTTATCGAAATGAACTAATTTTGAACTAGAACTATAATCCATTTATTTTTGAAATAAATAAATGGGATTTGAAAGGGGTTTTAAAAGTAACCAAAATTTCCAATAATTGAATTGGAATGGATTTGAATCGAAATTGTCTTTGGAATATTTCGATGTTGGATTTTGTGATTATACAAATATTGTGATGGAAATTTGAAAGATATATTTATATCGTTATTTCCAATACGATATTTATTGGTCGTAGAATTTGATATTGAATATAAGCCGATATATTTTATATTCAGAGCCTTACATTTAGTATCAAATGTATTTATATCATTAACACTGTTCTTATACCCAGTTGAGAAAAAGGTTAAATATTTTTATTTGGATTTAATAAAGTATACCAATTAAATGGTATTTAATTGGAATTGAATTTGAATTGATTTTTGGGTTTATCGTGAACGGTGTTTTAAATAACACTTGCTCTTTAACCCGATAATTAATGGAATGTGATTTTGGGTTGTCGTGAACGATATCTTTAATAATACTGTTCTTAGACCCAACGGAGTTAAGAAAATCAAAAACTAACTGAAGATTAGTTATGTTGAATGGTTTCTTGGGTATTGATCTGATGTTGGTTTTGGACTTCGGGGTTATTACTTAGGGAATTGTTCACTTGCTAATTTACGGTTAAAGGCTGATGGAATAGAATGTGATTTTGGGTTTATCGTGAACCGTGTTTTAAATGACATTGGTTCTTTAACCTAGTTAAAGACAGGATATGATTTCCCAAGTTAAATAATCATTAATATTGATTTTTGGGAAGATTAAAACCAAGTGGAGTTTTAATGAATCTTTAATTATATTGAAATGATCGAGAATGGAGTATCACCAGTTTTTCTCCAAGCGATAGTTAAATCTTTAATTAGATTTGAACGTGAAATGGTAATTGAATTTACCGATAACACCGTGGTGTTAGATATGAAGTATGACCAGTTTTACTTCATTGGATGAATAGGTTGGGATTGGGAAATAAAATAAATGATTACTTCGGTGTGGTTCGTTAATCCTGACTAATTTGAATTGAGATTCAAAAGAAGATTAAAGAATAAATTTGAGGAATTTATCTTTGATAAAAATTAATGGGAACCTTTCCCAAAGTAAAGGAATATTTGAATAAAAGAATATTCTGAATTGGAATGGGGCGTATGTTGTGTTTGTGTAACACTTGTTTATTATATACGCGAGTTATTCAGAAAGACCGGGTTTATCCCATTCTGAATAACGGATTCGACGATGTGTCGAGGATGAAGACGGTGGTCGAAGACCGGAGGTCTTCACGTCGTTTGGGTGATTACTGATGATCTTGATTGGGTTGTACAACCAAGAGGAGGGAATCAGTTGGTGATCATCCAGACATACTTGGAGATCGATGGATATGCAAGGAATAAGGTTCCTCCGGTTTCGTTCGGACCCAGAACGAACTTGTATGGACTGTGTGTCTGACATTGGATTTTGCTCTGCGTTGATTGATCTCTATTAAATATACATCTGCCTGGTGAAGGGGAATTCATTCCCTTACTTCACCCTTCTCTGAGACGTATGGGATCAGAGGTTGTATATCGATAGACATCAGTCGCATGGTGTGAATTGCCTGTGTGGCATGCCTAATTGGCAATTGATCAAGGCTTCTGTTGGAAACCAAAGTCTTGTGGTTGATGATCAAAGCAGCGCCTGTGTGGCATAGCTTTGTATAACGCTGATTCGCGAGCCTCACACCCCGGTTGTGAACCAGAAACGGGAGAGGACCTCAGGGAGGGCATGCGTTACCTTCTAGCTAGGGTGGTGTCAGTGACCTACCAGCCCTGACATTAATATTATTTTCACCTGTGTGGTTGTTGCTGTTGCGAGGCGCCTCAGATATATCGGTGACTATGTGGAGCCGATGGAGTCATTTGGCTCATTTACGCCCCAAAGGGCGGGGAAACACAGTGTTTAGGCACTATAATCCACACCGGTGGACCGGCCCTGACGATCCATGGGCATGTACAGTTGTTCCTGAGGCTCGGGCTAGAGAGTCTCGAATTTGGTAGAGGACGATCCCTTGCCTCGGTTCACAGATGGAAATCAAATTTTCAAATATGTGACTTTGCGGTTTTGATTGTAGAGCCTAGTATTGGCGACATGATATATGGTACCCATGTCGTCTAGGATTGATACATTTATATTTGAAGTTGTTTTATACACTATGCACCTATAATAGTATCAAATTATTTGTTTTAAACGTACCAAGCATGTTTGGCTATTATAAGAGAAAACCCTATCCTCCGGCTTGTGTTGCATTGTGTGATGGGACCTGGGTCTTATAATAGCTTCATTTTTCCAAAAAGCATTGAGCTATTTTGTTATATCCACTGGTATTCTTAGGAGGAAACCCGTTCCGTGTTATATGGCATGGTCCCTTGATATATCTGATTTAAAGTAAAGTTTTAAATAACTGTTTTGGTTCTCACACCAGTCACATGACTGACATGGAATTTATTGTTTTAACCTAAACTCTGGGTGCCCTTATTTTGACACGGGCAGCTAGTAGTTTTGTTTTTGCAGATTTATATTCACAGTATCCTGATTTACAGCGGGAATGATATCTGAAAAGCTCTGTATCTGTATATCTCTTTCAGTTGTGTATTGTATTATTTTCCGTTGCTATGTAATGTATTTTAATCTCTGATGTTTATGATGTATAATATTCATACTTTGTGTATTCTTGTATTTTGATGGAATTGTTGTAATTAATAATGAAATGTTCTTTTGTTTGTGTTCTGATGTGGCTTGTCCTCAGTATAATCCATGATTTCCCATAAGGGGGATTTCGGGTCGTTATATCTTGGTATCAGAGCTTTGGTTTACAAAGCTCGAGAACAAGACATGTAACACCCCGTATTTTTAATGTAATTAAAAATGTATATATATCCATAGATAGGATTAATATGGTGATGTATAATGAAAATTAATTAATATATGAAAAAAAAATTGGTTGCATGCGATGTAAATATGTTGCATGCACAGATTTGCAAACATAATGCATTAACATTAAAAGAAAAAGATTCATGCATTGGTTTAATTTAAGTATTGTAACTAACATGAAAAAGAGAAGTAAGGAAAGAACAATAATTATCATTGTTCTAAGACTTATTAACAAAAGACTTTGTAGCTCAGTTGGTTAAGACATTGGATATGTAACATGGAGGTCTGGGGTTCGAACCCCGGTGGCAACATAATTTTTATCTCTTTTTTAAAGAGGGCCAACTGAACATGCAAATATATGTACATATACAAATTCAAAATTTGAAAGGATAAGAACGTACATATAAGGAAATAAAGAAAATATATGTATATACATGAGAATATATATATGTATATATATATATACGAAAGATAAAATTTAAGATAAGGCTATAGTAAATGAAATATGGCAAGAATTGAATGACGGTGCAACATCGTTTGAATTTTGAAAATAAAATGAAAGTTGTGCGTGTGTATATATATATATATATATACGCGTAAAATGGTCGTTAAAGGAATTATATACATATAAGAATATTTCATGTGAATAAAACAGTTAAAATAAATTCCAGGATTTCAAAAGTTCGAAATTCAAATTTCTGCGCCAAAACAACTTGTGGGACCCAATGCTAACTTAGCACTGCATGTACGATAAGATTTGGCTAGATTCATCTGCGAACCTGGACTATTTTGTTAACTAGGTTCAATGCTGACTCAGTGCTGCATGTACGATAAGGTCTTGAGCAACTATATAAACAGCCCTGGTCTTCTTCTCTATTCACAATTCTTCTCTACCCTTATACTGCAAAGATTCTTAGTAAATATGGCTTCTTCTCCTCCTCTAAAATATATAAAAAAATGAATAATATATATAAAAATAAAACAAGACGAGGAGATGCTGCTCAAAAGACTTTCAAGAAGAAGAGATTCAAGCTAGGGTTCAAAAGGAGGTTCAAACGACTTCAACGAATGATTTTCTACGAATCATAGCAACGCCATCTTTCTTTTCTAATCTAAATCTCTGTAAGTCGGTTATTTCTAGATTTGAAGGTTTCTCTTTTCGTGACATGAAATTAAAGGAATAAAAAAGTATGCCAATTCTTTCTATTGAATCAGTGCCTATTTCTTTGGACCAAATTAAGAACTGTTATGATTTCGAGGAAAAATAAGACTGTAACTATGAAACTATGGACCTTAGAACCATATGCCTCTTTGACTATGAACATTGCCTAAGACTATGAACATTGCCTAAGACTATGAACATTGTCTATGACTATGGACATTGCCTATGACTGTGACTGTGACCATGAGAATTATTTCCATGACTATAGCCTATACCTTTGACTAGGAAGCAAAACTATTGTCTATGACATAAATGGGACAACTGTGATTAAGCACCTATGGTTCATGACTAGGAAAGTGTTTAAAATTTTGTGATTGTGAACCCGATTATCTATCTTGTTTATTCTTTGGTTTTAGACCTTGGGAATTTACCTATTAAGTTATGTACCCATGTTCTTGAACCTACGCCTTTATTCTGTCTATCCTTGGTTTTAGACCTTGGGAATTTACCTATTAAGTTAGGTCTACCCATGTTCTTGAACCGACGTCGTTATTCAACCCTTTTTATGCCAGTTAGTATGTCTATCTTTTGCATGGCATCTTTGGTTCATTCCCTATTTTCTACGAGCCTAGCTTTATTTATAATCTAGACTGATTCACGATGCGGTTTGGGCAAAATATGAAATTTACTAGAAACATAGTTATAAACTAGGAAATTGGCATAAATTGGGAACATGTATTATGGCATGTTCATAGAAATGCAAATTGGATAAATTTGACATGAATTATAAGATGTGTAATTTGAATCTAGTATTGACATGTAAATCTAGCATTTACATGAATAGTGAACTAGAGTAATAAGTCTAGTTTGATGTAAATTAGAATGTTGAATTAGAATTAGATTAGCTAATTTGGCACGATAAGTATATTGGCATAAATGTGAAATTGGCCATAATTGAGAATAACTGTCAGGATTAGAAAAATCATGGTTAGTGACACTTAATTTGGTAAAATCCACATACCAAAAAGCATAAATATGATTTAGAAGGGGAAATGGGCCATAAGAATAAATGTTGACAATTTACATTAAAAGAGTAATTGGGAAATAAGTTAATTAGGATTAATTTACTTATAGAATTTGTCCTAAAATAGGAAATGTAAATTTAGACAAAATTAAAGGTTTATTAACGGCATCTCTTTTAATGACACACCAAAAAGTTCTAGGGTGACAGAGAGGATAGTGTCTAGGCTTGAGATTGGAAAATACAAGTTTCCTGCTCTCCCTGGCTATCTCTAACTGATCCGACCACGGGATGGTTACTTTCAAAACTTGATTTGAAAATAAGTTGAAACCCTTTGAACTTAGAAAACACGAATATGCCTAACCCGAGGTTAGACTGAGTTGCGATGTAAACCTGCCCGAAACCAACCGGCACATCAAATATTCGCAACAATACCTGTCTAATGTGAGTGGTAGTGGCTTTAATTTATTTAGTTAAAGCTAGAACAAGAATAGTAGGGTTAAGTTAACTAAGACACTTAACCAGTTTAACATGATAACTAGACTGATGGGTGTGGTCAGGTTCAGACTGACACGTAACCATTAATAATAACATGATAGTTAAAACAGACGGGCCAGGTTAAGTTAAAAAGGAATACTTAACCAACACAGAGTAAATGGGTAGGGTTAAGAAATAAATACTTAACCAATATAACATGGTTTGCGGTAGGGTTAAGTCAACATGAGTTACTGACAACACTTAACCAGTTTAACAGGGTAAATGAAGAGGGTTAAGTTGGCTTGAATTGACTAATGACACTTAACCAATCCAAATTGACGGGAAATGGAACTAAGTAGAAAACCATAGTTAAGAAAGCAACGATTCTAGAAACTAAGTGGTAAATATTAGTTAGTAAAACTAAGTAGTAATTCTTAGTATAACACGGGAAGGAGTGAATGTTCGTCTAAATAGAAAGAAGGCTCCAACGAATTGGGTTACGAAGCCCGAGGCTTCGAGGGGACATGAGGGTACTCTTGGTATCCCTCTGTGAGGCTGCAGATGATCCGCCTGGGCCCACGGAGGTTAAGGTCTGCGTAGAAGAACCAGGGGTATGCCTTGGTTGCAATACATGGCAACCTAAAGACTAGGATGGACCGGCGTGATTCGGCGAGCAAACGGTAGCCCTGTGATAGCGACTCGTCGTCTACCATCCATATTCAGTCAATCGAGATACGTGAAGCGGAAAGGCGGAGAACTCCAAAAGACCATATACTTGCTATCTAGTTATGGGTGAGGATGGCCATAGGATAGTGGGGCACCGGGGGCCGGCGTTTAGTTCTCATTTAACAAGGTGTGCCTTTCATTAGTTGAGGGAGGAGTCAAGTGGGACCATAGCCACTGAAATAAAAACAGACCTTAGCATCTGCATCGGCAGATATCTGAAAGCTCCCGACCGAGTTCTGTATTCCTTGATTTGCCCTGACACAGGACTCGAACCGTACATTACAGGACATGTGCATCTAGACAAGCGATAATGATTCACGATACATGCGTGGGAAAGTATAGGAACATATACCACTCAAGGTAGTGTGTCCTAGACTTGGGGCATCGTTCGACAGGTAGCATAATTCCTAGTTGAACTAGGTGGCATAAATCCTGAATCCGAGAAGCATTCAACAGACAGCATAAACTCTAGTTAAATCTAGAAAGCACTTGATAGAAAACCCTAGATTAGATCTAGGTAATAAATAATAAATGTATGCCTGAAGGCAATGGAAATTTCAGGGGTTGGGATCACGTTATTGATACTAGTTGGAACACTAGTTAGGTGGTGCAGAGATAATAGAAATCCGTATAACTAGGAAATGGCGAAGCGGCGAAAGTATTAGAGAACATCCAGTTTATCTTATCTTAGCATATCTTGTGTTGATCTCGTCTAATCTTGTTGACCCTATCATCATGGTGTTATCTTGTATTCAGTTAATTCATGTCGTTTTGTTTTCCATGTTCACATGCTAGAAGTTACTGAACTTACTCAGGCTTTATTTCTGACTCTGTGTTTCTTTCGTCTTCTTTTCTTCCGTTTCGCCCCCTCCCCCCCCCCCCAAGGTAGTAAAGGAGGGAATAGTTTAGCTCAGGTTAAGCTGGACTGTCACCCTTTCCATCTTGAAGATTTGTTGAAGTTTGCTTGGATTCTCTTTTCAGATGCTATGGTCGGCTCCTGTAAAAATCGGGGAATATAAATGTTGTTTTTATGCTTCTTTATTTTGTAAGACAGATGATACTCTGATATTGTAAAGAAACCATTGTACAGACTATTTTATCAATAAAGCAAAGTTTTATTTTCCGTTGTTTAATTTCTGTCTGTCTTGTAATTTATCCGCATCTTTTACCCTAAATGCTCCACAGAACTTAGTGCATTCCCTTTGTGAGTGACACTAATGGACGTGGGGTGTTACACGTGGTATCAGAGCTGAAGGTTACCAGATCAGATAAAGGATTTGAAAATTTATTTTCAAACGGTTTTAAAAGAAGCATTTTCAAAAGAAGAGATTTGTTTTAAAGGCATATTCCCCAAAGCCATACGCACTTTCTTCTCTTCCTCTGTTTAAATTCTTGTCTCCTTCTTTCTTGAGTCTCTGGGGCTCCTGTCTTTCTGGGAGGTAACCTCATCGAAGGGCAAAGTAGTGACTGGCTTCCATCTATAGCCGTAGTTTTTTCATCTACGGGCAGTTTTCTTTCAAAGCTTATAAGGTTTTCCGGACGATGGAGGCAGTTTTCGAGAGATTTGTCAACATGACTACACATAGAAGGGGATGAGGAGTTTGGCTAAGGAGCATAACCCTAGGATGAGGAATTCATGGATGTTGACTTAGCACACGAAGGAGGAAGAAATTATAAAACCTAAGACAAGAGGAAGTATCTTTACTAGGGTATGATAGGGCATATACTTAAGGACAAGGGCAAGAACGAGGACGAGATTTCCAAAAGGACAAGTACATGCTTTCGCCACCAAGCGTACCTAGGAGAAAGGTACTCCGGTTGGAAGAGTCTAGTTTTCAGTTCGTGCTATTTCCTTAGGTTCTAGCGCTTCTCATTTGTTCATATCCACTTCCATAGTTGGGTCTCTGCACCATAGTACTTGTATAGTAGAAAGATCCCACTAGAGTCTCAAATCCAATTGGTGGTCCGACCAGTTTATTTTTTTGTTAGTAGGGATTTGAGAATAGCTATCGAGTTTGCTTATATCATCTCACGTAGATCGTCTAAATTCAGGGGAGATATTCCTTGGGTGCTTGTCTGATATTGGTTTAGGCCTTTGGGGCTTGTACTTGAGGAATGTCGAGTTCGGTTTGGATGGTTTGCGGGAGAGATGAATAGTTGTGGTAGGCACTCCAAAGAGCACGTAGTGACCTTTCGACTCTTATAGTTGTGGCATGATGGATAAGAGGGAAACCTCTAATCATCTTAGTACGTATACTTGGTACCGTGATTGACATCTGTTTATTTTGGAATTGGAGGTCGGAAACTTCACAATCGTGAAGTTAAATTAGTTAAGATACAGTGGAGTAAAGCTCAAGAAGGCAAGATACTAGCGTCGTACCCTTTTTATTAAGGGTGTATCCTTGATTTCTTTGTTTAGGAGCTTTGCGCATAATTGTTTCTCTCTTTCCAAAGTATATCACCTAGGTCGTATCTTCGATCCTTAGGTAGAATCCAATGGATGTAAACATGTATTTGAAACATGTTATGGTTGATGGTTGCAAGTGGTTGCTAATGGTGGCTTGTGAATGCATATGCATACGTATTAGACACTAGATCAGTTCGGACGTTTTCATATTGCATTTACAGATATGTATTTAAGTTGAGCCTGATATGTTATCATATGGATGTTGCATATGGATGAATGGCCTTGTACGCATGTAGTATTTACGTAACTAGGGATGCTTGCATACATGATTGGACGCATGGCACTGACATGATTCGCATTAAGGAGGTCGACTAAATCAGTAGACCGCCTGATTTTACAGTAGATAAAGAAATATACACACACTATGCATATGAACATGAAAGCATTAGAAATCTTTTAAGGACAATGGATGCCTGTGACTGGATGGTTGAGTAGATGGGTGATTGGATGGTAGGACACATTCTTCCTAACTAGAAGATTTCGGGGACGAAATCTTTTTAAGTGGGGGAGAATGTAACACCCCGTATTTTTAATGTAATTAAAAATGTATATATATCCACAGATAGGATTAATATGGTGATGTATAATGAAAATTAATTAATATATGAAAAAAAAGATTGGTTGCATGCGATGTAAATATGTTGCATGCACTGATTTGCAAACATAATGCATTAACATTAAAAGAAAAAGATTCATGCATTGGTTTAATTTAAGTATTGTAACTAACATGAAAAAGAGAAGTAAGGAAAGAACAATAATTATCATTGTTCTAAGACTTATTAACAAAAGACTTTGTAGCTCAGTTGGTTAAGACATTGGATTTGTAACATGGAGGTCGGGGATTCGAACCCCGACGATAGCATAATTTTTATCTCTGTTTTAAAGAGAGCCAACTGAACATGCAAATATATGTACATATACAAATTCAAATTTTGAAAGGATAAGGACGTATGTATAAGGAAATAAAGAAAATATATGTATATACATGAGAATATATATATATATGCAGAAATATATGTATACGAAAGATAAAATTTAAGATAAGGCTATAGTAAATGAAATATGGAAAGAATTAAATAACGGTGCAACATCGTTTGAATTTTGAAAATAAAATGAAAGTTGTGCGTATATATATATACGCGTAAAATGGTCGTTAAAGGAATTATATACATATAAGAATATTTCATGTGAATAAAACAGTTAAATAAATTCCAGGATTTCAAAAGATCGGAATTCAAATTTCTGTGCCAAAACAGCTTGTGGGACCCAATGCTGACTTAGCACTGCATGTACGATAAGATTTGGCTAGATTCATCTGCGAACCTGGACTATTTTCTTAACTAGGTTCAATGCTGACTCAACGCTGCATGTACGATAAGGTCTTGAGCAACTATATAAACAGCCCTGGTCTTCTTCTCTATTCACAATTCTTCTCTACCCTTATGCTGCAAAGATTCTTAGTAAATATGGCTTCTTCTACTCCTCTAAAATATATAAATAAATAAATAATATATATAAAATAAAACAAGACGAGGAGATGCTGCTCAAAAGACTTTCAAGAAGAAGAGATTCAAGCTAGGATTCAAAAGGAGGTTCAAACGACTTCAACGAATGATTTTCTACGAATAATAGCAACGCCATCTTTCTTTTCTAATCTAAATCTCTGTAAGTCAGTTATTTCTAGATTTGAACGTTTCTCTTTTCGACATGAAATTAAAGGAATAAAAGAGTATGCCAATTCTTTCTATTGAATCAGTGCCTATTTCTTTGGACCAAATTAAGAACTATTATGATTTCGAGGAAAAATAAGACTGTAACTATGAAACTGTGGACCTTAGAACCATATGCCTCTTTGACTATGAACATTGCCTAAAACTATGAACATTGCCTAAGACTATGAACGTTGCCTATGACTATGGACATTGCCTATGACTATGGACATTGCCTATGACTGTGACTGTGACCATGAGAATTATTACCATGACTATAGCCTATACCTTTGATTAGGAAGCAAAACTATTGTCTATGACATAAATGGGACAACTTTGATTAAGCACCTATGGTTCATGACTAGGAAAGTGTTTAAAATTTTGTGACCGTGAACCCGATTATCTATCTTGTCTGTTCTTTGGTTTTAGACCTTGGGAATTTACCTATTAAGTTATGTACCCATGTTCTTGAACCTACGCCTTTATTCTGTCTATCCTTGGTTTTAGTCCTTGGGAATTTACCTATTAAGTTAGGTCTACCCATGTTCTTGAACCGACGTCGTTATTCAACCCTTTTTATGCCAGTTAGTATGTCTATCTTTTACATAGCATCTTTGGTTCATTCCCTATTTTCTACGAGCCTAGCTTTATTTATAATCTAGACTAAATCACGATTATACGAACGGTGGGAATGCGGTTTGGGCAAAATATGAAACTCACTAGAAACATAGTTATAAACTAGGAAATTGGCATAAATTGGGAACATGTATTATGGCATGTTCATAGAAATGCAAATTGGATAAATTTGACATGAATTATAAGATGTGTAATTTGAATCTAGTATTGACATGTAAATCTAGCATTTACATGAATAGTGAACTAGAGTAATAAGTCTAGTTTGACGTAAATTAGAATGTTGAATCGGAATTAGATTAGCTAATTTGGCACGATAAGTATATTGGCATAAATGTGAAGTTGGCCATAATTGAGAATAACTGTCAGGATTAGAAAAATCATGGTTAGTGACACTTAATTTGGTAAAATCCACATACCAAAAAGCATAAATATGATTTAGAAGGGGAAATGGGCCATAAGAATAAATGTTGACAATTTACGTTAAAAGAGTAATTGGAAAATAAGTAAATTAGGATTAATTTACTTATAGAATTTGTCCTAAAAGAGGAAATGTAAATTTAGACAAAATTAAAGGTTAATTAACGGCATCTCTTTTAATGACACACCAAAAAGTTCTAGGGCGACAGATAGGATAGTGTCTAGGCTTGAGTTTGGAAAATACAAGTTTCCTGCTCTCCCTGGCTATCTCTAACTGATCCGATGAACGGGATGGTTACTTTCAAAACTTGATTTGAAAATAAGTTGAAACCCTTTGAACTTAGAAAACACGAATATGCCTAACCCGAGGTTAGACTGAGTTGCGATGTAAACCTGCCCGAAACCAACCGGCACATCCAGTATTCGCAACAATACCTATCTAATGTGAGTGGATTTAATTTATTTAGTTAAAGCTAGAACAAGAATAGTAGGGTTAAGTTAACTAATACACTTAACTAGTTCAACATGATAACTAGACTGATGGGTGGGGTTAGGTTCAGACTGACACTTAACCATTAATAATAACATGATAGTTAAAACAGACGGGCCAGGTTAAGTTAAAAAGGAATACTTAACCAACACAGAGTAAATGGGTAGGGTTAAGAAATAAATACTTAACCAATATAACTTGGTTTGTGGTAGGGTTAAGTCAACATGAGTTACTGAAAACCCTTAACCGGTTTAACAGGGTAAATGAAGAGGGTTAAGTTGGCTTGAATTGACTAATGACGCTTAACCAATCCAAATTGACGGGAAAGGGAACTAAGTAGAAAACCTTAGTTAAGAAAGCAACGATTCTGGAAACTAAGTGGTAAATCTTGGTTAGTATAACTAAGTAGTAATTCTTAGTATAACACGGGAAGGAGTGAATGTCCGTCTAAATAGAAAGAAGGCTCCAACGAATTTGGTTACGAAGCCCGAGCCTTCGAGGGGACGTAAGGGTACTCTTGGTATCCTCTGTGAGGCTGCAGATGATCTGCCTGGGCCCACGGAGGTTAAGGTCTGCGTAGAAGAACCAGGGGTATGCCTTGGTTGCAATACATGGCAACCTAAAGACTAGGATGGACCGGCGTGATTCAGCGAGCAAACGGTAGCCCTGTGATAGCGACTCGTCGTCTACCATCCATCTTCAGTCAATCGAGATATGTGAAGCGGAAAGGCGGAGAACTCCAAAAGACCATATACTTGCTATCTAGTTATGGGTGAGGATGGCCATAGAATAGTGGGGCACCGGGGGCCGGCGTATAGTTCTCATTTTACAAGGTGTGCCTTTCATTAGTTGAGGGAGGGGTCAAGTGGGACCAAAGCCACTGAAATAAAAACAGACCTTAGCATCTGCATCGGCAGATATCTGAAAGCTCGCGACCGAGTTTTATATTCCTTGATTTGCCCTGACACAGGACTCGGACCGCACATTACAGGACATGTGCATCTAGACAAGCGATAACGATTCACGATACATGCGTGGGAAAGTATAGGAACATATACCACTCAAGGTAGTGTGTCCTAGACTTGGGGCATCGTTCGACAGGTAGCATAATTCCTAGTCAAACTAGGTGGCATAAATCCTTAATCCGAGAAGGATTCAGCAGACAGCATAAACTCTAGTTAAATCTAGAAAGCACTTGATAGAAAACCCTAGATTAGATCTAGGTAATAAATAATAAATGTATGCCTGAAGGTAATGGAAATTTCAGGGGTTGGGATCGCGTTATTGATACTAGTTGGAACACTAGTTAGGTGGTGCAGAGATAATAGAAATCCATATAACAAGGAAATGGCGAATCGGCGAAAGTATTAGCGAACATCCAGTTTATCTTATCTTAGCATATCTTGTGTTGATCTCGTCTAATCTTGCTGACCCTATCATCATGGTGTTATCTTGTATTCAGTTAATTCATGTCGTTTTGTTTTCCATGTTCACATGCTAGAAGTTACTGAACTTACTCAGGCTTTATGTCTGACTCTGTGTTTCTTTCGTCTTCTTTTCTTCCGTCCCCCCCCCCCCCCTGCCCAGGTAGTAAAGGAGGGAATAGTTTAGCTCAGGTTAAGTTGGACTGTCACCCTTTCCAGCTTGAAGATTTGTCGAAGTTTGCTTGGATTCTCTTTTCAGATGCTATGGCTGGCTCTTGTAAAAATCAGGGAATATAAATGTTGTTTTTATGCTTCTTTATTTTGTAAGACAGATGATACTCTGATATTGTAAAGAAACCATTGTACATACTATTTTATCAATAAAGCAAAGTTTTATTTTCCACTGTTTAATTTCTGTCTGTCTTGTAATTTATCTACATCTTTTACCCTAAATGCTCAAGACACGTTAGAACCATACGAAAGAATTCATCAGAGATTGGATTAGTAATATCCCATGAGAATGACTCGTTAGAGATAGGATCAGTAGTATCCTAGAATGAGTGTGAAGGTAGTGTTTTTGAAATTAAAGAGAAAACAATTTTTTTTTGAAAATAAAATTCAATTATACATATTTGATTATTTATTTTATATTGAGTTTGGACAATCAAGTATATAAAGATCTTGCATATACGTTTGATCCACGTATATTCGAAGTTCTAATATACTGGATAGATATAGAATCACACTCTAGTCGCCTGGGGATGGTACTGGTAATTGTGATCACATTACCAGTATTTATGCTCGAGTTTCGAAGGCGTGATGTTTATATGATTCCAATTGACTGGTGTGAGAATCAAAATTAGATAGGGTCTATTGTTGTGATTTGGCATCAAAAATCTGATTTTTGGACTATGTATCAAAGTTATGAATTTGAAAATATAATCAACTAATTGATTGCTGGTTGTATTGTTTGATTATCGCTTTGATTAATTGGAATTTTAACCATTTAGCCAAATTGTATCAAATAGTGAGTGGTATTGAAAATTAGTCGCATTTGCAAACATATACATGTACTTACATTTAACAGATCATAGCAAGGAGGCTAGAGAAGAGGAATAAAATTGTTTGCCCGACAAATAGGTACATATTTATTGTATTTCATGGGTTTTTGATGATTTTATGAGCCGATTGGCTAGCCACTTCGAGGTTTCTTTTCTTTTTGGATTGGTGAGGGCCATGGGAGGCTATTTGAAATATCCTGAAGCTCCCGGTGTAGGGGAGGTTATGGAGAAATTTTTCGAAAATTTAGGGTGTTAACCAAATTTTTGAAAAATTTGAAAAGTTCTTAGAAACTAAAAAGTTGAAGAACTTAAGTCGTAATGAAAATAGCGAAAGTTGAGTTGATTAGTTAAACAACTTTCAGCTTCGTTCCTTTTCGGGGATGAAAAGTTTTAAGTGGGGGAGATTCTAATAACCCGGAAATTCGAGCCAATTTAAAAATTTTATTTTTTCAATTTCAATGGATTTTTAATATTCAAAATGAATTATTTTAAATAATGATGACGAGAAATTCATTTTGAATAGAAATAGAATGTATATATTTATTTGAATCGTCGTTAGAATATAAATGTTTTGTTTTAATTATAAAAGGAATTGAAAATGGCGTGGTAGTTTGAAAATTCGGTTTCAAAGTTCAAATGATTGTACATGATTCAAAATAAACCGAATTTTAGAAAAAACAAAATATTTGAATCTATTTGAGAATATCTTTCCAACGAATCAGAAAAATTGAAGTTTCATAGCAGGAATCAAAAGTTATGCCCAGTTGAAAATTCAGAATAGTCGTTATGGAATTCTGGCCCTTAAAAATAGCTATTTTGCAAACGCGAGCCCCTCTCCTTCGTAGAAAACCGCGACCCCAAAACTGAACATGGACCACCCCTTGCACCACCGCAACCCATCACCACCAGGCGCCGCATCAGCCGAGGTCGCCCCCCTTTGCCGCCATGAGCCGCCGGCTCCGACCCCTCTGATGTGATTTCGGTCAACGTCGGCGACGTCAGTTTTAAACCCTAGCTTTTGACAGTTGGAAATGGGCGTGCGATTTTGGTTAAAAAGAGGGAGGTGGGTTTGGTTTTCTCTGAGAAAGGTCCTGGAGCACGTCGGTTGGAAGAAATGTGAGTTTTTAATTTAAATAAAAATCATTGTTTAATTCAGTTTTAATATAAACTTGAATTGGATTTTATTTTCAGTTATATATAACAATGGAAAAGATTTAGTTTTTACAATGGAAAAGATTTGATTTTTATAAATATGGATTTAGAATAAAGATGAGATTTTTATCATCTTGAAAGCAAAGTAAAGATACGATTTTTATCATAGGAAAGATATGATTTTTAATAGTGTAAAAATTAGATTTTTATTCACAAGAATGGTATGTAAAAATATAAACTTTACTTTATATGTAGAAGAATAAAAATATGATTTTTTATATTATAGAAAGAATAAAAATATGATTTTTATATTATAGAAAGAATACAAATATGAATTTTACATTATAGAAAGAATAAAAATAGGATTTTTATATAAGAAGAGTATTAAATATGATTTTTTAATGTATAGCAAATTATATTAAAAATGTGATTTTAATATGAACAGCGTGGAGAAGACTACGTTGGAAGTACGGGCAAATCCAGACTGTTCTGAATTTCAGAAATGAAATGGAGGAGTGGAACCCTCGGTGAGAACTTCTCACTTTTAATTTATTTTCTAGTTGAAATATATACTAGGATGCAGACGGTGCTTAGTAGCACTTGACACCCATCATCCACAGACCATGGATGGCTTGTTTGTTTGATTGATGTGTTGTAAAATCGATTTTGTGTAGTGGAATGAAAGAAAATATTTTATAGTTAAAAATATAATTTTTAACGTGTATATAAGATAAATATTTATAAACAAATTGAATGATTTGTTTATGTACACCCATTTGACTGATGTTGATTGGGACGATAAATTTTACACATCGCCGAACTGCACAAATAAAAATCTGTGTTTGTTGATTTGAAACCTCACGCGGGTACTGGGATGATATTTGATGTACACTAATCCCGATTGTTTAGTTGTGTGCCAATTGATGGGTTGACAGACTGTGTAAGAGTTACTTATTTATATTTAATACTTATGCAGTTGTGTGGTGCACTCTGGATGATGGTTGATGATTTACCATGGCTATTATATACATGTGTTGTGGGGAATCCATATAAATAACATTATATGGTAATTGATTGGGCCTCATTTCAATTTGGAAAATAAGGAATATTATAAAAGAAAATTCATGTGTTGAATAGAATAAAAATTCATGTGTTGAATAGAATAAAAATCCATGTTTTGAATAGAATTAATATTCATGTGTTGAATAAAAATATATATTCATGTGTTGAATAAAAATATATATTCAGGTGTTAAATAAAAATATATATTCATGTGTTGAATAAAAATATATATTCAGGTGTTGAATAAAAATATATATTCATGTGTTGAATAAAAATATATATTCATGTGTTGAATAAAAATATATATTCATATGTTGAATAAAAATATATATTCATGTGTTGAATAAAAATGAATATTCATGTGTTGAATATTTGAAAATATTCATTTGTTGAATAGAATAACGAAGTTATTGAAATATATAAAGCCGTGTTGGTTTGATATGCGCCATTTGACGCGAATGATATTTATATCGATTATATTCGTTTTTATAATGATTATGGAAAAGGAAGTGATTTCAAAATATAACGTTTTGAAAAAATTATCATTTGTATATCGATGATGTGGGATATTCAATTTTTATTTGAAATTGAATATAAAGGTTAAATCGTTTCGAAAACGAATTTAAAACGATTTATAAAATACGTTTAAAAGGAAATCGACAAAATATATATTATATATATATAATATAATGGTCTGAATAGAACGCGCCGCGCCGCGACGGTTCGCAAATTTCGACCATTGACTTCGAATGGATATTACGGGAGATCCGACCGTCGAATTCTCCTAAAACCAGAACCGTTGGGTTCGGATCGAAAAGTGCTTTCTAACGAATATTATAGATTTGAAATCTAATGGTTAGATTTGGAATTATGACCAAATCAAATTTGGAAAAGGTCGCTGTAAGTGCAGTTCGATGGCCGTTGATGGAATTCGACTGTACGGGCCTTGATAAAATTATTTAAAATATCAGTAATTAGTGTAAAATCATAAGAAATGATTTGGAAAGAATTGGGATGAAAACTCCAAATATGAAAAGATAAAAATAGATTTTTATCGAAATGAACTACTTTTGAACTAGAACTATAATCTATTTATTTTTGAAATAAATAAATAGGATTTGAAAGGGGTTTTAAAAGTAACCAGAATTTCCAATAATTGAATTGGAATGGATTTGAATCGAAATTGTCATTGGATTACTTCGATGTTGGATTTCGTGATTATAGAGATATTGTGATGGAAATTTGAAAGATATATTTATATCGTTATTTCCAATACGATATCTGTTGGTCGTAGAATTTGATATTGAATATAAGCCGATATATTTTCTATTCAGAGCCTTGTATTTAATATCAAATGTATTTATATCATTAACACTGTTCTTAAACCCAGTTGAGAAAAAGGTTAAATATTTTTATTTGGATTTAATGCAGTATACCAATTAAATGGTATTTAATTGGAATTGAATTTGAATTGATTTTTGGGTTTATCGTGAACGGTGTTTTAAATAACACTTGTTCTTTAACCCAATAATTAATGGAATGTAATTTTGGGTTGTCGTGAACGGTATCTTCAATAATATTGTTCTTAAACCCAACAATGTTAAGAAAATCAAAAACTAACTGAAGATTAGTTAAGTTGAATGGTTTCTTGGGTATTGATCTGATCTTGGTTTCGGCCTTCGGGGTTATTACTTAGGGAATTGTTCACTTGCTAATTTACGGTTAAAGGCTGATGGAATAGAATGTGATTTTGGGTTTATCATGAACCGTGTTTTAAATGACATTGGTTCTTTAACCTAGTCAAAGATAGGATATGATTTCCCAAGTTAAATAATCATTAATATTGATTTTTGGGAAGATTAAAATCAAGTGGAGTTTCAATAAATATTTAATTAGATTGAAATGATCGAGAATGGAGTATCACCAGTTTTTCTCCATGCGATAGTTAAATCTTTAACTAGATTTGAACGTGAAATGGTAATTGAATTTACCGATAACACTGTGGGGTTAGATATGAAGTATGACCAGTTTTACTTCATGGGATGAATAGGATGGGATTGGGAAATAAAATAAATGATTACTTCGGTGTGGTTCATTAATCCCGACTAATTTGAATTGAGATTCAAAGGAAGATTAAAGGATAAATTTGAGGAATTTATCTTTGATAAAATTAATGGGAACCTTTCCCAAAGTAAAAGAATATTTGAATAAAAGAATATTCTGAATTGGAATGGGGCGTATGTTGTGTTTGTGTAATAATTGTTTATTATATACGCGAGTTATTCAGAAAGACCAGGTTTATCCTATTCTGAATTCGGGCGTATAGGGCGTATGTTGCGGTTGTTCCTGAGGCTCCGGCTAGAGAGTCTCGAATTCGGTAGAGGACGATCCCTTGCCTCCGTTCATAGATGGAAATCACATTTCCAAATACGTGACTTTGCGGTTTTGATTGTAGAGCCTAGTATTGGCGAAATGATATATGGTACCCATGCCGTCTAGGATTGATACATTTATATTTGAAGTTGTTTTATACACTATGCACCTATAATAGTATCAAATGATTTGTTTTAAACGTACCAAGCATGTTTGGCTATTGTAAGGGAAAACCCTATCCTCCGGCTTGTGTTTCATTGTGTGTTGGGACCCGGGTCTTATAATAGCTTCATTTTTCCATAAAGCATTGCGTTGTTTTGTTATATGCACTGGTATTCTTGGGAGGAAACCCATTCCGTGTTATACGGTGTGGTCCCTTGATATATCTGATTTAAAGAGAAGTTTTAAATATCTCTTTTAGTTCTCACACCAGTCACATGACTGAACTGGAGTTTATTGTTTTAATCTAAACTCTGGGTGCCCTTATTTTGACACGGACAACTAGTAGTTTTGGTTTTGCAGATTTATATTCACAGCATCCTTATTTACAGCTGGAATGATATCCGGAAAGCTCTGTATCCGTATATCACTTTCAGTTGTGTATTGTATTATTTTCCGCTGCTATGTAATGTATTGTAATCTCTGATATTTATGATGTATAATATTCATACTCTGTGTATTCTTGTATTCTGATGGAATTGTTGTAATAAACAATGAAATGTTCTTCTGTTTGTGTTCCGATGTGGCTTGTCCTCAGTACAATCCGTGGTTTCCGATAAGGGGGATTTCAGGTCGTTATAATATTCCCTCAGAAATGAAAACTAAGGGAAACCATGGCAAAACAAATTACATCATGAATAAAATTAAAACGTATATAGTTTGATCCGAAACAGAGGAGAGGAGTAACCATCGAGTTAAGTGTTGGTTGACATGGGGTTCGGAGCTGTCATGAAGGCTTGGAGGTGACGAAATGGTG
This sequence comes from Allium sativum, assembly GCA_030737875.1. Taxonomy (NCBI): domain Eukaryota; kingdom Viridiplantae; phylum Streptophyta; class Magnoliopsida; order Asparagales; family Amaryllidaceae; genus Allium; species Allium sativum. The sequence continues at coordinate 44,636,064 of CM060925.1, forward strand.
AGTGTAAAAGGAGAAGGAGCTCAGCGTGGTATTAGGGGTGGCAAACTAGTGAGGAGTAAGGTGTGTGCAGGCATGAAGTGGGAGCGCAAACCATTAAAGAAACGGTGAAGTCTGGACAAGAAGAGGAGCAACTGTTCCTCACGAAAAAAGTTTGAAGAAAAGCAGTGCGATGGAAAAACAAAACAGTGAGTTTGAGGCAGTTTAAAGTTGATGGTGATGTTTTTGTGTATTCTATGGAGTATGTAAGGAGAGGAGGGAAGTAACAGGAGTTCGAACATCATGTATTTGGTAATGGAAGGTGCGCTGTGTGTGAAATGATGAGGTACAAGCAGAACGTTACGTGAGAGAAATGTTGAAGTGTAAAGCAAATGGTGAAATTATAAATAGGGTGTATCTGAAACATGAGAGGATGTGTGTAGTTGGAGCAGGGAGTTATGTATTATATAGGAGAGGGTGCTAAAGATAACGTGTGCATGGTTCTTGCTTTGGATTTCATAAAGGGCGCAGGTGATATGTTAATGGAGGTTGCGAAAGTGTTGGCGTTAATACGAGAAAGTGGGATGTGTGTCGTGTGCTTATGATGTTCGTATGGGGTGTATCCATGTATGTATGAAGGCTACAAAAGGAATGGTTGGCGATGACGAACTCCTGTATTTCACTGGTGGATGTCCGTGTCGATATAGGCCGGGTTGCGGTGAACACTAGTGGCTCAGTTTTCGTCGACGATGGAATCGTACAGAAGTTGGCTGCGTTATGAAGATAGATCGGAACCATTTGGAGCTCGTTAAAAATTATGGCGAAGTAGAACGACTTATGTGAATCAATCGACGCAAATCGTTATCTAACGATTAACGCGCAAAGGTGAGTAAATTCACTAACTCTGTTCTATTTTGAAATATTATAATTATATTTTAAATATTTATTGATTGCTGTGTGCGATGGCTGCTTGGATGATTACTAAATAATTTGGTTGAAATAATTATATTGTTATTTTATTTCATATATTGCATTGTCTGATATGACCATTAATATGTGATAGACTATTATGTGCCTAAAATGTTTGAATAACATGAACCCTGAAATAAATGGTATATAAATACCGTAAATTATATTTTATTAGGATGAACATGAATGTGGGTTGTAGGAAAGGGAAAATCTATTTTTAAATGAAAATTTGAATTCAATTGGAATGATATATAACTTGTTAAAAAAAGTAGTTGATTCTAAACAATATTTAGCAATAAAGTGGAATACTTATTATTAATATAAAAATGAATTTAGAAATAGGAAATTGGGGAATCATTTCAAAGAAAGATGATGAAATTATTTTGATGTTCAAATGGGAATAGGACCAAGTAAACCAAAAGGGTTTGTAAATAAAAGTTTGACTAGCTGGTAAATATTTGGTTTGAAACAAATAAACTAAAAATTGAATAAGAAAGCGACATTTGAGTGATAAACCTGAGAATAAGTAGTCTACTTGCAAATGGAATTTATGAAGTAAAATATGATCCTGAATTTATAAACTCAATAGATGAGATTTTAACCTATATGGTATATAGTATGTAAATAAAGATCTATTTGATAAATGAGTTCATATTTCTATCAATGAATGATATTCATGGTTTAAAAGGGGTAATGCTTTAAAAAGCAAGTGTTTTACAAGTATAATGGTAAAAATGGGAATTGGAAATATCTTTTCCAATGTACGTAAGGTATATTTTCTAAAGAGCAGGAAATAATAAATGTAAAAGGGGATGGAAATGTTTCAGACGTTAATAACGTATATTTCTAGAATATATGGAAATAGGAATTTGTAATATTTGCAAATATTTTCCAAGGAGTGTGAAAAGCTAAACGGGGTTTGAAATATCTGGAAAGATATGGAGAGACTGGGAAATTTTATAAATTAAAATGGCCAATGATTGTTTTGATGGATGTTTTTTTCTTTGATAGTTAAATAACTGGCTATCAAAGATTTTTGACCATCGTTGTCAATACGGTGAGACCGGTTGGGTATATTATCTAAAAACCACTCCGTATAGGCATAAGCACTGCGAATTATATTATGCTAAAGAAAATTGAAGACGGAGTTAAATGCAAGGGCCGTCCTATTCCAAAATGGTGCTTTTTGTTTGTCCAGTCCGAGGACAACTTGTATGGACGAGTGTCTGAAAGAGTACACCTAATAAATCACATACGGTTGATCTCTAAAAGGTATTACATCTGGTGGCGAATGAATTTGTTCCTCTTAGCTTTTTACACCCGTGATATTTTTGGAAATCGATTAGTGAATTGACGGGTTTGACGATGTGACATTCAAAGTGAATGGTGATCAGATGTTCTGAAGATAGACGTAGCCTCTAGCCTCACAACCAGGAAGTAACAAAAGTTGGGTTAGGCAGCATGGCTAGTTGGGTCATACCCAAGCAGGGTGCATTGTCATCGATCTAGAAATTCATATTTGTTCTTCTTTTCGACTCTATATCTTCGGATGACAGATGGATGGCCAACAACCGTGGGTGATAATATATTCGCTACACTCAAGCTAAATGAGTGGGCGGTCATGTATGGATGGGTTGCAAGACGTTCTTGTTGAACCCAGGTGTATACCCTCTAGAGTACACTGATCAGAAGTTGCTCCCATACCTTATCTGTTTGAATCTAATCTCCAATTAGCGCTCTGCGGTTTTTGATTTTATACCATATATATGTGGAGCGTGAGATGCAAGCGTTCTGCTACTTGGTTATTCATATGATTAGACATTATCGTAATATCACTGGATTTTGATATCAAAATGGTTTAGGTTATAGTAAGGTAAAAACCGTCCATGTTTATGTGTGGGCCGGTCTTAATATTATCCTTTTATTTCAAAAAGGATTTTCAAAGTTAAACAATATGGTAGGAGTTTACCCACACCAGTCCCATGACTGACCCAGAGTTTATTTGTTTGTGTTTTCCGTAAACTCTTAGGTGTCCAAATTTGTACGGGCAGTCTAGTGTTTTAGGCTTTGCATATTCACTTGGAGGAGCTGGAAGCAGAAGGCTTCACCATTAGTTAGTTCGAGATTATTTTCGCTGTTATATATATGAGTTATACTCTTATATGATATGTATATACAAATTCAATTTGTGTATTTCAAAGTTATGTTATAATACATGTTATTCGATCAGCTATGAGGTTCGTGTTTACTCTGATTCTGATGTTCATCTTCTATTCTATTAGTTATATCTTTTCTATCTCATCCTCTAATTTCTTTCTATTAATGATCTGAATTTTTGTGCACTTTGAGTTAAATGTGTAGGACATTAGTCAGCTCAAATTGGTACGGATTTTCGAGCCATTACAGTTGGTATCAGAGCTGAAGGTTAAGTGATTATCTTGGCTCTGTAGCGTAACTCAATAGAGATGGAGTTAGTAATACTGTAGATTGAGTTGGGTGTGTGTATATATATATATATATGTATATATGAGTGCATATTTGTTAATTAATATAAAAACTGTTTTATAGTATGTTGGCTGGTCAGTCGAGTGGTTTATGAATTCTGGTCGAAACAGTAATGCAAATTTTGTCGATAGGTGTTTCTAAACTCCTGAACAGAGCAATCCAACACCGTATGTTTTGAATAGAGGGTAAATGGAATAATTTTACCCAAATTATATTTTGATACAAAAAGAAATATATATCTTGAGATTAATATAGTATATTGGATGTGTTGATCGTTATTATGATCAAATAAGTTTTTAATTGAGTCGGTTATATAAATAACCAATCGAAATATTATATAAGTATAACATGCAAAATCTGATGAACTAAATCTGAATTTAAAACTAGGATTGAAATAATACTCTAAAAATTTGGAAAAAGATTGTAAATGAATTTGGATTTAATATATGGAATTTTAAATCCTGGGAATTTAAAAATGTTTTTTTAAAGCATTTGGAAAAGATATTTGGAAGTATATTTCAAGATAAAATGTTTGAAAAATAAGTTTTGAATGTGAAATAGTATTTAACTCACTTCGGTTGCTGGAAAATAACTCAAATGATGAACCGCGGCATTATCAATGTTCTTTTTCAAGCTTCTAAGTGATGGATTACTGCCAAAGATTTTGTTTTGAATTATTTTGAGGAAACAAGTGTTAGAAATTCAAATGTTTTGAAAAATATATGATTTCAAACTGATTTGAAATAAATCCCAGGAATTTGAATTATGAAATAAAAATTTAACTTATGGAGTTAAAATGGTAAAAGTGGAACTTAAACTAAGATTTAAAAAATTGGACTAAATTTGGATATCCAGAATGGAAATTGTAAAAGTGAAATATTGGAGATTCGAGTTAATAAAATGAATTGATTCTTGGAGAATAAGATTCAAATTTTGAATTTAGAGATGATGATAACTAATTTGAGAAATAAACCAGTAAACGGAATTGGAGTTGAAATAGAAATTTGGCTTTGTAAAAGCAAAAGTTTGGTTTGAGAATGGATTGATGGGAGATAAACCAAGGATGCTTGGATATATGCTAAAGTGATAGAAAACGGCAGAGATAGAGTTAAATGCCCATAAAAAAGGTACAAGTTTACATTATATTCGAGTATGAGATTTATGTGCTATTTTTGGAAAGCCATTTGGTTGTTTTACTTTCTATTGAATTGGAGAAAGCCTAGAGAGGCGAGTTGTAGTAATATCGAATGAGCCGTGCAGAGGAGATGCTGACGAAATTCTCTTAAAATTTAAGCTGTTAGGAAATTTTCAGAATTTCTGAAATTATTCGTCAATAAGAAGAAATTAATATTTTATTTATAATTAATCAATTCAGTCGAAACTGAATTTAAGAAATTAAATAAAAAGATTTTTAACCTGGTTATAATATGGATTGTAGTATTTTCCTTACCTTAGTAATTTTGGGGACGAAATTCTTTTAAGGGGGAAGGAATGTAACGTCCCGCATTTTTATTGGGTTGTATTTGAATATTTAAATAAGTTTAAATATTGAATTCGTAATATAGGTGGATTTATGTATTTATTTAAAACAAAGTTGAACGTATAAAAATATATATTAAATATAATCGAGTCCGTAATGTCGCGGCAGTTCATAATTTAATGTTTTGAAATTCAACTGAGTGTACAAGACCCATTATTAGTCGGATTTCTTCGAAACAAGAAACGTTGGGATACGTTAAACTATATCTTTCTAACAGAAGTGAAAAATCAAGATTTCGCGTTATAGATTGCGAGTTATATCCAAATCAAATTTTCAAATAGTCGTTATAGAATCGTTTATCGACCATAACAGTTTATTTGATATAACTAGATACCGGTTGCAAATCTGGACAAGATTCTTTTGAGACATAGTGATAATTAAATTTTTAGAATTTTACTGTAATTTTTAATTAACTAAATATGCAACTTTTTATTTGGAGAATTTCGCACCCTATATCGATATTTTGGGGTTTCACAATATGACTTAACATATCGATATTATTATATTTTCGGGATTGTGGCACCTCGCTGGACACGATGGTATTTTTATTTCTGTCCATAGCTGATGAAAAATAAACAAAGTCCTTCGTAACCAGTACCATAGTAATGTTAAGTATATGTATAGTAAAGTAAAACTATTTGGACAATCCACTACAAGCTATTTCCATCCTACTTCACGACAAAGTCATCACGTACCGACATGCCATAACTTTGAAATGAAGTCACAAACCCATACTGATGCGGACTTCACCACGACTATGCTTTAAATTTCAAACCAATGAAATGAAAACTCATGCGAATAGCCTGTAGCCTACGCTATAACATCATGAAGGACTTTGCTCTTATCTTATTCCCCTTTCTTCGGGTATATAAATAAACCGCAAGCCTATATACTATCTACAACCCTATTGCTTAATAACAAAGTAACATGCCTAAGATGTATTGTTCAATCAACAGCAAAAGCCTACGTTCCCCCTTCTATATTAAACCATACCCTAAGCCATCAAAAATTTCAAAGCCTACTGACCTAATCCTTCTTTTTGTATTAAAATGAGCATGGTCTCGATTTGAGATTTTTATCCTCACGCTGAGAGTCTTCGATCTCATCTTGGTTCTTTTATGTATATATACACCCTTACGTGAGCATCCATATTCCCTCAGAAATGAAAACTAAGGAAAACCATGGCAATACAAATTACATCATGAATAAAATTAAAACATATATAGCTTGATCTGAAACTGGGGAGAGGAGTAACCATCGAGTTAAGTATTGGTTGACATGGGGTTCGGAGCTATCATGAAGGCTTCTAGATGACGAAATGGTGAGTGTGAAAGGAGCAGGAGATCAGCGTGGTATTAAGGGCGGCGAACTAGCGAGGAGTAAGGTGTGTGCAGGCATGAAGTGGGAGCGCAAGCCATTAAAGAAACGGTGAAGTCTGGACAAGAAGAGGAGCGACTGTGCCTCACGAAAAAAGTTTGAAGAAAAGCAGTGCGATGGAAAAACAAAACAATGAGTTTGAGGCAGTTTAAAGCTGATGGTGATGTTTTTGTGTATTCTGTGGAGTATGTAAGGAGAGGAGGGAAGTAACAGGAGTTCGAACATCATGTATTTGGTAATGTAAGGTGCGCTGTGTGTGAAATGATGAGGTATGAGTAGAACGTTACGTGAGAGCAATGTTTTAGTGTAAAGCAAATGGTGAAATTATACATGGGGTGTATGTGAAACATGAGAGGATGTGTGTAGTTGGAGCAGGGCGTTGTGTATTATATGGGAGAGGGTGCTAAAGATAACGTGTGCATGGTTCTTGCTTTGGATTTCATAAAGGGCGCAGGTGATATGTTAATGGAGGTTGCGGAAGTGCTAGCGTTAATACGAGGAAGTAGGACGTGTGTCGTGTGCGTATGATGTTTGTATGGGGTGTATCTTTGTATGTATGAAGGAAATAGAAGGAATAGTTGGCGATGAGGAACTCCTGTACTTGACCGGTAAAACGGATGTCCATGTCGGTATAGGTCGGGTTGCGGTGAACACTAGTGGCTCAGTTTTCATCGACGATGGAATCGTACGGAAGTTGGCTGTGTTTTGAAGATAGATCGGAACCATTTGGAGCTCATCATAAATTATGGCGAAGTAGAACGACTGATGTGAATCAACCAACGCAAATCGTTATCTAACGATTAACGCGCAAAGGTGAGTAAATTCACTTACTCTGTTCTATTTCAAAATATTATAATTATATTTTAAATATTTATTGAATGCTGTGTGCGATGGTTGCTTGGATGATTACTAAATAATTTGGTTGAAATAATTATATTGTTGTTTTATTTCATATATTGCATGGTCTGATATGACCGATAATATGTGATTGACTATTGTGTGCCTGAAATGTTTGAATAACATTAACCCTTAAATAAATGGTATTTAAATACCATAAATTATATTTGATTAGGATGAAAATGAATGTGGGTTGTGGGAAAGGGAAAATCTATTTTTAAATGAAAATTTGAATTCGATTGGAATGATATATAACTTGTTAAAACAAGCAGTTGATTCTAAACAATATTTAGCAATAAAGTGTAATACTTATTATTAATATAAAAATGAATTTAGAAATAGGATTTTGGGGAATCATTTCAAAGAAAGATGATGAAATTATTTCGGTGTTCAAATGGGAATAGGACCAAGTAAAACAAAAATGTTTGTAAATAATTCATAGTTTGACTAGCTGGGAAATATTTGGTGTGAAACAAATAAATTATAATCGAATAAGAAAGCGACATTTGAGTGATAAACCTGAGAATAAGTAGTCTACTTGTAAATGGAATTTATGAAGTAGAATATGATCCTAAATTTATAAACTCAATAGATGAGATTTTAACCTATATGGTATATAGTATGTAAATAAAGATCTATTTGATAAATGAGTTCATATTTCTATCAATGAATGATATTCATGGTTTAAAAGGGGTAATGTTTTAAAAAAGCAAGTGTTTTACAGGTATAATGGTAATAATCGGAATTGGAAATATCTTTTCCAATGTAAACAAGGTATATTTTCTAAAGAGCAGGAAGTAATTAATGTAAAAGGAGATGGAAATGTTTCAGATGTTAACAACGAATATTTCTTGAATATAGGGAAATAGGAATTTGTAATATTTGCAAATATTTTCCAAGGAGTGTGAAAATCTAAACGGGGTTTGAAATATCTGGAAAGATATGGGGAGACTGGGAAATTATATAAATTAAAAGGGCCAATGATTATTTTGATGGATGTTTGTTTTTTTCGTTGATAGTTAAATCACCGACTATCAAAGATTTTTTACCATCGTTGTCAATACGGAGAGACCAGTTGGATATATTATCTGAAAATCACTCTGTATAGGCATAAGCGCTGCGAATTATATTATGCTTAAGAAAATTGAAGACGGATTGAAATGCAAGGGTCGTTCTGTTCTAGAATAGTGCTTTCTATTTGTCCAGTCCCAGGACAACTTGTATAGACGAGTGTCTGACAGAGTATATCTAATAAATCACATACGGTTGATCTCTAAAAGATATTACGTCTGGTAGCAGAGGAATTTGTTCCTTCTTAGCTTTTTATACCCGTGATATTTTTGGAAATCGATCAGTGAATTGACGGGTTCGATGATGTGGCATTCAAAGTGAATGGTGATCAGATGTTCTGAAGATAGAAGTAGCCTCTAGCCTCACAACTAGAAAGTAACAAAAGATGGGCTAGGCAGCATGGCTAGTTGGGTCATACCCAAGCAGGGTGTATTGTCATCGATCTAGAGAAAATTCATATTTGTTCTTCTTTTCGACTCTGTATCTTCGGATGACGGTTGGATGGCCAACAACCGTGGGTGATAATATATTCGCTACACTCAAGCTAAATGAGTGGACGGTCATGTGTGGCCGGGTTGCAAGACGTTCTTGTTGAACCCAGGTGTATACCCTCTAGAGTACATTGATCGGAAGGTGCTCTCATATCTTGTCTATTGGAATCCAATCTCCAATAAGCACTCTGCGGTTTTTGATTTTATACTATATGTGTGTATGTGTGTGTGTGTGTGTGGAGCGTGAGATGAAAGCGTTCTGCTACTTGGTTATTTATATGATTAGACATTATCGTAATATCACTGGATTTTGAAATCAAATTGGTTTGGGTTATAGTAAGGTAAAAACGTCCATGTTTATGTGTGGGCTGGTCTTACTATTGTCCTTTTATTTAAAGGATTTTCAAAGTTGAACATTATGGTTGGAGTTTAATCACACCAGTCCCATGACTGACACAGAGTTTATTTGTTTGTGTTTTCCGTAAACTCTTGGGTGCCCAAATTTGTACGGGGAGTCAAGTGTTTCAGGCTTCGCAGATTCACTTGGAGTAGCTGGAAGCAGAAGGCTTCACCATTAGTTAGTTAGAGATTATTTCCGCTGTAATACATATGAGTTGTACTCTGATATGGTATGTATATACAAATTCAGTTTGTGTATTTCAAAGTTATATTATAATACATGTTATTCGTTCCGCTGTGAGGTTCGTGTATACTCTGATTCTGACGTTCTTCTTCTATTCTATTAGTTCTATCTTTTCTATCTCATCCTCTAATTTCTTTCTATTAATGATCTGAATTTTTGTGCACTTTGAGTTGAATGTGTTGGATATTAGTAGCTCAAATTGGTATGGATTTTCATGCCATTACATATTTAGAATTCAAATCAATTCATTTCCATTGTTAAATTATTTGACATCCATAATTCAGTTCATTAATGTAATTTTCCTATCAAACACGTTCAACCATCAAATATCCAATAAATCGAGTAAATTCAGTTTATTTCCATTCCATATCATTTATAATATTTTATAACGATTTGTCGCTATTTTTATTTATTTAAAAATAGCCCATTTATTCAAACAACGCTTCAGGCTATAACGCGGCCATGACGCTGTTTTTCCTCAGATTTGATTTACACATATCTGAAAATCTAACTGTTGGATCTTTACAAATTTGGTATCGTTGGAAAGATATTTTCAAAGCGGACCCAACGGTTCTAGTTTTGGGAAAATCCGACGGTCGGATCTCCCGGTACAATCGTTTAAAGTTACTACTGGGACACAGCACAGACATAGAGACATAGAATCTTGACCATTGGATCTTTTTGTCTTTATGTGGAGAGGTGGAATTCAAGGGGAGATCCAATTGTATAGATTTTGTGTCCCCTTATTTGTGTCTATTTGTTGTGTTCAAATAGATTTTCCCATATATATATAAATATAATCCATTCTGGTGCTGTTTTTATTCAGACTTGAATTAAACATTTCACACAATCTAACCGTTGGACCTTTACAAATTTGATATAGTTGGAAAGATATTTTCAAAGCGAACCCAACGGTTCCGGTTTCGGGGAAATTCGATGGTCGGATTTCTCGGTATAATCGTTTAAAATTATGATTTCAAAATTCGAATTGTACCATTGTTATTCCTTTTATTTTAATTATATTTATATGTATATATATAATCCGTTCTTCCATTTCCAAACCATTTCCATTTCATATATGTGGTAAAAATAATATTTTTATCCAAAAAATATTCATTTCAACACATGACTATTTTTAACACTTCATGTATATAATAAAAATATAATTTTTATTGTCAAAACAATTTATTTCAAACATGAATATTTTTAGCGATTCATATGTATAATAAAATTGTGATTTTTATTGTTAAAACAATTTATTTCAAACATGAATATTTTATATACTTCATATACATGATAAAAATGTGATTTTTATCATTCAAACAATTCATTCGTCATATGAATATTTTTCCAACGCATGAATATAAATCAATCACATAAGTATTTTAGAAAATTTCGGCAGCATAACGGCAGGGGTTTAAAACTGGCACCATCCCGAGTATGGCTCCTCGCACTACCTTACGCCTCACGGCATTCCCTAAGGGGCTTATCGTTATTATCTAACTATTTCGATCATTTTCATATCACAACGAATTTTCCCACAAACAATTCCAATTTTGTTTCAACCACAAACAATCATTATCAACCATTCGCATTTATAAACCAAATTTCATGTCAACCAAAATCCAAACAATCACAACCAATATAGATCGTCCATGGTCTGTGGACGAGGGGAGTATATATATATGTATGTATGTATGTATATAAATATGTAACACCCCGTATTTCTATTAACACTAATATTCACAAATTAAAGAATAACTAATCTTAGACGTGAGAATTAAGGGAAACGGGTTGCGCCATTGTGTTCGTCTCGGAATTCTGGTTGAGATAGAGTCCGAGTTTGCATGAATTGGACTTCGTATGAAGAAGTTATGGCCATCGGAAGTTTCAGAAAATTTAAAATAGATTTCATAAAATTCAAATTTCAGAGTCAAACAGGCTAGGCGGGAAAATTCCCACCAGGACCAGGTCGACCATGGGGTCGACCTGGGGGTCGACCTGCCCCCCCCCCCCCCCCCGGCAGATTTGAATTATGACCTATTAATGACTAGACGCAGACTCATTAGGGTTTCTGATATGCTCTGGTTGGCTAGGATTAATTCTGGGTTGATCGGACGGCTTAAACTAATCCTAAACTCTATAAAAAGACATGTAGACTCAAACCCTAAAATCAAAACAAAATTAGATTCATGGCCTCCATGCCGTCACCTAGCAACTCAGCATAGCCGCCACCAATTAGAGAGGAAGAAAGCTAATCTAATTCAATTCTTTTCAACTTTAACAACGAATCTTTTTAAAGGAAAAGCTATTACAACTTCAGAACTCAGAATTCAAGACCTTCTCTGAATTATGAGTTCGATAATTTTAATAAAATAATTAGAAATTTAATTTTATTGAGTTATGATGTGGACTATTTGGATATGATGTGAATTATTGACTGCATGTTATTATTCATGTAGTAAATTGTGATGTTTATGTTGTAAATTCTATGATGGTATCTTGTAAAGTTGTGATCATCTATGTTGTAATTTTGTGATTGGCTTATGTATAATCGAATCACCATGTTGTTCATATGTTAGTTTGGGTATGTTAATTCATACAATAAATCATAAGTATGTATGCAAGTTTAGATTTTTATCAAGACATGAACCATATGCAAGTTTAGATTTTTATCAAGATATGAATCATATCCAAGTTGGGGAAAATTATATGTAACCTTACATGCTTCATGACATCTATTTTAGATCTGAAGTTAGGCTATGACATGTGTGAGTTATATGCCAAATTCTACATGATAGTTTACATGTTTAGATGTAAGTTTATACCATTGTTATGTTGCATAAATCACATATGCAAGTTTATATGAATACATGTGTTTGAATATGAATCATGCTATGCAAGTTTGTGGTTACTGCCTATTCAAGTTTACACCTTTAGATGTAGATCTATGACATACGCAATTAATGCAAGTTTGTGACCATTATCCCAACATGTTCACACTTTTAGATTTGGGTCAATGGCATATGTAGTTTTATGCAAGTTGTAACTTTGGCCTATGCAAGTTTTAGATGTAGAACATCATTCACACATGTAAGTTCACCCCTTATGTTTAGATCTAGTTTTAATTATATGTATGTTGTGATGTTTTCTCTTTATTCCATGAGTTAGACTATTCGAGTCTAACGTATATTTTATGTTAAATGAATAAACGTACAACGTAGGGTAAAAGGGGATAATATTAAAAGATTTAATTGGCATAAATGCCTTAAAAAGGCATAAAATAAATTTGTGATGAAATTGGTATGATTTTACATACCATAAATAGATGGACATAATTGAGTCAATTATGGCCATAGTTAAATTTGGAATTAATTGATAATTTGAATAGGGAAAGTAATTCAAATTGGGGGATGATTAATTAGGAGTAATTAATCGTCTAAGACATGAGGTTAGGCTCTTTTGTGGTGTAAGACTGCCCGGACCTGCTCGACAAATCCAGCTGCCACAAATTCTAGTCTAATGTAGGAGGTCTTAGGCACAAATTAAAAACGTAACAATACGATTAGAAATTTATTTTATGCCTTGGGTGGCATGTGGAATCTAGTGGATGCCTTGGGTGGCATTTAAAATACGATTAGAAATACTTAACCAAAATTGAAACATGTAAGTAAACATGAATACGAAGTGGGTCAAGTGGGATGTACTAGAGGGGACCAAGCTTAGGTGGATAGCTTGTGCCAAGTAATGGGGGCCCATTTCAACTAGTAACCCATACGTATCTTTGTGGGCTCGACCCAAGTCGAGGACGGGACACGCATACTGGGCTTGACTGTAAGAGGCCAAAATGTGTTAGCGGTGGCAACGCAAGTCCAACGGGTTCATATGCGTGTGTGTACCCAGGCTGGTAGGTAAGACGTTGTTGCATCATGTAGGTATAAGCCGTGCATTATTTGTGGTATCGGGTTGCCACTTTGGGGAGTGATACACCCCACTGTGGGGCCAGCACGGGTATTTACGAGTAAGGGAGCCGATCTCTTGGAGGTAGCGGGTACACCTAGGGGAGATAGGGGCAGGCAGCACCTATGAAGGCAGCTAGGGATGCACGAAACTACCATTATCATTATTTAAGTCTGTAGGCGGGATCAACCTTAGGGTGACTAGTGGTTGTGCAGTCTAGCAATTATCTTATAGTGTTGGTGTAGTTTAGTAATTATCTTATAGTGGTTTAGGTGCGCTTTAGCGATATCGTTGTTCATCTTGTTTCCTTGTTTACTCTGCCATACTCAATGGTTCATGGTCATTTCCTGATTTTCCAACTTATGCCTTAGCCTAGTAACTTTGGTACTTATATTGTTAAAATTATCGCACCCGCCAGACTTTATGTCTGACCCCCTTTGTTTCCTCCTCTTTTCTTCCTTTCCCCCCCAGGTGCTTAGGTTGGAACTAGCACCAGTGGATCTTGATTTTGGACAGCTGTGCATCTTGCTTTTAGTAGATTGCTTGGATCGCTGAAGTAAAGTTTATCCTCTCTTTTATTTATGGCTATTTTGTATTAGGGATTATGTCTTTCAATTTATGCACTTTGATTTAGTGAAGATGGATATTATGTACTTGGCTCTGGTTTTGATGATGTAATCAAACATATGTATTTTCCACTGTAATGAAATAAAGTTTTTAATTTTTCAAGTACTGTTTATATCTGTCTTGTTGTTAAGTTTCTGTTCTATACTCACTTAAAACGCCCCATAAAAGTTAATGCATTCCCTTTTGAGTGACATTAATGGACGTGGGGTGTTACACGTCGTATCAGAGCTGAAGGTTACCAGAACAGATATGAATTTTGAAAAGTTGTTTTTTATAAACAATTTTTATAAAGAAGTACCTTCAAAAGTATGTTTTAAGGAAAGTATTTTCAAGAGAAAATCTTATTTTAGAAAGCATAACCCCAATGGCCATATATCTTTCCTTCGGTTATTTTGTATTAAATCTTTCCTTTTTCGTTTCAGCATGTCTGAAGCATCAGAGATACCTGAGGGTGTTCATGTGCCTGGTTGGTTTCGTCAATATCTCGAGGCTAGGGTCGCCACCGCAGATCCTGCAAATGCTCCTCCTCCTCCTTCTCCTCCTCGCGTCAATACTTTTGCTAAGATATGTAAGGACTTTAGGGCAATGGGTAGAAGACCTTTTCACGAAACGGAGACATTTGTTGAAGCTCGAAACTGGCTAAAGGAGGTGGAAGAATTGTTTGGAATCTTTGAAGTGGATGATGGAAGAAAAGTCCAGTTAGCTTCCTGGCTAATGAAGGATGAGGCCTCATTTTGGTGGGAGGTCACTAATGGAGGATGTCCAGTCGATACATGCCAGATTTTAGGCAGAGGTTTGAGGCGAAGTTTCTCTCACGGGCTGAAGAGAATCTATACATGGAAAGGTTTCTAGCATTGAAGCAAGGGAATCTATCGGTGAAAGAGTACGTCAACAAATTCAATCAATTGGCAAGATTTGGCTTGGACTTGGTGAATACTCCTGAAAAGAAGGCCCTGAGGTTTGTTAAGGGTTTGAACGAGCTGCTTCATGGGTTATCTATGACCCACATCCCCATGGGAGCTACCTTTGAGAGACTAGCTGACATGGCGCTTATGCATGAAGAGGAGAAGGGCGCCAACGCTAATAAGGCACCTGAGAAGAAAGGGGATCAAAAGAAACTTCAACAGCAACAACAGAACAAGAAAGGTGGTAAAGGCAACAATGGTAAGGGAAAAAAGAGATGCTTTAATTGTGGGACACCCGGCCATCTAAGCTAAGATTGTAGGAAGAAAAAGAAGACTAGTTGTTTCCACTGTGGCAAGGGGGGACATCTTATTAAGGACCGCCCAAGGAAAGGGCAGAGGGCAGGGTCAACCTCGGGAGGACAGGTGTTGGCTCTCATGGCATCAGGGCAGGCAAGGGGACAAGTTCAGGCTCTCGTGGTCCCACTACTGCAGGAACGAGGTAGAGCAATTTCCGTCGAAAGTTTGTTTTTCTGTTTGACCATCCTGTCAGTACTTTATTCGATTCTGGCACATCACATTCGTTTATCTCTACATCATTAGTTGAAACACTGCACCTAGATACTAGTCTTGTTACTGATCCCTTAGTAGTCTCAAATCCTATTGGTGGTTCTGCTCATCTTTCTATGAATTGTCGGGATTTGAGAGTGTTTATCTTGGGCGTTGAGTTCGAATGCAATGCCTTTGTTCTTGGCTTCATGGGTTACGGTTTAATTCTAGGTATGGATTGGCTAACTAGATATGGCGCCATCCTAGATTGTGAAAGAAGGGTAGTTAGATTGTTGACTCGTTTTGGAAAGACCCTTGATATTTCTTATGACTCTAGAGGTCCAGTAATGCTTAGCTACCTAGAATCCCTTGACGCATCCGATGATGATTTACAATGTGTTCCCATAGTCCGTGAATATGTTGATGTCTTCGATGAGGTGAGGGGTTTACCCCCAAAATGTGAGATAAACTTTCGAATATATCTAGTAGATAATGCAAAGCCAGTTTCATTGCCAGTGCGCCACATGGCTCCGAGAGAAAGAAGAGAACTAAGTAAGAAAGTGAAAGAATAGCTTGATAAGGGGTTCATCAGACGTAGTATATCAGAGTGGGGTGCTCCGGTAGTATTTGCCATGAAGGCAGATGGGTCCCTTAGACTTTGTGTGGACTATAAAGAACTTAATAAGCTTACTAAGAAGAATAGACACCCACTGCCGAGGATTGACGATCTCTTCGATCAATTAGTTGGCGCCTCAGTGATTTTGCAGTTGGACTTAGCCATGGGTTTCCATCAGTTGAGAGTGGCTGAGGATAGCATAGACAAGACTGCCTTCAGGACTTCGGCCGGTTTCTTCGAGTGGCTTGTGATGCCCTTCGGTTTGACAAACGCCCCCGCATACTTTGTTGACTTGATGAGTAGGGTGTTTAGGGAGTACCTTAATAAATTCGTAGTAGTCTTTGTGGACAACATCTTGATCTTTTCTAAGAACGAGGAAAAGCATGCCCTACATCTTAGGAAAGTTTGGAGACTCTTCGAGCACATAGCCTTAAAGCTAAATTTTCGAAATGTCACTTTTGGAGGAAGAAAGTGCGATTCTTATGGCACGTGGTTTCCAAAGAAGGGATAGCCGTGGATCCCGCAAAGGTAGTGGCCATCCAAGATTGGAAGGTTCCTAAAAATGCTACTGAGGTGAGGAGTTTCTTAGGGTTGGCTGGCTACTATAGGGAGTTTATCAAAGACTTCGCAAAAATATCAGCCCCATTAACACGCTTGAAGAAGAAGAACTTAGTTTTCACATGGGACATAGATTGTGATGATGCGTTCCAACGTCTAAAGAGAACTTTGACCACAGCCCCAGTTTTAGTGTTTCCAGATGGGAGTAAGCCATTTACCATCTATACCGATGCTTGTGAGACAGGACTAGGCGCAGTCTTAATGCAAGAGGGAAGGGTAATAGCCTATGGTGGAAGGCAGTTGAGAGTACATGAGAGAAATTACCCTACACATGACCTAGAGTTGGCCGTTATTGTCTTTGCGCTTAAGTCTTGGCGTCATTATCTTCTTGGCGAGAAATTCGAATTGTTCACTGATCACAAGTCGCTAAAATACTTATTCTCTTAGAAGGACTTGAACCTAAGGCAGAAAAGGTGGATAGAATTCCTAGCATCCTAGATTTCGAGATAGCATATACCCCTGGCAAGGGTAATGTGGTGGCAGATGCCTTAAGTAGGAAGAGGTTTTCCTTGAGTCCGCTGTATGTTGAGCGGCGAAGCTTAGAGTTCATCTCTACGTTTGACTTTAAACCTTCCATTGACTTTGTACCCGGTTTGCTAGCATCCTTAGAGGTCAGACCTACGCTTTTGGGACGGATTGGTGAGGCACAGCGAGATGACCTATAGTTGGTTGAGTTAGTAGAAAAGCTCAAAGGAGGGGAGTCATCGAGCCATCTCCGTAGGTATACTCTAGATGATAAGGGTTGGTTACATAGGGACGGTAGACTTTGTGTACCAAAAGACAAGGACCTAAGGAAGACCATTCTTGATGATGCACATTGTTCGAAGATGGCCATCCATCCCGGCGGAGACAAGATGTACATGGACATGAGACGAGTTTACTTTTGGGCCGACATGAAGAAGGATGTGGTCGAGTTTGTAGCTAGATGCTTGGTGTTCCAACAAGTAAAAGCATAGCAAAAGAAGCCCGGAGGATTACTACACCCATTGGAGGTCCCATAATGGAAGGGGAAAGCATCCCGATGGATTTTGTTTACGAGTTACCGAGATCGAGGAAGGGTAATAGGGGATTTGGGTCGTTGTAGACAGACTTACTAAGAGCGCCCATTTCATTCCCATGAAGAGTAAGAGGACAACTCCATGGTTAGCCTCTGTATACATTCAAGAGATAGTTCGTTTGCACCGTGTTCCATCTAGCATAGTGAGCGACCGCGATCCTATTTTTACTAGCGAAATTTGGAAATGCTCACAAGAGGCAGTAGGGACTCGGTTATGTTTAAGCACCGCATGTCATCCTCAGACAGACGACCAGACCGAGAGGGTGAATCGTATTCTAGAGGACCTATCGAGGTTGCGTGTCTTAGATTTCGAAGGCACATGGGAGGAACATCTTCCGTTGGTGGAGTTCGCATATAATAACAACTTTCAGTCTAGCATTGGCATGGCACCGTTCTAGGCTCTTTATGGACGGCCATGTCCTTCGCCTACATGTTGGTGGGAGTCTACAGATAAGATCTTACTTGGGCCCGATATGATTAGGGAGACTTCGGAAAAGATCGATTTGATTCGAAGGAGGATGATGACGATGCAAGATAGGAAGAAATTTTATGCGGACAAGAGGAGGACAGATCTTGAGTTTGATTTTGGGGACATGGTCTTTATCAAGGTGTCTCCATTACGGAACGTCGTTCGCTTTGAGTCCGTTGGTAAGTTAGCACCAAGGTTCGTAGGGCCGCTTCCTATTAAGGAGAGGATTGGGCAGATGGCGTATAGAGTGGAGTTGCCCGAGAGACTTAGTGGCGTACACGATGTATTCCATGTATCACATTTGAGGAAGTGCTTGCACGAGACCGCGGAAGTGGTAGAGCCAAGCTTGCTTAGAGAGGTGGAGATAGAGCACGATGCGACGATTCGTCGAGCTCCAACATGCATTCTTGGGTCGGAGATTAAGAAGTTGAGGAATCGAGAGGTCAAGCTAGTCAAAGTGCAATGGGGAGATGATGAGAGCAACGCTACTTGGGAGACGAAAGAGAAGATGCGTTCGTTATACCCTTTTCTTTTCGAGGGTATGTCTTTTAATTTCTCTTTTATCTCTTAGCTTGTACTTATCTTATCTTTAGTATGTCCTCTCGCTAGTATCTTTGACCTTTAGATACCGTAGTCCTATGGTTGAAACATGTGTTTGAGACATGTTATGTATGATGGATGCATGTGGATGCAAGTGTTTGCTAGTGGTTGCTCGTGGATGCATACACACACACTTTAGGAACTTAGATCGGCTCAGTCACTTCATATTGCATATAAATGTGTGTGCATATTTAAGCTAATGGATGTATAATGGTTGCGCTATCATATGGATACGGCATTTTGGTGAATGGTTATGCACGCATGTAGAAGTAATATGTATCGATAGGGTTTTCCACATACATAATGGACGCATGGCACTATCATGGTTTGCATTAAGGAGGTCAATTGAACCGGTAGACTGCCTGATTATGCATTAGATAAGGAACATATACACACACTTCTTGCATATGTTCATACAGCATTAGGAATTTTATAAGGACAACGGATGCCTGTGTTTGATGGTTGAGTAAATGGTTTTTTGGATGGTAGGATGTGCATTCTCCTTAACTTGGAGATTTCGGGGGCGAAATCCTTTAAGGAGGGAAGAATGTAACACCCCGTATTTCTGTTAACACTAATGTTTACAAATTAAAGAATAACTAATCTCAGACGTGAGAATTAAGGGAAACGGTTTGCGCCATTGTGTTCGTCTCAGAATTCTAGTTGAGATTGAGTTCGAGTTTGCGTGAATTGGACTTCGTATGAAGAAGTTATGGCCATCGGAAGTTTCAGAAAATTTAAAACAGATTTCGAAAAATTCAAATTTCAGAGACAAACAGGCTAGCGGGAAAATTCCCGCCAGGGCCAGGTCGACCATAGGGTCGACATGGGGTCGACCTGCTCTGACCAGGTCGACCTGTGGGTCAACCTGGGGGGTCGACCTACCCCCCGGGCAGATTTGAATTATGACCTGTTAATGACTAGACGGTAACTCATTAGGCTTTCTGATATGCTCTGGTTAGCTGGGATTAATTCTTGGTTGATCGGACGGCTTAAACTAATCCTAAACTCTATAAAAAGACATGTAGACTCAAACCCTAAAATCAAAACAAAATTAGATTCATGGCCTCCATGCCGTCACCTAGCAACTCAGCATAGCCACCACCAATTATAGAGGAAGAAAGCTAATCTAATTCAATTCTTTTCAACTTTAACAACGAATCTTTTTCAAGGGAAAGCTATTACAAATTCAGAACTCAAAATTCAGAATTCAAGACCTTCTCTGAATTGTGAGTTTGATAATTTTAATAAAATAATTAGCAAATTAATTGGATTGAGTTATGATGTGGACTATTTGGATATGATATGAATTATTGACCACATATTATTAATCATGTAGTAAATTGTGATGTTTATGTTGTAAATTCTATGATGCTATCTTGTAAAGTTGTGATCATCTATGTTGTAATTTTATGATTGGCTTATGTATAATCGAATCACCATGTTGTTCATATGTTAGCTTGGGTATGTTGATTCATATGATAAATTATAAGTATGTATGCAAGTTTAGATTTTTATCAAGATATGAATCATATGCAAGTTTAGATTTTTTTCAAGACATGAATCATATGCTAGTTGGGGAAAATTATATGTAACCTTACATGCTTCATGACATCTATTTTAGATCGAAAGTTAGGCTATGACATGTGTGAGTTATATGCCAAATTCTACATGATATTATTCATGTTTAGATGTAATTTTATACCATTGTTATGTTACATAAATCACATATGCAAGTTTATATGAATACATGTATTTGAATATGAAACATGCAATGCAAGTTTGTGGTAACTGCCTATGCAAGTATACACCTTTAGATGTAGATCTATGACATACATAATTTATGCAAGTTTGTGACCATTATCCCAACAAGTTCACACCTTTAGATTTGGGTCTATGACATATGTAGTTTTATGCAAGTTGTAACTTTGGCCTATGCAAGTTTTAGATGTAGAACATCATTCACACATGCAAGTTCACCCCTTATGTTTAGATCTAGTTCTAATTATATGTATGTTGTGATGTTTTCTCTTTATTCCATGAGTTAAACGAATAAACGTAGAACGTGGGGTAAAAGGGGATAATATTAAAAGATTTAATTGGCATAAATGCCTTAAAAAGGCATAAAATAAATTTGTGATGAAACTGGTATGATTTTACATACCATAAATAGATGAACATAATTGAGTCAATTATGGCCATAGTTAAATTTGGAATTAATTGATAATTTGAATAGGGAAAGTAATTCAAATTGGGGGATGATTAATTAGGAGTAATTAATCGTCTAAGACATGAGGTTAGGCTTTTTTGTGGTGTAAGACTGCCCGGACCTGCTCGACAAATCCAGCTGCCACATATTCTAGTCTAATGTGGGAGGTCTTAGGCACAAATTAAAAACGTAACAATTGTAAAGACACGAGGTTAGGCTCGTTTGTGGTGTAAGACTGCCCGGACCCACCCGACAAATCCAGCTGCCACAAATGCCAGTCTAATATGAGAGGTCTTTATGAGGTTGCAGTCTCAATGAATTAAGAAACACTTAATCAGATAAACATGTAGTGGGACATGAAGGGGGTTAAGTGGGTGCCTTGGGAGGCATGTGGAATCTAGTGGGTGCCTTGGGTGGCAATTAAAATACGATTAGAAATACTTAACCAAAATTGAAACATGTAAGTAAACATGAATAAGAAGTGGGTTAAGTGGGACGTACTAGAGGGGACCAAGCTTAGGTGGATAGCTTGTGTCAAGTAATGGGGGCCCATTTCAACCAGTAACCCATACGTATCTTTGTGGGCTCGACCTAAGTCGAGGACGGGACACGCATAATGGGCTTGACTATAAGAGGCCAAAACGGGTTAGCGGTGGCAACGCATGTCCAACAGGTTCATATGCGTGTGTGTACCCGAGCTGTAGGTAAGACGTTGTTGCATCGCGTAGGTATAAGCCGTGCATTATTTGTGGTATCGGGTTTCCACTTTGGGGAGTGATACACCCCACTGTGGGGCCAGCACGGGTATCTATGCGTAATGGAGCCGATCGCTTGGGGGTAGTGGGTACACCTAGTGGAGATAGGGGCAGGCGGCACCTATGAATGCAGCTAGGGGTGCACGAAACTACCATTATCATTATTTAAGTCTGCAGGTGGGATCAACCTTAGGGTGACTAGTGGTGGTGCAGTATAGCAATTATCTTATAGTGTTGGTGTAGTTTAGTTATTATCTTATAGTGGTTTAGGTGCGCTTTAGCGATATCGTTGTTCATCTTGTTTCCTTGTTTACTCTGCCATACTCAATGGTTCATGGTCATTTCCTGATTTTCCAACTTATGCCTTAGCCTAGTTACTTTGGTAATTATATTGTTAAAGTTATCACACTCGCCAGACTTTATGTCTGACCCCCTTTGTTTCCTCCTCTTTTCTCCCCCCTCCCCCCATCCCCCCAGGTGCTCAGGTTGGAACTAGCACCAGTGGAGCTTGATTTTGGACAGCTGTGCATCTTGCTTTTATAAGATTGCTTGGATCGCTGCAGTAAAGTTCAGCCTCTCTTTTATTTATGGCTATTTTGAATTGGGGATTATGTCTTTCAATTTATGTACTTTGATTTAGTCAAGATGGATATTATGTACTTGGCTCTGGTTTTGATGATGTAATCAAACATATGTATTTCCCGCTGCAATGAAACAAAGTTTTTAATTTTTCAAGTACTGTTTATATCTGTCTTGTTGTTAAGTTTATGTTCTATACTCACTTAAAACTCTCCATATAAGTTAATGCATTCCCTTTTGAGTGACATTAATGGACGTGGGGTGTTACAAAATGTATTTCAATTTCATTTCAACTCCATTTAACGCACATATGATTTTTACAACGTATATGTAACTTGTACATCGCGCATATAATTTATGCAACGCTTATACATGAGGTGTACAACGCTTATATAACTTATACATCAATTATAAAATTTATACATCGCCATTCCATATTGTTTTGAATTTAGAAATCTCACATTGGGTTCCACTCCTCCAAAAATTGTAGGAAGCTCCAAAAAATCCTTGGTCTCTTCTAAAATGTAGAAGATGTCCTTGGTATCTCTTGTTTCACTGGATTTCGACCACATAGCAAAAAGATATGATTTTTATTCTAAAATCATAAATCGTGACGGTTTTATCTGTTATAAACCATTTAAAATAAAATCAGTCGTTACCTCAGGCGTTTGGTTCCGAACTATGTTTCAATTTAGCGCTCAATCCGAAGCACTTCAGGCCGATCGGGTTATACATCGTCGAAGAGGAAGGGGAGAATTTCCAGCGTCGGGTGGTCAGGCCCAACTCGAGGTGACGTGGCAGGCTCGGCGGTGGCTTGAAACCATTGACTTTCAGGATGCGATCACAAAATACAAAGTGAGGGAGGATGCAACTTATATAAATGTGAAGAGCTCGAGGAGCACTACGAAATCCTTAATCGAAGCTCTTGATTTTATTGAGCGGATTTGCCAAAAAATGGAGAGAAGATCATAGCGGGTTTCCGTCGCCGAGATCTGAAGTGGGGAGAGAGAAAGAGATATTTTTTTGAAATTTTAATTAATGAATGAAAAATTTTAATTAGTCGATATATATTTAAATTCCAAAAATAGTTTTTCTTATATGAACTCCAAATCAAACCCAACGACTATCGCCCCAAGCTAAATATCTCCATTCCGGACACAATGGAATATGTTTCGTAAGCCCATTCGACTGTATCAGTCAGTTATTCTTCAAATTAAAATATAAAACATTCAAATATGGATTTGAACGTACATTTTAATTTGCCGGGGCCACATACTAATTCTAAAAATTCCATAAAAATAAATCTGGCTATGCATGGACGATACGGTCCCAACAAAACTAATCTTGTCGAATTTGGAGACCGTTTGAAAAATGTTCATTTTCTGGTCGATCCAAGTTGACTAAAATTAATCAAACACGTTTTCTTTCGCCACACTTACATATTACCTCCAAAAATTATGGAATTTGGAATCTAGCAATAATTTGACATTCCAGATCAAAAAAAGTGGTTTCGTCGAAAATAGAGGTCGTTTGCAAAATGTCTATTTTCAAGGGCTATATTAATTCCATAGCGACCTTTCTGAAAATTCATTTGGCCATAACTTTTGATTCCCGTTATGAAATTTCGATTTTTCAGATTCGTTAGAAAGATATTCTTAAACAGATTTAAATATTTCTGGTTTCACTAAAATCCGTTTTATTTTGCATCCTATATGGGTAGTCAAAGTTCGAATTCAAATTTTCAAACTACCACGCTATTTCCACCTCCTTTTTAAAATTAAAATAGATATTTATATTCCAACATCGATTCAAATAAATTTTTAGTCATTATTATTTAAAATAATTCATTTTAAATACTCAAAATTTGCTAAAATTGCGAGACTAAATTTTTTAAATTGGTTCTGATTTCCTAGGTTGTTACACAAGTGATGCTGATTGCTGAACCAACGAATCTATTTTCGTTTTCATGGTTGAATCACTACTATAAAAGCGGGAAAATTCGACAAAAGTTTTATGTGTCCTTAGATTGAAAAAGCGTTGCATTTTCCTTTTTTTCAAATAGGCAACATTAGAGGGGCATGGCATTCGCGGTCGTTGCCTTAGCCCTCTAGGGCAACGCTTTTGCCCATCTACTACCAC
Organism: Allium sativum; assembly: GCA_030737875.1. Taxonomy (NCBI): domain Eukaryota; kingdom Viridiplantae; phylum Streptophyta; class Magnoliopsida; order Asparagales; family Amaryllidaceae; genus Allium; species Allium sativum. The sequence goes on from CM060925.1 coordinate 44,660,613, forward strand.
GAAAAGAAAGTGTTGCATTATAGACGCGATGCTTCGGCGTTGCTTGAGCATTAATTAGAGCTGGCTACCAGGTCACGATAGTAGGGCTATGTCAGCTGCCTACATGTCACAAGACATGTCAGTTGCCCATGTGCCAAATGTCACTTCGGTTGTGGGTCCACGTGCCGTGTGTAATTAATAATATTTTATGTAATGCAACACCATTATCTTGAAATACAACATCAGGAAAAAAAATCAAATACCACAGTAAAAGAAGGAAAATGCTACATTACAAGAAGGCAAATGCAACGCTTTGATTATAAATTTTGCAATACCAGTTTCATACATAGAAGAAACACATCCAAAACATTCATCATCATATTCAATCCATCCAAATATTCTACATACCATACCAATTCTTCAAATATACCATAAGTGCCAACACATACGATTAAATACATAATTTAAAAGTACAATTCAAATATTCTACATACCACAAGTGCTAGCACATACCACCTTAAATACAAGTGCCAATACATACGTTCGAATGCATTCTACAAAGTAACATTGCATTCTACCAGAAACTGTACCTCCCGATCCAGAACCCGCTACGAAAATATCTACCTTGCCAGCTGTTTCTCTCTATGTCATTTCAGGTCCTACAATTTGATTTTCACAAGTTATTTGATAAGTGCACGTATCATATAAATATATCATAGCAATGAACCATATGGGCATCTTAACTAAATCTTATGCATACAATTATAAAATTGACCATTCACCATTGGTCACTCGTGCCATCGATGCCTAACAAATAAGCACTTTCAGTATGCTTCATCTTATGTGCATAACATTTCTAGTTCGCATATTTTGTGACACCCTATAATGGGTCCCTCGCGTATATTTTCAAGCTTCAGAACCATCACTATCTCTATATCCCCTAAACCTCAAGCTTCGAAATTTTCAAAAAAAATCAATGGAGGACTCCTCGCTATACATCACTGTCGTTGTTCTTAACGGACATCGAAATGATGAATCTCTGCATCACACGCTTGAGGTGACTCTAAATCATAATGCATGGCCTATGCGGGTTATATCCAATAATTCTTTTCTAGTATCATGCCGATCTTACAGTAAGCATGATCATGCGCTAATGTTGAAAGTCCTAACAAAACCTGGAGGTCCAATTTATCTACAAGAACAGTATAATGAAGAATTTGAGCCTGAACCAGAGTTCGAAGATGAATCATGGGCTAAAGTTGATGGCTTTCCTGAGTTCCTAAATAATAATGTTCCTGCTGTTGACGAAATAATGGGCTAAAGTTGACTGGTCTCATTTTGACCATACATCTTTTTACCTAAAAATGCAATTTTATGACGACATTGGCTCTACCAATACTTTTGCGACTCAATTCAATAACAAGGTCCACCTCATTAAGGTTCAGCGTTGTACCCATGTTCATCCTGGAATAAGGTCTGAACTTCTTTTTTTGGGCAGTAAGGAGGAACAGGTGGTTCCATGTTTGTGTGATCACAGAGTAGAAATGGATTCAGATGAAAGATTTGACGCGATGATATGTGAAGCTGCTTTATTACCCCCTTGCCAAGCTTATTTCCTGAAGCCAACTATGACATGCATGTTGATAACCATGCCCCCAATGAACCAGTGAATGATCAGTGGGTAGATCAGGAAGTTGATCAGAAAGCTTATTTCCCTCTTCATCAGTCGCCACCTTTGCTTCCTTCGCCTCCTCAGCTAGATATAGACATGTAATACAATTGGCAAAGCTATGTCATCCCTTGTCCTGATGCTGCGGGTCCATCACATGCTGCTGCTCACTTCATACTGGATCTCCTACAGCCTCAAAGCCTTAACGAATCTACTGGAAGTTTCATAGCCGCAAAGCCCTGATCTGGTTTGAACGGATGCTACTAACATCATTGTTTGGGTGTCTATGTATGCACTAAGTTATGTTTTATGTATGGCTGCTTTATGATACTTTTTGTTGCCTTTTGATGCTTGCTACCAACTGGGCTTGCCAGTTGGGCGTATTACTATGTATTATTTAAATTAATCGGGTGTGTATCACCACACTGCACAACCGTTCTACTCAAGAAAATAATGGACAATCATGAGGAATGCAGAATAAACATTTCACATAATTTCTTTGGATCAAACTCCCACAACATACCTTTATCCAAAGCAGGGCTGATACAACATGAGGAATATACACATCATCACATCTTATTGCAATATTTTTGAGTGGTCTCGGTTGAATTTATTATTTCAGTTGTTTCTTTTACTTGTTAATATCTACATAGCAGATAAAATGCAAACAAGGCATAACATGGATGCATATCTGAATTCAGTCCTATGAATATTAGGACCTAGCCCTACGACAAGGGCTATAATAAGAAAACAATAATTGTAGACTTGATTTTGAGTTAGAAGAAAAAACCATTGAAAATTATGTACTATTCCAATAAGAAAACATATGAAGCATCAAAGACGACATTGCTTACCAACTAATTCCGTGTTGAAGTGAGCAGTTTGCAAAACTAAGCATACGTTCAATTTTAGTTACACAATGATGATCAGGCTAATACATGTTTAGCATCTAAAAGCAAGGGATACAGGTGGAAGACTTTCATTAAATAATGCTTACAACTGACTTACTTTTGACTTCATATTTGGTCTTCATGATCATGCTTCCTCCCAACTGACTTACATTGAAAAGTAATTTGCAAACCCAAATATAACAATCCAAGTACATAATTACTTATGGCGTAGTGGCTCCTCTAATCTTGAGAAACACACAAAACGAACAACCACACTGAAAGCAGAGGCAATCCTAGGATATATTGCTTTAAAACGTGACACGTAAACCTCAAAAGAAATGGATTTACTTATTCGATCCTACCTAATATTCAGTAGACAGGGCGTACATGTTTCACATCTTTTTAATATATATATATACACATATACATATATATATACATAAATGCTTTAGAAAGAATACAAAAAAATTCATAGCAAAGAAAAGGACACAAACTTAGCTCATACTTATAAAATGACCATACCACCATCTACTCCGACATCATTTCATATGGATTTGTAGCTTAAATCACGTAGGGGACAAAGGCCACAACAAGTCCACGCCGATACTCTTCAAATTGAAACATTGAAATTGGTAGTTTCCAAAATCAAATGGAAAATACCTGTGCGTGTAGCAGATTAAATATAGGTGGACGACTCTCCGGATCGGGAAGAGATTAGAGGGCATAGATGCAACGGGTTGCGGAATCAAAGGTGACGTGAATTTAGGTATAAACTTTGAGGGGGGAAATTCGCACTAAAATTTCACATAGAGGAAGAATATAGTGAGGTGGCTGTCACTGATTGGATGTGGAGTAAATTTTTAGATAGCAAGTAGGGATTGGTTTGAACCGTTGGTTTAAATCATCATCTATGATAATTTATTCTGAAAACACGGATCGCTGATCCGGATTGTATTTATGTAAAGCTACGCTTTGAGGTGGCGTTGCATGTCACACCACTAGAATTCCAACTGCAAGAGTGCATTTACGTCTAATGCAACAACATATGAATATTGTAACAACCCGGAAAATCCGAGCCAATTTAAAAAATTTATTTTGACAATTTTGATGAATTTTTAAAATGATTTATTTTAAATAATGATGACGAGAAATTTATTTTGAATAAAATTAGAACGTATATATTTATTTAAATCGACGTTAGAATATAAATATTTATTTCTAATTACAAAAGGAATAGAAAATGGCGCGGTAGTTTGAAAATTCGATTTCAAATTTCAAATTTCAAATGAATGTACATGATTCAAAATAAACCAGATTTTAACAAAACCAAAAATATTAGAATCTAATTGAAAATATCTTTCGAACGAATCTGAAAAATTGAAATTTCATAGTGGTAATAAAAAGTTATGACCAGTTGAAAATTCAGAATGTTTGCTACGAAATTTTAACCCTTAAAAATGGATATTTTGCAAACAACCTCCGTTTTTGACGAAACCACTTTGGTTGGATCTCGGATGTCAAGTTACTGCTAGCTTCCAAAATTCATAATTTTTAGGATTAATATGTGAGTGTGGCAAAAGAAAACGTATTTTGACCATTTCAGTTGAATTAGGTCGACTAGAAATTGGACATTTTTCAAACAGTCTTTGAATTCGATGAATTAGTTTTGTTAGGACCGTATCGTCAAAACATAGCCAGAATTATTTTTCTGGAATTTTAAAGTCAGTATGTGGCCCCGGTAAATTTAAATATGCATTCAAATTAAATATTTACGTATTTAAATTTTAATTTGATAAAAACTAATTGTAACAGCCGAATTAGGGTACGAAACATATCCCATTGTGTTCGGAATGGGGGTAATTAGCTAGGGGCGACGGTCGTTGGGTGCGATTTGGAGATTGGATGAGAAAGTGACTTTAAGGAATTCAAAATTTTAAACAAATAATAATATAATTTTGTAAAACCCCTACCCACCCCTTTTCTCTCTCCCCAACCATTTCTGAAAAGAAAAAAAACTGGAGAACGACCGGGGGGGAAACCTCTGCTGCTTCCCCCATCGGACCCCTTCCCCGCCACTAGCGCAAGGCGCCGCCTACCTCCGATATCCCCCCTCGACAGTCGCCACCCTCTCTCCTCCTTCTTAAGCCCTAGCACCCACGCAACCCCCAAAACCGCCTGACCTCGCCACTGGAGCCCCAATGTCGAGCCCCTTTTCCCAATACCTCGACATGCAGGCCCCCTCCCTCCTCCTTTCGAACATAAAACCCTTTCCCCCCATCGAGATCCGCCACCTGAATCTCCCCAACGCCGGCGACGCTTCCCCTCCCCCTCTCCTTTGATGTATCATGAAATTTTATTTATTTATTTATTTAGATAATAAAGTACAAATTTTTATATAGAAAAAGTATAGATTTTTATACAGATAAAAATTAGATTTTTATAATAGATAAAGATTATATTTTTAAACAAGGAAAGATTACATTTTTAAACTAGAAAAGATTAGATTTTGAAATCGAAAATGATTAGATTTTGAAATAAAAAAAAAGATTAGATTTTGTTCATTAAAAAGATTTGATTTTTTATGGTAGAAAAATTAGAGTTTTATTTTTAAAGTAGTGATAAAAATTCGATTTTTACATATATGAAGTAGTGATAAAACTTCGATTTTTACATATATGAAGTAGCGATAAAAATTCGATTTTTACATATACGAAGTAGCAGTAAAAATTCGATCTTTCTATAAGAAGTAGAGATACAAAAATATAATTTGTATATAGAAAGAAGCGTTGTAAAAATATATGATTTTTATATATGAAGTGCCATTGTAACACCCCACGTCCATTAATGTCACTTACAAAGGGAATGCATTAACTTCTATGGAGTGTTTTAAGTGAGTATAGAACAGAAACTTAACAACAAGACAGATATAAATAGTACTTGAAAAATTAAAAACTTTATTTCATTGCAGCGGAAAATACATAAGTTTGATTACATCATCAAAACCAGAGTCAAAGTACATAATATCCATCTTGACCAAATCAAAGTACATAAATTGAAAGACATAATCCCCAATACTAATTAGCCATAAATAAGAGAGGCTGAGCTTTACTTCAGCGATCCAAGCAATCTCTAAAAGCAGAGATACAACTATCCAAAATCAAGCTCCACTGGTGCTAGTTCCAACCTGAGCACCTGGGGGGAAGGGAAGAAAAGAGGAGGAAACAAAGGGGGTCAGACATAAAGTCAGGCGAGTGCGATAACTTTAACAATATAATTACAAAAATAACTAGGCTAAGGCATAAGTTGGAAAATAAGGAAATGACTGTGAACAATTGAGTATGACAGAGCAAACTAGGAAACAAGATGAACAAAGATAACGTTAAAGCGCACCCTAACCACTATAAGATGATTACTATACTGCACCACCACTATACTGCACCACCACTAGTCACCCTAAGGTTGATCCCGCCTACAAAACTTAATTATGATAATGGTAGTTTTGTGCACCCCTAGCTGCCTTCATAGGTGCCGCCTGCCCCTATCTCCACTAGGTGTACCCACTACACCCATGCGATCGGCTCCCTAACTCGTAGATACCCGTGCTGGCCCTATAGTGGAGTGTATCACTCCCCAAAGTGGCAACCCGATACAACCAACAATGCATGGCTTATACCTACACGACGCAACAACGTCTTACCTACCAGCCTGGGTCCACATACGCAAATGAACCCGTTGGACTTGCGTTGCCACCGCTAACCCGGTTTGGCCTCTTACAGTCAAGCCCAGTATGCGTGTCCCGTCCTGGACTTGGGTCGAGCCCATAAAGATACGTATAGGTTACTAGTTGAAACAGGCCCGCCATTACTTGACACAAGCTATCCACCTAAGCTTGGTCCCCTCTAGTACATCCCACTTAACCCACTACTTATTCATGTTCAATTACATGTCTCAAATTTTGGTTAAGTGTTTCTAATCGTATTTCAAATGCCACCCAAGGCACCCACTAGATTCCACATGCCACCCAAGGCACCCACTTAACCCCCTCATGTCCCACTACATGTTTATCTGGTTAAGTGTTTCTTAATTCATTAAGACCGTAACCTCATAAAGACCTCTCACATTAGACTGGCATTTGTGGCAGTTGGATTTGTCGAGCGGGTCCTGGCAGTCTTACACCACAAAAGAGCCTAACCTCATGTCTTTACAACTATTACACATTTAGTTTATGCTTAAGACCTCCCATATTAGACTGGCATTTGTGACAGCTGGATTTGCCGGGAGGGTCCGGGCAGTCTTACACCACAAAAGAGGCTAAGCTCGTGTTTTAGACGATTAATTACTCCTAGTTAATCATTCCCCAATTTGAATTAATTTCCCTATTCAAATTATCAATTAATTCCAAATTTAACTATGGCCATAATAGACTCAATTTTGTCCATTTATTTATGGTATGTAAAATCATACCAATTTTCATCACAAATTAATTTTATGCCATTTAAGGCATTTTTGCTAATTCTCAATATTAAATCTTTTAATATTATCCCATTGCCCCACGTTGTACGTTCGTTTAATGTAAAATATACGTTAGACTCAAATAGTCTAACTCATGGAATAAAGAGAAAACATCACAACATACATATAGATAAAACTAGATCTAAACATAATGGGTGAACTTGCATGTGTGAATGATGTTCTACATCTAAAACTTGCATAGGCCAAAGTTACAACTTCATAAAACTACATATGTCATAGATCCAAATCTAAAGGTGTAAACTTGTTGAGATAATGGTCACAAACTTGCATAAATCATGTATGTCATAGATCTACATCTAAAGGTGTAAACTTGCATAGGTAATAACCATAAACTTGCATAACATGATTCATATTCCAAACTCATATTTTTATATAAACTTGCACATGTGATTTATGCAACATAACAATGGTGTAATCTTACATCTGAACATGTAAACTAGCATGTAGAATTTAGCATATAACTCACACATGTCATAGCCTAACCTTTGACCAAATTTTCACATAAACTAGATCTCATGAACATGTAAGGTCACATATAATTTTCCCCAACTTGCATATGATTCATGTCTAAATCAAAATCTAAACTTGCATGCATATGATTTATCATATGAATCAACATAACCAATCTAGAATATGAACAACATGATGATTTGGTTATACATAGGCCAATCTTAGAATTACAACATAGATGATGGCATCATAACTTTACAACATAGATGATAACATCACAACATAACATCATAGAATTACAACATATATGATAACATCACAATTTTACAACATAGTTATAACATGCAGTCAATAATTCACATCATATCCATATAATCCTCACCGTAACTTAATCCAATTAAATTACTAGTTATTTTATTAAAGAAATCGAACTCACAACTCAAAGAAGGTCTTGAGTTCTGAATTCTGAGTTCTGAAGTTGTAATAGCTTTCCTTTGAAGAAGATTCGTTGTTAAAGTTTAAAAGGATTGAATTAGATTAGCTTTCTTCCTTCTAATTGGTGGCGGCTATGCTGAGTTGCTAGGTGACGGCATGGAGGCCATGAATCTAATTTTTAGTTTGATTTTAGGGTTTGAGTCTACATGTCTTTTATAGAGTTTGGGATCAGTTTATGCCGTCCGATCAACCCAGAATTAATCCCAGCCAATCAAAGCAAATCAGAAACGCTAATGAGTCAGCACACAGTCATTTACCGGTCATCAATCTAATCTGCCCTGGGGGGGGGGGGTAGGTCGACCCTATGGTCGACCTAGTCAGGGTAGGTCGACCCCCAGCTCGACCCTATGGTTTACCTGGCCCTGGCGGGAATTTTCCCGCCAACCTGTTTGACTCTGAAATTTGAATTTTATGAAATCTGTTTTGAATTTTCTGAAACTTCTGATGGCCATAACTTCTTCATACGAAGTCCAATTCACGCAAACCTGGACTCTAACTCAACCAGAATTTCGAGACGAACACAATGGCACAACCTGTTTCCCTTAATTCTCACATCTGAGATTAGTTATTCTTTAATTTGTGAATATTAATATTAATAGAAATACGGGGTGTTACATTCTCGCCTCCTTAAAGGATTTCGCCCCCGAAATCTCCAAGTTAAAGAGAATGCATATCCTAACCTCCAAACAACCATCTACTCAACCATCAAACACAGGCATCCATTGTCCTTATTAAATTCCTAATGCTGTATGAACATATGCAAGAAGTGTGTGTATATGTTCCCTATCTAATGCAAAATCAGGCGGTCTACTGATTCAGTTGACCTCCTTAATGCAAACCATGATAGTGCCATGCATCCATTATGTATGAGAAAGAATCCTATCGATACATATTATTTCTACATGTGTGCACAACCATTCACCAAAATGCAACATCCATATGATAGCATAACCATTATACATCCATTACTTAGTTATGCACACATATTTATATGCAATATGCAATATGAAGTGACTGAGCCGATCTAGTGCCTAAAGTGTGTGTACATGCATCCACGAGCAACCATTAGCAAACACTTGCATCCACATGCATCAATCATACATAACATGTCTCAAACACATGTTTCAACCATAGGACTACCATATCTAAAGGTCAAAGACACTAGCGAGAGGACATACTAAAGATAAGATAAGTACAAGCTAAGCGATAAAGGAGAAATTAAAAGACATATCCTCGAAAAGAAAAGGGTACAATGAACGCATCTTCTCTTCTGTCTCCCAAGTAGCGTCGCTCTCATCATCTCCCCATTACACTTTGACTAGCTTTACCTCTCGATTCCTCAACTTCTTAATCTCCGACCCAAGAATGTACGTAGGAGCTCGTCGAATCGTCGCATCACGCTCTATCTCCCCCTCTCTAAGCAAGCTCGACTCTACCACTTCCGCAGTCTCATGCAAGCACTTCCTCAATTGTGATACATGGAATACGTCGTATACACCACTAAGTTTCTCGGGAAACTTCACTCTATACGCCATCTGTCCATTCCTTTCCTTAATAGGAAACGACCCTACGAACCTTGGTGCTAACTTCCCAATGGACTCAAAGCGAATGACGTTCCGTAATGGAGACACCTTGACAAAGACCATGTCCCCAACATCAAACTCAAGATCTGACCTCCTCTTGTCCGCATAAGATTTCTGCCTATCTTGCGTCGTCTTCATCCTCCTTTGAATCAAATTGATCTTTTCCGAAGTCTCTCTAATCATATCGGGCCCAAGCAAGATCTTATCTGTAGACTCCCACAAACATGTAGGCGAACGACACGGCCGTCCATAAAGAGCCTCGAACTGTGCCATGCCAATGCTAGACTGAAAGCTGTTATTATATGCGAACTCCACCAATGGAAGATGTTCCTCCCATATACCTCCAATGTCTAAGACACACAACCCCAATAGGTCCTTTAGAATACGATTCACCCTCTCGGTCTGGCCATCCGTCTGAGGATGATATGCGGTGCTCAAACATAACTGAGTCCCTAGCGCCTCTTACAAGCTCTTCCAAAACTCGCTAGGGAAGATAGGATCGCGGTCGCTCACTATGCTAGAAGGAGCACCGTGCAAACGAACTATTTCTTGAATGTATACGGAGGATAACCATGGAGTAGTCCTCTTACTCTTCACGGGAATGAAATGGGCGCTCTTAGTAAGCTGTCTACCACAGCCCAAATCCCCGTATTACCCTTCCTCGACCTCGGTAACCCATCAACAATGTCCATCGAGACACTTTCCCACTTCCATTGTAGGACCTCCAATGGGTGAAGCAACCCACCGGGTTTCTTTTGCTCTGCTTTTACTTGTTGGTACACCAAGCATCTAGCGACAAATTCAGCTACATCCCTCTTCATGCTGGCCCAAAAGTAAACTCGTCTCATGTCCATGTACATCTTGTCCTCACCGGGACGGATGGTCATCTTCGAACGATGTGCATCATCAAGAATGGTCTTCCTCAAATTCTCATCCTGTGGTACACAAAGTCTCCCGTCCCTACGTAACCAACCCTTATCATCTAGGGTATACCTACTGAGATGACTCGATGACTCCCCTCTTTTGAGCTTATATACCGACTCAACCAACCGTGGGTCATCTCCCTGTGCCTCACCAATCCTTCCCAAAGCATAGGTCTGACCTCTAAGGATGCTAGAAAGCTGGGTACGAAGTCAATGGAAGGTCTAAAGTCAAACGTAGAGATGAACTCTAAGCTTCGCCGCTCAGCAAACAGCGGACTCAAGGACAACCTTTTTCTACTTAAGGCGTCTGCCACTACATTACCCTTGCCAGGGGTATATGCTATCTCGAAATCGTAGGACGCTAAGAACTCCATCCACCTTTGCTGCCTCAAGTTCAAGTCCTTCTAAGAGAACATGTATTTTAGCGACTTGTTGTCAGTGAACAATTCGAGTTTCTCGCCAAGAAGATAATGGCGCCAAGTCTTAAGCGCTAAAACAATAGCGGCCAACTCTAGGTCATGTGTAGGGTAATTTCTCTCATGCACTCTCAACTGCCTTCCATCATAGGCTATTACCCTTCCCTCTTGCATTAAGACTGCGCCTAGTCCTATCCCACAAGCATCGGTATAAATAGTAAATGGCTTACTCCCATCTGGCAACACTAAGACTAGGGCTGTGGTTAAAGCTCTCTTCAATCATTGGAATGCATCATCACAATCTATGTCCCATGTGAAAACCAGATTCTTCTTCGTCAAGCGTGTTAATGGGGCTGATATTTTTGCGAAGTCTTTGATAAACTTCCTATAGTAGCCAGCCAACCCTATGAAACTCCTCATCTCGGTAGCATTTTTAGCGACCTTCCAATCTTGGATGGCCACTACCTTCGCGGGATCCATAGCTATCCCTTCTTTGGAAACCACGTGCCCTAAGAATCGCACTTCCTTCCTCCAAAAGTGACATTTAGAAAATTTAGCTTTAAGGCTATGCACTCGAAGAGTCTCCAACACTTCCCTAAGATGTAGGGCATGCTCTTCCTCGTTCTTAGAAAAGGTCAAGATGTCATCCACAAAGACTACTACGAATTTATTAAGGTACTCCCTAAACACCCTACTCATCAAGTCAACAAAGTATGCGGGGGCGTTTGTCAAACCGAAGGGTATAACAAGCCAATAGAAGAAACTGTCTGGAGTCCTAAAGGCAGTCTTGTCTATGTTATCCTCAGCCACTCTCAAATGATGGGAATCCGTGGCTAAGTCCAACCGTGAAAACACTAAGGCGCCAAATAACTGATCGAAAAGATCGTCAATCCTCGGTAGTGGGTGCCTATTCTTCTTAGTAAGTTAATTAATTTCTCTATAGTCCACACAAAGTCTAAGGGACCCATCTGCCTTCGTGGCAAATACTACTGGAGCCCCCCACTCCGATATACTACGTCTGATGAACCCCTTCTCAAGCAATTCTTTCACTTGCTTACTGAGTTCTCTTCTCTCTCTTGGAGCCATGTGGTGCACTGGCAATGCAATTGGCTTTGCATTATCTACTAGATATATTCGAAAGTCTATCTCACGTTTTGGGGGTAAACCCCTCACCTCATCGAAGACATCAACATATTCACGGACTATACGAACAGAATGTAAATCATCATCGGATGCGTCAAGGGACTCTAGGTAGCTAAGCATTACTAGACCTCTAGGGTCACAAGAAATATCAAGGGTCTTTCCATAATGAGTCAACAATCTAACTACCCTTCTTTCACAATCTAGGATGGCCCTGTATCTAGTTAGCCAATCCATACCTATAATCAAATAGTAACCCATGAAGCCAAGAAAAAAGGAGTTGCATTCAAACCCAATGCCCAAGATAAACACTCTCAAATCCCGACAAATCATAGAAAGATGAGCCGGACCACCAATAGGATTTGAGACTACTAAGGGATCCGTAACTAGACTAGTATCTAGGTGCAGTGTTTCAACTAATGATGTAGAGATAAATGAATGTGATGCGCCAGAATCGAATAAAGTACGGACAGGATGATCAAACAGAAAAACTAAACTTTCAACAGAAATTGCTCTACTTCGTTCTTGCAGCGGTGGGACCACGAGAGCCTGAACTTTTCCCCTTGCCTGCCCTAGTGCCATAAGAGCCTGTACCTATCCTCCCGAGGTAGACCCTGCCCTCTGCCATTTCTTTGGGCAGTCCTTAATTACATGTCACGCTTCGCCACAGTGGAAACAACCAGTCTTCTTTTTCTTCCTACAATCTTTGCTTAGATGGTCGGGTGTCCCACAGTTAAAGCATCTTTTCTTTCCCTTAGCATTGTTGCCTTTACCACCTTTATTTTTGTTGTTGTTGCTGTTGCGGTTTCTTTTGATCCCCTTTCTTCTCGCGTGCCTTATTAGCATTGGCGCCCTTCTCCTCTTCATACATAAGCACCATGTCAACTAGTCTCTCAAAGGTAGCCCCCATAGGGATGTGGGTCATAGCTAACCAATGAATCGGCTCGTTCAAACCCTTAACAAATCTCAGGGCCTTCTTTTCTGGTGTATTCACCAAGTCCAAGCCAAATCTCGCCAACTGATTGAACTTGTTGACGTATTCTTTCACCGATAGATTCCCTTGTTTCAATGCCAAAACCTTTCCATGTATAGATTCTCTTCAGCCCGTGAGAGAAACTTTGCTTCAAACCTCCGCCTAAAATCTGGCCATGTATCAACTGGACGCTCTCCATTAGTGACCTCCCACCAAAATGAGGCCTCATCTATCACTAGCCAGGCAGTTAACTGGACCTTTCTTCCATCATCTACTTCAATGATCCCAAATAATTCTTCCACCTCCTTTAGCCAATTTCAAGCTTCAACAAATGTCTCCACCCCATGAAAAGGTTTTCCACCCATTGCCCGAAAGTCCTTACATATCTTTGCGAAAGTATCGACACGAGGAGGAGGAGGAGGAGGAGGAGGAGGAGCATTTGTTGGACCTACAGTGGTGGCCCTAGTCTCCAAATACCTCCTAAACCATCCTGGTATCGTTATTCCCTCGGGTATCTCGGGAATTCCAGACATACTGAAAAGAAAAAGGAAAGATTCAATACAAAAGAACCGAAGGAAAGATATATGGCTCTTGGGGTTTTGCTTTCTAAAATAAGCTTTTCTCTTGAAAATAATTTCCTTAAAACATACTTTTGAATGTACTTTATAAAATGCTTTTGAAAAATAGTTTTTTGAAATTCAAATCTGTTCTGGTAACCTGGCTCTGATACCACGTGTAACACCCGACGTCCATTAATGTCACTCACAAAGGGAATGCATTAACTTCTATGGAGCATTTTAAGTGAGTATAGAACAGAAACTTAACAACAAGACAGATATAAACATTACTTGAAAAATTAAAAACTTTATTTCATTGCAGCAGAAAATACATAAGTTTGATTACATCATCATAACAAGAGTCAAAGTACATAATATCCATCTTGACCAAATCAAAGTACATAAATTGAAAGACATAATCCCCAATACTAGTTACCCATAAATAAGAGAGGCTAAACTTTACTTCAGCGATCCAAGCAATCTCTAAAAGCAGAGATACAACTATCCAAAATCAAGCTCCACTGGTGCTAGTTCCAACCTGAGCACCTGGGGGGAAGGGAAGAAAAGAGGAGGAAACAAAGGGGGTCAGACATAAAGTCAGGCGAGTGCGATAACTTTAACAATATAATTACAAAAATAACTAGGCTAAGGCATAAGTTGGAAAATAAGGAAATGACCGTGAACAATTGAGTATGACAGAGCAAACTAGGAAACAAGATGAACAAAGATAACGTTAAAGCGCACCCTAACCACTATAAGATGATTACTATACTGCACCACCACTAGTCACCTTAAGGTTGATCCCGCCTACAAAACTTAATGATGATAATGGTAGTTTCGTGCACCCCTAGCTGCCTTCATAGGTGCCGCCTGCCCCTATCTCCACTAGGTGTACCCACAACCCCTATGCGATCGGCTCCCTAACTCGTAGATACCCGTGCTGGCCCCACAGTGGGGTGTATCATTCCCCAAGTGGCAACCCGATACAACCAACAATGCACGATTTATAACTACACGGTGCAACAACGTCTTACCTACCAGCCTGGGTCCACACATGCATATGAACCCGTTGGACTTGCGTTGCCACCGCTAACCCGGTTTGGCCTCTTACAATGAAGCCCATTATGCGTGTCCCATCCTCGACTTGGGTCGAGCCCACAAAGATACGTATGGGTTACTGGTTGAAACGGGCCCCCATTACTTAACACAAGCTATTCACCTAAGCTTGATCCCCTCTAGTACATCCCACTTAACCCACTTCTTATTCATGTTCACTTACATGTTTCAAATTTTGGTTAAGTGTTTCTAATCGTATTTCAAATGCCACCCAAGGCACCCACTAGAATCCACATGCCACCCAAGGCACCCACTTAACCCCCTCATGTCCCACTACATGTTTATCCGGTTAAGTGTTTCTTAATTCATTAAGACCGTAACCTCATAAAGACCTCTCACATTAGACTATCATTTGTGGCAGCTGGATTTGCCAGGTGGGTCCGGGCAGTCTTACACCACAAAAGAGCCTAACCTCGTGTCTTTACAACTGTTACGCATTTAGTTTATGCCTAAGACCTCCCACATTAGACTAGCATTTGTGGCAGCTGGATTTGCCGGGCAGGTCCGGGCAGTCTTACATCATAAAAGAGCCTAACCTCGTGTCTTAGATGATTAATTACTCCTAATTAATCATTCTCCAAATTTGAATTAATTTCCCTATTCAAATTATCAATTAATTCCAAATTTAACTATGGCCATAATTGACTCAATTATGCCCATCTATTTATGGTATGTAAAATCATACCAATTTTCATCACAAATTAATTTTATGCCATTTAAGGCATTTATGCCAATTCTCAATATTAAATCTTTTAATATTATCCCATTGCCCCACGTTGTACGTTTGTTTGTTTAACGTAAAATATACGTTAGACTAGAATAGTCTAACTCATGGAATAAAGAGTAAACATCACAACATACATGTAACACCCCACGTCCATTAATGTCACTCACAAAGGGAATGCATTAACTTCCATGGAGGTTATAAATGAATATAGAACAGAAAAATTACAACAAGACAGATAATAAGTAGTACTTGGAAATCTAAAACTTCATTTTATTGCAGCGGAAATTAAACATGTTTGTTACATCATAAAACCATAAATCAGAGTCAAGTACAATATACATCTTCATAAAACAAAATACATAACCCCATTACATAAATAGCTGTTAAAGAAGATAACAAGCTGGACTTTACTTCAACGGTCCAAGCTTTCCAAAAAGAGATGAAGCAATCCAATCAACCTCCACAAGAGTTGGGCCCAACCTGAGGACCTGGAGGGGGAAAAGGATAGAAATGGAGGGGGTCAGACATAAAGTCTGGCGAGTATGATAATTCTAACAATACTATTATCAAAATAACTAGACTAAGGCATAAGCTGGAAGACAAGTAAACATCAATGAATTATTGGGTATGGAAAGCAGATAAAGATAACGTTAAAGGCATACCTAAATTCTAATGAATAATTACTACACTGCACCGCACATTACTACACTACACTAGTCACCCTAAAGGTTGATCCCACTTGTTTCACACAGAAACAATATAAATAGCCTTACGTACCCCTAGCTGACTACATAGGTTCCGTCTGCCCCTATCTCTACTAGGTGTACCCCACTACCCACTTTCGATCGGCTCCCTACTCGTAGATACCCGTGCTGGCCCCACAGCGAGGTGTATCACTCCCCTAAAGTGGCAACCCGATACAACTTGAGAATGCACGGCTTATACCTACACGATGCAACAACGTCTTACCTACCAGCTCAGGTCCACACATGCATATGAAACCCGTTGGACTTGCGTTGCCATCGCTCCCCGTTTTGGCCTCTTATAGTCAAACCCAGTATGCGTGTCCCGTCCTTGACTTGGGTCGAGCCCACAAAGATACGTTTGGGATACTGGTTGAAATGGGCCCCCACAAGCTACCCACCTAAGCTTGTCACTAGTATATCCCACTTAACCCTCTTAGTCATGTTCATTTACCTGTATGTTTGGTTAAGTCATACTAATCGTATTTCACATGCCACTAAGGGCACCCACTAAATCCCTTATGCCACCCAAGGCACTTACTTAACCCCCATGTCCCACCTTACATGTTTATCTGGTTAAGTATTTCTTAATTCATTCAGGCCATAACCTCATAAAGACCTCTCACATTAGACTGGCATTTATGGCAGCTGGATTTGCCGGGCGGGTCCGGGTAGTCTTACACCATAAAAGAGTCTAACCTCGTGTCTTTACAACTGTTATGCTTTAGTTTAGGCCTAGGACCTCTCACATTGGGCTGACATTTGTGACCACTGGATTTGCCGGGCGGTTCCGGGCAGGTTTACATCACAAACGAGTCCAACCTCGTGTCCTAAGCATTGATTATCACTTATAATCTTTTACCCCCAGTTTTAATAATTCCCTATTCAAATTATTAGTTAAGTCCACTTTTAATGATGTCCATAATTGACTCAATTATGGTCATCCACTCATGGCATGCAAAATCATATCAATTGCACACCAACTTCTTATTATTAAATCCTTAATATTACCCCTACCCCACGTTTATACGTTCGCTTATCCAACGCATAATATAGGCTAGATTTGAAAAGTCTAACACATAGCACAAAGATAAATTAACGTATATACAATTAAAATAATTCTAATCATAATAAGGGTGAAACTTGCATAAACTACACATGTTAAGGATCAAAAGATGTCAACTTGTTAAATGTCATAATTTACATGATATGATCATAGCCCAAATCTATACATAAACTTGCATATGGGGTTTTTAGGCAACATAATGATGGTGTGAACTAGCATAGGATATCACATATGTCATAGCATAATTCTAGATGTCATAATAGATGTCATGGCATATGTTCATGACTTTTCTAATCAATCTAACTTGCATATGTGACTTGTCATATAGATCAACATAGCCCAAACATGATGATTTAATTAATATGAACTAACTAGTATATATAGTAACATCATGGCTTTTTAACATGTATGATTTATCACAATTTAGCATAGAAACTTCAACATACATAACATAATCATAGCATGATTTACAACATATAGGATATCATCACCACATAGCATAGGATTAATAACATACACGATAACATATACGACAATTCACATCATCTACTCATAATCCATTCATGACTTAACCTAATTAAAATGATAATAATCTTGTTAAGACTATCATACTCACAATTTAGAGAAGAAAAGAGAGTTTTGCTTTGCTTTAGGGTTGAGAGAATTAGAATTGAATTAGCTTTTCTTCCTTCTTAGTTGGCGGCGGCTCCATAGATTTCCATGGCGACGGTATGATGGTAACTATTCTATTTTTCTTATGAATTAGGTGAGAGACTACCTAGGTATTTATAGAGTTAGGATTTATTTTAGACCGTCAGATCATCTTAGAACTAATCCCAGCCAACCAGATTAGGTCAGAAACCCTAATGGGTCATTAGTCGATTAAAAACAGGTCAGCCAGAAACCCTAGCCGCCAGACCAGGTCGACACTATAGTCGACCTCGGGGGGAAGGTCGACATGGTAGTCGACCTGGGGAGGACGTCGACACTAGTGTCGACCCCCTAGTCAACCTGCCTGGGCGGGAAAATTCCCGCCCAGCCCGCTTCTGCACTTTCTGTTTGAATTTTAAATTTTCTTCGAGCTGTTTTGAATTTTCAGAAACTTCCGATGGCCATAACTTCTTAACACGAAGTCCAATTCACGCAAACTCGGACTCTATTTCAGCCAGAATTCCGAGGCGAACACAATGGCGCAACCCGTTTCCCACAATTCTCACATCTGAGATTAGTTATTCTTTAATTTGTGAATATTAATATTAACAGAATTACGGGGTGTTACATTCTCCCCTCCTTAAAGGATTTCGTCCTCGAAATCTTCAAGTTAAGAAGAATGTATATCCTAACATCCAATCATCCATCTACTCAACCATCAAACACAGGCATCCATTATCCTTATAGACTTCTAATGCTTTCATGTTTAAATGCATAGTGTGTGTATATGTCCTTATCTAATGCAAAATCAGGCGGTCCACTGATTCAGTCGATCTCCTTAATGCAATTTATGATAGTGCCATGCGTCCATCATGTATGCAAAAGTTCCTTAATGCAACATATTATCTCTATATGCATGCACAATCATCATCCGAATGCAGCATCCATATGATAAAACAAATCCTCATACATCCATTTTACTAAGTACAACCATATATATGCAATATGCAGTATGAAGTGACTGAGCCGATCTAGTGCCTAATAGTGTGTGTATATGCGTCCACGAGCAACCAGTAGCAAACACTTGCATCCACTTTGCATCCATCACACATAACATGTCTCAAACACATGTTTCAACCATAGGATTATCCTAACTAAAGGTCAAAGATACTAGCAAGAGGATATACTAAAGATAAGATAAGTACAAGCTAAGCGATAAAGGAGAAATTAAAAGACATACCCTCAAAAAGAAAAGGGTACAACGAACGTATCTTCTCTTCCATCTCCCAAGTAGCGTTGCTCTCATCATCTCCACATTGTACTTTGACTAGTCTGACCTCTCGATTCCTCAACTTCTTGATCTCCGACCCAAAAATGCGCGTAGGAGCTCGTCGAATCGTCGCATCACGCTCTATCTCCACCTCTCTAAGAAAATTCGGCTCTACCACTTCCGCGGTCTCGTGCAAGCACTTCCTTAAATGTGACACATGGAATACGTCGTTTACACCACTAAGTCTCTCGGGCAACTCCACTCTATACGCCATCCATCCAATCTTCTCCTTAATAGGAAACAACCCTACGAACCTTGGTGCTAATTTCCCAACGGACCCAAAGCGAACAATGTTTCGTAATGGAGACACTTTGACAAAGACCATGTCCCCAACATTGAACTCGAGATATGTCCTCCTCTTATCCGCATAAGATTTCTGCCTATCCAGTGCTGCTTTCATCCTCCTTCGAATCAAGTCGATGTTCTCCAAAGTCTCCCTAATCACATCGGGCCCAAGTAAGATCTTATCCGTAGATTCCGACCAACATGTAGGTGAACGACAAGGTCGTCCATAAAGAGCTTCGAATGGTGCCATGCCAATGTTGGACTGAAATTCGTTATTATATGCGAACTCCACCAATGGAAGGTGCTCTTCCCACGTACCCCCAAAGTCTAGGATACATAGCCTCAACAGGTCCTCTAGAATACAATTCACCCTCTCGGTCTGGCCGTCCGTCTGAGGATGATATGCGGTGCTCAAACATAACCGAGTCCCTACCGCCTCTTGTAAGCTTCTCCAAAATTCGCTAGTGAAAATAGGATCACGGTCGCTTACTATGCTAGAAGGAACACCGTGCAAACGAACTATTTCTCGGATATATACAGAAGCTAACCATGGAGCATTCTCTTACTCTTCACAGGAATAAAATGGGCGCTCTTAGTAAGTCTATCTACTATAACCCAAATCCCCGTATTACCCTTTCTTGATCTTGGTAATCCATCCACAAAGTCCTTCGAGACACTTTCCCACTTCCATAGTGGAACCTCCAATGGGTGAAGCAACCCACCGGGTTTCTTTTGCTCTGCTTTTACTTGTTGGCACACCAAGCATCTAGCGACATACTCGGCCACATCTTTCTTCATGCCGTCCCAAAAGTAAACTTGTCTCATGTCCATGTACATCTTGTCCCCGCCAGGATGAATGGTCATCTTCGAGTGATGTGCTTCGTTAAGAATAGCCTTCCTTAGGTCCTCGTCTCGAGGTACACAAAGCCTACCGTCCCTACGTAACCAACCCTTATCATCTAGGGTATACCTACGGAGATGGCTTGATGACTCCCCTCTTTTGAGCTTTTCTACTAACTCAACCAACTGCGGGTCGTCTCGCTGTCCCTCGCCAATCCATCCCAAAAGCATAGGTCTGACCTCCAAGGATGCTAGCAAACCGGGTACGAAGTCAATGGAAGGTCTAAAGTCAAACATCGAAATGAATTCTAAACTTTGCCGCTCAACAAACAAAGGACTTAAGGATAATCTTTTTCTACTTAAGGCATCCGCCACCACGTTACCCTTGCCAGGGGTACATGTTATTTCGAAGTCATAGGATGCTAAGAACTCCATCCACCTTTGCTGCCTTAAGTTCAAGTCCTTCTGAGAGAATAAATATTTTAAAGACTTGTGGTCAGTGAATAATTCGAATTTCTCGCCAAGAAGATAATGACGCCAAGACTTAAGCGCGAAAACAATAGCGGCCAACTCCAGGTCATGTGTGGGGTAATTCTTCTCATGCGTTCTCAACTGCATTCCACCATAGGCTATTACCCTACACTCTTGCATTAAGACTGCGCCTAGTCTTGTCCCACAAGCGTCGGTATAAACGGTAAAGGGCTTACTCCCGTCTGGCAGTACTAAGATTGGGGCTGAAGTCAAAGCTCTCTTCAAACGTTGGAACACATCATCACAATCTACGTCCCATGTGAAGTCTAGGTTCTTCTTCGTCAAGCGTGTCAATGGAGCAGATATTTTTGCGAAGTCTTTGATAAACTTCCTATAGTAGCCAGCCAACCCCAAGAAACTTCTTGCTTCGGTAGCATTTTTAGGGACCTTCCGATCTTGGATGGCCACCACCTTCGCGGGATCCACAGCTATCCCTTCCTTGGAAACCACGTGCTCTATGAATCACACTTCTTTCCGCCAAAAGTGACACTTAGAAAATTTCGCTTTAAGGTTATGCGCTCGTAGAGTCTCCAACACTTCCCTAAGATGTAGGGCATGCTCTTCTTCTTCCTTAGAAAAGATAAGGATGTCGTCTACAAGGACTACCACAAATTTGTTAAGGTACTCCCTAAACACCCTACTCATTAGATCAACAAAGTATGCAGGGGCGTTTGTCAAACCGAAGGGAATCACTAGCCATTCATAGAAACTGTCCGGAGTCCTAAAGGCAGTCTTGTCTATGCTATCCTCAGCAACTCTCAACTGATGGAAACCAGTGGCTAAGTCCAACTACGAAAACACTGAGGCACCAACTAACTGATCGAAGAGATCGTCAATCCTCGGTAGTGGGTGTCTGTTTTTCTTAGTAAGCTTATTAAGTTCTCTATAGTCCATACACAGTCTAAGGAACCCATCTGCCTTTGTGGCAAATACTACTGGAGCACCCCACTCCGATATACTTTGTCTTATGAACCCCTTCTCAAGCAACTCCTTCACTTGCTTATCGAGTTCCCTCCTTTTACGTGGAGCCATGTGGCATACTGGCAAAGATACTGGTTTCGCATTATCCACAAGATATATTCGAAAATCTATCTCCCACTTCGGAGGCAAGCCCTTCACCTCCTCAAACACATCCAAATATTCTCGGACCACTCTAACAGATTGTAGATTTTCCTCAGACGCATCAAGTGATTCTAGATAACTTAGCATAACCGAATTTATGGGATTACAAAAGATTTCGAGAGTGTTGCCAAGGCGAGTCACGAGCCTAACTACTCTCCTTTCACAATCAAGAACAACCCCATTTCTGGATAACCAATCCATTCCTAAAATTAGCCCATAGCCCGTGAAGCCCAACACGTAAGCATCACATCTAAACTCAATGCTAAGTATAGAAATTTTCAAATCCAAACACATCATGGACAAATGAGCTGAGCCCCCAATTGGATTCGAAACAACTAAGGCATCCTCTACTAAACTGGTGTTTAAGTCCAGTGATTCAACTAATGATGTAGAGATAAACGAATGCGATGCGCCCGAATCGAATAAGGTATGGACAGGATGATCAAACAGAAAAACTAAGCTTTCAACAGAAATGGTTCTACCTCGTTCTTGCAGCGGTGGGACCGCGAGAGCCTGAACTTGTCCCCTTGCCTGCCCTGGTGCCATAAGAGCCTGCACTTGTCCTCCCGAGGTAGCTCCTGCCCTCTGCCCCTTCTTTGGGCAGTCCTTCACTAGATGTCCGGCTTCGCCACAGTGGAAACAGCCAGTCTTCTTTTTCTTTCGACAGTCCTTGTTGAGATGGCCTGGTGTCCCACAGTTAAAGCATTTCTTTTTTCCCTTTTCGTTATTGTCTTTGCCACCCTTCTTGTTTTGCTGTTGGGGTTTCTTCTGATCTCCTTTCTTCTCGGGTGCCTTATCAACTTTAGCGCTTTTCTTCTCGGGCATGAGTGCCATGTCTACAAGCTTCTCAAAGGTGGCCCCCATAGGGATGTGGGTCATAGCCAACCCTTGCAACGGTTCATTCAATCCATTAACGAACCTCAGTGCCTTCTTCTCCGGCGTGTTCACTAAGTCCAAGCCAAATCTTGCTAACTGATTAAATTTGTTAACATATTCCTTCACTGATGAGCTTCCTTGCTTCAACGTCAAGAACTTTTCCATATATAGATTCTCTTCTGCCCTTGAGAGAAACTTCGACTCATACCTACGCCTAAAATCTGCCCAAGAATCAACATGACTCTCCCCATTAGTGACCTCCCACCAAAATGAGGCCTCTCCCTTCACCAACCAAGCTGATAATTTAACTCTCCTCCCTTCTTTCACTTCAAAGATTTCTAGCAATTCTTCCACCTCCCTAAGCCAATCCCTAGCTTCCACGAACGTTTCTGACCCTTGAAAGGGTTTTCCACCCATAGCCTTAAATTCCTTGCACGTCTTTGCAAAAGTATCTATGCGAGGAGGAGGAGGAGGAATGGCTGCAACGGGTGGTGGAGGAACATTGGCCGGACCTGCGGTGGCCCTAGCCTCTAACAGCCTCCTATACCATCCTGGTATCGTTACACCGTCAGGTAGGTTAAGATCTTCAGCCATGCTGAAACGAAAAAGGAAAGATTCAAAATGGAGAATTCGAAAGATAAAGATATATGGCTATTGGGGATTATGTTTTTCATAAAAACTTTCCTCTTAAATCATTCATTATGACATGTTTTTGTAAACACTTCCTCCAAAAATAACTATTTTTCTAAAGAATTTTTATCTGTTCTGGTAACCTTAAGCTCTGATACCACGTGTAACACCCCACGTCCATTAATATCACTCACAAAGGGAATGCATTAACTTCCATGGAGGTTATAAGTGAATATAGAACAGAAAAATTACAACAAGACAGATAATAAGTAGTACTTGGAAATCTAAAACTTCATTTTATTGCAGCGGAAATTAAACATGTTTGTTACATCATAAAACCATAAATCAGAGTCTAGCACCATATCCATCTTCATAAAACAAAATACATTACCCCATTACATAAATAGCCATTAAAGAAGATAGCAAGCTGGACTTTACTTCAACGGTCCAAGCTTTCCAAAAAGAGATGAAGCAATCCAATCAAACTCCACTAGAGCTGGGCCCAACCTGAGGACCTGGAGGGGGAAAAGGATAGAAATGGAGGGGGTCAGACATAAAGTCTGGCGAGTATGATAATTCTAACAATACTATTATCAAAATAACTAGACTAAGACATAAGCTGGAAGACAAGTAAACGTCTATGAATTATTGGGTATGGAAAGCAGATAAAGATAACTTGAAAGATAACGTTAAAGGCATACCTAAATTCTAACGAATAATTACTACACTGCACCGCACATTACTACACTGCACCGCACCAGTCACCCTAAAGGTTGATCCCACTTGCTTCACACAGAAACAATATAAATAGCCTTACGTACCACTAGCTGACTACATAGGTGCCGTCTGCCCCTATCTCCACTAGGTGTACCCCACTACCCACTTTCGATCGGCTCCCTACTCGTAGATACCCGTGCTGGCCCCACAGTGGGGTGTATCACACCCCTAAAGTGGCAACCCGATACAACTTGAGAATGCACGGCTTATACCTACACGATGCAACAACGTCTTACCTACCAGCCCGAGTCCACACACGCATATAAACCCGTTGGACTTGCGTTGCAACCGCTCCCCGTTTTGGCCTCTTATAGTCAAACCCAGTATGTGTGTCTCGTCCTCGACTTGGGTCGAGCCCACAAAGATACGTTTGGGATACTGGTTGAAATGGGCCACCACAAGCTACCCACCTAAGCTTGTCACCAGTATATCTGTAACACCCCGCAAATTCTATAACTGTGAAATTAGCAAATTAAAGTATAATTAATCTGAAATCAAAGAACTAAGGGAAACGGGATACGCCATTGAGTTCGTCTCGGAAAAATACGCGAAATAGATTCCGAGTTTTCGAAAAACGGAATCCGTATGAAGAAGATATGGCCTTCGGAAGTTTTTGAATTTAAATTTAAAATTTAAACAGAATAAAATCGGGCCCAATGGGCCAGGGCGGATAAACACCCGCCTAGGCCACCCAGGTCGACTGGGCTGTCGACCTGGGCTACCCATGTCGACAGGGCTGTCGACAGCCCTATCGACAGGGGTGTCGACCTGGTCGAGCCCAGCCAACCTGGCTGGCCAGGTCTGTGTTTGGCCGATTTTCTGTGGTCTGCTTTGTCATTAGGGCTAGGTGGCAAGCTCTAATTGGTCTCTCTATCGAATGAATGGCTACGATCAATCCAAGCAACATCAATGGTCCTAATCAGTTCCTAACCTCAACATCCAGCTTGAAGAAGAGAAATGTATTGCTTGGACTTTCCTGTTTTGAACTATGGCTTTGGACAATCCACTATGGGGCTTTTGCAGTTTATCTATGTTTTATTTATGCTTCTTTAAATAATGTACTCAAGACAGATTATGAAAGTGTTATGTTATGTTTTTGGAAAGGATGTTGTTGTAACACGTATTTGACTTTATGAAATAAAGTTTGTTGTTCTTCCGCTGTTTACAAATATGTGTTCTTATATCTGTTTTGTATATCTGTGACTTGTACTTATAAACCTCCACCAAAATTAGGGCATTCCCTTTGAGAGTGACCCTAACGGAGGTGGGGTGTTTCACTTGGTATCAGAGCATAGGTTTTACCAGATAAGATAAAAAGTTTTGAAAAATTATTTTCAAAAAGGAAATTTAAAGAAGCATTTTTAAAAGAAAAATATTATTTTATTCTAAAAGGCAAAGTCCACTCCCCAAAGCCATAGGAACTATCTCTTATCCTTCGTTTTGAATCTATCCTTTTTGTTTCGGCATGTCCCAAGAACTTAACTTGCCAGAAGGGGTGCCAATACCTGGTTGGTTTAGACGGTTCTTAGAAGCAAGGGCCACTCAGCCAGGTCCTACCATTCCTCCTCCCCCAGCTGAAGGAAATCATCCAGCCGCAGCGGCACCTTTTCCTCCACCTCCTCCACGGGGAAACACGTTTGCTAAGATATGTAAAGATTTTAAAGCTATGGGAGGAAGGGATTTCCATGGAACTGAGTCCTTCGTGGCAGCCAGAAATTGGCTGAAAGAAACGGAGGACCTATTCATCATCTTTGAGGTAGAAGATAGACAAAAAATACAATTGGCAGTATGGCTATTGAAGGGCGAGGCTTCCTACTGGTGGGAAGTCACTAATGCTGAAAGACCAGTGGAGACATGGGAGGACTTTAGGGCAAGGTTTGAGACTAAATTTCTCTCAGATGCGGAAAGAAGTTTGCAGTTGGAAAAATTCGTATTTCTTAAGCAAGGGGACAAGACGGTCAGAGAGTATGTGAATCAGTTCGATGAGCTGGCTAGGTTTGGGCTTGACCTAGTCAACACCCCGCACAAGAAGGCTCTCCGTTTCGTCAAAGGGTTGAATGAGCCATTACACAGTTTGGCCATGACCCATATACCCATGGGAGCCACGTATGAAAGATTGGTGCAAATGGCATTGCTGAATGAAGAGGATAAGGGCAAGAAGGAGACAAAGGCAGAAAGCTCTCAAGGGAAGAAAGAGGGTTTGCAGCCCAAGAAGACAGACTTTAAGAAGGGTGGGAAAGGCAACAAAGAGAAGAGGAAGTGTAATTTCTATGGCAAAGTGGGGCACTTAGTAAAGGACTACCGGAAAAAGAAGGCCAAGGAGAATGGTGGGTGCTTTTCTTGCGGTGAGACAGGCCATAGGGCTAAGGACTGCCCAAAGAAACGAGGACAGGGGCAGAGGGCTGGATCCACCCCAGGGGCACAGGTTCATGTGCTAGAAGCGCCACCTCTGCAACAGCGAGGTATAAATACTTCTGTAGAAAGTATAGTTTATCTTTATGATCACCCCGTTCGCACTTTATTTGATTCTGGCGCATCACACTCCTTTATCTCGTCTGCTTTAGTAGAATCTCTGCACCTAAAAACTAGTATGGTAGAGGACCCCTTAATTGTTTCAAACCCAATTGGGGGCCCAGCTCATTTGTCTATGATCTGTGTGGGATTGAAAATTTCTATTCTAAGTGTAGAATTTCAATGTAGTGCCTTTGTTTTGGGATTTTCGGGGTATGGTTTGATTTTGGGTATGGATTGGCTATCCAGTAATGGGGCCATCCTTGATTGTGAGAAAAGGGTTGTTAGGCTCCTAACCCAGCTCAGTAATACTTTGGAAATTTCTTGTAATCCCTCGTATGCGGATATGCTTAGTTATCTTGAATCGCTAGATGCCTCTGTTGAAAATTTGCAATCAGTTAGAGTGGTCCGGGAATATCCGGATGTCTTTGAAGAGGTGAAGGGCTTGCCTCCGAAGCGGGAAATAGACTTCCGCATATATCTTGTAGATAATGCAAAGCCCGTTGCGTTGCCCGTTAGACATATGGCTCCACGGGAAAGGAAAGAGCTCAGTAAACAGATTAAAGAGCTTCTAGAAAAGGGGTTCATTAGGAGAAGCATTTCAGAATGGGGCGCTCGGTGGTGTCGCTACGAAGGCGGATGGTTCACTCCGTCTATGTGTTGACTATAGGGAGCTCAACAAGCTAACGAAAAAGAATAGGCACCCTCTCCCTAGAATTAACGATTTATTTGACCAGCTTGTAGGAGCGTCTGTTTTCTCCCAACTCGATTTAGCAACCGGTTTTCATCAGCTAAGGGTGGCTGAAGATAGCATCGATAAAACGGCATTCAGAACCCCAGACGGCTTCTTTGAATGGCTTGTCATGCCTTTCGGCTTGACAAATGCACCTGCTTACTTCGTGGACCTGATGAGTAGGGTATTTAGAGATTTCCTCAACAAATTTGTAGTGGTCTTCGTAGATGATATCCTTATCTTCTCAAAGAGTGAAGAGGAACATGCTCAGCACTTAAGGGCAATCATGGAAACTTTGCGAGTCCATCAACTAAAATCCAAATTCTCCAAATGCCACTTTTGGAGAGAAGAGGTGAGGTTCCTTGGGCACATAGTATCCAAACAAGGGTTAGCGGTGGACCCCGCTAAGGTAGTGGCGGTACAGGATTGGAAGACACCAAGGAATGCAACTAAGGTCCGAAGCTTTCTAGGACTAGTAGGTTTCTATCAAAAATTTATAAGGGATTTTGAGAAAATCTCAGCTCCGCTCACGAAGTTGACATTTGTTTATTTTCAAGAGATAATTCATCTATGTGGGATATCTTCTAGTAAGTGAATTTTGGAGAGCTTGCATGGAACCATGAGTACGCAGTTAGGCTTGAGCCAAGTATACTAGAAGAAGAATAAGTGAAAGAGGAACGAGAAATAGGTTCCAACTCATATTTTGGAAACAAGAATTAAGAAGCTACGAAATTGTGAAGTTAAAGACGGACAAAGCATAATGGAGTTAAGCTCAAGAAATGCGGCTTAGAAGATTGAAGACTAGATTCGTGCATCATATCTCTTCTTAAGAGTATATCCTTGATCCCTCTCTTCCTGTAAAGCTCACTTGCATGCTATCTTTTGTGTATATCCTCTCGGTCCTATTCTTAATCCAATTTCTATTGCAAACCCCATAGGGAGTATGACTCATCTGTTAGTAACACATGTTGGGGCTTGAGAGTGTTCGTTGATTTTACTAAA
Source organism: Allium sativum (assembly GCA_030737875.1). Taxonomy (NCBI): domain Eukaryota; kingdom Viridiplantae; phylum Streptophyta; class Magnoliopsida; order Asparagales; family Amaryllidaceae; genus Allium; species Allium sativum. The sequence continues at coordinate 44,689,161 of CM060925.1, forward strand.
GTTTTTGGGCTTTATAGGATACGGGTTGGTCTTAGGAAGGGCCTCCCTTGTGACCTAAAAGGAGTCCATCATGCTTAGTTTCCTAGAATCATATATGGTGGTTGGGTTGAGTAACTCTTTGGGTGTCAGTCTGATGTTGATTTCGGTCTTCGGGGCTGATGCTTAGAGAGTTCTTCTCCTAATCAATATATATGTGGCATAGGTTTTCAGTTTTGACATTGCCTAATGGGCACAAAGTTTTTACTTGCTTCTATTATTCGACTATACCTTTAAATAGGAACAATTGGAAAAAAATGTCCTATAGATTAGAGCTACCCGAAAGATTGGCTGGAATCAGCTGAAGTGGTAGAGCCAAATATACTCGAAGAGGCCGAAGTGGAACGCGAAGCAACCATAAGAAGAGTTCCAACCCGCATCTTAGGAACGGAAGTGAAGAAGCTACGCAACCGTGAAGTCAAGCTCGTTAAAGTTCAGTGGAGCGACACCGAGGGAGACGCGACTTGGGAAACTGAAGCTAGAATCCGTACAGCCTACCCTTTTCTGTTCGAGGGTACATCCTTGATCTTTCTCTTTCCTTAAGTTGCGCTTTTATCTATCTTTTTAGGTATATTTCCTCGACCTTATCTTTTAGGTAGAAACCCTTTGGATGAAAACATGTAGTTGAAACATGTTATGGATGATGGTTGCAAGTGGTTGCAAGTGATTGCTAGTGGTATCTCGTGGTTGCATATACACACACAATCTAGGTTTTAGATCGGCTCAGTCACTTCATATTGCATATGCATATATGTTTGCATTCGTATGTGGTTGAACTTTAATGTGTTGTCATGTGGATGCTGCATTTGTATTGAATGATTGTGCACTCATGTAGAATCATGAATAGGAAAATTTGCATATATAATGGATTCATGGCACTTACATAATTCGCATTAAGGAGGTCAACTGAATCAGTAGACCGCCTGATTTTGCATTAGATAAGTACATGTACACACACACTTCGCATATGATCATGAAGCATTAGAAATCTTTTAAGGACAATGGATGCTCGTGTTTGATGGATGAGTAGATGGATGATTGGATGTTAGGATATACATTCCTCCTAACTTGAAGATTTCGGGGACGAAATCCTTTTAAGTGGGGGAGAATGTAACACCCCGCAAATTCTATAACTGTGAAATTAGCAAATTAAAGTATAATTAAACTGAAATCAAAGAACTAAGGTAAACGGGATACGCCATTGCGTTCGTCTCGGAAAAATACGCGAAATAGAGTCCGAGTTTTCGAAAAACGGAATACGTATGAAGAAGATATGGCCTTCGGAAGTTTTTGAATTTAAATTTAAAATTTAAACAGAATAAAATCGGGCCAGGGCGGATAAACACCCGCCTAGGCCACCCAGGTCGACTGGGCTGTCGACAGCCCTGTCGACAGGGGTGTCGACCTGGTCGAGCCCAGCCAACCTGGCTGGCCAGGTCTGTGTTTGGCCGATTTTTTGTGGTCTGCTTTGTCATTAGGGCTAGGTGGCAGGCTCTAATTGGTCTCTCTATCGAATGAATGGCTACGATCAATCCAAGCAACATCAATGGTCCTAATCAGTTCCTAACCTCAACATCCAGCTTGAAGAAGAGAAATGTATTGCTTGGACTTTCCTGTTTTGAACTATGGCTTTGGACAATCCACTATGGGGCTTTTGCAGTTTATCTATGTTTTATTTATGCTTCTTTAAATAATGTACTCAAGACAGATTATGAAAGTGTTATGTTATGTTTTTGGAAAGGATGTTGTTGTAACACGTATTTGACTTTATGAAATAAAGTTTGTTGTTCTTCCGCTGTTTACAAATATGTGTTCTTATATCTGTCTTGTATATCTGTGACTTGTACTTATAAACCTCCACCAAAATTAGGGCATTCCCTTTGAGAGTGACCCTAACGGAGGTGGGGTGTTTCAATATCCCACTTAACCCTCTTAGTCATGTTCATTTACCTATATGTTTGGTTAAGTCTTACAAATCGCATTTCACATGCCACTAAGGGCACCCACTAAATCCCTCATGCCATCCAAGGCACTTACTTAACCCCCATGTCCCACCTTACATGTTTATCTGGTTAAGTATTTCTTAATTCATTCAGGCCATAACCACATAAAGACCTCTCACATTAGACTGGAATTTATGGCAGCTGGATTTGCCAGGCGGGTCCGGGCAGTCTTACACCATAAAATAGTCTAACCTCGCGTCTTTACAACTGTTGTGCTTTAGTTTAGGCCAAGGACCTCTCACATTGGGCTGACATTTGTGACCACTGGATTTGCCGGGCGGTTCAAAGCAGGTTTACGTCACAAACGAGTCCAACCTCATGTCCTAAGCATTGATTATCACTTATAATCTTTTACCCCCAGTTTTAATTATTCCCTATTCAAATTATTAGTTAAGTCCACTTTTAATGATGTCCATAATTGACTCAATTATGGTCATCCACTCATGGCATGCAAAATCATATCAATTGCACCCCAACTTCTCATTATTAAATCCTTAATATTTATATGTTCGCTTATCCAACGCATAATATAGGCTAGACTTGAAAAGTCGAACACATAGCACAAAGATAAATTAACATATAGACAATTAAAATAAATCTAATCATAATAGGGGTGAAACTTGCATAAACTACACATGTTAAGGATCAAAAGGTGTCAACTTGTTAAATATCATAATTTACATGATATGATCATAGCCCAAATCTATACATAAATTTGCATATGGAGTTTTTAGGCTACATAATGATGGTGTGAACTAGCATAGGATATCACATATGTCATAGCATAATTCTAGATGTCATAATAGATGTCATGGCATATGTTCATAACTTTTCTAATCAATCTAACTTGCACATGTGACTTGTCATATAGGTCAACATAGCCCAAACATGATGATTTAATTAATATGAACTAACTAGCATAAATAGTAACATCATGGCTTTTTAACATGTATGATTTATCACAACTTAGCATAGAAAATTCAACATACATAACATCATCATAACATGATTTACAACATATAGGATATCATCACCACATAGCATAGGATTAATAACATACACGATAACATATACGACAATTCACATCATCTACTCATAATCCGTTCATGACTTAACCTAATTAAAATGGTAATAATCTTGTTAAGACTATCATACTCACAATTTAGAGAAGAAAAGAGAGTTTTGCTTTGCTTTAGGGTTGAGAGAATTAGAATTGAATTAGCTTTTCTTCCTTCTTAGTTGGCGGCGGCTCCATCGATTTCCATGGCGACGGTATGACGGTAACTATTCTATTTTTCTTATGAATTAGGGTGAGAGACTACCTAGGTATTTATAGAGTTAGGATTTATTTTAGACCGTCAGATCATCTTAGAACTAATCCCAGCCAACCAGATTAGGTCAGAAACCATAATGGGTCATTAGTTAATTAAAAACAGGTCAGCCAGAAACCCTATCCGCCAGACCAGGTCGACACCCAGGTCGAAACTATAGTCGACCTGGGGGGAGGGGGGAGGTCGACATGGTAGTCGACCTGGGGGGAGGTCGACACTAGTGTCGACCCCCTAGTCGACCTGCCTGGGCGGTAAAATTCCCTCCCAGCCCGCTTCTGCACTTTCTGTTTGAATTTTAAATTTTCTGTGAGCTGTTTTGAATTTTCAGAAACTTCTGATGGCCATAACTTCTTCATACGAAGTCCAATTCACGCAAACTCGGACTCTATTTCAGCCAGAATTCCGAGACGAACACAATGACACAACCCATTTCCCACAATTCTCATGTCTGAGATTAGTTATTCTTTAATTTGTGAATATTAATATTAACGGAATTACGGGGTGTTACAATACATATAGATAATATTAGATCTAAACATAAGGGGTGAACTTGCATGTGTGAATGATGTTCTATATCTAAAACTTGCACAGGCCAAAGTTACAACTTGCATAAAACTACATATGTCATAGATCCAAATCTAAAGGTGTAAACTTGTTAAGATAATGGTCACAAACTTGCATAAATCATGTATGTCATAGATCTACATCTAAAGGTGTAAACTTGCATAGGTAATAACCAAAAACTTGCATAACATGATTCATATTCCAGACTCATATTTTTATATAAACTTGCATATGTGATTTATGCAACATAACAATGGTGTAATCTTACATCTAAACATGTAAACTAGCATGTAGAATTTAGCATATAACTCACACATGTCATAGCCTAACCTTTGATCAAATTTTCACAAAAACTAGATGTAATGAACATGTAAGGTCACATATAATTTTCCCCAACTTGCATATGATTCATGTCTAAATCAAAATCTAAACTTGCATACATATGATTTATCATATGAATCAACATAACCAATCTAGAATATGAACAACATGATGATTTGATTATACATAAGCCAATCTTAAAATTACAACATAGATGATAACATCATAACTTTACAACATAGATGATAACATCACAACATGACATCATGGAATTTACAACATATACGATAACATCACAATTCTACAACATAATTATAACATGCAGTTAATAATTCACATCATATCCATATAATCCTCATCATAACTTAATACAATTAAATTACTAATTATTTTATTAAAGAAATCAAACTCACAACTCAAAGAAGGTCTTGATTTCTGAGTTCTGAAGTTTTAATAGCTTTCCTTTGAAGAAGATTCGTTGTTAAAGTTGAAAAGGATTGAATTAGATTAGCTTTCTTCCTCTCTAATTGGTGGCGGCTATGCTGAGTTGCTAGGTGATGGCATGGAGGCCATGAATCTAATTTTTAGTTTGATTTTAGGGTTTGAGTCTACATGTCTTTTTATAGAGTTTAGGATTAGTTTAGGCCGTCCGATCAACACAGAATTAATCCCGGCCAATCAGAGCAGATCAGAAACCCTAATGAGTCAGCACACAGTCATTTACAGGTCAACAATCAAATCTGCCTGGGGGGGCAGGTCGACCCTATGGTCGACCAGGCCCTGGCGGGAATTTTCCCGCCTAGCATGTTTGACTCTGAAATTTGAATTTTCTGAAATCTGTTTTGAATTTTCTGAAACTTCTGAGGGTCGTAACATCTTCATACGATGTCCAATTCACGCAAACCGGACTATATCTCAACCAGAATTCCGAGACGAACACAATGGCGCAACCCATTTCTCTTAACTCTAACATATGGGATTAGTTATTCTTTAATTTGTGAATATTAATATAAACAAAAATACGGGGTGTTACAGCCATTATAAAAATATGATTTTTAAATTAAACATCATATTAAAAATGTGATTTTTACTATGAACAGCGGGGAAAGATCACACTGGAATTTTGGACAAATCCAGACCGTTCAGGAATAGAGAATGGAGGAGTGGATCCCAAAGGTGAGAACTCCTCACTATAATCTTCTTATACAGTTATTTATTTTATAACTGCATATATGAACTGTTCCCCGTCGTCCACAGACCATGGACGACTTGTTTGATTGTTTGTTTTGGTTGATTAGATTATTTGGTTTAATTTAGTTGTTTGGGTGAAATGAATTGAGTAGAATTGTTATGTGTGTATGGCGCGAGTCAATATCAGGAGAGAGGTAATGCTGGACACTACCCGATTTTGATATCGTGACGTTATGCTGCCAAAATTTTCTAAAATATGTTAGTACAATAAAAATATCATTTTTATTGTATAAATGAACTTAATAGAATATTCATATGTTGAATAAAATATTTTATCGTTAAAAATATAATTTTTAATGTTGATATGAATAAAATAAATATTAATTTACAAATTAGACGATTTGTTTATGAGCACCCATTTTAAAGCTATTGATTGGGATGATAAATTTTACACATCGCCCAACTACACAAATAAAATTCATTATTTGTTGATTGAAACCCCACATGGGTAATGGGATGAAATTGGACATACACTAATCTTAATATTTAGTTGTATGTTGATCGATTAATTGATAAGCTGTGTAAGCGTTAAATATTTATATTTGATGCTTATGCAGTGTAGAATGCACTTTGGATGATGGTTGACTGTGCTTGATTGTTGTTGTAGACATGTGTGTATGAAATCCATATAATCACACTATATGGTAATTGACGGTGTCTGATTCCAGTTCAGAAGAAGGAATATTTTAAAATAATGATTATTTTAAAATAATGAATATATTAATAATAATATTCAGTAAAAGATCAAAATTTGATTTTGAGGTTCGATTTCGGATGGACACGAATATATATAAATATATAAAGCCGTGTTGATTAGTTTAACGCCATTTTGACATGAACGATATTTATATCGATTTTATTCATTTTTATTATGAATATTGAAAAGGAATTGATTTCAAAATCTGATGTTTTGAAAATATTATCATTTATATATTAATGATATGGAATATTCAATTTTAGTTTGAAATTGAATATGAAGTTGAAATCGTTTTGAAAACGAATTTAAAACGATTTATAAAATACGTTTTAAAGGGAAACCGACGAAATATATATTATATTATGTATAATATAATGGCCAGAATAGAACGCGCCGCGCTGCAGTAGTTCGCGAATTTCGACCATTGACTTCGAATGGATATTACGGGAGATCCGACCGTCGGATTCTCCTAAAACTGGAACCGTTGGGTTTGTATCGAAAAGAGATTTCTAGAATATTAGATATTTGAAATCTAATGGTTGGATTTGGAATTATATCCAAATCAAATTTGGAAAAGGTCGTTATAAGTGGAGTTCGATAACCGTCTATGGAAATCGACTGTACGGGCCTTGGTAAAATCATTAAAAATATTAATAATTAGTGTAAAATCATAAGAAATGATTTGAAAAGAATTGGGATGAAAAATTCCATATTTGAAAAGATAAAAAATATATTTTTATTGAAATGAACTAGTTATTAACTAGAATTATAATTTAATATTTTTAAATAAAATGAATTGGATTTGAAATGGTTTTAAAAATAAACAGGATTTCCAAAAAATGTATTGGAATGGATTTGAATATAAATTGTCTTCGGAATATTTCGATGTTGGATTTCGAGATTATACAGATATTGTTATGGAAATTTGAAAGATATATTTATATCATTATTTCCAATACGATATTTATTGGTTGTAGTATTTGATATTGAATATAAACCGATATAATTTCTATTCAGAGCCTTGTATTTAATATCGACTGGGATTTTTGGTTTCTCGTGAACGGTGTCTTTAGTAACGCTGTTTTTGAACCCCATGTAAAGAGAATAAATATTTTAATTAAGATTGTTAGAGTTTCCAATTATATTTAATAGTTGGAATAAAATGGAATGTCAATTGAGCTTATCGTGAACCGTATTTTTAACAACATTCATTCTTTAACCTGATTTACAATGAAATGTAATTTGGAATTTATAAATATTTTGTTAAGATTTAAAGGAGATTTTCCAAAGTAAAGCTTTCCAATTTAACATATTAAATTGGAATTGAATGGAATTCGATTTGGTAATAATTGAAGTAAGCTTCTGTAGAGGAAGACAGTTAATATATATGGAATTTAAAAGGCCTTGTCGTTATTCCATTTATATTATCGGTTGGATATGGAAGTTTATATCTATTATATATATTGATTTGTTTTCCATGAAGATTCCATTGTTAATGGAATGTGGTTTTGGGTTGCGCGAATGGTATCTTTAATAATAATGTTCTTATACCCAACAGAGTTAACAAAATCATAAACTAACTGAAGGTTAGTTAAGTTGAATGGTTTCCTGGGTATTGATCTGATGTTGGTTTCGGCCTTCGGGGTTAATACATAGGAAATTGTTCACTTGCTAATTTATGGTTAAAGACTGATGGAATGTGACTGTGGGTTCATAGTGAACCGTGTTTTAAATGACGTTGGTTCTTTAACCCAGTTAAAGACAGGATATGATTTCCCAAGATAAACAATCATTAATATTGATTTTTAGGAAGATTAAAACCAAGTGGAGTTTTAGTGAATCTTTAATTAGATTGAAATGATCGAGAATGGAGTATCACCAGTTTTGCTCCAAGCGATAGTTAAGTCTTTAATTAGATTTGAACGTGAAATGGTAATTGAATTTACCGATAACACCGTGGGGTTAGATATGAAGTATTACCAGTTTTGCTTCATGAGATGAATAGGTTGGGATTGGGAAATTAAACAAATGATTACTTCGGTAAGGTTCGCTAATCTCGACTAGTTTGGATAAACCTTAATATGATTTGGATTGATATCCAAAGGAAGATTAAAGAATAAATTTAAAGGACTTATCTTTAATAAAATTAATGGGAACCTTTCCCAAAGTGTAAGAATATTTGAATAAAGGAATATTCTGGATTGGAATGAGGCGTATGTTGTGTTTTTATAGCACTTGTTTATTATATACGCGAGTTATTCAGAAAGACCGAGTTTATCCCATTCTGATTAACTAATTTGACGATATGTCAAGGATGAAGACGGTGGTTGAAGACCGGAGGTCTTCACATCGTTTGGATGTTTACTGATGTCTTGATTGGGATGTGCACCCAAGACAAGGTAATAAGTGGTGATCGTCCAGACGTACTTGGAGATCGACCGGATATACGAGGGCCTCTCTCTTGTATTGGGCTCTCGATGTGCGATCCTTCCTGCCGGGTTGCACTTTTTGAACATATGGGATGAGGAATAAGGTGCCTCCGGTTTCATTCAGACCCAGAACGAACTTGTAAATGGATGTGTGTCTGACATCGGATTTCATTCTGTGTAATTGATAGACATCGGTTTCATAGCGTGAATTGCCTGTGTGGCATGCTGAGATGCAAATGATCAAGGATTTTGTTGAAAAGAAGAGTCTTTTGGTTGATGATCAAAGCACGGCTTTAATATAGCATAGATTTGTGTAGCGTTAATTCGCGAGCCTCACACCGCGGTGTGAACCAAAAATGGGAGAGGACATTAGGGAGGGCATGTGTTTCCTTCTAGCTAGGAGTGGTGTCAGCATTTTGCAAGCCCTGACGTTTTACTTATGTGGATGATGGATAGCGAGGCACCTCGGTTATTTCGGTCTCTGCTGAGACGATGTATGGCCTTTATACAGACCAATTTTACGCCCCATAGGGCAGGGAAACGCATTGTTCGGGCATTTTAATCCACTCCGTGTGGACCGCCCCTGACGATCAAAAGGCTTGACATAGTACTTGCATGAGACATGGGCTAGATTGTCTCGAAGCGGTAAGGACGATCCCTTGCCTTGGTTCACAGACGAAAATCCAACTTCCAATATGTGACAATTGCGGTTTTTTATTGTATAGGCTAGTATTGGCTACATGATATATGGTACCCATGCTGTCTAGGATTGATACATTTGTATTTAAAGTTGCTTTATACACTATGCACTTATAATAGTATCAAATGATATGTTTTAAACGTACCAAGCATGTTTGGCCATTATAAGGGAAAGCCCTATCCTCCAGCTTGCATTGCATTGTGTGATGGGACCTGGGTCTTATAATAGCCTCATTTTTTCAAAAAGCATTGCGCTATTTTGTTATATGCACTGGTATTCTTGGGAGGAAGCCCGTTCCGTGTTATACGGTGTGGTCCCTTGATATATCTGATTTAAAGTAAAGTTTTAAATAACTGTTTTAGTTCTCACACCAGTCACATGACTGACCTGGAGTCTATTGTTTTAACCTAAACTCTAAGTGCCCCTATTTCCACACGGGCAGCTAATAGTTTTGGGTTTGCAGATTTATATTCACAGGATCCTGGTTTACAGCTGGAAGGATATTAGGAAAGCTCTATATCCGTATATTTCTTTCGGTTGTGTTTTGTATTATTTTTCCGCTGCTATGTACTTAAATGTAATTTAAATCTCTGATATTTACCAAATGTATATGATTTATTCATACTCTGTATATTCTTGTATTCTGATGAAATCGTCATAATAAGCAGTGAAATGTTCTTCTGTTTGTGTTCTGATTCGTCTTGTTCTCAAAGCCATTCGGGGAAGTTTTTAGTTCTTACAGTGGTATCAGAGCTTTGGTTTACAGAGCTTGGAGAACAAGACATGTTAGAACCAAATGAAAGAATTCATCAGAGATTGGATTAGTAATATCCAATGAGAATGACTCGTTAAAGATGGGATCTGTAGTATCCTAGAATGAGTCGGAGGAGAGTTGTTTTCAAATAAAGATGAAAACAATTTTTATTTTGAAAATTTAAATCATATTATATGTATTGGAATATTTATTTTATATTGAATTTGGACAATCAAGTATATAGAGATTTTAATATACGTCTGATCCACGTGTATCTGAAGCCTCAAATATACTAGATAGATATAGAATCACACTCTAGCCGCCCGGGAATGATTCTGATGATGGGCACCCATCATCTGTGTTGTGTTCGAGTTTCAAAAGTGGGATATTTATATATTTCCAATTGACTGGTGTGAGAACCAAAACTAGATAGGATTATTTGTTGTAATTTGGCATCAAAAACACGACTTTTGAGTATATATAAAAAAATTATTATGAATTTGAAACAACTATTTGATTGCTGATTGTGTTGTTTAATTATTGTTTTGATTAAATAGAATTTGAAATCATTAAGCCAAATTGTATCAAATGTTGAACTGAATTAAAAATTGATAGAAAATGCATGCATGTACATGAATATACATTGAACAGGTCATAGCAAGGAAGCTAAGCAGAGGAATAAAATTGTTTGCCCGACAAATAAGTACATGTTTATTGTATTTCTTGGGGTTTTTGATGATTTTATGAGCCGATTGGTTGTTTCTTTTTCTTTTTGTAATGAAAGGGCCTGTGTGGCGGTTTGGGGATTTTCCCGGTGCTCCCGTACAAAGGAGGTTATGGCAAAAAAATTCAAAAATTTAGGGTGTTAGCCAAATTTTTGAAGAATTTGAAAATTCTTAGAAACTGAAAAGTTGAAGAATGAACGCCAAACTGAAAGTTGAGTTGATTAGTAAAACAACTTTCAGCTCTGTTCCTTTTCGAGGACGAAAAGATTTTACGTGGGGAAGATTGTAACAACCCGGAAAATCTGAACCAATTTAAATTTTTTATTTTGGCGATTTTGATGAATTCTGTATATTTAAAATGATTTATTTTAAATAATTATGACGAGAAATTTATTTTGACTAGAATTAGAACGTATATATTTATTTGAATTGACGTTAGAATATAAATATTTATTTTTAATTACAAAAGGAATTGAAAATGGCACGGTAGTTTGAAAATTCGATTTCAAATTTCAAATGAATGTACATGATTCAACATAAACCAAATTTTAGCGAAACCAAAAATATTAGAAACTAATTGAAAATATCTTTCCAACGAATCCGAAAATTGAAATTTCAAAGCGGGAATAAAAAGTTATGCTCAGTTGAAAATTCAGAATAGTCGCTATGGAATTTTAGCCCTTAAAATGGAAATTTTGCAAACAGCCTCCGTTTTTGACGAAACCAATTTTGTTGGATCGGGGATGTCAAGTTATTACTAGGTTCCAAAATTCATAATTTTTGGGATAAATATGTGAGCATGGTAAAAGAAAACGTGTTTTGACCATTTTAGTTGAATTGGATCGACCAGAAATTGGCTATTTTTCAAACGGTCTTTGAATTCGACGATTTAGTTTTGTTAGGACCGTATCGTCAAAACATAGCAAGATTTATTTTTCTGGAATTTTTAGAGACGGTATGTGGCCCCGGTAAATTTAAATGTGCATTCAAATTAAATATATACTGATTTATATATTAATTTGATAAAAACTAATTGTAATAGCCGAATTGGGGTAAGAAACATATCCCATTGTGTTCGGAATGGGAGTAACTAGCTAGGGGCGACAGTCATTGGGTGCAATTTGGAGATTGGATGAGAAAGTGACTTTAAGGAATACAAAATTTAAAATAAATAATAGTATAATTTTATAAACCCCTCCCCACACCTTTTTCTCTCTCCCCGGCCATTTCTGAAAAGAAAAAAAACTGGAGAACGACAGGGGGGAAACCGTCGCCGCCTCTCCCATCGGACCCCCTCCCCGCCGCTAGCGCAAGGCGCCGCCCACCTCCGATGGCCCCCCTCGACAGTCGCCACCCTCTCTCCTCCTTCCAAAGCCCTAGCACCCACAAAACCCCCAAAATAGCTTGACCTCGCCACTGGAGCTCCAATCTCGAGCCCCTTTTTCCCCAATACCTCGACACGCAGGCCCCCTCCCTCCTCCTTTCGAAAATAAAACCCTTTCCCTCCATCGAGATCCGCCACCTGAACCTCCCCAACGCCGACGATGCTTTCCCTCCCCCTCTCCTTTGATCTACCATGAAATGTAAGTCTTTTATATTTAGATAATAAAGTATAGATTTTTAAATAGAAAAGTATAGATTTTTATATAGATTAAAATTAGATTTTTATAATAGATAAAGATTATATTTTTAAACAATGAAATATTATATTTTTAAACTAGAAAAGATTATATTTTGAAATCGTAAAAGATTAGATTTTGTTCACTAAAAGATTTGATTTTTTGTGGTAGAAAAATTAGATTTTCATTTTGAAAGTAGATAAAAATTCGATTTTTACATATATGAAGTAGTGATAAAAATTTGATTTTTACATATATGAAGTAGCGATAAAAATTCGATTTTTACATATACGAAGTAGCAGTAAAAATTCGATCTTTATATAAGAAGTAGAGATATAAAAATATAATTTTTATACAGAAAGAAGCATTGTAAAAATATATGATTTTTATATATGAAGTGCCATTATAAAAATATGATTTTTAAAATAAACATCATATTAAAAATGCGATTTTTACTATGAACAGCAGGAAAAGATCGCATTGGAATTTTGGGCAAATTCGAACTGCTCAGGAATAGAGAATGGAGGAGCGGATCCCAAAGGTGAGAAGTCCTCACTATAATCTTCTTATATAGTTATTTATTTTATAACTGCATATATGAACTGCTCCCCGTCGTCCACATACCATGGACAACTTGTTTGATTTTTTGTAACACCCCGAGAATTCTATAACTATGAAATTCACAAATTCAAGTATAATTAATTTGAAATCAAAGAACTAAGGGAAACGGGATACGCCATTGCGTTCGTCTCGGAAAAATACGCGAAATAGAGTCCGAGTTTTCGAAAAACGGAGTCCGTATGAAGAAGATATGGCCTTCGGAAGTTTTGAATTAAATTTAAAATTCAAATAGAATAAAATAATTAAAAATCGGGCCCAATGGGCCAGGGCGGATAAACACCCGCCTAGGCCACCCAGGTCGACTGGGCTGTCGACCTGGGCTACCCATGTCGACAGGGCTGTCGACAGCCCTGTCGACAGGGGTGTCGACCTGGTCGAGCCCAGCCAACCTGGCTGGCCAGGTCTGTGTTTGGCCGATTTTCTGTGGTCTGCTTTGTCACTAGGGCTAGGTGGCAAGTTTCAATTGGTCTCTCCTTAGAATGAATGGCTACGATCAATCCAAGCAACATCAATGGTCCTAATCAGTTCCTAACCTCTATATAAACAACCCTAGACTAAACCCTAATCTATTCATTCAAAAATAAGAACATAGCCGCCATGTTGCTGAGGAACGACTAGGAGTAGCCACCAAATTGGAGAGAGGATTAGGAGGAAGATTCTAAAGCTTAAAGCAACCTAAACAAATCAATTCAACAAAGGAATTTGCGTCTTCAATCCATAAACTAGAGAATTCATCACACCATTGTAAGTAGAGTATTACTTTGGTATGAATAAACAATTGTGTTGGTTTGTATGCTTGAATTGTGGCAATAAAGTAATTCATATTTGTGCGTTCTTATCAATTTGAAATATTATATACGTTTGGATATTTATGAATTATGTTATTCATTATAAAGAACTACATGCGGTAGTTCTATGCAAGTATACGTTTGGAATATTTCGCAAATTATGTAATCCATGTTGAAGCTACATGTATGTAGTTGATTTAAATTCATGCAAGTTTGGGGTTTGCTTCTATGCCACCATGATGTATATTTTTGTGCATAAATCATGTTGTAAGTATTTGGAACAAGTTTGGTTATTATCCATATAAAATTATGTTGAGAATTTGGCATTATGTATTAAGCCATGCTTTTGTACTAGAAAACCTATTTGCAAATTTATGAATATGGCTAGGCTATGAATGATATTTGGCATAATTGAAAACCATGATTAGGTCTATCTTGTTTACAAGAATTATATGATGACATATGTGGTACATGGCTAGGTTAGGTTCAAAAGGTCCCTTTTTGTAAGTTTACATGACTAAAGTAAGAATCATGATTTCATGTTAGAAATATTTATGCCATGGTTATGTGAACAAATTTAACTATACTTATGCCATGCTTATGTTTGATATTATGCCATGCTTATGTTTGACATTATGTCATGCTTATGCTAGAAATATTTATGCCATGCTTATGTTTGACATTATGCCTAAATAAAAATATAGGTTCATGTGACAATAATGATATCTCAATTACAAGTTCACATGCTTTGATTCATGTCACCTATGTTACCACTATGCAAGTACACCAGTTTCTATTTTGTATTTCCAACGTCATATTGCAAGTTCATGCGCTCACATTCCCCTCTTTGTGTATGTAATCACGCTTTAAGCCTCCCCTTTTCGCATGGCTAAGTTGGGCTTTAAAAGGCTAAGCCCAATATATATATAATAAACGGACGTGTTAAACGGGGGAAAATAACGTTGGGTTAAAATTACTAATGAATGAAAATATAAAATAGAAGGGCCCAAATTCAGGTATGGGTTGGGCCCATGATTGGTGTAACCTTTACACCATTAACTTAATAATGGGCCGCAAATATTTACATATAAGAAAATAAAGAAGAAAGACAAAATATGTAAATGTAGAACATACGATGTGTTTAACCCGAGGTTGGATTGAGTTGTGATGTAAACCTGCCCGGAACCGCCCGGCTGTCCAGTAGTCACAACAATACCTATCCAATGTGGGAGGTTAAACATGGAGCCCAATAAGGACCCGAGGTTAGACTGAGTTGTGGCGTAAGACTGCCCGGAACCAACCGGCAACAGGCAGCCACAACAATACCTGTCTAATGTGAGAGGTCAGGGCCTTAATAAGACAATTAAGGCTGAGTCAGGATTGCTAGGATTAAGTGAACTAAAAACTTAATCAAAATGGAACATGCTAAACTAAACGGACTGGTGGGGGTTAGGTTAGAAAACACTTAACCAACTTAGCATGTTGGCTAGAGATAGAAAACCTAGTAATGGGGGACCCTTTTCAGCAGTAACCCTAGAAGGTGTATCAGGATACCCTGAAACTAGGCAGGGTGGGGCACGATTACTGGGCTGATTGTAAGAGGTCAAAGCGACGGCGGTGGTGTAGCAGTGTAGGTTCTAACGGAGTGCGGGCGTGCACACACTCCGGCGCAGAAAAAAGGCACTGGACACCAGTAGCATACCTGTGCACTCTAAGGTTGTGTCGGGTTGCCACTATGGGACTTGATACACCCCATGGTGGGACCAGCATAGGTAACTACAACATCGGGGGCCGTAAGACACATGTAACTATGCGAGTAGGAGCCGATCATCATAGAATGGATCACATCACCCTGATTATGGGGTGCCAGTTGGAAACTAGTTTATATGGGTTCAGAAATCAACATGGGGTACGATAGTATATTCGACCGTAGACAACTTAACCAAGTTTATAGTGCATGCCCACTTCTTGTTTATACTTATCATACCCAGTTCTTTATTCATAGACAAAATAGTACTAGACTTACTCAGGCTTTATGTCTGACTCTACTTTTCTTTCGTCTTCTTTCTTCCGTTCCCCCCCCCCCCCAGGTCCTCAGGGAGGGAACACAGCAGCTTGACCAACCTCAACATCCAGCTTGAAGAAGAGAAATGTATTGCTTGGACTTTCCTGTTTTGAACTATGGCTTTGGACAATCCACTATGGGGCTTTTGCAGTTTATCTATGTTTTATTTATGCTTCTTTAAATAATGTACTCAAGACAGATTATGAAAGTGTTATGTTATGTTTTTGGAAAGGATGTTGTTGTAACACGTATTTGACTTTATGAAATAAAGTTTGTTGTTCTTCCGCTGTTTACAAATATGTGTTCTTATATCTGTCTTGTATATCTGTGACTTGTACTTATAAACCTCCACCAAAATTAGGGCATTCCCTTTGAGAGTGACCCTAACGGAGGTGGGGTGTTTCACTTGGTATCAGAGCATAGGTTTACCAGATAAGATAAAAAGTTTTGAAAAATTATTTTCAAAAAGGAAATTTAAAGAAGCATTTTTAAAAGAAAAATATTGTTTTATTTTAAAAAGGCAAAGTCCACCCCCCAAAGCCATAGTAACTATCTCTTATCCTTCGTTTTGAATCTATCCTTTTTGTTTCAGCATGTCCGAAGATCTTAACTTGCCGGAAGGGGTGCCAATACCTGGTTGGTTTAGACGGTTCTTAGAAGCAAGGGCCACTCAGCCAGGTCCTACCATTCCTCCTCCCCCAGCCGAAGGAAATCATCCAGCCGCAGCGGCACCTTTTCCTCCACCTCCTCCTCGGGGAAACACGTTTGCTAAGATATGTAAAGATTTTAAAGCTATGGGAGGAAGGGATTTCCATGGAACTGAGTCCTTCGTGGCAGCTAGAAATTGGCTGAAAGAAACTGAGGACCTATTCATCATCTTTGAGGTAGAAGATAGACAAAAAGTACAGTTGGCAGTGTGGCTATTGAAGGGCGAGGCTTCCTACTGGTGGGAAGTCACTAATGCTGAAAGACCAGTGGAGACATGGGAGGACTTTAGGGCAAGGTTTGAGACCAAATTTCTCTCAGATGCGGAAAGAAGTTTGCAGTTGGAAAAATTCTTATTTCTTAAGCAAGGGGACAAGACAGTCAGAGAGTATGTGAATCAGTTCGATGAGCTGGCTAGGTTTGGGCTTGACCTAGTCAACACCCCGCACAAGAAGGCTCTCCGTTTCGTCAAAGGGTTAAATGAGCCATTACACAGTTTGGCCATGACCCATATACCCATGGGAGCCACGTATGAAAGATTGGTGCAAATGGCATTGCTGAATGAAGAGGATAAGGGCAAGAAGAAAGAGGGTTTGCAGCCCAAGAAGACAGACTTTAAGAAGGGCGGGAAAGGCAACAAAGAGAAGAGGAAGTGCAATTTCTGTGGCAAAGTGGGGCACTTAGTAAAGGACTGCCGGAAAAAGAAGGCCAAGGAGAATGGTGGGTGCTTTTCTTGCGGTGAGACAGGCCATAGGGCTAAGGACTGCCCAAAGAAACGAGGACAGGGGCAGAGGGCTGGATCCACCCCAGGGGCACAGGTCCATGTGCTAGAAGCGCCACCTCTGCAACAGCGAGGTATAAATACTTCTGTAGAAAGTGTAGTTTATCTTTATGATCACCCCGTTCGCACTTTATTTGATTCTGGCGCATCACACTCTTTTATCTCGTCTGCTTTAGTAGAATCTCTGCACCTAGAAACTAGTATGGTAGAGGACCCCTTAATTGTTTCAAACCCAATTGGGGGCCCAGCTCATTTGTCTATGATCTGTGTGGGATTGAAAATTTCTATTCTAAGCGTAGAATTTCAATGTAGTGCCTTTGTTTTGGGCTTTTCAAGTTATGGTTTGATTTTGGGTATGGATTGGCTATCCAGTAAATGGGGCCATCCTTGATTGTGAGAAAAGGGTTGTTAGGCTCCTAACCCAGCTCGGTAATACTTTGGAAATTTCTTGTAATCCCTCGTATGCGGTTATGCTTAGTTATCTTGAATCGCTAGATGCCTCTGTTGAAAATTTGCAATCAGTTAGAGTGGTCCGGGAATATCCGGATGTCTTCGAAGAGGTGAAGGGCTTGCCTCCGAAGCGGGAAATAGACTTCCGCATATATCTTGTAGATAATGCAAAGCCCGTTGCGTTGCCCGTTAGACATATGGCTCCACGAGAAAGGAAAGAGCTCAGTAAACAGATTAAAGAGCTTCTAGAAAAGGGGTTCATTAGGAGGAGCATTTCAGAATAGGGCGCTCCAGTAGTGTTCGCCACTAAGGCTGAAGGTTCATTTCGCTGATGCATGAGTTGTAAAGAATCACCTTAGTAAGTACATTTGGCAACATAGTTGACATTTGTTTATTTTCAAGAGATAATTCATCTATGAGGAATACCTTCTAGTAAGTGAACAAGATCCAAGATTCACTAATGAATTTTGGAGAGCTTGCATGGAACCATGAGTACGCAGTTAGGCTTGAGCCAAGTATACTAGAAGGAGAATAAGTGAAAGAGGAACGAGAAATAGGTTCCAACTCATATTTTGGAAACAAGAATTAAGAAGCTACGAAATTGTGAAGTTAAAGACGGACAAAGCATAATGGAGTTAAGCTCAAGAAATGCGGCTTAGAAGATTGAAGACTAGATTCGTGCATCGTATCTCTTCTTAAGAGTATATCCTTGATCCCTCTCTTCCTGTAAAGCTCACTTGCATGCTATCTTTTGTGTATATCCTCTCGGTCCTATTCTTAATCCAATTTCTATTGCAAACCCCATAGGGAGTATGACTCATCTGTTAGTAACACATGTTGGGGCTCGAGGGTGTTCGTTGATTTTACTAAAGTTTTTGGGCTTTATAGGATACGGGTTGGTCTTAGGAAGGGACTCCCTTGTGACCTAAAAGGAGTCCATCATGCTTAGTTTCCTAGAATCATATATGGTGGTTGGGTTGAGTAATTCTTTGGGTGTCAGTCTGATGTTGATTTCGGTCTTCGGGGCTGATGCTTAGAGAGTTCTTCTCCTAATCAATATATATATGGCATAGATTTCCAGTTTCGACATTGCCTAATGGGCACAAAGTTTTTACTTGCTTCTATCATTCGACTATACCTTTAGGTAGGACCATTCCCTATCATTAAGAAAATTGGGAAAATGGCCTATAGATTAGAGCTACACGAGAAGTTGGCTGGAGTCCACAACGTTTTTCACGTTTCACATCTTCGAAAATGTCTACATGAGTCTGCTGAAGTGGTAGAGCCAAATATACTCGAAGAGGCCGAAGTGGAACGCAAAGCAACCATAAGAAAAGTTCCAACCCGCATCTTAGGAACGGAAGTGAAGAAGCTATGCAACCGCGAAGTCAAGCTCGTCAAAGTTCAGTGGAGCGACGCCGAGGGAGACGCGACTTGGGAAACTGAAGCTAGAATACGTACTGCCTACCCTTTTCTGTTCGAGGGTACATCCTTGATCTTTCCTTTTTCCTTAAGTTGCGCTTTTATCTATCTTTTTAGGTATATTTCCTCGACCTTATCCTTTAGGAATAATCTTTTTGGATGAAAACATGTAGTTGAAACATGTTATGGATGATGGTTGCAAGTGGTTGCAAGTGATTGCTAGTGGTTGCTCGTGGTTGCATATACACACACAATCTAGGTTTTAGATCGGCTCAGTCACTTCATATTGCATATGCATATATGTTTGCATTCGTATGTGGTTGAACTCTAATGTGTTGACATGTGGATGCTACATTTGTATTGAATGATTGTGCACTCATGTAGAATCAAGAATAGGAAAATTTGCATACATAATGGATGCATGGCACTTACAAAATTCGCATTAAGGAGGTCAACTGAATCAGTAGACCGCCTGATTTTGCATTAGATAAGTTCATGTACACACACACTTCGCATATGATCATGAAGCATTAGAAGTCTTTTAAGGACAATGGATGCTCGTGTTTGATGGATGAGTAGATGGATGATTGGATGTTAGGATATACATTCCTCCTAACTTGAAGATTTCAGGGACGAAATCCTTTTAAGTGGGGGAGAATGTAACACCCCGAGAATTCTATAACTATGAAATTCACAAATTCAAGTATAATTAATTTGAAATCAAAGAACTAAGGGAAACGGGATACGCCATTGCGTTCATCTCGGAAAAATACGCGAAATAGAGTCCGAGTTTTCGAAAAACGGAGTCCGTATGAAGAAGATATGGCCTTCGGAAGTTTTGAATTAAATTTAAAATTCAAACAGAATAAAATAATTAAAAATCGGGCCCAATGGGCCAGGGAGGATAAACACCCGCCTAGGCCACCCAGGTCGACTGGGCTGTCGACCTGGGCTACCCATGTCGACAGGGCTGTCGACAGCCCTGTCGACAGGGGTGTCGACCTGGTCGAGCCCAGCCAACCTGGCTGGCCAGGTCTGTGTTTGGCCGATTTTCTGTGGTCTGCTTTGTCACTAGGGCTAGGTGGCAAGTTTCAATTGGTCTCTCCTTAGAATGAATGGCTACGATCAATCCAAGCAACATCAATGGTCCTAATCAGTTCCTAACCTCTATATAAACAACCCTAGACTAAACCCTAATCTATTCATTCAAAAATAAGAACATAGCCGCCATGTTGCTGAGGAACGACTAGGAGTAGCCACCAAATTGGAGAGAGGATTAGGAGGAAGATTCTAAAGCTTAAAGCAACCTAAACAAATCAATTCAACAAAGGAATTTGCGTCTTCAATCCCTAAACTAGAGAATTCATCACACCATTGTAAGTAGAGTATTACTTTGGTATGAATAAACAATTGTGTTGGTTTGTATGCTTGAATTGTGGCAATAAAGTAATTCATATTTGTGCGTTCTTATCAATTTGAAATATTATATACGTTTGGATATTTATGAATTATGTTATTCATTATAAAGAACTACATGCGGTAGTTCTATGCAAGTATACGTTTGGAATATTTCGCAAATTATGTAATCCATGTTGAAGCTACATGTATGTAGTTGATTTAAATTCATGCAAGTTTGGGGTTTGCTTCTATGCCACCATGATGTATATTTTTGTGCATAAATCATGTTGTAAGTAATTGGAACAAGTTTGGTTATTATCCATATGAAATTATGTTGAGAATTTGGCATTAGTATTAAGCCATGCTTTTGTACTAGAAAACCTATTTGCAAATTTATGAATATGGCTAGGCTATGAATGATATTTGGCATAATTGAAAACCATGATTAGGTCTATCTTGTTTACAAGAATTATATGATGACATATGTGGTACATGGCTAGGTTAGGTTCAAAAGGTCCCTTTTTGTAAGTTTACATGACTAAAGTAAGAATCATGATTTCATGTTAGAAATATTTATGCCATGGTTATGTGAACAAATTTAACTATACTTATGCCATGCTTATGTTTGATATTATGCCATGCTTATGTTTGACATTATGTCATGCTTATGCTAGAAATATTTATGCCATGCTTATGTTTGACATTATGCCTAAATAAAAATATAGGTTCATGTGACAATAATGATATCTCAATTACAAGTTCACATGCTTTGATTCATGTCACCTATGTTACCACTATGCAAGTACACCAGTTTCTATTTTGTATTTCCAACGTCATATTGCAAGTTCATGCGCTCACATTCCCCTCTTTGTGTATGTAATCACGCTTTAAGCCTCCCCTTTTCGCATGGCTAAGTTGGGCTTTAAAAGGCTAAGCCCAATATATATATAATAAACGGACGTGTTAAACGGGGGAAAATAACGTTGGGTTAAAATTACTAATGAATGAAAATATAAAATAGAAGGGCCCAAATTCAGGTATGGGTTGGGCCCATGATTGGTGTAACCTTTACACCATTAACTTAATAATGGGCCGCAAGTATTTACATATAAGAAAATAAAGAAGAAAGACAAAATATGTAAATGTAGAACATACGATGTGTTTAACCCGAGGTTGGATTGAGTTGTGATGTAAACCTGCCCGGAACCGCCCGGCTGTCCAGTAGTCACAACAATACCTATCCAATGTGGGAGGTTAAACATGGAGCCCAATAAGGACCCGAGGTTAGACTGAGTTGTGGCGTAAGACTGCCCGGAACCAACCGGCAACAGGCAGCCACAACAATACCTGTCTAATGTGAGAGGTCAGGGCCTTAATAAGACAATTAAGGCTGAGTCAGGATTGTTAGGATTAAGTGAACTAAAAACTTAATCAAAATGGAACATGCTAAACTAAACGGACTGGTGGGGGTTAGGTTAGAAAACACTTAACCAACTTAGCATGTTGGCTAGAGATAGAAAACCTAGTAACGGGGGACCCTTTTCAGCAGTAACCCTAGAAAGTGTATCAGGATACCCTGAAACTAGGCAGGGTGGGGCACGATTACTGGGCTGATTGTAAGAGGTCAAAGCGACGGCGGTGGTGTAGCAGTGTAGGTTCTAACGGAGTGCGGGCGTGCACACACTCCGGCGCAGAAAAATAAGGCACTGGACACCAGTAGCATACCTGTGCACTCTAAGGTTGTGTCGGGTTGCCACTATGGGACTTGATACACCCCATGGTGGGACCAGCATAGGTAACTACAACATCGGGGGCCGTAAGACACATGTAACTATGCGAGTAGGAGCCGATCATCATAGAATGGATCACATCACCCTGATTATGGGGTGCCAGTTGGAAACTAGTTTATATGGGTTCAGAAATC
The DNA here is from genome assembly GCA_030737875.1 of Allium sativum. NCBI lineage: Eukaryota > Viridiplantae > Streptophyta > Magnoliopsida > Asparagales > Amaryllidaceae > Allium > Allium sativum. The sequence continues at coordinate 44,711,745 of CM060925.1, forward strand.
AACATGGGGTACGATAGTATATTCGACCCTAGACAACTTGACCAAGTTTATAGTGCATGCCCACTTCTTGTTTATACTTATCATACCCAGTTCTTTATTCATAGACAAAATAGTACTAGACTTACTCAGGCTTTATGTCTGACTCTACTTTTCTTTCGTCTTCTTTCTTCCGTTTCCCCCCCCCCCCCAGGTCCTCAGGGATGGAACACAGCAGCTTGACCAACCTCAACATCCAGCTTGAAGAAGAGAAATGTATTGCTTGGACTTTCCTGTTTTGAACTATGGCTTTGGACAATCCACTATGGGGCTTTTGCAGTTTATCTATGTTTTATTTATGCTTCTTTAAATAATGTACTCAAGACAGATTATGAAAGTGTTATGTTATGTTTTTGGAAAGGATGTTGTTGTAACACGTATTTGACTTTATGAAATAAAGTTTGTTGTTCTTCCGCTGTTTACAAATATGTGTTCTTATATCTGTCTTGTATATCTGTGACTTGTACTTATAAACCTCCACCAAAATTAGGGCATTCCCTTTGAGAGTGACCCTAACGGAGGTGGGGTGTTTCATTTTTTGTTTTGGTTGATTGGATTATTTGGTTGAATTTTGTTGTTTAGGTGAAATGAATTGATTAGAATTGTTATGTGCGTATGGCACGAGCCAATATCAGGAGAGGGATAATGCTGGACATTACCTGATTTTGATATCGTGCCGTTATGCCGCCAAAATTTTCTAAAATATGTTAGAACAATAAAAATATCATTTTTATTGTATAAATGAACTAAACAGAATATTCATATGTTGAATAAAATATTTTATCATTAAAAATATAAGTTTTAACGTTGATATGAATAAAATAAATATTCATTTACAAATCAGATGATTTGTTTATAAGCACCCATTTTACGGATATTGATTAGGACGATAAATTTTACACATCACCCAACTGCATAAATAAAATTCATTATTTGTTAATTGAAACCCCACACGGGTATTTGGATGAAATTGGACATACACTAATCCCAATATTTAGTTGTATGTTGATCGATTGATTGACAAGTTGTGTAAGCGTTAAACATTTATATTTGATGCTTTTGCAATGTAGAATGCACTTTGGACGATGGTTGACTGTGTTTGATTGTTGTTGTATACATGTGTGTAAGAAATCCATATAATCACATTATATGGTAATTGACTGTGTTTGATTACAGTTCAGAAGAAGGAATATTTTAAAATAACGATTATTTTAAAATAATGAATATTTTAAAAATAATATTCAGTAAAAGATCAAAAATTGATTTCGAGGTCCGATTTGGGATGGACACGAATATATATAAATATATAAAATCGTGTTGATTAGTTTAACACCATTTTGACGTGAACGATATTTATATCGATTTTGTTCATTTTTATATTGAATATCGAAAAGGAATTGATTTTAAAATCTAATGTTTTGAAAATATTATCATTTATATATTAATGATATGGAATATTCAATTTTGGTTCGAAATTGAATATGAAGTTGAAATCATTTTGAAAACGAATTTTAAACGATTTATAAAATATGTTTTAAAGGGAAATCGATGAAATATATATTATATAATAAATATATCATATAATGGCCTGAATAGAACGCGCCGCGCTACGGTAGTTCGCAAATTTCAACCATTGACTTCGAATGGATACTACGGGAGATTCGACCATCGGATTCTCCTAAAACCAAAACCCTTGGGTTTGTATTGAAAAGAGCTTTCTAACGAATATTAGAGATTTGAAATCTAATGGTTGGATTTGGAATTATGTCCAAATCAAATTTGGAAAAGGTCGCTATAAGTGCAGTTCGATGGCCGTTTATGGGAATCGACTGTACGGGCCTTGGTAAAATTATGAAAAATATTAATAATTAGTGTAAAATCATAAGAAATGATTTGGAAAGAATTGGTATGAAAAACTCCATATTTGAATAGATAAAAATATATTTTTATCGAAATGAACTAGTTATTAACTAGAATTATAATCCAATATTTTTAAATAAAATAAATTGTATTTGAAATGGTTTTAAAAATAACCAGGATTTCCAATATATGAATCGAAATGGATTTGAATCGAAATTGTCTTCGGAATATTTCGATGTTGGATTTCGAGATTATACAGATATTGTTATGGAAATTTGAAAGATATGTTTATATCTTTATTTCCAATATGATATTTATTGGTTGTAGTATTTGATATTGAATATAAGCCGATATATTTTCTATTCAGAGCCTTGTATTTAATATCAAATGGGATTTTGGGTTTATCGTGAATGGTGTCTTCAGTATCAATGTTTTTGAACCCCATGTGAACAGAATAAATCTTTTAATTAATATTGTTAGAGTTTCCAATTGTATTTAATAATTGGAATAAAATGGAATGTGACTTGGGTTTATCGTGAACTGTGTTTTTAACGACATTCGTTCTTTAACCCGATTTACAGTGAAATGTGATTTGGAATTTATAAATCTTTTGTTAAGATTTAATGGATATTTTCCAAAGTAAAGTTTTCCAATTTAACATATTAAATTGGAATTGAATGGAATTTGATTTGGTAATAATCGAAGTAAGCTTCTGTAGAGGAAGATGGTTAATATATATGGAATTTAAAAGGCCTTGTCGTTATTCCATTTACATTATCGATTGGATATGGAAGTTTATATTGATTATATATATCGATTTGTTTTCCATGAATATTCCATTGTTAATGGAATGTGATTTTGGGTTGTCGTGAATGGCATCTTTAATAATATTGTTCTTATACCCAACAGAAGAAAATCATAAACTAACTGGGGATTAGTTAAGTTGAATGGTTTCCTGGGTATTGATCTGATGTTGGTTTCGGTCTTCAGTGTTAATAATTAGGAAATGTTCACTTGCTAATTTACGGTTAAAGGCTGATGGAATGGAATGTGATTGTAGGCTTATAGTGAACCGGGTTTTGAATGACGTTGGTTCTTTAACCCAGTTAAAGACAGGATATGATTTCCTAAGTTAAACAATCATTAATATTGATTTTTGGGAAGATTAAAACTAAGTGGAGTTTTAATGAATCTTTAATTAGATTGAAATGATCGAGAATGGAGTATCACTAGTTTTGATCTAGGCGATAGTTAAATCTTTAATTAGATTTGAACGTGAAATGGTAATTGAATTTACTGATAACACCATGGGGTTAGATATGAAGTATTACCAGTTTTGCTTCATGGGATGAATAGGTTAGGATTGAGAAATTAAACAAATGATTACTTTGATAAGGTTCGCTAATCCCAACTAGTTTGGATAAACCTTAATTTGAATTGGATTGATATCCAAAGGAAGAATAAAGAATAAATTTAAAGGATTTATCTTTGGTAAAATTAATGGGAACCTTTCCAAAAGTATAAGAATATTTGAATAAAGGAATATTTTGGATTGGAATGAGGCGTATGTTGTGTTTTTATAGCACTTGTTTATTATATACGCGAGTTATTCAGAAAGGCAGGGTTTATCCCATTCTGAATAAATGATTCGACGATATGTGAGGATGAAGATGGTTGTTGAAGACCGGAGATCTTCACATCATTTGAATGATTATTGATGCCTTGATTGGGCTGTACACCCAAGACAAGGTAATAAGTGGTGATCCATACGTACTTGGGGATCGACTGGATATGTGAGGGCCTCTCTCTTGTATTGGACATATGGGATGAGGAATAAGGTGCCTCTGGTTTCGATTAGACCCAGAACGAACTTGTAAATGGATGTGTGTCTGACATCGGATTTTATTCTGTGCAATTGATAGACATCGGTTGCATAGTGTGAATTGCCTGTGCGGCATGCTGAGATGCAAATGATCAAGGCTTCTGTTGGAAAGTATAGTCTTTTGGTTGATGATCAAAGCACGACTTTAATATAGCATAGCTTTGTGTAGCGTTAATTCGCGAGTCTCACACCCCGGTGTGAACCAGAAATGGGAGAGGACATCAGGGAGGGCATGCATTTCCTTCTAGCTAGGAGTGGTGTCAGCATTTTTCAAGCCTTGACGTTTTATTTATATGGATGATGGATTGTGAGGCGCCATGGTTATTTCGGTCTCTGCGGAGCCGATGTACGGTCTTTATACACACCAATTTTACGCCCCATGGGGCGGGGAAACGCATTGTTCAGGCATTTTAATCCACTCTATGTTGACTGGCCCTGACGATCCAAAGGCTTGACAGAGTACTTGCCTGAGACATGGGCTAGATTGTCTCGAAGCGGTAAGGACGATCCATTGCCTTGGTTCACAGATGGAAATCCAACTTCCAATACGTGACAATTGCGGTTTTGATTGTAGAGCCTAGTATTGGCGACATGATATATGGTACCCATGCCGTCTAGGATTGATATATTTATATTTGAAGTTGTTTTACACACTATGCCATTATTATAGTATCAAATGATTTGTTTTAAACGTACCAGGTATGTCTTGCTATTATAAGGGAAAATCCTATACTCCGGCTTGCGATGCATTGTGTGATGGGACCTGGGTCTTATAATAGCCTCATTTTTTCAAAAAGCATTGTGCTCTTTTGTTATATGCACTGGTATTCTTAAGAGGAAACCCATTCCATGTTATACGGCGTGATCCCTTGATATATCTGATTTAAAGTAAGTTTTAAATAATTGTTTTAGCTCTCAAACCAGTCACATGACTGACCTAGAGTTTATTGTTTTGACCTAAACTCTGGGTGCCCCTATTTCCCTATGGGCAGCTAGTAGTTTTGGTTTTGCAGATTTATATTCACAGGATCCTGGTTTACAGTTGGAAGGATATTTGGAAAGCTCTGTATCCGTGTGTTTCTTTCAGTTGTGTTTTGTATTATTTTTCCGCTACTATGTATTTAAATGTAATTTAAATCTCTAATATTTACAAATGTATATGATTTATTCATGCTCTATATATTCTTGTATTCTAATGAAATTGTTGTAATAAGCAATGAAACGTTCTTCTGTTTGTGTTATGATTCGTCTTGTTCTCAAAGCAATCCGAGGAAGTTTCTGGTTCTTACAAATATTGTGGCGGAAGATCAAAGAAAGCATAACTTTCGCCACACTTTTCATGCAGCGTACACACATTAGTGTCGAATATACCCACTTCTGTAGTAGTGAATGGTTGTTTATTTGATAGTTAAATAACCGACTATCAAATCATGTCGATATGATTGTTGGTACGGAAAGACGGGGATCGAATTTATATTCGAATACCATTCCGACCAACAAATACGAAATGTAGAAGATATTGGATGCTGATCAAGATGGAGAAATTGAAGACTGTAGATCTTCGGCAAATGGAAGTATTACTTAAAATCTTTGGATTTGCACTCAAAGATATACTATGATTCTATAATGGTTGGAATCTATGGATTGCAAGGACTACTTGCTGATATATATGATGATACCTAGAATGTGGTAGGAGGGTACCTTCAGTTCATCCTGTTCTTGGATGACTTGTATGAACGGATATCTTACAGAGTATTTCTTAATAATCACGTATGTTACTTTCTACAAACGTAATTCTATTAGTGGCGGGGAAGGACATATATTAAGATAATTTAAACCTCAAGTCTCTTCAACCGGGAAATGACAAAAATCGGGCATGTAGCATGGCTAAGTGGGCTGCTTTCATGTAGGGTGTATAATCATCTATCTAGAGAAATTTCATTTCCTCCTTTAATTTATCGATGCTATCCCTTTCCGGGGAAAAATTGCTGATCCCAACCGTTGGTGATATACATTCAATACACTCAAGCAAAATGAGTGGTGGGCCGAGTTGCAAGATGTTCTTGTTGAACCTAGTGTATTCCCCTCTAGAGATACACTATTGGAAGGTGGTTCCATACCTTGTCATATTTTGAAATCCAGTATCCAATAAGTGCCCGCGGTTTCGATCGTATGCTATATATGTGGAGCATGAGATGCAAGCGTTCAGCTAAATTGCTATTTTTTTATATTTAGACACTATTTTAATATCAGAAGAAGATATGATTTCAAAAATATTTTGAGTTATCGTAAGGTAAAAACCATTCGTTTTTATGTGTGGATCGGTCTTACGATTATCCTTTTCTTTTAGTATAGATTTGTTAACAAAAAAAAATCAAGTTGGATGTTGTTGATAAAACTTAGTGTGTTTCTCACTCTGGTTCACCAGACTGATCCGACGTTTGTAATACTTGGGTTGGACTGAGTTTTACAGGTTAGGATATTGGATGCTATGAAGTTCAGAAGACATGCTCGAGGAATTCAGATGTATTAGTATTTATTTCGCTATATGTTGTATATGAGGACAGATCATTATAACTGTCCAGTTGTATTGATGTACTCTTATGATTGTAAGTATTTATTTCAAACTCTTAATAAAAATTTGTTTCTATGTTATATTTTGTTCCGCTGCGATGTTAGACTCAGATTCTTTTGTGCTCTTCTTCTTCTTCTTCTTCTATTCTAATATTTCTTTCTTTCTTATCTCACTGATTAACATGGAAATATATTATTTTATGCACCTATATTTTATCTTTTTGTATATAAATAAATATTACATTGGGTATTATTTTTTTGTTTTTACAGATGAGTTGTTAAGCCTTATACAACTTTAAATGTGAAGAATATGTGCCATATACATGAAGAATTGCATTGGAGGCTAGTTGTGTGCACATTGGTCACCTGGGAAGGAGATTGGTAGAAAAGATCTTAGGAAATCAATCAAGTGGACACATGTAAAACAAGGATAAGAGGAGGATCGTAGCATAATCTTTGATGAAGAAAGGCCCAAATATTCATAGATTTGATTAGGATTTTGTATCTCAGCTATAAATACACATGTATACCCACTGTAAAAAATCATACTTTCTACTTTACCTTTTTCTGCCATTAATCTAACTTAGTTTTCTTTTACTTTTCTGCGTTTTTATTTTATTAGCAACTAGTGCCATCCACACAATTAGGTTTGGTAGAGTATTAGTTGTAATTTGCACTTATTTCCATTAGTGATTGACCATCTGATTAGATTCAGTAGTAATCCTAATTTTATTTTCTGTTTTTAATTTAATTTATGAAATTTTAATTTCTGCTTTTTATTTGCTTCCCTAGGTCCTATTGGATTGAATATAGATTTGATTAGATTTACATCTATACTCAATTCAATAATAGTTTTATTGCAGTTTCAAATTTTTTTGTTTTCAAAATCAACCTGCAAGTTTTTGTCTAACTCGCCCAAGTAATATATAGATAATAAAAATTAAAATTCCTCCCTGTGTTCGACGTGCATATTACACGATCTGTGTTGTAACGAACAAGACTTTGGTCGATTTATTTTTGAATATTTAATGCTTATTTTAAATATTTAATTAATAATATAAATGGATTTTTATATTATGTTACCGATTTAAATATCGATTTCGATTTAATATCGAATATATCAAATTATCGAAATACGAATTTTAATTGAAATCAAAGTTAAAAACTGAATCAAAACCAATTAGATGATTAGTATAAATTCTATTTCAATATATAGACGATAATAACAATAATTTATTATCGAGAGATTTATTTGTTTGAATTTAAATTATATTACATTAATTTAATATGGTTATTTTATACATACTTCTAATTAAATTTCAGAATATTTTCTGTTGATTTAATAATAGTGTTGTAGCATTAGAATGTCCACCGTTACGTTAAATTAGCGGTTTGTAATGTTAAGTGATGAACCCCGATATATTTTAAACGGATAAGCTCAAAGTCGAATCAGAAATCAAATCAGAATCTATTTAAATTAAATAAAAATCGCTTTATTTCAAATCGAATTAAACGAAATGTATTTAACCTATCACCTATCACAGACTAATTCCTTAGTGCTTAAGGTTCATCATCTATAAATCGCGCTCCCTCCTCATATTTCTTTCTTCTAAAAAGTACATTAGAAGCTTCAGGCAAATTAAAAATGGCCGCCAATTATAATTTAGAAATCAAACCGTATACTTCTAAATTCCTAAAACCCGTTTACCTCAAACCCGAATGGTGTTAGCCTTCAAGCGATTGCCCATGCTCAAGTCGCAATGGAATTAGGGCATTCAAACTTCTCAGCAGCGATGATAGACCATCGGTGCGCGGTCATGACAAGGAGAGGAGTTGAGTCGAGCTGAGATAAGGGTTGCATTCAAAACATTTAGGTGCAATTCGAATTGGGGATGTTCAATTTTAGGGATTCAGATTCATATTGAATTTGGATCGAGCTCGACAATTTTGTAGGGAGGTACTATGGAGTTCGATAATGTCGATGGTAAGGTGGGCGATTGGAGGACTTTGGTTAATAAAGTATGGTAGGGCTTCAGCAGTGAAGTGTTGGAAGTTGGTTTGAAAATTTGGGAGATGACTGCGTTGGATTTTGGTGGGATTCTAGGCATAAGAAGGTTTCTCCTTCTACTATAAGTAGCACGGTATAATGTTAAAATCATAGTGGTAGAGGTACTTCGAGCTAAGTGATGTGGTGACGGCTGGAAGAAGCTTGCAGAGGTGAAGCAAAGGAAGGGGATGATGGCAATAGACAGTATATGCAGCAGGTCAGATTTTTCTTTGAACAAGTGCAGTTTCACTCAACGATTTGAAATGGATTTATCCCCGGGGTTTGTGATTGATTGATTTATGGAGAAGGCGGATTAAATTGAGCTTAATGCGTTTGGGATTTGTAGCCTTGTAAAGACGAAGCTAATCAGATAATAGTTAAGGTAAAAATTTTAGTTCATTAAATTTATTTAGAATGTTTAATTAATAATATATATGTATAAACTCGTGTAGAAAAATAAATAAATAAGATATTATGTTCCTTCTATGTCCCAATCAAATACGATCTGTTATTTTTGACTTGCACCACGGTTATCCATGCCTAGAAGCTATATTGGAAGGATTCGAACTCACTGAGCATTTTCGGTTAAATTAAACATCTGTTTAATTTAATCGAAATTAAATTGGTATTCCGACAAAAAGTTCACGATGAGTAAATCCCACTCATATTTTTATTTTAGAATTATTTTATTCGTTAAAATAATTGATGGTTGTTGTAACACCTCGCATTTTTAATATAATTAAAAATGAAATAAAATTTATGAAAATATGCTTATATAGGTAAATAATGGTGATGTATAATGAGAATTAATTAATACATGGAAGAGAAGAAAAATTAATTTGATAATATTGTGTGTAACGGAGAAGATAGTAAAATAAGTATATTTAATTTAAATATCAGGAATTAAGCAAAATGGACATCACCATTGCGTTCCACTCGAAATTTTACATGAAATAGAGTCCGAGTTTTCGAAAATCGGAGTCTGTATGAAGGAGTTATGACCTCCCGAAGTTTCAGCGAAAAATCACAAAACAGCCCAGCCCAGAACAAAAAAAAAGACCAGGTCGACCACAGTGTCGACCCCCCCTTGGGGAAGTCGACCTGGAGCGGGAATTTTGGTCCAGAAGCGGGAAATTCACCCCAGAAGCTGTCCAGGTTCATTTTTGAGCACCTGGATGAGTTTTTGGGCCTGGTACGTTGGTCTAACACCTATTTAAACATCCTAGGCTCATTGTAAACTCCACAACAATTCATGGAAAGGCCATGGCTCTCTTCTAACTTGATTTATTCTTCCTCCTCAAGCTATTGATCTAAATAAATCTTAGATCCATTCTTCTCTCTTTCCTCTACAACATCTATTCTTAAAATTAAAAAGAATGAGATCTAGAATTACTACAATCATGAACAAAAAGAAAAAAGGCTTAGATCTAAATCACTGCGCGAAGAGAAGGAATTCAGATCTGCAAACTACGCCGCATATGAAATCAAAGATAAATTGAATTGGACATGAAATCAATCAAAGATGAATCAAAAGCAACAAAAAGGGGGAAATCAGTTCGAAGATAATCTCGTTCCTATTTCGAAGATGACAAACACTGTAAGTGGAGTTATAATACACTTTTGTGCAAAATTATGATTTATCGTTCAAACATTCCCTATGTAAACGTGAAATGAAATTATTATGGAAATTGGATCTGTAATGTTTAATATTTCCATGTGTTCGCTTTTAATTATTATGCCTACGATTATGTCCTCTTTTATTCTCACTCTTTTATCTTTTTATGACTAGGCTATCACGAGCTTAGCTTTATTATGAAATGAATACGACGGAATGATTATTGCGAACTAAAAAGGGGAAAGCTTGGTTTTGGGCTGTGACATGAACTAGAGGGTGTGGTTATAAATTACAAAGGGGGTTGGGCGTAATATAACATTGACATAACCTGAATGCGTAAACCAAATTTAGAATTATACGCATGAACATGATTTGGGGTTTGGCATAGAATTGATATCATTGATTTAAGCACGAAATTGACTTATGGATTTGTTAATGGGAACATGTCTCTAGAATAAAACCTATATTATAACTTGAATTTGGATTAGAACACAAACTTGATATGAATTGACATCTGGAATTTGACATGAAGTTTACATCTAGAACTTGAACATGAAATTGACATGAATATGAATTATGAATTTAATGATAGACGTAACATGTTAATGGGATTACAAGCATGAATATAAATTGGGTTTTTTTTTAGGTAAAGCTTGGATTTGGGGAATTGACACTTGACATCTAGATTGAACTTGTTACTCGAATTTTGGTACTATTGAAATGTATTGAACATGAATATGGTTGATTAATTTGTGTAATGTAAATAGGGACAAGATTATGAAACTTGAAATATGACATTTAGAATATGCTTATGAACTTGACATCTAAAACAAACACGACATGGCATGAATTGGTAGTTGACATTTATAAGAACATGCTTGTAAGTTGGGTAATTTGCATAACATGAACTTAATATTTTTTGACATAGTTATGAACTTGACATATGCCAATTAGAATAGACATGAACCAAACATGAAACGTGGCTAACTCGAGGTTAGGATGAGTTTGCGATGTAATCCTGCCCGGAACCGCCCGGCCTAACCAGTGGTTGCAAACAATAGGTCCTAATGTGAGAAGTTAGTCATATCGTGCTTGAAACCCGAGGATAAACTGAGTTGTGGTGTAATTCCGCCCGGAACCGCCCGGCATAACCAGTGACCACAACAACAGGTCTAATGTGAGAGGTTGTGGTGCATTAATAATTAATGGTACATGATTCGTAGAGTTAAGTCATGAATTCAAAGACAACACTTAACCAAATTTGTGAATGAACGTTATAAGGAGATGGGGTTACGTCGACACGAACATATGAACAAAACTTAACCAAAAATGGAAATAGGGAATGTTAACTACCTATTATAAATCGAAGTTGAAATAGTCGAAGGGTTAATTAGGGGGTAAACCTGTCCTAGGGACAGAGAAAGACTATGACTTAAGATGTAATGTAAGACCTGAAGGGTGGGATAACCTATAATATGGGGTAAGCTAAGCAAGAACAGTGGGAAAACACCCATGCGCTATCATCGAATAAAAGAACTTAAGTTATGCTTGAATTCATGGGAAAACCTTAGTCAAAAAGTTGAATTATAAAGAGAGAATATGTGGTTTGATGTCTAAGGTAACGAGAATTGACTAAGTAAAACAACGAGAATGATAACTAAGTAACAAGCCTTAGTTAATAGGAACTAAGCAGTAAACCTTTGTTAAGAAAACGGTCGAGAACAGGAACTAAGCAGTAAACCTTTGTTAAGAAAACGGTCGAGAACAGGAACTAAGTTGTAATCCTTAGTTAAGGGGACTAAGTGGTAAATCTTAGTTAACAAGATTAACGGGAAAGGAAACTAAGTGGTAAACCTTAGTTAAGAACAACTAAGTAATAATACTTAGTCAAGGAAACTGAGCCAGTCCATAAATAGATGAATAACCCGATACGGTAGGAGGAGCGAACGTTTATCTGATTTCGAGAAAGGCTCCAACGGACTGGGTTACGAAGCACATAGCTTCGGGGAATGTGAGGGTACTCTTGGTATCCCTCTGTGAGGTTGCAGATGATCCGCCTGGGCTCACAGAGGTTAAGGTCTGCGGTAGGAGAACCAAGAGTATGCCTTGGTTGCAATATAAGGCAACCTAAAGACTAGGATGGACCAACGTGAGGCGGCGATATCTTGTTTAGCCCTGTGATAGCACTCGTCGTCTACCTACCATCTTCTGTCAATCGTAGTACGTATACGGAAAGGCAGAGATTTCCCAACAGATCATATACTTGATATTTAGTTGTGGGTGAGGCTGGACAATAGGAAAGTGGAGCATAGGTAGCAGGAGTACAGTTCTCGTGCTTTATTTTCTTGGATTGCCTTTCATTAGTTGAGGGAGGGGTCACGTGGGACCATAACCACTGGTAGAAAAACAAACCTTAGCATCTGCATCGGCAGATAACTTAAAGCTCCTGACCGAGTTCCGTATTTCTTGATTTAGCCCTATCACGGGACTCGGGCCGCACATATAGTGTACATGTGCACCTAGACATCAGAAACTATTCGCGATATATACGTGGGAAAAGGGCGCTCTTCGACAGGTAGCATAATCCCTAGTAGTCCTAGGTGGCATAAACCCTAATCGAATCTAGAAAACGTTCAGTAGGTAGCATAATCCCTAGTGGTCCTAGGTGGCATAAATCCTAGTTGAACACTCGATAGTTTATGATAAGGAAACCTAGCCAGATCAAGGGTGGCAGTCCAAATGATTTCCAGAATGGTGGCACTACGTTGAAGTAGTATAGTATTACATGATAAAGCACGTACGATATACGACAAGGGACTGTACGTATACATGGAAAGGATTATGCGAGTTGGGGAAAAATTACATATACGATGTATTAGGTTAAGTCTACCAGTAATTGGACGAGAATGACATGGGTTTGGCCATGGGTGCTAATATTGTGAATAACCTAATAAACAAGAAATTATAACTGAATGATATATGTAGGATTACACAAGAGTTTATTATAGTCCAGTCACAAAGAACTTATGATCTGACCCCCTCCTCACAACATGCGCAGGTTAGGTTCATGACAGAGATAGTATTGCTTGACTACTGGCTTGGCAGTACTATTATTAAGGTAATGCTATTTTGAATAAATTATATTTTATTCCTTCCGCTGTGAGCTGCTTTTCGAACTCTGACATGTTTCTTTCTCTCTGTCTTTTCTACAGGATACCAGAGCATCCAACTCGAGGCCCGATGGATTGGATTTTGAAAAATTCGGTCTGTCGAAACCCGGGTTGTTACATCTGGTATAATAGCTTCGGTTTAGTGATCTTAGGGCGATAATGAGTGAATGTATTTGTATTTTCTAAAATATAAGTATATTATACATATAAACCTAAATCCATATAGTAGCCCACTAGACATGTAAAGAGTTGGGATATTGGTTTGTACACTAAAGGCAAGGACATAGAAATTTTGGAAACCATTAGGTGGTTGGGAAAGTGTACAATATGACTTGGAGCTAGAAAGTATCCCATGGAATGGAAACAGAAATATTAGTATCTCAGAGTAGTGGGTCTAGAAGTAAAACCTTAGAAATTAGAAAAAAAAGGTTAAAGTGTGAAAATGGATTAGGAATATATATAGTCGAGAAAATTGAATTTGTGAAAGTACCTAGGAAAGCCTAGTTGAGTGGAAAACCCGCTATGAGTCTGACCCAATAATAAACTTTTAAGAACTTGAACTTGTAAAAGAGTTTGTGGTATTTTCTGAGTTTTGATCTTAAAAGTATCTTGATGTTTGAAAAGTGCATATTGGGTTTTAAAATAAAGTGGGGTATATTATGTAAAACATCGATTTTTTGTTTCGAAAGAATTCTCTCATGAAAAGGAGCATATATATATCTAACTAGTTCTCATATATGAAAATCTTGAAAGGAAAATGTTGTATTTTGTAAAAGGAGTTGTTGAAATCTCTATTCTATTAAATTTTGATTATTGTTAAAAAAAAAATTCGGTAAACAAATTTCCTGTAGAATGCATAAGCATTGAGACCTAGAATTGTTGCTTGAGAAAAAGTAAAGGATAGGCTAGTAATACACAGCATGGACTAGTAGTGACTCTAGGTGATGAAGGGTAAGCAATTATATAGACCCTATTAGGTGGACTCGCGATTGTCAGAGGTAATAAAGTCTTAAGATCCTTGGCCCATAGTTGTAGCTGTGTAGGATACTGTTTGACTAGAAAACGGAAAAGCTTATTTGAAAAGATAAATAAATAATATAAACATAAGAAACTAGACTAAGCCAAATAAGCTAAAGAATAGCCTAACTAAGAAGAAAACAATAAATTCAGTAAAGCAACAAAAGAAGATGGGGGAAAGAAAATGAAAACCTCAAGACAAAGATGAACAAATATGAAATTATTTCAAGATAAAGTCGAAAATACGAGAAAGAAATTTTCTTATGTGGTTGTGCTTGGATAAGAAAATAGGAAATCTTAATAGAATAGTTATATAAAAATCCAAGTACAATTAGAAAAGAAAAACGGTGGACGTGAATTTTTCCGTTTTATACCTTTTCGTAACATAAGAAATCGAATTTGGAAAATTAGATTTTTCTAAATCTCGAATTAAAAGATGGCTGGTAGGGTTTTAGATGCGAAAATTGGATGAACTATGCTCTTATTCTATAAGAGTATGGGAAAATTTGAATGGAAAATATTTTGATTTTTCAAAAATATTGCATCCATATAGAACTGCAGGTATATTTAGGATGTAAGTATCATGTTTTGAAAAGTTTTTTAAAAGTTTGCATACATACAGGTGGATCCAAATTAGGCATACATGCTTTACTATAATGTACTTCACTTTGCACATGTGCACAATAATGCAACAATTGGATGAACACTAATTGGATGTTGCGAGGGATTATCTATTTTACTCTTATCGAATTTCGGGGACGAAATTCTTTAAGGGTGGGAGAATGTAACACCCCGCATTTTTAATATAATTAAAAATGAAATAAAATTTATGAAAATATGCTTATATAGGTAAATAATGGTGATGTATAATGAGAATTAATTAATACATGGAAGAGAAGAAAAATTAATTCGATAATAGTGTGTGTAACGGAGAAGAAAGTAAATTAAGGATATTTAATTTAAACATCAGGAATTAAGTAAAATGGACATCACCATTGCGTTCCTCTCGAAATTTTACATGAAATAGAGTCCGAGTTTTCGAAAATCGGAGTACATATGAAGGAGTTATGACCTCCCGAAGTTTCAGTGAAAAATCAGAAAACAGCCCAGCCCAGAACAAAAAAAAATGACCAGGTCGACCATAGGTTCGACCTCCCGAGGGAGGTCGACCATAGGTTCGACCTCCCGAGGGAGGTCGACCATAGTGTCGACCACCCCTTGGGGAGGTCGACCTATAGCGACCTGGAGCGGGAATTTTGGTCCAGAAGCAGGAAATTCGCCCCAGAAGCTATCCAGGTTCATTTTTGTGCACCTGGATGAGTTTTTGGGCCTGGTACGTTGGTCTAACACCTATATAAACATCCTGAGCTCATTGTAAACTCCATAACAATTCATGGCAAGGCCATGGCTCTCTTCTAACTTGATTTCTTCTTCCTCCTCAAGCTATTGATCTAAATAAATCTTAGATCTATTCTTCTCTCTTTTCTCTACAACATCTATTCTTAAAATTAAAAAGAATTAGATCTAGAATTACTACAACCATGAACAAAAAGAAAAGAGGCTTAGATCTAAATCACTGCGCAAAGAGAAGGAATTCAGATCTGCAACCTACGCCGCATATGAAATCAAAGATAAATTGAATTGGACATGAAATCAATCAAAGATGAATCAAAAGCAACAAAAGGGGGAAATCAGTTCGAAGATTAATCTCGTTCCTATTTTGAAGATGACAAACACTGTGAGTGGAGTTATAATACACTTTTTGTGTAAAATTATGATTTATCGTTCAAACATTCCCTATGTAAACGCGAAATGAAATTATTATGGAAATTGGATCTGTAATGTTTAATATTGTCATGTGTTCGCTTTTAATTATTATGCCTACGATTATGTCCTCTTTTATTCTCCCTCTTTTATCTTTTTATGACTAGGCTATCACGAGCCTAGCTTTATTATGAAATGAATAAGACGGAATGATTATTGCGAACTAAAAAGGGTAACGCTTGGTTTTGGGCTATGACATGAACTGTAGGGTGTGGTTATAAATTACAAAGGGGGTTGGTCGTAATATAACATTGACAAAACCTGAATGCGTAAACCAAATTTAGAATTATACGCATGAACATGATTTGGGGTTTGGCGTAGAATTGACATCATTGATTTAAGCATGAAATTGACTTATGGATTTGTTAATGGGCACATGTCTCTAGAATAAAACCTATATTATAACTTGAATTTGGATAAGAACACAAACTTGATATGAATTGACATCTGGAATTTGACATGAATTTTACATCTAGAACTTGAACATGAAATTGACATGAATATGAATTATGAATTTAATGACAGACGTAACCTGTTAATGGGATTACAAGCATGAATATAAATTGGGTTTTTTTTAGGTAAAGCTTGGATTTGGGGAATTGACACTTGACATCTAGATTGAACTTGATACCCGAATTTTGGCACTATTGAAATGCATTGAACATGAATATGGTTGAGTAATTTGTGTAATGTAAATAGGGACAAGATTATGAAACTTGAAATATGACATTTAGAATATGCTTATGAACTTGACATCTAAAACAAACACGACATGGCATGAATTGGTAGTTGACATTTATAAGAACATGCTTGTAAGTTGGGTAAGTTGCATAACATGAACTTAATATTTTTTGACATGGTTATGAACTTGACATATGCCAATTAGAATAGACATGAACCAAACATGAAACGTGGCTAACTCGAGGTTAGGATGAGTTTGCGATGTAATCCTGCCCGGAACCGCCCGGCCTAACCAGTGGTTGCAAACAATAGGTCCTAATGTGAGAAGTTAGTCATATCGTGCTTGAAACCCAAGGTTAGACTGAGTTGTGGTGTAATTCTGCCCGGAACTGCGCGGCATAACCAGTGACCACAACAACAGGTCTAATGTGAGAGGTTGTGGTGCATTAATAATTAATGGCACATGATTCGTAGGGTTAAGTCATGAATTCAAAGACAACACTTAACCAAATTTGTGAATGAACGTTATAAGGAGATGGGGTTAAGTCGACACGAACATATGAACAAAACTTAACCAAAAACGGAAATAGGGAATGTTAACTACCTATTATAAATCGAAGTTGAAATAGCCGAAGGGTTAATTAGGGGGTAAATCTGTCCTAGGGACGGAGAAAGACTATGACTTATGATGTAATGTAAGACCTGAAGGGCGGGATAACCTATAATATGGGGTAAGCTAAGCAAGAACTGTGGGAAAACATCCATGCGCTATCACCTAATAGAAGAACTTAAGTTATGCTTGAATTCATGGGAATACCTTAGTCAACAAGTTGAATTATAAAGCGAGAATATGTGGTCTGATGTCTAAGGTAATGAGAATTGACTAAGTAAAACAACGAGAATGATAACTAAGTAACAAGCCTTAGTTAATAGGAACTAAGCAGTAAACCTTAGTTAAGAAAACGGTCTAGAACGGGAACTAAGTAGTAATCCTTAGTTAAGGGGACTAAGTGGTAAACCTTAGTTAACAAGATTAACGGGAAAGGAAACTAAGTGGTAAACCTTAGTTAAGAACAACTAAGTAATAATTCTTAGTCAGGGAAACTGAGCCAGTCCATAAATAGATGAATAACCCGATACGGTAGGAGGAGCGAACGTTTATCTGATTTCGAGAAAGGCTCCAGCGGACGGGACTACGAAGCACGTAGCTTCGGGGAACGTGAGGGTACTCTTGGTATCCCTCTGTGAGGTTGCAGATGATCCGCCTGGGCTCACGGAGGTTAAGGTCTGCGGTAGGAGAACCAAGAGTATGCCTTGGTTGCAATATAAGGCAACCTAAAGTCTAGGATGGACCGGCGTGAGGCGGCGATATCTTGTTTAGCCCTGTGATAGCACTCGTCGTCTACCTACCATCTTCAATCAATCGTAGTATACGGAAAGGCAAAGAACTCCCAACATACCATATACTTGCTATCTAGTTGTGTGTGAGGCTGGCCAATAGGAAAGTGGGGCATAGGTGGCAGGAGTACAATTCTCGTGCTTGACTTTTTTGGATTGCCTTTCATTAGTTGAGGGAGGGGTCACATGGGACCATAACCACTGGTAGAAAAACAGACCTTAGCATCTGCATCGGCCGATAACTTTAAGCTCCCGACTGAGTTCCATATTTCTTGATTTAGCCTTGTCACGGGACTCGGGCCACACATATAGTGTACATGTGCACCTAGACATCGGAAACGATTCGCGATACATACGTGGGAAAAGGGCGCTGTTCGATAGGTAGCATAATCCCTAGTAGTCCTAGGTGGCACAAACCCTAATCGAATCTAGAAAACGTTCAATAGGTAGCATAATCCCTAGTGGTCCTAGGTGGCATAAATCCTAGTTGAACACTCGATAGTTCATGATAAGGAAACCTAGCCAGATCAAGGGTGGCAGTCCAAACGATTTCAAGAATGGTGGCACTACGTTGAAGTAGTATAGAATTACATGATAAAGCCCGTACGATATACGACAAGGGACTGTACGTATACATGGAAAGGATTATGCGAGTTGGGGAAAAATTACATATACGATGTATTAGGTTAAGTCTACCAATAATTGGACGAGAATGACATGGGTTTGGCCATTGGTGCTAATATTGTGAATAACCTAATAAACAAGAAATTATAACTGAACGATATATGTAGGGTTACACAAGAGTTTATTATAGTCCAGTCACGCAGAACTTATGATCTGACCCCCCTCCTCACAACATGCGCAGGTTAGGTTCATGACAGAGATAGTATTGCTTGACTACTGGCTTGGCAGTATTATTATTAAGGTAATGCTATTTTGAATAAATTATATTTTATTCCTTCCGCTGTGTGCTGCTTTTCGAACTCTGACATGTTTCTTTCTCTCTGTCTTTTCTACAGGATACCAGAGCACCCAACTCGAGGTCCGATGGATAGGATTTTGAAAAATTCGGTCTGTCGAAACCCGGGTTGTTACAGTTGTTTGGTTGCATTAAAAAATTACTATGGCTATTATTAAATATATATTAGCTATTAGGATTGGTGTTTATGACTATTATATATATATATTGGTGATTGAATAGTTCCCGCAGTACCATTAGCGGATGCCCGCGGTATCACTAGCGGATGACCCTATGCGCCCCACGCTATGATAGTGGATGACCTTCTATACCGCAATATCCTACCTCGATGCAGGATGGGTATTATTTATGTTGGCTAAATTCTGTGGATGCAGGGTGTAAAGTCCCGTATTTTCTGGCCATTTATTTTAAATATTTTATTTATTTAAAATATTGATTTGAGTTTAAATAATGGGATATGACCATTTTAATTTGAATATTTAAATTATGTTAATAATATAATAATATTTTATTTTCAGAATATTAGGAAAATGTTGAATTTGAAGTGTAACATGAACGGGCGATTTAAAATGGTTTTAATGTGGTTTATATTATATTATTATAGCGATTTTGTTTATAAAACGAAGGTTGAGGGATATAATTATAATTTAATTTTAAAACGAGCTGCAGCGGCGCGGTAGTTCGTAAATTGGCGTTTTGAACTTTAAACGGCTGTACAGGGCCCAATATGAGTCGAATTTTCTCGAAACAAGAAACGTCCGAATCTGTTGGATAATATCTTTTAATGAAAGAGAAAATTCGAGTTTTCGTGTTGTAGATTTTGTTTTATGTCCAAATCAAATTTCGAAATAGCCGCTGTGGAATTCCCTTATAAATTATCGTTATTTATATTAAATAAAGGTGATTTTGAAATAGTCGCTGTGGAATTCCCTTATAAATTATTGTTATTTATATTAAATAAAGGGGTTTTAAATATTTATAATATCTATTTGGCTCCAAACTCAACCCGAGCTATTTTATTTGAGTAGTATATGAAATTCTGGTCGTGTGTGGCCAATTTCAATATTTTAATATTATTAAATTGAGGTATTTTAAAATTGGTTTATTTTATTTGAATTGGGCAGTTATAAAAGGGACTTTACGCAAACGACCTCAGTTTTCGACGAAACGAATTTTATTGGGACCGCAACAGTAAGTTATTGCTAGATTTCGAGTGGCGCGTCAATCGGGGTTAATTTGTGAGCGTGGCAAAATAAAACACAAATAAAAACGACCATTTGAACGTGAACGAGGGCCATTTGAGCAAACAAACTCGGAATTCGACGAAACAAGTTTCATTAAGAACGTATCGTCAAATTATACTATGCCGTCCATTGGCGTCTCGAACGGGGTTTGTATGTGAGCGCAGGAGCCAATAAATGACACTCGAAATAGCGATAGGTACGAAGTAAAAATCGTTAGTAAACATTGTTTGTCAAATCAACATAAAATATATTATTTCCACATTATATAAACCACCCCAAATCATAATTTCCAGCCCAATTCATTTTCCGTTCTGTAATTTTGCAAATAAGCCCCTCTTTACAAAACAAATTATATCTTCCAATCCATGAAGAATTTGCTAGGGGGACCTGAAGCAAACACATAGATCGGGAGGAGCGGAAGCTCCAGTAAAAAGTTGGGGAGGTATCATCGAGTGTGTTGGCCGGAAATCGCGAAGGACAGTGGAAAATGATTTTCTTTTTTCATGGTTTTTGAGGAGATTGGGTCGACGATTGACGGAGCTGTTAAAGGGGAGTGTAGAGGAGGAATAGAGCTTCGATTTGGCTGTGGTCTCGGGTCTTACGATGGTCTGTAGTGAGAGAAATCAGGAGATGAATGGACATGACTGTTTTGGGTTGTTTTTATCGAAGTGATGGCGGTTTTGGTTGGATTCACGGCGATGGAGACCGATCTGGAGGAGGTGGCCAAAGGTCGTCAGTAGAGGAGTGAACGTTGGTCAGATTGGTGGTGGTGGCGACGTTTCTGGTGGCCAGAGGCGGTGTAATTTGGGGGCTGAAGTATTTCCGGTTGAAGGGAAAATCTGGATGATCGGAGCATCGTCGTGGGTCAGGGGTTCCGGCGGAGCAAGGCCAGGCAGTGGCAGTTCGGATGGGGTTGGTTGTGTGGGGTCTCCGTTCAACGCTTATGATGGTGGTGGGTGGTTCTTGTTCCATGTTTTTTCAAAGAAGAAGGAGTAACGGAAGTCGGGGTTCAGAAGGGGGAGGAGAAGAAAACGCGTGAGGAACAGTGTGGTTGCTGACGTGGACATAGGTTAATTAATGTAATTGGTTTTTAATTATTAGAATATTAATTAGTTAATTAATAATTGTATATATATTCAAACTTTAAACTAGCATAACTTCCACATACGTTAACGAAATTTGACGAAACTGGATCCGTTGGGATTGCAAGGATGAGACCTAGACGAAGGCACTGACTAGACACTTATATGACGCAGTTGAAATTTCAGCTAATTTTGAACGTCCTTTCAAAATTAAAAGGAACAAATGCGTCCACCACCAACCGAATAAAACTGGTGAGTTAATTCTCACACCTTCTGGAATTCTGTGATGTGGTAAATTCATATTAAAATATAATTTACCATTTAAAAGTATAAATTGGTTGATTGATTTCTATTGGTTGATTGATTGCTGTCATTTATATTTCATCGTTTTAAATGTTAGATTGTTGAAATTTATTTGATATATTATTATGAAATATTGTAACGAGTTGTGGTGTAGGGAAGAACAAGTTAGAGGGATCCGACCGGATTCCTCAAATATTATATATGTTGTTTGTTTGTTTATATTGTTGATATTTGAACTGATTGAAACCATATGGTAGTAAAACCTATTTGAGCGTGATGGTTGAATAAATATTCACCTGTGTTGTGTTTAAAATCAACCGACAGTGTTGATTTGGTAATTGGCAGTGAATGGCCTAAATTGTGTTGTTTCAGACGTCGGTTTGCCGTTTGGTGAATTGTCGCAGTTTTAAAGTTATAAATTATTTTATAATTGAATTGAAGTTTTACAGTAATTTTATATAATTGATTAAATTAAAAATTTATAAATAAATATTTTAATCGGGTTTATAAAAGAAATAGTTTAAACGATCTTATGTGATAAGACCGCATGTTTGTACATGTGCTGAAAGCTAGAAAACCAGAAAACTTACCTACGGGCTGGTAAAAAGGAAATAATTGTTTTTGAGCCAATTAAATGGCATTTTTAAATTAATTAAGTTATTTAATTGATTTAAAAAGGGGAAATGACAAATAAAAATCAGTTAACTGCTAACTGAGGCGTACGGCCGATGAAATCAACCGTTTTGAGTAGAATTTACGAATGGAAGAAAATTGATTTAAATACTCTGAATATTCGAATAGTGTAAAATATTAGTTAATCCTCGATTAACTATTAATTAAGGAAATTTCTGAATTGTTTAATGTAAATAAAGTTAATCATTATCTAATAAGATTTTAAAACGATAATTATAGTACTTTTTAGTTAATGGCTAAGTTAGCTATCTTCCTTATAGAAAATATTAAAGTTGATTATTAAAATGATAACCTTTAGCTGGAATTCAACTAAGAATGATTTAAGTAGTGATAAGATTTGGTAAAAAGGGGCGATAAGAGTTTTATAAAGGAATGTATGATCCAAGTTAAAAGTATCATTGAAAAGAAGAGTGTAAGTAGTCGTTAGCTATGAAATCACATACAAGGTTTATATGAAGAATGCCAATAGATTAAAGCTAATTATTTGACAAGAGATTTTGATTCCCAAATCAAAACGTTATAAGCAAAATAATGATTCAGTTAAAAGTGGTGTTTTGTTGGACATTTACTTAATCAAACGAATTAAGTAAAGAGATTTTATGGAACATAGATTTCAAATGTAAGAAATGATTTAAAAAATCAGTTTGAAATCGAGATGGTAAATAAGATTTTGATGAAATGATTAAGTGACGAACTAATATTATTTTGAGATAAGAATGTTGTCGATCAAGGTCTGAGTGGCAAATAAAATACCCCAACTTGTATGGCTTCATTTTTATCGAGGAATGGTATTAGTTTGAAACGAGTTAAAGGTGTCGTGATTGTGTAACATCCCATATGTGAAGTATTGAATATAAGTGCGAGATTTTGGAATATAAATAATACTACGATTTTAGTTTCAATGTTAATAAGAATAATTGGTTTTAAATCATATAAGTCGACATTTATTTTGACCATATTAGAATTGGAATTTGTTTAATACCATTAAGTAATACATACATACATACATACATACATATATATATATGTATATGTATATCGAGATACTCAAATATAAGGAAAAGGGGAAAAAGAGTTTTGAGGAAATTTATCGATATCCCTAAAGGAAATGGGAAGCTGAGCATATGTATATATGTACATACTCGGAAATGTATAAAATGGGTTTGTTAAAATAAAAATGAGGATAAATAAAATGTTTAAATTTAAGGGAAGATTTAGAGGTTTATTAACCAATTCGCCAAATATATTTTTAACAGGCCAAGTCATGCCAACTACCTAATCAACAAACTCATTTTATTCACACATTTGTTATTTGATAGTTAAATCACCGACTATCAAAACCTGACCAAATACGGTTGTTAGTACGGAAAGACTGGGATCGAATTTATATTCAAAAATCATTCCGACCAGCAAATACGTGGAGGTGTCAATTGAAGACGGAGAAAGTGAAGGCCGTGGATCTTCATAAGCGGAAGGATTACTTGATGAATATCCTCTGTGTTGCAACGCAGAGGTATTCTGACGTGATTCGATCGTGGTTAAGATTTTGCGGTTTGCAAGGACTACTGGCTACTGATCCATGGAGTGATTCCTATATGAGATGCAGTAGGAGAGTACCTTCGGTTCATCTTGTTCCTGGATGACTTGTACGGACGAATGTCTGACAAAGTATTTTCAAAAGATCACGTACATTGATTTCTTCAAACGTATTATAGTTGGTTAGCTCCAAGTTAGAGTATTTTTTGTGGACCAGTTAGAGTACTTTTCTGGACGTCAATTAGTGATATCTGATGGGTCTGAATGTGGCATTCAAAGTGAATGATGGCCAGATGTTCGAAAAGGGAATTCTAGCCTCAAGCCTCATCAACCGGGATATGACAAAAATCGGGCAGGCAGCATGGCTATGTGGGTCACTCCCATTAGGGTGTATAATCACCTATCTAGAGAAATTCCATTTGCTACTTTAATCTATATTCGATGCTGTCCCTTTTTCGGGAGGCAGTTGCTGATCCCAACCGTCGGTGATATACATTCGATAAACTCAAGTGAAATGAGCGGTCGGTCATGTGTGGGTTGGGTTGCAAGACGTTCTTGTTGAACCCAGTGTATTTGCCTCTACAGATACACATTACGAAGGTGGTCCCATACCTTGTCATAGTTGGAGCTGAGTTTCCAATAAGCACCCACTGTTTTGGTTTGTATACTATATATGTGGAGCGTGAGATGCAAGCGTTCCACTAGATTGTTATTTATTTGTATTTAGGCACTATGATAATATCAGAATAAGTTATGAATTTTAAAAACATTTTGGGTTGTAGTAATGTAAAACCCCGTATGTGTTTATGTGTGGGCTGGTCTTACTATTATCCTTTGATTTCATAAAGGATTTTCCAAAGTTAAACAAGTTGTGTGTGTTGTGAATTTATCACTGAAAGTATTCTAGACTGGCCCGGTGTATTTTGCTTTGCTTCAAATGTGCTCGGGTCAGACCGAGTATGTTCTAGGTTAGGTTTCGCTTGGAGTTTCAGGAGCTGGAAGCAGGCGGCTTCACCGCTAGTTATATAAAGTTATTTTTCCGTTGTGTCTGACATATGTTATAATCTAATGATTGGTATGTATCTACAGTTCTTTTGTACAAAGAGATTTGATATTATATTTTGTCTGTTCCGCTGTGAGATTTTGATGTGGTGTTCTTCTTTTTTCTATTCTAATATTCTTTCTTTCTATTCTCACCATCTAATTTATTTCTATTGACAATCCAGTGTTTTCGATACTTGAATAGTCGACATGGTGATTTCATGTCGATTTTCGGGGTCGAAAATCCTTGGGTCGTTACACTGGTATTAGAGCTATTGGTTTAGTGATAACCTTGGCTCTATGGCGTGACTCAATAGAGATGGGGTTAGTAATGCCCTAGATTGAGTTTGAGTATATATATGAGAGCGCGTAATTGTAATTTGATATAAAAAAAAATTTAAATTATTTTTGCCATTTTATTTTATAAAAGTAATGATTTTTCAAATTATTATAATATGGGCAAATTATTTGAATTTGTTATGGATGATTTGAATGATATGTTGGGATAGTGTGCTCGATCTCATGGGTATAAACTTGAACATCAATCGACTTGGTTAAAACCAATATGAAATAAATGGCTTGGATAAATCAATCCAAATAAATAAATTTGAATGGAAAATTAATGAAATAAATGAAGTGACTATAAATAATTATAACCTCGTATGGATTGAATTGTGTGTGATATGGATGATATGTATGATATGGATGGTTTGAACCTTATTGATATTGTTTTGTGGACTAATGAAATCCATTTGAATTGAGAACAGGTGCAGACGAGCTAATTCAGCTTTAAAATCCATCCAAGAGAAATTCTGGAGTCAATTGAATCCAGTTCGAATCGAGCTGCATAATAATTAAGACAGCTCAAGTATAATATATCGCTTATCGTATAATAACGCTCGCAAAAAGGTACGCCTACGCAAATATGAAATTTTGGTTTTGTTTGGGTTTTGAGTTTGAATTTTGAATTTTTCCGACCATGAGAGTCGAGGTATATTTATTTCTTGAACCTGCGATATTGCAGATGTCCTCCGTGCAGGGGAGACTCTGCCAAAAATTTTCCAAATTTTAAGGTGTTAGAAAATTTTTGAAGATTTTTTAGAAATTCTTTTATTTGAAATAATTTGGTTTTAAAACCAATTAGATTAGTTTTTAAATAAAATCGATTTTTAGATTTTATTATTTTTATAAAGATAATGGGTTGAATATTCTTTTTACCTTAGCAATTTTGAGGATGAAATTATTTTAAGGGGGAAGGAATGTAATGTCCCGTATTTTCTGGCCATTTATTTGAAATATTTTATTTATTTAAAATATTGATTTGAGTTTAAATAATGGGATATGACCATTTTAATCTGATTATTTAAATTATATTAATAATATAATAATATTTTATTTTTAGAATATTGGGAAAATGTTGAATTTGAAGTGTAACATGAATGGGCAATTTAAAATGAATTTAATGTGGTTTATATTATTTTATAATAATGATTTTGTTTATAAAACGACGGTTGAGTGATATAATTATAATTTAATTTTAAAATGAGCTGCAGTGGCGCAGTAGTTCGTAAATTAGCGTTTTGAACTTTAAACGGCTGTACAGGGCCCAATATGAGTCGGATTTTCTCGAAACAAGAAACGTACGAATCTATTGGATAATATCTTTCTAATGAAAGAGAAAAATCGAGTTTTTGTGTTGTAGATTTTGTTTTATGTCCAAATCAAATTTTGAATTAGTCACTGTGGAATTCCCTTATAAATTTTATCGTTATTTATATTAAATAAAGGGGTTTTCAAATATTTGTAATATTGATTTGGCTTCAAACTCAACCCGAGCTATTTTATTTGAGTAGAATACGAAATTCTGGTCGTGTATGGCCAATTTCAATATTTTAATATTATTATATTCAGGTATTTTAAAATTGGTTTATTTTATTTGAATTTGGCAGTTATAAAAGGGACTTTATGCAAACGACCTCAGTTTTCGACGAAACAAATTTTATTGGGACCGCAAAAGTAAATAATTGCTAGATTTCGTGTGGCACGTCAATCGGGGTTAATTTGTGAGCATGGCAAAATAAAATACAAATAAAAATGACCATTTGAACGTGAAAGAGGGCCATTTGAGCAAACGAACTCGAAATTCGACGAAACAAGTTTCATTAAGACGGTATCGTCAAATTATACTATGCCGTCCATTCGCATCTCGAACGGGGTTTGTATGTGAGCGCAGGAGCCAATAAACAACGTTAGAAATAGCGATAGGTACGAAATAAAAATCGTTAGTCAACATCGTTCGTCAAATCAACGTAAAATATATTATTTCCACATTATATAAACCACCCCAAATCCGAATTTCCAGCCCAATTCATTTTCCGTTCAGTAATTTTGCAAATAATCCCCTCTTTACAAAGAAAATTATATCTTCCAATCCATGAAGAAATTGCTAGGGTGACTTGAAGCAAACATGTAGATCAGGAAGAGGGGAAGCTCCAGTAAAAAGTTGGTGAGGTATCGTCAAGTGTGCTGGCCGAAAATCGTGAAGGACAGTGGAAAATGATTTTCGTTTTTCATGGTTTTTGAGGAGATTGGGTCGACGATTGGCGGAGCTGTTAAATGGGAGTGTAGAGGAGGAATAGAACTTCGATTTGGCTGTGGTCTCGGGTCTTACGATTGTATATGGTGAGAGAAATCAGGAGATGAACGGACATGACTATTTTGGGTTGTTTTTATTGAAGTGATGGCGGTTTTGGTTGGATTCACAGTGCTGGAGACTGATCTGGAGGAGGTGGCCGAAGGTCGTCAGTAGAGGAATGAACGTTGGTCAGATTGGTGGTGGTGGCGACGTTTCTGGAGCCCGAAGGCGGTGTAATTTGGGGGCTAAAGTGTTTCCGGTCGAAGGGAAATTCTGGGTGATCGGAGCATCGCCGTGGTTCAGTGATTCCGGTGGAGCAAGGTCAGGTAGTGGCGGTTCGGATGGGTTTGGTCGTGTAGTCTCCGGTCGACGCTTGTCATGGTGGTGGGTGGTTCTTGTTCCGTGTTTTTTCAAAGAAGAAGGAGTAACGAAAGTCGGGGTTCAGAAGGGGTAGGAAAAGAAAACGCGTGAGGAACAATGCAGTTGCTGACGTGGACATAGGTTAATTAAGGTAATTGATTTCTAATTATTAGAATATTAATTAGTTAACTAATAATCGTATATATACTCAAACTTTAAACTAGCATAACTTCCACATACATTAACGAAATTTGACGAAACTGGATCCGTTGGGATCGCAGGGACGAGACGATGGCACTGAATAGACACTGATCTGACGCAGTTGAAATTTCAGCAAATTTTGAGCGTCCATTCAAAATTAAAAGGAACAAACGCGTCAACCGACAACCGAATAAAACTGGTGAGTTAATTCTCACACCTTCTGCAATTCTGTGATGTGGTAAATTCATATTAAAATATAATTTACCATTTAAAAGAATAAATTGGTTGATTGATTTCTATTGGTTGTTTATTGGTTGATTGATTGCTGACATTTATATTTCATCGTTTTAAATGTTAGATTATTGAAATTTATTTCATATATTATTATGAATAGTATAACGAGCTATGGTGCAGGGAAGAACAGGTTGGAGGGATCCGACCGGATTCCTCAAATATTATATATGTTGTTTGTTTGTTTATATTGTTGATATTTGAACTGATTGAACCCATATGGTAGTAAAACCTGTTTGAGCATGATGGTTGAATAAATATTCATCTGTGTTGTGTTTGAAATCAACCGACTGTGTTGATTTGGTAATTGGCAATGAATGGCCTGAATTGTGCTGTTTCAAACGACGGTTTACCGTTCAGTGAATTGACGCAGTTTTAAAGTTATAAATTATTTTATAACTGAATTGAAGTTTTACAGTAATTTGATATAATTAATTAAATTAGAAATTTATAAATAAATATTTTAATTGGTTTATAAAAGAAATAGTTTAAACGATCTTATGTGATAAGACCGTATGTTTGTACATGTGCTGAAAGCTAGAAAACCAGAAAACTTACCTACGGGCTGGTAAAAAGGAAATAATTGTTTTTGAACTAATTAAAAGGCATTTTTAAATTAATTAAGTTATTTATTTGATTTAGAAAGGGGAAATGACAAATAAAAATCAGTTAACTGCTAATCGAGGTGTACGGTCGATGAAATCAACCGTTTTGAGTAGAATTTACAAATGGAAGAAAATTGATTTAAATATTCTGAATATTCGAATAATGTAAAATATTAGTTAATCCTCGATTAACTATTAATTAAGGAAATTTCTGAATTGTTTAATGTAAATAAAGTTAATCATTATCTAATAAGATTTTAAAATGATGATTATACTTCTTTTTAGTTAATGGCTAATTTAGCTATGTTCCGTATAGAAAATGTTAAAGTTGATTATTAAAATGATAACCTTTAGCTGGAATTCAACTAAGAATGATTTAAGTAGCGATAAGGTTTGGTAAAAAGGGGCGATAAGAGTTTTATAAAGGAATGTATGATCCAAGTTAAAAGTATCATTAAAAAGAAGAGGGTAAGTAGTCGTTAGTTATGAAATCACATACAAGGTTTATATGAAGAATGCCAATAGAGTAAAGCCAATTATTTGACAAGAGATTTTGATTCCCAAATCAAAAGGTTATAAGCAAAATAATGATTCAGTTAAAAGTGGTTTTTTGATGGACATTTACTTAATCAAACGAATTAAGTAAAGAGATTTTATCGAACAGAGATTTCAAATGTAAGAAATGATTTATAAAACCAGTTTGAAATCGAGATGGTAAATAAGATTTTGATGAAATGGTTAAGTGACGAACATATATTATTTTGAGATAAGAATGTTATCGATCAAGGTCTGAAAGGTAAATAAAATACCCCAACTTGAATAGCTTCATTTTTATCGAGGAATGGTATTAGTTTGAAACAAGTTAAAGGTGTCGTGATTGTGTAACATCCCATACGTGAAGTATTGAATATAAGTGCATGATTTTGGAATATAAATAATACTATGATTTTAGTTTCATTGTTAATAAGAATAATTGGTTTTAAATCATATAAGTCGACATTTATTTTGACCATATTAGAATTGGAACTTGTTTAATACCATTATGTAATACATATATATATATATACATATATATATATATATATATGTTTATATATCGAGATACTCGAATATAAGGAAAAGGGGAAAAAGGGTTTTGAAGAAATTTATTGATATCCCTAAAGGAAATGGGAAGCTGAGAATATGTATATATATACATACTCAGAAATGTATAAAATGGGTTTTTTAAAATAAAAATAAGAATAAATAAAATGTTTAAATTTAAGGGAATATTTAGAAGTTTATTAACCAATTCACCAAATATATTTTTAACAGGCCAAGTCATGCTAAGTACCGAATCAGCGAACTCATTTTATTCACACATTTGTTATTTGATAGTTAAATCATCGACTATCAAAACCTGACAAAATACGGTTGTTGGTATGGAAAGACCGGGATCGAAATTATATTTGAAAACCATTCCGACCAACAAATACGTGGAGGCGTCAATTGAAGACGGAGCAGGTGAAGGCTATGGATCTTCATTAGCGGAAGGATTACTTGACGAATATCCTCTGTGTTGCAGCGCAGAGGTATTCTGACGTGATTCGGTCGTGGTTGATATTTTGTGGTTTGTAAGGACTATGGCTACTGGTCCATGAGGTGATTCCTATATGAGATGCAGTAGGAGAGTACCTTTGGTTCATCTTGTTCCTGGATGACTTGTATGGATGAATGTCTGACAAAGTATTTTCAAAAGATCACGTACGTTGATTTCTTCAAACGTATTATAGTTGGTTAGCTCCTAGCTAGAGTATTTTTGTGGACGTCAATTAGTGATATCTGATGGGTCTGACGATGTGGATTCAAAGTGAATGATGGCCAGATGTTCGAAAAGGGAATTCTAGCCTCAAGCCTCATCAACCGGGAAATGACAAAAATCGGGCAGGTAGCATGACTATGTGGGTCGCTCCCATTAGGGTGTATAATCTCCTATCTAGAGAAATTCCATTTGCTTCTTTAATCTATATTCGATGCTGTCCCTTTTTCGGGAAGCGGTTGCTGATCCCAACCGTCGGTGATACACATTCGATACACTCAAGCGAAATGAGTCGTCGGTCATGTATGGGCTGGGTTGCAAGACGTTCTTGTTAAACCCAGTGTATTCGCCTCAAGAGATACACGTTTAGAAGGTGGTCTCATACCTTGTCATAGTTGGAGCCTAATCTCCAATAAGCGCCCGCGGTTTTGGTTTGTATACTGTATATGTGGAGCATGAGATGCAAGCATTCCACTAGATTGTTATTTATTTATATTTAGGCACTATGATAATATCAGAATAAGTTACGATTTCAAAAATGTTTTGGGTTATAGTAAGGTAAAACCCGTCCGTGTTTATGTGTGGGATGTGTAACACCCTATATTTCTATTAACACTAATGTTCACAAATTAAAGAATAACTAATCTCAGATGTGAGAAATAAGGGAAACGAGTTGCGTCATTGTGTTCGTCTCGGAATTTTGGTTGAGATAGAGTCCGAGTTTGCGTGAACTGGACTTCATATGAAGAAGTTATGGCCATCGGAAGTTTCAGAAAATTCAAAACAGATTTCAAAATTTGAAAATTCAGTGTCAGATGGGCTAGGCGGGAATTTTCCCGCCAGGGCCAGGTCGACCATAGGGTCGACTTGCCCTGACCAGGTCGACCATAGGTCGACCTGGGGGTGGACCTGCCCCCCCCCCCTCCCCCGAGAAGATTTGAATTATGACTGTTAATGACTAGATGCTGACTCACTAGGGTTTCTGGTATGCTCTGGTTGGTTAGTATTAATTCTGGGTTGATCAGACGGCTTAAACTAATCCTAAACTCTATAAAAAGACATGTAAACTCAAACCCTAAAATCAAAACAAAATTAGATTCATGGCCTCCATGCCATCACCTAGCAACTCAGCATAGCCGCCACCAATTAGAGAGGAAGAAAGATAGCCTAAATCAATTCTTTTCAACTTAAACAACGAATCTTCTTCAAGGGAAAGCTATTACAACTTCAGAACTCAGAATACAGAATTCAAGACTTTCTCTGAATTGTGAGTTCGATAATTTTAATAAAATAATTAGCAAATTAATTGGATTGAGTTATGATGTGGACTATTTGGATATGATGTGAATTATTGACCGCATGTTATTATTCATGTAGTAAAATTGTGATGTATATGTTGCAAATTCTATGATGCTATCTTATAAAGTTGTGATCATCTATGTTGTAATTTTATATATAATCAAATCACCATGTTGTTCATATGCTAGTTTGGGTATGTTGATTCATATGATAAATCATAAGTATGTATGCAAGTTTAGATTCTTATTAAGACATGAATCATATGCAAGCTAGGGAAAATTATATATAACCTTATATGCTTCATGACATCTATTTTAGATCTAAAGTTAGGCTATGACATGTGTGAGTTATATGCCAAATTCTACATGCTAGTTTACATGTTTAGATGTAAGTTTATATCATTGTTATGTTGCATGAATCACATATGCAAGTTTATATGAATACATGTGTTTGAATATGAATCAAGTTATGCAAGTTTGTGGTTACCGCCTAAGCAAGTTTACACCTTTAGATGTAGATCTATGACATACATGATTTATGCAAGTTTGTGACCATTATCTAAACAAGTTCACAACTTTAGATTTGGATTTATGACATATGTAATTTTATGCAAGTTGTAACTTTGACCTATGCAATTTTTAGATGTAGGACATCATTCACACATGCAAGTTCACCCCTTATGTTTAGATCTAGTTTTAATTATATGTATGTTGTGATGTTTTCTCTTTATTCCATGAGTTAGACTATTCGAGTCTAACGTATATTTTACGTTAAATGAACGAACGTACAACGTGGGTAAAAGGGGATAATATTAAAAGATTTAATTAGCATAAATGCCTTAAAAGGCATAAAATAAATTTGTGATGAAATTGATATGATTTTACATACCATAAATAGATGGACATAATTGAGTCAATTATGGCCATTGTTAAATTTGGAATTAATTGATAATTTGAATAGGGAAATAATTCAAATTGGGGGATGATTAATTAGGAGTAATTAATCGTCTAAGACACGAGGTTAGGCTCTTTTGTGGTGTAAGACTGCCCGGACCCGCTCGGCAAATCCAGCTGCCACAAATGCCAGTCTAATGTGGGAGGTCTTAGGCACAAATTAAATACATAACAATTGTAAAGACATGAGGTTAAGCTCGTTTGTGGTGTAAGACTGCCCATACCCGCCTGGCAAATCCAGCTGCCACAAATGCCAATCTAATGTGTCTTTATGACGTTACGGTCTTAATGAATTAAGAAACACTTAACCAGATAAACATGTAGTGGGACATGAGGGGGTTAAGTGGGTGCCTTGGGTGGCATGTGGAATTTAGTGTGTGCCTTGGGTGGCATTTGAAATACGATTAGAAATACTTAACCAAAATTGAAACATGTAAGTAAACATGAATAAGAAGTGGGTTAAGTGGGGGTACTAGAGGGAACCAAGCTAAGGTGGATAGCTTGTGTCAAAGTAATGGGGGCCCATTTCAACCAGTAACCATACATATCTTTGTGGGCTCGACCCAAGTCGAGGACGGGACACGCATACTGGGCTTGAGTGTAAGAGGCCAAAATGGGTTAGCGGTGGCAACGCAAGTCCAACGGGTTCATATGCATGTGTGGACCCGGGCTGGTAGGTAAGACGTTGTTGCATCGTGTAGGTATAAGTCGTGCATCATTAGTGGTATCGGGTTGCCACTTTGGGGAGTGATACACCCCACTGTGGGGCCAGCACGGGTATCTACGAGTTAGGGAGCCGATCGCTTTAGGGTAGTGGGTACACCTAGCGGAGATAGGGGCAGGCGGCACCTATGAAGACAGCTAGGGGTGCACGAAACTACCGATACCATTGTTAAGTCTGTAGGCGGGATCAACCTTAGGGTGACTAGTGGTGGTGCAATATAGAAATTATCTTATAGTGTTGGTGTAATTTAGTAATTATCTTATAGTGGTTTACGTGCACTTTAACGATATTGTTGTTCATCTTGTTTCCTTGTTTACTCTGCCATACTCAATGGTTCATGGTCATTTCCTGATTTTCCAACTTATGCCTTAGCCTAGTTGCTTCGGTAATTATATTGTTAAAGTTATCGCACTCGCCAGACTTTATGTCTGACCCCCTTTGTTTCCTCCTCTTTTCTTCCTCCCCCCCCCCCCCCTCCCCCAGTTGCTCTGGTTGGAACTAGCACCAGTGGAGCTTGATTTTGGACAGCTGTATCACCTGCTTTTAGAAGATTGCTTGGATCGCTGAAGTAAAGTTCAGCCTCTCTTTTATTTATGGGTATTTTGTATTGGGGAATATGTCTTTCAATTTATGTACTTTGAGTTAGTCAAAATGGATATTATGTACTTTGACTCTGGTTTTGATGATGTAATCAAACTTATGTATTTTCCGCTGCATTGAAATAAAGTTTTAATTTTTCAAGTACTGTTTATATCTGTCTTGTTGTTTAGTTTCTGTTCTATACTCACTTAAAACGCTCTATAAAAGTTAATGCATTCCCTTTATGAGTGACATTAGTGGACGTGGGGTGTTACAGGTTGGTCTTACTATTATCCTTTGATTTCATAAAGGATTTTCCAAAGTTAAACAAGTTGTGTGTGTTGTGAATTTATCACTGGAAGTATTCCAGACTGACCCGATGTATTTTGCTTTGCTTCAAATGTGCTCGGGTCAGACCGAGTATGTTCCAGGTTAGGTTTCGCTTGGAGTTTCAGGAGCTGGAAGCAGGCGGCTTCATCGCTAGTTATATAAAGTTATTTTTCCGCTGTGTTTGACATGTGTTGTACTCTGATGATTGGTATGTATTTACAGTTATTTTGTGCAAAGAGATTTGATATTATATTTCATTTGTTCCGCTATGAGATTCTGATGTGGTATTCTTCTTCTTTCTTCTATTCTAATATTCTTTCTTTCTATTCTCACCCTCTAATTTCTTTCTATTGACAATCTAGTGTTTTCGATAATTGAATAGTCGACATGGTGATTTTATGTCGATTTTCGGGGTCAAAAATCCTTGGGTCGTTACACAGGGAAACAGGTTGGAGGGATCCAACTGAATTTCTCAAAAATATTATTATTGCTTGTTTTCATATATATTATTATATATGATGTGT
This sequence comes from Allium sativum, assembly GCA_030737875.1. NCBI lineage: Eukaryota > Viridiplantae > Streptophyta > Magnoliopsida > Asparagales > Amaryllidaceae > Allium > Allium sativum. The sequence goes on from CM060925.1 coordinate 44,747,026, forward strand.
TAGAAAACCTGTGATTGATAATTAGTTGGTTTGGATGTTTAAAATATCACTGGGCCTAAATGTTAATTTATAAAAATATCATGAAAAAGGGATTTTGAGATAAAAATGGAAAAATCTATTTTTTTTTTCTAAAATAGATTTTAAATTTTGAATGGTTTAGAGGATATTAACTTGTTTTGAATGAATAAAACAAGTGATGAATTTATTAACAATGCTTATAAATTAAATAATATAGGAAATTGAAGTATTGAATTTATAAAGGATGTTTATAAATTGAATAACACAGGAATTGAAATAAATTTATAAACAGTATTTATAAATGAAATGGATAATTATCATTGGATAATTGAAGTGTTTAAATTCAAATGTGAATTTAAAATGAGAATTGAGAATCGTTTTAAATAGAAAACGATGAAATTTATTTCGGTATTCGAATTGTAAATTTAATTGGAATTAAATTATATTTTTATGAAATTATAAAATAAAGTATATTCAAAAAGAATATCGGAATTGTACTAATTAGAAACTAATATTTAAAATTAAATATTAAAATCGATTCTATGTTATATATAGATAAGTTATAATAAAATATTCCAGAATAAGAAGTTAAATTCATAAATGATATTTATAAACATAATGAGATAAATTATCACTAGAAAATTTAGAATTTTAAATATAAGTATGAATTTGAAATCATTTCGAAAAGGGAATGACGGTTTTTATTCCGGGAGTCGGAGTATAAAAGGAATGGAGTTTTCAAATAGAATTTTGAAATGGAAACTTGTTTTAATATATAAAACAAGGAAATTAAATTTATAAACGGCGTTTATAAATTGAGTGAGGTAAATATATTTTGGATAATTAAATATTTAAATTCAAATATGAATTTAAAGTGAGGATTGAGAATCGTGTTTAAAAAGGGAAACAACGAAGTCTATTCTAATATTCAGAATGAAATTGAACTTAAAATAAATCCGTATGGACTTTTGATTTGAATTCAATTAGATCGAATTTATTTAAATAAATATTTTCAGAAAAATATATTAGGACCATATTAAATTAAATATGAAAATAGATTCACTGTATATATATAAGTTATAATCAATAAATATTCCAGAATAGGAATTGAGTTTCAAATGAATTGTTTGAAACGGAAACTTGTTTTAAATTATAAAACAAGGAAGTTAAATTTATAAATGAAGTTTATAAATGAAGTGAGATAATTATCATTGGATAATTTGAAATTTTAAATTCAAATATGAAATTAAAAGTGAATTGGAAAATGGTTTGAAATAGAACGATAAATTTTATTTCGGAATTCAAAATATAAATTGAAGTGAGAAAAATCCAACGGATTTATAAGTAGAATTCGATTTTATCGAATTTTATAAATAAATTTATTCATAAATGAAATTGTAATTTAATATAATAAATTGAGTATAACAAAATTTATAACCAAGTAAATGAAAAATTGACGATTATAAATAATCAGTATATTAAGTTGAATTGAGAAAATTGGTTTAATACATATTAAAATATATTAGAATAGAGTTGAAATTGTTATAAACGAAGTTTAAACATTTATCTCCATAAATATAATTAAAACAAACTCACCGCAATGTGGTAGTTCGTAAATTGGCGTTTCGAACTTCAATTGAGTATACAGAGCTCAATTCAAATTGGAATTCTTTGAAACAAGAATTGTCAGGGCCGATTTTATAATAGTTTTCTAATGGAAGAGAAAAATCAGGATTTCATCTTATAGATTTTGAGTTACGTCAAAATCAAATATTTAGAAAAATAGCGCCATACCATTATAAAACCATAACGGTTCATTTAAATAAATAAAAAGGATTTTAAGTAAATAAAATATGAATTTCCTTTAGAAAAGTCCAGACTGAAGATATAAGATAAATATGAACTCCACAGAAGTAAGTGAAATGATTTTTGGAATAAAAATCAGATTTTTATTTATTGAATAGAACTAACTAATTTGAATAATAATTAATTAATCAAAATTCGATATGAAATTGGTCTTTGAATAAGTAAAGGTGATTTGAGAAATTATGTTCGAAATTGAAAAGGAAACTTGAATTGAAAATGGAATTCAATTTGTTTATAAGCATGTTGACATTTTATTTGAACATGTTATGTTCAAACAAAGAAGTGAAATAGGCAAAATAGCTAATTAGAAAATAAATTAGCGAATTAAGTTAAGACGAATGGATTGAGTTAAAACCAAATGGGAATATTTGGATATGTGTTAAGGAGGTTTGGAATGAAGTATATGAAGAGATATAAATTGAAATGCCCGACCAAAAGGTACATATTTAACTTAATATGAGATTTTATGCACCGAATCGGCAAGCCGCTTGTCTTTTTGATTTTCTTTTTGAACGGAAAGGGCCTAGAGAGGTGTTTTGTAGTTGTTTCGAGTGACCCATACAAAGGAGGTTATGGTGAAATTTTCCAAAAATTTAAGGAGTTAGAATATTTTTAAGAAAATTTGATAACTAGAAAATCAATATATATATATATTTAATTCGATAAGGAAACAAATTTAAAATAGAATATTACAAACAAAAAGAAAATCGATAATTTGTTAATAGAAAGAGAAATGTATATACATTTTAAAAATGAATAATTGGTTTTTTATGGTGTTGATTATTTGGGAATAATGGTCTTGTCTGTTTTGAAGTTAAGAATGTTTTTAGTCAAGGTCTGAGAGGTAATTTTACCCCAACTCGATTGTTTTTAATACTAACTGACAAAGAGCAAAATCAAATCTCAAGGATAAATATTTGAATAAGATTTAGTTGAATACAATATTTTAGGTTGTTGTAACGATGTTTTACATAACATTCGTTTTAACCCAAATAAGTGGAATTTTGGAAATATAATAATTAATATTTCCTGAGTATAGAATTAAATGAGTCGGGAAAGAAATAAGTAATTGGAATGTTCTCCAATTATAAATAGAAAATATTTTCTATGTATATGAAATAAAAGAAGGCGAGATATGGAAATGTTTTCCAAGTAGCGTAAGAGGCCAAGATGATTATTGAAAACATTTGGTTAATGGATATTGGTAAGGAAACGAAGAAGTGATTTAATTAATGAAATATTAATTAATAGGCCCGGTGATTTGTTTGATGCTTTGAATGAATGTTTATTTATCTTCGTTAGTAAAATAACCGACTATCGAAGTATTTGTCGATTTGATAATAGTTTTCTAATGGAAGAGAAAAATCTGGATTTCATCTTATAGATTTTGAGTTACGTCAAAATCAAATGTTCAAAAAAACAGCGCCATACCATTATAAAACCATAACAGTTTATTTAAATAAATAAAAAGGATTTTAAGTAAATAAAATCCGAGTATCCATTAGAAAAATCCAGATGGGAGATATAAGATAAATATGAACTCCAGTGAAGTAAGTGAAATGATTTTTGGAACAAAAATCAGACTTTTAGTTATTGAATAGAACTAACTAATTTGAATAATAATTAGTTAATCAAAATTTGATACGAAATTGGGCTTTAAATAAGTAAAGGTGATTTGAGAAATTATACTCGAAATCGAAAAGGAAACTTGAACTGAAAATGGAATTCAATTTGTTTATAAGCAAGTTAATATTTTGTAACAACCCGGAAATGCGAGCCAGTTTAAAAATTTTATTTTGGCGATTTTAGTGAATTTTGAATATTTAAAATGAATTATTTTAAATAAAATCGACGAGAAATTTATTTTGAATTGAATTCGACGTATATATTTATATACTTCGTCGTGAGAATATAAATAATTATATATAATTATAAATAGAATTGAAAATGGCGTGGTAGTTCGATAATTTGATTTCGAACTTCAATTGAATGTACCGGGTGCAAAATAAACCGGATTTTAGTGAAACCAAAAATAATAGGATAATTTGAGAATATCTTTTCAACGAATCCGAAAAATTGAGATTCCATAGCGGGAATCAAAAGATATGTCCAGTTGAAAATTCTGAATAGTCGCTATGGAATTTCGGCCCTTAAAAATAGCCATTTTGCAAACGACCTCGGATTTCGACGAAACCACTTTTGTTGGGTCCGTGATGTCAAATTGTTGCTAGGTTTCAAATTTCATAATTTTTCGAATCAATATGAGAGCGTGGCAAAGGAAAACGCGTTTGAAAGTTTTAGTTGATTTTAATCGATTGGAAAATGGCTATTTTTCCAACGGTCTCAGAATTCGATGAAACTAGTTTTATTAGGACCGTATCGTCAATACGAAGCTAGAAAATATTTTTCTGGAATTTTTCGAGTTAGTATGTGGCCCCGATAAATTGAAATGCGCGTTCAAATTCAATATACAGAGTTATATGTCGATTTTGACGAAAACTGATCGAAACGATCGAATCAGCTTACGATACATATTCCATTGTGTTCGGAATGGGGGTAATACGCTTTAGCAACCCGAATTTTTATAACATGTTAAAACAAGAAATCAGGGCAGAATTAAATTATAAGTTAAGAATCAATGGGAACGGGTTACGCCATTGTGTTCGTCTCGAAATTCTACTTGAAAACGAGTCCGAAATTTCGTAAATCGGAGTTCGTATGACCAAGTTATGGCGCATAAAAGATTTCAGAAAATTCAACATTCAGCCCGAAATTCAAATTCAGCCCCAAACAGACTGGGCAGGAAAATTTCCCGCCCAGCCCCGGGTCGACTGGGGGGTCGACTGGGCAGTCGACCTGCCCCCCTCCCCCCCAGGTCGACCTGGGTGTCGACCTGGGGGTCGACTTCCCTGGTCGGACGATGTTGGTCTGCTGCACCTGCTTGCTCCTTTGGGTCTGTTCAGCTGGCCATGACGAGATTTGATGGTTCAGATCTAAATTAGGGTTAATCCTATGGCCTAAACTTGTCTCTACACCTATAAAAACACCCTAAGACCTAGCCTAAACCACCACAAATCATCCTAACAACTAAGTGCTGCCAAAATGCTCCTAATCATGGCCTCCATCTTCATCTTGAGAGCTTGAGAGTTCTAAACTAGATCTAAGGCAAAGGAGCAATCTTTCTCCATCAAATCAAAGGAGCTACTTATTTCTCAAGGCTTTGTGTGGAGCTTAGTAGTGTTGCTACATCATTCCAAGAGCTTCTACAACGTCTCTGTCTTGTTCTATTTTGTTCTAGTTCTCATAGCCACGATTTGTAAGCCCCACTCTACTCTTAGATTTAAACTATGAAATTAATATGAACATGTAGCAAGTTGAAATGGGATTTTTGGTGTAATACTTGTCTTGGGTCTATCATTGTATGCATAGATCCATTCATGACTCTTTTGAACTATGATTGTGGAACTATCATGAACCTAGTACTGTTCATCTTGATTTTTGGGTAGAAAGCTATGAGCTTTATTTTGGGGATTATGCATAATGCAACATAGAACCCCTCATAACCTTGATGTTAACTTGCCTATGATGTTGAACTACATGCTAGTCACAAGTTTATCACTCTATGTCAACTATTACCATGTTATCACCCTATTTGCTAATTTTGATGTCATACATGTTTTGAGGCCAATAATCCTATATGCTAGTTGTGATGAACACCTTTGCCTCAAATATCATGTTTAACTTATGACCAACTTTACCACCTTATGCCCATCTTCGTCATATTGTTATGTTCCCATTCTTGATCTATTTGTATTGATGTGAATTTACGTGCGATGGGAATACGTTATGGGTAGTTAGGCGAACTTGAAATGACATGAAAAACATGACTTGAAATGTGACATGAAAATTGATTATGCTTGAAAACTTGAATGTGGTCATGACATGTAGAAAACCATAAAGTGGCCAACTCGAGGTTGGGTTGAGTTTGTAGCATAAATCTGCCCGGAACCGCCCGGCAAATCCAGTGGCTACAAACAATAGGACCCAATGTGAGTAGTTGGTCATATCGCGCTTGAAACCCGAGGTTAGACTAGGTTGTGGTGTAAAGCTGCCCGGACCCGCCCGGCACATCCAGTAACCACAACAAAGTCTAATGTGAGAGGTTGGGCGCATTAAGATAATTAATGCCACATGATAGAGTTAAGTCATGAACCACTTGGATACACTTAACCAACTTGATACATGACTGGATTGGGTTAACCACACTTAACCCGTTAGAAACCCTAGTTACGTGGTCCTTTTCAGCAGTAACCCTCTTAGATGTATCACGATACCCTAGGGACTAGGCTAGGGTGGGGCACGATTACTGGGCTGATTGTAAGCGACCAGAAAGACGGCTGAGTAGGTGTGCCAGTGTAGGTTCAGGCGGGCTATGGTCGTGCACATAGTCCGGAGTTGAAAAAAACAGACATGGGCACCAGTAGGTTTAGACTATGCGTGCTTGATTTGTGTCAGTGGTTGGCACCTTAGGGCTTGATACACCCTAGGGTGGACCTAGCACAGTTGACTACACTCCGTGATTGGGCCGTATGACACCGACACTCGACGAGTTAGGCTTATAGGGAGCCGATCGACTAGATCGTATAGTTGGACCTTGACTTCGGTCATCTCATGATATTGGGCCAAGGGATCATTTCTTGTTTATACTTGACATGGGATAGAATACTAGTACTATTGGTGCAAAACTAAACCTTGTATATGCGATGCCACACTTGATCTACCTTGTTATCTATTTATCATGCCAGTTAGTTACCATCTTTATGTTTCATCTCAGTTTCTCATGTCTAGTTAACTTCATTAGTTTTTATACTAATAGTAGGTAGGACTTACCAGTCTTTATGACTGACCCTTTTCTTTCGCCTCTTTTCTTCCGTTCCCCCCCCCCCCCAGGTTCTCAAGGAGGGAACACTAGTGCTTAGCTTGGACATTTGGCTTGCTTTCTTGACAGCTCATGTACGGTTTGGACTTGAGCTTGCTATGGCTTCACCACATCTATTTGGGGATAGTTTACTTTATGTTATTTCTAGTTTATGTTTCTAGACTTGTGGTAGTTGGAAAATGATGACTAAGTATTTTGATGTAAGTTGACTTTGGTTTTGAAATGGTTAACTATGGTTTTTAAATTTCTACCGCTGCTTTACTTATTTATTTATCTATGTTCTCTCTTGTGATATCTCTGTGCATGTTTACCTAGACAACACCCCTCCAAAGCTAGTGAAATCACTCGTGAGTGACCCTGGCGGAGGTGGGGTACTACATTTGGTATCAGAGCATGAGGTTAACTAGACCGGACAAAAGTTTAAAAACCCTTTTGAAAAACTATTTTCAAAACCAGTTAAGTATTTTTCCAAGGAAAGTCCAGTTTATTTTAAAAGGCTATTCCCCAAAAGCCATTAGCACTATCCTTTGTTTCCTCTTTCTAAATCTATCTTTTACTTCGTTTCAGTATGGCCGATAACTTTATCATCCCGGAGGGAATACCGGTACCTATTTGGTTTAAGAGGTACATGGAGGCTAGGGCAAATGGAGCCGGCCCAACAGACACTCCCACTCCTCCTCCCGTAGCTGAGGTTCCTCCTCCCCCTCCTCAGCGTCCACAAGCGGATTTCGCGAAGATTTGCAAAGACTTTAAGGCGATGGGCGGCAAGAATTTTGTTGGGACAGAGACTTTTGTTGAGGCAAGAAATTGGTTAAGGGAAACTGAAGATCTTTTTGCTATCTTTGATATAGAAGATCGTAGGAAAGTTCTGTTGGCAGTATGGCTATTGAAAGAGGAAGCTGCTTATTGGTGGGAAGTCACCAACGCTACTAGGCCTATAGAGACTTGGGCCGACTTTAGGATGAGGTTTGGGCTTAAGTTTCTATCATCTGCTGAAGAGAATCTGCAAATGGAGAGGTTTATATCTTTGAAGCAAGGGGACATGACCGTGAGGGAGTATTTGAATAAGTTTAACCAACTTGCTCGATTCGGTCTAGACATGGTTAACACACCTCAGAAGAAGGCTCTACGCTTTGCTTGAGGATTGAATGAGCCATTGCAAGGTTTGGCCATGTCTCATATACCCATGGGGGCCACTTTTGAGAGCTTAGTGGATATGGCCTTGCTTCAAGGAGATGATAAGAATGGCAAGAAAGAAGTTAAGCTTAATGAGACTCAAACCAAGAAGGTGGACTCCAAGTGGGGAGGCAACCAGAACAACCAGAACAACAAGGGTAACAAGGCCAACAACAACAAGGAAAGGGAGACAAGTAAGTGCAACTTCTGTGGGATCACTGGACACATAGCCAAAGATTGTAGGAAGAAGAAGAGGAAGTTGGGAGAATGCTTTCATTGCGAGAGTCTGGACACTACAGTAGGGATTGCCCAAAGAAGCAAGGACAGAGGCAAGGACAGACTCAACGGGCAGGACCTTCTGGAGGGCAGATGCATGCTCTCAACACTACTCCATTTCCAGACCGAGGTAGTATTTCTGTAGAAAGCCTTGTTTACATTTCTGGTTTTCCTGTTCGAACTTTATTTGATTCTGGCACATCACATACCTTTATTTCTTCTGACATTGTTGAAAGTTTGCACTTAAGTACTAGTCTAGTTGAGGATCCCGTTAGTGTTTCAAATCCAATTGGGGGTTCCGCCCATCTATCTATGATTTGTATGGATTTGAGGATTTCTATCTTGACCGTAGAATTCACATGTAATGCTTATTTTCTCGGGTTCATGGGATATGGGTTGATTTTTGGCATGGATTGGTTGTCTAGTTATGGAGCCATTCTCGATTGTGAGCATAGGGTAGTGAGGCTTATGACTCGCCTTGGCAATACCCTAGAGATTTCTTGTAACCCTATGGATCCCGTCATGTTATGTTATCTTGTATCCTTCGACTCGTCTATTGACAACCTTCAATCTGTGAGGGTGGTCCGAGAATATCCTGATGTCTTTGATGAGTTCAAGGGGTTACCCCCTGAACGCGAGATAGACTTCCATATTTATCTTGTTGATAGTGCCAAGCCAGTTTCATTGCCTGTTAGGCACATGGCCCCGCGAGAAAGAAGAGAGCTTAACAAGCAAGTTAAGGAGTTTCTTGAGAAAAATTTCATTAGGCGAAGCATTTCTGAATGGGGTGCTCCTATGGTATTCGCTACAAAGGCGGAGTTAAACAAGCTGACAAAGAAGAATAGGCACCCGTTACCGAGGATTGATGATCTCTTTGACCAGCTTGTAGGTGCTTCTGTTTTCTCTCAACTCGATCTAGCCACCGGATTCCATCAGCTTAGAGTGGCTGAGGATAGTATTGACAAGACTGCGTTTAGGACTCCAGATGGATTCTTTGAATGGCTCGTCATGCCGTTAGGTTTGACTAATGCACCCGCATACTTCGTTGATTTGATGAGTAGGGTGTTTAAGGAGTTCCTAAACAAGTTTGTGGTTGTCTTCGTGGATGATATTCTGATCTTCTCTAAGGATGAGGAAGAGCATGCTACACATCTCAAGGAGGTTATGGATACTCTTAGAGCTCATCAGTTAAAAGCCAAGTTCTCCAAATGCCATTTTTGGAGAAGGGAAGTTCGGTTCCTTGGGCATATAGTTTCTAAGCAAGGCATAGCTGTGGATCCCGCTAAAGTAGTGGCGGTACAAGACTGGAAAGTTCTGAAGAATGCAACTGAAGTGAGAAGCTTTCTCGGTCTGGCAGGATTTTATACGAAGTTCATTAAGGACTTCGCTAAGATTTCAGCCCCTCTTACTAAGTTAACGAAGAAGAACTTAGTCTTTGCATGGGACTTAGAGTGTAAGCTTGCTTTTCAAAGGCTCAAGAAAGCCCTCACCATAGCTCCAGTTCTAGCATTACCCGATGGAGGGAAGTTGCTTACCGTGTACACCGATGCATGTGGCACGGGATTAGGCGTTGTCCTGATGCAAGAAGGGAGATTGATATGTTTTGGGGGTAGGCATCTCAAAGTTCATGAGAAGAACTATCCGACTCATGATTTGGAGTTGGCGGCGATCGTCTTTGCACTCAAATCTTGGCGCCATTATCTTCTAGGTAAAAGGTTTGAGTTATATACTGATCAAAAGTCGCTCAAGTACCTCTTCTCGTAGAAAGATTTGAATCTAAGGCAGCAGAGGTGGATGGAATTCTTGGCATCATATGACTTCGATATAGCTTATACCCCTGGCAAGGGTAATGTTGTGGCGGATGCGCTAAGTAGAAGAAGGTTGACTTTGAGTCCCTTGTTTGTTGAGACGAAGAGCCTAGAGTTCTTGGCAACCTTTGATTTTACACCTGCTGTTGAGTCGATGACTGGTTCGTTAGCGTCCCTTGAGCTTAGACCTACACTTCTTGATCAAGTGGGGACCTCACAGAGGGAAGACCCGCAGATAGTCGAGATCATGGACAAGTTGATTCGTGGTGAGACGTCAAGTCACCTCGCTACATATACTATTGATGACAAGGGGTGGCTAAGGCGTGATGGAACACTATGTGTCCCACAAGTGGGAGACTTAGTAAATAAAGTTCTTGAGGAGGCGCATCACTCGAGGATGACCATACATCCCGGAGGGGATAAGATGTACCGGGATATGAAGCGCATTTTCTTTTGGGTTGGGATGAAAAAGGATGTTGCAGAGTTTGTTTCTAGATGCATTGTTTGCCAACAAGTAAAGGCCGAGTCGAAGAAGCCCGGTGGGCTACTGCATCCATTGGAGGTCTCGCAATGGAAGTGGGAAAGTGTCTCTATGGATTTTGTGGATGGATTGCCGAGATCAAGGTAGGGGAATACTAGCATATGTGTCATAGTGGACAGACTCACGAAGAGCGCTCATTTCATTCCAGTGAAGAGCAAGAGGACCGCATCATGGCTAGCATCTGTTTATCTTCGAGAGATAGTGCGATTGCATGGAGTTCCTTCTAGCATAGTTAGTGATCATGACCCAATCTTCACTAGCCAATTTTGGAATAGTTTGCAAGAAGCGATGGGTACGCGATTGAATCTAAGTACAGCCTATCACCCACAGACGGATGGTCAGACTGAAAGGGTGAATAGGGTACTAGAGGATCTGTTGAGGCTATGCATTCTTGACTTTGGTGGCACTTGGGAAGACCACCTTCCTCTCATAGAGTTTGCTTATAATAACAGCTACCAAGCAAGCATAGCGATGGCACCATTCGAAGCTTTGTATGGGAGGCCATGCAAGTCACCAACATGTTGGTGGGAGACGACGGATAAGCTTATACTTGGGCCCGACATGATAAGGGACACATCCGAGAAGGTTGAGTTGATTCGAAGGCGGATGAAAACGGCCCAAGACAGACAGAAATCCTATGCAGACAAGCGAAGGACAGACTTAGAGTTTGAAGTTGGAGATATGGTCTTTGTGAAGGTTTCTCCCTTACGAAATGTGGTTCGTTTTGGAGCAGTTGGAAAGCTAGCACCAAGGTTCGTAGGACCCTTCCCTATCATCGAGAAGATTGGGCAAATGGCTTATAGGGTGGAACTGCCCGAGAAACTGGCTGGAGTGCACAATGTCTTTCATGTCTCGCATCTCCGAAAATGCCTACATGAATCAGCCGAAGTAGTTGAGCCTAGCATTCTTGAAGACGTGGAAGTAGAGAAAGAGGCAACCCTGAGGCGAGCTCCGATTCATATCTTGGGAACGGAGATCAAGAAGCTAAGGAATCGAGAAGTCAAGTTAGTAAAGGTTCAGTGGAGTGAAGCCGATGAAGATGCATCTTGGGAAACCGAGGAGAAGATGCGTGGGATTTATCCATTTCTTTTTTAGGGTACATTCTCAATCTCTTTTTCTAGTTAGCATATCTTTCTTTTGCTATCCATGTTTATCTTGTTATTCCGTTAATCTTGTCATGAGAACCTTAGGTAGAAACCCTTTGGATGAAACATGCGTTTGAAACATGTTATGCTTGATGGTTGCAAATGGTTGCAAGTGTTTGCAAGTGGTTACTCGTGGATGCATGATACACGTTAGGCACTAAGATCGGCTCACACACTTTCATATTGCATATGCATGAGTGCTTATGCTTATTCATGGATGAAACTTGTTATGCTATCACGTGGATGTTGCATATGAATGAATGTTATGTGCACTCATGTAGAGATTATAAATTATGTTAGGAATTTGCATACATTTGGACTCATTTCACTAACATATTCTGCATTAAGGAGGTTTACTAAGTCAGTAACCGCCTGATTTTCGCATTAGATAGGTACATATACACACACTTTTGCATATGTTCATACAGCATTAGAAATCTTTTAAGGACAATGATTACTTGTGGATGATGTTTTGAGTAGATGGATGATGGATGGTAGGATACGTTCTTCCAAATTTGGAGACTTCGGGGACAAAATCCTTTAAGGTAGGGAGAATGTAACAACCCGAATTTTTATTACATGTTAAAACAAGAAATCGGGGCAGAATTAAATTATAAGTTAAGAACCAATGGGAACGGGTTACGCCATTGCATTCGTCTCGAAATTCTACTTGAAAACGAGTCCGAAATTTCGTAAATCGGAGTCCTTATGACCAAGTTATGGCCCATAGAAGATTTCAGAAAATTCAAAATTCAGCCCGAAATTCAAATTCAGCCCCAAACAGACTGGGCAGGAAAATTTCCAGCCCAGCCCCAGGTTGACTGGGGGGTCGACTGGGCAGTCGACCTTCCCCCCCCCCCCCCTTAGGTCGACTGGGTAGTCGACCTGGGTGTCGACTTGGGGTCGACTTCCCTGGTCGGACCATGTTGGTCTGGTGCACCTGCTTGCTCCTTTGGGTCTGTTCGGCTGGCCATGACGAGATTTGATGGTTCAGATCTAAACTAGGGTTAATCCTATGGCCTAAACTTGTCTCTACACCTATAAAAACACCCTAAGACCTAGCCTAAACCACCACAAATCATCCTAACAACTAAGTGCTGCCAAAATGCTCCTAATCATGGCCTCCATCTTCATCTTGAGAGCTTGAGAGTTCTAAACTAGATCTAAGGCAAAGGAGCAATCTTTCTCCATCAAATCAAAGGAGCTACTTATTTCTCAAGGCTTTGTGTGGAGCTTAGTAGTGTTGCTACATCATTCCTAGAGCTTCTACAACGTCTCTATCTTGTTCTATTTTGTTCTAGTTCTCATAGCCACGATTTGTAAGCCCCACTCTACTCTTAGATTTAAACTATGAAATTAATATGAACATGTAGCAAGTTGAAATGGGACTTTTGGTGTAATACTTGTCTTGGGTCTATCATTGTATGCATAGATCCATTCATGACTCTTTTGAACTATGATTGTGGAACTATCATGAACCTAGTACCGTTCATCTTGATTTTTTGGTAGAAAGCTATGAGCTTTATTTTGGGGATAACCCCTCATAAACTTGATGTTAACTTGCCTATGATGTTGAACTACATGCTAGTCACAAGTTTATCACTCTATGTCAACTATTACCATGTTATCACCCTATTTGCTAAGTTTGATGTCATACATGTTTTGAGGCCAATAATCCTATATGCTAGTTGTGATGAACACCTTTGCCTCAAATATCATCATGTTTAAATTATGACCAACTTAACCACCTTATGCCCATCTTCGTCATATTGTTATGTTCCCCTTCTTGATCTATTTGTATTGATGCGAATTTACGTGCGATGGGAATACGTTATGGGTAGTTAGGCGAACTTGAAATGACATGAAAAACATGACTTGAAATGTGACATGAAAATTGATTTTGCTTGAAAACTTGAATGTGGTCATGACATGTAGAAAACCATAAAGTGGCAAACTCGAGGTTAGGTTGAGTTTGTAGCATAAATCTGCCCGGAACCGCCTGGCAAATCCAGTGGCTACAAACAATAGGACCCAATGTGAGTAGTTGGTCATATCGCGCTTTAAACCCGAGGTTAGACTAGGTTGTGGTGTAAAGCTGCCCGGACCCGCCCGGCACATCCAGTAACCACAACAAAGTCTAATGTGAGAGGTTGGGCGCATTAAGTTAATTAATGCCACATGATAGGGTTAAGTCATGAACCACTTGGATAAACTTAACCAACTTGATACATGATTGGATAGGGTAAACCACACTTAACCCGTTAGAAACCCTAGTTACGTGGTCCTTTTTAGCAGTAACCCTCTTAGATGTATCACGATACCCTAAGGACTAGGCTAAGGTGGGGCACGATTACTGGGCTGATTGTAAGCGACCAGGAAGACGGCTAAGTTGGTGCGCCAGTGTAGGTTCAGGCGGGCTATGGTCGTGCATTTAGTCCGGAGTTGAAAAAAACAGACATGGGCACCAGTAGGTTTAGACTGTGCGTGCTTGATTTGTGTCAGTGGTTGGCACCTTAGGGCTTGATACACCCTAGGGTGGACCTAGCACAGTTGACTACATTACGTGAATGGGCTGTATGACACCGACACTCGACGAGTTAGGCTTATAGGGAGCCGATCGACTAGATCGTATAGTTGGACCTTGACTTCGGTCATCTCATGATATTGGGCCAAGGGATCATTTCTTGTTTATACTTGACATGGGTTAGAATACTAGTACTATTGGTGCAAAATTAAACCTTGTATATGTGATGCCACACTTGATCTACCTTGTTATCTATTTATCATGCCAGTTAGTTACCATCTTTATGTTTCATCTCAGTTTCTCATGTCTAGTAAACTTCATTAGTTTTTATACTAATAGTAGGTAGGACTTACCAGTCTTTATGACTGACCCTTTTTCTTTCGCCTCTTTTCTTCTGTTCCCCCCCCCTCCTACCCCAGGTTCTCAGGGAGGGAACACTATTGCTTAGCTTGGACATTTGGCTTGCTTTCTTGACAGCTCATGTACGGTTTGGACTTGAGATTGCTATGGCTTCACAACATCTATTTGGGGATAGTTTACTTTATGTTATTTTTAGTTTATGTTTCTAGACTTGTGGTAGTTGGAAAATGATGACTAAGTATTTTGATGTAAGTTGACTTTGGTTTTGAAATGGTTAACTATGGTTTTTAAATTTCTACCTCTGCTTTACTTATTTATTTATCTATGTTCTATCTTGTGATATCTCTGTGCATGTTTACCTAGACAACACCCCTCCAAAGTTAGTGAAATCACTCGTGAGTGACCCTGGCGGAGGTGGGGTGCTACATACGCTATGGACGACAGGCGGTGGGCCTCATTCCGAGGTCGAAATAAAAGTCAACTTTTATTCATATAAAATAAAAAAAAATTATTAAAACTTCCTCTCTTCCCCTTATCTCCTCTGCCCCCCCCCCCCCCCCCTCCCCCCGTTCCTCATTCGATCAAGAACGATTAAAGAAAAAAAAATCTTAAATCACGGAAGACCGCGATGCGCCACCGTCGCCTGAGGCGCATGCCCCCTCCGCCTGCCACAGCTATTCCCCCCCTCCCCCCGCCATGCCTCCCCCTTCTATTCTCTCTCCTCGAAAACCCTTACCCCTAAAATCAAGCCGCCACCCCCTTGTGGAAGCCCAGCGCCGCCTTGTCGCCTCCCCCTCCACGTCAGATGCCTGCCGCCGCTCCTTCCTTCCCAATTCCGACAAGTAAACTCCCCCTCGTCCACCGATTGACTGTAAGCTTTATTTACTTCCTTCTTTTATTATATTTTTAAATGAAATCAGTTTTAGTTCATAGGAAAAAAATCATTGTTTGTTAAATGATTTTTGGTAGAAAAGATTTCGAAATAAGAAGATTCGATTTTTAATTTAGTTAAAAATATAATTTTTATAGGGTAGAAATGTTAAAGATATAATTTTTATATGAGTAGAAATATAAAAATATGATTTTTACATCATGGAAGTGTTAAAGATTTGATCTTTATATACGTAGTGAAACAAAAATATGATTTTTACTTGTGTAGAGTATTAAAAATATGACCTCTATATAATAGAGAATATAAAAATATTATCTTTATATATATATATATATAGCGAAATAAAAATCTGATTTTTATTATATATACGTTGGAATAAAAATGTGATTTTTATAGTGGTGAAATGAAAAGGCGAAATCTTTATATGAAGAATAGCGTGATAAAAATATAATCTTTATTATATGAACACCGTTATAAAAATAGAATTTTTATCTATATACTAGCGGTGTAAAAATAGATTTTTTATCAATATAGTAACGGTGTAAAAATAGAATTTTTTTTATCTATATAGTAGCGGTGTAAAAATAGAATTTTTATCTATATAGTAGAGGTGTAAAAATAGAATTTTTATCTATATAGTAGCGGTGTAAAAATAGAATTTTTATCAATATAGTAGCGGTGTAAAAATAGAATTTTTATCTATATAGTAGCGGCGTAAAAATAGAATTTTATCTATATAGTAGCGGTGTAAAAATAGAATTTTTTTATCTATATAGTAGCGATATAAAAATGGAATTTTTATCTATATAGTAGCGATGAAAAAATAGAATTTTTATCCATATGAAGTAATTATAAAAATATGATTTTTATATACATAGCAACAATATAAAAATGTGATTTTTATATATGTAGTGGCCACGGGCAACGAAAGTGACAAAAGGCGAGAACAGTGATGATTTCCTACAATAGAAGTGTCGTGGAGTTGGGATAGCTTTGGTGAGAACTTCTCACTCTAAAATTCTTTTTCTAGTTATATATATATATATATATATATATACTAGGATGCAGACGGTGCTTAGCAGCACCCGACACCCGTCATCCACAGACCATGGATGGCTTGTTTGTTTGATTGATGTGTTGTGAAAATTGTTTGTGATGTTGACGTGAAATTGATAATAAAATGTAGATATGTTGAAAAAATTAATTATCGTTAAAAATATAATTTTAACGTGAATGTGAATAAATGAATATTTATAAACAAATCGGCCGATTTGTTTATATACACTGATTTGACTGATATTGATTGGGATGATAAATTTTACACATCGCCCAACTACACAAATAAAAATCTGTGTTTGTTGATTTGAAATCCCACACGGGTGTTGGGATGATATTTGGCATACACTAATCCCAATTATTTAATTGTATGTCGATCAATCGGTCAACAGGCTGTGTATGCGTTAATTATTTATATTTGATGCTTATGCAGTTGTGTGATGCACTTTGGATGATGGTTGATTGTTTATCGTTGCTATACATGTGTTGTATGGAATCCATATAATTAACGTTATATGGTAATTGATTGGGCCTCATTCCAATCGGGAAAATAATGAATATTATAAAAGAAAATTCATGTGTTGAATATAAAAATAGTCGTGTGTTGAAAGAAATATAGATTCATGTGTTGAATAGAATATATATTCATTTGTTGAAAAGAATAAAGAATTTATTGAAATATATAAAGCCGTGTTGATTAGAGTCGCGCCATTTTTACGTGAACGATATTTATATCGATTATATTCGTTTTTAAAATGAATATTGAAAAGGTAGTGATTTCAAAATATAACATTTTGAAAATATTATCATTTATATAGTAATGATAGGAAATATTCAATTTTGATTTGAAATTGAACATAGAGTTGAAATGGTTTGGAAAACGAATTTAAAATGATTTATAAAATACGTTTTAAAAAGGAAATCGACGAAATATAGTATATATATATATTATATATAATGGCCTGAATAAAACGCGCCGCGTCGCGGTAGTTCGTGAATTTCGACCATTGACTTCGAATTGACATTACGGGAGATCCGACCATCGGATTCTCCTAAAACCGGAACCGTTGGGTTCGTACCGAAAGTAGCTTTCCAATGAATATTAGAAATTTGAAATCTAACGGTTTGATTTGGAATTATGTCCAAATCAAATTTGAAAAAGTTCGCTGTAAGTGCAGTTTGTGGCCATTGATGGAAATCGACTGTACGGGCCTTGATAAATTTATTATAAATATAATTAATTTGTGTAAAATCATAATATATGAATTGGAAAGAACTGTGGTGAAAAACTCCATATTTGAAAAGATAAAAATAGATTTTTATCGAAATGAACTAGTTTTGAACTAGAATTAAAATCAAATTATTTTTGAAATAAATAATTTGAATTTGAAAGTGATTTTAAAAATAATCAATATTCCCAATACGTGAATTGGACTGGAGTTTGTGACGGCAAGGAATTTCGCTCGGTCCGAACCAGTCGCTAAACCGACCCAGACCTCTCGAAATGCCCTATCGTTTGAGAACAAACCACAACAGAACACATACAGAAGAACATTTCATTGTATATTACAACAATGCATCAGATTACAAGAATATACAGAGTATAAATGAATATTACACAGAAATATCAGAGATTTAAATTACATTTAAATACATAGCAGCGGAAAATAATACAATACACAACTAGAAGAGATATACGGATACAAAGCTTTCCGGATATCATTCCAGCTGTAAACCAGGATCCTGTGAATATAAATCTGCAAAACCAAAACTACTAGCTGCCCGTGTCAAAATAAGGGCACCCAGAGTTTAGGTTAAAACAATAAACTCCAGGTCAGTCATGGGACTGGTGTGAGAACTAAAACAGTTATTAATCTTTATTTTAAAAGTTAGGTAAATCAAGGGACCACGCCGTATAACACGGAACGGGTTTCCTCCCAAGAATACCAGTGCATAAAACAAACAGCGCAATGCTAAATAAAGAAAAATGAAGCTGTTATAAGACCCAGGTCCTATCACACAATGCAACGCAAGCCGGGGGATAGGGTTTTCCCTTATAACAGCCAAAGAATGCTTAATACGTTTAAATCAAATCATTTGATACTATCATAAGTGCATAGCATATAAAACAACTTCAAATCATAAGTATCAATCATAGGCGGCATGGGTACCATATATCATGTCGCCATATATAGGTTTACAAATAAAACCGCAAATGTCACGTATTTGGAAATTGGATTTCCGTCTATGAACCGAGGCAAAAGATAGTCCTCAACCGATTCGAGACTGCCTAGCCCGAGTCTCAGGCAAGCGCGCAGGCAAGCCTTGGAGCGACAGGGCCGGTCCACCGACGTGGATTATTATACCTGAGCACTACGTTTCGCCGCCCTTTGGGGCGTAAGCGAGCCAACGAATGACTCCATCGGACCCGGATCGTCCGATCTAACCGAGGCGCCTCGCAACAGCAACAACCACATAAGTCAAACTCGTCAGGGCGTGTAAAACCACTGACGCCACTTCTAGCTAGGAGGAAACGCAGGCCCTCCCTGAGGTCCGTCTCCCGTTTTTGGTTCATACCTGGTGTGAAACACGCGAGGTAAACGTTACACAAAGCTACGCCACAAAGGCCGTGCTTTGATCATCACCACAAGACTTTGCTTTTCAACAGAAGCCTTGATCATTTGCATCTTAGCATGCCACACAGGCAAACCATTCTATGCAACCGATATCAGTCACACAGAATGAAATCCGATGTCAGACACACAGTCCATTTACAAGTCCGTCCTGGGTCTGAACGAAACCGGAGGCACCTAGTACCCCGCATATCCATCGATCTCCAAGTACGTCTGGACGATCACCAACTGTTTCCATCTTCTTGGGTGTACAGCCCAATCAAGATCATCAGTTACCACCCAAACGACGTGAAGACTTCCGGTCTTCGACCATCGTCTTCATCTTCGACTTATCGTCGTATCAGTTATTCAGAATGGGATAAACCCGGTCTTCCCGAATAACTCGCGTATATTTTATAAAAGTGTTACACAAACACAACATACGCCTCATTCCAATTCATTAGTCACTAACCGTAAATAAATCAAGAGAATAATTCCCCAAATATTAACCCCGAAGGCCGAAACCAACATCAGATCAATATCCAGAAAACCATTCTGCTTGGCTAACCGACAGTTAGTTTCTAAATTTCACATTCATAGGGAAAGATTCCCATTTATTTTATCAAAGATAAATTCCTTGAATTTATTCTTTAATCCATTTTTGAATATCAATTCAAACTAGTCGGGATTAGCGAACCTTACCGAAGTAATCATTTGTTTTAATTTCCCAATCCCAACCTATTCATCCCATGAAGTAAAATTGGTAATACTTCATATCTAACACCACAGTGTTATCGGTAAATTCAATTACCATTTCACGTTCAAATCTAATTAAAGATTTAACTATCGCCTGGAGCAAAACTGGTGATACTCCACTTTCGATCATTTCAATCTAATTAAAGATTCATTAAAACTCCACTTAGTTTTAATCTTCGACTGGGTTAAAAAATCAGTGTCATTTAAAACACGGTTCACGATAAACCCAAAATCACATTCATTAATTATCGGGTTAAAGAACGAGTGTTATTTAAAACACTGCTCACGATAAACCCAAAAATCAATATCAATTCAATTCCAATTAAATATTATTTAATTGGTACACTTCATTAAATCTAATTAAAAGATTTAATCTTTTCTCAACTGGGTTCAAGAACAGTGTTAGTGAAGACACCATTCACGACAAACCCAAATCACATTTGATATTCAATACAAGGCTCTGAATAGAAAATATACCGGCTTATATTCAATATCAAATTCCACGACTAACAGATATCGTATTGGAAATAACGATATAAATATATATCTTTCAAATTTCCATATCAACATCCGTATAATCACGAATTCCAACATCGAAATATTCCGAAGACAATTTTGATTCAAATCCACTCCAATGCGATCATTGGAATTTTGGTTACTTTTAAAACCCTTTTCGAATTCAATTTATCTATTTAAAAATAAATAGAATTATAATTCTAGTTCAAAACTAGTTCATTTCGATAAAAATCTACTTTTATCTTTTCAAATATGGAGTTTTTCATCCCAATTCTTTCTAAATCATTTCTTATGATTTTACACAAATTATTACTATTTTTAATAATTTTATCAAGGCCCGTACAGTCGATTTCCAACAATGGCCATCGAACTGCACTTACAGCGACCTTTTTCGAATTTGATTTGGACGTATCTCCAAATCCAACCGTTAGATTTCAAATTTCTAACATTCATTAGAAAGCTCTTTTCGATACGAACCCAACGGTTCCGGTTTTAGGAGAATCCGACGGTCGGATCTCCCGCAATGTCCGTTTGAAATAAATGGTCGAAATTCACGAACTGCCGCGGCGCGGCGCGTTCTATTCAGGCCATTATATTATATATATAATATATATAATATATACTTCGTCGATTTCTATTTAAAACGAATTATATAAATAGTTTTGAATTCGTTTCAAAAACAATTCCAACTTCCTTTTCAATTCAAATCAAAATCGAATTCTTCCTTATAAATTCGTTTTAAAATTCATTTCTATTCAATTCAAATTTCAATTCAATTTGAATTCATTTCAATTCACTTTCAATTCAATTCGAAATCGTTTTCAATTCATTTCGAAATCGTTTTCAATTCATTTCGAAATCGTTTTCAATTCAATTCGAAATCGTTTTCAAAATCGATATAAATATCGTTCACGTCAAAATGGCGTCAAACTAATAAACACGACTTCATAAATTTCTATTCTCAAATATTCTATTTCAAATATTTCTATTTCCAATATTTCTTTTTCAAAACTGGAATGAGGCCCAATCAATTACCATATAAAATTAATTATATGGATTTTCATACAACACATGTATATAATAGCATTGAAAATAATCAACCATCAACCAAAGTGCACTACACTGTATAAGCATCAAATATAGATATTCAACGCTTATAACAGCCTGTCAATCAATCGATCGACATATTTAATCAATCAGGATGAGTGAACTTCAAATTTCATCCCAACACCCGTGTGGGGTTTCAAACAATCAAACACAGATGTTATTTGTGCAGTTGGGCGATGTGTGAAATTTATCGACCCAATCAATATCAGTCAAATCAGTGTATATACAAACAAATCGGCCGATTTGTTTATAACTATTCATTTATTCACATTCACGTTAAAAATTATATTTTTAACGATAAAACATTTTATTTTAACCTATGAATTTCTATTCAATTCATTTACACAATAAAATGATATTTTTATTTTCTAACATATTTTAGAAAATTTCGGCGGCATAACGGCACGATACTAGAAACGGGACAAGGCCTAGCCTTATCCCCGGTCTAGTGAAGGCCCACGCCATTCACACATCAATCAAATCACTTTCGTTATGCAAACCACAAAATTTGGAGTAAGAGTCTAACCTAGCCTTACTCCTTCGCCTTATAACGGCGCACGTCTAATCCTAACCAATTTATCGATTCGATTTTTCACACCACAAACCACATTCAAACCAATATCGCAATCAATCACCAAACAGCCAAACAAACAAGTCCATGGTCTGTGGACGATTGTGTCGGGTGCTACTAAACACCGTCTGCATCCTAGTATATATATATATATATATAACTAGAAAATAAATTGAAGAGTGAGAAGTTCTCACCTAAAGCTATCCAACTTCACGGCAACTCTAATGCAGGAAATCTTCACTGTTCTCGTCTCTTATCGCTTTCGTTGTCCGCTTACACTACATATGTAAAAATCACATTTTTATATACTGATGTCTTTAAAATAAAAATCACATTTTTATTTATTTACTTTCAATTTAAAAATCATATTTTTATAATCACTTCATATATTTAAAAATCGAATTTTTTTCTATGCTATTCAATATATAAAAATCGAATTTTTACTTTGGTGTCATATAGATAAAAATTCCATTTCAAAAATACAGTTTTCGCCTTTATAAAAATAAAGTTTTCGCCTTTATAAAAATCATCACTTTACTTCAACGTATATAAAATAAAAATCAGATTTTTATTTCGCTACATATACAAAGATGATATTTTTATATTCTCTATCCTATAATGATTATATTTTTAATACTTTAAAAATATAAAAATCATATTTTTAATATTTCTATATAGTAAAGACTATATTTTTAATAATTTAAAAATATAAAAACTATATTTTTATCACTTTAAAAATATAAAGATCGTACCTTTTACCAAATAAAAATCCTATCTTTTCACCTTTTAAAGTTCTAATCTTTTTCCATTTAAAATTCAAACCTTTTCTATTTTTTAAAAAAAATATGATCTTTATTTTTGCAAGTTCAAACCTTTTTCTTTTAAAAGATTAAACCCTTTACTTTCTAAAAGATTAAACCCTTTTCTATTTCAAAGTTTAAACTTTTTTCCTATTTTAAACCTTAAAATAAAATCAGTTTTTATTTTCTTATCAAATCAGTTTTTAAAATCTAAAAAAAATCAGTTTTAATTACTTTTTAAATCAGTTTTTAAAATCTTAAAAATAAAATCACAAAACAACAAAAAAAAAGAAAATTACCGTGAGTTGCAGAGAGAAGGGGGGTTTGCAGCGTCGATCGGGAGGGGGTCAGATGCTCGCGCGGTGGTCTTGTGGTGGGCTCGTGGACGTCGGCCTCGATTTGGGTGCGGTCTTCGAGAGCGTCGGGGGTAGGGAGAAGCGGAGAGAGAGGGGAAGAGGAAGGGGGAGGCGCGCGACTGGTGGAGGAGGGGGGGGGGGGTTGGTCAACGCGCGGTGGCGCGGTGGAAGAGAGGGGCGACGGGTTGAGATCGGAGGGTTTTTTTTTTTAATCTCGTTTCTGAAATGATACAGTGGGGGCCAGAGAGGATGTAGGAAAAGGGATTATATTTTTTTTTTAATTTAATTTTCCACCCAAAAAGCAACTTTTATTTTCGACCTCAAAACGGGGCCCACCGCCTGTCGTCCATTGCATTTTACCCCCATTCCGAACTCAATGGGATATGTATCATAGGCTGATTCGGCTGTTAAAATCAGTTTCCGTTTAATTTACATTTAAATCACTTTATTGAATTTTAAACGTACATTTCAAATTACCAGGGTCGCATATTAACTCTATAAATTCCATAAAAATATTTTCTAGCTTCGTATTGACGATACGGTCTTAACAAAACTAGTTTCGTCGAATTCTGAGACCGTTGGAAAAATGGCCAATTTCCAGTCAAAATCAACTGAAACTGGTCAAACGCGTTTTCCTTTGCCACGCTCACATATTGATTCGAAAAATTATGAAATTTGAAACCTAGCAATAACTTTACATCACGGATCCAACAAAAGTGGTTTCGTCGAAATCCGAGGTCGTTTGCAAAATGTCTATTTTTAAGGGCCTGAATTCCATAGCGACTATTCAGAATTTTCAACTGGACATATCTTTTGATTCCCGCTACGAACTTTTGATTTCTCGGATTCGTTGGAAAGATATTCACTATTAGATTCCATCATTTTTGGTTTCACTAAAATCCGGATTGTTTTGCACCCGGTACATTCAATTGAAGTTTGAAATCGAATTATCGAACTACCGCGCCATTTTCAATTCTATTTATAATTATATATAAATATTTATATTCCTAACGACGACGCGTTTAAATATATACGTTCGAATTATATTCAAAATAAATTTCTCGTCGATATTATTTAAAATAATTCATTTTAAATATTCAAAATTCGTTAAAATTGCCAAAATAAAAATTTTAAACTGGCCCAAATTTTCGGGTTATTACAATCTCCCCCACTTAAAACTTTTCGTCCCCGAAAAGGAACAAAGTCGAAAGTGGTTTAACAATTCAACTCAACTTCCATTGTTTCGATTACGGCTTAAGTTCTTCAACTTTTCAGTTTCTAAGAACTTTTCAAAGATTTCAAAAATTTGGCCAACAACCTAAATTTTCGAAAAATTTCGCCATAACCTCCCCTGCACTGGGAGCATCAGGGAATTTCAAATAGCTTCCCCGGTCCTTCAGATCTCAAAAAGAAAAAGAAAACGCCAAGCGGCTAGCCAATAGGCTCACAAAATCATCATCACCCAAACAAAACAGGAAATTATGTAGTAAACATGTACCTATTTGTCGGGCAAACAAATTTTATTCTCTGGCTCTAGCCTCCTTGCTATGACCTGTTCAATGTAAGTATATATATATGCAAGCAAATGCGACCAATTTTCAATACAATTCAATATTTGATTCAATTAGGCTAAATGGCTAAAAATTAGCAAACAAATAAACAAACAACACAAACATCAATCAATTAGTGAATTAGAGTTTCAAATTCATAATTTTGATACTTAGTCAAAAATCAGATTTTTGATGCCAAATCACAACAATAGGCCCTATCTAATTTTGGTTCTCACACCAGTCTAATGGAAATATATAGAAGTCACACCTTCGAAACACGAACATAAATACTGATGATGTGGCCACATCACCAGAATTATCCCCGGGTGTCTAGAATGTGATTCTATATCGATCCAGTATATTCAAATTTCGAATACACGCGGATCAGACGTATACGCAAAATCTATATATACTGGATTGTCCACATCAATATAAATAAATAACCAAATACAAATAATTGATTTAAATTTTCAAAACAAAATTTGTTTTCATTTGAAAAATATACTCTTCACACTCGTTCTAGGATACTACTGATCCCATCTCTAACGAGTCATTCCCGTTGGATATTACTAATCCAGTTTCTGATGAATTCTTTCGTAAGGTTCTAATGTGCCTTGTTCTCTGAGCTTTGTAAACCAAAGCTCTGATACCACGTGTGACGGCAAGGAATTTCGCTCGGGGCCAGCAACAAGAACTGGTGATACTCCACTTTCGATCATTTCAATCTAATTAAAGATTCATTAAAACTCCACTTAGTTTTAATCTTCGACTGGGTTAAAAAATCAGTGTCATTTAAAACACGGTTCACGATAAACCCAAAATCACATTCATTAATTATCGGGTTAAAGAACGAGTGTTATTTAAAACACTGCTCACGATAAACCCAAAAATCAATATCAATTCAATTCCAATTAAATATTATTTAATTGGTACACTTCATTAAATCTAATTAAAAGATTTAATCTTTTCTCAACTGGGTTCAAGAACAGTGTTAGTGAAGACACCATTCACGACAAACCCAAATCACATTTGATATTCAATACAAGGCTCTGAATAGAAAATATACCGGCTTATATTCAATATCAAATTCCACGACTAACAGATATCGTATTGGAAATAACGATATAAATATATATCTTTCAAATTTCCATATCAACATCCGTATAATCACGAATTCCAACATCGAAATATTCCGAAGACAATTTCGATTCAAATCCACTCCAATGCGATCATTGGAATTTTGGTTACTTTTAAAACCCTTTTCGAATTCAATTTATCTATTTAAAAATAAATAGAATTATAATTCTAGTTCAAAACTAGTTCATTTCGATAAAAATCTACTTTTATCTTTTCAAATATGGAGTTTTTCATCCCAATTCTTTCTAAATCATTTCTTATGATTTTACACAAATTATTACTATTTTTAATAATTTTATCAAGGCCCGTACAGTCGATTTCCAACAATGGCCATCGAACTGCACTTACAGCGACCTTTTTCGAATTTGATTTGGACGTATCTCCAAATCCAACCGTTAGATTTCAAATTTCTAACATTCAATAGAAAGCTCTTTTCGATACGAACCCAACGGTTCCGGTTTTAGGAGAATCCGACGGTCGGATCTCCCGCAATGTCCGTTTGAAATAAATGGTCGAAATTCACGAACTGCCGCGGCGCGGCGCGTTCTATTCAGGCCATTATATTATATATATAATATATATAATATATACTTCGTCGATTTCTATTTAAAACGAATTATATAAATAGTTTTGAATTCGTTTCAAAAACAATTCCAACTTCCTTTTCAATTCAAATCAAAATCGAATTCTTCCTTATAAATTCGTTTTAAAATTCATTTCTATTCAATTCAAATTTCAATTCAATTTGAATTCATTTCAATTCACTTTCAATTCAATTCGAATTCGTTTTCAATTCATTTCAAAATCGTTTTCAATTCATTTCGAAATCGTTTTCAATTCAATTCATTTCGAAATCGTTTTCAATTCAATTCATTTCGAAATCGTTTTCAATTCATTTCGAAATCGTTTTCAATTCATTTCGAAATCGTTTTCAATTCAATTCGAAATCGTTTTCAAAATCGTTATAAATATCGTTCACGTCAAAATGGCGTCAAACTAATAAACACGACTTCATAAATTTCTATTCTCAAATATTCTATTTCAAATATTTCTATTTCCAATATTTCTTTTTCAAAACTGGAATGAGGCCCAATCAATTACCATATAAAATTAATTATATGGATTTTCATACAACACATGTATATAATAGCATTGAAAATAATCAACCATCAACCAAAGTGCACTACACTGTATAAGCATCAAATATAGATATTCAACGCTTATAACAGCCTGTCAATCAATCGATCGACATATTTAATCAATCAGGATGAGTGAACTTCAAATTTCATCCCAACACCCGTGTGGGGTTTCAAACAATCAAACACAGATGTTATTTGTGCAGTTGGGCGATGTGTGAAATTTATCGACCCAATCAATATCAGTCAAATCAGTGTATATACAAACAAATCGGCCGATTTGTTTATAACTATTCATTTATTCACATTCACGTTAAAAATTATATTTTTAACGATAAAACATTTTATTTTAACCTATGAATTTCTATTCAATTCATTTACACAATAAAATGATATTTTTATTTTCTAACATATTTTAGAAAATTTCGGCGGCATAACGGCACGATACTAGAAACGGGACAAGGCCTAGCCTTATCCCCGGTCTAGTGAAGGCCCACGCCATTCACACATCAATCAAATCACTTTCGTTATGCAAACCACAAAATTTGGAGTAAGAGTCTAACCTAGCCTTACTCCTTCGCCTTATAACGGCGCACGTCTAATCCTAACCAATTTATCGATTCGATTTTTCACACCACAAACCACATTCAAACCAATATCGCAATCAATCACCAAACAGCCAAACAAACAAGTCCATGGTCTGTGGACGATTGTGTCGGGTGCTACTAAACACCGTCTGCATCCTAGTATATATATATATATATATAACTAGAAAATAAATTGAAGAGTGAGAAGTTCTCACCTAAAGCTATCCAACTTCACGGCAACTCTAATGCAGGAAATCTTCACTGTTCTCGTCTCTTATCGCTTTCGTTGTCCGCTTACACTACATATGTAAAAATCACATTTTTATATACTGATGTCTTTAAAATAAAAATCACATTTTTATTTATTTACTTTCAATTTAAAAATCATATTTTTATAATCACTTCATATATTTAAAAATCGAATTTTTTTCTATGCTATTCAATATATAAAAATCGAATTTTTACTTTGGTGTCATATAGATAAAAATTCCATTTCAAAAATACAGTTTTCGCCTTTATAAAAATAAAGTTTTCGCCTTTATAAAAATCATCACTTTACTTCAACGTATATAAAATAAAAATCAGATTTTTATTTCGCTACATATACAAAGATGATATTTTTATATTCTCTATCCTATAATGATTATATTTTTAATACTTTAAAAATATAAAAATCATATTTTTAATATTTCTATATAGTAAAGACTATATTTTTAATACTTTAAAAATATAAAAACTATATTTTTATCACTTTAAAAATATAAAGATCGTACCTTTTACCAAATAAAAATCCTATCTTTTCACCTTTTAAAGTTCTAATCTTTTTCCATTTAAAATTCAAACCTTTTCTATTTTTTAAAAAAAATATGATCTTTATTTTTGCAAGTTCAAACCTTTTTCTTTTAAAAGATTAAACCCTTTACTTTCTAAAAGATTAAACCCTTTTCTATTTCAAAGTTTAAACTTTTTTCCTATTTTAAACCTTAAAATAAAATCAGTTTTTATTTTCTTATCAAATCAGTTTTTAAAATCTAAAAAAAATCAGTTTTAATTACTTTTTAAATCAGTTTTTAAAATCTTAAAAATAAAATCACAAAACAACAAAAAAAAAGAAAATTACCGTGAATTGCAGAGAGAAGGGGGGTTTGCAGCGTCGATCGGGAGGGGGTCAGATGCTCGCGCGGTGGTCTTGTGGTGGGCTCGTGGACATCGGCCTCGATTTGGGTGCGGTCTTCGAGAGCGTCGGGGGTAGGGAGAAGCGGAGAGAGAGGGGAAGAGGAAGGGGGGAGGCGCGCGACTGGTGGAGGAGGGGGGGGTTGGTCAACGCGCGGTGGCGCGGTGGAAGAGAGGGGCGACGGGTTGAGATCGGAGGGTTTTTTTTTTTTAATCTCGTTTCTGAAATGATACAGTGGGGGCCAGAGAGGATGTAGGAGAAGGGATTATATTTTTTTTTTTAATTTAATTTTCCACCCAAAAAGCAACTTTTATTTTCGACCTCAAAACGGGGCCCACCGCCTGTCGTCCATTGCATTTTACCCCCATTCCGAACTCAATGGGATATGTATCATAGGCTGATTCGGCTGTTAAAATCAGTTTCCGTTTAATTTACATTTAAATCACTTTATTGAATTTTAAACGTACATTTCAAATTACCAGGGTCGCATATTAACTCTATAAATTCCATAAAAATATTTTCTAGCTTCGTATTGACGATACGGTCTTAACAAAACTAGTTTCGTCGAATTCTGAGACCGTTGGAAAAAT
Source organism: Allium sativum (assembly GCA_030737875.1). Taxonomy (NCBI): domain Eukaryota; kingdom Viridiplantae; phylum Streptophyta; class Magnoliopsida; order Asparagales; family Amaryllidaceae; genus Allium; species Allium sativum. The sequence goes on from CM060925.1 coordinate 44,776,519, forward strand.
GGCCAATTTCCAGTCAAAATCAACTGAAACTGGTCAAACGCGTTTTCCTTTGCCACGCTCACATATTGATTCGAAAAATTATGAAATTTGAAACCTAGCAATAACTTTACATCACGGATCCAACAAAAGTGGTTTCGTCGAAATCCGAGGTCGTTTGCAAAATGTCTATTTTTAAGGGCCTGAATTCCATAGCGACTATTCAGAATTTTCAACTGGACATATCTTTTGATTCCCGCTACGAACTTTTGATTTCTCGGATTCGTTGGAAAGATATTCACTATTAGATTCCATCATTTTTGGTTTCACTAAAATCCGGATTGTTTTGCACCCGGTACATTCAATTGAAGTTTGAAATCGAATTATCGAACTACCGCGCCATTTTCAATTCTATTTATAATTATATATAAATATTTATATTCCTAACGACGACGCGTTTAAATATATACGTTCGAATTATATTCAAAATAAATTTCTCGTCGATATTATTTAAAATAATTCATTTTAAATATTCAAAATTCGTTAAAATTGCCAAAATAAAAATTTTAAACTGGCCCAAATTTTCGGGTTATTACAATCTCCCCCACTTAAAACTTTTCGTCCCCGAAAAGGAACAAAGTCGAAAGTGGTTTAACAATTCAACTCAACTTCCATTGTTTCGATTACGGCTTAAGTTCTTCAACTTTTCAGTTTCTAAGAACTTTTCAAAGATTTCAAAAATTTGGCTAACAACCTAAATTTTCGAAAAATTTCGCCATAACCTCCCCTGCACTGGGAGCATCAGGGAATTTCAAATAGCTTCCCCGGTCCTTCAGATCTCAAAAAGAAAAAGAAAACGCCAAGCGGCTAGCCAATAGGCTCACAAAATCATCATCACCCAAACAAAACAGGAAATTATGTAGTAAACATGTACCTATTTGTCGGGCAAACAAATTTTATTCTCTGGCTCTAGCCTCCTTGCTATGACCTGTTCAATGTAAGTATATATATATGCAAGCAAATGCGACCAATTTTCAATACAATTCAATATTTGATTCAATTAGGCTAAATGGCTAAAAATTAGCAAACAAATAAACAAACAACACAAACATCAATCAATTAGTGAATTAGAGTTTCAAATTCATAATTTTGATACTTAGTCAAAAATCAGATTTTTGATGCCAAATCACAACAATAGGCCCTATCTAATTTTGGTTCTCACACCAGTCTAATGGAAATATATAGAAGTCACACCTTCGAAACACGAACATAAATACTGATGATGTGGCCACATCACCAGAATTATCCCCGGGTGTCTAGAATGTGATTCTATATCGATCCAGTATATTCAAATTTCGAATACACGCGGATCAGACGTATACGCAAAATCTATATATACTGGATTGTCCACATCAATATAAATAAATAACCAAATACAAATAATTGATTTAAATTTTCAAAACAAAATTTGTTTTCATTTGAAAAATATACTCTTCACACTCGTTCTAGGATACTACTGATCCCATCTCTAACGAGTCATTCCCGTTGGATATTACTAATCCAGTTTCTGATGAATTCTTTCGTAAGGTTCTAATGTGCCTTGTTCTCTGAGCTTTGTAAACCAAAGCTCTGATACCACGTGTGACGGCAAGGAATTTCGCTCGGGGCCAGCAACAAGAACTGGTGATACTCCACTTTCGATCATTTCAATCTAATTAAAGATTCATTAAAACTCCACTTAGTTTTAATCTTCGACTGGGTTAAAAAATCAGTGTCATTTAAAACACGGTTCACGATAAACCCAAAATCACATTCATTAATTATCGGGTTAAAGAACGAGTGTTATTTAAAACACTGCTCACGATAAACCCAAAAATCAATATCAATTCAATTCCAATTAAATATTATTTAATTGGTACACTTCATTAAATCTAATTAAAAGATTTAATCTTTTCTCAACTGGGTTCAAGAACAGTGTTAGTGAAGACACCATTCACGACAAACCCAAATCACATTTGATATTCAATACAAGGCTCTGAATAGAAAATATACCGGCTTATATTCAATATCAAATTCCACGACTAACAGATATCGTATTGGAAATAACGATATAAATATATATCTTTCAAATTTCCATATCAACATCCGTATAATCACGAATTCCAACATCGAAATATTCCGAAGACAATTTCGATTCAAATCCACTCCAATGCGATCATTGGAATTTTGGTTACTTTTAAAACCCTTTTCGAATTCAATTTATCTATTTAAAAATAAATAGAATTATAATTCTAGTTCAAAACTAGTTCATTTCGATAAAAATCTACTTTTATCTTTTCAAATATGGAGTTTTTCATCCCAATTCTTTCTAAATCATTTCTTATGATTTTACACAAATTATTACTATTTTTAATAATTTTATCAAGGCCCGTACAGTCGATTTCCAACAATGGCCATCGAACTGCACTTACAGCGACCTTTTTCGAATTTGATTTGGACGTATCTCCAAATCCAACCGTTAGATTTCAAATTTCTAACATTCATTAGAAAGCTCTTTTCGATACGAACCCAACGGTTCCGGTTTTAGGAGAATCCGACGGTCGGATCTCCCGCAATGTCCGTTTGAAATAAATGGTCGAAATTCACGAACTGCCGCGGCGCGGCGCGTTCTATTCAGGCCATTATATTATATATATAATATATATAATATATACTTCGTCGATTTCTATTTAAAACGAATTATATAAATAGTTTTGAATTCGTTTCAAAAACAATTCCAACTTCCTTTTCAATTCAAATCAAAATCGAATTCTTCCTTATAAATTCGTTTTAAAATTCATTTCTATTCAATTCAAATTTCAATTCAATTTGAATTCATTTCAATTCACTTTCAATTCAATTCGAATTCGTTTTCAATTCATTTCGAAATCGTTTTCAATTCATTTCGAAATCGTTTTCAATTCAATTCATTTCGAAATCGTTTTCAATTCAATTCATTTCGAAATCGTTTTCAATTCATTTCGAAATCGTTTTCAATTCATTTCGAAATCGTTTTCAATTCAATTCGAAATCGTTTTCAAAATCGATATAAATATCGTTCACGTCAAAATGGCGTCAAACTAATAAACACGACTTCATAAATTTCTATTCTCAAATATTCTATTTCAAATATTTCTATTTCCAATATTTCTTTTTCAAAACTGGAATGAGGCCCAATCAATTACCATATAAAATTAATTATATGGATTTTCATACAACACATGTATATAATAGCATTGAAAATAATCAACCATCAACCAAAGTGCACTACACTGTATAAGCATCAAATATAGATATTCAACGCTTATAACAGCCTGTCAATCAATCGATCGACATATTTAATCAATCAGGATGAGTGAACTTCAAATTTCATCCCAACACCCGTGTGGGGTTTCAAACAATCAAACACAGATGTTATTTGTGCAGTTGGGCGATGTGTGAAATTTATCGACCCAATCAATATCAGTCAAATCAGTGTATATACAAACAAATCGGCCGATTTGTTTATAACTATTCATTTATTCACATTCACGTTAAAAATTATATTTTTAACGATAAAACATTTTATTTTAACCTATGAATTTCTATTCAATTCATTTACACAATAAAATGATATTTTTATTTTCTAACATATTTTAGAAAATTTCGGCGGCATAACGGCACGATACTAGAAACGGGACAAGGCCTAGCCTTATCCCCGGTCTAGTGAAGGCCCACGCCATTCACACATCAATCAAATCACTTTCGTTATGCAAACCACAAAATTTGGAGTAAGAGTCTAACCTAGCCTTACTCCTTCGCCTTATAACGGCGCACGTCTAATCCTAACCAATTTATCGATTCGATTTTTCACACCACAAACCACATTCAAACCAATATCGCAATCAATCACCAAACAGCCAAACAAACAAGTCCATGGTCTGTGGACGATTGTGTCGGGTGCTACTAAACACCGTCTGCATCCTAGTATATATATATATATAACTAGAAAATAAATTGAAGAGTGAGAAGTTCTCACCTAAAGCTATCCAACTTCACGGCAACTCTAATGCAGGAAATCTTCACTGTTCTCGTCTCTTATCGCTTTCGTTGTCCGCTTACACTACATATGTAAAAATCACATTTTTATATACTGATGTCTTTAAAATAAAAATCACATTTTTATTTATTTACTTTCAATTTAAAAATCATATTTTTATAATCACTTCATATATTTAAAAATCGAATTTTTTTCTATGCTATTCAATATATAAAAATCGAATTTTTACTTTGGTGTCATATAGATAAAAATTCCATTTCAAAAATACAGTTTTCGCCTTTATAAAAATAAAGTTTTCGCCTTTATAAAAATCATCACTTTACTTCAACGTATATAAAATAAAAATCAGATTTTTATTTCGCTACATATACAAAGATGATATTTTTATATTCTCTATCCTATAATGATTATATTTTTAATACTTTAAAAATATAAAAATCATATTTTTAATATTTCTATATAGTAAAGACTATATTTTTAATACTTTAAAAATATAAAAACTATATTTTTATCACTTTAAAAATATAAAGATCGTACCTTTTACCAAATAAAAATCCTATCTTTTCACCTTTTAAAGTTCTAATCTTTTTCCATTTAAAATTCAAACCTTTTCTATTTTTTAAAAAAAATATGATCTTTATTTTTGCAAGTTCAAACCTTTTTCTTTTAAAAGATTAAACCCTTTACTTTCTAAAAGATTAAACCCTTTTCTATTTCAAAGTTTAAACTTTTTTCCTATTTTAAACCTTAAAATAAAATCAGTTTTTATTTTCTTATCAAATCAGTTTTTAAAATCTAAAAAAAATCAGTTTTAATTACTTTTTAAATCAGTTTTTAAAATCTTAAAAATAAAATCACAAAACAACAAAAAAAAAAGAAAATTACCGTGAGTTGCAGAGAGAAGGGGGGTTTGCAGCGTCGATCGGGAGGGGGTCAGATGCTCGCGCGGTGGTCTTGTGGTGGGCTCGTGGACGTCGGCCTCGATTTGGGTGCGGTCTTCGAGAGCGTCGGGGGTAGGGAGAAGCGGAGAGAGAGGGGAAGAGGAAGGGGGGAGGCGCGCGACTGGTGGAGGAGGGGGGGAGGGTTGGTCAACGCGCGGTGGCGCGGTGGAAGAGAGGGGCGACGGGTTGAGATCGGAGGGTTTTTTTTTTTTAATCTCGTTTCTGAAATGATACAGTGGGGGCCAGAGAGGATGTAGGAGAAGGGATTATATTTTTTTTTTAATTTGATTTTCCACCCAAAAAGCAACTTTTATTTTCGACCTCAAAACGGGGCCCACCGCCTGTCGTCCATTGCATTTTACCCCCATTCCGAACTCAATGGGATATGTATCATAGGCTGATTCGGCTGTTAAAATCAGTTTCCGTTTAATTTACATTTAAATCACTTTATTGAATTTTAAACGTACATTTCAAATTACCAGGGTCGCATATTAACTCTATAAATTCCATAAAAATATTTTCTAGCTTCGTATTGACGATACGGTCTTAACAAAACTAGTTTCATCGAATTCTGAGACCGTTGGAAAAATGGCCAATTTCCAGTCAAAATCAACTGAAACTGGTCAAACGCGTTTTCCTTTGCCACGCTCACATATTGATTCGAAAAATTATGAAATTTGAAACCTAGCAATAACTTTACATCACGGATCCAACAAAAGTGGTTTCGTCGAAATCCGAGGTCGTTTGCAAAATGTCTATTTTTAAGGGCCTGAATTCCATAGCGACTATTCAGAATTTTCAACTGGACATATCTTTTGATTCCCGCTACGAACTTTTGATTTCTCGGATTCGTTGGAAAGATATTCACTATTAGATTCCATCATTTTTGGTTTCACTAAAATCCGGATTGTTTTGCACCCGGTACATTCAATTGAAGTTTGAAATCGAATTATCGAACTACCGCGCCATTTTCAATTCTATTTATAATTATATATAAATATTTATATTCCTAACGACGACGCGTTTAAATATATACGTTCGAATTATATTCAAAATAAATTTCTCGTCGATATTATTTAAAATAATTCATTTTAAATATTCAAAATTCGTTAAAATTGCCAAAATAAAAATTTTAAACTGGCCCAAATTTTCGGGTTATTACAGAGTTGAATCGAAATTATCTTCGGAATATTTCGATGTCGGATTTCGTGACTATACAGAAATTGTTGTGGGAATTTGAAAGACATATTTTATATCATTATTTCCAATACGATGTTTGTTGGTTTCAGGATTTGATTTTGAATATAAGCCGATATATTTTCTATTCAGAGCCTTGTATTTAATGTCAAATGTGATTTGGGTTTGTCGTGAATGGTGTCTTCATTAACGTTGTTCTTAAGCCCAATAGAGAAAAAGATTAAATCTTCCTATTTAGATTTAATGAAGTGTATCAATTAAATAATATTTAGTTGGAATTAAATTTGAATTGGTTTTTGGGTTTATCGTGAGCGGTGTTTTGAACAACACCTGTTCTTTAACCCGATTAACAATAGAGTGTGATTTTGAGTTTATCGTGAATCGTGTTTTAGATGACATTGGTTCTTTAGCCCAGTTAAAGAACAGATATTGATTTTTAAGAAGATTAAGACTAAGTGGAGTTTTAATGAATCTTTAATTAGATTGAAATGTGAATTGATAATTTAAATTATCAAATCTGAAAGGTGATCGAGAATGGAGTACCATCAGTTTTGCTCCAAAGCGATAGTTAAATCTTTAATTAGATTTGAACGTGAAATGGTAATTAATTTTACCGATAACACCGTGGTGTTAGATATGGAGTATTACCAGTTTTGCTCCATGGGATGAATGGGTTGGGATTGGGAAATAAAATAAATAATTACTTTGGTGTGGTTCGCTAATCCAGACTAGTTTGAAATGATATCCAAAGGAAGATCAAAGATTAAATTCAGAAGAATTTATCTTTGATAAAATTAATGGGAACCTTTCCCTAAGAATGTGATTTTGTGAATAAAAAAATATTCTGAATTGGAATGAGGCGTTTGTTGTGTTTGTGTAACATTTGTTTATCATATACGTGGGTTATTCAGAAAGGTCGGGTTATACCCATTCTGAATAACCGATTCGACGAGATGTCGAGGATGAAGACGGTGGTTGAAGACCGGAAGTCTCCACATCGTTTGGGTGATTACTGATGATCTCGATTGGGCTGTACACCCAAGATGAGGGAAACAGTTGGTGATCGTCTAGACGTACTTGGAGATGGATGGATATGCGAGGAAAGTGCCTCCGGTTTCGTTCAGACCTAGAACGAACTTGTAATTGGATTGTGTGTCTGACATTGGATTTTATTCTACGTTGATTGATCTCTATTAAATATACATCTGTTTGGTGGTGGAGAATTTATTCTTTTGCTTAACGCCCTTCTTTGAGACGTACGAGCTCAGAGATTGTATACCGATGGACATCAGTCGCATGGAGTGAATTTCCAGTGTGGCACGCGTAAGTGGCAATTGATCAAGGCTTCTGTTGAAAAGCAAAGTCTTGTGGTTGATGATCAAAGCACGGCCTGTGTGGCGTAGCTTTGTGTATAACGTGGATTCGCGAGCCTCACATCCCGGTATGAGTCAAAAACGGGAGAAGGACCCAAGGAGTGCACGACGTTTCTTTCTAGCTATAGTGGTGTCAGTGACCTACCAGCCCTAACATTTATATACTTTTCACCTGTGTGGTTGTTGGATTGCGAGGCGCCTCGGATATAGGTCTGTAAGGAACGGGAAACGTGTGTTCAGGAATTGCCAATCCTCAAAAGTAAGAGAGGACCGGCCTTGGAGGATCCAGGGATTGCTGTGTGCGGTCCCGAGGCATTTGCTAGAGTGTCTTGAATCGGAGAGGAGCTTGCCCCTTGCCTTGACTCATGACGGAAATCCAATTTCCAATACGTGATATTGCGGTTTTAATTGTAGAACTAGTATGACGACATGATATATGGTACCCATGCCGTCTATGATTGATATTTATGATTGAAATTGTTTTGACACTATACACTTATAATAGTATCAAATGATTTGTTTTAAACGTACCAAGCATGTTTGGCTATTATAAGGGAAAACCCTATCCTCCGGCTTGCGTTGCATTGTGTGATGGGACCTGGGTCTTATAATAGCTTCATTTTTCCAAAGAGCATTGCGCTGTTTTGTTATATGCACTAGTATTCTTGGGAGGAAACCCGTTCCGTGTTATACGGCGTGGTCCCTTGAATTACTATCTTTTAAAGTAATGTTTTAAATAACTGTTTTATTTCTCACACCAGTCACATGACTGACCTGGAGTTTATTGTTTTAACCTAAACTCTGGATGCCCCTATTTTCGACACGGGCAGCTAGTAGTTTTGGTTTTGCAGATTTATATTCACAGGGTCCTGATTTACAGCTGGAACGATGCTCGGAAAGCTCTGTATCCGTGTATCACTTTCAGTTGTGCTTTGTATATTTTTCTGCTGCTATGTAATTTATTGTAATCTCTGATATTCAACGAATGTATTTTATTCATTTATACTCTGTATATTCTTGTATCTGATGGGATTGTTGTAATAGCAATGAAATGTTCTTCCGTGTGCGTTCTATTTTGTCCTGTTCTCAAAGTATCCGCTCTTTCCTTCACGGGGAAGTTACGGTTCCTTACAGTGGTATCAGAGCTTTGGTTTACAGAGCTTGAGAACAAGACACATTAGAACCATATGAAAGAATTCATCAGATATTGGATTAGCAATATCCAATTAGAATGACTCGTTAGAGATAGGATCAGTAGTGTCCTAGAACGAGTGTGAAGAGTATATTTTTCAAATGAAAACGAATTTTGTTTTGAAAATTTAATTCGTTTTAAACGTATTTGAATAATTTATTTGTATTAATTTGGACAATCGAGTATATAAAGATTTCGCGTATACGCGTCATGAACGTATAGTCGAAGTTTTAATATACTGGATAGATATAGAATCACATTCTAGACACCCGGAGATAATTCTGATGATGTGGCCACATCATCAGTATTTATGTTCGTGTTTCGAAGTTGTGATTTCTGTATATTTCCATTAGACTGGTGTGAGAACCAAAATATAGCTCGAATAAACTGTTGTGAATTGGCACCAAAAACATGATTTTTGTATATATCAAAATTATGAATTTGAAACGTTAATTCACTAATTGATTGATGTTTGTGTTGTATGTTTATTTGTTTGATAATTTTGAACCATTTAGCCTAATTGTATCAAATATTGAATTGTATTGAAAATTGGTCGCATTTGCTTGCATATACATGTACTCGTATTGAACAGGTCATAGCAAGGAGGCTATAGCAGAGAATAAAATTTGTTTGCCCGACAAATAGGTACATGTTTACTATAATTTACTGTTTTGTTTGGGTGATGATGATTTTATGAGCCGATTGGCTAGCCGCTTGGCTTTTTCTTTTTCTTTTTGAGATCAGAGGGCCTGTATGGCAATTTCGGGATTTTCCCGGTGCTCCCGGTGCAGGGGATGTTATGGCGAAATTTTTCGAAAATTTAGGGTGTTAGCCAAATTTTTGAAAAATTTGAAAAGTTCTTAGAATCTGAAAAGTTGAAGAATTTCAGCCGTAGTCAAAATAATGGAAGTTGAGTTGATTTGTTAAACAACTTTCGGCTTCGTTCCTTTTCGGCCTTTGATTTAGAGAAGATTAGAATATCATCAATAAAATCCAGAACAAATTTATTTAATTAAATCACACATTGAACTGATTAGAAAATAGTTAGAAATATATACTTGTGCATTATATATATTTGAACAGGAAATTGGATAGCTGTTGAGTAAAATTTTTATTTGCGTGCCCGACAAATAGGTAAACCTTGATGAGTTGGATGCAAAATATTATTATATCAACTCCTGTGAATGCCATTGGATGCGGAGTGCTGGTTATTCTGTGTGAAATAATAAACATCGCCATAGGATAGCAACAATTAATTTTGAACTACATTACATGGCATACTTCTGGAAGATAGGCATACTTCATCATATACCACATAAGCATTTGGAGCTTGTGTGAAGAGGTGGAAGATTTACCATACGAGGGAGAGGCTTGTATGGCGATGACTATATTTTACAGGTTGAACTGATGACTGATATGGACTATTTAAATTGTAACGGAAAAATTGCCAGATTAATAAAAACCCTACACGGGTCTAGAGTTGACAATAATCACGTCTCTCTAGTTATTAGATACGGCACATGGACTATTTATTTCCCACACGGGACATGGTGACGAGAATTTATTCTCTAGAGTTATTATCAATACACGCTCCCCTGTAAACACTAGAATATATCACTATAAATATGTGTATGCTTATTAGGATTTATTGGGTACCTAATACGACCCAATAAATTTCCAAACCTCTCCCCGTACAAAGGAGGTTATGGCGAAATTTTTCGAAAATTCCGGGTGTTAGCCAAATTTTTGAAGAATTTGAAAATTCTCAGAAACTGAAAAGGTGGAGAATGGAAGCCGGATCAAACGTAGAGTTGATTAATCAAACCACTTTCGACTTTGTTCCGTTTCGGGGATGAAAAGTTTTAAGTGGGGGAGATTGTAACAACCCGGAAATGCGAGCCAGTTTAAGAAAATTATTTTGGCGATTTTAGTGAATTTTGAATATTTAAAATGAATTATTTTAAATAAAATCGACGAGAAATTTATTTTGAATTGAATTCGACGTATATATTTATATACGTCGTCGTTAGAATATAAATAATTATATATAATTATAAATAGAATTGAAAATGGCGCGGTAGTTCGATAATTTGATTTCGAACTTCAATTGAATGTACCGGGTGCAAAATAAACCGGATTTTAGTGCAACCAAAAATAATAGGATCTATTTGAGAATATCTTTCCAACGAATCCGAAAAATTGAGATTCCATAGCGGGAATCAAAAGATATGTCCAGTTGAAAATTCTGAATAGTAGCTATGGGATTTCGGCCCTTAAAAATAGACATTTTGCAAACGACCTCGGATTTCGACGAAACCACTTTTGTTGGGTCCGTGATGTCAAATTGTTGCTAGGGTTCAAATTTCATAATTTTTTGAATCAATATGTGAGCGTGGAAAAGGAAAACATGTTTGATAGTTTCAGTTGATTTTAATCGACTGGAAAATGGCCATTTTTCCAACGGTCTCAGAATTCGATGAAACTAGTTTTGTTAGGACCGTATCGTCAATACAAAGCCAGAAAATATTTTTCTGGAATTTTTCGAGTTAGTATGTGGCCCTGGTAAATTGAAATGCGCGTTCAAATTCAGTATATAGAGTTATATGCCGATTATGACGAAAACTGATCGAAACGATCGAATCAACTTACGATACATATCCCATTGTGTTCGGAATGGGGGTAATACGCTATGGACGACAGGCGGTGGGCCTCGTTCCAAGGTCGAAATAAAAGTCATCTTTTATTGATATAAAATAATAAAAAAAATTATTAAAACTTCCTCTCTTCCCCTTATCTCCTCTGCCCCCCCCCCCCCCCCCCCACTCCGTTCCTCATTCGATCCAGAACGATTAATGAAAAAAAATCTTCAATCGCGGAAGACCGCGATGCGCCACCGCCGCCTGAGGCGCATGCCCCCCTCCGCCTGCCGCTGCTATTCCCCCCCCCCCCCCCCGCCGCGCCTCCCCCTTCTATTCTCTTTCCTCGAAAACCCTAACCCCTAAAATCAAGCCGCCGCCCCCCTTGTGGAAGCCCAGCGCCGCCCTGTCGCCTCCCCCTCCACGTCAGACGCTTGCCGCCCCTCCTTCCTTCCCAATTCCGACAAGTAAACTCCCCCTCCTCCACCGATTGACTGTAAGCTTTATTTACTTCCTTCTTTTATTATATTTTTAAATGAAAGCAGTTTTAGTTCACAGGAAAAAAATCATTGTTTGTCAAATGATTTTTGGTAGAAAAGATTTTGAAATAAAAAGATTCGATTTTTAATTTAGTTAAAAATATTATTTTTATAGGGTAGAAATGTTAAAGATATAATTTTTATATGAGTAGAAATATAAAAATATGATTTTTACATCATGGAAGTGTTAAAGATTTGATCATTATATACGTAGTGAAAAAAAATATGATTTTTACTTGTGTAGAGTATTAAAAATATGACCTCTATATAATAGAGAATATAAAAATATTATCTTTATATATATATAGCGAAATAAAAATCTGATTTTTATTATATATACGTTGGAATAAAAATGTAATTTTTATAGTGATGAAATGAAAAGGCGAAATCTTTATATGAAGAATAGCGTGATAAAAATATAATCTTTATTATATGAACACCGTTATAAAAATAGAATTTTTATCTATATAGTAGCGGTGTAAAAATAGAATTTTTTTTATCTATATAGTAGCGGTGTAAAAATAGAATTTTTATCTGTATAGTAGCGGTGTAAAAATAGAATTTTTTTATCTATATAGTAGCGATGTAAAAATAGAATTTTTATCTATATAGTAGCGATGTAAAAATAGAATTTTTATCCATATGAAGTAATTATAAAAATATGATTTTTGTATACATAGCAACAATATAAAAATGTGATTTTTATATATGTAGTGGCTACGGGCAACGAAAGTGACAAAAGGCGAGAACAGTGATGATTTCCTACAATAGAAGTGTCGTGGAATTGGGATAGCTTTGGTGAGAACTTCTCACTCTAAATTTCTTTTTCTAGTTATATATATATATATATATACTAGGATGTAGACGGTGCTTAGCAGCACCCGACACCCGTCATCCACAGACCATGGATGGCTTGTTTGTTTGATTGATGTGTTGTGAAAATTGTTTGTGATGTTGATGTGAAATCGATAATAAAATGTAGATATGTTGAAATAAATTAATTATCGTTAAAAATATAATTTTTAACTTGAATGTGAATAAATGAATATTTATAAACAAATCGGCCGATTTGTTTATATACACTGATTTGACTGATATTGATTGGGATGATAAATTTTACACATCGCCCAACTGCACAAATAAAAATCTGTGTTTGTTGATTTGAAACCCCACACGGGTGTTGGGATGATATTAGGCGTACACTAATCCCAATTATTTAATTGTATGTCGATCAATCGGTCGACAGGCTGTGTAAGCGTTAATTATTTATATTTGATGCTTATGCAGTTGTGTGATGCACTTTGGATGATGGTTGATTATTTATCGTTGCTATTATATGCATGTGTTGTATGGAATCCATATAATTAACATTACATGTTAATTGATTGGGCCTCATTCCAATCGAGAAAATAATGAGTATTATAAAAGAAAATTCATGTGTTGAATATAAAAATAATCGTGTGTTGAAAGAAATATAGATTCATGTGTTGAATAGAATATATATTCATTTGTTGAAAAGAATAACGAATTTATTGAAATATATAAAGCCGTGTTGATTAGAGTTGCGCCATTTTAACGTGAACGATATTTATATCGATTATATTCGTTTTTAAAATGAATATTGAAAAGGTAGTGATTTCAAAATATAATGTTTTGAAAATATTATCATTTATATAGTAATGATAGGAAATATTCAATTTTGATTTGAAATTGAACATAGAGTTGAAATGATTTGGAAAACGAATTTAAAACGATTTATAAAATACGTTTTAAAAAGGAAATCGACTAAATATATATATATATATATATATATATATATATATATATATATATATATATTATGGCCTGAATAGAACGCGCCGCGGCAGTTCGTGAATTTCGACCATTGACTTCGAATTGACATTACGGGAGATCCGACCGTCGGATTCTCCTAAAACCGGAACCGTTGGGTTCGTATCGAAAGTAGCTTTCCGATGAATATTAGAAATTTGAAATCTAACGGTTGGATTTGGAATTATGTCCAAATCAAATTTGAAAAAGGTCGTTGTAAGTGCAGTTCGATGGCCGTTGATGGAAATCAGCTGTACGGGCCTTGATAAATTTATTAAAAATATAATTAATTTGTGTAAAATCACAATATATGAATTGGAAAGAACTGGGGTGAAAAACTCCATATTTGAAAAGATAAAAATAGATTTTTATCGAAATGAACTAGTTTTGAACTAGAATTAAAATCAATTTATTTTTGAAATAAATAATTTGAATTTGAAAGTGATTTTAAAAATAATCAATATTCCCAATACGTGAATTGGACTGGAGTTGAATCGAAATTATCTTCGGAATATTTCGATGTTGGATTTCTTGACTATACAGATATTGTTATGGGAATTTCAAAGATATATTTTATATCGTTATTTCATATACGATATTTGTTGGTTTTAGGATTTGATTTTGAATATAAGCCGATATATTTTCTATTCAGAGCTTTGTATTTAATATCAAATGTGATTTGGGTTTGTCGTGAATGGTGTCTTCATTAACACTGTTCTTAAGCCCAATAGAGAAAAAGATTAAATCTTCCTATTTAGATTTAATGAAGTGTATCAATTAAATAATATTTAATTGGAATTGAATTTGAATTGGTTTTTGGGTTTATCGTGAGCGGTGTTTTGAACAACACCTATTCTTTAACCCGATTAACAATAGAGTGTGATTTTGGGTTTATCGTGAATCGTGTTTTAGATGACATTGGTTCTTTAGCCCAGTTAAAGACCAGATATTGATTTTTAAGAAGATTAAAACTAAGTGAAGTTTTAATGAATCTTTAATTAGATTGAAATGTGAATTGATAATTTAAATTATCAAATCTGAAAGGTGATCGAGAATGGAGTACCATCAGTTTTGCTCCAAAGCGATAGTTAAATCTTTAATTAGATTTGAACGTGAAATGGTAATTAATTTTACCGATAACACCGTGGTGTTAGATATGGAGTATTACCAGTTTTTCTCCATGGGATGAATAGGTTGGGATTGGGAAATAAAATAAATAATTACTTCGGTGTGGTTCGCTAATCCCGACTAGTTTGAAATGATATCCAAAGGAAGATCAAAGATTAAATTCAGAAGAATTTATCTTTGATAAAATTAATGGGAACCTTTCCCTAAAAATGTGATTTTGTGAATAAAAGAATATTCTGAATTGGAATGAGGCGTTCGTTGTGTTTGTGTAACATTTGTTTATCATATACGTGGGTTATTAAGAAAGGCCGGTTTATGCCCATTCTGAATAACCGATTCGACGAGATGTCGAGGATGAAGACGGTGGCTGAAGACCGGAAGTCTCCACATCATTTGGGTGATTACTGATGATCTCGATTGAGCTGTACACCCAAGATGAGGGAAACAGTTGGTGATCGTCTAGACGTACTTGGAGATGGATGGATATGCGAGGAAATTGCCTCCGGTTTCGTTCAGACCCAGAACGAACTTGTAAATGGATTGTGTGTCTGACATTGGATTTTATTCTGTGTTGATTGATCTCTATTAAATATACATCTGTTTGGCGGCAGAGAATTTATTCTGTTGCATAACGCCCTTCTTTGAGACGTACGAGCTCAGAGGTTGTATATCGATGGACATCAGTCGCATGGAATGAATTGCCAGTGTGGCACGCGTAAGTGGCAATTGATCAAGGCTTCTGTTGAAAAGATAAATCTTGTGGTTGATGATCAAAGCACGGCCTGTGTGGTGCAGCTTTTTGTATATCGTGGATTCGCGAGCCTTACACCCCGGTATGAGTCTAAAACGGGAGAAGGACCCAAGGAGTGCACGACGTTTCTTTCTAGCTATGGTGGTGTCAGTGACGTACCAGCCCTGACATTTATATACTTTTCACCTGTGTGGTTGTTGGATTGCGAGGAGCCTCAGATATAGGTCTGTAAGGACCGGGAAACATGTGTTCAGGAATTGCCAATCCTCAAAAGTAAGAAAGGACCGGCCTTGGAGTATCCAGGGATTGTTGTCTGCGGTCCCGAGGCATTTGCTAGAGTGTCTCGAATCGGAGAGGAGCTTGCCCCTTGCCTCGACTCATGACAGAAATCCAATTTCCAATACGTGATATTGCGGTTTTAATTGTAGAACTAGTATGGCGACATGATATATGGTACCCATGCCGTCTATGATTGATATTTATGATTGAAATTGTTTTGACACTATACATTTATAATAGTGTCAAATGATTTGTTTTAAACGTACCAAGCATGTTTGGCTATTATAAGGGAAAACCCTATCCTCCGGCTTGCATTGCATTGTGTGATGGGACCTGGGTCTTATAATAGCTTCATTTTTCCCAAGAGCATTGCGCTGTTTTGTTATATGCACTAGTATTCTTGGGAGAAAACCTGTTCCGTGTTATACGGCGTGGTCCCTTGAATTACTATCTTTTAAAGTAAAGTTTTAAATAACTGTTTTATTTCTCACACCAGTCACATTACTGGCCTGGAGTTTATTGTTTTAACCTAAACTCTAGGTGCCCCTATTTTCGACACGGGCAGCTAGTAGTTTTGGTTTTGCAGATTTATATTCACAGGGTCCTGATTTACAGCTGGAAAGATGCTCGGAAAGCTCTGTATCCGTGTATCACTTTCAGTTGTGCTTTGTATATTTTTCCGCTGCTATGTAATTTATTGTAATCTCTGATATTCATCGAATGTATTTTATTCATTTATACTCTGTATATTCTTGTATCTGATGGAATTGTTGTAATAGCAATGAAATGTTCTTCCGTGTGCGTTCTATTTTGTCCTGTTCTCAAAGTATCCGCTCTTTCCTTCACGGGAAGTTACGGGTCCTTACATATTTTATTTGAACATGTTATGTTCAAACAAAGAAGTGAAATAGGCATAAGAGCTAATTAGAAAATAAATTAGCAAATTGGGTTGAGATGAATGGATTGAGTTAACACCAAATGGGAATATTTGGATATATATTAAGCAGGTTTGGAATGAAGTATATGAAGAGATATAAATTGAAATGCCCGACTAAAAGGTACATATTTAACTTAATATTAGATTTTATGCGCCGAATCGGCAGGCCGCTCGGCTTTTTGATTTTCTTTTTGAATGGAAAGGGCCTAGAGAGGCATTTTGTAGTTGTACCGAGTGACCCGTACAAAGGAGTTTATAGAGAAATTTTCCAAAAATTTAAGGAGTTAGAATATTTTTAAGAAAATTTGATAACTAGAAAGTCAATATATTAATATATATTTAATTCGATAAGGAAACAAATTTAAAATAGAATATTATAAACAAAAAGAAAATCGATAATTTGGTAATAGAAAGAGAAATGTATATACGTTTTAAAAATAAATAATTGGTTTTTTATGGTGTTGATTATTCGGGAATAATGGTCTTGTCTGTTTTGATGTTAAGAATGTTTTCATTCAAGGTCTGAGAGGTAATTTTACCCCAACTCGATTGTTTTCATTACTAATTGACAAATAGCAAGATCATATCTCAAGGATAAATATTTGAATAAGATTTAGTTAAGTACAATATTTTGGGTTGTTGTAACGATGTTTTACACAACATTCGTTTTAACCCAAATAAGTGGAATTTTGGAAATATAATAATTAATATTTCCTTAGTATAAAATTAAATAAGTCAGGAAAGAAATAAGTAATTGGAATGTCTCCAATTATAAATAGAAAATGTTTTCTACGTATAGGAAATGAAAAAAGGCGAGATATGGAAATGTTATCCAAGTAGCATAAGAGGCCAAGATGATTATTGAAAATATTTGGTTAACGAATATTGATAAGAAAACGAAGAAGTGATTTCATTAATGAAATATTAATTAAGAGGCCCAGTGATTTGTTTGATGCTTTGAATGAATGTTTGTTTTTCTTCGATAGTTAAATAACCGACTATCGAAGTATTTGCCAATGTCGCTGTCAATATGGAGAGACCAGTTGGATTATTATCCGTGAACCTCTCCATATTGGCAGTAGCATCGCGAATAATATTATATGTAGATAATCGAAGACGGAGTAAATTGCAAGGGTTTTTCTGTTAATCCTAGGTAGAAATTGCCTAAATGGATAAACAGAAATTGTGCCTTTGGTTTTGTTCAGTCCCAGAACGAACGTGTATGGAAGAATGTCTGATAAAGTATTTCCAATGATCGCATATGTTGGTTTGTATAAATATATATATGGTGTTGGAGAATTTATTCTCCTAGCATATTATCCAGAATATATTTGTCCAAATCAATAAATGATTAATAATGGATCTGACAATGTGGCATTCAAAGTGATCGTGTTATCAATGAATGATAAGTAATCGTAGCCTCAGGCTCAACAACTGGGAAATGACAAAAATCAGGAAGGCATCATTTTTAAGTGGGTAGCTCCCAATTAGGGTGTATTATCACCTATCTAGAGAAACATTTCATCCTTTATTCAATTCGATGCTGTCCCATTCGGGAAAACTATTGCTGATCCCAACTGTTGGTGATATACATTCGATACACTCAAGCGAAATGAGTGGTTGGTCATGTGTAGCTAGGTTACAAGATGTTCTTGTTGAACCCAGTATATTCTCCTCTAGAGATACACTATCGGCAGGTGGTTCCATACCTTATCATAGTTGGAAATTCATTACCCAATAAGTTCCCGTGGTTTTGATTGTATATTATGTATGTGGAGCGTGAGATGAAAGAGTTCCACTAGATTTCTATTTATTTGATTTAGATATTATTATAATATCAAAAGAGTTTTGATATAAAGACTATCGTTTTCTTTCAAAATGATTTGAAAGTTAAATCAAGTGTTTTGGATTCTCATAAAGGAAAACCCCGTTCCGTGTTATACGGCGTGGTCTTTTGAGATATCGTTTATTTTCTCAAACTGTTTTAAATTGTTTACTCATACTAGTCCCATGACTGACCCAGAGTTTGTTTTGTTTTACCTAAACTCTTGGGTGCCCAAATTCGTTCGGGCTGTCAAGTAGTTCAGGATTTTACAGATCTATCTAAAGGAGCTTAGAGCACGAGGCTTCATTATTAGATATATAGTGTTTTTATTTTCGTTGTGTTATAAGTGTTGTACTCTGATCATTGTATATTATACATTTAAAATTTTGAATTTCAAAAGTTGTGATATGTTATATTTTGTTCCGCTGTGATGTGAGATTCTGTATGGTTATTTCTGTTCTTCTACTATCTTTTTCTTCTTAAAAAAATGATTCGTATTTCTGTGATATTTGGGTTGGACGTGTGATGTATATAGTCAACTCAGATAGTACGGATCTGCGGGCCATTACATGTGCGCTTGCAGTTATTACGCTTTTCTAGTTCTTAGAAAGCTTCGATCAAGTTTTTGGCGTCGTTGTCGGGGAGGTAACAATTAAATTTTATTATTTATTTAATTTCCGATTCGTTTTTATTTTATTTTTTCTTTTGTTTTCTTGTATATGTTTAGATATATAATTCCTGAGTGATTGATTTGGTATTACAAGTTGATACTACAATCATCTAAACAAGAAAAAAAATATTGCCATTTTATTTATTTATTTATTTCCCCTTTTCAATTTTTTTTTTTCCTTTTACATTTTTTCCCCTCTTCTAATGTCAAAACAATTAATAAAACTTGCATTGTTTAAGTGATTTCTTTCCAATTACAATTTTCTTTCCTTTCTTGCCAAATCTTCCTTTCCGTCCTTATTTCTTTCCGGTCTTTCCAATTACAAGTTGCCTGATTTTTTTCATAATTCCTTCCCTTCTTTACTTCTTTCCCTTTCTTCTTGTACAAATTTTCTTAAAAAAATTCCAATTTTCCTTATTTCTTTCCATTTTTTGGTGTTCCCTTTTACGAAGCCTCCACCATCTCACAGAATGTTTCTTCTCGACACTGGAAATTCCACCTTCAAACTTCAACATTCACTGTTTTGTGCCAGTCACACAAATCCTTCCATTGCATCACTGCATCACCGCAAAATATGATCATCTATCTTCACGCAATACCCATCGAACCAACAACCATCTTCGTCTTCATGCTCCACCCACCAAAACTTCACCCTCTAATCTATCACTGATCCCCCCTTCAAATCCATACTCAACACAATTTGTACCACGTTCACATCTTCCCCTACCAAACAACTGCTGCAAACTCTTCTGCATTACAACTATTAACTTCCACCACATCCACTGTTGCCAACACCATCATCCACAATGAAACCATGCTACCACCTTCATTGTGTTCAGACCACAGTATCCACTCACCCACTGCAAACCTCATCAAACTTTCAGCGTCTACACTAACTCCCACAATTCAAACAACCCACAGCTCCTTGCCTAAACGTTTCAACATCCTACCTCAATACTTTACCATCCATAAACCATCACCATCTTCACACATAAAACCATTCACTGCCATTAAGTTCAAACTCTCCACACTTCCATAATACTCTGACAGCCTTCATCTACATCCACAAAATCGATCCAAATTCCAACATCATATCGCAACCATCCTCCGATACCCAGTTGAGCACCCACTGTCACGCAAGCACCAAATCAACACCAACCATCTCGCCAAGCCAAAAACCATTACAAACTGACTTCACAACTCATCCGCAAGCAACAATCACCATTCATCGTACTGCCACTTCCCCAGAACCTCACTTCGATCTGAAAACCAATTCGAATACAATCTCCTTCAACAACGAAACCACAATTTTCACAAATCCGAAAGCATCAAATCGAAACCCAATCTGAAGCTCACAAACCGATCCCACCCAAATCCGAAACCCTCAATATCCCCAAATTATAGTACCAAACACAAAGCAAAAGTCGAATA
Source organism: Allium sativum (assembly GCA_030737875.1). Taxonomy (NCBI): domain Eukaryota; kingdom Viridiplantae; phylum Streptophyta; class Magnoliopsida; order Asparagales; family Amaryllidaceae; genus Allium; species Allium sativum. The sequence goes on from CM060925.1 coordinate 44,797,302, forward strand.
CTCCGATCGAACAACATACCTAAACCAGCTTCGAATTTGGATCGATTTCGATTTTCATTATACAAAAAAGGAAAGGGGGCGATTTGTTTCCAATCTATTTGGCGCGATTTTTTTATGAAATAAAGAAGAAAAAAAGCATGTGATTTTGTTTTTTAACTTGTTGTTGCATGCAAGACTATAGATTTGATTCTTCTTTTTTTATTTTTTTTCAAATAGGCTGGCTTAATTTTCGACTAATTATTTTTCTTAGTTTAGTGTTCATTTTTCTTATCTGCATTTTTCTTTTTTTGTTATTTTTTTCCTTTTTTGTTTCCTTTTTATTTTTAATTTTTTTTTCTTTTCCTTCAAAAATTAAAAAAATGTAATAGAGAAGAATCAAAGTGAAGGAACAGAGTCAAGCATCAAATAGAGAATTCCACAGTCGATCGAAGCAAATAATAAAGTCTCAGAGCTCTGGACAGACAACCATACACCACTTTAAAACAATTTTTAAACTCTACAGGTTCTGCAGCTGCTTGAAATATATAGAAATTTCTTGTAAAAAATCCTCTACAGGTGTCGCGGCTCGCTTGTAAAAAAATTATTTCTGCGATTTATTATTCTGTGACTGTTATGTGATTGAAATTTCTGAATTTGTTTGTTAGGAATTAATTTCCATAACTTAAAGCATCTCTCTCATTGGTTTTCAACTTTAAAAATCATTAAACATTGATTTTAGGAAAATACATGCTCATATATTAAATAATATAATTGAAAAGTGGTGCTTTGTGAAGTGACTGTCTCGTATAATTGGATCGCGAATATGTAGTAGTTCAATTTATCGAGCTAATTGCAAATCAGGTTGCATACTACCCAGTAAAACATTGGTCGTATCCCTTTGTATTTATACTATACGTGAACGACCATAAGACCCTAATTAAGTCAGTTAACTAATAGAGCACAACTTAATATTTTATACTATTTTGAACTGGGAATAATTTCTGTCTTGTCTTGATTTTATTCAAATGTCTGATTCAAAAAAATCTTTGAGATAATTGTGGAATAATAACCCGAGAAGACGCTCCCTGGAAGAGCATGAGCATGAATTATAACTAATGACGCAAAATTTTCTGAAAATTTGTGAGCCTAATGCCAACAATTTTCAAAATTTTCCAACTGACCAACATTTTCAAAATCATAGAAATGATCAAAATGGCGATTTCAATTCAAATGTCAATAATTTCAATTATGGGCCACATTCATATGAAATAGCTTTGAATCGCAATATAACTTTGACTAACATCAATATGGGGCAGTAAACCAATCCGAAAATAATTTTGAAAATGAAAATGATTTTCAAATCGATCAAAATTTTCAAAATTACAGCCCATATCCACATCTTGAGAATAACCAAAATTGCAATTTTCCCTCGAATTTTAACTGTTTTGGTTATGATATAATTTTTATAATAAAAACGATTTCCAATATCATTGTCATTTTTCTGAAAATTCAAACAACCACAACATTAGTAATAATATTGATCGAGAAATTGATGTGGACTATAATTTTAAGAATCAAGAAATCCAAAACGAGAACTCTCAAATCAACGATTCTGAAGAATATCATCTTAACATTCTTAGAGAGAGGGTTGATGAGCATCTTTGTTTAATGATATCTTTTGGAGAACAACGTGAGCAACAAAATCAAATGGGCCTTGAATCGAAAAAAAATCAATTTTTATGGACAATGAAAATTTTCAAATAACAACTTTGGAAATTTAGAATAACCACCAAAATGAAATTGTTCACAATCCAATAAATGATTTGGACTTCAACTCTTTTCAAGAAAAAGATTTAAACTCAGTCTTTGATCTTTCTCTTTCAGGCTGCAAGGAACTTGAAATTTTAGAAATTGAACATAATAAAAATTTTGAACTTTTCAAAAACTCAAAGTTGGAGAAGGATTTTAATGAACATGAATTTTTTGGACTATACGAGGATTAATTGTCATACGAGGAAGAAGTAGATTCAAGCCATGAGCTCAAAAATTTTAACTTTGAGGAAACTTCCGATGAACGTGAAATTGTCAGTGTCGAAAATACGTTGTCAATTAATAAAATTGAGAAATGTGATCACATAGTCTTGAACAATACTCAGCGTTCAAATTTCATGATTGCAACTGAGTTTATATACGATCACAAATTTTTAGACAATTACACTGATAAATTTGTGGAACACATGAATCATCTTGGAAACGTTATTTCTATAGGAAAACTTCCGGTTAGGATGACACTGGACATTTATCTACTGGACTATAAATCTAGGTATAAAGATGAGATAGTTTTCAAAAACCTTTGCTTACTAAAAAACATGCCTAGACATAGTGCGAATGAGATTCATCGGGCTAGAACCAAGTGTAGGGGTAAAAGTTGGTGGCATTCTTTGCATTGCATGCATTGCAAACACATATATCATTGTACATATGATCCATTTTACATATAGTTAGACTGCATTTCATTCTACAAACAATTTTGCATCTCATCCATCTTTGGGTCTTATCTTTCACATTCAGAAAACATGTTTATAGTGTGGACACTATTTAGATCAAGCGTAGGGGCAGGAGTCTACATTGCATTTTTTTATTTCCATGCATTTAGATAGGTCCATCATGCATTTTAGATCGTAGTAACATACCTTTTTTTTGAGAAATACGACTCAATTAAGATTGATACAACAAAAATAATTTAACAATTGTTAATCAGTTGATAGTATTTTTTTTCTCTCAACTAAGATCGAATAAGAAATATAACAAAAAGTTGAATTTTGAGGGATAATAGTGTAACTGGTACATAGGAGTTCTTAGGTGATGGACTTGAAGTTTATTCTAAATTGTAGTCTTTGTTTAATGAGTGGAGGACTTAAAATACTTATATTGGCTTTTCGAATCTTTAAAACTGAGTTGTGTTAAGCTGAATTCGCGTAACTCTCTCTTCTTATATTTTCAATAATAATAATAGTAATCCACGGGTATCCAACATTGCTTCTAAATCTAGCGTTGGTGTGCAAACCCGCCAAGCTCTATCTGACATGTTGTTGACAAAGTCAGCGTTGGTATATCTTAGTCTCATTTTATGAGTTGGACATCTAAGGATACCGACATGTTGTTGACAAAAGTTAGCGTCGGACTTCACAATCCGCCAAGCTCTTTTCCAACTCTCCGTGAATCCGCTAGGCAGTGCACGGGTGGTATACCTTGGTCTTTAAGTTAGGTGTATGTAATTAATCATAAATTTTAATTTTTATAGAAATAGAGAATAAGCGATGATGCCCAAACACTTCTTGACCTTATTGATTTGACTAGTCTTAAACAAGGAAATTAGAATACCACTTTGCGAACTGTGACAAGCAAACTAAGAATTTATTTCATTGCTGCACTACTTTATCGACCGAACCAACTAGCCAAACTAGAGTTTAACATTGAGAACTTGAATTATATTGAAAATTTGTGATAAGTTGAGGTATCTAAAATAAAATCAACCGATTAGAAATTGTTAACTTAATTTGTTGTATCACTTTCGTGAAACAGGTCGTGTTTTCATTTTTTTTCATTTGCATGTGTCCATTGCATTCATGTAGTTGCATGAGAACCATAACTTACTGCGTTTGGATTTTGTGGGTAGCATCCGCTGAAAACCTTCACGAGAGACCACTCGTCCTTCTAAGGACACATAGAGGTTTAATGGCTTGTTGCATACGCTCAATGCAATCATGTTTCCTACGAAAATGTGACCTATCTAGTTTGGTTTTTCATATTTTTTTACTCGAGGATGAGTAAAAGATAAGTGTCGGGGTATTTGATAAGCATGGAAATATGTTGTTTTATGCACCTATATTTTATCATTTTTTATATAAATAAATATTACGTTGGGTATTATTTTGTTGTTTTTACAGATGAGTTGTTCAAGCCTTATACAGCTTTAAATGCGAAGAATATGTGCCATGTACATGAAGAATTACATTGGAGGCTAGTTGTTTTCACATTGGTCACCTTGGAAGGAGATTGGTAGAAAAGATCTTAGGAAATCAATCAAATTGACACATGTCAAACGAGGATAAGATGAGGATCATAACATACTCTTTGATGAAGAAAGGCCCATAAATTCATAAATTTGATTAGGGGTTCGCAACTCAGCTACAAATACACATATATATCCATTGTAAAAAAACATACTTTCTATTGTACCTTTTTTTGCCATTAATCTAGCTTAGTTTTCTTTTACTTTTCTGCAATTTTATTTTATTAGCAACTAGTGCCATCTACACAATTAGGTTTGGTAGAGTACTAGTTGTATTTTGCACTTATTTTCATTATTGATTGACCATTTGATTAGATTCAGCGGTAATCCTAATTTTATTTCCAGTTTTTTATTTAATTTATAAAATTTTAATTTCTACTTTTTATTTGCTTCCCAGGTTATATTGGATTGAATATAGATTTGATTGGATTCAGATCTGTACTCAATTCAATTTGCACTTTCAATTTTTTTTTGTTTTCAAAATCAACCTCCAAGTTTTGTCTAACTCGCCCCAGAAATATATCAATAATAAAAATTAAAATTCCTCCCTGTGTTCGACCTGCATATTACACGATCTGTGCGCTTGCAGTTATTATTACAAAATCCGCGCTTTTCTAGTTCTTAGAAAGTTTCGATCACTCACCCTCTAATTTCTTTCTTTAACTATATAGTGTTTTTTGATAATTGGGTTTTGGTAAGTAATATGGGTTTTATGCATTATTGTCGGAATTCGGGAATCGAATTTGCTGGGTTGTTACATTATGCTATATTTGGTATATTTCCTCTGATTTTTCCAAGTGTCTGCATACTTATGAGCCGGAGACTAAGTTTGAATTTCTCTTGATATGCTAGTGCAAGTTGAGCGGACATGTACATTTGTATATGCTTAACTCTCTTGTATGTATTGGCACCCTTGTGACTCTTGTTCACATTTGTATGTTGCTGCCCAATTTAGTATACGTGTTTGCTCACACTCGATCTCCTTGTTTGCTACTCCTCCATTATGTTGTTTTCTTGCATACTTGCTTATGCTCTGGTCACTTGACATCCTTGTGCACTACAAAATTTTGAGTTTCATGTTTATATACACACACACAAACATTTGTTTGTGTGTGTGTGTGTATGTGTATATATATATATATGTCACTTGTTATTGAGATTCGTTGTCATGTATGTTGAATTGTACATAGAATTACTGTGTAGTTTGCATCTTCACATGCCTTTGATCTCTATACCTAATGCTTTGGCATGCTATAGTGATATAATACACTTGCTTACGTTTATTGTGCATATGAGACAGTTGTGTGTACATATGTCCATATATGCACACGACCCTGGTCAATTTCGACCTGCTGCACTACTTGTCATCATGTTTGTATTTGTTTGTCCACTTGTTTATTTTGTTTGGTTAGCCATTGTAACTTGAGCTTGACTCGGCCTTGTTTAAACATGTACATGCTTCAATGGTTTAAACTTGTGCATACTCATGCGCTTGAACGCATTCTTGTTCAGTTTGTTGAGTGTTCCATGTATACTTTATTTGCTGCTTGTACACTGGCTCACATGTTCTTGCCTCTTTTTTATTGTTGCATCTTTGTTCATGGTGCTTGACTCCATTTACTTGCACTATGCTATTGCCTTTTTATTGGTGCACCTATGTTTGTGTTCATGTGCACTGCCATGTGAACAGAGACATGTTGCATATAATTGACATGTATATTTGTACACTTGCATCACTTAGCCTATGTTCTTGACTTGCTATTGTTTCAGTATCATTCTTCATACTGACATATATATATGTGTGTGTGTGTGTATACACAGAAGTGTGTGTGTGTGTATATATATACATATTTATATAATTATGTCTATTGCCATGATGCTTGTACACTGACCATGTGCACTTGCAACTGTGTTATATTTCTTGAACCTCCATGTGTATTTCCCTTTTGTAATTCTCTATTTGTGCATACATGCTGTTTATATTTGGAACTGCCATGAATACTTGCGCATGTGTAACCAAATCTGAACCAGCTTGAGCTTGTGCATGAAGCTAGACACTTTGTGCTTCCTAAACAAGTTTGGATTGAACAATACATATATATATATATGTGTGTGTGTGTGTGTATACACACACACATATATATATATATATATACATATATACATACATATATATACATATGCGCATATGTATGTATATGTACATATATATCTGTGTGTGTTTTTGCATTTGCTTAGATTGCCTTTTTCACTTGCATTGAATTTCTTGGTTCATTTGCAATCAGTGATTTTTGACCATGTTGCCCATGCACATAATAGATATATATGTGTATATACATACATATGTATGTGTATACATGTATCGTGCATGTGTAGTTTATATATATGTGACCTGTTTGAATGGAAGACATGAATTTTCTATCGGCAGCTGAGATATGGATGTTCAGAATCAGTTAATTTTAAATGCTGGTTCTGATCAGCAAACCAATATGGATGTGTTGAGGCTGATCAATGAGTACAATAGATATTGTCTGCCTCGTGGTATTTACAGTGAATCATTGTGAATATCACAAGTAGTCTAGACACAGATGGATATATATATATATATATATCAGACTAAGTCAAGAAATATGATGAGAAACACACCAAAATTCTTAGGCAAATAAAATTAAAAATTTATATCTACTAAAATTTAAATCTATTTTTGTTTTAGTTTACTGTGAGTGTTTCTATGATAAGTATGCATGTGGTTGGAGTGACTCTGAAGCAGACAGAAGACAAATGTAAGTGAGTGTGTATATAAAACTGTATGTGTCCGTACATGAGAGAGTGAATGTAACTGAGCCTGTCTATGAAACTGTATGTGAGCACTGAGTGTTGTAGTGAGGACTGAATGTGATAATGGAAGGTACAATAGTGGAAATTTGTACTATTCAACTGTTGAAATAAAATATAATATTTGAATAAAACACTTTTGAATGGTTAAACTCTTGTGCAATAGTATTCTATCAAAATATAAATACTTATTTCTATATGTGATGTATTAGAATAGTACAATTGCAAACACATTTATAATATATATATATATATATATGTTACCATCAAACAAAAATCATATTGTTATATACAACAATCTCCCCCTTTTGATGATGACAAACATATAATAAGTTTTGAGTACAATAAATGTGTTTGACAATGAAGTGTAGAACTCCCCCTATATATATGCTCCCCTTACAATAGAACTCCCCATAAATATGTGAATATGAGTGAAAACAATAAATGAATTGAATTTCCAATATTAAAGTATTCGCTCATCAATCAAAATCTTATTCATTCTCCCCCTTTTGTTATCATAAAAAGGATACAGAAATTGAAATAGAGGTGAAATATGGACTAGAAAGAGAAAATAAGATCAAGGGAGAGAACGTTCATCATAAATCTCAACCAATCAAACAAAAATCATAATATTCTTTAAACCAGTGGCAAATTTCACATTTAAGAATTATTGATTTATGATGAATTTTATAAAATGGAAGAAACATATGAATTCCAGTTATTTTCAAATAAAAGTTTTAAAAAATGAGCACAAAAAAGCGATGGATTTGGACTATGGTTATAAATTCAAATCAAGTGACAAAATCCAATAATCTCAAATCCCAATCACTATCAATCAAAAAAAAAATCATAATGTATCATAAAATAACGACGCATTTCACAATTTAAAAAATGGATTGATAGGTCGGTTTTTACATATCAAGGAAGATTTCATATATATATATATATATATATATATTCTTTTTTCCTTATCTTATCTTATCTTTTTATTTTAAGAGCACAATAACCACACATAGACTGTTAGGACTTTTAATGAGATCAACTGCAACTTAAAGTACAAGTAATATCTAACCATGCATGACCATATCTAGGTTTTTCAAATGAGATTAGAGAAACACTTATTATACAAAATCTCATCAATATATAAAAACCAAAACTGATCATAGAAATGTGGTAAAAATAGAGATGGTTGTGAAATACATTTCTAAATTAATTATATTACGAAATATACTCAACTATGTTGGGATTTTTGAAAAGTTTCAATTATCTCTTTGTCTAAAAAATAATATGGTCACATTTCCATCACAAATTTTGAAACTGTATATTCGTTAATGATTTTTTAAAAATATATTGAAGTCTCCACATTAAATAAAACCATAAGGGATGAAAGAATGGTGATTAAAAAAAGATGGTCATGAAATAAGTGTCAATTCAAAAATATTTTAAAATCTATTCAAAAATCATAAGAAATTAAGTAAAGTCCCCTCTTGTTGTGAAGTATACTATTGAAAGAACCCGTAACTTCCCCGTAAAGGAAAGCACGAATACTTTGAGAACAACACACAAAAGGACGCATACGGAAGAACATTTCATTGTATATTACAACAATGCCATCAGATACAAGAATATACAGAGTATAAATGAATAAATTACATTCGACAAATATCAGAGATTACACTAAATTACATAGCAGCGGAAAATAATACAAAACACAACTGAAAGTGATACACGGATACAGAGCTTTCCGAGCATCGTTCCAGCTGTAAACCAGGTTCCTGTGAATATAAATCTGCAAAACCAAAACTACTAGCTGCCCGTGCGGAAAATAGGGGCACCCAGAGTTTAGGTTAAAACAATAAACTCCAGGTCAGTCATGGGACTGGTGTGAGAACTAAAACAGTTATTTAAAACTTTACTTTAAAAGAGAGTAATTCAAGGGACCACGCCGTATAACACGGAACGGGTTTCCTCCCAAGAATACCAGTGCATAGAATAAACAGCGCAATGCTTTTTCGAAAAATGAAGCTATTATAAGACCCAGGTCCCATCACACAATGCAACGCAAGCCGGAGGATAGGGTTTTCCCTTATAATAGCCAAACATGCTTGATACGTTTAAAACAAATCATTTGATTCTATAATAGGTGTATAGTGTCAAAACAATTTCAATCATAAATATCAATCATAGACGGCATGGGTACCATATATCATGTCGCCATACTAGTTCTACAATTAAAACCGCAATACACGTATTGGAAATTGGATTCCGTCATGAGCCGAGGCAAGGGGCAAGCTCCTCTCCGATTCGAGACACTCTAGCAAATGTCTCAGGACCCCACTATGATCCTTGGATCTTCAGGGCCGGTCCTCTCTTGCTTTTGAGGATTAATTATTCCTGAACACACGTTTCCCGGTCCTTACAGACCTATATCCGAGGCGCCTCATATCCAACAACCACACAGGTGAAAAGTATAAAAATGTCAGGGCTGGTAGGTCACTGACACCACCCTAGCTAGAAAGAAACTTCGTGCTCTCCCTGCAGTCACTATCCCGTTTTTGACTCATACCGAGGTGTGAGGCTCGCGAATTCACGTTATACACAAAGCTATGCCACACAGGCCGTGCTTTGATCATCAACCACAAGACTTTGCTTTTCAACAGAAGCCTTGATCAATTGCCACTTACGCATGCCACATTGGCAATTCACTCCATGCGACTGATGTCCATCGATATACAACCTCTGAGCTCGTATGTCTCAGAGAAGGGCGTTAAGCAAGAGAATAAATTCTCCGCCGCCAAACAGATGTATATTTAATAGAGATCAATCAACACAGAATAAAATCCAATGTCAGACACACAATCCATTTACAAGTTCATTCTGGGTCTGAACGAAACCGGAGGCACTTTCCTCGCATATCCATCGATCTCCAAGTACGTCTGGACGATCACCGACTGTTTCCCTCATCTTGGGTGTACAGCCCAATCAAGATCATCAGTAATCACCCAAACGATGTGAAGACTTCCGGTCTTCAACCACCGTCTTCATCTTCGACATCTCGTTGAATCGGTTATTCAGAATGGGTATAACCCGGCCTTTCTGAATAACCCACGTATATAATAAACAAATGTTACACGAACACAACAAACGCCTCATTCCAATTCAGAATATTCTTTTATTCACAAAATCACATTCTTAGGGAAAGGTTCCCATTAATTTTATCAAAGATAAATTCTTCTAAATTTATTCTTTAATCTTCCTTTGGATATCATTTCAAACTAGTCGGGATTAGCGAACCACACCGAAGTAATTATTTGTTTTATTTCCCAATCCCAACCTATATATCCCATGGAGCAAAACTGGTGATACTCCATTCCTAACACCACGGTGTTATCGGTAAAATTAATTACCATTTCACGTTCAAATCTAATTAAAGATTTAACTATCGCTTTGGAGCAAAACTGGTGGTACTCCACTCTCGATCATTTTTCAGATTTGATAATTTAAATTATCAATTCATAATTTAATCTAATTAAAGATTCATTAAAACTCCACTTAGTTTTAATCTTTTCAGAAATCGATATCTTGCCTTTAACTGGGTTAAAGAACCAATGTTATCTAAAACACAATTCACGATAAACCCAAATCACATTTGATGTTAAATACCAGGCTCTGAATAGAAAATATATCGGCTTATATTCAATATCAAATTCTGAAACCAACATATATCATATTGGAAATAACGATATAAAATATATCTTTCAAATTTCCATAACAATATCTGTATAGTCACGAAATCCAACATCGAAATATCCCGAAGATAATTTCGATTCAACTCCAGCCCAATCCACGTATTGGGAATATTGGTTATTTTTAAAATCACTTTCAAATTCAATTTATTTATTTAAAAATAAATTGATTTTAATTCTAGTTCAAAACTAGTTCATTTCGATAAAAATCTATTTTTATCTTTTCAAATATGGAGTTTTTCACCCCAAATCTTTCCAATTCACATATTATAATTTTACACAAATTATAGATATTTTTGATAATTTTATCAAGGCCCGTACAGTCGATTTCCAACAACGGCCATCGAACTGCACTTACAGCGACCTTTTTCGAATTTGATTTGGACATAATTCCAAATCCAACCGTTAGATTTCAAATTTCTAACATTTATTGGAAAGCTCTTTTCGATACGAACCCAACGGTTCCGGTTTTAGGAGAATCCGACGGTCGGATCTCCCGCAATGTCCGTTTGAAATAAATGGTCGAAATTCATGAACTGCCGCGGCGCGGCGCGTTCTATTCAGGCCATTATATTATATATATAATATATATAATATATATTTCGTCGATTTCTATTTAAAACTCATTATATGAATAGTTTTAAATTCGTTTCAAAATCTATTTCAACTTTCTTTTCAATTCAAATCAAAATTGAATTCTTCTTTATAAATTCGTTTTAAAATTCATTTCTATTCAATTCAAATTTTAATTCAATTTGAATTCATTTCAATTTCAATTCAATTTGAATTCGTTTTCAATTCAATTCATTTCGAAATCGTTTTCAATTCAATTCATTTCGAAATCGTTTTCAATTCAATTCATTTCGAAATCGTTTTCAATTCAATTCATTTCGATTCTATTCGAATTCAAATTCCCTTTCTATTCAATTCGAATCGAATTCATTTTCTATTTGATTCGAATTCATTTCAAATTGATTCAATAAAATTTCCATTTGAATTTTTAATCTAATTCAATTTGAATTTCCTTTCAAAATATTAAATTTTGAAATCACTTTTCAATATTCATTATAAGACGAATAAAATCGATATAAACATCGTTCGCGTCAAAATAACGCATCTCTAATCCACACGGCTTTATATTTCAATAATTCGTTATTCTATTCAACAAATGAATATTTGTTCTATTCAACACATGAATTTTCTTTCAACACACGACTAATCTCAACACATGAGTATTGTCGACACATCACTATTTTTGTTATGTAAAATATTTTATAAAACTATGGTATCTATCGTTTGATTTTTTATTAGACTTCTACTGGGAAGTTGTTCTAATTTTTAAATATGATAAAGATGTAAATTTTTATTATATAAAATATTTCACTCAACACATGAACATCGTCAACACATGACTATTTTTATATTCAACACATGAATTTTCTTTTCTAATATTCATTATTTTCCCGATTGGAATGAGGCCCAATCAATCACCATATAATGTTAATTATATGGATTCCATACAACACATGTATATAATAGCATTGAAAAATGATCAACCATCAACCAAAGTGCACTACACTGTACAAGCATCAAATATAGATATCTTACGCTTATAACAGCCTGTCAATCAATCGATCGACATATTTAATCAATCGGGATGAGTGAACATCAAATTTCATCCCAACACCCGTGTGGGGTTTCAAACAATCAAACACAGATTTTATTTGTGCAGTTGGGCGACGTGTAAAATTTATCGACCCAATCGATATCAGTCAAATCAGTGTATACAAACAAATCGGCCGATTTGTTTATAAATATTTATTTATTCACTTTCACTTTCACTTTCACTTTAAAAACTTTGTTTTTAACGATAATATATTCTATTTTAACACATGAATTTCTATTCATTTCATTCATCAAATAAAATGATATTTTTATTTTCCTAACATATTTTAGAAAATTTCGGCGGCATAACGGCACGATACTAGAAACGGGACGAGGCCTAGCCTTATCCCCGGTCTAGTGAAGGCCCACGCCATTCACACATCAATCATATCAATTTCATTTCACCAAATTATTCAAATCAACCCAAACAATCTAACTAACAACACAGCCAAACAAACAAGTCCATGGTCTGTGGACGATTGTGTCGGGTGCTACTAAGCACCGTCTGCATCCTAGTATATATATATATAACTAGAAAAGAGATAGAAGAGTGAGAAGTTCTCACCAAAGCTATCCTAGCTCCACGGCACTTCTTTTGCAGGAAATCTTCATCGTTATCGCATCTTCGCTATCTTCTTTGCCCGTAGCCACTACATATATAAAAATCACATTTTTATATTTTGATGTCTTTAAAATAAAAATCACATTTTTATTTGTTCGTTTTCAATTTAAAATCATATTTTCATAATCACTTCATATATTTAAAAATCGAATTTTTACTATGCTATTCAATATATAAAAATCGAATTTTTACTTTGCTATTCAATATATAAAAATCGAATTTTTACTTTCACGCTATATGGATAAAAATGCTATTTTTACACCGCTACTATATAGATAAAAATTCTATTTTTACATCGTTATTCTATATATAAAGATCTCGCCTTTTCAACTATAAAGATTTCATCTTTATATAAAAAAAAACAGCACTTTATTTTGACGTATAGAAAATAAAAATCAGATTTTTATTTTGCTACATACACAAAGATGATATTTTTATATTCTCTATCCTATAAAGATTATATTTTTAATACTTTAAAAATATAAAAATCATATTTTTAATATTTCTATATAGTAAAGATTATATTTTTAATACTTTAAAAATATAAAAATCATATTTTTATCACTTTAAAAATATAAAGATCATACCTTTTACCAAATAAAAATCCTATCTTTTCACCTTTTAAAGTTCTAATCTTTTTCCATTTAAAATTCAAACCTTTTCTATTTTAAATTCTTTTTTTAAAATCAGTTTTAAATTACTTTTAAAATCAGTTTTCTTTATTTCCTAAAAAAAATCAGTTTTAATATTTTCCTTAAATCAGTTTTAAAATTCCTAAAAAAAATCAGTTTTAATTTTCTATTTATATAAAATAAAAGTAAAACAAATAAAAAAAAACGACTTACAGGGGACTACGGTCAGACCGGCGGCCGCTACTGCGAGGGGGGGGGGCTCTGACGCGAGGGGGACGCTCGGAGGTCGGAGGTGGGGCCTGCGGTGGCTGCCGGCTCGAAGGGGGGGTCTGCGTCGTGGGTTTGGGCTTCGCGAGTTGGGAGGAGAAGGAAGGAGGCGGAGGATCGGGGGGGGGGGGGGCTGGAGGAAGGGAAGAAGGGAGGAAGAGGAGGAAGCGGCGACGGCTCTGGGGGGGCGCGCGAGGTGGCGGCGGCGGCTCTCTCCCCCCCGTCGCCTTCGTTTTTTTTTTTCCTATTAATTTTCATCTGATCGAAACTAACGGGGGGGGTATATGGAAAAAAAAAAGGTTTTATATTTTTAATTATTTAATTATTTAATTTTCAAAAAGGTACTTTTACATACGACCTCGAAACGAGGTCTACCGCCTGTCGTCCATAGCGTATTACCCCCATTCTGAACACAATGGGATATGTATCGTAAGCTGATTCGACTGTTTCGATCAGTTTCCTTTGAATTTACATTTAAATCACTATATTGAATTTTAAACGTACATTTCAAATTACTGGGGTCACATACTAACTCTATAAATTGCAGAAAAATATTTTCTAGCTTCGTATTGACGATACGGTCCTAACAAAACTAGTTTCGTCGAATTCTGAGACCGTTAGAAAAATGGCCAATTTCCAGTCGATTAAAATCAACAGAAATGGTCAAACACGTTTTCCTTTGCCACGCTCACATATTGATTCGAAAAATTATGAAATTTGAAACCTAGCAATAATTTGACATCACGGACCCAACAAAAATGGTTTCGTCGAAATCCGAGATCATTTGCAAAATGTCCATTTTTAAAGGCCTGAATTCCATAGCGACTATTCAGAATTTTCAACTGGACATATCTTTTGATTCCCGCCATGAAATCTTGATCTTTCGGATTCGTTGGAAAGATATCCACAATTAGATTCCATTATTTTTGGTTTCACTAAAATCCGGATTGTTTTGCACCCGGTATGTTCAATTGAAGTTTGAAATCGAATTATCGAACTACCGCGCCATTTTCAATTCTATTTATAATTATATATGAATATTATATATTCTAACGACGACGTATATAAAATATAAGTCGAATTATATTCAAAATAAATTTTCTCGTCTATATTATTTAAAATAATCTATTTTAAATAATCAAAATTCGCTAAAATTGCCAAAATAAAAATTTCAAACTGGCTCGCATTTTGCGGGTTATTACAATCTCCCCCACTTAAAACTTTTCGTCCCCGAAAAGGAACAAAGTCGAAAGTGGTTTGATTAATTAACTCTACGTTCGATCTGGCTTGCATTCTCCAACTTTTCAGTTTCTGAGAATTTTCAAAATTTCAAAAATTTGGCTAACACCCTAAATTTTCGAAAAATTTCGCCATAACCTCCCCTGCACCGGGAGCATCGGGGAATTTCAAATAGCTTCCCCGGTCCTTCAGATCTCAAAAAGAAAAAGAAAAAGCCAAGCGGCTAGCCAATAGGCTCACAAAATCATCATCACCCAAACAAAACAGGAAATTATGTAGTAAACATGTACCTATTTGTCGGGCAAACAAATTTTATTCTCTGCTCTAGCCTCCTTGCTATGACCTGTTCAATGTAAGTATATGTATATGCAAGCAAATGCGACCAATTTTCAATACAATTCAATATTTGATTATATTAGGCATAAATGGTTAAAAATTAGCAAACAAATAAACAAACAACACAAACATCAATCAATTAGTGGATTAGAGTTTTTCAAATTCATAATTTTGATACATATATACAAAAATCATGTTTTGATGCCAATTCACAACAATGTGTTCTAACTATATAAGTTTTGGTTCTCACACCAGTCTAATGGAAATATATAGAAATCACACCTTCGAAATTCGAATATGAATACTGATGATGATGCACCATCATCAGAATCATCCCCGGATGTCTAGAATGTGATTCTATATCTACCCAGTATATTAAAACTTCGACTATACGTTCATGACGCGTATACGCGAAATCTTTATATACTCGATTGTCCATATTCAAAATAAATAAATAATCAAATACGTATAAAATGGTTTAAATTTTCAAAACAAAATTGTTTTCATTTGAAAAATATACTCTTCACACTCGTTCTAGGATACTACTGATCCTATCTCTAACGAGTAATTCTAATTGGATATTACTAATCCAATATCTGATGAATTCTTTCGTATGGTTCTAATGTGTCTTGTTCTCGAGCTCTGTAAACCAAAGCTCTGATACCAAATGAAAGAACCCGTAACTTCCCCGTAAAGGAAAGCATGAATACTTTGAGAACAACACACAAAAGGACGCATACGGAAGAACATTTCATTGTATATTACAACAATGCCATCGGATACAAGAATATACAGAGTATAAATGAATAAATTACATTCGACAAATATCAGAGATTACACTAATTTACATAGCAGCGGAAAATAATACAAAACACAACTGAAAGTGATACACGGATACAGAGCTTTCCGAGCATCGTTCCAGCTATAAACCAGGTTCCTATGAATATAAATCTGCAAAACCAAAACTACTAGCTGCCCGTGCGGAAAATAGGGGCACCCAGAGTTTAGGTTAAAACAATAAACTCCAGGTCAGTCATGGGACTGGTGTGAGAACTAAAACAGTTATTTAAAACTTTACTTTAAAAGAGAGTAATTCAAGGGACCACGCCGTATAACACGGAACGGGTTTCCTCCCAAGAATACCAGTGCATAGAATAAACAGCGCAATGCTTTTTCGAAAAATGAAGCTATTATAAGACCCAGGTCCCATCACACAATGCAACGCAAGCCGGAGGATAGGGTTTTCCCTTATAATAGCCAAACATGCTTGATACGTTTAAAACAAATCATTTGATTCTATAATAGGTGTATAGTGTCAAAACAATTTCAATCATAAATATCAATCATAGACGGCATGGGTACCATATATCATGTCGCCATACTAGTTCTACAATTAAAACCGCAATACACGTATTGGAAATTGGATTCCGTCATGAGCCGAGGCAAGGGGCAAGCTCCTCTCCGATTCGAGACACTCTAGCAAATGTCTCAGGACCCCACTATGATCCTTGGATCTTCAGGGCCGGTCCTCTCTTGCTTTTGAGGATTAATTATTCCTGAACACACGTTTCCCGGTCCTTACAGACCTATATCCGAGGCGCCTCATATCCAACAACCACACAGGTGAAAAGTATATAAATGTCAGGGCTGGTAGGTCACTGACACCACCCTAGCTAGAAAGAAACGTCGTGCTCTCCCTGCAATCACTATCCCGTTTTTGACTCATACCGAGGTGTGAGGCTCGCGAATTCACGTTATACACAAAGCTATGCCACACAGGCCGTGCTTTGATCATCAACCACAAGACTTTGCTTTTCAACAGAAGCCTTGATCAATTGCCACTTACGCATGCCACATTGGCAATTCACTTCATGCGACTGATGTCCATCGATATACAACCTCTGAGCTCGTATGTCTCAGAGAAGGGCGTTAAGCAAGAGAATAAATTCTCCGCCGCCAAACAGATGTATATTTAATAGAGATCAATCAACACAGAATAAAATCCAATGTCAGACACACAATCCATTTACAAGTTCGTTCTGGGTCTGAACGAAACCGGAGGCACTTTCCTCGCATATCCATCGATCTCCAAGTACGTCTGGACGATCACCGACTGTTTCCCTCATCTTGGGTGTACAGCCCAATCAAGATCATCAGTAATCACCCAAACGATGTGAAGACTTCCGGTCTTCAACCACCGTCTTCATCTTCGACATCTCGTCGAATCGGTTATTCAGAATGGGTATAACCCGGCCTTTCTGAATAACCCACGTATATAATAAACAAATGTTACACGAACACAACAAACGCCTCATTCCAATTCAGAATATTCTTTTATTCAAAAAATCACATTCTTAGGGAAAGGTTCCCATTAATTTTATCAAAGATAAATTCTTCTAAATTTATTCTTTAATCTTCCTTTGGATATCATTTCAAACTAGTCGGGATTAGCGAACCACACCGAAGTAATTATTTGTTTTATTTCCCAATCCCAACCTATATATCCCATGGAGCAAAACTGGTGATACTCCATTCCTAACACCACAGTGTTATCGGTAAAATTAATTACCATTTCACGTTCAAATCTAATTAAAGATTTAACTATCGCTTTGGAGCAAAACTGGTGGTACTCCACTCTCGATCATTTTTCAGATTTGATAATTTAAATTATCAATTCATAATTTAATCTAATTAAAGATTCATTAAAACTCCACTTAGTTTTAATCTTTTCAGAAATCGATGTCTTGCCTTTAACTGGGTTAAAGAACCAATGTTATCTAAAACACGATTCACGATAAACCCAAATCACATTTGATGTTAAATACCAGGCTCTGAATAGAAAATATATCGGCTTATATTCAATATCAAATTCTGAAACCAACATATATCATATTGGAAATAACGATATAAAATATATCTTTCAAATTTCCATAACAATATCTGTATAGTCACGAAATCCAACATCGAAATATCCCGAAGATAATTTCGATTCAACTCCAGCCCAATCCACGTATTGGGAATATTGGTTATTTTTAAAATCACTTTCAAATTCAATTTATTTATTTAAAAATAAATTGATTTTAATTCTAGTTCAAAACTAGTTCATTTCGATAAAAATCTATTTTTATCTTTTCAAATATGGAGTTTTTCACCCCAAATCTTTCCAATTTACATATTATAATTTTACACAAATTATAGATATTTTTGATAATTTTATCAAGGCCCGTACAGTCGATTTCCAACAACGGCCATCGAACTGCACTTACAGCGACCTTTTTCGAATTTGATTTGGACATAATTCCAAATCCAACCGTTAGATTTCAAATTTCTAACATTTATTGGAAAGCTCTTTTCGATACGAACCCAACGGTTCCGGTTTTAGGAGAATCCGACGGTCGGATCTCCCGCAATGTCCGTTTGAAATAAATGGTCGAAATTCACGAACTGCCGCGGCGCGGCGCGTTCTATTCAGGCCATTATATTATATATATAATATATATAATATATATTTCGTCGATTTCTATTTAAACTCATTATATGAATAGTTTTAAATTCGTTTCAAAATCTATTTCAACTTTCTTTTCAATTCAAATCAAAATTGAATTCTTCTTTATAAATTCGTTTTAAAATTCATTTCTATTCAATTCAAATTTTAATTCAATTTGAATTCATTTCAATTTCAATTCAATTTGAATTCGTTTTCAATTCAATTCATTTCGAAATCGTTTTCAATTCAATTCATTTCGAAATTGTTTTCAATTCAATTCATTTCGAAATCGTTTTCAATTCAATTCATTTCGATTCTATTCGAATTCAAATTCCCTTTCTATTCAATTCGAATCGAATTCATTTTCTATTCGATTCGAATTCATTTCAAATTGATTCAATAAAATTTCCATTTGAATTTTTAATCTAATTCAATTTGAATTTCCTTTCAAAATATTAAATTTTGAAATCACTTTTCAATATTCATTATAAGACGAATAAAATCGATATAAACATCGTTCGCGTCAAAATAACGCATCTCTAATCCACACGGCTTTATATTTCAATAATTCGTTATTCTATTCAACAAATGAATATTTGTTCTATTCAACACATGAATTTTCTTTCAACACACGACTAATCTCAACACATGAGTATTGTCGACACATCACTATTTTTGTTATGTAAAATATTTTATAAAACTATGGTATCTATCGTTTGATTTTTTATTAGACTTCTACTGGGAAGTAGTTCTAATTTTTAAATATGATAAAGATGTAAATTTTTATTATATAAAATATTTCACTCAACACATGAACATCGTCAACACATGACTATTTTTATATTCAACACATGAATTTTCTTTTCTAATATTCATTATTTTCCCGATTGGAATGAGGCCCAATCAATCACCATATAATGTTAATTATATGGATTCCATACAACACATGTATATAATAGCATTGAAAAATGATCAACCATCAACCAAAGTGCACTACACTGTACAAGCATCAAATATAGATATCTTACGCTTATAACAGCCTGTCAATCAATCGATCGACATATTTAATCAATCGGGATGAGTGAACATCAAATTTCATCCCAACACCCGTGTGGGGTTTCAAACAATCAAACACAGATTTTATTTGTGCAGTTGGGCGACGTGTAAAATTTATCGACCCAATCGATATCAGTCAAATCAGTGTATACAAACAAATCGGCCGATTTGTTTATAAATATTTATTTATTCACTTTCACTTTCACTTTAAAATTTTTGTTTTTAACGATAATATATTCTATTTTAACACATGAATTTCTATTCATTTCATTCATCAAATAAAATGATATTTTTATTTTCCTAACATATTTTAGAAAATTTCGGCGGCATAACGGCACGATACTAGAAACGGGACGAGGCCTAGCCTTATCCCCGGTCTAGTGAAGGCCCACGCCATTCACACATCAATCATATCAATTTCATTTCACCAAATTATTCAAATCAACCCAAACAATCTAACTAACAACACAGCCAAACAAACAAGTCCATGGTCTGTGGACGATTGTGTCGAGTGCTACTAAGCACCGTCTGCATCCTAGTATATATATATAACTAGAAAAGAGATAGAAGAGTGAGAAGTTCTCACCAAAGCTATCCTAGCTCCACGGCACTTCTTTTGCAGGAAATCTTCATCGTTATCGCATCTTCGCTATCTTCTTTGCCCGTAGCCACTACATATATAAAAATCACATTTTTATATTTTGATGTCTTTAAAATAAAAATCACATTTTTATTTGTTCGTTTTCAATTTAAAATCATATTTTCATAATCACTTCATATATTTAAAAATCGAATTTTTACTATGCTATTCAATATATAAAAATCGAATTTTTACTTTGCTATTCAATATATAAAAATCGAATTTTTACTTTGCTATTCAATATATAAAAATCGAATTTTTACTTTCACGCTATATGGATAAAAATGCTATTTTTACACCGCTACTATATAGATAAAAATTCTATTTTTACATCGTTATTCTATATATAAAGATCTCGCCTTTTCAACTATAAAGATTTCATCTTTATATAAAAAAAACAGCACTTTATTTCGACGTATAGAAAATAAAAATCAGATTTTTATTTTGCTACATACACAAAGATGATATTTTTATATTCTCTATCCTATAAAGATTATATTTTTAATACTTTAAAAATATAAAAATCATATTTTTAATATTTCTATATAGTAAAGATTATATTTTTAATACTTTAAAAATATAAAAATCATATTTTTATCACTTTAAAAATATAAAGATCATACCTTTTACCAAATAAAAATCCTATCTTTTCACCTTTTAAAGTTCTAATCTTTTTCCATTTAAAATTCAAACCTTTTCTATTTTAAATTCTTTTTTTAAAATCAGTTTTAAATTACTTTTAAAATCAGTTTTCTTTATTTCCTAAAAAAATCAGTTTTAATATTTTCCTTAAATCAGTTTTAAAATTCCTAAAAAAAATCAGTTTTAATTTTCTATTTATATAAAATAAAAGTAAAACAAATAAAAAAAAACGACTTACAGGGGGCTACGGTCAGACCGGCGGCCGCTACTGCGAGGGGGGGCTCTGACGCGAGGGGGACGCTCGGAGGTCGGAGGTGGGGCCTGCGGTGGCTGGTGGCTCGAA
Organism: Allium sativum; assembly: GCA_030737875.1. Taxonomy (NCBI): domain Eukaryota; kingdom Viridiplantae; phylum Streptophyta; class Magnoliopsida; order Asparagales; family Amaryllidaceae; genus Allium; species Allium sativum. Next base: position 44,818,866 of record CM060925.1, read on the forward strand.
GGGGGGGGTCTGCGTCGTGGGTTTGGGCTTCGCGAGTTGGGAAGAGAAGGAAGGAGGCGGAGGATCGGGGGGGGGGGGGGGGGGGGGGGGGGGGGGGGGGGGGGGGGGGAGGAGGGGCTGGAGGAAGGAAGAAGGGAGGAAGAGGAGGAAGCGGCGACGGCTCTGGGGGGGGCGCGCGAGGTGGCGGCGGCGGCTCTCTCCCCCCCGTCGCCTTCGGTTTTTTTTTTTTTCCTTTTAATTTTCATCTGATCGAAACTAACGGGGGGGTATATGGAAAAAAAAAAGGTTTTATATTTTTAATTATTTAATTTTCAAAAAGGTACTTTTACATACGACCTCGAAACGAGGTCTACCGCCTGTCGTCCATAGCGTATTACCCCCATTCTGAACACAATGGGATATGTATCGTAAGCTGATTCGACTGTTTCGATCAGTTTCCTTTGAATTTACATTTAAATCACTATATTGAATTTTAAACGTACATTTCAAATTACTGGGGTCACATACTAACTCTATAAATTGCAGAAAAATATTTTCTAGCTTCGTATTGACGATACGGTCCTAACAAAACTAGTTTCGTCGAATTCTGAGAGCGTTAGAAAAATGGCCAATTTCCAGTCGATTAAAATCAACTGTAATGGTCAAACACGTTTTCCTTTGCCACGCTCACATATTGATTCGAAAAATTATGAAATTTGAAACCTAGCAATAATTTGACATCACGGACCCAACAAAAGTGGTTTCGTCGAAATCCGAGGTCATTTGCAAAATGTCCATTTTTAAGGGCCTAAATTCCATAGCGACTATTCAGAATTTTCAACTGGACATATCTTTTGATTCCCGCCATGAAATCTTGATCTTTCGGATTCGTTGGAAAGATATCCACAATTAGATTCCATTATTTTTGGTTTCACTAAAATCCGGATTGTTTTGCACCCGGTATGTTCAATTGAAGTTTGAAATCGAATTATCGAACTACCGCGCCATTTTCAATTCTATTTATAATTATATATAAATATTATATATTCTAACGACGACGTATATAAAATATACATCGAATTATATTCAAAATAAATTTTCTCGTCTATATTATTTAAAATAATCTATTTTAAATAATCAAAATTCGCTAAAATTGCCAAAATAAAAATTTCAAACTGGCTCGCATTTTGCGGGTTATTACAACTATAGTCACAACTCATCACAATTTCAAAATTTTGATAATAATTTTTGATGAGTTCTAAATATAGTTCAATTTGGTCAATGATTTCAATTTTTGAATAAATAACCAAAAATGATTTTAAAATTGAAAATATCAATTCCAAGAGAGATTCGGAAATATCTAACAGTATGAGAACCCATTTAAAACAAATCAATCAATTGAGTAAGACTTCTATGCCAGATACCACTTGGAGCTCCTATTGCCCATACAAGTTAAAAAAAATATACACTATTTTTTCAAAATAAATCACCACGTCAAAGCAAACAAATCTATAAATTCAGTTTCTCTTATTATAGCAGCAAAATAATCAGTTTTGGAACAAGTAAATAAAATAATTTTTCGTAATATTTACAACAAGCCCAAGGGACAGATCATGATCGAAGATTAAAAATATTTCATTTGAAATCACTTGAAAAGATGTGTAAATTTCGAGATTCAATAAATTAATCACACAAGATTATCAATTTCAAATCCAAAAAGTGCGTGAGATTCAAGATTTCAACAATTTTGAATGATTTCAAAAGTCAAATATCTGAGACAAATGGTCATGATATAAAAGTGAGATTCAAGATGCAACACAACAATTCAAGCCAAAATGATTTTCAATTCAAAATGATCAAGCCCATCCAAAAAAAAATATTAAATTACCACAGCCACAAAAAATAGTACTGTGTTGTAAGGAGTGCAGTTTTTCAAGTCTTTCCAAAGTGAATTAGAAAAAACTCAAAAACAAAAAAGATGTGTGAAATTTAAATAGTTTTCAGATCATCAAAAATTTCAGAATTTCTAGTAACAATGTTCAAGGTATATATAAGATACTACAACACTGTTAGAAATTCAGGAAACTATTAAGAAATTGAACTTCAAAAGAATAGAAAAATATTTATAATTTTAAATCCAAGTTCTGGAAATCATCAAAACATGGAAGTTTTATCCAAATGAATCTAATTTCCATAAAATCAAGAGTTTTGCAATTTAAAGATAATAAAGCATAAAAAATGTTACAAATGATACGGCAGTGTCAAAAAGGATCAGAATAAACAGAAATAAAGAATAAAGAAGGAGTGGAAGGATGGAATAAAAAAAAGAGAATATAAATAAGAAAATGTGAGTCTAGAGAACAACCTGATTTACAGTAGATGTATTGGATCTCCAACTTGACAATCTTGGCTAAGGAACTCTGAATAATTCAAAAAATGGAATAACTTGAAATCAATTTTATTTCCGCGAAGTAGTTCCTCGACCTCCTCTAGTACCTAATTGTTAATAGGATCGAGTGGTCTAACAAAATTTGTAAAACCACTCTTACCTATGTTCACAACATTAGGTACCCAAACCTATTTGTATAACAATCCATCGAAATTTACTTTTGTGCCCTTAGGAACCCAAATCCATTTGATCTTACTCGAATTTATTTTGTTATTTTTTGGGATCCAAATTCATTTAAAAGGATTGTTTAAAAACAACTTCTCATCTTGTTTGTGATTATCCTTTGAAATTTTTAGATTCCAAATTTTCAATCGAACATTTCAAAAGCACTTTGAAGGATTTTTAGAATCATTTGAATTCAACTTTTCAAAATCATCAATTTTTCCAAGCCGAGACCATTCTTATTTCCAGAAGAAAATTAATTTTTCAACAACATATTCAAAGATTTTTCTCTGGTTGAAGCGTTACAAACTAAACACAAGGCCATTGATTTTGGATTTCAAAAGATCATTCTCGTTTATTAGCATAGAACAACGGTTGATCAAAATTTCTCTCTCCTCAGCATCTTTTCTTTTTAAGATAATTTTGGCTTTAGACTCAACAATCTCAGATTTAAATTTAATTTGCTTCTACAGACTCAAATTTCTCAAATTATTTGAATTTTTCAATTTTATTTTCAAGATCATTCAAAATTGATTCTGTTTATAACAAACTTTCTTTTTCAGCAATTTCCTATTTGGAAATTTTAATAGTCTTAAAATTTTCCAACTACTTTTGCAAAGCCTTATTTTTACAAATTAGCTCAACCTCTTTTTCCTTTGAACTCATAATTTGTTTTTCAAGTTTTTGAAAAATTTCATTGAGATGAGCTAAATCAATTTTCAAATGGAAACAATACTTGCAATCGAAGTTTGAAGATTTCTCGACGTTTTCAAGTTTTATCTCCAAATAATTATCTTTGGTGGTCAACTCAAGATTTTTAGATTTTAGATATTTATTTTCCGATTTGAGACTATCAATAGCTTTTGTTAACTCAATCCAAAAATAAACTAAATCTTCATATGAGTAATCTCTTGTCTCATCGCCTGCATAGTCTCCATTGTCTGATTCATCTTCTATAAATCCAATCAGTCATAATTCTGAATCTTAGTTAACTTTTTGGGGATTTTGAGCAGTTGTCGTCTTTTTGTCCATATTTCGCCTCGAGAGTTTTCCACATTTCCTGTGAAGTTAAACAATCAGAGATAAGTTTAAATTGATCAATACTAAGACAATAATAAATAATATGCATAGCATAAGTATTAATAACTTTAGTCCTCTAATCTAGCAAATCTCCTATATTGATAATAATAAGCCAATATTTAACATGAGCATATTTTAAATAGAATTCCATTTTTGATTTCTACTTTTAAAAAATCTGTTCCATTAAAAATAGTTGGATTATTACTGGACTGACTCTTGCTAGACTAACGACTAGAATAATCCATGACTCTGGAGTTAATGAAAATACCAGGTTCTAATACCACTTGTAGGACCCAGATTAACCCTAGAGGGGATGAATAGGGCTTATTGTAGTTTTACAAGATATTAAAATTATCATAATATAGATTGTAGCAGAGAAAATAAACACAGAAAGTAAATGACATAGATTTTACCCAACTTTGGCAAACACTTGCCTATTGTTGCATTCCCAAGATTTTTACTAGGTATTAAAATAGATTCCTGCTTACAAAACCCTATAATCTCGCAAACCCTGCTACAACTCTAATTTCTACCCTCAAAACCCAGGACTGGTCTTTATTCCCAAGATCAAGATTTTCTCTGAATTACAAACCCGTAACTCGTAAATCCTAGTTTGAAGTAAACTACAAAACTCCCAGATCAGTTGCAAACGAAAAACAAAAACAATTTAAAATAAAAACATAAACCTAAAACCCCTTAAAATAAAATAGGCCATTCACTTTAAATATCGAGCTCCTCTTCACTTCAATGGTGTTCTAAACAAAAATTAGGGCTTTTGTCCTAAAATAAAATCGTGATTCCTTTGGTTGCTTTGATAAATATTCGTTGATGCTTCGTTGCTTGCTTGTCGATTGATTTAGGCTTTGGCTTGCGATTAAAACCCTTGTGAGTTCTCTGAATTGATTTTCTTTTGCTCTCGAATTTTGTTGCTTTGGTTTCGATGCATTACCGATGATGAAATGCATGTATTATATAGGGTTAAAAACCCTGAATCAACTTTGATTTCAAGCGTACGATTTGGTTCTAATTTGTTGTGTGACTGTCTGATTGATTACCGTGTAACTCTGAATTATTTCCGAAAATGATTTTATGATTTTCTTGGCTAAAATGGTGCTTGCGTGAATTCTGGAATGTCTTTAAAAATCATGAATCATTTTTTTCATAAATTGATTTTCCTTGTATCCTCTCATGAATTTTGGATAGATTTGAAACCAGAAATCTATTCTCACTAAAATTTACATCTTCAGATCCTCTGATGGATTCTAACGTGATACTTGATTGTTGAATTCTTCATAATTTCCTTGCCAAACAAGTCATGTTGTATTTAGTATATTTTCTCTGATTGTTTCCAAATATCTGCATAATTATGAGCGAAAGACAAAGTTTGAATTTCAACTCTTTTTCTTTGTGTTGATCTACTTGTGCAAGTTGAGCTGACATGTACATTTGAAAATGCTTAACTCTCTTGTATATATTGGCACCTTTGTAGCTCTTGTTCACATTTGTATGTTGCTGTCCAGTTTAGAATATGTGCTTGCTCACACTCAATCTCCTTGTTTTTTGCTCCTCCATCATGTTGTTTTCTTGCATACTTGCTTGTGCTCTTGTCACTTGACATCCTTGTGCACTATGTCATTTTGAGTTTTATACACACACACACACACACACACACACACACAAACAAACATGTGTGTGTGTGTGTGTCACTTGTTACTGAGCTGTCATGTATGTTGAAGTGTACATAGAATTGTTGTATAGCTTACATCTTCACATACCTTTGATCTCCATACCTAATGCTTTAGCATGTTGTAGTTATATACTACACTTGTTTATGTTCATTGTGCACATGAGACTGCTGTTTGTACATATGTACATGTATGCACATGACCCTGGTCAATTTCGACCTGTTGCACTACTTGTCACCTTGCTTGTATTTGTTTTTCCACTTGTGTCTTTTGTTTGGCTAGCCATGTTCTTTACTATGCCTTGTTTAAACCTATACATGATGCCATGGTTCGAACTTGTGCATACTCATGCACTTGAACCTATTCTTTTTCACTTTGCTGACTGTTGCATGTATATTTTATTTGCTGCTTGTACAATGGCTCACCCGTTGTTGCCTCTTCTTCTTTGTTGCATCTTTGTTCATGGTGCTTGACTCCATTTACTTGCACTATATTGCTGCCTTGTTATTGTTGCACCCATGCTTGTGTTCATGTGCACGACCATGTGAACAGAGACATGTTGCATACGCTTGACATGTATATTTGTAAACTTGCATCACTTGGCCTATGTTCTTGACTTGCTATCGGTTCAACATCATTCTTCATACTGACACACACACAGAGAGATGTTTATATAATTATGTCCACTGCCTTGATGCTTGTACATGGACCATGTTTACTTGCCACTATGTTCTATTTCTTTAACCTGCCAGACGTATTTCCCTCGTGTAATTCTCCATTCGTGCATACATGTTGTTCATATTTGGAACTGCCATGAATACCTGCACTAGTGTAACCAAATCTGAGCCAGATTGAGCTTGTGCATGAAGCTAGACCCTTTGTGCTTCCTGAACCAGTTTGGATTGAACAATATATATATATACACACACACACACACACACACACACACATACGTACATACACACATATATATGCATAGATGTGTGTGTGTGTGATTGCGTCTGCTCGGATTGCCATTTTCACTAGCATTGAATATCTTGGTTCATGTGTACTCACTGATGTTTGACCATGTTGCCCCTACACACAATAAATATATGTGTGTGTATATACACATATATGTGTACGCATCTATCGTGCATGTGTAATTTTTATATATGTGATATGTATGAATGGTAGTCTATTAGCAGACCACTATAACTGAGTTATGGATGTTCAGAATCAGTAAATTTTAAATGCTGGTTCTGATTAGCAAAACAGTATGGATGTGTCGAGGCTGATCAGTGAGCATTAGAGCTATAGTCTGCCTTGCGTTATTTACATTGAATCACTGTGAATATCACAAGTAGTCAAGACACATATGGATGTATATACATATCAGACCAAGTAAAGAAATATGATGAGAAACACAACAAAATTCCGAGGCAAATGAAATTTTAAATAAATTTATATCTGCTAGAATTTAAATCTGTTTTCGTTCCAGTTTACTGTGTGATTTTCCCTGACATTTATACCTATGACTTAACTGATTCTGAAGCAGACTGCAGATAAGTGTGAGTGAGTAAGTGTGTATATAAAATTGTATGTGTCTACACATGAGAGAGTTAATGTAACTAAGTCTGTCTATGAAACTATATGTGAGTGCTGAGTGTTGTAATGAGGACTGGATGTAATAATGGAATGTACAATAGTGGATTCGGAAATTTGTACTATTCAATGTTTAAGTAAAATATTATATTTGAATAAAACATTGTTTGAATATTTAAATTCTTCTGCAATAGTATTCTACTTAAATATAGATATTTAATTTTGTATGTGATGTAGTAGAATAATACAATTGCAAACACATTTATAATATATATATATATATATATATATATATATATATATATGTTTGTTATCCATCAAACAAAAACCATATTGTTATGTACAACATCTTTTGGTTTGGGCTTTGGTTTTTGAATATTTCAAGGGATCAAAACTTTCAAAATTTTCATTTTTTGTTTTGTTCCTGAATTTTTTGTTCGTTGGAGGAGCTATTAGTTATGTCTGGATCCTATAGTTCAAGCATTATGCTTCGTTTTCATTCAAAAATTCTAGGAATGGCAGTTCAATTTTGTTTTAAGTTTCATTTGCAAATTGCAATTGCATTTCACTTTCACATTACATCAAAGCCCATCCGCTACAACCACTCCTGCCAGCACCACCTCACTCTACTACCAGTAATAACCACCCACTAGTTTCCCTATCTTCTCACATTAAAACAACATGTAGCAATCACTTCATCATCTTCACCACCTCAACCAAGTTCCTTCACACAACATCTTCATCAAATTTAAAATGGAGCCACGCACAATCAAACGCCTCCTCTAACAAATTCACTGTCATTACAATCAAACAGACCTACCTTCAACCTCACTATCAATTCAAACTTCTACACCCGAAGATACCTCAACTTCAATTTCAATTTCATTGCAACCTTCCTCCATTAATTAGCATCCCCATTGGTTATATCTCCAACTTCAACGATTACAACTCCTCTAAATAACATCAACAAACCAACCATCATCGTCTCCACCTCTTTTATGATCCTAAACTTCGTTTTCGAGCATGATCCTAAACTTAGAGCATGAATTTCGAAGCACCATGGGCTAAAGTACCTTAATGTGGTGGTGACACTAAGTATGGATGGAGAATGGATAACTATGGTGATAGTAATGATGGGTGAAATAGTCGTGTTAGAAATGAACTTGCAAATTGAAGAAGATTAAACAACTGAACAAAAATATAATACTTATTAATGCTAATGTGTATTATCATTTTATATTTATCTTTATATATAGTGTTATGCTTATGGTACCATTTTCTAAATTGTAATAGCAGGATTCATATTGCAAATTGAGGAATATTAAACAACTGACCAAGAATACTGTACGTGTTAATGCTACTGTGTATTATCATTTTTTCTAACTAGTTTATTAGGTATATCAATATTCATGGTGTTATGTTATAGTAGCGTCTCTAGTCAGGAGTTTTCCTTCCAGCATGCAAATATAAACGGTGTCATGATCTTTGGTCAAAACGTAAGCTTTCCAGAATACTTTTGCTTGGAATAAAAAGAAACAACTTTACGGCATACCGTCATCCCTGCTATTTTCTCAATGGATTCGGATTGGTCATATAAATTCTTCATTTTTCAGAATTTATTGTTTATATTTAAATATTCTTGCGGGGTTTTAGGTTGTTTTGAAAAAAAGGAAGAAGGCTGATTTTATTCCAATTTGAGAAATTCGTACGTAAAGGTTACATGCTAAAATTTCGTCTCAACGTCTTCGCTTTCTCTTAATTTTTTTCTCGTAATTTGCTTTTATTTCATATTATCTATCGTTGTCTCAAATTGTATTTGATGTTGTGCATGTTTAATGCGCTGCTGTTTCACGTGCAGTAGATCGAGTATGTGTTTAATTAACATGTTATAATTTACCTTAGTCTTGGAAATATATTACATAACATAGGTTTCTACTTCATATATTTATACTATGTTTTTATTCTGTTTTTGAAGATTAAGAAGTCTAAAAATTGGTTCAAATTCTTTCATACTTTAAGATTTTGATTAGAAATTTTGATATAATTTTTTTTGAAAAAACAACACAACTTAAGATGATGATCACTTTTTTTTGTTGGACTCTTTAATAGCTCATACTTGCTCCTTCATCTAAAATTATTGAATTGAACTCTTTGGATGACATACAAAATAAGCGATTCGAACATCTCTAAAGGTTATAGCAAGAGGGTAGCTGCGGTCTCATCCGGTAACAGTATACCGTCCACAATTATTACCTTCTCATGTGTAGGAGGTACATGTTTTCCAAGTATGATGGATGTTGTCAATTCTTTGCAAACCATACCTGTTGCGTTGACCTCTAGATTGAATTTCAACACTTTGCATTTTTAATTTGTCGAAACATTCGAAATTAGCGGATTAACACAAGCGTCGTTGTTTGACTTTCTTCCAACACTTTTTTGATGTGTTCCACCACTTCCTCTTCCATTGGAAGTAATGTCCAGTATCTGGTTTTCTCGATTCACATATCCTTTTAACATGCCAAAATTGACTCCAATGTCCCTTCCTCATTTTCCAATGGCCCCTCCACCTTCTCCATCCTTGCTATCGAATTATCTGTCCTCCTTTAATCCTTTTGAGTTGTCTACGTGGAATAGTAGGAGCTTTAACTTGTGACTTTGACATTATAGTTCAAACACTTCGATTTTGGCCGCTTTTATCCTTTCCAAGCACTATTGTCTTCATCCAATGTCAAATCTTCTTTCTCATCATCATTGATTATTTCCTTCACTTTTGCAATTTTACCCTAAAATAAGATAATACTTGAGATATTATGTGCATTGATAAGTTTTTAAACTAAAACAATATATTGTTTAACTTACAAATTACAAAGAATTCGAATCTGATATGGTTCCATCCTTTTTTGTACAAGTTTTCTTTCGTACTTAACGACATATTATTCCTTTTTTTTATTTTCACTTACCCGCAACCAAAAAAGTATTAAAAAAAGAGTTTATATGTCATCATTATGAACATTCAGTGCACATATTCCAGTATAAGTAAACATATACATATGCATAAGCAAGCATAAAGAAGCAACCACAATATCAAATCCTTTCAACCGTCAGCTCACAATAAGGTGGTCTCTTTTATTTATTTATTTATATATATATATATATTGGAAATGGGTTTAGCTTTATTACTGGGCATTGCAGCCCAAAGGAGTAACAAGGCCCATGACCTTGTTGCGTTTAGTACATACGGTACAGTTGTACATACCAACAAAATAAAGTTAATTCTCTTCAAACCCTCGTCTCTTTCTTCAAGCTTCACAATCTATGGCGGCTGAAAGGCGTAATAACTCGTGCTTGTTTCTGGGATCGGATTCAGTGTCCGCCACCGATCCACGTCTTCCTTTCCGACTGTTGCAGGTGTCGTTCGTGTGGCGAGTTCTCCTCTCCTCCTTCTTAACGCAAGATTTAGTTCCTGATTTGCAAGTTTGCAAGCTAATTCCATTGATTTATTTTTTTCTTTGGTGAATTCGACTATTCCTCTCCTTCCAAATGCTCCAAATAGCAACTGTAAAAGCGATTGTCTTCACTTTGGCTATCTCACCTACGCTTTGCCAGAGCACTTCAAGGTTTGTCATGATTTCTGCTAGTTTGCTTTCTGTTGTAGTGTGTTTGACTTCTGCACAGCAATTTTCCCATATTTTATTTGTGTTTTTGCATTTGAAGAAAAGGTGATTATGTGTTTCTTCGGCTTCATTGCATAACACACAGTTCATTTCATTTATTATCCCCCATCTAAAGAGTCTATCTTTAGTTGGCAACCTCCCTAAAACCGCCTTGTAGGCGCAGCATGGCATTTTGGGTACATTCCTTCTACACCAAATGATTTTACTCCATGTTTTATGACCATGTTTAGCCCTTATGTCCTCCCAAGTCTGTTGTAATTTGAAGTCAGAGCCCATCCATGTCCAAATGTCGTATTGTCTTTCTTGCATAATTTGCGTATTTTCTATTGTCCTTTTCTATTCTGCATTGCATGCAAAATCCACTCTCCATTGGTTATTGGATATGATAGAATTTACTGTCTCCTTTGGGCAGCCATATGCTGAATAAGTATCCCAACCAAGTGTGTCTACTAGTGACTTACCATTTAACCAAGGGTCGAGCCATAGGTCAGTCTCTTTGCCTTGAGCTATCTCTCTTCTATAGTGCATGGCCAATTTACTTCTAACCCTTAAAATTGCCTTCCATGTGGACGAGGCATTGTTATCTTCCTTCATGACCCAGAAATTGTCATTGCCATACCTCTTATTCATCCATCTCGCCCACAAACCTGAGTTATTAATGATCTTCCAGGCTTGTTTTAAGGTGAATACTTCTCTCATAATCTTGATGTTTCTCAGACCAACTCCTTCTTCCTCTTTAGGTCTGCATAGCTCTTCAAATTTGATTTTGTGTAATCCTCCCTTCCAAATAAAATCTGCACAACCTTCTCTATTTTGTCAATTGATGCATCTGGTAAATGGAAAGTTTGCAACCAAAAATTGACTTTAGCATGAATTACAGTATGCACCAGCTTGATTCTACCAGCAAATGATAACAGTCTTGAGCTCCACCCATAAAACTTGTCCCTGATATTTGTGATAAGACTTGTACATTCCCTGTCAGTGATCTTATTGGATGATAGAGGAACACCTAAATATTTCACTGGCAGCACCCCTTCTTGCACATTCAGCACTTCAAGCACTTGATTTTTGTTCCTGCAAGTTTTGTTAAAGTAACATTTAGTCTTGTAATCATCAACCTTTAACCCACAATGTACCTCCATTTTAGCAAAGATGTCTCTGATATGACCAGCTGTGGCCCTAGTGGCTTTGATGCAGATAAGTAGATCATCTGCATACAAAAGATGAGATATGCTAGGCTGTATGTTATGTATGGTCTGTACCCATTTCTTGTGACAAGCAATTTCCATTTGTAGTGTAAAGTACTCCATAGCCACTACAAATAGGTAGGGTGAAAGTGGGTCCCCTTGTCTGATGCCCCTATGGCTGCTTATGTATCTTTTAGGCACCCCATTAATGAGGATAGAGAAAGTTGGGGTAGAGATACATTCTTTAATCTGCTCGACTGGTTTTTTTTTTTGGAAATTCCATGCACCTCAACATGTGAATGATGAGCTGTCTGCTGATTTTATCATATGCCTTATGTAAATCAACCTTAAGATACATTCTGTCAGCTCCTTTCTTATTGAAATTTCTAATCAGTTCATGAGCAAGTAGCGAGTTTTATGAAATACTCCTCCCTTTAATGAATGCACTCTGACATTCAGCAATTAGATCAGGTAGTATCATTTTCAGTCTATTGCATAATACTTTACTTATGATTTTGTATATTACATTGAAAAAAGCAATAGGTCTGTAATCTGTTATACTTGTGGGTTTTTTACATTTCGGAATAAGGCAAATAAAAGTGTGATTGATTTCTTTCAAAAACTGACCTGAATTGAAGGTTTCTTGGATTGCTAACGTGAGTTTACCTTTCAGATTGTTCCAATGGATCCTGAAGAAATTCGAGCCCAGTCCATCAGGTCCAGGCGAGGAGTCAATGTGAATCGAGCTGATGGCGTCCCAGACCTCTCTCTCAGTGACACTGGCCAGCAACAGTCTTCTTCCACTCGTGTTCACTAGCCTACGAGTGGCAATGTGTGGTAATTTCTCTTCTGATTGGCCATCGTATAATTCCTGAAAATAGGTTAAGGGTTCCTCTTCAAACTTATTCATGTCCATGCATGTGGTACCCTCCTGATCAAGAATTTGCATATTGTAATTCATGTTTTTCCTTACAGCCATTTTGGTGTAAAAGAACTTGGTGCATTCATCCCCTTCTGTTAGCCATTTTTCTTTTGCTTTTTGTTTCAGTTCAATCGCTTTTACATGTAATTGGTCTTTCAGTTGAGTCTAAGCTTCATAATATAGTCTCCAATCTCTTCAGTGTTGTCTCCTTCTTCAATTTTTGCCAGTAATTTCTCATTAAGCTTTTCAAGAGACCCTAACTTGTCCATTTCCTTGGGTCTGATTTTATTCCAATTTTTGAGTTTATCCTTAGTTTTCTTCAAGAATTTCACCAGGTTGAACAAGTGGCTTCCCCCTGTAGTCATTAAACCTTCACTGTCGAAATTAGAGTGATACCCATCGAGTAAGTGCCATTCATTAGAATATCTGAAAGGTTTGCCCTTCTCCCCTTTCTCCATTTCTTTGAACATAATATGAAGTGGACAATGGTCACTCGTTGAGTTAGGCAAGATGTTAACTTTAATATCTGCAAATTTTCTCATGCATTGCATATTTATTAAAGCTCTGTCCAGTTTGCAAACAATTTTCCTAACTTCTCCACTTTTCCATGTAAATTTCAGTCCACCATGGATCGGTTCTATCAATCCAGCTGCTAGTAAGCAATTATTGAACTCTAATAACTGTGTAGCTCTAAGGGTAAGTCCTCCCTGTTTTTCTTCTACACGTAACACAGCATTAAAATACCCCATGATTAACCATGGAATTGTTATTTGCTTCGACAGTTGTGTGATTTTTCCCCATAGGGAAACTCTTTGACTAGCTAAATTACTTGCATAGACAGTAGTTAAACATAAATCAAGGCCACCAATATCTTTGGCTTTCACTGTCACTTGTTGTTCATCTTTGTCTATTATGCTTATGTCCCACACTGCTTTTAACCATGCTAAAATAATTCCACCTTTTGCTTCTGTATCATTATTATGAAGCATTAGCCACTCTGCACCTAGCTGTTCCTCAAAGTATTTAATATTCTCATCACTCATTTTACTCTCAAGAATACCCATGATAGAAGGATTTAAGCTCCTTCTCAAATTATAGAGGTCTAAACAACGGGTATCATTGTTTAGTCCTCTAACGTTCCAACTTATTATGGACATTTATTTTTGAGATAGTTACTCCTCAAATTCTTAGGAGACACTACTTGACCAATCAAGTTCTTACCCTTTTGCCTTTCAGTTCTGAATTGTTCTTCATATTTGTCATTTTGTTTTGTGAATCTGTCAGTTTTGCTCATGCTTTCCTCCTCTGCATTTGTATCATTGAGATTGACATTTAATTTTTGCAAATCTGCTGCTGTTTCAGGAACTAGGTCTTATATATATATAGATATATATATATATATATATATATATATCCATTTAAGAAAAAAAAAATCCTAGTTGAACCAGAGAGTATAGCTAAATAAATAGTTAAGTAGCTCATTTAACTATTGGAATTGTATTTGAAAATGCGTGTATGTGCTAATGTAATACACACGGATCATGTAATATGGTGTATAACAAATAAGTATGAAATAATAGCTAATCACAGATATATATATATAAGAATAGATGCAGTAAACTAGAAAAATCACACCATGGATTTTTATACTGGTTTGGAGCACTGTCCTACGTCCAGTCTCAGATTTCTATCTGGATTTTCACTAATTCATCCGGAGGAACAAGTATACAACACCCGAGCAGACGAACGGGATTTCACGCCTCTTACAACACTGAGGACTTCAACACGTGCCTTTTACAATACCGAGGACTTCAAGTAAGATGAATATACTTTGTTGTTGACAATATGTGTTTTTGATACCACGATTTTGTCACTTGTAGTACAAACTTCCTATAATCTTATCATTAAATAATATATTTGTATATGTGAAGATTTGAAAGTGGATATCGTATTGGATCAAAAGAATGTTAAATAAATTCTAGGATTCAAACGATATATGATAGAATATGAGAAATTTGAGTGCTTGAGAGTACAAGAATGAAATCAAGAAAATAGAGTTTTGATTGATAGAATTGGTGATTTGAAATGATGATTACATGATGTTTATATAAGGAATAAACAGTTGTAACCATTCATGAAGAGTTACAATCAACGGTCATGTTTATTGGAGAGGAGAAAGAGAAGCAACCGTTGAAGAAATGGAAGTGTCTATACGAAAAGTTGCTTTGTGGAATAAAACGGTCGACAGGTCAAAAGGGACCAGTAGACAGGAATTTGAATATATATATATATATATATATATATATATATATATATATACACACACGTTATGTATCCTTGTGCACATTATATGTGCATTCTACGCAGAAATGGTCAACCACTTGGTTTTCAACCGGTCGACCGGCTTAGCCCAGATTGCACAGTTAATGTGCACTCATATATTCTAATATATATATATATATATTCAAACATTGGAGGTGTGAGATTATTTGAGGATGTATTTTAACATAAATAACTCTACTAACATACCCCTCTAGTGTATAATACCATATGTAGCTCTTTGTCACTTCAAACCAATGAAAATCTTCTTTTTGTTCTTTTTGTCGATCATGGAGTATCTCTATATCAGAAATCAAAACTTTATGAAGGTCTTGACTCAAAATTCTCCCCCTTTTTGATTGATGACAATATACTTTCTAATCTACCCCTATATATGATCTCCCCCTGAGATTGTGCCTGTAAATCTATATTTTCCTGCATATACTGTAAATTTATATTTTCCTGTATATACACTGTTAGCACAATTTTCTCCCCCGCAATTTCTCACATCGCCTTTGCCAATAATATAGCCTTTTGAATTATCTCCAAAAGTGACGGAGCCACCATTTGAGTATGTAATATTTTTCAATAAGCTCTTGGCTCCAGTCATGTGTTTTGAGCAACCACTGTACAAGATCCACTTTCCTCTTTTCTTAAGTGGGACCTGCAAAAAATAAAATTAAGTCCATGGTACCCACTTTCTATGGTGTCCTAAGAGTTAGGTCTTAGGAGTCCAAACCCATATGGGTCTGGTAAACACTTTATATATAATTAGAATTAAGATGCACAGTATTCATGAAATGTCGAATATATTTGTTCCTAATCAAATTCTTATTTGTTTTAGGAACCTATATCTTGATAGTCTTGACATTTTTCTTTTGAATTTCACAACTGGTTTTGGTTTGGAATATAATAAACTAGGATTTTTATTAGTCTCATCTTTCTTCTTCTTGAGATGTTTCTTGGTTTCTTATTTCTTATAACCCAGACTTTGTTTGTTTGAAGCAGATTGTGAACTTTCAATGATATTTGTCAAATTTTCTCGACCTTTGTTGAAGTTAGAAACATTTTAAGTAATATCATCTAACTTAGTTTGTAAACTAGTTTTTTCTAGGCCCAGAATTTTGACTTCTGCCTTAAGCTCATGATTTTTAGTAGTAAAAGCATCATTTTTCTCTTTTTGGGTTTCAATTTCTTGACTCAAAAGAGATAATTAAGAGTCAATATTAGACGATGATTCTTGAAGTTTCTTAAGTTCTTCTTCTAATATTTTCTTCTCGTCTTTTAACATATCTCGTTCAAATTCTGGTCTACTCAAATCTGCTTTGGCTTCTTTTAATTGTCGTTTTATGTCTTTATATTTAACTATCAATTCGGCATTAATATCAAGTACTTCATCAAATGTAGGAATTTGTACCTCATGTTCTGCTGCCATGAAACAAACGTTTGCTTCTTCATTTTCTGTATCACTTTCACTTTCCGATGAAGACGAGTCTGAATCATCCTATGTAAATGAGAATGCTCGTTTCTTTGATTTGTCCTTCTTGTATCTGAATTTATCATTTTCTGACTTCTTCTTTTGCTCTAGACAATCCTTGTGCATGTGCCCCTTTTTGTGGCATTTGAAACATTCTATAGCAGATGAAGATGGTCTATTCGATCCATTTTTTATTTATTATATCGACTAGCTTTTCGTTGTTTCAAGAATTTTTTGAAACCTTTTGCAATGAATGCTAGGTCTTCATCTTTAGAATTTGATTCATCTTCATCTTTTTCTGCATGAAATGCTACATTTTTCTTTTCTTCTTTCTTTTCCTTTGTAGCCTGCAAATTAGCTTCATAGGACATTAGATTTCCTATCAATTCATCTGGCTTCATGATGGAAAGGTCATTAGCTTCTTCAATTGCTAATACTTTTCCTTCCCCATTCACTAGTCAGAGAATGTAGGACTGTCGAAACAACATCAAAGTCTGAATATTTTTGTCCTAAACCAATAAGTGCATGGTGAATAGTTTGAAACTGTGAATACATATCATTGATTGTCTCATTCAGCTTCATTTTGAAATTTTGAAACTGACTCTTCAGCATGGCTATTTTGGTTTGTTTAACCTTGTTAGTACCTTCATGAGTGGTTTTCAGCATTTGCCAAATTTGATATGTGGTGGTACAGATACTAACACAGCTATATTCATTTTGGTCTAATGCACAAAACTACATGTTTATTGCTTTTACATTTATGGTTGTTGCCGTTTTCTCACCTGGTGTCCATTCTGAATAATCAGTTGTAGGATTCACTATTTTTTTTTGGGTAGCTTTCCAGGCATCATAGCTATTTGATTGCATAAAGAATGACATACATGTTGCCCAATAGCTATAGTTGAGACAATTGAAGAATAGAGGTCTTTGTGTCGATTGACCTTCTGTGTAAGTGGTAGTGTCGGTGCTTGCGTTATTTGCCATATTACTAGAATATATCAAATAGATGTGTTACAATTATAAGATAACCTTGCTCCAATGAAAATGCATGTACGTGCTAATGTAATACACACAGATCGTGTAATATGGTGTATAACACACAAGTATGAAATAATAGCTAATCACATATATATATATATATATATATATATATATATATATATATATATATATATATAGGAGTAAATGAAGTAAACTAGAAAAATCACACTAGGGATTTTTATACTGGTTCAGAGCACCGTCCTACGTCCAGTCCCAGTCTTCTATCTGGATTTTCACTAATAACCACCCTACTTCACCCGGAGGAATAGGTATACAACACCCGAGCAGACGAACGGGGTATCGCGCCTCTTACAACATTGAGGACTTCAGCACGTGCCTCTTACAACACCGAGAACTTCAAGTAAGATGAATATATTTTATTGTTGACAATATGTGTTCTTGATAACACGATTTTGTCACTTGTAGTACAAACTTCCTGTAATCTTATCCGCAAATAATATATTTGTGTATACGAAGATTTGGAAGTGGATATCATATTGAATCAAAATAATGTTAAATAGATTCTAGGATTCAAATGATATATGATAGAATATGAGCAATTTGAGCGTTTGAGAGTTCAAGAATGAAATCGAGAGAATAGAGATTAGATTGATATAATTGGTGATTTGAAATGATGATTGCATGATGTTTATATAAGGAATAAGCAGTTGTAACCATTCATGAAGAGTTACAATCAACGGTCATGTTTATTGGAGAGGAGAAAGAGAAGCAACCGTTGAAGAAATGGAAGTGTCTATATGAAAGGTTGCTTTTTGGAATAAAACGGTCGGCATGTCAATAAAGATCAGTAGACAGGAATTTGAATATATATATATATATATATATATATATATATATATATATATATATATATACATACATACACACACACACGTTATGTATCCTTGTGCACGTTATCTGTGCATTCTGGGCAGAATTGGTCGACCGCCCGGTTTTCAACCGGTCGACCGGTTTAGCCCAGATTGCACAGTTAATGTGCACTCATATATATATATACATATATATATATATATATATATATATATATATATATATATATATATATATATTTTCAAACATTGGAGGTGTGAGATTATTTGAGGATAGATTTTAATATAAATAACTCTACTAACATATCAAATAATCAAAATAATCAACCTCTAATGTGTAATACCATATGTATCTCTTTGTCACTTCAAACCAATGAAAAACTTCTTTTTGTCGATCACGGCATATCTCTAGGTTAGAAATCAAAACTTTATGAAAGTCTTGACTCAACAGTGTTTTCCTGAAATCAAACTACTAATTACTATTTGATTCCAATAGCTACCATTCTATCATGCTATGTCCATGATACTGGTGGACCTTATTATGAAACATTAGTAATATGCACGTGTTCTGAAAAAAATACAGTAAAATTAGAAGAATGGGGAGCCAAGTGAACAGGTATTACTATTATTTGGGTGTTTGGACAGGGTCACCATTAGTGTCTATCGCCTCCAAATCTAATTTTAGGATATTTAAAGCATCTGCTATTGAGACACATAGCGTTGAGTAAATGCCTAACTAATGTCTATATCAAATACGTTAGCGTATCAGTTGTTTCACTATCACAATGTTAAAGTGTATGGCACACAAGTATTCAAAATTTTCAGAATTTTAACACATGGAGCAGTTAGAAGGTTCTAACGCTTTGACTGATAGGTGTCATTTTGAAATATTGTGCAAATCACCCACTAAGGAAGCAAAGGTGATAATATAATTTATATTTATTTTTCTTAGAAATACATCAAAAAAACTGCAATGTTGCAAGTATGAAAATTATTCCAAAAGAAAAAAAAATACAGTAAACTATACGAATGGATTATTGCAAACATAAATGCAAATAGGTTTGTTTAAATAACCAGGCCGGGCCGCCTGCCCAACCACAGTTAACCATGGACCGTCAAGCACAATGGCCCGGAACAAGGAAAAACCTTGATGGGTAAAATCTGATCCAACCGCGTCAAAACCGCCCAAAACCATGCTTTCTGCATAAAACCCGGTTTATAATTTGATTTTTTATGAAAAATTTCAGCTGGAGCCCAAATTGCAAGGCCTAGCCCAATGCAATGCTACGTGTTTTCTGCGCATGCTGCTAAACTGAAGTGAGGCTACTGCTTTTATATCATGGTGACGCAAAGCTTTAAACCTTTGGTCCAAGATGTGGGACAATTAAGATTAGCTTTGTATCATTTTCTTCCATAACAACCTTGTTTTACTTTTTTTCCTGCATAATACTCTGCTTTTTGAAAAGGTTGATTAAAAGACACTTTGTTATACCAAGTTTCCAATAAATAAAAAGCAACTTTTGATCAAAATCAATATATAAGCATGAATTATATTTAGATAATTAAGTTTAATGTATAAGAATAAATAGTTTTAGTTAAAATTAATAAGAAATCAAGTGTATTATCAACTCAAAAAATTAAGTACGGTTCTGACGGATCAACCGGTCTGACCTTCAAAACTTTAAGACATGGGACCATACAGTTCGATTCGCGGCACGGTCAAGAAAACTATGATATGGACCAATTATATTTAGTCCACTTAAACCATCATCGCATGCGAAATAATTGTACCTTTTTATGTACATGATACTACATCACATGCTTAAGTAATAAACTACCGAGGCTAGCCTTAATAATACATAATACATAAAGCAGAGTTTTCCCTCCAAATCATCAAGCACAAAAGTACAATAATACTTATTTTTATCCATTATAACTTCCAAGGAAATGAAAATCAAATATGAAATGCAACCCATATCGTAAATAAAAAACTGTCTTCTATGTAGGGGAATATTAGTTGATAATTAAAAAAAGTTATGCTTTTTCACATTATGTGTCATACAGTATGCAATTTTTTAAATAGTATATCCAATATCGCACCAATTGTTATGTTCCCAATTCCCTATTCCCCTATGTTCCACCCAATCAAATTCCCTGATTTCCATTTTTTGCAGTGAAGTTCCTCAATTTTTAGGAGATTTAAATGCAAAAAAGCAGAAATCAGGGGATTTCATTGGAGGGGCATGAGGTAATAGGGGAAATGGGAACAGAAGAATTGGTCTCATCCAATATGTATAACAACATAAAATAGGGACATAAATGTACAACTTTATGTTCTACTGTGGCACAACTTGTACGACCACTATGATGACTATAATTGTACAATTATCAATTTTTTTCTAGCTCTCTTTTTTCGTTTGCACTGGGTTTTGCTTCATTTTTCAAGAATCTATGCTAATCTTCAAGGCTACCTTTTGAAGGATAGTTTTTCCTTCTATCTTTATCATTATCAAATCTGTTATGATACCTTGTCCTAAATTCTCTTTTATATCTACTAAATGACTCACACACTTCTTTAAATAAAGCTCTTTTGTATCTGAATGTAGCTCAAAAAATTTAGGTAAATGGAAAGATAAAAAATATGTTAGTTTTTGGAGGACATACAAACTATGTTTCCCTCCATCTTGAGAGAAATGATATCATAAGAGGTAGAGATGATAAATGTTAATGGAGAATATAAGCTATTTGCTAATAAAAACCGATGCTTCGTAAATTATATCTTTGTATGCATAAATCTGAAAGATTTGGCAAGCAGCCAAAAAAGTTTACTTCAATTTCTAACTCAAACGTTAATTAAACATAATGCATTTTAAAAGTTTGAATGAGCAATGTCACAGTTATCTATCAGCAGTCTTTAAGAAGCAGCTAGCAGCCTTAATGTACTCTTCATGCAGGGTTCATATAACAAACAATTAAAAAAGTCATAATAGCTACATATTTTGCCTATTGCAGAGGTACAATTAATTGTCACACAAAAAGGAAAAAAAAACAAAAATACAAAAAGTTAATTTTGTGAATTAAAGGAAAATCCACGAAAAGATACATATACCGATTAATCATTTTTTGTGCAAAATTGGTAAGAACAGACGTTAGTTGGAGTCAATATATAGAAAACAAAACCTGAGTTAAAACAAATCAACTCATATAAAAAATACATATGACATGATCAAATTAATAGGGATATCCCTAAATGTAATGTAATCATCATTGATAGGCATTTATATATTTTAACCAAAATCAAGTTATAGATTTTTGAGAAGGTAGAACAAACGAATCTGAGCTGATAGAGATAATCAGCTACTTCATTAAATGCAAAGGGAGTGGACCTAATTTACATTAATTTTGAACATCATTTTGGTGTGATTTTTTCCTTTTTGAATAAGAATCTAAGCTAAAATGGATCTAAGCTAAAAGTAGCACTCATGGTAAGGAGATGTTCAAACAAACAGGGACTAATAGCCTGGTTCAATTATGTTTGGAGGCAAGATTGCCAATAAAGAGAAATATACTAAATTCAAGCTTACCTGCAATTCAGCCCAAACAATAATAACATTATCTGAAACTGAAGCACCATATGCGTTTGCCTCAACTTTTTCGGGTTGTGAAGATAACGAATGCACGACTGAATGGATCGATGCTTCTGCAGCTTTTGACATTACTGCTGTATAAACACTGCATCGGTTATGGTTTGTAGGAATAAATAAGCGTTTGTGAAATTATGCAAGAAATATGATGCATGATTATAATTAGATTGTTTGTTTTTGATTTAGCTAATGTACATATAGAACTGATGTATCATGTATTGTTGGAATTTAATTTTTCTGAGTCAATCGAGCATTATTATAATATGTTGTATTTCGTTATAATTATATGCAACAAGCAAGTAAAAATAAATGAAAAATTAAAGAAACAGAAGAGAGGAAGAGAAGAAAACACAAAATTTATAGTGGTTAACAAAACGGGATTTTTATAGAATAGTATAGTGGTTAATAAGAAACTGATGGCGACCACGACTTCAAACACAACCGCCGGAAAAGATAATCTCGATTCAGGGAGACCTCCAGATCGGAGGCCAAGAAAAGAAGTGTTCAACTTTGATGATGTCGCGGATAGCATGGAGGCTAATGATTGGATATATGTGGCGAAAGGAGGAAAAACTGCAAGGTTCTCCTTTTCTTCTGATCTGAGATGCGAAGGAGGATCTTCTGATACCCAAAATTCTGCTTCGGCAGATCGTCCACCACGAGTTCAAATCTCAGGGTGAGAGAATGCTCGAGTCGGTTCTGCAATTCGCCAGATTCAGTGCACGTCAAGAGGCCAGCGTAGGTTTTATTGGAACTCAGTTCGAGCAGATCTAGCAGCTGGTAGCGCAAAGCCTTGGCTACAAGCTGCGATGGGAGGGACCAGACAGTTACAAGACGAATATGTTGATCTGTCATATATAGCACCAACGGTGGTAGACTCAAAAAAGAAGGCGGTCGTTTCTGATCGTGTTGCATTTAGATCTTTGGATAAATGGAAAAAATCAATTATTTTCTATGTATTTGGGACAAAACCTTATCACATCCATCTTAAAAAATGTATTGAACGGATGTGGAAACCATTTGGTAATTTTCAACTGTTATCAAGAGAAAATGGATTTTTTATTATTCATTTCGATAATAATTTAGATTGTGATAGAATTCTGAAAGAAGGACCATATTTATTTGATAATAAAATCATTATCCTTAAGAAGTGGAACATGGGTATGAGATTCAGCAAAGATTTACCGTCTACGATGCCTTTATGGGTAAAATTTTCGAATCTCGAATTGGAACTATGGGACAGATAAGCGTTAAGCGCGATAGCCAGTGTGCTTGGTAGACCAATAAAGATGGATAAAATAACGGCTGACGAATCAAGAGTTTCTTTTGCGAAGATTTTGATCGAAATAGATGTAAGGTCTGAATTTCCTAATGAAGTAGATGTTCTTTTGCATACAGGGGAAGAATTGAGAGTAAGGGTAGACTACCTCTATAAACCTCTATGTTGTAAGCCATGTGGAGTTTTTGGGCACACTCACGCTCAATGTAAAGAAAAATTAACAGAAAAATGTGTTCGAAAAGAGAGTGGAGTTTCAAGTGCTAGTGTTGATATATTGCAGACAAATGACCCAACAAATGACGTTTTGAAGACAAATGACATCTCGAAGACTAATGAAACATTTATTGAATCAAATGAACAAGCTACATCAGGAAATGCTACAGGGAATACTGGTGACACTATATGCATAGATAATGATAATGCCACGAACTGTAGTGATAATCTCAATGAAACTATTATACTAGATAGTTCGAATGATGAACAATTGGAGCAACATAAAGATACAGATACACAATCCACTTGCAATGCAGATAATGACGTCCAGATAATTCAAAAAGTTGTAGAAATTTCGGTTAAGACAGTTTCTTCAGAACACGACACCAACAATAATAATTCACTAGCCAAGAGTATAGTTACATGTTCTGGTAATACAATGGAAATTAATAATCCACTAGCTAAAGAGAATATTACACAGAATATGGGAACTGACAACGCAGACACTCTTTTATATGGTAGTATTTCTAATGCCTACAAATAAATTAATCCAATGGATGCGTGCATATCTGGTGTTGATCCACATCACGAGAACTTGGATGACATTGCTGATAACTAGGAAGACATAGAGGAAGAAAACCTTGTAGATCACATTGCCATAGATAAGGAAACTTCAAGTCAACCTGAAAAAGAGATGGATGTATCACATAATATTGAGAAAAAATAAAAAATTCCAAGAAGAACTGGAGAATGCGAACAGAAACAACAAAAAGAAAAGAAATAAAATAGTCCCTCTAGCTCCTCCTAAAGTGTCAACAAGGAGCCAAAGCAAGATTAAATGAACGTTGTAGCATGGAACTTTAAGGGACTTATTGCGATAAACAAACAATTTGAAGTATTTAAGTTCCTTAACAAATATAGGCCATCTATGATCGGCCTATTGGAGAACAAGCTGAACGATAATATGATCAAAATGCTAAAAAAAATAAGATGAATAGAAATTGGGATGTTTTGGACAATAACTATACAGGAAGCAAAGGCAGAATTGGAGTGGCTTGGGATTCTAACTTGTGGAGGGTCAATATTGAAGCTATTTCTTATCAACATATCTCTATAAAGGCAGACAATTCTGGTGGATTAGCATGCAGAATCTCTTTTATCTATGCAAGTAATTTTCTTTTCGATAGAGAAAAACTTTGGATAGAGTTGGTAATTGAATCTCGAACGGCAAACATCCCGTATCTAGTAGAGACTTTAATAATATTTTATCACCTAATAATAAAAAAAGGGGATCTACTGTGCCATTCAGACATATTGCAGGCCTCATTGATTGCATCTCCAATGCGGGTTTGATAGATATTCCTATTGCTGGGTTTAAATATACATGGAGGAAGAAAGGAATTGCCACAAAAATCGATAATGTTTTTTGCAACCATCAACTTATTGACATATTTCCTGAACTTAATGCTATGGGGTTTCGAATTCTATTAGTGATCACACACCGATTTGTCAATTTTAGGAAAAGTAGAAATGAAATAAAAAAATGTGTCGCACAAAGTTTTAAACTCTTGGACTATGGAGGGATATCTAGACGCTTTCTACCAAGCTGTTAATTATATGAGGCTATCATATTTCCAAGGCTCTAAGATTTACAGGTTTCATTTTTTTTTTTTTTTTTGAAAATTTGTAAATTCTTTCTTAAGGGGTGGAACTACATGAGTTTAAAAGATGGAAATATCCTTAAGAGTTTGGAGGAAAATTATAGAATAGCTCTTGTCTAGATTGATAACAACCCAACAAATGAGGATAATTATGACAAGCTCAGAGTAGCATATATAAAATGGAAGGATCAGTGTTATATTGATGTATGTAACGCAAAGCATAAAGCGAAAATCAATTGGCTTACGGAGGGGGATTCTTGCATAAAAAAAATTCATGCAAAAATGTCGCTGAGGAAACATGTCAATAATTGGAGTAATTTGCTGATGAATAATGGAGAACGTGTGCATGATACTGAGATTATTGAGCAAGAAGCTATTCTTTATTTTTCTAAAATATTTAACTCCGATACCTATAAGACATATTCTTTTCCTAATATTAATTGTATTAGTATTAGTAATGATAGGGGCAGAGAACATTTGACCGAAGAGGTTAATTTAGAGGAAATTAGGAAAGCTATTTCGTCTATTTCAGATGATGAAAGCCCGAAAGCCGACGGTTTTACTGCTAAATTCTTTAAATGTCATTGGGAGGAGCTTAAATTCTGTAGTGCAAAATCAGAGATTTGGGCAGCGGAATACGAATTAACCCAATGATCTAGTCTGTCAACAATTTCAACAACGCCAAAAATAAAAACAAGTGGCACAAATTTATAGAGAGAACAAAAATAGAGGAAAGAGCACACCAATTTTTAACGTGGTTCGGCTTTGCCTACGTCCACGGAGACCCAACAACCTTTATTTCTCAGTGAAGAAATGAGTACAACAGATTACAATAGAGAGAAGACTAATGGTGGATTACTCTTTTTTTTTTTCATACAATAACATGGCCCCTAATTATATAGGGATTTCTTGGAGATAAAGAATAGAAGTTTCTAGGACATGAAGAAAAATAAATATCTTCCTTGATTTGATTGGAGCATAAATGGATGGCATAATTATGGTCTCAATCTCTTTCCCTTTCTTCATCAATTGATTGATTGGCCTATTAATTATTTTTTCTTCCAAAAAAAAATCTTCCTCTTATCCCTTTCCATAAACAAGCCAATTAATTGATTGACAATCAATCAATTTCTTTCCTTCTCCACTAATATTTGAATCATTAATTTCAACACTCCACCTTGATTCAAATATGGCAATCTTTCTTCATTAACTCATCTTCAACAATCAACATAGAAGTTATTGGGCCCAGCGCCCCATGGCGCTCAAGTAACAGGAAGCAAACTGATCAAGTTTGAGCAATGCTCAAACTTGTCCTTTGGAAGTGACTTGATCATCATATCTGAAGGATTATCTGAAGTACCCACCTTCAATAATTTGATCTTGCTTCATTCTTCCTCAAGCATAAGAAAGAAGCCTCTAACATCAATGTGCTTCGTCCGTGAACTATAAGCCTGATTCTCAACAAGATGAATCGCACTCTGACTATCTGAAAATAGCTCCACTGTCCGCTGCTCCATTGAAAGATCATCCAACAACTGAAGTAAGTACAATCCTTCCTTTGTTGCTTCCACAATCGACATTAACTCTGCTTCGGTAGTCGACAAAGCTACGATTGACTGCAACTTTGATCTCCACGAAATCGGGCCTATGCCAAGTGTAAAAACATAGCCCGACACCGACTTCCGTCCATCTCTATCCCCAGCATAATCTGAATCACAGTATCCTCTAAGAGAGATGTCTCCATCTACTCCACCATATAACAAGCCAACTGAAGAAATGCCACGAAGATATCTGAGTATCCACTTCACTGCTTGCCAATGCTCTTTACCTGGGTTAGACATATATCGACTGACAACACCAACTGCATGAGCTAAATCAGGCCTTGTGCATACCATAGCATACATAAGGCTTCCAACCGCACTAGAATAAGGAATATTACACATATCCCTTTTGTCTTCATCTGATGTGGGACACATATCTTTGGATAGCTTGAATTGAGAGCCTAATGGAGTAGCCACCGGTTTAGCATTCTCCATACCGAATCGAGATAGGACTTTCTCGATGTATTGAGTTTGAGTGAGCCTCAAAACTCTTTGCTTTCTATCCCTCTGAATATTCATCCCTAAAATTCTTTGTGCATTTCCCAAATCTTTCATCTCAAATTCCTTATTGAGCTCCATTTTCAACTCCGAAATTTTTGACATACTCTTAGAAGCTATCAACATATCATCAACATAAAGTAACAAATAAATGATATCATCATTACAATTTTTAAAATAGACACATTGGTCCTTAAAGCTTCTAGAGTAACCATGTGAGATCATAAACTTATCAAATTTCTTATACCACTGTCTAGGAGACTGTTTTAAGCCATAAAGAGATTTGTTAAGTTTACAAACATGACCTGGCCTGCTGCTATCAATGAACCCTTCTGGCTGCTGTAGATAAATGTCCTCCTCAAGATCACCATGCAAGAATGCTGTCTTGACATCTAGTTGTTCCAACTCCATGTCAAAGTGAGCAACCAATGCCAAAAGAATGCGAATGGAAGTATGTCTAACGACTGGAGAAAAAATATCATGAAACTCCACATCTTTCTTTTGAACATAACCCTTCGCCACTAATCTTGCTTTGTACCTCAAGTCACCATTGCCGCCATCTTTCACCTTATAGATCCATTTACATCCAATTGCTCTCTTGCCGGAAGGAAGTGGCACTAAATCCCAAGTGTGATTTTTGTGCAAAGACTCAATCTCCTCCTCCATTGCTACTAGCCAACTGGAGCTATCAACTGAACTAATGGCATCTTTGTAGTCTCTTGGTTCATCATGAAATATGCTTAATGCATAAGCTGCCATGTCATCAAAGTCAATATCTTCAATGCTTAATCCCACAAAATCATCAAGCCATGTAGGTCTTTTCTTCTCTCTCGTTGGTCGAGTTTGAATTTGAGCTCCACCTTGAGATTGATCTTCTATCTCTTCCCTATCAACCACGGTGTCATCTGAATCACCATTTTTACTTGTATGAAAGTCTGATGATCTGCCTTGTGTTTGGTATTCTGAATTTGTCCTCTCAACATCATAATTAACTGAAGAAGAAGGCTCCACCTTCAACATAGCCTTCTCATCAAATGTAACATGCCTACTAGTAACAATCTTCTGGGTAGTAGGACACCACATCCTATAACCCTTAATTCCTTTCTTATAACCAAGAAAAATACACTTGCGCGATCTTGGATCCAACTTCCCTTTGCTCTCATGCACATAAGCTGGACAACCAAACACTCTGAGAAAGGAATATGATACAGGCCCTCCCTTCCATACTTCTTCAGGAATCTTCATATCTATGGCGGTAGAAGGTGTGCGGTTGATAAGGAAAACCGCCGTAGATAATGCTTCTGCCCAAAATCTCTTATTTAATCCTGCAGTCAGCCGTAAGCAACGAGTTCTTTCCAACAAAGTCCGATTCATTCTCTCTGCAACCCCATTTGACTGAGGGTCTCCTGGTGTGGTGTAGTGTCTTTTGATTCCCTCGGACTCACAAAATTTGATGAATTTTTGAGAAGTGAATTCACCACCATTATCTGAACGAAGAACCTTCACTTTCTTTCCAGACTGCTTCTCAACAAGAGATTTCCAACTTTGAAACCTATCAAAAGTTTCATCTTTGGACTTCATAAAGTAAACCCATACTTTTCTAGAAAAATCATCAACAAATGAAACGAAATACCTGGCTCCTCCATAAGATAGGCATGGTGCGGGGCCCCAAACATCAGTATGAACATACTCTAAAACATCTTTAGACTTATGCTCTGCAATGCCAAAAGAAACCTTCGTCTGCTTTCCAAGTACACATCCTTCACAAAAGTCAAGTTTTGAATGATGAACACCGTCAATCAAGCCTCGCTTTCTCAATACTTCTAAACTGCGCTCTCCAATGTGGCCCATACGAAAATGCCACAATCTGGTAGAATCAGAATCAACTGAATCAATAACTGAAGCAGACTCCACAACAGCAGTTGTACCCTTCAGCAAATACAGATTTCCAGCTTTTACCCCTTTCATCACTATCAATGAGCCATTTGTAATTTTTAATGAATTTTTTTCTATTACACACTTTAAGCCAAAATTGCACAATGCTCCAATGGAGATCAAACTACGCCTTAAATCAGGCACATGCCTGACATCACATAAAGTGCGAACAACACCATCAAACATCCTGATTTTTACTGTTCCAATACCAATCATGCGACAAGCAGCATTATTTCCCATGAGAACCTCTCCTCCATCAAACTGACGATAAGTGGAAAAAACGTGCCTATCCGGTGTCATGTGATAGGATGCGCCCGAGTCAATAATCCACATAGTGCTCTTCATAGGAGAGGCAGAGGCTGTAAAAATGCCAGGATCATTATCTAAATCTGATGTCTCCGCCGTAGATGCTGAAGCCTTCTGGGGAACAGCTTTGTTTTTATTCTCCAACTTGGGGCAATTTGCAATATAATGTCCAGGTTTTCTGCAATAATGACAAACTCCCTTCCGAGCTCCTCTTGACTGAGATCTGGACTTAGCTCTGTCTCCACCATATTTGGGTCTACTTTGACTTCTTCCTCTCTGTGCAACAAGGCTTTCAGAATCATTCTCCATGCTCATGCTTGCCAACTTTCCTCTCAACATCTCATTATGCAAATTTGTCTTCACATCCTCCAAGCAAATAGACGAACGCCCATAAATCATAGAGTTAACAAAAGTGTTATACTCTGCAGGCAAAGAACATAAAAGAATAACAGCTTGCGCCTCATCCTCAATCTTTACATCAGCTGCTCGAAGATTCATGACAAGTGTGTTGAGGGCATCTATATGAGCAAATACATCTGTTCCAGGCCTCATTTTGAAAGAATAAAGTTGTTGCTGTAAGATGATGCGGTTGGTGAGAGACTTGTCGTAGAACTTTCTCTGAAGAGCATCCTTCCTTAGCAGTTTTCACATGAGAAAACTCTCTAAGTACTTCGTCAGAAAGGCTAAGTTGGATGGTAGTAAGAGCATCCTTTTCCAATTCTTCTAACTCTTCATGTGGTAATTTCTTCAATTTCTCTGGATTTGAGACAACTTTAAATGTCCTCTCTTTCTTCAACACCGCTTCCATCTTCATCTTCCATGTGCCAAAATCCCCCTTTCCATCAAATCTAGCAACTCCATAATTTGTAGCGCTTCTACCACCATTATTCTTTGCGGAATTTGACATGGTTGAAAAAGTCTTTGAACAGGACGACTGGCTCTGATACCAATCCGTAGTGCAAAATCAGAGATTTGGGCAGCGGAATACGAATTAACCCAATGATCTAGTCCGTCAACAATTTCAACAACGCCAAAATTAAAAACAAGTGGCACAAATTTATAGAGAGAACAAAAATAGAGGAAAGAGCACACCAATTTTTAACGTGGTTCGGCTTTGCCTACGTCCACGGAGACCCAACAACCTTTATTTCTCAGTGAAGAAATGAGTACAACAGATTACAATAGAGAGAAGACTAATGGTGGATTACTCTTTTTTTTTTTTCATACAATAACATGACCCCTAATTATATAGGGATTTCTTGGAGATAAAGAATAGAAGTTTCTAGGACATGAAGAAAAATAAATATCTTCCTTGATTTGATTGGAGCATAAATGGATGGCATAATTATGGTCTCAATCTCTTTCCCTTTCTTCATCAATTGATTGATTGGCCTATTAATTATTTTTTCTTCCAAAAAAAAAATCTTCCTCTTATCCCTTTCCATAAACAAGCCAATTAATTGATTGACAATCAATCAATTTCTTTCCTTCTCCACTAATATTTGAATCATTAATTTCAACAAATTCAACCTGATTGAGATGATTCAGGAGGTTTTTTGTGCTAGCAAAATTGCTAAAGGTATAAATCATACGTTTATAACGTTAATACCCAAGGTTGATAAACCTAGTGCTATTTTTGACTATAGACCCATAACATGCTGTAATGTCATTTACAATATTATTTCTAAAATCATATGCAACATAATCAAACCATACCTTAAACATTTGATTTCTAAGAATCAATCTGCCTTCATTTCGGGTAGATATATAGCTGAAAATATCCTGCTTGCGCATGAACAAATTAGACAATTTAATGTAAAGGGGAGTGGGAAAGTTTGCATTAAAATTGATTTACAAAAGGCATATGATATGGTTAATAGAAATTTTATATGTCACATGCTGTTGAGAATGGGGTTTCCCAAGAAAATTGTGCATATCATCAAAACCTACGTTACAACTCCTACATTCTCTATTTTGGTCCAAGGCAGCCCTAAGGGTTTTTTACAAATTAATAGAGGACTACGGCAAGACAATCCTCTCTCTCTCCATACCTTTTCTGTGTAGCTATGGAATTTTTTTCTATTCTCATGTACAAAGCAACGGATGTAGGGTTAATTCAGCCTATTTATAAGCAAGAGCCTTGTATTACTCATTTAATCTACGCTGATGACCTAATGATCTTTTCTAAACCAAAGAATAGCGGGATATTGGCGGTTAAATCCATTTTAAACCAATTATAAGAAAATATTGGTTTTATTAACAATAATATGAAGTCCAAGATTTTTTTTTCCAGCAAAGAAGTCAACAACAAAAATATGGTTCTGCAGGAGCTAAACATGGCTGAAGGAAGATTACCGGTAAACTATCTTGGTGTCCCCCTTTCTAATAATTATCTAAAGTTTTAGAATTGAGGCATTCTAATTGATAAAATAAGAGTCAAAATGGACAGTTGGGATTGTCGTCTGCTATCGATGGCAGGGAAAATAGAATTGATCAGAACTGTTATTGCACCGATGGTTATGTACTGGATGATGACATATCAATTGCCGGAGGCTATGATTAGCAAATAAATATGCTTTGTGCTAACTTCATATGGGCAGGAAAAAGACATAAGATTACGTAGGACATTATGTGTACTCCTAAAGCTGAAGGTGGGGTTGGGTTACGTAATTTCAAAGACATTAAAACAGCTGCAGCCCTGAAACTTCTTTGGTATTTTGTAAATAGTAACAGTTTATAGAAAAAATGGATGATGAAAAGATACTGTAATGGAAAATTCTTTTGGGTGATAGATATTGATAATAACAGTTCAGGGACATGGAAAACCATTCTTAGACACTGGCAAAAAAGTTAGCAATGTATTAACCATTGTATTGTTAATAGGAACGATACAATGCTATGGTTCGACCCATGGATAAATAGTGGTATTATGGTGAGATTACTCGGGTGGGACCATTTAAGTCTTTTTGGAGGTGACGATTATTATTCAGGATGGAGAACTTAACCCATACTGTCTACTTGCTGCAAGACAACTTTTAGCCCAAATTAATGAGGTTACTCTACAAACAAATGGGGATGCTAATTACTGGACATGGCTCGACAAAAAAGATGGTTTCACGTTTTATTCTGTGTGGGATATTTCAAGATGTCATAACAGTGAACCGATGTGGTGTAAAATAGTGTGGCATTATATTAATAGTCCTAAAATGTCCTTATGCTTATATAAGGCTATCCTCAATCGGTTAAGTACAAAAAATATCATGACAACCTGGGAATACAATATTGATCCTATATGTGTTCTCTGTAATGAAGATTTCGAATCTAGAAATCACCTGTTTTTCCACTGCCCATATGCTGCATACATTTGGGTAAGATGTCACATTAAATTGGGCCTAGCTCCCTTGTTTTCTAGTACGCTGCAGTTAGAGGATGAGATCTCGTTGTTGAAGAACTCCTTCACTTTTGCGTCGTTCAGCCAGGACGCCGCTTTCTGTGCCATAACTTCTATTGTTTACCACATTTGGAATGAGAGGAACTTACGAATTCATAGTAATCATAGCTGGGACAAGCTCGGACGATGGAATTTCATAGAAATTGAGGTACGATATTTATTGCATAAATCAAAGAAACAGATGAACCGTAGCCGACATTGAAATTGGTGAACGATGAGGAGTAGATCTCCTCGACGCGGGATAATTTTGGAGATTGCATATGAGAAAATTTGGGGTTTCGGAGGAGCCCAATTTGGGGAAGATCAAGTTCGATTTGAGTTTATTTCAGTTGAGCCTTATTTGTATTTATATGTGGTGACACGTGTCTGTACTCGACGTATGGTTTGGTCAGGTTACTGTTTTGCCTTGTAATTTTATTTGAGTATTTTTGGTGGGCAGTTGAGTAATGTTGCAATGCCGACCACTATGTACTATTTGTACTGTTTATTGATTCGTTGCCAATAAATCACCGCGGTCTTTTCTATCTAGTTCTCACGCTGAATTATATGCAACCAATGATGAGCCGGAAATGCTGGTATGCCCGGCATTCTGTACGTCATTTTACGCGGAAGCAACATCCACCGTTGATTTGCTGAGGCTGTTGTACTCCACGTGAATTACAATCGATTGTAGATCGTACAAAAGCAGATCCGCACAAAATGACTAAAATTGTTTCGGACGCTCTAGCACATCCCATGATGAGCGGTAAAACTCAATTGATATTTAAAGTCCCCGATAGCAGCTAAAAGAGAAGAAATGCGGGCAGTTCCCATTTGTTTGCCACCTTTCAGTAAGTGAACTTTAAGCATGGAGAAGAAGAGAAATTGAGATCCCTACAGTTTTATATAAACATGGATTAAGAGAATCACTTCGTTATGTCCCTGTGGCTTGTGATTAAAAGTATGAATTCTCAACTATAAATCTCCAACTGTACATAAATTTAATACAAATTTTCACATAAAGTGAGTTAATAAGCGGCTTGTTTTTTCTCAAGAAATTTGAAACTGATATCAACAAATACAGTTAGTCTTTTATGATTTGAAAACATTATGATTTGGGCCTTGTTTGAAGCTGGGTGGACGACATTCTGTATATGGAAATGTAAAATATCATGTAAAAGAAGAACTAATATACTTTTCAGACAATAGCAAGACATTTACTTCAAGTAACATGTGAGTTATCGAACATTAGGATTTTCCTTTCAAATTATTAGTTGTCAAAATGATGAAAATAAATGCTCACGCAGGACACAATCGAAGCATCTACAGCAAATTTGGAGTTTTTACAGTGGGAAAAAAAAAGAAAAAACGTTGATTCCATCAATGAGCGAGAGGAATAGGCTCTTGTTTTTCTAAAAAAACTGTGAATGCTTTTCAAAAATTCGTTTTAGTTTTAAATGGTTTCTTTAAAAGTGAAACTATTGG
The DNA here is from genome assembly GCA_030737875.1 of Allium sativum. NCBI lineage: Eukaryota > Viridiplantae > Streptophyta > Magnoliopsida > Asparagales > Amaryllidaceae > Allium > Allium sativum. The sequence goes on from CM060925.1 coordinate 44,853,307, forward strand.
ACTTCATAATGCAGGTTTTGAACTCGATTAGCATAAATGATTTTCTAAAAATCATTTAGGCTTTCACTTTTTCTCCGTCCTCGCCCTTAAACCCACACCATCTTAACATGAGAGCTCGAAATAATGTGAGGATTCATCATATTTTAGACTAAATTGACATAGTAGTAAATCATAAAAGGTGGGGTTTTGTCCATTTTGGGATTCCATGTATGCTAAATGTTAAGCTATAATCAAGTGTTACAAAACTACAATTTTATTTCTATTATAAAACTTAGGTAATGTGTGCGAAGCTATAATCAAGTTAGTGTTAGTATAATCAAGACAGTAACAGTATCAAACTAACATTTGTTGAGTGATATAAGACTAGATATAGCTATAGAAAACATATGATGATAACCAACTGTAATTGAAGTATTATCAATAACTTGCATCCAAAATTACAGCTTTTCTCTGCAGTATTTTTTTATTTGTCAAGTCGTAGTATTATTATTATTATTTATTGGTCGAACACAGAATAACATAAGTAGTAACAAAATCCTAAATAATTCAAACTGCATTTCATAAAGGCAACCTAACCCTTTCCTAATGTTCTTCACGTGATGTACTTTAGCAGACTCAAAACTGAAGAAGTATATTATTGCAGAGCAAGAAAGAAAGAAGACAACGCAGATCATACGTCGAATGAAGTAAGTATTTTAGTCTTATGTTCAGTTTTTATGAAAACGATCGGAATTTGGTTGGTTGGAGAATAGCAAAATTTAATTACCTCTTTGTTTCAATAACAATCAATCATAACTACTAATATGATATAGTAGATTAAATATCTTGACATGGTGATACCACAGGGCTTATGGGAGTGCTACCGTTACGATTTTTGATTGATTTCCGAGCGATTGTAATAATTAACAAGATATTGATCATAATCATCAACAAATGTTAATTAAAGTGGATATAGCCAAAGTTAAACAATTACAAACATAACATTTGTTACAATTCCAATTCCAACTTAGAAACCGTTTACCCTCCTTTTGGAAAGACAGTCACAATACCGATTTTTGGTCACCGAAGTACTCAAGACTTAAGTAAGAGCTTAGGCATACTTGGATTAACTAGATGGAGCTCACGCTTGGATCTCGGGTCGGAGCAGCCGACTTGGTGAAGCACCGCATCATCTCTCCTCATTACACATGGTTCAGATAAGAGCATATCAAGCTTTAATAAGGCAAGGAGCGAGATGGAAGGACTTTCCTTGGCTCGGAAAGAACAGTCCATCTCTTCACCATCGTTTGGATCGGACCAAGTGGTCATACAGACCGAGTAGTCATACTAGACCGGATGGGTATACCGACTGGATCTTGGACCCTGTAGCATTGCATTGGAACCTATTCTATTCCCACGAATTAAAGACCAGTTCAATGATTTCCTGGAGAACCAAATTGGCCACCACATGGCATACCGAGCCGGGACCCGTACCACCTATAAATAGCCCATTTTTGGATCAAACAAGGATCTTCTTCTTCTCCACAGACCTACATGCAAGAATTTTGTCCTATTAAGACTCAGATTACGCAAGAACTTTGTGTTGGAGAGAATCGTATACTTCTTTGTCTACATTCTTTCATGCAAATGTATCGTGCACTACACCAGAAAAGCAAATTTGTCATGGCTTTGGGTCGTGGCTAATGAGTTTTGCCATGGCCTAAAGCCATGGGAAAACGTGGCATGGCATAAAAATTGCCATGACTTTGTCACGGCCCAAGCCCGTGGCAAATTGAAATTTTGCCACGGCCCAAAGCTGTGGCAGATTTATATTATGCCACGACTCTAGCCCGTGGCAAAACTCCAATCTGCCACGGCTTTGGGCCATGGAAAAATTTTCATCGTTATTTTTTTATTATAATGTAACCACAGCTCTAGGCCGTGGCCAAATTCAATTGGAAAAACTACACTCATAAATATCTACCTAAAACATATAATTTATGAGCAAATCATACTCACCAATACAAGTTGTAATCTTCAAAGATAAAAATGTATAAAAGTTCAAATGAACAACTCATGGTTAATTTGCACTAATATATCTCGAAACTAAAAACTATAAAGTCCAACTTCAATTCAAAACGTCAGTAAACATCAACAATTCAAATTACAGACCCTTGCTTCAAAGTTCAAACACATTTGAGTTCATAACTAACACACATAAAGCATACTTCAAACCATAATGTATGTTACGTGATACAGATTAACTGAATATATAGACATACTTCAAAGTTTATACATATTACGTATAACTTCGAGATTCTGCAAACAGACCACAATCCATCCATAGCAGATGTGACAACCCCATTCCCGATAAGATGGTGGCAAGGGTAATCTTTGGAATATAACACATAAACAGAAATAAATAAATACACCAGATAATGTACAATAGAATACACTGGATAAATATAATCATCAGAGTTACACAATATATAGGATCATACTTAGTACAAAATACAATTCAGCTATACATAAATGTCTACTGCGGAAAAGAAAACATAATATGTACAACAGGAGCTGAACAGCATAAAAAGAGATAAATGATAGAATCCATCCTCAGCTCCAGCTATCCAGAAAGAGCCTGCTAAAACCTGAGTACAAGGCTGCCCGTGTAGAAAAAGGGGCATCCGAGTTTGCAAGTGAAACAAACTACGAGCCAGACATGGGACTGGTATGAGAAAACTACTTAACACATTTTCAAATATGGCTAATCACAGGACCACGCCACTTTCGCGGAACGGGTTTACTCCATTGGATTGCCAGTGCTTTAAAACAAATAATTCTTTTAAACATCGTAATGTTTTTTATAAAAATGAAGCCATTATAAGACTCAGTTCCCATCACACAATGCAACACATACCAAAGAATAGAGTTTTACCTTATAATGGCCAAAATATGCTTAATACGAGCAAAACAAATCATTTGATATTATTGCTAGTGTATATATGTTTCAAAAACAATTTCAATCATAACTATCAATCATAGACGGCATGGGTACCATATATCATGTCGCCATATATATATGTGTATATATATATATATATATATATATATACAATCAAAACCGTACGGTGTCGTATTTGGAAATTGGATTTCCCTCATGAACCGAGGCTAAATATAGTCCTTACCGAATTCGAGACAATCTAGCCCATATCTCAGGATCAGAACGCATCGACCCTATGGAGCCTCAGGGCCAGTCCATCGATGTGGATTAAAATGCCTGAACACTGCGTTTTCCTGCCCTTTGGGGCGTAAATGAGCCCAATGACTCCATCGGTCCCGGATCGACCGATATATCTGAGGCGCCTCGCAACAGCATCAACAACACAGGTGAAAAGTATATAAATGTCAGGGCTGGTAGGTCACTGACACCACCATAGCTAGAAAGAAACGCATGTCCTCCCTGGATCCTTCTCCCATTTCTGGTCCATCCCGGGGTGTGAGGCTCGCGAATTCACGTTATACACAAAGCCATGCTACACAGGCTGTGCTTTGATCATCAACCACAAGACTTTGCTTTTTAACAGAAACCTTGACCATCTATCACTTAGGCGTGCCACACAGGCAATTCACCCCGTGCGACTGATTTCTATCGATATATAACCTCTGGGCTCGTACGTCTCAGAGAAGGGCGTTAAGCAAGAGAACAAATTCTCCGCCGCCAAACAGATATATATTTAATAGAGATCAATCAGCACAGAACAAAATCCAATGTCAGACACCTAGTCCATTTACACGTTCGTTCTGGGTCTGAACGAAACCGGAGGCACTCAATACCTCGCATATCCGTACAATCTACAAGTACGTCCAGGTGGCTACTACTTCAACCCCGTCAAGGTAGCTACTCCTATCATGAGCATCAGTAGCACTCCTTCATTCGACGTGAAGATCATCGGTCTTGCACCGTCTTCATATCTTCGACTTTCACTCGTCGATCAATTATTTGAAATGAGAATTAACTCGGCCTTTTCAAATAATTCACGTATATTTAGAATTTCAAATCAATTTATTTCAATGGTTAAATTATTCAATGTCACTAATTCTGTTCTTTAGTGTAATTTTCATGCCAAACACATTCAACCATCAAATATCACATAAACCGAGCAAATTCAATTTATTTCCATTCCATATCGTTTATCATATTTTATCACGATTTATCGCTCTTTTTATTTATTTAAAAATAGCCAATATATTCAAACTACGCTTCAGGCCATAACGCGGATGTGGCACTGTTTTTCTCTAGATTTGATTTACACATATCTGAAAATCTAACCGTTGGATCTTCACAAAATTTATATTATTAGAAAGATCTTTTCAAAACGAATCCAACGGTTTCAGTTTTGGGAAAATCCGACGGTCGGATCTCCCGCACTAATCGTTTGAAGTTACGATTTCAAAATATGAACTGCAGCGTCATTATTCGATTTAATTTAATTATATATATATATATATATATATATATATATATATATATAATCGATTCCGGCGATGTTTTCTTCAAATTTGAATTAAACATTCCAGACAATCCAACCGTTGGATCTTTACAAAGTTGGTGCCGTTGGAAAGATATTTCCAAGGCGAACCCAACGGTTGTGGTTTTGGGAAAATCCGATGGTCGGATCTCCTGCACTAATCGTTTGAAATCACGGTTTCAAAACACGAACTACAACCTCTTTATTCACTATATTTTGATTATATTTATATAAATATAATTCTTTCATCGATTGCAAAACACTATCCACTTTATAGATTTGATAAAAATGATATTTTTTTCTAACAGACATTTATTTCAACACTTCACTATTTTCAACAATTCATGTATATAATAAAAATGTGATTTTTATTGTAAAACAATTTATTTCAAAACACGACTATTTTATATAGTTCATATAGATGATAAAAATATGATTTTTATTATAAAACAATTTATTTCAAAACACGACTATTTTATATAGTTCATATAGATGGTAAAAATATGATTTTTATTATAAAACAATTTATTTCAAAACACGACTATTTTATATAGTTCATATAAATGATAAAAATATGATTTTTATTATAAAACAATTTATTTCAAAACACGACTATTTTATATAGTTCATATAAATGATAAAAATATGATTTTTATTATAAAACAATTTATTTCAAAACACGACTATTTTATATAGTTCATATAGATGATAAAAATATGATTTTTATTATAAAACAATTTATTTCAAAACATGACTATTTTATATAGTTCATATAGATGATAAAAATATGATTTTTATTATAAAACAATTTATTTCAAAACACGAATATCGTTCAACACATGAATTTCTATTCAACACATGAATATAGTTTCAACATATGAAAATAATTCTAACACATGAATATTATTGAAAATTTCGGCAGCATACGGCATGGTAGTTAAAACCGGGGTTGTTCCTAGTACGGCTCCTCGCTCTACCTTAAAGCCTCGCAGCTTTTGACAATGGGGATTCATGCATCTAGTTCGCATGCAAGCGGCATGTTTTATTTTCATTTCCACAATCTATTCTAATTTTGTTTCTATCACCAATGAGTATTTTTCAACCATAACCAATCAATTTCAACCACAAACAATTCTAATCAATCATTCGCTATCAACCAATTTTCACACCAATCACAAACAATAAATATCGTCCAAGGTCTATAGACGAGGGGAGTATATATATATATATATATATATATATGTATGTATGTATGTATGTATGTATATGTATACATATATATAATATATTTCGATTCACTTCAATTCATTTCAATGCACATACAATTTTTACAACGCATATATAACTTATACATCGAACATACAACTTATACAACGCTTATACATGAGGCGTACAACGCTGATATAATTCATACATCGACTATATAATTTATACATCGTTGTTTTCCATATCGTATATAAATTAGAAATCTCACTTGGGTTCCACTCCACCAAAAATACCAGAAGGCTCGGAAAAATATGCGGTCTCTTTTAGAATGTAGAAGACGTCCACACGAGTCCACTATTTCTTGTTTCACTGAATTTCATCAACAAACGAAAAATATATGATTTTTATAAGTTAATTAACCATTTGCAACACTTTTAAATGTTAAAACAGTTTAAATATATCAAACCCGTACCTCTGCCTTTTAATTCGAAACTAGGTTTCAAATTATTTTCAAATTCGTTGATTGTTGCTTCGATCAGCCGGCTTGACGTTGTCGAGGGTGGAGAGGGCTCCACGGTGCCACCACTGGTGGTCAACTCGTCGGCGGTAGGAGGAATTTCCGGCGGCTCGAACGTCGAAACTTTGGGGGGCCAGAGCTCTCGATTTACTCAACGAAAAAATCCCTAGTTGCTATGGATTTGAAGCTCGTCTCGAGCTTTACAAAAACCCCCACAGAACCTATATTTAATTTGGCGTGTAGGAGGAATGGAGGAGAGAAGGTGGAGTTTGTCTTCCTCCGTCGACCTGGGAGTTGCGGGGAGAGAGAAAGCAAACGAAAGGATGTGATTGGCCAAGGAATTTTATTTTAATTTATAAAGTTTTAAAATCCGAAAATGCCCCTTCCTCCAAACGAACACCAATTTAAACCCAACGACTGTCGTCCCTAGCGTTTTACCCCCATTCCGAACACAATAGGATATGTTTCGTAGGCTCATTCGACTGTTTCAGTCAGTTTTCCTTCAAATTAAAATATAAAACATTCAATATTTAATTTGAACGTACATTTCAATTTGCCGGGGCCACATACTAGCTCTAAAAATTCCTGAAAAATAAATCTAGCTATGTTTTGATGATACGGTCCCAACAAAACTAGTTTTGTCGAATTCTGAGACCATTTAAAAAATGGCTCATTTCTGGTCGACCCAATTTAATAGAAATCGACCAAACACATTCTCCTTTGCCACGCTCACATACTAGCTTCAAAAATTATGAAATTTGAAACATAGCAATAGTTTAACATCTCGGATCCAACAAAAGTGGTTTTATCGAATTCCGAGGTCGTTTGCAAAATGGCCATTTTCACGAGCTATATAAATTCCATAGCGACCTTTCTGAAAATTCATTTAGCCATAACTTTTGCTTTCCGCTATGAAACTTCGATTTTTCAGATTCGTTAGAAAGGTATTCACTAACAGATTTAAATATTTTTGATTTCACTAAAATCCATTTTATTTTGCACCCGGTACAGTCAGTTAAAGTTTGAATTCAATTTTTGAAACTGCCGCGCCATTTCAGACCTTGTTTCTAATTCAAATTAATTCTATTTCTTTTCAACATCGATTCAACCGTACATTTCGCCTTACTTATTTAAAATATTTATTTTAAATACTTAAAATTCACTAAAATAGCCAATTTAAAATTTTTAAACTGGTTCAGATTTTCCGGGTTGTTACAACAGACCCTTACTTTAGGTGACTGCAGTTAATTTGACGGTGACCAGCCTGCAAATAAAAGAGAAAATTGTAAATTAGCAAACAATTCAAAAGGTATTTTGATGGTTAAACTTTTTTCATGTATTTAATTAACTAATCCAAGATTTGTGGCTTTCAGCATGACATGTATAATTTTGTACAACTGAAATAATACAAACAACTCAAACAGGATTGGGTTATTTCAATGAAAGGACGTGTGAATATTACTAACCTTTTAGTTCCTCTTTTATTATCCTCTACGTTTAATTATTCATAATTTTGGAGTCAATTAAGACACCAAGGCAATCCTGAGATGTAGCTTTAATTCTTTGTGTGCATGTATTAAGAGTTCAATTTAGGAAACGACTTATTTAAGCCCATGGTTAATATTTTGATGCAAAATGCAGAATGAAAGTGTGTAATCATCTGCACTTAATGTGAACAGATGTATGACAATGGTTTATATCCATACATACCCTCTTACACTACAGGGAAACAGTATTAAAAAATTGTTCCAAAATCTTCAAAAAAATTCACTAGGCAGTATTTTATAAACCGTGCATGGAACAATGACCTTTGCTCCTTTTTAACATGACAAGAGACCATCTTTCCACATTTTTTCAAAATAAGAATAAATTTGTTAGTTATGAAGCTGCAATCAGAGAATCATAAATGTTGTACTATGCTTCCTTATAAATGTAGGTAAGCGATTAATAAATATATTATATAAATAAATTAAACTTCTCCATAACTTGTTCTAAATAAAGATTGCTGATATTGTAATTTGGAAACAGATTTGAATAACCACCTCAATTTCAAAGTACAGAAAGGTATATCCAATAATCCTATTGTTGCATTCTGAATCTAAAATAGATAAAAAAAATTAAGTAACCCATAAAGTATTAGATTACAACAAAATCGTTGGCCAAATATTATCCATTGATTACAAGTTAATAATCTTTGAAGGTTACTTCCCTGCCTATTATTTCTTAAACAAATAACATAACATGCAGATCTCTCATTTAAGTTTCTCGAACAAGATTGGGTTAAGCATGTTAACTCAAACAGGATTGGGCTAGCTAACGAATTCTTGGTGCAAACGGGAATGGACGGTTTGTTTAATTAAACAAAGTTCAGTTAATCCAAAAGCTAAGTGATCGAAATTACATAGGAACATGGGAAATCAAGGTTTAATTCAGAAGACAGAAGATTACTTCTTCTAAATAAATGTGTACAAGTGATTTATATAAGCTATGAGAAATTCATGTTTAACTATGAGTAAATTAAATTTAATTGCTTATAATTTAGTTCCTTCTTACATTGAGCGCTGCTCATATGTGCGTGTACATACACACGCGTCCAGATATTTATCTTTTTTTATGCAAATTTCGAAATAGCACGTTGAACGTTGAGGACACATACTTGACTATTTATTTATGATATTGCAGTGGTAACTAGTTAAGTACAAAACATACCATCAAGGAATTAGACTTCTATGCTTTGGCTGCCTTCTCAAGTTGAGTCGTTCCCTGTGATGTAGCAGCGAGGGAGCCTTCTTGAGTCTGTCATTTGCATGTTGAAAATAGACGAGGGTTAAGTCCTTATCACTGTACGCTTTAGTACAAATTACCAGTCTTAGCCAGTCCTCTTAATTACCAATCATAGCCCCTTGATCATGAACTAAGAGAGCACTTGCAAATTACCAGTCTTAGCTAGTCCTCACTTGCTGTGTGACTGCAAGGAAAACGCAAAGAGTGGTGGTGTTAAGTTATAGAGAAGTACATGATAGGCAAGCAAATAAAATGATTGAAATCTCTTTCTAGCATAAATTTTGGACTCAGCGTTAACTAAAAAAAATGTTCAGCGTTAACTAAAAAAAGCTCGTGATATGGTATTTTCAAGAAATTTATGAACGTAAAAGTTCACATTTTGCGTGTTAAATTACATCTGACTTATCATTGATACATAGAACATTAACATGACATCCACCAATTCCTCTCTAATTTCAAGTGGTGAAACTCCCATGGGAAAACACAATATTTTCCAACGTACATAAGATAAATTGGTTGTTACTTTTTGCCAACGCTAATCTAAGCTCCAGCCGTTTGTCCATAAACACACTGTAAATATCTAAAATTCAATGTTATGAAAAGTAAAAATGTGTTCAATGTATCTGCATGGAACATAGTAATTAAATATGATATTTCCAGTCCTATAAAGTATATATTAAAACATAAAGATATAAAAACACTTAGAAAAAATTTCAAAGATGGATCAAACAGTACTTTGTGGTTTGATCCATGGTGCAAGACGAGCCTTTTATTAATATTGGGGTTGTAATAATAACTTACTAATTATGAGGAATGCAAAAGAGACAGTAGTAGAAGTTATCACAAATAACCAATGACATCCTGAGCAACATGCATCAACAAATGTGTATAAAAACAGAAAAAGTATCAAGAAATTAACACTAGATGCAAACGCAGAAGTGGATGAATGGGAATGGACTTTATTCAAAAACGAAAATTATTATTTTAAAGCAACATGGGGTTTCATAAAAGGGAAACATTCAGAAATGGACTGATGTGATATAACAAGAAACAGAATTAATTGTTGTAGAATGCTTTTTTATTCTTTCTTTGCCATTATGAATGGATTTCTAACCATTCTAAAGATTGGCAGATGGAGAAAATAGCAAACACATCATGGTATGGATACAGAAAGCATTGTTTTGAATGAACTGAAAAATGGGATGTATGCTTATTAGCTAGTATGCCAATGAGTATATGGCATAATGCATCAAAGTTAAGATCAATCAGCATGCATGTCTACAACTAACCACACAACTAACTCATTATAACCGTAGAAAGAAGAGTTTGAGGGACAAAAGGAGCATATGATGTTTCCCACAGAGCTGATAGATGTTGTGCTTTCTAGTTACTTTTCAAAGTTTCTTGAAACTGGTGTGCTAGCGTAGCATCAGCAATCTTTTTGTTAGTTTGCAAAATAATTAAGTCTTAGCTAAGTAAAAACAAGTTATATGCAAACAAGGCTTTAGTAAGCTCCTATTGAAAGTCCCCATTCAAAATATGTACTGTAAAAATATTTAAAAAATGGTTTTAGGTTCTTACACTAACTTCAGCAGTGTGATCCTCTTCAGTAATTTGTATAAGCTTGTCTGTTGTATCATTTACTAGTTATATAATATAAAATCTCGTTTTGTTCCTACAAAAAAAACTTACTTGTCAAGAATTACTCAAACACTGTAACCTACCTAGTTAGAAATCATGAAGAAGTGCATTACACACTATTGTGTATAGATGAATAAACTGCATTGACAAAAATCATTTTATGCACACTAAATTAGCACAGTTAAAACCATCTGCCTATTCTTAGTTGGACTTCAATTTATGGAAAAAATCAAAGGGTAGACCCTCCAATTCAAGCATCCCCTCCCAAGATCGAGTCATGTAAACTTTACATTCGCACACATATACATAGATATACATAAATTGCAATCTGTTCTAATATATTCCAGTCAACCAAACCCTGACTGTTTTCCCAGACTGAATCCAACTAGTACATGCGTAATTTATGAGGAAAAAATGGAATTTTTCTCTTTCTTCAATTAAAAATTCACATAGATTAGCAACCAATAAAATAACAAGAGAAGAAGCTCACAATTTGTCTCTTTGGGAAGGCGTGCCTTTTGGAGTACCAAGAGTGCCGATAAGCCTCTCAAACATCCTGACATGTGTACTAATCTAAAACATCCCTGATAACACCGTCTGGGTCGGATTCCGATCTCTGTTGACTCGGTATTTTTCATGCATATTCGCTTCTAAATCTTCAAAGCTCATTGTTTACTTAAGTGAATAAAAATCAAAACCATTAAAAAGAGACATAAAAAGCGAAATTGAAATATAAATCAACCGCGAAATCGAAATCAAGTGAACATATAACACTTTATCCAACTATGCCTTCAATAATCAACTTAGAAATCGAAATCGAAATCGAAAGCAAGTTAGGGTCACCATGAATTCGATTTTGAGCGATGAATAATCAGTGAGATATTAAATGTGGCGAATATAACAAGTTAGGGTTTCGATTTTAATTGAATTATACCTGAAAAATAATAGTGAGAATCTTCCAGGAGAGAAAACGTGAAATCGAAGTAGCTGGACGAAAGTGGCGGTCAATTTTTAGGACGAAATTGTGGAAGATGATCTGAGGAGCTGTATTCTGTGATGGGCTTTTTCTTTTCTTTTTTGGCAGATGGGCGTGAAATAATCGGTACAGAGGGCATGGGCGGGGAGAAAATTTTCCAGAGAATATTGGAAAGGTTCAAAACCATTCGTAAACTAGCACAGGCAAAAATCATGCAAATCATTTTTGCCACGGTCAAAAATCATTCCAAAATTGCCATGGTCATAAGCCATGACAATTGTTTCGCATTTTGATGTGGAAAAACCTGCAATACGGTATTGTGGTGTCTTGTAATCTAACAGTATAAATAAAGGATTTTAGAGTGGATGTAGACCCGGTCCGCCGAACCACTATTAAAATTGTTGTGTTTTCCTTGTTTTTACTTTTTCTTGCATTATGTGATTGTGATTGTGAGAATTATCTTTGATTTATGCTCATAGTGTGCATTTAGGGGGTTGAACGTCAAGCATACTACTTTTTGATATCAACATTTCGGCGCGCCAGGAAGTGGGCAACAAATTCACTTTCTAACTTGGAGGATTTGGATTGCTTATCTTTGAATTAAAAATGGTGAAACAAAAGAAGAATGGAATATTATCTCGTAGTGAAACTAATAATGCAGGCGCATGCAACGAGGGAGATCATAAGGTTTCCCCTCATAGTGACCCTTCCATCTATTTGACTAGAGAAGAGATGAATGGCGTATTGATTGAACTGAGGATACAGATATAACGACATGATGAGCTTCTCCGCCGACAAAAGGAAATGATGAATTCCTTATTTGTACAATTCCAAGGATCTAAAAGACTAGGAGGTCAAGTCCTAGGAATGGGGTAGAAACCAGCACTGCAGTGCCCCTGCAACCAGCAGGCATCCCCCGACTCAGATCGGCACAAGTCCTAGATCAGCCAAGAAACAATGTCGATGCAACACGGTAGGAGGCATTCGCCCTCAACTTGATGACGTGCATTGCGACGCTTTGACTCATGATATATTGGATTTAAATGATGGACAAACTCGACCTAACACTGCTTTGGATAAAAGTGGCATAGGAGTTACTGATATGGATCGGTACTACCGAACCGACCCGGTTCTGCCATACCGAACCAACCCAGTTCGGCCATACCGAACCGGGAACTGGGGGGTAACATCAACCCTAGCCTAGAGCTACGGACATGCTTCCGCCTTTTGCAGGACTTAATACTGAGGGAACTAGCGTTGAATTAGATAACTGGCAAAAAATTATCGAAAATGGAAATTAGATAGCCAACGTGATTCGTCGATTAATTAGAGGAGGAACATCTCACGATGGCATGGATAGCGTTAACCACAACCCTTTCACACTGGATATCAGGAATTCCTAAAACCCGCTTGACTTTAAATTACCAACTCTAGAGGCTTACGATGTAGGAAGAATCCTAACGTTCATCTCATGCGCTACATGCGCCATATGGAAGTGTTATTGACCTCAGACAGCGTCATGGTTAAGTGCTTCCCTTGTACCTAACTGACTTAAGTGCTTCCCATGTACCTAACCGACATCTCTCCTATGTGTTTTTGGCACTTGGAAACAGAATTGATCGGTAGCTGGAACATATCGGTCAAACAATTCATTGAGCAACATATGGTCCATATCACTCGACCATAAAACATCATGTCCCTTACTTCTATAAAGCAGAGGACCGAAGAGACTCTGTGCACATTTCTCGAAAGGTTCAACACAGCGGTGGCGTCGGTGGACTGACCAGAACCATCCATGGTCTTGATGGTAGTCATATCCGACATCTTGGAGAAAACGGATTTTAAGGTTTCTCTGCAACGGGATCCGCCAAGGGATCTTGGCGAGTTCTACTTTGAAGTGAACATATTCCTGGGTGAGGAAGATGCTAGTATCGGGAAGGAAGAATCCGAGGTGAATATGAATAATGATAAAGGACCATATGACTCTGGGATGGATAAGAGCAAAGGAAAGGCCCAAGCTAGGAATGATCAAAAGTTTCATCCCCGAAGGCCTAAATTCGACATGTACACTAAGCTCAATTCCTCATTCTTCAATATCTTATTGGAAACTCATTAATCAATTGCTTTCCCAAGACCTCACAGGAGGGATCCAACCCAAAAGGAAAGAGAATCTCGAAAGCATTGCATATTCTGTGACATGCCTAGTCATGTTACTAATGACTGCTGACATTTGGGTGACTTAATTGAAGAACAGGTTATACACGGAGAGCTACCCGAATATGTCAAGCAATCGACGGCGCCAGCACTAGAGTAATCACCTCCTGCACCATGAAGAGGGAATGATCCAAGACCAAGTACGCACGGAATCATCATTAGATGATCTAGATTGGATCACATTAGATTTTTGGATTTCTTAGGATAAGGGTTTTCATTTCCGTATGTATCTTAGATGACTACACCAACTCACTCATGCACGAGGATTAGAATTTAATCGTTAAGCAAGCTATGTGCTTGACAATAAAACCATTCGATAATACATGGCTAAGTCGGTGCACTCACGTACGTGATTAGGATTAGGTCCCTGGGCGTGCTCTACATCCAACTATAAACCAATCATGCTTTGTTTTGGTTATGTAATAAATTTGCATTTGATAGAATGGATTTCCGAGCATGGATTATGCTTGAAGTACTTAATTATCTTGTCAAAATGTGACAGGACTACTTAATCAGGATTAGAGTATGGTTTATACTCGATCTAGGCGTCCAGGTATGGATTATACCTATGAGAATGGATTAACTTGTTATGACTTGGTGAAAAAACTCAATCACAACTCGAGTATGGATTATACTCGGTTTGGTTTTCCGGGTATGGATTATACCCAAAGGGTTGAGCTATCTTGTTAGGTCTTAACAAGGAGATTCAATCATGGATTGAGCATGGATTAAACTTACCATGAATACCCTAGCATGGTTTATGTTTGGAAAGGCTAAATAGTAATGTCAAGATTTGGCAAAACAATTCACTCGGTTTATTTGCAGGTATGAATTATACTCGCATTCGTTAGTCCCGGCGAGGCCATGGTTTTCTTGGATTTGGGTTTCTCTTATAATATGATCCGGAGTGATCATGGTCTTCTTATAATCTGATCCGAAGTGATCATGTCTTTCTTATAATATAGTCTAACGCGACCAAGATTCTGGTTTTCTATTAATACAATCCCGAGAAATCATGGTTTTCTGATTTTCTATTACTACTTATTATGATCCGACGTGATCGTGGAGTTCTGGACTCTGGATATTGGAATTATATTATGGATTTATATGGATTATTCAAAACACATCTTCCACTGAAAGATATGTTTTAAGGGAAAAGTGTTGACACTCCTTTTGGCATGGTAGTCACAATACAGATTTCTTATCATCGAAGTACTCAAGGCTTGAGTGAGAGCTTAGGCATACTTGGATTAATTAGATGGAGGTCGTATGACAAATCAAATGTGATGGTTTAGGCATTCTCTCATCCTTTAGGAAATTTCATCCCCGAAATTAGATAAAGGGTGTGCTTATGTAATTTCTCGCATAATTTACAACCATCAGATGTACATCCAGTTTTGCAGCCATCCGTGTGCTAGTGCAAAGTGCAATACATTATAAAAATTCATGTATGCAATGAATTTCTAAGCGGTACCTCCTATATGAGTGCGGTCATTTTTCAAAAATATTTTGAAAACATGATGCATACAATCTAAATATACTTGCAATTTAGTTTTTCCTATACTCTTACAGATGTTCATCCAATTTTTAGCATCTAACCCTTACCAAACAACTTCAAAATTTTCAAATTTCCGAAAAATCCAATTCTTCAAATTCGGTTTCTTATGTTAGAAAAAAGCACAAAATAAAAAATCTTGCATTTTACTATCCCGTCTTTAGCAACCTTTCTCTCTATAACTGGAATCTTTCATCGCTTTTTTCCAAAAATTGCGATTTTCCATTCCAATTACAACTTACATAAGAAAAATCTCTTTCTTAAAATTTTCTCATACTTAGTTAAAATATTTTTGCCGTTTTCGTCGTTCAGTTCTCTAATTTCTACAGTTTTCTTGTATTTATACCATTTTAAATTTTTAGCATTTGTTCTCTTAATTTTTCTTTGTTATAATTTCAATTTGACATTAGAAAACACACATACTAAACTGAAAACGCTAGTTTCATAACAATAACATAGAAATACAATTTTCTACTATCAAAGGAAAAGAGCAAACAACAAAAAAGATACAGGAGACGCAGAGCATACTAGAAAGGAGGCATGGGACCCGATCCTCACTGACCAAATATGTCTCGCACAAACGCGTCTAAACCAATGAGACACTCCTCCTGGCACCTAGCCACCGCAAGCGCCTACTGCTGTGCCTAAGCATACTGCTACTGAGATGCCATCATATCGCGTTATGTCTATAGGGGATGCTGATGCGTCTGGGCCATGTCCAAGTGTGTCTGAGCCATCTCTTGCTATCCAAGCTGGATCTCATGGTGCTCTCCAGTTAACCGGTCATGTCGCTCGAACATAGATCAAATCTCACCCCTAAGAACCTATGGCTTCCATCCTTGACCATCCTCTCCGGGTTAAGGGACCCACTGCGGTGGCTTAGAAAGTCCTAAGCTACCCCTAATAAGGCAATACCTCTCCCTAATATTATTAAGGTCCTGGCATATATCAATACCGTGGTTGTTGCTCGTGCTGCTGCGACTGTTGTTGAATCACATGCTTCTCCTCCTGTCCAACTGCATCCTCATGCTCCTCTACATGCATGGGTTGCGGATCATGTAGCTGGGACAACAGAACGTGGATGTAGGTTACCTATATCAATCCGGGGATTCACCTGATTGATAGAGCTCTCATGCTCCAAAGGTATGCCGGTCCATGTAAAAATCGAAGTCAATAAATGGAAAAAAGGAATAGTCGATCATCGACAGCCACTACCAGCTCCATACTGGGCCATAATCCCTTTATCCCACTTAACCTCAATGCCAGCCATAATGGCATATGTCGCAAGCCTAACTGATGGTACTACACACCATAACTCCTCGTCTTAGCTACGAGGTTATACCGTAAAATCCTGATAATCCAACCTAAAGGGGTCAAACCATGAATACCCCAATGAGGATGCTGGGCATCTCTAAATATCCATGTTAACACATCCTGATCCTGCATTTGTACATGGTCTAATTAAACACCCTGTGCTATAATACCCAACACTTGACCAAATTGATTCTCAGTAAAAGAAATGGTAGTACCCTTAACCTCAGACTGGAAAATAATCTCATCTCCCATATGCCCAGTCTAAATGTTAGCATAAAAATCATGACTAACATCGGATAGGTGACTCTAGGTCATATCGTATGACTCAAAATATGGTGCATTCTAGTAGCATTAAAAAGCTGTTCAAGGCGCGTCCCCTAAATGTAGTCAAACTTCACAGCTCTTTCCATCAGCAAAGTGTATTGTGCTGAATCCACATAATCATGAGCGATCTTCTTGTTTTTCTAACACCACGCAATCTCCTACGGCATCAATTGGGAAATAGAATGTCTATGGAGATATGGTGAAAAATCTTCGAATTGTTTAGTTAAACTTGTAGATCTGGAAAGTTAATGGGGTACGCTTCGATTGGGATATAAACTTGGGTGAAACGGAGCTGAAACAAAGTGGTGGTGGCTAGAGGAAGTGGAGGGTTTTGGGTCGCTGGGTGCTCGGGCTGGGAAAAATGAAAGTGACGAAGTCTTTTGGCTTCGTTTTCTTTATATGTGCGAAATCACACTGGTGGGTTAACCCACAAACAGCCTTGGTCGACACTAGGTCGACATACGCATGGGCTGGTCAACCCATGCATGGGATGGGTCAACACTAGGTCGACCCCAAGCAGATCCTAGGTCGACCCAGACCCAGGTGATATTTTTTCGCACATTCGTGCGACTTTCCTACGTTTTGTCCTCTGCACTTTGACTTCCCGCCTTCTCTGTTGCATCCAAAATATTTCTTGGGTCGGTCGATCAATCGCTCAAACATCCATTTACTGTCCAAACAACGCATCTTTGCTTCAAAACTTATATAAATTCCAAACCAAAATTCATCGTAACCTTTTCTTGTCCTCCGTTATATATTTTCAAAATGGTTCCTTACGACTGACTTTCTGTCATCCAAATATATTTTCAGTAGCCATGCTCAATAACTACCGTTCCTTACAACTTCCCATTATTTGAGCCTCAATTATCCTGGTGAACTCATGCTGTTTTCGCCTTACGCGCTTTCATATAAATACCTCACCAAATTTTCTCAATTCTGAGTAGCGTCCAATCTTCGTGCTGCCTATGCACGCCATATATATTCCTTTTCCATATACCCATCGACTGAACATTCCTTCTCGCCCACAACTTGGATTACCGTCTGTTTCCAAGCGCCCACACATGAACTTTCCCATAGATCCTCCAACCTATCGTACACCCCATACCAAAGATTGACCAAACCTTACCCTTAGGACCCTCCGCAATCCTAATCATGGGTGTACGGGCTCATTACTCAAAACTTCTCATGTGCGGTTCAACTCAAAAGCGGGTCTCTTTTATAAATCTTTGTATAATATATATACTATTTATATTATCAAAATACGAATGTGCCACTCACTAACTATACTTAGGACTTCTAAACCTGAGATCTAATACCAGATATAGCAAACCAAATTCGAACGGCTCTAGATTTTCACAATATTCTAAATCCAAATCCACTGAAACATGAGTTGGCTTGTCTGGCATCTTGTAGAAAAGACAGAGATAATAAAAAAATATTAGAGCTCGATAAAACATCTCACATCGGAATGGATAAAATATAATAATCAAATATAGCCTTAGAGAAATAATGGCACTGCCTAACAAGTGTCCAAAGGCTGTTAAATCTCTGCCATAAATCTAACTTGTGAGTATGCTATGAGGAGGGGGTCAGAACACAAGTTCTATTGAGAGGAAAATTATACATTATAGAAAAAAAACTACATATATCGTTCAGTTA
Source organism: Allium sativum (assembly GCA_030737875.1). NCBI lineage: Eukaryota > Viridiplantae > Streptophyta > Magnoliopsida > Asparagales > Amaryllidaceae > Allium > Allium sativum. Next base: position 44,872,005 of record CM060925.1, read on the forward strand.
CATTTTCTTAATTATTAGATTATTCGAGTTAAAGGCACTCTAGGCTCTACATACATGTCGCACCCATCTACTCGCCAGTAGATCAAAACTAATATAATATATATGTAGTTATGCCCAACATTTCAAGGTACTCCCCATAGAACACTCCTCGTACGGTCTTTGCATCACACACAGGAGCATGCATAACCTCCATCCAATGTTGAACCACATACGATAATCTCCATCATTACGCCACGTAATCGCAAAAAGCCACCATTGATATGTCATGTAAGCGTACGGAACCTCGTACCTGAACTCCTCGGTCGGACGACGTCTCAACATGGAGTAATGCCCTAACGTCTACAATACACCACTCAATGCATGTATATTGTAACACCCCACTCCCGCTATGATCACTCACTAAGGGAATGCCATAGCATCGGTGGAGTATTTTAGTGAATATAGAACAGAAAAATTACAACAAGACAGATATAAATAGTACTTGAAATTTTAAAACATCATCTCATAACAGCGGAAGTAAAACATGTCTGGTTACATCATAAAACCACAATAAAGGTCAAGTACAATATCCATCAAAATAAAGAAGTACATAATCCCACTCTCATACAATAGCCAAACAAAAGAAAAGATAACTGGATAACTGGAGCTTTACATCTATCCAAGCTCCTAAAGACTGGAACAGCAATCCGATCAAGCTCCACTACTGCTAGGATCCACCGTAGGACCTGAGGGTTGGGAAAAAGATAAAAACAACAGGGTCAGACATAAGTCTGAGCGAGTCCTATAACTTTAACAATACAATCGTTAAAGTAACCAGAGAAGACATAAACTGATATACGGTAACATATAGGGATGAATGGCTACCCTAAGCAGTCAACTAAACGAAGATAAAGGATAAAGACGCATCTACCCTCCCTAAGGTAAATTACTAAACTGCACCACACCAGTCGTTCCTAACTTAAAGGTTGATCCCACCCAAGGACTTATAAAATTTACTAATTAGTACCTGCGTACCCCTAGGTGACCAAGTAGGCGCCACGGGGCCCTACAATCCACTAGGTGTACACACTACTTCCCATTCGATCGGCTCCCTAACGTAGATACCCGTGCTGGCCCCACCGTGGGATGTATCATTCCCCAATGTGGCAACCTGGTGAAACTAAAGGTGCACGGCTTATATCTACTCGATGCAACAACGGCTTACCTACCAGCCCGGGCCCACTCACGCATATGAAGCCCGTTGGACTTGCGTTGCCACCGCTAACCCGTTTGCCTCTTACAGTCAAGCCCAGTATGCGTGTCCCGTCCTCGACATGGGTCGAGCCCACAAAGATACGTATGGGTTACTGGTTGAAATGGGCCTCCACAAGCTACCCACCTAAGCTTGTCCCTTTTTCTAGTATATCCCACTTAACCCTTTAATCATGTTTTAATTACATGTTCTATTTTGGTTAAGTATTCTAATCGTATTTTCTATTGCCACCCAAGGCAACCACTAGATTTTCTCATGCCACCCGAGGCACCCACTTAACCCCTCATGTCCCTCTACATGCTAATGTGGTTAAGTGTTTCTTAATTAATTAATTAAGAACGTAACCTTTGTAAAGACCTCTCACATTAGACTGTCTTTTATGACCGCTGGTTAAGCCGGTTGGGTCCGGGCAGCCTTATGTCATAACAGAGTCTAACCTCGTGTCTTTACATTAATTACGTATTTAGTTTGTGCCTAAGACCTCTCACATTGGGCTAACATTTGTAGCAACTGGTTAAGCCGGTTGGGTCCGGGCAGTTTTACGCTACAACTGAGTCCAACCTCGTGTCTTAGTCAATTAATTACACCTAATTAATTACCCTCATAATTTTATATTAATTATCCCTAATTAATCAAGTTTTCTTAACATGGGTAGACCTAACTTAATAGGTAAATTCCCATGGGGTAGACCTAACTCAATAGGTAAATTCCCAACACATAGTATGGGTACACCTAACCAAATAGGCAAATTCCCATACTATGTTTATTTATTTTGTGTTATGCATAATTATATTAATTTCACACAATCTTATTAACTTATGCATTTAATTACCCCATCGTTCCCACGTAATTTCGTTCATGATATAACACATATAAAAGGTGTCAACTTGCATATGAATGAACATGTTTCAAAGGTGCCATCTTGCATATTAACAAACACATAACTTGCATATGAATTTGCATAACATGTCACATAACTTGCATATAATATGTCACATAACTTACATATTCATTTTGCATAACAAACTTGCATATTAGCTTATAGACTTGCATAATGTGTCATCATGAACTTGCATATTAATAAACATGTAACTTGCATATTTACATACATGTAACTCGCATATTAACAAACATGTAACTTGCATATAAAGAAACATGTAACTTGCATATTTACATACATGTAACTTGCATATTAACAAACATGTAACTTGCATATTAACAAACATGTAACTTGCATATTTACATACATGTAACTTGCATATTAACAAACATGTAACTTGCATATTAACAAACATGTAACTTGCATAGCATATTACCATGAACTTGCATAACATGCATATGATTACATAGCCCACAACTTGCATATTTAGCATCATGCAAACATAACATACATCATATTAAACTTGCATAAGCTTACATACTCAACATGCATAAACATAAGATTAATGCTAACATCATATCATATGATTCAAAGCTCATTAACCCACATACAAAACCATAAATCTCATCACATCTCATCTAATTAGTTTACCAAAAGATCATCAAAGTGATAGAAACTCACAACTAGCAACTTTGAACACCAAATGAAGAAGATTAAGATGCTAAGAAGGGATTAGAAGTTGATTAGAGAGTGATTAGTATGCAACCCTCTTCATAAAATTAGTGGAGGCCATGAGAGCTAGCATTTTGCCATAGTTTAGTCACTAGGTTTAATTATGAATGAATTAGGGTAGGTTAGGGTCTTATTTATAGATTAGGCAAGTGTTTTAGGCCATAGGATTAACCCTAGATTCAATCCAAGCCATCAAAGCATGTCTTGGGGAAGAAGTCAAGTGTAGGAACCATCTAGGGCCTTTAGATTAAAGATGGACCATGAGAACCATTCAAATGCAAAATCTGCACTTGAGCGAATCGGCCCACGGGTTGACAGCCAAACACCCTGGATTAACCCCTAGTCGACCCAGCGCGCTCGGGTCGACTTCAAAAATCGGCCGGTTCGGTTATTCCCCTCTCCCAATTCGCTGTTTTGAGCATTTTTGCATATTTATTTATTAAATTTTCAATTATATATATATATATATATATATCAATATATATATATATATATATCTACACAACCCATTTCACTTAATTAAGTATACTTTAATTTGGGAATTTTCGTGAAACTTCGCGAGGCCATATCTTGGTCATACGGACTCCGATTTTCGAAAACTCGGACTCTATTTCGCGTATTTTTCCGAGACGAACGCAATGGCATAGCCCGTTTCCCTTGATTCCCATTTTAGAATTAAATTCTGCCTCGATTTATGTTATTACAGGTTATTGAAAATACGGGTTGTTACATATATAGACCCTCGGATGAATGTACCACCTAGTATAACCCAAGTTTCGTAATAGGGCCGCATCTAATGCACAAAATTCGGTCAGAAGCTTTCGATATTGTAAAGGCAACTTCGTTAGGCCTACGTTATAGATATACACATATGGTATGTCTCTTTTCTTGGTGGTTATGGCCCCACCCTGGCCCCTCTCTCAACTAATGAAAGACTGCATTAAATGTTAATGATGTTCCCCTGTCAACCAATCTAACATTCAATTTGGCGTGTTCCTCAACCAATGCCCTGATACTGAAAGATTGTTGGTCTATTGGTTTAACTCTAACCTTTTTGTATTCCACTGATTGCTAATGACAAGTATCTGACGATTACTATCCTTAATTTAGTCGTGAGAAGCTCCTCCTAGGGCGAGGAAAACCGTTGAATCACCTCATGTCATCTTCAACCGCTTTTGACTATCACTCCATAGTTGCAGTCAAGGTACACTCTACATGGTGCAACAAACCCGCCTCCGAGCAATGGCTTCTTCCGGTTATTCCTTGGAGGGCCATCTCATAGTACCTTACCACGTCTCATAGAAGCCTCGTGCTTCCCTCTAGTCCTAGATAATAATTAGTTGGGCGTACTTCCTTCCCTCGTTTCTCCAGACACCGCGATGATCTAGCCCATTGGCTTCTTCATCTCTATACATACGGACTGGTCCAAGTGCATCATACCATCGCGTTATCAGATCCTATATCTAATCTTTTAATCATGCACTTGCTTTAACTTATCACATTGCCAATTAACTTGATTATTTACGCATTCATTTTCTATTTAAATTACTTGTTCATTAGCTTATATTTGGCCGCTTACTTTCCCTAATCAGCCCCACGCCACCGGAACGGACCATATCTATGGGCCACTTATTTTCCCTAATCAGCCTCAAGCTGCCTGAACAGACTACCACATATTATTATTACATTTATTAAACTTAAAATTTCCCCATTAATAAGTTTACTATAATAAGCCTCTTCCTTTTTTACATAATTTTAACCTTATGTTTTATCATTACCACAACCGTTGTTGTGGGTTTGCTTAATAACTTAGTTCCCTTAACTAAGATTGATTAGTAAGTTCTCTTTCCATCATTAATTATAGCTTATGTTATAATTCCACTTTTCCCTAGGACAATCCTACCTATTTTATTTCATTTACATTCATATAATTAAATATAATAGGTTATATTTCCCGTTCATCACATTTTCCCTTGGTTCCTTGTTATTTAAGCGAACCTTTGTTGTTGTAACCTTTCTTTATTTACCGTCATGTACATTTTTATTATTACATGAAATATTTTACGTCATTAAATTGGTCAGTGGAAACGTACAAAAATCTATTTCCATAATATGCATCAATTAAGATCCGTAGTTGCAAACTATTTCTCTTCATTACATCATGTATACATATTTGATTAGTGTGTAATACGACAAAAACCTCTATTTTACGCTAATCCGTATTACCTTTCTTTTTCTTGCAACAACGCTCTCTGTAATTTACCATAATGGTAATTATGAAAATGTATCCCTTTTCCAACCCCAACTAGCTCAGTCCACTGCTAGTTCCCTTTTTCTGAGTTATATATTATATCCTATTTTCTTACACATTTCCAAATTCCAATTTAGTTAAGGTAAATTTCTATACACAATTTGGATTTCTATTTCCTAATCCATTTCTCCACATTTTACTATATTTTTCCCAAACCTAATCTTTTAATTATATTCTAAATAATATATTTCGGGGATATCCACATAACCATCGCCAAATTTACAATCTTATTACTACAGTAATTTCTTAAGCCCAAACGGAAAAATATAGTAATGAATTCACACAACGGTAATATACTTAACAATTTTAGGGAATGAATTACATCATAATACCACAATTTCAATTATTCATTACATTAAGAATTACGAGGAATTAAACGATAAACATACCGTTACTAAAAAACATAATTTAAATCCACTTACCTATTAGCTTTCTAATTCCAGAATCTGATTCAAAATTATTAACCGTGGTTTCTCTCGAATTTGATTCAATACTGTAATAACCACAAATTTACAATTCAGAACCCAAAAGAAAACAAAATAATTGAATTGGAATCAGATACACAGAACTTACCTCATACAGAAACAAATTTTGAGCACCTGTCATCTTAAGCTTTGAATTTCATTCTCCAATTCTTGTTTTTGAAGGCCTAAACTTATATAATTTGCTTAAAAAAAGGTTTGTAGAAGAAATTAAATGGTAGGGCTTCCGTGTTTGCTCAGAAAATAATTAGTTTGACGGCTAGCCCTGGGTGTTTATTTATTGCCACTTAAAAGAACCTAGTCCGTTAAATTTATGGAAAGAAAATCATAACAGTCATGGAAAATAAAACACATCACTTGACCTAGAATAGGTCACGTTGCATGCATAATATGGGTTGACCCAGCTCCTACTCGGGTCAACAATGGGTCAGGCAAACACTCTTAGGTCGACACTAGGTCGACCCAAGCACTAGTATGGGTCGACCCATACACGTTTTGAACAAATGTGTACATTCCGTTTAATGCATGATTATATCTTGCCTTTATTTCTTCCTTAATGTTACAATTCTTAACGTTATTATTAAATTTCTTTATTCATTCTTCATCCTTACTCAAATTCAAATTCCAAACGTTATTTCTGGAATTTCCTTCATGCATATAACTAAGAATATAATTTATATTAGCACGTTAATTACATACAAATATTTTCTAATGCCAAACTTCTTACATACGTGATCTATTTTCTTTATTTGCACGTGTGTTATCTATTTATTTCATAAGTACACAAATAAAGTGCATTTAAAAAGAAAATTGATATATTTATGCTGCTGAAATGAAGTAATTAGAACCTTATGTCTGTTTTTATTTTTGAAAATCATTACTTTTATGCACTAATAAGTTGAACGGTGAATTTTACGGCAGTAAAAGCATTTTCTTGCTGAACACAAAGGGGATGAACCTTAGCCAAGGCAAAAGCATTTTTATATTATTTTGGTCTCTGTGTTCTTCAGGTAATAAGCTAGTAGCCCTAATCAAAACATCCATTTTCATAATATTGAATAATCCACAAAAATCCTATGCACACAACCATCAAAAATTGCTTGGACATATGAACATACCACGTGCATTCTAATTTTGTTATTTAGCCATATATAATTTTATATTACTAAGATACCCTTGGATAACTTATACATTCCTTCCCATATTCTACGTTCTCTCTTTGTAAACAACTCGTCGCCTCTATAACATTCAATACAGCAAACCATAAATAAATATTCGTCACAATAAATCATAAACTTCATGGAAAGTTCTTGCACAATCACTCCTTTCATCCTCGTAACCTCCCTATTCAATACAACAAACCATAAATAAAGACCCATCACAACATGAAGGAGAAATACAATTGAATTTTGAATTTTCAATGACAAATGAAAATGTCAATTAAAAATTAAAAAGGATATTAAATAAACTTGTTTATTTTATCCACGGGTACCCATTTAGCTATTTGTTTCATACCCATGATGGATTTTATCCGTGGGTAGCCGTGGATATGGATTTTTTTGCAATTCCTAATTTTTAGTAGATGCCCAATTAAAGATGGAAGAATCATAAAAGACACAAACAATAATTCTTATTTTGTAAGGGTGGAATATTTTAAGACAAAATCTGGAACGATCATTCTTATATTTATCAGCAAATCCATTTTGTATTTATTAAATCTCTATTTTATTTTTTGCATGATTTCATCCATATTTATTTACCAAATACTTCATAGGTACCGACTAAGGGAACTTTATTATTCTTGCATAAATACTCATTAACTATTATTGAAACTTAACCCACGTCAATTAATTAGAAGGGAAAACATATTTATTTTAGTTATTAACATCAAATGTTTATATATATATATCCAGTTGAAATATTCACATTAATATCTATATGCATGTAATTAACTACTTGTCAGTTAACATTTACTAGCAAATGCTATTATAAGATTTGACCTCATGATCCGTCCTTTGCTTTAATGATAATAGTAAGTTCATTTTATTTAAATTTTATTCAACATCTCATGATTGATCAACATTATTTTTGAAATGGTGGGTTCTTGTTTGTTTCATTTTTAAACGAAGTTTGTCAGCCTGTGTCCTTCCACTTATAGTTATTTTAGGATAATTATTATATTAATATGAAATTGTATTTCCATTGAAACTAAATTTTAATATTTCTTTCCATTTGTTTTTTAATTTTATTTTACAATCCAGTTTTCATTTTGAATTTTCATCTAATTATATTTAGTTTTTCTATGACACACCACGTCCGCTAATGTCACTCATAAGAGAATGCATTAAGTTTCGTGAAGCGCAATAGGTAAATAGTACAGAAATTCACAAGACATATATAAAGTAAGAAACAGATATTTAAAACTTTATTATAGGAAATAAAACATAGTCTTAAAACAGGTTACATCATCAAACCAGTTACATCAAAAACCAAGTATCTCAAATTTGTCTAATAATGAAAAATAAAAAAGTTCCATAAAATAAAATCATATCCCTCATAGTAAGCCATAAAAGAGTAGAAAGTAAGTCAAAGTGGTACATCACAAAAAGTTCAGATCTAAGCTGAAAGAGAAAGTCCTAGTCACCGAGGAGTGCTACCACTCTGAGGATGTAGTGATTTTCTAATATGCAAGTGGGAATACCAAGACAGGTAAACAAAGCTGGATGAGCAAGTACAATATTGTATAAGTTAATAGACAAAATAAACAGAATAATAGGATAGACAGGAATAACAGGAATGAACTATGATCGAGTAATGCTTCACATTTATATCCCTAAAATAGGTTATGACTGCACCAATACTGGCATAACAGGTTCAACATGATTAGGTATTTAACCTAATTACATAAAAGCATGATTAACAGTAGAATTATATAGCAGGATTAGGTGTATCCTAATTACATAACATGATCTGGTGTTACCCTAATTACATAACAGTAGGACTAGGTGTACCCAAATTACTACCCACGCGATCGGCTTCCTAATATGAAATACCCTGTGTAATCCCTGACAGTAGGGTGTATCACTCCTTAATCCAGCAGCTTACATAACACAGACCAATTTACTAGTGTTACAGCGACTTAGTTTCCCTCATCGGACTCATGCACTCTCATGACTCCGCCGGAACGCGTCCGTACCCACCTCCTCCATGTGAACCTCTTACTATTTAGTTCAGTAAGCGTGCCCTGGCCAAAACCTAGTGTGAGGCCCTCTAAAAAATACAAACAGTGATTCTGACTGATATGGGTTCCAAACAGCAAACTGACACGAGCCAAACCCCCTAAGCTTATGCCCCTAAGTAACTAGGATTTAAGAGTTCCCAAAGCCCGATACAACAACAAAACAAGAGTCCTCTTAGCATATTAATAATCAGATTTAACCTAGCAGGTTTAGGTTTACTAATAAGTATGGTTGTAATATTACATATTATGTGTGTGCAACCCTTCCTCAAAACACCTTCCTAGATGTATGTATAACTACTATAGTGATTCAGTATATTAGCCTACATCTGGTACTTACAATATTCTAACATGTCATTTACTTAATGTCTGTATTAAGTCAAATCTAACATGTTTATAAATATGCATACTAGTTCATTCAATTTTACCCCAACTACAACATGTACAAGTATTATACATATTATCCATTTCTATTACATTTCCAATTTACAATAGTACAAGTATATGCATACTATTCCTTTCCCAAATTACAGTCTAACAGTCCTCATTTTAATAATATCCCAAATTCCTCTTTTTATGCCATTTTTAATTATCCCCACACTAACTTGTAATCGAACATGGCCTAGGCTTCTAAAGGCCTAGGATGAGTGTAAACAAAAAAGGAAAAAACAATGGAAGAAGAATAGAATCAAATCACATAGGCATATAGGCGAGACTAGAATTAAACTAAAACAGTAGAAATAGGGAAAAGAAAGATAGATACACATAATGATTAATTATCCAATAGTAAAGTCATATGTTTTACTCATACCAACGACGTAGGTGATTAACTATGTAGAACAAGCATATCAATTATCTTATAAATACTATATATTATAAACGCGGTTTTATTTAACTTTCATGATATAGTCTAGGTATCATATCTGAATATTACAGGAACTCATAGCGGGTTATGGTGAAGAAAAGATTAAATCTCTCTTATATATATGTCGTTGTAGAAAAGGTCCATTTCTATCCCTTTTGTTATTGTATGTAATTCTTGAATTTTTTGTTATCTCTGTAGATCTAGGCTTCAGCGGCATTCCCTCATATATATATTTATTTCAGAATAGATTCATAGAGGCATAAGGTATGAAGAAATTGTGTATATTGAAATGGGAGAAAGCCGTCTATTTATTGATTCATAGAGTTAACCTCAGCCTTTGGATTCTAGGGTTTATATAAGCCGTACATGTAGCGCTGAGTCAACAACGAACTTAGTCAGAAAAATAGTCCGGATACAGATAAATGAACCATCCCAGATCGCCGCTGGGTTGACCCATCCATGGTTGGGTCGACCCATAGGTCGACCAAGGCTGAACGTGGGTTGTCCGACAACGGTCTGGAATATCGATTTATTTTCCCGCTTTGTCTCGTTTTAATATTTTGAATATTTTTGAATTATATTTATATATAAGCCCCTTATATCTATACAAACTTCTAATGCTCATAAATACTTCATACACTGTCCATTTTCTGCAAACTTGTGGTCTATCTAAACCAGAATTCCAAGACGAAGCAACAGAATAGCTGATTTTATTTAAATCTGAATATTTAATTATGCAATTCCAATTTTAATTGTCATTAAAGTATGATTATAGTGTATTAATTATTTTGGGGTGTTACATTTTCCATCCAATACGATTATTCATGCTATGCTGTACTTATATCCTCATAGTTTTTCAAATAGTTACGTACCCAAGTAAGTTAATTTGAATTAGGGGAACTAATTTTAAAAGAAAATAAATTGGATGATACTTTGATGACAATGTCTAGAAAATTTCAAGTTTTCAAGTTTAAAGGGAAAAAAGGTAGCAAAATTAGATAAACGAAGCGCTAACACTAAAAATCATAGAAATTGGTGAGCATTAGCAGTAAGAATCGTCAGAATAGAAATAAATTAATATAAGAAGCATTACCAGTAAGAATCAATAAACGTTTGAACCAGAAAAATAACCTCTGCCTAATAGAAATAGATTAATGCTATCGACCTGGGCAACAAAATCTACATTCAGTTCAATCATGCTTTAACAGTTCAATAAAAATGTGAAGTTCATTAAGAAATCAAACTCAAAATAATAGATTACGAGATTGCAAGAACTTATAATAGTAGATTGTCGATCTCATGATGATGTGAGATGATAGCCGATTCAAGATGACTACGAGATGATCAAGAAAGGGCGACTACGATCGGGAGAGGTCGATTATGATTAGATTAGGGGCTCGAGATTTCCAAATCTAGGGTACAACGTCTTTATTTTTTCCCCATGAATAAAAAAATGAGAAAGTGGGAACGGGGGTGCATTGAAGGGTGTGGTGAATTTTAGAATGGGTTAAGTCCGTTCTAAATGTAAAATGGCTGGTGACCATTTCAAATGAGTTTGCAATAGACTTTTTCCATTTCTATTTCGCAATATCTCAAAGCCAATGCAAATTTAATGCAATAAAGTGTTTCCAAATTGATTTTATAGTGTAGTGAAACCCACTACTCTAAACAAAACTGACTACAGGAGAGTATAATGACTTAAGGAACAGACGTCCGATAAATATAGCTTACAGCCCACCGGTGCTAAAGGACGAGCACCGACTTGTAAATTAACTTCGAACACTCCTCTAACACGATGCGTGATTCAAAGTTAATTAGGATTGTATACACAATACATCTGGACCACGACACTTAATCATTGTTAGCGAGTTAGCTTGTAGTGTAAGTTTTTAAGTGAGACAACTTATGAGTTAAGTTCTTAAGAGAGACGGATTTAACATTTAATGTTGATTTATTTTGAACGGGAATCGCTTGAAACTTGAAATTGAATTGGTAAAAATCACATCACATTGCAAGTACAACAAATGGAAAGTGACACAAACATGCAAACAAAAGAATGACTTAATGTAGGATTTGTACAGCAGTTAAGTCAAAAACGCCAGGGCATCACTCGCATAACATAGCAGGCCTACCAAAAAGACAAGAAAACAAAAGAGGAGTCCATTAAGACTTCAATAGTTTGTCATATGTCTTTAATTTCTTCTTCTACAATTTCTCCAACTCCTCCTCCGTAAGGATTTGCTTCCGGGATTTCTCGGTGGACAAGTCTTCAGCCTCTGTTGTAGATTGGTCATGTTTCTTCTTCATGTGTTTTCCCCAGTTAGTGACATACCTTTCCCGGATGGCACAACAATGTACGAAAGAGGAAAGATTGGCAGCAGTTCAATAGAAACAGGCCCAAAAACTGACTCGAATTTGAGCTCGATAAGCTTTCCTTCCTGATGTGCCTTTATTTCCGCCAGACTCAGACTACTAGTATTACTGGACTCACGGGTATACATGACATTGTCGTTGCCGTCGGTAGGAGTCTCTTTCCCATCCAAGTTTTTGAGCACATCGATCATCCCATCCCCTTGGCCTCGTCATCACCGAGAGGCATTTGAAGCTCCTCGGCTACTTTCTCTTTTGCTTCAGAAATGGTCTTGACTGGAGGTATAACTAAAGAGGAAGAGAAAGAATCAGTCCAAGTGGGATGATAAGCCTTCCGACTAGAAGCCCAGCTGCTTGCCGACACGCCATAATAATTTTCTAAAATTAAGGATAAAGAAGAGACATTTCCTCAGCAAAATAATCTCATGGAGTTGCGGGAGTCTTGACTTTTGGAATGGGAGTTAAAAGCTTTCGCGGGGCAAGTTTTGGATCGTCAAGATTGTGCTCTTCAACTGTTTCTAAAGCCTAAGCTAGGGGCAGAATGACTACTCCTGAAATAGGCAGATCCACGACATAGGTAGGCTGACTAGTGGATTGCATCAAAGCTACATCATCCTTAACTGTGTCGGGATCCCCCTCGATAATTGACTTTTCCTTGGGCCGGAGTCGCTTAACATCTTCCTCCTCCTTTAGAAGCCGCCTTCCTTCAATAAAGACTTCAGGTTCATCACTCCTAGAGAACCTAGCCTTAAGTGCCTCTTCATTTACTATGCCATCTGCAAAAGCCCTTCTCTCCTCCTCTACGAATTGGTCCCAAGTGTTCGCCAGAGTTTGTGGGTAATTTACAACCCGTGACTAGTACCAGTATCAGAGAAATCGAGCGTAAAATGTCAACACTTGAGTACCAAATTCATCCTTTATCTTCTCTTCCTCAGATACTCTGGGGTTGAGATCCCTGATTTCAATATCGTGCTGGACAGTTCATGGCAGATCCAAGAGAAGAATTGGCATTCTCCTAGGCTTTCTTCCTGGCTTCTTCAAAGGAGGCCATTTGGGCCTTCAACGATGCAATCTCTTGGAGTAGTTGCTCCTTCTCCTTCTCTATGCCTCATTCTCGGCCTTAATAGAGTCATTTGCTTGTTTGACCAACTTCATCTTATCCATCACGGACTTGGTTTTAAATGACCGCATCTTGAGCTTGGAATCGAATCTTTCTCAAGTACTGTCAAGTTTAGTCTGGGTCTTCTTATGTAGTTTTTTTGTGGTTGTGAGTTGGGCCTCACACTCGACTAAGTATTTCTTTGTATGCACAAGGGTTTTCTTTCCACAATCCCACTCTTGATTCATATTGTCAATGTCTAGCCCCAAACATCGACGACCTTAGATAATCGCCTTGAAAATGTCGTTGTGTCCCGATACTTAGTGAGAATGAGTTTGGCGTTTGCACTAAGCATGTCATCAAACGACCATGGGATTGGTTGTAGACTAGGCACAAGCATCATCCGAGAAAACTAATGTTGTGGGAGGTTTTTCTCCAACTCCTTTTTATTTGTTCGGGAGTATTCTCCTGCCCTGGAGGAATTGCAAGATGAGGTTCTTTATCTTTCCGTCCGATTGAGACGATGGGACCTTTACCCTTGGGTGTTGCAGGCTTAGAATCCTGAGGCGGCTCAGTTGGAGGCTCATGCTGAGATGAGCTTTTGGTTCGGGAATGCTCACATGTGGTCTTGTCGTATGCCCAAGAGGACTTATTGTAAAAATGGGAGACGGAGTTATGATGGAACCTTTCTCGCTCACGCTCCCTCTCCCGAGCATGCTCCCTCTTCACCCTCTGACGCCCCCGATCCTTCCCATCCAACCTCTCTCGATCATCCCTTGTGACACCCCACGTCCGATAGTGTCACTCTTAAGAGAATGCATTAAGTTTCGTGAAGCGCAATAGGCAAACAGTGAAGAAATTCACAAGACAGATATAAAATAAGCAGCGGAAAATTTCAACTTCATTATTTAAAAATGATCATAGTCTCAAACCAGTGACACCAAAACAAAGTATCTTAAATCTGTCTTTCAAAACAAAATAACATGGTGCTATAAAATAAAATCATATCCCGCATAATAAGCTATAATAGAGCAGAGAGCAAGTCAAAATAGTACATCTCAGGAAATCCAATTCCAAGCTATAAGAGAAAGTCCTAGTCACTACTAAGTGCTTCCACTTTGAGGACCTGGAGGGAAAGGAAGAAAGAAGCGAAAACAAAAGGGGTCAGACGTAAAGTCTAGCGAGTTCCGGTGATTTTTCAAATATGCATAAAATAGGAATACCAAGAAGGTAAACAAGAATGGATGAGAAATGTACAGTTTCATATAAGGTAACGTATAAGTTGAAAAGGACAACATGATAGATAGGAATAAACTATGATTGAGTAATGCTTCACATTTATATCCCTAAAAAAGGCATGCCTGCACTAGTTTTAGTATAACAGGATTGGGTATTACATAACAGCAGGATTAACAGCAGGATTAAACAACAAGATTAGGCGTACCCTAATTACATAACATGATTAGGTGTTACCCTAATTACATGGCAGCAGGATTAGATGTACCATAATTACTACCCATGTAATTGGCTCCCTAATACGTAAATACCCTGTATCAGTCCCAACAGTAGGGTGTATCACTCCCTAACCCAACAACTTATATAAAACAGACCTATCCACTAGTGTTACAACGACTTAGTTTCCCTAATCGGACTCATGCACGCTCATGACTCTGCCGGAACGCGCCCATACCCACTTTCCCTATGTGAACCTCTTACTATCCAATTCAGTAAAGCAAGCCTTGTCCTCTTCCTAGTGCAAGGCCCCCTAACAAAATATCAAAAGGGATAATGACTGATATGGATTTCAAACAGCAGACTGCCAAAAGCCAAACCCCTAAGCTTGTGCCCCCAGGTAACTAGGATTAAGGGTCCCAAAAACCCAGTACAACAGTAAAACGAGGGACTCTTAGCTTATTAATAATCATGTTTAACCTAGCAGGTTAAGGTCTACAAATAAGCATGGTTGTAATATTACAGGTCATTTATGTGTGTACAACCTTTCCCCAAAACATCTACCCAGATATATATATAATTACTGTGACAATTCAGTTTATCAGCCTACATCTGGTGCTTACAATATTCTAACATGTCATTTACTTAATGTCTATATTAAGTCAAACCTAACATGTTTATACATATCCATATTATTCACCCAATTATGTCCCCAGATTGTAGCATGTACAGGTTTATGCATGTTATCCATTTTTATCAATATACAGCAAGTATAGCTTATTAATTATATAGCAGTAAAGGCATATGTAGCAATTATCTTATAAACATTGTATATTCAATCCCAATTTCATTTAATTGTCGCATTATTGTCTAAGAAATCAGATCCGAAAATGATAGGGAACTCACAGTGGGTCTTGTCAAGAAGAAATTAAATCTCTTATATATTATTATATGTCATTGCAGAAAAGTCCAATCCAATCCCTTTTGTTGTTGTATGTAAATCCTGAATGTTATCTCTATAAATCTAGGCTTTAGAAGCATTCCCCCTTATATATTTTTATTTCACAATAGATTCATAGAGGCCGAAGGTATAAAGAGATTGTGTGTATTGGAATGGAAGAAGCCATCAATTTATAGATTCACGGAGTCAACCTAAGCCTTTAGAATCTAGGGTTTTAATCTAAACCGTACATATAGCGATGAGTCAGCTCGAATCTGGTTGGAAAAGTAGTCCAGATTCGCAATTCAGAATCTTCCCCGGATCTGAGTGGGTCGACCGACCGACCCATTGGGTCGATCCAACCAACCTTAGGTCGACCCAGACCGAACGTGGGTCATCCCCATAACGGTATGGCTTCTCGCTCGTTTTTCCGCTTATCTTGTTTGAATATTTTTGAATTATTTTTATATTATATTCATATATAAGCCCCTTATACGTATACAAACTTCTAAGGTTCATAACTTCTTCATACATTATCCGTTTTATGCAAACTTGAGGTCTATCTGAACCAGAATTTCGAGACGAACGCAACGGTAAAGCCGATCTTACTTAATTATAAATATTTTGGGGTGTTACATCCCTGTCCTGCCTTTCCCGTTCCTCATGGCCCCGCCTCTCTTGATATTCTTGGTCCCGTCTTTCCTATAAAGAACTTTGATAGCCAAGACCATTCCTTGAAAGACCAGTGCCAAATTGAAGATGGTGCTTTTTCCCTTTCTTTATGGAACCTGTAATTCAAGAAAAGGTTCAAGTTATAACTCGATAAACACAAAAGAAAAAGGTATTGCGACTTGTGTCGTGTGTGTCCTAGTGTCCCCCCGACGGACCAGAGCCTGGTGTTTGGCTTGGTGGCGTTGTTTTCCTAACTTTAACACGAGTAATATCTTCCTCGGAGCCAGGAAATAATGTGATAAGGTCCATATTCTGCTATGTTTAGATTACATTCGGCAACGAAAAATCACCTAAGCCCTTGAATAACGACTTTGTGTCCCCCGATTAGGCACCTTAGGCTGGAGATTTAGATGGGGATGAAGTCCTGAGACAGGGCTCATCTATAGCTGATTCTTTTGGAGGAGAGCTTTTAGACCCATCTTTTATCACTTTCTCAGGGGATTTCTATTTCTCCCCTTCCTCATCCGCTGGGCCCCAACTAGGCCTGAGGGTATCCCTTTCTTGGCAGCATGCCTAACCTGAACTCGAGGTCAAACAACTGCTGCAGGTTGCTTCCCAACTGGGGGCACAGATTATGATGGTTCCATAGTAGGCGCCCGAACTCCACCGACACCCAAAGTTCGATTGTGATCAAGTAGATAGAAGTGATGTAATAATTCATCAATAATGCATCTCCTAACACTCCAACTATTCTCCGGAGTGTGCTGTAGAGTGACCATGTGATTACTGTACACTTGGCTAGTGGGCTAACTGCAAAGAGTAACAAGAGTCATAAACTCACCCACGAAGCTGAGAAGTTGAGCCAAGACTTGACGCTTACTGCATTGAAGCCATCTCCTGGCACAACCTTCAAACTGAGGAAACATAGAACCATTTTGGTTTTATGTACCCCCAATTTGCTAAATCCCTCTTTGATGTTTTTTCCTTGGGCAAACTCAAAGTAGAGGAACGACAGGGTTGCACTCTATCGTTGCTTAAAGTTATAGAAAAAGATAATATCATCGAAGGTCGGCTCTTGGCTTATATGCTCCATGTAAACGATGTACAATAAGAAGAGATAGGAATATGCTATGAGGTGGAGCTGCATAGGTGCCAAACTCATACAATAGAGAAAATTGTCAATGAACGGACTCAATTGAGGAATACACCCAACCATGAAAATTTATCGGTTTATAGTCATGAAACCTTCTAATGGGTTATGGGCAGTCTCGCTCTGAGTTGGAAACCGAATATTCTCCCAAGGAATCCTGTGTTTTCCACACAACCTTTTCGACTTTCCTTCATCTATGTTGTTGGGTCAAGAATTGGTTGGGTTATTCAGAAGGACAGCCCCAAGGAACATATCAAAGTTATGGTGGTGTTGAGTTTAGTTGAAGCATTGAAGTTGGGTATCGAATGTGGTTCAAGTTCAATTCAGCTTCCCCGGATCGATTATTCCGGCTTGAGCAACTCCGATCGATCAACACCCGGATCGACTAACATCCATGTCGAGCCGGGACTTGTGAATTTCCGAATCTGTTCCCTTCCGATTTGGCTAATGGCTTTGTCGAACCGGATCTCTTAGTTTCCTCTTCTCCAAGATTCTTCGATTCGGTCACTCCACTAATCCCACCCGCATCGACTAATGACTATGTTGAATCGAAGATAGAAAGCTTTCTCCACACTTCAACTTCTCCCCAAGCATTCTCACCCACTTCGCTCTGGTTCGACCAAAGACAATATCGATTCAGATTTGCCAACCCTTCACTACCCAAAGACCCAACTTTTCTCCACTCCTTTATTTCGTTCCACTGCCTAAGTAGCCCCCACAACATAACTATAGAATCTTCGGACCCTTCCTACTGTCTTTATCAATGATCCAACACCATCAATGCCTCTCCAGCCACCAGTTTGTCACCTCGACTACTCCAACCAGTGCATCTTGCCCTGCTCCACATTGCGTTGCCGCGGTTGTAACAACTCGGAATTTTGACAATAGATTTGTTATTTAATTAGATTCTCAAAAATAGGTATTTCTGCTAATGATGTTATTTGACCATGAAACTTTAACCTATGCGTTCATCTTGAGATTCTGGTCTATTTTCATGTTCGGAGTTTCGTGAATGGATTCTGTATGAAAAAGTTACGAACAAAATACGAAAAACCGACAAAAATAAATAAATTGATAGTTAATATATATCTTTCCCTCTTTGACTAGCCCAGTGACAGCTAGATTTTGAGGGGCAATTTCATTATATTATATAATATAAACGGACGGATGTTTATTTAAATAAATCTAACGGTTCATGGTCAACTCCACACCTATAAATAAAGGGGTATGGCCTCATTTTTTTCCACACAAATATTTAGGCAATAGCGAAGCTCTTCCATTTCTCTTTCTCTTCATATTAAATTTCTCAATCAAAATTATATCCATATACAATCAATCTAATATAAATCATACAGAATTGAAAGGGATTATCAGATCTAAATGGAAAAGAACATGAACTGATGGCTAAGCTATTCTACATCAATTCCTCTCATGTTTTCCTATTTTCTTGCATATCTATAGATCTGAAAGTATCCTCTTTTTAGATTAATTGTAGATTTTATATGAATTTGGGAATTGTAGGCCTAAAAGGTTATTTAGATTTCAGATTTGGATGCTTTCAGGTGAGTATACATACAAAGTTATTATAACCTATTTATCTTGCTTGAATTAGATCTCAAAATATATGTCTATTATCATCAGATCTCTTCATAATATTATTGAATTTGAATTGGCACCTATTATATCTGTTAATAAATATTGTCAAAACTTGGAAATTGTGAATTGTGGTTAGGAATAGTATAAATTATAGGTTTACTTAAATTGTTTATAAATATTCCCTACAATTATGTTGGAAATTATATTCTGGTTGTTGCGAAACATTGAAGATTTGGAAATCATTCCCAATAACATTATTTAGATGTAATTCTCTTCCAAATCTCTAGTTTTAGTGTTAAAAGATAAATTATGTGATTTTGATTAAAAAGATGCAATGTTGAATTATGTGATTTAAAAAAAAGGCACATGCCTATTTTTGTTCAATGTTGTTGAGGTTTTGGTTTAATTATAAATATGTCGTTTTCCTCTTTTTGAACAAAAGACATTATATTGAATTCACAAGGAATATGACTAAAAGATTGAAAAAGGGAAAACTTGTGCAAATGTATGTATAAATATAAATGCACATATTTGTGCATAGTTCGCATCAACTATTTTAAAATATACATAACATATATATTTCTTGTGATTTTGAAATATGTATATTCCATTTATCAGGCATAATTTACAATAATTATAACTAAATGTCTTTTTGTAAGATTTGGAACCTTTTGGCAAGATTGAATGCAAACAGGAAGGTTTGGTTATTAATGAAACTAAATTTTTTAAATCCAACAATAAATAATAATAATAATAATAATAATAATAAAGAAAGATAACTACGTTGACCGCGTAATATATATATATATATATATATATATATATATATATATATATATATATCTGTGTGTGTGTGTGTTATCTGTCTGAATCGACGTAAAACGACAAAATATACGTTATAGTTAACATTTGAACGATATTCATTTACGGAATCATACATGTAAATGTAATCCATATTAAATTAATATATATTTTTGCGACCATTATAGCATTTAATGTGATTGGTTGTTATAAATAGAACCACAAATAAATAAGTAACCATTGTAAGCAATGATGATCTGGAGAAAGTAAACTTAATAGGGAAATCAAGTAAAATGGTAATAATTACTAAGATATATTAGGACTAATGTTGTAAAACTCATTTAGGAAATTTAATTTAAAATGCATCTAGAGACGAGCCTATGCTCAACTTATGCTAGAAGTCTGCTCTAAACCGACCGACAAATCCAACATCCGCAGGTGGTCAGCTTAATGTAAGGGTCTAGAGCGTAAATATAACTGTACTAAGACACGGGGTTAAGTTCAACTTGTGGTAGAAGTCTGACTGGAATCGACCGACAAATCCAGTATCCACAGGTGGTTAACTTAATGTGGGAGGTCTGGCGCACAAATATATGTATATATATACAACATGCAATCAATAAATAAATAAGATTAGAAATGTCTATTGGGGTACAACAAAAAGATATATTTGGGACTGATAAGATAAGGATATCCATTGTGAATTAATGCCTTAGGAAAATTGTGGCCATTAGGCTTATAAATGACATTAATTATAATCAATGGTAATAAAAAGGAAATTAGGAATTTTATGGTTGCCTTAGGAAAATATGACCGATATGGTTATAAATGGCAATTAACCTATGAACAGAAGTAAACGGAATAATAAGGGGACAAATTGGTATTAATTATCGTTTAAATACTAAGTCCAATTAGGGAAATAATCAAATAAATATCCTAGGGTACGGAGGATATAACTTTCCATATTTATATTAATAAATATAGAACTTATAATTAAAATTTAGGGTTTGACATAGTAGGTTAGTGATGTGAAACATTATTAACCATAGGAACCCGTGATGATAAATGTGTGTGTATAGTATTTCGTGAAGAGAAACTAAATGAGAAGGACTTAATAATGTAGCACACTTCATCCTAATAGGGAAAGGTATTAAAGGCTAGTGGGGTACGAACTTAACAATCTTCATGTAGTCCGCTTCCTCGGGTCTTAAATGTCTTGGGTCGAGGAGTCCACCTGGGAGTATGTCATTCAGTTTAGGGTCTTAAATGGCATGTGTGTGGGGACTACCCAAACCTGGAAACTAAAAACGTCAGATATGGCTACCTATCCTATGGGAAGTAGTAAGCGACTAAGGAGATTATACAATAAGGTTAACTAGACGGTATAACAAGCGATAAAGCACCATCTCTCACCTTATACGGGGTATGGGTTAATGCGTGAATGACGGAAGCCTTAACTAGTAGGGCCCTAGCTAGTGCCCTCTGGTGCATGTTAATGTTGAATATATTATCGAGGAATAATAAACGACCAATATGTCCGCCTAGGGTCTTAAGCGATCAGGGAGAATCCACCCTATCTATTATTAATAGTGAGACATTAAATAATAAAGGATGAGCGAATATATATATATATATATATATAAACTCTGTAATTAGGGGTCCACCTTAGATTAAATAACCAGCCATGTTCTGGTATAAAGGCTTCATTTATATATGCATAAACATTCTATCTCGGTATCATATTTTGGGAGACTACCTTGGGAACAATAGTAGAGTCATGCATAAACATTTACAAGGTTAGGCTAGAATTACTAACCATGGTAAGCATACATCTTGGGTTTAACCAAACAGGATACATCTATGTAGTATAATCTGTGTTATACATTTCTTGTTCACCAAAATCTTGTTGTTCTGACCCCTTCTTCATTACAACCTCCCAGGTTTCTAGAGAAGGTCGGGTTCTCGCAAGTGTTTTAGTTTTTCTTTCGGTTCTCATTCTCTCTCATGCTCGGTATTGGCAAAGTGACTTACATTAAAAAGGTATTTACTTGAGTTAATACTAGTTATCCTATTTTGTTTCTACTATGAGTTATTTTTCTCGTACTTTGATTATGCTCATGCTCATTTATTTGCTGGTACTAGATTTACACACTCCATATTGGATGTGTTAGAGTCTCGATTTTTCGAAATTTGGGCATAAAAAAGCGTGGAGTGTTACATTTGGTACTTAGGTTAAACGATCAGAGAAATTAGTTAAATTAAGACTCATGAGAGAACATACTTTGTTTTTCTTTTCTGTTTTTCTTCATTTTTCTTACTCGACTTAAATTTATTTCGACGATGAATTAGTCGTGGGCCTAATTATATAAAATAGGCTTTAAGCGACTAAGAGTTGAAGTATGTAGAATTCGGGTTTCTAGCCAATTCTGTCTTGTTGCGCAATACGTTGGCGATCTCATCATGAAGAGAATGAGGATGACATATGGTGGGTTCTATTGATTTGAGTTTGGAAACTGGACGAAAATCCAACTACAGCCGAGATAGTCATGGTTTCTGGTGTTTGGTTTCGTTGGTAGTTCTGGTTATGACCATTTCTAAATCCAAAATGGGAAAAGTTCACGCTAGTATGTCGTATCCATTTTGGAAATACAATTACAAGGTATATCCATTTGTTACTTTATTAAAATTCCAAATATTCCTTCCTTGAAAATATTCATTTGAGTTCTTAGCCTTGTATTCAAAGAAATTTATTTTTGAAACTATCTAGAAAAATAAAAATGGGTTTTGTATGTTTTGAAATACGGTTTTAAAAAATGGTTTTATAACGACCTAGTTTTATAAGGATGTGTTTTTAGTTTTGAATCTATTTTGTATTTTAAAATTGTCAGGGCTTTGTGTAATTTTAATAAATATAATCCGATTGGTAAGAAGAAAGGAATTAAAAATGATAAGGAATATGCCACTAAACTTAAGAATAATAAATGTCACCAACACCCAAGATTCTTAATTACTTAAGAATACGGTTTCGCGTATTGAAAGTAAGTGCAGAAAAGCTATAATTGACATAGGAGATTTATAGTGGTTCGGTCCCATAAGGAGCCTACGTCCACTTTGAAATAGTTAGTTTTTATTCACAACACTGAGTTACAAGCTACAATCCTCTCTTAGGCATTTAATTACAAGCATTCCCATGTGATTTGGAGTCATAGTCGTCGTGTATAAATGTTGGAAAAAAACCAATTTTCTCCTTCTTCTTCTTTAAAGCATGGATGCCATTAAAGAGCTTATTTGGAGCTCTCAAGAAGTGTAAAATCAACTAAAATCAAACCCCTTTGAAGAGTGGACTTGGACGTATTTATAGGTGAGTGGTTAGGTGTGAGTAGGCAGGAGTTAGGGGACCACAAGCCATGATTTCGTACCTCGAAGGCAGTCCTCTAGAAAAACTCAAACCCCCTAGCTCGTACCCAAAAGTTCATACCCCTCTCTGGGTATGATTTTCGTACCCCAAGGGGTATGAGATTCGTACTCGAGAGGCCGTACCCTGAGGAGAACGAGATTCGTATCCGAGAGGTACAAATTTCGTACCCGAGAGGGTACGAGGTTCATACATGAGGGATACAAATTTCTTACCCAAGAGGTACGAGGTTAGTGTCCTCGAGGTATGATGAAGATGCCGATGCTATAGCGTGGGAGGTTCGGGTATGAGCTCGAGGAGTTCAATTCAGGAATTTCGATGAAAAAGGGGGTACGAGATTGGGGGTTATGCGCAGATTTAAGGAGCTAAGAGGGCCTTGTTTGTGTGGCTTCCCCAGCCTTGTTCCCTTGACTTTTTGGTGATACTTCGGACCTAGCATCATCCGATGTATTGAGTTGAGCATGTCTTATGTACATCGGGGAAGAGGATCGAAAAACTAGTTAACATTTTCCCTCCAAAGTGCGTCTCATCTTGATGTGACATGCTTTGAGTTGGTAGAAATATCTATTGAACTGCAGATTCCTGTAAACTTATGGGAACAAACGTTAGTTTATTGACTCTCATCCACATTGTGATGTAGCCGAGTTATTGTCGATTCAATGTCGCATACATACACGCATATTTTCACGTGGTATGGCGCATTGTGGACAAGCTAGAAAATAGTAACATGCTAGTATGTGAGCAGGGATATGCACAAACATGTGCGCACGACTGTGGGTACACTTTTCTTGTTCATGGTTACGCATGCATATACGATGGCGCGTTGCAAACGTTTGGGTGCCCCACTTGTACTGACATGTCATACACATATATTCACATATAAATTTATATAGACATATAGGTATACATATTATATATATATTTGTATGACCTTTCCTTTCTCTGTTTTTTTAATGTATCCCTCATTCATGATACGAGAATCTCGTATCTCAAACAGGGATACAAGAATTGCGTATCCCTGTATGGACACGATGATCTCATATCCCAAACGGGGATACCAAACTTTCGTATCCCTATCTGGGATACGAGAATCTCGTATCCCTATCTGGGATACGAGAATCTCGTATTCCCAAAAGGGATACGAGAGTTTCGTATCCCAGATAGGGTGTAACACCCTACCTCCGTTAAGGTCACTCACAAAGGGAATGCCTTAACTTTGATGGAGCATTTTAGTAGACAGAACAGAAATTTACAAGACAGATAAAGTATTACTTAAAGAATTTATAACTTTATTACAACAGAAACAGAAATAAGTTTGGTTACATCTTTCCAAATCACAATATCAAAATTCAAGTACAAAATATCGATCTTGTACAAAAGCCTTCAGAATGCATAGTTTTTAAAGTCATAATCCCCATTATAAATTGCCACGGAAAGATAGAGCCATAGCCAAGCGATACTTCAAGCAGAGAGAATATGAATCAAGCTCCTATGTTTCTACCCTAAAAACCTGGGGAGGGGGGGGGGAGGGAAACGAAAGAGAAGGGGGCGAAAACAAGCAAGGTCAGACATAAAGTCTGGCAAGTCCAGTGACTTTCAGCATATGAACAGATAATAATATCATGACATGAAAATAAAGTTGGATAAGAGACAACAACAACATGAGTAATTGGTATACTTAAGCTAAACGGAAGAAACAGAATGATATAGCCCAAGTTATGCTTCTTACTTATATATTACTTCTCTGCACTAATACTAGTATAACAGGATTAGGTGTTACCCTAATGTCTAAACTGAAACAGAAACAGAATAGAATAATCTATAAAGAAACAGAATGCTAGTAATGGGCCTTTACCACCCCCGACAGACAAAAAGTACATAAACGGAATCAGAGAAGGAAACAGAATAATCCCTACGGAAACAAAATGTTAGAATTAAGTGTACACTAGTAAATGGGCCTTTACCACCCCAACAGACGGTACCATGCAGAAACAGACAGGTGTTACTACCCAACAGAAATAGACGGTAACCCAACGGAAACAAACAAAACTAAGTGCACCCTAAAGCTACCCCAAGCAATCGGCTCCCTAATACATAAATACCCTATGCCAGACCCACAGAAGGGTGTATAATTCCCTAAAGTGGCAACCTTTGAATGACACAGACCTATTTACAGATGTAACGGCGTCTTACATCCTTAGAGGCAGACCGGGATCCATGCACGCACATGACCCGGTTGGAACGCGCCATCAACACCCCTTGCCATTATCAGAATGAACCGCTTATAATTAGTTCAGTAAGCGTGCCCGGACCCAACCTACTGTTGGGTCATAGTTTTGATACCAAAAAGGGTTACTGACTAATATGGGTCCCAAACAACAGATGACACAAGTATTTTCCCTCCTAACCTTGTCTCCCTAACTAACAGATTTCAGATTAACTTGTTTACAAGTTTTCAGACCTACAGAGTTCAGATCAACTAGTTCACAGATCAGAAAATCAAGTTAACAGGTTTTCAGACTAACGGATCAGATGTACAGTTTTAACAGACTTATAGATTGTCTAACTTTGTGTTGGGCCTACAGATTCATGAAACAGGTTTATTAAATTCATCAGTCCAGTTGGTTTAGCCCTATCCACCCAACACGTTTTAGACATCATATTTATCTTAGATTTGCATTAATTAAATATTAATGCGTAGACCTCTCACATTAGGTTGGTAGCTTGTGGCCGCTGGATAGGCCGGGCGGTTCTGGGCAGACTTCTGCCACAAGCCAGATCTAACCTCGTGTCTAAGCATATTTTAGTTATGCCTGCGACCTCTAACATTAGACTATCAGTTTTGCGATTGCTGGTTAAGTCGGTTGGGTCCGGGAAGGCTTCTACCACAAACATGAGTCTAACCTCGTTTCTCGGCATTTTTATTATAACCAGTTCATCCCATTACAAATTATACAAATATCAGACTAATTATGTCCATTTAACAGATTTGACTTCTTTTCAAGTCGCAGCAGATTAAGCAAATTAACATGTTTTGCTCAACCTTAGATCGAGCCTACGGATTTTCATACACATATTACAATCATTCAGCTTTTCAACA
This sequence comes from Allium sativum, assembly GCA_030737875.1. NCBI lineage: Eukaryota > Viridiplantae > Streptophyta > Magnoliopsida > Asparagales > Amaryllidaceae > Allium > Allium sativum. Next base: position 44,898,360 of record CM060925.1, read on the forward strand.
GATTTAACAGATTTAGCCGCTCAGGCGGTTCAATAGATTTAACAGATTAGGCAACTCAACAGATTAGGCAGTTTAACATATTTAGCAGATTAGGCGATTCAACATATTTAGCAGTTTAGGCAATTCAACAAATTAAACAGGTAACAGATTTGGCAGATTAGGCAATTTAACACATTAAGCAGATAACAGTTTTACCCGATTTAAACATGCCTTAAAGTCCTATTCACATATCTTGCCTAATCGTAAAGTAAGCCTAAACTTACATGCCCAAATTATGGTCATAATTCACCATATAACATGTGTCCCAAATTTTAGTTAAACTTGCATAGTTCAGAATATTCTCCAAAAAACCCTAATCGTGATTCACATATAAATTATGCCAAATATAGCCATTGATTACAATGCATGTCACATATCCAAACCACCCCCCCTCCCACTTAGGTGTATTCACACTTAATAGTCATCAAATCTTAATATAGATTTTTACACCTAAGTCACATGCAAATAAATTCTCCTACTTCCAAATGACAGACTATCAGTTTTACTATGCCCAGATCCAGATCTAAAAGTATGACATATGTTTTTTATGTTCTAAGTCACTATAATCCTCTTCTTCCAAGTCATAGATCATCTTATGCAATATGTCTCAAATTTATGTATAGAATTACAACATGCGTTGTGTCCTCAAATTAGTTACAAATCAAGTTTGCCCACATATGCCTCATTAAATATTCTTACCAAATATAGCGTTTATGCGTTCATCTCTTATGAGACTTGGCTCAGTCTCGCGGTAGCCTGGCTATCAAACAAAAAAGAAAGAAAGAAGGAAGAAATACAGAACAAACAGAGTAATAAAACAGAGGAACATATCTGATAAATAGAAAAAGGGCCTAGTCTCAGATTCAGATTTATAATTACGCCAAGAACATGATTAAATTTCATATCGGAAAATAACTGTACTTGCCTCGGCCGGATTCTAGAAGAAGAGTTGCAGTTGTTCTCTTTTAATCTTAGTCAGAATTAGAAGAAGATGCACTAGTTATAGTTTTGATTCCAACAGAGTAGCGATGCCATTGTTTTATTTTAATTAGAACGGAGGCAGAGTATAGGAAGAATGAAATTGTGTGGAGGGAAGGCTGGGTTTGGTGGTGTTTAAATAGTTTAGAGCTCATGAATTCGGTCAGAAAGGCGTTCAAATGCAGAAAAATGGATCTGTTTACAGATCTGGGAAGGGGGGAGGTCGACCCTAGGGTCGACCCTAGTGTCGACCTGTTTACCCAAGTCGACCCTAGTGTCGACCTGGGCCCTGGGCGGGAATTTTCCCGCCCAACCCGGTTGTCTGTTTTTGAATTTCGAATCAGAATTTTGAATTCCGGGTTGATTTTTATTGAAACTTCTGAAGGCCATATCTTCTTCATACGGAGCCCGATTTACGCAAACTTGGACTCTATTCTAAGAAGAATTTCGAGATGAACGCAATGGTGCAACCCGTTTCCCTTAATTATTTCATTACAATTTAATTATCCTCTGATTTGTTATTCTTAATTTCACATAAAATACGGGGTGTTACATTCTCCCTTCCTTAATGGATTTTGTCCCCGAAATCTTCAAGTTAGGAAGAATGTGTCCTACCATCCAATTACCCATCTATTCAACCATCATCCACAAGCATCCATTGTCCTTGGAAAACTTCTAATGTTGTATGAATATATGCAGAAGTGTGTGTATATGTTCCTTATCTAATGCAAAGATCAGGCGGTCCACTGATTCAGTTGACCTCCTTAATTCAAAGTATGTCAGTGCCATGAGTCCAACATGTATGCAATTTTCCTATTTGATACATATCATTTCTATATGAGTGCACAACCATTCGTCCAAATGCAACATCCAAGTGATGGGTCAATCATTTTGCATCCACAAAAATTGAAAAATGCACACACATCCATATGTAGTATGATAGTGTTTTTTAGCCGATCTAGTGCCTAGCGTGTGTATATGCATCCACGAGCAACCACTTGCATCCATTTGCAACCATCAAACATAACATGTATCAAACACATGTTTACACCCATTAGTTTCTACCTAAAGGTCGAAAAATTCGGTCGATAGGATAAAGTTGAGTGATAGAAGAAAGTATAATTAAAACTATAGCTAGGTTCCCATTCAACATTGGTTTAAGAGAATAACCCCCTAAGTATCAACCCCGAAGACCGAAATCAACATCATATTAACACCCAGAGAATCACTCCCATTAAACAAATGCCCAACTGGAAATCTATTTCATGCTTTGAGTAAAAACTCCTATCCTTTTCAGAAATATTCAGATACCTACAGACTACTGATACAGATCAGATTACCAAATGATTCTTAGGAAACTAAGCATGATAAAAACTCAGAATATATGCGTCATGTTCAACTTAACGCCCAACACAGATGCCCTCGAACTCCAACTTATCACAAACAGATGAGTCGTAACCCTCATGGGGTCTGAGACTATAACGGAACCAGAAACAAGACTTGTATTAAAGTGCAGAGTTTCAATTACAGAATCAAAATGCCAGAATGAGAAAGAGTTTTTAACTCCAAAATCAGATAAGGAAATTAAACCTTCTACAAAAAATTTCTTATTTCTATCCTATCTACCAGTCACTTGAGAATTCGCCTGTCCTCCAGAAGTGGGTTCTGCCCTCTGCCCTTGCCCCCGTTTCTTTGGGCAACCCCTAGTGAAGTGCCCCATTTCTCCACAGTTGAAGCAAGTGCCCTTCCTTTTTCTACAATCCTTGTTCAGATGAGTCGAGCTTCCACAAGTAAAGCACTTCTTCCCCTTCTTATCTTCAGTCTTCTCATCCTTCTTTTGTGTTTCCTTTTTGGGCCCTGCCTTCTTATTCTGTGGTCCTTGAAGCTTTTCCTCTTTCTTTTTTACTTTCGGCTTCTTCTTCATGCATTAACACCATGTCCACCAATTTTTCGAAGGTTTCCCTTATAGGAATGTGGGACATCGCCAATCCGTGTAGCGGCTCATTCAAACCTTTAGCAAACCTTAGTGCCTTCTTATGCGGTGTATTTACCAAATCTAAGCCGAATCTTGCCAACCGATTAAACTGGTTGACGTACTCTCTCATTGATAAATTCCCTTGCTTCAACACTAAGAACCTCTCTACGTATAGAATCTCTTCCGCTCGTGAGAAATTTTATCTCGAACCTATGCCTGAAATCAATCCATCTCTCTACCGGACGCTCTCCATTTGTGACCTCCCACCAAAAAGAAGCTTCGTCCTTAAGCAACCATACCGCCAACTGTATCTTCTGCCTATTGTCCACCTCGAAGATAAAGAACAAATCCTCGGTTTCTTTGAGCTAGTTCCTTGCTTCCACGAAGGATTCAGTTCCATTAAAGTTCTTCCCACCCATGGCTCAAAAGTCTCTACATATCTTCGGGAAAGTATTCACGCGCGGAGGAGGAGGAGGAGGAACCCCTGCAGCTGGGGGAGGAGGGACGTTTGTTGGGCCCACATCATTAGCCCTAGCTTCTAGGTATCTCCTGAACCAGCCCGGTATCGGTATGCCCACCGGAAGATTAAGATCCCCAGACATGCTGAAACGAAAGAAAAGGAAAGATTCAAAACAAAGGATAGAAAGATAGGCTATGGCTTTGGGGATTATGTTTTTCAAAATAAACTCTACTTTTGAAAATACTTCCTTTTTTAAAACCTTTTTGAAAATAGTTTTCAAAACTTTTTATCAAATCTGGTTACCTTCAGCTCTGATACCAAGTGTAACACCCCACCTCTGTTAAGGTCACTCACAAACGGAATGCCTTAACTTTGATGGAGCGTTTTAGTAGACAGAACAAAAATTTACAAGGCAGATAAAGTAGTACTTGAAGAATTTATAACTTTATTACAACAGAAATAGAAATAAGTTTGGTTACATCTTTCAAATCACAATATCAGAATTCAAGTACAAAATATCGGTTCTTGTACAAAAGCATTCAGAATGCATAGTTTTTAAAGTCATAATCCCCATTATAAACTGCCATAGAAAGATAGAGCCAGAGCCATGTGATACTTCAAGCAGAGAAAATCTGAATCAAGATCCTATGTTTCCACCCTAAAAACCAGGAGGGGAGGGAAACGAAAGAGAAGGGGGAGAAAACAAGCAAGGTCAGAAATAAAGTCTGTCAAGTCCAGTGACTTTCAGCATATGAACAGATAATAATATCATGACATGAAAATAAAGCTGGATAAGAGACAACAACAACAAGAGTAATTGGTATACTTAAGCTAAACAGAAGAAACAGAATGATATAGCCCAAGTTATGCTTCTTACTTATATCTTACTTCTCTGCACTAATACTAGTATAACAGGATTAGGTGTTACCCTAATGTCTAAACTGAAACTGAAACAGAACAACATAATCTATACAAAAACAGAATGCTAGTAATGGGCTTTTACCACCCCAACAGACAGAAGGTACATAAACGGAATCAAAGACGGAAACAGAATAATCCCCACGGAAACAGAATGTTAGAATTAGGTGTACACTAGTAAATGGGCCTTTACCACCCCCAGCAGACGGTACCACGCAGAAACAGATAGGTGTTACCACCAAACAGAAACAGATGGTACCCCAACGGAAATAGACAGAACTAAGTGTACCCTAAATCTACACCAAGCAATCGACTCCTTAATACATAAATACCCTATGCCAGCCCCACAGAAGGGAGTATCATTCCCTAAAGTGGAAACCTTTGAATGACAAAGACCTATTTACAGATGTCACGGCGTCTTACATCCTCAGAGGCAGACCGGGATCCACACACGCACATGACCCGGTTGGAACGCACTATCAACACCCCTTGCCGTTATCCGAATGAACCGCTTATAATTAGTTCAGTAAGCGTGCCCGGGCCCTACCTACTGTTGGGTCATAGGTTTGATGCCAGAAAGGGTTACTGACTAAAATGGGTCCCAAACAACAGATGACACAAGTATTTTCCCTCCTAACCTTGTGTCCCCAGACTAACAGATTTCAGATTAACTTGTTTACAAGTTTTCAGACCTACAGAGTTCAGATCAACTAGTTCACATATCAGAAAATCAAGTTAACAGGTTTTAAGACTAACGGATCAGATGTACAGTTTTAACAGACTTACAGATTGTCTAACTTTGTGTTGGGCCTACAGATTCATGAAACAGGTTTATTAAATTCATCAGTCCAGTTGGTTTAGCCCTATCCACCCAACACGTTTTAGACATCATATTTATCTCAGATTTGCATTAATTAAATATTAATGCGTAGACCTCTCACATTAGGTCGGTATCTTGTGGCCGCTGGATAGGCCGGGCGATTCCGGGCAGACTTCTGCCACAAGCCAGATCTAACCTTGTGTCTAAGCATATTTTAGTTATGCCTACGACCTCTCACATTAGATTAGCAGTTTTGCGGTTTCTGGTTAAGACGGTTGGGTCCGGGCAGGCTTCAACCGCAAACATGAGTCTAACCTCGTGTCTCGGCATTTTTATTATAACCAGTTTATTCCATTACAAATTATACAAATATCAGACTAATTATGTTCATTTAACAGATTTGACTTCTTTTCAAGTCACAGCAGATTAATCAAATTAACATGCTTTGCTCAACTTTAGATCGAGCCTACGGATTTTCATACACAAATTACAATCATTCAGCTTTTCAACAGATTTAGCAGCTCAGGCGGTCCAATAGATTTAACAGATTAGGCAACTCAACAGATTTAGCAGATTAGGCAGTTTAACATAATTAGCAGATTAGGCGATTCAACATATTTAGCAGTTTAGGCAATTCAACAAATTAAACAGGTAACAAATTTAGCAGATTAGGCAATTTAACATATTAAGCAGATGACAGTTTTAGCCGATTTAAACATTCCTTAAAGTCCTATTCACATATCTTGCCTAATCATAAAGTAAGCCTAAACTTACATGCCCAAATTATGGTCATAATTCACCATATAACATCTGTCCCAAATTTTAGTTAAACTTGCATATTTCGGAATATTCTCCAAAAAACCCTAATCGTGATTCACATATAAATTATGCCAAATATAGCCATTGATTACAATGCATGTCACATATCCAAAACCCCTTCCCCCACTTACGTGTATTCACACTTAATAGTCATCAAATCTTAATATAGATTTTTACACCTAAGTCATATGCAAATTAATTCTCCTACTTCCAAATGACAGACTATCAGTTTTAATATGCCCCGATCCAAATCTTAAATTATGACATATGTTCTTTATGTTCTAAGTCACTATAATCCTCTTCTTCCAAGTCATAGATCATCTTATGCAATATGTCTCAAATTTATGTCCAGAATTAGAACATGCGTTGTGTCCTCAAATTAGTTACAAATCAAGTTTGCCCACATATGCCTCATTCAATATTCTTCCCAAATTTAGCGTTTATGCGTTCATCTCTTATGAGACTTGGCTCAGTCTCGCGGTAGCCTGGCTATCAAATAAAAAAGAAAGAAAGGAGGAAGAAATACGAAACAAACAAAGTAATAAAACAGAGGAACATATCTGATAAATAGAAAAAGGAACTAGTCTCAGATTCAGATTTATAATTATGCCAAGAATATGATTAAATTTCATATAGGAAAATAACTGTACTTGCCTCGGTTGGATTCTAGAAGAAGAGTTGCAGTTGTTCTATTTTAATCTTAGTTAGAATTGGAAGAAGGTGCACTAGTTCTAGTTTTGATTCCAACAGAGTAGCGATGCCATTGTTTTATTTTAATTAGAACGGAGGCAAAGTATAGGCAGAATGAAATTGGGTGGAGAGAAAGCTGGGTTTGGGGGTGTTTAAATAGGTTAGAGCTCATGATTCCGATCAGAAAGGCGTCCAGGTGCAGAAAAATGGATCTGTCTACAGATCTGGGAAAGGGAGGGAAGTCGACCCTAGGGTCAACCCTAGTGTCGACCTGTTTACCTAGATCGACCCCTAGGTCGACCCTAGTGTCGACCTGGGCCCTAGGCGGGAATTTTCCCGCCCAGCCCGGCTGTCTGTTTTTGAATTTCGAATCTGAATTTTGAATTCCGGGCTGATTTTTACAGAAACTTCTGAAGGCCATATCTTCTTCATACGGAGTCCGATTTACGCAAACTTGGACTCTATTCCAAGAAGAATTTCGAGACAAACACAATGGCGCAACCCATTTTCCTTAATTATTTCATTACAATTTAATTATCCTCTGATTTGTTGTTCTTAAGTTCACAGAAAATACGGGGTGTTACATTCTCCCTTCCTTAAATGATTTAGTCCCCGAAATCTTCAAGTTAGGAAGAATGTGTCCTACCATCCAATTACCCATCTACTCAACCGTCATCCACAAGCATACGTTGTCCTTGGAAAACTTCTAATGTTGTATGAACATATGCAAAAGTGTGTGTATTTATTCCTTAGCTAATACAAAGATCAGGCGGTCCACTGATTCAGTTGTCCTCCTTAATGCGAAGAATGTCAGTGCCATGAGTCCAACATGTATGCAATTTTCCTATTTGATACATATCATTTCTATATGAGTGCACAACCATTCATCCAAATGCAAAATCCATGTGATGGGTCAATCATTTTGCATCCACAAAAATTGAAAAATGCACACACGTCCATATGTAGTATGAGAGTGTTTTTGAGCCGATCCAGTGCCTAGTGTGTGTATATCTATCCACGAGCAACCACTTGCATCCATTTGCAACCATCAAACATAACATGTCTCAAACACATGTTTACACCCATTAGTTTCTACCTAAAGGTCGAAAAAATTCGGTCGATAGGATAAAGTCGAGTGATAGAAGCACGTATAATTAAAACTAAAGCTAGGTTCCCATTAGACATTGGTTTAAGAGAATAACCCCCTAAGTATCAACCCCGAAGACCGAAATCAACATCATATTAACACCCAGAGAATCACTCCCATTAAACAAATGCCCAATTGGAAATCTATTTCACACTTTGAGTAAAAACTACTATCCTTTTCAGAAATATTCAGATACTTACAAACTATTGATACAGATCAGATTACCAAATGATTCTTAGGAAACTAAGCATGATAAAAACTCAGAATATATGCGTCATGTTCAACTTAACGCCCAACACAGATGCCCTCGAACCCCAACTTATCACAAACAGATGAGTCGTAACCCTCATGGGGTCTGAGACTATAACGGAACCATAAACAAGACTTGTATTAAAGTGCAGAGTTTCAATTACAGAATCAAAATGCCAGAATCAGAAAGAGTTTTTAACTCCAAAATCAGATAAGGAAATTAAACCTTCTACATAAATTTTCTTATTTCTACCCAATCTACCAGTCACTTGAGCATTCGCCTGTCCTCCAGAAGTGGGTTCTTCCCTCTGCCCTTACCCCCGTTTCTTTGGGCAGTCCCTAGTGAAGTGCTCCATTTCTCCACAGTTGAAGCAAGTGCCCTTCCTTTTTCTGCAATCCTTGGTCAGATGAGTCGAGCTTCCACAAGTAAAGCACTTCTTCCCCTTCTTATCTTCAGTCTTCTCATCCTTCTTTTGTGTTTCCTTTTTGGGCCCCGCCTTCTTGTTTTGTGCTCCTTCAAGCTTTTCCTTTTTCTTTTTACTTTCGGCTTTTTCTTCATGCATTAACACCATGTCCACCAATTTTTCGAAGGTTGCCCCATAGGAATGTGGGACATCGCCAATCCGTGTAGCGGCTCATTCAAACCTTTAGCAATCCTTAGTGCCTTCTTATGCAGTGTATTTACCAAATCTAAGCCGAATCTTGCCAACTGATTAAACTTGTTGACGTACTCTCTCAATGATAAATTCCCTTGCTTCAACGCCAAGAACCTCTCTACGTATAGACTCTCTTCCGTTCGTAAGAGAAATTTCATCTCGAACCTATGCCTGAAATCCATCCATCTCTCTACCGGACGCTCTCAATTTGTGAGCTCCCACTAAAAAGAAGCTTCGTCCTTAAGCAACCATACCGCCAACTGTATCTTCTGCCTATCGTCCACCTCGAAGATAATGAACAAATCCTAAGTTTCTTTGATCCAGTTCCTTGCTTCCATGAAGGATTCAGTTCCATTAAAGTTCTTACCACCCGTAGCTCGAAAGTCTCTACATATCTTCGGGAAAGTATTCACGCGCGGAGGAGGAGGAGGAACCCCTACAGCTGGGGGAGGAGGGACATTTGTTGGGCCCACATCATTAGCCCTAGCTTCTAGGTACCTCCTGAACCAGCCAGGTATCGGTACGCCCTTCGGAAGGTTAAGATCCCTAGACATGCTGAAACGAAAGAAAAGGAAAGATTCAAAACAAAGGATAGAAAGATAGGCTATGGCTTTGGGGATTATGTTTTTCAAAATAAACTCTACTTTTGAAAATACTTCCTTTTTTAAAACCTTTTTGGAAATAGTTTTCAAACCTTTTTATCAAATCTGGTAACCTTCAGCTCTGATACCAAGTGTAACACCCCACCTCCGTTAAGGTCACTCATAAAGAGAATCCCTTAACTTTGATGGAGCGTTTTAGTAGACGGAACAAAAATTTACAAGGCAGATAAAGTAGTACTTGAAGAATTTATAACTTTATTACAACAGAAATAGAAATAAGTTTGGTTACATCTTTCCAAATCACAATATCAGAATTCAAGTACAAAATATCGGTCTTGTACAAAAGCCTACAGAATGCATAGTTTTTAAAGTCATAATCCCCATTATAAATTGCCACGGAAAGATAGAGCCAGAGCCAAGTGATACTTCAAGCAGAGAGAATCTGAATCAAGCTCCTATGTTTCCACCCTAAAAACCTGGGAAGGGGGGGGGGGAAACGAAAGAGAAGGGGGAGTAAACAAGCAAGGTCAGACATAAAGTCTGGCAAGTCCAGTGACTTTCAGCATATGAACAGATAATAATATCATGACATGGAAATAAAGCTGGGTAAGAGACAACAACAAAAAGAGTAATTGGTACACTTAAGCTAAACAGAAGAAACAGAATGATATAGCCCAAGTTATGCTTCTTACTTATATCTTACTTCTCTACACTAATACTAGTATAACTGGATTAGGTGTTACCCCAATGTCTAAACTGAAACAGAAATGGAACAGAATAATCTATACAGAAACAAAATGCTAGTAATGGGCCTTTACCACCCCAACAGATAGAAGGTACATAAACGGAATCAGAGACGGAAACAGAATAATCCCTATGGAAACAGAATGTTAAAATTAGGTGTACACTAGTAAATGGGCCTTTATCACCCCAACAGACGGTATCACGCAGAAACAGACAGGTGTTACACCCAACAGAAAGACGATACCCCAACGGAAACAGATAGAACTAAGTGTACCCTAAATCTACCCCAAGAAATCGGCTCCCTAATACCTAAATACCATGTGCCAGCCCACTGAAGGGTGTATCATTCCCTAAAGTGGCAACCTTTGAATGAAACAGACCTATTTATAGATGTCACGACGTCTTACATCCTTAGAGGCAGACCGGGATCCATGCACGCACATGACCCGGTTGGAACACACCATCAACACCCCTCACCATTATCAGAATGAACCGCTTATAATTAGTTCAGTAAGCGTGCCCGGTCCCTACCTACTGTTGGGTCATAGTTTTGATACCAGAAAGGGTTACTAACTAATATGGGTCCCAAACAACAGATGACACAAGTATTTTCCCTCCTAACCTTGTGTCCCCAGACTAACAGATTTCAGATTAACTTGTTTACAAGTTTTCTGACCTATAGAGTTCAGATCAACTAGTTCACATATCAAAAAACAAGTTAACAGGTTTTCAGACTAACGGATCAGATGTACAGTTTTAACAGACTTTCAAATTGTCTAACTTTGTGTTGGTCCTACAGATTCATGAAACAGGTTTATTAAATTCATCTGTCCAGTTGGTTTAGCCCTATCCACCCAACATGTTTTAGACATCATATTCATCTCATATTTGCAGTAATTAAATATTAGTGTGCAGACCTCTCACATTAGGTCGGTAGCTTGTGGTCGCTGGATAGGCCGGGGGGTTCTGGGCAGACTTATGCCACAAGCCAGATCTGACCTCGTGTCTAAGCATATTTTAGTTATGCCTACAACCTCTCACATTAGACTAGCAGTTTTGCGGTTGCTGGTTAAGCCGGTTGGGTCCGGGCAGGCTTCTACCGCAAACATGAGTCTAGCCTCGTGTGTCAGCATTTTTATTATAACCTGTTCATTCCATTACAAATTATACAAATATCAGACTAATTATGTCCATTTAACAGATTTTACTTCTTTTCAAGTCGCAGCAGATTAATCAAATTAACATGTTTTGCTCAACCTTAGATCGAGCCTACGGATTTTCATACACAAATTACAATCATTCAGCTTTTCAACAGATTTAACAGATTTAGCAGCTCAAGCGGTTCAACAGATTTAACAGATTAGGCAACTCAACAGATTTAGCAGATTAGGCAGTTTAACATAATTATCAGATTCGGCGATTCAATATATTTAGCAGCTTAGGCAATTCAACAAATTAAACAGGTAATAGATTTAGCAGATTAGGCAATTTAACATATTAAGCAGATGACAGTTTTAGCCAATTTAAACATTCCTTAAAGTCCTATTGACATATCTTGCCTAATCATAAAGTAAGCCTAAACTTACATGCCCAAATTATGGTCATAATTCACCATATAACATCTGTCCCAAATTTTAGTTAAACTTGCATAGTTCAGAGTATTCTCCAAAAAACCCTAATCGTGATTCACATATAAATTATGCCCAATATAGCCATTGAATACAATGCATGTCACATATCCAAAACCCCCTCCCCCACTTACGTGTATTCACACTTAATAGTCATCAAATCTTAATATAGATTTTTACACCTAAGTCATATGCAAATAAATTCTCCTACTTCCAAATGACAGACTATCAGATTTAATATGCCCAGATCCAGATCTTAAATTATGACATATGTTCTTTATGTTCTAAGTCACTATAATCCTCTTCTTTCAAGTCATAGATCATCTTATGCGATATGTCTCAAACTTATGTCCAAGAACATGTTTAAAAAGAAAAAGGGCCTAGTCTCAAATTCAGATTTATAATTATGCCAAGAACATGATTAAATTTCATATCGGAAAATAACTGTACTTGCCTCGGTTGGATTCTAGAAGAAGAGTTGCAGTTGTTCTCTTTTAATCTTAGTCAGAATTGGAAGAAGATGCACTAGTTCTAGTTTTGATTCCAGTAGAGTAGCGATGCCATTGTTTTATTTTAATTAGAACGGAGGCAGAGTATAGGCAGAATGAAATTATGTGGAGAGAAAGTTGGGTTTGGGGGTGTTTAAATAGGTTAGAGCTCATGAATCCGATCAGAAAGGCGTCCAGGTGCAGAAAAATGGATCTGTTTACAGATCTTGGAAGGGGGGAGGTCGACCCTAGGGTAGACCCTAGTGTCGACCTGTTTACCCAGGTCAACCCCTAGGTCGACCCTAGTGTCGACCTGGGCGGGAATTTTCCAGCCCAACCCGGTTGTCTGTTTTTGAATTTCGAATCTGAATTTTGAATTCTGGGCTGATTTTTACTGAAACTTCTGAATGCCATATCTTCTTCATACAGAGTCCGATTTATGCAAACTTGTACTCTATTCCAAGCAAAATTTTGAGACGAATGGAATGGCGCAACTCGTTTCACTTAGTTATTTCATTACAATTTAATTATCCTCTTATTTGTTATTCTTAAGTTCATAGAAAATACGGGGTGTTACACAGGGATATGAAAACTCATACCCAAGGGGTACAAAATCTCATACCCTCTAGCATACGAGAGCCTGTGCCTACCATAGGACACAAGAAGTCCATGGGATTAGCCCATTCGTGTCCCCTCCTATATAAGTTCGGAACGAGCCCCCATCCCTAATTCCTCTTCTCCTTATTTTGTGAAAGTGGAACTTCTAAAACGACCGAACACCCAGACTTCGACATTTTCGATTACCAAGGCATAGGTGGGTCCCCTCGCTCGCGCCGCCTGTGGCCATGGTCTGGCCTCACAATGGACCTGGTCGTTGGTCCAAGGTTCCTTGCACTTATAGCTTGAGAAAGTTGCGAGGGGTTCTTGGATCGGAGACGAGGTCTTCTTTCGAGGTGTAGGCTTAGGCGGCGGAGTTGGTCTCACGTTTGGATAAAGGAAGGTTTGGGGTAGGCGAGGTTTCGGAGATAAGGGAGGTATATGGAGTTGGACGTGAAGCGGAGATGGAGAAAAAGAAGGAAAGGAGTGTGAGGGGGGATCCAAGGCGAGAGTCCATAACCCTGGGATCTCGTACTCCCAATATGGAGTTTGACCTTGTCCCCTTTTCGGGGGTACGAAATGCCATACTCCCAATATGGAGTTCTATTTTTCGTACCCCTATTAGGGGTTTGAATCTCGTACCCCTCAAGGGGTCGAATCTCGTAACCCTATGGGGTTCGAATCTCGTACCCCCTAGGGGGTTCGAATCTCGTACCTCCTTTGAGTGGTACGAAATTTCATATCCCCTATAGGGGGTACGAGATTTTGTACTCCTAACAGGGTGTGGAGTTTTGATGATCTTGGCGCTTTGGATTTCCCACGGGAACACTCTACCTTTTCCTTTGGAGTTCAAATTCTACACAACTCTCCTCTGGATTCGCGTGGCTCTCATGACATTATGTAACTGAGTTGATTTCCCTATCTATTTGAGCTTGTAGTTCGGTCCAACACATAGCAGTTGGGTATATGACTGGACTATGAATGAACTACCGAACTTTTGGATATATTTTATCAGTTTCACTCATAATGTAGTCACAAGGCAATGCAAACTCTTTGATGCTAGTCGATAACGGCGATCATAACGGCTACGTTGAACCATTATCGTTGCCGTGCCCCAAATCTCATATGTTTTGTTAGCGTATTCATGGCAACGCACAACACTGCACGCATGTATTAGTTTACACCTACACGAGGGGTACATGTTATTCAATGCAATGTCTAATGTTAGCATATTAAAAGTATAGTTGACAAATGGACATGGGATCTAAGACACGAAAAATCTTGAAAGCGGCAGCTTCGCAACACTCATCATCAACATCCGACTCCACTAATGATGCTAGCTCGAAGGGTAGTGACCTTGAGACTTTCGGGCAATCCATACCCTCTCAGGTGTCAGGTTTTCCAAAAGCATCTGATCGTAAAGCGCAGCCGGGGGAACGACAACCGCTGATCGAACACAAGGAAGTAGAGAACGCAGATATCGCTGCGGGAAGCATGTTGATGGCACCGGACATCGTGGCGGGTGCGTTATTCTTGAGAACCCACCTGATTTTGTGCCATCATATATGGATGATATTGCTGTAATGTGCATGGAGATTAGGTTCAGTATTCCCTAGACAGATGTTCGTGCTCCTGAGGTGAGCGACAGAGCTCACGCACCACCGGAGCAGTACACCACTTGGAATAAGCAGGTGTGTGTTAGCGAATGCATGCCCCCAGGCAATAATTTTATCTGGGATATACTAAACTATTTTAATATTGTGCCATCGTAGCTCCATCCGAATGTGTATGCTTCCCTCTTGGGTACCTGTGTTCTCTACCGAGAGTACCTGCACTTGGAGCCCACCGGGAAAGACATTCGATATTTGTTCCAATTGAAGAGAGACATCGCTTCGCCATCTCAATATTTTTTAGAATCTTATCCCAACACCAAATTCTTCGTTGGGAAGTGGCCTAAACTGACAGTGTATAAGTATGAATGGTTCTTCATGCATTGCCCTCTTGGATTTGCGAGGAGATGATTGGAACGAAGTGAGTGCTTTCCTTCATTTTCAAGTTGGCACTTGTTGGTTTAGTTGCCCAATTCCGACTTCATTTGTGCTTGGCAGGAAACCCTGAGGTGCCTACGGATATTATATACCAACAACGGCTCGAGTCTTTGTTGGTCATTCCAGTTAGGGCTCGCGCCACCAGTAGCATCCAAGATCAAGATAGGCTTCAAAGCGTGGGACTGCTCCCCGACAATGAATTGATACTTAGAACGGTCGTTGTCGGAGATAGAGGGAGAATAGACATTGGGAAAGAAAAGGTGTCTTCGAGCTGAAAGAGGAAAGCGTTTTCTATTGGGTCTAAGCCGAGCAAGGCCGCAAGAGTTCTGGAGGAAACCGGTGGAGGCGAGATTGATGGTAAGGAGGCAGCTGATGGTGACGAGGATCAGGCCAAACCGCAGTCCTCAATAGATTCCTCGAAGACCGCCATCTCGCTTGAAGGAGAGGGTCAATTTGATGACTTGAACAAATTCCCACTTCTTACGTTTCCGCTGCCCAGTGTCACAAGTATGGAGGAGTTAGCTTTGGTTGTAGGGGGAGTCATCCCTTCGAGTGAATCGTTGTCTGGTCTGTTGAGAGAACACATAGGACATACAAGTTTATATGTACTTCATTATATAACATCCCATTGCTTGCACCAAGCTTTCGAATCTAATCTTGAATTTGTTTCCTTTTCAGGTGACATGACTCGTGGGAGAGGTGGTCGCAGTTATGGTTATGGCAGTCGCCAATCATCTAGGGCAAGTTTTATGTCGAATTTCAAGAGGAGCACTAGCTTAGTTCCGGATCCTCCCTCTCCTCATGACTGAAGTAGTGAGCACCGACGTAGGGAGCAACCTCGGCATTCCGACTCTCCTCCTTCGCTTAACCAGCCAGCCAGGGCGGACACAGTGCACGTTTCTACTGGTGTTGGGCGTCCTTCTTTAACGACGGCCTAGAATATTCCGCTCGCTCTGTCCCTTGAGAGGGAAGCGATTCACCATAGTAAGAAGAAGAAATCAAGTTCAAAGAAGCAAGGACTAATACCCTCCCCTAAGCTCCAAAATTTAGCGTAGATGAGAGGAAAGCCCTGCTAAAGGAAAACATGTCGAGACACTTTTTTGACGAACTTGTGTGGCTTTCGGACATCAACCAATCCCCCGGGAGGACCGGGAAATGATGTGGCAATAGGTGTACTGCGTTATTACCAATGCAATGAGTACTATAAATATTCGGGGCACCTTCTCGGATCTTATTAGAAATAGGAACGTAGATATTGCCAACTTGAATAAGGAGGTAAAAGACGAGCAGCTGGATGTTCGAAATGCAGAAGAATCCTTGGGTAAGCTATAGATAATGTTTTTGCCTTTGGCAACATTGCTTTCCATGTGACTGAGTGACACACTTATGTGTTGTTTTCTTATTTCTGTAACAGGTGAGACGAAGTGGGAGTATGGGAAGCTGAAGAATGATGCCGAGCACACTGCATCGACATACAAGGACATAGTTTTCTCGATGTCGACCGAGAATGCCAAACTTAAGAAGGATTATAAGGAACTAGCTATGGAGAATGCTCGATTGATGATGGAGAACGAGAAAGTATTCCAGCTTGGGAAGGATAATGAAATCTTAGTCTTGGAGAACGAGAGTCTAAAGATTGAGAACAAGAGTGTTTTGAGGCTACAGAAGGAAAATGAGGAGTTGAGGAGGCGGCGAGGAATGAAAAAGGGAAAGCCGAGGCCTCCAATAGGGAAGTACTAGGCTCGGTCAATGGGTTGAAAACCAAACTCCAAAGAGAGGTAGAGGAACTGAAACATGAGATTAAGGGTACCGAGGTCAGAGTAGAAGAATTGCTAGAGGAACCCATTCGGGTATGCTTGTCAAGACGTTGAAGTTCTGCAGGATCTCATAGTTTGATGACTACTCCCGAGAGCTGGCTAGGACATGGAAGAAGCTGGTACCATACGAGGCTCAGTTACGAAAAGTGGGAGTGGAGTCACTAGATGAGTGAAAACTCATGGAGGAGCTCTTGAATGAGGATGAGCGTAAGAAATTGGAGGAAGGGAGGAGATTGCTAGAGGAGATCACTGAGCGAGAGAGACCGACGAAGCGTGCCATGGAGATGGGGAAGTCTATAATGACCGAGAGTGTGGTGGTTGCTCTAGAGTTTGGAGAAGGAAGTACTTGCCATCCGCATGCTCCTGTCTCTGCTACAAAAAATGATCCTACGGTCCCAGTTCATTTTTCGACTAAGTATAACCCCGAGCATTCTAGCTACGGGCCGGTGGGCCGACTTTTATCACGGCATCGAGCGCTCTTTCTGGCATTTTTGCTCTACATGTTTTCAGAGGCAAATTTTTATTTCCACAAATACCAGAAGGGAATGAAGTGCTAAGTCCTCATAAACTAAAAGTTGCATTTTTGCTTTGCAACTACTTTCGAACTGGAAGTAACAGTAGGTTTTACCCCCACGATCCCTTAACCGTCCAAGTCTAGGTAAGGACTGCAAGGAATACACTTTAGAGAGGAAAGTTGTCACATGGATACACTCTCGGACGTGGATTTGGCCTCCAATGTTTATAAGGATATCTTTGAGGAAGGAGAGGTCCCAGATGGCAAGAGTGTCCAAGTCACGGGTGCGGTTGAGGCCAATGTGCAGACGATGCATGATTTGGTAATGACTCGGCAAGCCCAAATGATAGCCAAGTCCGAGAAGGTATAGGAGAAAAAGAAGCAGGATGAGATCGCTCTTCGCGAGGCCCAGGAGAAGGCCAAGCAAGAGGCTGAGGAGAAAGCTGCGATCGCGGTAGCAGCAAAGAAGGCAAGCTAATGAGGCGAAGAAGAAGAGGATTGATGATGAAGCCAAACTAAGAGACACGAAAAACTTTGAGCAACTTAAGGCGGATGCCGCTGCGAAGCACAAGGCCAAGAAGGTGGCTAATTGGAAGGCCGCCAAAGACGCTAAGAGGAAGCATTACACGAGTCCAAGAAATCCCAAGGTATGAGCAGGGATGTGGTGGCTCTTACTTCAGATACTGCTCCGAATCCACTACAGGTCATTCCCCTTAGGGATATCACAGAGATAACCAGCGGTGAAGACGATGTTGGGAAGCATACACCAGTATCGATGAGTCTGTTACTCCGGTGAAGGGTAGAGGAGGAAAAGGTGTGAGTGGCTCAGGAAGGAAGAGGTTTATAACTGGTGGTAGTGACCCGCCTAGCCCCGAATCTATTAAGAAGCAGGGACACAAGAAGAAGAAAGATGACCATTTTTGAGTGTTGCCACATAAGTCACAGATTTTTTGGTAATGTAAGCCGATAATATGTGCGAGTACGGCTCTCGCCTTTTGGCTTTTGGAGGCATGGTGTGGTTTTCATGTACACCCTTTCATTAGAAAGGGAAAGATATTAGCATATGTAGTTTTGACTTAGTTATGTGATTGAAAGTATCCGTTAGTTTTTCTTATATCGCATTTGTGTTAAGTGTTTGAATGTTCATCTTATACTTTCCAGTGTCCTGTACTTACATAAGCGTACTTTTTTTTACACTCAAACAGATGTGATTGAAGACTTCGCATGGAAGGGTGTCTCCTGGTCATGCAAAGGTCGCATGTTGGCTCTGCTTTCGAGTTTTCCATTGACCGGAGTCTGGAGTCCCAACTCGCACATAATCCAGGTCATATGCCCTCTCTCTTGGACCTCCCGGAGGTCGTTGGTCCTAAGTCGCGAAGAGGATTGGACGTTGCAATTCGTCCGACTTTTGGCTCTTCCGTCGTTCTTTCGGGGTTTGAGCGTGATGACGTCATTTATTCGCCAAGGGGTGCCGGATCTAGACCCGATGGTTCAGATTGTGGCTGAGAGGTTGTCCCCAGGCCTAGGAGCTTGGAAGCGAAATGATTTATATTTGGTCTCAGTGCTGGGCCGAGATTCGAGTAGTACCCGGATCCTGACCCTGTAGGTCGGATGAAGCCATAGGAGTGGTCGATCTTACACTAACTTGGCCGATGGGTTGCCCCCATGTCCGGAGACTAGGTGATAGAACGATTTATACTCAGTCTCGTCATTGATTTAAGACCTGAGTGATTTCATTTATACTCAGTCTTGTCGTTGATTTGAGACTCGAGTGGTGGTACCAGTTCCTGTGCTCAGGGTGCCGATCCAGTGATTCGTGTGTTTGTGACCGCATGGTAGTTATGATGGTTGATCAAACATATCATGCAATAAGTAAACACATCACGAGTATGGGGAAACAAACATTATATTTACTAATAACTTTGGCAGTAACAGCCTTACAATGCCTTGAATTTTGAAGGAAACAAAAAATTGTTGGAAAGTGAAAAATATGTACACTAAGTTAAGTAAAGTAGCAGTGAATATGTTTATTGTTCCATGCCCGGGGAAGTTTTGCACCATCGATGGTTGCTAGTTTAAAGGTTCCATCTTCAAGCCATTGTTGTATGACGTACGGACCCTCCATTGAGGACTGAGGCTAGTCGATGGGGGAAAGATCCCTTTTAGAACGAGATTGCCGACATTGAGATCTTTTGGATGGACTCTTGAGTTGAAGTATCAGACGACTCGTTGGCGTTGAGCGGCAGCTCTGAGCTCGGCTTCGTTCCTATTCCCTTCGAGTAGGTCGAGTGACTCCAAGAGGATATCTTAGTTGGTCTTTGGATCGTAATAGGCAACTCGATAGGATTGGAGCTTTAGCTCAACGGGAATGATGGCTTCAGATCCGTAGTCAAAGCAAAGGGGGTGTGACCGGTCACTGACTTGTAGGTGGTCCGGTATGTCCATAGGGCAAGAGGGAGTTCTTCAGCCCAGAAGCCTCCGGTCGTTTCCAAATACTTCTTGATGATGGATTTGATCACTTTGTTGATAGCCTCAACTTGCCCATTAGGAGGATGAGCCACCGTTGAGAACCTCTTTACGATCATGTGTAGTCGGCAAAAGTTTTTGAACTCTATGCTTCGAACTGGGTCCCATTATCAGAGATGATGGCCTAGGAGACCCCATATCGGGTAATGATATTGCGAATGGCTAGAGGCTAACCATATGAGTTAACTCGTTAGGCGGGGCTCTTGGAATCTTGGAAAATCTCTGGCATATATCTCACTTGCGGGCGTAGTCCGTCGCGTCTTGATTGAGAGTTGGCCAGAAATAGCCATGTTTGAGGACCTTTCTTGCTAGAGTTTACGCCCTAGTGTGATCGCCGCATTCTCCTTCATGTATGTCCAATAATAAACGTTCGGTGTCATTGGGGGCTAAGCACCAGAGCAACGTAACAGAGAACCCCTTGCAGTAAAGCACCCGTCCAGGATGGTGTAATGGGAAGATTTTCGGGTGAGTGCTCGTTTATCTTTGCGGCACTCGAGGAGGATTTTGTACCGTAAATAGTTCCTGACTGGAGTCACCCATGACTCAGACTCGGTCTCCGACGTTGTACCAAAGCAATCTACATCTGATCGATGCTTGGAGAGTCGAGACCTCAACGAGGGAAAGTCCCATAAGCTTGGCATCCCCCGAACTTGCCAGTTTGGATAAGGAGTCAGCCTTTTCCTTTTTTCCTTGAGGGATGTGTGTAGTGATGTAATAATCGAGGTTGCAAGGAGTTCGTGAACCCGAGCGAGGTAGGGAGCGAGTTGTGCCCCCTTGGCTTGATATTCTCAAACTACCTAACGTACGACGAGAAATGAGTCTGAGTATATCTAGATTGCCTTGATGTCGAATTCAATTGCAATCTTAAGTCCGACTATTAGGGCTTCGTATTTGGCATTGTTGTTGGATGTAGGAAAGTTGAGCTTCAGAGCGTAGCATATCGGGTGTGCCTCAGGAGCGATGAGCATGATTGCAGCAGCGGAACACTGGCCGCTAGAGGATCCGTCCGCATAGAGTTTCGACTGAGGTTCTGGAGTTTTTGTGTCCTCTGGAGGAGTGTCTTCCGGAATGGTGAACTCTACCATGAAGTCAGCTAGGGCTTGTCCAAGGATGGTCCGGCGGGGGATGAATTGATCTTGAACTGGCTTAGCTTAATGTTCCATTTTAGAAGCTGCCCAGATGCCTCAGGTCGCTGTAAGACCTGTCATAGCTGCTGGTCAGTGAAAACATTAATAAGATGAGATTGGAAATAAGGTTGCAGCTAACAGAAAGAGATCAACAGACAGTAGGCCAACTTTTCAATCTTAAGGTAGTTCTTATCTGCTCTCGTCAGTCTTTTGCTAATGTAGTAAATAGGTAATTGGATAAGATCTTCAATGCGCACGAGCGTTGAGCTAATCGCCTACAAGGAAACAACCAAATAAATATATAAGTCTTCGTGATCTACGGGTTTAGATAGGATATGCGGTCGTTTTAAGTGATTCAAGAGGTCCTGGAATGCGACAACGCATTCCAGTGTCTATGAGAAATTGCACTTCCCTTTTCTGAGCAAGTCAAAAAAAGGAATGCACTTGTCAGTTGATTATGATATGAATCGGCTTAGGCCGGCGACCTTCACATTTAAACTTTGAACATCCTTTGTACTCCAAGGAGCCTGGATGTCCCGGACTGTTTTGATCTTATCTGATTGGCTTCGATGCCTCATAAACTGACAATGAAACCCAAGAACTTTCCCAACGCAATGGCATAAAATCACTTCAAGGGATTAAGTTTCATGCCATATTGGCGGAGGACACCGAACATCTCGGAGAGGTCATGGACGTGGTTGCTCGATATTCTTGATTTTACGAGCATATCGTCCATGTAAACCTCCATTGATCTCCCAATCTGGTCCTTGAAAATGAAGTTAGGAAGTCGTTAGTAGGTAGCTCCGCATGTCTAAGTGTGTCCAAGCTAACACGTCGAGGTTAGCCCTTAAGAATTCCATAAGATCTTCTTTTATTACAAGGTGGAGTTGCGATCCAACTTTCAAGACCTTCATCGGGTTGTCGGGGCTTATCGGGACATCCACCGTTGGCTCTACTAGGGTAGCCCTTTTGGAATTAGACTCTTTGTCCTTTATTGGATCGAGATCATCACAAAGACGACAGTGGCGCCTGAGCCAGGACTCATACGCCTTTGATTTCTATGTGGAGTTGGTCTCGGTGCAAGAAGGTGGAGGTACATTCTTTCCCTTCTCCTTATTGCGTGTGTTTCTCCATTCTATGAGGTAGCAATCTCGGGCAGTGGCCTGATCGCCCTAGCGGAACCGATCCTATTCTCTTTCGGGAATTTCATCATTAGGGACCATGGTGATAGGCAAACCTGGAATTTTGCGAGGAAAGGTCGACCCGAGAAAGCATTGTATGGAGAGACAAATTCAATGACCACAAAGTTGAGGATGTGGACTCAGCTTCGATCCCCCTCTTAAGCTCCACGGGTAGGTCAATCATGCCTACTGGGTGATTGGTGGATCCATTAAAGCCGTGGATGGCTTCATGTCAAGGTCTCAAGTCTTTGGCCTCCAACTTCATGTGGTCATAGGCCTCCTGGAATATGATATTGACCGAGCTTCCTGAGTCAATAAGGATCCTTTAAATGAAAACTGGACCAATCTGAGCAGAGATGACGAGGGGTTCTATGGTCGAGATCTCAACCCATGTTGACTCCCTATAACGGAAGACGATATCATCCCACGTTGTTCTAAAGTTTGGCGTGGACTGATTCGTCCAGAGTGGAGCAAGCTTCGTGTATGGCATGCCTAATGGAGTTGGCGTATTCTTCCATTTCGCGGAAGCTATCGTGTGTGGGATGAGCCCTGCCATAATTACGATGCCACATGATCTTTGGTTGGACGAACCCGGGACAACATTTTCAAGAGTAGGGAGTGCAGGAATTGGAGAGCCCGTGGCCTCCTTGAGAGGAGAGAGATCCTGAACATACTTCTCTAGGTATTTTTCACGAATGAGTTTTTTGATTGTGTCCTTGAGATGGCGGCAATCGTTAATGTTGTGCCCGTATATATCATGGAACCTACAGTACTTGACAAAGTTCTTCTCAGGGTTAATCGATTCCCTTGTGTTGGGCTTCTTGTAATGGAGCGTATTACAGGTTTCAATGTAGATGGTCTCCATGTCGCGGTTTAATGGAGTGTAGCTCCTGTAATTTTGATAGCGATCGTATTTCTTGGGATCTGTTTGAATCTGGTTATTGCTACGACTGCCTTATTTGTCGGCATTCGGCTTCTGCTTGAAGGCTTCTAACCTCTTGCCATTGAAAGAGGAGTTCCCAACATGCTTTCCTTTGATGCTGTTATTGACAATGCTGGCATGTGGGTCGTCGAAGTGATTGACCCAAGAAGCCCTGTTACGTCTTGCCTCCTCCTAGCATAGGAATTGTCCCGACTTTTCATAGAACGTTTCTAAGTTTTTAGGTTGCTTTTGATCGATCCAGGCACCGAGCTATGAGGTAGGGAGCACACCTTTAGTGACCTGGAAGAGGATGGTAAGAGGTCCAGGGTCGTCGACCTCAGTGAGAGCGGTGTTGAACCACCCAAGGTAGTTTTAAGGGATTGCATCGGCCCTTGGTAGAGGTTGGATAAGGTTAGATCGTTCTTCGGAGTTGGAATGTGCATTCTGAAATTCTTGACCAGTTCTACGTCCAATTGGCCGAAGGTGTTGACAGATTCGAGCGGGAGATGGGAGAACCAAAGCAGGGTTGTGCCCGATAGGAAGACCGGAAAACATTTGCATTTGACTGGATCGGTGGCCCGACTAGAGTTCATCTGCCACTCATAGTGGTTTATGAAAGCACGAGGATCGGTCTACCATCATAGAGTGCTATTTGCGGCATGCTAAAGCATCACAACCACTCATCTTCGTGCACGATTTTGGTGAAGGGATTACGCCTCAGGTTTAATTTCAATGAGTCGTCGACGCTCCTTTGCATATCTCTCATGATCCTATGGACCAGTCGGGGACATATGTCGGCGAGGGTCCGCTGGCTGAATCCATTGGTTCTGAAAACCCTCGGGAGTTCTGTTCCAGGGACACCTTCTATGGTGAATGCTGGGATCATCCTCCTCCATATCGTCGATATCGATTGTATGGTTCTGATAATGGCTAAGCGGGGTGTCGTTTATTATGATCTTGTATGACTTGGGACTACTGAGCTGTTGGGAGCGTAGGCACCAAATTCTAAGCGGTGATAGTTGGGTTCTACCAAGGGGGACGATTGCTCGACCCGGTTCGTCATTAATGAGCAATTGGGGTCGATCAAGGTGATGTGTGCCCTCATTATAGGTGTCCATGATTCTATCACCATTCCCGTTTCCATTGTCGTTTCCGTTATTGTGACCATTGGTGTGAGCATTAGAGTGGACAACGACATTGTTGTTAAGGCTAGACTTCCGTCGTCGATGCGGTCCCCGAGACTGGGAGGAAGAAGTTTCCGAGGCAGTGCGCCTCACTCAAGGATTATTCTGAGTTAGTTAGAGTTGAGCGACTATGCGTTGACTCTCTTAAAGCTGACTCATGAGGTCTATGCTAGCTTTCAATGCTTGGTTGAGTTCGAGAGTCATAGTCTCATGACTCTTGGTGAGCACATACATCTGCGCTTGGATTATTGGGCCCTCGGGGTCCATAGAAGGAAGTATGTCCATTTTGGTCGGGATATCTACCTACTGGGGTCGCTAAGATGTCTCAGCTACGACTGTAGTAGAGGAGCCGACCAACATCTTTTTTACTTGCCTAACCATTGTAAGCGGACTTAGCGGCAGGTTAGGGGAGTAACCTAAAGCACGTTGGAGTCGAGATGGTAATGTGCAACAAAGATGTGAGTCTTAGTCCCTCTCAATGAAAGAACCAGAACGTTGACGCCAAAAATGTCACCAACACCCAAGATTCTTAATTACTTAAGAATAAAGTTTCGCGTATGGAAAGTAAGTGTAGAAAAGCAATAACTGACACATGAGATTTACAGTGGTTCAGTCCCATGAGAGGCCTACGTCCACTTTGAAATAGTTACTTAGTTTTTATTTACAACACTAAGTTACAAGCTACAATCCTCTCTTAGTAATTTAATTACAAGCATTCCCATGTGATTTGGAGTTAGTCATCATGTATGAATGTTGGAAAAAATCACTTTTGTCCTCCTTCTTCTTTAAAGCATGGATGCCATTAAAGAGGTTATTTGGAGCTCTTAAGAAGTATCAAATCAACTAAAATCCAACCCCTTTAAATTGTAGACTTGGGGGTATTTATAGGTGAGTGGTTAAATGGGACTGGGAATAGGTAGGAATTAGGGGACCATAAGCGACGATTTCGTACCTCGAAGTTAGTCCTCTTGAAAAACTCGGACCCTCTTGCTCGTACCCAAAAGTTCATACCCCTCTTTGGGGTACGAATTTCGTACCCTATGGGATACGAGATTCGTACCCGAGAGGTACGAATTTCGTACCCCGAGGGGTTTGAGATTCATATCCGAGAGGTATGAATTTCGTACCCGAGAGGGTACGAGGTTCGTGTCCTCGAGGAACAGTGAAGACCCTGACGGTGTTGCGTGGGAGGATCAAGTACGAGCTCGAAGGTTCGATCCAGGAATTTCGAGGAAAAAAGGGGGTATGAGATTGTGGGGTATGCGCGGATTTGAGGAGCTGAGTGGCCCTTGTTTGCATGGCTTTCCCCACCCTTGCTCCCTTGGCTATTTGGCGAAACTTCTGACCTAGCATCACGTGATGTACTGAGTCGAGCGTGTCTTGTGTGCTTTAGGGAACTGGGTCAAAAACCAGTTTTTTATATATATATATATATATATATATATATATATATATATATAGGATGATTTATTGAAGTTATCACAATTAATCCTTAAGATTTTGAAGCTCCAACATTTTTCAACATGAAAAGGTTATTCAATTTGTAATATAAACCAGAATATAAATAATAATAGTGAGAGTAAAGTGGATTTATAAATATGAAACTGTTAGTTTATATTAAATTCCATTATGGAAAAAATTTAAAATTTTCTTCGAAAGGCTAAGGAAAATCTTTCGTCTGGATTTTAGGGGTATTTGGTCTTGAATCGTTTAGTTTTATATCAGCTAGTTAAGGGGAAATCCGTTTTAATTATTATTTCGGATTTCTAGCTCATTTTCTATTTTAAATTCGCTCGTTTTATGGTTGCAACATCGTTGTTGGGACTATGAATCTTTGGAGACAGTTTGGAGACTTTGGTTTTGATACTGCCATGATGAGGATAATTGTTTTTCGGATCACGTCAAATCTTAAAAGATGACGCGAAACGATTAATATTTTAATCCACCTAATAAGGTTAAGGTTCAACCTTTTCCAAAAGCCCATTTAATAATTGGTCGTTTAGCATATGCTAGAATGGTCAACTAGTTGATGAGTTTTTGTACAACTTGGACCTAGTGCTCAACCGTAAAAGTTGCATCCAAACAGCTTCCTTCTTCCATCCTTCCTTCCTCATCTAGCCGAACCATATTCTTATCCTTCTTCTCTTTCTTTGTCGACGCCTCGTCTACTCCTTTTCCATGCTAGTTTGCGCATTAGATCTTGCCTCACTAGTACTCCAAGATCTAATATCTTCTCTTCAATCAATTCTTAGTCCATAATACCTAATTAGGCTATCCGACCTTACTCTTACCATTTAAATCTCATCTTTCGGGAGAAAGATCATTTGGTAGGATCGGAATAAGCAAAAAGGTCTCACCGTTTTAGGGCTAAGAAAATTCATCGTGGCAATTGGACTTGCACTGATCCATTGCTTCGAGATCTTAGAATAGGATTGTTGTTTGTGCTGCATCCGCCTTTGTTATATCTTGTTGAAATAAATTTTATAAAGGAGATTGTTGTTTCAGAGATGAAGATTAAGCTATCTTTTGATGGTTTTTCCGAGGAGAATCTCGATGAGACTTTAGAGGAATCTGTGTTTTACGCGGACTTGGCCAGCTTTGGAGATTCTACAGCAAATCTCTTTTTCTTAATGTCAATTTTTGTGTTTGAGAATCTATGTTCTAACTGCCCACATAGAGGTGTGACCCATTTTTTACATCGTTCTATAAATGGGAAGTTATGACTAGATTTATCTCATGGTGCGGAAATTAATCTTATGCTTAATCGATGGCGTAACCGACATTTAGTGCTACATTATATTCGATTCGTCTTGTTGTTCTTGTGTGTTGTCTTATGGAGTTACTTCCTATAATTTCGCATATCCATTTTTGTCCTTAGACAATATTATGTGGATTTCCATGAGGCGCAGTTTTGTGGTAGGTGTATTTTTCATCATAAATTCTCTCTTAGAAGAGGTGGTGGTGTAGGAACCTTCAACAATACCAGCCGTGGTTGTAACACGAGATTGAGAACTATGCTACCATGATATAATTAATTAAACATCATAAAAATGTGTTTAAGCTCCAGCCATGGAGCAAAACATGTCGTTGTTTATAGCCATTATTTTGGGTGTTTCGGTGTTGTTGTTTTATCGTGGTTTTGTTATTTCCCTATCCAGCATCGGGTTCATGGATTTGTGGTGATTCACGCTTGTAAATTTTAGTGTTGTTTAAATCGTACAACTTTAGTTAATGGGATTTCTATGTTTGGAAATGTTTATGTTATTCATGCATATTTATTCGAATGAAATCTCATTTTTCTTATCTAAACTAATAGTTGTCCTAGAGCTAGAAAGAATAAAATTTTGTGTTGGATAAATTTTAGCAAAGGACCGGTTTCACGTTGTTTTCGTCATGTGTATAAATTTTAGTGAAGGACCGGTTCACATTGTTTTCGTCATGCGTATATAATAAATAAACGTTCCTTGTCAAGTTAAAATTTTATTGGTCTTTTGTATATGATTTCATTTTTTCGCATTTTTTGTGATTGACTTCCTTTTTCGCCAACATGTGACTTGAATCGTTTAAGTTTCCGCAAAATACATTTTTGAACTTTTCGAAAACATTGTTGGAAAAAAACCTTTATCACTTTTAATTTTTTTTACTGAATCACTTTCTTTTATTTCGGTTCGCATGAAAACGTAAAATTGAGGCACGACAATTTATGCATATTTTAATGTCTATTTTACACTAAATAGACGGTTTAAATGGCGCAAAGTGTACATTACCGAAATTTTGATTTTTCCATACGAATCACATATGTAGAGTGAAAAGGTAATTAAAAGGAAATTTTCAAAATAATAATAAGAAGTTTTAAAAAAGGTATTTCCCAAGTCGGGCTCGAGAGCTTCTCTTCGACTGTAAATGGCGACAGACTTTCCCATCGATTCTTCCACTTTCATTTCTTGTCCGAACTTTCTTCGTTTCTCCCTCCTCTACTCACGATCTTCTCGCTTCTACCCATCCCCAAGTCTTCTTTTGTATACGTGGTCGATTTGAAGTTTCTCCTCTTCTAATTTCAGATCTGAGGCCTTTTTTCGAATTTGCCCTTGCACCGCTATTTTCCTTCCTAGCTCATCGATTCTTCTCTTAGTTCTCACCACTCTTCTAACTCTAGCCACAACCTGTGCATGGTGGCCATTTATACTTCTCCATGAATTTCGGCACCAGATTTAACTAGTTGATGAATTTTCCTATTTTGAACAATGGGTTGTAGTGTGCTCTGGTATCCTAGTGAATTTGTGCTCTTGCATTGCTTAGTGCTTACTGAACATGTGGTTTGATCCTTGGGGTCTTTGTAGTTGATTATAGATTCATGTTATGTCTGCTGTTTGAGTTCTGGTCGCGTGTAAGTGGATTCAGCTTGCTGGGTTTTGTGGTTTTGGCTCTCTGATAAAGTACTTCTGTGTGTGGCGGCCCTGGCAGGGGATATTAATGTTTTTGCTATGGTATGATCTTGCCGATTACTATCACCACAACAAACGTTATTGTAGTGTGCTACCACTGTCCCTTGCGAGTAAGTTAAATGCATTGCTTGGTGTTAATTGTTTCATGTAGCTTAAGTAATTGGGTCGTTTCTGGTGGTTGTTGGTATGCTGGATTGTATTTGTGGTTTGAACTCTTGCCTCCTTTTCGGTTAGTTTCGACTTGCCAGTTTTTGTGGCATCAGAGAGCTGGAAGGAGTTTAGTTTGTTTGGTGGATTTGTTGCGTCTTTTTGGTGTTTGCTATGTTTTATTGGTGGAGGGTGTTTTCCTGCATGTTCACTGTTCTTGCTTATGTGCTCTTTTTGTACGTTACCGGCTACAGGGAAGCCTCGGCTCAATTTGCTAGTATCATTAATCTCCTTGTGCAAGGTTGTGAACTTGCCTTTGTTTAGCCGTATGGTATCTTTGATGTTTTCACGTTTGCCATGAAGCATCTCATGTCAATTGGTGGTATCTTCTTCAACAAATTGGTCATCGACTCTTTTACCTATGTTTTGTTGTAAGCAATGCTTTTCTAGTCCATGTTTTTTCCCATGTTTTCTGCCATGTTTTATGCCATGTGATGGCCTACCATCTCATTTTCTTTGGTATTCAGAGTACTTGACATGGTATGGTTGTAACTGCTATCTGATGTAATGTGTGATTGGAATCTTCTGCTGTATTAGTCCATGCTTTCGACTGTTCTTTAGTTATCTAGTTACAATAGTATGTAATTCAAAATGTAATTCCAGCTTTCATGGTTCTTTCTTTTGAACCGTGTTAGCTATGTAATGTTCAGTCTCCCTAGGTGAAGTACAAATGTATTTTTTTATTGTAGTCTAGTAACTTAGCTATCTCCAGTGCTCTAAGCCTGATAGGTAGAGTGAACGGAACACTATAAGCTCCATCGATGGTGGACGATCCACATTAAAAACTGAGTTAGTTGGTTGTCAAGAACAATCACATGTACTGTTCTGCATTTTTATTATTGGTTATAATAAAAAAGTGTTATGGATCACTACAAAAACCGGTCGACTATGCCAAAAAAAAGGGAATTTATTTTTATGAAAAAATTTCGATTTTTGGTCACATGAAAAACGTAAGTAAGATGTTTGGATGGTTTGTATGCGCGTTTAGCAGTGTATTAGGACCAATGATACGATAAAAACGATAACGATAACAAGGAAAAGGATGTTTTAGCCTTGGAAACGTTGTTTCCACACCTTGTCAACGATGTGCATGAGTTATTAATTAACTTGTTTTACGTTTTAGAGCTTGTTTTAAGCCTCCTTTATAATCTACAGAGGGTAATTTTTAGAGTATTTGGGTAACTGAGGTGAATTGCGGAAATGGAATATTTGTAAGCGAATGAAATGTTGAGAATCTTCGCTTTGATCTCCTTTTTCCGGTTTAGTAGAAATTAAATAGGAAACGATTGGATTGCGTGACTTTTTGGATGGTAGGGTTTGGATGCGAAATTGGTTGCTTCACTGTTTTATTCAAAGTCGTGTGAGGGTTATGGATGAAAAAGAGTTTTCAAATTATGCTTTCATATAGAACTCTCAATATATTTAAAATGTTTAGCATCATGTTTTAAAAAGTTTTCTAAAAATTTCAATGCATTATGTACACCGTGCACATATACACATGGTTGCAAAGTGGATGTACACAAATTGGTTGTGTAGGGTAGGATAACTAGGTGCCAGAATTTCGGGACGAAATTCCATTTAAAGGGGGAAGAATGTAACAACGCGGAATTTTGACAGTAGATTAGTTATTTAATTAGATCCTCAAAAATAGAATTTCTTACAAACATTGGAATTTCACCACGAAACTTTAACCGATGTGTTCGTCTCGAGATTCTAGTCAACTTTCATGTTTCAATTCTCACGAACGGAGTCCGTATGAAAAAGTTACGAACGATATACGAAAAAGGGACGGAAATAAATAAATATAATAATTAATATATATATCTTTCCCTCTTTGACCAGCCCAGTGACAGCTAGGTTTTGAGGGGCAATTTCATTATATTATATAATATAAATGGATAGATGTTTATTTAAATAAATCTAATGGTCCATGGCCAATTCCACTCCTATAAATAAAGTGGTAAGGCCTCATTCTTTTACACAAAAATCTATAGGCAGCAACGAAGTTCTACCATTTCCCTTTCTTTTCCAATCAAATTTCTTAATCAAAATTATATTCATATACAATCAATCAAATATAAATCATACAGAATTGAAAGGGATTACCAGTTCTAAATGGAAAACAACATGAACTGATGGTTAAGCTATTCTACATTAAATCCACCCCTTTTTTCTTATTTTCTCGCATATCTACAGATCTGAAAGTATCCTTTTCAAATTAATTGTAGATTTATAAGAATTTGGGAATTGTAGGTCTAAAATGTTATTCAGATTTGGATGCTTTCTAGTTAGTGGGAAATTTACATACAAAGTTATAATAGCTTATTGGTCTCGTCTGAATTAGATCTCAAAATATATGCCTATTATCATCAGATCTGTTCACAATATTATTGGACTTGAACTGACACATATCAGATCTGCTAATATATTGTCAAAACTTGAAAATTGTGAATTGTGGTTAGGAATAATATAAACTGTAGGTTTACTTATATTATTTATACATATTGCCTAAAATTATGTTGAAAATTATATTGTGGTTGTTGTAAAACACTAAAGATTTAGAAATCAGTCCCAACAAAAATTTTTAGATGTAGTTTTCTTCCAAATCTCTAGTTTCAGTGCTAAAAAGAAAAATTATGTGATTTTTATTAAAGAGATGCAGTGTTGAATTATGTGATTTTTTTTTAAAACACACATGCTTACTTGTATTCAATGTTGTTGAGGTTTTGGTTTAATTGTTGTAAATATGTCGTTTTCCTCTTTTTGAATAAAAAGAAATTATTTTGAATTCACAAGGAATATGACAAAAAGATTGAAAAAAGGAAAATATGTGCAAATATACATATAAATATAAACGCACATATTTGTGCGTAGTATGCATCAACTATTTCAAAATATACGTAACATATATATTCCTTGTTATTTTGAAATATGTCTATTCTTGTGATTTTGAAATATTTCTATTCCGTTTATCAGGCATAACTCACAATAATTATAACTAGTGGTCTTTTTGTAAGATTTGGAACCTTTAGATAAGACTGGATACAAAAAGGAAGGTTTTGTTATTAATAAACCAAAAATTTTAAATCTAACAATAAATAGTGCATAACTTACAATAATTATAACTAGTGGTCTTTTTGTAAGATTTGGAACCTTTAGATAAGACTGGATACAAACAGGAAGGTTTGGTTATTAATAAACCAAATTTTTTAAATCTAACAATAAATAGTAATAATAAAGAAAGATAACTTGTTTTGTTATTAATGAAACCAAAAATTTTAAATCTAACAATAAATAGTAATAATAAAGAAATATAACTACGTTGACCGCACAAAAAGAATGAATATATATATATATATATATCATCCATCTGATTCTACGTAAAACAACAAAATATACATTATATTGAATGTTTATATGTTTGAATGGTATTCGTTTATGAAATAATATATGCAAATGCAATCCATATTAAATTAATATATTTGTGGTGACCATTGTAGCAATTAATGTGATCAGTTGCTATAAATAGGACCACAAATAAATAAATAACCATTGCAAGCAATGATGATTTGGGGAAAGTAAACTTAATAGGGAAATTAAGTAAAATGGTTATAATTCCTTTGATATATTAGGATTAATGTTGCAAACCTAAATTAGGGCATATAATTAAAAATGCATCTAGACATGAAGTTAGGATCAACTTGTGGTAGAATTCGTCCTGGAATAGACCGGCAAATCCAGCATCCACAGATGGTCAGCTTAATATGATTGGTCTAGAGTGAAAATATAATTGTACTAAGACATGAGGTTAAGTTCATCTTATGGTAGAAGTTGATTGGAATCGACCAACAAATCCATCATCCACAAGTGGTCAACTTAATGTGGGAGGTCTGGTGTACAAATATATGTATATATACAACATGCAGTAAATAAATAAATAAATAAATAAGATTAGAAATGTCTGTTAGGGTACATCAAATAGATATGTTCGGGATTGATAAGATAAGGATATCCATTGTGAGTTAATGCCTTAGGAAAACTATGGCTGTTAGGCTTATAAATGGCATTAATTTTAATCATTGGTAATAAAAAGGAAACTAGGAATTTTGCGACTGCCTTAGGAAAATATGACCGTTATGGCTATAAACAGAAATTAATCTATGAACAAAAGTAAACGGAATAAAAAGGGATAAATTCGTATTGATTATCTTTTAAATACCAAGTCCAATTAGGGAAATAATCAAATAAATATCCTAGGGTAAGGAGGATATAACTTTCCTTATTTATATTAAATAACTATAAACTTAGAATTAAAGTTCGGATTGGACTTAGTAGGTTAATGATGTGAAACATTATTAATCATAGGAATCTGTGACGATAAACCATGTGCGTATAGTATTTCCGTGAAGAGAAACTAAATTGGAAGGACTTAATAACGTAGCCCACTTTATCCCAATAGGGAAAGGTGTTAATGGCTAATGGGATACATAGTTAATAATCTTCGTGTATAGTCTCCTTCCTCGGGTCTTAAGTGGCTTGGGTCGAGGATTCCACCTGGGAGCATGTCTTTCAGTTTAGGGGTCTTAAATGGCGTGTGTGTGGGGCCTACATAAACTTGGAAACTTAAAATTTCAGATATGGCTACCTGTCATATGGAAGTAGTAAGCGACTAAAGAGATTATCCAGTAAGGTCAGATAGATGGTATAACGAGCAATAAAGTACCATATCTCACCTTACACGGGGTATAGGTTAATGCGTGAATGACTGAAGCCCTACCTAGTAGGCCCCCGTAGCTAGTGCTCTTTGGTTCATGTTAACATTGAATATATTATCGAGGAATAATAAGTGACCAATAGGTCCGCCTAGAGTCATAAGTGATCATGGAGAATCCACCTCATCTATCATTAATTGTGAGGAATTAAATAATAAGAAAAATAATAAGAAAGAGCGAATGAATGTATACATACATACATACATATATATATATATATATATATATATATATATATATATATATATATATATATATATAAACTCCGTAATTAGGGGTCCACCCTCGATTAAATAACTGGCCATGTTCTGGTAGAAAGGCTTCATAAACATATGCGTAAACGTTCTATCTCGGTATCATATTTTGGGAATACTATTTTGGGAAGAGTAGTAGAGTCATGCGTAAACATTTACAAGGTTAGGCTAGAATTACTGACCTTGGTAGGCTTACATCTTGGGTTGAACTAAATGGGATACATCTGTGTATTATAATCTGTGTTGTACATTTCTTGTTCACTAGAATCTTGTTGTTCTGACCCCTCTCCTCATTACAACCTCGCAGGTTTCTAGAGAAAGTCGTATTCTCACAAGTGTTTTAGTTTGGCTTTTAGTTCTCATTCTCTCTCATGCTCGATATTGGAAAAGTGACTAATTTTAAAAAGGTAGTTACTTGTGTTAATACTAGTCTATCCTATTTTGTTTCCACTATGAGTTATCTTTATCGTACTCTCATTATGCTCATGCTCATGCTCATTTATTTGTAGGTACCAGATTTACACGCTCCATGCTTAGATGTGTTCGAGTCTCAATTTTTATCAAAATTTAGGAAGAGAAAAGTGTGGAGTGTTACAACAGCGATACCAAGACCACCTTCGATGGCGTCTCCGCCATCACCAGCAAAGAAAACTGACCCAACAATGAAACAATAATTCGTGTCCAATCCATATAAAATTATTAGCAAAACCAACCAGAACCCACCTAATTCGATTTGAGTTTGAGACCCGAAGGCAGCGGATCTTAAGTAACTGAATTAAATCGAATTAGTGTTTTGGCAAAGATTGTGGTGAAAGTCTTGGATCGAAGGCAATAATGTAAAAAACATAAAAATAGTGTGGACTCACTACTTACAGATAAACGGGGGGACCCTTCACTTTTTCTCTGAAATGATAGGTTGATTCAGTCTGATTTGACATGGCCTGAATCGAAAATGTCGATCCGAGGCAGTTTGGTTAAGGTTGATTCAACTGTCGATGCGGTATAAATAAAAAAAGTGAAAAGAAAGGGAGAAGAAAACTTTCATACTATCTCATGACTTGGACAACAATACCATTCACTGACTTGTATGTGAAAGATAGTCTGACTCAACCATCCGCTTGACTTGCACAAAAGGGTGACGTCATTTGACAATGGCCTGCATGTATATAATTACTTGCAGGACCAAACGACTGACAGAACTTATGATAAATAATTTTGACCTTTTAACTCGACGAGGTTTAAATGATTACATGTCTATCTCAGCTACTACAGTCAAAGACTTTGGCTCGGTAGGCACCATCAAGTACAATATGGAACATAATCATCTATTTATACAAGTCGGAAGAATCCAAGTGTCATGACTAATTAAAAGGACACGACTATTCATCATTACTTTCTTGAGATTGGATGACGTCCCAAGAAGGTGTAGTTTAATATACTCAAAGCACATCACATATGTGACGTGACGTACTTTGGAAGGCAAAGTGTTGACCTGCCTTTCGACAAGGTCGTCAAAGACATAAATGTTCACAATCATGACGCTTTAGATTCAAGAGAAGCATGTTCATTCACTAATGAGATCAAACGGGACAATCACAATGTGACATTATCCCCGGTTCAACCCAAGCTCGGCTCGACCAAGATGAGCTCTTGTGGAAATCTGATTCGAAGTTACCTCGGCTTGAAGAGGTGGATCAGGTACAAACTCCGGCTCGATAGAAGTGCTGACCCCGGATCGATACACTTCCGATTGGACTATGTTGATCCGAGCATGGTCGAACCGGGTAGAAATATCCCTATAGAAACGCTCTTGCAACGAGAAGAGAACGTCTGCGATCTCCATAAGCATCAGATCGGCCTCCACATAGCCCTATCGAACCGGGCAAGACTCCAGCCTATAAGTAGCCTCCAAAAGCTGCGAAAAATGGACTTTTGGCATCTCTACTTCATTTTATTATCTATAATAGCATTGTATTCGAGTTTTTCAGTATTTCCACCGTTGTAACTCTAATTTTCTTGTATTATTAAAGAGAATCATAAAGTGGACATATGCCATTCAAATGCCGAACCACTATAAATTGTGAGTGCTTGTGTTTTCCTCATTTTAATTTACTATTACTTCATTTATTTCTCTACATATAATATATTCGGTGTTTCTGCCACTTTTGGTAAAAAGTCATTTTACTCTTTTTGAAAATAAATTTGCATTCTTCTCTCAAAAATTGATTTTAATGGTAAAACTAATAAATTTCTAAAAATGGTAAACTTATAAATTTGAAACTTAAAAACTCTGTAAGAAATGTTTTTCTATATCTATATTCTTTTCATGTTCTTTCAAAAATTTAATCGAGGGGCTAAGTATAAATTGGTCTCTTAAATGTCACTCCTAAATAATTTACGTGAAATTATTTTTCCTTCACACCTATCCTTTTAAGCTTATGTCTGAAATGAAATATGAGTCTAGCGTCACTTTTGCACCAAATGTATGTGTGTGTATGTATATATATATTGCTAATCTATTTTCCTTCTTACGCTTTCTCAATTCGCAAGGCCCTACTGCCCAACCCACTAACCAGAAATACCAAAATTTCAGATATTAACACATGAAATTCTCCTTTTTATTACAAAAAATCTTTGTACACCTCATACTCTAGTCATTCATGAACATACTTTTTCTCAAATTTCCACAACCATTGTCTAAGTGTAAAAAATTGATATTCCAACTTTTTCCATCCGTTGCTTCACTTATTGAGCGGGTTCCCTTCTAGATATATATACATACTATATTTATATTTTGAAAATACAAATAAGCTTACTCGCTATCTATATAGGGATTCTCATACCTGATGTAACAACCCAAATTTCAACAGACTCGGATTTTTCGCAAAATTTTAAAATCTAAGTCTACTGAAACCCGAGTTGATTTTTCAAGTATCATGCAGAAAGGAAAAGATAAATATATCTGAGCTCACAATAAAGTATCTCACAGCAGAATGAATAAAATATTACAGTAAGTAGATGCTCACCATAATAATGACATTGACTAACAACTGTCTCTAGGTTGTATAATCTCTGCCACCTTCCTAACCTACCGGTTTATTATGAGGAGGGGATCATATAAAAGTTCTGATAAATGGAAAAATTATACTTTCTATAAATAACACTACATATGCCATTCTATCACTGGGCTACTTTTATTAAGTTATTTGGGTCTATTGCACATTGCACTTTCAATTTTCCATATAAATCTTACCCATTTACTCCCAAATAGATTAACATAATAAATCATATATGTGTAGCTATATGCCCCTCATCTTAAGGCACTTCCTTAGTACCCTTCTCGAGTGGTCTTCATCGTCGCACTAGAAAACATACTAAATCTCCATTTCCATGTTACGAAAGCGAACTAGACCATTGAAACACCCCACCCTCCATTAAGGTCACTCACAAAGGGAATGCCTTAACTTTGGTGGAGGTTTGTAAGTAAAAGTCATAGATAAAACACAAGACAAATATAAACACATATATATAAGCAGCGGAAAACAAACAGACTTTTTATTTCATAAATATGTGTTTATACAAAACATTTCCATAACTGTCACATAACAACCTCCAAAACATTACAACATCATTTCTGTCTTGGTTATTAAATAAAGAAGCATAAAACATAATTAAAACTGCATAAATCCCCATGATTGCGTCCAACAGCCTTAGCTAAAGCAAGAGAGCCCAAACTGTACATCTACTTTCTTGAAGCTTGCAAAGAGTCTGACTAAGCTGAGTTGTTTCCTCCCTGCGGACCTGGGGGGGGGGGAATGGAAGAAAAGAAGACGAAAGAAAATAGGGTCAGACATAAAGCCTGGTAAGTCTAATGACTCTTCGGTATGAGAATAAGAAAAAGGGCATGATAAGTATAAACTGGAAATAGGAGAGTATCATAAACTAAGACAAGGCAGTTTGAATCGAATATACTATCGCACCCCACACTATATCTCTGCACGTACTTGTAATTTTCTTAACTGGCACCCCATAAAGGAGGTAAAGTGATCCCCTTTTTCTAAAGATCGTCTCCTACTCGCATAATCATCTGTGTCTTACGGCCCCCCAAAGATTGTAGATACCTATGCTGGTCCCACTATGGGGTGTATCAAGTCCCATGGTGGCGGCCCAACATAATCCTTAGAATGCATAGGTTATATTACTGGTGCCCCCAGTGCCCTGTTTGTCTACTCCGAAGTGTGTGCATGCCTGCACTCCGTTAGAACCAAAACTGTTGCACCCACCACCGTCGTTTTTGACCACTTACAATCAGCCCGGTAATCGTGCCCCACCCTACCTAGTTTCAGGGTACCATGATACATAATTGGGTTACTACTGAAATGGGTCCCCGCTACTAGGGTTTTCTAGTCAAATATGTTAAATGGTTAAGTGTCTGTATTTACCTAACCCCACCCATCAGTTTAATTAACATGTTGAATTGGTTAAGTGTTTTAGTTAACTTAACCCTACCATCCTGACAATCTGTCCTTAGCTTTTTTTTAAAGCACCGACCTCTCACATTAGACAGGTATTGTTATGGTTACTGGATGTGCCTGTCGGTTCCAGGCAGATTTACACCGTAACTCAGTCTAACCTCGGGTCCTTATTGGGCTCCATGCTTAACCACCCACATTGGATAGGTATTGTTATGACTACTAGACAGCCGGGCGGGTCCGGGCAGGTTTACATCACAGCTCAATCCAACCTCGTGTTAAGCATACTCGTATTTTCTAAATTTACATATTTGTTTTTATTACTCGTTATATGTAAATTTGTCAACAATTAAATGTTATGGTTAACTAACATAACATGACATAGGTGTAAACTTGGCATTTTTGGCATAGTCAATATGAACATCATAGGTGTGAACTTGCAAAATAGTGAACATGAATATCATAGGTGTGAACTTGCAACATAGGCCAAATCAACTTATATACATGTGAACTTGCATTGAAATAGGGGTCTAACCAAATAGGTGTCACAAGAATTAACATATGATTTAGACAACATAAGCCTAAACATGTTTAGATCTAGGCATAACATCGAACATAACTAGCATATGACAAGAATATAACATGTCTTAAAATTATATATAATTTCATCGCATGTGTGAACTAGATCCAAATCATGTTTATAACTATAACATGAAACTTGTATTAAAATGGATCTTGGCATGGATCCAATTTTGAACTTGCAACTTTTGTATACACATATAAGCATGTATATAAACTTAATCATTTAGGCATAGAGGTTTTAGCATAAATATACATGAAATCCTAATCACATACAACCTATATAATCGCATAAACATATAGGTGTAGATTACATCATGAACTATACAACTTGCATGTGATTCTAAATGTACAATAGGATCCATATCAACTCAACTATACCATAAACATCAAAATACCACAATCATTTCAATTCATAGATATGAATTAACATCGTTGTTACATAATAACATAATTCCATTTCCATTTTACATCGAATCAAATCCTAATTTTTATTCACATCGGAAAAATCACTATACTTACAACAAACGACGGTCTTGTTTTCTGATTTCTGAGTTCTGAATTTGAATTGCTTTCCTTTGGGTACACTAACGTTGATTTGATTACTGTTTTAACTTTAATTTGGCTCGTCTCTAAGCTTTTCTACAAGTGGAGGCTTCTCTTAGTTTTCTCCCGACAGCATGGTGGCTCCGTCTCTAATTTCTTATGTGAATTTAGGTTGGAGTCTTAGGTTGTTTATATAGAATTTCATATTGATTTGAGCCGTCAGATGATCATAGATGAATCTAGACCATTCACTTCGAGAGAAGCCAACCAAAATGCGATAAGTCAGCCCTAGTGACATAGCCAAGCCTCAAAAATCGACCAAAACCCGACCAGGCCAGCCAGGGCCAAACCAGGTCGACTGAGCAGGTCGACCCCCAGGTCGACCCTATGGTCGACCAGGTCACCCAGGTTGACCCCCAAGTCGACCTGGTGCCTGGGCGGGAATTTTCCCGCCCAGCCCAGTATTAGTCTGAATTCGAAATTTGAACTTCTTTCTGAACCGTTTGAATTTTTAATTTGAATTCTGAAACTTCTGGAGGTCATAACTCCTTCATATGGAGTCCGATTCACGCAAACTCGGACTCTATCTCAGGCAGAATTCTGAGACAAGCGCAATGGCGTAACCCATTTCCCTTAATTCTTTTATTAAGAATTAATTATACTTTAAATTTGTTAATATACAGTTAACAGAAAATTCGGGGTGTTACATTCTCCCCTCCTTTTAGGATTTCGTCCCCGAAATCTTCAAGTCTAGGAGAAGTAAGTCCTAACATCCAATCGTCTATCTACTCAACCAACAAACACAGGCGTCCATTGTTCTTAAAAGACTTCTAATGCTTAATGATCATATGCACAGTGTGTGTACATGTCCTTATCTAATGCAAAAATTAGGCGGTCTACTAATTCAGTTGACCTCCTTAATGCAAATCATGTAAGTGCCATGGTTCCATTATGTACGCAAAATTTTCCTACTCATAATTCTACATGAGTGCGCAACCATTCATACAAATGCGACATCCATATGACGACATATCAAATTTTCAACCACATACAAATATGAATACATATATGCATATGCAATATGAAGCGACTGAGCCAATCTAAAACCTAGGTTGTGTGTGTATATGCATCCACGTGCAACCACTAGCAACCACTTGCATCCATCAATCATAACATGTTTCAAATACATGTTTACATCCAAAGGGTTTCTACCTAAGGATAAAGGATAATATTGAGGAGATTATACCTAAAAAAGATAGATACAAGCACAACTTAAGGAAAAAAAGAGAGGTCAAAGATGTAACCTCAAAAAGAAAAGAGTAAGCCGTGCGTATTCTATCCTTAGTTTCTCAAGTCGTGTCTTCCTCGGCATCGCTCCACTGAACTTTGACGAGCTTGACTCCGCGGTTGCGTAGCTTTTTGATTTCATTTCTTACGATTCGAGTTGGAACTCTCCTCACAGTTGCTTCGCGTTCCACTTCGGCTTCTTCTAGAATGCTTGGCTCGACCACTTCCGCAGATTCATGTAGACATTTTCGGAGATGAGAAATGTGAAAGGCGTTGTGAATTCCGGCCAACCTTTCAGGCAGCTCTACTCTATAAGCCATTTTCCCAATCTTCTCGATAATAGGGAATGGTCCTACAAATCTTAATGCTAGCTTTCCTGCGGATCCGAAGCGAACGACGTTCCTTAAAGGAGATATTTTAAGGAAAACTCTGTCCCCAACCTCAAACTCAAGGTCGGTCCTTCTTTTGTCGGCGTAGGATTTATGTCTATCTTGGGCTGTCTTCATTCTCCTTCGTATCAAGTCAACTTTTTCTGAAGTCCCACGAATCATGTCCGGCCCAAGTATAAGTTTGTCAGTAAACTCCCACCAACAAGTTGGTGACCGGCACAGTCTACCATACAAAGCTTCGAAGGGCACCATACCGATGGTGGCCTGGTAACTGTTGTTGTAGGCGAATTCTACTAGAGGATGATGATCCTCCCAAGTCCCTCTGAAGTCAAGAACGCATAGTCTCAAAAGATCTTCCAATACTCTATTCACCCTTTCTGTCTGGCCATCGGTTTGGGGGTGATAGGCCATGCTCAAACATAACTGTGTGCCTACAGCTTCTTGCAGACTCCGCCAAAATTCACTCGTAAAGATGGGATCTCTGTCACTTACTATACTGGAGGGTATCCCATCGAGTCGAACTATTTCCTTGAGATAAAGAGAAGCTAGAGACGAGGAAGTCCTTCTATTCTTGATAGGTAAAAATGGGCGCTTTTAGTAAGCCTGTGCACTATTACCCAAATGCTAGTATTTCCCCTTCTTGACCTAGGCAACCCATCAATGAAGTCCATTGAGATGCTATCCCACTTCCATTGCAGGACTTCTAGAGGATGAAGCAGTCCTCCAGGCTTATTCTATTCTGCCTTGAGCTGTTGGCATATCATACACTTAGAAACGAAATCTACCACGTCCTTCTTCATGCCGTCCCAAAAGAAAACTCTCTTTACGTCCTTGTACATCTTGTCCTCGCCTGGATGTATTGTCATCTTGGAATGATGTGCTTCCTCGAGAACCTTCTTTACCAAATCCCTTGCTTGTGGGACGCATACTCTTCCATCTCGCCTCAGCAAACCCTTATCATCGATGGAGTATCTATTAAGGTGACTGGAAGTTTCACCCCTAATTAGCTTATCAATCACATCCACAAGCTTAGGGTCTTCACGCTGTGCGGCCCCTATTGAGTCTAAAAGAGTGGGCCGTACTTCTAGGGATGTCAATAAACCAGGTACAAAATCAGAGGATGGCCTAAAGTCAAAACTGGCTATATACTCGAAGCTTTGCCTTTCTACAAAGAGAGGGCTTAAGGTCAATTTCTTTCGGCTCAACGCGTCTGCTACTACGTTGCCTTTGCCAGGAGTATAGGAAATTTCAAAATCATACGAGGCAAGGAACTCCATCCATATTTGCTGCCTTAAGTTAAGATCTTTCTGCGAGAAGAGATATTTCAACGATTTATGATCAGTATATAATTCGAACTTCTCACCTAGGAGATAATGGCGCCAAGACTTAAGCGCAAAGACGATGGCGGCTAACTCAAGATCGTGGGTTGGGTAGTTCTTTTCATGCACTTTCAATTGCCTTCCACCATAAGCTACTACCCTCCCTTCTTGCATCAAAACAGCTCCTAGTCCCGTACCACAAGCATCAGTGTAATCTGTGAACATTTTTCTTCCATCAGGAAAAGTCCGAACTAGGGCTATTGTGAGAGCCCTTTTTAGGTGTTGGAAAGCAATATCACAGTCTAAATCCCAAGCGAATGGCAGACTCTTCTTTATTAGCCTTGTGAGTGGAGCTGAGATTTTCGCGAAATCCCTATTGAACTTTCGGTAAAAACCTGCTAGCCCGAGGAAGCTTCGGACTTCGGTTGCATTTCTTGGTGTCTTCCAATCTTGCACTGCCACCACTTTCACGGGGTCCACTGCTAACCCTTCTTTGGACACTATATGTCCAAGGAATCTTACTTCTTCTCTCCAAAAGTGGCACTTGGAGAATTTGGCTTCTAGCTGATGTGCACGGAGAGTATCCATGATTTTTTCAGATGCGGAGCATGTTCTTCCTCATTATTTGAGAAGATCAAAATATCGTCTTCGAAAACTACCACGAACTTATTGAGGAATTCTCTGAACACTCTGCTCATTAGGTCCACGAAATAAGTGGGTGCGTTTGTCAAACCGAAAGGCATGACAAGCCACTCGTAGAAACCGTCTGGGGTTCTGAACGCCGTTTTATCAATGCTATCTTCAACTACCCTTAGCTGATGGAACCCTGTAGCTAGATCAAGTTGGGAGAAGACCGACGCATCTACAAGATGATCAAACAAATCGTCTATTCTAGGAAGCGGGTGTCTATTCTTTTTGGTCAGCTTGTTTAGCTCCCTATAGTCCATACAAAGACGTAGTGAACCATCTTCTTTTGTGGTGAACACTACTGGAGCACCTCATTCTGAGATACTTCTCCTTATAAACCCCTTCTCGAGAAGCTCCTTAACTTGCTTACTGAGCTCCTTTCTCTCCGTTGGAGCCATGTGTCTAACAGGCAAAGCTACGGGCTTTGCATTATCAACAAGATATATGCGGAAGTCTATTTCCTGCTTCGGAGGTAAGCCTTTCACCTCTTCAAAGACATACAGATATTCCTGGACCACTCTAACCGACTGCAAATTCTCAACAGAAGCGTCAAGCGACTCTAAATAACTAAGTATAACAGCATTCAAGGGATTACAAGAAATTTCTAGAGTGTTACCGAGCCGAGTCAAGAGCCTAACCACTCTTTTATCACAAT
Organism: Allium sativum; assembly: GCA_030737875.1. Lineage (NCBI taxonomy): Eukaryota > Viridiplantae > Streptophyta > Magnoliopsida > Asparagales > Amaryllidaceae > Allium > Allium sativum. The sequence continues at coordinate 44,942,101 of CM060925.1, forward strand.
CAAGAATGGCACCGTTACTGGATAACCAGTCCATGCCTAAGATCAATCCATATCCTGAGAAGCCCAAAACAAAGGCACTACATCTAAATTCAACACTTAGAATAGAGATTTTCAAATCTAAGCAAACCATCGACAAATAAGCCGAGCCCCCAATTGGATTTGAAACAACCAAGGGATCTTATACCATACTAGTGTCTAGGTACAGAGATTCTACTAAAGCAGATGAAATAAAGGAGTGTGATGCACCAAAATCAACGAGAGTGCGAACTGGATGATCATACAGATAAACTAAGCTTTCTACAGAAATATTTCTACCTCGTTCCTGTGGAGGTGCCGTCAGCGTGTGAACCTGCCCTCCTGAGGTGGATCCAGTCCTTTGTCCCTGCCCCCGCTTCTTTGGGCAGTCCTTAGCCAAGTGTCCATTCACGCCACAACTGAAGCAACCACCATTCATCTTTGCCTTTTTCTTTCTGCAGTCTTTTGCTATATGTCCCACAATGCTATAGAAATTGCGCTTTCTCTTTTCACGGGATTTGTTGTTCTTCCCGCCTTTCTTGAAGTCTGACTTCTTAGCTTGTAGACCCTCTTTCTTTTCTTGAGGTACTTTTGCCTTTGTCTCTTTCTTGCCTTTATATTCCTCATGTAGCAGCGCCATGTCCACCAAGCTTTCATAGGTCGCCCCCATGGGTATATGGGTCATAGCAAGGCTGTGTAGAGGCTCATTTAGACCTTTGACGAAGCAAAGGGCCTTCTTGTGTTGGGTGTTTGCTAAATCCAGCCCAAATCTGGCCAGATGATTAAACTGATTGACATACTCCTTGATCGTCATACTTCCTTGTTTAAGAGTTAGGAACTTTTCCATTTGCAGGCTTCTTTCAGGTTGGGAGAGGAATTTCATCTCAAACCTCATCCTGAAATCTTCCCAAGTTTCCACTGGCCTCTCAGCATGGGTAACTTCCTACCAATAGGAAGCTTCATCTTAAGCAACCACACTGCTAGCTTTATCTTTTGCATGTCGTCAACTTCGAAGATGATGAACAAATCTTCGGTCTCCTTCAGCCAGTTCCTTGCTACCACAAAGGATTCAGTTCCATAAATTTCCTTTCCACCCATAGCTTTGAAGTCTCTACATATCTTAGCGAAAGTATTTCCACGAGGAGGAGGAGGAGGTGGAGGAACGGCTGCCACTGTGGGAGGAGGAATGTCTGTTGGGCCCGCACCATTGTCCCTTGCCTCTAGGTACCTTCGGAACCAGCCAGGGATTGGTACTCCTTATGGAAGGTTAAGATCTCCAGACATGCTGGAACAAAAAGGAAAGTATTCAAGACAAGAGGATAGAGAGATAGTGCATATGGCTTTGGGGGAATTAGGCCTTTTAAAAACAAAACTTTTTCTTAAAAAAGAATGCTTCTTTAAACTTCTTTTTGAAAATAGTTTCAAAAACTTTTATCTAGTCTGGTAAATCTATGCTCTGATACCAAGTGAAACACCCCACACTCCATTAAGGTCACTCACAAAGGTAATGCCTTAACTTTGGTGGAGGTTTGTAAGTAAAAGTCACAGATAAAACACAAGACAGATATAAACACACATATATAAGTAGCGGAAAACAAACAGACTTTTTATTTCATAAATACGTGTTTATACAAAACATTTCCATAACTGTCACATAACAACCTCCAAAACATTACAACATCATTTTTGTCTTGGTTATTAAATAAAGAAGCATAAAACATAATTAAAACTGCATAAATCCCCATGATTGTGTCCAACAGCCATAGCTAAAGCAAGAGAGTCCAAACCGTACATCTACTTTCTTGAAGCTTGCAAAGAGTCTGACTAAGCCGAGTTGTTTCCTCCCTGCGGACCTGGGGGGGGGGGGGAACGGAAGAAAATAAGACGAAAGAAAATAGGGTCAGACATAAAACCTAGTAAGTCTAGTGACTCTTTAGTATGAGAATGAGAAAAAGGGCATGATAAGTATAAACTGGAAATAGGAGAGTATCATAAACTAAGACAAAGCAGTTTGAATCAAATATACTATCGCACCCCACACTATATCTCTACACCTACTTGTAATTGTCTTAACTGGCACCCCATACAGGAGGTAAAGTGATCCCCTTTTTCCAAAGATCGGCTCCTACTCGCATAATCATCTGTGTCTTAAGGCCCCAAAAGATTGTAGATACCTATGCTGGTCCCACCATGGGGTGTATCAAGTCCCATGGTGGTGGCCCAACACAATCCTTAGAATGCATAGGTTATCCTACTGTGCCCTCAGTGCCCTGTTTTTCTGCTCCGAAGTGTGTACACGCCCGCACTCCGTTAGAACCCAAACTGTTGCACCCACCGCCATCATTTTTGACTGCTTACAATCAGCCCAGTAATCGTGCCCCACCCTGCCTAGTTTCAGGGTACCATGATACCTAATTGGGTTACTGCTGAAATGGGTCCCCGCTACTAGGGTTTTCTTGTCAAACTTGCTAAATGGTTAAGTGTCTGTATTTACTAACCCCACCCATCAGTTTAATTAACATGTTAAATTGGTTAAGTGTTTTAGTTAACTTAACCCTACCATCCAGACAATCTATCCTTAGCTTTTTTTTAAATCACCGACCTCTCACATTAGACAGGTATTGTTACGGTTACTGGATGTGCTGGTCGGTTCCGGGCAGATTTACACCATAACTCAGTCTAACCTCGGGTCCTTATTGGGCTCCATTCTTAACCACCCACATTGGATAGGTATTGTTGTGACTACTGGACAGCCGGGCGGGTTCGGGCAGGTTTACATCACAACTCAATCCAACCTCGTGTTAAGCATACTCGTATTTTCTAAATTTACATATTTGTCTTTATTACTCGTTATATGTAAATTTGTCAACAATTAAATGTTATGGCCCACTTTCCAAGTTTAACATTTTTGGTATAAGAATTTATACCGTTTAAATGCCACTAATTTTGGCATGTGACAAACATGCCAATTTCATATATTTTAAATTTTCCCAATGTTACCCCGTCTAAATATTAGGCTAACAATCTTAGCCTAATTTTACGTTCGCATGATTATTAACATATAATATTAGGCTAAAAACTTAGCCTAATTTAGCGTACATAAAATTGGCATTAAGCAGTTTACTAACATAACATGACATAAGTGTAAACTTGGCATTTTTGGCATAGTCAATATGAACATCATAGGTGTGAACTTGCAAAATAGTGAACATGAATATCATAGGTGTGAACTTGCAACATAGGCTAAATCAACTTATATACATGTGAACTTGCATTGAAATAGGGGTCTAACCAAATAGGTGTCACATGAATTAACATATGATTTAGACAACATAAGCCTAAACATGTTTAGATCTAGGGATAACATCGAACATTACTAGCATATGACAAGAATATAACATGTCTTCAAAGTATGTATAATTTCATCGCATGTGTGAACTAGATCCAAATCATGTTTATAACTATAACATGAAACTTGTATTAAAATGGATCTTGGCATGGATCCAATTATGAACTTGCAACTTTTGTATACACATATAAGCATGTATATAAACTTAATCATTTAGGCATAGAGGTTTTAACATAAATATATATGAAATCCTAATCACGTACAACCTATATAATCGCATAAACATATAGGTGTAGATTACATCATGAACTATACAACTTGCATGTGATTCTAAATGTACAATAGGATCCATATCAACTCAACTATACCATAAACATCACAATACCACAATCATTTCAATACATAGATATGAATTAACATCGTTGTTACATAATAACACAATTCCATTTCCATTTTACATCGAATCAAATCCTAATTTTTATTCACATCGGAAAAATCACTATACTTACAACAAACGACGGTCTTGTTTTCTGATTTCTGAGTTCTGAATTTGAATTGCTTTCCATTGGGTTGACTAACGTTGATTTGATTATTGTTTTAACTTTAATTTGGCTCATCTCTAAGCTTTTCTACAAGTGGAGGCTCCTCTTAGTATTCTCCCGACAGCATGGCGGCTCCATCTCGAATTTCTTATGTGAATTTAGGTTGGAGTCTTAGGTTGTTTATATAGAATTTCAGATTGATTTGAGCCGTCAGATGATCATAGATGAATCTAGAACATTCACTTCGAGAGGAGCCAACCAAGATGCGACAAGTCAGCCCTAATGACACAGCCAAGCCTCAAAAATTGACCAGAACCTGACCAGGCCAGCTAGGGCCAAACCAGGTCGACCGGGCAGGTTGACCCCCAGGTCAACCTGGTCACCCAGGTCGACGCCCAGGTCGACCTGGTGCCTGGGCGGGAATTTCCCCGCCCAGCCCAGTCTGGGTCTGAATTCGAAATTTGAACTTCGTTCTAAACCGTTTGAATTTTTAATTTGAATTCTGAAACTTCTGGAGGTCATAACTCCTTCATACGGAGTCCAATTCACGCAAACTCGAACTCTATCTCAGGCTGAATTCCGAGACGAGCGCAATGGCGTAACCCGTTTCCCTTAATTATTTCATTAAGAATTAATTATACTTTAAATTTGTTAATATACAGTTAACAGAAAATTCGGGGTGTTACAACCATGCTACAAAGGCAACTAAGTCTCCATCACCACGCTACGAAAGCATACTAGGCCATGCTACAAAAGTGTACTAAGCCTATATCGCCACAGAACGAAAGTGTATTATCTACTATCTGAGTTCCAATATAGAACTCAATCAAGGGATATCTACATTTGTAAAGAACAGCTTTGTTTAGCCTATAATACAAATTTCCATAGATTTGCTTTGTCTCTTTTCTCGATGGCTATGGCCCCACTCGACTCCTCTAATTAGTGAATGAACATTTCAAGAGCTAAGTGATCGTGCTCCTAACAAACAATCTAAACATTCAATTGGTGTTGTCTCGCATCCTATGTCTTGATAGTGAAAGACCATTGGCATGTTGGATTAGCTCCAGTCTTTCTCATTCTCGCTCTGACTGATCATGACACGTGTCCAATGGTTTACTATGTTTATTGCATCCTGATCATGAAGCCTGGTCTCGGAGATGAGGTAGTTGCCAAATCCTACAAATCATCATATCGGTCTTTCGGCTACCCTCAACATAAATGCAACCAAGACATACTTTGTAGATGGAGCCATAAAGACCTGCCTCTTGAGGTGCAGCTTTGTTAGGCCTACCCCAAAGGGCCATCATAGAGTATCCTCACTTCCTTTAAAAGTCTAGAACTTCTATCCAGTCCTGTCGAATTTTAAGTTGGACGTGCTCCCACCGTGGCTTTGAATATCTAAGATGATTTGCAAGGTTGGGATCTTCATTCCTTTGGACTGATCTAAACACACATCGTTCGTTATTCTATCATACCCTATATATAATCTACCATTATGCATTTTACATACTTTTCTTTTCGATGTTTTTCAATGTTATTCAGTCCATTTAATCTGAATTTCAATTGCTTGTTTACCTACTTTATTGGTTACCATAGAATCATCGAATAACCTTAGAATGCCAATTTACGAGGCCACCATAGAATTGCGTAATCACAAGACTAACATAGAACTATAGAATTGTCTAATCACAAGGCCACCATAGAACCACAGAATTACCTAATCAGAAGGCCTCTGTAGAATTTTGCTTATTAAATTTAATCCATGCTGTTAGGTTTATCTATAATAAGCTTTTCTTATTTCATCACTTTTAATTACAATTTTCAGGTTATAATCTTACTTTCACCATAGAACTGTAGCCATATAATTATTCTTATTAAACTTAATTTACACTTTTAATTTTATTCATAATAAGCCTTCATGTCACTTTAAATTATAACCTTCGTATTGTAAGCTGGCTTACGCATATATCAAAAATATCTCTTATGATTCATTTTTGTGTCTACACAATTATCGTACTATTTTGCCAATATATTCAACTTGTCTTATTATGACCTATATATGTGTCCGTACATTTATTATAATAGGTTACGTTCCTTTCTAGTTATCAAGTGTTTAACTTGATTTCTTCTTCCGTTCCTTTCGATAACAACTTTTAGTTATGTTTCCCTTTTTTGTCCATCTTTATAAATCTATTCTTTAGAAAGTTAGGCATATTCCTATTTGATTGGTTATTGAAATTGCACAATAATCTATTTTCATAATTTAAGATAATTGCAGCAATAGAAACCCAAGTTACAAGATATTCTTTTCAATCAATTTAAGCTATTGGATAGTGCGCGATATGACTAAATCTCTATTTCGCACTAATTCATGCCATTACTTCTTTATATACTTACGATTATGTTTTCCATTTTGCTAACAAACCAAACTATGGAAATATATTCCATTTTTATTAACCAATCAATCTAGGCTATTTCTAACTTCATATTTTGATCGATATACATTAATTCTTGTTATTTACTTAATTTTCCCAACTTAACATGATAATAGTAAATTTAGGCATAATTTGGCTTAGACTCATTTTTCTTTTAATCCTAACAATTTCTATATTCATTCCATTTTAAATCTCAAAGGCAATTTTGACAAATAAATGTAAATTCTTGGATTTGCAATTCAACTATAATCTTATTGTATGTAATATTAACTATGTCATATTTATTTGTCAAGTCTTATCAAATTTACATGTTTTTAGCCTAAATTCCCTTTTTATTATAGTTTTGAAATCACATGTTCATTAAACCCCAAATTATCAAATCCTCTTTTATTCATAATTTCAATTGAATTATATTTTCCAATGCACACAAATAAAAAGGATTATAATCAGTCGCATAAAATTAGACGCACAATTCAGTCATATACATGTGCCAATATTACAAATTTATGCATAATCAAGGTTCAACATAAAACTGTAAAATCCGACATAGAAAGGGGAAAAGAGGACCGAGAAAATATCTTATTAATTTAATAGGAATCAAACAATGATATGTACCGCTGTTAAAAAGAATAATTTAAATTCACTCAACTTGGATTTGCACTCCAAGTTCTAGATCTAATTAGGATTTAGATTTGTTAACCATGGTCTTTCCTGTATGAATCTACAAAATGCATTTTTCATGGATTTACAAATATAAATCCAAAAAGAATAGAAGAAATTATTTAAATTCTGATCCGAAGAACTTACCATGCATAAACGAAGAATTTGCTAATCTAAACCTTAATTCTATAATATTTTCCTTCAAATCTTGAATCGGATAGCTTAAATCTAATATTTTGTATTTCTGAAGAATTGGAGGAGAAATGGAACGACAGGGCTTCTGCTCCCACTCATACAATATGGGTTTGACGGTTAGACTTGTAGGTTTATTTATAGATGTCCTAATAAATAACCCCTGTTTGATTTAGAGGGATCAAATCTAGGACGTCAGAACAAAAAATCACGTAGTTTAGACGTATTATGGGTCGACCCACCCATTGAGGGCGTCGACAGATTGGTCGACCTGACCCTAATGTGGGTCGACCTCTGGGTTGACCCATCTCAATCATGGGTCGACCCATGCATGTATTAACGTGTGGCCACGTCCTCTTCCTGTTTAAATCATGAGCGATTAATAATTTTAAACGTTAGTTTCTAACATTATTTTCTTTCCAATTTTATTTGTTTTTCTTCCGTTTTTAACATGCATTAAATTTTAAATTCAAACACACACAATTATGGAATTAATACGTGAATATATTTTATAATTAAACATATTTACACACATTTACACTTATAAATATTTTTCTAACATAAGACTTCCAACATTAATAACTTTTCCATACAAAATCCGCTCGGAACACAATATATATGTAAATTAATCAGAAAATTGGTTGTATAGGTTTCGTTGCCAAATTCTGATAATTCAAAAATGTCCAATTTTTTACTATTAATAATTTCTTGATTACTTTTATTGTTAAAAATGTGGAATGTTACATCTAATCCCTATGGTCTGAGATCTTGTAACACACTTATAAATATGACCCTGTCTAACCATTTCTATTCACCCTATTCTTCCTCCTCATGTAGGACTGCGGGCTTCAGGTTTGGATGACAGGTGAGATGCAGTTATTATTTTAAATTTGAATAATTAAAATAATAGGGTAGCAAATAGTGGTATTTTACCATTTTCTTTAGTTTTCTAATTTATTTCCAATATAAGTATATTTTCAGCCTTTTTTAAATAATTATTCTTATTTTCCCAGTTTATTACAATTATCTGCATTTCCTTTGTACATGTTAACATAGTTATTCTTTTAATAAGGGAAATAATAAATAGTAAAAGGGAGAATAAAGTCATTCCCCAATGGAATACAAAAACAGTATTATAGTTTATAGACGACTACAACTACTGTAAATATAACAGAAATACAACCAACAAAAAAACCAGACTAAGACCACCCCCACCATAAGAAAAAGCTAGGGGATCACACAAGAAAACAAAATCGCTCAACTCCAACCATTACTAGATCCAGGCCTAAGAGAGGCTACTTGAGCGGTGATCTGAACCGAGCCCAAAGCTGAAACACCAACATCAAAGCCTTTCGCGGAGATCCCAGTAAAGCTAAAATCTAGAAAAGCCAATAGCCTAAATCCCAATCATCACCAAACTTTCAGCACCTGCACCAAATAACAACTAAATCAGACGGGGGTAGAAGAGAAAGAGAGATGGTAGGAAACACACACAGCCACACACACAACAAGCAATCATCAATCAACCAATCCTCGCACGAGGTTGGTTAGATCATGATGAAACATAAAAACTACAACCCATATCCCTGGACCGAGATTCGATAGCTCCCATGAATGTCCTACCTAGGAAAGGAAAACACCATTCTTTACCCTTCCAATGATGGTAGAAGGATCCTTAGGAGTCTCATCAAAATTTTCCTTGTTCAGAGCACCAAAAATGCCAATAGATAAAACAAGGAAGCATACAAAAAAGGAAAGATTGGAGGGATTTGCTAGAGATGCCCTTTGTTAACTTTATTTTTCGTCAGCACCGGAGATAAGTCAATGGGAATGGTCCTAAGGAAAAAGAATTGGTTGTTTAGTCTTTGCGAGTTTGGGTTAGATCAACATTCCTAGGTATCAAAGCCTTGGAGAGAAGGATCACTAAACAACCCTTGATAAAGGACTTAACGGATGGTGGGAAGGAATACTGCACCAAGTTCGCTGAAAATCATAGGAAGGGTTTAAGAATATAGGAAGTGGTGTTTCATCCAATCTGCGGAAAGGTTTGAACAAGGATCCATGCATATGTAGGAAATAAACAGTACATTGAACCAATGACAACTAAGAAATAGCATGATAAACTCACGGGAAAATATTATAAGTGTAGATCCTCTCTTTATTAATCTTCCATTTAGAGTAAATGAACAGATTAAAAGAAATCCTCCAATTGATCTAAGTGTTAGGGTTTATTCTAGAGATAAAGAGTATAAGAATCATAATCTGAAAGCCCTATAAAATGTAATGCCTGGGGTTTTATTTATAGAGAAATTGGGGACCCTTCTGCTATTAGGCCATTGGGCCTGCAGACACTTCTGTTGGCCACTTTTCTCCTTTGTTTCAGTTGCTTTAGCTCTCGACCGCTTTTGCGGAGCGGATTATAGCTTCCAGAGGGAAGGTCTTAGTCAGTTGAGTCTTCTTTGAGAATATGAGTTTGTTGGTGTAGTAGCTTTCTGGAAGGTATTTGAGCCTCCGGTTGTATGCTCTCGGTTATAAGCTTCTGGATGTAGGCTTCCGTTTTTCTTATGAATGCTTAGAGGAGCTTGTCCTCAGGATGCATGTAGATAGCTGTCTGTTCAGAACCACTGTCGGTGTCTATATTAAGTAGATTAGTGCGGATAGCCTGTATTCTTTCTAAGGTTCTGGTTTGCCTTCCGGTGGAGTTTTCGGGTATGGCCCAATCTTTCGGAAGGTAGCTCCGGGTGAGCTTCTTGTTTTCTATTAGTGCAACCTTTCGATGTTTATGCAGTAGATGTTTCAAAAGCTAGTTCTGGATAATCTTTATGCATCTTAGGCTTGATATCCTTGATGTTTCCACATCCTGGTGTGTAATGACCCGCATTTTTAGCAGTCGAATAATTTATTTATTTAATTATTAATTATCGATTTAACAATATCGATAACTGAAATTAAATAATATTTATATTTAATTAATATAAATAATAGAAAAAATATATTTTCGGAATAATCTGAAACAATAGAATTCATGATATGGAGTGAATTGGACGATATAAAATATATAATTCAGTTTATATTGAATTATATTGACGAATATAATATTTAAACGAAGTTTGAACGTATAATTATATTATAATTAAAATCGAGCTCGAAATGGCGCGACAGTTCGCTATTTGGCGATTTGAACTTCAACTGGATATACAGGGTCCATTTAAAATCGGATTTCTGTGAAACAAGAAACGTTAGGAGCTGGTTAAGTATTTTTTCTAATGGAAGAGAAAAATCTGTATTTCGTCATGTAGGTTTTGATATACATCCAAATCAAGTTTTAGAAAATTCGCTATGGAATTCCTTTATAATTTATAACGATATATATAAGGAATTTCAATATAAATTTGAATATTGATTCAACCTGGATTTGAATATCGAGTTGTAAAATCCCAGTGGAGCTATATGATATTCTATTGTGAATATATACGATAATATTTAGGTTTAAATATTAAATTTAATTGTTTTTAAATACATTTACATATTTAAAGGGTTTATTTAGGGCTTTAAAAATAGCCAGTTTTGCAAACGACCTCGGAATTCAACGAAACTAATTTTGTTGGATCCGCAATATTAAATTATTGCTAGATTTCAATTTCCGTGATATTTAAAGTTCGTGTGTGGCCATACCGATTTTTAATGTGAGAAACAGTCAGTATTTTGACGGTTAAAAATATGCTGTGTGAGCAAACAGAGTCGCAATTCGACGAAACTAGTTCGTTGGGAACGTAATGTCAAACTGTAGCTGCATGTCCATTTCATGATTTTTGGGTATCATATGTGCTCACATGAATTTTTAAAGGACGAGTACATACAACGGTTACTTAAAATTTAATATAATAATCGAATATTTAATTATTAAAAATATCCTATATAATAACCTAAACTTTCTAAACCTAATTCAATCCTTCCTAAGTCAACAGATAATGCGCCGCTGTTTATTTTCCTCTTTCAGTGAGATTTCGACCTTCAAAAATTCAGAAGAATTCAAATAAAACTTTATAAAATCCAAAACTAGTGTTTGTGAGTTCAGCAAGTAATTCTCTTCAATCCAATATAAGCCTTGAAGGGTTCGTTCAGTTTTTCTGTTGCTGGAAACATCACCGTGAACAGAGGGTTACGGTTAGATCTCGATTTAAGCAGCGACGGATGGATTGATGTTTGTATTTGGATAGAGGAGTTAAAACCGCATCTATGTGTGCATTTTTGATGATCTCGGTGATAATTTGGTTCAATGTCCTATAGCACGGACTGGGTGTCGCAACTTCAATACGACGATCGAGCGTGAGGATTTAAGGGTTGGTAGATGGAGATTTTGACGAGAATCATAAGGGAGGTGTTAGTTCTGTAAATCGGTGAAGTAGAAAAGAAGCAGTGGAGTTTGGAATCTTGCGAATGGCTGTTGAATGAGGAGTGGACCGAAATGCTTACTGTCGGGGAAGAAGAAATTGGTACGAGGCCGATTTGCGTATGGGGAGTTTGGGTCGGGTTGTTGAGGTGAAGCCCAAATCTATTTATTAAGGAAGTTAAGTTTAGTTTAGAATTTTATTTAAAAATATATAAACTTTAAAAATGTGTAACTCTCTCGTACGATATCAAAATCACGAATAGTCAGATCTGTTGGGACCGTATGGACGAGAGCTACACACTGGAACTAACTGCGAGTGAAATGGGGCTCGTTACAATTTATAGTGAAATAAATTGTCCGTCTGAATCAAGCGATGGTTATCGTTATTAACAATGATCGTCCAATGTGAGCAAAACTCACCAGCCCTGAACAGTTATATTTTTCTAACGTATATTTAGAACTGATAATTATCTGTTGATTAATGTGTGTTAACTGTTTGGTTGAATTGCGTATGTATTGGTTAAAATTATAGATAACGATATTTATATATATCATTAATCAAATATCGATTCTGTTTATCAGAATATTTCATATCAAAGTGAAAACGATGTTATTATATTGTTTAACATCTGTGGATGTAGGGAAATAGGTTGGAGGAATCCGATTGGATTCCTCAACATTTATTTTACTGTTTTTCATATATTTTTGATATATGATGTGATATATAATCTATTATTGATTATGTGTGTTAGAATGATGTTGATCATTGTTAATCGATATTTTTAATATCATAAGAAACCCTGGGATGTAAAACGAAACATTTCAATGTATATTGAAATAAAGGAATTTTATCAAATCAACCGATTTTATAAAAGGAAATATTTTGAAAATAAAATATTTATAAAATCATAGGATTTTATAAAAGGGAACATTTATTTAGAAAATAAATAGAATTATAAAGGGATATTTATTTGGAAAATAAATAGAACAAATATAAAGGAAATTATTTGTGAAAACAAATATAAAGGAAATATTTATTTGGGAAATAAATAGAAGTATAAAGGAAATATTTATTTGGAAAATAAATAGAAATATAAAGGAATATTCATTTGGGAAATAAATAGAAAAGATAAAAGAAATATTTATGGGTTAAATAAATAGAATTGAAGGGAATATTCATTTGTTAAATAAATAGAATTGAAAGGGAATAGTTATTCGTTAAGTAAACAAATAGAAAAGGAATTATTTGTATAAACACACAGAAAAGGAATTAATCAAAGGAGTTAATTAAAAGGAATAAATCGAAGGAGTTAATTCAAAGGAATAAATCGAAGGAGTTAATTCAAAGGAATAAATCGAAAGAGTTAATCGAAATAAGTTAATCGAATATTAGTTATTCAATTAGAGTTAATCTAATAGAGTAAATGAGTTAGAGTTAACTAGTTAGGGTTAATCAATTAGGGTTGACCAGTTAGAGTTGATCAGTTAGAGTTAACCAGTTAGGGTTAATTAGTTAGAGTTGATCAGTTAAAGTTAACCGATTAGAGTTAGAGTTAACCAATAGAGAATTTAAATAGAGTTAATCGAATTAGAATAAATCGATTAGAGTTAGTTAAAAGGAGTTATCGATGTTAGTTAATCGAAAGGAGTTATCGAATCTAGTTACTCAAAAGGAGTTATCGAATCTAGTTATTCGAAAGGAGTTATCAAATCTAGTTATTCGAAAGGAGTAATCGAATCTAGTTATTCGAAAGGAGTTATCGAATCTAGTTATTTGAACAAAGTTATCGAATCTAGTTATTCGAAAGGAGTTATCGAATCTAGTTATTCGAAAGGAGTTATCAAATCTAGTTATTCGAAAGGAGTTAATCGAATCTAGTTTATTCGAATAGAGTTAAAGGAGTAAATCGAATATAGTTTATTTGAATAGAATTAAAGGAGTTAATCGAATATAGTTTATTCGAATAGAGTTAAAGGAGTTAATCAAATCTAGTTTATTCGAATAGAGTTAAAGGAGTTAATCGAATATAGTTTATTCGAATAGAGTTAAAGGAGTTAATCGAATATAGTTTATTCGAATAGAGTTAAAGGAGTGAATCGAATATAGTTTATTCGAATATAGTTAAAGGAGTAAATCGAATATAGTTTATTCGAATAGAGTTAAAGGAGTTATCGAATATAGTTTATTCGAAAAGAGTTAAGTGAAAAGAGTTAATCCAATAGAGTTAATTGATAAGAGTTAATTGAATAGAGTTAATCGAATATAGTTTATTCGAAGAAAGGTTTTCGAATCTAGTTATTCGTAAGAGAGATTATCGAATATAGTTATTCGAAGGGAGGAGTTATCGAATAGAGATTTATTCGAAAGAGAGTTACGTAAGGAAGTTTGTTAAAGGTTTAAATGATAAACTTTGTCTATTCTGAAGTTAAAACGTTGTTCAGTTAAGGTCTGAGAGGTAATTATACCCCAACTTGATTGACTTCCTTCTTAACTATGGAATGGTAAGGTTTGATAGTGAATGATGGTTAAGTGAATTTAGTGAATGGTTTGAGATGGCATGGCGATGTTTGATGTAAACATCAGTTTACATCCAATGAAGGAGCTTTGGAAATGTTTTCCAAATAAGAAACCAGAAATGTTTTCTAATATAGAAAACAGGAAATGGGAATGTTTTCCATTGTTAATGTAAACATCAGTTTACATCCAATGAAGGAGCTTTGGAAATGTTTTCCAAATAAGAAACCAGAAATGTTTTCTAATATAGAAAACAGGAAATGGGAATGTTTTCCATTGTTAATGACGTATATTTTCTAAAATCAGAAAATAAGAAATGTTGAATATATGGAAACAGGAGATAAGTAAATTAATGAACTAAAGAGATAAATGTTAAATGATGATTGATCGATAAAATTTCCACCTGGAAATAATATCGCTGTTTGCACATGTGTTTTTTCTTTGATAGTCAACTCACCGACTATCGAAGTTTTTGACCATTTTAACGTTGTTAATTTGGAGAAACCGGTTGGATTATTATCCATAGAACCACTCCGTATTGGCATAAGCATTGCGAATCATATATGCTAAAGATAATTGAAGACGGAGTAAAGTGCAAGGGCTGCTGTATAAATCTTAGGTTAATATTGCCTAAGATGGATGTACTGAATAGTGCCTTCGGTTTGTCCAGTCCCAGGACGACCTGTATGGAAGAATGTGTGACAGAGTATATTTAATTGATCGCGTAAGTTGATCTCTTCAAACGTATTTAAGTTTGGTGGCGGAGGAATTCATTTCTCTTAGCTGTATACCTGTGGTATTTTGGGGAAATCAATTTGTGATTTGGCGGATTTGACGATGTGACATTCAAAGTGAATAAACGTGTGATCTGTCAGAGATAAGCGTGGCCTCTAGCCTCACAACCGGGAAATGAAAAAAATTGGGCAGGCAACATGGCTATGTAGGTCGCACCTATTAGGGTATATAATCACCTGATCTAGAGTTTCATTTACTTCTAAAAATCTATTGTCGATGCTGTCCCATTCGGGAAACGGTTGCTGATCCCAACCGTTGGTGATATACATTCGATACACTCAAGCGAAATGAGTGGTCGGTCATGTGTGGCCGGGTTGCAAGATGTTCTTGTTGAACCCAGTGTATTCCTCTCTAGAGGTACACTAGCGAAAGGTGGTTCCATACCTTGTCATAGTTGGAAATCCATTACCCAATACGTGCTTGTGGTTTTGGTTGTATACTATATATGTAGAACATGAGATGAAAGCGTTTCTGCTAAATGATTATTATATTGTGGTTGATAGACATTATTATAATATCAAAAGGTTTATTTTGTGGTTCTGTTATGCAGCGTGGTCTTATGAGATATCGTTTAATGGCTCAAACTGTTTTAAATTGTTTTACTCATACCAGTCCCATGATTGACCCGGAGTTTATTTTGTTTTGTTTTCCCTAAACTCTTAGGTGCCCAATTTTATATGGGTAGTCAAGTAGCCAGGGTTCTGACAGATATACTTGGAGAGCTTGGAGCAGGAGGCTTCAGAATTATATAGCTATAGTTATTTCCGCTGTGTTGTAAGTGTTGTACTCTGATAATGTTACTGTATACACATACTGATTTTATTTCAAGGATATGCTATCTATTATATGTTGTTCGTTCCGCTGTGAGATTCGTGTTACTTTGATGTTGTATCTTCTTCTTCTTCTATTCTAAGTTTCTATCTTATCTATTCTCACCCTCTAATTTCTTTCATTAACTACCGGTATTTTTCGATGTTTGGTTAGTCGTCATTGAGTTTATGTCGATAACCAAAGTCGCTAAAAATCGGGTCGTTACAGTTGGTATCAAAGCTTAAGGTTAAGTTATTACCCTGGCTCTGTGGCGTGACTCAGTAGAGATGGGGTTAGTAATACCCTAGATTGAGTTGTGTAACACCCCACATCCATTAATGTCACTCACAAAGGGAATGCATTAACTTCTATGGAGCGTTTTAAGTGAGTATAGAACAGAAACTTAACAACAAGACAGATATAAACAGTACTTGAAAATTTAAACTTTATTTCATTGCAGTGGAAAATACATACGTTTGATTACATCATCAAAACCAGAGTCAAAGTACATAATATCCATCTTGACTAAATCAAAGTACATAAATTGAAATACATAACCCTAATACAAAATAGTCATAAATAAGATAGGATGAACTTTTACTTCAGCGATCCAAGAAACTTCTAAAAGCAGAGATACAGCAGTCCAAAATCAAGCTCCACTGGTGCTAGTTCCAACCTGAGCACCTTGGGGGGAGGGGGAGGAAGAAAAGAGGTGGAAACAATGGGGGTCAGACATAAAGTCTGGCGAGTTCGATAACTTTAACAATATAATTACCAAAATAACTAGGCTAAGGCATAAGTTGGAAAATAAGGAAATGACTGTGAACAATTGGGTATGACAGAGTAAACAAGGAAATAAGATTGAACAAAGATAACGTTAAAGCGCACCTAAACCACTATAAGATAAATACTATACTGCACCACTACTATACTGCACCACTACTAGTCACCCTAAGGTTGATCCCGCCTATAGAACTTAATAATGATAATGGTTGTTTCGTGCACCCCTAGCTGCCTTCATAGGTGTCGTCTGCCCCTATCTCCACTAGGTGTACCCACTACCCCAATGCGATCGGCTCCCTAACTCGTAGATACCCGTGCTGGCCCCACAGTGGGGTGTATCACTTCCCAAAGTGGCAACCCGATACCACTAAGAATGCACGGCTTATACCTACACGATGCAACAACGTCTTACCTACCAGCCCGGGTCCACACATGCATATGAACCCGTTGGACTTGCGTTGCCACCGCTAATCCGTTTTGGCCTCTTACAGTCAAGCCCAGTATGCGTGTCCCGTCCTCGACTTGGGTCGAGCCCACAAAGATACGTATGGGTTACGGGTTGAAACGGGCCCCCATTACTTAACACAAGCTATCCACCTCAGCTTGGTCCCCTCTAGTACATCCCACTTAGCCCCCTTCTTATCCATGTTCACTTACATGTTTCAATTTTTGGTTAAGTGTTTCTAATCGTATTTCAAATGCCACCCAAGACACCCACTAGATTCCACATGCCACCCAAGGCACCCACTTAACCCCCTCATGTCCCACTACATGTTTATCTGGTTAAGTGTTTCTTAATTCATTAAGACCGTAACCTCATAAAGACCTCGCATATTAGACTGGCATTTGTGGCAGCTGGATTTGCCGGGCGGGTCCGGGAAATCTTACACCATAAATGAGCCTAACCTCGTGTCTTTACCATTGTTACGTATTTAATTTATGGCTAAGACCTCCCACATTAGTTTGGCATTTGTGGCAGTTGGATTTGCTGGGCGGGTCCGGGCAGTCTTACACCACAAAAGAGCCTAACCTCGTGTCTTAGACGATTAATTACACCTAATTAATCATTCCCCAATTTTAATTAATTTCCCTATTCAAATTATCAATTAATTCCAAATTTAACTATGTCCATAATTGACTCAATTATGTCCATCTATTTATGGTATGTAAAATCTTACTAATTTTCATCACAAATTAATATTATGCCATTTAAGGCATTTATGCCAATTCTCGATATTAAATCTTTTAATATTATCCCCTGTACCCCACGTTGTACGTTCGTTCGTTTAACGTAAAATATACGTTAGACTCGAATAGTCTAACTCATGAAATAAAGAGAAAACATCACAACATACACATAATTAAAACTAGATCTAAACATAAGGGGTGAACTTGCATGTGTGAATGATGTTCTACATCTAAAACTTGCATAGGCCAAAGTTACAACTTGCATAAACTACATATGTCATGGATCCAAATCTAAAGGTGTAGACTTGTTTAAATGATGGTCACAAACTTGCATATGTCATAGATCTACATGTAAAAGGTGTAAACTTGCATAGGCAATATCCACAAACTTGCACAACATGATTCATACTTCAAACTCATATTTTTATACAAACTTGCATATGTGATTTATGCAACATAACAATGGTCTAAATTTACATCTAAACATGTAAACTAGCATGTAGAATTTAACATATAACTCACACATGTCATAGCCTAACTTTAGATCTAAAATAGATGTCATGAAACATGTAAGGTTATACATAATCTTTACTAACTTGCATATGATCCACACCTAAATCAACATCTAAACTTGCATACATACATATGATTTATCATATGAATCAACATAACCAAACTAGGATATGAAAAACATGATGATTTAATGATATAAAATTACAACATAGATGATAACATCATAACTTTACAACAAAGATGATAACATCACAACATAACATCGTAGAATTTACAACATATATGATAACATCACAATTTTTACAACATAATTATAACATGCAGTCAATAATTCACATCACATCCATATAATCCACATCATAACTTAATCCAATTAAATTGCTAATTATTTTAATAAAGAAGTCGAACTCACAACTCAAAGAAGGTCTTGAGTTCTAAATTCTAAGTTCTGAAGTTGTATTAGCTTTCCTTTGAAGAAGATTCGTTGTTAAAGTTGAATAGAACTGATTTAATTAGCTGTTCTTCCTCTCTAATTGGTGGCGGCTACTCTAGGTTACAAGATGACAGCATGACGGCCATAGTTTCAGTTTTTATTTTGATTTAGGGTTTGAGTCTACCCATGTTTATATAAAATTTTAATTTAATTATAGCCGTCGGATGATCTCAGGGTTAATCAAAACCATTCAGTCGGGATAGGGTGACACCTCAGCCCTAATGACCCAGCAAGGAGTCAGAAAGGACTCAGCAATGAGTCACAACATGGGTCAGACTGAACCAGAAAGCTGTGCAGGCCTGCTGCTTGGCCTGGGCGCATTAGGCAGGTGCGCAAGTGCAAATTTGTACTGGCGCACTTCCCAAGTGCGCCAGTGCAATCTTTTTTTTTCTATTTTCCCGCCTAACTTTGTTCGTCCATATCTCCTTCATCCGATATCCGTTTTACACAAAGTCGGATTCTATCTCAACCAGAATTCCGAGACGAACACAATGGCGCAACCCATTACCCTTAATTCTCACGTCTGAGATTAATTATTCTTTAATTTGTGAACATTAGTATTAACAGAAATACGGGGTGTTACATTATCCCCTCCTTAAAGGATTTTGCCCCCGAAATCCCCAAGTTAAGGAGAATGCATATCCTAACATGCAAACAACCATCTACTCAACAATCAAACGCAGGCATCCATTGTTCTTATAGAATTTCTAATGTTGTATGAACATATGCAAGAAGTGTGTGTATATGTTCTTTATCTAATGCAAAATCAGGCGGTCTACTGATTCAGTTGACCTCCTTAATGCAAACAATGATAGTGCCATGCGTCCATTATGTATGCGAAAGAATCCTATCGATACATATTATTTCGACATGTGTGCACAACCACTCACCAAAATGCAGCATCCATATGATGGTACAACCGTTATTCATCTATTAATTTAAATATGCACACACATTTATATGCAATATGCAATATGAAGTGATTGAGCCGATCTAGTGCCTAAAGTGTGTGTATATGCATCCACGAGCAACCACTAGCAAACACTTGCATCCATCATACATAACATGTCTCAAACACTTGTTTCAACCATAGGACTATCCTATCTGAAGGTCAAAGATACTAGCGAGAGGACATACTAAAGATAAGATAAGTACAAGCTAAGCGATAATGGAGAAATTAAAAGACATACCCTCGAAAAGAAAAGGGTACAATGAATGCATCTTCTCTTCCGTCTCCCAAGTAGCGTTGCTCTCATCATCTCTCCATTGCACTTTGACGAGCTTGACCTCTCGATTCCTCAACTTCTTAATCTCCGACCCAAGAATGCATGTAGGAGCTCGTCGAATCGTCGCATCGCGCTCTATCTCCACCTCTCTAAGCAAGCTCGGCTCTACCACTTCCGCGGTCTCGTGCAAGCACTTCCTCAAATGTGATACATGAAATACATCGTGTACACCACTAAGTCTCTTGGGCAACTCCACTCTATATGCCATCTGCCCAATCCTCTCCTTAATAGGAAACGACCCTACGAACCTTGGTGATAACTTCCCAACGGACCCAAAGCGAACGACGTTCCATAATGGATACACCTTGACAAAGACCATGTCCCCAATATCAAACTCGAGATCTGTCCTCCTCTTGTCCGCATAAGATTTCTGCCTGTCTTGCGCCGTCTTCATCCTCCTTCGAATCAAATCGATCTTTTTCGAAGTCTCTCTAATCATATCGGGTCCAAGCAAGATCTTATCTGTAGCCTCCCACCAACATGTAGGCGATCGACACGGCCGTCAATAAAGAGCCTCAAACGGTGTCATGCCAATGCAAGACTGAAAGTTGTTATTATATGCGAACTCCACCAACGGAAGATGTTCCTCCCATGTACCTCCGAATTCTAAGACACACAACCTCAATAGGTCCTCTAGAATACGATTTACCCTCTCGGTCTGGTCATCCATCTGAGGATGATATGTGGTGCTTAAACATAACTAAGTCCCTACCGCCTCTTACAAGCTCTTCCAAAATTCGCTAGTAAAAATAGGATCACGGTCGCTCACTATGCTCAAAGGAACACTGTACAAACGAACTATCTCTCGAATGTATATGGATGCTAAACATGGAGCAGTCCTCTTACTCTTCACGGGAATGAAATGGGCGCTCTTAGTAAGTCTGTCTACCACGACCCAAATCCCCGTAATACCCTTCCTCGATCTCGGTAACCCGTCAATAAAGTCCATCGAGACACTTTCCCACTTCCATTGTGGGACCTCCATTGGGTGTAGCAATCCACCGGGCTTCTTTTGCTCTGCTTTTACTTGTTGACACACCAAGCATCTAGCGACAAACTCGGCCACATCCTTCTTCATGTCGGCCCAAAAGTAAACTCGTCTCATGACCATGTACATCTTGTTCCCGCCGGGATGAATGGTCATCTTCAAACGATATGCATCATCAAGAATGACCTTCCTCAAATTCTCGTCCCGTGGTACACAAAGTCTACCGTCCCTATGCAACCAACCCTTATTATCTAGGGTATACCTATTTAGATGGCTCGATGACTCCCCCCTTTTGAGCTTCTCTACTAACTCAACCAGCTGTAGGTCATCTCGCTGTGCCTCACCAATCCATCCCAAAAGCGTAGGTCTGACCTCTAAGGATTCTAGCAAACTGGGTACAAAGTCAATGGAAGGTCTAAAGTCAAACGTAGAGATGAACTCTAAGCTTCGCCGCTCAACAAACAACGGACTCAAGGACAACCTTTTTCTACTTAAGGCATCTGCCACCACGTTACCCTTGCTAGGGGTATATGCTATCTCAAAATCGTAGGACGCTAAGAAGTCCATCCACCTTTGCCGCCATAAGTTCAAGTCCTTCTGAGAGAACAAGTATTTTAGCGATTTGTGGTCAGTGAACAATTCAAATTTCTCGCCAAGAAGATAATGGCACCAAGACTTAAGCGTGAAAACAATAGCGACCAACTCTAGGTCATGTGTAGGATAATTTCTCTCATGCACTCTCAACTGCCTTCCACCATAGGCTATTATCCTTCCCTCTTGCATTAAGACTGCGCCTAGTCATGTCCCACAAGCATCGGTATAAACAGTAAATGGCTTACTCCCATCTGGCAGCACTAATACTGGGGCTGTGGTCAAAGATCTCTTTAAACGTTGGAATGCATCATCACAATCTACGTCCCATGTGAAAACTAGGTTCTTCTTCATTAAGCGTGTTAATGGGGCTAATATTTTTGCGTAGTCTTTGATAAACTTCCTATAGTAGCCAGCCAACCCTAAGAAACTCCTCACCTCAGTAGCATTTTTAGGGACCTTCCAATGTTGGATGGCCACTGCCTTCGCGGGATCCACAGCTATCCCTTCTTTGGAAACCACGTGCCCTAAGAATCGCACTTCCTTCCTCCAAAAGAGACATTTAGAAAATTTTGCTTTAAGGCTATGCGCTCGAAGAGTCTCCAACACTTCCCTAAGATGTAGGGCATGCTCTTCCTCGCTCTTGGAAAAGATCAAGATGTCGTCTACAAAGACTACCACGAATTTATTAAGGTACTCCCTAAACACCCTACTCATCAAGTCAACAAAGTATGCAGGGGCGTTTGTCAAACCGAAGGGCATCACAAGCCACTCGAAGAAGCCGTCTGGAGTCCTAAAGGCAGTCTTGTCTATGCTATTCTCAGCCACTCTCAACTGATGAAAACCTGTGGCTAAGTCCAACTGCGAAAACACTGAGGCGCCAACCAACTGATCGAAGAGAACGTCAATCCTCGACAGTGGGTGCCTATTCTTCTTAGTAAGCTAACTAAGTTCTCTATAGTCCACACAAAGTCTAAGGGACCCATCTGCCTTCATCGCAAATACTACTGGAGCACCTCACTCCGATATACTACGTCTGATGAACCCCTTCTCAAGCAATTCTTTCACTTGCTTACTGAGTTCTCTTCTCTCTCTTGGAGCCATGTGGCACACTAGCAATGCAATTGGCTTTGCATTATCTACTAGATATATTCGAAAGTCTATCTCAGATTTTGGGGGTAAACCCCTCACCTCATCGAAACCATCAACATATTCACGGACTATACGAACAGAATGTAAGTCATCATCGGATGCATCAAGGGATTCTAGGTAGCTAAACATTACTGGACCTCTAAGGTCACAAGAAATATCAAGGGTATTTCCACAACGAGTCAACAATATAACTACCCTTCTTTCACAATTTAGGATGGCCCCGTATCTAGTTAGCCAATCCATACCTAGAATCAAGCCGTAGCCCATAAAGCCAAGAACAAAGACGTTGCATTCAAACTCAACGCCCAAGATAAACACTCTCAAATCCTAACAAATCATAGAAAGATGAGCCGAACCACCAATAGGATTTGAGACTACTAAGGGATCAGTAACTAGACTAGTATCTAGGTGCAGTGTTTCAACTAATGATGTAGAGATAAACGAATGTGATGTGCCAAAATCGAATAAAGTACGGACAGGATGATCAAACAGAAAAACTAAACTTTCAACGGAAATTGCTCTACCTCGTTCTTGGAGCGGTGGGACCACGAGAGCCTGAACTTGTCCCCTTGCCCGCCCTGGTGCCATAAGAGCCTGCACCTGTCCTCCCGAGGTAGACCCTGCGCTCTGCCCTTTCTTTGGGCAGTCCTTAATCAAATGTCCCGCTTCACCACAGTGAAAATAGCCAGTCTTCTTTTTCTTCCTACAGTCTTTGCTTAGATGGCTGGATGTCCCACAGTTAAAGCATCTTTTCTTTCCCTTACCATTGTTGCCTTTTCCACCTTTCTTGTTCTGTTGTTGCTGTTGCGGCTTCTTTTGATCCCCATTCTTCTTGGGTGCCTTATTAGCATTGGCGCCCTTCTCCTCTTCATGCATAAGCGCCATGTCAACTACTCTCTCAAAGGTAGCCCCCATAGGGATGTGGGTCATAGCTAACCCATCAAGCGGCTCGTTCAAACCCTTAACAAATCTCAGGGCCTTCTTTTCTGGAGTATTCACCAAGTCCAAGCCAAATCTCGCCAACTGATTGAACTTGTTGATGTATTCTTTGAACGATAGATTCCCTTGCTTCAGCGCCAAAAACCTTCCATATATAGATTCTCTTCAGCCCGTGAGAGAAACTTCGCCTCAAACCTCCGCCTAAAATCTGGCCATGTATCAACTGGACGCTCTCCATTAGTGACTTCCCACCAAAACGAAGCTTCGTCCTTCATCAACCAAGCAGCCAATTGGACCTTCTTACAGTCGTCCAAGTCGAAAATGCCAAATAGATCCTCCACTTCTTTCAACCAATTTCTAGATTCAATGAACGTTTCAGTCCCACTAAAAGATTTTCCACCCATCGAACGAAAGTCCTTACATATCTTGGAGAAAGTATCTCCACGCGGAGGAATGACTAGAGCTGGGGAGGAGGAGGAGGAACGTTGGCTGGTACCTCGGTAGCGGCCCTAGCCTCGAGATATTGACGAAACCAACCGGGTACATGAACACCCTCTGGTATCTTAGATGATCCGGACATGCTGAAATTAAAAAGGAAAGATTCAATACAAAAGAACCGAAGGAAAGTTATATGGCTCTTGGGGTTATGCTTTCTAAAATAAGCTTTTCTCTTGAAAATACTTTCCTTAAAACATACTTTTGAAGGTACTTCTTTATAAAAAGTTGTTTTTCAAAAATAGTTTCTCAAAATTCATATCTGTTCTGGTAACCTTCAGCTTTAATACCACGTGTAACACCCCACGTCCATTAATGTCACTCACAAAGGGAATGCATTAACTTCTATGGAGCGTTTTAAGTGAGTATAGAACAAAAACTTAACAACAAGACAGATATAAACAGTACTTGAAAATTTAAAACTTTATTTCATTGCAGCGGAAAATACATAAGTTTGATTACATCATCAAAATCAGAGCCAAAGTACATAATATCCATCTTGACAAAATCAAAGTACATAAATTGAAAGACATAACCCCAATACAAAATAGCCATAAATAAGATAGGCTAAACTTTTACTTCAGCGATCCAAGCAACTTCTAAAAGCAGAAGGTCTTGAGTTCTAATTATTTTATTAAAGAAATCGAACTCACATCACATCCGGTCAATAATTGAAAGACATAACCCCAATACAAAATAGCCATAATTGAAAGACATTCGGTCAATAATTCACATCACATCCATATAATCCACATCATAACTTAATCCAATTAAATTTCTAATTATTTTATTAAAGAAATCGAACTCACAACTCAAAGAAGGTCTTGAGTTCTGAATTCTGAGTTCTGAAGTTGTATTAACTTTCCTTTGAAGAAGATTCGTTGTTAAAGTTGAATAGAACTGATTTGATTAGTTGTTCTTCCTCTCTAATTGGTGGCGGCTACTCTAGGTTACAAGATGACAGCATGACGGCCATAATTTCAGTTTTTATTTTGATTTAGGGTTTGAGTCTAACCATGTTTATATAGAATTTTAATTTAATTATAGCCGTCGGATGATCTTAGGGTTAATCAAAACCATTCAGTCGGGATAGGGTTACACCTCAGCCCTAATGACTCAGCAAAGAGTCAGAAAGGACTCAGCAATGAGTCACAACGTTGGTCAGACTGAACCAGAAAGCTGTGCAGGCCTGCTGCTCGGCCTGGGCGCACTTGGCAGGTGCGACAGTGCAAATTTGTACTGGCGCACTTCCCAATTGCGCCAGTGCAATCTTTTTTTTTTCTATTTTCCTGCCTAACTTTGTTCGTCCATATCTCCTTCATCCGATATCCGTTTTATGCAAACTCGGATTCTATCTCAACCAGAATTCCAAGACGAACACAATGGCGCAACCCATTTCCCTTAATTATCACGTCTGAGATTAATTACTCTTTAATTTGTGAACATTAGTATTAACAGAAGTACGAGGTGTTACAAGTTGAGTGTATACATACGAGTGAACGTATTTATTATAAAATGGTTTTATATTGTGGAGATTTATTGGTTGAGTTGTTTATGGGTTCTGATTGATCGGTTTGATCCACTGTATCGGTAGGAGTTTATAAACACTCGAATACGATGGGTCGACCCGATATGTTTTGGAAAAGAGGGTAAATGAAAATAATTTTACCCAAAGTATATTTTGAGATAGAGAAATTGTATATATTGGAAATATAATATACTGGATATATTGGTTACTATTATAATCGAGTAAGATTATAAATGAAATGGATGTAAGTAACCAATCAGAAATCATATAAGAGAAACATATGAAATCCGATGAATTGAATCTGAAATTTGAATCAGAATTTGGGGTTAAAACAATGAAAATTTGAAAAGTGTTTGTAAATGAATCTGGGTTAAATATATGAGAATTTTAAGATCCTGGGAGAATTGGAAATGTTTTCCAAGATTTATGAAAGGTTTTTTAAACGTATTTCAAAATGGAAATGGTTAGAAATGGTTTTGAAAGTGATATAGTATTGAACTCACTTCGATAACTAGAAAATAATTCTGATAATGACATCAGCATCGCCAGTATTCATTTTCGAGTTGCTGAGTGATGGATTACTACCAATTTTTTTTATTTTTGAATTGTTTTGAGAAAAGAAAGTTGTTTGATTCTGAAAGGGAATATTTTATTTGTGAAATACAAAGTTATTTGAAATTCCCAAGGAAATATTATTTGAATTAAAACCAAATTGAATTTGAAAATGAAGATAACTGATTAGTGGAATTGACCAGTTAATGAAACATGGGATGGAACTTAACTCGGTTAACTATATGGATTGATGAGTTAAGAATTTGAAAATCAAGAATGGTACTTGAGATTGAGAATGGAATTTGGCTTGGTGATAAGCGAATGGTTGTGTTGGGGATAAAAGTGATTTGGATTTGATCTGAATGATATTGGTATGTGCAGAATTGGTAACACATGGAAAGGATATACTGATATGCCGACAAAAAGGTACCAGTTTATGCTATATATGGGTTTGAGATTTTGATGAGGCGAATTGGCAAGCCGCTTGGCTATTTGATTTTCTTTTGGGTTGTAGAAGGCCTAGAGAGGCGAGTTGTGGTTTTACCGATAGGGCTGTACAAAGGAGGTTATGGCAAAAATTTCCAAAAATTAAGGTTTTTGAAAATTTTCAGAATTTTTGAAAAAATTAGTTAGTCGGAATAAATTAATATTTTAGTCGATATTAATTGGTTCAGTTGAAACTGAAGTTAAGGGGTGAACCGATAAATATTTACCCAGTAGATAGGGTCGTCTTCTAGCTTAGTAATTTCGAGGACGAAATTATTTTAAGGGGGAAAGACTGTAATGACCCGCATTTTTAGCAGTCGAATAATTTATTTATTTAATTATTAATTATCGATTTAACGATATCAATAACTAAAATTAAATAATATTTATATTTAGTTAATATTAATAATAAAAAATATATTTCTGGAATAATCGGAAATAACCGAATTCATGATATGGTGTGGATTGGACGATATAAAATATATAATTCAATTTATATTGAATTATATTGATGAAGATATTATTTAAACGAAGTTTGAACGTATAATTATATTTAAAATCGAGCTCAAAATGGCGCGGCAGTTCGCTATTTGGCAATTTGAACTTCAACTGGATATACAGGGTCCGTTTTAAATCGGATTTCTGTGAAACAAGAAACGTTAGGAGCTGGTTAAGTATATCTTTCTAATGGGAGAGAAAAATCTAGATTTCGTCGTGTAGATTTTGATTTACATCCAAATCAAATTTTAGAAAAGTCGCTATGGAATTCCTTTATAATTTATAACGATATATATAAGGAATTTCAATATAAATTTGAATATCAATTCAACCAGGATTTGAATATCGAGTTGTAAAATCCCAGTGGAGTTGCCTGATATTCTATTGTGGATATATACGATAATATTTATTTTTAAATATTAAATTTAATTGTTTTTAAATACATTTATATATTTAAAGGGTTTATTTAGGGCTTTAAAAATAGCCTGTTTTGCAAACGACCTCGGAATTCGACGAAACTAATTTTGTTGGATCCGCAATATTAAATTATTGCTATATTTCAATTTCCGTGATTTTTAGAGTCCGTGTGTGGCCGTACCGATTTTTAATGTGAGAAACAGTCAGTATTTTGACAATTAAAAATACGCTGTGTGAGCAAACTGAGTCGGAATTCGACGAAAATAGTTTCGTTGGGACCGTAATGTCAAACTGTAGCTGCATGTCCAGTTTTGTGATTTTTGGGTATTGTATGTGGTCACATGAATTTTTAAAGGACGAGTACATACAACGGTTACTTAAAATTTAATATAATAATCGAATATTTAATTATTAAAAATATCCTATATAATAACCTAAACTTTCTAAACCTAATTCAATCCTCCCTAAGTCAACAGATAATGCGCCGCTGTTTATTTTCCTCTTTCAGTGAGATTTTGACCTTCAAAAATTCATAAGAACTCAAATAAAACTTTATAAAATCAAAAGCAAGCGTTTGTGAGTTCAGCAAGTAATGCTCTTCAATCCAATATAAGCCTTGAAGGGTTTGATTAGTTTTTCTATTGCTGGAAACATCACCATGAACCTAGGGTTACAGTTAGATCTCGATTTAAGCAGCGACGGATGGATTGATGTTTGTATTTCGATAGAGGAGTTAAAACCGCATCTGTGTATGTATTTTTGAGGATCTCAGTGATAGTTTGGTTCGATGTCCTGTAGCACGGACTGGGTGTCTCAACTTCAATGTGGCGATCGAGCGTGAGGATTTAAGGGTTGGTAGATGGAGATTTTGACGAGAATCATGAGGGAGGTGTTAGTTTTGTACATCGGTGAAGTAGAAAAGGAGCAGTGGAGCTTGGAATCGTGGGAATGGCTGTTGAATGAGGAGTGGACTGAAATGCTTACTGTCGGCGAAGAAGAAATTGGTATGAGGCCAATTTGGGTATGGGGAGTTTGGGCCGGGTTGTTGAGGTGAAGCCCAAATCTATTTATTAAGGAAGTTAAGTTTAGTCTAGAATTTTATTTAAAAATGTATAAACTTTAAAAATGCGTAACTCTCTCGTACGATATCAAAATCACGAACGGTTGGATCCGTTGGAACCGTATGGACGAGAGCTACACACTGGAACTGACTGGGAGTGAAATGGGGCTCGTTACAATTTATAGCGAAATAAATTGTCCGTCTGAATCAAGCAATGGTTATTGTTATTAACGATGATCGTCCAATATGAGTAAAACTCACCAACTCTGAACAGTCTTATTTTTCTAACGTATATTTAGAACTAATAATTATTTGTTGATTGATGTGTCTTAACTGTTTGGTTGAATTGCGTATGTATTGGTTGAAATTATAGATAACAATATTTATATATATCGTTAATCAAATATCAATTCAGTTTATCAGAATATTTCATATCAAAGTGAAAATGATGTTATTATATTGTTTAACATCTGTGGATGCCGGGAAACTGGTTGGAGGAATCCAACTGGATTCCTCAACATTTATTTTACTGTTTTTCATATATTTTGATATATGATGTGATATATAATCTATTATGGATTATGTGTGTTAGAATGATGTTGATCATTGTTATTTGATATTTTTAATATCATAAGAAATCTTGGGATGTAAAAAGAAACATTTCAATGTATATTGAAATAAAGGAATTTTATAAAATCAACTGATTTCATAAAAGGAAATATTTTGAAAACAAAATATTTATAAAATCATAGGATTTTATAAAGGGGAACATTTATTTAGAAAATAAATAGAATTATAAAGGGATATTTATTTGGAAAATAAATAGAACAAATATAAAGGAAATATTTATTTGGGAAATAAATAGAAGTATAAAGAAAATATTTATTTGGAAAATAAATAGAAGTATAAAGGAATATTCATTTGGAAAATAAATAGAAAAGATAAAAGAAATATTTATGGGTTAAATAAATAGAACTGAAGGGAATATTTATTTGTTAAATATATAGAATTGAAAGGGAATAGTTATTCGTTAAGTAAACAAATAGAAAAGGAGTTATTTGTATAAACACACAGAAAAGGAATTAATCAAAGGAGTTAATTCAAAGGAGTAAATCGAAGGAGTTAATTCAAAGGAATAAATCGAAGGAGTTAATTCAAAGGAATAAATCGAAAGAATTAATCGAAATGAGTTAATCGAATAATAGTTATTCGATTAGAGTTAATCGAATAAAGTCAATGAGTTAGAGTTAACCAGTTAGGGTTAATCAATTAGGGTTGACCAGTAAGAGTTGATTAGTTAGAGTTAACCAGTTAGAGTTAACCAGTTAGAGTTAATCAGTTAGAGTTGATCAGTTAAAGTTAACCAGTTAGAGTTAGAGTTAACCAATAGAGAATTTAGATAGAGTTAATCGAATTAGAATAAATCGATTAGAGCTAGTTAAAAGGAGTTATCGATGTTAGTTATTTGAAAGGAGTTATCGAATCTAGTTATTCGAAAGGAGTTATCGAATCTAGTTATTCCAAAGGAGTTATCGAATCTAGTTATTCGAAAGGAGTTATTGAATCTAGTTATTCGAAAGGAGTTATCGAATCTAGTTATTCCAAAGGAGTCATCGAACTAGTTATTCGAAAGGAGTTATCAAATCTAGTTATTCGAAAGGAGTTAATCGAATCTAGATTATTCGAATAGAGTTAAAGGAGTAAATCGAATATAGTTTATATGAATAGAATTAAAGGAATTAATCGAATAGAGTTGAAGGAGCCAACTGAATCTAGTTTATTCGAATAGAGCTAAAGGAGTAAATCGAATATAGTTTATTCGAATAGAATTAAAGGAGTTAATCGAATATAATTTAGTGGAATAGAGTTAAAGGAGTAAATCGAATATAGTTTATTCGAATAGAGTTAAAGGAGTAAATCGAATATAGTTTATT
The DNA here is from genome assembly GCA_030737875.1 of Allium sativum. Taxonomy (NCBI): domain Eukaryota; kingdom Viridiplantae; phylum Streptophyta; class Magnoliopsida; order Asparagales; family Amaryllidaceae; genus Allium; species Allium sativum. Next base: position 44,972,710 of record CM060925.1, read on the forward strand.
CGAATAGAGTTAAAGGAGTTATCGAATATAGTTTATTCGTAAGGAGTTAAGTGAAAAAAGTTAATTCAATAGAGTTAATCCAAAAGAGTTAATTGATAAGAGTTAATTGAATAGAGTTAATCGAATATAGTTTATTCGAAGAAAGGTTTTCGAATCTAGTTATTCGTAAGAGAGATTATCGAATATAGTTATTCGAAGGGAGGAGTTATCGAATAGAGATTTATTCGAAAGAGAGTTACGTAAGGAAGTTTGTTAAAGGTTTAAAAGATAAACTTTGTTTATTCTGAAGTTAAAACGTTGTTCAGTTAAGGTCTGAGAGGTAATTATACCCCAACTTGATTGACTTCCTTCTTAACTAAGGAATGGTAAGGTTTGATAGTGAATGATGGTTAAGTGAATTTAGTAAATGGCTTGAGATGGCATGGCGATGTTTGATCTAAACATCAGTTTACATCTAATAAAGGAGCTTTGGAAATGTTTTCCAAATAAGAAACCAGAAATGTTTTCTAATATAGAAAACAGGAAATGGGAATGTTTTCCATTATTGATAACGTATATTTTCTAAAATTAGAAAATAAGAAATGTTAAATATATGGAAACAGGAGATAAGTAAATTAATGAACTAAGAGATAAATGTTAAATGATGATTGATCGATAAAATTTCCATCTGGAAATAATATTGTTGTTTGCACACGTGTTTTTTCTTTTATAGTTAACTCACCGACTATCGAAGTTTTTGACCATTTTAACGTTGTTAATATGGAGAGACCTGTTGGATTATTATCCGAAGAACCACTCCATATTGGCATAAGCGTTGCAAATCGTATATGCCAAAGATAATTGAAGATAGAGTAAAGTGCAAGGGCTGTTGTATAAATCTTAGGTAAAAATTGCCTAAGATGGATGTACTGAATAGTGCCTTCGGTTTGTCCAGTCCCAGGACGACCTGTATGGAAGAATGTCTGACAGAGTATATTTAATAGCTCGCGTATGTTGATCTCTTCAAACATATTTACATTTGGTGGCAGAGGAATTCGTTTCTCTTGGCTGTATACCCATGGTATTTTTGGGGAAATCAATTTGTGATTTGGCGGATATGACGATGTGACATTCAAAGTGAATAAATGTGTGATCTGTCAGAGATAAGCGTAGCCTCTTGCCTCACAACCGGGAAATGACAAAAATCGGGCATGCAGCATGGCTATGTAGGTCGCACCTATAAGGGTGTATAATCACCTGATCTGGAGTTTCATTTACTTTTAAAAATCTATTGTCGATGTTGTCCCATTCGGGAAACATTTGCTGATCCCAACAGTTGGTGATATACATTCGATACACTCAAGCAAAATGAGTGGTCGGTCATGTTTGGCCGGGTTGCAAGATGTTCTTGTTGAACCCAGTGTATTCCTCTCTAGGGGTACACAAGCGAAAGGTGGTTCCATACCTTGTCATAGTTGGAAATCCATTACCCAATACGTGCTTGCGGTTTTGATTGTATACTATATATGTAGAACGTGAGATGAAAGCATTTCTGCTATATGATTATTATATTGTGGTTGATAGACATTATTATAATATCAAAAGGTTTTTGACATAAAGATATTTTGGATTCTCATAAGGGAAAAACCCATTCCGTTATAAAACGTGGTCTTATGAGATATCGTTTAATGGCTCAAACAGTTTTAAACTGTTTTACTTATACTAGTCCAATGAATGACCCGGAGTTTATTTTGTTTTGTTTTCCCTAAAGTCTTGGGTGCCCAATTTTATACGGGCAGTCAAGTAGTCAGGATTTTACAGATATACTTGGAGAGCTTGGAGCAGGAGGCTTCAGGATTATATAGCTATAGTTATTTCCGCTGTATTGTAAGTGTTGTACTCTTATAATGTTACTGTATACATATACTAATTTTATTTGAAGGATATGTTATCTATTATATGTTGTTCGTTCCGCTATGAGATTTGTGTTACTCTGATGTTGTATCTTCTTCTTCTTCTATTCTAAATTTCTATCTTATCCATTCTGTAACACCCCGTGTATTCTATAACAGTGAGATTCACAAATTAAAGTATAATTAATTTCAAATCAAAGAATTAAGGGAAACGGGTTACGCCATTGCATTCGCCTCGAAATTCTGCTTGAGATAGAGTCCGAGTTTACGCAAAACGGATAACATGTGAAGAAGATATCTTTAATTTAAATATCGCAGCAAAACATGAAAAAAAAGAAGAATGGGAAACGAATAATGTTTAGCATTGTTCTAGGGTTTGTAAGCAAAAGACTTAGTAGCTCATTTGGTTGGAACACATGACTTGCATACAAGAGGTACAGAGTTCGATCCCCGCCAGCGCCTTATTTTTGTTTTAGGGGAATGGCTTAAAATAGCCTAGTGTGAACGCAGTTCAAAAAGTGGTTTAGTGTGAAAATGGGTAATTGGGAAGATAGAGAAAAAAATGAATATATATATAATATATATATACATATACGCATATATATATATATGACGTGTACGCATCATGTAGCGTACGTTGCGCATTTTTGGTTGTCAAGGATGTTTTTTTTTTTTTTGCCATCTCCAATTTTTAATTATGACAAATTAAAGGTAAGAAAATATTTATTCATATATAAATAAATATTTATATATGGGTAATTAATACGGTAAAGGGGAAAATGTATCTATTAAATACGTATTTACGTTTGAATTGGTGAACATTTAATACGCTGAGTCATTTCTGACTCATCGCTGAGTCAATGCTGAGTCATTTCTGACTCATGGCTGAGTCAATAGGATAACTCTATCCTGACTGAACCGTTGTGGTCATTTATAGGATTAATCAAACGGCCTAAATTAATCCTAAAATTCTATATATACAACTCAAAACTAACCTAAACTCACACAAATAATAGAATACAATAGCCGTCATGCTGCTGGAGAGAAACTAAGAATGGCCGTCAATTAGAAAGCCTAGAGACAAGCCAACAAGCCTAAGAGACGAATCAAATTAAAAGAAGATCAAATCTTAAAGCAACAACAACTAAATCAAATCAACGCCTACAACAAAGGATAGCATCTCAGATTTCTGAATTAAAGATTCGCCATACGCTGTAAGTAGAGTGCTATTCCGATATGAATTAAATAATTGTGTTGATTTGTGTAATGTAAGAAATGGAATTGTGGCGATAATAATCTATATTTGTATGTTGCTTTGATGCAAAACGATTTGGGAATATTATGGTATACGATTGGATATTTGCAAATACGCGATTTGCGTTGGAAACGAAATGGAATTGTGGCGATAATGACTTATATTTGTATGTTATTTTGATTCTAACGATTTGGCAATGCTATGGTTTGATTCATACAAGTATATGGTTTATGTTGACAACCACATGTGTGGAATTTTGATTGGGACTCATGCAAACATATGATTCATATTGAAAACTACATGTTTGTGGTAGTTATTTACAATACCCATTTTATAATTGCAAGCATATGATTCATGTTGAAAGTAAAAACTATATGTTGTAATAATTTATTTAAGATTCATGCAAGTATATGATTCATGTTAACAACTATATGTTGTAATAATTTATTTAAGATTCATGCAAGTATATGATTCATGTTAACAACTGTATGTTATGATATTTTAATTGGAATTCATGCAAGTCTATGATCTATTGTTATGACAACATGATGTAAAATTCTATGGTCATCTTTAGTATAATTTGATTCACCTAAGTATTATGATTCATATGAAGTTATGTTGGAATTGGCATCATAGTTCAAGTATAAAAATCATATTTTTGTGATAATGACAAAAGCACGCATCTTTGTAAATTTGTATTAATTTTATGAACATGACTAAACTATGTTCGTTATTATGCCCAATTGAAAAACATGTTTTTAGGCTCATGTTGTTATCATAAGTTACATTAGAATTACATTAGAATTACATTCCTCTTGCAAGTTTACATAGATAAAATAAAAACCATGATGTAAGTTTAGATATGTTTATGCTATAATTCTATGAATAGAATGAAAACCATGATTCATATAAGAATTAAGTTGGGATAATTTTAGTTGAACCATACTTTTGTATTAGTGACAAAAGTAAGCACCTTTTTGTTAACATGTAGTGATTTTATGAACACGATTAGTTTATGCCTAAATAAAAATATAGGCTTATATTTTTAGTCAAGACCTGTGCCAATAATAATGATATCTAATTTAGTTAGATTTTTAATTTCAAGTTTACATGGTTAGTTGAACCTATGATTCATGTATTAATTATGCCATGATTATATGAATAGAACGATGCATGTTTAAGTACTGCTTATGCCATAATAATATGAATAAAATAATTCATGTTTAAGTATTGTCTATGCATTAACCATATGAATAGAATGATTTATGTTTAAGTATTGTTTATGCTATGATTATATGGATAAAATGATTCATGTTATGCCATGATTGTATGATGTTACAATTGCAAGTTCACATGTGCTTATTTTATGTTAATTGAATCGTTCGTTGCAAGTTCATGCGTTCACACTCCCTTTTTTCATGTTACCTTATAAACACCATGTTATAAGCCTCCCCTTTTCATTTGGCTAAATTGGGTTTAAGTATTAAACCCAATACACCTTACGTTGGAGCGAACGTATAATACGGGGGTAATGACGTTTGGGCTAAAATATAGAACATATGTGTTGGCATGTTTAACGCATGCCAACAACCTTGAAAGAACAATTAAGTGACATAAATGAAATTTAACCAATAAAGACGAATTTGAATAATGGGCCGCAAATATTTACATATAAAAAGAAAAGAGACAAAATATGTAAATGTAGAAAAATACGATGTGTTTAACCCGAGGTTGGATTGAGTTGTGATGTAAAACTGCCCGGAACCGCCCGGCTGTCCAGTAGTCACAACAATACCTATCCAATGTGGGTGGTTAAACACGGAGCCCAATAAGGACCCGAGGTTAGACTGAGTTGTGGCGTAAGACTGCCCGGACCCAACCGGCAACAGGCAGCCACAACAATACCTGTCTAATGTGAGAGGTCAAGGCTTTAATAAGACAATTAAGGCTGAGTCAGGATTGATAGGATTAAGTAAATTATATTAATACTTAATCAAAATGGAACATGCTAAACTAAACAGACTGATTGGGGTTTAGGTTTATAAAACACTTAACCAACTTAGCATGTTGGCTAGAAATAGAAAACCTAGTAGCGGAGGACCCTTTTCGCAGTAACCCTACAAGGTATCATGATACCCTGAAACTAGGCAGGGTGGGGCACGATTACTGGGCTGATTGTAAGAGGTCAAATCGACGGCGGTGGTGCAGCAGTGTAGGTTCTAATGGGGTGCGGGCGTGCACACACTCCGGCGCAGAAAAATAAGGCACTGGGCACCAGTAGCATACCTGTGCATTCTAGGGTTGTGTCGGGCCGCCACCATGGGACTTGATACACCCCATGGTGGGACCAGCATAGGTAACTACAACATCGGGGGCCGTAAGACACATGTAACTATGCGAGTAGGAGCCGATCATTATAAAATGGATCACTTCACCCTGATTATGGGGTGCCAGTTGGGAACTAGTTTATATGGGTTCAGAGATTAAAATGGGGTACGATAGTATATTCGACCCTAGACAACTTAACTAAGTTTATGGTGCTTTCCCATTTCTAGTTTATACTTATCATACCCAGTTCTTTATTCATAGACTGAATAGTCCTAGACTTACTCAGGCTTTATGTCTGACTCTACTTTTCTTTCGTCTTCTTTCCTTCCGTTCCCCCCCCCTAGGTCCACAGGGAGTGAATACCGCAGCTTGACCAGCCTTCATATCCAGCTTGAAGAGAAAGAATGTATTGCTTGGATCTTTTCGTTTTGGACTATGGCTTTGGACAGCAACTATGGGACTTTTGCAGTTTATTTATGTTTTCTTTATGTTTCTTTAAATAATGTAATCAAGACAGTTATGATTTTGGAAATATTGTAAGACAATTATGGCATGGTTTGTGTAACACATATTTTAATGAAATAATAGTTGTTGTTTTCCGCTGTTCAAAAATATGTGTTCTTATATCTGTCTTGTATATCTGTGACTTATACTTATAAACCTCCACCAAAATTAGGGCATTCCCTTTAAGAGTGACCCTAACGGAGGTGGGGTGTTTCACTTGGTATCAGAGCATAGGTTTACCAGATAAGATAAAAAGTTTTGAAAATTTATTTTCAAAAAAGAAATTTAAAGAAGCATTTTTAAAAGAAAAATATTATTTTATTTAAAAAAAAAGGCAAAGTCCCCCCAAAGCCATAGGTACTATCTCTTATCCTTCGTTTTGAATCTATCCTTTTTGTTTCAGCATGTCCGAAGAACTTAACTTGCCAGAGGGTGTACCAATACCTGGTTGGTTTAGACGGTTCTTAGAAGCAAGGGCCACTCAGCCAGGTCCTACCGTTCCTCCTCCCCCAGCTGCAGGAAATCATCCAGCTGCAGCAGCACCTCTTCCTCCACCTCCTCCACGGGGAAACACGTTTGCTAAGATATGTAAAGATTTTAAAGCTATGGGAGGAAAGGATTTTCATGGAACTGAGTCCTTCGTGGCAGCTAGAAATTGGCTGAAAGAAACCGAGGACTTATTCATCATCTTTGAGGTAGAAGATAGACAGAAAGTACAACTGGCAGTATGGCTACTAAAGGGTGAGGCTTCCTACTGGTGGGAAGTCACTAATGCAGAAAGACCGGTGGAAACATGGGAGGACTTTAGGGCAAGGTTTGAGGCTAAATTTCTCTCGGAAGCTGAAAGGAGTCTTCAGTTGGAAAAATTCTTATTTCTTAAGCAAGGGAATATGACAGTCAAAGAGTATGTTAATCAATTCGATGAGCTGGCTAGGTTTGAGCTGGACCTAGTCAACACCCCGCACAAGAAGGCTCTCCGCTTTGTAAAAGGGTTGAATGAGCCATTACACAGTTTGGCCATGACCCATATACCCATGGGAGCTACGTACGAAAGGTTGGTGCAGATGGCATTGCTGAACGAGGAAGATAAGGACAAGAAGGAAACAGAGGCAGAAAACTCTCAAGGGAAGAAAGAGGTCAAGCCCAACGATTCTAAGAATAAGAAGGTAGACCCCGAGAAAGGAGGCAAGAACAACAACTCACGTGATAAAATGAAATGCAATTACTGTGGTACGGAAGGGCACATAGCCAAGGATTGTAGAAAGAGGAAGAGAAAGCAAGGTGAATGTTTTCATTGTGGGAAGACTGGACACATCAGCAAAGACTGCCCTGAGAAGCAGACCGGACCTTCTGGCGGTACATCGTTAACTTATTCTAGATGCTTTGTTTTATCCTATTTCTCTCCTCGATCCTATCTTGAGAACCATAGGTAGAATCTTTTTGGATGTAAACATGTAGTTGAAACATGTTATGTATGATGGTTGCAAGTGGTTGCAAGTGATTGCTAGTGGTTGCTCGTGGTTGCATATACACACACAATCTAGGTTTTAGATCGGCTCAGTCACTTCATATTGCATATGCATATATGTTTGCATTCGTATATGGTTGAACTTTAATGTGTTGCCATATGGGTGTTGCATTTGTATGAATGATTGTGCACTCATGTAGAATCATGAATCGGAAAAATTTGCATACATAATGGATTCATGGCACTCACATAATTCGCATTAAGGAGGTCAACTTAATCAGTAGACCGCCTGATTTTGCATTAGATAAGTACATGTACACACACACTTCGCATATGATCATGAAGCATTAGAAGTCTTTTAAGGACAATGGATACTCGTGTTTGATGGATGAGTAGATGGATGTTTGGATGTTAGGATATACATTCCTCCTAACTTGAAGATTTCGGGGATGAAATCCTTTTAAGTGGGGGAGAATGTAACACCCCGTGTATTCTATAACAGTGAGATTCACAAATTAAAGTATAATTAATTTCAAATCAAAGAATTAAGGGAAACGGGTTACGCCATTGCATTCGCCTCGAAATTCTGCTTGAGATAGAGTCCGAGTTTACGCAAAACGGATAACGTGTGAAGAAGATATCTTTAATTTAAATATCGCAGCAAAACATGAAAAAAAAAAGAATGGGAAACGAATAATGTTTAGCATTGTTCTAGGGTTTGTAAGCAAAAGACTTAGTAGCTCATTTGGTTGGAACACATGACTTGCATACAAGAGGTACAGAGTTCGATCCCCGCCAGCGCCATATTTTTGTTTTAGGGGAATGGCTTAAAATAGCCTAGTGTGAACGCAGTTCAAAAAGTGGTTTAGTATGAAAATGGGTAATTGGGAAGATAGAGAAAAAAATGAATATATATATAATATATATATACATATACGCATATATATATATATATATATATGACGTGTACGCATCATGTAGCGTACGTTGCGCATTTTTGGTTGTCAAGGATGGTTTTTTTTTTGCCTTCTCCAATTTTTAATTATGACAAATTAAAGGTAAGAAAATATTTATTCATATATAAATAAATATTTATATATGGGTAATTAATACGGTAAAGGGGAAAATGTATCTATTAAATACGTATTTACGTTTGAATTGGTGAACATTTAATACGCTGAGTCATTTCTGACTCATCGCTGAGTCAATGCTGAGTCATTTCTGACTCATGGCTGAGTCAATAGGATAACTCTATCCTGACTGAACGGTTGTGGTCATTTATAGGATTAATCAAATGGCCTAAATTAATCCTAAAATTCTATATATACAACTCAAAACTAACCTAAACTCACACAAATAATAGAATACAATAGCCGTCATGCTGCTGGAGAGAAACTAAGAATGGCCGTCAATTAGAAAGCCTAGAGACAAGCCAACAAGCCTAAGAGACGAATCAAATTAAAAGAAGATCAAATCTTAAAGCAACAAAAACTAAATCAAATCAACGCCTACAACAAAGGATAGCATCTCAGATTTCTGAATTAAAGATTCGCCATACGCTGTAAGTAGAGTGCTATTCCGATATGAATTAAATAATTGTGTTGATTTGTGTAATGTAAGAAATGGAATTGTGGCGATAATAATCTATATTTGTATGTTGCTTTGATGCAAAACGATTTGGGAATATTATGGTATACGATTGGATATTTGCAAATACGCGATTTGCGTTGGAAACGAAATGGAATTGTGGCGATAATGACTTATATTTGTATGTTATTTTGATTCTAACGATTTGGCAATGCTATGGTTTGATTCATACAAGTATATGGTTTATGTTGACAACCACATGTGTGGAATTTTGATTGGGACTCATGCAAACATATGATTCATATTGAAAACTACATGTTTGTGGTAGTTATTTACAACACCCATTTTATAATTGCAAGCATATGATTCATGTTGAAAGTAACAACTATATGTTGTAATAATTTATTTAAGATTCATGCAAGTATATGATTCATGTTAACAACTATATGTTGTAATAATTTATTTAAGATTCATGCAAGTATATGATTCATGTTAACAACTGTATGTTATGATATTTTAATTGGAATTCATGCAAGTCTATGATCTATTGTTATGACAACATGATGTAAAATTCTATGGTCATCTTTAGTGTAATTTGATTCACCTAAGTATTATGATTCATATGAAGTTATGTTGGAATTGGCATCATAGTTCAAGTATAAAAATCATATTTTTGTGATAATGACAAAAGCACGCATCTTTGTAAATTTGTATTAATTTTATGAACATGACTAAACTATGTTCGTTATTATGCCCAATTGAAAAACATGTTTTTAGGCTCATGTTGTTATCATAAGTTACATTAGAATTACATTAGAATTACATTCCTCTTGCAAGTTTACATAGATAAAATAAAAACCATGATGTAAGTTTAGATATGTTTATGCTATAATTCTATGAATAGAATGAAAACCATGATTCATATAAGAATTAAGTTGGGATAATTTTAGTTGAACCATACTTTTGTATTAGTGACAAAAGTAAGCACCTTTTTGTTAACATGTATTGATTTTATGAACACGATTAGTTTATGCCTAAATAAAAATATAGGCTTATATTTTTAGTCAAGACCTATGCCAATAATAATGATATCTAATTTAGTTAGATTCTTAATTTCAAGTTTACATGGTTAGTTGAACCTATGATTCATGTATTAATTATGCCATGATTATATGAATAGAACGATGCATGTTTAAGTACTGCTTATGCCATAATAATATGAATAAAATAATTCATGTTTAAGTATTGTCTATGCATTAACCATATGAATAGAATGATTTATGTTTAAGTATTGTTTATGCTATGATTATATGGATAAAATGATTCATGTTATGCCATGATTGTATGATGTTACAATTGCAAGTTCACATGTGCTTATTTTATGTTAATTGAATCGTTCGTTGCAAGTTCATGCGTTCACACTCCCTTTTTTCATGTTACCTTATAAACACCATGTTATAAGCCTCCCCTTTTCATTTGGCTAAATTGGGTTTAAGTATTAAACCCAATACACCTTACGTTGGAGCGAACGTATAATACGGGGTTAATGACGTTTGGGCTAAAATATAGAACATATGTGTTGGCATGTTTAACGCATGCCAACAACCTTGAAAGAACAATTAAGTGGCATAAATGAAATTTAACCAACAAAGACGAATTTGAATAATGGGCCGCAAATATTTACATATAAAAAGAAAAGAGACAAAATATGTAAATGTAGAAAAATACGATGTGTTTAACCCGAGGTTGGATTGAGTTGTGATGTAAAACTGCCCGGAACCGCCCGGCTGTCCAGTAGTCACAACAATACCTATCCAATGTGGGTGGTTAAACACGGAGCCCAATAAGGACCCGAGGTTAGACTGAGTTGTGGCGTAAGACTGCCCGGACCCAACCGGCAACAGGCAGCCACAACAATACCTGTCTAATGTGAGAGGTCAAGGCTTTAATAAGACAATTAAGGCTGAGTCAGGATTGATAGGATTAAGTAAATTATATTAATACTTAATCAAAATGGAACATGCTAAACTAAACAGACTGATTGGGGGGTTAGGTTTATAAAACACTTAACCAACTTAGCATGTTGGCTAGAAATAGAAAACCTAGTAGCGGAGGACCCTTTTCGCAGTAACCCTACAAGGTATCATGATACCCTGAAACTAGGCAGGGTGGGGCACGATTATTGGGCTGATTGTAAGAGGTCAAATCGACGGCGGTGGTGCAGCAGTGTAGGTTCTAACGGGGTGCGGGCGTGCACACACTCCGGCGCAGAAAAATAAGGCACTGGGCACCAGTGGCATACCTGTGCATTCTAGGGTTGTGTCGGGCCGCCACCATGGGACTTGATACACCCCATGGTGGGACCAGCATAGGTAACTACAACATCGGGGGCCGTAAGACACATGTAACTATGCGAGTAGGAGCCGATCATTATAAAATGGATCACTTCACCCTGATTATGGGGTGCCAGTTGGGAACTAGTTTATATGGGTTCAGAGATTAAAATGGGGTACGATAGTATATTCGACCCTAGACAACTTAACTAAGTTTATGGTGCTTTCCCATTTCTAGTTTATACTTATCATACCCAGTTCTTTATTCATAGACTGAATAGTCCTAGACTTACTCAGGCTTTATGTATGACTCTACTTTTCTTTCGTCTTCTTTCCTTCCGTTCCCCCCCCAGGTCCACAGGGAGGGAATACCGCAGCTTGACCAGCCTTCATATCCAGCTTGAAGAGAAAGAATGTATTGCTTGGATCTTTTCGTTTTGGACTATGGCTTTGGACAGCAACTATGGGACTTTTGCAGTTTATTTATGTTTTCTTTATGCTTCTTTAAATAATGTAATCAAGACATTTATGATTTTGGAAATATTGTAAGACAATTATGGCATGGTTTGTGTAACACATATTTTAATGAAATAAAAGTTGTTGTTTTCCGCTGTTCAAAAATATGTGTTCTTATATCTGTCTTGTATATCTATGACTTATACTTATAAACCTCCACCAAAATTAGGGCATTCCCTTTGAGAGTGACCCTAACGGAGGTGCGGTGTTTCACATTCTCACCCTCTAACTTCTTTCATTAACTACCGGCATTTTTCGATGTTTGGTTAGTCGTCATTGAGTTTATGTCGATAACCAAAGTCTCTAAAAACCGGGTCGTTACTTGGTGTATCAATTTTAAGCGGGTTAATACCAGCAACCCTTCCACCATTTTAGGTTTCCATTAGTGGAACTCTAGCCTCTTTCTTTCTTAGCTTCTAACTTAGACGATCTTTCGCTATAGAAATCCCTGCTAGGTATGCCCGGCCGAATAGACTGTGTCGGCATTCCGTATACTTTGAGCTCCTTTTCCCTAAGAAGATGTCGATTTGTGTTGCTTTCGGATTATCTCTTCGTGCTTGTGGTCATTGGATACCCCTTCACCATTAGCTGGCTTCGGAGTTAATTTGGTAGTAACATTTGTCCCTTGGTGAAGGGGTGTTTTCGATTTTTCAAGTCAAACTTTTTTCTTTTCCGAAGTGTCATCTCAAAATCTTTTGATCTCCCTTGGTCTGAAGCATTGATTGATCTTTTCCTGTACTATTCATATCGGCCTTGAAATTTGAACATAAGTTCTTCTTCTCTCTTTTCCACCTTTCACCTACAAGTCAAATTCTCGAACAAGATTACTGTTTCTCTAAGAAGCTGCTCAAAAATTTCTTTTTGAAAACCCAAGCTTGATTCTTTGTGAGTGTTTTTACTTCTTATATAAGTTGTAATCCTAATTATGTACCAACATTGACGGGGGAGATGATTAGGATTATGCTAATCATAAAATAGGTTTAGGCAATAACATTTTCTCTTTTCATCATGATTAATGTCCGACATTAGTGGCCATCTGTTTCACAGGTTTCTTCGTTTAGGGAATGTGGTATAAAACACAAAACACACAAGGAGGAAACAACTTTCCCACTAATTAAGATTCTACGCCATCGATACACAATGAAATGATTCTAACATAATTAGGGCTAATTTTCCTCCGTCGTTTGTGTTTTGCTTATGTATTCGTTGACAATGTTGAATTATCTAATTCCGACGTAATCCCTTGTGGTGTAAATGATGATAGGGTTTGCGTTTTCCTTGCTATTAAATGCCTAGATGACCACTAATGAAAGTACATTATGCATAATCCTTTTCACATTCAATATCTGGACTCGCTTTATTTTATGATAAATCGAGCTTTCTGCTAATAAGATATAATAATACCCTACCTACTCATAAATGTTATTCATGCATATGTGTAAGAAGTACGTATACTAATGGTACTGTGATGGAATGATATCATTTGGCAGAATCATGTCTAGCAAAAGTCCTGCTAAGGCGAAGACCAAAGATTCCAAAATCTCAAGTCCTAAAAAAGCATTTGCTCCAAAGCCATCCTTAATTACTTCCCAACGTTCCGTGATGGCCATATTGGATGGTTCTGGCATATCGGGTATTGATGACATCGTAGCTTCTTCTCCAAATTTTCTCATGAACCCTCCAGAAGGGTATTTTTCATATTCAACAATTCATATATGGCATGGAGGCTTCCTTCCTTCCCCACCTTTTCTACATAAGCTCTTAGGTGATTTGAAAGTTGCTCCCATTCAACTCTCACCCAATACATATACAATTCTCTTATGCTTGGAGGCCCTAGCGTTTGCATTAGGTCAGGATTCTTTAAGCCCTAAACTCATTCATCATACGGTCCGATTTCCTAAAAATTTAGAGTTGCCCATATGGAGGGCTAATTCTGTAAGGAGATTGGTTAGCGATAGTATTAGAAAAGCTAGGCCATGGGAAGATCAAATTTTTCTCGTTGAATTCCCTCCCGGCATATCGGGAAAATTTGTAACACCCCGAATTTTGAATGTTTGAATTAACTAAATTTAAGAAAACAAAATTTTTAAAAGAAGAATGAAGGGAAACAGGTAGCACCATTGCGTTCGTCCCGGAATTCTGCATGGAACAGAGTCCAAGTTTTCGAAAAATGGAGTCCGTACGAAGGAGATATGACCCTCGGAAGATAACAAGAAAAAAAATATGTGGGCATGCCGACCAGGGAGGTCGACCTCCTAAGGGGGAGGTCAACCTCCTAAGGGGGAGGTCGACCATGGTGTCGACCTAGGTACCCCCAGATCGACCGGGGGGTCGAGCTCCCCCATTGGAGGTTGAACCTGGTGCGGCCAGTTTTGCTGTGTGGTGCGATTTTTGGGCCCGGGACGATTTTTGAATGTCCAGATCAGTTTAAGGGTTAATCCTAAGACCTAAATAACTTCCTACACCTATATACACCCTAAGACCTAACCCTAATTCATAAATAATTTCTAAGACACCATTATGCTGTCAAACTCTCTCCTAAACCCTAGCCGCCGCCTCTAATCAAATCTCAAGTGTTAATACACAATTCAAATCAAAGTTTAGAGCTTCAACAACAATTAAAGAAGATCAATCAACCGCAAGTGCATAATTCTATTCTTTAACCACGAAAGGTGAGTATGGTGATTTTCACAATATAATGGGATTAAAAGTAACATGATGAAGTTGTAAAGAGGATTCATATGTATGTATGTAATTTAAATCTCATCCAAGTTTTCACCTTTTGATCCATGTCATCATATGCCTATGTTTCTATGTAAAGTTCATACCTTTTATCTGTTTATTCATGTTGAATCTTTTATTATGCGTCTATGCCAGTCTATATGCCTCTTTATTTCATGATGATGTTTTATTCCAATTTTCTATGAATTGATTCTCTCTTCTTACCCCTATTCCTTTTATTTGTGGATCTAGGCTAATTAAAAATATGCGCGAATGCGAATACGTGGGAACGATGGGGAATATTGGGAATATGGGAAATTTGGATATTTGGATATTATTGGATAATTGGATAAAACGTGAAATTGGCATATTTGGGTATGAATTGCATGGAATTGATGAAATTGCCTATAACTGGAAATTTGTAATTGAGGCTAATTAATATGTAATTGGTATAATTAATGACAAGTTGAAATAGGCAAAAAAATATGTAAGCATGATTATATGATGAATTGGAAACACATGACATGAAAATTTGGGTTTGGGTGAAATACGATTATTAATAAACCTTTGACACGTGGTTAGGCGCAATTGTGGTGTAAGACTGCCCGGAAACGCCCGGCAAATCCAGCTGCCACAATTGGACATCTAATGTGAGAGATCAAAGGCATGAATTGTAGGCGTGACGGTTAATGACACGAGGTTAGACCCGGTTTTTGGCGTAAGACTGCCCGGAAACGCTCGGCAAATCCAGCGGCCACAAAATGTTCGGTCTAATGTGGGAGGTCATGCACCGTTCATCATAAGAAATGAATTAATGAATACTAACCGTAATAAGACATGGGTATGGTTAGAGGGTTAAGTGGGGTGACATGTAAATTATGACATGTAAATATGGACTTAACCGGAATAAGATAAGGCATGTAAAATATGACATGTAAGTATGGACTTAACCGGAGCATGTGTAAGACATGGACATTTAAATTAAGATGGTTAAGTGGAAGAAAAACCTAGTGGAGGCCAAGAATAGGTGGGAGGCTTGTGTCAGATGGGGACCCGTTTCAACCAGTAACCCGTTTGAGTATCTAATTGGGCCCGGTACTCGGCTGGGGTTGGGACACGCTTACTGGGCTTGAATATAAGAGGTCAAAACGTGAATAGCGGTGGCAACGCAAGTCCAACGGTTCATGTGCGTGCATGGGTCCGGGCTGGTAGGTAAGACGTTGTTGCATCGTGTAGTGCATTTCATGTTGGTATCGGGGTTTCCACTTTGGGGAGTGATACACCCCACTGTGGGGCCAGCGCGGGTGCCTACAGGGTTTAGGGAGCCGATCGAATGGGTAGATTAAGGGTAGCTTAGCGGTGGTAGGAGCAAGCCGGCCCCTACGATAGCAGCTAGGTACAAGTAACTACCAAGTTTGTCATGTGGGTACAGTTAGTGGGAAGGGATCAACCTCTAGTAAAAAAAGACTAGTAGATGTGCGGTGAAATTAAGTAATGTGGTGTAACTTAGCAAAAGTGCGGTGTAACGAAATACATGTTGGTTGAGTTGGATAGTCCTTTAGGTGCTAGTCTGATGTTGACTTCGGTCTTCGGGGTTAGTACTTGGAGGATTGTTCTCTTAGCCAAAGTGTAGGATTGTTGTAAGAACCCTTAACTTCCCCGTGAAGGAAAGAGCGGATACTTTGAGAACAACACACATTGGAACACAGACAGAAGAACATTTCACTGTTATTACAACAATTCCATCAGATACAAGAATATACAGAGTATAAATGAATAAATTACATTCAACAAATATCAGAGATTTAAATTACATTTAAATATATTGCAGTGGAAAATAATACAAAAACACAACTAGAAGTAATGCACGGATACAGAGCTTTCCGAGCACCGTTCCAGCTGTTAATCAGGACCCTGTGAATATAAATCTGCAAAACCAAAACTACTAGCTGCCCGTGCGGAAAATAGGGGCACCCAGAGTTTAGGTTAAAACAATAAACTCCAGGTCAGTCATGTGACTGGTGTGAGAACTAAAACAGTTATAAATCTTTATTTTAAAGTTAGGTAAATCAAGGGACCACGCCATATAACACGGAACGGGTTTCCTCCCAAGAATACCAGTGCATAAAACAAACAGCGCAATGCTAAATAAAGAAAAATGAAGCTATTATAAGACCCAGGTCCCATCACACAATGCAACACACGCCGGAGGATAGGGTTTTTACCTTATAACAGCCAAATCATGCTTGATACGTTTAAAACACATTATTTGATACTATTATAAGTGTATAGTGTCAAAACAATTTCAATCATAAATATCAATCATAGGCGGCATGAATGACCCATACCACTATGTCGCCATACTAGGTTCTACAAATAAAACCGAAACACACGTATTGGAAATTGGATTCCATCATGAGTCGAGGCAAGGGGCAAGCTCCTCTCCGCGTTCGAGACACTCTAGCAAATGCCTCAGGACCCCACTTTGATCCTTGGAATCGGCTGGGCCGGTCCTCTCTTACTTTTGAGGATTAGTTATTCCTGAACACACGTTTCCCGGTCCTTACAGACCTATATCCGAGGCGCCTCGCATTCCAACAACCACACAGGTGAATAGTATATAAATGTCAGGGCTGGTAGGTCACTGACACCACCCTAGCTAGAAAGAAACGTCGTGCTCTCCCAGCGGTCTGTCTCCCGTTTTTGACTCATACCGAGGTGTGAGGTTTGCGAATTCACGTTATACACAAAGCTACGCCACACAGGCCGTGCTTTGATCATCAACCACAAGACTTTGCTTTTCAACAGAAGCCTTGATCAATTACCACTTACGCATGCCACACAGGCAATTCACTCCATGCGACTGATGTCCATCGATATACAACCTCTGAGCTCGTATGTCTCAGAGAAGGGCGTTAAGCAAGAGAATAAATTCTCCGCCGCCAAACAGATGTATATTTAATGGAAATCAATCAACACAGAATAAAATCCAATGTCAGACACACAATCCATTTACAAGTTCGTTCTGGGTCTGAACGAAACCGGAGGCACTTTCCTCGCATATCCATCCATCTCCAAGTACGTCTGGACGATCACCAACTGATTCCCTCATCCTGGGTGTACAGCCCAATCAAGATCATCAGTAATCACCCAAACGATGTGAAGACTTCCGGTCTTCAACCACTGTCTTCATCTTCGACATCTCGTCGAATCGATTATTCAGAATGGGTATAAACCCGGCCTTTCTGAATAACCCACGTATATAATAAACGAATGTTACACAAACACAACAAACGTCTCATTCCAATTCAGAATATTCTTTTATTCACAAAAACACATTCTTAGGGAAATGTTCCCATTAATTTTATCCAAGATAAATTCTTCTAAATTTATTCTATAATCTTCCTTTGGATATCATTTCAAACTAGTCGGGATTAGCGAACCACACCGAAGTAATTATTTATTTTATTTCCCAATCCCAACCTATGTATCCCATGGAGCAAAACTGGTGATACTCCATATCTAACACCACGGTGTTATCGGTAAAATTAATTACCGTTTCACGTTCAAATCTAATTAAAGATTTAACTATCACTTTGGAGCAAAACTGGTGGTACTCCATTCTCGATCACTTTTCAGATTTGATAATTTAAATTATCAATTCACATTTTTAATCTAATTAAAGATTCATTAAAACTCCACTTAGTTTTAATCTTTTCAAAAATCAACATCTTGCCTTTAACTGGGTTAAAGAACCAATGTTATCTAAAACACGATTCACGATAAACCCAAATCACATTTGATATTAAATACAAGGCTCTGAATAGAAAATATATCGGCTTATATTCAATATCAAATTCTGAAACCAACAAATATCGTATTGGAAATATCGATTATTTTTAAAATTACTTTCAAATTCAATTTATTTATTTCAAAAATAAATTGATTTTAATTCTAGCTCAAAACTAGTTCATTTCGATAGAAATCTATTTTTATCTATTCAAATGTGGAATTTTCCAGCCCAATTCTTTCCAATTCACATATTATAATTTTACACAAATTATAGATATTTTTAATAATTTTATCAAGGCCCGTACAGTCGATTTCCATCAACGGCCATCGAACTGCACTTACAGCGACCTTTTTCAAATTTGGTTTGGACATAATTCCAAATCCAACCGTTAGATTTCAAATTTCTAATATTCATTGGAAAGCTCTTTTCGATACGAACCCAATGGTTCTGGTTTTAGGAGAATCCGACGGTCGGATCTCCCGCAACGTCAATTCGAAGTCAATGGTCGAAATTCACGAACTGCCGCGGCGCGTTCTATTCAAGCCATTATATATATAATATATATATATTATATATATTTCGTCGATTTCCTTTTTAAAACGTATTTTATAAATCGTTTTAAATTCGTTTTCAAAACCATTTCAACACTATATTCAATTTCAGGTCGATTTGATTTCAATTCAATTCGAATTCATTTCAATTTAATTCAATTTGAATTTACCTTCTATTTGATTCAATTCGAATTCGTTTCAAATCGATTTCAATTCAATTTAAATTTCAATTTCAATTTAATTCAATTTGAATTCATTTCTATTTTATTCGAATTCAAATTCGCTTCAATTCGAATTTTAATCTAATTCAATTTGAATTTTAATCTGATTCAATTTGAATTTCATTTCAAAATATTTAATTTTGAAATCACTTTTCAATATTCATTATACAACGAATAAAATCGATATAAATATCGTTCGCGTCAAAATAACGCATCTCTAATCAACACGGCTTTATATTTTTCACAACTTCTTTATTCTATTCAACAAATGAATATTTTTCCCATTCAACACATGAATCTATATTTCTTTCAACACACGACTAATCTCAACACATGAGTGCTGTCAACACATCACTATTGTTGTTATGTAAAATATTTTATAAAACTATGGTATCTATCGTTTGATTTTAATTAGACTCCAACCGTAAAGTAGTTCTAATTTTAAATATGATAAAGATGTAAATTTCATTATATAAAATATTTCACTCAACACATGAACATCGTCAACAAATGACTATTTTTATATTCAACACATGAATTTTCTTTTATAATATTCATTATTTTCCCGATTGGAATGAGGCCCAATCAATCACCATATAATGTTAATTATATGGATTCCATACAACACATGTATATAATAGCATTGAAAAATAATCAACCATCAACCAAAGTGCACTACACTGTATAAGCATCAAATATAGATATCTTACGCTTATAACAGCCTGTCAATCAATCGATCGACATATTTAATCAATCAGGATGAGTGATCATCAAATTTCATCCCAACACCCGTGTGGGGTTTCAAACAATCAAACACAGATTTTATTTGTGCAGTTGGGCGACGTGTAAAATTTATCGACCCAATCGATATCAGTCAAATCAGTGTATATAAACAAATCGGCCGATTTGTTTATAAATATTCATTTATCCACTTTCACGTTAAAAATTATATTTTTAACGATAAACATTTTATTTTAACACATGAATTTCTATTAGTTCATTTATTCAATAAAATGATATTTTTATTTTTCTACATATTTTAGAAAATTTCGGCGGCATAACGGCACGATACTAGAAACGGAACAAGGCCTAGCCTTATCCCCGGTCTAGTGAAGGCTCACGCCATTCACACATCAATCAAAATCACCCAACGACCAAATTCAAATCAAATCATCTAACTAATCTATGCAACCAAACAAACAAGTCCATGGTTTGTGGACGATTGTGTCGGGTGCTACTAAGCACCGTCTGCATCCTAGTATATATATATATATATATATAACTAGGAAAAGAGAATTGAAGAGTGAGAAGTTCTCACCGACTAGCTATCCAACTTCACGGCACTTCATTTACAGAAATCTTCTTCATTCTCGCCTTTTTATCTCCTTTGTTGCCCGTAGCCACTACATATATAAAAAAAATCACACATTTTTATATTTTGATGTCTTTAAAATAAAAATCACATTTTTTATTTGTTTACTTTCAATTTTTAAAAATCATATTTTTATAATCACTTCATATATTTAGAAATCGAATTTTTACTATGCTATTCAATATATAAAAATTGAATTTTTACTTTGGTGTCATATAGATAAAAATTCCATTTCAAAAATATTGATTTCGCCTTTATAAAAATAAAGTTTTCGCGTTAATAAAAATAAAGTTTTCGCCTTTATAAAAATAAGCACTTTATTTCGACGTATATAAAATAAAAATCAGATTTTTATTTTGCTACATACACAAAGATGATATTTTTAATTCTCTACATAAACAAAAATCATATTTCTACTACTTCTACTTAATAAAGATTATATTTTTAATACTTTAAAAATATAAAAATCATATTTTTATTACTTTAAAAATATAAAGATCATATTTTTATCTTTCTACAATATAAAAGATTATATTTTTAATACTTTAAAAATATAAAAACCCAATTTTTAATTCTTTAAAAATATAAAAATTCATATCTTTAAATTTTCCTATTGAATAAAATTCAGTTTTTAAATTTAGAAAAATAAATAAACTGAATTTAAAACTTACATTGTTTTCAAATGGAGAGGAGGGGTCCTTGCGCTCGGTAGAGGGCTGTTGGGGTTGTCGGCTAGGGTTTCAGGAGGGAGGGATGTGCGGTGGGGGTGAGGCGGTGGTCCAGGCGGCGGAAGGGGGACTGGAGCGTCGGAGATGAGGAGGGGAGGTGGCGCATTCGATTTGGGCAAAGGGGGGGCTCGCGTCGGCTCTGGGCTGGGGGGGCTTCTGCTTGCGGCGGCGCGCCAGGGGAAGGGGAGGAGGAGATGAAGCAGTGGCGACGGCTCTCCAGGGGAGCGGCGCGCGTCGATCGGAGGAGCGGCAGCTTCTCCGTCTCCGTTCTTTCTTTGTTTTTTTTTCGTTTCTGTTGAATGAAAACGAGAAGGGGGGGTCTATATATTTTAAATTTTATTTTATTTTATTTTCAAAAAAAGGTTGACTTTTACTTACGACCTCGAAACGAGGCCCACCGCCTGTCGTCCATAGCGTTTCACCCCCATTCTGAACACAATGGGATATGTATCGCAAGCTGATTCGATCGTCTCGATAAGTTTCCGTTGAATTTACATTTAAATCGCTATATTGAATTTTAAACGTACATTTCAAATTACCGGGGTCACATATTAACTTTAAAAATTCTCGAAAAATATTTTCTAGCTTCGTATTGACGATACGGTCCTAACAAAACTAGTTTCGTCGAATTCTGAGATCCATAAAAAAATGGCCAATTTCCAGTCGATTAAAATCAACTGAAACCGGTCAAACGCGTTTTCCTTCGCCACGCTCACATATTGATTCGAAAAATTATGAAATTTGGAATCTAGCAATAACTTAACATCACGGATCCAACAAAAGTGGTTTCATCGAAATCCGAGGTCATTTGCAAAATGTCCATTTTTAAGGGCCTGAATTCCATAGCGACTATTCAGAATTTTCAACTGGACATATCTTTTGATTCCCGCTATGAAAATTTGATTTGTCGGATTCGTTGGAAAGATATCATCAATTAGATCCTAATGTTTTTGGTTTCACTAAAATCCGGATTGTTTTGCACCCAGTATGCTCAATCGAAGTTTGAAATCGAATTATCGAACTACCGCGCCATTTTCAATTCCTTTTATAATTATATATAATTATTTATATTCAAATGACGACGCGTATAAATATATACGTCGAATTCTATTCAAAATAAATTTCACGTCGATATTATTTAAAATAATCTAATTTAAATATTCAAAATTCGCTAAAATTGCCAAAATAAAAATTTTAAACTGGCCCAGATTTTCCGGGTTATTACAATCTCCCCCACTTAAAACTTTTCGTCCCCGAAAAGGAACAAAGTCGAAAATGGTTTGATCAATCAACTCTACGTTCGATCTGGCTTCCATTCTCCAACTTTTCAGTTTTTGAGAATTTTCAAATTCTTCAAAAATTTGGCTAACACCCTAAATTTTCGAAAAATTTCGCCATAACCTCCCCTGCACCGGGAGCATCGGGGAATTTCAAATAGCTTCCCCGGTCCTTCAGATCTCAAAAAGAAAAAGAAAAAGCCAATAGGCTCATAAAATCATCATCACCCAAACAAAACAGTAAATCATGTAGTAAACATGTACCTATTTGTCGGGCAAACAAATTTTATTCTCTGCTCTAGCCTCCTTGCTATGACCTGTTCAATGTAAGTATATGTATATGCAAGCAGATGCGACCAATTTTCAGTATAATTCAATATTTGGTTCAATTAGGCATAAATGGTTAAAATTAGCAAACAATTAAACAAACAACCCAAACATCAATCAATTAGTGAATTAGAGTTTCAAATTCATAATTTTGATATATATACAGAAAATCATGTTTTTGATGCCAATTCACAACAAAGTGTTCTAGCTATATTAGTTTTGGTTCTCACACCAGTCTAATGGAAATATATAGAAATCACACCTTCGAAACACGAAAATAAACACTGATGATGTGGCCACATCACCAGAATTATCCCCGGGTGTCTCGAATGTGACCCTATATCTATCCAGTATATTAAAACTTCGACTATACGTTCATGACGCGTATACGCGAAATCTTTATATATTGGATTGTCCATATTCAAAATAAATAAATAATCAAATACGTATAAAGCGATTTAAATTTCAAAACAAAATTGTTTTCATTTGAAAAATATACTCTTCACACTCGTTCTAGGATACTACTGATCCTATCTCTAACGGGTCATTCTAATTGGATATTACTAACCCAATGTAAAAACCCGTAACTTCCCCGTAAAGGAAAGCGTCGGATAGTTCGAGAACAAACCACAACAGAACGCATACCAAAGAACATTTCACTGTATATTACAACAATGCATCAGATTACAAGAATATACAGAGTTTGAATAAATATTACACAGAAATATCAGAGATTTAAATTACATTTAAATTCATCGCAGCGGAAAATAATACAATACACAACTAGAAAGAGATATACGGATACAAAGCTTTCCGGATATCGTTCCAGCTGTACCAGGATCCTGTGAATATAAATCTGCAAAACCAAAACTACTAGCTGCCCGTGTCAAAATAAGGGCACCCAGAGTTCAGGTTAAAACAATAAACTCCAGGTCAGTCATGTGACTGGTGTGAGAACTAAAACAGTTATCTTTATTTTAAATGTTCGGTAAATCAAGGGACCACGCCGTATAACACGGAACGGGTTTCCTCCCAAGAATACCAGTGCATAAAACAACAGCGCAATGCTAAATAAAGAAAAATGAAGCTGTTATAAGACCCAGGTCCTATCACACAATGCAACGCAAGCCGGGGGATAGGGTTTTCCCTTATAACAGCCAAAGAATGCTTGATACGTTTAAAACAAATCATTTGATACTATAATAAGTGCATAGTGTATAAAACAACTTCAAATCATAAGTATCAATCATAGGCGGCATAAGCGCCCCATCCCACTATGTCGCCATATATAGGATTACAACTAAAACCGCAAATGTCACGTATTTGGAAATTGGATTTCCATCTATGAACCGAGGCAAAAGATAGTCCTCAACCGATTCGAGACAATCTAGCCCATGTCTCAGGTCAGAGCTCGAGTGACCTTGGAGCGACAGGGCCGGTCCACCGATGTGGATTAAACTTAAACCCTGAACATGCGTTCCCCCGCCCTTTGGGGCGTAAATGAGCCAATCAAATGACTCCATCGGTTCGAGAACGACCGATCAATCCGAGGCGCCTCGCAACAGCAACAACCACATAAGTCAAACTCGTCAGGGCGTGTAAAACCACTGACGCCACTTTTTATCTAGAAGGAAACGCATGCCCTCCCTGAGGTCCGTCTCCCGTTTTTGGTTCATACCTGGTGTGAAACACGCGAGGTAAACGTTACACAAAGCTACGCCACAAAGGCCGTGCTTTGATCATCACCACAAGACTTTGCTTTTCAACAGAAGCCTCGATCAATTGCCACTTAGGCATGCCACACAGGCAATTCACTCCATGCGTTTGATATCCATCAATATATAACCCCTGAGCTCGTACGTCTCAGAGAAGGGCGTTAAGCAAGAGAATAAATTCTCCGCCGCCAAACAGATATATATTTAATAGAGATCAATCACACGGACTAAAATCCAATGTCAGACACATAGTCCATTTACAAGTCCGTCCTGGGTCTGAACGAAACCGGAGGCACCTAGTACCCCGCATATCCATCGATCTCCAAGTACGTCTGGACGATCACTAACTGTTTCCATCTTCTTGGGTGTACAGCCCAATCAAGATCATCAGTAATTACCCAAACGACGTGAAGACCTCCGGTCTTCGACCATCGTCTTCATCTTCGACTTATCGTCGTATCAGTTATTCAGAATGGGATAAACCCGGTCTTTCCGAATAACTCGCGTATATTTTAAATAAGTGTTACACAAACACAACATACGCCTCATTCCAATTTATCAGTCACTAACCATAAATTAATCAAGAGAATAATTTCCCAAATATTAACCTCGAAGGCCGAAACCAACATCAGATCAATATCCAAAAAACCATTCTACTTGGCTAACCGACAGTTAGTTCCTAAATTTCACATTCGTGGGAAAGGTTCCCGTTAATTTTATCCAAGATAAATTCCTTGAATTTATTCTTTATTCTATTTTTGAATCTCAATTCAAACTAGTCGGGATTAACGAAACTTACCGAAGTAATCATTTGTTTTAATTTCCCAATCCCAACCTATTAATCCCATGAAGTAAAACTGGTAATACTTCATATCTAACACCACAGTGTTATCGGTAAATTCAATTACCATTTCACGTTCAAATCTAATTAAAGATTTAACTATCGCCTGGAGTAAAACTGGTGATACTCCATTTCGATTATTTCAATCTAATTAAAGATTCATTAAAACTCCACTTAGTTTTAATCTTTGACTGGGTTAAAGAATCAGTGTCATTTAAAAACACGGTTCACGATAAACCCAAAATCACATTCCATTAATTATCGGGTTAAAGAACGAGTGTTATTTAAAACACTGTCCACGATAAACCCAAAAATCAATATCGATTCAATTCCAATTAAATGTTATTTAATTGGTACACTTCATTAAATCTAAATAAAAAGATTTAATCTTTTCTCAACTGGGTTCAAGAACAGTGTTAGTGAAGACACCATTCACGACAAACCCAAATCACATTTGATATTAAATACAAGGCTCTGAATAGAAAATATCCCGACTTATATTCAATATCAAATTCTATGATTAACAAATGTCGTATTGGAAATAACGATATAAATATATATCTTTCAAATTTCCATAACATCTGTATAATCACGAATTCCAACATCGAAATATTCCGAAGACAATTTCGATTCAAATACACTCCAATGCAATCATTGGAAATTTTGGTTATCTTTAAAACCCTTTTCAAATTCAATTTATTTATTTAAAAATAAATAGAATTATAATTCTAGTTCAAAACTAGTACATTTCAATAAAAATCTATTTTTATCTTTTCAAATATGGAGTTTTTCATCCCAAATCTTCACAAATCATTTCTTATGATTTTACACAAATTATTACTATTTTTAATAATTTTATCAAGGCCCGTACAGTCGATTTCCATCAATGGCCATCGAACTGCACTTACAGCGACCTTTTTCGAATTTGATTTGGACGTATCTCCAAATCCAACCGTTAGATTTCAAATTTCTAATATTCATTAGAAAGCTCTTTTCGATACGAACCCAACGGTTCCGGTTTTAGGAGAATCCGACGGTCGGATCTCCCGTAATGTCCGTTTGAAATAAATGGTCGAAATTCACGAACTACCGCGGCGCAGCGCGTTCTATTCAGGCCATTATATTATATATATAATATATATAATATATACTTCGTCGATTTCTATTTAAAACGAATTATATAAATAGTTTTAAAATCGTTTCAAAAGCTATTTCAACTTTCTTTTCAATTCAAATCAAAATCGAATTCTTCTTTATAAATTCGTTTTAAAATTCATCTCTATTCAATTCAAATTTCAATTCAATTTGAATTCATTTCAATTCGCTTTCAATTCAATTTGAATTCGTTTTCAATTCAATTCATTTCGAAACCGTTTTCAATTCAATTCATTTCGAAATCGTTTTCAATTCAATTCATTTCGAAATCGTTTTCAATTCAATTCATTTCGAAATCGTTTTCAATTCAATTCATTTCGAAATCGTTTTCAATTCAATTCATTTCGAAATCGTTTTAAATTCAATTCATTTCGAAATCGTTTTCAATTCAATTCATTTCGAAATCGTTTTAAATTCAATTCATTTCGAAATCGTTTTCAATTCAATTCATTTCGAAATCGTTTTCAATTCAATTCATTTCGAAATCGTTTTAAATTCAATTCATTTCGAAATCGTTTTCAATTCAATTCATTTCGAAATCGTTTTAAAATCAATTCATTTCGAAATCGTTTTCAATTCAATTCATTTCGAAATCGTTTTAAATTCAATTCATTTCGAAATCGTTTTCAATTCAAATCATTTCGAAATCGTTTTAAATTCAATTCATTTCGAAATCGTTTTCAATTCAATTCTTTCGAAATCGTTTTCAATTCAATTCATTTCGAAATCGTTTTCAATTCAATTCATTTCGAAATCGTTTTAAATTCAATTCATTTCGAAATCGTTTTCAATTCAATTCATTTCGAAATCGTTTTAAATTCAATTCATTTCGAAATCGTTTTCAATTCAATTCATTTCGAAATCGTTTTAAATTCAATTCATTTCGAAATCGTTTTCAATTCAATTCATTTCGAAATCGTTTTAAATTCAATTCATTTCGAAATCGTTTTCAATTCAATTCATTTCGAAATCGTTTTAAATTCAATTCATTTCGAAATCGTTTTCAATTCAATTCATTTCGAAATCGTTTTCAATTCAATTCATTTCGAAATCGTTTTAAATTCAATTCATTTCGAAATCGTTTTCAATTCAATTCATTTCGAAATCGTTTTCAATTCAATTCATTTTGAAATCGTTTTAAATTCAATTCATTTCGAAATCGTTTTTAATTCAATTCATTTCGAAATCGTTTTAAATTCAATTCATTTCGAAATCGTTTTCAATTCAATTCATTTCGAAATCGTTTTCAATTCAATTCATTTAGAAATCGTTTTCAGCTCAATTCATTTCGAAATCGTTTTAAATTCAATTCATTTCGAAATCGTTTTCAATTCAATTCATTTCGAAATCGTTTTAATTCAATTCATTTCGAAATCGTTTTCAATTCAATTCATTTCGAAATCGTATTTCGATTTAAATTCAATTCATTTCGAAATCGTTTTCAATTCAATTCATTTCGAAATCGTTTTAAATTCAATTCATTTCGAAATCGTTTTCAATTCAATTCATTTCGAAATCGTTTTAAATTCAATTCATTTCGAAATCGTTTTCAATTCAATTCATTTCGAAATCGTTTTAAATTCAATTCATTTCGAAATCGTTTTCAATTCAATTCATTTCGAAATCGTTTTCAGTTCAATTCATTTCGAAATCGTTTTCAATTCAGTTCATTTCGAAATCGTTTTCAATTCAATTCATTTCGAAATCGTTTTCAATTCAATTCATTTCGAAATCGTTTTAAATTCAATTCATTTCGAAATCGTTTTAAAATCAATTCATTTCGAAATCGTTTTAAAATCAATTCATTTCGAAATCGTTTTAAAATCAATTCATTTCGAAATCGTTTTAAAATCAATTCATTTCGAAATCGTTTTAAAATCAATTCATTTCGAAATCGTTTTAAAATCAATTCATTTCGAAATCGTTTTAAAATCGATATAAATATCGTTCACGTCAAAATGGCGTCAATTTAATCAACACGGCTTCATAAATTTCTATTTTCAAACATTCTGTTTCAAATATTTCTTTTTCAAAGTAGTTGTTATTATCAAAATATTTCGTTCAACACATGACCAATCTCAATGAATGAGTACTGTCAACACATGAACTTTTATTTTACAATATTCTTTATTTTTCAAATTGGAATGAGACCCAATCAATTACCATATAAGGTTAATTATATGGATTTTCATACAACACATGTGTATCATAGCATTGAAAAATAATCAACCATCAACCAAAGTGCACTACACTGTATAAGCATCAAATATAGATATCTAACGCTTATAACAGCCTGTCAATCGATCGATCGACATATTTAATCAATCAGGATGAGTGAACTTCAAATTTCATCCCAACACCCGTGTGGGGTTTCAAACAATCAAACACATATTTTATTTGTGCAGTTGGGCGATGTGTAAAATCTATCGTCCCAATCAATGTCATTCAAATAGGTGTACATAAACAAACCGTCCGGTTTATAAATGAATATTTTATTTTATTCACTTCACGTTAAAAATTATATTTTTAACGATAAAACATTTTATTTCAACATATGAATTTCTATTAAGTTCATTCTTTAAATAAAATGATATTTTTATTTTTCTAACATATTTTAGAAAATTTCGGCGGTATAACGGCACGATACTAGAAACGGGACAAGGCCTAGCCTTATCCCCGGTCTAGTGAAGGCCCACGCCATTCACACATCAATCAAATCAATTCAACTAATCTACGCAACCAAACAAACAAGTCCATGGTCTGTGGACGATTGTGTCGGGTGCTACTAAGCACCGTCTGCATCCTAGTATATATATATAACTAGAAAAAGAAATTGAAAAGTGAGAAATTCTCACATATAGCTATCCTAGCTCCACGGCTCTTCATTTGCAGAAGTCTTCGTCGTTTCGCCTTTTTGTCGCTTTCGCCCGTAGCCACTACATATATAAAAATCGAATTTTTACTTCGCTATTCAATATATAAAAATCGAATTTTTATTTCAAAGTTCAATATATAAAAAATTGAATTTTTATTTCAAAGATTCAATAAATAAAAATCGAATTTTTATTTCAAAGATTAAATCTTTTCTTTTACTTTTCAAAATTCAAATCTTTTACTTTTCTTAAAATCAGTTTTTTTTTTCCTATTAAACAAAAATCAGTTTTTTTTCGTATTAACCAAAAATCGGTTTTTTTTTCCTATTAAACAAAAATCAGTTTTTATTTTTCTTAAAACAAATCAGTTTTTATTTTTCTTAAAACAAATCAGTTTTTATTTTTCTTAAAACAAATCAGTTTTTATTTTTCTTAAAACAAAAATCAGTTTTTATTTTTCTTAAAATCGAAATTAGTTTAACGAATTAAAATAAAAATAAAATACGATAAAATACTTACTGTGAATATGGGAGGAGGCTGTCGCGCGTTGTACAGGGAGGAGGGGGTGGCCTTTTCCGTCGCAGGAGGTCGGTCTGGCGGTGGGATGGAGGGTGACTGCGCTTGTCGCTGAGGGGGGGTGGCGAGGTGGTTTAGGGCAAAAAGGGGAGGCTCGATGTCGCAGGCGAGGGCAGAGGCTCGGGGGTGCCAGAGTTCGTGACTGGGGAAAAGGGGAGGGCTCGAGGCTGAGCTGCAGTCGGAGATCGATGGCGGCGGGGTCCCCCGAGGGTGGTGGCGACCAGTGGAAGGCGGCGGCTTCGATTCTTTTTTTTTTTTATACTGAGTCGATTTCTGTTTTCAACGAGGCAAGGGGGGGCCAGAGGCAATAAAAGGGGGAGAGGGTTTTAAAATTTTATTTAATTATTATTTTTCTAAAATGTTGACTTTTTCCATACGACCTCTAAACGAGGCCCACCGCCTGTCGCCCATAGCGTATTACCCCCATTTTGAACACAATGGGATATGTTCCGCTAGCTGATTCGACTGTTTCGATCAGTTTTCGTTTAAATTAAAGTTTAAATCTATATCTTCAATTTTAAACATACATTTCAAATTAACGGGGTCACATACGAACTTTAAAAATTCCTGAAAAATATTTTCTAGCTTCGTATTGACGATACGGTCCTAACAAAACTAGTTTCGTCGAATTCTGAGACCGTTGGAAAAATGACCAATTTCCAGTCGATTAAAATCAACTGAAACTGGTCAAACGCGTTTTCCTTTGCCACGCTCACATATTGATTCGAAAAATTATGAAATTTGGAATCTAGCAATAACCCGACATCACAGACCCAACAAAACTGGTTTCGTCGAGATCCGAGGTCATTTGCAAAATGTCCATTTTTAAGGGCCTGAATTCCATAGCGACTATTCAGAATTTTCAACTGGACATTTCTTTTGATTCCCGCTACGAAATTTCGATTGGTCGGATTCGTTGGAAAGATATTCACTATTAGATTCCATTGTTTTTGGTTTCACTAAAATCCGGATTGTTTTGCACCCGGTACCTTCAATTGAAGTTTGAAATCGAATTATCGAACTACCGCGCCATTTTCAATTCCTTTTATAATTATATATAATTATTATATATTCTAACGACGACGCGTATAATATATACGTCGAATTCCATTCCAAACATTTTCTCGCCGCTATTATTTAAAATAATCTATTTTAAATAATCAAAATTCGCTAAAATCGCCAAAATAAAAATTTTTAAACTGGCCCAGATTTTCCGGGTTGTTACAATCTCCCCCACTTAAAACTTTTCGTCCCCGAAAAGGAACAAAGTCGAAAGTGGTTTGATTAATTCAACTCTTCGCTTGATCTGGTTTCCATTCTCCAACTTTTCAGTTTCTGAGAATTTCTCAAATTTCAAAAATTTGGCTAACTCCCTAAATTTTCGAAAAATTTCGCCATAACCTCCCCTGCACCGGGAGCATCGGGGAATTTCAAATAGCTTCCCCGGTCCTTCAGATCTCAAAAAGAAAAAGAAAAAGCCAAGCGGCTAGCCAATAGGCTCACAAAATCATCATCACCCAAACAAAACAGGAAATTATGTAGTAAACATGTACCTATTTGTCGGGCAAACAAATTTTATTCTCTGCTCTAGCCTCCTTGCTGACCTGTTCAATGATATATATGTATATGCAAACAAATGCGACCAAATTTCGATACAAGTCAATATTTGATCCAATTAGGCATAATGGTTCAAAATTAGCAAACAAATGAACAAACAATACAAACATCAATCAATTTGTGAATTTAAAGTTTCAAATTCATAATTTTGATACATATACTAAAAGCGTGTTTTTGATGCCAATTCACAACAAAGTGTTCTAACTATATTAGTTTTGGTTCTCACACCAGTCCAATGGAAATATATAGAAAATCACACCTTCAAAACACGAACATAAATACTGATGATGCACGTGCTATCATCAGTACCTTCTCCGGGCGACTAGAGTGTGATTCTATATCTATCCAATATATTAAAACTTCGAATACACGCGGATCAGACGTATACGCAAAATCTATATATACTGGATTGTCCACATCAATATAAATAAATAATCAAATACGAATAATTGATTTAAATTTTCAAAACAAAATTTGTTTTCACTTTAAAAATTTACTCTTCACACTCGTTCTAGGATACTACTGATCCTATCTCTAACGAGTCATTCCCATTGGATGTTACTAATCCAATATCTGATGAATTCTTTCGTATGATTCTAATGTGCCTTGTTCTCTGCTTTGTAAACCAAAGCTCTGATACCAACTGTAAAAACCCGTAACTTCCCCGTAAAGGAAAGCGTCGGATAGTTCGAGAACAAACCACAACAGAACGCATACCAAAGAACATTTCACTGTATATTACAACAATGCATCAGATTACAAGAATATACAGAGTTTGAATAAATATTACACAGAAATATCAGAGATTTAAATTACATTTAATTTCATCGCAGCGGAAAATAATACAATACACAACTAGAAAGAGATATACGGATACAAAGCTTTCCGGATATCGTTCCAGCTGTACCAGGATCCTGTGAATATAAATCTGCAAAACCAAAACTACTAGCTGCCCGTGTCAAAATAAGGGCACCCAGAGTTTAGGTTAAAACAATAAACTCCAGGTCAGTCATGTGACTGGTGTGAGAACTAAAACAGTTATCTTTATTTTAAATGTTCGGTAAATCAAGGGACCACGCCGTATAACACGGAACGGGTTTCCTCCCAAGAATACCAGTGCATAAAACAACAGCGCAATGCTAAATAAAGAAAAATGAAGCTGTTATAAGACCCAGGTCCTATCACACAATGCAACGCAAGCCGGGGGATAGGGTTTTCCCTTATAACAGCCAAAGAATGCTTGATACGTTTAAAACAAATCATTTGATACTATAATAAGTGCATAGTGTATAAAACAACTTCAAATCATAAGTATCAATCATAGGCGGCATAAGCGCCCCATCCCACTATGTCGCCATATATAGGATTACAACTAAAACCGCAAATGTCACGTATTTGGAAATTGGATTTCCATCTATGAACCGAGGCAAAAGATAGTCCTCAACCGATTCGAGACAATCTAGCCCATGTCTCAGGTCAGAGCTCGAGTGACCTTGGAGCGACAGGGCCGGTCCACCGATGTGGATTAAACTTAAACCCTGAACATGCGTTCCCCCGCCCTTTGGGGCGTAAATGAGCCAATCAAATGACTCCATCGGTTCGAGAACGACCGATCAATCCGAGGCGCCTCGCAACAGCAACAACCACATAAGTCAAACTCGTCAGGGCGTGTAAAACCACTGACGCCACTTTTTATCTAGAAGGAAACGCATGCCCTCCCTGAGGTCCGTCTCCCGTTTTTGGTTCATACCTGGTGTGAAACACGCGAGGTAAACGTTACACAAAGCTACGCCACAAAGGCCGTGCTTTGATCATCACCACAAGACTTTGCTTTTCAACAGAAGCCTCGATCAATTGCCACTTAGGCATGCCACACAGGCAATTCACTCCATGCGTTTGATATCCATCAATATATAACCCCTGAGCTCGTACGTCTCAGAGAAGGGCGTTAAGCAAGAGAATAAATTCTCCGCCGCCAAATAGATATATATTTAATAGAGATCAATCACACGGACTAAAATCCAATGTCAGACACACAGTCCATTTACAAGTCCGTCCTGGGTCTGAACGAAACCGGAGGCACCTAGTACCCCGCATATCCATCGATCTCCAAGTACGTCTGGACGATCACTAACTGTTTCCATCTTCTTGGGTGTACAGCCCAATCAAGATCATCAGTAATTACCCAAACGACGTGAAGACCTCCGGTCTTCGACCATCGTCTTCATCTTCGACTTATCGTCGTATCAGTTATTCAGAATGGGATAAACCCGGTCTTTCCGAATAACTCGCGTATATTTTAAATAAGTGTTACACAAACACAACATACGCCTCATTCCAATTTATCAGTCACTAACCATAAATTAATCAAGAGAATAATTTCCCAAATATTAACCCCGAAGGCCGAAACCAACATCAGATCAATATCCAGAAAACCATTCTACTTGGCTAACCGACAGTTAGTTCCTAAATTTCACATTCGTGGGAAAGGTTCCCGTTCATTTTATCCAAGATAAATTCCTTGAATTTATTCTTTATTCTATTTTTGAATCTCAATTCAAACTAGTCGGGATTAACGAAACTTACCGAAGTAATCATTTGTTTTAATTTCCCAATCCCAACCTATTAATCCCATGAAGTAAAACTGGTAATACTTCATATCTAACACCACAGTGTTATCGGTAAATTCAATTACCATTTCACGTTCAAATCTAATTAAAGATTTAACTATCGCCTGGAGTAAAACTGGTGATACTCCATTTCGATTATTTCAATCTAATTAAAGATTCATTAAAACTCCACTTAGTTTTAATCTTTGACTGGGTTAAAGAATCAGTGTCATTTAAAAACACGGTTCACGATAAACCCAAAATCACATTCCATTAATTATCGGGTTAAAGAACGAGTGTTATTTAAAACACTGTCCACGATAAACCCAAAAATCAATATCGATTCAATTCCAATTAAATGTTATTTAATTGGTACACTTCATTAAATCTAAATAAAAAGATTTAATCTTTTCTCAACTGGGTTCAAGAACAGTGTTAGTGAAGACACCATTCACGACAAACCCAAATCACATTTGATATTAAATACAAGGCTCTGAATAGAAAATATCCCGGCTTATATTCAATATCAAATTCTATGATTAACAAATGTCGTATTGGAAATAACGATATAAATATATATCTTTCAAATTTCCATAACAACATCTGTATAATCACGAATTCCAACATCGAAATATTCCGAAAACAATTTCGATTCAAATCCACTCCAATGCAATCATTGGAAATTTTGGTTATCTTTAAAACCCTTTTCAAATTCAATTTATTTATTTAAAAATAAATAGAATTATAATTCTAGTTCAAAACTAGTACATTTGGATAAAAATCTATTTTTATCTTTTCAAATATGGAGTTTTTCATCCCAAATCTTCACAAATCATTTCTTATGATTTTACACAAATTATTACTATTTTTAATAATTTTATCAAGGCCCGTACAGTCGATTTCCATCAATGGCCATCGAACTGCACTTACAGCGACCTTTTTCGAATTTGATTTGGACGTATCTCCAAATCCAACCGTTAGATTTCAAATTTCTAATATTCATTAGAAAGCTCTTTTCGATACGAACCCAACGGTTCCGGTTTTAGGAGAATCCGACGGTCGGATCTCCCGTAATGTCCGTTTGAAATAAATGGTCGAAATTCACGAACTGCCGCGGCGCGGCGCGTTCTATTCAGGCCATTATATTATATATATAATATATATAATATATACTTCATCGATTTCTATTTAAAACGAATTATATAAATAGTTTTAAAATCGTTTCAAAAGCTATTTCAACTTTCTTTTCAATTCAAATCAAAATCGAATTCTTCTTTATAAATTCGTTTTAAAATTCATCTCTATTCAATTCAAATTTCAATTCAATTTGAATTCATTTCAATTCGCTTTCAATTCAATTTGAATTCGTTTTCAATTCAATTCATTTCGAAATCGTTTTCAATTCAATTCATTTCGAAATCGTTTTCAATTCAATTCATTTCGAAATCGTTTTCAATTCAATTCATTTCGAAATCGTTTTCAATTCAATTCATTTCGAAATCGTTTTCAATTCAATTCATTTCGAAATCGTTTTCAATTCAATTCATTTCGAAATCGTTTTCAATTCAATTCATTTCGAAATCGTTTTCAATTCAATTCATTTCGAAATCGTTTTCAATTCAATTCATTTCGAAATCGTTTTAAATTCAATTCATTTCGAAATCGTTTTCAATTCAATTCATTTCGAAATCGTTTTAAATTCAATTCATTTCGAAATCGTTTTCAATTCAATTCATTTCGAAATCGTTTTAAATTCAATTCATTTCGAAATCGTTTTCAATTCAATTCATTTCGAAATCGTTTTAAATTCAATTCATTTCGAAATCGTTTTCAATTCAATTCATTTCGAAATCGTTTTCAATTCAATTCATTTCGAAATCGTTTTCAATTCAATTCATTTCGAAATCGTTTTAAATTCAATTCATTTCGAAATCGTTTTCAATTTAATTCATTTCGAAATCGTTTTAAATTCAATTCATTTCGAAGTCGTTTTCAATTCAATTCATTTCGAAATCGTTTTAAATTCAATTCATTTCGAAATCGTTTTCAATTCAATTCATTTCGAAATCGTTTTAAATTCAATTCATTTCGAAATCGTTTTCAATTCAATTCATTTCGAAATCGTTTTCAATTCAATTCATTTCGAAATCGTTTTAAATTCAATTCATTTCGAAATCGTTTTCAATTCAATTCATTTCGAAATCGTTTTCAATTCAATTCATTTCGAAATCGTTTTAAATTCAATTCATTTCGAAATCGTTTTCAATTCAATTCATTTCGAAATCGTTTTAAATTCAATTCATTTCGAAATCGTTTTCAATTCAATTCATTTCGAAATCGTTTTAAATTCAATTCATTTCGAAATCGTTTTCAATTCAATTCATTTCGAAATCGTTTTCAATTCAATTCATTTCGAAATCGTTTTAAATTCAATTCATTTCGAAATCGTTTTCAATTCAATTCATTTCGAAATCGTTTTAAATTCAATTCATTTCGAAATCGTTTTCAATTCAATTCATTTCGAAATCGTTTTAAATTCAATTCATTTCGAAATCGTTTTCAATTCAATTCATTTCGAAATCGTTTTAAATTCAATTCATTTCGAAATCGTTTTCAATTAAATTCATTTCGAAATCGTTTTAAATTCAATTCATTTCGAAATCGTTTTCAATTCAATTCATTTCGAAATCGTTTTAAATTCAATTCATTTCGAAATCGTTTTCAATTCAATTCATTTCGAAATCGTTTTCAATTCAATTCATTTCGAAATCGTTTTCAATTCAATTCATTTCGAAATCGTTTTCAAATCAATTCATTTCGAAATCGTTTTAAATTCAATTCATTTCGAAATCGTTTTAAAATCAATTCATTTCGAAATCGTTTTAAAATCAATTCATTTCGAAATCGTTTTAAAATCAATTCATTTCGAAATCGTTTTAAAATCAATTCATTTCGAAATCGTTTTAAAATCAATTCATTTCGAAATCGTTTTAAAATCGATATAAATATCGTTCACGTCAAAATGGCGTCAATTTAATCAACACGGCTTCATAAATTTCTATTTTCAAACACTCTGTTTCAAATATTTCTTTTTCAAAGTAGTTGTTATTATCAAAATATTTCTTTCAACACATGACCAATCTCAATGAATGAGTACTGTCAACACATGAACTTTTATTTTATAATATTCTTTATTTTTCAAATTGGAATGAGACCCAATCAATTACCATATAAGGTTAATTATATGGATTTTCATACAACACATGTGTATCATAGCATTGAAAAATAATCAACCATCAACCAAAGTGCACTACACTGTATAAGCATCAAATATAGATATCTAACGCTTATAACAGCCTGTCAATCGATCGATCGACATATTTAATCAATCAGGATGAGTGAACTTCAAATTTCATCCCAACACCCGTGTGGGGTTTCAAACAATCAAACACATATTTTATTTGTGCAGTTGGGCGATGTGTAAAATTTATCGTCCCAATCAATGTCATTCAAATAGGTGTACATAAACAAACCGTCCGGTTTATAAATGAATATTTTATTTTATTCACTTCACGTTAAAAATTATATTTTTAACGATAAAACATTTTATTTCAACATATGAATTTCTATTAAGTTCATTCTTTAAATAAAATGATATTTTTATTTTTCTAACATATTTTAGAAAATTTCGGCGGTATAACGGCACGATACTAGAAACGGGACAAGGCCTAGCCTTATCCCCGGTCTAGTGAAGGCCCACGCCATTCACACATCAATCAAATCAATTCAACTAATCTACGCAACCAAACAAACAAGTCCATGGTCTGTGGACGATTGTGTCGGGTGCTACTAAGCACCGTCTGCATCCTAGTATATATATATAACTAGAAAAAGAAATTGAAAGGTGAGAAATTCTCACATATAGCTATCCTAGCTCCACGGCTCTTCATTTGCAGAAGTCTTCGTCGTTTCGCCTTTTTGTCGCTTTCGCCCGTAGCCACTACATATATAAAAATCGAATTTTTACTTCGCTATTCAATATATAAAAATCGAATTTTTATTTCAAAGTTCAATATATAAAAAATCGAATTTTTATTTCAAAGATTCAATAAATAAAAATCGAATTTTTATTTCAAAGATTAAATCTTTTCTTTTACTTTTCAAAATTCAAATCTTTTACTTTTCTTAAAATCAGTTTTTTTTCCTATTAAACAAAAATCAGTTTTTTTTCCTATTAACCAAAAATCAGTTTTTTTTTCCTATTAAACAAAAATCAGTTTTTATTTTTCTTAAAACAAATCAGTTTTTATTTTTCTTAAAACAAATCAGTTTTTATTTTTCTTAAAACAAATCAGTTTTTATTTTTCTTAAAACAAAAATCAGTTTTTATTTTTCTTAAAATCGAAATTAGTTTAACGAATTAAAATAAAAATAAAATACGATAAAATACTTACTGTGAATATGGGAGGAGGCTGTCGCGCGTTCTACAGGGAGGAGGGGTGGCCTTTTCCGTCGCAGGAGGTCGGTCTGGCGGTGGGGTGGAGGGTGACTGCGCTTGTCGCTGAGGGGGGGGGGGGGTGGCGAGGTGGTTTAGGGCAAAAAGGGGAGGCTCGATGTCGCAGGCGAGGGCAGAGGCTCGGGGGTGCCAGAGTTCGTGACTGGGGAAAAGGGGAGGGCTCGAGGCTGAGCTGCGGTCAGAGATCGATGGCGGCGGGGTCCCCCGAGGGTGGTGGCGACAGTGGAAGGCGGCGGCTTCGATTCTCTTTTTTTTTTTTATACTGAGTCGATTTCTGTTTTCAACGAGGCAAGGGGGGGGCCAGAGGCAATAAAAGGGGGAGAGGGTTTTAAAATTTTATTTAATTATTATTTTTCTAAAATGTTGACTTTTTCCATACGACCTCTAAACGAGGCCCACCGCCTGTCGCCCATAGCGTATTACCCCCATTTTGAACACAATGGGATATGTTCCGCTAGCTGATTCGACTGTTTCGATCAGTTTCCGTTTAAATTAAAGTTTAAATCTATATCTTCAATTTTAAACGTACATTTCAAATTACCGGGGTCACATACGAACTTTAAAAATTCCTGAAAAATATTTTCTAGCTTCGTATTGATGATACGGTCCTAACAAAACTAGTTTCGTCGAATTCTGAGACCGTTGGAAAAATGACCAATTTCCAGTCGATTAAAATCAACTGAAACTGGTCAAACGCGTTTTCCTTTGCCACGCTCACATATTGATTCAAAAAATTATGAAATTTGGAATCTAGCAATAACCCGACATCACGGACCCAACAAAACTGGTTTCGTCGAGATCCGAGGTCATTTGCAAAATGTCCATTTTTAAGGGCCTGAATTCCATAGCGACTATTCAGAATTTTCAACTGGACATATCTTTTGATTCCCGCTACGAAATTTCGATTGGTCGGATTCGTTGGAAAGATATTCACTATTAGATTCCATTGTTTTTGGTTTCACTAAAATCCGGATTGTTTTGCACCCGGTACCTTCAATTGAAGTTTGAAATCGAATTATCGAACTACCGCGCCATTTTCAATTCCTTTTATAATTATATATAATTATTATATATTCTAACGACGACGCGTATAATATATACGTCGAATTCCATTCCAAACATTTTCTCGCCGCTATTATTTAAAATAATCTATTTTAAATAATCAAAATTCGCTAAAATCGCCAAAATAAAAAAATTTAAACTGGCCCAGATTTTCCGGGTTGTTACACCCAATATCTGATGAGTTCTTTCGTATGGTTCTAATGTGTCTTGTTCTCGAGCTCTGTAAACCAAAGCTCTGATACCAAACTGTAAGAACCCGTAACTTCCCCGTGAAGGAAAGAGCGGATACTTTGAGAACAACTAACATCGGAACACAGACAGAAGAACATTTCATTGTTATTACAACAATTCCATCAGATACAAGAATATACAGAGTATAAATGAATAAATTACATTCAACAAATATCAGAGATTTAAATTACATTTAAATATATTGCAGCGGAAAATAATACAAAAATACAACTAGAAGTAATGCACGGATACAGAGCTTTCCGAGCTCCGTTCCAGCTGTTAATCAGGACCCTGTGAATATAAATCTGCAAAACCAAAACTACTAGCTGCCCGTGCGGAAAATAGGGGCACCCAGAGTTTAGGTTAAAACAATAAACTCCAGGTCAGTCATGTGACTGGTGTGAGAACTAAAACAGTTATAAATCTTTATTTTAAAGTTAGGTAAATCAAGGGACCACGCCATATAACACGGAACGGGTTTCCTCCCAAGAATACCAGTGCATAAAACAAACAGCGCAATGCTAAATAAAGAAAAATGAAGCTGTTATAAGACCCAGGTCCCATCACACAATGCAACACACGCCGGAGGATAGGGTTTTTACCTTATAACAGCCAAATCATGCTTGATACGTTTAAAACACATTATTTGATACTATTATAAGTGTATAGTGTCAAAACAATTTCAATCATAAATATCAATCATAGGCGGCATGAATGACCCATACCACTATGTCGCCATACTAGGTTCTATAAATAAAACCGAAACACATGTATTGGAAATTGGATTCCATCATGAGTCGAGGCAAGGGGCAAGCTCCTCTCCGCGTTCGAGACACTCTAGCAAATGCCTCAGGACCCCACTTTGATCCTTGGAATCGGCTGGGCCGGTCCTCTCTTACTTTTGAGGATTAGTTATTCCTGAACACACGTTTCCCGGTCCTTACAAACCTATATCCGAGGTGCCTCGCATTCCAACAACCACACAGGTGAAAAGTATATAATTGTCAGGGCTGGTAGGTCACTGACACTACCCTAGCTAGAAAGAAACGTCGTGCTCTCCCAGCGGTCCGTCTCCCGTTTTTGACTCATACCGAGGTGTGAGGCTCGCGAATTCACGTTATACACAAAGCTACGCCACACAGGCCGTGCTTTGATCATCAACCACAAGACTTTGCTTTTCAACAGAAGCCTTCATCAATTGCCACTTACGCATGCCACATAGGCAATTCACTCCATGCGACTGATGTCCATCGATATACAACCTCTGAGCTCGTATGTCTCAGAGAAGGGCGTTAAGCAAGAGAATAAATTCTCCGCCGCCAAACAGATGTATATTTAATGGAAATCAATCAACACAGAATAAAATCCAATGTCAGACACACAATCCATTTACAAGTTCGTTCTGGGTCTGAACGAAACCGGAGGCACTTTCCTCGCATATCCATCCATCTCCAAGTACGTCTGGACGATCACCAACTAATTCCCTCATCCTGGGTGTATAGCCCAATCAAGATCATCAGTAATCACCCAAACGATGTGAAGACTTCCGGTCTTCAACCACCGTCTTCATCTTCGACATCTCGTCGAATCGATTATTCAGAATGGGTATAAACCCGGCCTTTCTGAATAACCCACGTATATAATAAACGAATGTTACACAAACACAACAAACGCCTCATTCCAATTCAGAATATTTTTTTATTCACAAAAACACATTCTTAGGGAAATGTTCCCATTAATTTTATCCAAGATAAATTCTTCTAAATTTATTCTATAATCTTCCTTTGGATATCATTTCAAACTAGTCGGGATTAGCGAACCACACCGAAGTAATTATTTATTTTATTTCCCAATCCCAACCTATGTATCCCATGGAGCAAAACTGGTGATACTCCATATCTAACACCACGGTGTTATCGGTAAAATTAATTACCGTTTCACGTTCAAATCTAATTAAAGATTTAACTATCGCTTTGGAGCAAAACTGGTGGTACTCCATTCTCGATCACTTTTCAGATTTGATAATTTAAATTATCAATTCACATTTTTAATCTAATTAAAGATTCATTAAAACTCCACTTAGTTTTAATCTTTTCAAAAATCAACATCTTGCCTTTAACTGGGTTAAAGAACCAATGTTATCTAAAACACGATTCACGATAAACCCAAATCACATTTGATATTAAATACAAGGCTCTGAATAGAAAATATATCGGCTTATATTCAATATCAAATTCTGAAACCAACAAATATCGTATTGGAAATATCGATTATTTTTAAAATTACTTTCAAATTCAATTTATTTATTTCAAAAATAAATTGATTTTAATTCTAGCTCAAAACTAGTTCATTTCGATAAAATCTATTTTTATCTATTCAAATGTGGAATTTTCCAGCCCAATTCTTTCCAATTCACATATTATAATTTTACACAAATTATAGATATTTTTAATAATTTTATCAAGGCCCGTATAGTCGATTTCCATCAACGGCCATCGAACTGCACTTACAGCGACCTTTTTCAAATTTGATTTGGACATAATTCCAAATCCAACCGTTAGATTTCAAATTTCTAATATTCATTGGAAAGCTCTTTTCGATACGAACCCAACGGTTCTGGTTTTAGGAGAATCCGACGGTCGGATCTCCCGCAACGTCAATTCGAAGTCAATGGTCGAAATTCACGAACTGCCGCGGCGCGTTCTATTCAAGCCATTATATATATAATATATATATATTATATATATTTCGTCGATTTCCTTTTTAAAACGTATTTTATAAATCGTTTTAAATTCGTTTTCAAAACCATTTCAACACTATATTCAATTTAAGGTCGATTTGATTTCAATTCAATTCGAATTCATTTCAATTTAATTCAATTTGAATTTACCTTCTATTTGATTCAATTCGAATTCGTTTCAAATCGATTTCAATTCAATTTAAATTTAAATTTCAATTTAATTCAATTTGAATTCATTTCTATTTTATTCGAATTCAAATTCGCTTCAATTCAATTCGAATTTTAATCTAATTCAATTTGAATTTTAATCTGATTCAATTTGAATTTCATTTCAAAATATTTAATTTTGAAATCACTTTTCAATATTCATTATACAACGAATAAAATCGATATAAATATCGTTCGCGTCAAAATAACGCATCTCTAATCAACACGGCTTTATATTTTTCACAACTTCTTTATTCTATTCAACAAATGAATATTTTTCCCATTCAACACATGAAACTATATTTCTTTCAACACACGACTAATCTCAACACATGAGTGCTGTCAACACATCACTATTGTTGTTATGTAAAATATTTTATAAAACTATGGTATCTATCGTTTGATTTTAATTAGACTCCAACCGTAAAGTAGTTCTAATTTTAAATATGATAAAGATGTAAATTTCATTATATAAAATATTTCACTCAACACATGAACATCGTCAACAAATGACTATTTTTATATTCAACACATGAATTTTCTTTTATAATATTCATTATTTTCCCGATTGGAATGAGGCCCAATCAATCACCATACAATGTTAATTATATGGATTCCATACAACACATGTATATAATAGCATTGAAAAATAATCAACCATCAACCAAAGTGCACTACACTGTATAAGCATCAAATATAGATATCTTACGCTTATAACAGCCTGTCAATCAATCGATCGACATATTTAATCAATCAGGATGAGTGATCATCAAATTTCATCCCAACACCCGTGTGGGGTTTCAAACAA
Source organism: Allium sativum (assembly GCA_030737875.1). NCBI lineage: Eukaryota > Viridiplantae > Streptophyta > Magnoliopsida > Asparagales > Amaryllidaceae > Allium > Allium sativum. The sequence goes on from CM060925.1 coordinate 45,016,533, forward strand.
TCAAACACAGATTTTATTTGTGCAGTTGGGCGACGTGTAAAATTTATCGACCCAATCGATATCAGTCAAATCAGTGTATATAAACAAATCGGCCGATTTGTTTATAAATATTCATTTATCCACTTTCACGTTAAAAATTATATTTTTAACGATAAACATTTTATTTTAACACATGAATTTCTATTAGTTCATTTATTCAATAAAATGATATTTTTATTTTTCTACATATTTTAGAAAATTTCGGCGGCATAACGGCACGATACTAGAAACGGAACAAGGCCTAGCCTTATCCCCGGTCTAGTGAAGGCCCACGCCATTCACACATCAATCAAAATCACCCAACGACCAAACTCAAATCAAATCATCTAACTAATCTATGCAACCAAACAAACAAGTCCATGGTTTGTGGACGATTGTGTCGGGTGCTACTAAGCACCGTCTGCATCCTAGTATATATATATATATATAACTAGGAAAAGAGAATTGAAGAGTGAGAAGTTCTCACCGACTAGCTATCCAACTTCACGGCACTTCATTTACAGAAATCTTCTTCATTCTCGCCTTTTTATCTCCTTTGTTGCCCGTAGCCACTACATATATAAAAAAAATCACACATTTTTATATTTTGATGTCTTTAAAATAAAAATCACATTTTTTATTTGTTTACTTTCAATTTTTAAAAATCATATTTTTATAATCACTTCATATATTTAGAAATCGAATTTTTACTATGCTATTCAATATATAAAAATTGAATTTTTACTTTGGTGTCATATAGATAAAAATTCCATTTCAAAAATATTGATTTCGCCTTTATAAAAATAAAGTTTTCGCCTTAATAAAAATAAAGTTTTCGCCTTTATAAAAATAAGCACTTTATTTCGATGTATATAAAATAAAAATCAGATTTTTATTTTGCTACATACACAAAGATGATATTTTTAATTCTCTACATAAACAAAAATTATATTTCTACTACTTCTACTTAATAAAGATTATATTTTTAATACTTTAAAAATATAAAAATCATATTTTTATTACTTTAAAAATATAAAGATCATATTTTTATCTTTCTACAATATAAAAGATTATATTTTTAATACTTTAAAAATATAAAAACCCAATTTTTAATTCTTTAAAAATATAAAAATCATATCTTTAAATTTTCCTATCGAATAAAATTCAGTTTTTAAATTTAGAAAAATAAATAAACTGAATTTAAAACTTACATTGTTTTCAAATGGAGAGGAGGGGTCCTTGCGCTCGGTAGAGGGCTGTTGGGGTTGTCGGCTAGGGTTTCAGGAGGGAGGGAGGTGCGGTGGGGGTGAGGCGGTGGTCCAGGCGGCGGAAGGGGGACTGGAGCGTCGGAGATGAGGAGGGGAGGTGGCGCATTCGATTTGGGCAAAGGGGGGGCTCGCGTCAGCTCTGGGCTGGGGGGGCTTCTGCTTGCGGCGGCGCGCCAGGGGAAGGGGAGGAGGAGATGAAGCAGTGGCGGCGGCTCTCCAGGGGAGCGGCGCGCGTCGATCGGAGGAGCGGCAGCTCCTCCGTCTCCGTTCTTTCTTTTTTTTTCGTTTCTGTTGAATGAAAACGAGAAGGGGGGGTCTATATATTTTAAATTTTTATTTTATTTAATTTTCAAAAAAAGGTTGACTTTTACTTACGACCTCGAAACGAGGCCCACCGCCTGTCGTCCATAGCATTTCACCCCCATTCTGAACACAATGGGATATGTATCGCAAGCTGATTCGATCGTCTCGATAAGTTTCCGTTGAATTTACATTTAAATCGCTATATTGAATTTTAAACGTACATTTCAAATTACCGGGGTCACATATTAACTTTAAAAATTCTCGAAAAATATTTTCTAGCTTCGTATTGACGATACGGTCCTAACAAAACTAGTTTCGTCGAATTCTGAGATCGTTAGAAAAATGGCGAATTTCCAGTCGATTAAAATCAACTGAAACCGGTCAAACGCGTTTTCCTTCGCCACGCTCACATATTGATTCGAAAAATTATGAAATTTGGAATCTAGCAATAACTTAACATCACGGATCCAACAAAAGTTGTTTCATCGAAATCCGAGGTCATTTGCAAAATGTCCATTTTTAAGGGCCTGAATTCCATAGCGACTATTCAGAATTTTCAACTGGATATATCTTTTGATTCCCGCTATGAAAATTTGATTTGTCGGATTCGTTGGAAAGATATCATCAATTAGATCCTAAAGTTTTTGGTTTCACTAAAATCCGGATTGTTTTGCACCCAGTATGCTCAATCGAAGTTTGAAATCGAATTATCGAACTACCGCGCCATTTTCAATTCCTTTTATAATTGTATATAATTATTTATATTCAAATGACGACACGTATAAATATATATGTCGAATTCTATTCAAAATAAATTTCACGTCGATATTATTTAAAATAATCTAATTTAAATATTCAAAATTCGCTAAAATTGCCAAAATAAAAATTTTAAACTGGCCCAGATTTTCCGGGTTATTACAATCTCCCCCACTTAAAACTTTTCGTCCCCGAAAAGGAACAAAGTCGAAAATGGTTTGATCAATCAACTCTACGTTCGATTTGGCTTCCATTCTCCAACTTTTCAGTTTCTGAGAATTTTCAAATTCTTCAAAAATTTGGCTAACACCCTAAATTTTCGAAAAATTTCGCCATAACCTCCCCTACACCGGGAGCATCGGGGAATTTCAAATAGCTTCCCCGGTCCTTCAGATCTCAAAAAGAAAAAGAAAAAGCCAATAGGCTCATAAAATCATCATCACCCAAACAAAACAGTAAATCATGTAGTAAACATGTACCTATTTGTCGGGCAAACAAATTTTATTCTCTGCTCTAGCCTCCTTGCTATGACCTGTTCAATGTAAGTATATGTATATGCAAGCAGATGCGACCAATTTTCAATATAATTCAATATTTGGTTCAATTAGGCATAAATGGTTAAAATTAGCAAACAATTAAACAAACAACCCAAACATCAATCAATTAGTGAATTAGAGTTTCAAATTAATAAATTTGATATATATACAGAAAATCATGTTTTTGATGCCAATTCACAACAAAGTGTTCTAGCTATATTAGTTTTGGTTCTCACACCAGTCTAATGGAAATATATAGAAATCACACCTTCGAAACACGAAAATAAACACTGATGATGTGGCCACATCACCAGAATTATCCCCGGGTGTCTAGAATGTGACCCTATATCTATCCAGTATATTAAAACTTCGACTATACGTTCATGACGCGTATACGCGTAATCTTTATATATTGGATTGTCCATATTCAAAATAAATAAATAATCAAATACGTATAAAGCGATTTAAATTTCAAAACAAAATTGTTTTCATTTGAAAAATATACTCTTCACACTAGTTCTAGGATACTACTGATCCTATCTCTAACGGGTCATTCTAATTGGATATTACTAACCCAATATCTGATGAATTCTTTCGTATGGTTCTAATGTGTCTTGTTCTCGAGCTCTGTAAACCAAAGCTCTGATACCAAACTGTAAGAACCCGTAACTTCCCCGTGAAGGAAAGAGCGGATACTTTGAGAACAACACACATCGGAACACAGACAGAAGAACATTTCATTGTTATTACAACAATTCCATCAGATACAAGAATATACAGAGTATAAATGAATAAATTACATTCAACAAATATCAGAGATTTAAATTACATTTAAATATATTGCAGCGGAAAATAATACAAAAACACAACTAGAAGTAATGCACGGATACAGAGCTTTCCGAGCACCGTTCCAGCTGTTAATCAGGACCCTGTGAATATAAATCTGCAAAACAAAAACTACTAGCTGCCCGTGCGGAAAATAGGGGCACCCAGAGTTTAGGTTAAAACAATAAACTCCAGGTCAGTCATGTGACTGGTGTGAGAACTAAAACAGTTATAAATCTTTATTTTAAAGTTAGGTAAATCAAGGGACCACGCCATATAACACGGAACGGGTTTCCTCCCAAGAATACCAGTGCATAAAACAAACAGCGCAATGCTAAATAAAGAAAAATGAAGCTGTTATAAGACCCAGGTCCCATCACACAATGCAACACACGCCGGAGGATAGGGTTTTTACCTTATAACAGCCAAATCATGCTTGATACGTTTAAAACACATTATTTGATACTATTATAAGTGTATAGTGTCAAAACAATTTCAATCATAAATATCAATCATAGGCGGCATGAATGACCCATACCACTATGTCGCCATACTAGGTTCTATAAATAAAACCGAAACACACGTATTGGAAATTGGATTCCATCATGAGTCGAGGCAAGGGGCAAGCTCCTCTCCGCGTTCGAGACACTCTAGCAAATGCCTCAGGACCCCACTTTGATCCTTGGAATCGGCTGGGCCGGTCCTCTCTTACTTTTGAGGATTAGTTATTCCTGAACACACGTTTCCCGGTCCTTACAGACCTATATCCGAGGCGCCTCGCATTCCAACAACCACACAGGTGAAAAGTATATAAATGTCAGGGCTGGTAGGTCACTGACACTACCCTAGCTAGAAAGAAACGTCGTGCTCTCCCAGCGGTCCGTCTCCCGTTTTTGACTCATACCGAGGTGTGAGGCTCGCGAATTCACGTTATACACAAAGCTACGCCACACAGGCCGTGCTTTGATCATCAACCACAAGACTTTGCTTTTCAACAGAAGCCTTGATCAATTGCCACTTACGCATGCCACACAGGCAATTCACTCCATGCGACTGATGTCCATCGATATACAACCTCTGAGCTCGTATGTCTCAGAGAAGGGCGTTAAGCAAGAGAATAAATTCTCCGCCGCCAAACAAATGTATATTTAATGGAAATCAATCAACACAGAATAAAATCCAATGTCAGACACACAATCCATTTACAAGTTCGTTCTGGGTCTGAACGAAACCGGAGGCACTTTCCTCGCATATCCATCCATCTCCAAGTACGTCTGGACGATCACCAACTAATTCCCTCATCCTGGGTGTATAGCCCAATCAAGATCATCAGTAATCACCCAAACGATGTGAAGACTTCCGGTCTTCAACCACCGTCTTCATCTTCGACATCTCGTCGAATCGATTATTCAGAATGGGTATAAACCCGGCCTTTCTGAATAACCCACGTATATAATAAACGAATGTTACACAAACACAACAAACGCCTCATTCCAATTCAGAATATTCTTTTATTCACAAAAACACATTCTTAGGGAAATGTTCCCATTAATTTTATCCAAGATAAATTCTTCTAAATTTATTCTATAATCTTCCTTTGGATATCATTTCAAACTAGTCGGGATTAGCGAACCACACCGAAGTAATTATTTATTTTATTTCCCAATCCCAACCTATGTATCCCATGGAGCAAAACTGGTGATACTCCATATCTAACACCACGGTGTTATCGGTAAAATTAATTACCGTTTCACGTTCAAATCTAATTAAAGATTTAACTATCGCTTTGGAGCAAAACTGGTGGTACTCCATTCTCGATCACTTTTCAGATTTGATAATTTAAATTATCAATTCACATTTTTAATCTAATTAAAGATTCATTAAAACTCCACTTAGTTTTAATCTTTTCAAAAATCAACATCTTGCCTTTAACTGGGTTAAAGAACCAATGTTATCTAAAACACGATTCACGATAAACCCAAATCACATTTGATATTAAATACAAGGCTCTGAATAGAAAATATATCGGCTTATATTCAATATCAAATTCTGAAACCAACAAATATCGTATTGGAAATATCGATTATTTTTAAAATTACTTTCAAATTCAATTTATTTATTTCAAAAATAAATTGATTTTAATTCTAGCTCAAAACTAGTTCATTTCGATAGAAATCTATTTTTATCTATTCAAATGTGGAATTTTCCAGCCCAATTCTTTCCAATTCACATATTATAATTTTACACAAATTATAGATTTTTTTAATAATTTAATCAAGGCCCGTACAGTCGATTTCCATCAATGGCCATCGAACTGCACTTACAGCGACCTTTTTCAAATTTGATTTGGACATAATTCCAAATCCAACCGTTAGATTTCAAATTTCTAATATTCATTGGAAAGTTCTTTTCGATACGAACCCAACGGTTCCGGTTTTAGGAGAATCCGACGGTCGGATCTCCCGCAACGTCAATTCGAAGTCAATGGTCGAAATTCACGAACTGCCGCGGCGCTGCGCGTTCTATTCAAGCCATTATATATATAATATATATATATTATATATATTTCATCGATTTCCTTTTTAAAACGTATTTTATAAATCGTTTTAAATTCGTTTTCAAAACCATTTCAACACTATATTCAATTTCAGGTCGATTTGATTTCAATTCAATTCGAATTCATTTCAATTTAATTCAATTTGAATTTACCTTCTATTTGATTCAATTCGAATTCGTTTCAAATCGATTTCAATTCAATTTAAATTTCAATTTAATTCAATTTGAATTCATTTCTATTTTATTCGAATTCAAATTCGCTTCAATTCAATTCAATTCGAATTTTAATCTAATTCAATTTGAATTTTAATCTGATTCAATTTGAATTTCATTTCAAAATATTTAATTTTGAAATCACTTTTCAATATTCATTATACAACGAATAAAATCGATATAAATATCGTTCGCGTCAAAATAACGCATCTCTAATCAACACGGCTTTATATTTTTCACAACTTCTTTATTCAATTCAACAAATGAATATTTTTCCCATTCAACACATGAATCTATATTTCTTTCAACACACGACTAATCTCAACACATGAGTGCTGTCAACACATCACTATTGTTGTTATGTAAAATATTTTATAAAACTATGGTATCTATCGTTTGATTTTAATTAGACTCCAACCGTAAAGTAGTTCTAATTTTAAATATGATAAAGATGTAAATTTCATTGTATAAAATATTTCACTTAACACATGAACATCGTTAACAAATGACTATTTTTATATTCAACACATGAATTTTCTTTTATAATATTCATTATTTTCCCGATTGGAATGAGGCCCAATCAATCACCATATAATGTTAATTATATGGATTCCATACAACACATGTATATAATAGCATTGAAAAATAATCAACCATCAACCAAAGTGCACTACACTATATAAGCATCAAGTATAGATATCTTACGCTTATAACAGCCTGTCAATCAATCAATCGACATATTTAATCAATCAGGATGAGTGATCATCAAATTTCATCCCAACACCCGTGTGGGGTTTCAAACAATCAAACACAGATTTTATTTGTGCAGTTGGGCGACGTGTAAAATTTATCGACCCAATCGATATCAGTCAAATCAGTGTATATAAACAAATCGGCCGATTTGTTTATAAATATTCATTTATCCACTTTCACGTTAAAAATTATATTTTTAACGATAAACATTTTATTTTAACACATGAATTTCTATTAGTTCATTTATTCAATAAAATGATATTTTTATTTTTCTACATATTTTAGAAAATTTCGGCGGCATAACAGCACGATACTAGAAACGGAACAAGGCCTAGCCTTATCCCCGGTCTAGTGAAGGCCCACGCCATTCACACATCAATCAAAATCACCCAACGACCAAATTCAAATCAAATCATCTAACTAATCTATGCAACCAAACAAACAAGTCCATGGTTTGTGGACGATTGTGTCGGGTGCTACTAAGCACCGTCTGCATCCTAGTATATATATATAACTAGGAAAAGAGAATTGAAGAGTGAGAAGTTCTCACCGACTAGCTATCCAACTTCACGGCACTTCATTTACAGAAATCTTCTTCATTCTCGCCTTTTTATCTCCTTTGTTGCCCGTAGCCACTACATATATAAAAAAAAACACACATTTTTATATTTTGATGTCTTTAAAATAAAAATCACATTTTTTATTTGTTTACTTTCAATTTTTAAAAATCATATTTTTATAATCACTTCATATATTTAGAAATCGAATTTTTACTATGCTATTCAATATATAAAAATTGAATTTTTACTTTGGTGTCATATAGATAAAAATTCCATTTCAAAAATATTGATTTCGCCTTTATAAAAATAAAGTTTTCGCCTTAATAAAAATAAAGTTTTCGCCTTTATAAAAATAAGCACTTTATTTCGACGTATATAAAATAAAAATCAGATTTTTATTTTGCTACATACACAAAGATGATATTTTTAATTCTCTACATAAACAAAAATCATATTTCTACTACTTCTACTAAATAAAGATTATATTTTTAATACTTTAAAAATATAAAAATCATATTTTTATTACTTTAAAAATATAAAGATCGTATTTTTATCTTTCTACAATATAAAAGATTATATTTTTAATACTTTAAAAATATAAAAACCCAATTTTTAATTCTTTAAAAATATAAAAATCATATCTTTAAATTTTCCTATCGAATAAAATTCAGTTTTTAAATTTAGAAAAATAAATAAACTGAATTTAAAACTTACATTGTTTTCAAATGGAGAGGAGGGGTCCTTGCGCTCGGTAGAGGGCTGTCGGGGTTGTCGGCTAGGGTTTCAGGAGGGAGGGAGGTGCGGTGGGGGTGAGGCGGTGGTCCAGGCGGCGGAAGGGGGACTGGAGCGTCGGAGATGAGGAGGGGAGGTGGCGCATTCGATTTGGGTAAAGGGGGGGGGCTCGCGTCGGCTCTGGGCTGGGGGGGCTTCTGCTTGCGGCGGCGCGCCAGGGGAAGGGGAGGAGGAGATGAAGCAGTGGCGGCGGCTCTCCCGGGGAGCGGCGCGCGTCGATCGGAGGAGCGGCAGCTCCTCCGTCTCCGTTCTTTTTTTTTTCGTTTCTGTTGAATGAAAACGAGAAGGGGGGTCTATATATTTTAAATTTTATTTAATTTAATTTTCAAAAAAAGGTTGACTTTTACTTACGACCTCGAAACGAGGCCCACCGCCTGTCGTCCATAGCGTTTCACCCCCATTCTGAACACAATGGGATATGTATCGCAAGCTGATTCGATAGTCTCGATAAGTTTCCGTTGAATTTACATTTAAATCGCTATATTGAATTTTAAACGTACATTTCAAATTACCAGGGTCACATATTAACTTTAAAAATTCTCGAAAAATATTTTCTAGCTTCGTATTGACGATACGGTCCTAACAAAACTAGTTTCGTCGAATTCTAAGATCGTTAGAAAAATGGCCAATTTCCAGTCGATTAAAATCAACTAAAACTGGTCAAACGCGTTTTCCTTCGCCACGCTCACATATTGATTCGAAAAATTATGAAATTTGGAATCTAGCAATAACTTAACATCACGGATCCAACAAAAGTGGTTTCGTCGAAATTCGAGGTCATTTGCAAAATGTCCATTTTTAAGGGCCTGAATTCCATAGCGACTATTCAGAATTTTCAACTGGACATATCTTTTGATTCCCGCTATGAAAATTTGATTTGTTGGATTCGTTGGAAAGATATCATCAATTAGATCCTAATGTTTTTGGTTTCACTAAAATCCGGATTGTTTTGCACCCGGTATGCTCAATCGAAGTTTGAAATCGAATTATCGAACTACCACGCCATTTTCAATTCCTTTTATAATTATATATAATTATTTGTATTCAAACGACGACGCGTATAAATATATACGTCGAATTCTATTCAAAATAAATTTCACGTCGATATTATTTAAAATAATCTAATTTAAATATTCAAAATTCGCTAAAATTGCCAAAATAAAATTTTTAAACTGGCCCAGATTTTCCGGGTTATTACAATTGTCTTAGTACTTAGGAACGAAATCATCTTGTCCATCCTTTTTATCTACCTTATCTATGTTACAACCATATCATGATGCCTATTTATGTCTTAATCATTTACCTTATCTATTATTTGTTAAAATTACTGGACTCGCCAGAATTTATGTCTGACCCGTTTGTTTCCACCTCTTCTCTTCCCTTCCGCCCCCCCCCCCTCAGGATTGCAAGGAGGGAATACTACAACTTAGTGCCGATTTCTTTCAGTTTCTTGAAAAGAGTAGATGTATCGCTTTGGACTCTCTCATCTTTATGGCTTTGCTTATGCTCAGTGGGGATTTATGCATTTATGTTATTTAAGTATTTGCTTCTTTATGTACTTTGAAGTTTTTGGAAAATACTATTGATCCTGTTGTAATGGTTTTGGAAACTACTTATGTAAGCTTGTTTTTAGTTATGATGCTATGAAATAAGTTCTTTCCTCCGCTGTGTTGTTTTATTTATTTATTCTTGTAATTTATCTGTTCTATACAACAATAACGCTTCATGGACACTGATGCATTCCCTTTGTGATTGACATTAATGGACATGGGGTGTTACACGTGGTATCAGAGCTATGGTTACAAGAACAGATAAAAAGTTTTGAAAAGTGTTTTCAAAAGTATTATTTTCCTAGAAAGTATTTTCAAAAACTTGTATTAAAGAAGCTATTTTCAAGGAAAGTTTACTTTAAAAAGCATAATCCCTGCAAGCCATACATCTCTCTTTCGCTTCCCTTGTTTTGAAACTCTTTCCTTTTCTTTTCAGCATGTCTGGAGCATCTGAGATATCAGAGAGTGTTCATGTACCCAGTTGATTTCGTCAATATCTCGAGGCTAGGGCCGCCACCGCGGGTCCGGCCAACGTTCCTCCTCCCCCAGTTCCAGTCATTCCTCCGCGTGGAGATGCTTTCTCCAAGATATGTAAAGTCTTTCGTTCGATGGGTGGAAAACCTTTTAGTGGGTCTGAAACTTTCGTTGAAGCTAGAAATTGGTTGAAAGACGTGGAGGATTTGTTTGGCATTTTTGATTTGGACGATTGTAGGAAGGTCCAATTGGTTGCTTGGTTGATGAAGGACGAAGCTTCGTTTTGGTGGGAGGTTACTAATGGAGAGCGTGCTGTAGAGACATGGGCAGATTTTAGGGGAAGGTTTGAGTTGAAATTCCTTTCTCGAGCTGAGGAGAGTATGTACATGGAGAGGTTCTTGACATTGAAGAAGAAAAACTTGACCGTGAAGGAGTATGTGGCTGAATTTAATAAGTTAGCGATATTTGGGCTAGAGTTAGTGAATACGCCTCACAAGAAGGCCTTGAGGTTTGTAAAGGGCCTAAACGAACCGCTTCACAGTTTGGCTATGTCCCACATTCCAATAGGGGCTACGTATGAAAAACTTGTTGATATGGCATACATGCATGAAGAAGAGAAGGGTGTAAGTAATTTTAGGCCGCAAGATAAGGAGGATCCAAAGAAATCCCAACAACAAAAGAAAGGTGGTAAAGAAAAGAGGAAGTGTCACAACTGTGGGATACCCGGCCATTTGAAGAAAGACTGTAGGAAGAAGAAGAAGTTCGCTTGTTATCATTGTGGTGATGCGGGCCATGCTGTGAAGGACTATCCTAAGAAGAAAGGGCAGAGGGCAGGTTCTACTTCGGGAGGGCAGATTCACGCTCTCATGGCTCCGGGACAGGAAGAAGGTAGAAAAATTTCTGTTGAAATTTTGATTTTCTTGTTTGATCATCCTGTCCGTACTTTATTCAATTCTGGCACATCACATTCGTTTATCTCTGCATCATTAGTTGAAACACTGTACTTAAATACTAGTCTCGTTGTGGATCCCATTGTAGTCTCAAATCCTATTGGTAGGTCGTCCATTTATCCATGGTTTGTAGGGATTTGAGATTGTCTATCTTAGGCGTTGGTTTTGAATGTAATGCTTTTGTGCTTGGTTTCATGGGCTATGGATTGATTCTAGGGATGGATTGGCTAGCCAGATATGGTGCCATCCTAGATTGTGAACGAAGGGTAGTAAAATTGTTGACTCGTAGTGGAAAGACCCTTGATATTTCATACGACCCTAGACTATCGGTGATGCTTCGTTATCTTGAGTCACTTGACGCATCCAATGATGATTTACATTCTGTTCGTATAGTCCGTGAATATGTTGATGTCTTCGATGAGGTGAGGGATCTACCCCCAAAACGTGAGATAGACTTTCGTATTTATCTTTTAAACAATGCAAAACCAGTATCTCTGCCAGTACGCCACTTGTCTCCTCGTGAGAGGAGGGAGCTCAATAAGCAAGTAGGGGAGTTGCTTGAGAAGGGATTCATAAGACGTAGTATATCGGAGTGGGGTGATCCAGTAGTATTTTACACGAAGGCGGATTGGTCCCTTAGACTTTGTGTGGACTACAGAGAACTTAATAAGCTTACTAAGAAGAATAGGCACCTACTGGGGAGGATTGACGATCTCTTCGATCAGTTAGTTGGCGCCTCAGTGTTTTCACTGTTGGACTTAGCCACTGGATTCCATCAGTTGAGAGTGGTTGAGGATAGCATAGACAAGACTGCCTTTAGGACTCCAGACGGTTTCTATGAGTGGCTTGTAATGCCCTTTGGTTTGACAAACACCCCCGCATACTTTGTTGACTTGATGAGTAGGGTGTTTAGGGAGTACCTTAATAAATTCGTGGTGGTCTTTGTGGATGACATCTTGATCTTTTCTAAGAGCGAGGAAGAGCATGCCCTACATGTTAGGGAAGTGTTGGAGACCCTTCGAGCGCATAACCTTAAAGCTAAATTTTCTAAATGTCACTTTTGGAGGAAGGAAGTGCGATTCTTAGGGCACGTGGTTTCCAAAGAAGGGATAGTTGTGGATCCCGCGAAGTTGGTGGCCATCCAAGATTGTATGGTCCCTAAAAATGCTACCGAGGTGAGGATTTTCTTGGGGTTGGCAGGCAATAGGAAGTTTATCAAAGACTTCGCAAAGATACCAGCCCCATTGACATGCTTGACGAAGAAGAATCTAGTTTTCACATGGGACGTAGATTGTGATGATGCGTTCCAATGTTTAAAGAGAGCTTTGACCACAGCCCCAGTCCTAGTGTTGCCAGATGGGAGTCAGCCATTTACTGTTTATATCAATGCTTGTGGGACAGGACTAGGCGCAGTCTTAATGCAAGAGGGGAGGGCAATAGCCTATGGAGGAAGGCAGTTGAGAGTGCATGAGAGAAATTACCCTATACATAACCTAGAGTTGGCCGCTATTGTTTTCGCGCTTAAGTATTGACGCCATTATCTACTTAGCGAGAAATTCGAATTGTTTACAGACCACAAAACGCTAAAATACTTGTTCTCTCAGAAGGACTTGAACTTAAAGCAGCAAAGGTGGATGGAATTCTTAGCGTCCTACGATTTCGAGATAGCATATACCCTTGGCATGGGTAACGTGGTGGCAGACGCCTTAAGTAGGAAAAGTTTGTCATTGAGTCCGTTGTTTGTTGAGCAGCAAAGCTTAGAGTTCATCTTTACGTTTGACTTTAGACCTTCCATTGACTTTGTACCCGGTTTGCTAGCATCCTTAGAGGTCATACCTACACATTTGGGACGGATTGGTTAGGCACAGCTAGATGACCCACAGTTGGTTGAGTTGGTAGAGAAGCTCATAAGGGGGGAGTCATCGAGCCATCTCAGTAGGTATACCCTAGATGATAAGGGTTGGTTACGTAGGGATGGTAGACTTTGTGTACCACGAGACAAGAACTTGAGGAAGACCATTCTTGACGATGCACATCGTTCGAAGATGACCATTCATCCTGGCAGGGACAAGATGTACATGGACATGAGACGAGTTTACTTTTGGGCCGGTATGAAGAAGGATGTTGACGAGTTTGTCGCTAGATGCTTGGTATGCCAACAAGTAAAAGCAGAGCAAAAAAAGCCTGGTGGGTTGCTTCACCCATTGGAGGTCCCACAATGAAAGTGGGAGAGTGTCTCGATGGACTTTGTGGATGGGTTACCAAGATCGAGGAAGGGTAATACGGGGATTTGGGTCATGGTAGACATACTTACTAAGAGCGCCCATTTCATTCCAGTGAAGAGTAAGAGGACTATTCCATGGTTAGCCTCCGTATACATTCAAGAGGTAGTTCGTTTCCACGGTGATCCTTCTAGCATAGTGAGCGATAGCGATCCTATCTTTACTAGCAAGTTTTGGAAGAGCTTGCAAGTGGCAGTGGGACTTAGTTATGTTTGAGAACCGCATATCATCCTCAGACGGACGGCCAGACCGAGAGGGTGAATCGTATTCTAGAGGACCTTTTGAGGCTATGTGTTTTAGACTTCGGAGGTACATCGGAGGAGCATCTTCCTTTGGTGGAGTTCGCATATAATAATAGTTTTTAGTCTAGCATTGGCATGGCACCTTTCGAGGCTCTTTATGAAAGGCCTTGTTGTTCTCCTACATGTTGGTGGGAATCTATGGATAAGATCTTACTTGGGCCCGATATGATTAGAGAGACTTCAGAAAAGATCGATTTGATTCGAAGGAGGATGAAGACGGCACAAGATAGGTAGAAATCGTATGCGGACAAGAGGAGGACAGATCTTGAATTTGATATTGGGAACATGGTCTTTATCAAGGCATCTCCATTACGAAATGTTGTTTGCTTTGGGTCCGTTTGGAAGTTAGCACCAAGGTTCGTAGGGTCGTTTCCTATTAAGGAGAGGATTGACCAGATGGCGTATAGAGAGGAGTTGCCCGAGAGACTTAGTGGTCTACACGACGTATTCCATGTATCACATTTGACGAAGTGCTTGCATGAGACCGCAGAAGTGGTAGAGCCGAGCTTGCTTAGATATGTGGAGGTAGAGAGTGATGCGACGATTAGACGAGCTCCTACATGCATTCTTGGGTCGGAGATTAAGAAGTTCAGGAATCGAGAGGTTAAGCTAGTCAAAGTGCAATGGGAAGATGATGAGAGCGACGCTACTTGGAAGACGGAAGAGAAGATGCGTTCATTGTACCCTTTTCTTTTCGAGGGTATGTCTTTTAATTTCTCCTTTATCGCTTAGCTTGTACTTATTCTATATTTAGTATGTCCTCTCGCTAGTATCTTTGACCTTTAGATAGGGTAGTCCTATGGTTGAAACATGTGTTTGAGACATGTTATGTATGGTGGATGCATGTGGATGCAAGTGTTCGCTAGTGGTTGCTCGTGGATGAATATACACACACATTAGGCACTAGATCGGCTCAGTCACTTTCATATTGCATATTGCGTATAAATGGATGTATTTAGTAAAATGAATGTACATTGAATGTGTGTATCATATGGATGTTGCATTTAAATGAATGATTGTGCACACATGTAGTAATGATATGTATAGGGTTCTTTGCATACATGATGGATACATGGCTCTATCATTATTTGCATTAAGGAGGTCAACTAAACCAGTGGACCGCCTGATTTTGCATTAGTATACGAACATATACACACATTATGCATATGTACATGAAAAGCATTAGAAATCTTTGAAGGACCATGGTTGCTTGTGGTTGATGGTTGAGTAGATGGATGACTGGAAGGTAGGATACGTTCTTCTTGACTTAGAGATTTCGAGGACGAAATCCTTTAAGTAGGGGAGAATGTAACACCCTGAATTTTTAATGTTTGAATTAACTAAATTTAAGAACACTAAATTTTTAAAAGAGGAATGAAGGGAAACGGGTAGCACCATTGCGTTTGTCTTGGAATTCTGCATGGAATAGAGTCCAAATTTTTGAAAAACGGAGTCCAGACGAAGGAGATATGCCCCTCGAAAGATAACAAGAAAAAAATATGTGGGCAGGCCGACCAGGGAGGTCGACCATGGTGTCGACCTGGGTACCCCCAGATTGACCAGGGGGTCGACCTCCCCCATTGGAGGTCGAACCTGGTGCGGCAAGTTTTGCTGCGTGGTGCGATTTTTGGGCCTGGGACGATTTTTGATGGTCCAGATCAGTTTTAGGGTTAATCCTAAGGCCTAAATAAATTCCTACACCGATATATACACCATAAGAATTCATAAATAATTTCTAAGACACCATTATGCTGTCAAACTCTCTCCTAAACCCTAGCCGCCACCTCTAATCAAATCTCGAGTGTTCATACACAATTCAAATCAAAGTTTAGAGCTTCAACAACAATTAAAGAAGATCAATCAACAATACTCCAACGTTTCTACACCAATTTCAGTGCATAATTCTATTCTTTAACCATGAAAGGGAGTGTGGTGATTTTCACAATATAATGGGATTAAAAGTAACATGATGAAGTTGTAAAGAGGATTCATATGTATGTTTGTAATTAAAATCTCATCCAAGTTTTCACCTTTTGATCCATGTCATCATATGCCCATGTTTCTATGTAAAGTTTATACCTTTTATCAGTTTATTCATGTTGAATCTTTTATTATGCCTCTGTGCCAGTCTATATGCCTCTTTATTTCATAATGATGTTTTATTCCAATTTTCTATGAATTGATTCTCTTCTTACCCCTATTCCTTTTATTTGTGGATTTAGGCTACCTTCGAGCCTATATTAAAAATAGGCGCGAATGTGAATACGTGGGAACGATGGGGAATATTGGGAATATGGGAAATTTGGAAAATTGGATATTATTGGATAATTGGATAATATGTGAAATTGGCATATTTGGGTATGAATTGCATGGAATTGATGAAATTGCCTATAATTGGAAATTTGTAATTGAGGCTAATTAATATGTAATTAGTATAATTAATGGCCAGTTGAAATAGGCAAAAAGAAATTGTAAGCATGATTATATATTGAATTGGAAACACATGACATGAAAATTTGGGTTTGGGTGAAATACAATTATTAATAAACCTTTGACACGAGGTTAGGCGCAATTGTGGTGTAAGACTGCCCGGAACCGCCCGGCAAATCCAGCTGCCACAATTGGACGTCTAATGTGAGAGGTCAAAGGCATGAATTGTAGGCGTAACGGTTAATGACACGAGGTTAGACCCGGTTTGTGGCATAAGACTGCCCGGAACCGCCCGGCAAATCCAGCGGCCACAAAGTGTTCGGTCTAATGTGGGAGGTCATGCACCGTTCGTCATAAGAAATGAATTAATGAATACTAACATTAATAAGATATGGGTATGGTTAGAGGGTTAAGTGGGGTGACATGTAAATTATAACATGCAAATATGGACTTAACCGGAATAAGATAAGGCATGTAAATTATGACATGTAAGTATGGACTCAACCTTAGCATGTGTAAGACATGGACATTTAAATTAAAATGGTTAAGTGGGAGAAAAACCTAGTGGGGGCCAAGCATAGGTGGGAGGCTTGTGTAACAACCCGTATTTTAATAACATGTTAAAACAAGAAATCAAGGTATAATTAATTTATAAAATGAGAATCAAGGGAAACGGGTTGCGCCAATGCGTTCGTCTCGGAATTCTACATGGAATTGAGCCCAAGTTTTCGAAAATCGGAGTCCGGATGAAGAAGTTATGGCCTGTAGAAGATTCAGCAAATTTCAGGCAACACAGAACCAGGCAGGTCGACCTAGGGGTCATCCTACCCCCTACAGGTCGACCATGTGGTCGACCTTCCCCCTTACAGGCCGACCTGGTCAGCCTGTTTTGGCCCAGAACCCATTTTTGAAGCCTGGGACATGTTTTGATGGTCCGGATTGATTCTAGGGTTGATCTAAAGGCCCTAAATAGTTCCTACACCTATAAATATACCCTAAGACCTAACCTAATTCATAACAAATCATTCTTACACCATTATGCTGCTAAAATATCTCTTAAACCATGGTCGCCGTCTCCAAATCAAAGTACAAGCATTCAAACTCAAATCAATTCAAAGAACAAAGTTTTAATAATGATTCAAGACTATAAATCAACAACGCCGCAACATTTTTACTACAAAATCCAGTTCTTAATTCCTTGTCCACGATCTATAAGTTCTAGTTATTTTTAGATTAAAATAATTAAATTTAATATGGACATGTGATGAAGTGAAATTGGACTTTTGATTCAAGTCTATTCTTGTTTCTTCTTGGATCTTGATTTTGGGAACTTTTCTATCTTTATTCTCATGACAAGTTTATGGTCTATTCAGCTTGTTGTAAATCAATTTTCTTGGTTCATGTTGATATTATTATCAAGATCTATTCTTTATACCTGAGATGATGTTTTTATGTCGTTTTCTCTCTGATCTTGTTTTTATTGCAACTTCTACCTTCCCCTATTTATTTTCTTTTGATGAACCTAGGTCAATTTCGGACCTAGGCCTAAACTACGATATACGTGCAATTGTATATGGGGGGAAATATTGGAATATTGCTAGTGGAAAATATGTGTTTGGTGGAATTGAAGGCATAATATGAAAATTGGATGTTTGGGGATAATTTACCATTAACGTGAAACGGGGTAATTTTGTGTATTGTCATTATAATGGTTATTGCACGATTGGGATTGATATATGTAATTTGACATGGATCTTGATATATGTAATTTGGCTAGAACTTGTTATGGGTAAATTGGTGTAAACGTGGTATACATGTAATTTTGGGTATAAAACTTAATCTATGTAAATTAAGCATAACTTTGTAAACATGTAAATCATGAATCTTGACATATGTAAAACGGCATGAAACTTGGTATATGTGTAAATTGGCATACATGTAAAACTGCATGAATTGAACATATGTAAATTTGGTATGAATTGGGCATATGTTAATTATGTAAAATTTGGAGTTGAAACATATATGATAATTTATGACTTGGTAGAGGTTTAATATGAACGCGCCTAAGTTGGGTTTTGGGTAGTTGGCATGTATTGTAAATAAAAGGCTATAACTTGGCATAACCTTATAGTGAATTATGATAATAATTTGGGAATACGTTTTGGGGCAAAAACGTGAATTATAAACTTGATAATTGGCATATAACTGGAAATATGAACGTGGTTGAAACATGAACATGAACGTGAATATGAACACGAACGTGAACATGGCTAACTCGAAGTTGGGTTGAGTTTGCAGTGTAATTCTGCCCGGAACCGCCCGGCATATCCAGTGACTGCAAATAATAAGATCCAATGTGAGAAGTTAGTCATATCGTGCTTAAACCCGAGGTTAGACTGAGTTGTGGTGTAATTTTGCCTGGAACCGCCCGACATATCCAGTGACCGCAACAACAGGTCTAATGTGAGTGGTTGATGCATTAATAATTAATTAATGCCAATTAACAGACATGCTAAAAATGGAAAGGTTAAGTAACATATGAATAGTCGATACTTAACCAATATAACATGTTAATTAGACAAGTGGGTGGGGTTAAGTAAATTAAGAATGCTTAACCAACGTAACATGTTAATTAGACGAGTGGGTAGGGTTAAGTAAACTAAGAACGCTTAACCAACATAACTGTTAATCAGACCAATGGGTGGGTTAAGTAATATGACTAGGCTAATGACACTTAACCGATATGACATGAATGGGTGGGTTAAGTAATATGACTAGACTAATGACACTTAACCAATATAACATGATGCGTGGCAGGGTTAAGTCAACTTGAACATATAGATAATACTTAGCTAACTTAGCATGACACGTGGGC
Source organism: Allium sativum (assembly GCA_030737875.1). Classification (NCBI taxonomy): domain Eukaryota; kingdom Viridiplantae; phylum Streptophyta; class Magnoliopsida; order Asparagales; family Amaryllidaceae; genus Allium; species Allium sativum. The sequence continues at coordinate 45,035,976 of CM060925.1, forward strand.
GGGTTAAGTCATGAACTGCTTGAAAACACTTAACCAATTTGATATGCTAAGATAACGGGGTTAAGTGATGAATCACTAGACAACACTTAACCAACTTGACATGATACGTGGGCGAGTTAAGCCATGAATTACTTGAAAACACTTAACCAATGCAATCTGACAAATGGGAGGGTTAAGTTAAATGGGTTGGCGATGCTTAACCAATATGACATGGTGTGTGGTAGGGTTAAGTAAACACGCGAAGGAAACACTTAACCGATATAACAAGACATGCGGTAAGGTTAAGTAAAACAAGAGGGAACACTTAACCAAGGTAACATGATGGGTGGTGGGGTTAAGTTAACTTGAATGGATAACACTTAACCAACCTGTGGGGTATATGAATAGACCCTAGGAAAACCCTAGTAGCGGGACTCGTTTCAGCAGTAACCCACATTGGGTATCAACGGTACCCTGAGCTAGGCAGGGTGGGGCTCGATTACTGGGCTGATTATAAGCGGTCAAAATGGCGGCAGGTGATGCAGCAGTGCAGGTTCCGACGGATTACGGGCGTGCACGTATTCTGGAGTGGAAAATTTAGCCACTGGGCATCGGTAGATATAAAGTTGTGCATCAAGAATTGTGTCGGGGTTGCCATCCTAGGGATTGATACACCCTAGGGTGGGACCAACACAGGTATCTACAAGTAGGGGGGCGCGTGACACAAACGAGAACTAGGTCGAGTAGGAGCCGATCGATTAAGGTAGTAAGGATACATCTAACACTTTCATGGCAATTGGGCTGGTTGAAGTAAGAGCCTCATATTAGATGTAGTCCTAGAGGCTACCACAACTACGGGGTTGGATCACCTTATTATATAACACGGGCTACTAGTTGGGACACTAGTAGGGGGTAAGGATCCTTGTTACACAGGACACTAGTTGGAACACTAGTAGGAATACGAAACATTCCATGTAAGACACTTATGAGGATGCTAGTTAGGTGGTGCAGAGTAAATAGATATCATATAAATATTTTAAAGGTGAAGCTTAGAAATCTTGTGATGTGATACTTGATAGAAACCTTGTGATGCTACTCTTGATAGGAATTATGGGATGTTATACTTGATTCAAAGTGCCTGTAGCTTATCTTGTCATCATGCTTATGTTTACTTTCAGTTTATTCATGCCATGTTATCTTTACCTGCTTTTATTCTAAAAGTCACTAGGACTTACTCAGTCTTTATGACTGACCCGTTTTGTTTCGGCTCTTTTTCTTCCGTTCCCCCCTAGGTTCGCAGGGTGGGAATACAGCTTAGTTTGGATCTTACCAAGCTCCAAGGCTCTTTCATGTACGACTTGGATTTCTCTTGGCTATGGCTTGCTTTGCTTTATTGGGGAATACTACAATTTATTTTTATGCTTCTTTGGTTTTTTGAGCAAGACAGATATTTTAGCTATGTAATTGGGTATTGGAAGTTGATGGCTTTTATTATAAACAATTATATTTAATAAATTATTTGAAGTACTTCTACTTTACTTTCCGCTGTTTTATAAATGTCTGTCTTGTAATATTTCTGTTCCAGTACCCATAATGCTCCATTGAACTTAAGGTATTCCCTTTGTGAGTGACCTTAACGGATGTGGGGTGTCACATTTGGTATCAGAGCAGAAGGTTACCAGACTGGGCAAAAGCTTTTAAAAACCTTTTGAAATTATTTTCAAAACGTTTACAAAGAAGCATTTTTCTAAGAAAAGTTTTGTTTTACGAAAGGCATATTCCCCAAAGCCATATGCACTATCTTTTGATTCTCTCCTTGAGTCTCTTCTCTCTTTCTTTTTCACCATAGTTTTGTAGGTGTACGACACATGTAGGAGGGCAAAGAAGTGCCCAACTTGCATCTGTAGCCGCAGTAGTTCCATCTGCAACTAATCTTATTTCAAGCTTTGTAGGGTTACCGTGCGATGGAGGTAGCATTCGAGAAACTTGTCAACAAACTATACAAGGATAGTAAGAATGAGAATAAAGAACACAAGCCTAAGGATGAGAAACTTGTTGATATGGCTTAATCCACGAAGGAGGAAAAGGTGAAAGGAAAGAGGCCAAAGTGAAAGAATAATAAAACCCATGACAAGAGAAAGTATCTTTAGTATGGTAAAAAGGGACTAGTATTATAGGACAAGGACAAGGGCAAAGGACAAGATCGTCGAGAGGGCAATTGTATGCTCTCACTACTAGCGTACCTAAGAGAGGTGATAACGTTTCTGTTAAAAGTTTAGCTTTTCTTTTCTATCATACCATGGGAACTTTGTTTTTGTACATCGCATCCTTTTTATTCTGCTTCAATAGTTGAGTCTCTGCACCTTAGTACTAGCGTGGTAGAGGGTCCTAATTTTTGTCTCAAATCCTATTGGGGAATCAGCTTGCTTATTCATGAATTGTTTGGATTTGAGAATGTCTATGCCAAGTATTGAGTTTAGATGTAACACTTATGTTTTTGGGTTATGGGTTGATTCTAGGGGTGGAGTGGTTATCCAGTAAGGGTGCCATTCTTGGTTTAGAAAGGAGGGTAGTTAGACTCTTGACTTGCCTCGGTAATACCCTCGAAGTCTCGTGTAACCTTTAGGGTTCTGTCATGATTAGTTACCTACAATCTCTTGAAACATTTATTGGTAATCTGGAATCCGCTCAAGTAGTGTTCGCCACTAAGGCGGATGGTTCATTTCGTTTACACATGAGTTATAGAAAATCACCTTAGTAAGTACACTTGGCAACATGGTTGGCATTTGTTTATTTTCAAGAGATAATTCGTTGATGTGGAATACCTTCTAGTAAGTGAAAGAGATTTAAGATTCACTAGTGAATTTTGGAGAGCTTGCACGAAACCATGAGTACATAGTTATGTTTGAATCGAGTATACTAGAAAGAGAATAAGTGAAAGTGGAATGAGAGGCGACAGTGAAATGAGTTCCAACTCGTATTTAGGAAATAGGAATTAAGAAGCTACGAAATCACGAAGTTAAAGAAGGTCAAGGCACAATGGAGTTAAGCTCAAAGAAATACGACTTAGAAGGCTGAAGACTAGATACGCGCATCATATCTCTTTTTTTGAGAGTATATCCTTGATCTTTCTTTTTCTGTAAAACTTATTTGCATGCTATCTTTTAAGTATATCCTCTCGGTCTTATTTTCAATCCTATTTCTATTGCAAACCCCATCGGAATTATGACTCGTATGTTTGTAATATATGTTGGGGTTTGAGGGTGTCCATTGGGTTGACCAAACCTTTAGGGTTTTATAGGATACGGGTCGGTCTAGGAAGGGATTTCTTGTGACCTAAAAGGAGTCTATCATGCTTAGTTTCCTAGGATCATATATATTAGTTGGGTTGAGTAATTCTTTGGGTGTCAGTCTGATGTTGATTTCAGTCTTCGGGGCTTGTGCTTAGGGAGTTCTTCTCCAAATCAGTATATACATAACGTAGATTTCCAGTTTTGACATTGCCTAATGGGCACAAAGTTTTTACTTGCTTCTATCGTTCGACTATATCTTTAGGTAGGAACCTATGAATGAAAACATGTGTTTGAGACATGTTATTGTTGATGGTTGCAAGTGGTTGCAAGTGTTTGCTAGTGGTTGCTCATGGATTCATATACATGCATATTAGACACTAGATCGGCTCAGTCACCTCTCATATTGTATGTGCATGAGTGTTTATACTTGTTTATGGATGAATTTGAATGTGTTATCATGTGGATGTTGCATATTGATGGATGTTTGTGCACACATATAGTGTTTATATGACTAGGACTATTTGCATACATGTTGGACTCATGGCACTAAACATATTTTGCATTAAGAAGATCAATCAGGCCTGATCATTTGCATTAGACAAGGAACATATACACACACTTCTTGCATATGTTCATACAGCATTAGAAATCTCTTAAGGACAATAAATGCCTGTGATTGATGATTGAGTAGATGGATGATTGGATGATAGGAGACATTCTTCTTAACTTGAAGATTTCGGGGACGAAATCCTTTAAGGAGGGGAGAATGTAACAACCTGAATTTTAATAACATGTTAAAACAAGAAATCAAGGTATAATTAATTTTTAAAATGAGAATCAAGGGAAACGGGTTGCGCCAATGCGTTCGTCTCGGAATTCAACATGGAATCGAGCCCAAGTTTTCGAAAATCAGAGTCCGGATGAAGAAATTATGGCGTGTAGAAGATTCAGCAAATTTCAGGCAGCACAGAAACAGCCTGGTCGACCTAGGGGTCGATCTGGGGGTCATGTCGACCAGGTGGTCGACCTGGGGGTCGAGCTACCCCCTACAGGTCGACCATGTGGTCGACCTCCCCCCTTACAAGTCGACCTGGTCAGCCTATTTTGGCCCAGAACCCATTTTTGAAGCCCGGGACGTGTTTTGATGGTCTGGATTGATTATAGGGTTGATCTAAAGGCCCTAAATAGTTTCTACACCTATAAATATACCCTAAGACCTAACCTAATTCATAACAAATCATTCTTACACCATTATGCTGCTAAAATATCTCTTGAACCATGGTCGCCGTCTCCAAATCAAAGTACAAGCATTCAAACTCAAATCAATTCAAAGAACAAAGCTTCAACAATGATTCAAGACAATAAATCAACAACGCCGCAACATTTTTACAACAAAATTCAGTTCTTAATTCCTTGTCCACAATCTGTAAGTTCTAGTTATTTTCAGATTAAAATAATTAAATTTAATATGGACATGTGATGAAGTGAAATTGGACTTTTGATTCAAGTCTATTCTTGTTTCTTCATGGATCTTGATTTTGGGAACTTTTCTATCTTTATTCTCATGACAAGTTTATGGTCTATTCAGCTTGTTATAAATCAATTTTCTTGGTTCATGTTGATATTATTATCAAGATCTATTCTTTATACCTGAGATGATTTTTTTATGTCGTTTTCTCTATGATCTTGTTTTTATTGCAACTTCTACCTTCCCCTATTTATTTTCTTTTGATGAACCTAGGTCAATTTCGGACCTAGGCCTAAACTATGATATACGTGTGATGGTATGCGGGGGGAAATATTGGAATATTGCCTAGTGGAAAATATGTGTTTGGTGGAATTGAAGGCATAATATGAAAATTGGATGTTTGGGGATAATTTACCATTAACGTGAAACGGGGTAATTTTGTGTATTGTCATTATAATGGTTATTGCGCGATTGGGATAGATATATGTAATTTGACATGGATCTTGATATATGTAATTTGGCTAGAACTTGTTATGGGTAAATTGGTGTAAACGTGGTATACATGTATTTTTGGGTATAAAACTTGATCTATGTAAATTAAACATAGCTTTGTAAACATGTAAATCATGAATCTTGACATATGTAAAACGACATGAAATTTGGTATATGTGTAAATTGGCATAAAATTGGCATACATGTAAAACGGCATGAATTGAACATATGTAAATTTGGTATGAATTGGGCATATGTAAAACTGACATGTAATCTAGAACTTGGGCATATGTTAATTATGTAAAATTTGGAGTTGAAACATATATGAAAATTTATGACTTGGTAGAGATTTAATATGAACACGCCTAAGTTGGGTTTTGGGTAGTTGGTATGTATTGTAAATAAAAGGCTATAACATGGCATAACCTTATAGTGAATTATGATAATAATTTGGGAATACGTTTTGGGGCAAAAACGTGAATTATGAACTTGATAATTGGCATATAACTGGAAATATGAACGTGGTTGAAACATGAACATGAACGTGAATATGAACACGAACGTGAACATGGCTAACTCAAGGTTGGGTTGAGTTTGCAGTGTAATTCTTCCCGGAACCGCCCGGCATATCCAGTGACTTCAAATAATAAGATCCAATGCGAGAAGCTAGTCATATCGTGCTTAAACCCGAGGTTAGACTGAGTTGTGGTGTAATTCTGCCCGGAACCGCCCGGCATATCCAGCGACCGCAACAACAGGTCTAATGTGAGTGGTTGATGCATTAATAATTAATTAATGCCAATAAATAGACATGCTAAGAATGGAAAGGTTAAGTAACATATGAATAGTCGACACTTAACCAATATAACATGTTAATTAGACAAGTGGGTGGGGTTAAGAAAATTAAGAATGCTTAACCAACATAACATGTTAACTAGACCAGTGGGTAGGGTTAAGTAAACTAAGAACGCTTAACCAACATAACTGTTAATCAGACCAATGGGTGGGTTAAGTAATATGACTAGGCTAATGACACTTAACCGATATGACATGAATGGGTGGGTTAAGTAATATGACTAGACTAATGACACTTAACCAATATAACATGACGCGTGGCAGAGTTAAGTCAACTTGAACATATAGATAATACTTAACCAACTTAGCATGATACGTGGGCGGGTTAGGTCATGAACTGCTTGAAAACGCTTAACCAATTTGATATGCTAAGATAGCAGGGTTAAGTTATGAATCACTAGACAACACTTAACCAACTTGACATGATACGTGGGCGGGTTAAGCCATGAATTACTTGAAAACACCTAACCTATGCAATATGACAAATGGGAGGGTTAAGTTAAATGGGTTGGCAATGCTTAACCAATATGACATGGTGTGTGGTAGGGTTAAGTAAACACACGAAGGAAACACTTAACCGATATAACAAGACATGCGGTAGGGTTAAGTAACACAACAGGGAACACTTAACCAAGGTAACATGATGGGTGTTGGGGTTAAGTTAACTTGAATGGATAACACTTAACCAACCTGTGGGGTATACGAATAGACCCTAGGAAAACCCTAGTAGCGGGACCCGTTTCAGCAGTAATCCACATTGGGTATCAACGGTACCCTGAGCTAGGCAGGGTGGGGCACAATTACTGGGCTGGTTATAAGCAGTAAAAATGGCGGCAGGTGATGCAGCAGTGCAGGTTCCGACGGATTACGGGCGTGCACGTATTCTGGAGTGGAAAATTTAGCCACTAGGCATTAGTAGATATAAAGCTGTGCATCAAGAATTGTGTTGGGGTTTCCATCCTAGGGATTGATACACCCTAGGGTGAGACCAGCACAGGTATCTACAAGTAGGGGGCCACGTGAAACAAACGAGAACTAGGTCGAGTAGGAGCCGATCGATTAAGGTAGTAAGGATACATGTAACACTTTCATGGCAGTTGGGCTGGTTTAGGTAAGATCCTCATATTAGATGTAGTCCTGGAGGCTACCACAACTACGAGGTTGGATCATTTTATTATATAACACGGGCTACTAGTTGGGACACTAGTGGGGGGTAAGGATCCTTGTTACACAGGACACTAGTTGGAACACTAGTAGGAATACGAAACATTCCATGTAAGACACTTGTGAGGATGCTAGTTAGGTGGTGCAGAGTAAATTGATATCATAGAAATATTTTAATGGTGAAGCTTAGAAATCTTGCGATGTGATACTTGATAGAAACCTTGTGATGCTACTCTTCATAGGAATTATGGGATGTTATACTTGATTCATCGTGCCTGTAGCTTATCTTGCCATCATGCTTATGTTTACTTTCAGTTTATTCATGCTACGATATCTTCATCTGTTTTTATGCTGAAAGTCACTAGGACTTACTCAGCCTTTATGACTGACCCATTTTGTTTCGCCTCTTTTTCTTCCGTTCCCCCTCCCCCCCTCCCCAGGTTCGCAGGGTGGGAATACAGCTTAGTTCGGATCTTACCAAGCTCCAAGGCTCTTTCATGTACGGCTTGGATTTCTCTTGGCTATGGCTTGCTTTGCTTTATTAGGGAATACTACAATTTATTTTTATGCTTCTTTGTTTTTTTGAGCAAGACAGATATTTTTGCTACGTGATTGGGTATTGTAAGTTGATGGGCTTTTATTATAAACAATTATATTTAATAAATGATTTGAAGTACTTCTACTTTACTTTTCGCAGTTTTATAAATGTATGTCTTGTAATGTTTCTGTTCCAGTACCCATAATGCTCCATTGAAGTTAAGGCATTCCCTTTGTGAGTGACCTTAACGGATGTGGGGTGTTACAGCTTGTGTCGGATAGGGACCTGTTTCAACCAGTAACCCGTTTGAGTATCTAATTGGGCCCGGTACTAGGCCGAGGTTGGAACACGCTTACTGGGCTTGAATATAAGAGGTCAAAACGTGAATAGCGGTGGCAACGCAAGTCCAACGGGTTCATGTGCGTGCATGGGTCCACGCTGGTTGGTAAGACGTTGTTGCATCGTCTAGGTATGGCCGTGCATTTCATGTTGGTATTGGGTTTGCCACTTTGGGGAGTGATACACCCCACTATGGGGCCAGCACGGGTGCCTACAGGGTTTAGGGAGCTGATCGAATGGGTAGAGTAAGGGTATCTTAGCGGTGGTAGGAGCAAGCCGGCACCTACGATAGCAGCTAGGTACAAGTAACTACCAACTTTGTCATATGGGTACAGTTAATGGGAAGGGATCAACCTCTAGTAAAAAAAGAGACTAGTAGATGTGCGGTGTAATTAAGTAATGTGGTGTAGGTTAGCAAAAGTGCGGGGTAACGAAATACATGTTGGTTGAGTTGGATAGTCCTTTGGGTGCTAGTCTGATGTTGACTTCGGTCTTCGGGGTTAGTACTTGGAGGGTTGTTCGCTTAGCCAAAGTGTAAGATTGTCTTAGTACTTAGGAACAAAATCATCTTATCGATCCTTTTTATCTACCTTGTCTATGTTACAGCCATATCATGATGCCTATTTATGTCTTGATCATTTACCTTGCCTATTATTTGTTAAAATTACTGGACTGGCTGGACTTTATGTCTGACCCGTTTGTTTCCACCTCTTCTCTTTCCTCCCCCCCCCCCCCGGTTTGCAAGGAGAGAATACTACAGCTTAGTGCCGATTTCTTTCAGTTGCTTGAAAAGAGTAAATGTATCGCTTTGGACTCTCTCATCTTTGTGGCTTTGCTTATGCTCAGTGGGGATTTATGCATTTATGTTATTTAAGTATTTGCTTCTTTATGTACTTTGAAGTTTTTGGAAAAGACTATTGATCCTGTTGTAATGGTTTTTGAAACTACTTATGTAAGCTTGTTTTGAGTTATGATGCTATGAAATAAGTTCTATCTTCCGCTGTGTTGTTTTATTTATTTATTCTTGTAATTTATCTGTTCTATACAACAATAACGCTTCATGGACATTGATGCACTCCCTTTGTGAGTGACATTAATGGACATGGGGTGTTACATGTGGTATCAGAGCTATAGTTACAAGAACAGATACAAAGTTTTGAAAAGTGTTTTGAAAAGTATTATTTTCCTAGAAAGTATTTTCAAAAACTTGTTTTAAAGAAGCTATTTTCAAGGAAAATTTACTTAAAAAGCATAATCCCCGCAATCCATACATCTCTCTTTCGCTTCCCTTGTTTTGAAACTCTTTCTTTTTCTTTTTAGCATGTCTGGAGCATCTGAGATACCAGAGGGTGTTCATGTACCCGGTTGGTTTCGTCAATATCTCGAGGCTAGGGCCGCCACCGCGAGTCCGGCCAACGTTCCTCCTCCTCCTCCCCCAACTCCAGTCATTCCTCCACGTGGAGATGCTTTCTCCAAGATATGTAAAGACTTTCTTTCGATGGGTGGAAAACCTTTTAGTGGGTCTGAAACGTTCGTTGAAGCTAGAAATTAGTTGAAAGATGTGGAGGATCTGTTTGGCATTTTCGATTTGGACGATGGAGGAGGGTCCAATTGGGTGCTTGGTTGATGAAGGACGAAGCTTCGTTTTGGTGGGAGGTTACTAATGGAGAGCGTGTTGTAGAGACGTGGGTAGACTTAGGGGAAGGTTTGAGTTGAAATTCCTTTCTCGAGCTGAGGAGAGTATGTACATGGAGAGGTTCTTGACATTGAAGCAGAAAAACTTGACCGTGAAGGAGTATGTGACCGAAGTTAATAAGTTGGCGAGATTTGGGCTAGAGTTGGTGAATACGCCTCACAAGAAGGCCTTGAGGTTTGCAAAGGGCCTAAACGAACCGCTTCATAGTTTGGCTATGTCCCACATTCTAATAGGGGCTATGTATGAAAAACTTGTTGATATGGCATACATGCATGAAGAAGAGAAGGGTGTAAGTAATTTTAGGCCGCAAGATAAGAAGGAGGATCCAAAGAAAGCCCAACAACAAAAGAAAGGTTGTAAAGAAAAGAGGAAGTGTCACAACTGTGGGATACCCGGCCATTTGAAGAAAGACTGTAGGAAGAAGAAGTTCGCTTGTTATCATTGTGGTGATGCGGGTCATGTTGTGAAGGACTGTCCTAAGAAGAAAGGGCAGAGGGTAGGTTCTACTTTGGGAGGGCAGATTCACGCTCTCATGGCTCCGGGACAGGAAGAAGGTAGAAAAATTTCTGTCGAAAGTTTGATTTTCTTGTTTGATCATCCTGTCCGTACTTCATTCGATTTTGGCACATCACATTCGTTATTCTCTACATCATTAGTTGAAACACTGTACTTAAATACTAGTCTCGTTGTGGATCCAATTGTAGTCTCAAATCCTATTGGTGGCTCGGCTCATTTATCCATGGTTTGTAGGGATTTGAGATTGTCTATCTTAGGCGTTGGTTTTGAATGTAATGCTTTTGTACTTGGTTTCATGGGCTATGGATTGATTCTAGGGATGGATTGGCTTGCCAGATATGGTGCCATCCTAGATTGTGAACGAAGGGTAGTAAAATTGTTGACTCATAGTGGAAAGACCCTTGATATTTCTTGCGACCCTAGAGGATCGGTGATGCTTAGTTATCTTAAGTCACTTGATTCATCCAATGATGATTTACATTCTGTTCGTATAGTCCGTGAATTTTTGATGTATTCGATGAGGTGAGGGGTCTACCCCCAAAACGTGATATAGACTTTCGTATTTATCTTGTAGACAATGCAAAACCAGTATCTTTGCCAGTACGCCACATGGATCCTCGTGAGAAGAGGGAGCTCAATAAGAAAGTAGGGGAGCTGCTTGAGAAGGGATTCATAAAACATAGTATATCGGAATGGGGTGCTCCAGTAGTATTTTCCACAAAGGTGGATGGGTCCCTTAGACTTTGTGTGGACTATAGAGAACTTAATAAGCTTACTAAGAAGAATAGGCTCCCACTGGGGAGGATTGACGATCTCTTCGATCAGTTAGTTGGCGCCTCAGTGTTTTCGCAGTTGGACTTAGCCACTATTTTCCATCAGTTGAGAGTGACTGAGGATAGCATAGACAAGACTGCCTTTAGGACTCCAGATGGTTTCTATGAGTGGCTTGTAATGCCCTTCGGTTTGACAAACGCCCCCGCATACTTTGTTGACTTGATGAGTTGGGTGTTTATGGAGTACCTTAATAAATTCGTGGTGTTCTTTGTAGATGACATCTTGATCTTTTCTAAGAGCGAGGAAGAGCATGCCCTACATCGTAGGGAAATGTTGGAGACCCTTCGAGCGCATAACCTTAAGCTAAATTTTCTAAATGTCACTTTTGGAGGAAGGAAGTGTGATTCTTAGGGCACGTGGTTTCCAAAGAAGGGATAGCTGTGGATTCTGCGAAGGTGGTGGCCATCCAAGATTGGAAGGTCCTTAAAAATGCTACCGACGTGAGGAGTTTCTTGGGGTTGGCAGACTACTATAGGAAGTTTGTCAAGGTCTTCGGAAAGATATCAGCCCCATTGACACGCTTGATGAAGAGGAACCTAGTTTTCACGTGGGACATAGATTGTGATGATGCGTTCCCACGTTTAAAGAGAGCTTTGACCACAGCCCCAGTCTTAGTGTTACCAGATGGGAGTAAGCCATTTACCGTTTATATCGATGCTTGTAGGACAGGACTAGGCGCAGTCTTAATGCAAGAGGGGAGGGTAATAGCCTATGGAGGAAGGCAGTTGAGAGTGCATGAGAGAAATTACCCTACACATGACCTAGAGTTGGCCGCTATTGTTTTCGCGCTTAAGTCTTGGCGCCATTATCTTCTTGGCGAGAAATTCGAATTATTTACAGACCACAAATCGCTAAAATACTTGTTCTCTCAGAAGGACTTGAACTTAAGGCAGCAAAGGTGGATGGAATTCTTAGCGTCCTACGATTTCGAGATAGCATATACCCTTAGGGTATCATGGTGGCAGATGCCTTAAGTAGGAAAAGGTTGTCATTGAGTCCTTTGTTTGTTGAGCGGCTAAGCTTAGAGTTCATCTCTACGCTTGACTTTAGACATTCCACTGACTTTGCACCCGGTTTGCTAGCATCCTTAGAGGTCAGACCTATGCTTTTGGGACGGATTGGTGAGGCACAACGAGATGACCCACAGTTGGTTGAGTTGGTAGAGAAGCTCATAAGTGGGACTCATCGAGCCATCTCAGTAGGTATACCCTAGATGATAAGGGTTGGTAACGTAGGGATGGTAGACTTTGTGTACCACGAGATGAGAACTTGAGGAAGACCATTCTTGATGATGCACATCGTTCGAAGATGACCATTCATCCCGGCGGGGACAAGATGTACATGGACATGAGACGAGTTTACTTTTGGGTTGGTATGAAGAAGTATGTGGCCAAGTTTGTCGCTAGATGCTTGGTGTGCCAACAAGTAAAAGCAGAGCAAAAGAAGCCCGGTGGGTTGCTTCACCCATTGGAGGTCCCACAATGGAATTGGGAGAGTGTCTCAATAGACTTTGTGGATGGGTTACCAAGATCGAGGAAGGGTAATACGGGGATTTAGGTCGTGGTATACAGACTTACTAAGAGCGCCCATTTCATTCCAGTGAAGAGTAAGAGGACTGCTCCATGGTTAGCCTTCGTATACATTCGAGAGATAGTTCGTTTGCACGGTGTTCCTTCTAGCATAGTTAGCGATCGCGATCCTATCTTTACTAGCGAGTTTTGGAAGCGCTTGCAAGAGGAGGTAGGGACTCAGTTATGTTTGAGCACCGCATATCATCCTCAGACGGACGGCCAGACCGAGAGGGTGAATCGTATTCTAGAGGACCTTTTGAGGCCATGTGTTTTAGACTTCGGAGGTACATGGGAGGAGCATCTTCCTTTGGTGGAGTTCGCATATAATAATAGTTTTCAATCTAGCATTGGCATGGCACCTTTTGAGGCTCTTTATGGAAGGCCTTGTCGTTCACCTACATGTTGGTGGGAATCTACGGATAAGATCTTACTTGGGCCCGATATGATTAGAGAGACTTCGGAAAAGATCGATTTGATTCGAAGGAGGATGAAGACCACGCAAGATAGGAAGAAATCGTATGCGGACAAGCGGAGGACAAATCTTGAATTTGATATTGGGGACATGGTCTTTATCAAGGTGTCTCCATTACGGAATGTTGTTCGCTTTGGGTCCGTTGGGAAGTTAGCACCAAGGTTCGTAGGGTCGTTTCCTATTAAGGAGAGGATTGGACAGATGGCGTATAGATTGGAGTTGCCCGAGAGATTTAGTGGCGTACACGACGTATTCCATGTATCACATTTGAGGAAGTGCTTGCATGATACCGCGGAAGAGGTAGAGCCGAGCTTGCTTAGAGAGGTGGAGGTAGAGCGTGATGCGATGATTAGACGAGCTCCTACATGCATTCTTGGGTCAGATATTAAGAAGTTGAGGAATCGAGAGGTCAAGCTAGTCAAAGTGCAATGGGGAGATGATGAGAGCGACGCTACTTGGGAGACGGAAGAGAAGATGCGTTCATTGTACCCTTTTCTTTTCGAGGATATGTCTTTTAATTTCTTCTTTATCTCTTAGCTTGTACTTGTTCTATCTTTAGTATGTCCTTTCGCTAGTATCTTTGACCTTTAGATAGGGTAGTCCTATGGTTGAAACATGTGTTTGAGACATGTTATGTATGGTGGATGCATGTGGATGCAAGTGTTCGCTAGTGGTTGCTCATGGATGCATATACACACACTTTAGGCACTAGATCGACTCAGTCACTTTCATATTGCATATTGAATATTGCATATAAATGAATGTATTTAGTGAAATGAATGTGCGTATAATATGGATGTTGCATTTAAATGAATGATTGTGCACACATGTAGTAATGATATGTATAGGGTTCTTTGCATACATGATGGATACATGGCACTATCATTATTTGCATTAAGGAGGTCGACTGAATCAGTGGACCGCCTGATTTTGCATTAGTATACGAACATATACACACATTATGCATATATACATGAAAAGCATTAGAAATCTTTTAAGGACCATGGTTGCTTATGGTTGATGGTTGAGTAGACGGATGATTGGATGGTAGGATACGTTCTTCTTGACTTAGAGATTTCGAGGACGAAATCCTTTAGGTGGGGGAGAATGTAACACCCCGAATTTTGAATGTTTGAATTAACTAAATTTAAGAACACTAAATTTTTAAAAGAGGAATGAAGGAAAACGGGTAGCACCATTGCGTTCTTCTCGGAATTCTGCATGGAATAGAGTCTAAGTTTTCGAAAAACGGAGTCCGGACGAAGGAGATATGACCCTCGGAAGATAACAAGAAAAAAAATATGTGGGCAGGACAACCAGGGAGGTCGACCTCCCAAGGGGAAGGTCGACCATGGTGTCGACCTGGGTACCCGCAGGTCGACCTGGGGGTCGACCTCCCCAGTTGGAGGTCGAACCTGGTGCGGTCAGTTTTGCTGCGTGGTGCGATTTTTGGACCTGGGATTATTTTTGATGGTCTAGATCAGTTTTAGGGTTAATCCTAAGGCCTAAATAACTTCCTACACCTATATATACACCATAGGCCCTAACCCTAATTCATAAATAATTTCTAAGGCACCATTATGCTGTCAAACTCTCTCCTAAACCCTAGCCGCCGCCTCTAATCAAATCTCAAGTGTTCATACACAATTCAAACCAAAGTTTAGAGCTTCAACAACAATTAAAGAAGATCAATCAACAAAACCGCAACGTTTCTACACCAATTTCAGTGCATAATTCTATTCTTTAACCACGAAAGGTGAGTACGGTGATTTTCACAATATAATGGGATTAAAAGTAACATGATGAAGTTGTAAAGAGGATTCATATGTATGTATGTAATTTAAATCTCTTCCAAGTTTTCACCTTTTGATCCATGTCATCATATGCCTATGCTTCTATGTAAAGTTCATACCTTTTATCAATTTATTCATGTTGAATCTTTTATTATGCCTCTATGTCGGTCTGTATGCCTCTTTATTTCATGATGATGTTTTATTCCAATTTTCTATGAATTGATTCTCTCTTCTTACCCCTAATCCTTTTATTTGTGGATCTAGGCTACCTTCGAGCCTATATTAAAAATACGCGCGAATGCGAATATGTGGGAACGATGGGGAATATTGGGAAGATGGGAAATTTGGAAAATTGGATATTATTGGATAATTGGATAATATGTGAAATTGGCATATTTGGGTATGAATTGCATGGAATTGATGAAATTGCCTATAATTGGAAATTTGTAATTGAGGCTAATTATTACGTAATTAGTATAATTAATGACAAGTTGAAATAGGCAAAAAAATTATAAGCATGATTATATGTTGAATTGGAAACAAGTGACATGAAAATTTGGGTTTGGGTGAAATACGATTATTAATAAACCTTTGACACTTGGTTAGGCGCAATTGTGGTGTGAGACTGCCTGGAACCGCCCGGCAAATCCAGCTGCCACAATTGGACGTCTAATGTGAGAGGTCAAAGGCATGAATTGTAGGCGTAATGGTTAATGACACGAGGTTAGACCTGGTTTATGACGTAAGACTACCCGGAACCGCCCGGCAAATCCAGCGGCCACAAAGTGTTCGGTCTAATGTGGGAGGTCATGCACCGTTCGTCATAAGAAATGAATTAATGAATTGTAACCATAATAAGACATAGGTATGGTTAGAGCGTTAAGTGGGGTGACATGTAAATTATGACACGTAAATATGGACTTAACCGGAATGAGATAAGGCATGTAAATTATGACATGTAAGTATGGACTTAACCTTAGCATGTGTAAGACATGGACATTTAAATTAAAATGGTTAAGTGGGAGAAAAACCTAATGGGGGCCAAGCATAGGTGGGAGGCTTGTGTCAGATGGGGACCCGTTTCAACCAGTAACCCGTTTGAGTATCTAATTGGGCCTGGTACTAGGCCGGGGTTGGGACACGCTTGCTAGGCTTGAATATAAGAGGTCAAAACGTGAATAGCAATGGCAACGCATGTCTAACGGGTTCATGTGCGTGCATGGGTCTGGGCTGGTAGGTAAGACATTGTTGCATCGTGTAGGTATGGCCATGCATTTCATGTTGGTATCGGGGTTGCCACTTTGGGGAGTGATACACCCCACTGTGGGGCCAGCACGAGTGCCTACAGGGTTTAGGGAGCCGATCGAATGGGTAGAGTAAGGGTACCTTAGCGGTGGTAGGAGCAAGCCCGCACCTACGATAGCAGCTAGGGACAAGTAACTACCAAGTTTTTCATGTGGGTACAATTAGTGGGAAGGGATCAACCTCTAGTAAAAAAAGAGACTAGTAGATGTGCGGAGTAATTAAGTAATGTGGTGTTACTTAGCAAAAGTTCGGTGTAACGAAAAACATGTTGGTTGAGTTGGATAGTCCTTTGGGTGCTAGTCTGATGTTGACTTCGGTCTTCGGGGTTAGTGCTTGGAGGGTTGTTCACTTAGCCAAAGTGTAGGATTGTCTTAGAACTTAGGAACGAAATCAACTTGTCCATCCTTTTTATCTATCTTATCTATGTTACAGCCATATCATGATGCTTATTTATGTCTTGATTGTGACGATCCCAAAACCCCGTGACACGGTGTTAAGGATAATCATTGGAATATAACACATTAATCATCATTAGCAGATCACAGATAATAGCATAAACAGAAAATAGAATAATTTACACACATATGACAGCGGAATCATATAGATATTATCACATCAGAGAAGCACAATACAGGATACAACTTAGTGCATAATGATACATAGTCAGTCACCATCGCCTGAGGCGGAATCATACATAAAGAGTACTCAAAATAAAGATCAGTCTACATCGCCAATGGCGGAATCATAATATGGATACAATAATGGAGGAGAAAATCCAAGTCAGAACGGTGTAGTCAAGCCTCGCCATGAGCCAAAAGTGCGTCAGAAACCTGTAACTAGGGTGCCTTTGTGAAAATGAGGGCACCCGAGTTTGCAAGGTGAAACAAACTACGAGTCAGTCGTGGGACTGGTATGAGAAATCTACTCAACTTATTAACAATAATAATAAGGCAAATCAAAGGACCACGCCACTTTCGCGGAACGGGTTTACTCCAATAAGTGCTAGTGCATGAGATAAAGTAAACGATTAAATCAACGCAATGCTTTTTATAAAATGAAGCCATTATAAGACTCAGGACCCATCACACAATGCAACGCAAGCCGGAGGATAGAGTTTTCCCTTATAATGGCCAAAGATGCTTCATACGAATAAAACAAAAGTGTTTGATATTATTACTAGTGCATATATGTTTCAAAAGCAAATTCAATCATAAATATTAATCCTAGGCGGCATAGCTACCATCTACTATGTCTCCATACTAGTAATACAATCACATCCGCATATTTCGTATTGGAAATTGGATTCCTTCATGAGTCGAGGCAAGGGGCAAGCTCCTCTCCGATTCGAGACACTCTAGCAAATGTCCTAGGACCCCACTATGATCCTTGGATCTTCAGGGCCGGTCCTCTCTTACTTTTGAGGATTAGTTATTCCTGAACACACGTTTCTCGGTCCTTACAGACCTATATCGAGGCGCCTCGCATTCCAACAACCACACAGGTGAAAAGTATATATAATGTCAGGGCTGGTAGGTCACTGACACCACCTTAGCTAGAAAGAAACGTCGTGCTCTCCCTGCAGTCACTCTCCCGTTTTTGACTCATACCGAGGTGTGAGGCTCGCGAATTCACGTTATACACAAAGCTACGTCACACAGACCATGCTTTGATCATCAACCACAAGACTTTGCTTTGCAACAGAAGCCTTGATCATATGCCACTTAGGCGTGCCACACAGGCAATCCACTCCATGCGACTGATTTCTGTCAATACATAACCTCTAAGCTCGTACGTCTCAGAGAAGGGCATTAAGCAAGAGAATAAATTCTATGCCGCCAAACAGATATATATTTAACAGAGATCAATCAACACAGAACAAAATCCAATGTCAGACACACAGTCCATTTACAAGTCCGTTCTGGGTCTGAACGAAACCGGAGGCACCAATTCCTCGCATATCCGTACAATCAACAGTATGTTTGGATGGCTACTACTTCAATTCCTTCATGGTAGCTACTCCAATCACGAGCATCAGTAGCGCCCATCCATCCAATGTGGAGATCGTCGGTCTTCAGCCGTCTTCGACTCTTCGACTTCTCAACGTCGATCGATTATTTGAAATGAGATAAACTCGGCCTTTTCAAATAACCCACGTATATTTAGATTTTCAAATCAATTAATCACATGGTTGGACTATTCAACATTCACATTTCAACATTCACATTTCAGTTATTATATGGCATTCGTCTAACACTTCTCTTCGAAGGCCTGGAATATTTGGAATGCAAATCCTATTATTTAACCTAAGAACCCCCTTATTGTCAATACGAAAACTCGTGGTTTCACCTTCCTCGATCCTCTGACTGATTCTCTGAATGAATTCATCGTCTTTTTGAAGGGCTGAAATCCTATCAATCAATCCAGGTGTAATTATAAGATTGGCAATGATTGCGGTTTTCCTACTAAGCGCATCCGCTACAACATTAGCCTTCCCCGGCGTATACAGGATATCAAGATCATACGCTGCAAGAAATTCTAGCCAACGCTGCTGTCTCAGATTCAGATCTTTCTGGGTGTATAAATACTTCAATGATTGATGATCTGTGTACAGTATAAATTTCTCGCCCAATAAATAATGCCTCCAGATTTTAATGCAAAAACGATGGCTAGCAACTCAAGATCATGAGTCACATAATTCTTCTCATGCGGTTTCAGTTGGCGGCTTGCATACGCGACTACTTTGCCTCTTTGCATTAACACTGCACCAAGACCTCTAATAGAAGCATCTGTCCAAACCGTTAAATCCTGATTGCCATCAATAATAGTTAACACTGGAGCGGTGGTCAATTTCGATTTCAATTCCTGGAAAGCTTCTTCACAGTCGGAAGTCCACTTAAACTTCTCATGTTTCTTTGTGAGCTTCGTTAACGGACCGGATATCTTTGAAAAATTCTTAACGAACTTTCGATAATAACTAGCCAACCCCATAAAACTTACAACTTCCGTGGGAGTAGTGAGTTGTTTCCAGTCTTGAATCACTGTTATTTTGCTTGGGTCAACAGAAATTCCTTTCTCTGACACGACATGGCCAAGAATTTTGACTTCTTCTTGCCAGAAGACACATTTAGAGAATTTGGCTTTGAAGACGTTCTTCCTTAGAATCTCCAATACTTGTTCTAAGTGTTTTTCATGCTCGGGTTTTGATTTGGAGTAGATTAAAATATCATCGATGAAGACGAGGACAAATTTATTCAGAACTCCCCTGAACACTCTATTCATTAGATCGACAAAGTATGATGGAGCGTTGCATAGGCCAAACGGCATTACTAACCATTCATAAAATATGTCCGGACCTCTGAAAGCTGTTAAAGGGACACACTCTTCTGCTATTCTCAATTGATGAAAACCTGTAGCTAGGTCCATTCGGGAAAATACTTTCACCCCATTCAATTGGTCTAGCAAATCATCGATGCGGGGTAATGGATATTTATTTTTAAGCGTCTGTTTGTTGAGGTCTCAGTAATCAACGCATAATCGAAGAGTACCATCTGACTTTGGGACAAACACAACAGCTGCACCCCAATTAGAAAAACTAGGTCTAATTAGACCCTTCCACTACAGTTGATGCGTTTGATCGCCTAATTCTTCTTTTTCTTTCGGAGTCATTCTGCGAATTGGATGTACCACTGGTCTGGCATTGGGAATTAGATCGATTCGTAATTCTATTTCTCTTTGCGGAGGTAAGTTTTCAACTTCTTCAAACACATCCGCATAGTTTCTAACAATCGGAATCTTTTCCATGGAAGTGGGGGTAAGTTCTAATGCCGACCAAAATTCTTCTCTATTCGGATTCGAACCGTGACATGGTACCGTAATATATCCAAGCATTGTTCGAATTTTAATGATTCTTTCTGCACACTTCACTTCGGCTTCGTATTTCGTTAACCAATCCAGCCCGAGAATAATATCGAATTCGGGAAAATCCATAACGATTAAATTGAAAGGAAACTTGTAGGAAGAATAAGAGACTGGCACTCTACAATATGAACTGAGAGTAACAGGACCCCCTATTGGGTTATGTACTTCCACCGATTCTTTGAGCTTTCGCTGTTTTAACTTTAATTTGTGCACTGTGTTTTTAGCAATAAAACTACGCGACGCACCTGTGTCAAACAATACAGTAACAGGAATATTTTTAATGGTAAGGGTACCTCCCAAAACATCAGGTTTACCTGCTCCATCGGAAGCAGCTGGCGGGCTTGACCCGTCATAGAGGTGAGCTACTGTAGCTTTCTTCAGCAAAGGACAGTCTTTGACCAGATGATCGGTCTTTCGACAATTGACGCATGAGCGAGGGTTCTGGGAGCCTTGGCTCGAGCCTTGAGAATTTGTCTTCTGCCTCTTCGGAGCTGTGCAGACGTTTGAGTAGTGCCCCGGCTTACCACAGTTAAAGCAATTTCCTCTTGGCGGCTTGCCAGTCTGAGGTTTTGAAGATGCTGCTTGGCTTGACTCGCCTTGATTTACAGAAGGCTTGCGCTTGTTTCCGGCTTGGCTTCTAGCGCGATCCTGATCCAGATGCCTTTGATCAAGGTCTTCATAGTTGCATGTCATTTCCACCAGCTCGTTGAATTCCAGCTTGACATGGGCCATGGCTCTATCATGATATTGTCGTCTTAGCCCAAGGATAAACCTCTTATTTTTGGATTTCGCAGTGGCGATGAGCTCCGGAGCATAGGGCGACAACAGTGTAAATTTATTCAGATAATCTTGCATGGAAAGATCCCCCTGCTGGAGATTGGCGAAGTCATCATGCATTCTTTCTAAAGCTTGTTTTGGGACACATTTCTCCTTTAAGAGTTCTTTGAATCCATCCCATGTTCGTCCAGCTTCTCTATTCCCGGCGGTAAGAGATTCCCACCATAGTTCAGCTTGTTCCTGCATAAGCTAGGCGCCCATAATAGCTTTGTCTTCGTCTCCAAGCCTTAGGCCTTCAAGAATTTTCTCGCATGTTTTGAGCCATGCAAGGGCCTCTATTACGGTGCCAGTTCCCGAGAAGGTCTTGCCTCCTAAGTTTTTATATCTCTTCGCTACGCGGTCTAGCTCGAAGTATTGAGCTGCCGGAGGTAATATCAAAGGTCCTTCTTGAGCTGGGACTTCTCCCCTTCCTCGGCCTCGGCCGGCACGGCCTCCTCTGGCGGCGGCTGCTCTGGTAGCCATCTGTCAAATTCTGTATTAGCAAGAAAAGAGTCAGCTAACAGAAATGACAGTTTATTGCATAGTTAAGCAGAAATTTTACGGAAAGATAACGATGGACTGATCAATTGTTTTTGCTATTCTGCTCGGCTCATTCTAGGACTTTACTAGTCCTATCTCTAATGAGCGACCCGCCTTAGAATTCTACTGATTCTATTTTGACGAAGTGTTTAATGTGTTAGACTCCAGAACTAAGGTTAACCAAAGCTCTGATACCAGCTGTGACGATCCCAAAACCCCGTGACACGGTGTTAAGGATAATCATTGGAATATAACACATTAATCATCATTAGCAGATCACAGATAATAGCATAAACAGAAAATAGAATAATTTACACACATATGACAGCGGAATCATATAGATATCATCACATCAGAGAAGCACAGTACAGGATACAACTTAGTGCATAATGATACATAGTCAGTCACCATCGCCTGAGGCGGAATCATACATAAAGAGTACTCAAAATAAAGATCAGTCTACATCGCCAATGGCGGAATCATAATATAGATACAATAATGGCGGAGAAAATCCAAGTCAGCACGGTGTAGTCAAGCCTCGCCATGAGCCAAAAGTGCGTCAGAAACCTGTAACTAGGCTGCCCATGTGAAAATGAGGGCACCCGAGTTTGCAAGGTGAAACAAACTACGAGTCAGTCGTGGGACTGGTATGAGAAATCTACTCAACTTATTAATAACAATAATCAGGCAAATCAAAGGACCACGCCACTTTCGCGGAACGGGTTAACTCCAATGAGTGCTAGTGCATGAGATAAAGTAAACGATTAAATCAACGCAATGCTTTTTATAAAATGAAGCCATTATAAGACTCAGGTCCCATCACACAATGCAACGCAAGCCGGAGGATAGAGTTTTCCCTTATAATGGCCAAAGATGCTTCATACGAATAAAACAAAAGTGTTTGATATTATTACTAGTGCATATATGTTTCAAAAGCAAATTCAATCATAAATATTAATCCTAGGCGGCATAGCTACCATCTACTATGTCGCCATACTAGTAATACAATCACATCCGCATATTTCGTATTGGAAATTGGATTCCTTCATGAGTCGAGGCAAGGGGCAAGCTCCTCTCCGATTCAAGACACTCTAACAAATGTCCCAGGACCCCACTATGATCCTTGGATCTTCAGGGCCGGTCCTCTCTTACTTTTGAGGATTAGTTATTCCTGAACACACGTTTTCCGGTCCTTACAGACCTATATCGAGGCGCCTCGCATTCCAACAACCACACAGGTGAAAAGTATATATAATGTCAGGGCTGGTAGGTCACTGACACCACCTTAGCTAGAAAGAAACGTCGTGCTCTCCAATTAATCAATTAATCACACGGTCGGATCTTCCACACTAGCCATTTGAAGTTACGATTTCAATTTACGAACTACAGCATCGTTATTCGATTTAATTTAATTATATTTATATTTATATATAAATATAATCGTTTCTAGCGTTGTTTCTCTTCAGATTTGAATTAAACATTCCAGAAAATCCAACCGTCGGATCTTCACAAAGTTGGTGTCGTTGGAAAGATATTTCCAAGGCGAACCCAACGGTTGCGCTTTCGGGAAAATCCAATGGTCGGATTTCCCGCACTAGTCGTTTGAAATCACGGTTTCAAAACATGAACTGTACGGCCACGTTTCGTTTTAATTCTATTTATACTTATATATTTATATAAATATAATTCATTCAAAAATTCCTATATCGTTTCCACTTCAATTATTTCACTAACGCCTTTAAATTTCAGAAAATTTCGCCATAACCTCCTTTGTACGGGAGGGTCTGGGAAAATTTCCAAATAGCCACACGGGCGTCTCATATCAAAAAGAAAAAGAAAAAGCCAAGCGGCTAGCCAACAGGCTCATAAAATCATCACCCAAACAAAGCAGTAAATGTGTACCTATTTGTCGGGCACAAAATTTTATTCCTCTTCTCTAGCCCCTTTGCTATAACCTGTTCAATGGATATGCATGTACATATATACAATTTCTATCACTTATCATTTTCCATTCAATTTCATATTTGATTTACTTTGGTTTAAAAACACCATTCATTCTAATGTTGCATGCATAGGCTAAAATCATATCATTAGCTAATTTATGTATATTTCAACTTATGCACATTTATTTGAACAAGCGGCTATTTTTAACACTTCACATTTCAAAGATGATAATTTTGGCGAACTAAAATAGATTTTAACACATGACTATTTTATTTGGTTCCTATGCATGTTAAAAATAATATTTTTTTCACAAATATTTATTTCAACGTCCGCATATTCCTAGCATAGCACATATATGATAAAAATGATATTTTTATCATTTAAAATATTTATTCGACAAATGGTTGTTTTCAACACTTCATAGTTTCAATAAAAATGTAATTTTTATTGTTCGATATTTTTATTCAACACACGAACTTTTCCACTACACACACTTCTCAACAAATGAGCATTTCCATACATGGACATTTTATTTATGTTGTTCATATTAGAAAGATGGAATTTTTATTGTTGAAACCATTTATATAAGGCGAATATTTTTCATACTTCATATATATATATATATATATATATATATATATATAAATGTGATTTTTATTGTTTAAACACTTCATTCATTCATAAATGAATTTAATTTTCACACAACACTTTTCAACACATAACATTTCCACACATGGATATAGTTTCAACATATGACTTTAATTTCAACGCATGAAAATAATTTCAACATATGAAAATAATTCTACCACAAAGATTATTCAAAATTTCGGCAGCATAACGACAGGGTAGTTAAAACCGGCACCGTCCCTAGTATGACTCATCGCTCTACCTTAAAACCTCGCGGTTTTTTACAATGGGGATTCATGCATCTAATTCGCACGCAGGCGGCATGTTTATTTTTATTTCCACTAATATTTCTAATTCATTTCAATCACCAATGGGTATTTTTCAACCACAACCAAACAATGTCAAGCACAAACAATTATTCAACCATTCTTATTTTTCATCCAATGTTTCACACCAATTCACAACAATAAATATCGTCCATGGTTTGTGGACGAGGGGAGTACATATATATATATATATATATATATATATATATATATATATATATATATAAAATTGCTATATTTCACTTGCATTTCAACACATATATCAATTATTCTATGCATGTAAAATTCATACTTCGCTTATATAGCTTACACTACGCATGTACATGAGGTATACAACACGTATGTAATTTATATTTCGCTAATATAAATTATACACGACATTTTCCATTCAATTTCATGTTAATTTAGATTTCTCACATTGGTTTTCGGAGTGCTAAAAATCGATACGATGTCAAAAAAATCCGCGGCTTCTTCTATTGGGTAGAGAGCTTCCTTACGGTCCTGATATTTCCTGTTTCATCGAATTTCGTCAACACACGAAAAAGATATGATTTTTCAAAGTGTAAAGATAAAAAAAAACTCACCTTTCACGAAGGTCCTAAACTAGGTTTAAGGTTTTCGCGAGAATCGGGGCACGAGGGGATGATCGGCGAGTTGGACGTGGAAGAGGGAGGAGAGGGCTATCTGGCGGTGGTGGTTTGGTGGCGTTCGGTGGTCAGGATCGGTGGCGGCGGCGTTGGGAAGGTCGAGGCTTTGGACGCTCGATTCAGGCAGAGGAAGGGTTGGTCGGCGTCGAACTGGGGTCGGATTTGAAGAGGGGACGGAGGCGCTTCGAATGGTGGCGGTGGCTGGAAGAGACGGCAGCGGCGGCGATCGGGCGGGGAAGTTTGGAGCACGGCTCGCCGTTGGTTCGGAGGATTTTTTTTAATTATGAATGGAGAATTCTGCTTGGCCGAGGACTTTATTAAATTTTTAAATAGTGTTTTCTCAAAAGAACTCTTTTTTAAACCCAACGACTGTCGCCCCTAGCTAAATACCCCCATCCCGGACACAATGGGATATGTTTCGTTGGCCAATTCGACTGTTACGGTCAGTTATTTTTCAAATTAAAGTATAAAACATTTAATTTTTAACTCAGAACGTACATTTCAATTTGTCAGGGACACAAACTGATTCAAAAAATTCCAGAAAAATAAATCTAGCTATGTTTTGACGCTACGGTCCCAACAAAACTAGTTTCGTCGAATTCTGAGGTCGTTTGAAAAATGGCCATTTTCTGGTCGATCCAATTTAACAGAAATTGACTTAACACATTTTCTTTTGCTACGCTCACATACTAGCTTCAAAAATTATGAAATTTGAAACCTAGCAATATTTTGACATCCCGGACCTAACAAAAGTGGTTTCGTCGAATTCCGAGGTCGTATGCAAAATATTAATTTTCCAGGGCTATATATTCTATATAGCGACCATTCTGAAAATTCATTCAGCCATAACTTTTGATTCCCGTTATGAAACTTCGATTTTTCAGATTCGTTAGAAAGGTATTGACTAACAGATTTAAATATTTTTGGTTTCGCTAAATCCGTTATATTTTCCACCCTGCACAGTCAGTCAAAGTTTGAATTCAAATTTTCAAACTGACTCACTATTTCTAATTCCATATTTTATTGAAATATTCTATTTCAATGGTTCAAATTCCTTTGAAATCACCAATTAAAAATTTTTAAATTGGCTCGTATTTTCTGGGTTATTACATTGATCATTTACCTTACCTATTATTTGTTAAAATTACTGGACTCGCCAGACTTTATGTCTGTCCCATTTGTTTCCACCTCTTCTCTTTCCTCCCCCCCCCCCCCCCCTTCAGGTTTGCAAGGAGGGAATACTACAGCTTAGTGCCGATTTCTTTCAGTTGCTTGAAAAGAGTAAATTTATCTCTTTGGACTCTCTCATCTTTATGGCTTTGCTTATGCTCAGTGGGGATTTATGCATTTTTGTTATTTAAGTATTTGCTTCTTTATGTACTTTGAAGTTTTTGGAAAAGACTATTGATCATGTTGTAATGGTTTTGGAAACTACTTATGTAAGCTTGTATTGAGTTATGATACTATGAAATAAGTTCTATCTTCCGCTGTTTTGTTTTATTTATTTATTCTTGTAATTTATCTGTTCTATACAACAATAACGCTTCATGGACATTGATGCATTCCCTTTGTGAGTGACATTAATGGACATGAGGTGTTACAAAATTTGTTGATAACGGTAGGCTTCTTGTCTTAGAAAGTAAATGTTTTATATTTGTGATTTTCATTTATTTGTATCTTCCTTTTATCGTAGAGCCCCCTCTAAAGACATGATCTTGACGCCGGAGGAAGCTCAAGTTGTCGAGGTTATCTTCAAAGCATCGGTGGAGCATATGTGTTGGTCATTCCTCTTGATTGTCGATAGGCTTCGTCAATATCGCTTGATTCTAATGGGCAGAAGATACTGGGGTAACCTCCCATCCAATTTTCTGGTCCTAAAGGACTATTATTGGATTCTAGCTCGTTCAATGCGGGCACTCCCATCTATCCGGGTGATTTGGATGAGACTACATTTTTGATTAGACAATGTTTATCATTCTTTCTCTCGCTCCCTTGTATTATTTTTTTACTAATTTAATTCTTCTTTGTTTTGGATCTTCGACTTCCCAGGATGTGTCTGCCCCTAGCAGCTTACACCCGGTCCAGTACCCAAGCTATAAAGAGGCTCACCCATACCGACGTTGAGTCACCGTCAAAGATGCCTAGACATGATAAGTTAGTTAGATTTTAAGAAGACATCGTCGTTACCCTTAAAACAAGGCAGACCTTTGATCCCTCTACTATTGATGATGACCAGGTGGTCAATGTGGATGCTTCCCCTGATATTTCACCGAAAGGTAAGCCCGTAAGCAGTCCTACTCTTCCTGATACTTTCAGTGGGTTAGGTGCGGAAGGGCATAGTTCTGACGCCTTCCTCTTCTTAGCTTGCTATCTCCCCTTCACCTCCTTTTCCAGTCTCTGATTTTAATAGGCTTGTGAGTCTTTTTCTCTCATCTCCTGAAGTTGCTAACATAATGCTGACTTCTTCATCCTTAGATTCAGAATATTTTCATCGGCAACAAATCAGGGACCAACTTTTGGTATTGGTTTATCCTTTTCGATAACTTTGTATTCATACTGTCTTTGTGGGAAGCTTAATTCATTTCCCTTCCTCAGATAATGAATACTTGGTATTTATCCAGAGGGATGGCTTCTGCTTCATCGGCGGAGGTCAATGCCTTTAAAGAGGAGAACAAGGCGCTGACAGATTGGGTCAATATTTTGTTATAGGAGAAGGCGGAAGGTGAAAACAAGCGTAATGAGTTAGAGACCCTGCTGGAAGTTGAAAGAAAGGCTAAAGATGTGTTGGTGAAGCAAGTTGAAGATCTTAAGGAGGAAAAGTCAGGGATGGAGGTTGACCATGCCGCTGAGGTGGACCGGATGAATACTCAACTCTCTACCGCAAAAATAATAATTAACGAGGCTAGTGACAGAATTTCCAATTTTTTGGATGTTCATCTTAATACCATAGTTTTGGAGTACTATGAAGATGCCCTCATCCTTTCTTTTTCTGACAATTATAAGAGGCTTTCGGAATTTGACTTTTTTCAACTGAACCCTCCGTCCGAGGTAGAGTTTTGGAGAAGATTGAGCAGGTAAGGCGAGAGCATAATGTTCCTCCGATGAACAAGATCAACCCTACGTCGCTTTTTTTTATTGACGAGTTTTATGAGGATTATGAGGAAAAGGTGGAGGAGGAAAACATAGCGGAAGGGGAAATAGGAGAAGACACAGATCAACAAGGTGGAGCTAGAAAGGGTGATGGGACATCCTCTCCCACAACGAGGGAGTTACCTTCCAAAGAAGGTGGTTCTCCGAATTTTAAGAAGAAAGGGACTCTTGACCGGTCCGCTGTCGAAGTTATATAGGTATGGATTTCACTTTCGAAATGCTTTCCTTTTCCATTGATTTTGTTAATAACTAGTCTTCTCATGTTACAACAGTTCTTTAATTCCTCAAAGTTGTAAATTACAGTAACGCTTTAGATTCTAGTTTGAAAACATGGGGGATTATTAAGGAATTTGGTCATGTAAAAACAATTTGACAAGGAGTTCCGAATATTATTATATGAAGTATACATTTTCTTTTAACTTGTCCATGAACGATGTTGGTTCCATAACATTTGGTGGTTTGTGATGTTGTATTTATATGTCAGTGTGGACGTTATGCGCATGTCTATATGAATTGATAAAGGTCATGTGATTGTCTTTCTTTAGAATGCATGATGTTATTAGTGTATATCTGATGTTTACATTTTATGTGTTACAACATCTCATCTTATTCATGACTTAGGAGGACTAATTCCAGACCCCTCCTTCACAGTTTAGAGAGGGAACTTTGAATCTTGCTGGCTGCAAAGACATTTTTGAGAGTGCTCCCCTTTCGGGCTATAAAAAGATGTATTATCTTCAAAAAATAGTCGTCACAAATCTCAAGGAACATGTGTCTCATTTGGAAAAACAACTGAAGGAGAAAGATGAAATTATTTATAATTTGCAACGTAGGTTAGCGACAAAATCTTCTGAGAGTTCAAACACAGAGGTAGGCTATACCAACAAATTGACAAGTTGGAGAATGAACTAAAGAAAGCTAAGGAGAATTGCGCATCTTTGGAATTCTCTTTGTAAAATTCTAACTCAGAATGATAGACCTTTCCCATATGTTTGTAATATAAATCCTTTCAAAACAATGATTGTTTTTGTGTAATGGTTAATGTCATGACTTCTAGTAGGCATGCTCGTATATTGTGTTATTTTTTTGATGTATTGCTTTCTTCGGAACATTGTAATCATAGCTCAGGGCGTTGTAGCGGAAGGAGACCTACTCACGCCAAGTGCTAGTAACAACCTTGCTTGTGCAACAGATATTTTTAGGAAAATATCCTCAATAATATTTTCCTAGGAAAAGGAGTGGTTCTAGTTATGGGACTTCATTAGAAATGTTTAGGATCTTTTCCCTAGTTCCTTCCCGAACTTATGTTTTATTGTGATGCTATTTCTCGTGATGTGCAAGCAGCTGGTATATAAAAGAAATAAACTGATCTACATATAGATTAGAGACACTTCCCTGAGAAAACAAGAGGATCGTGTGCTTATCCGTAGTAATAACGGAAGTGTGGTTCCAAATGATATTCAGATTGCAGCGATAGTCGAACGCCTCTTTCATGTTTGTGTTTAAGAGTCTACGCTCATCCTGGTTTGGGTATTTGTGGCGAGACCGAAACCCCATATCCTGTTGTAGTGTTCTCCTGGATCATCCCAAATTTGGGTATAGAGGTATGAGACTGAGAGCCCACTTCTGGTCTTTGTTGAGAACCGAACTAACCCTGATTCAGCTATTGAGATGAGACCGGGACCCCCCTTCTGGTGCTCGTGTGTATCTGATCCAACCTAGATTTGGGTTATTTAAGGTGAGAGGCTGGAAGTCTGCTTGTGGTCTTTGCTAAGAACCAAATTAACCCAAATTCGGGACTCGATATAGAAGAGTTGAATTAACCATTATTCAACAATTAGAGATTGAAAACCAGGAATCCTCTTCCAGTATTTGTGATGAATGGAATCAACCTAGATTCGCGTATTAGTATAGAAGAACAGAACCAACCCTTGCTCGGGTAATTAAAGATTAAAGACCAGAAATTCCCTTTCGGTATTAATGCTTTGGTATCCTCTTTTGGGTTTGATTTGTGAAGAAGAGGTTGTACATGCTTCTTGAGCCACTCTCCCGGCATTTGATGTCAAAGCAGAGGATGTACGTGCTTTGTTGGCCATTCTCTGGGCATGTGCATCCGATGCGCTTGGCTAGCTTATCCACAAGCAGGGCCCAAGGACTTACCCGACCTCCCTTCAGAAGGTGCCTTATCCTGACCATCGTAGGTGATGATAAGGTTTTAGAAACTTAGACAGGGTCATTGTAGACACAAAACTAAGGTTTACTCTTTTGATGCTCTATACTGACCATTGTAGGTACTGATATAAGCTTACACCAAACCCCCCCCCCCTTTGAGGGGCAACCTATCCTGACCATCGTAGGCGATGATAGGGGTTGGTATTCATTTTGCGGGTAACGCGGAACATAAGAAGAGGTAGGACGTGCTCTTCTGCGAGCAGAGGTAGGACGTGCTTAGTTCTAGCAGAGGTAGAGCGTACTCTTCTGCGAGCCGAGGCAGGGCGTGCTAGTTTTAGATGCACTGCCACGACATTTCTGGTGTGAAACGGAGGCTTACGCTTTTGATGCTTTAACCTAGCCCCCTCTCATTTGGGCATGGAGAAAGAATAACGCATCATCCCCCTCCAGGGGATGCCTCGTCCTAACCAATCTGGTGATGAGGGATTTAATCCATTTATGGTTTGACCCCTTCTGGGTTTCTTTAAGCTTTGAAAAGAGGGTTTTCTGTACCCTTGTACATGTTTAATAATCCTTTTCCTAAGGATTTTTACTAAACTTAATATGATATTTCCATAAATTCTCATAACTGGCCTTGGTTGATGAATTTGACGACTGTTTCCTCAAGGGTTCTGCAGTGATTAGTTCCATGTCCATTTATCATGTGGTAGTGGCAATAGAATCCTCCTGTTTTCCTTTAGTATTTGGGCTTTTTATTTGTGAGTGGCCAATAGTTGAGTTCTTGTTTGGTTAGAAAGTAAATGTTTTCCATCGTAGTGGTGAGGTAGTATCCCTTGGCCAACAGTTGAGTTCTTGTTTTGCCAATAGTATTCCTCTGACTTGTTTGCGGAGAGTTCTTCTTAGATGAGAGAAAATGTTAGCATCCTCTGATGTTGAACCACTTGGAAGAAGTATAAAGGTTTTCCTACGTAGAAAAGGCTATTATCCCAAGTGTTGGAAGCATATTGTACCCTTTCCCTTTTTTGCTTTATTATCCGTAAGACTTCCACTCTCAGCCTTTGTTCTTCTGTCACTCTTGGGTCAGTGATTTCCGACTTATCCATTCGAGATCTAGAAGACTCTCGTCAGGACCTATTACCCATAACTTTTCTTCTCCAAATCCTTTGTCCAATCCGGGACGGAACAACATAGGTAGATATGTGGCTGTTAATCACAAGGTTGGAGGTTCAAGGCCCTCCATCTAGCGCCAAAAGGTTAACCATATTCTTCATCAACACCGGAGATAGGTCAATTGGAATGGTCCTAAGGAAAAAGAAAAGGTTGTTTAGCCTTCATGAGTTTGGGTTAGATCACCATTCCTAGGTATCAAGGCCTTGGAGAGAAGGATCACTAAACAACCCTTGATAAAGGACTTAACGGATGGTGGAAAGGAATACTGCACCAAGTTCGCTGAAAATCATAGGAAGGGTTTAAGATTATAGGAAGGGGTGTTTCATCCAATCTGCGGAAAGGTTTGAACAAGAATCCATGCATATGTAGGAAATAAACAGTAAATTGAAGCAATGACAACTAAGAAATAGCATGATAAACTCACAGGAAAATATTATAAGTGTAGATCCTCTCTTTCTTAATCTTCCATTTAGAGTACATGAACATATTAGAAGAAATCCTCCAATTGATCTAAGTATTAGGTTTTATTCTACAAGGAAAGAGTATAAGAATCAGAATCAAAGAGAGACCCAAAATGTGACCCTTGGGGTCTTATTTACAAAGAAACGGGGAACCTTCTGCTATTGGGCCGTTGGGCCTATAGATCCATTTGTTGGATGTTTTTTCCCTTGGTTTCAATTGCTTTAGCTCTCGGCCGCTTTTGTGGTGCGGATTATAGCTTTCGGAGGGAAGGTACCTGTCAGTTGAGGTTTTTTTGAGAATGATATGAGTTCGTTGATGTAGTATCTTTTCAGAAGGTAGTTGAGCCTCCGGTTGTATGCTCTCGGTTATAAGCTTCTAGAGGTAGGCTTCCGGTTTTCTTATGAATGCTTAAAGGAGCTTGTTCTCTGGATGCATGCAGATAGTTGCCGGTTCGGAACCACTGTCGGTGTCTGTATTAAGTAGACCAGTACAGATAGCCTGTATTCTTTCTAGGGTTCCGGTTTACCTTCCGGTGGAGTTTCCGGGTATGGCCTAGTCTTCCAAAAGGTAGCTCCCGGTGAGCTTCATATTGTCTATCAGTGTGACCTTTCGGTGTTTATGCAGTAGATATTTCGGAAGCTAGTTCCAGATAATATTTATGCATCTTAGGCTTAATATCCTTGATGTTTTCACATCATGGTGTATCAGTATTAAACGGGTTAATACCGACAACCCTTCCTCCATTCTAGGTTTCCGTTAGTGGAACTCTGGCCTCTTTCTTTCTTAGCTTCTAACTTAGATGACCTTTCACTATAGAAACCCCTGCCGGGTATGTCCTACTGGATAGACTGTGCCGACATTCCATAGAGTTTGAGCTCCTTTTCCCTAAGAAGGTGTCGATTTGTGTAGCTTTTGGATTACCCCTTCATGCTTGTGTTCATTGGATACCCCTTCGTCGTTAGCTGGTTTTGGAGTTAATTTTAGTAGAAACACCCTCCCAACAAAAGCCTAGCAAACCAACAAGGGAACTGGCATTTCCTCGGTGACAAACCAAGTTACTGAAGATATTCTAGACAGCGATGACACATGATCCGTGGAAGAATAAATTGGGAACAGATTCTCATCAGATTATCGTCTAATGGTAACCCATTATGGAGGGTTCTCCACATAAACAGTGACACCTTAGGAGGGATACGCAAATTTCAAATGAAAGAAAAGATTGGTATCCAACGAGTTGAAGTCCTAACTGAGTTCCAGGTTGCCCAAATCGAAAATAGACCACCATCCCACCCTATCCCACCTCCATGAGTGTTGAAAAAGGACTTTACTGATTGCATTCGTTTCCACATCTCACTAGCATAGGACGGAGTTCCAGAAAAAATTGCTGGCAAAAGCCTTTGGTACTTAGCATAAAGAAACAACACCCAAAGGGAGTTATTTGCACTGAACCGGACCCATAGCATACAAGCATAGATACAACAGATGTCTTTTAGGTTACAAAGGCCAAGACCACCTTTACCTTTGGGATGACAAATGATGTCCCAAGAAATCCAGTGGGGACGATTAGCATTGTCCCCTAGAAAAATGATGATGCCAATGAGCGATAAGAACAGAAAAGGGAAGAAGTGGGAATCATGGTTGCAAAAACATGGGATCCTATAGAGTCAAGAACGAACTTTATAAGCACCAGTTTATCTTCCTGAGAGAGAAGGGTTGCATTCCAACGAATAATATTTCCCTTTTCTTTATTAGTAAAGGGATCAAAAAATCATGTTCAGCTTCCTATCTCTGTATAGAACACTACCGAGATAAGGCAAAGGCAGGAACGACGCCTTGAATCCGGAGAAGGTTTCAATCCAAGAAATCTTCTACAGAGACAAGTCTTTCGCAGATTCTAGCAACTTTTGGCAAATTCATGAGTTGGCCTGAAAACCTCTCGTACTGGTGAATTAAGTCAATGAGATGGTTGAAAGAGCGTTTGTTACAATTCGAGAAGATGATAATATCATCTGCAAATGATAAAGACGAAATGAGGGGGAAACCGCTAGGGATGCCGAAGCTGTGAATTTAACCCGCTATCATAAGTGCATGCAATCCATGAACAAAGGCCTTAGCGGCGATGACAAATAAAGTCGGGGAAAGGGGATCTCCCTGGCGAAGACCATTTTTCAAATTGAAATATCCATTCGCTGACCCGTTGATGAGAAAGGAGAATCAATAGTTCGAAATGAGTTCCCAACAAAATCAATAAGAAGTTCAGGAAATCTGAAAGCCCTAAGTACTCTAATGATGAAAAACCAAGACACATGGTCGTAGGCCTTAGCCATGTCGAGCTTGATCACTACATTAGAGCCACAAACCCTATAATCAATTTGAAACCAGCTCCTAGGCTAAAAGGACGTTGTCTATATCAGACGTCCTTTTACAAAGCTGTCTTGAGAAGAGGAGATAACACGATCTAGAAAAGGTGCTAGTCTAGCAGTTAGCACTTAGAGATAATCTTGTTGGTAAAGTTACATAAACTGATAGGACGAAAATCCACGCAAGAATAATGACTCTCACATTTGGGGATGAGAACCAAACTGGTGGAAGTCTAACTTTGAGGGAGCATTCCACCCAAGAAGAAAACTGGATAGCGAGACAAAGATCCTCCTGGGTGACCGACTAAACACTCTTGTAAAAAACCCTGTTGAACCAGTTTAGCTTGCTCACACTGTCCATACTAATGCAAATACACAAGCATGAATTTTCTAAGAAGAACGGGATGAAAAGAATATCGCTCTCCTTGGGAAAAATAATCCTAGAGATTAAAGCCAGTGGAGAAGGATCAGAGAAGGCCATAGATGGTGAATCGAGGAAAGATTGGAAATAGGGCAGGATCGTCACTTTGACTTCCTCTGGAGTGGAAGCCAGGGACATATCTGGGCAAAGGATCTAGTGAATTGAGGAGATTATTCTTCTTCCTAATCAAAGAATGGAAGAAACTAGAGTTTGAGTCACCATCGACAATCCATTTAATCTTAGCCTTTTGGCGAAGAAAGTCGTTTTCGATACGAAGCTCTAATCAGAAGGCGATTCGAGCTAGTACCCATGCCTCCTTATTAGCGGAAGAAGGGGCCTCATCGAAAGTTGATTAAGCTAAGATAAGTGTCTCTTCTGCTGCCTTGACATGGTCAAAGATATTCTTACAAACGAGTATATTCCAAAACTCAAGACAAGCCTTAAGGCGCTTGAGCTTGCATGAAAGCACAACAATAGGGTTACCGAAGGCAGGCTTGGACCAAGAATCCTCCACCACATGATGGAACGTATAGTGGGATCTCTACATTGCCTGAAATCGAAAAGAAGAAGGCCCAGATAAGTGCAAAGGGCGAAAAACGAAGGATCGTAGGAGCATGATCCGAAAAAGCATGATGAAGATGGGAGACAGAGAACGAGAAAGGTAGGTTAAACCAACCCTCAGATCTAAATACTTTGTCAAGGCGGGAAGGATTTGAGAAGGACCTACCTGGTTATTACACCAAGTAAAAGACGATCTGTAGAAAGAGACCTCAGAGAGACCCGATCTAACGATGAACGACCTGAAATCCCCTACCGCTGCCAGGTTGATAAAGGATGTGCCTCGCTTCTCGACTTGGCTGGAGAAGATATTGAAGTTGCCTCTGAGGACCGAAGCTACAAACCTCAGATCTGAAAATGATATGATGTTAGTCTAAAGGCTCATCTTCTCAATTCGATCACAATTAGCGTACACTGCAGAGAACAGAAAAATAAGGAAAATAAAGGAGTGGAGCAAGTAACAAACAGAAGATGATCCAAGCCGAAAACAGAATAGACAATGACGTCTTTGGACTATAGAATCCAAATCTTACTGGATACATTAGCCAAACCTCCCCCGAGTCCAAGAGAAAGCACAGAATGGGCGAGCACCTTTAGACCAATGAATGGCTCCAGAAGAGCCAACAGACAAACAAAATGTTTCTTAATGATGCATCTAAGCCTCTCCAAAGAAGCATCATTACCGATGTCACGAATTTTCCAAAACAAAAAGGTCGCCATCTAAGACAATAAAAAGGCAGAAAGACACAGATATATGAAAAGGACAATCAAGCAAGAAGCAATATCACTCAGGTAAGATATAGAGTGTGCCGAGTGGATTTAACAATATGCACGGACTCCACTATAGAGCATGTGTGAATGGTACGGGGGTGTGAAGCACTGATCTCGGCCTCCATCGAGGAGATCAAGCTGATACTGGACGAAGAACAGGCAAAGAAACACATGATCTAGACGGACGAGAGTTCTTAGTAAGGCGAGATAGACGGTCATTAATGATCGATATCTCCTCCTTGTTGAGAAGGAAGAAGTGAAAAAAGACAAAGTAGGGGAAGTTAAATCAACAATAAGGATGGTAGGAAGCACACGGGCAACTGCTGAACCTATACTCGGATAAAATGTAGGGTCGGTTAGAGAGCGCGACAGCAGTTGTCGTATGAGACTTACCAAAACTGAGTTGTCATTAGATGGAAAACCCTGCACCAACGGAAAAGCCCAACTACTAGGTGATGACTCGAAGTGAGGAAAACAACTAGTTGCAGCCAAAAGACCCCTTTGGTCGGTAGAATGGAGGAGCAACAAAGGACGGCAATCCTTGAGGAAGCACGTAAAGGAATCCCTATCTAGGACCGCTATACGGCCACACCCTAGAGACCACCCCACTTCGTATGTACACACCAAAAATACCAAGCGAAGGTGTAACAACCCGAAAATTATGAGCCAATTAAAAACTATTATTTTGGCAATTTTAATGAATATTTAAAATGAATTATTTTAAATAATAACGACGAGAAATTTATTTTGAATAGAATTAGAACGTATATATTTATATAGATCGCCGTTAGAATATAAATATTTTATTTTAATTATAAAAGGAATTGAAAATAGCGTGGTAGTTCAAAAATTCGATTTCAAATTTCAAATGAATGCACAGGATTCAAAATAAGTCGGATTTTAGCAAAACCAAAGATATTAGAATCCATTTGAAAATATCTTTCCAACGAATCCGAAAAATTGAAATTTCATAGCGAGAATAAAAAGTTATGCCCAGTTCAAAATTCAGAATAGTCGCTGTGGAATTCTGGCCTTTAAAAATGGCCATTTTTCAAAAGGTCTCAGAATTAGACGAAATTAGTTTTGTTAGGACCGTATCATCAATACGAAGCTAGAAAATATTTTTTGGGAATTTTTAGAGTCCGTATGTGGCCCCGGTAAATTGAAATGTGCGTTCAAATTCAATATATAGATTTATATTTTGATTTTGACAAAATTTGATCGAAATGATCGAATTCGCTTACGATACATATCCCATTGTGTTCGGAATAGGGGTAATTAGCTAGAGACGACAGTCAGTGGGTTCGATTTCGAGTTCGAAATAAAATGTTGCTTTTTGGAATTATAAATTAAATTAATATATATTATTATATAACCTCACCCCTCTCTACACTCTCTCTCTCCTATCATTTAGATCGAAATTAAATTTAAAAAAACCGCCACATCCCTTAATCGCCCGTTGCCGAAGCACCCAGCGGCGCCACCGCTGGCACGCCCTCCCCACTTATGCCGTCTATGACTGATACTTATGATTGAAATTGTTTTGACATTATATACTTACAGTAATAATAAAAGATGAAATTTAGCGTATCAAGCATTCTTTGGCTATTATAAGGTAAAACCCTATCCTCCGGCTTATGTTGCATTGTGTGATGGGACCTGAGTCTTATAATAGCTTCATTGTTCTTTATTTAGCATTGCGCTGTTGTTTTATGAACTGGTATTCTTGGGAGGAAACCCGTTCCGTGTTATACGGCGTGGTACCTTGATTTATCGAACTTTAAAATAAATATTAATAACTGTTTTAGTTCCCACACCAGTCACATGACTGACTTGGAGTTTATTGTTTTAACCTAAACTCTGGGTGCCCCTATTCTCCACACGGGCAGCTAGTAGTTTTGGTTTTATAGATTTATATTCACAGGATCCTGGTTTACAGCTGGAATGATCTCCGGAAAGCTTTGTATCCATATATCTCCTTCAGTTGTGTTTTGTATTATTTTCCGCTGCTATGTAATGTATTGTAAATCTCTAATATTTATTGAATGTATTTTATTCTTTCATACTCTGTATATTCTTGTATTCTGATGAAATTGTTGTAATAAGCAATGAAATGTTCTTCGTTTGCGTTCCAATTTGTCGTGTTCTCAAAACAATCAAGGGTTTCGAACGGTCTTGGTCGGTTTAGCGATCGATTCGGATCGAGTGAAATTCTTTATTGTTACAGAAGGCTTCCACAAAAGCCCAAAAATCACAAACCCACAATACGGGTCACAACCAACACATAACTAGTACTGCTGTGACACACAGAACCCACTTGAATATCGAGGAATGCAAAAGCCGCGGAAAGCCAAAGCAATCAATAATCACAGAAGAATAGCTCCCAAACTAGCAACTAACAACGAAAGTATCTAGAGAATGGCAAGACAACTCCAAAGAACCTAGACTACCAAAGCCAAGCATAAACCGCACAAACAAGGCACTAAACTGAGCTAGTGCTGATAACAGCAAACTAGTCCACACTAAAAGCCTAGGCCACAAAACCAAACCTTCACTCCCAAAGGGATTGCAGAATCAACCACAACCAATGATCGAGAGAGAGAAAACCCCGAGGAAGAATCAATACGAACAACGCAACCAACATAAGGGAAATAAACAGACAAACAACCCAAACTAGATAAGGTAAAAGAGAAAGGGAATCCATACCTGATAGGGAAGAGGAGCATCGACCAAGAAATGTCGAACACCCAAGACCATTTCACCAACACTACTCTGTGATCCACTCTCCGCTGCCATGCCACAAGCATAAAGCTTTGGCTGCATACAAAGACATGGTGAAACCGACCTAGTAATCAGAATCAAACTCAAAGACCTATGCCATTGTCGAAACTTGGCACCACACAACCAACCAGAATAGTGAACCGAAGTAGCCGCCTGAAACAAAACTGCCGAAGAATCCTTGGCCATAGTTTGAGAAGCCTTAGCTGAAACAAGAGTAGGCGTCAACCTAGAAACAACTAAGTGATCATCACTGAAACCACAAGAGGCAGAGGGAAAAGGACAAGCCACAACATCATTGAATAAGGACTCATAAGCAAGTGCCTCAAAGTTATTCGATATACAAATAAGCAAGTACCACTGTAGAAGTGGGTAGACTGCCTTGTTAACCTTCTTGGATGACTATTGCGTCAAAGACGTTCTGAAGGAGGACCACGTTCCCCCAACATCAGCTTAGGTGAAGCGTTCGTAATAATTAGAGGCAGCCTTCTTGGAAGGAAATGGATAGGGGTATCCCTTCCCCTACACCAGTATCCTCCCCGAATGGACTAACATCAACACCAACACCGAAGCACGACAAAGCTCCACAACAAATAGAGCTAACCAGGAAGCCTCCAATGGGAATAACACCAGCAGCAATAACCTTTACACCAAAAATTAACCTCGGCAAAAAAGGGGTAAAGAAATCTCTTTGCCAAAGATTAACTCAGAGCCTTCGTTGATGGCCAAGCCAGCAGCCAGAGAAGTGCCATAGCCTATCCTCCCAGGAAGAGAAGGCAGCAGAGCCAAACTACCAGAGAAAATGAGGACTAATTCCAAGAACAAACCGACCACTAGTAAGAATCAGTGTCTCATTAGAGCTGCAAAGGATTCCAACAAACACAACTGAATCCCAATCGAAGAGACACCAGTAACCGACGTCGACAGCGGACCTATTGACACAGCCAAAAGCGCGACCACAATCGAACTCATATCGGGACAAGGCCGTAGAAAGGACCCCATCACCAAAAAGCTACCACTGACAGAAGCCATTGCCAAGAACTGGGGAAAACAGAAAATGGTGCAGCCCCAAGGAAGAGAGAACTCGCACAATCGAAACAAGCTTCGAAATAATTAGAGAAAGCAGACGGAAAAACAAATCGCACAAAATCTCAAGAGACGGAAGCCATTAATTTAGTAGTTGAATTTTTTTCCAATGGATATCCGTTGGTCTTTTTTCTTAACATAGTTAATAATACTATAAATGTCATTTTTGTAAAGTAATTTTAATCCTTTAATTTATGTGAAAAATAAGGAAAAGAGAATGGTTTTCACGAAATATGGATTAGATAGAAAAACATCATTAAAATGCAAATATGTAATAAAAAGTTAATGGGTTGAATTTACAGAAAATACCTAAAACCTGTAATACATGTAGATCTGTAATAAAAAGATCATGGATTGAAAAAAAGCAAGCTTTAGAAAATTGCAATTATATTATGACATGTGTTATAAATAAAAAGGAAGAAAAAAAAGAAAAAACCTATTATTATATTGAAGACTGTCTTGAAAAGACAGAACATCATAATAAAATGAATAAGAAGAAAAGAATAAAACCTACTACGATATTAGAAACTTATCTTGAGGAAAGTAGAATATCATAGGAAAGACTTGGGCCATAGGACAGAGGCAATAAGTTAGACTCAGGTCATAGGACCGAGTAAATAAATAAAAATCTGGTCATGATACTGAGTATAAGGCGCAATTAAAATGTTGTTTGTTAGAATCCTTACCAGCAGCATAACACTCAGGTTGGAAGGCTATGATCTAAGGTCCTTGGGACTGAAAGTAGTCGAGCAATATATGTTGATTAGGGTAGGCAAATGGTTAGTTAGTTACAAAGGTTAGCACGTACCTATAATGACCGAACGTGTGGTGTATTGATTAGTGTAATAATTCGCTTCTGCGTCCAGATGCTAAATAGATATCCATTTTGTGGATTGACGGATGGTGCTTCGTTTGGTGCAATTTCACACCCGGCCAGATTCTCAGGGGTAAACTACCATGATAATTAGATGATAGGTCGGAAAGGTCGAACATTTGAGTAGAATTAGGGATGAATCATAATAGTACTTCTACTATAGCAACTAAATGTGCAAACGATCTAAGAAATTACCTTAAGTTACGCACGGACACCCCATTCTTGTAATACAAGAACGGTTATCAAGTTTATCATTTCTTAATTATTCAGATTTCTAGTAATAGCTTCCGTTCACCAGATGTATGTCTAATACATTCTCCATTCTTTTCTTTTCTTCCCTATTAGGCTCACAGGGAAGAGATTGATTCGGGTAGCTTGGGCGATTCATCTAGGAGTTCTTATTTTCTTTCTATTGATGTACTTTCTTCTACTTTATGTTATTTCATCTATTTTGGTCTGGACTGATACTTGAGAAGGGAATGTTTGTTTTGCACTCTGATTTGACCATGGAGACTAAGATTATTTGACATCTGTGTTGTTATGATGTGATTTCAATAAAAATTGGCTTTTAAATAAACAGGCTGTTTTATTTTAAAATGTTTCACTATATATGTATTTTCATGTATTGTGGATTGTAGTCTTTATGATATTTTTATTATATTTAAGTGCTTCTTATTTCATAACATGACTCATTTGGGGTGTGCTAATGGTGTGGCATGTCACAACAATTGTTCATGCAATATTCTCATTCCTTTCCATTTTCCACGCTGTTATGTTTTAGTTGCGTATGCATGATGTAGAGGAGTTAACAGAGTTTAATACAATATTTTTTCGTCATGATTTAGAGAATAGAGTTATAGATATAGTTATTCTTCGATTTTTAACCTTGTGCTAAACAACAGATATTGAGATGTATATAAAGGTCCTACTATAGAACTAGCACTTGTACATAGGAATATATGAAGGCTATGATCAATAATAATTAGGGGATCATGGACTAAATGAAGAATAAAGGACATAATAGATGTGGTAACTTAGTTCATAAGAGAAGATTATGTGGAAAACAATAGCTAATTGTTTGCATTTACTACTTAAGTTGCTTTTACTATTTACGTAGTTCGAGTATTATAGAACTTCTATTTTTATTTTGTACACAACTTTGGTATTAAAAAGTTATGTTTTGTCAATCATCTATGTCAGTTATTATGCCCTTGGACTCTACTTTATTTTTTATGAATACCCATTATATGTGAAGTAAAATAATAATAAAGTAATACATCAATCGTTGCATAATTATTACAACAACCAAGCAAACAACGAAATAGTACATCAACCGTTAAGGCTACAAAGTACATAACTCCGTCAAATCGGTTAGGTACACAATCATTATATAATAAATGCATTAATCATTTCATATATTGTTTTATTAGACCACATCATGAATTGTAAATTTTCTATATGATATCGTAGCTTACTAGTTTCCCTTTCCATTCAAGCATAATTCGACTTGCGCCTTTGAGCATATTTAACCCCCATGTGACATAACGGATTGATCTATACATTTGAAATATTTACAACAATCAACACCATTTGGGTCGAATTTATGACACTGGCATCGTGCACATACATAAAAGTTACATCAACTATTATCATATTCCTACATTCACCTTCTGTACATATAACTTTTCAGTGAGAAAGCAGCCATGGAGATTGTCTCGCTCCGCCTTCACGGTTAATTTGTTTTCTCATTTTTTGATTTAGTT
Organism: Allium sativum; assembly: GCA_030737875.1. NCBI lineage: Eukaryota > Viridiplantae > Streptophyta > Magnoliopsida > Asparagales > Amaryllidaceae > Allium > Allium sativum. The sequence continues at coordinate 45,078,674 of CM060925.1, forward strand.
AATTAGAGAAAACTTCATTCTTCGAACCTGATTCAACAACAATATTCTAAACTACTATTTCAAAGTAACTTTCATAAATGATTCACGTTCAACTACTAATTTTTCATAATATTTCATCAATACCTCATCTTTGATTTCCTATTCATCCATACCAATTTGATTGGCTAAATACGAAAGGTAAAGAAATAAAAATCAAATAAAATCGTTAAAAATATTCAAAATCACATTGGATTCAAAAATACGCTTCAATCAATTATCTTATAAAGATTGTTGTAGCTTTGTTCTAATCGAATGATGATGTAGAGATACGATGACTTTGAGTAGATTTGACAAATAAAATAGAGTTTGTTGATAGGAAGGATTTGGATTCAAAACTGAGAAAGTAGAAATGATTAGTGAACAGTAAAGTGAGAATGTGGTGACAAGCGTGATTGTTGTTGTTTTTATATAAAGTAGGTTACATGGACGCGACTGTGTTGCACCCTTATATTTTTAACATAGGAGCAACTACAAGTTGTATTTATATGCTAAGCTATTAACGACGCAACTCATAATTGTACCTTGATAATTACCCCACAAAAATGCAACTGTGATTTGTGCATGTTATACTCTAACATAGGCGTTCAGCCGAGAGCAATTACAAGATAGATGACTTGGATGTTGAACGGACTCAAAAAAGTCTTGTTTGTTAATAAATTTACAAATCAAATTCGAACTTGAATAGTTTTGGATTCTCCTATTTCCAAATTTTATCTTTAGAAAAATCCAAAATTAAACCGAACACCTATATGATTTAAATGCCTTAAGTTATATCCTTTAGAAAAAAAATTCTAGATTTAGACGTTATTTTCAAGAAAGAAGGACACACTAATTAAGTCTCAAGGAGTATCTTTATTGTAGTTATTTCATAATCATAAAATTCTTGAACACTTGAAAATTAGATAGCTGATTTCAACCGAATGAACATCAACCATCAAGTCATCATCACCTGTCTAAAATTCACCTTTCATTCTAAATTTCGGCTGTTTCGTCTGAAATTTATGTTGGATGAAAATGCATCCCTCTTTTAAAATCAAGGTAACACTTGGTCAGTTCGATCGGTTTTGAAGTAAAAAAATGTCAGACTGAACTAAAATCAAAGAATTACAAAACTGAACCAAGTTAATCATGGTTAACTTGATTAGTATTCGATTAAATCGAACTACAAAGAGGTATTATTACCCTTTTTTCCTTCTAAAATGTGATATTTTATATACAAGTCAAAATAATATATCACATGATAAGTACGTTAAATCCTGCAAATTGGGAAGCAAACCCGTGACGTCACGCACCCTATCAAAGTGTCTTAATACTTGTAGAATTGTATTTTGTATTATGTCCCAAATAATCAGGTTTCTCAAAAGAAAAATATAAATTTTTTGAAAATATTTTATTTTGCATTTCTATGGGTAAGTTAAAATTGGACTTACTTTTACGAAGTAAATGTTTTGCTTTATCACTAAATCAATTATCTAAGTACTGCAATATCATAAATTCGTTAACACGTTAAATGTTTAGTTTATGTGATTAAGTCGTAAAATGGAAGAAAAAAATTCAAACAAAATTCAAATTGATTTAGTTTTAAAATCGAATCGAATTCTTCGAAATAAACATGTGCGATCGATTAAATTGAAATTAAGTAAACATTGATCATCCTTGCTAAAAATAATACATACGTACATGGGTGCTAGTTATTGTCATGGTTCATGTAATAATTATTCAAGCATCCCTCCTAATTCTTTAATTGGGTCACCAATGTGTTTTCAAATCTAGCATTTATTTCCAATTGAGCTCGATCAAATTTCAAAATTTATTATTAGAAAATAACTACATATGATGCATGCACATTTGGAAAAAACTACCGTGTCTGATATTTTCTCTGAAATATAGTATCTTTGTTCATTGTATCCCTGTTATGAGACCACATACAAGAGTTAGTTTGGACTTACTCAATGGGTGGCAGTAATATTATGTACCAATGCCAATATCCCTTGCCTTAAATAAACAAGAATTCTGGCTCAACCACTTCTGAGCCTTTTTCTCATGGGCATCTTTAAAACTTAATAAAGCAAATATGTTAATTTTAAAATTGTCCACGTTAAACAGATAATCAATACACATGACTTTTGAAAATGCATCCATATTATTTTATAAAGTATTAATGGTTATTTTTGAAATATCGTCAATTCAATATTGCTAGCGCGACAAGGAATGAACAATATTCGGTTCGGACCGAATTAATCGATTGAACCAGTTCATTTCGATCGAACCAATTTGATTTCAAAACTAATCTGGTTTGAATTAGATTTGTAATTCATTTCTTTAAATTATCGTTTAACCGAATGAACAGAAATTTTACCATATTACATGATTTTGTAATATTATAATACTTTAGATGTTTAGTTTAGTGATAAAATACAAGGTTGGCTAATTCTATTTAAACTTATAAAAATACCGAGTTCACCCAATTTTTCTAAAAAAGCATAAAAACCCACAATTTTACTGATTTTCACCCATCTGAATTGAAAAAAAATGAAAAATATCATTCCACGCACTTGCTTTACGTGGTGCTCTAAAGTCACCACGCAGGGCAGTTGTGTGTCCTCTAAAAGAACAACGTAGTAGCGTTACGTGGTGCCATTAGGATACCACACAGTGACCGTATGTGATGCCGAAAAGGAAGCACACAGGGTAAGTGTGTGGTATACACAGAACTTAAAAAAAGAATAAACATAAAATGATATTTTTGTCCTTCAAGTTTTTTAGCAAAAACATGGGTGAACCCAGCATTTTTAAGGGTTCAAGTAGAATTAATCATTCGAATAATGACGGATTAATCATATCTGCTAAAAATAAATCAAATTTTATTGTAAACATAAAATTTACTAATTATTATTTTTTTGAAACTGAACTATTTTATGTTTTACTTTAAAGGAATTAATCATTCGAATAATAATGGATTCTTTGAATTCGGTTAAATTGCCTACCACAGATTTAGCTAAACACAACGAACTGTAGGAGTGATATATTTAGGTCTATAAAAAAAACTATAAACTAATGTGGTTAACTTCAAGCCAATATATATATATATATATATATATATTCATGGAGAATAATAAGCATATTCAAATTTGTATGCCTCCCGATAACAAAATCAATTCGAAGTTCGTTATGCAAAATAGTCAAAATTGATGCTTTGTAAAGTTTGCTTTTGTAGGCTAAATATTTTGACCCTGCCCATGTCTATTTTTATTACTAATTGCCTTGAAAACGAAAACTTTTGGTTCGACTGCGGACTTTTCAAATTGCCCCTTCAAATTCAGTTGCCTTGAAGAGCAAAAACAGCATCTCAATATTTTCTATTTTATCTCATCCACCTAACCTTTTGAAATAACATTTCCAAAAAAATAGCTTCTGAGGGTGTGTTTGGCGCAAGCGGAAGTGGAGAATTTTAGCAGAGATTTTGAGCGGAGAATGTTAGCGGAGAATTGTAGTTAGTGGAGAATGCGTTTGGCGCGTTAAGCGGAGAATTTGAGCAGAGTAATTTTTTGTAATATAATTAATTACTGGTTAAAATGTAACAATATAATTAATGCAGAATACCACAGTTAACAAAACATAACAGTTCAGTACATAATAATATTTCATAACAGTTCACTACATAATAATAAAACGAAGAAATACAATAAACTACTAACATCCGCGGAATCGTGTAAGATGATATCCCACGTACCCCAGCATCTCTCAATCAGGTAATGTCTTAACCACCCCAAAAATTAACCGGTCGAGGCGAAAAATCTCAATGATCTCCCATTTCTCAGTAGTAGTAATGGACGAGAGAAGGGCATAGCATCGTTCCACTACTGCTGTGAAACGATCTGTCTGAACGATGGCAGGTTCTGGAGGAGGTGCCCTACTAGAGGTGGCGCGCGTCGACTGCCTGCGTGCAAATTGAACAAGTGGTGGACTCCCTCCACTCATAATATCGCAGTACATAGATGAATCGGCCGCGGTGAAGGGTTGTGGTGCAGGGGGAATCTAATAAATGCAGGTGTCTATGCCTATGCAGCCCCCAAAAAGCTGGTCTTTCTCCCAGAACTTCATAGGTCGTTGTCTCCAAAACCTCTGGTATTAGTGGGCATATCCATGCCATCAATCGTCTGAGCCGTCCAACCAGTCCTGCGAAACACTCCAAAAACCACCTGGAATCTGTAACATAGAATTCCAAGAAGTCCAGACCCTCTTCAAATTATCCCACTTACTTTTTATTTGAGCCTGAGTCAAATCGTCTTTGAACATCCTATTGAATTCATTCTTCACAACGGTCAGGAATTTATTTGTTGCTCGAAAATGAATATTGTTGAGACAAATGTATTTGAAACTCTCAATTCTATCCTGAGGCCATGAAGCAATAGGGACGTTGGAAGACCCTGAACAAAAGGCAGAAGAATGTGCCATTTGACTGGAAAAAAAAATTAACATAAAAATTGGAAAACATACATAAACTAAATATAAGAAATATATAAAAATAAAAAATTACTGGAACTTGGAAGCGAAGTAGGAGAAGGAAGCGGTGTACATAACGGTCCATTTTGAGCCAACGAATGGACCTTTTTTTTGACAATGGGTAAACCGCCTCGTTAAAAACCCGAACTAGGTCTCGGCATGAAACCTAACCAGGAAAAAAGAGTGCGGTGCTTTATTGATAACGCATCTATAAATAGTACAACGAAGTACATAATGGCCAGCATATCAACTATTACCATGCTGCCTACCCAAAGTTACAACAATTAAAACACGATAGAACCTTTACTTCCAGGTAACAAAATAAAGGAAACTCACACGTGTCATGAAACACAACATAAAACAAAAAGGGAAAGAAGTCAGATGGAGTAAAATAATTCGTTAAATCGGCCGACATCAAGCCCTAAAACACTTAATCCAGGAATCGGCGTTACCCCGCATCAATCAGCTCTACTCCCCATCGATCGCCAATGATTACGTCAGTTCGTGTGCAATTCTTGAATCTTTTGGAGCTTTTCAACAGGTATTGTACATTGATTTCTAGAAACTCCCATCTGCGAAACTTATTCCAAGATTGATTGCTATGGATTCTTAAGTTTCTTTCATTCCATATATGGTAAATCGTGGCAGTGATGGAACAAAAGGCGGCATCTTGACTGAACGAGGCCATGTTGAAAGAGGAATTCAGCAGTGTCATTTTGTCTTCTAGCCTCAGCAAGTTTGGGTGAGTTGGAGCCAAACCTAGTTTAAGCCGGCATCTGACCCATAAGTAAGCAGCATAAAGACAACAAAAAAACAGGTGATCCCTCATCTCCGTCTCCTCATAACATAGCACACAAGTAGGATTAACATCGTAACCCCAGTTAATCATATAATCCTTAGTACTCAAATGGTTTAAAACAACCTTGCACATACATAATGACATTTTAGGACTGTTAATGTAGTGCCAAACGATTTTACACCACTCCAATTCGCTGTCATGATTTCTAGAGATATCCCAGGCAGAATAAAAATTAAAGCCATTCTTTTTATCATTCCAACTCCAATAATCATAATCCTCATTGATCTGGATAATAACCTCATTAATCTGTGTGGAAATTTGTCTCGTTGCAGGTAAATAGTTTGAGTTAAGCACCCCTTCTTGAAATATACGATTCACCGTGAGATTTTCTCCACCCAAAAGGTCTAACTGATCCCACCCAAGCATCTATACCATAATATCATTATTTATCCATGGGTCAAACCATAGCATAGTGTTTCTACCATTGACAATGCAACGATTAATACATTGTAGCCCCAACTTTCTGCCTTTAAGAATAACTTTCCAAGTGCCTGAGCTATTGATATCAACATCCAAAACCCAAAAAAATTCTTGTAGCAGTATCTTCTCATCATCCAATTTTCCCACAGGCTAATACCATTGATAAAATTCCACAAAAGTTTAAGAGCAGCTGCCATCTTGATATCTTTAAAATTTTGCAAACCAACCACTCCTTCAGATTTAGGGGTGCATAGCTTTTCCCAAGCAATCTTATGAGTTTTCCTTGCCCAAATAAAATTAGCACATAGTTTATTAATTTTACTAATCGTTGCCTCCAGCAACTGGTAGGTGAACATCCAATACATAACGATGGGTGTGATAACCGTGCGAATCAGCTCAATCTTTCCTGCCATCGGCAGCAATCTACAATCTCAACTGTCCATTTTACCTATAATTTTATCAAATAACTCTCCACAATCCTTAAAATGTAGGTAATTATTTGAAAGCGGAACACCCAGATATTTAACAGGAAGTCTGCCTTCCACCATGTGAAGTTCCTGCAGGAGCTGAATTTTAATATTAACACCTTTGCTAAAGTATAACTATGGTTTTAGATTGTTAATAATTAGCCCTACCACTTCCTTCAATTGTGTAAGAATTGAGTTTATCATATTAACTCCATTCAACTTGGCTTTAGAAAAAAATCATCAAATCATCTGCATAAATCAGATGAGTAATAGAGGGATCTTGATTATATATTGGTTGTATAATCCCTGCATTCCTTGCTTTGTACATAAGAATGGAAAACATTCCATGGCAACACAAAATAAGTACAGAGATAGCGGGTCACCCTGTCTTAGCCCTCTATTACTCTGCAAAAATCCCTTAGGACTGCCTTGAACCAAAATAGAATGAGTCGGTGTAGAAATACATGTTTTGATAATGCGAACAATCTTTCTAGGAAAACCCATCTTCTTTAGCATGTGACATATAAAATTCCTATTAACCATATCATACGCTTTTTGAAGGTCAATTTTGATGCAAACTTTACCACTGCCTTTGTTGTTGAAATGTCTTATTTGTTCATGCGAAAAAAAGATATTTTCGGCAATGAATCTTCTCGGAATAAAGGCTGACTAATTATCAGAAACCAAATGATTGAGGTATGGTTTAATCCTATTACATAGAACTTTAGATATGATTTTATAAATTACATTGCAGCATGCTATGGATCTGTAGTCTGAGATAGCGATAGGTTTATCAATTATAGGAATAAGCGTTATGAAAGTATGATTTATTCCCATAGCGAGTTTACCAGTATTGAGAACCTCCTGAATCATCTTTAGCAACATCTATTTAAGATCCTTCCAATGAAATTTAAAGAATTTGGCAGTGAATCCATTCGGTCCTGGACTCTTATCGTCAGGGATAGAAAAAACAGCGTTACGAATTTCATCCACATTCACTTCTTCAGCCAAATGCCTTCTCCCCCTGTCATTTACAATTTTAATACAATTGAAATCGGGAAAAGAGTCTATCATAGGAGCGTCAGAATTACAAAAATTTGAAAAATAAAGAATAGCCTCCCTTTCAACTGAGTCTACATCATGAACTAGCTCTCCATTCCTCATGAGCAAGTTACTCCAATTATTTCTATGTTTTCTTAACGACATTTTAGCATGGAAGAATTTAGTGAAAGAATCCCCTTCATTGAGCTAGCTGATTTTGTCTTTTTGTTTGGCATTACAAGCCTCTATTTTGCATTGATCTTTCCACATGTTGTATGCATTTTTTAGGTTTTCAAATTTGTTCTCATCAGTTGGATCATCAACAATTTCCGCAAGAGAGTGTTTGTAATTCTCCTCCAACATTTTAGTTTGTCTCCATCTTTCATGCTTATGTAGTTCCAACCTTTCAAGTAGAATTTACATGCCTTCAAAAAAATTTGGAATTCATAAATTTAGATCCTGGGATATATGAAGACCAAGAATAATTTGCAGCCAAGTGGAAATTATCAATATATCCCTCCTTAACAGTCCAGGTATTTAGAAATCTAAACGACATATTTTTACACTCATTACTTTTTCTCTTGAAATTAATGCATATAGGAATATGATCGCTAATAGGATTAGCAATCCCATAGGCGTTTAAATCAAGGAAAAGATCGAGAAAATGATGGTTGCATAAGACATTGTCAATTTTAGTTGCAACTCCCTTTTTCCGCCAAGTGTATTTAAAGCCAACGATAGGAATGTCAATTAGACCAGCATTAGAAATGCAATCAACAAGACCAGCAATGTGCCTGAACGGAACTATGGAACCTACTTTCTTGTTATTCAGCGATAACATGTTGTTGAAATCACCGAGAACCAGCCAAGGAATGTGAATATTGTGCGACTCATTAACCGGGTCAAGCCACAGCTTCTCTCGATCAGCCAAAAAAATTACTAGCGTATATAAAAGACAATCTGCATGAAAACACCCAATAGTTTCCACATATAACGACAAATGTTGATACGTCATAGCTTCAACTTTTGACTTCCAAATGTCAATGTCCCATGCTAATAGAATTCTGCCCTTGCACCTAGTGCAATTATTATCTAAAACATCCCATTTACTATTTAACTTGTTTTTTAGATAATAGATCATGTTATTACATAGCTTATTTTCCAGCATGCCAATCACAGATGGCCGAAATTTGTTAAGGAACTTTAACACTTCAAATTGTTTGTTAGTGTTGTTCAGTCCCCTAACATTTCAAGCTACAATATTCATTTAATCTTGCTCTGGCTCCTTGTCGATACTTTACAAGGAGCAGTTGGGGCAGTTTTAGAACATTTCTTTTTATTATTCTTATTCGCATCATTCAACTCATCCACGATTTTATGATTTTTCTCTATGTTTCCTGACACGTCTAATTATTTTTCAGGTCATCTTGGCTTCTCTTCATCAGTGGCTAGTTGTTGTATAAGGTTTTCTTCGTCAGACTCATCCTAGTCTTCATCTAGTCCCTCAACGTTCTCTGGATTTTTGAGTTCTATCGCAGCAACCTCATAAGAGGCATTGTCATTTTGCTTATTTCCTGCATGATTATTAATGTTAATATTATGTATAATTATAGTGTTTGAACTTCTGTTCTCTCTGTTGTCATCTGTAGCTTGAATTAGTTCGCTAAGTCCAGCCATGCTATGGTCAATCTTATTACAATTCACGTCCTGTAAAACATTTGGCATATTTGTAATCTGCGTGTTGGATTGTGTCATAGAATCTTCATTTGTTCCATCTCTACAAATAGTTACATTTATGTCATTCAGCATACTATGATCACTAATTATGGCGCTTGTTGTATAAGCAATCTCTTGTTCTGTCAATGTCATAGTCACATTTCTATTGTCTTCATTCTGGCATCCACGTATGCGACTGAATTACTAGTCGTCTCATTTTCTGCATTTTCATATGAATCGTTATCTTTGGTAACCCATTTTTCAGTGATCTTGGTTTTACACTGGGCATGTGTATGCCCAAAAACACGACATGCCTTACAACAAATAGGTTTGTACAAGTAATCAGCTCTTACTTTCAACTCCTTGCCCGTATGCAAAAGAACGTCTACCTCATTTAGGAAATCAGAAACCGCATCAATTTCGACTATTTTTTTTTACAAAAACAACTCTGGATTCATCTGCAGTGATCTTTTCCATCTTGATAGGCCGTCCTAGAACGCTCGCTATAGCGCACAAAGCTTCCCTATCCCATAATTTCAGTTCTAAATTAGACAGTTTGACCCAAACCGGCATCGTTGACAAAATTTCTTTTCTGAATCTCATACCCATATTCCATTTCTTTAAATGATAATGTTATTGTCAAAAAGATATGGTCCCCCTTTCAGTATTCGTTCGCAGTCAGGTTCATTATCAAAACGAATAATAAAAAATCCGTTTTCTTTCGATAACAATTGAAAATTCCTTGTCGGTTTCCGTACACATTCAATTTTTTTTTCAAGTGGAGATGTTAAGGTCTGACCCCATAAACATAGAAAATTATTTAGTTTCTCCATTTATTAATGGATTTGGAAGCAGCAATTTTTGATAAAACAACCTTCTTCTTTGAGTTAACAACCATCGGTGCTATGTAGCTCAGATCTACGTAGTCGACCTGCTGTTGTCCAGATCCACCCACCGCAGCTTGTATCCATGATCTAACCTTCCCTACAGTTAAATCTTCCTTTAAGTTTGTCCAATCGAAATTCTTACTCACTGTAGAGTTGCATTGAACCTGTCGATCTGCAGATCTGAATCGAGCATTCGCTCCCTCCAGAGGCTGCAATCGAGGAGGACAATCCGCCGTAATGGCAGAATTTCGAGGATCAGAAGAGCCTCTGTAACACCCCATGTCCATTAATGTCACTCACAAAGGGAATGCATTAACTTCTATGGAGCATTTTAAGTGTGTATAGAACAGAAACTTAACAACAAGACATATATAAACAGTACTAAAACTTCAAAATTTTATTCATTGCAGCGGTAAACACATAAGTTTGATTACATCATCAAAAATCAGAGTCAAAGCACATAATATCCATCCTGACTAAATCAAAGTACATAAATTGAAAGACATAACCCCAGTACAAAATAGCCATCAATAAGAGAGGCTGAACTTTACTTCAGTGATCCAAGCAACTTCTAAAAGCAGAGATACAGCTGTCCAAAATCAAGCTCCACTGGTGCTAGTTCCACCCTGAGAACCTTGGGGGGGGGGGGGGAAGGATGAAAAGAGGTGGAAACAAATGGAGTCAGACATAAAGTCTGGCGAGTGCGATAACTTTAACAATATAATTACCAAAATAACTAGGCTAAGGCATAAGTTGGAAAATAAGGAAATGACTGTGAACAATTGGTTATGACAGAGTAAACAAGGAAATAAGATGAACAAAGATAACGTTAAAGGCGCACCTAAACCACTATAATATAATTACTATACTGCACCACCACTAGTCACCCTAAGGTTGATCCCGCCTACAAAACTTAATAATGATAATGGTAGTTTCGTGCACCCCCAGTTGCCTTCATAGGTGCCGCCTGCCCCTATCTCCACTAGGTGTACCCACTACCCCCATGCGATCGGCTCCCTAACTCGTAGATACCCGTGCTGGCCCCACAGTGGGGTGTATCACTCCCCAAAGTGGCAACCCGATACCATCAATAATGCATGGCTTATACCTACACGATGCAACAACGTCTTACCTACCAGCCCGGGCCCACACACGCATATGAACCCGTTGGACTTGCGTTGCCACCGCTAACCCATTTTGGCCTCTTACAGTCAAGCCCAGTATGCGTGTCCCGTCCTCGACTTGGGTCGAGCCCTCAAAGATACGTATGGTTACTGGTTGAAACGGGCCCCCATCACTTGACATAAGCTATCCACCTAAGCTTGGTCCCCTGTAGTACATCCCACTTAACCCTCTTCTTATTCATGTTCACTTACATGTTTCAAATTTTGGTTAAGTGTTTCTAATCGTATTTCAAATGCCACCCAAGGCACCCACTTAATTCCACATGCCACCCAAGGAACCCACTTAACCTCCTCATGTCCCACTACATGTTTATCTGGTTAAGTGTTTTTTAATTCATTAAGACCGTAACCTTATAAAGACCTCCCACATTAAACTGGCGTTTCTGGCAGTTGGATTTGTCGGGCGGATCCGGGCAGTCTTACACCACAAACGAGCCTAACCTCGTGTCTTTACATTTGTTACGCATTTAGTTTATGCCTAAGACCTCCCACATTAGACTGGCATTAGTGGCAGCAGGATTTGTCGGGCGGGTCCGGACAGTTACACCACAAAAGAGCCTAACCTCGTGTCTTAGACGATTAATTACACCTAATGAATCATTCCCCAATTTGAATTAATTTCCCTATTCAAATTATCAATCAATTCCAAATTTAACTATGGCCATAATTGACTCAATTATGTCCATCTATTTATGGTATGTAAAATCATACCAATTTTCATCATAAATTTATTTTATGCCATTTAAGGCATTTATGCCAATTCTCAATATTAAATCTTTTAATATTATCCCATTACCCCACGTTGTACGTTCGTTCGATTAACATAAAGTATACGTTAGACTCGAATAGTCCAACTCATAGAATAAAGATAAAACATCACAACATACATATAGATAAAACTAGATCTAAACATAAGGGGTGAACTTGCATGTGTGAATGAGGTTCTACATCTAAAACTTGCATAAGCCAAAGTCACAAACTTGCATAAAACTACATATGTCATATATCCAAATCTAAAGATGTGAACTTTTTTAGGCAATAGTCATAAACTTGCATAAATCATGTATGTCATAGATCTACATCTAAAGGTGTAAACTTGCATAGGCAATTAACCACAAACTTACATAACATGATTCATACTCTAAACCCATATATTTATATAAACTTGCATATGTGATTTATATAACATAACGATGGTGTAAACTTACATCAAAACATGTAAACTAGCATGTAGAATTTAGCATATAACTCACACATGTCATAGTCTAACTTTAGCTCTAAAATAGATGTCATGAAACATGTAAAGTTGTATATAATTCTCATTAACTTGCATACATACATATGATTTATCATATGAATCAACATAACTAAACTAGCATATGAAACAACATGATGAATTGATTATGCATAAGCCAATCATAGAATTACAACATAGGTGATAACATCACAACTACAACATAGATGATAACATCATAGAATTTACAACATAAATGATAACATCACAATTTTACAACATAAATAATAACATGCGGTCAATAATTCACAACATAGCCATATAATCTGCATCATAACTCAGTCCAATTAAATTGCTAATTATTTTATTAAAGGAATTGAACTCACAACTCAAAGAAGGTCTTGAGTTCTGAATTCTGAGTTCTGAAGTTGTATTAGCTTTCCTTTGAAGTAGATTCGTTGTTAAAGTTGAATTGAATTGAATTTGTTTTCTTCCTCTCTAATTGGTGGCGGCTATTCTGAGTTGCAAGGTGACGGCATGGATGCCATGGCTCTAATTTTAATTTGATTTTAGGGTTTGAGTCTATATGTCTTTTTATAGAGTTTAGAATTAGTTTAGGCCGTCCGATCAACCCAGAATTAATCCCAGCCAATCAGAGTAGATCAGAAACCCTAATGAGTCAACATACAGTTAGTAACATGTCACTAATCAAATCGGCCCGGCGGGGGGGGGGGGGAGGGCAGGTCAACCTCCAGGTCGACCATATGGTGGACCTGGCCCTGGCGGGAATTTTCCCGCCTAGCCCATCTGACACTGAAATTTTGAATTTTGAAATCTGTTTTGAATTTTCTGAAACTTCCGATGGCTATAACTTCTTCATACGAAGTCCAATTCACGCAAACTCGAACTCTATCTCAACCAGAATTCCGAGACGAACACAATGGCGCAACCCGTTTCCCTTAATTCTCATATATGAGATTAGTTATTCTTTAATTTGTGAACATTAATATTAAAACTTACGGGGTGTTACATTCTCCCCTCCTTAAAGGATTTCGCCCCCGAAATCTCCAAGTTAAGGAGAATGCCTATCCTACCATCCAAACAACCATCTACTCAACCATCAAACATAGGCATCCATTGTCCTTATAAAATTCCTAATGCTATATGAACATATGCAAGAAGTGTGTGTATATGTTCCTTATCTAATGCAAAAGCAGTCGGTCTACTGATTCAATTGACCTCTTTAATGCAAACCATGATAGTGCCATGCGTCCATTATGTATGTGAAAGAATCCTATCGATACATATTATTTCTACATGTGTGCACAACCATTCACCAAAATGCAGCGTCCATATGATAGCACAACCATTTTACATCCATTAACTTAAATATGCACACATATTTATATGCAATATGAAGTGACTGAGCCGATCTAGTGCCTAAAGTGTGTGTATATGCATCCACGAGCAACCACTTGCATTCACATGCATCTATCATATATAACCTGTCGCAAACACATGTTTCAACCATAGGACTACCCTATCTAAAGGTCAAAGATACTAGCGAGAGGACATACTAAAGATAAGATAAGTACAAGCTAAGCGATAAAGGAGAAATTAAAAGACATACCCTCGAAAAGAAAAGGGTACAATGAACGCATCTTCTCTTCCGTCTCCCTAGTAGCGTTGCTCTCATCATCTCCCCATTGCACTTTGACTAGCTTGACCTCTCGATTCCTCAACTCCTTAATCTCCAACCCAAGAATGCACGTAGGAGCTCGTCGAATCGTCGCATCGCGCTCTATCTCCACCTCTCTAAGCAAGCTTGGCTCTACCACTTCCGCGGTCTCATGCAAACACTTCCTCAAATGTGATACATGGAATACGTCGTGTACACCACTAAGTCTCTCGGGCAACTCCACTCTATACTCCATCTGCCCAATCCTCTCCTTAATAGGAAACGGCCCTACGAACCTTGGTGCTAACTTCCCAACGGACCCAAAGCGAACGAAATTCCGTAATGGAGACACCTTGACAAAGACCATGTCCCCGATATCAAACTCAAGATCTGTCCTCCTCTTGTCCGCATAAAATTTCTGCCTATCTTGCGCCGTCTTAATCCTCCTTCGAATCAAATCGATCTTTTCCGAAGTCTCTCTAATCATATCGGGCCCAAGCAAGATCTTATCCATAGACTCCCACCAACATGTAGGCGAACGACACGACCGTCCATAAAGAGCCTCGAATGGTGCCATGCCAATGCTAGACTGAAAGCTATTATTATATGCGAACTCCACTAATGGAAGATGTTCCTCCCATGTAACTCCGAAATCTAAGACACACAACCTCAATAGGTCCTCTAGAATACGATTCACCCTCTCGGTCTGGCCGTCCGTCTGAGGATGATATGCGGTGATCAAACATAACTGAGTCCCTACCGCCTCTTGTAAGCTCTTCCAAAATTCGCTAGTAAAGATAGGATCGCGGTCGCTCACTATGCTAGAAGGAACACCGTGCAAACAAACTATCTCTCGAATGTATACGGAGGCTAACCATGGAGCAGTCCTCTTACTCCTCACGGAAATGAAATGGGCGCTCTTAGTAAGTCTGTCTACCACGACCCAAATTCTCGTATTACCCTTCCTCGATCTCGGTAACCCATCAATAAAGTCCATCGAGACACTTTCCCACTTCCATTGTGGGACCTCCAGTGGGTGAAGCAACCCACCGGGCTTCTTTTGCTCTGCTTTTACTTGTTGGCATACTACGCATAGCGACAAACTCAGCCACATCCCTCTGCATGCCGGCCCAAAAGTAAACTCGTCTCATGTCCATGTACATCTTGTCCCCGCCGGGATGGATGGTCATCTTCGAACGATGTGCATCATCAAGAATGGTCTTCCTCAAATTCTCGTCCCGTGGTACACAAAGTCTACCGTCCCTACGCAACCAACCCTTATCATCTAGGGTATACCCACTGATATGGCTCGATGACTCCCCCCTTTTGCGCTTCTCTACTAACTCAAACAACTGTGGGTCATCTCGCTGTGCCTTACCAATCCATCCCAAAAGCGTAGGTCTGACCTCTAAGGATGCTAGCAAACCGGGTACAAAGTCAACGGAAGGTCTAAAGTCAAACGTAGAGATGAACTCTAAGCTTCGCCGCTCAACAAACAACAGACTCAAGGAAAACCTTTTCTACTTAAGGCGTCTGCCACCACGTTACCCTTGACAGGGGTATATGCTATCTCGAAATCGTAGGATGCTAAGAATTCCATCCACCTTTGTTGCCTTAAGTTCAAGTCCTTCTGAGAGAACAAGTATTTTAGCGATTTGTGGTCAGTGAAAAATTCGAATTTCTCGCCTAGAAGATAATGGCGCCAAGACTTTAGCGCGAAAACAATAGCGGCCAACTCTAGGTCATGTGTAGGGTAATTTCTCTCATGCACTCTCAAATGCCTTCCACCATAGGCTATTACCCTTCCATCTTGCATTAAGACTGCGCCTAGTCCTGTTCCACAAGCATCGGTATAAACGGTAAATGGCTTACTTCCATCTGGCAACACTAAGACTGGGGTTGTGGTCAAAGCTCTCTTCTAATGTTGGAACGCATCATCACAATCTACGTCCCATGTGAAAACTAGATTCTTCTTCGTCAAGCCTATTAATGGGGCTGATATTTTTGCGAAGTCTTTGATAAACTTCCTATAGTAGCCATCCAACCCTAAGAAACTCCTCACCTCAGTAGCATTTTTAGGGACCTTCCAATCTTGGATGACCACTACCTTCGCGGGATGCACAACTATCCCTTCTTTGTAAACCACGTGCCCTAAGAATCGCACTTCCTTCCTCCAAAAGTGACATTTAGAAAATTTAGCTTCAAGGCTATGCGCTCGAAGAGTCTCCAACACTTCCCTAAGATGTAGGGCATGCTCTTCCTCGCTCTTCGAAAAGATCAAGATGTCGTCCACAAAGACTACCACGAATTTATTAAGGTACTCCCTAAACACACAACTCATCAAGTCAACAAAGTATGGGGGACGTTTGTCAAGCCGAAGGGCATAACAAGCCACTCGAAGAAGCCGTCTGGAGTCCTAAAGGCAGTCTTGTCTATGTTATCCTCAGCCACTCTCAACTGATGGAAACCCGTGGCTAAGTCCAACTGCAAAAATACTGAGGCGCCAACTAACTGATTGAAGAGATCGTCAATCCTCGGCAGTGGGTGTCTATTCTTCTTAGTAAGCTTATTGAGTTCTCTATAGTCCACACAAAGTCTAAGGGACCCATCTGCCTTCGTGGAAAATACTACTGGAGCACCCCACTCTGATATACTACATCTGATGAACCCCTTCTCAAGCAATTCCTTCACTTGCTTACTGAGTTCTCTTCTCTCTCTTGGAGCCATGTGGCGCACTGGCAATGCAACTAGCTTTGCATTATCTACTAGATATATTTGAAAGTCTATCTCACGTTTTGGGGGTAAATCCCTCACCTCATCGAAGACATCAACATATTCACGGACTATACGAACAAAATGTAAATCATCATCGGATGCGTCAAGGGATTCTTGGTAGCTAACCATTACTGGACCTCTAGGGTCACAAGAAATATCAAGGGTCTTTCCACAACGAGTCAACAATCTAACTACTCTTCTTTCACAATCTAGGATGGCCCCATATCTAGTTAGCCAATCCATACCTAGAATCAAGCCGTAGCCCATGAAGCCAAGAACAAAGGCGTTGCATTCAAACCCAACACCCAAGATAGACACTCTCAAATCCCGACAGATCATAGAAAGATGAGTTGAACTACCAATAAGATTTGAGACTACTAAGGGATCTGTAACTAGACTAGTATCTAGGTGCAGTGTTTCAACTAATGATGTAGAGATAAACGAATGTGATGCGTCAGAATCGAATCAAGTACGGATAGGATGATCAAACAGAAAAACTAAACATTCAACGGAAATTGCTCTACCTCGTTCTTGCAGCGGTGGGACCACGAGAGCCTGAACTTGCCCCCTTGCCTGCCCTGGTGCCATAAAAGCCTGCACCTGTCCTCCCGAGGTAGACCCTGCCCTCTGCCCTTTCCTTGGGCAGTCCTTAATCAGATGTCCCGCTTCGCCACAGTGGAAACAACCAGTCTTCTTTTTCTTCTTACAATTTTTGCTTAGATGGCCTGGTGTCCCATAGTTAAAGCATCTTTTCTTTCCTTTACCATTTCCTTTACCACATTTCTTGTTCTGTTGTTGTTATTGCGGTTTCTTTTGATCTCCTTTCTTCTCGGGTGCCTTATTAGCATTGACGCCCTTCTCTTCTTCATGCATAAGCACCATGTCAACTAGTCTCTCAAAGGTAGCCCCCATGGGGATGTGGGTCATAGCTAACCCATGAAGCGGCTCATTCAAACCCTTAACAAATCTCAGGGCCTTCTTCTCTGGTGTATTTACCAAGTCCAAGCCAAATCTCGCCAACTGATTGAACTTGTTGACGTATTCTTTCACTGACAGATTCCCTTGCTTCAATGGCAAAAACCTTTCCATATATAAATTCTCTTCAGCCCGTGAGAGAAACTTTGCTTCAAACCTCTGCCTGAAATCTGGCCATGTATCAACTGGACGCTCTCCATTAGTGACCTCCCACCAAAATGAGGCCTCATCCTTCATTAGCCAGGCGGCTAACTGGACCTTTCTTCCATCTTCCACTTCAAAGATCCCAAACAATTCTTCCACCTCCTTTAGCCAATTTCGAGCTTCAACAAATGTCTCCGTCCCGTGAAAATGTTTTCCACCCATTGCTCGAAAGTCCTTACATATTTTCGCGAAAGTATCGACACGAGGAGGAGGAGGATTTGTTGGACCTGCAGTGGTGGCCCTAGTCTCCAAATACCTCCTAAACCATTCGGGTATCGGTATCCCCCTGGGTATCTCGGGAATTCCAGACATACTGAAACGAAAAAGGAAAGATTCAATACAAAAGAACCGAAGGAAAGATATATGGCTCTTGGGGTTATGCTTTCTAAAATAAGCTTTTCTCTTGAAAATACTTTCCTTAAAACATACTTTTGAAGGTACTTCTTTATAAAAGCTGTTTTTCAAAAACACTTTTTCAAAATTCATATATGTCCTGTTAACCTTCAACTCTGATACCACATGTAACACCCCACGTCCATTAATGTCACTCACAAAGGGAATGCATTAACTTCCATGGAGCATTTTAATTGTGTATAGAACAGAAACTTAACAACAAGACATATACAAACAGTATTAAAACTTTAAAACTTTATTCATTGCAGCGGTAAACACATAAGTTTGATTACATCATCAAAAACCAGAGTCAAAGTACATAATATCCATCTTGACTAAACCAAAGTACATGAATTGAAAGACATAACCCCAGTACAAAATAGCCATAAATAAGAGAGGCTAAACTTTACTTCAGCGATCCAAGCAATCTTCTAAAAGCAAGAGATACAGTTGTCCAAGATCAAGCTCCACTGGTGCTAGTTCCAACCTGAGCACCTTGGGGGGGAGGAAGAAAAGAGGTGGAAATAAAGGGGGTCAGACATAAAGTCTGGCGAGTGCGATAACTTTAACAATATAATTACCAAAATAACTAGGCTAAGGCATAAGTTGGAAAATAAGGAAATGACTGTGAACAATTGGGTAAAATAGAGTAAACAAGGAAATAAGATGAACAAAGATAACGTTAAAGGCGCACCTAAAGCACTATAAGATAATTACTATACTACACCACTACTAGTCACCCTAAGGTTGATCCCGCCTACAAAACTTAATAATGATAATGGTAGTTTCGTGCACCCCCAGTTGCCTTCATAGGTGTCGCCTGCCCCTATCTCCACTAGGTATACCCACTACCCTCATGCGATCGGCTCCCTAACTCGTAGATACCCGTGATGGCCCCACAGTAGGGTGTATCACTCCCCAAAGTGGCAACCCGATACCATCAACAATGCACGACTTATACCTACACGATGCAACAACGTCTTACATACCAGCCCGGGCCCACACACGCATATAAACCCATTGGACTTGCGTTGCCACCGCTAACCCGTTTTGGCCTCTTACAGTCAAGTCCAGTATGCGTGTCCCGTCCTCGACTTGGGTCGAGCCGATAAAGATACATATGGGTTACTGGTTGAAAAGGGCCCCATTACTTGACACAAGCTATCCACCTAAGCTTGGTCCCCTGTAGTACATCCCACTTAACCCTCTTCTTATTCATGTTCACTTACATGTTTCAAATTTTGGTTAAGTGTTTCTAATCGTATTTCAAATGCCACCCAAGGCACCCACTTAATTACACATGCCACCCAAGGCACCCACTTAATTCCACATGCCACCCAAGGCACCCACTTAATTACACATGCCACCCAAGGCACCCACTTAATACCCCTCATGTCCCACCACATGTTTATCTGGTTAAGTGTTTCTTAATTCATTAAGACCGTAACCTTATAAAGACCTCCCACATTAGACTGGCATTTCTGGCAGCTGGATTTGCCGGGCGGGTCCGGGCAGTCTTACATCGCAAACGAGCCTAATCTCGTGTCTTTACAATTGTTACGCATTTAATTTATGCTAAGACCTCCCATATTAGAATGGCATTAGTGGCAGCTGGATTTGCCGGGCGGGTCCGGGCAGTCTTACACCACAAAAGAGCCTAACCTCGTGTCTTAGACGATTAATTATACCTAATTAATCATTCCCCAATTTGAATTAATTTCCCTATTCAAATTATCAATCAATTCCAAATTTAACTATGGCCATAATTGACTCAATTATGTCCATCTATTTATGGTATGTAAAATCATACCAATTTTCACCATAAATTTATTTTATGCCATTTAAGCCATTTATGCCAATTCTCAATATTAAATCTTTTAATATTATCCCATTACCCCCACGTTGTATGTTCATTCGATTAACATAAAGTTTACGTTAGACTCGAATAGTCTAACTCGCAGAATAAAGAGAAAACATCGCAACATACATATAGATAAAACTAGATCTAAACATAAGGGGTGAACTCGCATGTGTGAATGAGGTTCTACATCTAAAACTTGCATAAGCTAAAGTCACAAACTTGCATAAAACTGCATATGTCATACATCCAAATCTAAAGGTGTGAACTTGTTTAGGCAATAGTCATAAACTTGCATAAATCATGTATGTCATAGATCTACATCTAAAGGTGTAAACTTGCATAGGCAATAACCACAAACTTACATAACATGATTCATACTCCAAACCCATATATTTATATAAACTTGCATATGTGATTTATGCAACATAACGATGGTGTAAACTTACATCTAAACATGTAAACTAGCATGTAGAATTTAGCATATAACTCACACATGTCATAGTCTAACTTTAGATCTAAAATAGATGTCATGAAACATGTAAAGTTGTATATAATTCTCATTAACTTGCATACATACATATGATTTATCATATGAATCAACATAACCAAACTAGCATATGAAACAACATGATGAATTGATTATACATAAGCCAATCATAGAATCACAACATAGGTGATAACATCACAACTTTACAACATAGATGATAATATCATAGAATTTACAACATAAACGATAACATCACAGTTTAACAACATAAATAATAACATGCGGTCAATAATTCACAACATAGCCATATAATCCGCATCATAACTCAATCCAATTAAACTGCTAATTATTTTATTAAAGAAACCGAACTCACAACTCAAAGAAGGTCTTGAGTTCTGAATTCTGAGTTCTGAAGTTGTATTAGCTTTCCTTTGAAGTAGATTCGTTGTTAAAGTTGAATTGAATTGAATTTGATTAGCTTTCTTCCTCTCTAATTGGTGGCGGCTATTCTGAGTTGCAAGGTGACGGCATGGAGGCCATGGCTCTAATTTTAATTTGATTTTAGGGTTTGAGTCTATATGTCTTTTTATAGAGTTTAGAATTAGTTTAGGCCGTCCGATCAACCCAGAATTAATCCCAGCCAATCAGAGCAAATCAGAAACCCTAATGAGTCAGCACATAGTCAGAAACAGGTCACTAATCAAATCTGCCCGGGGGGGCAGGTCGACCCCCAGGTCTACCCTATGGTCGACCTGGTTAGGGTAGGTCGACCCCCAGGTCGACCCTATGGTCGACCTGGCCCTGGCGGGAATTTTCCCGCCTATCCCATCTGACTCTGAAATTTTGAATTTTGTAATCTGTTTTGAATTTTCTGAAACTTCCGATGGCCATAACTTCTTCATACGAAGTCCAATTCACGCAAAGTCGGACTCTATCTCAAGCAGAATTCCGAGACGAACACAATGACGCAACCCATTTCCCTTAATTCTCATATCTGAGATTAGTTATTCTTTAATTTGTGAACATTAATATTAAAAATTACGGGTGTTATAGCCTCCATCTCTTCGTAGGTCAGATCGCTTGTTAGTGAATGAGACACTTGCAGATTTTCCTCCCTTCGAATCTTTTATCCAGGGATTCGCCGCCAGATCTTCGTCCGCATCATCAATTACTGCCACTTCCTTCCCTAGCCTCCGATCTGGAGGGTTTTGATTTTTGACTATGCTTTATATTTCCATAGTGTTTTTAATTATGTTTGAATCCCTCCAATGTGAATCAGCAAAATTATAGCTAAAGAAATCATCTTAAGCATAAAAGGGTGCGTTCTTGTGGTAATGTGCTCAACTCCGCTGTAATAAATCCGTATATACTCTCATCAGGAAGTATCTCAACAATCTCCACATTCTTCATATCATTGTGGAAAATTATCAGAATCCCCCACAACTCCAAATTTACCGATCTCCGAACAAGCTCGCAGCGACGGTTAGTAAGCTGCTGAATATGGTCGGTCAAAAACTGATGGCTCGAGCTACCACGCTCTACCTGTCTACGCCTAGAGGGCTGACTAGAAGGAGGATCGTCGGTAGCCATCTAGTCTCCATAATAATCGGCGTCAGTAGCAGTGAACGAAGCAGTTGGCATGGGTGCTGGTGGAGGTGTAGGTGCAGTAGGAGGCGCAACATCAGGAATCTGGTACACACAAGTAGGCTTACGCATACAACCATCAAATAGAAGGTTCTGCTCTCTGAACTTCATCGGGGCTCTTCCTGAATCGTCTGTACGATCTGTCAGCGCCGATAGCCCAGAAATCATCAGGACCATCCAAATAACCGAACACTACATCCCATTTCCCGCCAGATGTCCTGAGTAGTCTGTCCCAGTCGCGAAATGTCCTCTACATGTTATCTCATTTATT
Organism: Allium sativum; assembly: GCA_030737875.1. Taxonomy (NCBI): domain Eukaryota; kingdom Viridiplantae; phylum Streptophyta; class Magnoliopsida; order Asparagales; family Amaryllidaceae; genus Allium; species Allium sativum. Next base: position 45,101,315 of record CM060925.1, read on the forward strand.
CTTAATCTGGGTATATGTAAACTCCAGATTAAAACAGGTGTTCATCGATGCCGCGACTGTTGCATAATAGTTGCTGAAGCTAGAATTGTGCTCGCCTAGATACTCCACACAAATATCTATAAACACAGAGTCATGTTCCTCCGTCCAATATGCAATCAAGTGCGAAGTAGCGGTGGTAGAAGCGGTAGACAACTTCAGTAACAAAAAAAAAAAAAATCAGAAAAAATCGAAAAAACATATGTTATAGAGAATTAATAAATAAACATAACGGTATTAAAAAATACCTTTTTTTTTCTTGAAAAAAAGGCACGAAAAAATCTATTTTTTGAGGGTATCCGAGGGTTGGTGAAAGAAAAGTGAGGGGGGGAGATGCTTTTTAGCCTATCGTTGTTTACTGCATCACCGTTTGTTTCCACACTCATTTCCATACCTTTTAGCCTATCGTTGTTTACTGCTGCTATACTATAGTTTCAAAGCTTCGAGTATATCCGTACGCCTGCCTACTGCTTTCTTTGTTTAATGCTTACTTCTTTGCATCTGCCGTTTGTATTGTAAATTTTGTGTTGTGCATGTAAAATGCATGGTCTATCAAGTAACCATTTTACCTGACAGGTGATAAGAGGTAGCATAAGATTCATAATTTTAAACTTTTATAATACAACTTGGATTGCTCACTCTGAACTCAATTGCTACGGGGAATGAATATGAATAAACAAATTCATATCAACTGTTATCATGTATTAATCCTGGAATGCAAGCACCATACCTGTACAAAAATGGCCATCTGTTTACATTTTTTAATGTTACCTTGATCCCATTTTCATATTATATGATCTGCCATATGTTATATAATAATATTGTTGTTGGTCTGCTTTGTTATATAGAAGGAAACATACACAACACTGTCTGCACACGTCAAGAATATTGTTTGTAGGTTAATCATATTTTTTCTTGCTGAATTGTTTTGATGCGGTTAAGGCATGGATTTTTATTGTAACTACAGGGATTGAATAAGAAGAGGCATGAGCCAGTAGGCGGTGTGAGTACAAGGAAATCAAATAGTCCTCCATAAATTCGCATACATGACCAAAACAAAAATGGGAATTTCTTCTACAAAAATAATCAGCAAACGTTTAAACCAGTCACTAGACCAAAACCAATTCACATGGCATTTGTTAGTAAAAGCGAATGAAATAATTGAAAGCATAAAACAGGTAGATACAAAAAAAAGCATCAAATAACTTCCATTTGGACTTGTATCAACAATAAGACTCCATATTAACCTTTGAACTTGTTGCTTGCTGTACTAAACCCCCGTAGATCGGTTTATTGATAAAGCTGCTAAAGAGAAATCCGTATAATTTTTTGGCATATTCCTGCATCAGTAATTAAAGTTTTGGGATGTTAGTATCTCACTCACATAACTGTCCATCATCACTCGCTGCATCATCACCAGATACCATTTCATCTCCAACTCCTGTAGCCCGGCTTCATGAATTTCTTCCAACCTCTAGCACACCACAACTTACAAACAAACAATAATAGTTCCACTTCCTCCTCTTACAAACACCCCTGTTATATATACAATCGTCCACACTTGCACAACGACTCCAAGAGTTCACTACCCCTGTATATATACAAAAGTTTGGCTACATCCCCTGTCTGCCTGCATCCCGTCTTCTGCAAATTCACTATCCTCTCCGTCTACAACTGATCTTTGTATTTGAATGATGGTGCAACTACGTGGGTGTTCAGTTTCTGTAATTTGCGTAAACTCAGTTCAAGGCTATTAATATCTCTTCATCTTTTCTCCCCCAGCTACTATTTCTGAATCCAAATTCATCTTCTCTGACCCCGTCCACAATATATTACTAACCTCTGTCTGCCTGCATCCCCGTCTTCTGCAAATTCACTATCCTCTCCGTCTACAACTGATCTTTGTATCTGAATGATGGTGCAAGTTTTTGTACCACGTGGGTGTTCAGTTTCTGTAATTTGAGTAAGCTCAGTTCAAGGCTATTAATATCTCTTCATCTTTTCTCCCCCAACTACTATTTCTGAATCCAAATTCATCTTCTCTGACCCCGTCCACAATATATTACTAACCTAAATCATCATGCACAAATTGCAACTCCACATCCTCTGCCAGAAAGAAGCATGGCCCAAGCCAATATACAACATTACTCGCAGCGGCCTCGAAAATGATTCAAAATTTTCTGGCAGCGTTATCGTGAATGGAGTTCAGTTCACAGCTGAAATTCTCTCTACTTCTATCAAGGAGGTCCAAAACAACGTCAGTCAACTTGCGTTACAAGGTTTAGGGATGACTGCTAGTAGTGCTTTGCCTTTCAAGAGCCTATTGAATGAGTATGCTCAGAAAATTTTGAGCTGAATTACCAAAATACTGCCACCAAATCAAAGGGACTGCAGATGCTGTACAATATAAGACATATGTTACAACTAATGGAAGAACATTTCTGACATATGTTACAATTAATGGAAGAACATTTCCTAACAACAAGTTTCTTAGTACACTCAAAGAGACCGAACATGATGCTGCGAAAACAGCCTTAGCCTTAATGTTCTTGCCTGCTAATGAAACTGGTACGTTTGAAAATTATGAAGCACCTTTAGATGGCGGTCAGAGGGCAGAACGACCTAAAAAAGCACCCAACAGATATCTGTGTTGAATGCTGCACGACGTTGGTAAATAAATTGAAAGCAAACGAACTGATTTCTAATGAAAAAATTAGAAAAATGAAATGATGGGCTTAGAAAATTAATGAAGCTTGTTCTTAAAACTTATTGTTCTAAACCCGTGGCCTGAAAACTTATTAGTTATAATAGTTTTGTCACTAAATCCTAATTGCACCAATATAAAATGTTGGGTCGTAATTCTAAATGTTTAATATGAACTTTTCACTTTAAACTAATTTCCTCGATTTGCAAATATTACAGTGAAACGAAAGTTGACTTGACTGTTATGAGGTTTAACACTGAAGGCAAGTAACACTGTAATTTGCATTAAAATGTGCTGGAAAATAATTTTTTCAAAACAATGGACTTGTGCGAGGCCTTTACACTAATTCCCCCTCTAAACAATATCAATCATACTGTTAAACCTGTAATGGAAAACTAAAGATCCGCTTTCGGATTCATAAATTATTATCCGGATTATGTGACTAGCTAACTATAAGCACCCATATACGAAAGGTTAGCTTTAACAATTGGGTTTTGAGCTACAGTAAATACTGTTAAAACGTGATATAAGTAGAAGTAGTTTGGCTTGAGAGGATAGAATACCGTACATAAATACTGAAAAACCCATAGAACATTTTACAGGGTTTTATAGTGATACTTGGAAGAAGAAGAAGAAAGATGAGAGGTGAGATCGAGTGAAATGCAGAGTAATTCAGATCCTTACCCAAAATTATTGAGTCAATCCATCAAGTAGTATTTAATTGAACTGTAGTTTCCTACGACTTCGGTCCTCGGCATGAATGATGAAATCACCGGCGAGTAAAAGCTTTGTTTCTTTCAGAGTTTGATTGCTGAAGCCGATTGGCTATTTCATTCTGAGAATTGTGATGGATACCTGTAAATCGATGGCTGACGGCTGTATGTATGATGATGTTTAAAACGAGGTCTCTAGGGCTGGTAGTTGGGTGAGTTATCCATTCAAATCATGCCCGGTCCAGTTTAGGGCCCAGCGTAAACTTTGTTTAACAGCTACAAAGTGCTAGTGAACGTATAAAAAAAGATTCATTTACCTATTCGATTTAGGAGCAATTTTCTCTTTACTATTTCTACTAACACGAACGAACGCATGTACACGGATTTGTCTACAATATTAGCATGAAATTAATATAAGCATTGCATGAATAATCACATTACATCATAGATATTCATTTATCAATAGGTTGGTATAATAATTATTTACCCAATAGTTTTCTACACGATCAAACTTCATAAATAACTTGCAACACAATGTATAGGTTTTGCATGGTACTATTGAAGGTAGCTTATCTGATATTTGTTGTATGTCATGGATGAACTGAATATAAGAAGCATATAAAACTTTACTGAATCAATTCCTTTGTTTAATCTTGAAATTTATGCACATGCATGATTTATGTTTGTAAAATAGTCTATTATAACTACCACAAATTTTTTTAAGCATATGCTAAAGTTTCATGGGTAGTTGGATACTACACATGATTTTTTTTAATATTTATTAATATGAACCATAACTACTGTTTATACCTCAACACTTATATTAACAAATTTCATAAAAACTAGGAAATAGAATCACTCAATGTCCTTTGCATAGTGAATAAGATTTAGTTTTTACTAGAGTGACACGTAGTCTTGAACTCTATTCCTGACATCAAACCACACACAACCTTTTCTATAGTGCAATCAAATAAACCCGTGCATTTATGGCCATGCACGTCTATCCCAGTTTAGTGAACGCTCTAGAAGTTTTGCCCAAAACTCGATAGGAAACGACCACATTTCTACATTCACATAGGTGAGTCTATCAATAGTACTCCTGAAGGTAGGTACTCCACTCCAAATAGAGTATAGATCTCATTAAGAGTTTCTATCAATTCATCCTCTAATCACTTCAGGAATACATGCTTCTTGTTTTATTAAATAGCATGTTCCACTTCTATCACTACACAACTTGTTTTTACCCATTGAATCTATTTCTTGGGATCTCCAGTCATTTAGGTCGGGTTACCATTGTGCGTGACTCAACAATCTAAGGGCAATAGTATCATTCTTTTAGAAGAATTAAGGACTTTCTCTCTGGACAATCCTTTTGTCAAAGAATCTGCAAAATTTTCATCACTACGTACGTAATCCACTCTAACGGTACCTGAGGAAAGTAGTTCTCTAACCGTGCCGTGCTTACGACGTATTTGTTGCCTCTTAGCGTTATAATAACGGTTCTGAACTTTTGCAATAGCCGCGGTACTATCGCAATGTATCAACACAGCTGGTATCGGTTTTCCCCATAAGGGAATCTCAGCTAGCAGATTTCTCAAATATTCTGCTTCTTCACTAGCTATGGCTAGTGCTATCATCTCAAACTCCATAGTAGACTGAGCCAAAATAGTCTGTTTCTTGGATTTCCGAGAACAGCCCTTCAAGCGATGCTAAATATATAGCCACTGGTCGCCTTAGAATCATCAGATAAAGTATTCCATTTTGCATCTGAATATCCTTCAAGTACAGCTGGGAACATTTCATAATATAATCCAAGGTTCATAGTTCGTTTAAGGTATCTCATTACCCTTTCAATAGCATGCTAGTGCTCTATACTGGGTCTACTGGTAAACCTGCAATATAATCCCACGACATAGGCAATGTCGGGTCTAGTACAATCAGTGGCATACCGAAGGCTACCAATGATGCTCGCATAATCAGACTGTCTTACACCTTCACCAGTGTTCTTAAATAACTTTACACTTGGATCGTATAGTGTACATGCAGGTTTACAGTCAAAGTAATTATATTTCTTCAGTATGTTCTCAATGTAATGAGATTGATCCAAAGAAGTTCCCTTTTCTAACCTAGTAATCTTAATACCAAGAATTACACTCGCCTCACCTAGATCTTTCATATCAAAATTGGCACTTAATAAGGATTTGACTGAATTTATGGCATGAAGGTTTGACCCAAAGATGAGTAGGTCATCTACATAAAGGCATATAATAGTGCTAATGTCATTCTCAGATTTGTAATAAATGTATTTGTCACTCTCATTAACTTTAAAACCATGTGATATGATTAAGTTATCTAATTTTTCATGTCATTGTTTAGGTGCTTGTTTTAAACCATATAATGATTTATCTAATTTGCATACTTTATGTTCTTGACCATGTACTGCAAATCCTTCAGGCTGGTCCATATAGATTTCTTCGTCTAATTCATTGTTTAAAAATGCGGTTTTAACATCCATTTGGTGTATTAGTAAATTATGAATGGAAGTAAGTGAGATTAATACCCGAATGGATGTTATTCTAGTTACAGGTGAAAAAGTGTCAAAGAAATATATATTTTCTTTTTGTCTAAAACCTTAGCTACTAGTCTTGCTTTGTATTTATCAATAGTACCATCAGGTTTTAATTTCTTTTTAAGCACCCATTTACAACCTATAGATTTACAACCAGGGGGTAAATCTGCCAAATGCCAAGTCTTATTGGATTCCAGAGAATCCATCTCATCATTTATAGCCCCTTGCCAAAAATCGGCATCTAAAGAAGATAGGGCCTCTTGGAGGTTTAAGGGATCCTCCTCTATAGTAAAAGCACAAAAATCCGAACCAAAATCTTTTACTGTTCTTGTTCTTTTACTTCTTCTAGGTTCAACTTCAGAACTTTTATTAAGTTCTATTCTAATAGGCATACTTGAAGTGCCCCCACTAGTCCTTAATTTAAAAGGAAAATTTGTTTCATAAAAATCGGCATCATTTGATTCAATTATGTTATGTGCGTTTATATCATAAAATCAATATGCTTTGTTATTAATAGCATAGCCTATAAATACACATTCATATGCTCTACTTGCCAATTTTATTCTCTTAGGGTTTGAGATGCGAACATATGCTAAACAACCCCAAGTTCTAAAGTATGACACATTAGGTTTATGATTCTTTAAAATTTCATAAGGTGAAAATTTATTCTTAGATTGGGGATTCTATTTAGAACATAGCATACAATCAATAAAATATCCCCCCACCGATGTTTTGCTGAACCAGAGTTTAATAGGATGGCAACTACTAATTCGGTAAAAATCCAATTTTTTCTTTCAGCTTTACCGTTCATTTCAGGTGAATAGGGTGCAGTTCTCTCATGTACAATACCATGTAATTTATAGAAGTCCAGAATTGAATAAGATTCATATTCTGGTCCTCTATCAGTACGAAGTCTCTTAATTTTCCTGTTTGTTTGATTCTCAATTTCAGTTTTGAACGTTTTAAACATTTCAAAAGCATCACTTTTATTTTTCATAAGGTAAACATATGTGAAATCGGAACAGTCATCAATAAAAGTGATAAAATACCGATGTCCATGTCTATTCAAAGTACCATCAGGTTTACATATGTCGGAATGAATCAGATCTAAGGGTTCAGATTCTCTATCAACAGAATTATGAGATTTCTTAGTGATTATTTCTTGTGTACAGAATTCACATTTATCAGGTTCAGATTGTGACATCTTAGGTATCATATCTAGGGTGCTCATGTTATGAATTATTCGTTTATTGACATGACATAATCTAGAGTGCCAAATATTAAAATCACACAACATATAAGCAGAATTATTCACTTTATTAGATTCAACATTTAATTTAAATATTCCCTCACAAGCATAACCCTTTCCTACAAAAGTTCCCTTATACCCTATGGTATACACATCAGCTCCAATAAATTGAGTAAAGCCTGCCTTATTCAGGAGAAAGCCAGAAACCGGATTCTTCCTCATCTCTGGAGTATGCAAAACATCTTTAAGAATCACAGTCTTTCCAGAGGTAAACTTGATCTCCACATTTCCAACCCCTGCAACTTTAGTGGTATGAGAATCTCCCAACAACACTTTCTGATCATCAGCAGCCGTGTATGTGGTGAACATATCACGATCATAACAGACATGGCGAGAAGCACCAGTGTCTACCCACCAACCCTCTGATCCACCAACAAGGTGAATCTCAGTGATCATAGCCATAAGAGGCTCCTCCTCAGTCAGCTTAGCCTGTGGTGCAGAACTAGGCCTGTTCCGACATTTTCGTGCTATATGACCTGATTTTCCACAGTTGTAACATAGAAACAATTGTCCAGAATCATTCTTTTGGGCTGGGTTTTGCTGTTCTTTCGATTTTCCTTGTGGATTTCCATTCTGTTTGTTGCGCCAGTTTTGATTCTTAAAAGACTTCTGGTTCGGTTTCAGAACTGCGGGTTTGGTCTTTTTAGTGCTGTTGTTTGAGACAACCAACACTTCCTCTTTCTGGTCCTGTTTGCGTGCCTCCTCCTCAATGCGGAGGCGAGTGATCAAGATCTCTAAGGAAAATTCCTTAGTTTTATGTCGTAGGAAATTCTTAAAGTCTTTCCAACCTGAGGGCAGTTTATCAATAATAACAGCAACTTGAAACTGTTCGTCCAAAACCATACCTTCGGAGATGATCTCATGGGCTATTTTCTAAAGCTCATGAGACTGCATCTCTACTGACCTGTCGTCTGTCATCTGATATTTGAGATAGCGGCTCACAGCATACTTCTTTGCCCCTGCCTCCTATGTATCGTATTTCTTATTCAGCGCTTCCCAGATCTCCTTCGTTGTCTTGTCGTCCGAGTTGTAGTAATCATACAGATCATCGCTGAGGCCATTGAGAATGAAATATCTACACAGATAGTGCTGCTCAATCCAGTTCTATTGTTGTTTTTATTATTCAGTCCAGGAAGCGATCTGCGCTTCATCAGTTCCGTCAGGTTTGTCTGGCAACTGAGGTTTGTCGGTGGTCAGAGCAGCAGCGACATTTCTCATCGTCAGGTAGAACTCCATCTTCTGACGCCATCGTTTGAAATGCAGTCCTTCGAAATGGAATGGGGCAGCAGTCACCAATGGGATTTGGAAAGCAGAGGGAGGAGCAGTATAATCCAGGGTTGATGTCGAAGCCATTGTTTCAGTTCGTCTTCAAATTGTTGTGAAACAATGGCTGAGTCACGTACTTGGTCGCTTTCTTGAAGACGATTCGGCGATATGGCCGGTGGTGCAAAACCAGTTCGTACTTTCACCGCTGCCTCTAAGATAAAACAACCTCTGAAATAATAACCGATTTTCTTTGCACAACAAATCAGTGCAGATTTGCACCTTCGAAAATAAAAATACTGCTCGAAAGTTTCAGGAAGTATATTTTAATGGCGGAGGTAAAAACTATGTTTTTTGTTATATTATTTTCGTCTACAACTGAAGATAATATATAGATGGGGATTAGGGCTGAACGAAAATACTGGGCAGTAGATAAACCTGCTAAAATACCAGGTCAATAGTTTACCGCTTCAAATAAAAGTCGGCTCAGAAATATTTTCGTATTTAAAAACACAGTTCGAAAAATACATTTTTTTCTAGTCCAAAAATATAAATGTTTACACCACAAAGCCGAGCCCGAGCTCGAACCGAACCGAGCCGGGCCGGGTCGGGTCGGTCGCGCGCGTGTGTGGTGGTCATGATGCATGGTCTCCCTCCTCACAACAAAGCATACATTGGGAGTCCAAGGCCCCAACATGACTTCTTAGAAACAAGTATAAATACTTGCATCTTTCTTATAATCCCATGATGTGGGACTATTCACATATAGGAGCCATTCATACACTTATTTCAACATTTTTAATAATTCACAAAATATTTCCAACACTCAATAACGCAGAAGCACCTATAACCACATAAGAACATATGAGCAACTCAGAGATAAGTGGATTTTATTTTATAACATGCTTCTGGTTCTAAAAAATAATCTTCTTATATTTATTTTCTCTTTAATTATTAATAACAAAAACAAAAATTCAACCTAGCAAAAGAAAATGTTCCAAATTAGAATTTAGATTTAAATTTATTACATATGATTATAACTCAAAAACTTTACTAAATTCTTTAGAAAATCATTTCCCTTATGTATGTTAAACTCATAGGTATATTAAAAAAATCAATTTACTCTCAAAGCAAATGCTATCATCGTGGAAAATAAGGAACTTACGCTAAAACTGTCATTATAGAGATGTACTTATTTCTGCTAAAAGGTAAAATAGTTGAATAATAAATATTCATTTCATTTTTAATATGTTTATATTATTTAACATTTCTGCCTACGAATAATTCATTCATGAAAGAGAAGGGGAATAAAATCAATAGTAAACACAAATTAAACTACATATATATATATAGCTGAAAATTAAATTAAACTATATATATACACACACGCACGTGCGCACACACATACATAGTTAGATATATAAAAAAGAGAATACGGGACAATTTATAAATTATGCAATAAGCACTTGTGTTGTGATGACAACAGTGCGAGTTCGACACCCAGAATGATAATTTAAGGGTTTACAATGTGCATACGCTAAAATCAGCCACTTATGTGGTACTTATGAACCGGGCTAGGTGGACTACGAGAGTTTTACGACTCCGGTCAGTTTCCCCCGAACAAATACAAAAAAGAAGTTCAATATTTGAATAAATCGTTCTCCTTAGCATATGAAAAATACGTAATATTTCAGGAACAACTTCACTAAGTGTGCGTCGGCATAACCTCCTTGCTAATACTCTGCAATTTCAAGTTGTTGCAACATATCTGTGCTTTCACATGATTTAAATACGTGTGTACCCTTGCCTTGAGCTTACTTAGCCAATAAAAGTTTCCGCTATTTTCACTGCAAAATCTTAATTTGGGTTTGATCGGAGAAGATCAAGGAAAACCATAGAATCATAAACACCGTTGGCTTAAGATCGAAGCCATGAAAGAAGTAAATGAGCAATTTTTATCAAAAAGTGTATACTTTGAAGGTTGCCCAGATTGCAAGCTTGATAAAAAAAAAGACACTAATTTGGAGATGCCTTATAGAGTGTTTTTTATGTTTGGATTTGTGTTCTTGCCTTCAAACTGGCTAAAAAAGTTGATGGGTAATTGAGTTCAATATGGGAAGGGACCCGAATATTTGAAATCTATACTATACTATTAAAGCTAAGTTAATTTTTGACAACTCACAAGCCTCCCCCAATCTAGCATCTCAGCCAGACACGTGTGTAATGTTAGCCCAAGCGTTATCAAATTTGTTATATCCTTCCGTGGTTTGGCCTATTCGATCTCCCGTGAAAACCTTTCCTTTTTTCCCTAAACATACGAATCCTCCTCTTAAACCCTATACCTTCTCCAATTTGAAATCGGCGATCTAAATTCCTTCCTCATATGTCAATTGCTCCTGCAAGGAAACACCCTTCTCCATTTTACTGTCTGTCTCTCTGTTTTCAACTCCTCGACGATTTAGTCTCACCGTCTTGTGCTGCTACCGCTCCTTTTACGAACATGTTTTACCAACTGGTATGGTAAGTTATTACAACTTGAGTGTTTAGAGATTAAATTATAAAATTGACAATGAATTAACAATTTTTTGTTCGTTTTCCATAAGAAGCTTTTCTGCCTCTGCGTCGTAGCTCTTTTTCCATACCTGTTTTAAACTAAAATTTGTCTGGGGATGATAAGCTTGCGTATTTAGGTATAATTGATATATCTTCGATTTTATTCGATTATATAAAAGATTGATTAGCCATAAATTACTTACACTATAGTATGAACTATGAATTGTTGCTTTCTTGCACTATAGACTTAATTTTGATTATAAATAAATTAATATGGATTGTTTATTTCTTGCACGATAATTTATTTGAACTACCAGATTTAATTTTGATTATAGTTTATTTGAAGTTGAATTATTAAATCAACTAAAAGGGTATGTCCTGTGTGTAAATACTAAGAAAATTAAACGCACTTTATAAAGTCAACTGATAGTCTGATATACATGACCATTATACAATTGGTCTCATTAGTGCTCATTGAGAAACCTGCAACAATAATTGTATAATTCAGTCTTTGCTATTTTTCTAACCATATACATATCCATAAATTAAAATTTGATTTCACTATTATGTGATATATTGGTTTGGACATAACTAAAATGAAATTGTTCATGAGGTAGATATCTGATTTATAAAGATTAGACAATTAACTCAGGCATTGGTGTTGTAACAACCCTGAATTTTATGGTAAATTTAAAATTTTATTTTAACTAATTTTAATGGGTTTTGATATTTAAAATAATTTACTTTAAATAATAATGATTAAAAATTTATTAAAATCGAAGTTAGGATGATTAATTTAATTTTAATTATAAAAGGAGTTAGAAATAGCGCGGTAGTTTGAAACGTCAAACTTGAACTTTGGCTGACCGTACAGGATGCAAAATTTAACGAATTTTAGTGAAACCAAAAATATTAGAATCTATTTAAAAATATCTTTCTAACGAATCTGAAAAATTGAAATTTCATAGCAGGAATCAAAAGTTATGCCCAGTTTAAAATTTAGAAGGTCGCTATGAAATTTATATATAATATATAAAGGTCAAAAATGCTACTTTTTGCATACAAAGGAATTTGGACTCGAAACCACTTCCATTGAGTTCAGAATGATGTTTTTGTATTTGAAAAGTATAAACACTTATATATTTCGAGTTTCGAAAATTATTTGTTTAAAAATGTGAAAATTAGGCTCACATCCCTAAAAAGTTTCAAAATATATGCCACATCCACCCAAACTTTTGTTGCGTTTCTGGTCCCTAAAATGAGGTGCCGCCCAAATGTTTTTGCTCCTTCCGCCTTCCTGCCAGCCCACTTCCGCCTTTTTCCATTTCTGACCAGAAAAAGATGCGCCAGCCACTAAAAAAAAGAATCAAAAAATAGGAAATATTCCAAGAAGCATTCGCCAAAAAAAAAAAAAGTTGCATCCTTCTGTGCATCTATTGCCTATAGTTGCATACATACATGCATATATTTATATAGTGTATTTCTGTTGAAAATCTGGACCAATATACGCATACAAGTATGCAACTATTAACAAATAACTGCATACATGTATGCATACAAAGTTGAACTGAGATTCATGTGTTAAGAAAAGTTGCATAAATGAATGCAACTATTTTGTATATATGCATGCATGTGTGCAACATATTTAAGAGGGACGATGGCTTGTGAATATGCACATGAATGCATGCATTTATTCTGTACAAGAGCATAAATGTGTGCAACAATGTCTGAAAACGGCAAATGCATAGAAAAATAGGTTAAATTTGACTATATGCATGAAATGATGCGTATAATGCTGTTTAGCTGCATTCATGAATGCATTTATACTGAAGTTTGGCGCAACACTGAAATATAAGCATGAATGTGTGCAACTATTTACAAATAGGTGCATCTTTTCATGCAAAACCCTGCTGTTTCGCTGATTTTGTGTTATTTTGGTTTTTGACCTGGTTTTCTGTTGTTTTAACGCCTGATTTTTTGGGCGTGTACTTGTTTTATTTAATAATGATTTTTCGTGGTTTTTTTTATATTTTTTTGATGATTTTACGAAAAATGGGGACCTAATTTATATGAAAAGTTAGAACGGATATGAGCCTAATTTTGAAACTTAATAGAGACCTATGCCAAACAGACCCTTTTTAATATGAAATATATACGCCTTGAAAATAGCCATTTTCAAATGACCTCTATTTTCGGTGAAACCACTTTTGTTGGATTCGGAATGTCAAATTATTGCTAAGTTTAATTTTTCATAATTTTTAGAATTAATTTGTGACCATGGCGAAAAGATTTCAGTTTGGTCAATTTCGGTCAATTTTAATCGTCTTGAAAAAGGCTATTTTTCAAATAGGCTCAAAATTGAACGAAATTAATTTTCTAGGTCCGCAGCGTCAAAACATAGCTAAATATATTTTTGGGAATTTTTGAAGTTAATTTGTGGCCCCGGTGAATTTATTCGTAAGGTTGAATTAAAAATAAAAGAAAATATTTTAAAATAAAGAAAACTGGGTCAAGACAGTCGTTTGGGCCTGCGGGACATAGCTAGATGAATCCGGAATATGGGTTAATGGGTAGGAATGACAGTCGTTGGGCTGAAATCTGACAAAGTTGCAAATCGGGCCTTAGTGGGTAATTAGTGAATATAATAATATAAATAATATGCTAAATGACAAACCCCAAACCCTAATCCAAATGACCTAGCCGCCATCTTCTATTGCAATGGCCAGAAATGTCCCAACTTTGATCTTCATTTTCTCCCAATCCAAACTATAACTTCTAGCTAGCATAGACCAAATCGAAGAGATTCTTCTTAGCTACAATTCTATACGGAGATGATGAGATTTAATGAAGTAATTTGGCCAGAAATTGCTCCCCAACCCGCTGCCAAAACAGCCACGCCGCCCCCTGTAGGCCCCATCGGGCCTCCACCTCACTAGGCGCCGTGCTCTCCTTCCCTCCCTCTCCGATGTGCCACCTCCCGATCGCCTCCAAGCCTCCTTGATTTCGAGTTAAATTCAACCCTAGATTTGAAGGTTATGGGTTTAACTAACGGCAAGTCAATTTGGAGAGAGGAAGAAGAAGGTAGGGTTGATTTTTCAACCTTATTTATATAAATTAATTAATTTAAAATTTTACCAATCTTAATTTATCCATATCTCACTCGTACGAACTCGGATTCGAACGATTTTAGGTGCGCCACGATCGTGAGACCGAGATCTTCGCGATGAAACTGACTAGACCTGATTCTGAGCAAGTTGAAATTTGGTCAATTTTTGGATCTGAACGGCTCAGAAATTCAAAACGATGTGAGATTTCTATTTTAAAGTTTATATTTTTATTCCTCGATGCTTGAATCTCATATGTACGTATTTATATAATCAAATCTGTGTTTATTGTACTTAAATTTTGTTGTTTGTGATTGGTGACTAATTGCATTGTTTGTGTGCAATAGACCTGGTCATGTATAACCAGAATTCTCCATTGTTTGAATCTGAGTGATGAATCTGAGCATTATTTTGAGTTAATGTGGATAATAATTTATAAAGATTTTAACTTTTGTTTTTTTTTTCTAAAAGCTTGAAACTTTGTTTGTGTGAAATATAAAGATTTAACTTTTGTTAAATATAAAGATTGTACCTTTTTGATTGTAAATAAAAGTTTCATTTTTGGTTTTAAATATAAAAATATCAGCTTTGTTAATGAAAAAGAATCATTTTTTTTTTTGTGTAATGGAAAAAGAATCATTTTTGTGTGTGAGTAAATGAATTTGCTTTTGTTTGTTAATATAAAAGATATCATTTGGGTCTTTGTTTTGTTGATATAAAAAGACATCATTTTTGTCTTTGTTTTGAAAATGTAAAAGAAAAAAAAAAGATATCATTTTCATGTCATTTGTTAAAATAAAATTGACATTATTTTGCACTCTCATTTGTTAGAAATGTAATGAACAATATTTACACCGTTATGTGATAAATTAGGAAATGAACAATTTTTACACCGTTGTGTGTTAAGTTAGAAAAAGAACATTACTTCTGCCGCCATTTTATTAGAAATGAAAAATAGGTCATTGATTTCATTAGTTAAAAATGAAAATTACATTTTCATGAAATAAGATGAATAAGAAGAAAAGATTACCTATTCATGTAATGAGATTAAAAAGTAGAAAGTTTACATTTTCATGTAAACAAGATAGAAAAGAAGTAAAGTTACATTTTTCCTAATGTAAATAAGAAAAGAAGTAAAGCTTACATTTTTAATGTAAATAAGATTAAAAAGAAAATTTACATTTTTAATGTAAATTAGATTAAATAGAAAAGTTTACATTTTCTTAATGTATTATTAGAAAACTGAGAAAAGAATCATATTTCATTATGAAATATGATTTACATTAAAAACATATCTTTAATGTAATAATAGAAAACTTAGACAGAATCATATTTTTATTAAGAAATACGTTTTGCATTAAAAATACATTTTTAATGTAATAGTAGAAACATAGTAGGATGAGGTTACAATAAAAAGAAGAAGTTAGAATTTAAAAAAATTTACCTTTTTAATTGTCAATATGTTAAATTAAGAAGATTTGTTTCCAGACCGTTATCAATCTTGAATTAAAGGAATGTTTTTATTTTATATTCAATTAATGGAATTGATTGACGTTGATTTAGAAAGATTACGTCTTTATTGTCTAAAAGTTACAATAAAAGGATTCAATAAAAGATTACATCTTTGGTGTCAATATGTTAAAGAAAAATATGGTCTCAAAATGGAACATCTTGAAAAGGTTGTTATTATAAAATCATAATAATATGGAAAGTTACAATTTATATTAAGATACTTGAAATCAAGATATTTAGAAATAAAGAATATCTTAAAATTAAGATTCCTAAAGGAAAAGGATAATTTCAAATAATATGTTTTGGAAAAAATAATAATTATAATTATAAATTATAATTGTGCTTGGACACGAGGTTAGGTTACATTTGTGGTGGAAGTCTGCCTGGACCCGACCGGCATATCCAGCAGCCACTAATGTTGAACCTAATGTGAGAGGTCCAAGTGCACAAATACGAAACGGGCCATGACACGAGGTTAAGCCCAACTTGTGGAGTAAGTCTACCCGGAACCGACCGACACATCCAGCATCCACAAGTCATAGGCTTAATGTGAGAGGTCTAGCCCATTATAAAATACAAATGGATAAGAAAATGAGTTGGGCTAGTTAATTCGTTTTAAAAATAGCAACGCATTTAAAAAAAAAACCCAAACGAGTTTATCGGTTTATTTTATCCATTTTATAATGAATATTAAAAGAGAAATTTCAAAATTAATATTTTGGAAAATAATATTATTATAAAAGGATAACATATAGAATAATCAATTTTTAGATTATAGTTGGAATCATGTGAATGCATATGAAATAGCTTCATATTTTAAAGTCATGTTAATTATATGAAATATAATCGTATTTTTAATATTATGTTAATATATGAAATTTAAAACATATTTCAGTGTTATGTTATTATCTTAAAAATAAATATATTTTTAAGATCATGTTCATATATTGAAGATGAAACAAGTTTTTTAGTGTCATGTTCATATATTAAAATGAGGCATAATTTTAGTGTCATTTTCATTGGAAAGAATTAAACGTTTAAGGACTTCGATTTAATATAAGTTGACTCCAATGAAAAGATAGTAATTGAATAAAAGTAAAAGTTACATTTTTCATGTAATTGAATTAAAGTGAAATTACATTTTCATGTAAAATAACAACAGTATGAAATTTACATATTTATGTAAAAGATTTTCAGTAAAGATTATAATGATGAAATGTACATTTTATTGAATGGATCTTCATTAAAAAAAGAATAAGGAAACAAAATATACATTTTGTGTAATTTGAAAGATGAAAGAAAAATGTACATTGTTGTGTATAGTATGTGAATGTGAATTATAATAAAAATAAAACATTATTGTGTGTAATGTTATACCTTGATATTATATATACAAATAGGGATATTTGTTGTTAGCAAAATATATGGATGAAGGAATTGTATATAATTATATATATAGAAATTAAAACTAAACAAACCGAGCGTGGTAGTTCGCATTTTGGAATCGTGTCTTTAAATTATTATACCAAAAGATCCGACCATCGGATTTTCCCAAAACTAAAACCGTTAGGTTCGCCTTGGGAAGATCTTTCCAACGATATGAATTGTGTTAAAATCCAACGGTTAGATTTAGAGGAATGTGTAAAACAAATTTGGGTGAAAACAACGCCAAGGTCGCCTATTGACATGAAGCGTTGTTAAATAAAATTCAACTATTTTTATATAAATAAAAATATAGATCAATCGTTATAAATTAATATTAACGATATGAAATGATTTTTTGTTATATATATATATATATATGCGAGGATCATTTGAAAAGTCCGAGTTCAATCTCATTTCAAATGATTATACGTCGACCCAAGTCGAAGAGTTGAAGACGGTTATTGAAGATCGACGATCTTCATGTCGAATGGATGAGTTACCATTGACGCCCATGATTGGAGTAGCTACCTTGAAGGGGCTACAATGGTGGCCGGCCAGACTACTTGTTGGTTGTTCGGATATGCGAGGTATAAGGTGCCTCCGGTTTCATTCAGACCCAGAACGGACTAGAAAATGAATTGTATGTCTGACGTTGTATTTCTTTATACGGTATTCGTTGATCTCTGCTAAATATATATCTGTTTGGTGTTTAATACCCTTCTCTAAGAGGTACGAGCTTAGAGGTTATATACTGGTAGGAATCAATGGTATGACATGGATTGACAATGTGGCATGCTAAGATGCAAATGATCAAGGTTTTTGTTGAAAAGCAGGCCTTGTGGTTGATGATCAAAGCACAGCTTAAACAAGCATAGCTTTGTGTATCACGTAGCTTCACGAGCCTCACAACCCGGTTGGAGTCTAAAACGGGAGAAGGGAACGCAGGGAGAGCATCAAGTTTCTTTCTAGCTAGAAGTGGTGTTTGGGTTTTACACGGCCCGACATTTTACTTATGTGGATGATGGAATGAGGCACCTCGGATGATAGGTCCTATAGGACCGGGAAACGTGTGTTCAGGAATTGCCAATCCACAAAGCTGTGTGTGTGGACCGGTCCTGCAGCTTTCCAAGGTTTCACTATGGGGGATCCTGAGACATTAGCTAGAGTGTCTCGTATCGGTAAGGAGCTCCTCCCTAGCCTTGACTCATGATGGAAACCCAAATTCCCAATACGACCCTATGGACTTGATTGTATTACTAGTATGGAGGCATAGTATATGGTAGCTATGCTTCCTAGGATTGATACATTTACATTGAAATGTTTTTTTGAAACTTATATACACTAGCAATAATATCAAACCCGTTTTTTTCGTACCAAACATGTTTAATCATCATAAGGTAAAACTCTATCCTCTGGTTTGCGTTGCATTGTGTGATGGGACTTGAGTCTTACGATGATTCCATTTTTCTAAAAAGCATTGCGTTGTTTAACGATTCACTTTATTTTGTGCACCGGCAATCCATTGGAATAAAACCCGTTCCGCGTTAGCGGCGTGGTCCTTGGATTTGCCTTATTGCTATTAGTTAAATTAGTTAAGAATTCTCACATCAGTCCCATGACTGACTTGTAGTTTGTTTCACTTTGCAAACTCGGGTGCCCTCTTTTCCACACGGGCAGTCGAGTAGCTTTTTGCAGACATTTATCTCTTGAGCAGGATTCTAGATCGAAGCCTAAAGCTGTGTCCAGAGCATAAAAGTCTTCCGCTGTTTATTGTATTTAATTTATTGTAATTTAAATCTTCCGCTGTATTTTATTCAATGTACTCTGATGTAACATTATTGTAATGTTTATAAAAGTCTGTTGTTGTTGTACTCCCAAAGTTAACGTGTTCGGGTTTTGAACGGTCTTGGTCGATTTTGCGATCGGTCGGGTCGGGCGAAACCCGGGCCGTCACAGTTGCTATCAGAGCTCTGGTTAGCTCAAATCTTTGGGATACAACTCGTTAGAACTGAACAAAAGACTCATCAGAGATTGGATTAGTAATATCCAATAAGAATACTCATTAGAGATAGGATCAGCAGTATCCTAGAATGAGAAAACTCATTAGAGATGGGGTTAGTAATTCCCTAGAATGAGTTGGGAGTGCCCAGTTTATAATTAACGTATTTTTGATTATATATAATCGATCTTTGAAAATATGATTTTTGAATATATAAAAGTTATATATTTTAAAAGCTAATCAACTAATTGATTTATGGTTGTGTAGTGTAATTATTCGTTCAACTAAAATAATTATAGAAATGTATTAAAGAATGAAAGACGAGTTAGTTAATTAAACAACTCTAGCTTCATTCCTTTTCGAGGACGAAAAGTTTTTAAGTGGGGGAGACTGTAACAACCCTGAATTTTGGGGTAAATTTAAAAATTTATTTTAACTAATTTTAATGGGTTTTGATATTTAAAATAATTTATTTTAAATAATAATGATTAAAAATTTATTTAAATCGAAGTTAGGATGAATAATTTAATTTTAATTATAAAAGGAGTTAGAAATAGCGCGGTAGTTTGAAAAGTCAAACTTGAACTTTGACTAACCGTACAAGATGCAAAATTTAACGGATTTTAGTGAAACCAAAAATATTAGAATCTACTTAAAAATATCTTTCTAACGAATCTGAAAAATTGAAATTTCATAGGAGGAATCAAAAGTTATGCCCAGTTTAAAATTTAGAAGGCCGCTATGAAATTTATATATAATATATAAACGTCAAAAATGCTACTTTTTGCATTCGAAGGAATTTGGACTCGAAGCCACTTCCATTGAGTTCAGAATGATGTTTTTGCATTTAAAAAGTATAAACACTTATATATTTCGAGTTTCGAAAATTATTTGTTTAAAAATGTATTTTTAATATGTAATATATACGCCTTGAAAATAGCCATTTTTCAAACGACCTCTATTTTCGACGAAACCACTTTTGTTGGATTCAGAATGTCAAATTATTGCTAAGTTTAATTTTTCATAATTTTTAGAATTAATTTGTGACCGTGACAAAAAGATTTCAGTTTGTTCAATTTCGGTCAATTTTAATCGTCTTGAAAAAGGCCATTTTTAAGTAGGCTCAGAATCGAACGAAATTGATTTTCCTAGGTCCGCAGCGTCAAAACATAGATAAATATATTTTTTGGGAATTTTTGAAGTTAATTTGTAGCCCCGGTGAATTTATTCGTACGATTGAATTAAAAATAAAAGAAAATATTTTAAAATAAAGAAAACTGGGTCAAGACAGTTGTTTGGGTCTGCGGGATATAGCTAGATGAGTCCGGAATAGGGGTTAATGGGTAAGAACGACAATCGTTGGGCTGAAATCTGACAAAATTGCAAATCAGGCCTTAGTGGGTAATTAGTGAATATAATAATATAAATAATATGTTAAATGATAAACCCTAATCCAAATGACCTAGCCGCCATCTTCTATTGCAATGGCCAGAAATGTCCCAACTTTGATCTTCATTTTCTCTCAATCCAAACTATAACTTTTAGCAATCCATAGACCAAATCGAAGAGATTCTTCTTAGCTACAATTCTATACGGAGATGATGAGATTTAATGAAGTAATTTGGCTCGAAATTGCTCCCCAACCCGCGGCCAAAACAGCCCCGCCGCCCCCTGTAGTCCCCACCGCGGCCTCCACCTCCCTAGGCGCCGTGCTCCCTTTCCCTCCCTCTCCGATGTGCCACCTCCCGATCGCCTCCAAGCCTCCTTGATTTCGAGTTAAATTCAACCCTAGATTTGAAGGCTACGGGTTTAACTAACGGCAAGTCAATTTGGAGAGAAGAAGAAGAAGGTAGGGTTGACTTTTCAACCTTATTTTTCTAAATTAATTAATTTAATTTTATATCAATCTTAATTTAACCGTATCGTACGAACTCGGATTCGAACGATTTCAGGTGCGCCACGATCGTGAGACCGAGACTTCGCGATGAAACTGATTAGACCTGATTCTGAGCAAGTTGAAATTTGACTAATTTTTGGATCTAAACGGCTCAGAAATTCAAAATGATGTGCGATTTTTATTTTAAAGTTTATATTTTTATTCCTCGATGCTTGAATCTCATATGTACGTATTTATATAATCAAATATGTGTTTGTTGTACTTAAATTTTGTTGTTTGTGATTGGTGACTGATTGTATTGTTTGTATGCAATAGATCTGGTCGTGTATAACGAGAATTCTCCATTGTTTAAATATAAGTGATGAATCTGAACGATGAATCTGAGCATTATTTTGAATTAATATCGATAATAATTTATTAAAAGTTATAACTTTTGTTTTTTTTATTAAAAGCTTGAAACTTTGTTTGTGTGAAATATAAAGATTTAACTTTTGTTAAATATAAAGATTGTACCTTTTTTATTATAAATAAAAGTTTCATTTTTGGTTTTAAATATAAAAATATCAGCTCTGTTAATGAAAAAGAATCATTTTTTTTATGTGTAATGGAAAAAGAATCATTTTTGTGTGTGAGTAAAAGAATTTGCTTTTGTTTGTTAATATAAAAGATATCATTTGGGTCTTTGTTTTGTTGATATAAAAAGACATCATTTTTGTCTTTGTTTTGAAAATGTAAAAGAAAAAAAAAAGATATCATTTTTACTGTCATTTGTTAAAATAAAATTAACATTATTTTGCACCGTCATTTGTTAGAAATGTAATGAACAATATTTACACCGTTATGTGATAAGTTAGGAAATGAACAATTTTTACATCGTTGTGTGTTAAGTTAGAAAAAGAACATTACTTCCACCGCCATTTTATTAGAAATGAAAAATAGGTCATTGATTTCATTAGTTAAAAATGAAAATTACATTTTCATGAAATAAGATGAATAAGGAGAAAAGATTACATATTCATGTAATGAGATTAAAAAGTAGGAAGTTTACATTTTCATGTAAATAAGATAGAAAAGAAGTAAAGTTACATTTTTCCTAATGTAAATAAGAAAAGAAGTAAAGCTTACATTTTTAATGTAAATAAGATTAAAAAGAAAATTTACATTTTTAATGTAAATTAGATTAAATAAAAAAGTATAAATTTTCTTAATGTAATATTAGAAAACTGAGAAAAGAATCATATTTCATTATGAAATATGATTTACATTAAAAACATATCTTTAATGTAATATTAGAAAACTTAGAAAGAATCATATTTTTATTAAGAAATACGTTTTGCATTAAAAATACATTTATAATGTAATAGTAGAAACATAGTAGGATGAGGTTACAATAAAAAGAAGAAGTTAGAATTTAAAAAGATTACCTTTTTAATTGTCAATATGTTAAATTAAGAAGATTTGTTTCCAAAACGTTATCAATCTTGAATTAAAGGAATGTTTTTATTTTATATTCAATTAATGGAATTGATTGACTTTGATTTAGAAAGATTACGTCTTTATTGTCTAAAAGTTAAAATAAAAGGATTCAATAAAAATTACATCTTTAGTGTCAATATGTTAAAGAAAAATATGGTCTCAAAATGGAACATCTTGATAAGGTTGTTATTATAAAATCATAATAATATGGAAAGTTACAATTTATATTAAGATACTTGAAATCAAGATATTTAGAAATAAAGAATATCCTGAAATTAAGATTCCTTAAGGAGAAGGATAATTTAAAATAATATGTTTTGAAAAAAAACTAATTATAATTATAAATTATAATTGTGCTTGGACACGAGGTTAGGTTACATTTGTGGTGGAAGTCTGCCTGGACCCGACCGGCATATCCAGCAGCCACTAATGTTGAACCTAATGTGAGAGGTCCAAGTGCACAAATACGAAACGGGCCATGACACGAGGTTAAGCCCAACTTGTGGAGCAAGTCTGCCCGGAACCGACCGACACATCCAGCATCCACAAGTCGTAGGCTTAATGTGAGAGGTCTAGCCCATTATAAAATACAAATGGATAAGAAAATGAGTTGGGCTAGTTAATCCGTTTTAAAAATAGCAATGCATTTTAAAAAAACCCAAACGAGTTTATCAATTTATTTTATCCATTTTATAATGAATATTAAAAGAGAAATTTTAAAATTAATATTTTGGAAAATAATATTATTATAAAAGGATAACATATAGAATAATCAATTTTTAGATTATAGTTGGAATCATGTGAATGCATATGAAATAGCTTCATATTTGAAAGTCATGTTAATTATATGAAAAATAATCGTATTTTTAATGTTATGTTAATATATGAAATTTAAAATATATTTCAGTGTTATGTTATTATCTTAAAAATAAATATATTTTTAAGATCATGTTCATATATTGAAGATGGAACATGTTTTTTTAGTGTCATGTTCATATATTAAAATGAGGCATAATTTTAGTGTCATTTTCATTGGAAAGAATTAAACATTTAAGGACTTTGATTTTATATAAGTTGACTCCAATGAAAAGATAGTAATTGAATAAAAGTAAAAGTTACATTTTTCATGTAATTGAATTAAAGTGAAATTATATTTTTCATGTAAAAGAACAACAGTATGAAATTTAAATATTCATGTAAAAGATTTTTAGTAAAGATTATAACGATGAAATGTACATTTTAATGAATGGGTTTTCATTAAAAAAAGAATAAGGAAACAAAATATACATTTTGTGTAATTTGAAAGATGAAAGAAAAATGTACATTGTTGTGTATAGTATGTGAATGTGAATTATAATAAAAATAAAACATTATTGTGTGTCATGTTATACCTTGATATTATATATACAAATAGTGATATTTGTTGTTAGCAAAATATATGGATGAAGGAATTATATATATATATATATATATATATATATATATATATATATATATATAGAAATTAAAATCAAACGAATCGAGCGTGGTAGTTCGCATTTTGGAATCGTGTCTTTAAATTATTATACCAAAAGATCCGACTATCGGATTTTCCCAAAACTGAAACCGTTAGGTTCGCCTTGGGAAGATCTTTCCAACGATATGAATTGTGTTAAAATCCAACGGTTAGATTTAGAGGAATGTGTAAAATAAATTTGGGTGAAAACAGCGCCAAGGTCGCCTATTGACATGAAGCGTCGTTAAATAAAATTCAACTAATTTTATATAAATAAAAATATATATTAATCGTTATAAATTAATATTAACGATATGAAATGATTTTTAGTTACCATTGACGCCCTTCACGTCGAATGGATGAGTTACCATTGACGCCCTTGATTGGAGTAGCTACCTTGAAGGGGCTACAATGGTGGCCGGCCAGACTACTTGTTGGTTGTTCGGATATGCGAGGTATAAGGTGCCTCCGGTTTCGTTCAGACCCATAATGGACTTGAAAATGGATTGTATGTCCGACGTTGTATTCCTTTATACGGTATTCATTGATCTCTGCTAAATATATATCTGTTTGGTGTTTAACACCCTTCTCTAAGACGTACGAGCTTAGAGGTTATATATTGGTAGGAATCAATGGTATGGTATGGATTGACAATGTGGCATGCTAAGATGAAAATGATCAAGGTTTTTGTTGAAAAGCAGGCCTTGTGGTTGATGATCAAAGCACAGCTTGAACAAGCATAGCTTTGTGTATTACGTAGCTTCATGAGCCTCACAACCCGGTTGGAGTCTAAAACGGGAGAAGGGAACGCAGTGAGAGCAGCACGTTTCTTTCTTGCTAGAAGTGGTGTTTGGGTTTTACACGGCCCGACATTTTACTTATGTGGATAATGGAATGAGACGCCTCGGATGATAGGTCCTATAGGACCGAGAAACATGTATTCAGGAATTGCCAATCCACAAAGTTGTATGTGTGGACCGACCCTACATCTTTCCAACGGTTCACTGCGGGGGATCCTGAGATATTAGCTAGTGTCTCGAATCGATAAGGAGCTCCTCCCTAGCCTTGACTCATGATGGAAACCCAAATTCCCAATACGACCCTACGGACTTGATTGTATTACTAGTACGGAGGCATAGTATATGGTAGCTATGCTTCCTAGGATTGATACATTTACTTTGAAATGTTTTTTTGAAACTTATATACACTAGCAATAATATCAAACCCGTTTTTTTCGTACCAAGCATGTTTAATTATCATAAGGTAAAACTCTATCCTCTGGTTTGCGTTGCATTGTGTGATTGGACTTGAGTCTTATGATGATTCCATTTTTCTAAAAAGCATTGCGTTGTTTAACGATTCACTTTTTTTGTGCACCGTCAATCCATTGGAATAAAACCCGTTCCACGTTGGCGGCGTGGTCCTTGGATTTGCCTTATTGCTATTAGTTAAATTAGTTAAGATTTCTCATACCAGTCCCATGACTGACTCGTAGTTTGTTTAACTTTGCAAACTCGGGTGCCCTCTTTTCCACGCGGGCAGTCGAGTAGCTTTTTGCAGATATTTATCTCTTGAGCATGATTCTGGATCAAAGCGTAAAGTTGTGTCAAGAGCATAGAAGTCTTCCGTTATTTATTTTATTTAATTTATTGTAATTTAAATCTTCCGCTGTATTTTATTCAATGTACTCTGATATTCTGTACTCTGATGCAACATTATTGTAATGTTTATAAAAGTCTGCTGTTGTTGTTCTGATGTTGTTGTATTCCCAAAGTTAACGTGTTCGGGTTTTGAACGGTCTTGGTCGATTTTGCGATCGATCGGGTTGGGCGAAACCCGGGCCGTTACAGGTGTCTTTTTTTTAAATATGGAGCATAATTTTAATATTGTTGGTATCTTCATTGAAAAATATTATAATCACGCTTTGTTGAGTTATCATAAAGCACAATTTTAACATGTTACAAGAGGATCATGTTCCATGTCATTACAAGTGACAGCATCTTATGTCTCCAAGAATATATTCTCTTATCCTTCAAACAATTGTAACTTCTTGATAGGTAACGGAGAGATGGGAAAAAATAGGAGTAGCCGCCTTCAAGTATTGAAGCACATGAAATTGATATATGCTATTATACATGTTATAGTTACTAATCAATATACATCTTATCGATGTCACAGACTGAAAATTAACTATGAGGTGGCAGTTAAGGCTTTAAAGAATATAAAAGAGACCTGGGATCAGATCAGAAGGTTAAAAAAATTCCATAAATTTTACTTTATATCTTAAAGTATAATAAGTTGCTATAATTAGTTAGTTCTCTTTTGGTTCAACCTTCCAGATGTTTTGGCCTTATTTTAAAAAATTTCCATTTTCTCATATGGTTAACAATAGTTATATATATATATATATATATCATTGGCTTAATAATGCACAATTTTAACCTATTAAGGACCAATCTCCATGTTATTGCAAGTGACAACATCATATCTCTATGCATATATTCTCATTTCCTTAAACGATAATTACTTCTTGGTAGGTTACTGAGAGATAGGGAAAGTTAAAAGTTGCAGCCTTGAAGTATTGAAGTACATGAGGTTTATTGATGTTATTATAAATATTATGGTTACTGATCAGCGTATATCTCATCCATGCCACATATCGAGAATGAACTAAAAGGTGACTACTATGGCTTTGAAGAACATAAAAGATGCGTGGTACCAAATCAAAAGGTAAATTCTTTTCCATAAATTTTACTTTAATCTTTAAACTATTATAAGTTGTTATAATTAATTAGTTCTTTTCTGATCCAACCTTTCGGATTTTGTTGGGTAAATTTTGGACAGTTTTGTTTTCTGGTATGGTTAGCAATAGTTTATGTACATGACACTGGCTTCATGTTTTTTTTTTTAAATTATAAGCTTTGTTGAAGATGGATATAAATTATAATATCTACATTAGGATTTCAAGCTATTCATAGTTTCAGCTCCTCTTTCCAGGTTATCTTTTTTTTTTTGTTATGATGACTTGAACTCTCTATTTTGATTTTATTTTCAGTTGTTGTGGCTTTTCCTTATTAATTCAACCTGTCTTTCCTGTTTCTATAACTTTTCTCCTGCCTTCTTCATTTTTTACTATACAATAAATAACTTTTAAAATATTACGATCAAGCATTATTTATTAATATGCTTATCTACTTCAACTTCACCTGAACTCTGTATTTTATCTTATTCCTATATATATATATATATATATATACACACACACACACACACATATATATATAAATGTAATATACATACACATATATAAATGTAATATATATATATACGTATATGTATATATATGTTAAATTGTATTAAAACATATTTGCATATTACTTATTCCTCTTATATGATATTTTCTTATTATTCTTACTATACTTCATTTTATCTTATGCCTATTAATTTACTCACTATTTTATTTCCATTTTTCTCACATGATTATTAAACTTTACCTTATACATTACACACCACAAGGTAATTGCTTTTAATTTTTATTAAAGTGTTTTTTTTTTGCTTCTATACATTTACATTTGACATGATTTATTTCCATGTTTCCCATTTTCCACAAAATTGAATTGCTGCATCACAACTCGGACACTTGAATAATTTACAGTTTTGAATTTCTAGGAGTATAACTAATATAAACTCCCAGATTCAATTTTGATTATAGCTAAGTTCCAGTTTAGTACTATAAATCATGAGATGACTACTCAACCCAAGATAGTTGCCATAGTTTTGATCGTTTCATAGACTTGACTACTTTAGAGCATTTGCAGATCAATAAAATTTAGGAACCAAATCAAAAAATAAATTCTTTTACATGAGCTTTACTTTATATCTTTGAAGTATGATAAGTTGCTGTAATTAATTAGTTCTTTTTTGGTTCAGCCTTTTAGATTTTATTTGGGTAAACTTCAAGCAATTTTTTTCCTAATATGTTTTAGCAATAATTTGTATACATACCATAGGCTTCAGTTATTTATTTATTTATTTAAGTTTAAGATTTATTGAAGATGGACAAATTGTAAGATCTACATTAGGATTTCAAGCTATTCAATGTCTTAACTTCTCTACCCAGGTTATCCTTATTGATTTTATCTGTAAACATGATTATCTACTTCAACTTCACCAAACTTCTGTTTTTTTTTTTAAATCTTATTCCTTATATATATAGTAATTTGTATTAAACCCCTGTGCATATATCTTATTCCTTTTACATGATATTCTCTTATTGCTCTTGATATATTTTAGTTTATCTTTATTCCTATTAAATACTTGCTGTTTTATCTCTGTTTTTCTCATATGATTATTAAAATTTACCTTACACAGTGTAGGTGCTAGAATTTGTGATCTTACTACTTACACACCACTTGGTAATGGACTTTTATTTTTATGAAAGCAAGGAAATTTTGTATTAACTCCTTTACCATAAATTTTACTTTGTATCTCTAAAGTATGATATGTTGCTATAATTAGTTAGTTATTTTTTCATTCAGCCTTTCAGATTTTTTGGGCTAATTTTAGGCAATTTTCTTTTTTCATATGGTTGGCAATAGTTTATATACATACCATAGGGTTCAGTTTTTTTTTTCCAAATTAAGCTTTATTGAAGATGGATAAATGATAATATCTGCATTAGGATTTAAAGCTATTCATAATTTTAGCCCCTCTATCCAGCTTATCCTTTTTTGATTTTTGGTGACTTGAACTCTCTATTTTAATTTTGTTTTCAGCTGTTGTTGCTTCTCTTTATTCATTCAACCTGTCTCTCCTTCTGCTATATTTTGCTCCTGCATCCATTATTTTTTACTATATAATAAATAACTTTATATACTAGGATCAAGCACTATCTATAAACATGTTTATCTACTTTAACTTCACTAAACCTCTGTATTTTATCTTATTTCTCTCTCTCTCTCACGCGCACGCGTGCGCGCACACACACACACACACATGTGTGTGTGTGTGTGACTACTTGGAAAAAAAGTTGACAAATTTGAAGACACAAAACCTCAGCCATTGGATTGTTCCTCGATTTCCACCCTTCATATAAAGACAAATTGATCCAATGGCTGAAATTTTGTGTCCCCTAATTTGTATCAAAATTGTGTCCAAATAGCTTCTTCATATATACATATATATATATATATATATATGTGTGTGTGTGTGTGTGTGTGTGTGTGTGTGTGTGTGTGTGTGTGTGTGTAGGGAAACTCTATTTGAACACAAAATAATGGCACAAAATTAGACACAACAAATCTCAACCACTAGATCTTCTCATGAATTCCACTTTCCACATAAAAACAAATCCAACGGTCAAGACTTTATCACCAACTTTGTGTTTAATTTTGTGTGTCAATAGCCTCTCTCATATACATACATACATACATATATATATATATATATATATATATATATATATGTGTGTGTGTGTGTGTGTGTGTGTGTGTGTGCGTGTGCGCGCGCGTGCGCGTGTGTGTGTGTGTATGTGTGAGAGAGTGAGTGTGTGCACGCGTGCACGTGCACGTGTGTGTGTTTGTGTGCACGTGTGGTAAATTTTATTAAAACCACATTACTTATGTCTTATTCCTCTTATATTTTACTTTGTCTTATTCCTGTAAATTTACTCAATGTTTTATTCCCATTTTTCTGATATGATTATTTAAATTCACATTGTACAGTAAATTTACGTTGTACAATACACACGCGAGGTAATGTATTTTTATTTTAGTAAAATTAAGATTTTTTTTTTTAAAAAAAAAAATTTCTATACATCTGACAGGATTTATTTTGGTGTTTCCCACTTTCCACAAAATTGAATTGTTGCATCACAACTTGGACGTCTAAATAATTTACACTTTTGAATTTCTAAGTATAAACTCGCAGATTTAATTTTGATTGTAAATAAGTTCCACTTTAGTACTGTAAATCATGACATAACTACTCAACCCAAGATAGTTGCAGTAGTTTAGATCTTTTCATAGACTTGACTATTTTGGAACATTTGCAGATAAATAAAATTTAGGGAGCAAATCAAAAGGTAAATTCTTTTCCATAAATTTTACTTCGTATCTTTAAAGTATGATAAGTTGCTATAATTACTTAGTTCTTTTTTGATTCAGCCTTTCAGATTTTTTTTTGGGTAAATTTTAGGCAATTTTATTTTTTGATATGGTTAGCAATGGTTTATATATATACCATATTAAAGATGGATAAATTATAATATCTACATTTGGATTTCGTGCTATTCAGTGTTTTAGCTTCTCTGCCTAGGTTATCCTTTTTGATTTTGATGACTTAAACTCTCATATTTTATTTTGTTTTTCGTTGCTGTGGCTTCTCCTTAATTATTCATTCAATCTGTCTTTCGTTTTTCTAATTTTTGCCCCTAATTTTTTTACTACTATAATAAATAATTTTTAAATATTAGGATCACGCATTATTTATAAACAAGCTTATCTACTTCAACTTCACGAAAACCTATGTTTTCTAATCTTATTCCTTATATGGTAAATTTGTATGAAAACCTTTGTGCATATATCTTATTACTCTTATATGATATTTTCTTATTGCTCTTAATATATTTTATCTTATCTTATTCCTATTAATTTACTTGCTGTTTTATCTCCATATTTCTCATATGATTGTTAAAATTTACCTTATACACTATACGTGCTGGAATTAATGATCTTACACACCGCAAGGTAATGGATTTTTATTTTTGTAAATGTAAGAAAATATTATTTTTTACTTCTATACATTTGACATGATTTATTTCCACGTTTCCCAAATTTCATCATTAATTCTAACAGAAATAATTTGTTTGCCATTTTTGTTTCATTTTATAAATTTTGCTTCCAAATGACCAATTCTAGTGAGAATGTTTTTTATATAAAGTAACTGCTCATAATAAATATACATCTGCTATAGTTTGGTTATCAATTTCTCTCCGTTATTATTATTAATAAACATGTGAGCACTCATCCATCATGGGAAATTTTGCATCAATCAAATTTCTTATCCATTAACAACTATGGTTCGCTTATCCATCATGCGAAACCTTCTCTAATCCATAGGTAATTTACTATCTTTTAGGCTCTTATAATGTAATCTTTCTAAGAGTCATAAATAATTGTCAGATATAAAAAACCCGGTTTATTTTTCAAAAAGTTAGTGAGAAAAAGTGTGTAGTATATAATAAAAATGGAAATTCTGATGTTATTAGTAACCAAATAGAAGAATTTCCACTTTTTTGAGATTGCTTCCCTCTTTTTCTTTATAAATTAAAGGAAAATATAACAATTAACCTAACATTACATTTGAACTTTTTAGTAGTGGAACGAAATAGGATTTTTAATAATTAACTACCTATTACATAGTGTCATACTGGTTCCATGTAGATCCGATCATAAGCTTCTAAAATTAGGCAACTGGCTGCTCGATTGGTATATAATCATAGTGAGTAATCAAGGCTTTGACGATACTGTATTGGAAGACATTTGTAAGTTATGCTGTATGAATATTTTATAATAAAACATATTATTATTCTTGCTTTTAATCTATTCATGTTATGGACATATCAAATATACTCTCAATTTATACATTCATTCCTAAGGTTGAATCCACTATTAAGGATGGTACTAAATTAAGGATTGAACAAACTTTACCTCATTATGGAGTCTAAGCTCTTCAGCTCCTATGTGTTACTTTCTATTCAGTCTAGTTCTAACTATCAGAACTACTCCAATTCTAGTGCACCAAAAGATGTATAAATGTAGAGAAAAACCTATTTGCTTACAATTTAAAACTACTCTTTGAACAATGCAATGATATACTGTTCAAGTGTTTACCTATACATGAAAAAGATAATCGTTGCCTTTTTTTTTTTTTTCTTTTTTTGACAGATGTCAGTCTCTTGCAGGATGATGGTAAGGAATTGAATGAACAACCGGAGTTTGCAGTAAAAATTTCGCAAAATGACTAAGGATTGGTAACTTTATGCATGGAGTATGGAGATGATTACGTGCCAGTTCAGCTGGCGCTTTGTACTTCTATTTTTTAAGTGCAATTTTGTTGACACCCAAAAAGGGATGTCAACAAAACTTCCACCCCTGATTTGTACTTCTATTTTTTAGCTTCATCCAATTCCTATGTCTTTTTCTTGGGATGGATGAACTCTCAAGCTATTGATTTTTGTGTAAATGATGTTTACTGTCATATTCGTGTTGACACTGCACGCCCTTTAACTATCTCAATGCTCTAAAACTATCCTTTAAAAGTTTACTCTCATCCTTTTTTTTCTTAAGCAGTATTGAAGGATTGTATTTTTATTTATCGTAACATTTTTTGGTGGATAACTTTCAAGCTGTTGTCCCACAAAAATCAGTCAAAGTAGGAGCATGACTTTTTAAAGTAATCAGAAGTAATGCCTCCTTAATAACGATACTCATCTACTCACCCTCTATTTTCGTATGTCTAAACAATAAAATATATAATCGAAATTGCTACATTTCATGTATTATTCTATATTTATTTGAAGAACCATGTGCGAAGCACGGGTTCACACTACTTAACTAAAAATAACCCAAACTAATTTGGATTAATATGGGAAGACACGTGAAACCTCGGATTAATGATGTCAATTTGTCCTATTAATAAAGTGACTCAATTATATTTTATTAACTAGTTTTCATGGGTTCTACTGTTTATTGATTGAGTAATACTTTAGTTATTTTAAAAAGCAGTAGAATGTACAACTTTTGGATTCAATTTTTTTAAAAAAAACTGCTTTGTCATTTTTGAAAGTGATTTGCGCATAGACCGTAGATTCATTTGAAATTTATTACAAGGACACGGTAGAAATTTATTACAAGATTAGATTTTTTTCTTTTCCTTTTGAAATTGGATTCATACATGTTGGAACATATCACTATTACAAGTCTTAGATAGTGTACAACATACTACATGTCAATATATGTTTGAATCGCGCTGCGCAAGTTTCAAATCCGTGACCTATGTCAAATCAAGATGTTACGATTTTAAATGGCATACCATTTACCATTAGAATTATGAGTGACACACTTATGCATTGATCTTTGAAACTCTTTTGTTAATTTAATAAAGATCAACTATGAAAATTAATTAAGGTGATAACATATTGTTTGAACTGTTAGTTGTTCCATGCCAAATGCTAACCCAGTTGATAATTTACATAATTGAAGTCAGCAATTAGAAACTCTACTTTTCCACAAAAATTAGCAACTCTGCTTACTTGAAAGAAAATGAAAAGAAAGAAGTCGACACTCAAATGTATGGAGCCATTTAGAGCCTTTGAGTAGTTTTTGTTGGCATTGCCTGGTTATGATTCTTTGCAACATTTTCTTCTTTCATAAAGAAACTAACGATACATTAAGTAAAGTGATCAGTATAATCTATTTACTATCATCAATCTCCTGATCACCTTTTTTAAATAAGGAACTAATAGTCATATATATATATATATATGTATATATATATATATATATATATATATATATATATATATATATATAGAGAGAGAGAGAGAGAGAGAGAGAGAAAGAAAGAAGCCTATTTATCATTCTTTTCCATCAAAGACAGGGAAGCGATAACTGTGAAATCTTGTGATAACGTCGTTGCATAAAAAATAGCTTGAATAATTTGTATAAATTTTAAAATTTTACGTTGTAATTATTTTTCAGTGTCTTCTCTGTAATGACCATTGAAATAGAAGGTTTATAACATAGAGATTTTTTTTGATAAGAGAATATATATAACAAAAAAGAGAATCTAGTCATTCTCCAACGGCTCACAAAAACAAGTTTGTAGATATAACTACAAAATTTGTGCATGCACAAAATGCAAAAAGAAAAATAGATAAACAACAAAACAATAGCGGTATCTCCGAGCTATTAGGAAAAAAACAACAAAAATTAGAACACAACAAGCAAGCAAATCGACAAACTGGCAAGCCTCTCGCCTGACACAAAGCTGACAACCAAAAAGTCAATAACTCCTCCGATCTAAGTGGAGATACCAGAAAGTAGATGGGCCAAGCACAGAATCTAGAAGCCAAAGCCCAACCTCTCCATCCCTATTCTCCAACTCTAAAGTTGAAGCAACAACATAAATTGACCCAAAGAGGCTAAAACCCAACTGTACCTCATATGTAGGACCTTTATTACTAGCAACTAGTGTGAGAAAAAATGGGGGAAAGGAGGTGAATGTGTAGAAGAGAGTGGGGAGAAGCCCGCTTTCTAACCAAGGAAGGATTCAGCCAATCCCCACCCGAGTGGTTGGCGACACCGTAGTAAGAGCAAAAGCACTTGTCAACCTTCTCGAGCAAGAGCCAATTGCTTCCTTGAACAGCCTATCGTGAAATGCAAGGAAAACATCGTTCCTTACCTTTCGGATGATGGTAGGAGAATTCATAGCAGTTCGTCATAAATTGCCTTATTCCGCGAGCACCATACGTGTCAGTTGATAAGACAAGGAATCAGGCAAAAAAGCATCGAGCGAGATACCGGCCCACCAGTATCGCAGTAAATCATCAAGAGAAGTGGCGTTACCTCGAAGACCAACCACATTCCCGAAGTAGTTACAAACGGCTCTAGTAGAAGAGCTGTGGAAAAACAAGTGAGCAACAGATTCAATGTCCCCATATCTGCAGCACCTACAACGGGACACGATTAGGATGCCTATCCTCTGGAGATTCTTGTCTAGTGTAACCCCTCATGTAGGGTTCATCACATAAATAGAGAGACGTTTGGAGGTAATCGAACATCTCAGATGAAAGAGAAAAGGCGGAGGGATGGAGTTGCGGTCCTTGCCGAACTCCACGATGCCTTAATCGAGAAAGGACTACCATGCAATCTAGTTCCACCACCATGTGAATCTGAAAAGGACTTCACGAACTGCATATGTTTCCACGTCTCACTAGTGTAAGATGGGATACGGGTGTAATTCGCGCTGATAGGCCTGTGGTACTTAACGTGGAGGAACGACGCCCATAAAGAATCGTTTGCTCCAAATCGGGCCTACAGCTTGCAAGAAATTATAGTACAGATATCCTTTGGATTTCGGAGGCCTAAGCCTCCCTCGTTTTTAGGATGAAAAATGATGTCCCACGAAATCTAGTGGTGACAATAAGCATTGTCTTTTTTCCTTAGGAAAAGGATGAAGCCTGTAACATACTACCTTTCGCCCGCTTCAAGCCAACAATAAAACCAACTCGAACCGTTTGAATCGACAGATTGTTATTAGCTTCTAAGGTAAATAGAATAAATCACAGAATCACAGACATAAAGCAATATAATACCTCGTAACGGAAAATACATAATACAATAGTAGTTCATGAAGCTACTAAATAAAATTTTACAACAGAGTTTGCATAAACAGTACAATGGAAGTCTATTACAATGAACTTCTGATACATAAGTAAATTGATAACTATATGAAATAGAGATGACAAGAATAATTAAAACTGGATCAACTAAATAGGTAGACACCGGTAAGCAAGATGCAATATAACCTACAACTCCAAGGGTGAATCTCGAAACTGTAATACTCGATCTGACCAAAACAATAATGCAAAAACAAAACAACTCAGATCAGGACTAACATTCTCATGGAAGTAAATCAACTCAAATGAAATGTTCAATGAAACGCAATCAAAAACTTAAAGAATGTTTAGGATCACCATCTTCTAAGGATCCATTAAACTAATATCATATAATAAATACGCTATTATAATAGTGTCTATTGTTAAATATAAAATATTAAAATAGCATAAGCGAGATTACCATTATTACCCTTACACTGTTTATAATATCGTAGTCTATACAGATACCGTAAAGTCCACAGTAACGTAGTGGCTATCAGAGGGCACTTCATAGGTATGATACAAATCAAAATCGTAGGGGGCTTGATCAGGATAAATATGACAAGGCATCGAGGTAATACCCATCAGTAGGATTCTACCGGATTACGGACCCCGGTTGGTGGTAACGCATAGCCGCGACTACCGCCCACCTCACACAATACTCCCAAAATTCAAAAGCGCGCCAAAAATCACAAAGTAATATATATGGTATCGAAGAAGCATGCCTGCTAAGAGTTGCTAACTCACATTGGCCTCGGTATGCCTCATGTTTTAGTCATTTCAATTATGACCCGAAGGTCAAGGCTATCCATCATCGTTCTCTTTCTTCAAATCCAGAATCACCTCCAAATCATCCCACTTCATTCTGGAACTCCACCGCGTACACAGTTCTTAAAGTGGTTTTCAGTATTGGCAGAGAGTATGATATAACCAATTATTTTATGATCACTTTATAAAATCGAATATTAAAATCTCAGGTTCAAATTTGAATTCAAAATTAAATATTTAAATTTAAATTTACCTAACGTCAGAAATATTCACATAAAAAATTTCAATCCAAATTCGACTTATACAAAATATATCTTAAATGCCATTTAAAGCAACACCCAAATACTTAACTTCGACAATATTTAGCTTGGTTTATTCTCGTCAAAACTCAAGTTCAAACAATTCAAAAATCTAGTTTTACCTATATAAACATTCGTTTAAGTTGATTCATAAACTCCAACATTTTAGTTCGAATTCTATATATATAATTCAAATCAAAACTTTAGTTCAATTTAAGAAAAACATATCATAACTTATATGTCTCAAGTCGTACAATTCGAAAATCATTACATATAAATTTGAATCGAAACCTTATATTTCAATTCAAACAATTTATACCATTAAAACCATTTGTAACAACCTGGAATTTTTGAATCAATTTAAAATTTTTATTTTAGCTATTTTAATGGGTTTGAATATTTAAAATGATTTATTTTAAATAATAACGAATAAAAATTTATTTAAATCGAAGTTAGAACGTATAAATTTATTTTGATTATAAAACGAGCCTGAAATGACGTGGTAGTTTGAAAATTCGATTTCTAATTTCAATTGAATATACAGAATTCAATATAAGTCAAAATTGGATGAAACAAGAAACGTTAGAATCTATTTAACTGTATCTTTCTAACGAATGTAAGAAATTGAGATTTCACTTTATAAATGGTAAGTTATGCCCAATTTAAAATTCAAAATAGTCGTTATGGAATTTATATATATTTTAATATAATATATAACCCTTAAAAATAACCATTTTGCAAACAACCTTCGTTTTCGACGAAACCACTTTTGTCGGATCTGGAATGTCAAATTATTGTTAGGTTTAAAATTTTATAATTTTTAGAATTAATATGTGAGCGTGGTGAATTTAAACATGTTTTGTAAATTCTACTTAAATTTAATCGACTGAAAAAATAGCCATCTTTCAAACGGCCTCCAAATTCGACGAAATTAATTTTTTAGGACCATATCGTCAAAACATAGCTATGTTTATTTTTCTGTAATTTTTGGAGTCAGTACGTGGCCCCGGTAAATTAAAATGTACATTTAAATTCAATATGTATTGGTTTATATTTTAATTTTGATAAAAATTTATTGAAACTGTCGAATTGGCTTATGAAACTTATCTCATTGTGTCCGAAATGAGGGTATTTGGCTAAGGGCGACAGTCGTTGGGTTTGTTTTGGAGTTCAAGTGAATAAACAGGTATTTTCGAATTAAAAGAATAAAATAAAATAAAAATTATATAAATAGCCCCACCGAAACCCTAGCTCATCAGTAGAAACCGCCGCCCTCTTTTAAAATAACGGCTGAGAACCTTCGAAACAAAACCCTAAAATTCTTCAAATCGGTAGCGAATCAAAGGACCAATAAAAAACGAAAATGATAGACCTCGCTAAGATCTTTAATTCCATACTGGGATGATCGGAAATGGAGCAGCCATTGGTGAGAAATTGGAGCCCAAAACTCGCCATTCGTGGCGATTTTCCCAATGCCTGTGACCACCGAGAGCGCCATCGTGGCCGGTGCTAGAAGAACTCGCGATGCTCTTCTACGTGGTGGCCGACGATCAGACCCTGGTGACTTGTGGTGGCAACGACGACGAAAATTAAATATCGACATTGGGTTTTCTTGGCCAGGAGAATAGAACGATGAAGGTAGAATATAATTAGGGAATTTAATTAAATTAATTATTAGTTGATTAATTATCTCGTATTATTATCAAAGGTATAATTTATCATAACTTTTGCATACGGGGTCCAAATTCAGCGATTCTAGTTGTGTTGGAATCGTGATGAAGATATCTACGCAATGGAACTGACCAGAATGGAAAAGGAGCACTTTAGAATTTCAAGCAAATTTGAATGCGAAAAGTATTAAAATAGAAATTCAGAAATAAAGAATGACAGAGTGGAAACCAATGTGAAAACTCCTCACTAAATTATATTTTATCATGTTATTGTATTCATGTATAAAAATATATAGAATTGCCAGTGTAGAATTTTATCAGTTTTAAATCATTATAAATTGTATACAGTGCCTGTTAGTCCACCTCCCTCGTCCACAGACCATGGACGATTTGATTGACTGTATTGTGTTTTGATTGTGATGCTGAAATGTTTGAAATATTAAAATAATTCAATATTATTTTGTGGTAGTTGAAATTAAATTATAAATATTCATTTATAATTAAATAGTGAAAATTGGCTAATTGGAAAATTAATTCAAATTGAATTAGAACTGGTTAAAGTTACTAACCAGTGATTATTTTAAATAGACTGTTGTTGTTCGAAAACCCTGCACGGTTATTGGGATGATATTTGACATACACTAATCCCATTGTCAATTGATTGGTTGATAGACTATGATAAGCGTTATTTAATTATTTAATGCTTATACAATTGTAAATTGCACTTTGGATATGAATTGACTATTTGATGATTATTTATCATTATTGTTGTATACATGCAATGTATGAAATCCATATAACTGAAATTATATGGTAATTGATTGAGTCGCATTCCGATTCAGAAATAAAAAATATTTTAGAATAACGAATATTTTAAAATAATGAATATTTTAAAATAATATTCAGTGAATAATCAAAATATGATTTTGATGTCACATGGACACGAAAATATTGAAATATGGAAGCTGGGTTAAGTGTATACGTCATTTTAACTCGAATGGGTTTATTGATTGATTTTATTCATTTCAAAATAAAATCGAAGAGAATTGATTTCAAAATTTGATATTTTGAAAATATTATCATTTTAATATTATAATAATATGGATTTTTCAATTTTGATTTAAATTTGAGATAGAGGCTGGAATCGTTTTAAAACGAATTTATAAACGATTTGTTAAATACGATTTTGAATGGAAATCAACGATATATATATATATATATATATATATATATATATATATATATATATATAATGGCCTGAATGGAACGCGCCGCGCAGCGACGGTTCGCAAATTTCGACCATTAATTTCAAACTGGTATAACGGGAGATCCGGCCGTCGGATTCTCCTAAAATTGGAGTCTTTGGGTTCATATCGAAATGAGATTTCCAATGAATATAAGAGATTTGAAATCTAACGGTTAGATTTGGAAATATGTCCAAATCAATTTTAGAAAAGGTCGCTATGGATGCAGTTCGGTGGCCATTATTGGAAACCGACTGTAAGGGCCTTAATAAAATTATTAAAAATATGAAAAAATTATGTAAAATCATAATAAATGATTTGGATATATTTTGGATGGAAAATTCCAAGTTTGAAGGGATAAAAATATATTTTTATCGAAATGAACTTGTTATTATTAACTAATATAATAATCCAATATTTTTAAAGAAATAAATTGGATTTGAAATGGTTTAGATATAACCATAATTTTCCGAGGTATGAATTGAAATGGATTTGAATGGAAATAATCTTTGGAATATTTCGATATTGGATTCCATGATTATATGGATATCGCTGAGGAATTTGGAAGATATATATATCGTTATTCCTAACACGATATTGGTTGGTTTCAGAATTTGATATTGAATATAAGCCGATATAATTTCTATTTAGAGCCTTGTATATAATATCAAATTGGATTTTTGGTTTGCCATGAATGGTGTCTTTATTAACACTGTTCTTAAACCCAGTTGAGAAAAGAATTAATCTTTTAATTAAGATTAACGAAGTTTACCAATTAATTAATTTAATTGGAATTGAAATGGAAGTTGATTTTGGGTTCGCCATGAACTGTGTTTTAAATGTCATTTGTTCTTAAAACCCAATTAACAGTGAAGATATGATTTGGAATTTATAAATCTTTATTCAAAGATTTAATGGAAATTTTCCAAAGTAAAGTTTTCCAATTTAATATATCTATATATATAGCTGGAATTGAATGGAATTCGATTTGGTAATAATCGAGATGAGCTTCTGTGAAGGAAGTCCGTTACTATTTATGGAATTTAAAAGGCTTTGCCGTTATTCAGTTTATATTATTAGTCTGATATGGAAACTTATATCGATTATATATTGATTTGTTTTTAGTGGAGATTCCATTTTTATGGAAGAGGATTTGGGTTTATTATGAACTATGTTTTTAATAACATTGGTTCTTTAACCCAGTTAAAGAGAAGATTAATTTCTTAAAGTTGAATAATCATTAAGTAATGATTTTTGAGATTAAAACTGAAGTAGAGTTTTAATGAATCTTTAATTAGATTGGAATGAGAATGGGATAATTAAATTTATCGAATTCATGAAATGATCAAGAATGAAGTACCAAGTGTTTTACTTCAGGCGATAGTTAAATCTATGATTAGATTTGAACGAGAAATGGTGATTAAATTTACCGATAACACCGTGGGTGTTAGATATGGAGTACTACCAGTTTGGCTCCATGGGATGAATAGGTTGGGATTGGAAAATAAAATTAATGATTACTTCGGTAAGGTTCGCTAATCCCGACTAGCTTAGAAAAACCTTAATTTGGTTTAAATTGCGAAAAGAATATTTGGATAAAAAAATATTCTGAATTAGAATGAGGCATATGATGTGTTTCTATAGCACTTGATTATTGATTATAAAATGCGCGAGTTATTCGGGAAGACCGGGTTTATCCCATTCTGAATAACTGATATCCCGACTAAAAGTTGACGATGAAGACGGTGGTTGAAGACCGGAGATTTTCACATCATTTGCTTGATTACTGATGTCTTGATTGGGATGTATACCCAAGACAAGGTAATAAGTGGTGATCGTCCAGACGTACTTGGAGATAGATCAAATATGCGAGGACCTCTCTCCTGTACTGGATATATGGGACGAAGAATAAGGTGCCTCTAGTTTCGTTCAGACCCAGAACGGACTTATAAATGGATGTGTGTCTGACATTGGATTTCGTTCTGTATTAATTGATTTCTATGAAATATATATCTGTTTAGTGGCGGAGAATTTATTCTCTTGCTTAACACCCTTACCTGAGACTACGAGCTTAGAGGTTATATATCGATAGATATCAGTCGTATGGCGTGAATTGTCAATGTGGCATGCTAATATAAAACTGATCAAGACTTTTGTTGAAAAGCAGAGTCTTGTGGATGATGATCAAAGCACAACTTTAATTAGCATAGCTTTGTGTATAGTGTTAATTCGTGAGCCTCACACCTCGGTATGAGTTAAAAATGGGATCTTGACCGCAGGGAGTGCACGACATTTCTTTCTAGCTAGGAGTGGTGTCATGGTATGGATCCCAGACATTTTACTTATGTGGATGATAGATTGCAAGGCGCCTCGGATATTGAGTCCCTAGTGGCTCAGAGATAGGTCCGATAGGACCGAGAAATGTGTGTTCAGGAATAATTAATCCGCTAAAGTATGTGTAGACCGGCCTTACCGCATCCAAGGGTTGCCCAGATTGTGTAATCCTGAGGCATTTTCTAGAGTGTCTCGAATCAGTGAGGAGCCATCCCTTGCCTCGACTCATAGATGGAATCCAATTTCCAGTACATGACTTTTCGATTTTAGTTGTAAATAGTGGGATGGGGCGCTCATGCCGTCTATGATTGATACATTTATATTTGAAGTTGTTTGATACACTATGCACTTATAGTAATATCAAAATGATTTATTTTAAAACGTACCAAGCATGTTTGGCTATTATAAGGGAAAACTCTAGGCTTGTGTTGCATTGTGTGATGGGACCTGAGTCTTATAATAGCTTCAATTTCCAAAAAGCATTGCATTGTTTTATTTTAAACTGAGATTCATGTGGAGTAAACCCGTTCCATGTTATATGGCGTGGTCCCATGATTTCCCAACTTTTAAAGTAAAGATTTAATAACTGTTTTAATTCTCCCACCAGTCTCCTGACTGACTCAGAGTTTATTGTTTTAACCTAAACTCTAGGTGCCCCTATTTTCCACATGGGCAGCTAGTAGTTTTGGTTTTCGCAGATGTTTCTTTCAAAAGATCCAAGATTACAGCTGGAGCTATATTCGGAAAGCTTTGTATCCGTGTATTTCATTCAGTTGTGTTAGTTGATATATTTCCACTACGCATTGTATTTATACATTTTATTTCCGCTGCTATGTATTTTAAACCTCTGATATTTGTATTTCCGTCGTGTATATTATTTATTTGTACTCTGATATATTCTTATACTCTGATGTAAATTGTTGTAATAGCAATGAAATGTTCTATTGTTTGTGTTCTAGTGCGTCATGTTCTCAAGTCAATCCGTTGTTTTCCGTCTCTTCGGAGATCGAGAGATTTCAGATCGTTACACCATTCTTATAAGTTTGATTTAAAAAAAAATTCTTAATTCAAACCAAATGATTTATAATCAGTTATATATATAACCTTTCATATTCAAACTCATATTAAATCAAAATAAAATCGAATTCATTTCATATCGGTAACAAATTCAAATTCAAATCAATTATCGTGATTGAAGTTCATTTCTCATAAGTAATCAATTCGAATTCAAATTCATATCTTATACGAGTTCATTGAATCAAGTATAGTTATATAAATTTAAATCTTTAAACCTCGAATTCACATCATGAAAATCTTGACTTATCTACCTTTGAGTTTATAATTAAAGTATATAAAATATATATATAAGTAAGCTTTGAATATATATATATATATATAAAAGTTATAAATTTATATATTTAATTAGAAAATAGCTTTAAACATATATAAGTTCAAAATAATTTAGAAATAGCTTCAAAAAGAATAATTAATTACAATATATTAAATTTAAAGTTTAAAATACATATATGATTAAATTATACAATTTAAAATAAATAAATTACAAGTAAAATCTTAAATAAACATTTAAATCCATATTTACTTATAAAATCCTTTTAAAACATACAATTTAAAATTTAGAAAATTTAAGTTTTAAAATCTTTAGATATAAATATAAAAACATAAAATCTTAAGTTATTAATTTACAATCAAAATTTTCAAAACCATTTTACTTCAAAAACATGACCAATGGTGTCCGTATATAGTTTTCTACCCTATGGTCAAGTGATATGGATATTTATCATTTCAAGCCGCAATTTATAAAATTTCTACGGGTCTATCATTTTAACCCGCAATTCCAAATTCAGTAAAAAATCATTCAAGTTATCATTTCAACTCATAACGAT
The DNA here is from genome assembly GCA_030737875.1 of Allium sativum. Taxonomy (NCBI): domain Eukaryota; kingdom Viridiplantae; phylum Streptophyta; class Magnoliopsida; order Asparagales; family Amaryllidaceae; genus Allium; species Allium sativum. The sequence goes on from CM060925.1 coordinate 45,145,029, forward strand.
TTCTCCCTAATCTAATGTCCATTCGAGTATGTATCATTCCAGCCCTTGGTGATTTTCTAAACTAGGGAAATCAACACATATCAATGAACAATCACATAGCATAAATCACAACATATATATTATCAGTAAACCTACATGTCATACGAATATCATAGGGTCATATATGAATTGTGTATACATATCAAAATAAAACAATTTCTACCAGCAACCCTATACATTTCAGAATAGTTCACTTATAATGCATCTAAAATCCATGAAATAATGTAAGTCAGGTGTGCGATAAACTCACCTTTCGTGGTACAGATTGGAGACGACAAACGGATTGACATAGGGTGAAACAACGACTTTCAGGCACGACTCAGAATGATTTCACTTGATGATCACTCAATATTTTATTTTAGTAAGAGGAGATTAGGGCAGTTCTAAATGAGTTGGTACGGCTATCGGGTTTTTGAATGTTTTCAAACTCAACACCAAACCCAATATACCCAAACAAAATACAATTAATTTATTTTTATATACAAATATTACATAAATATATTATACTTACACACTGAAAAATAATATATATATATATATATATATATATATATATATATATATATATATATATATATATATATATATATAGACACACACACACACGCCAAAACCATTATAAACCTATATATATATATATTCAGAAATAATAATTTTTTTTTAAATAACTTAATTGCAATACACACGCACACAACACACAAACAAACTCACTCACACAGTTTTTCACACATACACACATTCACATATAACACACCATCATACACACACTCCACCACACACAAACATATACCTAAAATACACCATACCCACATAATACTCACGCCCAGAATGGTACCCCAAAACACCATTACGCATAAACTAACTTCTATCCACAAGAAAGTACAACAGGAAAAGTGGAAAAACAAGAAGCTATGGAATGGGGTTAGTCGGCAAAAGGAAAATAAGGCAGCACTGCAGGGGTTCGAGCCTGGGTCGGGTCAGCAGGAACAAGGCTGAAGGGAAGCTCTGCAGCTAGTAGGTGGTCCTAGGTGGAACGGATCGAGGGTCGTCGCCACTAGTTAGGGCACGGTCTCGGTTGCTGGGTCTGAAAGGGAGGGGAGCTGGTAGGGTTCGACGTTGGGTGTATAGGCGAGCTGGTCGGAGCTCAAGCGAAGGGTCAATCTCGGTGGTAGAGCAGCTCACATGGGCTTGTTGACTGCTGAACTCGGTAGAGGAAATATGGGCTGATGGGTGAGAAAAATTCACCGACATATATGGGATAGGAGAAATGGCGGAGGAGAAGGGAAAGAAGCGGAGGGAGGCGGAGTCTCGGTTGGGAGACGTGGTGGGATGGAGGCACGAAAATGGCAGATCGATGAAAAAATGGAGATGCAGAAAAGTAATGGGAAAGAAGAAATAAAGTAGTGGGATCAAATGTGGCAGGTGGCTTTTGAACTATTCTAAAGCATTGGAAATGGACATAATTTAAACGCATACGATTTTTCAGCTTACAACGCGTGATTTCACAGTTCAAAACAAATAGATGTTAAGTGGATCAGAGAATAAATCAACGAATGGATGATTAAATGAGCCAACATTTCAAGTCTTGATAAAGCACAAACAGTTTTCAAAATTAAAAATACGGATGATGTTTGCAAATAAAATGAACGGTTTGCAAATAAAATCAACAAATGGATGATTAAATGGACATAATATGAACGATGTTTGCAAATAAAAATACGCGTGATTTCAAGTCTTGATATTTGCAAATAAAATGAACGGTTTGAAATACCAAAGATATGAAATCCACAAATAAAAATACGAACGATGTTTGCAACACAACAAGCTATTGATATAAATAGCGGATCAATAAGAGAAATATATTGAAATTAAACCAAAAATATATTTTATCAATATTGAAAATGATATATATATATATATATAATACAAATTTAATATTTAAATTAAAATTTTAAGAAATAAATTCCAATAAATAAAATCAATAAAAATTCAATTAATAAATAAGCTTTGAAATTACAAATATTAATTTGTGTTTATAAACATATTCATATTAAAACCAAATTCATTTGCTATATAAAACCAAGATAAATTTAGTTTTAAATAAAAAATCAAAGTAGTAACCTTATGAAAAAAATTCAAACAAATTGGGTTTAAATAAATAAAACAAACTAGAAATCAAAATTTAAATTAAATAATTAAATAAAAATACATTTAAAATTCAGGTTGTTACAAAGCCAACGAACGATAAGAGCGGAAGAAAGAAGAGGTACGAGTTATAGCAGCAAAGACATGCGATCCTATAGAGTCCAATATCAACTTTATGAGAGTTAGTCTTCCTTGCTGCGAAAGAAGCGTCGCATTCCAGCGAATAATATTTCCCCTGGCTTTATCAGTCAGTGAATCAGAAATCACGTTGAGCTTCTGACCTCAGTATATAACTATACCAAGGTAAGGAAAAGAAGGGAGGCTTCTGTGAATCCGGTGAAGGTTTCGATCCACGAAGACCTATCCGGAGTTAAGTCTTTTGCGGAGATGAAGCGACTCTAAGCAGAATTAACGAGTTGGCCCGAACACCTCTCGCACTGCCGAACAAGGTGACTAAGACGGCAGATAGAGCGAAGACAACCATTCGTGAAAATGATAATGTCGTCAGCGAAAGATAAAGAAGAGATAGTAGGGCAGCCCCGAGGAATGTCAAACCTCTGAATCTGATTAGCTATCGTAACTGATGCAATCCACGTACGAAAGCCTCGGCGGCGATGACGATTACATAGAGAATTTGGTTTATCTTTGAACACTATTTGTTTCTACAATCTAATTGATATTGAATGTGACTGATAATTTAATATACTTGTAGTCCATTTTCAAAATTGAGCAACCCATGGCTATGTCCATCCGCTCTTTTAGCTGGTTCAAATTTGAATATGCGGACCTTTAGTACATTAGCTACATTAACGGTTGATATGTTTAGGCTTTCCATTCTTTTGCCTGAAGCTCCTAATTTTATTTCAGCACATAGTAATTCACTCTGATATCATCATCATTATTGAAATTTGGTGTTTATATGGCAAGACATATCAGTACTATATCTTATAGTATCATCATACTGTTGAACTGATGTGATTAATTAAATTCAAGATCACTCAAGTCGAATATATAAACCACAAGCACCTTGCAAAAGACGGGATCGCTGTTAGATTAGCAAAAACAACCAATCCAATAATTCAAGTCCCCAAACAATGATCAACCAATCTCGATTAACCCAATTCTCGATCACAAGCAATAAAATAACGAAAATAGCAGCTAAATTAAATCACATGTAGATTTATAGTGGTTCCACTAACAACTTGTTAGTGTACATCCACTTTGGAGAGAGTATTTTTACTACCGCGATGAAAGGAATACAAGAGATTGCACTACACAAAATAATCAAATTTTAAACATATGATTTTTTACTTGAAACCCTTTTTTCGGTTTGTACGTATTAAACACTTATCAAGTGTTTCTATATCTCCATTAGTGTTTCCATTATATTTTATTAATTTTGTAATAATTAATTATGCATAAAAGAAAAAAGTATGTTCCTTGCTACTACGTATGACCTCATCCGTTCCCAAAGCTCAATTATTCGGTTGCATTCCATCTTTTCTCCGAACCCCGTCTCTCTTCTACGTTTCTTTCTTTTTAATTTCAGTGTCAATTGTCAAGCTTCCCCAATTCAAATCAGTTGCCTCCTATGTATCTGTCCTCTAGCCGATTGTTATTTGCTGAAAAAAGATGTTATTTATCCTAATCTTCACAAAATAGTTATTAATCCTTCTTAATCTTGCAATTATTTTGAATTTTGTTATGTTCCACTCCGTTGGATTCACAATAAACAACTTGTTACTCTGAAGAACATCTGTTCTAACTATCTTATGTTGTTTGATACTCTAACAATGCATCATTCTTTTCCCTTTTTGCAGATGTGGATTTCAAGAAAAGGATATGATAAATCAGAGTGCGTAGAAAATGTTTACGGGAAAGTCCGGTATCTTTATCTGTTATTTTATTGTATTGTCAACCTTATACTTGTTGTATGTATAACTTGGATTTGGCGTAGTATATTTCTGCAATCTAGTTCCTTTGAAGGTATAGTTTATCTTTGTTATATAGTACTTGTTCATGGTAAATTTACTTATGGAATTTTTTTTCATATTTTTTAGCTTTAATATGGAAAATGACTGAATCTATTTATGTTATTGATGGTATTTGCAGCATGTTTTAAAATAATTTTTCATATCTTGAATTGGCAACACATTTGTTGTGTGACAAATTATCTGTTCGAAACATATAGCAAGAGTTTCTGATTGTCAATTTGAAGTGCCTCGTAAGTATTGCTAGTTGTTATCTCGAAACACTTATTAAGTGTTGCGGGTTATCATCTCGAAACACTTATTAAGTGTTGCTGATTACCAACTTGAAACACTCACTAAGTGTTGCTAATTATCAACTTGAAACACTCGCTGAGTGTTGTTGATTATCAACTTGAAACGGTTGTTAAGTGTTGCAGTTTATCAGTCTGAAACACATTCTACGTGTTTCAATTTTTCAATCTATAACACCCGTTAAGGGTTTCAAAAATCTGCAACATACTAATCTGCAACACCTAAAAGTGTTTCTAAAATTTTTAACCACATTTTATTACCATTTCAGATTGTCCATTTTGGTGTTGTGTTGATACTATGATAACTATATTTCAATATAGAAAAGAGTTAGAGGAGAGTTGCAATTCGGTTATGAACCCTAATTTAACCCTTGAGAATTAAACCCTTGATCTAATCATGTCTTCAAGCTCCCTATTTGAAAACTAGAAAACAGCTTATATAGGGATAGACAAATATTAGACAATTCCAAAAATTGTCTTCAAATCTTCACAAATCAGCTTTTCAGTTTTCCATCTTGAAACAACCCAAAAATCGCCTCAGACGTCTGTCCCGATTTTGACAGACGTCTGTCGCAGAACCCAGCTGAAACCTTGCACATTTTCATCTCTAACTATTGCGTACGAGCTCCGATTTGCGAATCGTCTTTTCCGATGCGAAGTTACTTTCATCCTCTTCAATCCAACGTATAGTATTGCAAACTTTAACACTCCACCTCGATACTATATCCATCTCCATACACCAAACTTCAATGCATCCAAGCATTTCCTTCTACCCTCAACTAATAACATGAATACTTTCCCAATGAGCTCCAACAAAGACACCGCCCATTGCACTCCGTTAATGAGCTCCGACAAAGCCACCGCCCACCAACAAAGTGTTGAAAGTATTCAAACCAAAGCTATCTCACAAAAAACAATGTACTCAGGAGTGAAAAACATATACTTACCATGAAGATAGATTTCCAGTCTCTCACCGATATTCCTTTTCATCAAAACAAACAAACCACTCTCTTCATCCGTGCCACCCTATGGCACCTAGCAAATCAACAAGCGAATTAAGTTCGAGCAATGCTTTAGTAAACATATCTGCCGCATTATTCTTTGTGTGCACCTTCCAAAGGTATACTATCTTACCCTCATCCATGGCTACTAGAAATGACTCTCTCACCTCAATGTGCTTAGCCAATAAGCTAAACGCCAAATTCTCCGCCAAATGATTAGCACTTTAATATTTGAATGTTCTAACCTGCATGTTATAAATTATATCATAACTCTACAAGTTACAAGTTTACAACCTCCATTTTTTTCCTAATAATGTTCTATGCTAATCAATAAACTATTCATGTGAATCATTATGTTCGTGTACTGACACATGAACAAATTTCATGCCTATAATCTTCCATTGTTATCAAATCCTAAATTTGGTTTTGCATATTGAACTAAATGTAAAACATTATGATTTTACTTTTTGGGTAAGATCATATGCTATATTTGGTCTGCTTGCGCTGCATTACAGTAAATTAAATCTAGTCGAAATTATTTAATCAAGGCTCTAGTATGTGGGCCAAGAAAGAACAATTCCAAGGTTAGAATGTACAATTATGGGACCATAACATGTGGAGGCACAGTAGGCGAAAGAGTGATGCATGAATTATTGGCATTAAGGTACAAAAATACAAATCTTGTTTCACATTAAAAACTTGAAATTTCGAGGCAACTTGTTTCAAAATATAACAACTTTCTGTTTTAATTGCATGTCACTTTCATATTTAGAAATTCTGGAAAATTGTAGATTGATTAACTGCGTGAATTTTGGAAAGCCAACTGATTTGTCTGATGTTGTAACCCTAGCTCAAACTTATGATTTTTGGGTAACACGGTCATTGTGAACTGGTAAATAGATCTGGCGTACCATGTCTTTGTCTCAGTTTATCCTAAATATCGAATGCTTATACAATCCAAATTAACTAAACTAAATTTATATAAATGACCATGTGATAAGTTCCTCGTATTTCATAAAATTACGACAAGGCAAACCTCGTGACAATCAATTTAAATGTCATCTTTGCTATTAATAATGAAAACTCTTTCCATTAAATTACTAGGCGTCCTTTTTAACTTTCCAAAATGCCCTTAACCCTTCAAATAATTCACCAGTGGCTCAAAATTTTTGATCTACTGTCTCCATTTTCCACAAAAGACCATCCTCATTCCGCCATCTCCATATTCCCATATTTGAAATCTTCCTACATACCAAGTCGCTATTTTTTTTGTAAAAATTGTAGTAATTTCTTCATATTGCCTCGGAACCAAATGAGACTTTGACCAATAGATTCCCACATAAATTACGGGCAGTGTGAAATACTCAGACAATTTGCCCTGCGATCGAACATAGTAGTTCTCCAAGGTGACTACTAGTTGTACTTAGAAAATAACATGTTATATTCCATAATTGAACTCTGCCTACATACAAAGTCGCTATTTTTTTTTTGTAAAAACTAAAGTAACTTCTTTATACTACCTCGAAACCGGACGAGACTTCAACAGGTAGACACTCACCTAAATTACAGACAATATGGAATACTCGAATGTTTTGTCCTGTGAACGAACACTGTAGGTCTCCAAGGTGACTAACAGTTGTACTTTGAAAATAACAGGTTATATTCGCATATTTGAACTCTTCCTATGTACAAAATCGCTATTTTTTTGTAATAATTGTAGTAATTTCTTCATACTACCTTGGAACTGAATGAGACTTCGATTGATAGATTCCCACCTAAATTACGGACACTATGGAATACTCGGACGTTTTGCCCTATGATCCAACTCTGTAGTTCTCTAATGTGGCTACCAATTGTACTAAGAAGATAACAGGCTATATTTCTGTATTTGAACTCTGCCTACATACGAAGTTGATATTTTTTTTTGTAAAAACTGCAGTGATTTCTTCATACTGCCTCGGAACTGAACAAGACATTAACTGGTAGACTCTTACCTAAATTATGGACAGTGTGGAATAATCGAATGGTCGTCCTATGAGCGAACATTCTAGGTCTCCAAGGTGACTAACAGTTGTACTTAGAAAATAACAGGCTATATTTGCATATTTGAACTTTGCCTACATACAAAGTCACTATATTTTTTGTAAAAATTGCGGTAATTTCCTCATACTGCCTCGAAATCGGATGAGACTTCGACTGGTAGATTCCATCTAAATTACGGACAGTGTGAAATACTCAGACATTTTGCTCTATGGTCGAAGACTGTGGTTCTCCAATGTGACTACCAGTTGTACTTAGAAAATAATAGTCTATATTCCCACATTTGAACTCCTCCTACATAAGAAGTCGAATTTTTTTTGTAGAAATTGCAGTAATTTCTTCATACTGCCTCAGAACTGGACGAAACTTCGACTGATAGACTCTCATCTAAATTACAGACAATATGGAATACTCAAATGTTTTGTCCTGTTAACGAACACTTTAGGTTTCCAAGGTGACTAATAGCTGTACTTACAAAATAACAGACTATATGTGCATATTTGAACTCTACCTACATATAAAGTCGTTTTTTTATAAAAAATACAGTAATTTCTTCATACTGCCTCGGAACCGGATGAGATTTCAACCAATGTACTCCCACCTAAATTACAGACAACGTGAAATACTCGGACGTTTTGCCCTATGATCGAACACTGTAGTTCTCCAAAGTGACTGCCAGTTGTACTTAGAAAATAACAGGCTTTATTCCCATATTTGAACACTGCCTACATACTAAGTTGCTTTTTTTTTTGGTAAAAACTGCAGTAATTTCTTTATACTGCCTCACAGCTGGACGAGACTTCAACCGATAGACTCTCACCTAAATTACGGACAGTATGGAATACTAGAATATTTCGTCCTCCGAACGAACACTGTAGGTCTCTAAGGTGACTAACAATTATACTTAGAAAATTACAGGCTATATTTGCATATTTGAACTCTACCTACATAAAAATTCCTTATTTTATTTTATAATATTAACTCGAAACCGAATGAGGCTTCGACCGATAAGCTCTCAACTAAATTAGACAGTATAGAACACTCGGTTATTTCATCATATGAATGAATACTTTAGCTCTCCAAGGTGATTAACGCTTATACTTAAAAAATAACAAACTAATTCTAATAATCGATAGTTGTATCACTATAGTCTCATGCTTTCTTCGTTATCAAAGATTCTCATGTTTCTCTCTACATAAATATGGTGAATCGAAGTTCTCAGTGCGACATAAGCAATATCTTGCATGGTGTTTTCATTCTAAAAGTTGATATAAGCTCTTGAATTTCCTCTAAAAGATCTACAGTAACTGGATGAACAATTCTCATTATTGGTCGACAAAAAGAGATGGTGTATTTTTTTTAGTTCAACGGAAAAACAATTGTTCATAAATTTCATTCTTTATATAACACAGTGGACACTGAATATCAAGTTGCAAAAATAGTCTGTTATTTTGAAAGTCGTAGGTGTTATAATTGTTACTGTTGTGATACAAATATTATACTACAACCAAAATTACATTGAGATGCTCACACTTATTTAACTTTAGTATTAACATACAATATTATTTGGTTTCATTGCTATGGTTTAATGAATTACATGTTTTAATGATTTAATAATTTTTATGTCATGTGCAGCTTGATTAATTCAAAATAATCAGTGTATTATACCATAGCATGCCTGAACTTAGAAAGAATCTTATTTTTAATAGGTTATTCTATTTAATAATTAAGACTCCAGTCCAGCGATATATAAATGATTATGGAGCATGATTATTGACTGTATTATGAGACATATTGATGACTTAAGTTTATATTCATGGGGTTATCATGAGACATCTGTACCATTAATCAGGAAAACAAATAAATGAACATTATGGATGTTTGATTAATGGTTATATTATGGGATATATTGATGGCTTAAGTTAGTTTACATTTATGTTTGTTAGCCCACTTTGTGAACTGGGCAACACAAAGTCAAGATGTGAAACATTGAAGAACTTGGGAAGCACTGAAGCGGGTCGGATCGAAGCAGTGTAGCGGTTCGGATCGGATAAAGATTGCTGTTCGGATCAGTGAACTATTGCTGTTGGAATCAGAGAGGCACAGCTGTTCGGATCGGAGAGCAACCTACTTCCAGTTGGATCGGAGAGCCACCCAATTGCTACAGAGATAGATCAGAGCGGAGCAGAGTAAAAAAGAAGAGAGAATTGGTCCTAAGTTAATCCGGGTCGGATCGGGTACTCCGATCCGAACCCCTTGTGCACACTCTTCCGATCCGAACCCATCTTCCACGTCACTCCCCTGCATGAGCGCCTGGTTATTCAGAGCGGCTATGACCAGTTCCTACCCACAACGTCCACTTCTCTGATGCGTTGTCAGCATAGAAGTCCATCCGAACCCGAGGATGATGGGATGGATGACACGTGGATCCGATCCGGGTCGGGTTCTGAGAAAATTTTCACCTATAAATACCCTATCTGGAGACAATGAGAGGGATCTTTTTTCTGGCACTTTGAGAGTTCAACCACCTTCATAACCCGAATTCCAGCACTCCCGGAAAATCCAAATCTTCTTTCATTATTTATTTTCAAACAATTGAGTGAATGTAAGTGAGTTCTGAGAGAAATCAAGTGAATATTTCTTTGTAATTGCAACTACATCATTGAAAATAGTGAAAGATAAGTGGACGTAGGCATTTCTTCGCCGAACCACTATAAATCCTGTGTGTTCATTTTACTTTTGATCTTATTTCATTCTGCTTTTAATCAATTTGGGTGTTAGAACCACTTTTTGGTCTAACATTTTGGTGCTTTCACTGAGAACTATCTGAATTCTTTGTTTTTCGGGATTATCGTTCTACTTTTTGGACCGTTGAGTTCAAAGAAGTTAATCCTCAAGTTTCGAAGCTCTTGGATATTTGTTGAATTGATTGTTGAAGAACCATGGCCAAAGGAAAAGGCAAAGAAGTTCAATCTGGTCGAGGAAATGGAGTTGGCGAAGATCAGCAAAATGCGGTTCTGACAAGGTCTCGTGGGCAGAGCTCAGCAGCAGGACGAACCGATACAGGAAACCCGAACCGCCTTCGGGGGGAGAGCTCCGATCCGATCCGGGTAGGAGATTCTGAAGCAGTGCATTCCCCCAACCTGAACCGACCCGAGCAGCTTGCCCTACACCGGCCCGACCTGGCTTTCCAGCTCCGACCCGAACAAGCTTCCCAGCTCCGACCCGACCCGATTTCACATCTCCGAACCGATCCGACACTTGGTGATGTTGGAACCTCTACTCGAGCCCCTACAAATGCTCCGATTCCAGCCACCAGGGTCAATGAACAGGTCAATCCATCCGCGCCCATTACTCAAGGAGATTTCTTGCGCCTACTTGACATGCTTGAGAGTACTAGGGAGGCTATGAAAATCCACGAGCGCACTAATCTCATGATGCAAGAAAATATGAGACTCATGAGCAGGGAAATTTGCGAACTCCGTAGACAGAGAACCCCATCCCCGGATCGTCATACACTAGAGGATCAGTCTTCTTCTTCCGAGGAAGAGCGGCCCCGTGAACGAAGGCTGCTCGAACGACCTCAGAATTTGGAGCAGCTGACATTCGGATCTTTGGGGTCTCGCGAGGATATTGCACGAGCACTAGGAAACAATGATCCCACTCAGGGGCAAAGGCTCCAGTCCCCTCCTCCCGAGATCGACCGGGAGCGTAGGGAACGGAATAGAGCAGAAGCAGCTCAAAGAAGAAGGGCATCTCCTGAACAAGAGCCCAGAAGGAACCCGGATACCAGGGCCAGGGAACCTGAACGGCCCCTAACTAATGCTGATGTATAGGCAATGGTACGCCAGATTATGTCCGAGAGCCAGAACTATACCAATGAAGATTATGGCATTGAGCGAAGCCATACTCCTTTCACTGACGACATCCTCGACTTTTAGTTTCCCCGGCGTTTTAACCTGCCACAGATGGACAAGTACAATGGGAGAACTGATCCAGGACAACATTTGATGCGATATTCGTGGCTCATGAATGCTGCTGCTGCTCCCGATGCAGTGAAGTGTAAGGCATTCCTGATCTATTTAGAAGATGTAGCGCTGTTATGGTTTACCCGACTTCCCCCTCGTTCGGTGTCGAATTATAAGGAATTGAGTGAACGTTTTATGAATCAGTTCCGACTCCATACCCGAAAGTCCAAAAGTGTTATTGAATTATCAAGAATTAAGCAGGCGCCAGGAGAATCTTTGAGGTCATATCTTGACCGTTTTAACTTAGCTGTGACTGAAGTTAGCGACCCGCATGAGCCCACCATCTTGATGGCATTAAAGGAAGGAGTCGATCCTGAATCTGAGTTTGGAGATTACCTTTCTGGGAAGACACCCTCCACGAGAGAGATATTCTATGAAAAGGCTGATATTTATTTGAGACGAGAGGAGGCCAGGGAAAACCGAAAGAGAAAGTCTGAAGCGGCTTCAAAAGAAAATGTTCAGAGTAACGTCGCCGTGAAGCAGTCTGGGGAAAGTTCTGGAAAAGTTGAAGTAAATGTGGGAAACAAGAGTGGAAACGACAATTCTGGAAACGGGGGCAACAACAATAACCGTAATGCGAACGATAACAGAAGAAATAGAAATAGAGGAAGTGATCCTAGCAAAAGGCCCCGATTCCAGACTTATGATAATTATACACCGTTGAACGACACTCTGGAGAACATTTACCTGGATACATACAATGTTTTGCAATATAAAAGACCGCCACCTCGTGACTCGACAGAGAAAGAAATGGCAACTGGGAAGTTTTGTTTGTTTCATGGAACTCATGGGCACTCAACCAATGAATGTCGGCATTTGAGAGATGTGATTGAGAAGCTGCTGCGTGAAGGGAAGCTGGATGAATATAAGGTTGCCCCGAGGGACAGGGGGCAAGGAGAGCAGGCTCCAAAACAGATTCAATCTGCTCCCAAGCCTACAGCGCAGCAAAAAGGCAAGGGAATTGTTATCAACTCCATAGTGGGTGGACCTCACCCAGCAATCCGTAGCTTTAGAGCAATGGATCAATATGTAAACGCTGCCAAGCACGTAGATGTGAATGAAGGTGATGATTTGGAAGATATCACCCCCATAAAACAACAAAAGACAATGTTTGACGACGTGGTATTCCGCAGCAGAGATAATACTGGGATCCAATCACCCACTGATGATCCGTTGGTCATTACTACCACCATCGGGCCGGCCTTGGTTCATAAGGTGTTAGTAGACAACGGAAGTTCTGTCAATATTTTATTTAAAAAGTCATTTGATCAGATGAAGCTTGAATCTGAAGATTTGAAGCCATGTGAAGGATGGATCAGAGGCTTCAACGGGGCATCAACAGCTCCCATGGGGTACATAGAATTGCCCGTGACCTTGGGGCAAGGAGAACGTCGAAGAGTGCGGATGCTTCAATTCGTAGTGTTGGACGTAGATTCGCCTTATAATGCATTTTTGGGAAGGCCTGCCCTCGCTGAGTTCAGAGCTTGTATCGCCCCTTGGTGTTTATTGCTTAAGTTCCCAATTGAAGCCGGAACTGGAGTAATGAGAGGGGATCAAGTTTCCGGACGGGCCTGCTATGTTGCCGAATTAAAGATGTTGATGAAAGGACTTAACATCGAGAGTAAAGATGCCTCGCCTCCCCCAAAGGGGGGCTCGGTATAGCAATTAGAGAGATCGACCCCAAAGGAGTTGCCCAAAGGAACACCTGAAGACCTGGATCCCAGAAAAGACGAGGAACTAGAGATTAAAAATGCAACTCCTAATGAAGCGACAGTGGAAATTCCCGTTGATGAAGTTGATCCAACAAGAGTTTTGAAGATTGGCTCTCAATTGGATCCACGTCGAGCCAAAGAACTAACGGACATCTTGAAGGCGAACTTGGATGTGTTTGCCTGGACCCACGCTGACATGTGTGAGATATCGCCATCCATTATAAGTCACAAACTAAATGTAAACCCGAAACATCCGCCTGTGAAGCAAAAGAGACGTATGCTGGGCCCAGAGAGGTCGGCTGCTCTCAAAGAGGAAGTGGAGAAGCCGAAGCATAACGGATTTATTCGAGATTCGACATATCCCGACTGGATATCGAATCCCGTCTTGGTAAAGAAGCCGAATGGAAAGTGGCGGACTTGCATTGATTTTTCAGATTTGAACAAAGCTTGCCCAAAAGATAGTTTCCCACTTCCCAGGATTGACCAGCTTGTAGATTCGACAGCAGGTCATGAACTTCTCTCTTTCATGGACGCATATTCTGGGTACAACCAAATTCCTATGCACGTACCAGATCAAGAACATACGAGTTTCATTACAAATTTGGGGTTATATTGTTATGTTGTAATGCCATTCGGATTGAAAAACGCCTGAGCCACTTATCAGCGCTTGGTGAACAGAATGTTTTATAATCAAATAGGGAAGATTATGGAAGTTTACATGGATGATATGCTTGTCAAATTGAGACGACCCGAAATCCCGTTCAGACGGAAACAAGGGTTATCTTTGGAATATAACACAGAAACAGATAATAGCAGAACAAAAATTAAATAATTACACCAGATAATGAACAATAGAATATACTGGATAAAAGTAATCATCAGAGTTACACAGTATACAGGATCTTACTTAGTACAAATACAGTTCAGCTATACATAAAAGTCTACAGCGGAAATAAACAAAATATGTACAATAGGAGCTGAACAGCATAAAAAGAGATAAATGATAGAATCCATCTTCAGCTCCAGCTATCCAGAAAGAACCAGCTAAACCTGAATACAAGGCTGCCCGTGTGGAAAAAGGGGCACCCGAGTTTGAGAGTGAAACAAACTACGAGTCAGTCATGGGACTGGTATGAGAAATCTACTCAACACATTCAAAATATGGCTAATCACAGGACCACGCCACTTTCGTGGAACGGGTTTACTCCATCGGATTGCCAGTGCTTTAAAACAAATCTTTCTTTTAAGCAACGCAATGCATTTTATAAAAATGAAGCCATTATAAGACTCAGTTCCCATCACACAATGCAACGCAAACCGGAGGATAGAGTTTTTACCTTATAACGGCCAAAATATGCTTGATACGAATAAAACAAAGGCATTTGATATTATTACTAGTGTTTATATGTTTCGAAAACGACTTCAAATCATAACTATCAATCCTAGACGGCATGGGTACCATATATCATGTCGTCATATATATATACAATCAAAACCGCACGATGTCGTATTTGGAAATTGGATTTCCGTCATGAACCAAGGCAAAAGATAGTCCTTACCGAATTCGAGACAATCTAGCCTACCATGTCTCGGGATCAGAGCTCGAGTGACCCTAGGAGCGACAGGGCCAGTCCACCGATGTGGATTAAAATGCCTGAGCAATACGTTTCCCCGCCCTTTGGGGCGCAAACGAGCCAACGAATGACTCCATCGGACCCGGATCGTACGATCAAACCGAGGCGCCTCGCAACAGCAACAACCACATAGGTGAAAAGTATATAAATGTCAGGGCTGGTATATAAATGTCAGGGCTGGTAGGTCACTGACACCACCCTAGCTAGAAAGAAACGCATGCCCTCCCTGAGGTCCTTCCTCCCGTTTCTGGTTCATACCGGGGTGTGAGGCTCGCGAATTCACGTTATACACAAAGCTACGCCACGCAGGCGGTGCTTTGATCATCTCCACAAGGCTTTGCTTTTCAACAGAAGCCCTGATCACTGCATCTTAGCATGCCACACAGGCAATTCATGCCATGCGACTGATGCCCATCGATATACAACCTCTGAGCTCGTGCGTCTCAGAGAAGGGCGTTAAGCAAAAGAATAAATTCTCCGCCGCCAAACAGATGTATATTGAATAGAAATCAATCAACACAGAATAAACTCCAATGTCAGACACGCAGTCCATTTACAAGTCCGTTCTGGGTCTGAACGAAACCGGAGGCACTAAATACCTCGCAAACCCTTCGATCACCACTCACGTCTGAACGATCACCACTCATTATCCATATTTCGGGATGCCTCCCAATCAGGACCTCGGTTACCATCCAAACGAGGTGAAGATCTTCGGTCTTCGACCGTCGTCTTCATCTTCAAATTTCAATCGTCGGTCAATTATTTGAAATGAGAATTAACTTGGCCTTTTCAAATAATTCACGTATATTTAGAATTTCAAATCAATTTATTTCAATGGTTAAATTATTTGACAACACCAATCTTGTTCTTTAATGTAATTTTCACACCAAACACATTCAACCATCAAAAGCCACATAAATCGAGCAAATTCAGTTATTTCCATTCCATATCGCTTATGATATTTTATAACTATTTATCGCTATTTTTATTTATTTTAAAATAGCTAATTTATTCAAAACGACGCTTCGGGCCATAAAGCGGCCGTGGCGCTGTTTTTCTTCAGATTTGATTTACACATATCTGAAAATCTAACCGTTGGATCTTCACAAAATTTACATCATTAGAAAGGTCTTTTCAAAACGAATCCAACGGTTCTAGTTTCGGGAAAATCCGACGGTCGGATCTCCCGGTACAATCGTTTGAATTTTCGATTTCAAAATACGAACTGCAGCGTCGTTATTTGATTAAATATATAATTATATATATATATAAATATAATCGCTTCTGGCGCTGTTTTTCATCAGATTTGAATTAAACATTCCAGACAATCCAACCGTTGGATTTTTGCAAGGTTGGTGCCGTTGGAAAGATATTTCCAAGGCGAACCCGACGGTTGAGGTTTCGGGAAAATCCAATGGTCGGATTCCCCGTACTAGTTGTTTGAAATCACAGTTTCAAAATGCGAACTGCACGGCCACGTTTCGTTTTAATTTTATTTATATTTATATAATTATATAAATATAGTTCATTCAACAATTCCTATATCGTTTTCATTTCAAATATTTCACTAACGCCTTAAAATTTTGGAAAATTTCGCCATAACCTCCCCTGCACCGGGAGCATCGGTAAATCGCAAATAGCTTTCCCGGTCCTTCTAATCTCAAAAAGAAAAAGCCAAGCGGCTAGCCAACAGGCTCATAAAATCATCACCCAAACAAAACAGTAAATGTGTACCTATTTGTCGGGCACAAAATTTTATTCCTCTTCTCTAGCCCCTTTGCTATAACCTGTTCAATGAATATGCATGTACATATATATAGTTTTTATCATTTATCCTTTTCTATTCAACTTCATATTTGATTTCTATTTGGTTTAAAAACACCATTCATTCTAATGTTACATACATAGGTACAAATCATTTCATTAGCTAATTAATGAATATTTCAACTCATATATGTTTATTTGAACAAGTGGTTATTTTTAACACTTCACATTTCAACGATTCGTTTCAAAACACTATTTTTCTATATAGTTCATGTTGGTGATAAAATAGGATTTTTCTTATAAAACAATTTCTTTCAAAACGAGATTATTTTACACAGTTCATATAGTCGATAAAAGGTGATTTTTATCATCATACAATCTATTTCAAAATATGAATACCATTCAACACATGAATTTCAAATCAACGAATGAATATCGATTCAACACATGAAGGTTTTCTATATTTTCTATATATAGATAAAAATGTGATTTTTATATTTAAAACGCGAATACCATTCAACACATGAATTTCTAATCAACGAATGAATATCAATTCAACACATGAAGGTTTTCTATAGTTTCTATATATAGATAAAAATGTGATTTTTATATTTAAAACGCGAATACCATTCAACACATGAATTTCTAATCAACGAATGAATATCAATTCAACACATGAAGGTTTTCTATTCAATGAATAAATATAGTTTAAGCAGATGAAAATAATTCAAACACACGAATATTATTCAAAATTTCGGCAGCATAACGGCAGGGTAGTTAAAACCGGGACCGTCCCTAGTACGGCTCCTCGCTCTACCTTAAAACCTCGCGGTTTTTGACAATGGGGATCATGCATCTAGTTCGCACGCAGGCGGCATGTATATATTTATTTCATTTCCACAAACTAATCCTATGTGGTTTCAACCAAATATTTCTCAACCACAAATGGGTATTTTCAACCACAATCAATCAATATCAACCACAAACAATCCCAAACAACCATTCGCTATCAATCAATTTTCACAACAATTTCAACCAATAAATATCGTCCATGGTTTGTGGACGAGGGGCGTATATATATATATATATATATATTTATATTTATATATAGCAATTCACTTTTATTTCAACACATATATAATAGCTAGAAAAAGAAATTGAAGAGTGAGAAATTCTCACAGATTAGCTAATTCAACTTCATGACACTTCTTTTATAGAAATCTTCGTCGTTCTGCCTCTTGTCACTTCGTTGCCTGTATTCTCTACATATATAAAAATCACATTTTTACTTCGCTATTCGATATATAAAAATCA
This sequence comes from Allium sativum, assembly GCA_030737875.1. NCBI lineage: Eukaryota > Viridiplantae > Streptophyta > Magnoliopsida > Asparagales > Amaryllidaceae > Allium > Allium sativum. The sequence continues at coordinate 45,162,987 of CM060925.1, forward strand.
TATTTTTACTTCTTTATTTCAATAAAAATCATATTTTTATTCTGCGACTTCTATTTTTAAAAACAATGTATATTTTATAGTTCAAAACAAAGCAAATTTTATAGTTCAAAAATCTCTATGCTAATTTTATCTTTAAGCCATAAAACAATGTTAATTTTATTTCTAATGACAATGTATCTTTTTATTTTTGAAAACCATATGCTAATTTTATTTTTGAAAACCATATGCTAATTTTATTTTTGAAAACCATATGCTAATTTTTAAAACTGATTTTTAAATTACTGCATTTATATTTATTAATGAAAAAACATTGCATTTATATTTATTAAAAGAAAAAAAAACTACTTACAGTCTACGAATGCACAACCGAACCCATTAGGGTTCCACTTCGACGCTGCTACGACCACCGCGAGCCAGAACTGCGACTTCCACGAGGACCACCGTCTTCTGCTCCTCATTCGCCAGCGAAGGCTCGCCGCTCGAGCTCCCCAGGTGGCCGGAATCCGCCTCGAGATGTGTCGTGTTTAGAGTGTAAAATCGAGCTCCACAGTCATCGAGGATCCGTGAAACTACTACGGATTTGAAACTCCTGCGAAATTCCTTGATTTCCCCTTGAATGTGTGGAGGATTGTCGAGCGGATTTGGAGGAATTTTTGATTCAATCTTTGAAGAATCCGTCGTCGATTTGTGGGTACTGGCGGCTTCAAATTGGTTTGACCGTGGAGAGAAGTTATGAGGGTTTGACCTAGGCTTTGACCTTATATATAAATATATTTTTAATTATTTTAATTTCAAAAATACACTTATGTTCATACGAGCTCGAAATCAAACTCAACGACTGTCGTCCCTAGCCAAATAACGCCATCCCGAACACACTGGGATATGTTTCGTAACCCAATAAGGCTGTTATGATCCGTTTTCGTAAAAATCAACATATAACTCAATATATTGAATTTGAACGCGCATTTCAATTTACTGGGGTCACATACTAACTCGAAAAATTCCAGAAAAATATTTTCTAGCTTCATATTGACGATACGGTCCTAACAAAACTAGTTTCGTCAAATTCTGAGACCGTTAGAAAAATGGCCAATTTTCAGTCGATTAAAATCAACTAAAACTGGTCAAACGCGTTTTCCTTTGCCACGCTCACATATTGATTCGAGAAATTATGAAATTTGAAACCTAGCAATAACTTCACATCCCGGACCCAACAAAAGTGGTTTCGTCGAAATCCGAGGTCGTTTGCAAAATGTCCATTTTTAAGGGCCTGAATTCCATAGCGACTATTCAGAATTTTCAACTGGACATATCTTTTGATTCCCGCTATCAAATTTCGATTTTTCAGATTCGTTGGAAAGGTATTCACTAACAGATTTATATATTTTTGGTTTCACTAAAATCCGGATTGTTTTGCACCCTGTACAGTCCGACAAAGTTTGAATTCAATTTTTGAAACTGCCACGCCATTTCAGGCCTTGTTTATAATTATAATTAATTATATTCGTTTTCAATTGTCGATTCAAACTCAGTTTTCATCGCCATTATATAAAATATTTATTTTAAATATTTAAAATCCATTATTTTAGCCAATTAAATTTTTTTAAATTGGTTCAGATTTTCTGGGTCGTTACAATCTCCCCCACTTAAAACTTTTCGTCCCCGAAAAGGAACAAAGTCGAGAGTGGTTTGATAAATCTACAATCACACAACACAACAACCAATCCAATTGTTTTTAACCTTTAAAAATATACTAATCAAATCCTATATTCCTTTAAAAATTATTCAGACTATATAACTAAAAGTGCACATCCATGGGAAGAAAATAGCAATAGAATAGAGAATTAAATGGTAATGCAAAGTAGGTTAAATTTACCTTGCACCGGAGTCAATCAGAGATATCTACTCGGCATCTGGGATAAGCTTTCTGAATGCTCTCCTCAGTTTCCCAAGTACAATCTCGCGGATCTCCACTCCATTGCACTTTGACTATGTGAACCTTCTTCTTCCTCAGCTCTTTGGTTTCTTTGCCTATTATCTTTAGCGGCTCTCTTCTCACAGCTAATTCTGGGGTAATTTCAATGTCATGTTGAGTTGCTTCTTCCACGATCAAGTCTGGATCATGAACGTGCTTTCGAAGTTGAGATATGTGAAATAGATCATGAATTTCAGGCAACCAATTAGGCAGTTTGACCCTATAAGCGAGAGTCCCGATCCGTTCCAGAATAGGAAACGGACCAATAAATTTGGGCGCTAACTTTCCAGTTTTTCCGAACCGGATAACTCCTCTCATCGGCGATACCTTCAAATATACATAGTCGCCAACTTCAAAGGATATATCTCTTCTTCTTCTATCGGCATAGCTCTTTTGTCGGATCGACTTTGTCGGCAGCTTCTCGAATCATATCGGGACCCAACACAAGTCTATTTCCAGGCTCGACCCAACAAGCAGGAGATCGGCAAGGTCTACCATACAATGCTTCGAATGGCGACATTGTCAGACTCGCCTAGTAGCTGTTGTTATAAGAGAATTCAGCCAAATGCAGATGGTCTTCCCATGATCCACCGAAATCTAGATCACAAGCCCGCAATAGATCTTCTAAAATGCGATTCACCCTCTCAGTCTGACCGTCTGTCTGAGGATGATAAGCGGTGCTCAAGTTTAACTTCATTCCCAGCTCAACTTGAAATGCTTCCCAGAATTTGCTAGTGAATATTGTATCTCTATCACTGACTATACTGAGCGGCACTCCATGTAGTCTAACTATTTCCCTGAAGTATATCTGCGCCAGACTCTGAGCAGTTCTGTTTGATCTGACAGGTATGAAATGGGCGGTCTTCGTGAAGCGATCTACGATCACCCAAATACTGTCGTTCCCTTTTCTGGTTCTGGGCAGGCCATCAATGAAGTCCATAGAAATATGTTCTCACTTCCAACCAGGAACTTCTAGTGGTTGTAATAATCCAGCCAATTTCTGTTGGTCGCTCTTGACTAGTTGGCAAGTAGGACATCGGCTAACATATAAAGAAATGTCCCTCTTCATCGACTTCCACCAGAAAGTGCGTTTGATATCATTATACATTTTGCTTACTCCTGGATGGATACTGAGTTTTGACTTGTGGCATTCATCCAGTACTTCCTTTCGAAGCTCAGGAATGTTAGGGACACAGATTCGACCTTTGAGCCTTAGAATTCCATCATTATCCACTTGAAAACTCGAGGGCTCGCCTTGTTGAATCATCCCTCTGATCTTCTGAATGAAGTGATCATCCTCCTGAAGAGCAGATATTTTATCTAGCAATGAAGTTGTGATAATAAAACTGGCGATCATTTCATTCTTTCTGCTTAATGCATCAGCCACGACATTGGCTTTTCCTGGAGTATATATAATTTAAAAGTCATATGCTGCAAGAAACTCCAGCCAACGTTGCTGCCTCAAATTCAAGTCCTTCTGAGTGAACAGATACTTTAACGACTGGTGATCTGTAAACAGTTCAAATCTCTCACCCAGAAGATAGTGTCTCCAGATTTTCAAAGCGAATACAATAGCCAATAACTCAAGATCATGAGTTACGTAGTTTTTCTCGTGCGGCTTCAGCTGATGGCTAGCATAAGCAATCACTTGGCCCCTTTGCATTAACACTGCGCCAAGGCCTTCTCTAGAAGCATCAGTCCAGACCTTTAGATCCTGGTTGCCATCGATGATGGTTAACACTGGAGCAGTTATCAACCTTAACTTTAGCTCCTCAAAAGCCTCCTCACTTTCTGGAGTCCATTTGAATTTAGAATGCTTCTTTGTAAGATTTGTTAAGTGACCAGATATCTTCGAAAAGTTTTTAACGAACTTCCGGTAATAGCTAACCAATCCGAGAAAACTGCGGACTTCAGTGGGGGTACTGGGCTGTTTCCAATTTTGGATAGCCGTGATTTCACTTGGATCCACAGCGATTCCTTCTTTTGATACGACGTGGCCTAGAAATTTTACTTCATCTTGCCAGAAGATACATTTGGAAAATTTGGCTTTTAACACATTCCGTCTCAGAATTTCTAGAACCTGTTCCAGATGCTTTTCATGTTCGGCCTTTGATTTAGAGAAGATTAGAATATCGTCAATGAAACCAGAACAAATTTATTCAATACTCCTCTGAATACTCTGTTCATCAGATCGACGAAGTAAGCTGGAGCGTTACATAAGCCGAACGACATTACTAACCACTCATAGAATAAGTCGGGGCCTCTGAACGCTGTCATTGGAACACACTCTTCGGCAATTCGAAGTTGATGGAAGCCTGTAGCTAGGTCCATTCTTGAGAATACTTGTGCTCCATTTAATCGATCCAACAAATCATCAATCCACGGCAATGGATATTTGTTCTTTATTGTCTGTTTGTTCAGATCACGATAATCCACACATAGACGTAGAGTACCGTCAGATTTTGGGACAAACACCACTGCTGCACCCCAATCAGAGAAACTAGGCCTGATCAGGCCCTTCCATACTAGCTGTCATGTTTGATTGTCTAATTCCTCCTTCTCTTTCAAGGACATTCTTCGAATAGCGTGAACTACCGGCGTTGCATTTGGAATCAAAGCAATCTTGAAATCTATTTCTCTCTGCGGAGGTAAGCGGATAACTTCTTCGAACACATCCGCATAGTTTTTGACGACAGGAATATCTTTGATGAGGTCAGGAATATTTTCTATGGCTTCTGGGGTATTTTCTATTTGAGCTGGAGAAACATCGAGAGCTGACCAGAAATCTTTTCTATTTGAAGTCGGGCCTTCACATGGTATGGTTATATAATTCCCCGATTGGGCCTTTGCTTTAACCACTCTCTCGGCGCATTTAACTTCAGCTTCATATCTAGTTAACCAATCCAATCCCAGAATAAGATCGAATTCATTAAAATTCATGACGATAGAGATAATAGGGAATTTATAGCAAGAAAAAGAGACAGGTACTGCACAAATCCAACTGAGATTGATGGAACCTCCAACTGGATTTTGGACAGTCATTGGCTCTTTGAGCTTCTTCAAATTCAAATCCAACTTCTTGACTGCACTCTTTGCAATAAAGCTTCGTGACGCGCCTGTGTCAAACAGTACTTTAACTGGAATGTTTTTGACATTGAGCGTGCCTTCTAAAACATCAGACCTTTCCTGAGCAGACGAGGGTGCAGGTACTTCTACCACTTCATTTACATGTACTGCTTTAGGTTTTCAGAATAGCGGGCAGGCCTTTGAAAGATGACCGGACTGATGGCATTGACTGCACTTCCGATTCTCTAGGAAATTCATCCCGGATTTAGACCCGCCATCCTTTCGTCTGTTCGAAGAACTGCAGTTTCTCATCGAATGCCCTTGCTGATCACACTTAAGGCATACGATTGGCTTTACCTTTTTCTGATTGATCTTTGGCCTCTTCATGATTTCAGCCTTCGTACTGACCTCAGGCTGCGTATTTTCCTCTGGGCTATCAGCTTCAAATTTTCTTTTGCTGCTAGAGCTGATTTCTTCTTCGTCTCGCAACATGCCTTTCATATGGAGGTCTTCATACTGATAAGCCATATAAATCATTTCTGAAAAAGGAAGCTTCACATGCCCCATTACTTTATTCTGATATTTCCTTTGAAGCCCGTAGATAATCTCAGATTCTTCCTCTTCGTATTCTGAATTAGATGTGGAGCAAAGTGAGAAAGTTCGTTGAATTTCTTATGATATTCTAGGATGGTCATATCACCTTGTATCAGATAAGAAAATTCATCACATAGTCGCTCAGTCGCTTCGGGAGGAGTAAATCTTTCCAGGAAAATCACTTTGAATCTATCCCAGGTGATATCACCTTCTGGATTATCCTTAACAACAGAATCCCACCAGAACAAAGCTTCATATTTGAGTGCCCAAGAGGCCAGTAATCTTTTCTGGTCATCCCTCAGCTTTAATGCTTCGAAGATTTTCTCAGCCGAACGAATCCAAGCTTGTGTCTTCATAATTGCTTCTTCACCCGTAAAGGGTTTTCCACCTAGATTTCTATATTTCATGAATAGAGCTTCTATATCCGGGTCAGTATTACTTCTTCTGTTTCTGGCACTCATTTTCTAGTTCTTCTGCAAATAGCAGATCAAGTGTCAGGTCAACAGAAAAGATATTTCAAAATATAGAGACAAATACTTGAATGTAAATGTGTCTATCGATGTGTTATTTCATTCTGCTACTCATACTAGGATATTACTGATCCTATCTGTATAGAGTTACCCATCCTAGAACTCTACTGGTTTTTATTTCTGACGAGTTCGTTCAAATGTCATATTCCAGAATTAAGCTTAACCAAAGCTCTGATACCACGTTGAGACGACTCGAAATCCCGTTCAGACGGAAACAAGGGTTATCTTTGGAATATAACACAGAAACAGATAATAGCAGAACAAAAATTAAATAATTACACCAGATAATGAACAATAGAATATACTGGATAAAAGTAATCATAAGAGTTACACAGTATACAGGATCTTACTTAGTACAAATACAGTTCAGCTATACATAAAAGTCTACAGCGGAAATAAACAAAATATGTATAATAGGAGCTGAACAGCATAAAAAGAGATAAATGATAGAATCCATCTTCAGCTCCAGCTATCCAGAAAGAACCAGCAAGGCTGCCCGTGTGGAAAAAGGGGCACCCGAGTTTGAGAGTGAAACAAACTACGAGTCAGTCATGGGACTGGTATGAGAAATCTACTCAACACATTCAAAATATGGCTAATCACAGGACCACGCCACTTTCGTGGAACGGGTTTACTCCATCGGATTGCCAGTGCTTTAAAACAAATCTTTCTTTTAAGCAATGCATTTTATAAAAATGAAGCCATTATAAGACTCAGTTCTCATCACACAATGCAACGCAAACCGGAGGATAGAGTTTTTACCTTATAACGGCCAAAATATGCTTGATACGAATAAAACAAAGGCATTTGATATTATTACTAGTGTTTATATGTTTCGAAAACGACTTCAAATCATAACTATCAATCCTAGACGGCATGGTTACCATATATCATGTTGTCATATATATATATACAATCAAAACCGCACGATGTCGTATTTGGAAATTGGATTTCCGTCATGAACCAAGGAAAAAGATAGTCCTTACCGAATTCGAGACAATCTAGCCTACCATGTCTCAGGATCAGAGCTCGAGTGACCCTAGGAGCGACAGGGCCAGTCCACCGATGTGGATTAAAATGCCTGAGCAATACGTTTCCCCGCCCTTTGGGGCGCAAATGAGCCAACGAATGACTTCATCGGACCCGGATCGTCCGATCAAACCGAGGCGCCTCGCAACAGCAACAACCACATAGGTGAAAAGTATATAAATGTCAGGGCTGGTAGGTCACTGACACCACCCTAGCTAGAAAGAAACGCATGCCCTCCCTGAGGTCCTTCCTCCCGTTTCTGGTTCATACCGGGGTGTGAGGCTCGCGAATTCACGTTATACACAAAGCTACGCCACGCAGGCGGTGCTTTGATCATCTCCACAAGGCTTTGCTTTTCAACAGAAGCCCTGATCACTGCATCTTAGCATGCCACACAGGCAATTCATGCCATGCGACTGATATCCATCGATATACAACCTCTGAGCTCGTGCGTCTCAGAGAAGGGCGTTAAGCAAAAGAATAAATTCTCCGCCGCCAAACAGATGTATATTGAACAGAAATCAATCAACACAGAATAAACTCCAATGTCAGACACGCAGTCCATTTACAAGTCCGTTCTTGGTCTGAACGAAACCGGAGGCACTAAGTACCTCGCAAACCCTTCGATCACCACTCACGTCTGAACGATCACCACTCATTATCCATATTTCGGGATGCCTCCCAATCAGGACCTCGGTTACCATCCAAACGAGGTGAAGATCTCCAGTCTTCGACCGTCGTCTTCATCTTCGAATTTCAATCGTCGGTCAATTATTTGAAATGAGAATTAACTCAGCCTTTTCAAATAATTCACGTATATTTAGAATTTCAAATCAATTTATTTCAATGGTTAAATTATTTGACAACACCAATCTTGTTCTTTAATGTAATTTTCACACCAAACACATTCAACCATCAAAAGCCACATAAATCGAGCAAATTCAGTTTATTTCCATTCCATATCGCTTATGATATTTTATAACTATTTATCGCTATTTTTATTTACTTTAAAATAGCTAATTTATTCAAAACGACGCTTCGGGCCATAAAGCGGCCGTGACGCTGTTTTTCTTCAGATTTGATTTACACATATCTGAAAATCTAACCGTTGGATCTTCACAAAATTTACATCATTAGAAAGGTCTTTTCAAAACGAATCCAACGGTTCCAGTTTCGGGAAAATCCGACGGTCGGATCTCCCGGTACAATCGTTTGAATTTTCGATTTCAAAATACGAACTACAGCGTCGTTATTTGATTAAATATATATTTATATTTATATATATATATATATAAATATAATCGCTTCTGGCACTGTTTTTCATCAGATTTGAATTAAACATTCCAGACAATCCAACCGTTGGATTTTTGCAAGGTTGGTGCCGTTGGGAAGATATTTCCAAGGCGAACCCGACGGTTGAGGTTTCGGGAAAATCCAATGGTCGGATTCCCCGTACTAGTTGTTTGAAATCACGGTTTCAAAATGCGAACTGCACGGCCATGTTTCGTTTTAATTTTATTTATATTTATATAATTATATAAATATAGTTCATTCAACAATTCCTATATCGTTTTCATTTCAAATATTTCACTAACACCTTAAAATTTTGGAAAATTTCGCCATAACCTCCCCTGCACCGGGAGCATCGAGAAATCGCAAATAGCTTTCCCGGTCCTTCTAATCTCAAAAAGAAAAAGCCAAGCGGCTAGCCAACAGACTCATAAAATCATCACCCAAACAAAACAGTAAATGTGTACCTATTTGTCGGGCACAAAATTTTATTCCTCTTCTCTAGCCCCTTTGCTATAACCTGTTCAATGAATATGCATGTACATATATATAGTTTTTATCATTTATCCTTTTCTATTCAACTTCATATTTGATTTCTATTTAGTTTAAAAACACCATTCATTCTAATGTTACATACATAGGTACAAATCATTTCATTAGCTAATTAATGAATATTTCAACTCATATATGTTTATTTGAACAAGTGGTTATTTTTAACACTTCACATTTCAACGATTCGTTTCAAAACACTATTTTTCTATATAGTTCATGTTGGTGATAAAATAGGATTTTTCTTATAAAACAATTTCTTTCAAAACGAGATTATTTTACACAGTTCATATAGTCGATAAAAGGTGATTTTTATCATCATACAATCTATTTCAAAATATGAATACCATTCAACACATGAATTTCAAATCAACGAATGAATATCGATTCAACACATGAAGGTTTTCTATAGTTTCTATATATAGATAAAAATGTGATTTTTATATTTAAAACGCGAATACCATTCAACACATGAATTTCTAATCAACGAATGAATATCAATTCAACACATGAAGGTTTTCTATAGTTTCTATATATAGATAAAAATGTGATTTTTATATTTAAAACGCGAATACCATTCAACACATGAATTTCTAATCAACGAATGAATATCAATTCAACACATGAAGGTTTTCTATTCAATGAATAAATATAGTTTAAGCAGATGAAAATAATTCAAACACACGAATATTATTCAAAATTTCGGCAGCATAACGGCAGGGTAGTTAAAACCGGGACCGTCCCTAGTACGGCTCCTCGCTCTACCTTAAAACCTCACGGTTTTTGACAATGGGGATCATGCATCTAGTTCGCACGCAGGCGGCATGTATATATTTATTTCATTTCCACAAACTAATCCTATGTGGTTTCAACCAAATATTTCTCAACCACAAATGGGTATTTTTCAACCACAATCAATCAATATCAACCACAAACAATCCCAAACAACCATTCGCTATCAATCAATTTTCACAACAATTTCAACCAATAAATATCGTCCATGGTTTGTGGACGAGGGGTGTGTATATATATATATATATATATTTATATATAGCAATTCACTTTTATTTCAACACATATATAATAGCTAGAAAAAGAAATTGAAGAGTGAGAAATTCTCACAGATTAGCTAATTCAACTTCACGACACTTCTTTTATAGAAATCTTCGTCGTTCTGCCTCTTGTCACTTCGTTGCCTGTATTCTCTACATATGTAAAAATCACATTTTTACTTCGCTATTCGATATATAAAAATCATATTTTTACTTCTTTATTTCAATAAAAATCATATTTTTATTCTACGACTTCTATTTTTAAAAACAATGTATATTTTATAGTTCAAAACAAAGCAAATTTTATAGTTCAAAAATCTCTATGCTAATTTTATCCTTAAGCCATAAAACAATGTTAATTTTATTTCTAATGACAATGTATCTTTTTATTTTTGAAAACCATATGCTAATTTTATTTTTGAAAACCATATGCTAATTTTATTTTTGAAAACCATATGCTAATTTTATTTTTGAAAACCATATGCTAATTTTATTTTTGAAAACCATATGCTAATTTTATTTTTGAAAACCATATGCTAATTTTTAAAACTGATTTTTAAATTACTGCATTTATATTTATTAATGAAAAAAACATTGCATTTATATTTATTAAAAGAAAAAAAACTACTTACAGTCTACGAATGCACAACCGAACCCATTAGGGTTCCACTTCGACGCTGCTACGACCACCGCGAGCCAGAACTGCGACTTCCACGAGGACCACCGTCTTCTGCTCCTCATTCGCCAGCGAAGGCTCGCCGCTCGAGCTCCCCAGGTGGCCGGAATCCGCCTCGAGATGTGTCGTGTTTAGAGTGTAAAATCGAGCTCCACAATCATCGAGGATCCGTGAAACTACTACGGATTTGAAACTATTGTGAAATTCCTTGATTTCCACTTGAATGTGTGGAGGATTGTCGAGCGGATTTGGAGGAATTTTTGATTCAATCTTTGAAGAATCCGTCGTCGATTTGTGGGTACTGGCGGCTTCAAATTTGTTTGACCGTGGAGAGAAGTTATGAGGGTTTGACCTAGGCTTTGACCTTATATATAAATATATTTTTAATTATTTTAATTTCAAAAATACACTTATGTTCATACGAGCTCGAAATCAAACTCAACGACTGTCGTCCCTAGCCAAATAACGCCATCCCGAACACACTGGGATATGTTTCGTAACCCAATAAGGCTGTTACGATCCGTTTTCGTCAAAATCAACATATAACTCAATATATTGAATTTGAACGCGCATTTCAATTTACTGGGGTCACATACTAACTCGAAAAATTCCAGAAAAATATTTTCTAGCTTCGTATTGACGATACGGTCCTAACAAAACTAGTTTCGTCAAATTCTGAGACCGTTAGAAAAATGGCCAATTTTCAGTCGATTAAAATCAACTAAAACTGGTCAAACGCGTTTTCCTTTGCCACGCTTACATATTGATTCGAGAAATTATGAAATTTGAAACCTAGCAATAACTTCACACCCCGGACCCAACAAAAGTGGTTTCGTCGAAATCCGAGGTCGTTTGCAAATGTCCATTTTTAAGGGCCTGAATTCCATAGCGACTATTCAGAATTTTCAACTGGACATATCTTTTGATTCCCGCTATCAAATTTCGATTTTTCAGATTCGTTGGAAAGGTATTCACTAACAGATTTATATATTTTTGGTTTCACTAAAATCAGGATTGTTTTGCACCTGTACAGTCCGACAAAGTTTGAATTCAATTTTTGAAACTGCCACGCCATTTCAGGCCTTGTTTATAATTATAATTAATTATATTCGTTTTCAATTGTCGATTCAAACTCAGTTTTCATCGCCATTATTTAAAATATTTATTTTAAATATTTAAAATCCATTATTTTAGCCAATTTAAAATTTTTAAATTGGTTCAGATTTTCTGGGTCGTTACACAAATCGAAACAGTCCTCCAGCCTTACGCAAGACTTGGCGGAAATGTTTGACATCCTGCGAAAGTATCGGATGAAGTTGAATCCTTTGAAATGTTCATTTGGAGTGGCATCGGGAAAATTTTTAGGCTTCATTGTGAGTTCCCGAGGAATTGAAATCAATCCTAGCCAAATAGCAGCGATTGGAAACATTGAAGAGCCGAGGAGAATTAAAGACGTCCAAAGTCTTGCTGGGAAAGTAGCTGCGTTGAGTAGATTTATCTCTAAAGCTACAGACAAATGCATCCCATTTTTTGATTTGATTAAAAGGGGAAAGAAGAACTTCGAGTGGACTCCGGACTGTGTTGAAGCCTTTCGAAATTTATTGGAACTACTAGAAAAACCGCCGATTTTGTCAAAGCCAGTGGATCACGAAGAATTGTTTGTTTACTTGGCAGTCTCAGCTCACGCCGTTAGCACAGCCTTGGTCCGAGAAGAAGACAAAGTGCAAAAGCCAGTATATTATGTAAGCAAGAAATTAGCAGCGGCAGAGCGCAACTACCCAAAGATTGAGAAGCTCGCTTACAGCCTCCTAATCGCATCCCGAAAACTTCGTCATTATTTCCAAGCTCATCCAATAACCATATACACTGACCAGCCCCTGAGGCAGGTGTTGCAGAGACCCGAAGCATCAGGAAGGTTGATCAAATGGAATATAGAATTAAGCCAGTTTGATTTAAATTTTCAACCACGAAGGTCGATCAGGGGGCAAGCTCTGGCAGACTTTATTGCAGAGTTCACCATCCCAGAGGAGGAAGTAATCGATGACAGAGTGGTTAAGTCCGAGGATGAGTTAAAGATAGATTCATGGAAGCTATACACAGATGGAGCCAAGAACGACCGAAGGTCCGGAGCTGGAATCGTCTTAGTCACTCCTGAAGGACGGTCATTATATTACGCTCTACGATTAGAGTTTTCGGCGACTAACAATGACTCTGAATACGAAGCCCTGATTGCCGGGCTGAAGCTTACTAAAGACCTCGGAGTAAAAATGTTGGACATATTCTGTGACTCCAAGATCGTTGTTTGCCAAGTGCTAGATGAATTTGTGGCTCGGGGACCTCGACTTATCGCCTACCTCGGGAAAGTAAGAAAGCTATTGAGCAACCTGGAGCGGTACAGTATAACACATATCCCAAGAGCCGAAAACCAGAAGGCAGACAGGCTGGCAAAGCTAGCTAGTTCCGACAATCCTGAAGAAACTGAAATGATTCCAATTGAAACGTTGGAATCGCCAAGCTTTGAGTCAATGGAAATTGAGTTCGCTTTCGAAGCGGAACCGGAGAAGGGGCCGTGGATGACCCCAATTAAGAACTTCCTTAAAAATGGGACACTCCCATCAAAGAAGAGTGAGAAAAGGGGTATAGTTCGCAAGGCTACCAGATATGTCATACAAGATGATATTCTTTATAGGCAAGGATTTTCTATGCCCCTGTTATGATGTATAGCACACGACGACATCAAACGTGTACTGAGAGAAGTGCACGAAGGTGAGTGTGGGGATCATACAGGAGGTCAGACTTTAGCAAAAAAGATATTGCGATATGGATACTTCTGGCCCACAATTAATAAAGATGCGGCTGATTATTCACGACGCTGCGATAAGTGCCAAAGATCCGCCAAAATCCCCAGAGCACCGTCGACCCAACTCAAATCAATGGTGAGTCCTTAGCCATTTGCCACATGGGGAATTGATATCATTGGAGTTCTACCGATTGCTAAAGGAGGAGCGAAATATGCAATAGTCGCTGTGGACTATTTTACGAAGTGGGTGGAAGCTGAGCCCTTGACCAAAATCACGGCGAGAAAGGTGATAAGTTTCGTGGTTAGAAATATTATATGCCGATTCGGGATCCCCAGTACCATTATAACTGACAACGGAACCCAGTTCGACGGTACTGAATTCAGAAATTTCTGCCAGAAGTATAAGATCGACAAACGATACATTGCGGTTGCTTATCCGCAGTCAAACGGGCAGGTTGAAGCAATAAACAAAGTAATAAAATCCATCCTCAAGAAACGGTTAGAGCGTGCAAAGGTAAAATGGGTTGATGAACTGCCTTTAGCTTTGTGGGCATATCGAACAACATTTAAGACGGCTACCGGTCATACCCCTTTCTCTCTCTCTTTCGGCTCAGAAGCAGTAATTCCAGTTGAGCTTGAAGTCTCTTCCCACCGGGTGACATATTATGACCCGATGACGAATCGGGCACTCTTACTCGAGTCTCTTGATGAAATCGAAGAAAAAAGGGACGAAGCGGATTTGCGTGCTGCAAGGCATCGACGTCAGATGGCACGCTATTACGACAAAAAAGTTCGCCTTAGGACTTTTGAGCCAGGAGATTTGGTGCTAAAGAGAGTCTTTCCATCCCTTCCTTACCTCGGTCCAAAGTGGGAAGGACCCTTTGTCATCCAACGGAAACTTGGAAAAGGAACCTTCAAGTTAACGACCGTAGATGGCGAAGAAGTCCCTAGGGCATGGAATGCCCAACACTTGATGCGATATTTGGATTAGAAATGTTGTACTCTTTGTTATTTTTCTTATGAACTCTGTAATAAGGCACGTCTTGCCTTGGGAAAATCTGATGATATGAATAAAGGACTATAAAGTGGATGTAGGCTACGACTTAGCCAAACCACTATAAAAATATCGTGTGTTATTTACTTTTATGCATTATATATATACATTCATCGACTATTCTGTTGTGATTATGGAATATAAGATGATTCAAAACCTGAAAAGGTTGAAAACAGTTTAAACATAAGAAAAAGCACAACGACTTTTTGTCCGACAAGACACAAAAGAATGAGAAAACGACATTCTTAACTCTAACTCTCCAGAGAGAGAAAGAGAGTATAAAAGCGTCTCCGACTGAGCGCTGAAAAAGAGATCCTTCCCCTAACTCTAACTCTCCAGAGAGAGAGAGAGTATAAAAGCGTCTCCGACTGAGCGCTGAGAAAGAGATCCTTCCCCGCTGAAAGACCGGGGAATGAATAGATTGCTGAGCTCGAACTCTAACTCTCCAGAGAGAGAGAGAGTATAAAAGGACGGGAAGACGATGTCCTCTGAGGCATGAAGGTACACCCAGACAAGGGACCGCCTCAGTAAGAACTCTAACCTGAGTATAAGACAGGAGAGTATAAAAGAAATGCCAGAAAAAACGACAGGCATTGACGACACAGAAAATGCTATCCCGTCAGAAAATCGGGAGCATTCAGATTTCTTGATTAAGCCTTAAATAATTTTTGAGAATTGACTGGGGGCACATATGTATACACATATTTCCTCCCTCCGTAACTTCATTTCATAACTATAGTAAGACATGCATTTTTACATAAGTGCAGAACTACTGACAAACAGACATTGCAGAAAATGAATTATTTTTTATTTATTTACGAATGAATGAATTTGTACAGGAAAATAGCTAAAAAAGAAGGTGCAAGAGCCACTCTTGTAGCAGCCATTGTTGGTTCACTAAATGCTAAAACGACACAAGACAACCCACTATTTAGACTTCGAGTGAGGCTTGGACTTTTTGGCGGCCTTCTCTGCATCCTTCGCCTCTTTCTCGACTTCAGTCAGGATGCGCTTTGATTTCTTCTTTCCTGAAGATGCTGTGCTGGAACCGGTTGACTTCTTCCCGGAGGGCGGAGCGCTGGAATCAAGAGAAGATTTTTTAGCGAGTTCCTCTGTAATAGATCTAGTTGAGAGCTTAACAACTAACCTTGATCCCGCATCCACAACTGCGAGAGGGTTGAGGGCTTCAGGGTCTAGGTCTTCGGCTTTTAACTGCAAGCGTTTATCTTGATCAGCTTTCATTGCAGCCAGAGTAACATCATCGGCGCTTTCCGACTCCCCGACTATTTCTACTTCTGGATCTTCCTCATGTCCTCCGTCGCCGCCATCATCCTTTAAGGCTGCTATCATTTCTTCATCATGGGGAGTTTCAGCCTTAGAAGGTTCGCTTCCTTCTCCCAAATCTATAGGAGCAACCTTGTCCTTCCCCTCTTTTGTCTTCTCCGTAGGTTCTGCCCCAGATGCGGCTCCCTGAGTCACCTCTATCTTTCCGGATGGCTCAACACTTACAGAGTGAGAAGCAACAGTTATCAACTCAGGAGAAAATAATGGGTTTTTCATCGATTGCTCAACCACGTGGCGAAAGGTAGAAATAGCCTTGACGAATTGAGGAGAAAAGGTAGGGATACCTTCCGAAGACTTCTCGGCAGGGGTAACTACTGTCTTTGATGCCATTTCAGGAATAGGGGATAGCAGAGTTGTTCGAGGAATTCCCGGATTTTCAGGATCATACCCCTCTACTTCAGAAGTTGCAGGGACAGTGGAAGAGGAACCAGCCTCGGGAACATTCTTCTGTTTAGTCCTCCGCCTCTCTTCTTCCATAGCATCAGCAATGAGGCGGCGCCCTTCAGCTAGGCGTTCAGGCTCATCATCCCTCAAGTATTTCTCCATCAGCTCGTCTTCATCGATGGAATCGACCTTGAGCTCCTCTTTTTCCCACTCAACAATCTGACTCCATACTTGAACTAGAGTGGAGGGATAATCCTCAATCCAAGAAATGTTCCGGCGACGGATGATATGTGCAAAGAATTCGATCATTAATTCGCCGAAACCCTGAATCTCTGCCTCTGCCTCTGACAATTGTTTGCGGGCCTCCTCCGCAGATTTAATAACACACTCAACGTTGCCCTCCGCCAGGGCAGCTCTGTTCTCTGCCTCCAGTAGCTTTGAAGCCAAGTCAGCATTTTTCTTTTCTAGCCAGCATTCCTCCTTGCCAACTCGACATTTTTTCGTTCAAGATCAGTGTAAGTAAGGCACGTCTTAGCGGCTTCTGACTTAGCATCATCTGCTTGCTTTTTTAACTCAGAACGCTCTTGAGTGTGAGATTCAAGCAAGTCATGATAACGGTTTTTCATATCTTCAAATTGTTGTTTGAAGTTAGAAGCGTCCCTTTGAGCAACAGCGAGCTGGGCCTGTGTGTCCTCTAAATCTTTTCCTAGATCCTTTAAGGCCTTTGCATCTTCTTCCACGGTTTTTTGCATTGAATCAGCATTCGTGATTAGAGTACGGATAATTCTGGAAAGGTTGCGTGAATATTTGAACATTTCAGAATACTATTTTTCAACCGCGTCTATCTTTGCTTTGGCCTCGTCTGCCCACCTGGAAGAAATAGGTTCGAGGGCAGGTAAAAAAGTCAAAGTCTCGAAGTAATGTTCGGGAAATTGCTTCTCCAAATACGCCCGCTTGATTGCAGTTTCCGCATCTAGTGGTGGAGGAGCGGGGATCGTCAATTCAGTGTCCCTGTGTGTGGAGGATTCAATAGTCTCTTTATCTGTCCTAGGCCGCTTAGTAGCAGGGACCTTGCGTTTACTTCGAGACTCAGTATCTTTTGGAGGACTTCTCTCTCTGCTGCGCTTTTCGTGAGAAGAGGTGGAGTCTTTCGATTGTGGCCTATCCTCTTCCCTACGACTTTGATAACCTTTATATTTCTCTTGGTCTGACCGGATGGGAGAGTGAGAGCGTGAGGTTCGAGAGCGATAGGGTTCATAAGGCCTTCTCTCCTCCCTACTGCGATCGTCGCGGCGATCATACTCGATATCCTGAGGTGGGTTAGACATGCTACGACGGAGCTTCCTGATATCATAGTAAGATCGGGACATCGTGCCTGCATAATAAGACAAGTGAAATTCAGAATCAATAGTTTCACAGAGAAAGAGGTGCAATGAATGCTAATGCTATTGTATAAAGTGTGTCCTAAAGTAATGTGTCCCCCCCAATCAACCCGAGTCCGGAGCTAGACTAGTAAGGGAAGGCTCTTTGGCCTTGGCAGGAGTGGTCTCTTCAGATGAGGTAAAGACTAAAGGATCCTTCCTAAAATCCTCTGAGGTATATATAGTTTCAGGCAAAGGGAGATCCCCCAAACCCTGAAACAATGGGTCATCAATACCAGGGATGTCTCCCTCGGAAGCATCAATTGGCGACTCTTTAGAAGACGTTGACTTTTCCACAGAAGTAGCATCCTTAGGAGCAGTATACCCTTCATGATGTTTTTCGGCCAAGTTAGCCAATTCGTCATCTTGAGTAGAAGATGGAGAAGGTGAAGTTGGTAGAGGCACTGCAGGAGCTCCCGAACCTTCTCCTGTTTCTGGGACTACATCCACTGGAGGAATATATACGTATGGAGCCGTCCCATGGTCGATACTACGAAAAACGGACAGCAGCCCATGAAAATGAAGATATTCGTCCTTAAGGACTTCATCAATAGTCAGAAATTTTGATCGCCATTGAGGAGCTGGTGCATCCGGTCAAAGAACACTTGATCTGATATTTGTTTTGGATTGTTAACTGCAAACAAAAAGAAAAACGAGTTAAGGAGATGACTTGAGTGTATAGAGCCCAGATTTAGAAAATCAGTGCTTTACTTGATTTCGTCCACCTCCTGGCACACCCAGGCTGTCGCTTCACATAAAACCATTCCAGTCTGGAATCTCCAGCTTTACTGATGAATGGCGCTGAAATTATCTTCCTCTTAGGAACAGACTCAAAATAGCAGAAAGAAGGAGTCTCTCGAGTTCGATGCTTGAAGTTATAGAAGAAATGAACGTCATCGAAAGTGAGCTCTATGCCTAAGATCTCACGGTATGCTATGTATAAAGTGTGTAAGTAGGCATAAGAATTGGGATGCAGCTGCATGGGAGCAATCCGCATTTGTCTTAGAAAATCAACGATGAAAGGAGAAAATGGAGGGATAACACCGACCATGCACATCAGCCGAGTGATTGCCATGTATCCTTCTGGAGGGTTGTGGGGACGGTCAGATCTCGAAGGCGCTAGAGTGTCCCTTTTCATTATCCCGTATTTTAAACAAATTCGGATAAGCCGGTCGTTATCAATTGTTGATTCAACGGAATCCTGGGGTGATTCCAATATGACAGCCGATTCAAACTCATCAGGAGCCCGGTCGTCACCTACCCCTCCTTCCTCTTCGAAACCTAGAGAAACTTCATTCTTCGAAGACACATCCTCGCTTTCACGATTTCCGACTTCGTAGTCTGAACCCTCATTATCCCATTCTGGATCCGACGGAGAAGATATGTCCTCGAGAGTAATTTTGGTGAAGGTTTTTGGGGCCTCTTTCTTCTCAGCTTGTCTGGAAGAGCGTCTGGGTCTCATGGTCATAAAACTATTGAAGAAGCAATAGCACAAATTAGAGTAAATTAGCCCATATTCCCCCGTGCATGTGTGCAAACTAAAGTGTAAACAGTGTATGCAGAAAGTGTAAAGTAAATGTCTAAAAGTGCGACGAATAAGCCTGGCAAAATATAAAGAGTTGAAGTAGTTCTTGATGTCCAGTTACGTTTGCAAGGCACTATCCTAACTGTCCATTAGGTTGAAGATTATGCCAAAAGTTGATTGGGCCAGTTAAACAAGTTCTTATGCATTAAGGTGAACTGCTCTTCGGTTCGGTTCGGGCGAGCTTATGGGGATCAGATCGGGGATGCGGCCTCGACTTGGGCTCGGATAAACTGTGGAACTCAGAAATCAAAATTGGATCGGTTCGGAGGTAGAGTCCCCTGACGGTTCGGATCGGATCACATAGTCATACTTCTCCTCCTTTTATCTTATGGTCCGATCCGATCCGGTTAGGTAAGCTCCCTTTCCCCCTTCTTTAAATACTTGCTCCGACCCAATCCGATCTCCTCGATTTCTTTTCTTTTTCCTTTCTTTACTTGCCCCGACCCGGTCCGACCTCCTGAATTTCCTTCCTTCTTCCCTTATTTTTTCACCTTCCATATCCCTCCAAACTGAACCGATTCCCTGTTATCTCCTTCTTCTCCTTCATCCTCTTTCTTCCCTAACCAACGCCAAGGCGAGTTTCGTGCCAGTCGCCCAAATCAAAGCCAAGTAATTATGCGCTGGCGCACTCAACAATGGATTCTAACCCCCTCTGTTACTACCTCAAGACGACGACGAGTCTACTGACGACGATGACGAAGGGGGGGTCACGGTGGCAAGGTCATCTAATTTTCATACTCAAATCATCCTAATCGTCCACGAATCCAAATCGAGAGCAATTAAAGAAGGAATTATTTAAAGTTTTATAACCTACCGATGTAATTACTTCGAGAATTAAAAGGAATTTTGATGCTTCAGGAATTAGGTTTTCTCGTTTTGCAGAGCTTAGGGAGAAGTAAAACAATAAAAATGAAAGAAGGAAGAAGGCAGTGTTTATATAGAAGAGAAGAGTGTCTATTCGTCTCCCCATTCGGATCGGACCGATAGCCCAATAGCAGAACCCCCGTTCGGATCGGATAGGCAGTCCAGAAGTAAATCTTGGCCCAATAGTCCAATGAAAGATGGAGAGAAGAAGGGGTCTGTTCGGATCGGAATCCGAACCGAACCGAGTTCTTTAGCTCAGCAACGAATTAAATTGAAATTTGAAGAAGAAGATGAAAACACAAGAAAAATCAAAAGAAAAATTACCTCGAAGAGCGCTGTGCAATGGTGGTCAAAGCATGCTCCGTCTCCAACAGAAGCATCCTTTGAGGGGGCAAAATGTTAGCCCACTTTGTGAACTGGGCAACACAAAGTCAAGATGTGAAACATTGAAGAACTTGGGAAGCACTGAAGCGGGTCGGATCGAAGCAGTGTAGCGGTTCAGATCGTATAAAGATTGCTGTTCGGATCGGTGAACTATTGCTGTTGGAATCAGAGAGGCACAGCTGTTCGGATCGGAGAGCAACCTACTTCCAGTTGGATCGGAGAGCCACCCAATTGCTACAGAGATAGATCGGAACGGAGCGGAGCAGAGTAAAAAGAAGAGAGAATTGGTCCTAAGTTAATCCGGGTCGGATCGGGTACTCCGATCCGAACCCCTTGTGCACACTCTTCCGATCCGAACCCATCTTCCACGTTACTCCCCTACATGAGCGTCTGGTTATTCAGAGCGGCTATGACCAGTTCCTACCCACAACGTCCACTGCTCTGATGCGTTGTCAGCATAGAAGTCCATCCGAACCCGAGGCTGATGGGATGGATGACACGTGGATCCGATCCGGGTCGGGTTCTGAGCAAATTTTCACCTATAAATACCCTGTCTGGAGACAATGAGAGGGATCTTTTTTCTGGCACTTTGAGAGTTCAACCACCTTCATAACCCGAATTCTAGCACTCCCAGAAAATCCAAATCTTCTTTCATTATTTGTTTTCAAACAATTGAGTGAATGTAAGTGAGTTCTGAGAGAAATCAAGTGAATATTTCATTGTAATTGCAACTACATCATTGAAAATAGTGAAAGATAAGTGGACGTAGGCATTTCTTCGCCGAACCACTATAAATCCTATGTGTTCATTTTACTTTTGATCTTATTTCATTCTGCTTTTAATCAATTTGGGTGTTAGAACCACTTTTTGGTCTAACAATGTTAATTAGCTTGCTTTGCACACTTAGGAAGCTACCGATATGGTCTTTTCTTGCAATTAATCCAAGAGTATAATGAAATCTGGGCTTATATGCTCTTATTCACTTCTTAAGTGTATGTTAAATTATAAAATATAACTTTCGGTAACTAAATTTCTGTATACGTATTGATAAAAAGATGTCTGCTTTGTGATTTTTAACTTATTTGTTTGGAATGGTTCATTTTAAAGGTGGCTTAAAAAGGAGATGGGTTGCTGTGAATGGTTCATTTTAAAGGTGGCTAAAAGAAGGAGATGGGTTGCTATATTATTCTTTATGGACAAGCTTGAATCTCTCATTTAGGATCAATATAAAGATGCATATTATTCATATACGATAGCTTACATGGTTGCTTCTTTCTTGGTGAATCATCTTCAAGTTCAAGACCATGTTCTGTTTTTTAATTATCTTTTACAAAACTGTAATTTTGTTAATTTCATTCCAATGTAAGAAGAAATGATACGTCATTATGAAAATTGACTTTGTTTTGTTGAACTTAAATTTAACACTTCATCATTTGTGTTAAATAACTTTCTGATTACCTTAAAAAGCTTGGCAATTGTCTCCTGTCACTCATATTAGAAGTGCAAAAGAGATGACATCATATTTTAATGGCCATGGGGCAACATCTTCGCTATTACTTTTTTTCTTATATATTTACAACTTATAGTGATTTTGTGATTCTATCTACACATCAATCCCTATCATTATTTGAGACTCACATGTCCTATGTCTTAATGCAATTAAATCATAATTTTGACTATTTAAGTTCACATAAAGTATTAAAACACTATTATCTTCAGCTAAGAGCGATGCACACTTTTTTGAACTTGCACTTGAGTTAAAGTGGGAAATGAAGATCATTTGTAACTGATATAGCAATGTACACTAAATAAAATTGAAACAATCTATGTTGAAATAAAATGAATATAAATGGAATAAATGAACGTGAGAAAAACAAATAAATGTTCACCTTGAATATGAATGATTGGATAAAGGAAAATTTCAATGGTTGAATAATTGATGAACAGTAGTTAATAAACTATAATAGGCAATAACGAAAGAATTTAACTTCAGACAACTCTACATTTATCCACTCATTAAATATTCTATGCTAAAATATTATGAATTGACTTACAAGCAACTCCATCCGTAAAGCATGAACAAAGAGCTAAAATATATATTTCATGGTTTTTGAAATTTCTATGTTAGTTACCCAGAAATGTACATCTATAGAGGAATCATGAAGACTGATTTAACCAGATAATGCATGAATATAAATACCTTATTCATCACATTCATCCATATAATAAGGTTAATGTTGACGGCAAAATATGTCATAAACTCCCAATATTCTTATATACTTAAGAATTATAGTTTTGCATGGAAATGTAAGTGCGGAAAGCAGTAAATAACACAAGAGATTTATAGCGGTTTGGTCTCACGAGAGGCCTATGTCCACTTTGGAAGAGTCGCTGAAATATTATTAATAGCAAAGAGTTACAAGGTTGAGACTATCACATGACATCCTTTTACATATATCTCTAAGTTATATGAGGCCATAATTGCCATATGTAAATATTAGGAAAAAGACACTTTGCCTTTCTTCTTCCTCAAAACATGGATGCCATTAAAGAGGTTACTTGGAGCTCTCAAGAGATGTCAAATCAACTCAATTACAACCCCTTTAAATTGTGAGCTTGAGGGGTATTTATACTGGAGTGGTTAGGTGCGAGTAGGTAGGAATAGGAGACCACATCAGAAATCTCAGATCCCGTAGTGTAGGCCAAGCAGAGCTCAGATCCCCATTATACCAGTGCCATAAAACTCATACCCCTCCTTGGGGTATGAATTTCATACCCCCAAGGTGTACGAATTTCCTACCTCGAGGGGTATGAAGGATCCTGGAGAGAATGTGGGGGAGTTGAGGTTAGCGTGACTCGAGGCTTTCTGGAGTTCGAGGTACTGTGTGGCGATGTTTTGAGGAGTGATGAGGTTTCTATCTGCGCGGCCCCTTCCCGGCTTGATTCTTCAACTCCTTGGATACACTCCAAGGCTTTAATGTCATGCGATATGTGAGTCGAGTGTGCCTTGCGTACTTTTGGGAACCGGGCCAAAAGGCCGGTTAACATTTGCCCCCTCAAAGTACGTCTTGTCTTGACATGATGTGCTTTGCGTTGGTTGAACTAGTTGCTGAGTCGTCGATTTTTCTTGTGAACTCATGAAAATAGACGTTAGTTGTTAAGCTCGTTTACTTTATAATCGTAAACGAGTCGTCGTTGATAGGACGTCGTGTTCACGTCACTATGTACGCACGCAATATTGAATTCGCATACACTTGTATACATGTGGGAATCGTATTATATATATATGCATATACACATACATGTGTGTGTATATATACACACTCGTATCCGCGCTTGGGGTACGAGAATTTCGTACCCCACTTGGCTATGAGAATCCGTATTCCGTTGGGTAACACGAAGGCTCGACGTTCCCTTATTATAAATAGAGGGCTCCCCTCCCCATTTTTTTTCTTTTTTGTTTTGACTTTGACCGCCATTGAACTCGAGTTTCGAATCCTAGACTTTGAATCGTTTGGACACTTGAACCGAACTCAGGTAGGATTCGAAGGCGACTCTCACGATTCTCCTCTATCAGTAAGCTCTGCCATGGCACTCGCTCGGGTCTCGGAGTGGGTTAATGTTGGTCGTGCTCCTCGACCTCAAATAGAGGCTTCGAGGAGCTCGAGCCCAAGCTTCGATTCACGGTCGAGGCCATCGGCTCGAACTACTCTAGCACTTCGAAGCTCGAGATGGGGGGAGGAGAAGAGTTGGGAAAGAAGGAGGAAGGAGGCCGAGGATTCGAAGAGGCACACGGTGATGGCGGGGTGACCATACTTGGGAATGATGAAGGGCTCATGCCCCCGAGTTCAGAGTGTGAAATCTCATACCCTCTGAGGGTACAAAATTTCATACCCTGTTGGCTTGGCGGTACGAAGTTTCATACCCTTTGGTGGTGTACGAACTTCGTGCCTTGTGGGGTATGAACTTCGTACCACGAGGTACGAGGTTCGTGCCTTGTGGGGTATGAAATTCGTACCCCACAGGGTATGAAATTTTGTACCCTTATGAGGGCATGAGGTCTCCCTGTTTTCCCGGGGTCGTAGGCCTTTGCCAATGTGTCATGTATCTCTCCTGAGACCTTGAACTTTTGGCTATCTGTTTCTTGATTCGCACTGCTTTTGTGTTGCTTACATGACTGAATTAATGCATATGTTGACGGTCGCACGATCAATGACTTGGGCTGACACATAGGATTAGAGCATAAACTCGAATTGTGACCAAACTGTCTAACTATTTGGACCTCTTTTGTTGATCTTAAGTGCAACGTAGTTGCAATTTGGTGCGAATCCAGTAACATTAGTTGATTGCGATGATGGCGATATTCTCAAGGTCTTTTGGTTGTCGTCACGACCTGCATTCTTAACTTGTAAATTGTATTATCTTGACATTGCACTGCACGCGCATGTTAGCTTCCACCGACACGAGGGGTATAGGTTACTCGACTATGATGTCTAATGTTAGTGTGTTAAAAGTACAGCTAGCAATAAAGAAGAGGTCTATGACCGAGCAGACTTCGGAAGCTGAAATTTCATTATCGTCGTTGCACACTTCCGACTCAACTAGCAACACTAGCTCAACAGGCAGCGAGCTTGAGACTTCCAGAAGGGCCACTCATTCTCAAATGACAAGTTTACCAGAACTGCCCGAGCATGGGGAGAAACCAAAAAGACAATACTCTCCGGTTGTACATGAGGAGGTAGAGAATGTGGATATCGTTGGGGGAGATGCGCCAGTGTCGCCGGATACATTGGCGGACGCGGTTATACTTGAAAACCTATCGAATTCGGTGCCATCTAATATAGATGCAACGGCGGTAAGGCGCATGGCTTTATGGTTTCACATTCCCAAAGGGGAGGCTATCTCGCCAGGAGACGATGATAGGGCTCACGCACCCCCAAAGGGGTATATTGCCAGGAATATGTAGGTTTGCCTTACCGAGTGCATGCCTCCGGCTTGCGCCATCGCAACTCCATCCAAATGCGTATGCTTCCCTCTTGGGCACCTACTTTCTCTATAGGGAGTACTTGCAGTTAGAACCCACCGGAGAAGATATTGGGTAATTGTTTCAATTAAAGAATAGGCCAATGCCTCACTATCTCGGTACTTCCCAGAGGCTTCGCCCACCACTAAGTTTTTTGTCGAAATGTGGCCTAAGTTGACTGTAAACAAATATGATTGATTTTTTGTGCGTTATCCTCTTGGATTCGCGAGGAGGTGGCTGGAAGGAAGTAACCATTCTTGAACCTTGTGTTCATTTTAAAGTTCGCTGGTTTCGTGACTTATGTTCGACTTTATTTTTGACATGGCAGGAAATCCTGAGGCACCCACCAGCATCGAGTATCAACAATGCCTTGAGGCTCTACGAGCGATACCAGCTGAGTCGCGCTTTATCGAGAAAGTCATAAATCAAGATCACCTTCGTCGGGCGGGATTGCTCTCCGTCGATTGAGCCGTAATTAGTCCTGCCATCGCCGGTGGTGGAGCAGCGCTGGATGCTGGAAAAAAGGCGAGCTCTCCAGGTCAGAAGAGGAAGATGCCCCCTATCGGGCATAAACCATGCAAGGCTGCTAAGCCCTAGGAAGAAATAGGTGGGGATGAGGTTGGCTATGAAGAGGCAGTTGTCGAGGGAAAGGACCTATTGAATGCTCCCGCTCCGATTATAGTTGACGAGGCGGGGGTAAAAGCATCGTCGAGGTCATAGTCTCCGACAGGTACCTCAGAAACTGCCATCTCGCTTGAGAGGGAAGGCCAGTTTGACGACCTTAATAAGCTTCCTCTAGACTTGTCTCCTTGGCTTTGCTCCTTCGGGCGGACCACCATCTGGTCTGTTGAGAGAACACTTAGGATACACATACTCATAACTAATGCATCTCACAGCACGTGATCATATATATAAATATAAGGAGTTCGGTTCTAAATTTCCATTTGTTTCTTTAACAGGTGACATGGCTAGAGTCAGAGGACGTGGTTATGGATCAGGCATTACTGGACCCCGAGAAACACATTTCTTGATAGAGGGACCAACATGTTTGGTGAATCTCCACCTCTGCAGGATCGTGACAATGAGCATCATCATAGGGACCGATCTCGACGATCTCCCACTCCTCCTCCTATCCAACCATCCGGGACAGACTCCCGATCTGACGTAGCGGGCCCACGACACTCTTTGTCGATAGCTCCTCCTTAAATTGCGGCTTTGGCTCCCACTTTTAAGCCTAGAGAAAAGGATCATGGGACCCATCATTCGAAGAAGAAAGAGCTGGTGACAAAGAGGAAGAAGTATTTGGTGGTGCCTGAGACCCGAGAGCTTTCCGTTGTGGAGAGGAAAGCGATGCTAGAGAAGAAGTTCCCCACCATTAATTTGATGAATTGGTCTTCCTACCTGACATCAACCCGATTCCTCGGGCCAACACCGAAGCGGTATGGATGCAAGTGAGGGTCGCATACTTTCAGGTTAAAGAGATCACCAAGTACTCCTTTCACCTTTAGGAACTAATCAGAAGGAAGAATGTGGAAATCCAGAACCAGGGGTTGGTCATCGACGTTGAACGGATGACCGTCCGTAATTTGGAGAATGAGATAGGTATGTCTGCTTCCTGTAATGTAAACTACTTTTTTGTTCGCGTTTTTACCTTCGAATGTTAACTTTTAGTGTTTTTGTTGCAGCGAAGCTGAAGGAGACATACGAGATGCTGAAGAAGGAGACAGAGCATGCCAGTTCAACTTCCAAGGATACCGCGACTTCGCTAACAAATGAGAACATGGCTTTGAAAAGGGATAAAGTCGATCTGGAAAAAGTAAATGCAGAACTGGAGAAGGATAACGACCAGGTATTTCAGCTTCAGAAAGACAATGAGGCTCTGAGAGTGGAAAATGAGAGGCTGAGAGCTGAGAATGCGGAGGTCGCCAAGTTGAGACGTCATCTTGAGGCGCCAAGAAAGTAAAAGGAGGGTGTCGAGACCAGCGATAAGGATGTCTAGAGCTTGGTGAACAAACTGAAGGCCGGGCACCTGATAAAGGTGGAGCAATTGAGGGAGAAGATCGAGGATGCAGTAGTTTTGGCGGAGGCATTGCTAGAGGACCACATTCGGAATATGTATGTCAAGGTTATAAAGTCCCGCAGGATGTCCTGGGTTGAGGATTACCCTCGGGTGCTGGCACAAACATGGGAGAGACTGGTATTGTATGAGGCTTGGTTGCATCAGGTGGAAGTGAGCGTCAACTGATGATAGAGCTCCTGTATGACGAGGAGGGTGAGAAACTGGAGGAAGGGAGGAGATTGCTATAGGAGGATGCAGAGAGGGAGAGACTGGCCAAGCGTGTTGCCGAAATGGGGAAGTTTGTTCCTTCGGAGAGCATAGTTATGGCCGAGACATTTGTGGAAGAAAGATTTAACGACTGCCAATCCCTGAATCCGCCACCACCAGCGATCCAACTGCTTCGGTCTGGGCCTCAACTAAATATGATCCCGAGCATCTGGGACTGGGAGTGACTGGACTTGCTTTAGCTGCTATTGCAAGCACACTCCCCATCATAACTGCACCATCCCTGTCCGGAGGTAAATTCTCTTTACTGTGAATTCCCGATGTGATTACTGAATTTCTGGACTAAAAGATTGTGTTTTTACTGTGCAGCCTTTCCCGGAGCCTCTATAACACTAGGCTTTGCCCCTATGCTCCCCCAAACAACGGAATCTGGGCCAGGACTACCGGGGATACAACTTGGAGAGGAAGGAGATTAGGTGGACACGTTCTCGGATGTTGAGCTAGGGTCCATTATTCATAAGGGACTTATAAAGGAAGGAGAGGTGGTAGACAGCCAGAGTGCTCATGTGATGGACCCAGTGGATGCCGACATGTCCTCAATACAAGCCCTGTTGGAGACCCAAAAGGCTCAGATGGTGGGTAAATATGAAGAGCAGGAAGAAAAGAGAAGGCAGGATGAGACCGTTAGGCAAGAGGCCTAGGCTGAGGGCCGAGAAAAGGGTCGATGCTGTAGTGGAGAAGGAGAAAGCTGATGCCAAGATGGAAGGGGTTGCCGGAGAGGCTAGGCAAAAGGAAAACGCGGATGATGCTGAGAAGGAGAGGGTCGCTGCAGAGGCAAAACAGAAAGAGGCCGATGATCCCAAACAGAGAGCTGCGGTGACTTATGAGAAGCTGAAGGCCGGTGACCACGTGCAGCTCAAATCTAAGAAGCTAGCTGATCGGAAGGATGCCAAAGAGGCTAAGAAGAAAGCGGAGCTAGAGGCCCAGAAAGTTCTGGTAGGAGGTGATGCTGTGCTAGCCTTGCTTCTTGTGATGCCCCAAGCCAATGAAATACACTGCCCTATCAACATCACGGAGATTACTAGTAGTGAGGACGAAGGTGGAAGGCGCACCTTGATTTCTCATGAGTCGGTAACCCCTCCAAAGGGCAGAGGAGGAAGAAACGACAGCGGTTCTGGGAGAAAGAGATCCACTTCTAGCGATCCACCTAGTGTTGAATCTGTCTAAAAGAAGAAGATAAAGAAGAAGAATGAGTAGCATTAGTAATTATTAAAGTTGTTACTGGTATTTTGGTTATTTAGGCTGATAGTATATGCGAGTACGACCCTCACTTTTGGTTTTTTAGGGCACGGTGTGGTACTCATGTACACCTTATCATTAGAAAGGAAAAATAATAGACATGTAGTTTGTTTTTTGTGTGTGTAAAAGGAAATATCAGTAATTAGAAATTATTTCATGTTAATTGTTTGAATGTTCATCTCATGTTTTCCAGCATCCTGTACTTGCAAAAGTGTACTTATTGTTACATTCACAGAAATGTGATTAGGGATCTCGCCTGGGGAATTTCCAATTGCGTGGAGATCGAGCGTTGGTTCAGTTTGTTGGGTTTCCTTTGTTCAGGAATCCTGATAGGTGTGGAGACCAGGTTAGGCGCCTTCTGCCTTGGACTGCCCGAAGTTACGTCCAAGTAGGTTAAAGGCATGGACGTTGCGATTCGTCCAACTTTCGGCTCTCCCATCGTTCATTCGGGATTAGAGTATGGGCATTTTTTTTTCGGCCATTGGTGCCCGGATCCAGACCCGGGGGTCGGATTTTGGCCGATGGGACGCCCCAAGCCCTGGGGCTTGGGAACAATTTAAGCTTGGTTTCGATGTAGGAACGAGATTCGATAGGTACCCAGATCCTGACCTAAGGGGCCGAATGGAGCCATGTGAGTAGTTAGTATTGCACTAGGTTGGCTGGCGGGCTGCCCCCAATTCCGGCGACTTTGGAGCAGAATGATTTATACTCGGTATTGGTGTTGGGCTGAGGTTTGAGTGGGGTTATTCATGCTCGATCACGTCGCATCCCAGAGACTCAAGCAGCGGCGCCGGCTCCCTTGCTCGGTGTGCCAAATCAGTGCTAGTGGTGTTTGTCCTTGATTGTTAATTCAAGTTTCGGATGGCGGCATCAGCTCCTGTGCCCGGGGTGCCGATGTCGCGATTGAGTGTTTGTGCACGTACATCAGCTACTATGTTCAATTAGACATATCATGCAAGGAGTAAACATGGAGAGAACAAGGGAAATTGAACATCATTTCTACTAATAACTTTGGTGGTAATAGCCTTTACAATGACTTGAATTTCAAGGAAACAAAACATTGTTGGAAAGCGTAAATAACTATACACTAAGTTATGTAAAGTAGCGGCGGATATGTTCACTGTTCCATGCCGTTGGGAGCTCGGCTCCATCAACAGTTGCTAGCTTGAAAATTCCATCTCTGAGCTTATGTTGTATGGGCGTACGGGATTTCCCAGCGAGGACTGAAGCCAGTCGGTGGGGGAAAGACCCAGTTCAGGACAAGGCCACCGATATTGAGATCCTTACGGCAGACTCTAAAGTTAAAGTATCGGGCTACACGTTGTCGCTAGGCGGTAGCTCTAAGTTCATCTTCGTTCCTCTTCTCCTTGAGTAAATCGAGTGATTCCATAAGTAAATATTTATTGATTTTCGGATCATAGCAGGTAACCCGATGAGATTAAAACTTTAGCTCAATGGGGATGACGGCTTCAGATCCATAAGCAAGGGCGAATGAAGTATGTTCGGTTGCTGACTTATGGGTGGTCCGGTAGGCCCATAGGGCCAGAGGGAATTTGTATTTCCACATACCACCGGCCTTTTCTAGTCGCTTCTTGATAATGGATTTAATCACTTTGTTAACAGCCTCGACTAGCTCATTGGTTTGAGGCCGCTGAGAATCTCTTTTCGATGTTATGCTGCTTACAGAAGGCTTTGAATTCTAGGCTCTCAAATTAGGTCCCATCACCCGAGATAATGGCCTGGGGGACCCCGTAACGGGAGATGATGTTGCAAGTGATGAAATTTATTACTTTCTTAGTGGTGATCGTGGTGAGAGCCTCGGATTATGCCCATTTGGTAAAGTAATCAACTGCGATGATGGCACAACGTTCCCCGCCTCTAGCCATTGGAAGAGTCCCAATAATGTCTATTCCCCACATGGCAAATGGCCAAGGACTGGCCATTTGTGTTAATTCAGTAGGCAGGGCCCTTGGAATCTTTGAGAAGCGCTAACATATGTCCACTTGCGAGAATAGTTTGCGGCGTCTTGATCGAGCATGGGACCAAAGTAGCCATGCCAGATGACTTTTCTTGCTAAGGTTTGCCCTTCGGTGTGGTTGCCGCACTCGCCTTCATGTACTCTGTTGTACACGGTTGGCGTCGTCGTGGGCTACACATCGAAGTAACGGGACAGAGAAGCCTATACAATAGAGTACTCCCTTCACGTGAATTGTCGCAAGATGATTGGAAAGTAAGTGCTCGTCTTTCCGTATAACGTCCGGGAGGGTCCCATGTTGCAAGTAGTTCTTGATCAGTGTCATCCAAGATTCGGGTTCGGCCTCGGCGTTCATTACTGAGTCGGTCTATGTCCGGGTAATGCTTGGTGAATCGAGCACTTCAACTGGAGCGAGCCTCATGAGTTGCGCATCTTTGGAGCTTCCCAGATTGGCCAACAAGTATGCCTTCTCATTCTGTTCTCGGGTAATTTGCGTGATGGCGAAGTAGTCGAATTTGGTGAGCAAATTCCAAACCTGGGCAAGATAAGGAGCGAGCCGTGCCCACTTGGCTTGGTACTCCCCTTGTACCTGGCGCACGATGAGATGTGAATCAAAGAAGATTTGGATGGCTTTTAGGTCGAGTTTGATTGCGATTCTAAGTCTGGCTATTAAGGCCTCATACTCCGCATCGTTGTTGGTAGCAGGGAAGTTGAGCTCTAAGGCGTAGAATATAGGGCACTTTTCTGGAGTGATGAGCAGGATATCGGCCTCGGAATACGTATTATTGGAAGATCCGTCTTCAAACAGTTTCCACCGAATACCTGGGTCTTCGATGCTTTCTGGAGAAGACTCCTCGACGGCGGTGAATTCCACTATGAAATCAACGAGCGCTTTTCCGAGGATGGCTCGACGGGGGATGAAAGTTATCTCGAATTGACTCAGCTCTATGTTCCATATTAATAGTCGTCCGGACGCCTCAGGCCGCTACAGGACCAGTCGTAGTGGTTGATCGGTGTAGACTTTTATGGGGTGAGATTGAAATTATGGTCGTAACTTCCAGGAGGAGATCGATAGGCAGTAGGTAGGCTTCTCAAGCTTTGGGTAATTCTTCTCCGCCCCTTCAATCATTTATTGATGTAGTAGACGAGTCGCTGGACACGGTCTTCAATGCATACCAGTGCCGAACTGATTGCCTGCATGGAAACGACCAAATAAATGTATAAGACTTCATGGTCCACAGGTTTGGACAAGATAGGTAGTCTCTCTAAGTGATTCAATAGGTCCTCGAATGCGACAACGCATTCTGGGGTCCATTAGAAGTTGCGCTTCCCTTTTCGAAGCAAGTCGAAAAAGGGAATACATTTGTCAATAGCTTTGGAGATGAATCGATTTAAAGCGGCGACCCTTCCATTTAATTTTTGGACATCTTTTGTGTTTTGAGGGACATGAATATCCCAGATAGCTTTGATTTTGTCAAGATTGGCTTTGATGCCTCGTGAGTTGACGATGAAACCTAAGAATTTTCCTAAGGCAACTCCGAAGGAGCACTTCAGGGATTGAGTTTCATGTTGTATTGGCAGAGGAAATTGAATATTTCGGAGAGGTCATTGACGTGGTTCCTCGATATTTTAGATTTTACTAGCATATCGTACACGTATACCTCCATGGATTTTACAATATGTTTTTTAAAGAGGCAGTTAACCATTCGTTGATAAGTGGTTCCTACATTCTTGAGTCCCGAAAGGCATGACACGATAGCAATAGAGCCCAAGGTTGGTTATGAAAGAGGTGTGATCCTGATCGCGAAGACAAAATGGAATCTAATTATAGCCTGAATAAGCGTACATAAGGGATAAGAGTTGGTATCCGGTGGTCGAATCAATGAGCCGGTCAATCTTCGAAAGTGGGAAGTTGTCTTTGGGCCATGTCTTGTTTAGGTCGGAGAAGTCGATGCACATTCACCGTTTTGCGTTCACTTTTTTGATGAGAATATATTTGGAGACCCATCCAGAGTAGTTGGCTTCACAGATGAAATTATTTTTGAGTAGTCTGTCTATCTCTTCCTTGAGTGCGTTGGATCTTTCGAATACCAAGAGGCGGCGTTTCTGTTTGATCGGAGACAGTGTGCGGTCGAGATTTAACTGATGGCAAGCAATTGCAGGGTCGATGCACCTCATGTCCGAGTGGGTCCAAGCGAACACTTCTAGGTTGGCTCTCAAGAAATCTACAAGATCTTCTTTTTTTGCAGGGTGGAGTTGCGACCCGATTTTCAAGACCTTTGATAAGTCGTTAGGGCTGATCGAAACATCCACCGTAGGTTCAAATGGAGTATCCCTCTCATAGTCGGGCTCTTCGTCCTCTCTCGGATCGGAAAGACGACAGTAGCGCCTGAGCCAAAGCTTAGACGCCTTTGATTGCTATGCGCCGACGGTCTTGACGCAGGAAGGCAAAGGCACAACCTTGCCCTTGTCCTTATTGTGCACATTCTTCCATTCTATTGCGTAACAATCTCTTGCAGTTGCAGATTCGGGACTCCGTAAGGAAGGGATTTCCAAAGAAGACATTGTACGGAAAGATAGTATCGATAACCACGAAAGTTAGGACTCAGACCCGGCTCC
This sequence comes from Allium sativum, assembly GCA_030737875.1. Lineage (NCBI taxonomy): Eukaryota > Viridiplantae > Streptophyta > Magnoliopsida > Asparagales > Amaryllidaceae > Allium > Allium sativum. The sequence goes on from CM060925.1 coordinate 45,196,784, forward strand.
GACCCTCATCACCAAGTTCAACAGGTAGGTCGATCATGCCCACTAGGTGATTGGAGGATCCGTTGAAGTCGTGGATTGTGGCGTGGCAAGGTTTCAGGTCCTTGGTTTCCAACTTCATCTGATCGTAGGTAGCTTTTAAGATGATGTTGACTAAACTCCTCGAGTTGATTAATACCTTTCGTACATAAGCATGATCGATCTGAGCTGTGATCACGGGAGGGTTTGTGGTTAGAAGCTCAATCCCCATTGACTCTCTTTCGCGGAAGACAACGTCATCCCACATTGTTTTATAGAGTTTGGCGGGGATGGATTCATCCATAGTGGAGCAAGCTTCATAGTTGCCATGCTTTACAGAGCTCACGTATTCTTCCATTTTTCAAAAACTTTCGTGCATAAAGTAAGGCCCGCCGCATATGGTGTTGATCATAGTACCCCATCTTTGGTTGGACGAACCAGGGGATGCCTTGGCAGGTGTTGGAGGTGCGAGTGCAGAAGGACCCGAGTTTGCTTCAGGAGGAAAAGGTTCTTGAACATACTGCTCATGGCGCTTTTCACGGACAAGCTTCTCGACTGCGTCCTTAAGTTGACGACATTCATTGGTATTGTACCTGTGCATATCATGGTATCAGTAGTACTTGTTGATGTTCTTCTCGTGACCAGTGGACTATATAGAGTGTGGTTTCTTATACTAGAGCGTTTTGCATGTTTCTAGGTAGATTGTCTCCAAGTCTTCATTCAACAGAGTGTAGGTCTCGTAAGCTTGGTAGCGGCCGAGCTCTTGGGATTCGTTGGAGCCTGGTTGTTTTTGCGGTCGCCCGGCCTGCCATTACCTGGCTTTGATTTGTAGGGACCTGCCTTTTTTTTGTTGAAAGGTTGCCAACCTGTTTCTTTTTGCCACTGTTGTCGATGGTATCGACATACGGTTGTTCGAAGGGTTGGTCCGGGAGATTCGGTTACGCCTTGCTTCTTTCTGACACAAGAACCGTTCGTCATTTTCGTAGAAAGCGTCGAGACACTTGGGCTGCTTCTTGTCTATCCAGACCCCGAATTCGGAAGGGGGAAGGATGCCTTTTGTAAGTTGGAAAAGCACGGTACGAGGCTCTGGGTCGTCTACCTCGGCAAGGGCGGTATTAAACCGCGAAAGGTAGCTTTTGAGTGACTCGGTGGGTCCTTGGTTTAGATTATACAAAGTGAGGTTTTTTTTTCAGCGTTGGGAGGTGCATTCTGAATTGCTTAACCAGTTCTATGGCAAGTTGGCTGAAGTTGTTGAGATAATGGAGCGAAAGGCGAGAGAACCAAAGTAAAGCAATGTCTGATAGAAAAACTGGGAAACATGCATTTGACTGGATCGGTTGCCCGAGTAGAGTCCATATGCCACTCATAGTGGTTTAGGAAGGCACAGGGATCAGTTGTCCCATCGTAAAGTGGCATCTGCAGTGTGTTGATGTATCATGGTCATTCATCCTCGTGTGTGATCCTAGTGAAGGGGTTGCGCCTTAGGTGAGTTTCCCATGAGTCGTTGGTGTTCCCTCGCATTTTCCTTATGATTATTTGGACCATGTCAGGGAGATATGTTGGATGCAGATATGCCGGTGGAATCCACTGGTTTCGTCGAACCTCAAGAATTCTGTTCCTCGGTCTCCTTCTAAGATGTACGTCCGAGTCATCCTCTTCCATGTCCTCAACATCTATGATCAGGTTTTCGTATGGATGGTGAGGCTGAGCAGGTTGATATGCATCTTGATCTCGAAGAGCTCGGGCGGGCTGCGCCGCTGGGAGAGTGGGTCCCTAGTCCTAGAAGATGGCAGTTGGGTTCTGTTGAGGAGGGGTTTGGTTTCTCGGACCTGGCTCATCATTGATACTCAGTCGGGAGCAGTCGCGATATCATGCCCCTCCCAATAACTGACGGAAGTTCGGTCGCCATTTCCATTACCATTGCTATTGCAATAGCTGTTGCCATTGCTTCTGGAAGGGGAGTTAGAGCGGACGACGACATTGTTGATCGCCTTTTTTGATGTGGGCCCCTGGACTCAGAAGAGGAGGTTCCCAAGACAGTACGCCAAGGTCGGACATTGTTCTGAGCGAGCTGAAGTCGGACGACAATGCGTTGACATTCTTGGAGTTGGCGCATAAGGCCGATGTTATCTCTCAATGCCTGATTGAGCTCGAGAGATGTGCTCTCGTAATACTAGTTAAGCGCGTGGATCTTCTCTTTTGTTGAGGGAATTTCGAGGTCCACAGGAGGAAGCCTCTCGATCGCGGTTGGGATATCCGCCGGTTGAGGTTGCTGGGATGTTCCAGATTCGGATGCCGCAGAAGAGCCGATCATTGCATTCTTTGGATGTTTTGCCATCGTAAGTGGACTTTGCGACAGGTTAGTGAAGGAACCTAAAGCACGACGGAGTCGAGATGGTGATGTGCGACAAAGAAGAAAATCCGAGTTTTCTCAGTGAAAGCACCAAAATGTTGACGGCAAAATATGTCGTAAACACCCAAGGTTCTTTGTTACTTAAGAATTATAGTTTCACGTGGAAATGTAAGTGCAGAAAGTAGTAAATAACACAAGAGATTTATAGTGGTTCAGTCTCGCGAGAGGCCTACGTCCACTCTGGAAGAGCCGCTGGAATATTATTAATAACAAAGAGTTACAAGGTTGTGACTATCACATGACATCCTTTTACATAAATCTCTAAGTTATATGAGGCCATGATTATCATGTGCAAATATTAGGAAAAAGACACTTTTTCCCTTCTTCTTCCTCAAGGCATGGATGCCATTAAAGAGGCTACTTGGAGCTCACAAGAGATGCCAAATCAACTCAATTCCAACCCCTTTGAAGTAATGAGCTTGAGGGGTATCTATAGTGCAATGGTTAGGTGGAAGTAGGTAGGAGTAGGGAACCACATCAGAAATCTCAGATCCCGTAGTGCACGCCAAGCAGAGCTCGGATCCCCTTCGTGCTAGTTCCAAAAAACTCATACCCCTCCTTGGGGTACGAAATTCCTACCTCGAGCGGTACGAAGGATCCTGGGGAGAGTGTGAGGGAATTGAGGTTAGTGTGACTCAAGGCTTTCTGGAGTTCGAGGTACTGTGGCGATGTTTTGAGGAGTGGTGAGGTTACTGTCTGCGTGCCTATTCCCGACTCATTTCCTTAACTCCTTGGCGACACTCTGGGCTTTAATGTCATGCGATATGTGAGTCGAGCGCGCCTTGTTTACTTTTGGGAACCGGACCAAAAGACTGGTTAACAGTTTATATGATCATATAATTCATTATCAATTCTTAACACTAATCATTCTTCTCTAATGGTAATTGTAACATCAGAAAATAGTGATTCATTGCATCTTGTTTACTAACTATCTTACTAACTCCATTAAAATCCACAGTTAGATCAGATCAAATCCGAAATCCAATCAAAAGTTGTTTCACCTTGTGGTATAGAATCCCAAGCAAATTGCTTGGCCATTGAATATCTAAGGTGTCTATGTAATTTAACTAAGTATGATTCGTTGTTTTTCATTTCTTATATGTGAATTGACTATATTATTTTATTACTAACTTATTAGGTGTTGCATCCATTTTCAATTTTGTTTTCATTAGCCTATTGTATATATAGTACTATTAGTGATGTTTTGGCTATTAAATATCTTGCTTTTTTTAATCAAAATATGATTATTTTTTTGTAATTTGTACAATGTAGAAAATAACATATCCTCAAGTTTTTGAAACCTGCGTAACTAGTAAGTTTATGCTTGGAAATAATCAACATTTATTACACTCAAAAACTAAGTGTAAAATGTTTGGAAATCTACATGTAATTACAAAAAAGCTGTTTACTTGGAAATAAATTGGAGTTCGATTTGAAATTTTTCATAACACGTCATATAGATTTACTATAGATAGTCCACACTTGGTTGAATTAATGCATACATATTATGATTAGATGCAAGGCCACCTAATGAAAACCAACCTGAACATGCCTATATCCACCTAATGCAAACCCACCTGGACGTTCCTATATCCACCTAATGCAAGTCCACTTATGGCAATAAATTGTTTTTCTATTAGCATCTAGGGTTTGGGATCAGATTTGCTTTCCTTCTTCTCGTATTGGTAACATTTCAGGGCTTGGAAAAAGGGGCAAATGTGTAATGCTTCTCGCAACAACAACAAAAATAATCTACGATGATCATTTAGCAGGTGAAGCTCGCAATTGAAGTATTACCTGGTGAAACTTTCTTTAGTTCTTACATGGTTGATAAAGATCTTTATATTATCGATTCAAATATTGTTTCTTACTTTGAACTTTTTTGATGGATTTTTTTTCCAAACCATGAATATATGTGGTCGTGTATAGTTTACATTAGAAGTACATTCAATGGACCTTTGAGTTTGCAGCTGCGCACCAAGCGGTCATGCTTTAACTCAAGGAGTTGTCGTTAGTGAATATTGAGTTGCAACTTGCAACAGTGACCATGTGATGTTCTCTACTCTAACAGTAGTGATGATGTCAGGTGGAGTATGAATGAAGACTACAAGTAGCCATGACGAGACCCAATGAAAGTTGTGGAAGTCACAAAGAAGAAACTACATATACATGTTACTGTTATTGTCTGATTGAGAGAATGCTATGCAAGAAGGTATATTTCATTAAACTAATGTTTTCTGGGATGCGTATGTGAGCTGTTAATGGTAGTACAGGGCAGGTGAGACCTATAATGTTCCATAGAAAAGCAATTGTGATTGGTGAGCTAGGGTAGGTGAAGCCTGTTAATGGTTTGTGATTGGTGAGCTCCATTTATGATTGTTGATGGTCTAATGTATCTAAAGAAAAAAAACACCAGATTGTTTATACATTCATACGTATATGTATAATTGCATTTTTAAACAAGTTTGAGATCATCCAAAACATAAACATCAATTATATTCTGGACGGTTTCTGAAGTGAGATTGTAACGACCCGGATTTCGCCCGATCCGATCGATCGCTAAATCGACCAAGACCGTTCAAAACCCGAATACGTTAACTCTGGGAATACAACACATCAGAACAAATAATAAGAAGACTTTTATTACATCATGATAATGTTACATCAGAGTACATAATATATCATAGTACATCGAATATAATAATACAACGGAGGATTAAATTACAATAAATGTAATACACTGTAGCGGAACAATTAAATTAACACGGTCGAAGAATACCAATGCTCTGGACACAGCTCTAAGCTTCGATCCAGAATCTTGCTCAATATATCTGCAAAATAAGCTACTTGACTGCCCGTGTGGAAAAGAGGGAACCCGAGTTTGCAAAGTGAAACAAACTATGGGTCAGTCATGGGACTGGTATGAGAAATCGTTCCTAACTTATCTAATAATAGGGCTAATCACAGGACCACGCCGCTAACGCGGAACGGGTTTACATCATTGGATTTCCAGTGCATGAAATAAAGTAAATAGTTAAACAACGCAATGCTTTGTAGAAAAATGAAACCATTATAAGACTCAAGTCCCATCACATAATGCAATGCAAACCGGAGGATAGAGTTTTACCTTATAATGGTCAAAAATGCTTGATACGATAAAACGGATTTGATATAATTATTAGTGTATATATGTTTTAAAAACATTTCAATCATAATGTATCAATCATAGACGGCATAGTACCCCATCCTACTTTGTCACCATACTAGTTCTATAATCAAAACCGCATGGTGTCGTATTGGAAATTGGGTTTCCATCAAGAGTCAAGGCTAGAACGATCTCCTTACCGATTTGAGACACTCTAGCAATGTCTCGGGATCACACCTACGGCAACCCTTGGATACAGTAAGGCTGGTCCACAAATAACATTAGTGGATTGGCAATTTATGAACACACGTTTCTGGGTCCTATTGAACTTATAATATGGCCATTAGCGAGCGATAAATCTGAGGCCTTGAAAATTCCATCATCCACATAAGTAAAATGTCATGGCTGGTAAATCGCTGACACCACTTCTAACTAGAAAGAAACATGCGCATTCCCTGCATTCCCTTGCTTACCGGGGTGTGAGGCTCGCGAGGTCACGCTACACACAAAGCTATGATGAAATAGGCTATGCTTTGATAATCAACTACAAGGCTCTGCTTTTCAACAAAAGCCTCGATCATTTGCATCTTGGCGTGTCACATTGACAATCCACGCCATGCGATCGATAACTACCAATATATAACCTCTGAGCTCGTACATCTCAGAGAAGCGTGCCAAGCAAGGGAATAAATTCTCCGCCACCACATATATATATTAAATAGAAATCAATTTAATTTACATGGAGTGAAATTCAATGTCAGACACACATCCATTTACAAGTCCGTTCTGGGTCTGAACGAAACCGGAGACACCTTATTCCTCGTCCCGTATGTCCAATATGGAAGTGAGATGCTCGCATATCCGGACTATCAACAAGTATGTCCGGACAAATTCTATTATATGCTATGCAAATAAAAATTCTTATATTTGCATATAAATTCTATTATATGCTATGCAAATAAAAATGATTCTTATATTTGCATATAAAGTATATTTCAACAAAATGTATAAAAAGTGATACATTCATTTTGTTGATAATTCTATTTCAACAAAATGATTTAAAGGTGGTAATTTCATTTTGTTAACAATTCTAGTTTAACAAAATGAATAAAAAGTGGTAATTCATATTGTTAACAGTTCTAGTTTAAAAAGATAGATATTTTTGTTGTAACACAGATCTAGTTAACAAAAATGCTATTTGTGTTTAACTCTTTTATTCAACAAAAATGTAATTTTTGTTTTATTTCAAACCTAATTAACAAAAATGTAGTTTTTTTGTTTTTGACCATCATATTTAACAAAAATATAATTTTTTTTGTTTCAACTATTATATTTTGACAAAAATGAATATTTTGGTTCAACTAATCTATTTGGCCAAAATGTACATTTTGACAAAGATGTGTATTTTGATTCAACTAATCTATTTTGATAAACAATAAAGATGATGACTTTGTTTTGTCAACAAATCTGTTTCAACAAAACAAATAAAGTGATGTGTTTGTTTTATCGACAATTCTAATTCATCAAAACAAATAAAAGTGATATACTTGTTTTGTCAAATCTAATGCGACAAAATGATAATGTTTGTTTTGACAAATCTAATGCGGCAAAAATCATAAGGTTTGTTTTGACAAATCTAATGCGACAAAAGTGATCATGTTTGTTTTAACTATTATAATTTGACAAAAGTGACCAATTTGTCTTAATTATGATAATTTGACCAAAAGCAACTAATTGGATTTCAACTATTATAATTTGACATAAGTGACAAATTGGGTTTTAACTATTTTAAATTGATAGAAGTGGCCAATTTGGTTTCAAATCTTTTGACAAAAATGGATATTTCTGTTTCGACAAATCCTTTTGACACAAATGATAATTTTGTTTCACTAACATGTTTTGACAAAAGAGGTTATTTTTATTTCAGCAATCATGTTTGAAAATAACTATTTTTTTATTCCAATAATCATATTTTAACAAAATCTATATTTTTAATCATGTTTTAATTACATAACATGATTTTAACATACATGAAAAATTTTACTTACATAATATGATTTTAACATAAATGACAATTTTATTTACATAATATGGTTTTAACATAAATGATAATTTTATTTATATAATATGATTCTGACTAAATGTCATGTTTAACAAAAATGACTATTTTTATTTTAACTAATATGGTGACAAAAATGACTATTTTTGTTTCATATAAAATGACAACAAAAATGATACTTTCAACTCATCTATTGCATATAAAATGACAATAAAAATGCTACTTTTAACCTACACTTTTTATTGTATATAAAATGACAATAAAAATGTTACCTTTAAATCTCAACTCCATTTCATTATAACTAATTGAAAATAAAAATGAAATCTTTTATTCCAATTCTAATCTTATAAAAATGAAAACTTTTATTCTAAATTAATGTATTCAATAAAAACTATATTTATATGAATAAATCAAATCAATATTTATGGATAAAAATAAATTTGGAATTTTTATTTAAGCCAAATCTGTACACATGAATCTATGAAGAAAGACATAGATTTGGATAACAGAAAGTAGATCCATATGATAGAAGAATGATTTCATATTTATGAACAAAATTTTTAATTAACATCCACATAATTGAAATAAAAGATAATTTCAGATCTGAATTCTAATGCAAACTAGAAATTCAACAAACATAAGATTTTATCGTAGATCTAACAAATCAGAATATACCACAACCAACAATAAATAAATTCTAATCTACAATCATCGCGGATCCTAATCAATAACATACATACATTGATTTTAAAAGAGAGAAAAATAATTAAAATTTAATTTAATTATTAAATCAGAGTTCTCACCTTGATTTTTAATTCTATGTAAAATCAGATCTGCTCCGCTCCAGATCTGGTTGGTTTCATAGCGTAGATCTCGAGAAGATGATTCCAACGCATTTCGTTTTGTTCGATTTCGATTCTGTATGACAAAGTTATACCTTTTAAATATTAATTATATTAGTTAACAATTATATATTATTTAATTTAAATAAATTAGAGAATAACCCTTTCTTCTTCAACGTTAAGTCCCAGTACACATCGAACCCAAACATCGCGGCACTCCTTCACCCTGCGCGCACCACATCAGACAACCAGCTGATCATCCAAGGTCACCACGACGCCGCCGCCACCATGCTCCATCACCGCCCCACCATGGTGCAACTCGTACCTCCCTGTGTCGAGAAAAACCATCGTGAATGAGCCATGTTTGAGGCTCAAGAACTCACGATCCATTGACTTACGTTTGATCATCACCGTATAAAATCAAAGAGTGGAAAGAGTGCTATAATTGTTTCTATAATTTCATGATCTAATTCGTATTAGAATTGAGGAGATCAACGTTTTAATTTCCAACATTTTCAACCGTCAAAGAAGGTAGAAGGCGGCGGCTGTAAATGCTTAGGTCAAGAGTTAGGCTTGTCTAATTTTCTAAAGATATTTATAATATGTAGTTATTAAATGTTCAAATTTACAAATAAACCAGTTACTCCTTAATAACTCCAATTCCAACCCAACGAGAGTTGCTCCTAGGAAAATACCCACATTCCGAACGCAATGTGCTAGGCCCCATGAGCCCAATCGAAAGTTTTCAACCTATTTTCTTTAATTTAATATATAAATCATTTATTTATTTAATTTGATCGTACATTTAAATTCATCGGGGCCACATACAGACTCTAAAAATTCCAGAAAAATCATTTCTAGCTATGTTTTGATGATACGGTTCTAACAAGACTAATTTTATCGAATTCCGATACCGTTTGAAAAATGGCCATTTTCTGGTTGACCTGATTTGACTGAAACTGACAAATCACATTTTCTTTTGCCACGCACACATATTAATTCGAAAAATTATGAAAATTGAAACTAGCAATAATTTGACATTCCGGTTCCAACCATAGTGGTTTCGTCGAAAACAGAGGTCGCTTGAAAAATGGCTATTTTTAAAATTAATATATATATATATGTACTCTATAACGATCTTCTGAATTTTAAACTAGGCATAACTTTTGATTCCCGCTATGAAATTTCAATTTTTCAGATTCGTGGGAAAGATATTTTTAAATAGATTCTAGTATTTTTAGTTTTACTGAAATCCGATTTATTATGCATTCTGTATAGTCAGTCAAAATTCAAATTCAAATTTCCAAACTACCGTGCTATTTTAAACTCCTTTTATAATTAAAATAAAAAAATTCGTTCTAACTTCGATTTAAATAAAAATTTAATCTTTATTATTTAAAATAAATTATTTTAAAATCATTAAAATTTCTAAAATAAAAATTTTAAATTGGTTCAGAAATTGCGGATTGTTATAATCTCCCCCACTTAAAATGTTTTCGTCCTAAAAAAGGAACGAAGTTAAAAGTCGTTAAATTAACCAATTTGATTTTTATTCTTTATTGGTTTTAAAAATTTTATTAGTTGATTAACTTTTCATATATATATTAATTGTCTATATCTTCACAAATCATATTTTCTAATATCAGATTGTATATATACTCACAAATACGTTAATTATAGACTTGTTACTCTCAACTCACTCTAGGGCATTACTAACCCCATCTCTAACGAGTTTTCTCATTATAGGTGCTACTAATCCTATCTCTAATGAGTATTTTTTATAGGATATTACTAATCCTACCTCTGATGAGTCTTTTGTTCAGTTCAAATGAATTGTACCCCAAAGATTTGAGCTAACCAGAGCTCTGATACCAACTGTAACGACCCGGATTTTGCCTGATCCGATCGATCGCTAAATCGACCAAGACCGTTCAAAACCCGAATACGTTAATTATGGGAATACAATACATCAGAACAAATAATATAAGACTTTCATTACATTATGATAATATTACATCAGAGTTGTGATGACCCGCTCCGCACCAGCCGACATTTCCAATAAAAGTGCGCTGTGCCAATGCCCGACTAGCACAGAACGGTTGCCAAAGAAAGGAAAAGAAAGGAATTTATACTAACAAGGAACCTGTAGTATATCTCATAGCGCATGGAATAAAATATAATAATAACATAACTTTGACATAAAACAGGCGAGACAGTGCATAAGCTGAAAATTTAAACCATCATAGCAGCGGAAATCCAAATTACAGCTTATGATCCAACATCCTTATTACAACTTCAAATAACTGTCTCTAGAGAAAAAAGAAAGAAAAGGTACACTACTAATGCCCACATAGTGGCTAGCAACAACACAGGGAGAATATATGTTAATAATACGTAGGAGCCTCCTGCTCGTCTCCGGATCAGCTACTTCTGCATACCACCTAACTTGTCTCTAGTCTTCTCGTTTAGGAGCACCCAGAGTAATAAGAAGAGACATAAAACTCTCGGTCAGCCAAAAGTCTGGTATGAGCGATAAGCAACAAAACAGAACAATAACAGGTATAATCCAATCATACCTGAATCTGGACCTGCAACCAAAGAGTTAGCACAACGAGATGCACAATACTCTAAGGTGACACTAACATACGGTGTAAAGATACGGGGGAGGGGGTGTGCATGTCATAGTGATGTCAAACAAATCAAACATAGCAACCATCCTCACATCCCCCACACCGTGCATAAAGCATACGATATCCACTTCATTGATCACCTAGATCCTTGTTATGATTACTCTGCCCCATGGAGCCATGATGACTCCACTGCATTGATCCATAGCCACTAGTCCTTGTTATGTCCACTTTTCCCCATGAAGTCATAACGACTCCACTGCATTGGCTCATGGCCATGCTACGATCACTTTGCCCCATGGAGTAATAGCTACCACACTGCACTGATCTGCAGCCTAACAATCGTCTCTCGGTGGTGAATCAAAGCTATGGACGTCGACAACCCATTAGCACGCGCCCCGCAGCATAGTCCAATCGTGAAGTTCACTCATTGGTTCCCATCTGGATCCTGAGTTACAACCTCTCATTTGAACTACCTTTGCATTTCGGGTTTTGGTCTCCTCCAGATCGGTTCGATATTTCCTCTTCACCTTGATTCGGATCGGTTTGTGAGTCATGCTATTCCCCCAGTTCGATTCGGTCTCCTTCCGTTTGTGATCATCATATAGGCTTGACTCGTCTTCTTCCTTCATCCGGGCCGGTTCGTGGTCGCCATTTGGGTTCCGGTCGTGGTAACCCAACTTAGTCGGGTCGGGTGCATCCTCCTAGGTCTTCAGTTCGTGATGAGCATCCGGGTCGGGTCGTGATCTTCAAGTGCTAGCTTGTCTCAGCTCACGATCTTCAAGGCGATCGACTCGTGGATGCTCCGCTCGTGGTGATCAAACTCGAAGAGGTGAGGAACATCTAGCGACTCGTGGTGTATGGTGCTCCATGGCTAGTGGTACATGGGCTCGATCCGGTCAACACGTGGGGAAGGACTCACGATCGGGTCGGTTTGGGTAGGGGAGATTCGATCCGGTCTGGGTCAAATTCCTGCAACTCTTCCTGCGGCTGTTTTATGCCATACCACGGCGTTTTCGACTATTCTAACTGTGTGACTGTTTTACGCCATACGATGGCGTTTTCTACTGTTCTAACTATTCTAATCAATCACAAAGCATACCATACAGTCATAGCAATATATAGAATTGATCACAAACACCAAAATAACAATTTGATATGTTAAAATGGATAAAATCTACCCAAAACTCATATTTTTCCCTTAAGCATGTTTAAGTATAACTAATGATAGGGTTAGCAAAACTTAACCAAATTAACCCAAATTTCTAACAGAGGCCTAAAACAATATGTCAAAATTTATAAATATTTTCCCAGAGTTTAATCATGTATAAATTCACTAATTATCACTAATTACCTTTAATTAACCTTAATTAGTGTAAAAACAAGACTACTCACTCACCTTTGCCACAATTAAAACATTTAGAACTGAAACTCCTCTGATTTGGATGAATACCGATGTCTAAAAGCAGCTCCAGCCTTGCTTTGGTGCTATTTCTCTGTAATTTGGTGTTGCTAAGCTTAATCCTTGATTAGAGAGCGATTTGGGATGAAATTAAAAGGTGGAGGCCATTGTTAGAGTTTCTAATAGGTAAATGGTGGCCATAAAACTGAAATAGAATGAAAACCTAACTCATTTCAGTCTTCCCATAACCCTAATCCCGAAATGGGTTATGGGCCCATTCACTAATCACCTCATTTGGCCCGGTTAAGTAGTTTTTCACCTTCTAAACCTTATTTCAGCCATATCTTCCAAACGATAAGTTCGTTTTTCACATATGACCACTCTACAGAAAGGTAAACCATCATTCGGATCTAATAGAAGTAGTTTTAGGTCAAAACTCCCTTCCAATCAAAAGTTATGGTCAAAACAATATCAGCTAGGGGCAAAACGGTCATAAAAAAATGGGAAAAATCATGAACATGGGAAATGACCCTAATAGTCGTCTCCTAAAGTTACATGACCATACGACTTCGTATGTGAAAGAAATAAATATTCTACGATCCTTCGATGCATTGAATATGGGTTGTTACAAGAGTACAGAATATATCAGAGTATATCGAATATAATAATACAGCGGAGGATTAAATTACAATAAATGTGATACACTACTGCGGAACAATTAAATTAACACGGCGGAAGACTACCAATGCCCTGGACACAGCTCTAACTTCGATCCAGAATCCTGCTCAATATATCTGCAAAATAAGCTGCTCGACTGCCCGTGTGGAAAAGAGGGCACCCGAGTTTGCAAAGTGAAACAAACTATGGGTCAGTCATGAGACTGGTATGAGAAGTCTTTCCTAACTTATCTAACAATAGGGCTAATCACAGGACTACGCCGCTAATGCGGAATGGGTTTACTCCATTGGATTGTCAGTGCATGAAATAAAGTAAATCGTTAAACAACACAATGCTTTGTAGAAAAATGAAACCATTATAAGATTCAGGTACCATCACACAATGCAACGCAAACCAGATGATAGAGTTTTACCTAATAATGGAAAAAAATGCTTGATACGATAAAACGGATTTGATATAATTATTAGTGCATATATGTTTTAAAAACATTTCAATCATAATGTATCAATCATAGACGGCATAATACCCCATCCTACTATGTCGCCATACTAGGTCTACAACCAAAACCACATTGTGTCGTATTGGAAATTGGGTTTCCATCAAGAGTCAAGGCTAGGAACGATCTCCTTACCAATTCGAGACACTCTAGCAATGTCTCAGGATCACACCTACGGGCAACCCTTGGATACAGCAGTGCCGGTCCACAAATAACATTAGTGGATTGGCAATTCCTAAACACAGGTTTCCCAGTCCTATTGAACCTATAATACGGCCATTGGCGACCGATAAATCCGAGGCCTCGAAAATTCCATCATCCACATAAGCGAAATACTAGGGCTGGTAAGTCGCTGACACCACTTCTCGCTAGAAAGAAACGTGTGCACTCCCTGCATTCCCTTGCTTTCCGGGGTGTGAGGCTCGCGAGGTCATAACGTATCTTTTGGACATATCATACATTCATTTACTTTGGACAGATCATGCTGCCTGCCCGATTTTTGTCATTTCCCGGTTGATGAAGCTTGAGGTCATAACGTATCTTTTAGACAGATCATACATTCATTTACTTTGAATGCCACATCGTCATACCCGCCAAATCACAATTGATTTCCACAAAAATACCACGGGTATAAAGCTAAGAGAAACGAACTCCTCCGCCACCAAACGTGGATACATTTGAAGCGATCAACTTATGTGATCCATTAGGTATACTCTGTCAGACATTCGTCCATACATGTTGTCCTGGGACTGGACAAACCGAAGGCACTATTCTGTAAATCCATCTTGGGCAATTTCTACCTAGGATTGCCAGAATAACCCTTGCATAAACTCTTTGATTTGCAACGCTAATGCCCGTACGGAATGGTTTTCAGAAAATGAATCTGATCCCGATTTCCCCGTATTGACAACGGAAATGGTCAAAAACTTTGATAATCGGTGATTTAACTATCAAAGGAAAACATGTGTACAAACAACGGTCGTATTTCCAAATGGAAATCTTACCGAGCAAATCATCACTCAACAATGATCCCCTTTAAAATTAATTTATCATTTATTTATTCATTCCCTATCCCTGATCCCATATATTCGAAATTCTTATTTTCTAAATATACGTTATAAATCATTGGAAAATATTTCCATATTTACTCTTGTTTCTTATTTTCTATATCAAAACATTTCTGATTTCTTATTTGGAAAACATTTCCAAAACTCCTTCATTGGATTTAAATAAATGTTTAAATAAAATATTGCTATGCCAACTCGAACCATTAACACTTATTAACTAAATTCGATTAACTAACGTTCACTATCGAACCTTAACCATTCCTTAGTTAAAAACGAAGTCAATCAAGTTGGGGTATAACTACCCCTCAGACCTTAACTGAACAACATTTTTAACCTCAAAATAAACTAAGTTCACCTTTTAAATCTTTAACAAACTTCCTTACGTATCTCTCGGATTCTATTTACGAATCCACATGTTTACAGAAATCGTTTGATTATAACAGTAGCGTTATAGTCCACGCTTTCAAAATATAATAACTTAAATACAAATTTTATTTATTAATTTGAATAAATGAACAAACAACTAATATATTAATGAATAAATAAATCTTGATTTAAAAACGAAATGTAAATAGTACTTTTCTACATTCGATATAGTCGAATTTAAATGTATAATTCTATCTCGAATAATCTGTATTCGATACTCTCTTTCGAATAACTATATTCGATAACTCTTTCTTTCGAATAAACTATATTCGATAACTCTTTTCGAATAAACTATATTCGATTCACTCTATTCGAATAATTAATATTCGACTAACTCTATTCGATTAACTCTAATTCGATTCACTCTATTCGATTAACTAATATTCGATTTAACTCTATTCGATTAACTCTAAACGTTTTAACTCTATTTGATTAACTCTAATCGATTCAACTCTAATTCGAATAACTAATATCGATTAACTCTAATCGATTTACTCTAATTCGATTTACTCTAATCGATTCAACTTTATTTCGATTAACTCTAATCGATTAACTCTATCCCATTCAAATTCCCATCTGAATTTCTATTTCAAAATCCCAAATTTTCTTTATAAATGTTTTAATTTATAAAATAACTATTTTCATTCATTATTCACATCGATTGTGAAAAATATTTCTTATCTATGTACCAATTTAGTTTGATTTCATATTTAAAAATAATATTCCATTTCCAAATTCTATTTATACTTTTATTTGTATAATTATTCCTACAAATACTCCTTTTAACTTCTAACAGTTAAAATCTCATTTAAATTCCCTTTTGTAAATGTTGAATTCAAATTCTATTAACCTATCCGTGTTAAAACCGATTTCTACTTCTTTATATAAATTCAGATTTATATATTCAAATTGTCCAAGGATAATTATTTTTCTTAATTTATAAACATTGTTTATAAATTAATCTTCTCAATTTATCTGTTAAAAACAAATTTCCATTTAATTATATAAATCTTTTCCACTTATTCTCTTTTATAAAATTTTATTCATTTTATAAAATACTTCCTTTTATAATACACTAATTATTTCCCAAATATTTACTTTTCTAATTATCCTATTTATTTTCCAATATTTCCTTTTCAATTCTATTGTAAATATTTTACAAACATTTACCCTTTCAATTCTATTTGTAAATGTTTTACAAATATTTCCCTTTCAATCCTATTTATTTGACAAATAATTCTTTTTATAAAATCCATTGATTTTATAAAATCCTAAAATTCAGTATCCACTTTGAAATTCCTTTTTTTGTATAATTCTTCTTATTTTCCCAACAAATATTCCTTTATGAATCTATTTATTTACTAAATATATATTCTTTTTATAACTCTATTTATTTTCTAAATAAATATTTCTTTTATAAAATTCTTTGATTTTATAGATATTTGCTTTTATAAAATCCTTTGATTTTATAAATATTCCCCTTTTCAATATACACTTTGAAAATTTCTTTTCTACATTCTAGTATCACTTATGGTATTAAAATACCAAATCAAAGGATCAATCATCATCCAACACACAAAATCAATAACAGATTATATACCACATCATATATCACAATATGTGTAAACAGTAAAATAAATGTTGAGCAATCCAGTTGGATCCCTCCGACCTGTTTCCCTGCATCCACAGATGTTACACAATATAATTCATATCAATTCCAATTCAATATAACATATTCTGACGAATAGAATAAACGTTTGTTTAACGATATGTGTGTATATCGTTAACTATAATTTCAAACAATCAAACAACAACTCAACCAAACAATCATCACACATAAATTAATCATCATTTATCAGTACTAGATTATATTTATAAAAAATATAATTTAAACAGAGTTAGTGAGTTTTACGCACCTTGGTTGATTATCGTTAAATATCGATATTCGATCGTCGACTGGTTCAGGCATTTTATTTCGCCACAAATTGAAACGAGCTTCAAATCACTTCAAACTAATTTCTTTGAGAAGCATACGTCCATACGATCCCAACGTGACCAGTTTCGCTGAATTCTGATAATGCATGAGGAAGATACGATCGTTTAAAGTTAATACATTATTATATTTTAATTTAAACTTAATTAAATTCCATCTTGGGCTTTACCAATTCAAAGACCCGGCCCATCAACCATAATAGCCCATGACCCGTCGTGAATAGTGTATCGCAGCTTCCTTCGCATTGCTCCTCCATTCCAGTTTCTCCCTTCACCCTTATATCGTTCTCCCCTTCATTAAATTTCAAACAAAAATTACGGTTTCACTTCTCTTCACGTCCTCATCATATCCATCACCATTTTGCACATCTCGCACCTCAAACCTTCATTTTGTCACACAGCCAACTCCGCTCGACACTGTGTAATCACCGATCCAAAATGTTACGGTTTTCTATAAAACTGTGCACACAAACCCCATTTTCATCCTCAATCCCAAAACAAACTCGAAAACCACCATCGAAGCTTCTAATTCGCCAAAACCGAAACCTTAACAATACTGCTGTAGAACGTGAACCCCAAAATACTGATTGCACCCAAATTTTCATACACCAAAATGAAGCTCTTCCCAAAACAAGCTCAAGGGTGTTCGTGTTATGATTTAAGGATTTTTATTTTGATTGTTTGATTTTTTTTTGAAGATGTGGAAATTCTGTTTGGAAGATAAAAGAGAGCGGCGCATTTTCTGTTGACTCGGGGAGGAAAGTGAATTAGGGTTAAGGGATGTAGGGTATTTATAGAGCGATTTTAATATTTTAATATTAATTATTTTATTTATTTTTAATCAAACGCTATTTGTATTTATCATTAAAAATCGCTGTGATCACATATGATACCCAAAAATAACGAAAATGGACATACAACTAGAGTTTCACATTATGGACCCAACGAAACTGGTTTCGTCGAATTCCGACTTCGTTTGCTCACACCGCGTATTTTTCAAGTCAAATTATCAACTGTATTTTACATTAAAATTCCGTACGACCACATACTAACTCCAAAAATCACGAAAATTGAAATCTAATAATTACTTAATATTGCGGGTCCAACAAAATTGGTTTCGCCGAAAACGGAGGTCGTTTGCAAAACTGACTATTTTTAAGGCTCTAAATAACCCATTTAAATATATTAATATATTTAAAAACAATTAAATTAAATATAAATAAATTTATATTATTGTATATATATTCACAGTAGAATATCATACAGTCCAATTGGATTTATATCTCGATATTCGAATCCCGGTTGAATCGATATTCAATTTATATTGAAAATCCGTTTAATATATAAATAAATTGCTATAAATTATAAAGGAATTCCATAACGACTTTTTGAAAATTTGATGTGGACATAACTCAAAATCTACATGATGAAATCTCGATTTTTCTCTTCCATTAGAAAAGTATACTCCACTAGCTCCGAAAGTTTCTTGTTTCAGAGAAATCCGATTTAAAACGGATTCTGTATATTCGGTTAAAGTTTTAATCGCCATTTCGAACTCGATTATAATTATAATATAATTGTACGTCAAATCTTCGTTCGAATAATAAATTTGTTCTTATAATTCAATTCTAAACTGAATTAAATCCCCATATACTATTCAATTCACACAATATCATGAATTTAGCTATTTTCGACCATTTCGGAAATAAAATATATTATTCTATTATTTATATAAATTAAGTATTCAGTATTACTTAATTAAACAACCATTTTCACTTTTTAAATAATTACATGAATTAATTATTATCCATAAAAATACGGGTCGTTACATTCTCCCCTCCCCCCTTAAATTAATTTCGTCCTCGAAATTGCTAAGGTAGAAAACAAACCCTATTAACTGGGTTAAAAATTATTTGTTTACTTCTTTAACTCCGGTTTCACCAAACCAATTTATTTTAATTAAATTATTAATTCATTTCTATAAACGAAAACCTTCAAAAATTTTGAAAACTTTCTAACATCCGAAATTTTTGAAATTTTTTGCCAGCACCTCCTTTGTATGGCTCAATCGGCACAACTACAACTCGCCTCTCTAGGCCTTCTCCAACCCGAAAGAAAATCAAATAGTCAAGCGGCTTGCCGAACAGGCTCATAAATCATCAAATCCATGTAAAAATAAACGTGAACCTTTTTGTTGGGTATATCAATATATCATTTCCATCTATCACCAATTCTTCATATACCAATATCATTCCAATCAAACTAAACTCACTTTTATCTCCAACATGACCTTTCATTTACCCAAGCCAAATTCCATTCTCAATCTCAAATGCAATTACCGATTTCAACTCTTAACTTACCAGTCCAATATAACTCTAGATTCCCATCTCATAGTCCAATTTTCATTCGATATTTCTATTTCAATTCAATTTCAATTACCACTTAACTGGCTTTACTTCAATTCCAATTTGCTTTTACAAATTTCGGTCTAATTTGTATTTAAGTCATACAATCTCTACCTGGGAGTTTTAAACCATTTACCATTTTCAAAAATCCAATATTCTCTTTTGGAATTTCAAACAACTTGTTTGGCCAAAACAATTCGAAATCAATATCTTTGGTAGTAATCCATCACTTAGAACTCGAAAATGAACACTGATGATGTGGCCAGCATCATCAGAATTATTTCCCAGCTATCAAAGTGAGTTCAATACTGTATCACTTTTCCAAACCATTTCTAAACACTTTCATTTTGATATCCATTTCAAAATATCCTTTTCAATGCTTGTAACAAATTTAAAATCTCCCAGGATTTTAAAATTCACATATGTTTAACCCAGATTCATTTACAAACACTTTTATAACCTTCCAAGGTTTAAATTCTGATTCTGATTTAAATTTAGATTTAATTCATCTAATTTCACGTATTTCACTTATATGAATTCTGATTGGCTATTTACATAACCATTTCACATTTTATAATCATATTCGATTAGTATAACAACCAACACATCAATATACTATAATATATCAAAAATATTTATACTTTGTTTATATCAAAATATAATTTGGATAAAATTATTTCATTTACCCTCTTTTCAAATCATACTGTGTCGGTCCATCATATTCAAGTGTTTATAAACCCCTGTCGATACAGTGGATCAAACTGATAGACCAGAACTCATAAACAACTCAACCAATAAATCTCCACAATATAAAACAATTTTTTTATATCAAATAACAAATACGCGCTCATATATATACACTCAAACTCAATCTAGGGTATTACTAACCCTATCTCTACTAAGTCATGCCACAGATCCAAGGTAATCACTTAACCTTCAGCTCTGATACCACTGTAACGACCCGGAGATTTTCGACTCCGAAAATCAACATAAAACCCATGCCGACTATTCAGACATCAAGAATTCTGGATAGTTAATAGAAAGAAGTTAGAGGGTGAGAATAGATAAGATAGAAAATTAGAATAAAAGAAGAAGAAGAAGAACACAACAACATCAGAAAAACACAAATCTCATAGCGGAACGAATAAAATATAGTATACAAAATAACATTGAAAACACAAATATATATTTGTATATTAGAGTACAACACTTACATCACAACGGAAATAAACAATAGCTATAAAATGCTACTGAAGCCTCCTGCTCCAAGCTCCATCTGATATATCTGTAAATCCCGACTACTTGACTGCCCATACAAATTTGGGCACCCAAGAGTTTAGGGAAAACAAAATAAAATAAACTCTGGGTCAGTCATGAGACTGGTGTGAGTAAACTCCAACCATTCGGTTTAACTTTTCAAAATCCTTTTCAAAAGAAATGATAATCGTAAGACCGATCCACACATAAATACGGATGGTTTTTACCTTACGATAACCGAAAACATTTTCAAAATCAACACTTTTCTGATATTATAATAATGTCTAATCACAAATAATTATCATTCTAGTAGAACGCTTGCATCTCACGCTCCACATATATATAGTATACAATCAAAACCACAAGCGCTTATTGGACATTGGATTCTGGCTATGACAAGGTATGGAATCACCTGCCGATAGTGTATCTCTAGAGAGGAATACACTGGGTTCAACAAGAACTTCTTGCAACCCGGCCCACACATGACTAACCACTCATTTCTCTTGAGTGTATCGAATATAATGTCACCTACGGTTGCTAGTAACATAACCGTTCCCGGGGGATACAGAAGCGAAAAGAAGTAACAAATATGAATATTCTCGAGATGGTGATAATACACCCTAACGAGGGCGACCCACATAGCCATGCTGCCTGCCCGATTTTTGTCATTTCCTAGTTGATGAAGCTTGAGGTCATAACGTATCTTTTGGACAGATCATACATTCATTTACTTTGAATGCCACATCGTCTTACCCGCCAAATCATAATTGATTTCCACAAAAATACCATGGGTATAAAGCTAAGAGAAACGAACTCCTCCGCCACCAAACGTGGATACATTTGAAGCGATCAACTTACGTGATCCATTAGATATACTCTGTCAGACATTCGTCCATACATGTTGTCCTGGGACTGGACAAACCGAATGCACTATTCTGTAAATCCATCTTGGGAAATTTCTACCTAGGATTGCCAGAATAACCCTTGCATAAACTATTTGATTTGCAACGCTAATGCCCATACGGAATGGTTTTCAGAAAATGAATCTGATCCTGGTCTCCCCGTATTGACAACGGAATTGGTCAAAAACTTTGATAATCGGTGATTTAACTGTCAAAGGAAAACATGTGTACAAACAATGGTCATATTTCCAAATGGAAATCTTACCGAGCAAATCATCACTCAACACTGATCCCCTTTAAAATTAATTTATCATTTATTTATTCATTCCCTATCCCCGATCCCATATATTCGAAATTCTTATTTTCTAAATATACTTTATAAATCATTGGAAAATATTTCCATATTTACTCTTGTTTCTTATTTTCTATATCAAAACATTTCTGATTTCTTATTTGGAAAACATTTCCAAAACTCCTTCATTGGATTTAAACAGATGTTTAAATAAAATATCTCTATGCCAACTCGAACCATTAACATTTATTAACTAAATTCGATTAACTAACCTTCACTATCGAACCTTAACCATTCCTTAGTTAAAAACGAAGTCAATCAAGTTCGGGTATAACTACCTCTCAGACCTTAACTGACCAACATTTTTAACCTCGAAATAGACAAAGTTCACCTTTTAAATCTTTAACAAACTTCCTTACTAGCTCTCGGATTCTATTTACGAATCCACTTCTTTACAGAAATCATTTGATTATAACAGTAGTGTTATAGTCCACGCTTTCGAAATATAATAATTTAAATACAACTTTTATTTATTAATTTGAATAAATGAACAAATAACTAATTTATTTATGAATAAATAAATCTTGATTTAAAAACGGAAAGTTAATAGTACTTTCCTACATTCGATATAGTCGAATTTAAATGTATAATTCTATCTCGAATAATCTATATTCGATACTCTCTTTCGAATAACTATATTCGATAACTCTTTCTTTCAAATAAACTATATTCGATAACTCTTTTCGAATAAACTATATTCGATACTCTCTCCTTTGAATAACTTATATTCGATTCACTCTATTCGAATAACTAATATTCGACTAACTCTATTCGATTAACTAATTCGATTAACTCTAATTCGATTCACTCTATTCGATTAACTAATATTCGATTTAACTCTATTCGATTAACTCTAAACGATTTTATTCTATTTGATTAGCTCTAATCGATTCAACTTTATTTCGATTGACTCTAATTCGAATAACTAATATTCGATTTACTCTAATCGATTTACTCTAATTCGATTTACTATAATCGATTCAACTCTATTTCGATTAACTCTATCTCTTTTAAATTTCCATTTTAATTTATATTTCAAAATCCTAATTTTTCTTTATAAATGTTTTAATTTATAAAATAACAATTTTAATCCATTATTCACATCGAATGTGAATAATATTTCTTATCTATATACCAATTTAGTTTGATTTCATATTTAAAAATAATATTTTGTTTCCAAATTCTATTTATACTTTTGTTTGTGTAATTATTCCTACAAATCCTCCTTTTAACTTCTAACAGTTAAAATCTCATTTAAATTCCCTTTTATAAATGTTGAATTCAAATTCTATTAACCTGTCGGTATTAAAACCGATTTCTACTTCTTTATATAGATTCAGATTTATATATTCAAATTATCCAATGATAAATATTTTTCTTAATTCAAAAACATCATTTATAAATTAATCTTCTCAATTTATCTGTTAAAAACAGATTTCCATTTAATTATACTTTAAATAAATCTTTTCCACTTATTCTCTTTTATAAAATTTTATTCATTTTATAAAATATTTCCTTTTATAATACACTAATTATTTCCCAAATAATTACTTTTCTAATTATCTTATTTATTTTCCAATATTTCCTTTTCAATTCTATTGTAAATATTTTACAAATATTTTCCCTTTCAATTCTATTTGTAAATGTTTTACAAATATTTCCCTTTCAATCCTATTTATTTGACAAATAATTCTTTTTATAAAATCCATTGATTTTATAAAATCCTAAAATTCAATATCCACTTTGAAATTCCTTTTTTTTTGTATAATTCTACTTATTTTCCCAACAAATATTCCTTTATGAATCTATTTATTTACTAAATAAATATTCCTTTATAACTCTATTTATTTTCTTTTCTTTCATAAAATTCTTTGATTTTATAGATATTTCCTTTTATGAAATCCTTTGATTTTATAAATATTCACCTTTTCAATATACACTTTGAAAATTTCCTTTCTACATTCCAGTATTACTTATGGTATTAAAATACCAAATCAAAGGATCAATCATCATCTAACACACAAAATCAATAACAGATTATATACCACATCATATATCGCAATATATGCAAACCGTAAAGTAAATGTTGAGGAATCTAGTTGGATCCCTCCGACCTGTTTCCCTGCATTCGCAGCTGTTACACAGTATAATTCATATCAATTCCAATTCAATATAACATATTCTGATGAACAGAATAAATGTTTGTTTAACGATATGTGTGTATATCGTTAACTGTAATTTCAAACAATCAAACTCAACCAAATAATCATCACATAGAAATTAATCATCATTTATCAGTACTAGATTATATTTATAAAAAATATAATTTAAACAGAATTAGTGAGTTTTACTTACCTTGGTTGATTATCGTTAAATAAAGATATTCGATCGTCGGATTGGTTTAGGCGTTTTATTTCTCCATAAATTGAAACGAGCTCCAAATCACTTCAAACTAGTTTCATTGAGAACCCTACGTCCATACGATCCCAACATGACCAGTTTCGCTGAATTCTGATAATGCATGAGGAAGATACGATCGTTTAAATATAATACATTATTATATTTTAATTTAAACTTAATTAAATTCCATCTTGGGATTTACCAATTCAAACACCTGGCCCATCAACCATAATAGCCCATGACCCATCGTGAATAGTGTAGTCTTCCTCCAGGAAAAAGACTGCAACTTCTTCCTCATTGCTCCTCCATTCCATTTGCTCCCTTCACCCTTATATCATTCTCCCCTTCATTAAATTTCAAACAAAAATCACGGTTTCGTTTCTCTTCACGTCCTCATCATACCCATCACCATTTTGCTCATCTCGCACCTCAAACCTCCATTGTGTTGCACAGCCAACTCCGCTCGACATTGTGCAATAACAGATCCAAATTGTCATGGTTTTCTATAAAATTATGCACACAAACCCCATTTTTCATCCTCAATCCCAAAACAAACTCGAAAAGCACCATCGAAGCTTCTAATTCGCCAAAACCGGAACCCTAACACTACTGCTGTAGAACATGAACCCCAAAATACTGATCACACCCAAATTTTCATATACCAAAATGAAGCTCTTTCCAAAACAAGCTCAAGGGTGTTCGCGTTATGATTTAAGGATTTTTATTTTAATTGTTTGATTTTTTTTGAAGATGCAAAATTCTGTTTGGAGATAAAAGAGAGCGGCGCTTTTTCTGTTGACTTGGGGAGGAAAGTGAATTACGGTTAAGGGATGTAGGGTATTTATAGAATGATTTTAATATTTTAATATTAATTATTTTATTCATTTTTAATCAAATGCTATTTGTATTTATCAATAAAAATCCTTGTGATCACATATGATATCCAAAAATCACGAAAATGGACATAGAGTTTGGCATTACGGGCCCAACGAAACTGGTTTCGTCGAATTCCGACTTCGTTTGCTCACACAGCATATTTTTAAAGTCAAATTATCGACTGTATTTTACATTAAAATTCCGTACGGCCACATACTAACTCCAAAAATCATGAAAATTGAAATCTAATAATTATTTAATATTGCGGATCAAACAAAATTAGTTTCGTCGAAAACGGAGGTCATTTGCAAAATTGACTATCTTTAAAGCTCTAAATAACCCAATTAAACATATTAATATATTTAAAAACAATTAAATTAAATATAAATAAATTTATATTATTGTATATATATATTCATAATAGAATATCATACAGTTCCAATTGGATTTATAACTCGATATTCAAATCTCGGTTGAATCGATATTCAATTTATATTGAAAATCCATTTATAATATAAATAAATCGCTATAAATTATAAAGGAATTCCATAGCGACTTTTCGAAAATTTGATGTGGACATAACTCGAAATCCACATGACAAAATCTCGATTTTTCTCTTCCATTAGAAAAATATACTCCACTAACTCCGAACGTTTCTTGTTTCACAAAAATCCGATTTAAAACGAATTATGTATATTCGATTAAAGTTTGAATCGCCAAATTACGAACTGCCGCGCTATTTCGAGCTCGATTATAATTATAATATAATTATACTTCAAATCTTCGAAGAGTAAATTCGTTATTATAATTCAATTCGAAACTGAATTAAAACCCATACACTATTCAATTCACACAATATCGTGAATTTAGCTATTTCCGACTATTTCGGAAATAAAATATATTATTCGATTATATTATTTAATCAAACAACCATTTTGACTATTTAAATAATTACATGAATTAATTATTATCCATAAAAATACGGGTCACTACATGTAATTTTTGTTTTATTTCAAACCTAATGAACAAAAATGTAGTTTTTTTTTTGTTTTCAACCATCATATTTAACAAAAATGTAATTTTTTTGTTTCAACTATTATATTTTGACAAAAATGAATATTTTGGTTCAACTAATCTATTTGGCCAAAATGTTTATTTTGACAAAGATGTGTATTTTTATTCAACTAATCTATTTTGACAGACAATAAAGATGATGACTTTGTTTTGTCGACAAATCTATTTCAACAAAACAAATAAAGTGATGTGTTTGTTTTATCGACAATTCTAATTCATCAAAACAAATAAAAGTGATATACTTGTTTTGCAAATCTAATGCGACAAAATGATAATATTTGTTTTGACACATCTAATGCGACAAAAATGATAAGGTTTGTTTTGACATATCTAATGCGACAAAAATGATCATGTTTGTTCTAACTATTATAGTTTGAAAAAAGTGACCAATTTGTCATAATTATGATAATTTGACCAAAAGCGACAAATTGGATTTCAACTATTATAATTTGATAAAAGTGACAAATTGGGTTTTAATTATTTCAAATTGATAGAAGTGGCCAATTTGGTTTCAACTAATCTTTTGACAAAAATGGATATTTTTGTTTCGACAAATCCTTTTGACACAAATGGTAATTTTGTTTCACTAACATGTTTTGACAAAAGAGATTATTTTTATTTCCGCAATCATGTTTTGACAAAAACTATATTTTTATTCTAATAATCTTGTTTTAACAAAATCTATATTTTTATTTCAATAATCATGTTTTATTTACATAACATGATTTTAACATACATGACAATTTTATTTACATAATATAATTTTAACATAAATGACAATTTTATTTACATAATATGGTTTTAACATAAATGAAAAATTTATTTGCATAATATGATTCTGACTAAATGTCATGTTTGACAAAAATGACTATTTTTATTTTAACTAACAGGGTGACAAAAATGACTATTTTTATTTCATATAAAATGGAAACAAAAATGATACTTTCAACTCTTCTATTGCATATAAAACAACAATAAAAATGTTACTTTTAACCTACACTTTTTATTGTATATAAAATGACAATAAAAATGTTACCTTTAAATCTCAACTCCATTTCATTGTAGCTAATTGAAAATAAAAATGAAATCTTTTATTCCAATTCTAATCTTATAAAAATGAAATCTTTTATTCCAAATTTATGTATTCAATAAAAACTATATTTATATGAATAAAATTAATCAATA
The DNA here is from genome assembly GCA_030737875.1 of Allium sativum. NCBI lineage: Eukaryota > Viridiplantae > Streptophyta > Magnoliopsida > Asparagales > Amaryllidaceae > Allium > Allium sativum. The sequence goes on from CM060925.1 coordinate 45,224,397, forward strand.
TTTATGGATAAAATTAAAATTGGAATTTTTATGTAAGCCAAATCTGTACACATGAATCTATGAAGAAAGACATAGATTTGGATAACATAAAGTAGATCCGGATGATAGAAGAAAGATTTCATATTTATGAATAAATTTTTTAATTAACATCCATATATTTGAAATAAAAGATAATTTCAGATCCGAATTCTAACGCAAACTAGAAATTCAACAAATATAAGATTTTATCGTAGATCTAACAAATCAGAATATATCACAACCAACAATAAATAAATTCTAATCTACAATCATCGTAGATCCTAATCAATAGCATATATACAATGATTTTAAAAGGGAGAAAAATAATTAAAATTTAATTTAATTATTAAATCAGAATTCTCACCTTGATTTTTAATTCTTTCCAAAATCTGGTATGCTCAGTTCTTGATCTGGTTGGTTTCATAGCGTAGATCTTGGGAAGACGATTCCAATGCATTTCATTTTGTTCGATTTCGATTCTGTATGACAAAGTTATACCCTTTTAAATATTAATTATATTAGTTAACAATTAAATATTATTTAATTAAAATAAATTAGAGAATAAACCTTTCTTCTTCAACATTAATTCCTTGTACACATCGAACCCAAACATCATGACACTCCTTCCCCTGCGCACACCACATCAGACAACCAGCTGATCATCCAAGGTCACCACGACGCCGCCGCCACCATGCTCCGTCACCGCCTCCACCCTGGTGCAACTCGCACCTCCCTGTGCCGAGAAAAACCGCCGCGAATGAGCCATGTATGAGGCTCAAGAACTCACGATCCATTGACTTACATTTGATCATCACCGTATAGAATCAAAGAGTGCTATAATTATCTCTATAATTTCATATCTAATACGTATTAGAATTGAGGAGATTAACGTTGTAATTTCTAACATTTTCAGCCATCAAAGAAGGTAGAAGGCGGCGACTGTAGATGTTTTGATCTAGGGTTAGGTTTGTCTAATTTTCTAAAGATATTTATAATATCTAATTATTAAATGTTCAAATTTACAAATAAACCTGTTACTCCTTAATAACTCCGATTCCAACCCAACAAGAGTTGTTTCGAGGCAAATACCCACATTTCGGATGCAATGGGCTAGGTCCCACTAGCCCAATCGAAAGTTTTCAGCCTGTTTTCTTTAATTTAATATGTAAATCATTTATTTATTTAATTTGATCATACATTTAAATTCACCGGGGCCACATATGGACTCTAAAAACTCCAAAAAATTATTTCTAGCTATGTTTTGACGATACGGTTCTAACAAGACTAATTTCATTGAATTCCGAGACCGGTTGAAAAATGGGCATTTTCTAGTCGACCTAATTTGACTGAAACTGACAAAATACATTTTCTTTTGCCATGCTCACATATTAATTCGAAAAATTATGAAAATTGAAACCTAGCAATAATTTGATATTCCAGTTCCAACAAAAGTGGTTTCGTCTAAAACGGAGGTCGTTTGAAAAATGGCTATTTCTAATATTAAAATATATATATAAATTCTATAGCGACTTTTCTGAATTTTAAACTGGGCATAACTTTTGATTCCCGCTATGAAATTTCAATTTTTCAAATTCGTTGGAAAGATATTTTTAAATAGATTCTAATATTTTTGGTTTTACTGAAATCCGATTTATTATGCATCATGTACAATCAGTCAAAGTTCAAATTCAAAATTTCAAACTACCGTGCTATTTTAAACTCCTTTTATAATTAAAATAAAAAAATTTCGTTCTAACTTCGATTTAAATAAATTTTTAATTGTTATTATTTAAAATAAATTATTTTAAAATCCATTAAAATTTCTAAAATAAAAATTTTAAATTGGTTTAGAAATTGCGGGTTGTTACAGAGATGCGAGCAACAAGTACGATGAAAGTCAAGACACGAGCTGAGAAAATGGGGACAAAACAATGAATAGCCTGTGAGTATATCTCTGTGCATCTTGGGCGGCTAAAGTGAAAATTATTCTTAAGTTATATGCAGATCTCTATACTTTATCGGGTTTGCTGTTGTTTTTTTCTATTTGATAAGCTTTGTTATCACAGATTTATGACCAATCATGGTTGTTAGATCTCAATTTTTGATTTGGGATATTATTAAGCAAATTTTCATAGTTCGGGTCTAATGCTTCTATAGCTCGGGTTTATTAAGCTTTGTTGTTATAGGTTTACCAATAGTACTAATTCTTAGGTTGACTTGGGGTATTTTTCATTTTCGATATTATTACAGATACAGATTTTTAGGTATGATGCTTCAGTCTAATGCAAGAACATAGCAGGAGAATTAAATACAAGAGTATAAAGTCCATGTTCAAATCTAGGCATGAAGTACAGGTCTACAACATGAAATAGGGTGCCAACCATGTCAATCCTTTTGTGCAGATAAATGTTCAAGTATGAACCATGAAGTAAAGGTGAAAGTCTTTTAATTAATGTTGTGCCAAATGATAAGTTATGACTATGCTCACTTGGATAATTGGCTCGCTTGCTGGTAATATATTTTTCCTCTTATAGCTACTATCAATCTTTGTAGTGTGTTTAGACATTTGACTGTAGATTTCATTATTTATTATTAATTTTGTGCAATTAGACGAGGGAGAGAGATGAAAAGACAAAAGAAAGATAGTTGTTCCTTCCTGCTTGGAATTAACGCATAAATTGGTTCCAAACTAGCAAAGCATATCCAAATTGAGAGAAATACAAGGGGAAGGAAAATGAGTTTTATCATTGTAAATATAAGGTAGTTGCTGTTGAAATGGAAGAAGTAACCCAATGGAAGTGACATTAATGCATGATAAAACTTGTTTCCTTTACTCTACATGAATAGACAAAATGTGAGATCTGAAGAATTTTTAATATTTCCATGCAAACGTGCTTGAACGTATGTTAACTAGACCCTGTGGGATTGACGCAACAACAATGTAATAAATGAGGCATTGTGTAATATTATGTAAAAGATGCTGTAATCCTAAGTATTACTTTTCAATAATTGTTATATAAGCTAAATATTATGTGATATTTTAGGTAAATAAATCGAACGGCTTTGATTTGTAGATTAAAAGTAACGTCTGTGGAAACATAATGCAAACTAAGAACAGTAAATTAATGTAATCGTTATAATAGTATATGTAAGAACAAATTTTCTGTTAAGGCTTGTTTTAAAAACTATTTCGCGTTTAAGGCTAGTTTGAAAACTTATTACCAAAGGAGGCTTGTTTGTGCCAACTCAATTGCCATGTCAGCAGTTTTCGAACTGCCGGATCAGGCGAAACTCATAGTTGCGCTATTTTTTTCAATTCTTTTCCTTAGCGCGAGTGCTAGTTGCACAAAGGTTTTATTTCCAAAAAGAATTAATATTTTACTTGGCGCGACTATGAGCTGCGCTAAGAGGTTGGAATTGTTTTCCAACTTGCGCGAGTGTTAGTCGCGCTGGGAACAAATTTTATTTGATATCCTTAGAGCGCAACTAGAAGATTGCAAAGCATTTTTATATGCGTGCAACTAGTAGACGCGCTAATATATTTTTTATAGCGCAACTATGAGTTGCGCGAAAAGACTGGAAAGCATTTTCTATATGTGTGCAACTTATAGTTGTTCTAATATATTTTTCCAGAGTGCAACTCATACTTGCGCTAAAGAATTTACATGGCCAACTTATAGTCGCGCTAGATATATATTTTGGAGCAACTTCGGGCAATACAACAAAAGCTTGGATATATATACCGCAATTTGTCATGCATATCGATTCAAATGTTCGAAATTAAGCTAATTAAATTTGAGTGGACAAAACTAATTAAATTTGATTTATGACCCACAAAACATTACAACATCACAGAAATTAGGTTACAACATTCTAGAAATAGCAACATAGAAATTTAAACTAGGATACAATAAGGTAGAAATAACAACATAGAAATTCCTAACCAGAATTAAAAATACGACAGACTTAATTTAAAGCACGAAATTTAGTAAACATACAATATATACCTACTCATCCCGTGATCGGTTTAGTCAACTATAACGAAGCTTGTAAGCTTTGTGACCCACAAAATCCATCCCGTGTTTGGCCAGGTAACGAGCATCAAAATTTTCTTGAGAAGCTTGAAGTATGTCTTCATCTTCCATTGTCTAGACAATTGTATGGTAGCGATTGTAAGCTTCTACAAAACGACGGTGAGCTGAATGGGTTTCAGCTGTTGATCTTCTAACGGGACACCTATGGTGGATGTTATGTAATCTTGCGATCATTGCCCAAAACTCTTCGTGGATTAAACCTCCACTTCCATTAATCAATAACCTATCTCGATGTTCAACTTCAATATACGCTTTCACGAGGATGTATAATTCATCTATAGAATATTCGTTAGTTGAACCTAAGGAAGATGAGGCTCTATGGTTAGCACGAACTGGTTGAGCTTGTACGCTTCTAGTAGGTCGTGGCATTGTAGCTCGTATTTGAGGTGCAGGAACCTCTTCAGGCACCTCGTTTATTTGAGTTTCTGGCACGAATCCTACCTCATTTTGATCTTTGGTTTGTTCCCACTCATTGAGCATTTGCTCCATTTGTTCATCACTTGTATACCAATCTGCCATTTAACCTACAGAGTTATTTATGAAAGAAGAGCAATCCATCATCTAGTATTTAAATGAGAAGATTAATCCCATTTAACTTTACACGTGATGACCCCATAAACTAAGGAATCTTGTTTCTGGCTTTGTTTTATTAAAGCAGTGGTCAAGTCGTCTTTAATCGGTACGAGTTATCAAGTCATCTTTAATCAGTACGAGTTGTCAAGTCATCTTTAATCAGTACGAGATGTCAAGTCATGTTGTTTCTATTCATTGGACAACCTATAACACGTTATTTAGTGTTGCAGAGTGTAGTGACATCAACCATTACCCTAGTCTAGCTTTGTGTGTTTCTTGTTTGTTGTATTACTCAGCTATTGTACTACCGTAATTAATGCAGGAACTTAGTGTATAAATTGATTTATGCATTACTTTGGTGCTAATTAATTGTGCTGTGCATGTACTAAATATGGAATACATATGCATACAAAACAAGATGCAATCCAATAACATAACAACTAACATTAAAGTTCCATATTACAGACTTTCGCAAATTCAAAGCTACATACGAGCTAAAAATAAAAGTGAACTAGAACATATTACAGACTTCTAAAATTCAAAGCTACATACGAGCTAAAAATAAAAGTGAAGTAGAATAAATGAGCTATGGTTTTTCGCATGTTCTTCTCTTATGACCCAAGTTACCTCATTGGCAACATCTGTCTTGTTTTCGTCAGCCCATCTCATCCATGACACCCCTGATTCTTGTTGACCTTGGTCTTCCGGTATTTCTACATGTAGGCGGCGGCTGTATGATAGGACCGTCATGTTCATCCCAATATCTGCTATCCGGAACTGGATTGAAAATTGGTGAATAAGTCTGTCTATAGCTATCTTCCCTGAACCATGGCGAAATAAGATCATGAAAAGATAGATTTGCACCATCTCTACAACGTGCACATGCAGCCAAAACATGAGGACAAGGAAAGTGAGCTAGAACAGGAATATTACAAGTGCAGCTGCAGTTGTCGTTTGTAATAATTACCGTATAGGTGCATGCACTTGATCTGTTACTTCCCACTTCTCCATTCTGTACCTTGTAATGCTCATACTTCGTGCCTCTTCTGCTTGTTTTTCCATCATTTTCTCATAAGTTGGTGTTAGTGCGGTAGTGTATTGTACTCCATCTGTTCGTCTTCTATAGAAGTAATTGTTGAGTCGATGAAATGTACGTGCTAATAAAGCTTTTACTGGAAGTGACCTTGCACCTTTTAGAACTCCATTGAAACTCTCGGAAGCATTCGTAGTCATCATACAAAATCTTGTGCCGTCGTCTTTATAAAGAGCCCAATGTTCATCATTTTTCTTAAGACTTTTTTTTATCCATTTATCAGCATCCGAAATAACATTTTTCAGTTGATCTCTACATTTTTTATGTCACACCAGGTCTGTTGCTTCAGCACATGCATGGAATAAGTTCTGCAATATTTGACTACCAAAACCTGTTTTTTGAAGTTTTCTTCCAAATGGCGAAGGCAGAAGCGATGATGATGAGATACTCTCCATTTTTCTTGTAAGGCTGTTGGAATTCCTTTCATTCTATCTGAAATGAATGTAATGCATCTTCTTCGTACAGATGGGATTAAATGTCCAATGCATGAAAAAAAACCATCCCCACATCTCCATCGATTCAGCTCTAACAATAGCAAAAGCTAATGGGAATAGAGAGTTGTTTGCATCAACTCCTGTAGCTACAAGCAATGTACCTTGATATTTACCGTATAGATGTGTTCCGTCAATAGATAGAATGGGACGACAATGCTTAAAACCTTTTATGCTCGCTCCAAAAGCCCAGAAAGCTCCCCAAAACTGAAGCCTATCTATATGAGTATGATAAACTGTTCCTGGATTACTTTTTTGTATTGCATGAAGATATTGCAACAACTCATTATACGATGACTCCCAGTCACCGAAAATTTTGGACACAGCTTTGCTTAGACCCTTCCAAGCCCTCATGTAACTTATTTGAATTTTGTACGTGGTCGCCATTAGCTCCTAGACTGATTTGGCAGTGTAACTTGGGTTCGAATGAACATGGGGAAGGACTTTGCCACATATAACCTTTGCGGTTGCTTGTTTGTGGTTGGAATTGATGATAGGATTCGAACATGTATGATCACCACCATATTTCCTTACTATCCACCAGCCAGCGTGATCTCTTTTAGAAATAATAGCATGTAACCTCCATGGACAATTATCATCTATATCGCATGCGGCGGTGAATTCTCTGGCTTTTGACTTGATTGTTTTAAATGAAACAGAACATTTTATCGACCATTCACTTACATGTTCAATTAGAGATGCCTTTGATATGAAAATCATGCCGACTTGGGGGCCTTTCTCTACACATTCTATGTCGAACATTTCGTCTCTAAATTGAACCTCTTGCATTACAGAAGTATTCATTATAACATCGTTGCATTGGTCGTCTTCTAGTGGTTCTTCCATCTGTACTTGCTCACCGGTTTCAACATCTTTAGCATCTTCGGCTGCTTCAGCATCTTCTTCAGGAATATATCCTGACGGATCCTCATTGTTAACATGCATAGAGTCGACCCATGCATCATCTTCGTCAAGAGACACAACAACTTCCATGCTGTCCAATGTGGTGCATCATTGCCCGAATTTCCACCTTCCATATTTTCAGTTTCAACATCGTTGTATTCTGTTTGTTGTAAATACTCGCTTAAAACCTGAGTTTGAAATGATGGTGGCAGATATGGCATCAAACCGTAGACAGGTGTTTGCGGTGGATACGGCATGTAACCGTATCCAGAGGATTGTGCATGCCACCTGCAAGGAAAGAACTAATATTGTATATCATATATCAAACGGAATTAACCATAATTTATCATAAAGTTTCATGCCCAGGGGGTTGTGTGTAAAAATTCGGCGGTTGAGAAGAATAATACGGATACTCAACAACATTAGGTTCTAGCTGAGATGTATGTACAACTCTTTCCTTCTTGATGTACAATTCAATTACTTTCATTCCCACACATAACATAAAATCAACATCGTCGTTGTCATTCACCTCAATTGCAGATGGTTTATCATCCGTAACCCATTTACTCATAATCGATATATCAAATTCGTTAGAATTAATCTTCGTAGCAACATAAATTACGGTTTTTAACTCTTGATAATTGCAACCTTTTAGCACTGTGGATCCTTTATGTTTGCCACCAATGTAGCTAGGCATGTTATTGTCATCGATGATTAACTCGCCATTAAAATGACATATTATAGGAACGGTACTCATAGATCTACAGAAAATGAGGAATTTGAGACGAATACAATCCAGACCTTAAAAAAATTGAATTTTAAATCAGTGTGCTGAAGACTAGGGTTGTGGGGTACATCATCCTGTTTTCAAGTGGACTTCAGCCCACGTACTGGGTTGCAGACTAAGTACTGCTTCGGAGCAACTCATAGTTGCGTGAATGTTAAAATAACCTCAGTACTGCTTTGGAGAAGCTCATAGTTGCGCGAATGTTAAAATAACCTCTACGCATCTATGAGATGCGTGCATAAGCGCAACTATGAGTTGCGCTATAAGCAGCACAGTTTGGAGCAACTCACAGTTGCACTCCTGGCAATTTCAAATAAAAAGATAACAAAATACACATACATTGAATCTACATTAATGCATACAATGTTCAGATATGCAGCTAACAAAATACGCATACATTAAAGCTTGACATACATAGTTCAAATACAATAGAGCTAGATTACCAAGTTCAAATACATTAAAGCTACCAAAGTACACGTACATTAACTTACATGTTCACATACATTAAAGCTAACAAAGTGCGCATACATAGTAATCAATCATTCCTTTGCTCTTTCGTGTCGTCAAAGATTGTATCTTTCTCTTCCAGTTGGTAGTGTTTGCGTGGTAGGTGGTTGAGATGGTCCGACATCAACAATGTCCTTGGCTGGTTGAGATTGTCCGGGCTCAGCTATGTGGATACCTGGTCCTCTTCGACCTCCACGATGGTAAGTAACACCAAATGCTCCCGGTGGACAAACATGATAAGGCGGTGGTCATTCGAGTTTATGACGTCCAAGTATTGTGTCGATGATCTATTTAATACTTATGCACCTGCTTTTAACATGTGCTTCATCTGCGGGATCGACCAATATATCAACAACCTCATTTGAAATCATATACATGCCTTGAACCTAAAATTATAGTAACCAAAAAAAAGTTGCATGAGCTTACGGTATTTCAAACGCAAACATTTATTGAGAACAAATCATAATCATACCAAGTCACGTTCAATAGGTCCTCATGGAGCATATCTAGCCAATCTAGTAAACGACTCTTTAAAAACAAATCGTTTCGTGATATGCCAATACCAACTGCGGTACTCTTGTATAGATGTTCTAGGAATGCATTCGAATTGTACATAATCCAAGCTATGCTCCCATCTATGCACATAAGTGTTATATAATTCTCAACTCCAACCATTAGGAAAAATCTTCTCCGCCGCATCCGGTATATGTTGACTAAGGCCAAACTGTCTCATCACTCTATCCGGATAATGCATAGCAACACTTTGCAAGCATATAAGGGTAGTCCGTGCAAACCATGATTCTTGCCCTTCCAAATATAGTTGCGGAAGATCGTTTAAAACATCATTCGTGTAAGGCTTCCACTCAACCTGATGTTCCTCCATGGCATCCAACTCATTACGATATAGTGTTGGGTGGCGGGATGGATTTTCTCTCTAATGTCTGTCTAACGTCCATCTACATACAATACAGAGAATATACAGTTCCAGTAATTTACTAAAACAAATAATTCCAATAGTAATTAATAAGATATTATACCTTGCACCATATGGTAATCCCACTACATCGCCGACACGAACGTTTGGACGACCAACGGAAATACGTGTCCACATCCATACCTATAGCACATCAACGTTTAATAAAAGTTCGTATAGAAATGAACAATTAAATATGTAAACAGCATCATACCTGGAGAAGAGTTAAACAACCGCCTAAACCATTTGACTTTTTAAGCACTACATTATCTAACTCTTTATAAAGTGCACACAAAATCGCACTACCCCATGAGTAATCTCTAATAGTAATGAAGTCCTCTAGAAGGTATAACCACTTAATGCTAACTTGACCCTTTGTATGGTTCGCAAAAAGCCTAGACGCAATAAGAAGCAATATTACCGCTCAAGTGAATTGTTCAATCTCCTCAACTGAACTATCAGCATTAATCACTCGTGAGGTTACGAACTCAGAAATCCATGATACTTTAAGCTCTTTACCGTGTACAATTTCTTCAGGCGGTGGAAATTGACCAAGCAATTGAAGCAAATATTTGGTACATCAAGATTTCCAGAATACGCAACGACAGAGCCATTAATAGGAAGACCTAACAAAATGGACACGTCTTGTAATGTAATTGTCATTTCACCAAGGGGGAAATGAAACGTGTTAGTATCTGGCCTCCATCTATCGCATAATGCGGTCAGCAAAGACCTATCAAATCTAATATACTTTATTTGCATAAAAGACCAAAATCCAGCCTCTTGAAGTAACTGCTGCACTCGAATATCCTGGGCTATCTCCATTAGCTCCTCAAAACTTTGTGAATGGTCCAAACAATCTAGAACTGTTGTACACTACATTAACAAGGTAAATCTCAATTTAGCTACACAAAATGAAAATTTTACAAAACAATCACTACAAACATACCCTCATCACGCCTTCCAAGTCGCTATGATGCTCTTGTTGTAAGTGTAAGACGCTAGCATCAACCGGTCCGCTCTCCAGTTCTATAAACTCATCAACAAATGAAGTATGTTCAATTAGAAACAAATTTGCAAGCAAATACATACAAAAATATAAAATCAGGGTTTTTGAAATTACCAAAATCATGGATTGTAGACGAAGATCCAACTTCCATTAGTTGTAGAGTTGTATTGTGTGAAGAACGATGAAGAAATTGAGTAATTTTGGATAGATTTGAAAAGAAATTAGAGTATTTTGGGTTTAGGGTTACTGGGTTCGGTCATTTTTGAAGAGGTGAGGCTGTTTTGATAAAGTGAGTAATGAGAGTGGGAAAGTAAGAGAGCTGCTGTGCTTATAACAGCAGCCGGAAGGGGCGCAACTATCACTTGTGCTCCATGTAATTGTCTTACGCAAGTATCAGTTGCGCTCTTGTGAAATCAGGTTGCGCAACTAACCCTAGCACAGGCTGGAAAACAATTCCAACCTCTTAGCGCAGCTCATAGTCATGCCAAGTAAAATATTAATTCTCTTTGGAAATAAAACCTTAGCGCAACTAGCACTCGCACTAAGGAAAAGAATTGAAAAAAAATAGTGCAACTATGAGTTGCGCCTGTTCCAGCAGTTAGAAAACTGATGACATGGCAGCTGAGTTGGCACAAACAAGCCTCTTTTGGTAATAAGTTTTCAAACCAGCCTTAAACACGAAATAGTTTTTAAAACAAGTCTTAATAGAAATTTTTTCCTATATGTAACCATATCTGTTTATTCCATTTTAAATCTTTCTTTTCAATTTTCATAATTGCTTACAGATCGCAAAAGTTTGAATCAAGGCGATAATTGAAAATAATATTGTTTGTACTTTGCTTCGACTATCCCACCCAACTGTGTTTTTGGCTTCATCTTGTTAAAGAAGACATTTCCAATTCATCACATATAAATAATATTATAATATGTTCAAAATCTTTAAAATGAAGTCAAGTTAAAAATTCAAAAGCAAAGCTGGATCCATGGATACTGCAAGCTTTTCATGAATATTTTACATTGAGATATGTATAGAAAATTAATTTTTGATTCTGGCATGCACACAGAGCCGACTCTAGAAAACTGAGAATGGGGGGTACTCCAGGCGGAAGGGGGCAAAAAAAAAATTAGAAGGGGAAAAAAATCTGGTGAAACTTCAATGAAGCCTATAAGAATCAAACACTGAACCTAACGCTCCTTAAATGCACACCTACACAACAACCTAAGCCACAGACATTTTCATTAAGTTTCAAAAATCATTAGAATATAATTATGCATTTTTAATCTACTACTACCACTACCCCCTAGCCTGTTGCCCCTTCGAGGGGGTTGCTCCAGGCGGCAGTCTTCTTCGACTACCCCTGGAGTCGGCTCTGCATGCACAAATAAAAAAGATGCACACGCAAAAAAGTTACAAGTTACGGCCGTTTTTTGATAAAAATTTGATCCGTATCCTTTTCTCAATGTCGGTTATGTCTAAATAAAAGGTGGAGAGAAAATAATGCTTGCCATTTATATAATATCATGTTAGTTTATAAGGCGTTAGCATTTCACATGTCTATTTTATACACTTGCGCTTGACAAATTTTTGCGTAAAATGAATATAAAAGTTTTGTGCGTGATCATATATGCTATTTTGCACAAAAGGAAGTTAACTCACATTTTTATTTGCACACATCCAACGTACGTGTCATATATACTGGTTTTATATAATATAATCATTCTTCTAATTTGATATCCACTTTACATGCAACATATATGAAGTTTCAGATGCATTTCAGGGTCAGTTAGCTGTTGTTATGTAACGATGGTTGGAATAAAATCCCCCCTTCTTCTGCATATGGCGCACACATATGAGTTGGCACACACATCCTTATAACAAAAAGAATCCATGATGTTACATGCCAACCAACTCATATTTGTATATGCCTCCTCTAATTTATTTCGTGATGTAGGACTTTGCATCCAAATCATCATTCCTACCTTAAAAACATGCGAGACAATCCTAACAGTCTCCCCCTTAGCTTGCATCCTACGAGTATCTTTTGAGAGCACTACCTTGTCTGCATGGATCGGCCTATAACCTTCGGCTCTGATACAACTGTTATGTAACGATGGTCAGAACAAAAGCCACCCTCCTCCTACATAGGGCGCATGCATATGAGTTGACATACACATCCTTGTAACAAAAGGAATCCCTATTGTTACATGCCCACCAACTCATATTTGTACTTGCCTCCTTTAATTTATTTCATGATTAGGGACTTTGCATCCAAACCATCTTTCCTACCTTAACAATATGCGAGACAATCCTAATAGCTATTAGCAGACAGAGAACGGTTTACAAAGCTATATGGGAGGAGCTCCAAAGTACTGTGCATGCTATTGACAACATGGTTACCCATACTCCTCTGAAACTAAGTAAAAATTTCCTGCTGTCGGGACCATGAAAGATAATTCATTTTTAAACATAATGTAAGAATTAATTAAACTTCAATTCATTTTTGTTACATAAACAATATATAATGTCATCCAATTACTTCAACATGGATTTTCTTTGAAAGTTTTTGTTTTTGTTTTTCTTTTAATGGAAATTGTTAACCATTCAAGTGTCACACAACCATTTTGATGATGCTTGGACTACGCTAAGTTTCAAGTCAATTCCTAGAGAGTTGAAAATTCAACATATGAGGATTCCTTTTTTCTGTTTCCACTATCTGTTTTTTTCTCTCTTATAAGATGTTTAAGTAAATTCTTAACTAATGCGTTTTATGTAGTTTGTATGTTCTTAAATGCTTCTGCCGACCTTCCTATATTTTTTTAAGGATTTTCAGTTGTTTATATGCTTCTGCCCGAGATCAAATCTGAAATCCAATTAGATTTGAAATCAATAATTGTTTCACTTTCTAGTATGGAATCCCAAGAAAAATGCTTGGTTATTGAATATCTTAGGTGTCTTTGTAATTTAACTAAGTATGATTCATTGTGTTTCATTTCTTATATGTGAATTGATTGTATTATTTTATTACTAACTCATTAGGTGCTGCATCCATTTTCAATTTTTTTTTCATTAGCCTATCATATATGTAGTGTTGTTTTGGCTATTAAATGTCTTGTTTTTTCATCAAAATGTGATTTTTTGTAATTTATACATTATATAAAAAATATATATCCTAAGTTTTTGAAACCTACATAACCAGTAAGTTTATGTTTGGAAATAATCAGCATTTATTACACTCAAAAACTATGTATAAAATGTTTGGGAACCTATATGTAGTTACAAAAAAGATGTTTTCTTAGAAATAAATTGGAGTTCGATTTGAAAATTTTCATACCACGTCATGTAGGCTTACTATAGATAGTCCACACATGGTTAAGTTAATGCATACATATTATGATTAGTTGCAATCCCACCTGGGCGTGCCTATATACTTGTAGTCAATACGAATATTCGATATTGTATTCTAAATCCCAACTCTGAGATATCAAAAGAAAAAATACTGCATCAGGTAATGTTTGTAACGACCCGGATATTTGAACAGATTATTTTAAATACTTAATATGATTTTAAATATTTAATTGAGAATATAAAGGAGTATTTATATTGAGTTGTCGATTTAATAATCGAATATAATTTAATTTAGAATATATATCGAATTATTGTAATTCAAAATATAATTAAATTCGAAGATTTAAACAGTATCGAAATTGAATCGAAATAGTTTAGATGATCAATGCAAAATTCTGTTTGAATTAGAATAATAATATTTATTTATTTTTGAAGAATTTATTTGTTTTGATTTTAATTTATATCGATTTAAATTTATATCTGCTCCAGATGATCAAATAAGGCTTTGAAACCCGTCCCAGTGGGTTCCGAACGGTGGTTTAACCCTAGGAAGGCCTAATGTTGGGTTCAGATAGGAGTTCTAAATCTATAGTTTAATTTAATTGATTAAAATCTTAGTGCTTAATTTAAAACTAAAATAAACACTGTACCTACTGAAACCTACCTTAGATAAGTCTTACCCAGTAAACACATATCTTCATTTCCTTAACCACGAAGTATTCCCTTCTATAAAATCGCGTCTACCCCATTCATCTCCTTTTCATCTTTGTTTCTCTGAAAATTCGATCTGCAGACTATATTAAAAATAAAAATGGCCAACCTTTCCACTGTTAAAACAAATTCGCACAGACAAATCATCCCCCTTTTCTTCATCTGTGTAATGCATTCCCTCTCCCTTGTTTCATTTGCCAAACCGTAAGTTTTGGGAGAAGTCAATCCTTCTGAAAACCAAAGAACAATGAATCCCTCAAATCAAAATATCATTACCAAATTCGAAAACCATCCTATGTAAAAAAAGATCGAGTTAGAATCAGATATCGCGATTTCAAAATCATCAATCCCTGGATCTCGACATCGTATGGTGCTCGCGAGTTAAGGGAGGATATGCGCGATGGGGAAACATACGGAGATCCAACAGTGAGTTTGTTCGAAGATACGAGGGAGGTTAAGGTTGATTGTTGTGGGATTTGGTGATGCTTGGGTTCAATCGAACTAATAGACAGTGAATTAGGGATTTTGATTTATGCCTGAGGAGGGAGTCGCGTACAGGAAGTGAGGCGCACCGTTGAGTGGTGATTTTGGTGGAAATAGGCATCGTGACTCACTGTAATGGATAGGGGAAACTGGGAAGTTCGAACTGTGATTTAGGGAAAGGAGGAGATCGAGATTTTGGATGGATGTTGCTCAGGTATGTGCCGTGAGTTTTAAGGGATGCTGGAGTCCAATTTGTAAGGAATTCGATTTTTGGGATCGCATTAATGTTGGGAGAGCGCTTGGATTGTTTGATGATTATACAGAGATGACTGAATTTGCAAGATGGAGTAGGTGATGTTGAAATTCAGTTGAGAAGTTGGATGGATGACAGGAAACCGTAGAAGAAAGAAAAAGAAATTAACGTAATTTTCATTTAATTGTTAATTTAGTTCTTTTTATTTTTGTTTAAATTGGAGTTAGTTTGTATAAATGGGAAAAAAACTAATAAAAGAAAATTAGTTTATATACAAGAAAATTAGTTAGTAAATAAATAAAATTTTAGACTAACGTTTAAGCAATTAATTTAGATTTTGTACACATGGGTAATTAGTTTAATTAAATTCGTATAAATTCGATAATTGAAATTTTATTTATTTTTGTTTTACATTGGAAAACAGACGTATGGAGAAATTGCTGTGAAATCTATATAATATGCTTCCATGGCTATTCAGCGTGAATAAAAATCACGTTGAGTAATCTCACTCATATTTTATTTAGAATTATTTTTGTTAGTTAAAAATAATTGTTTGATGGTTGTTTGCTTGCATTGGAATTTTATTGTCGCTATTCTATATAAATATATTAGTTATTTAGGCTTGGTGTTTGTGGCTATTATATATATATATATATATATATATATTGGTGGTTGGATTCCCGCAGTACCATTAGCGGATGCCCGCGGTATCATTAGCGGATGACCCTATACGCCCCACACTATGATAGTGGATGACCTTCTATACCGCAATATTCTGCCACGAAGGAGGATGGGTATTATTTATGTTGACTGTCTATGGATGTAGGAAAACAGGTTGGAGGAATCCGACTGGATTCCTCAAAAATATTATTCTTTGTTTGTTCTCATATATTTATCATATATGGTGTGTTAGAAAATCTGTGGTTAATAATTGGTATTTTTGATTGGTTAAAATATCACTGGACCTGAAATGTTGATATATAAAAATATCGAGAAAAGGATATTTCGAAATTAAAGGGGAAAATCTATTTATCTAAAATAGAAATTGAATTTCGATTGGGTTATAAAGATATTACTTGTTTTGAATAAATAAACCAAGTATTGAATTTATAAACAATGTTTATAAATTAAATAATACATGAAATTCCAGTAAATTTATAAACTTTGTTTATAAATGAAGTGGAAGAATTATCATTTGATAATATAAATATTTAAATTCAAATGTGAATTTAAAAATAGAAATGGGGAATCGTTTTAAAGAACTAAACGATGAAATTTATTCTGATGTTAAGAATAAAAATTGAACTAAAATAAATCCGTAAGGATTTAGGATTTAAATTCGATTAATTCGAATTTATTTAAATAGAAGTTAAATTGAATATGAAAATAAATTGGGTGTTATATATATAAGTTATTATAAATAGAAATTTCCAAAATATGATTTTGGTTTTAAATAGATTTCGAACTGGACTTGTTTAAATATAAGACAAGTAAATTTTAAATAATGTTTATAAATATGGTGAATAAATTATCAAGAGATAATTGGTAACTTTAAATTCAAGTATGAATTTAAAATAGAAAGTTGAAATCATTTTAAAAAGGAAACAGCGGTTTTTATTCTGGAATTCAGAAAATAAAACGAGTTGGATTTCAAAAGGGATTCGAAATGGAAAACTTGTTTTAATATATAAAGGAAGAAATATGGATTTACAAACGATGTTATAAATCTACTGAAATAAATTATCATTGGATGAGTTAGAAGTTTAAATTCAAGAAAGAATTTAAAAAGTGAAATTGGAAAACGTGTTGAAAATAGAAAAAATTTGATTATATTCCGGGATTTAGAATATAAACTGAATTGAGAAATTCCAACGGAGTTATAATTGGAATTCAATTATACCGAATTTTATAATTTATTTATTAAAGGATTTAGGATTTGAAATAACAAATCGAGTATAAATAAATGTATCACTGATTAAGGAAAAATCAGCGATTATAGATAATCAGAATTATTGAGTTGAATTGGGAAAATTGGTTTGAAATATATTAAAAATATATTAGAATGGAGTTGAATTTATTTTAAATGAAGTTTAAAAGTTTTTATATATAAATATAATTAAAACGAACTCGCCGCAGCGCGACAGTTCGTAAATTGGCGTTTCGAACTTCAATTGAGTATATGGAACTCAATTTAAGTCGGAATTCTTTGAAACAAGAACCGTCAGGACCAATTAGATAATAGTTTTCTAATGCAAGAGAAAATTTTGAATTTCGTCGTATATATTTTGAGTTATGTCAAAATCAAATTTTCAGAAAAGCAGCGCCATAACCATTTAAAAACCATAACGGTTTATTTAATTCTATAAAAGGATTTTAAGCAAATAAAATCCGAATTTCTATTTAGAAAATCCCAAATTTGAGTTGTGAAATATATCTGAACTCAAGTGGAGTGATGGATTGATTTTTAAAACAAAAACCAGATTTTTAATTATTGAATAAAATTAACTAATTTGAATAATAATTAGTTAACAAGATTTTGAAGTGAAATTTGGCTTTGAATAAATGAATTCGATTTAGGAATTTATATTCGAATTCAAATATGGAGCTTGAACTGAAAATGGAATTCAATTAGTTATAAGCAAGTTAAAATATATTTGAATGTGATATGTTCAAATAGTAAGTGAAATGGGCAAAAGAGGTAATTAAAGAATAAATTAGCGAAATGAGTTAAAATGACTGGATTTAGTTGGGATAAATTGGAAGCAAGTAAACATGTGTTAAATAGGTATGGAATGAAGCATATGAAGATTATAATTTGTGTGGCCGACAAAAAGGTACACGTTTAAATTCCATATGATATTTTATGCGCCGAATCGGCAAGCCGCTTGGATTTCTGATTTTCTTTTTGAATGGAAAGGGTCTAGAGAGGTGTTTGGTAGTTGTACCGAGTGACCCATACAAAGGAGGTTATGGCAAAATTTTCCGAAAATTTAGGGAGTTAGAATATTTTTAAGAAAATTTGATATTTAAAAATCAATGTATCGATATATATAGAATTCGATAAGGAAACGAACTAAAAATAGAATATTATAAACAAAAAGAAAATCTGTGAATTTAAATCGAGTAAGAATAGAAATAGGAAAGTATATATGTTTTAGAAATGGAAAATTGGTTTAATATAGTGTGATTATTCGAGTTAGCAGTGTTGTCTGTTTTGAAGTTAATAATATTTTCAGTCAAGGTCTGAGAGGTAATCATGCCCCAACTTGATTAATTTCATTATTAACTGATAAATAACAAGATTCAGTCTCGAAGAGAAATGTTTAAAAGAGATTCGGTCGAATGTAGTATTTTGGGTTGTTGTAACGACGTTTTACATAACATTTGTTTTAACCCAAAATAAGTGGAATTTGAGAAATATAATAATAAATATTTCCGAAGTCTAAAAATGAACTGGCGTTGGAAGAGATAAGTAAGTGGAATGTTCTCCAATTATAAATAGAAGATATTTTTTAAGTATAGAAAATAAAAGAAGACGATATATGGAAATGTTTTCCAAATAGCGTAAGAGGCCAAGATGATGATTAAGGAAAATATTTGGTTAACAAATATTGATAGAGAAATGGAGAAGTGATTTATTCAATGAAATATTAATTAAGGGCCTAGTGATTGTTTGATGCTATGAATGGATGTTTATTTTTCTTCGATAGTTAAATAACTGACTATCGAAGTGTTTGCCAATATCGTTGTTAATATGGAGAGACCGGTTGGATTATTATCCGAGAACCACTCTGTATTGGCAGTAGCATTGCGAATCAGATTTTTTGAAGATAATCGAAGATGGAGTAAAGTGCAAGGGTTTTTCTATTTATGGAAATTGTGCCTTCGGTTTCGTTCAGTCCCAGAACGAACGTTTATGAACGACTGTCTGACAGAGTATTTCCAATGATCGCATATGTTTGTCTGTATAAATATATATGGTGGCGGAGAATTTATTCTCTTAGCATAATATCCAGAATATGTTTCTGCAAATCAATTAATGATTTACAGATCTGACAACGTGGCATTCAAAGTGATTGTGCTATCAATGAATGATAAGAAATCATAGCCAAAGCCCTCAACAACCAAAAAATGACAAAAAATCAGGCAGGCAGCATGGCTATGTGGGTAGCTCCCATTAGGGTGTATAATCACCTATCTAGAGAAATTCCTTTTATTTCTTTAATCTATCGGTGTTGTCCCTTTTCGGATATGGTTGCTGATCCCAACCGTTGGTGATATACATTCGATACACTCAAGCGAAATGAGTGGTCGGTCATGTGTGGGCCGGGTTGCAAGATGTTCTTGTTGAACCCAGTGTATTCTCCTCTAGAGATACACTATCGGAAGGTGGTTCCATACCTTGTCATAGTCGGAATCCAATATCCAATAAGCGCCCTGCGGTTTTTGATTTTATATTATATATGGAGCATGAGATGCAAGCGTTCCGCTAGATTGTTATTTATTTGATCTAGAGACTATTATAATATCACTGGATTTTTGTATCAAAGTGTTTTGGGTTATAGTAAGGTAGAAAACCATTCGTGTTTATGTGTGGATCGGTCTTACGATTATCATTTCTTTCAAAAGGATTTTGAAAGTTAAACAAATGGTTGGAGTTTACTCACACCAGTCCAATGACTGACCCAGAGTTTATTTTGTTTCTTGGGTGCCCAAATTTGTACGGGCAGTCAAGTAGTTGGGATTTTACAGATTCACTTGGAGGAGTTTGAGGCAGGAGGCTTCACCAGTTATCTATAGACTATCATTTATTCCGCCGTGTACTATGTTTTTATCTAGAAACAGGTGTTTATAACTGTTCCAGAAATAGCTGTTGTGCTCTGATGATGGTATGTATATAAAGTTACCAAATTGTATTTCAAAGTTTATGTTACCTAATATATTTTATTTGTTCCATTGTGAGTTTGTGATCTTCGTTTTCTTCTATTCTAATATTTCTTTCTTTCTATTTCTCATCCTCTAACTTCTTTCTAATAATGATTCATATTTCTGTGCAATTTGGGTTGGACTTGTGGTGTTATTAGTCAACTCAGATAGTACGGATTTGCGGGCCGTTACAATGTTTATTGATGGGATGATATTCATGAAATTAGATAGTATTCCAACAGAGGTAGTTTATATTATAGTTGCAATGGTTGGCTCTTCATGTTGTTCAACTGAATAATCTTTAAACTTTATGGTTTGGTTCGTTAACATAGTCTCCATTTATACATCAATTTGATTGTGTACTTAATAAAATTCTAGAACATCCTAGCATTCTAAAATAATAGAAATGATAACTTGTGAAACTAAGTAGGAAAAAAATGCTAGAACATATTAGCATTATAAATTAGTAAAGCTCATAAAATTAGTATGATTGTTTTACATTTAACATTAATCACAAATGATATATAGCATTAGTATTTCGTTGATGCATCATGTTATAAAGGGATAATTGAGTAGATAGAAAAACGCTAAATGATAGTAGCATTATATACAACTAATACAAGTGATATTGTTTTATGTTATTACCATTTTAATAACGCAATGGTTTTTGACACTCCCTTTATCAGTAAAAAAATTCATATGTTTGATGAATACATATTTCGATTGGAATAAAAAACATAACAGCTGAAGAAAATATGGTGCATGATGAATCAGGGGACAAAACACTTATAGAGATAAAAGATATTATAAGTGCAAGTGAAGATGAAGGATAAAAAGTGGATGATAAAGATAAAAAAATTGAAATTCAAAATTATCATATTAGACCATTGGAGAATGAATTAAAGGATGTGAAAAAAGAGTTTGGGATAGAAAAAGAGCTAAGAAGAAAAGAAAATAAGAATTAGTTCAGAAAGAGAAATAAATTCTCATGCTAAAATCAATGCTCCAAAATTATGAGAAGGAACAACAAAATGTGAATGTTCAGAAAAGTTTTGAAAATATTACCCCTCCTTCTTTCGACCTTTTAAGCACACCAAATTTTGGAACTCATGAAGAGTACAAAAAAAGAGGAAAAACAAGAAGAGAAGGGTGTAGCAAGAAGAAGTGAGCGACTTAAAAATATATCACCAAGTTCGATGGTTCAAGGATTAAAAGAGAAAAAGCAGAAGCCAAAATTTTATACTTTATTTCGGTTTTAAGTAATATACCACAAAAAAAGCAAAAAGGATGAAAATGACAGTGGAATGTTAGAGGAAATAGAAAATGAGAATGAAGAAGAAAGTGAAGAGGAGAATAAAAGAGAATATGAAACCAATGATGAAGAGAATGAAAAAATAGCAATGAAGATGAGAATGAAGATGAAATCAATAATGAAGAAGAGGAGAATAAAAGAGAAGATGGAATCAATGATAAAGAAGAGAATGAAAAAATAGCAGTAAAGATAAGAATGAAGGAGAAAGTGATCAAAATGAAACATAGGTTGAAGAAAGCAAAAAAGAGGAAGTACCAGTCGAAGAAGATAGTACAGGTGATGAATTTCAAGTTGAACAACTTCTGGATCTCGACAATTATTCTCCAAAAAGGTAAGTCCATTGCCAAAGAGATATAGTAAAGATTCCCATATTTCAACTCCTAGAACCACACAAAAAAAAAATCAGGGCATTCATTGCATGTAGTGACAAATCAAAGTATGTATTTTGTACTCAATAAAATCTTAAATTATTTAAAAGAATCTGTGTTATTTTAATATTTTGAAATTACAATATTATATAGCATGGTAGCATGGCAAAGTGATGATTATAAAAGAGGAAGGATAACGATTGTACAGTCAATGCTAGAAGGGCTGCTATTTGGAGAATATGCATATAGTTGGGTAATTTTGAATTACCTCATACTATTTGCAGAAAAAACATATATTCGCCAATGATTTATTTGTAATAAGCAACATACTATTTGCAAAATTTTAACCTCTCCATGTACTATGATTTTTTTTTTGATACAATATTTTACTGTGAACAAAATGCAGAAGTGTCCTAACATTATAATATATTTTTTAATAAGCAACATACTGTTCCTAAAATGCTAACGACTCCCAGCTTTATGATATTTATTAGATTAAGAAGCACAATGCCTATAAAATTTTAATCTCTCCTAGGATTCATTTATTTTTAATTTAAGCAACATTTTGGTCCTAAAATGCTAATTTCTCCTACTATTATGATAGTTATTTTATAAAATGCTAGCCTGTCCTAGCATTTTGATATATTTTTTTATTAAAAAACATGTTGTTTCAAAAAGGCGATCTTCTCCTAGCATTATGATTTTTTTTAATAAACAACATACTGTTCCTAAAATGCTAATTTATCCTAGCATTATGATTATCTTTTTGATTATGTAACATAGTGTTTGAAAAATGCTAACTTCTGCTAGCATTATGATAATATTTTTGGTAATGCAACATGTTGTCCATAAAATGCTAACTACTACTAGATTTTGATATTTATTTGGGTAAGCAACATGTTGTTAGTAAAACGCTAACCTCTCCTAGCATTTTGATTTTTTTATTAAACAACATGTTGCTAATAAAATGCTAAAGTATCATAGCATTATGATATACTTTAAATCAAACAGCATACTATTAATAAAATGTTATATTCTCCTAGCATTATAGTATGTAATGATTGTAAATTGCAACCATGAATTAAATTATTATAAAATAATCATATTCATACTATCGTATATCTATCATAATATAAAAATCATAAATATTGAAATAGACAACATAATATTCATATAACAAATTTATATACAAGCATATTAAATAGTAAAATTATACAATAAGCTAACATTGTTCGTCTAATGTAGGTTATCGACTTGTTTATTACAAATATAACAACATATGAGCACAGTTACATATTTAGTACAATCATGATGGTAAACAAAATTATTTTACTTTAAAATTGAAAATATCGGAAAAAAAATTAATATCGAATGCTTATTCGCAGCATGCTATACAAACAAATGTTGAAAATGTTGTTGAATTACTGGTTTACTCAATGGTCCAAAATATCATCCCAAACGAATTTGTAGATTTCATGTTTTTTCCCTTGAATCACGACAATCACTGGACTTTGCTAATTTTGGAGTATGTTAAAATGCAGTGGCACCATTATGATTCGTTGAGGCCAAGAAGATCGACCTCGGCATCAAATCAACACTATAAGCTAGCTTTGTTGTTGGTACGATTGTTATTATCGTGTATATATATATATATATATATATATAGGAAAAAAGCTAAGTTTTTTTTTTCTGTTATAGTGAAAAAAGCTAGAAAAAATATTGCAGCAAAAAAAGGTAGAAAACATTATTTTAAACAAAGATATTAGAAGAAAGCAGATGAAACAACCACCATACCCACAACAAGATTTGCTCTCGTTAGCATTAGCAATTTGTTAATATATTTTTTCAAATAAATATTAAATGATCAAAGCATTATATTTCTGTACCACTGCCTTTTACCATAATATACTGAAAGCACCTTCATATTGTCCTTTATAAGTCCGATTTCAAATTTTAAAAGAAATGTTAAACTATAATTACATTTTTCTTTTATTATTAAGGCAGGCTCTTTAGTATTATTTGAATAGGAATACAACACCATACATTATTCCTCCTCCTACTTATCATCCCAACGGTAATCTCATGCTGAATAATTTCTTCCATGAAAACAATACATGGTTTTTGCCATTTAATCCGTTGACCAAATGCTAAATGATCATAACTGTAACGACCCAGTGGGATCGACGTCCGAATTTTGACAATAATACATAAGACCCGTACTACTTGTCAAAACCCAAGTATCAAAATCACCAGATAGTTAATAGAAAGAAATTAGAGGATGAGATAAGAAAGAAGGAAATATTTGAATAAAAGAAGAAGAATCAACCCAACACAGAGTTTCACATCGCAATGGAACAAAATATAGTATAGAAATAAATCATTATTGAGAGCTTTAAATAAAACTTATGAATCATTAGAATACATCAGCACAGCGAAACAGTTATAATATTCTGTCCTCGTATACAACACAAAGCGGAATAATTACTAATACGTCTGAACTTCTCCAACATGTCTTCTGAACATCGTAGTGTCTAGTAACCTGAACCAGCGAAACCTGGGCTAACCTGAGCATTTCAAACACCAGGCCAGTCTGGTGAACAAGAGTGAGAAACACACTAAGTTTAAGCGTATCAACCAACTTAATTTAAAGTTAAATAAATCTTTTCTGAAAGAAAAGGATAATCATAAGACCAAATCCACGCATAAATAAAGACGGTTTTTACCTTACAATAACCCAAATTTTTTTTGAAATCGTATATATCATATGATATTATAAAAGTGTCAAAATACAAATACATATCAATCTAGCGGAACACTTGCTGCCGATAGTGTATCTCTGGACGGGAATACACTGGGTTCAACAAGAACGTCTTGCAACCTGGACCACACATGACCGACCACTCATTTTTCTTGAGTGTATCGAATGTATATCAGCAACGGTTGGGAGCTACCCACCGTTTCCCGAAAAGGGACAGCATCAAAATAGAATAAAGGAGAAAAAGGAATTTATCTAGATAGGTGATTATACACCCTAATGGGAGCGACCTGCATAGCCATGTCGCTTGCCCGATTTTTGTCATTTCGCGGTTGATGAGGCTTGAGGTTTGAATCTACCTTTTGAACATCTAGTCATCATTTATTTTGAAATCCACATCGTCAAATCCATCGGAAATCACCAATTGATTCCCACAAAAATACGCAGATTGTTAGGCTAAAGAAGTTTCCCTTCTTTGCCACCCACTTCGTACGTTTGGAGAAATCAACGTACGTGATCCTTTTGGAAATACCCTATCAGACATCCATCCATACAAGTTGGACTAGGACTGGAGAAACCGAAGGCACTCTCCTACTGCATCCTAAGAATCACCCTAGCGATCAGTAGCGAGTAATCCTTGCAAATCCGCAAACTACCTATCAAATAACTCTGGATGCATGCCAGATATATTCGATAGGTTGTTCTTTCGCTTATGAAGATCCACGGTCTTCATTGGTCCATCTTCAATCTGCATCTTCGACAATTCGTATTTGCTGGTTCGGAATGGTTGTCGAATATAAATTCGATCCCGGATTTCCGTACCAACCATCGTATGGATCAGATTTGATAGTTGGTTATTTAACTATCAATTTAACAAACATTCAATCATGAAAATAAATATGAGTTTACTGGTTCAGTAATCAGCATCACTTGGCCCTTTTTAAAATTAAAACTAATTAACTCCTTAGTCTTTTAATATTTGAAACATCACATTTGCTTCTTGTTTCATTATAGGAATATTCTTAAAACTGTTTTTAATTACTTTAGTATTAAATCATATAGGTATATATCTCTACTTTGGGTTTTAACAAACTTCACGTATAACATCATTAGAAAAACTCTTTTGTTTCATTTCTCAAAACAATAACTGACACTTCCCTTTTTTTAATAAACTTATCCAGACTCTTCTCATTTATTCCTTGAATTTCGAAAATATCGTTATATTATCAAAATCTCTCTCTATTCTCATTACTTCAACATTCATTAGTCTTTAACCGAAATCTAGTAAGCGGACAACTCCCTAAATATCAACCCGAAGGCCGAAACAAACATTAGATCGACACTCAAGGAGTCGTCCAACCCAACTAGTCTCCAGTCAGTTTCTAATGTTTTATTAACTCCTTATCAACCCACATTATTCCACTTTTAAGTCACTCAACCATTCGTCGCTTTGAAATCTCGTTTAATTCCATTCGTTTCACTTAATTTCATTATTAAGTGTTTCTAATTCAAACCCAATGTTTAGCTTCATGTGTTTTTTATAAAATCTATTTATAAACTTGGTTTTAATATAACTCCTCTTTATCTCAACTTCTTTTTACTTAATTTTATATATTAAGTAAACATCTATTTTAAACATCCATATTCCTTAAAAATCCCTTTTATAACTTTTATTCATAAAACTCAGGTTTTAATATAAACTCATTCATAAACTCATTTCACAATATAACTTCATTTCATTACAACTTTGATTACCTATTTTGATTACATAATAAATATTTAAATTATTAATTAAAATAATAATTTACTTCCTTCATTAACTGAAAAATAAATATTCAATTCCAAAATTAAAACAAATATTGATTAAGTCATTTCATTTGATTTCTTTATCCCAATTAATTAATCCCAGTTAAAATGGTTGACTTCGTCAGCTCAAAACATAGTTCCTTTATTAACCAATTTCCATTCGTCCTTCTTTAAATTAATTAATAATTAATTTAAATAACTCCATTAATTGTTTCTAGAAAAATTTATCAAAACTCTTAATCACTATGTTAATTTATGCTCATTTACGGATAAATCTTATTAGCATAAGAATATGCATTATAAAATCATTAAATAGTTACCTATAAACTTAAATAATAAATTACAAATAATTATTTCCTTTTAATAAACTTTTATACAAATTATTGATTTAAAAATCTATTTATAGCTATAAAATAAATTTTATAACTCTATTCATGTTGATTCACCTGGCGGTGAATCAACGATTGATTTATAGGCCAACTATTGCCAATTACTTAACCAATACTTCCCATAGGTTAAAACCAAAAAACATTGAATTTCAAGTCAATGACCAACAACCAAATCAATCATCCAATCGCAAAAGTTCATATAATGATGTTATAAAAATAAGTAACATATATTTAATCAACCAATAATTTAAACATCCAATTCTAAATTTATCCGTTTATATTATTATAAATGTGACCAGCAAGGTAAGTTACCTTGATTGGTTGCGACCGTTAAATAACGATCGATTTCAGTTAAATTAAACGAACGTTTAATTTGATCAGTTCAGTCAATATCAATAAATATATGCAGTAATCAAAATGAACAACCACAGCACATACAAATTAAACCCGACTTATATAAATATAAGTGAGATAAAACTGAGTGAGTTGAACTCACCTGAATTCGTTGAACTCTGAATCAGTTTGTTTTAACTAAATTAAACTGGCGTTTGATTTAGTTAAAGATCATTATAGCTACCCGCTTCATCTGCCATGCTCGTCAATATGGACCTTACTGCGCTTGTCTTGTCTGATTCTATAACGGTATGTCTCAGTTACAAATTTTAATACGGTATTGTTTTAATAAACTAATAATAAAATTATTATTATTTTTATATCCTTATTTACGTTCTAGCTAGGCTGGGCATATTTAAATTAACTTCCAATTTCGTACATACTATTGAAAGTGGTACTATTAATGACCTAATATATATATTTAACTAAATCACTATTGGTGTTTATTAATCTCAGTTAGGCACCTTCGATCTAAAAAATGTTTAAAGGATGCTATTAGTACAGTGGTCACGTTAAGAACAACATGATGTAATCGGTTAGGCCTTTGTTCACATGCTTACGGTTAAACACATAAATTAAGTCAGCAACTATAAACCATCTTTAGGCATAGTAAACAGGGATTAGGCATTTTCTATGAGCTCCAGGATAGGGCTGTAAATTTTGTATGAATTTCCGACGTCCGTTCGTGTCCGTGACCGAAATATGTCCGTTCGAGTCCGTCCGATTTTCATTTAGGACACGAGTTAGGAAAACAAAATTTGTTCGATAAAAAATCATTGTCCGGTCCGAGTTCATTCGAATTCGTCTGAATTCGTCCGAATTCCACGTAATTCGGTATATAGTTGAAAGAAAATATAGTAAAAAGTATAAAATTTAATATAAATAGTCATGTCCGACCGGGTCTGTTCGTGTCCGTGTCCGAAAAAAACATGCCCGTGTTCGACCGATTTCATTTAGGACACGAGCTAGGACAACAAAATTTGTATGAGAAAAAATTTTGTCCGGTCCGTGTTCGGTCCGATTTTATTTAGGACAGAAACCGAACATACCTCTGTTCGGTCCGGTCCGACCGATTTACACCCCTACTCCAGGTATAACAAAATAATATTAGGTGAGTTGTAACTATCGATCTGGCATGTATAAACGCAATTAGCAACATTAGAAACTTAATTAAGCTCCAAAAGACGTAATTAGGCATATTACCTTTTTTATATATTGTTCCACTTTCTCCCACATTATGTATTTTCTTCCCCCCTTATATGCTACAGCTCCATCTCCTACTGCAATTCATTTTCTCCCGAAAGCTGCTGCAGCAGTATTCACGCCATGCCATGCTAGCTTCCCACCTTCCCTTGCTTAAATTTTCTTTTCACAAACGTTTTGAACCGTCATGCTCCCCCACGCGTCCCACTATATTCACGCTGCCCCTTTTTAAGCACACAGTACACCGTTGCTATAATGTACCCACTACTCACTGTTACTTCTTCACCTTTTCTCTTATTGCTCATGCAACATATAAATACTTTCCTTCTCATACTCGAAACCGCACTTACACAATTCAATTCCCATGCCATTACACACACCACTCCACTCCGTTCCCGCTTTTTTCCCTTTTCCGTCAGTTGCCATGTGTCTTTCCCTTTTTATTTTTCTAATTCGCATGGTAACAACAAGCCACAATGCAACAACCTCTCCCTCACCTGCACATTATATTTTGAAACCACTCCATGCATCTTTCTGCTCCACTTAACATGGAAAGCACCTCCTTCTCATTTTGTAACTCTCGCACCACTCCTCCCTGAACGTGGCCTCGCCACACATGACTGTCACCCTACGCCACTAACTTGCCTCGCACATCCCACCTGAGACCACCATGTTACTGCTCTGTCTGCCTCCTGGTTTCTGTTTGAACAGTACGGACTCCCTTCCATCTTCCTTCCTGCGCCCATACACCAATATCCGACCGCGTACACAAGTGTAATGTTTTGATTATTTGGTGAATATGCTCACGTTATTATCTGGTAGATGAGAGTTTTAATATGTGGAAAGAGATGAGAAAAGGCCACTGCAATGAAGGTGAAGGCACCATGTGTGTGTATATGTGTGTGTGTGTGTGTATATATATATATATATATATATTGTAAAGAAAGGAGGGGATGAGCGCAACATCTTTCACGATGTTACAACATAGGCCACAACTAAAATATAGGTGCTTGCAGTTTTCCTAGGCCTACGTTGTTTTGTGTTTTTAGTGTCTTTTCTCTTTTGAATATAGGTTAGCCTGATGGAAATACTGTAGCCTCCTATACATGAACATTCTTGTCTACTTGAGCTAGAAACGCGAAAAGAAGGATAGGTTAGCTGATGAATTGTAATTGTACTTGCACTAATTTTCCTTTCTCCGCAGTTTGTTTTCAATCTCAAAAAGGGTAGATGGAGGAAATAGAAATGGGTTTGCAGTGATCCTCCTTTCGTACATAGGGTTAGTTGTGTGTTGTGCTGCTTCATGTGGTCAAGTGAAAAGAAACAGAAACCGCATGTATAAATTTAAATAATGTCTTCTTGATTCGAAGGTTTAGCATAGTAATATTGACAAAGAAAAAGTTGATGAAGACATGAAGTAGTAAAAAAACTTTGGTCTGCGTGACCTAAGTATTGGGTCAGCTGTAACTAGGAAAGTGTTTAGGCATGTGGCTTCGGTGCGAAATCGTCAAGTGTAAAGGCCCGTAAATCCATACCAATTTGAGCTAACTAATATGCTACACATTCAACTCAAAGTGCACGAAAATACAAATCTTTAATAGAAATAAATAAGAGGATGAGAAAGATAAGATAGAACTAATAGAATAGAAGAAGAACATCAGAATCTAAACAGTATCAGAGTAAACACGAATCTCACAGCGGAACGAATAAAATATATGTAACATAAATTTGAAATACAAAACTGTATTGTATATACATACCATATTAGAGTATAACACTTATACATCACAACGGAAATAATCTTTAAATAACTGGTGGTGAAACCTCCTGCTTCGAGCTCCTCCAAGTGTATCTATAAAAGCCTGAAACACTTGACTGCCCATACAAATTTGGGCATCCAAGTGTTTAGGAAAAACCAACAAAATAACTCTGGGTCAGTCATGGGACTGGTATGAGTAAATTCCAACCATATTATTTAACTTTAAAAATCCTTTTGAAGCAAAAGGGTAATAGTAAGACCAACCCACACATAAACACGGATGGTTTTTACCTTACTATAACCAAACCATTTTTGATATCAAAATCCAGGGATATTATAATAATGTCTAATCAATATAAATAACCAAATATTAGAACGCTTGCATCTCACGCTCTACATATATAATATAAAATCAAAAACCGCAGGGTGCTTACTGGTGATTGGATTCCAATTATGACAAGGTATGGGACCACCTCCCGATCAGTGTACTCTAGAGGGGATACACTGGGGTTCAACATGAACATCTTGCAACCTGGCCCACACGTGACCGACCACTCATTTCTCTTGAGTGTATCGAATATATTACCACCTACGGTTGGGCCCACATAACTGTTATCTGAAGATACTGAAATGGAAGAAGAACAAATACGAATTTTCTCTAGATGGTGACAATACACCCTAATCGGAATGACCTACATAGCCATGGTGCCTGTCCGATTTTTGTCATTTTCCGGTTGTGAGGCTTGAGGTTACGTCTATCTTCTCAGAACATCTGGCCACTATTTACTTTGAATGCCACATCGTCAAAACCGTCAAATCACTAGTTGATCTTTCCAAAATATTACAGGTATAAAAAGCTAAGAGGAACGAGTTCCTCCGCCAGCAGACGTAATACCTTTAATAGATCAATCGTATGTGATTTATAGGTATACTCTGTCAGACACTCGTCCATACAAGTTGTCCTGGGACTGGACAAACATAAAGCACCATTCTGGACCAGAACGACCCTTGCATTTCACTCCGTCTTCAATTGTCTTCAGCATATCTAATTCTCAGCACCTATGCCTATACGGAGTGGTTTTCGGATAATATATCCAACCGATCTCTCCGTATAGACAACGATGGCAAAACACTTCGATAGTTGGTTATTTAACTATCGAAGTAAAAACAAACATCCATTCTAATATATATCTAAACATCACACAATCACTGTCCCTTTTTATTTTAACATTAATTTCCCAATTTCCTATATCTTCCTAGATATTTTCCCAAAACCCGTTTGCCCTTCACATTTCTTGGAAAACATTTCTAGTTATTATAAACCTTTATTCTCCCATATTTCAGGTATATATATTGTTAGTGTTCGAAAACATTCTCATCCTTTCACGATTCTTATTTCCAGTATGTTAGAAAATATACGTTATTTACATTAGAAAACATTTCCATAATTTAAAGAGTTCCCTTCAGTACGGGTAATATATATCAGATCTCAATTATTTACTTCTACTTCCGACTTTGTATAATTCATTTACACTTCTTCGGGAAAAAACACAATTATTTCTTATTACTTGGAATAAGTGAATTTCCAACCTTTCTAGGGAATAGTGTTATATATAATAATCATGCTTAAGCTTGGTTAACAACGTTAATTTATCTCTATAGTAAAAACTTGCAATACGCTTTAATATTCCCCTATATAACTAATCTCGACATAACAGTCACGCTAGTCAACAACGTTGTTTTATCGTTGTAGTTCAAAATTTGCAATACGCTGCTATGTTCCACTTTATAAGTAATCTCGATGTCTCTTTCCAGTTCAAACTAATATTTTCCCTTGATAGTAGTGAAGTCGTTCAAGTTGGGGTATTTTATTTACCTCTCAGACCTTGATCGACAACGTTCTTATCTTAGAATAGATATAAGTCCGTAACTCTAAACTCCTTATTACTTATATATCCCTCAAATCATATTTCTTGTTTTATTTGGGATATGGTTTTATAACACCATATTCATACTTTGAAATCTCTGTTGTTTATGACTATTTATATTAAACATTAACTCTTTGCTTTAACTTCTTTCCACAGTTCTATTTATGACTTCTTTACCAAGATGCATTGACGTTCTTTGTCTTCTGACGTTTTACTTTTATTAGACTCATTATACTTAATTACAGTAACATCTTATTATAAACTCAATATCCTCTTAAATGAAATCCATTTAAGAAAAAATTATTTAATAATTAAATATTATTTACTTTATCATTCTGAAGTAAACAGTTTACTTCATCATTAATCTAAAGTAGATTGGTTGCTACTTTATATAAACAATAACTAATTATATTGGTTCAATAATGATTTAATACCTCATTAACTAAAAATGGTAATTAATAAGGAATCTTATTTATTTTTGATCAGTTTACCGCTAAGTTATTTTTACTAGATTAATTGAAGACCAATTAATCTAATAATCATTTTTCAAATAAACAGCTGATTTAATCAACTTCATTCCATCAGTAAATTCGTTAACTGATTTTATTTACTCCTTACCATTATATTTATATACTTAATCTAATAATGTTTCTTAACTGTTTGCTTTAAAATAATTATCTAATTTATTCACTCCAGGAAAATTATAGCTTATAACTTTATTGAATGTCAAATAATCATTTATATTTATTTTATAAAAATGAATTATAAAATACCAGTTTATAATAGAACTTCTATTATAATTTAAAACTTCGCTTAAATTATAAAAATATAATTTTTATAACTTAACTTCGTTGATTTGCCTGACGGCCAATCAACTTCTTAACAACGATGGATTTATGGTCGACTGTTATCACTTTCTTAATCGATATCTTTTATTTATTTAATCAAAACAAATGTTGAATTTCCATTCAACATCAACATTCACATGGGGTTTTACTGTCATTTGGGTTCAAACAGTGCATAAATAAAACAAACATTACATATAAATATTGAGGAATCCGGTTGGATTCCTCCGACCAGTTTCCTCCATTCAATGATGTTTGTGAACACACTTAACACTAATTCCATACTAGGGAATATTATAATCGATGGGATCACTATCCAACAAATGATGTGTAGATATGTAATGTAATGACCCGCATTTTCCAGGGGTATAATTAATTTATTTAATTATTTAAAATTGTGATATAGTGAATTTAATCGTCGTTAATTAAATAATATGGAATATTTAATTAAATTAAATAATATATTTAATTCAGAAATAATAAAAAATATTGGAAATCACAATATAAGGTGAACAGGGTCATCCCCAAGATTTAATTCAGCTTAGAGTTGAATCATATTGACGAATATATTCAATCAACGTCAGTTTGAACGTATAATTATAATATAATTAAAATAGAGCTCGAAATGGTGCGGCAGTTCGCTATTTGGCGATTTGAACTTCAACCGAGTATACAGGATTTGTTTTAAATCGGATTTCTGTTAAACAAGAAACGTGTGGAGCTGGTGGAGTATATCTTTCTAGTGGAAGAGAAAAATCGGGATTTCATTGTGTAGGTTTTGAGATATGTCCAAATCAAATTTTAGAAAAGTCGTTGTGGAATTCCTTTATAATTTATAAAGGGATTATTTATATTTTAAAAAGGAAGGGCTATTGTATAAGTCTTAGATAACAGTGACTAAGATGGATATACTGAATAGTGCCTTCGGTTTGTCCAGTCCCAGGACAACTTGTATGGACGAAGGTCTGACAGAGTATATCCAATGGATCGCGTAAGTTGATCTGTTCAAACGTATTCACGTTTGGTGGCGGAGGAATTCGTTTCTCTTAGCTGTATACCCGTGTTATTTTTGGATAAGTCAATTTGTGATTTGGCGGGTATGATGATGTGACATTTTAAGTGAATGAAGATGGATGTCTGACAGAGTATTTCCAGAAAGGCACATACATTGATTTCTTCAACTATACCAAGAGTGGAAGCGGAGAAGGAAACTTCTTTAGCTAACACATAACGTACTGTTGTAGACTCCAATTAGTGATTTTCGATGGATCTGACAATGTAGCATTCGAAGTGAATCTGATGTAATGATAAAGCGTAGCTTCTAGCCTCATCAACCGGTAAATGACAGAAATCGGGCAGGCAGCATGGCTAAGTCGGTCGCACCGAAGTAGGGTGTATAATCACCTATCTAGAGAATATTAATTTGTTTCTTAAATCTATCAATGTTGTCCCATATATATACGGGAACGGTTGCTGATCCCAACCGTTGGTGATATACATTCGATACACTCAAGCAAAATGAGTGCTCGGTCATGTGTGGCTGAGTTACAAGATGTTCTTGTTGAACTCCAGTGTATCGTTCCTAGAGTACACTGATCGGAAGGTGGTTCCATACCTTGTCATAGTTGGAAATCCGTTATCCAATACGTGCTTGCGATTTTGATTGTATACTATATATGTAGAACGTGAGATGAAAGCGTTTCTGCTAGTTGATAACTATTTGTACATAGACATTATTATAATATCAAAAGGTTTTTGATATAAAGATATTTTGGATTCTCATAAGGGAAAAACCCGTTCCGTATTCACGGCGTGGTCTTATGAGATATCATATATATGTTAAACTGTGTTAAACTATTTTACTCACACCAGTCCCATGACTGACCCAGAGTTTACTTTGTTGTTTTCCCTAAACTCTTGGGTGCCTAAATTTGTACGGCAATCAAGTAGTCGGGATTTACAGATATACTTGAAGAGCTGGAGCAAGAGGCTTCTGGATCATATAGCTATAGTTTATTTCCGCTGTGTTGTAAGTGATGTACTCTGATAAGTGCTATTGTATACATAACTATTATATTTCAAAGTTATGTTATATATTATATGTTATTCGTTCCGCTGTGAGGTTCGTGTTACTCTAATGTTGTGTTCTTCTTCTTCTTCTATTCTAAGTTTCTATCTTATCTATCCTCACCCTCTAATTTCTTTCATTAATTACCAGGATTTTTCAATGTTTTGGTTATCGACATCGAGCTTATGTCGATGACCAAAGTCGCTCAAAATCCGGGTCGTTACAGTTGGTGTCAGAGCTTAAGTTAAGAATTACTTGGCTCTGTGGCGTGACTCGGTAGAGATAGGGTTAGTAATACCCTAGATTGAGTTTGAGTGTATATATACGAGTGCGTATTTGTATTTGATATAAAAATGGTTTTATATTTTGGAGATTTATTGGTTGAGTTGTTTATATGTTCTGGTCGATCAGTTTGATCCACTGTATTGGTAGGGGTTTCTAAACACTCGAATACGATGAACCGTCATGGTATGTTTTGAAAAGAGGGTAAATGAAATAATTTTACCCAAATTATATTTGATATATATTGAATTTATAATATATGAGATATATTGGTTGTCATTGGAATCGAGTAAGATCATAAATATAATGGTTATGTAAATAATCGATTAGAATTCATATAAGTATAATATATGAAATAAGATGAAATAAATCTGAAATTAAAATCAGAATTGAAAATTTAAAACTGGAAATTCAGATAAGTGTCTGTAATTGAGTCTGGATTGGATATATGTGAATTTCAAAATCCTGGGAGGTTTTTAATTTTGTTTTAATAAGGATATTTTGAACTGATTCAAGATGGAAGTGTTTAAGTTGGAGTTTTGAAAAGGAATATAGTATTGAACTCACTTTGATCGCTGGAAAATAATTCTGATGATGGTGTACACATCATCAGTGTGATTTTCGAGTTGTAAGTGACGGATTACTACCCAAAATTTCATTTTCAAATTTGTTTTGCGAAAACAAGTTGTTTAAGAATTTAAATGTTTTGAATTGGTATTATGATTTCAAATTTACTTGAAGTAAAAGCCCAGGAATTTAAATTCTAAAATTTAAATTTAACTTGTTAAGTTAAGTAAAACTGGGGTGATAAGAGAATAATATGAAATGGTCTTGTATTGATGAGTAAAGAGTTTGAAATCGAGAATCAAACTCTAGTTGAAATGATAATTGGCTTGGATATAAGCGAATGGTTGTGTTGGTGCTAAAACTGATTGGAATTTGATTGGGGCGGCATTGACATCTGCTAAATTGATAGCAGATGGAAATGAGATAATGAAACGCCCAACAAAAAGGTACCAGTTTATATTTAATATGAGTTTGGCATTTATGAGCCGAATTGGCAAGCCGTTTGGCGTTTTGATTTTCTTTTGGGTTGAAGAAGGCCCAGAGTGGCGAGTTGGAGTTTGAGCTATTGACCAGTACACAAGAGGTGCTGGCGAAATTTTTCGAAAATTTAAAGTGTTAGAAAATTTTCAAAATTTTTGGAAATTTTAGTTAGTAAGAAGGAATTAATATTTTAATCGACAATAATTGGTTCAGTTGAAATCAGAAACAAGGGGTAAACAAATCTTAGGAATTCCAATAGATAGGGTCGTCCTCTACCTTAGCAATTTCGAGGACGAAATTATTTTAAGTGGGGAAGAATGTAATGACCCGCATTTTCCAGGGGTATAATTAATTTATTTAATTATTTAAAATTGTGATATAGGGAATTTAATCATCGTTAATTAAATAATATGGAATATTTAATTAAATTAAATAATATATTTAATTTAGAAATAATCAAAAATATTGGAAATCACAATATAAGGTGAACAGGGTCATCCCCAAGATTTAATTCAGCTTAGAGTTGAATCATATTGACGAATATATTCAATCGGCGTCAGTTTGAACGTATAATTATAATATAATTAAAATAGAATTCGAAATGGCACGGCAGTTCGCTATTTGGCGATTTGAATTTCAACCGAGTATACAGGGTTCGTTTTAAATCGGATTTCTGTGAAACAAGAAACGTGTGGAGCCGGTTGAGTATATCTTTCTAGTGGAAGAGAAAAATCGGGATTTCATTGTATAGGTTTTGAGATATGCCCAAATCAAATTTTAGAAAAGTCGCTGTGGAATTCCTTTATAATTTATAAAGGGATTATTTATATTTTAAAAAGGAATTTCAAAATAAATCGAATATCGGGTTGACCCAGAAGTGAATATCAAGTTAGAAATTCATATGACAATATTCTAGAGCTGTAAGGTATTCCACTGTGAATATAGACGATAATATTTAATTTTTAAATATTAAATTTAATTATATTTAAATATTTTTATATATTTAAATAGGCTATTTAGAGCTTTAAAAATAGCCACTTTTACATACGGAGTCGGAATTCGACGAAACTAATTCTGTTGGATCCGGAATGTCAAATAGTTGTTAGATTCCAAGTTTCGTGATTTGTAGAGGCACTGTGTGGCCGTACGGATTTTTAGAGTGAAAAACAGTTAGTATTTCGACAGTTAAAAATACGTTGTGTGAGCATACGAAGTCGGAATTCGACGAAACCAGTTTCGTTGGGACCGTAATGTCAAACTCTAGCTACATGTATAGTTTCTTGATTTTTGAACATCGTGTGCGATCACACGAAATTTTAGAAGGTAAAACGAATTATCAAAAAAGGAATATACCGGGAATATTCCCTCTATAAAATATCTAGATATTTTGTTATCCTATAAATACCCCCCTTAACCCCTTAAAACCTAATTCCTCATTTCTGGTCAAAGCAAGGATTTTGAGCCGCCACATTTCTTCCAGGAAAAATAATCGCAGTCTTCTAAATTTAAAATGAAATCGAGTTAATTCCTATAAATCCTAGAACCCACATTTCTGAAATCCTGGTGAGATTTTCTTCCTCTCTATACCCAATTGATTGGGTATGACGTCGGTTTCTCGTGTGCCAAAATGTACAGCGTGAGTTGCTGAAAACTAGGGTTGGGTTGTCCGCGTTCTTTGATCATTTATATACGAATTGAAGTGGATACTGGTATTTAGGATGGGAAGCCGAGTTGTTGCGGAATTTGGGGTGTTTTCCGATCAAAAACATGTCGGTGTTGGTACAGTCAAATCACTGGGAGCAACTCGAACACTGTAGAACGTTTTTTTTATTCTAGCATGCGAGGTTGAGGGGACTGACATGGTTAACAAGAGGAGAAGGGGAGATGAGGTTCGGTGGAGTTTTGTGATGCAGTTTTCACTGTGTTGGAAGATGAAGTACTGTACCGTGTTCTTTTATGTCGTGAGCAGGAGTTTGGGAATACAGGAATTGGTGCGAGCTTTATGAAATGGGTGCAGTATTAATGAGAGTAAGATGAGGATTTTCAAGATGATTTCAGTTCGATTTTTAAAGGAAAGGTGAAGGTGCAGTTGGATTTGAAGTGGAGAAATGGTGCGTAGAAAATTTCTAAAGGAGGGGCGAAAATTAGATGGAAGAAGATGTTCACTGATTGGAGCAGGCTGTGTTTTCAAAAAGGAGGTGTTGGGCCAGTTTAAAAGGGTAAAGCCCAATGAAGTTATTTAATTTAGTTTTAAATTTAATTTAAATAATCGAATAACTTCTAAATTTGATATCTTATTCATACGAAATCGAAATTCAGTGAAACAAGATCGAATGAACGGACACTACCCAATAGAACTGACTGGGAGTGAATCGAAGCTCGTTACAATTTATAGCAAAATAAATTGTCCGTCTGAATCAAGCGATGGTTATCGTTATTAACGATGATCGTCTAATGTGAGTAAAACTCACCAACTCTGAACAGTTCTATTTTTATAACGTATATTTAGAACTGATAAATGATGACTGTTTGCTGTGTGTTGACTGTTTGATTGAACTGCTAGTCAGTTAGTGGAAATTATATATATATATATATATATATATATATATATAAACCGCTAAATATTTATATATAGATTATGCTATCAGAATAATTTATATTTAACTAAAAGTGATGATAATCATATTGTGTAACATCTGTGGATACAGGGAAACAGGTTGGAGGAATCCGACTGGATTCCTCAATAGTTATTTTATTGTTTTCCATATATTGTTATATGATGTGATATAAAATCTGTGGGCGATTATATGTGCTTGGATGATATTGAACATCGTGATTTGATATGATTGAATACCATAACATACCGAAATGTTGATGAGGGGATTTTCAAAGTGATATTGAAAATAGAATATTTATAAAATGGGATATTTACAAATAAGAGATATTTATAAAGTGGAATATTTATAAATAAGAAATGTTTATAAATTGGAATATTTATAAATAGGAGATATTCAAAAAGGAAATAATTACAAACCATTTTCTTTTTGAATGGAAAGGCCTGTGTGGCGGGTTTGGGGATTTTCCCGATGCTCTCGTTACAAAGGAGGTTATGGCGAATTTTTCAGAGAATTTAAGGAGTTAGGATATTTCAAGAATAATTTTGAAAAGGAAATATTTGTAAACCATTTACAAATAGAATTGAAAAGGAAACGTTATAAAAAGGAAATCATTTTTAAAGTGTAGAACCGTTATTTAAAAGTAAATCTTTTTAAATGAATAAAACGTTGTTAAAAAGGAAATCTTTATAAAACGAATAAAGTAAATCGAATATGGTATTCGAAGGGAGTAAATCGAATATGGTATTCGAAAGTTAGTAAAACGAATATGCTATTCGAAAGGGGTTAGTCGAGTCGAGTTTGTTGAATAGAGTTAACCAGTTCAGTAGAGTTAACCAGTTCAATAGAGTTAACCAGTTGGGTTAATTAAGTCAAGTTAACCAGTTGGGTTAAGTAAGTCAAGTTAACCAGTGAGTAAAGTAAGTCAAGTAAAACCAGTTAGAGTTAATCAATAGAGTTAATTGAAAAGAGTTAATCGAGTTAAGTTATCGAATACCACTTATTCGAAGTAGAAGTTATCAAATATAGTTATTTGAGATAGAGTTAGTCAAACAGAGTTATTCAGGATAAGTTGCCATCTCGTACGACTGCTAGCGTAATTCGCAGGGCTGTAAATAGCCTACGGCGGTCGGGTGTTTCTTGAGGGAGTCAGGTGTAACCATTGTGATCGCTGCGATCTAGAGTCAAGCGAATGAAGTTAAATCGAATATTAGTTATTCGATAGGAGTTAAATTCTTGATTTAGATTATCGAGATAAGTGAGTAGAGTTAAGTTCGTCGAGTAAAATTAATCGATGTTAGTTTCATCGAAAGGAGTTAATCGATGTTAGTTTCATTGAAAGGAGTTAATTGATGTTAGTTTGATCGAAAGGAGTAAATCGATGTTAATTTCATCGAAAGGAGTATCGATGTTAGTTTCATCGAAGGGAGTTATTGATTAGTTAAATCGAAAGGAGTTATCGATTAGTTAAATCGAAAGGAGTTATCGAATTTAGTTATTCGAAAAGGAGTTATCGATTTGTTAAATCGAAAGGGAAGATTATCGAATATAGTTTATTCGAATAGAGTTAGAGGAGATTATCGAATGTTGTTTATTCGAAGGAGTTATCAATTATTAGTTAATCGAAGTGAGTTATAGAATATTAGTTAAATCGAAGGAGTTATCGAATATAGTTTATTCGATGGAGTTAATCGATTAGAGTTAAATCAAATGAGTTAATCGAATATAGTTTATTCGAATAGAGAAAAGGAGTTAATCGAATACAGTTTATTCGAATAGAGTAAATGGGTTAATCGAATATAGTTTATTCGAATAGAGTTAGAGGAGTTATCGAATATAGTTTATTCGATAGGAGTTAAGTGAATTAGTTAAGTTAAACTAAGTGAATTAGTTAAGTGTATTGGTTAAGTTAACCAAAGTGAATTAGTCGAGTTAATCAAAGTGATTAGTTCAGTTAATCGAGATAAGTAAATCAAGTTAGGTTAATCGAGTTGAATTAGTTAGTCGAGTTAATAAATTGAGTTAGTCAAACCAAGTAAAACCAGTTAGAGTTAATTAATTAAGGTTGACCAGTTAGAGTTGATCGGTTAGAATTAACCAGTTAGAGTTAATCAATCAGAGTTAATCAAATAGAGTTAAGTAAAATTAGAACTGACTAGAGATTAGTAAATAGAACGGTTTTCTAAGTGTCTATCTGATGTTGGTTTCGGCCTTCGGGATTTATACTTAGGGGATTGTTCTCATACTAGTTACAGTCATGGACTGATAGTTGGGGAAGAGTAGTGATTTGTAAATAAGCAGATGGAAATATTTTCCGGTGTTAATAACGCATATTTTCTAAACATAGAAAATAAGGGAATATATATATATATATAGATATATATATGAATGATGATTGATCGATATAATTTCCATCTGGAAATAATATCGTTGTTTGCACACTTGTTTTTCTTTGATAGTTAAATCAAAGACTATCAAAGTTTTAACCATTTTAACGTTGTTAATATGGAGAGACCGGTTGGATTATTATCCAAAGAACCACTCTATATTGGCATAAGCGTTGCGAATCATTTATGCCAAAGAAAATTGAAGACGGAGTAAAGTGCAAGGGCTGTTGTATAAGTCTTAGATAACAGTGACTAAAATGGATATACTGAATAGTGCCTTCGGTTTGTCCAGTCCCAGGACAACTTGTATGGACGAAGGTCTGACAGAGTATATCCAATGGATCGCGTAAGTTGATTTGTTCAAACGTATTCACGTTTGGTGGCGGAGGAATTCGTTTCTCTTAGCTATATACCCGTGTTATTTTTGGATAAGTCAATTTGTGATTTGGCGGGTATGACGATGTGACATTTTAAGTGAATGAAGATGGATGTCTGACAGAGTATTTCCAGAAAGGTCACGTACATTGATTTCTTCAACTATACCAAGAGTGGAAGCGGAGAAGGAAACTTCTTTAGCTAACACGTAATGTACTGTTGTAGACGCCAATTAGTGATTTTCGATGGATCTGACAATGTGGCATTCGAAGTGAATCTGATGTAATGATAAAGCGTAGCTTCTAGCTTCATCAACCGGTAAATGACAGAAATCGGGCAAGCAGCATGGCTAAGTCGGTCGCACCGAAGTAGGGTGTATAATCACCTATCTAGAGAATATTCATTTGTTTCTTAAATCTATCAATACTGTCCCATATATATGGGAACGGTTGCTGATCCCAACCATTGGTGATATACATTCGATACACTCAAGCAAAATGAGTGGTCGGTCATGTGTGGCTGAGTTACAAGATGTTCTTGTTGAACTCCAGTGTATCATTCCTAGAGTACACTGATCGGAATGTGGTTCCATACCTTGTCATAGTTGGAAATCCATTATCCAATATGTGCTTGCGATTTTGATTGTATACTATATATGTAGAACGTGAGATGAAAGCGTTTCTGCTAGTTGATATCTATTTGTACAATAGACATTATTATAATATCAAAAGGTTTTTGATATAAAGATATTTTGGATTCTCATAAGGGAAAAACCCGTTCCGTATTCACGGCGTGGTCTTATGAGATATCATATATATGTTAAATTGTGTTAAACTATTTAACTCACACCAGTCCCATGACTGACCCGGAGTTTACTTTGTTGTTTTCCCTAAACTCTTGGGTGCCTAAATTTGTACGGGCAGTCAAGTAGTCGGGATTTACAGATATACTTGAAGAGCTGGAGCAGGAGGCTTCTGGATCATATTGCTACAGTTTATTTCCACTGTGTTGTAAGTACTGTACTCTTGTAACGACCCAGAAAATCTGAACCAATTAAAATTTTTTAAATTGGCTAAAATAATGGATTTTAAATATTTAAAATAAATATTTTAAATAATGGCGATGAAAACTGAGTTTGAATCGACAATTGAAAACGAATATAATTAATTATAATTATAAACAAGGCCTGAAATGGCGCTGCAGTTTCAAAAATTGAATTCAAACTTTGTCGGACTGTACCGGGTGCAAAACAAAATGGATTTTAGTGAAACCAAAAATATTTAAATCTGTTACTGAATACCTTTCTAACGAATCTGAAAAATCGAATTTTCATAGCGGGAAGCAAAAGTTATGGCCGAATGAATTTTCAGCAAGGTCGCTATGGAATTTATATAACCCGTGAAATTGGCCATTTTGCATACGACCTCGGAATTCGACGAAACAACTTTTGTTGGATCCGAGATGAGAAGTTATTGCTAGGTTTCAAATTTCATAATTTTTGAAGCTAGTATGTGAGCGTGGCAAAGGAAAATGTGTTTTGGTCAATTACAGTTAAATTGGATCGACCAAAAATGGGCCTTTTTGCAAACGGTCTCAGAATTCGATGAAACTCGTTTTGTTGGGACCGTATCGTCAAAACATAGCTAGATTTATTTTTCTGGAATTTTTCGAATCAGTTTGTGGCCCTGGCAAATTGAAATGTTCGTTCAAATTAAATATTGAATATTTTATATTTTAAATTGAATGGAAACTGATTGAAACAGTCGAATGGGCCTACGAAACATATCCCATTGTGTTTGGAATGGGGGTAAAACGCTTGGGGCGACAGTCGTTGAGTTTGATTTCGAATCCGTTTAAGAAAACCCTAATTTTTGAAAAAATATATATACGGACCAATCAGATTTTAAAGAAATAAAAAAAAAGAAAATTATCGTTTCTCTCTCCCCGCTGAAGCGATACACGGCGGAAAAGGATCGAAGCTTTCCCCTCCGATTTCGAGCGCCACCGTCCACG
Source organism: Allium sativum (assembly GCA_030737875.1). NCBI lineage: Eukaryota > Viridiplantae > Streptophyta > Magnoliopsida > Asparagales > Amaryllidaceae > Allium > Allium sativum. Next base: position 45,268,109 of record CM060925.1, read on the forward strand.
CCAGGCTTCGCCACCACCCACGTTCGAAAGCCCCTTCCCTCCTCTTCAAATCCGACCAAGTCCCACCACCTCCCATAGCGCCACCTGCGAGAACGAGCCCCGTGAAGTCAGCAACTTCCCTGGCGTCGATCTCTCTCCTCCGACCACCGAACGAGCTGCGACCACCACCCCCTGGAGCGCCTCTAGAAGCTCTTCCGTGTGGCACAGTCCGATCGCCTTCTCGCTTCCAGGATTCGCCGAAAACCCTAAACCTAGTTTTGAACAGGTATACGGCTTGCATATTTTCAACTGATTTTCACACCTTTAAAGTGTTGCAAACTTGGAAAAATCGTATCTTGCTCGTTTCATAACGAAATTCGATGAAACAGGAAACATCTTGACCGTGTGGACGCCTTCTATATTTTAGAAGGGACCGCATATTTTTCTGAGCCTTCTGCTATTTTTGGTGGAGTGGAACCCAATGTGAGATTTCTGATTTAAAAACAATATGGAAACCGACGTTGTATAAATTATATAGTCGATGTATGAGTTATATAAACGTTGTACGCCTCATGTATAAGCGTTGTATAAGTTGTATGTTCGATTTATAAGTTATATATGCGTTGTAAAAATCATATATGTGTTGAAATAAAAGTGAATTGCTATATATATATATATATATATATATATGCCCCTCGTCCACAAACCATGGACGATATTTATTGATTGTGATTGGTGTGAAAATTGATTGATAGCGAATGATTGTTTGGGATTGTTTGTGGTTGATATTGATTGATTGAGGTTGAAAAATACCCGTTTGTGGTTGAGAAATATTTGGTTGAAACCACATAGGATTAGTTTGTGGAAATGAAATAAATATATACATGCCGCCTGCGTGCGAACTAGATGCATGATCCCCATTGTCAAAAACTGCGAGGTTTTAAGGTAGAGCGAGGAGCCGTACTAGGGACGGTCCCGGTTTTAACTACCCTGCCGTTATGCTGCCGAAATTTTGAATAATATTCATGTGTTTGAATTATTTTCATTTGCTAAAACTATATTTATTCATTGAATAGAAAACCTTCATGTGTTGAATCGATATTCATTCGTTGACTAGAAATTCATGTGTTGAATGGTATTCGCGTTTTAAATATAAAAATCACATTTTTAACTATATATAGAAACTATAGAAAACCTTCATGTGTTGAATCGATATTCATTCGTTGATTTGAAATTCATGTGTTGATTGGTATTCATATTTTGAAATAAATTGTTTGATAATAAAAATCACCTTTTATCGACTACATGAACTGTGTAAAATAATCTCGTTTTGAAAGGAATTGTTTTATAAGAAAAATCCTATTTTTATCACCGATATAAACTATATAAAATAGTAGTGTTTTGAAATGAATTGTTTTACAATAAAAATCTCATTTTTATTATATACATGAATTGTTGAAATGTGAAGTGTTAAAAATAGCCACTCGTTCAAATAAATATATATGAGTTGAAATATTCATTAATTAGCTAATGATATGATTTGTTCCTATATATGCAACATTAGAATGAATGAATCAAATATGAAATTGAATGGAAAATGATAAACGATAAGAACTGTATATATGTACATGCATATTTATTGAACATGTTATAGCAAAGGGGCTAGAGAAGAGGAATAAAATTTTGTGCCCGACAAATAGGTACACATTTACTGCTTTGTTTGGGTGATGATTTTATGAGCCTGTTGGCTTTTTCTTTTTCTTTTCGACATGAGACGCCCATGTGGCTATTTGGGAATTTTCCCAGCCCTCCCGTACAAAGGAGGTTATGGCGAAATTTTCCAAAATTTTAAGGCGTTAGTGAAATATTTGAAATGAAAACGATATAGGAATTTTTGAATGAACTATATTTATGCAAATATATAAATATAAATAAAATTAAAAAGAAACGTGGCCGTGCAGTTCGCATTTTGAAACCGTGATTTCAAACAACTAGTGCGGGAAATCCGACCACTGGATTTTCCCGAAACCGCAACCGTCGGGTTCGCCTTGGAAATATCTTTCCAACGGCACCAACCTTGTAAAAATCCAACGGTTGGATTGTCTGGAATGTTTAATTCAAATCTGAAGAAAAACAGCGCCAAAGACGATTATATTTATTTATATATATATTTATAATTATATTTAATCGAATAACGACGCTGCAGTTCGTATTTTGAAATCGAAACTTCAAACGATTGTACCGGGAGATCCGACCGTCGGATTTTCCCGAAATTGGAACCGTTGGATTCGTTTTGAAAAGACCTTTCTAATGATGTAAATTTTGTTAAGATCCAATGGTTAGATTTTCAGATATGTGTAAATCAAATCTGAAGAAAAACAGCGCCACGGCCGCGTTATGGCCCAAAGCGTCGTTTTGAATATATGGGCTATTTTAAAATAAATAAAAATAGCGATAAATCGTTATAAAATAACAAAAACGATATGGGATGGAAATAAACTGAATTTGCTCGATTTATGTGGTATTTGGTGGTTGAATTTGTTTGGTGTGAAAATTACATTAAAGAACAAAATTTATGTTGTCGAATGATTTAACCATTAAAATAAATTGATTTGAAATTCTAAATATACGTGAATTATTTGAAAAGGCCGAGTTAATTCTCATTTCGAATAATTGACCGACGATTGAAAGTCGAAGATGAAGACGGTGGTCGAAGACCGGAGATCTGCACCTCGTTCGGATGGTAACCGAGGTCCTGATTGGGAGGCATCCCGAAATATGGATAATGAGTGGTGATCGTCCAGACGTACGTGGTGATCGATGGGTTTGCGAGGTATTTAGTGCCTCCGGTTTCGTTCAGACCCAGAACGGACTTGTAAATGGACTGCGTGTCTGACATTGGATTTTATTCTGTGTTGATTGATCTCTATTAAATGTACATCTGTTTGGCGGCGGAAAATTTATTCTTTTGCTTAACGCCCTTCTCTGAGACGCACGAGCTCAGAGGTTGTATATCGATGGATATCAGTCGCATGGCATGAATTGCCTGTGTGGCATGCTAAGATGCAGTGATCAGGGCTTCTGTTGAAAAGCAAAGCCTTGTGGAGATGATCAAAGCACCGCCTGCGTGGCGTAGCTTTGTGTATAACGTGAATTCGCGAGCCTCACACCCCGGTATGAACCAGAAACGGGAGGAAGGACCTCAGGGAGGGCATGCGTTTCTTTCTAGCTAGGGTGGTGTCAGTGACCTACCAGCCCTGACATTTATATACTTTTCACCTATGTGGTTGTTGCTTTTGCGAGGCGCCACGGTTTGATCGGACGATCCGGGTCCGATGGAGTCATTCGTTGGCTCATTTACACCCCAAAGGGTGGGGAAACGTAGTGTTCAGGAATTTTAATCCACATCGGTGGACCGGCCCTGACGATCCAAGGGTCCACCTGAGTCTGGGTCCTGAGGCTCGGGCTAGACAGTCTCGAATTCGGTAAGGACTATCTTTTGCCTTGGTTCATGACGGAAATCCAATTTCCAAATACGTGACTGTGCGGTTTCGATTGTATATATACATTTGGCGACATAGTGGCATGGGACGCTCATGTCTTCTATGATTGATAGTTATGATTTGAAATTGTTTTCAAAACATATAGACACTAGCAATAATATCAAATGCCTTTGTTTTATTTGTATCAAGCATATTTTGACCGTTATAAGGTAAAAACTGTATCCTCCGGTTTGCGTTGCATTGTGTGATGGGAACTGAGTCTTATAATGGCTTCATTTTTATAAAAAGCATTGCGATGGTTAAAAGAAAGATTTGTTTTAAGCACTGGCAATCCAATGGAGAAAACCCGTTCCACGAAAGTGGTGTGGTCCTATGATTAGCCAAATTATATATGTGTTGAGTAGATTTCTCATACCAGTCCCATGACTGACTCGTGGTTTGTTTCACTTTCAAACTCGGGTGCCCCTTTTTCTACACGGGCAGCCTAGTATTCAGGTTTAGCTGGTTCTTTCTAGATAGCTGGAGCTGAAGATGGATTCTATCATTTATCTCTTTTTATGTTGTTCAGCTCCTATTGTACATATTTGTTTGTTTTCCGTTGTAGACATTTATGTATAGCTGAACTGTATTTGTTCTAAGTAAGATCCTGTATACTGTGTAACTCTGATGATTACTTTTATCCAGTATATTCTATTGTTCATTATCTGGTGTATTTATTTAATTTTGTTCTGCTATTATCTGTTTCTGTGTTATATTCCAAAGATAACCCTTGTTTCCGTTAGAACGAGATTTCGGGTCGTCTCAACGTGGTATCAGAGCTTTGGTTAAGCTTAGTTCTGGAATATAATATTTGAACAAACTCGTCAGAAATAGAACCAGTAGTGTTCTAGGACGGGTAACTCTATACAGATAGGATCAGCAATATCCTAGTATGAGTAAAGCAGAATGAAATTACACCTCGATAGACACATTTACACTTGAAGTATATGTTTCTATGTTTGAAAATTTTCTTTTCTATGACCTGACACTTGATCTGCTAATTGCAGAAGTACTAGAAAAATGAGTGCCAGAAACAGAAGGAATACAGAACCCGATCTAGAGGCTCTATTAAAGAGATATCGAAATCTGAACGGAGCACAGTTCTCGGGCAATGAATCTATAATTCAGACTCAAGCTTGGATGAGTTCTGCAGAAAGAATTTTTGAGCGTGTCCAGTTAAGAGATGATCAGAAAAGATTAGTAGCCTCTTGGGCGCTCAAAGAAGAAGCTTTAATCTGGTGGGAAACGATCATCAAAGATAATCCAGAAGGTGATATCACCTGGGATAGATTCAAAGTGATTTTCCTGGAAAGATTTACCCCTCCCGAAGCGACTGAGCGATTATGCGATGAATTTTCCTATCTGATACAAGGAGATATGACAATCCCAGAATATCATAAGAAATTCAACGAACTTTCTCACTTTGCTCCTCATCTAATTCAAAATCCGAAGAGGAAAAATCTGAGATTTATTCATGGCCTGCAATGGAGATATCAGAATAGTGTAATGAGGAATGTGAAGCTTCCTTTTTCTGAAATGATATACATGGCTTATCAGTATGAAGATCTCCATAAGAAAGGAATGTTGCGCGACGAAGAAGAAGTCTGTTCTAGTAACAAAGAAGAGTCGGAAACTGATATTCCTGAAGCCAGTACGAGGTTAGAGGTCAGTAAAGAGCCTAAAGTAAATCGAAAAAGGGCTAGACCTGGAAAAGAACCTGCCACGACTGTCATATGCAAAAACTGCAATCAGAAGGGGCATTTGTCCAGAAAATGTAAATCTGTAAACAAACGAGGGAAGAGTGGATTTGGACCCAGAAAGAAGGTTCATGAGGGCCGAGGATGCCATAAGTGCCATCAGGCTGGGCATATTGCGAAAAACTGCCCGCTATCTCAGAAATCTGAAACAGTGCATATAAATGAATTGGCAGAGACTTCTGAGCCCTCAGCTAGTCAAGAAAGGGCTGATGTCTTAGAAGGCACGCTCAATGTCAAGAACATTCCAGTTAAAGTACTGTTTGACACAGGCGCGTCATGAAGCTTTATTGCAAAGAGTGCAGTCAAGAAGTTGGATTTGAGGTTGAAAAAGCTCAAAGAGCCAATGACTGTCCAAAATCCAGTTGGGGGTTCCATCAATCTCAGTTGGATTTGTGCAGTACCCATCTCTTTTTCTTGCTATAAATTCCCTATTATCTCTGTCGTCATGATTTTTGATGAATTCGATCTTATTCTGGGATTGGATTGGCTAACCAAATATGAAGCAGAGGTTAGATGCGCCGAGAGAGTTGTTAGAGCTAAGATTAAATCTGGGAGTTATATAACCATACCGTGTGAAGGTCAGAATGCTAATAGAAAAGACTTCTGGGAAGCTCTAAATGTTTCTCCAGCCCAAATAGAAAATATCCCTGAAGTTGCAGAGAATATTCCCGACCTCATCAAAGATATTCTTGTCGTCAAAAATTATGCGGATGTGTTTGAAGAAGTTGTTCGCTTACCTCCGCAAAGAGAAATAGATTTCAAGATCGCTTTGATTCCCAATGCAAGGCCGGTATTCACGCTATTCGAAGAATGTCCTTGAAGGAGAAAGAGGAACTTGACAGTCAAACACGACAGCTAGTATGGAAAGGTCTGATCAGGCCTAGTTTCTCTGATTGGGGTGCAGCAGTGGTATTTGTCCCAAAATCTGACGGTACTCTACGGATATGTGTGGATTATCGTGATCTGAACAAGCAGACAATAAAGAACAAGTATCCATTGCCGCGGATTGATTATTTGTTGGATCGATTAAATGGAGCACAAGTATTCTCACGAATGGACCTAGCTACAGGCTTCCATCAACTTCGAATTGCCGAAGAGTGTGTTCCAATGACAGCGTTCAGAGGCCCCGACTTATTCTATGAGTGGTTAGTAATGCCATTCGGCTTATGTAACGCTCCAGCTTACTTTGTCGATCTGATGAACAGAGTATTCAGAGGAGTTTTGAATAAATTTGTTCTGGTTTTCATTGACGATATTCTAATCTTCTCTAAATCAAAGGCCGAGCATGAAAAGCATCTGGAACAGGTTCTAGAAATTCTGAGACGGAATGTATTAAAAGCCAAGTTTTCCAAATGTATATTCTGGCAAGATGAAGTGAAATTTCTGGGCCACGTCGTATCGAAAGAAGGAATCGCTGTGGATCCAAGCAAAATCACAGCTATTCAGAATTGGAAACAGCCCAGTACCCCCACTGAAGTCCGCAGTTTTCTCGAATTGGCTAGCTATTACCGGAAGTTCGTTGAAGACTTTTTGAAGATATCTGGTCATTTAACGAAGCTTACAAAGAAGCACTCTAAGTTCAAATGGACTCCAGAAAGTGAGGAGGCTTTCGAAGAGCTAAAGTTAAGATTAACGACAGCTCCAGTGTTAACCATCATTGATGGTAACCAAGATCTAAAGGTCTGGACTGATGCTTCTGGAGAAGGCCTTGGCACAGTGTTAATGCAAAGAGGCCAAGTAATTGCTTATGCTAGCCGTCAACTGAAGCCACATGAGAAGAACTACGTAACTCATGATCTTGAGTTATTGGCGATAGTATTCGCTTTGAAAATCTGGAGACACTATCTTCTGGGTGAGAGATTTGAACTGTTTACAGATCACCAGTCGTTAAAGTATCTGTTCACTCAGAAAGACCTGAATCTGAGATAGCAACGTTGGCTGGAGTTTCTTGCAGCATATGACTTTGAAATCGTATACACTCCAGGGAAAGCCAATGTCGTGGCCGATGCGTTAAGCCGAAAGAATGAAATGATCGTCAGTTTCATCAATGCGACTTCATTGATTGATAAGATATCGGCTCTCCAAGAAGACGACCAATTTATCAAAGGAATGAGTCAGCGAATTCGTGAAGGCAATGCTTTGGATTTCCAGATAGACAGCGAAGGGATTCTGAGGTTAGAAGGGCGAATTTGCGTTCCAGAGATTCCGGAACTCAGAAGAGATGTGCTTGATGAATGTCACAAATCTAAGCATAGTATCCATCCAGGAGTGAATAAAATGTATAATGATATCAAACGCACATTCTGGTGGAAGTCGTTAAAAAGAGACATCTCGATATATGTTAGTCGATGCCCTACTTGCCAACTAGTCAAAAGTGACCAACAGAAATTGGCTGGATTGTTACAACCACTGGAAGTTCCTGGTTGGAAGTGGGAGCATATCTCCATGGATTTCATTGATGGTCTGCCCAGAACCAGAAAAGGGAATGACAGTATTTGGGTGATCGTAGATCGCTTCACGAAGACCGCCCATTTCATACCTGTCAGATCAAATAGAACCGCTCAGAGTCTGGCACAGATTTACTTCAGGGAAATAGTTAGACTACATGGAGTGCCGCTCAACATAGTCAGTGATAGAGATACAATATTCACTAGAAAATTCTAGGAAGCATTTCAAGTCGAGCTGGGAACGAAGTTAAACTTGAGCACCACTTATCATCCTCAGACAGACGGTCAGACTGAGAGGGTGAATCGCATTTTAGAAGTTCTATTGCGGGCTTGTGTTCTAGATTTCGGTGGATCATGGGAAGACCATTTGCATTTGGCTGAATTATCTTATAACAACAGCTACCAGGCGAGTCTGACAATGTCGCCATTCGAAGCATTGTATGGTAGACCTTGCCGATCTCCTGCTTGTTGGGTCGAGCCTGGAAATAGACTTGTGTTAGGTCCTGATATGATTCGGGAAGCTGCCGATAAAGTCGATTTTATCAAGAAGCGATTACTCGCCGCTCAAAGCCGACAAAAGAGCTATGCCGATAGAAGAAGAAGAGATATATCCTTTGAAGTTGGCGACTATGTATATTTGAAAGTATCGCCGATGAGAGGAGTTATCCGGTTCGGTAAAACTGGAAAGTTAGTGCCCAAATTCATAGGTCCGTTTCCTATTCTGGAACGGATCGTAACTCTCGCTTATAGGGTCAAACTGCCTGATTGGCTGCCTGAAATTCATGATGTATTTCACATATCTCAACTTCGAAAGCACGTTCATGATCCAGACTTGATCGTGGAAGAAGCAGCTCAACATGACATTGAAATAACCCCAGAATTAGCTGTGAGAAGAGAGCCGCTAAAGATAATAGGCAAAGAAACCAAAGAGCTGAGGAACAAGAATGTTCGCTTAGTCAAAGTGCAATGGAGTGGAGGTCCGCGAGATTGTACTTGGGAAAATGAGGAGAGCATTCAGAAAGCTTATCCTAGATGCCGAGTAGATATCTCTGATTGACTCCGGTGCAAGGTGCATTTACCCTACTTTGCATTACCGTTATTTCTCTACTCTGTTGTTATTTTCTTTTCATGGATGTGCAGTTTTAAATTCTATAGGCTGAATGATTTTGAAAAGAGTATGGAGGTTGATCAGTATATTTTTGAAAGGTTAAAACGATTTGATTGTTGGTTGTGTTGTGTGAATGTAGATTTGTCAAACCACTTTTGACTTTGTTCCTTTTCGGGGACAAAAAGTTTTTAGTGGGGAAGATTGTAACGACCCAGAAAATCTGAACCAATTTAAAAATTTTAAATTGGCTAAAATAATGGATTTTAAATATTTAAAATAAATATTTTAAATAATGGCGATGAAAACTGAGTTTGAATCGACAATTGAAAACGAATATAATTAATTATAATTATAAACAAGGCCTGAAATGGCGCTGCAGTTTCAAAAATTGAATTCAAACTTTGTCGGACTGTACCGGGTGCAAAACAAAACGGATTTTAGCGAAACCAAAAATATTTAAATCTGTTAGTGAATACCTTTCTAATGAATCTGAAAAATCGAATTTTCATAGCGGAAAGCAAAAGTTATGGCCGAATGAATTTTCAGCAAGGTCGCTATGGAATTTATATAACCCGTGAAATTGGCCATTTTGCATACAACCTCGGAATTCGACGAAACCACTTTAGTTGGATCCGGGATGAGAAGTTATTGCTAGGTTTCAAATTTCATAATTTTTGAAGCTAGTATGTGAGCGTGGCAAAGGAAAATGTGTTTTGGTCAATTACAGTTAAATTGGATCGACCAAAAATGGGCCTTTTTGCAAAAGGTCTCAGAATTCGATGAAACTAGTTTAGTTGGGACCATATCGTCAAAACATAGCTAGATTTATTTTTCTGGAATTCTTCGAATCAGTTTGTGGCCCTGGCAAATTGAAATGTTCGTTCAAATTAAATATTGAATATTTTATATTTTAAATTGAATGGAAACTGACCGAAACAGTCGAATGGGCCTACAAACCATATCCCATTGTGTTCGGAATGGGGGTAAAACGCTAGGGGCGACAGTCGTTGAGTTTGATTTCGAATCCGTTTAAGAAAACCCTAATTTTTGAATAAATATATATACGGACCAATCAGATTTTAAAGAAATAAAAAAAATTATCGTTTCTCTCTCCCCGATGAAGCGATACACGGCGGAAAAGGATCGAAGCTTTCCCCTCCGATTTCGAGCGCCACCGTCCACGCCAGGCTTCGCCACCACCCACGTTCGAAAGCCCCTTCCGTCCTCTTCAAATCCGACCAAGTCCCACCACCTCCCATAGCGCCACCTGCGAGAACGAGCCCCGTGAAGTCAGCACCTTCCCTGGCGTCGATCTCTCTACTCCGACCACCGAACGAGCAGCGACCACCACCCCCTGGAGCGCCTCTCGAAGCTCTTCCTTGTGGCACAGTCCGATCGCCTTCTCGCTTCCAGGATTCGCCGAAAACCCTAAACCTAGTTTTGAACAGGTATACGGCTTGTATATTTTCAACTGATTTTCACACCTTTAAAGTGTTGCAAACTTGGAAAAATCGTATCTTGCTCGTTTCATAACGAAATTCGATGAAACAGGAAACATCGTGACCGTGTGGACGCCTTCTACATTTTAGAAGAGACCGCATATTTTTCTGAGCCTTCTGCTATTTTTGGTGGAGTGGAACCCAATGTGAGATTTCTGATTTAAAAACAATATGGAAACCGACGATGTATAAATTATATAGTCGATGTATGAGTTATATAAACGTTGTACACCTCATGTATAAGCGTTGTATAAGTTGTATGTTCGATGTATAAGTTATATATGCGTTGTAAAAATTATATATATGTTGAAATAAAAGTGAATTGATATATATATATATATATATATATATATATACACATATACGCCCCTCGTCCACAAACCCTGGACGATATTTATTGATTGTGATTGGTGTGAAAATTGATTGATAGCGAATGATTGTTTGGGATTGTTTGTGGTTGATATTGATTGATTGAGGTTGAAAAATACCCGTTTGTGGTTGAGAAATATTTGGTTGAAACCACATAGGATTAGTTTGTGGAAATGAAATAAATATATACATGCCACCTGCGTGCGAACTAGATGCATGATCCCCATTGTCAAAAACCACGAGGTTTTAAGATAGAGCGAGGAGCCGTACTAGGGACGGTCCCGGTTTTAACTACCCTGCCGTTATGCTGCCGAAATTTTGAATAATATTCATGTGTTTGAATTATTTTCATTTGCTAAAACTATATTTATTCATTGAATAGAAAACCTTCATGTGTTGAATCGATATTCATTCGCTGACTAGAAATTCATGTGTTGAATGGTATTCGCGTTTTAAATATAAAAATCACATTTTTAACTATATATAGAAACTATAGAAAACCTTCATGTGTTGAATCGATATTCATTCGTTGATTTGAAATTCATGTGTTGAATGGTATTCATATTTTGAAATAAATTGTTTGATAATAAAAATCACCTTTTATCGACTACATGAACTGTGTAAAATAATCTCGTTTTGAAAGGAATTGTTTTATAAGAAAAATCCTATTTTTATCACCGATATAAACTATATAAAATAGTAGTGTTTTGAAATGAATTGTTTTACAATAAAAATCACATTTTTATTATATACACGAATTGTTGAAATGTGAAGTGTTAAAAATAGCCACTCGTTCAAATAAATATATATGAGTTGAAATATTCATTAATTAGCTAATGATATGATTTGTGCCTATATATGCAACATTAGAATGAATGGTGTTTTTAAACCAAATGGAAATCAAATATGAAATTGAATGGAAAATGATAAACGATAAGAACTGTATATATGTACATGCATATTTATTGAACAGGTTATAGCAAAGGGGCTAGAGAAGAGGAATAAAATTTTGTGCCCGACAAATAGGTACACATTTACTGCGTTGTTTGGGTGATGATTTTATGAGCCTGTTGGCTAGCCGCTTGGCTTTTTCTTTTTCTTTTCGACATGAGACGCCCGTGTGGCTATTTGGGAATTTTCCAAGCCCTCCCGTACAAAGGAGGTTATGGCGAAATTTTCCAAAATTTTAAGGCGTTAATGAAATATTTGAAATGAAAACGATATAGGAATTTTTGAATGAACTATATTTATACAAATATATAAATATAAATAAAATTAAAACGAAACGTGGCCGTGCAGTTCGCATTTTGAAACCGTGATTTCAAACAACTAGTGCGGGAAATCCGACCACTGGATTTTCCCGAAACCGCAACCGTAGGGTTCGCCTTGGAAATATCTTTCCAACGACACCAACCTTGTAAAAATCCAACGGTTGGATTGTCTGGAATGTTTAATTCAAATCTGAAGAAAAACAGCGCCAGAAACGATTATATTTATTTATATATATTTACAATTATATTTAATCGAATAACGACGCTGCAGTTCGTATTTTGAAATCGAAACTTCAAACGATTGTACCGGGAGATCCGACCGTCGGATTTTCCCGAAATTGGAACCGTTGGATTCGTTTTGAAAAGACCTTTCTAATGATGTAAATTTTGTTAAGATCCAATGGTTAGATTTTCAGATATGTGTAAATCAAATCTAAAGAAAAACAGCGCCACGGCCGCGTTATGGCCCGAAACGTCGTTTTGAATATATGGGCTATTTTAAAATAAATAAAAATAGCGATAAATCGTTATAAAATATCATAACCGATATGGGATGGAAATAAACTGAATTTGCTCGATTTATGTGGTATTTGGTGGTTGATTGTGTTTGGTGTGAAAATTACATTAAAGAACAAAATTTATGTTGTCGAATGATTTAACCATTAAAATAAATTGATTTGAAATTCTAAATATACGTGAATTATTTGAAAAGGCCGAGTTAATTCTCATTTCGAATAATTGACCGACGTTTGAAAGTCGAAGATGAAGACGGTAGTCGAAGACCGGAGATCTTCACCTCGTTTGGATGGTAACCGAGGTCCTGATTGGGAGGCATCCCGAAATATGGATAATGAGTGGTGATCGTCCAGATGTACGTGGTGATCGATGGGTTTGCGAGGTATTTAGTGCCTCCGGTTTCGTTCAGACCCAGAACGGACTTGTAAATGGACTGTGTGTCTGACATTGGATTTTATTCTGTGTTGATTGATCTCTATTAAATGTACATCTGTTTGGCGGCGGAGAATTTATTCTTTTGCTTAACGCCCTTCTCTGAGACGCACGAGCTCAGAGGTTGTATATCGATGGACATCAGTCGCATGGCATGAATTGCCTGTGTGGCATGCTAAGATGCAATGATCAGGGCTTCTGTTGAAAAGCAAATTCTTGTGGTGATGATCAAAGAACCGCCAGTGTGGCGTAGCTTTGTGTATAATGTAAAATCGCGAGCCTCACACCCCGGTATGAACAAGAAACGGGAGAGGACATCAGGGAGGGCATGCGTTTCTTTCTAGCTAGGGTGGTGTCAGTGACCTACCAGCCCTGACATTTATATACTTTTCACCTATGTGGTTGTTGCTGTTGCGAGGCGCCTCGGTTTGATCGGACGATCCGGGTCCGATGGAGTCATTCGTTGGCTCATTTACACCCCAAAGGGTGGGGAAACGCAGTGTTCAGGAATTTTAATCCACATCGGTGGACCAGCCCTGACGATCCAAGGGTCCACCTGAGTCTGGGTCCTGAGGCTCGGGCTAGACAGTCTCGAATTCGGTAAGGACTATCTTTTGCCTTGGTTCATGACGGAAATCCAATTTCCAAATATGTGACTGTGCGGTTTCGATTGTATACATACATTTGGCGACATAGTGGCATGGGACGCTCATGTCGTCTATGATTGACAGTTATGTTTTGAAATTGTTTTCAAAACATATAGACACTAGCAATAATATCAAATGCCATTGTTTTATTCGTATCAAGCATATTTTGACCGTTATAAGGTAAGAACTCTATCCTCCGGTTTGCGTTGCATTGTGTGATGGGAACTGAGTCTTATAATGGCTTCATTTTTATAAAAAGCATTGCGATGGTTAAAAGAAAGATTTGTTTTAAAGCACTGGCAATCCAATGGAGAAAACACATTCCACGAAAGTGGCATGGTCCTATGATTAGCCAAATTATATATGTGTTGAGTAGATTTCTTATACCTGTCCCATGACTGACTCGTGGTTTGTTTCACTTTCAAACTCGGGTGCCCCTTTTTCTACATGGGCAGCCTTGTATTCAGGTTTAGCTGGTTCTTTCTAGATAGCTGGAGCTGAAGATGGATTCTATCATTTATCTCTTTTTATGCTATTCAGCTCCTATTGTACATATTTGTTTGTTTTCCGCTGTAGACATTTATGTATAGCTGAACTGTATTTGTTCTAAGTAAGATCCTGTATACTGTGTAACTCTGATGATTACTTTTATCCAGTATATTCTATTGTTCATTATCTGGTGTATTTATTTAATTTTGTTCTGCTATTATCTGTTTCTATGTTATATTCCAAAGATAACCCTTGTTTCCGTTAGAACGGGATTTCGGGTCGTCTCTACTCTGATAAGTGCTATTGTATACATAACTGTTATATTTCAAAGTTATGTTATATATTATATGTTATTCGTTCCGCTGTGAGGTTCGTGTTACTCTGATGTTGTGTTCTTCTTCTTCTATTCTAAGTTTCTATCTTATCTATCCTCACCCTCTAATTAATTACCAGGATTTTTCGATGTTTTGGTTATCGACATCGAGCTTATGTCGATAACCAAAGTCGCTCAAAATCCGGGTCGTTACATGTAACTATATATATATATATATTTCAACCAATTTAATTGTAATCTACCTAAACGACTATCACACAACATTCAACAAATATTTATCACTATCAAAATCTAATTTAAATAATTTAACATAGAATAGAGTCAGTGATTTTACTCACCTTTGCGCATTAACCGTTAAATAATGATTTGCGTCAGTTGATTCACATCAGTCCACGCATGAAACTAGCGTCTGTTAAAACATAAGTTCAGCGTCAGTTTTTCACTTCTGCATTTTATCTTCTTCTTCATCGTTTATATTTACATCCGCCAGCTCCAGATTAATTTGTTTGCTCCACCATTCTAAAACACATCAATGTCGATAATCCGAGCTGCCACCGCTCCTCACTTCTTTAACAGTGTTAACTCCATGTGTACTCCATGCACAGTGGCTTCCTTCTACACCATGCCATCCCTTTACAGTGTACACCCAAATGAACTGTTTTTTCCCGCTGATCAAACCCATTTTCATGTTCTCTCTTTCGTGTTACCACTAATTTATGATGAAGTATCATCGAATACTAGTACTTCCCATGTCAAATTGATACCTGTAGCTTTCACATGACCCAATGTTTACATATATAATTTCTTTACTTTAATTCCTGAACCGATTTGTGCCAAAACTCCATGCACATGACCCTTGCTACAAACGATGCTCCCATGCTGCCGTCAGCTCCTTCATTTCGAAACCGGGAACACCAATATACGTTTAGACCGCATCCTCCAGTCCATTTTCGTTTTCCACCCTACCAAACTTGTTCACCAATGTTGAAACTTACTGCTATGGTCCAGAGTTATACCATCTGCAAGTGCTCCCTCCAGGTATTCAAACATACACAGTGCCATTGCCATGTATCCCTCCTGCATAGTCATGTTTCCCTTTATGGGCCTTCCCCTTCTATTTTTATTTTTCTTTTAAATTTCATTTTAAAATTCTAGCCCGACCCATTCAGAAGAAAGACACATCCGCCTCACTGCTTCTTCCACAAACCTTCAGTCTTTGAAGTCGACACCTTCCTTACCTTCCCTAACGTCCAAGCTGGAAACGCATGCCTCAGGTTTTACTTCCTCCCAAAATGTACCACAAGCTCTTTGTACCTAACTCCATCCACTTGTTTAACACGACAACTTCTCTATAGTGTTTTACTACCATCACGTCCCCTTCAAAGACCCTTCACCTCATTCTCTTTACTGATTTCCGAAAATAGACCCTATATTTCAAACTAGTTATCGCCGAAAAAGTATGCCCTTTATTCAAGCCTTCCTTTTTCCACCGCTCTGCATTCACTCTTGTCCTCCATGCAATTTGTTGTTTCTCCCCATGAACGCACCTATACTACCCCATTATATACTTCCTTCCCTTGAAGTTTGCTAACACTACACCATCTCTGACTCCGGTGCACCTTCCTACCACTAGTCTAAACTCACCTCGCTTCCTCTATTTAACACACGCTGCTCATTATACATACACAACAACCATGTTTGCATACCAACTTTCTTCTTTCCCTCTTCACAATGCACCTCTCATATTTCCACCGCCATTTGTTGTGTGATTTTACCATCTGTTCTTCCTTCACTAGTAAAAGCCGTACCTTCTGCACATCATAATCTCCACCATCCGTTCCTCACAACCAAGAACTCAATCTCCTCTTCATATCTGCGTCAAAACCTCTTCTGTATACATCATGCAAGGATGGACTTTTCAAAAACTTAGGTCTTCCATTTGCATGCTTCCTATTTTCACGCATGTATGTCCAGGTACATATAACGTTGGCACCACCCCAGTATATGCTTTTCTTCTTTAATGAGATCCACTGTTCATTTTCTGTTCCCCAAATAGTCACCATACCAGATTCTAGGATAGGGAACAGGTAGATCTCACTATTAGGATTTCAACGCAATTTATTTTGTGAATTTTTAGTAGAGTATTGGTGGAGGTATGATTTCTCTAAGATCTGGTTTTCATTTTCCTTCTTTACTGTTTTTTTTTCCACATTTTGTGAATGAGCTGAAGAAGAAGACTTGGGTATTTATGTGGTTAAAATGTGGCGGCCAAGGTATAGGGTTAAGGGTTTAGACTAGCATAGCCCGGTTGACAATTCACAGATGTTATGTTGAGATGGATGACCGTACATGAATCATAGGGTAGGTATGGTATATGATAGGCTAGTGTACAATACTTGCTCTCCACGGTTTGGTTATTTATTTCATTGTTAGGGACTTAGCTATGCTGGTAGGGGTACAAATTCTTCACATGTAAGGCAAAAAAATGCATGTTATACAAGGTATTTGAGTTCAAACAAACGGTATGGTAACTAACATATGGGACAGTTCTTGTAAAAATGTGTTTTCGTTATGTTTGTCGCATTAGTCCTCATTTGAATACTTCTATTGACATATTGAATCCAAAGGACAATTAAATTCATGGTGATATTTTTAGTATGCTGTGTTCAGTATGTTAAAGCTATAATGTACGCCTAAATATTGATAATTGTTTGAAATTCCATTTATCTATAGACCGCTGCAGACAAAAATAAAAATACGATCATGTCGAGCGATGTGTCACGATCCCAAAAATATAATAATATCGGTAGTTTAATTTATATGGTGAAATCCCAAAATATTGATATAGGGTGCAAAATACTCCAAATAAAAAGTTGTGTATTTAATTAATTAATAATTACAGTAAAATTCTAAAAGTTAAATTACAACTACGTCTCAAAAGAATCTTATCCATATTCAAATCCAATATTTAAATAACTGTTATGGCCAAAAACGAATATGCCACTGCTTTTCTGAATATTTAATTTGGACATAACTTTCAATATATAATCTGAAATCTCTATTTTTCACTTCCATTAGAAAAATACTATTTAATAGATTCCAACTTTTTTGTTTCGAAGAATTCTGATTAATAATGGATCCTGTACACTTCGTTCAAGTTCAGAACGTTAAATTACGAACTGCCGCGACATTATGGACTCGATTATATTTAATATATATTTTTATACGTTCAACTTCGTTTTAATTTAATATATAGATCCACTTATATTACGAATTCAATATTTAAACTGATTTAAATATTCAGATACAAACCGATAAAAATGCGGAACGTTACATCAAGTTTATCTTTTTTTATAAATTTTATTACGGTATTTAATTTTACCGTTAACCATTGTTTATTGTAAAAAATTATATTTGTATTGACACACGCGAGCTTCGAACACAATAAAAATGGGCACGCCGCTATGTTTTAACCTTCCGGTCTCAATAAAATTTGTTTCATCGAAAACCAACTCCGTTTACACAACGTCGTTATTTTAATTTATCGGTTCACATTTAAATTGCACGCACAGATAAAACAACCCTGATTGGCTCAAAACTGAAAATCTAGCAATAATTTGTGATGCGTATTCCAATAAAACTTGCTTCATCGAAAACGGAGGTCGTTTGAAAAAGGGCTATTTTTAAGGCCTATATACTACTGATAAATATAATTAAATTCAAAACAATTTCAAAAAAATAAATTATCACTGTTGTATTTCTTCAAATAAAATATTATATGTCTTGAAAATAGTCCAATATATATTTTAAACTCAACGTTCAAAATTCCAGGTTAACGATATTCAAATTATATAGAAATTCCTATTTAATTTATTAAATAAACGCTATCGTTTATTAACAAATTCCATAGCCACTATTCGAAAATTTGAATTTGACTAACTCCCAATTTATAACATGAAATCTCCATTTTTCTTTTCCATTCGAAAATTATAATCGAATGGATTCAAACGCTTCTTGTTTAACAGAATTCCGACTTAAGATGGATTATGTATATTAAATTAAAGTTCAAATCGTAAATTACAAACTACCGCAGCGTTTCGAGTTCGTTTTATAATTATATATGAATTATATGTTCCAATGTCGATTAGTAAATGAATTATATATTATAAATTTATTAAAAATTCCAAACTGATATTTAAATAATAAATTAAGTTAAATATCTTACTACGAAAAATACGGGACATTACATTCCTTCCCCCTTAAAAGAATTTCATCCCCGAAATTACTAAGGTAGAAGAAATATTACAAACCCATTATTTTCTAAAATCCAATTTTATTATAAATTGAAAACCAATTCATTCAACTCTTATTAAACCATTGATGGATTATATTCAGCCAGTCTATCATCCAATTAAACAAACAATGTCCAACAATAATTAATACACAACCAATCAATTGAATTTATATTCAATATTAATATTTACTTGGATTTAGCTTACTTAAATATCAATTGATCAATATCCGATTGATTTCCAATATTATTTAATTCCCAGTTTCCAATTCAACCTTATTTAATTTTAATTCTCAACTTTTAATTCTCAACTTCATTCAACCAAGTATATTCCAACTTCAAATTCACTATACTAATTGATTGTTCAATTAGTTCACTTTCATTTTATAACCCAAATTCCGATTTTATTTCAATAATCATTCATTTTCTCTTTCTAATTTCATATATGAATTATTACTGGTTATATTAAACCATTCCAATTCATAAATTAATTTGAATCCCATTTAAATTAATCAAGCAAACCAATATCTCCAAAATTTGCTCTAATTATTTCCTTTATATACAAAAATATATTTCAGGTAAAATTATTTCAATTACCCTCTTTACCAAACAGTATTATATTAGTTGTCTGTAACGGCCCGTATTTTTGGCCATCAAATATTTAATTTAATTTATTATTTTAAATATTATATTGGGAATATTAATGGATTTTAATATTTAAATCGTTATTTAAAACGAGATCGAATGATATATATATTTATATAATATAAATCGAGTTTGAAAATGGCGTGCAGTTCGTAAATTGGAGTTTTGAACTTCAATTCGATATACAGGATCCGATATAAGTCGGATTTCTGTGAAACAAGAATTGTTGGAACCGTATTGATGATAATTTTCCAATGGAAGAGGAAAATCGAGATTTCAGCTTGTATTTTGTTAGTTATGTCTAGTTCAATTTTTAAAATAGTCTCTATGGGAATCATTTATAAATTTTATCGTTTATTTAATTTATTTAAGGAATTTCTATATATTTGAATAGCGTTTAGCTTGAAATTATTAACGACGAGTTATAATTCCATTATTGGTTTGAATTTGAAGTGGTAATTAGAGATAGAATTTAATACCGTATTAAATCAAATGAATAAACCCTTCCATTCTCGTACTAGACAATGCCACTAATTCTTTAACAATTAGCACAAGTGTTCATCATCGCTGGTTTGATAATCATTCGAAACATAGATAAGTGGTTTACCAATTCGTTAGAAACAAAGTTGTTGCTCCAAATACTATGCAAATGTAACCGGAATAGCAAAATGTTATATGAACGTTGTAAATCTGAAAGAGGAGGGGAAAACTCTACACTTACTCCTAACCATAGCTGTCACGATCAAGTCTAGGTGGTAGTTAGGTGTCATCGTCCTTTTCAATCACAATTGGATTTATTCGAAACCCATATGGCAAACTTCTTGCACATTCTTCCAGCTTAGTAATTAATCCATTAATAACAATTTATCCGTCATACGAACATACATTTACGCGCCAACTTCCATACGGTCATAGCCAATATAATGGCATACCCAACCTAATACATAGAATTCTTACTGGGAGAATTTAAATGAATGTTTAAGTCTTCCTAAATTATACAAATATGAGTTTAAACAATTGAATTCAATTCTTATCCACCGTCAGTTAACGCCTGGTTATATGGTGTATTTTACATCTCAGTTATATTGAGTTTTTAACTGTAAATACTATACAAACATATTATACAGCCTTTAGTTGTTTAAGTAGTGTGAACACCGTCTTATATTTACAACCTATAAATAGCTATATACAGTGCAACTTTCACATGTTATGCCTGCAGTTTTACATTTATTTGTTTACAAGCACATCAAAACATACACTAGAAGATGAAATCCAATGCATAAATCCGCCCAAAATCTTTAAATCTGCTCTGGAACGTATCATGCAGTACCAAGTTCAAGCCATCTTATACCAACAGCCGATCAAGTACCCAAACGACGCAACTGAAATGAAAAGAAAAATCACTTTAGAACTAGGTACAGCTAAAAAGAAAAAGAAAAAAAAAGTATAGGAACAGTTGAAGATCTTCAAACATCAACCTCAACAGCAATTAACAGATATATATATATATATATAATTCAGTACAACATGAGAACAACTAAGGAACTTGATATGTATATATATATATATATATATATATATTTTTACATCAACATTGTATAGTCAAATCAAATAAGCTAATGTACAGTATGATCCATTTCGAAATCCATTATTTTCTTGCATTGGAAAAACCCAACATAGAATCGATATTGTCCCAAATCTCTGAATTCAATTTAACAAGTTATAGCCAAAATCTAACCAAATCTATACAAGATCAATTACTGTTTTCGAACAGAGCAGCTAAAATGGGATAAAATACTAAATTCAACAAATCTAGGCTATAATTCATCATGCTATCAAATCCCATTACAGTTCCCACAATCTGAAAAGGTAGAGAAGCATATGGCCTAAACCTAATGGTCGAACCTACCTAAGACTCTGATGGATGTTTATTTTATCTTTAATTGCAACACCATAAATACAGGTATAAACACAGTATGTTTTCTCATACCAGAATTCATACGTACGAATACAGTAGCAAGGAAACCATTCGAACCTCATGGAAAATCAAAGAAAAAGTACACTAATTTGGTTATGGGTGATCTGAAGCGGATTTGGGGAGTCTCAGGGGTTGCTGGTCGAACGAGGGTGACGTAGTTGGTTGAAGAGGTTGATTTGGGGCTTGTGCAGATCGAAGTGAAGGAGGAGAGCGAAGAGAGAACGAGGAAGGGTGGTGGAAAACAGAGTGCGACCATTGAAGAATTTTGAGGAGGCGGACGGATTGAATGGGAATAGGGTCAGATAATAGGGTTTTGAAGGGGGGAAAGTGGGCTGGGCCACGGATTAAGGTAAAGGAGCCAGTTTTTAAAATTTTAAATTTCATGTTTTAAATAATTCAATTATTTTATGAAGTTGTTAATACAAGATCTCGCGCCTTCGTTATCAGATTTGAGCACGGTCCGTCTCGTTGGGACCGTAGAGACAAGATCTTCGAGATGGAGCAGGATCAGTCAGGACTGGAAGCAAGGATTTTTCTTAATTAAATTAAACATTGTTTAATTTAATTCAAAACCAGCGTTTAATGACCAAACGAAATCAAGCTGAGTTAAACTCACTTAATTTTCCCATTTATATTTTTATATAAATTGGGTTTTATTTTGTGTGCGCTTCTTACTGACTGTTTGCTAGTTATATAATTATTATTGATTTAACTGATGAAATTAAACCATCGTTTAATTTCAGTGAAATACCAAATCGTTATTCTATCGATTGGTTCCAATAAAGGTAACTTACCTTGTTGGTCACGTTTATAAAATAAACATGTTTACTGGTTAAATTGTTTACACTGGTTGGATTGTTTTGTTTATTGATTGATGTTGAATGGTCGTTATTTATTATTATCATATATGAACTGATCTGACGGGGTGGTTGATTTGGGTATTGGTTATTGATTGAAATTTCAACATCTGTGCAGTTTAAATGAATGGGCGGTATTAGTTGAGTGTCTGGCAACATATGACCTATAAAATATATTTTTACAACTGGAAATAGATTTGAAACATATTATTTTAAATAAAAGTGTATAGAAAGGGGAATTAAATAAATGGTTTATTTAAGATTTGATTTATTATTATAAAGTCAACTCTGATGTTAATCAGATTTTTAAGTACGAGAATGAGAAATAATCGAATGATATTGTTTTGATTTTAATAAGATTTTAAAAGGGAAAATTTAATAAAGGAATTATCTACGAAATTAGTTAACGGTCAAAGTAAACTATTATGTTAATAATTAAAAAAAAATACTTTTTAACTGAGATTCATTAAAAAGGTATTAAGAATTGAAATGGAATCCAATGGGATGGTGAAAGAGAATTACAAACAGGTTTTATATTTAAAACCCGAATTTGTGTAACAAGTTATAAAAAGGAATTTCAAGCGAAGATAATAGCTTAAAAATGAATATTACTTAATGGTTTGAGTTAAGTGAAAAGAAATCTAGATCCAAAAAAGATTTATAATAGATCAGGGTTATGTAAATAAGCTTTAAATGTGTAAAGGTGTTAAGTGTACATTAAAGTTACTTAATAAGGGATTAAGTAAAAAGGGAGGGGACATAAGATTTCAAAGAAGGAATTGTCGAATGGGTTTAAAAAGGGGTAGTAAAAGTGGATTTGGTAAAAGAAGTGGATCATGAGATTTTGTAATCAAATTTGAATTATAAAATGAGTTTGGTTAAAGAAGCTAAGTTAAAAATGATGTTTTAGAAAGAAGATTTCTTAATTAGTGAATTAAGAACTAGTGGTATATTCGAGAAAAAAATTTCAAAAGGAAAGAAGGTTTGTGAAACCATACTTTTGGGAAAAATAGTCAAATGGAATTTGCGTTGAGATTAGATAAGATATTGGTTTTATATTACAACTCGTATCTATCTTTAGATATGAACGTTGTTGGTCAAGGTCTGAGAGGTAATTAAAATACCCTAACTTGAACGACTTCAGGATTATCTGAGGATGATATTGGTTGTAAGGATAAAGAGGAAAGTTAAAATAGACAAACTGAATAGGATCTAAGATTTCCTAAGTATGGAAAAGAGAATTTGTTAAAGAAAAACCTTATGTTTAATAAGAAAGTGAGAAAACGATATTTAAAATATCGAAAGGTTTAAAGGTTTGAATTTACATTTATTTGAATTAAAAAGGCCAGGTGATGCCGAATATTGAACCAGTGAACTCAATGGATTGTCCTGATTGGAACACTGTTTATTTTGATAGTTAAAACACCGACTATCAAACCTGTCCAATACGATTGTTGGTTCGGAAAGACCGGGATCGAATTTATATTCGGAAACCATTCTGACCAACAAATACGTGAAGATATCAGAAGACAGTCGAAATGGAGCATCGAAGACCGTGGATCTTCATAAGCGGAAGGACTGCTAATAATCTCTGGTCTGCGGCCAGAGATCTACTGTGGTCCTGTCGTGGTTGGAATCCATGGGTTGCAAGGACTTCTCGCTACTGATCCATGGGGTGATTCCTACATGAGATGCAGTAGGAGAGTACCTTCGGTTCATCCTGTTCTTGGATGACTTGTATGGATGAATGTCTGACAGAATATTTCCTGAAACCACGTATGTTGATTTTTACAAATATACCTAGTGGTGGCAAAGAGGGGCACTTCTTTTATACCCAGAGTACATTTGTGGATGTCAATTAGTGACTTGACGGATCTGACGATGTGGCATTCAAAGTGAAAGGTGACCAGATTTTCCAAAAAGTGAATTCTAGCCTCAAGCCTCAACAACCGGGAAATGACAGAAACCGGGCAGGCAGCATGACTATGTGGGTCGCTCCCATTAGGGTGTATAATCACCTATCTAGAGAAATTCCTTTTGTTTCTTACTCTATCGATTCTGCCCATTCGGGAAACGGTGGTTTGAGTCCAACCGTTGGTGATATACGTTCGATACACTCAAGCAAAATGAGTGGTCGGTCATGTGAGGGTCGGGTTGCAAGATGTTCTTGTTGAACCCAGTGTATTCACCTCTAGAGATACACTATCGGCAGGTGGTCCCATACCTTGTCATAGTCGGAAATCCAATCTCCAATAAGCGCCCGCGGTTTTTGATTGTATACTATATAGGTGGAGCGTGAGATGCAAGCGTTCCACTAGATTGTTATTTACTTGTATTTAGACATTATTATAATATCAGAAAAGATATTGATTTCAAAAGTGTTTTGGGTTATTGTAAGGTAAAAACCGTCCGTGCTTATGTAATAACCCGGAAAATGTGAACCAATTTAAAATTTTTAAAATTGGTTATTGTCAAAGAATTTAAACAATAGAAATAGCATATTTCAATAAAGTAATGAATTGGGAATAGTGAGGCAGTTTGAAAATTTGAATACAAACTTTGTCTGACTGTACCGGGTGGAAAATATAACAGATTTTAGTGAAACCATAAATATTTAAATCTATTTATGAATACCTTTCTAAAGAATCTGAAAAATCGAAGTTTCATAACAGGAATCAAAAGTTATGGCCAAATGAATTTTCAGAAAGGTCACTATATAGAATATATAGCCCTTGATAATAAATATTTTGCATACGACCTCGGAATTCGACGAAACCACTTTTGTTGGATCCGGGATGTCAAACTATTGCTAGGTTTCAAATTTCATAATTTTTGAAGCTACTATGTGAGCGGGGCAATAGAAAATGTGATTGGTCAATTTCTGTTAAAATGGGTCGACCTGAAAATGGACATTTTGCATACGATCTCAGAATTCGACGAAACTGGTTTTTTTGGGACCGTACCGTCAAAACAAAGCTAGATTTATTTTTCTGGAATTTTTCGATTCAGTTTGTGGCCCTGGAAAATTGAAATGTATGTTCAAATTGAATATAAAATGTTTTATACTTTAATTTAAAAAATAACTGACCGTAACAGTCGAATTGGCCAACTAAACATATCCCATTGTGTCCGGAATGGGGGTATTTAGCTAGGGCGACAGTCGTTGGGTTGAAATTGGTGTACGTTGGTTCGAAAGGATATTATAGGAATTTAAAATTTAAATATAATAGAAAATATCTTCACATTTCTCTCTCATCTAAAAATCTGGTTAACCCTCATGAACGAACGGCGAAACCCGCTCGAATCTTCCAAGCCTGATCGCCGCCGCCACAGGCGATTTTGCCACCGCCTCTAGTTGGCTTTTCCGATCGCCTTCCTCCCCTCTTTCAATCAACCCAAGCCTCGTCTGAAACCATCGAGTATTGACGTCGAATTTCAACCAGGAAGTCTCCACCTTTGGAGCGCCGTCGTTCATCAGAGGAGCCGTCGAGTTCGCTGCCACCACAGGCGCTGGAAAGTCTGTTCGAAGCTCTTTGACGTCGCAGCATCCGATCGTGACGAAACAGCACGGATTGATCGAAAATTAAAAACAAAGTTTCGAAGGTTTGCAAAACATTCTGCTTTGAAATTTCTGAATTGAAAATAACACTTTTAAGTGTTGCAAAACTTTGAAAAATCATATCTTTTTAGTGTGTTAACGAAATTCGATGAAACAGGAAACATCGAGACCGCAGGGAGGCTCTCGACCATCTAGCAGAAGCCGCGGATTTTTCTAATCTTTATACGATTTTTAGCACTTCAAAAACCAATGTGAGGAATCTAAATTAAATTGTGTGAATGGAATCGTGTTGTATAAATTATATAAGCGAAGTGTAAATTATATACGCATTGTATACCTCATGTACATGTGTTGTATAAGTTATATTAGCGATGTATAAATTATACAAGCGTTGTATGAAACATATATGCTTTGAATTGTGATGAAATGCAAGTGAATTGTAGAAATAATATATATATATATATATATATATATATATATATACTCCCCTCGTCCACAGACCATGGACGATATTTATTGCTTGTGATTGGCGTGAAATTATATAGTATGACGAATGGTTGGAAATAATTTTTTGTGGTTGATATTGTGGTTGAAAAATACCTTTGTGGTTGAAAAATACCCTCTTGTGGTTGAAACAAATTAGAATAGGATTGTGGAAATGAAAATAAAACATGCCGCCTGCGTGCGAACTAGATGCATGATCCCCATTGTCAAAAACCGCGAGGTTTTAAAGTAGAGCGAGGAGCCGTACTAGGGACGGTCCCGGTTTTAACTACCCTGTCGTTATGCTGCCGAAATTTTCTGAAATATTCATGTGTTAGAATAATTTTCATTTGTTGAAATTAATTACATATGTTGAAACCAATATTCATGTGTTGAATTGAAATTCATTCGTTGAGTTGAAATTCATGTGTTGAATATTATTCGAAATTTAAATAGATAGATTTAACGATAAAAATCACATTTATATATATATATATATACAAACTATAGAGAATATTCATGTGTTGAATTGAAATTCATTCGTTGAGTTGAAATTCATGTGTTGAATATTATTCGAATTTTAAACAAATAGATTTAACGAAAAAAATCACATTTATATATATATATATATATATATATACAAACTATAGAGAATATTCATTTGTTGAATTGAAATTCATTCGTTGAGTTGAAATTCATGTGTTGAATATTATTCGAATTTTAAACAAATAGATTTAACGATAAAAATCACATTTTTATATATATACAAACTATAGAGAATATTCATGTGTTGAATTGAAATTCATTCGTTGAGTTGAAATTCATGTGTTGAATGTTATTCGAATTGTAAATAAACAGCTTTAGTGATAAAAATCACATTTTTATATATATACAAACTATAGAGAATATTCATGTGTTGAATTGAAATTCATTCGTTGAATCGAAATTCATGTGTCGAATGATATTCGAATTTTAAATAAATAGCTTTAGCGATAAAAATCACATTTTTATATATATATATATAAACTATAGAGAATATTCATGTGTTGAATTGCAGTTCATTCGTTGAATCGAAATTCATGTGTTGAATGTTATTCGTATTTTACAATAAATTAAATAGACAATAAAAACTACATTTTTATTGTGAATATGAAGTGTTAAAAACATTCACGCATTGAATAAATATTTTTGATGATAAAAATATTTCTTTTATCACGTATATGCTTTGATAAAAGTACACATGTGTTGAAATAAATATTAGTTCGCTAGAAATATTATTATTAGCTTTGTTCTGCATATATACATGTGTCGAACAGGAAAAATGGATTAGCTGTAGAGTAAAGAAATTATTTGCATGATCGACAAATAGGTAAGCCTTGATGAGTTGGCTGCGCAATTTTATTTTTATATCAACTCCTGTGAATGCCATTGGATGCGGAGTGCTTGTTATTCTGTGTGAAATAATAAACATCGCCATAGGATAGTAACAATTAATTTTGAACTACACTACATGGCATACTCCTTGACGATAGGCATACTTCATCATATTCCACATAAGCATTTGGAGCTTGTGTGACTAGGTGGAAGATTTACCATACAAGCGAGAGGCTTTTATGGTGATGATTTTAAACTACAGGTTGAACTGATGACTGATATGGACTATATAAAATATAACGATAAATTGCCAGATTAATAAAAACCCCACACGGGTTTGGAGTTGACAATAATCACGTCTCTCTAGTCATTAGATACGGTACATGGACTATTTATTCCCATACGGGACGAGGTGACGAGGATTTATCCTCTGGAGTAATTAAAAATACACGCTCCCTCAGGCTTGACAGGGTGACGAGAATTTATTCTCTGGAGTTATTATCTATACACGCTCCCCTGTAAACACCAGAAAATATCACTATAAATATGTGGATGCTTTATAGGATTTATTGGGTACCTAATACAGCCCAATAAATTTCCAAACCCCTTCCCGTACAAAGGAGGTTATGGCGAAATTTTTCGAAATATAAAGGCGTTAGTGAAATATTTGAAGTGAAAACGATGTTGAAATTAATGAATGAGCTATATTTGAAACAAAAGAATGAACTATATTTATATATATAAATATAAATAGAATTGGAAAGGAATCGAAGCCGTGCGGTTCGTGTTTTGAAATCGTAATTTGAATCAATTAGTATGAGAAATCCGACCATCGGATTTTCCCGAAACCGCAACCGCTAGGTTCGCCTTGGAAATATCTTCCAACGGCACCAACCTTGTAAAAATCCAACGGTTGGATTGTCTGGAATGTTTAATTCAAATCTGGAGGAAAACAACACCAGAATCTTTTATATTTATATATAAATATAAATATAATTAAATTAAATCGAATAACGACGCTGCAGTTTGAATTTTGAAACCGTAACTTCAAACGACTAGTGTGGAAGATCCGACCGTCAAATTTTCACGAAACTGGAACCGTTGGGTTCGCTTTGGGAATATCTTCCCAGTGGTATAGACTTTGTAGAAATCCAACGGTTAGATTTTCCGATATGTGTAAAACAAATTAGGGGGAAAACAGTGCCACGGCACGACCTGAAATGTCGTTTAATTGAATATGGCCATTTTTAAATAAATAAAAATGGCGAAAAATCGTTATAAAATATTATAAGCAACATAGATTGGAAATAAACCAGTTTGGCTTGATCCGCTTGATATTTGATGGCTGTATGTGTTTGACACGAAAATTATACTAAAGAACTGAAATATGAATGTCGAATAATATAACCATGGAAAGAATTGATTTGAATTCTAATTACGTGAATTATTTGAAAAGGCCGAGCTAACCCTCATTTCAAATAATTGATCAAACGATTCGAATTGGAAAATACAAAGGCGATTCAAGACCGACGATCTACGTATCGGTTTGATGGGCGCTGCTGAGTTTCCTGATTAGAGTAGCTACCATGAAGGAACGGAAGTAGTAGCCGTCTGAACGTATGTGTTGATTGTACGGATATACGAGGAATTTGACGCCTCTGGTTTCGTTCAGACCCAGAACGGACTTGTAAATGGACTGTGTGTCTGACATTGGATTTTGATCTATACTGATTGATCTCTGTTAAATATATATCTATTTGGCGGCGGAGAATTTATTCTTTTGCTTAACACCTTTCTCTGAGACGTACGAGCTCAGAGGTTATATATCGATAGAAATCAGTCGTATGGAGTGGATTGCCTATGTGGCATGCCAAGATGCTATGATCAAGGCTTCTGTTGCAAAGCAA
Source organism: Allium sativum (assembly GCA_030737875.1). Taxonomy (NCBI): domain Eukaryota; kingdom Viridiplantae; phylum Streptophyta; class Magnoliopsida; order Asparagales; family Amaryllidaceae; genus Allium; species Allium sativum. The sequence goes on from CM060925.1 coordinate 45,297,593, forward strand.
AGTCTTGTGTTTGATGATCAAAGCACAGCCTACGTGGCCTGGCTTTGTGTATAGCGTGGATTCGCGAGCCTCACACCTCTGTATGAGTTAAAAACAGGATACAGACCGCTGGGAGAGCACGACGTTTCTTTCTAGCTATGGTGGTGTCAGTGACCTACCAGCCCTGACATTTAAATCTACTTTTCACCTTTGTGGTTGTTGGAATGCGAGGCGCCTCGATTATAAGTCTATAAGGACCGGGAAACGTGTGTTTAGGAATTGCAAATCCTCAAACGTAAGAGAGGACCGGCCCAGCCGATCCAAGGGTTACCCAGAGTGCGTAGTCCTGAGGCATTTGCTATAGTGTCTCGAAGCGGAGAGGAGCTTGCCCCTTGCCTCGACTCATGACGGAAATCCAATTTTCAATACGAAATAACGGATTTGATTGTAGAACTAGTATGGCGACATAGTATATGGTAGCTATGCCACCTATGATTGATATTTATGATGCTATTCATTTTTGAAACATATATGCACTAGTAATAATATCAAATGATTTTTCTTTACACGTATTAAGCATATTTGGCCATTGTAAGGTAAAAGTATATCCTCCGGCTTGCGTTGCATTATATGATGGGACTTGAGTCTTATAATGGCTACATTCTTTTTAAAAGCATTGCGTTGTTTTAAAGAATTTACTTTGTTTTAAATGCACCAGCAATCACTGGAGTAAACCCGTTTTGCGAAAGTGGCGTGATCCTATGATTTGCTATTACTGTTGTTTAAACTGTTAAGTAGATTTCTCACACCAGTCCCCATGACTGACTCGTTGTTTGTTTCACTTTGGAAACGCGGGTGCCCTTATTTTCACACGGGCAGCCTAGTTTACCGGTGACAGGTTGTTTTGGCTCAGCACTGTAGTATGTAGTGCACTTTGGGCTCATGGCGAGGCTGACTTCACCAAGATGACTTTGACATTTTCCGCCATTATTGTATTGATATTATGATTCCGCCACAGGCGATGTAGACTGTTTTACTTCCAGTACTTATTATCATATGTATATGTACCGCCTTCGGCGATGTAGACTGATACACTTATTATGTCTCACTGTATGTATATATTCCTCCTATGGCGATGGTGACTGATCATTCCCCCTTTATTTACTAAGTTATATCCTACGTTGTGCTATTCTGATGTTGTTACATGTTATGAATCCGTTGTCATATCTATGAAAAATTATTCTATTTATTGTTTTTGCTATTATCTGTACTCTGCTATGATGATTGATGTGTTATATTCCAATGATTATCCTTAATACCATCACACGGATTTTGGGATTGTCACATTTGGTATCAGAGCTTTGGTTAACCTTAATTACGGAGTCTAACACATTAAACACCTCGTCGGAATAGAATCAGTAGTGTTCTAAGGCGAGTAGCTCATTAGATATAGGATTAGTGATGTCCTAGAATGAGCTAAGCAGATTAGCAAAACAATTTGATCAATATGTCATTACCTTTCCTTATGTTCCCCTGTTTTAGCATATATGAAAGTTATCATTTCTATGAGCTTGACTCTTTTCTTGCTTATACAGTACTCTATCTGATGGCTACACGAGCAACAATAGCCAGAGGTGGCCGTGGAGGCCGAGCAGGCATAGCAGGAGGACGGGGGAATATCCCCGTAGCACAGGAGGGCCCTATTATACAGCCACCAGCACCCTAGGACTTTGAGCTAGACAGAGTAGCAAAGAGATATAGGAACCTGGGGGGAAAACCCTTTTCTGGCCTTGGTACAGTGATAGAGGCTATTGCTTGGTTGAAGACCTATGAAAAGATTTTTGAGGGCATGGGATTGGGGACCAACAACAAAGCACGTCTAGGTATTTGGCTCTTATAGGAAGAAGCAGAGTTGTGGTGGGATGCCATCACCTCAGAAGATGTGGCAGGTACTGTTAGGACCTAGGAGTAATTCAAGACCATGTTCAAGGAGAAGTTCGTACCTGAGCAGGCCTTGGAGCGGATGCGAGATCAGTTTGCTAATCTTCAGCAGGGAGATCTCTCTATCCAAGATTACCTCAATAAATTCACTCAGCTGTCGCACTATGATCCAGAGCTTATTATGACCAACAAAGCTAAGAACAAGAGGTTTATATTTGGGCTACAGCGCAAGTACCATGATAGGGTGTAACACCCCACCTCCGCTAGGGTCACTCTTTCGGGGGCACTAGCTTCTGGGGGGCGTTAGAACTGGGTAAGCATGCATAATGATATATCAAGGCAGAACAAGAACATAAATATATATGTAAAACAGAGTAAGTGAGAATAAAATAGCGGAATATCTCAAACCATCTCAAAACAAGTCTAGTACATCATAAAGTCAACTGCCAAAATAAACATGTCTAGTACATCATAAACAGAAATACTGAAATACATAGTGCTATCCCCAAAATAAAGATGATAAACCATAGCGAGCTCAATGTCCAGACATACATGAGCTATCCAGCAAACAAGCAAGCGATCCAAGCTAAGCACCACTATTCCCTCCCTGAGAACCTAGGGGGGGGGAACGGAAGAAAAGAAGCGAAAGAAAACAGGTCAGTCAAAAAGACTGGTAAGACCTACTACGATCAGTCTATAAACTAATAAAGTTAACATCATGATGGAAACTGAGATGAACATACTGGCAATAGATAAAGGTGTCATCACATAAAGAAGATTAAGCTTTGCACCACAGTGTACTAGCAAACTAACATAACGGGTATTGATCCCTCAGCCCAAACTTTGGCCCAATAACATGAGGTGACCTTAATACAAGGTCCAGCCCAACGGTCTAGTCGATCGGCTCCCTATAAACCTAACACGTCAAGTGTTGGTGTCCATACGGCCCACATATGGTTGTGGTCAGACTGTGTTGGGTCCACCTTCGGGTGTATCAAGCCCTCGGGTGTCAACCCCAGACACCTAAGCAATAATGCACAGTCTAAACCTACTGGTACCCGTGCCTCGAGTTTGTCCAACACCGGACTACGTGCATGTCCGTAGCCCGCCTGGACCCGCACCGCTGTACCACTCAGCCGTCGCTTTGGTCGCTTACATCAGTCCAGTAATCGTGCCCCGCCCTAGCCTAGCCTCTAGGGTTGTGAATGATACCAAACTGGGATTACTGCTGGAACAGACCACGTTGCTAGTGTTTTCTAAGAGGGTTAAGTGTGGTTTAACCCCTCACTAATCATGGATTAAATTAGTTAAGTGTAACCAACAGTTCACCACTTAACCCCATTTAATCCCTCGTATCCCCAAAATTGGTTAAGTATTAGTGGGCCATGACTTAACCCTAATCATGAGGCATTAATTAATTTAATTGTGCCTTAACCTCTCACATTAGACTTTGTTGCGGTTACCTAGTTAAGCTGGTGGGTTCCGGGTAGATTTACACCACAACTTGGTCTAACCTCGGGTCTTGGCACCACATGACCAACTTCTCACATTGGATCCTATTGTTTGTAGCCACTAGTTAAGCCGGTAGGTTCCGGGTAGAATTACGCTACAAACTCAACCCAACCTCGAGTTGGCCACACTTATGTTTTCTAAGTGTCATGTCCACTTTATTTTCAAAACATAATTACAAGTTTAACAAATACTTGGGTAGACCTAACTTAATAGGTAAATTCCCAATCTTATATTTTCATGTATTCTAAGTTTTACCCAAACCCCCCAACGTCATTCTATCGCTTACATATTCGTTATAACGCATAAAGGATAGAAAGAGGGAACTTGGCACAACATACATGATGAATCTTACATATCATAATAAACATGCATAACATGTTGGACTTGCATAACTTAGCATAGTGAACTTGCATAAACATGCATAACTTGTTAAACTTGCAAATCATGGCATAGTGAACTTGCATAAACATGCATAACTTATCAAACATGTGTAACATGGCATAGTGAACTCGTATAAGCATGCATAACTTATTAAACATGTGTACATGGCATAGTGAACTTGCATAAACATGCATAACTCAATAAACTTGCAAATCATGGCTTAGTGAACTTGCATAAACATGCATAACTCAATAAACTTGCAAATCATGGCTTAGTGAACTTGCATAAACATGCATAACTCAATAATCTTGCATAAATCCCAACTTGCATCACATATTAACTTTAGAGTTTCTAAAATGAAGGTAAGAGGGCTTACAAATATTATGAAGACACAAATCTACAAGTAAAGATTGAGAAGCCCTTTATGCAAGCATATAAAAACCCAAAACAAAGCTCCAATAAGAAAACTCTTAACAAAAATCCCAAAAACTCTAGCTTAACCAATAAAGCTTACAACTTGATGATGTATGCAATCTAATGATCATTCATACAACTTAGAAGTGCTTGTATGAACATCAAAATCTTCATAGGAATGATTTTTGAAGAGGATGGAGGCTAGGGTTTTTAAGTGGAGGCCATTTGAGAAATCAATTTGACATAGTTTGGTTGCTAGAATGAATAATGAGTGATTTAGGGTAGGTTAGGGTCTTATTTATAGATTAGGCTAGTGATTTAGACCATAGGATTAAACCCTAGTTGAATTAGGTCCATCAGATTTCGGAATTCTCCAGAACCAAGCCACAAACCAGACCAAGACCCAAAATGGTGCGCCAGGCAAAACTGCCCGACCACCCCGTGTCGACAGGGCTGTCGACAGGGCAGTCGACACCCTAAGACCCCTGTCGACATGCCTGTCGACATGGGGGTCTTGGCGGGAGTTTTCCCGCCTGACGCCAGTTAGCCCTAATCCTTGTTTTTGAACTTAAAATTTAAATCTGTTTTTACTATGGAAATTTCTGAAAACTTCAATGGGCCTTAACTAGGTCATACGGACTCCGATTTTCGAAAACTCGGACTCTATTTCGCGTATTTTTCCGAGACGAACGCAATGGCATAGCCCGTTTCCCTTGATTCAGATTTTAGAATTAAATTCTGCCTCGATTTATGTTATAACAGGTTATTGAAAATACGGGTTGTTACATTCTCCCCTCCTTAAAGGATTTCATCCCCGAAATCTTCAAGTTAGGAAGAACGTATCCTACCATCCAATCATCCATCTACTCAAAGCATCATCCACGAGCAATCATTGTCCTTAAAAGATTCTAAATGCTGTATGAACATATGCAAAAGTGTGTGTATATGTACTTATCTAATGCAAAGATCAATGCAAAATATGTTAGTGAAATGTATCCATATGTATGCAAATCCCTAACATAATGTATAATATCTACATGCGTGCTCAATCATACATCCATATGCAACATCCATGTGATTGCATACAAATTTCATCCAAGAATAAGCATAAACACTCATGCACATGCAATATGAGGAGTGTGTGAGCCGATCTAGTGCCTAATGTGTATCATGCATCCACGAGTAACCACTTGCAAACACTTGCAACTACTTGCAACCATCAAACATAACATGTCTCAAACACATGTTTCATCCAAAGGGTTTCTACCTAAGGTTCTCATGACAAGATTGGCACGATAACTAGATAAACATGGATAGCAAAGAGAAAGATATGCTAACAAAGGAAAGAGATTGAGAGTGTACCCTCAAAAAGGAATGGATAAAGCCCACGCATCTTCTCCTCGGTTTCCCAAGTTGCGTCTTCTTCGGCTTCACCCCATTGAACCTTCACCAACTTGACCTCTCGATTCCTTAGCTTCTTGGTCTCCGTCCCCAAGATACGAATTGGAGCTCTCCTCAAGGTAGCTTCTTTCTCTACTTCCACATCTTCTAGAACACTTGGCTCAACCACCTCTGCTGGCTTATGCAAACACTTCCGGAGATGCGAAACATGAAAAACATTATGCACTCCAGCTAGCTTCTCGGGCAATTCCACTCTATAGGCCATCTGCCCGATCCTCTCTACAACTGGAAACGGTCCAACAAACCTTGGTGCTAACTTTCCTACTGCTCCAAACCGAACCACATTCCGCAAAGGAGAAACCTTCACGAAAACCATATCCCCAACATCAAACTCCAAATCAGTCCTTCGCCTATCAGCATAAGATTTCTGTCTGTCTTGGGCCGCCTTCATCCGTCTTCTAATCAACTCGACCTTCTCGGATGTATCTCTAATCATGTCAGGTCCAAGTATAAGCTTATCTGTAGTCTCCCACCAACACGTAGGTGACTTGCACGGTCTCCCATATAAAGCCTCAAATGGTGCCATCCCAATGCTCGCCTGATAACTGTTATTATAAGCAAATTCCACAAGAGGAAGATGGTCTTCCCAAGTACCACCAAAATCCAGAATGCAAAGCCTTAACAAGTCCTCAAGTACCCTATTCACCCTTTCTGTCTGACCGTCCGTTTGTGGGTGATAAGCTGTACTCAGGTTCAACCTCGTGCCCATAGCTTCCTGCAAACTGTTCCAGAACTGACTAGTAAAGATGGGGTCTCGGTCACTGACTATACTAGAAGGGACTCCATGTAGTCGTACTATCTCACGAAGATATACTGATGCTAGTCCAGATGCGGTCCTTTTGCTCTTCACCGGAATGAAATGAGCACTCTTCGTAAGCCTATCCACAATGACCCATATGCTTGTATTCCCTTTTCTTGACCTTGGCAATCCGTCAACAAAGTCCATAGAAATACTCTCCCACTTCCATAGCGGGACCTCTAGAGGATGCAATAGCCCACCGGGCTTCTTCGACTCGGCTTTTACTCTCTGACAAACAACACATCTAGAGACAAACTCTCCCACATCCTTCTTCATTCCAGGCCAGTAGAAAATGCGCTTCATATCCTTATACATCTTATCTCCACCCGGATGTATAGTCAACTTGGAGCGATGTGCTTCCTCAAGAACTTTCCTCACCAAGTCTTCCACCATCGGAACACAAAGCCTTCCGTCTCTCCTCAGCCAACCCTTATCATCTATAGAATATCGAGCGAGGTGGCTAGACGTCTCTCCTTGAGTCAGCTTATCCATAATCTCCACTATGTGAGGGTCTTTTCTCTGTGAAGCCCCAACTTGATCAAGAAGGGTAGGCCTGAGTTCCAGAGATGCTAAAGAACCGGTCATCGACTCAACTGCCAAAGAGAAATCAAAGGTTGCCAAGAACTCTAAATTCTTCATCTCAACAAATAGAGGACTTAGTGTCAACCTTTTTCTACTCAACGCATCCGCTACAACATTCCCCTTGCCAGGGGTATAGGCTATATCAAAATCGTAGGACGCCAAGAATTCCATCCACCTTTGCTGCCTCAAGTTCAGATCCTTCTGCGAGAAGAGATACTTCAAAGACTTATGATCAGTATACAGCTCAAATCTCTCTCCCAGAAGATAATGACGCCAAGCCTTGAGTGCATATACTATCGCTGCCAGCTCTAGATCATGAGTGGGATAATTCTTCTCATGCACCTTAAGTTGCCTACCACCAAAACATATAACTTTGCCTTCTTGCATCAGAACGGCGCCCAATCCCGTGCCACAAGCATCAGTGTACACGGTAAACATCTTACCACCATCGGGTAGAGCTAGAACTGGTGCTGAGGTAAGGGCTCTCTTGAGTCTCTGAAAAGCAAGCTCACAGTCCATATCCCAAGCAAAAACTAAGTTCTTCTTCGTCAACTTAGTAAGAGGAGCGGATATCTTCGCAAAGTCCTTGATGAACTTCCGGTAAAAACCTGCAAGACCTAGAAAACTTCTCACTTCGGTTGCATTCCTTGGAGTCTTCCAATCCTGCACAACAACTACTTTAGCGGGATCCACCGCCAAGCCTTGCTTAGATACTATATGCCCAAGGAACCGAACTTCCCTTCTCCAAAAGTGACACTTGGAGAACTTGGCCTTTAACTGATGCGCTCTAAGCGTATCCATCACCTCTACAAGATGCCTCGCGTGCTCTTCTTCATCCTTAGAGAAGATCAGAATATCATCCACAAAGACCACGACAAACTTGTTCAAGAACTCTCGAAACACCCTACTCATCAAGTCCACAAAATACGCGGGTGCATTCGTCAAACCGAACGGCATAACAAGCCATTCAAAGAATCCATCTGGAGTTCTGAATGCAGTCTTGTCTATACTATCTTCAGCCACTCTGAGCTGATGAAATCCAGTAGCAAGATCAAGCTGAGAGAAAACAGAAGCACCAACAAGCTGGTCAAAAAGATCATCGATCCTCGGTAATGGGTGTCTGTTCTTCTTAGTCAGCTTATTCAACTCTCTATAGTCCACACAAAGTCGAAGAGAACCATCTGCCTTAGTAGCAAACACGACAGGCGCTCCCCATTCGGATATACTTCGTCTGATGAAGTTCTTCTCAAGCAACTCCTTTATTTGCTTGCTGAGCTCCCGTCTCTCACGCGGAGCCATGTGCCGAACGGGCAAAGAAACAGGCTTAGCATTATCCACCAGATAAATGCGAAAATCAATCTCTCGTTTAGGGGGCAACCCCTTAACTTCTTCAAAAACATCTGGATAATCTCGGACCACCCTTACCGACTGAAGGGTTTCCTCTGACGAGTCGAGAGATTCAAGATAGCACAACATGACGGGATCCTTCGGATTGCATGAAATCTCTAAGGTGTTGCCAAGGCGAGTCACAAGCCTCACAACCCTATGCTCACAATCAAGAATGGTTCCATGTCTAGACAGCCAATCCATGCCCAAAATCAATCCGTATCCCCTGAAACCAAGAACATACGCACTACACAAGAACTCTACACTGAGTATAGAGATCCTCAGATCCTCACATATCATAGATAGATGAGCAGAACCCCCAATGGGATTCGAAACACAAACGGGATCATCCACTAAGCTAGTACTAAGGTGCAAACTATCAACAAGATCAGATGAAATAAAGCTATGTGATGCACCAGAATCAAACAAGGTACGAACTGGAAGATCGGAAACATAAACAAGGTTCTCAACAGAAACACTACCTCGATCGGGAACTGAAGCGGTATTGAGAGCATGAACTTGCCCTCCTGAAGGTCCAGCATGCTGAGTCTGACCCTGCCCTTTCTTCTTCGGGCATTCCTTGCTGAAGTGTCCAGCCTCACCACAGGAAAAACATCCACCACTAAGCTTCCTTTTCTTCTTCCTACAATCCTTAGCAAAGTGTCCAGGCGCACCACAGTAATTGCACTTTCCCTTGCCTTTGTTGTTGTTCCCTTTCTTGTTCTTGCTCTGATTCCACTGACTGCTTTGACCACCTTGATTGCCTTTACCCTGAGAATCAGTCTTCTTTGCTTGAGTATCACTCGACTTGACCTCTTTCTTTCCATCTCCCTGAAGTAGAGCCATATCGACCAAACTCTCAAAAGTAGCCCCATGCGGAATATGTGACATCGCCAAACCCTGCAGCGGCTCATTCAACCCTCTAGCAAATCGAAGAGCCTTCTTCTCAGGAGTGTTCACCATATCCAAACCAAAACGGGCCAGCTGATTAAACTTGTTCACATACTCCTTGACAGACATATCACCTTGCTTTAATGCAATGAACTTCTCCATCTGTAAATTCGCCTCAGCAGAAGATAAAAACTTGGCCACAAATCTAGCCCTCAAATCGGCCCAAGTCTCGACAGGCCTCGTCCCATTGGTGACCTCCCACCAATAGGCTGCTTCGTCCTTCAAAAGCCACACAGTCAATAAGATTTTCCTCTCGTCATCAATCCTAAAGATAGCAAACAAGTTCTCAGTGTCTTTCAGCCAATTCCTAGCTTCAACAAAAGATTCCGTGCCTAGGAAATTCTTGCCTCCCATCGCCTTGAAGTCTTTACAAACCTTCGTGAACTCAACCTGAGGATGCTGAGGGGGAGGAGGAGGAAGAGGAGCCTCAGCAACTGGAGGAGGAGGAACGGGAACCACCGGAGGAGGGACATTAGGGGGAGGATTCTCAACTACAGGAGGAGGAGTGGGAGTAGGGTTTGCGGGGCCAGCTGCCACCCTAGCTTCTAGAAGTCTCCTATACCAGAGTGGTACGTTTACTCCATCCGGGATGGCAAGATTCTCAGCCATACTGAAACGAAAGATAAGATAAGATTAGGTCAAGGGAACGAAGGATAACGCTAATGGCTTTTTGGGGAATAGCCTTTTAAAATACTAGACTTTTCTTTGGAAAATACTTTATACTTGTTTTGAAAATAGTTTTTCAAAAGTCCTTTAAAAACTTTTTGTTCTTTCTTGTAAACCATATGCTCTGATACCAAATTTGTAACACCCCACCTCCGCTAGGGTCACTCTTTCGGGGGCACTAGCTTCTGGGGGGCGTTAGAACTGGGTAAGCATGCATAATGATATATCAAGGCAGAACAAGAACATAAATATATATGTAAAGCAGAGTAAGTGAGAATAAAACAGCGGAATATCTCAAACCATCTCAAAACAAGTCTAGTACATCATAAAGTCAACTGCCAAAATAAACATGTCTAGTACATCATAAACAGAAATACTGAAATACATAGTGCTATCCCCAAAATAAAGATGATAAACCATAGCGAGCTCAATGTCCAGACATACATGAGCTATCCAGCAAACAAGCAAGCGATCCAAGCTAAGCACCACTATTCCCTCCCTGAGAACCTGGGGGGGGGGGGGAACGGAAGAAAAGAAGCGAAAGAAAACAGGTCGGTCAAAAAGACTGGTAAGCCCTACTACGATCAGTCTATAAACTAATAAAGTTAACATCATGATGGAAACTGAGATGAACATACTGGCAATAGATAAAGGTGTCATCACATAAAGAAGATTAAGCTTTGCACCACAGTGTACTAGCAAACTAACATAACGGGTATTGATCCCTCAGCCCAAACTTTGGCCCAATAACATGAGGTGACCTTAATACAAGGTCCAGCCCAATGGTCTAGTCGATCGGCTCCCTATAAACCTAACACGTCAAGTGTTGGTGTCCATACGGCCCACATATGGTTGTAGTCAGACTGTGCTGGGTCCACCTTCGGGTGTATCAAGCCCTCGGGTGTCAACCCCAGACACCTAAGTAATAATGCACAGTCTAAACCTACTGGTACCCGTGCCTCGAGTTTGTCCAACACCGGACTACGTGCACGTCCGTAGCCCGCCTGGACCCGCACCGCTGTACCACTCAGCCGTCGCTTTGGTCGCTTACATCAGTCCAGTAATCGTGCCCCGCCCTAGCCTAGCCTCTAGGGTTGTGAATGATACCAAACTGGGATTACTGCTGGAACAGACCACGTTGCTAGGGTTTTCTAAGAGGGTTAAGTGTGGTTTAACCCCTCACTAATCATGGATTAAATTAGTTAAGTGTAACCAACAGTTCACCACTTAACCCCATTTAATCCCTCGTATCCCCAAAATTGGTTAAGTATTAGTGGGCCATGACTTAACCCTAATCATGAGGCATTAATTAATTTAATTGTGCCTTAACCTCTCACATTAGACTTTGTTGCAGTTACCTAGTTAAGCCGGTGGGTTCCGGGTAGATTTACACCACAACTTGGTCTAACCTCGGGTCTTGGCACCACATGACCAACTTCTCACATTGGATCCTATTGTTTGTAGCCACTAGTTAAGCCGGTAGGTTCCGGGTAGAATTACGCTACAAACTCAACCCAACCTCGAGTTGGCCACACTTATGTTTTCTAAGTGTCATGTCCACTTTATTTTCAAAACATAATTACAAGTTTAACAAATACTTGGGTAGACCTAACTTAATAGGTAAATTTCCAAGGGGTAGACCTAACTTAATAGGTAAATTCCCAATCTTATATTTTCATGTATTCTAAGTTTTACCCAAACCCCCCAACGTCATTATATCGCTTACATATTCGTTATAACGCATAAAGGATAGAAAGAGGGAACTTGGCACAACATACATGATGAATCTTACATATCATAATAAACATGCATAACATGTTGGACTTGCATAACTTAGCATAGTGAACTTGCATAAACATGCATAACTTGTTAAACTTGCAAATCATGGCATAGTGAACTTGCATAAACATGCATAACTTATCAAACATGTGTAACATGGCATAGTGAACTCGCATAAGCATGCATAACTTATTAAACATGTGTACATGGCATAGTGAACTTGCATAAACATGCATAACTCAATAAACTTGCAAATCATGGCTTAGTGAACTTGCATAAACATGCATAACTCAATAAACTTGCAAATCATGGCTTAGTGAACTTGCATAAACATGCATAACTCAATAATCTTGCATAAATCCCAACTTGCATCACATATTAACTTTAGAGTTTCTAAAATGAAGGTAAGAGGGCTTACAAATATTATGAAGACACAAATCTACAAGTAAAGATTGAGAAGCCATTTATGCAAGCATATAAAAACCCAAAACAAAGCTCAATTAAGAAAACTCTTAACAAAAATTCCAAAAACTCTAGCTTAACCAATAAAGCTTGCAACTTGATGATGTATGCAAGCTAATGATCATTCATACAACTTAGAAATGCTTGTATGAACATCAAAATCTTCATAGGAATGATTTTTGAAGAGGATGGAGGCTAGGGTTTTTAAGTGGAGGCCATTTGAGAAATCAATTTGACATAGTTTGGTTGCTAGAATGAATAATGAGTGATTTAGGGTAGGTTAGGGTCTTATTTATAGATTAGGCTAGTGATTTAGACCATAGGATTAAACCCTAGTTGAATTAGGTCCATCAGATTTCGGAATTCTCCAGAACCAAGCCACAAACCAGACCAAGACCCAAAATGGTGCGCCAGGCAAAACTGCCCGGCCACCCCGTGTCGACAGGGCTGTCGACAGGGCAGTCGACACCCTAAGACCCCTGTCGACATGCCTGTCGACATGGGGGTCTTGGCGGGAGTTTTCCCGCCTGACGCCAGTTAGCCCTAATCCTTGTTTTTGAACTTAAAATTTAAATCTGTTTTTACTATGGAAATTTCTGAAAACTTCAATGGGCCTTAACTGGGTCATACGGACTCCGATTTTCGAAAACTCGGACTCTATTTCGCGTATTTTTCCGAGACGAACGCAATGGCATAGCTCATTTCCCTTGATTCAGATTTTAGAATTAAATTCTGCCTCGATTTATGTTATAACAGGTTATTGAAAATACGGGTTGTTACATTGGGCCATGACAAACATCAAATTCTCATTCTCAGAATTAGTGGAAATGGCCTACAATTATGAAGATATGGATGAAAGACACTCCAACCAAGACCGCGCCAAAAGCCAAGCTGGAAACAAGTGCAAGGCTTCAGCAGATCAGCCAGAGTCTAGCATTTCAGCGGCCACTACTCAACAATCTCGGAAGATACCCAAAGGAAGCTGCTACAACTGCGGAAAGACAGGACATTTTTCTAATGTGTGCAAAGCCCCAAAGAAGCTAAAGGCAAATCCAGACCGCAGCTCAGCTAAATGCAACAACTACGATAGGAAAGGGCACTATAGCAGGAATTGTCCTCTGAAGCAGAATGCACAAGTGGCTCATGTATATGATGGGGAGATCCCACCAGCTATCACCGATGGATCAGGTAAACCCGACGTCATGGGAGGTACCCTTACCATTAAAAATATTCCAGTTTCTATACTTTTTGATACTGGTGCATCACGTTGCTTCATTTCTGGTAACACTGTTAGTAAGTTAAAGTTAAAAGAAAGAAAGTTTAAAGAACCAATTAAAGTTCAAAACCCGATAGGAGGTTCTGTTAGTCTCAGTTCATATTGTAGAGTACCTATTTCCTTTTCTCGATACCGATTTCCTTTTGATTCGATTGTCATGGATTTACGTGAGTTCGATATTATTCTGGGACTTGACTGGTTGACAAAATATAAGGCTGAAGTTAGATGTGCCGAAAGAATCGTTAAAGTCGAAGCAAAAGTTGGGCATATCATTATACCATGTCTCTGTTCAGAGCCGGATAGAGTAGAATTTTGGTCAGTTACTCCCACTTCATTAGGAAAGATACGGTCGTTAAAAACTATGCGGATGTTTTTGAAGAAGTAGAAAACTTACCGCCGCAAAGAGAAATTGAATTCAAAATAGATCTAATTCTGAATGCCCGACCAGTAGTACATCCAATTAGAAGAATGGCCCCGAAAGAAAAAAAAGAGTTGGGTAGCCAAACTCGAGAATTGCTTTGGAAAGGTCTGATCAGACCGAGCTTTTCAGGTTGGGGAGCAGCAGTAGTATTTGTCCCGGAATCAGACTGTACTCTAAGACTTTGTGTTGATTACCAAGATCTCATTAAGCAGACACTGAAGAACAAATATCCCTTGCCTCGGATTGACGATCTATTAGATCAATTAAATAGGGCGACAGTATTCTCCAGAATGGACCTAGCTACAGGTTTCCACAAATTACGTATAGCCGAAGACTGTGTTCCTTTGACAGACTTCAGGGGTCCCGATTTATTTTACAAGTGGTTAGTAATGCCATTCGGCTTGTGTAACGCTCCAGCATACTTCGTCGATCTTATTAACAGAGTGTTCCGTGGTGTATTGAATAAATTTGTTCTGGTCTTCATCGATGACATCTTAATCTACTCCAAGTCAGAAAGCAAGCATGCAAAACATTTAAAACAAGTGTTGATAATTCTGATGAGAAATGTCTTGAAAGCTAAATTTTCTAAGTGTGTCTTCTGGCAGGATGAAGTTGAGTTCCTAGGCCACGTCGTATCAAAGGAAGGGATTGCTATAGATCCAAGCAAAATTACAGCGATTCAGAACTGGAAACAACCTACTACCCCCACAGAAGTTCGAAGTTTCCTTGGATTGTCTAGTTACTATCGGAAATTCGTTCAGGATTTTTCAAAGATCTGGTGTGTTGACAAAGCTTACAAAGAAGCATGAGAAATTCAAATGGACTCCCGAATGTGAAGAAGCTTTCCAGGAGCTGAAACTGAAATTGACAACTACTCCAGTATTGACAATTATAGAAGGCAACCAAGACTTGACTATATGGACAGACGCTTCTACTAGAGGGCTTGTCACTGTATTAATGCAAAGGGGCCAAGTGGTCGCTTATGCCAGCCGTCAGCTGAAGCCGCATGAAAGAAACTATGCAACTCATGATCTTGAGTTATTAGCTATCGTGTTTGCTTTGAGAATCTGGAGGCATTATTTAATGGGCGAGAAGTTCGAATTATTTACCGATCATCAATCATTGAAATATCTATTCACTCAGAAAGATCTAAACTTGAGACAACAGCGTTGGTTAGAATTCCATGCAGCATACGATTTTGAGATTCTATACACTCCAGGGAAAGCCAATGTTGTAGCAGATGCGCTCAGCAGAAAGAATGAAATCATCGCCAGTTTTATCATCACGTCTTCATTAATTGACAGGATCTCAACCCTTCAGAAAGACGATGAATTTATTCAGAGAATCAGTCAGAGATTCAAGGGGGTGAACACACAAGCTTCCGACTCGATGACAATGGAGTTCTTAGATTAAAGGGTAGAACTTGCATCCCAAATCTTCCAGGGCTTCGAAGAGAAATACTTGATGAATGTCATAAGTCCAAACTAAGCATCCATCCACAGGTGAGCAAAATGTACAATGACATCAAGCGCACATTATGGTGGAGATCGATGAAAAGAGATATTTCATTATATGTTAGTAGATGCTCCACTTGTCAGCTAGTTAAGAGTGATCAACAGAAATTGGCTGGACTATTGCAACCATTAGAAATTCCAGGATGGAAGTGGGAGCAGATTTCGATGGACTTCGTTGATGGTTTGCCTCGAACTAAGAATGGAAACGACAATATATGGGTGATCGTAGATCGCTTCACGAAGACTACCCATTTCATACATGTCCGATCCAACAGAACGGCTCAAAGTTTAGCACAGATTTACTTCAAAGAAATAGTTAAACTGCATGGAGTGCCGCTCAATATAGATAGTGATAGAGATCCCCTATTTACTAGCAAATTCTGGGAAGCATTCCAGACAGAATTGGGAACCAAATTGAATCTAAGAACTGCTTATCACACTCAGACAGACGACCAAACTGAGCGGGTGAATAGAATTTTAGAAGATTTACTGCGGGCTTGCATTATTGATTTTGGTGGGTCATGGGAAGATCACTTACATTTAGCCAAATTCTCTTATGAAAATAGCTATCAAGCAAGTTTGGGAATGTCTCCATTTGAAGCATTATACAGTAGACCATGTAGATCTCCTGCATGTTGGGTAGAACCTGGCAACAGTCTTGTGTTAGGGCCCGATATGATTCGAGAAGCATCTGATAAAGTCGATTTCATCAAGAAGCGATTGAAAACCGCACAAAGCCGACCGAAAAGTTATGCTGATGCGAGAAGAAGAGATTTATCATTTGTCGTAGGCGATTATGTTTATTTAAGAGTTTCTCCAATGAGGGGAGTAATCAGATTTGGCAAAACTGGGAAGTTGGCACCGAGATTAATTGGTCCCTTTCCTATACTTGAACAGATTGGAACTCTGGCATATAGAGTTTCATTACCTGATTGGTTTCCTGGTGTGCATGACGTGTTCCATGTGTCTTAACTCAGAAAACATGTACATGATCCGGATCTTGTTGTAGAAGAAGCAGCACAACAGGACTTGGAAATAACTCCAGAATTAGCAGTCAGAAGAGAGCCATTGAAGATCGTTGACAAAGAAACTAGAGAGCTAAGGAGCAAAAAGATTCATTTAGTTAAAGTGCAGTGGAGTAGTGATCCTTGAGACTGTACTTGGGAGACTGAGTATAGCATTAAACAAGCCTACCCCAAATGCAGAGTGGACATTTCTGACCAACTCCGGTGCAAGGTACCTTTACAATACTTTGCATTTACATTTTGTTTCCTGCTTTGCTGTCATTTCCTTTTCGTGGACGAAAAGTTTTAAGTGGGGGAGATTGTAATAACCCGGAAAATGTGAACCAATTTAAAAATTTTAAAATTGGTTATTGTCAAAGAATTTAAACAATTGAAATAACATATTTCAATAAAGTAATGAATTGGGAATAGTGAGGCAGTTTGAAAATTTGAATACAAACTTTGTCTGACTGTACTGGGTGGAAAATATAACAGATTTTAGTAAAACCAAAAATATTTAAATCTGTTTATGAATGCCTTTCTAACGAATCTGAAAAATCGAAGTTTCATAATAGGAATCAAAAGTTATGGCCAAATGAATTTTCAGAAAGGTCGCTATATAGAATATATAGCCCTTGAAAATAGATATTTTGCATACGACCTCGGAATTCGACGAAACCACTTTTGCTGGATCCAGGATGTCAAACTATTGCTAGGTTTCAAATTTCATAATTTTTGAAGCTACTATGTGAGCGGGGCAAAAGAAAATGTGATTGGTCAATTTCTGTTAAAATGGGTCGACCTGAAAATGGACATTTTGCATATGATCTCAGAATTCGACGAAACTGGTTTTGTTGGGACCGTACCGTCAAAACAAAGCAAGATTTATTTTTCTGGAATTTTTTGATTCAGTTTGTGGCCCTGGCAAATTGAAATGTACGTTCAAATTGAATATAAAATGTTTATACTTTAATTTGAAAAATAACTGACTGTAACAGTCGAATTGGCCAACAAAACAAATCCCATTGTGTCCGGAATGGGGGTATTTAGTTGAGGGCGACAGTCGTTGGGTTGAAATTGGTGTACGTTGGTTAGAAAGGATATCATAGGAATTTAAATATAATAGAAAATATCTTCACATTTCTCTCTCATCTGAAAATCTGGTCAACCCTCACGAACGAACGGCGAAACCCGCTCGAATCTTCCAAGCCCGATCGCCGCCGCCACAGGCGATTTCGCCACCGCCTCCAATTGGCTTTTCCGATCTCCTTCCTCCCCTCTTTCAATCAACCCAAGCCTCGTCTGAAACCATCGAGTATTGACGTCGAATTTTAGCCAGGAAGTCTCCACCTTTGGAGCGCCGTCGTTCATCAGAGGAGCCGTCGAGTTCGCTGCCACCACAGGCGCTGGAAAGCCTGTTCGAAGCTCTTCGACGTCGCAGCATCCGATCATGACGAAACAGCACGGATTGATCGAAAATTAAAAACCTAGTTTCGAAGGTTTGCAAAACATTCTGCTTTGAAATTTCTGAATTGAAAATAACACTTTTAAGTGTTGCAAAACTTTGAAAAATCATATCTTTTTAGTGTGTTAACGAAATTCGATGAAATAGGAAACATCGGGACCGTAGGGAGGCTCTCTACCATCTAGCAGAAGCCGCGGGTTTTTCTGATCTTCATACGATTTTTAGCACTTCAAAAACCAATGTGAGGAATCTAAATTAAATTGTGTGAATGGAATCGTGTTGTATAAATTATATAAGCGAAGTGTAAATTATATACGCATTGTATACCTCATGTACATGTGTTGTATAAGTTATATTAGCGATGTACAAATTATACAAGCGTTGTATGAAACATATATTCTTTGAATTGTGATGAAATGCAAGTGAATTATAAAAATAATATATATATATACACTCCCCTCATCCACATACCATGGACGATATTTATTGCTTGTGATTGGCGTGAAATTATATAGTATAACGAATGGTTGGAAATAATTGTTTGTGGTTGATATTGTGGTTAAAAAATACCCTCTTGTGGTTGAAACAAATTAGAATAGTATTGTGGAAATGAAAATAAAACATGCCGCCTGCATGCGAACTAGATGCATGATCCCCATTGTCAAAAACCGCGAGGTTTTAAGGTAGAGCGAGGAGCCGTACTAGGGACGGTCCCGGTTTTAACTACCCTGCCGTTATGCTGCCGAAATTTTCTGAAATATTCATGTGTTAGAATAATTTTCATTTATTGAAATTAATTACATATGTTGAAACCAATATTCATGTGTTGAATTGAAATTCATTCGTTGAGTTGAAATTCATGTGTTGAATATTATCAGAATTATAAATAGATAGATTTAACGATAAAAATCACATTTATATATATATACACAAACTATAGAGAATATTCATGTGTTGAATTGAAATTCATTCGTTGAGTTGAAATTCATGTGTTGAATATTATTCGAATTTTAAGCAAATAGATTTAACGATAAAAATCACATTTATATATATATATATACACAAACTATAGAGAATATTCATGTGTTGAATTGAAATTCATTCGTTGAGTTGAAATTCATGAGTTGAATATTATTCGAATTTCAAACAAATAGATTTAACGATAAAAATCACATTTTTATATATATACAAACTATAGAGAATATTCATGTGTTGAATTGAAATTCATTCGTTGAGTTGAAAT
The DNA here is from genome assembly GCA_030737875.1 of Allium sativum. Classification (NCBI taxonomy): domain Eukaryota; kingdom Viridiplantae; phylum Streptophyta; class Magnoliopsida; order Asparagales; family Amaryllidaceae; genus Allium; species Allium sativum. The sequence continues at coordinate 45,316,829 of CM060925.1, forward strand.
TCATGTGTTGAATGTTATTCGAATTGTAAATAAATAGCTTTAGCGATAAAAATCGCATTTTTATATATATACAAACTATAGAGAATATTCATGTGTTGAATCGAAATTCATTCGTTGAATCGAAATTCATGTGTTGAATGATATTCAAATTTTAAATGAATAGCTTTAGCGATAAAAATCACATTTATATATATATATATATATATATATATATATAAACTATAGAGAATATTCATGTGTTGAATTGCAATTCATTCGTTGAATCGAAATTCATGTGTTGAATGTTATTCGTATTTTAAAATAAATTAAATAGACAATAAAAACTACATTTTTATTGTGAATATGAAGTGTTAAAAACATTCACGTGTTGAATAAATATTTTTGATGATAAAATATTTCTTTTATCATGTATACACTTTGATAAAAATACACACGTGTTGAAATAAATATTAGTTCACTAGAAATATTATTATTAGCTTTGTTCTGCATATATATACATGTGTCGAATAGGAAAAATGGATTAGCTGTAGAGTAAAGAAATTATTTGCGTGCCCGACAAATAGGTAAGCCTTGATGAGTTGGCTGCGCATTTTTATTTTTATATCAACTCCTGTGAATGTCATTGGATGCGGAGTGCTGGTTATTCTGTGTGAAATAATAAACATCTCCATAGGATAGTAACAATTAATTTTGAACTACACTACATGGCATACTCCTTGACGATAGGCATACTTCATCGTATTCCACACAAGCATTTGGAGCTTGTGTGACGAGGTGGAAGATTTACTATACGAGCGAGAGGCTTGTATGACGATGATTTTATACTACAGGTTGAACTGATGACTGATATGGACTACATAAAATATAACGATAAATTGCCATATTAATAAAAACCCCACACGGGTCTGGAGTTGACAATAATCACGTCTCTCTAGTAATTAGATACGACACATGGACTATTTATTCGCACACGGGACGAGGTGACGAGGATTTATCCTCTGGAGTAATTAAAAATACACGCTCCCTCAGGCTTGACAAGGTGACGAGAATTTATTCTCTGGAGTTATTATCTATACACGCTCCCCTGTAAACACCAGAAAATATCACTACAAATATGTGGATGCTTTATAGGATTTATTGGGTACCTAATATGGCCCAATAAATTTCCAAACCCCTTCCCGTAAGAAGGAGGTTATGGCGAAATTTTTCGAGATATAAAGGCGTTAGTTAAATATTTGAAGTGAAAACGATGTTGAAATTAATGAATGAGCTATATTTGAAATAAAAGAATGAACTATATATATATATAAATATAAATAGAATTGGAAAGGAATTGAAGCCGTGCAGTTCGTGTTTTGAAATCGTAATTTGAATCGATTAGTACGAGAAATTCGACCATCGGATTTTCCCGAAACCGCAACCGCTGGGTTCACCTTGGAAATATCTTTCCAACAACACCAACCTTGTAAAAATCCAACGGTTGGATTGTCTGGAATGTTTAATTCAAATCTGAAGGAAAACAACGCCAGAATCTTTTATATTTATATATAAATATAAATATAATTAAATTGAATCAAATAACGACGTTGCAGTTCGAATTTTGAAACCGTAACTTCAAACGACTAGTGTGGAAGATCCGACCGTCGGATTTTCATGAAACTGGAACCGTTGGGTTCGCTTTGGGAATATCTTCCCAGTGGTATAGACTTTGTAGAAATCCAACGGTTAGATTTTCCGATATGTGTAAAACAAATTAGGGGAAAAACAACGCCAGTGCCATGGCACGACCTGAAATGTCATTTAATTGAATATGACCATTTTTAAATAAATAAAAATGGCGAAAAATCGTTATAAAATATTATAAGCAACATAGATTGGAAATAAACCAGTTTGGCTTGATCCGCTTGATATTTGATGGTTGTATGTGTTTGACACGAAAATTATACTAAAGAACTGAAATATGAATGTCGAATAATATAACCATGGAAAGAATTGATTTGAATTCTAATTATGTGAATTATTTGAAAAGGCCGAGCTAACCCTCATTTCAAATAATTGATTGAACGATTCGAATTGGAAAATACAAAGGCGATTCAAGACCAACGATCTTCGTATCGGTTGGATGGGCGCTGCTGAGGATCCTGATTGGAGTAGCTACCGTGAAGAAACGGAAGTAGTAGCCGTCTGTAAGGACCGGGAAACGTGTGTTTAGGAATTGCCAATCCTCAAACGTAAGAGAGGACCGGCCCAGACGATCCAAGGGTTACCCAGAGTGCGTAGTCCTGAGGCATTTGCTAGAGTGTCTCGAAGCGGAGAGGAGCTTGCCCCTTGCCTCGACTCATGACGAAAATCCAATTTCCAATATGAAATAACAGATTTGATTGTAGAACTAGTATGGCGACATAGTATATGGTAGCTATGCTGCCTGTGATTGATATTTATGATGTTATTCGTTTTTGAAACATATATGCACTAGTAATAATATCAAATGATTTTGCTTTACACGTATTTAGCATATTTGGCATTATAAGGTAAAACTCTATCCTCCGGCTTGCGTTTCATTGTATGATGGGACTTGAGTCTTATAATGGCTACATTCTTTTTAAAAGCATTGTGTTGTTTTAAAGAATTTACTTTGTTTTAAATACACCAGCAATCACTAGAGTAAACCCGTTCCGCGAAAGTGGCGTGGTCCTATGATTTGCTATTACTGTTGTTTAATCTGTTAAGTAGATTTCTCACACCAGTCCCCATGACTGACTCGTTGTTTGTTTCACTTTGGAAACGTGGGTGCCCTTATTTTCACACGGGCAGCCTAGTTCACAAGTGACAGGTTGTTTTGGCTCAGCACTATAGTATGGTGTGCACTTTTGGCTCATGGCAAGGCTGACTTCACCGAGATGACTTTGACATTTTTCGCCATTATTGTATTTATATTATGATTCCGCCACAGGCGATGCAGACTGTTTTACTTCCAGTACTTATTATCTTATGTATATGTACCGCCTTCGGCGATGTAGACTGATACACTTATTATGTCTCACTGTATGTATATATTCCGCCTATGGCGATGGTGACTGATCATTCCCCCTTTATTTACTAAGTTATATCCTACGTTGTGCTATTCTGATGTTGTTACATGTTATGAATCCGCTGTCCTATCTATGTAAAATTATTCTATTTATTGTTTTTGCTATTATATGTACTCTGCTATGATGATTGATGTGTTATATTCCAATGATTATCCTTAATACCATCACATGGATTTTGGGATCGTCACAGTTTATGTGTGGATTTGGTCTTACGATTATCCTTTTCTTTGAAAGATTTCGACTTTAAATTCAGGTTGTGTGTTACCCTAATATTGTGCAAGTTTATCTCACTCTGGTTCACTAGACTGACCCGGTGTTTTGTAAATGCTCGGGCTAGCCCGGGGTGTACAGCTTCAGGTTATCGAAAGTCGTGGAGAGACGAGCTGGAAGAATCCAGGTGTATGATATTATATGGTTACTTTTCCGCTGTGTGTTGTGTATAGGGCAGATCATTACAACTGCCTGTTGATGTTGATGTACTCTGATATGGTAAGTTATATGGTAAGTTTTATTTAAAGCTCTCAATAAACTTATTTATGTATTGTATTTTGTTCCGCTGCGATGTGAGATTCTGTGTTGTGTTGATTCTTCTTCTTCTTCTATTCTAATATTTCTTTCTTTCTTTCCTCACCCTCTAATTTCTTTCAAATAACGTCCAGTGTTTTGGATGTTTGGAAGGTCGGCATGAGTACGATAAGGGTATTTATGTCGATTTTCAAGACCGAAAATTCATGGGTCGTTACATTTTCAGTTCAAATGCTTCTCAACACTAGAACTGATTAAATAACACAATATAAAATAGTTTAATATAAAATTTACAAATACACTCTCGTATATATACACTCAAACTCAATCTAGGGTATTACTAACCCCATCTCTATCGAGTTACGCAATAGAGCCAAGGTTATAACTAAACCTTATGCTTTGATACCACTGTAACGACCCAGCGGGATCGATGCCCGAATTTCGACAATAATACATAAAACCCGTACTACTTGTCAAAATCCAAGTATCAAAATCACCAGATAGTTAATAGAAAGAAATTAGAGGATGAGATAAGAAAGAAAAAAATATTTGAATAGAAGAAGAAGAAGAATCAACCTGACACTAAGTCTCACATCGTAGCGGAACAAAATATAATATAGAAATAAATCTTTATTGAGAGCTTTAAATAAAACTTGCAAATCATCAAAGTACATCAACACAACTAAACAGTTATGATATTCTGTGCTTGTATACAACATAAAGTGGAATAATTACTAATACATCTGAACTTCTCCAACACGTCTTCTGAACTTCGTAGTGTCCAATAACCTGAACCTGCGAAACCCGGGCTAACCCGAGCATTTCAAACACGGGTCAGTCTGGTGAACCAGAGTGAGAAACCCACTAAGTTTAAGCGTATCAACCACATTGATTTTAAAGTTAAACAAAACTTTTTTGAAAGAAAAGGATAATCATAAGACCAAATTCACACATAAAGACGGACGGTTTTTACCTTACGATAATCCAAAAACATTTTGAAATCATATATATCATCTGATATCATAATAGTGTCTAAATAAAAATAAATATCAATCTAGAGGAACGCTTGCATCTCACGCTCCATATGTATAGTATACAATCAAAAACCATGGGCGCTTATTGGAGATTGGATTCCGGCTATAACAAGGTATGGAACCACCTGCCGACAGTGTATCCTAGAGAGGAATACACTGGGTTCAACAAGAACGTCTTGCAACCCGGTTGACATATGATCGACCACTCATTTCGATTGAGTGTATCGAATGTATATCACCAACGGTTGGGAGCTACCCACTATTTCCCGAAAAGGGACGGCATCAAAATAGATTAAAAAAGAAAAAGGAATTTCTCTAGATATGTGACTATACACCCTAATGGGAGCGACCCACATAACCATGCTACCTGCCTGATTTTTGTCATTTCCCGGTTGATGAGGCTTGAGGTTTGAATCTACATTTAGAACATCTGGCCATCATTTACTTTGAATGCCACATCATCAAATCCATCGGAAATTACTAATTGATTCCCACAAAATTACGCAGATTGTTAGGCTAAAGAAATTTCCCTTCTTTTCCACCAACTTCGTATGTTTGAAGAAATCAACGTACGTGATCCTTTTGGAAATACTCTGTCAGACATCCGTCCATACAAGTTGTCCTGGGACTGGAGAAACCGAAGGCACTCTCCTACTGCATCCTAGGAATCACCCTAGTGATCAGTAGCGAGTAGTCCTTGCAAATCCGTAAATTCCAACCACGTCAAAACCACCCATCAAATAACTCTGGATGCATGCTAGAGATATTCTATAGGTTGTTCTTTCGTTTATGAAGATCCACGGTCTTCACTGCTCGATCTTCAATCTACATCTTCGACGATTCGTATTCGCTGGTTCGGAATGGTTTTCAAATATAAATTCAATTCCAATCTTTTCGTACCAACCACGTATGGATCAGATTTGATAGTCGGTTATTTAACTATCAAATAAACAATCATTCATTCATGAAAATAAATATGAGTTTACTGGTTCAGTACTCAACATCACTTGGCCCTTATTAAAATTAAAACTAATTAACTCCTTAATCTTTTAATATTTGAAACATCACATTTTCTTCTTATTTCATTATTAGAATATTCTTAAAACTGTTTTTAATTACTTTAAAATTAAGTCATATAGGTATATATCTCTACTTTGGGTTTTAACAAACTTCATATATAACATCATTACGAAAACTCTTTTGTTTCATTTCTTGAAACAATAACTGACACTTCCCTTTTTTAATAAACTTATTGATGTCTCATTTATTCCTTGAAAACATCGTTATATTATCAAAATCTCTCTCTGTTCTCATTACTTCAACATTTATTAGTCCTTAACCGAAAACTAGTAAGAAGACAACTCCCTAAATATCAACCCCAAAAGCCGAAACCAACATCAGATCGACACTCAAGGAGTCATCCAACTCAGCTAATCTCCAGTTAGTTTATAATCTTTTCTTAACTCTTATCAACCCATATTATTCCACTTTTAAGACACTTAACCATTCATCGCTTTGAAATCTCGTTCAACTCCATTCGTTTCATTTAATTTCACAATAAAGTGTTTCTAATTCAAACACAATTTTAGCTTCACGCCTTTTTTATAAAATGTATTTATAAACTTGGTTTTAATATAACTCCTCTTTATCTCAACTTCTTTTTAATTAATTTTATATATTAAGTAAACATCTATTTTAAACATATGTATTCCTTAAAAATCCCTTTTTTAACTTTTATTCATAAAACTCGGGTTTTAATATAAACTCATTTCACAATATAACTTCATTTCATTACAACTTTGATTACTTATTTTACATAATAATCACTTAAATTATTAATCAAAATAATATTTTACTTCCTTCATTAACTAAAAAATAAATGTTTAATTCCAAAATTAGAACAAATATTCATAAAATCATTTCATTTGATTTCTTGATCCCGATTAATTATTCCCAGTTAAAATGGTTGACTTCGTCAGCTCAAAACATAGTTACTTTATTAACCAATTTCCATTCGCCCTTCCTTAAATTAATTAAAATAACTCCATTAATTGTTTCTAGAATAATTTATCAAAACTCTTAATCACTATGTTAATTTATGCTCATTTACGGATAAATCTTATTAGCATGAGCCAACTGCTTTATAAAATCATTAAATAGTTACTTATAAACTTAAATAATAAATTATAAATAATTATTTCCATTTAATAAACTTTTATTAAAATTACAGGTTTAAAAATCTATTTCCAGCTATAAAATATATTTTATAACTTTATTCATGTTGATTCACCTAGCGGTGAATCAACAATTGATTTATTGGCTAACGGTTGCCAATCACTTAACCAATACTGCCCATTGGTTAAAACAAAACAAAAGTTGAATTTCAAGTCAATGATCAACAACCAAATCAATTATCCAATCAGAACAGTTCGTATAATGATGATATAAAAATAAGTAACATATATTTAATTAACCAATAATTTAAACATTCAATTCTAAATTTATCCGTTTATATTATTGTAAACGTGACCAGCAAGGCAAGTTACCTTGATTGGTTACGACCGTTAAATAACGATCGATTTCAATCAAATTAAACAAACGTTTAATATGACCAGTTTAGTCGATATCAATAAATATATAAAGTAATCAAAATGAACAACCATAGCACACACAAATTAAACCCGACTTATATAAATATAAGTGGGATAAAACTGAGTGAGTTGAACTCACCTGGATTCGTTGAACACTGAATCAGTTCATTTTAACTAGATTAAACTAGCGTTTAATTTAGTTAAAGATCATTGTAGCTGCCTGCTTCATCTGCCATGCTCATAGATATGGACTCTACTGTGATTGTCTTGTCTGATTCTGTAACTGTATATCATAGTTACAAATTTTAATACGATATTGTTTTAATATACTAATAATAAAATTATTATTATTTTTAAATCCTTACTTACGTTCTAACTAGGCTGGGCATATTTTAATTAACTTCCAATTTCGTACATACTATTGAAAGTTGTACTATTAATGACTTAATATATATATATATATATATATATATTTAACTAAATCGCTACTGGTGTTTATTAATCTCCGTAGGGGACCTTCGATCTAAAAAATGTTTAAAAGATGCTGTTAGTATAGTGGTCACGTTAGGAATAGCATAATGCAATCGGTTAGGCGTTTTTTCACATGGTTACGATTAAACACATACGTCAGTAACTATAAACAGTAATAGGCATAATAAATAGGGATTAGGCATTTTCTATGAGCAACAGCTATAACAAAATAATATTGGGTGCGTTGTAACTATCGATCTGGCATGTATAAATGCGATTAGGAACATTAAAAACTTAATTTGGCTCGAAAAGACGTAATTATGCATATTACCCTTTTTATATATTGTTCCACTTTCTTCCTCGTTATGTACTCTCTTCCCCCCTTATATGCTACAGCTCCATCTCCTGCTGCAATTCTTTTTCTCCCAAAAGCTGGTGTACTAGTATTCACGCCAAGCCATACTAGCTTCCCACCTTCCCTCGCTTAAATTTTCTTTTCACAAACAGTTTCGAACCGTCATGCTCCCCAACGCGTCCCACTGTATTCACGCCGCTCCTTTTTAAACAAACATTACACCATTGCTCTAATTTACCCACTGCTTACTGTTACTTCTTCACCTTTTCCCTTGTTGCTTACGCAACATATAAATACTTTCTCTTCTCGAATTTGAAACCGCACTCACACAATTCAATTCCCATGCCACTCTGCTCCGTTCCCGCTTTTTGCCCTTTTCCGTCAGTTGTCATGCATCTTTCTCTTTTATTTTTCTAATTCGCATGGTAACAACATGCCACTACACAGCAACCTCTCCCTCCCATGTATATAATATTTTGAAACCACTCCATGCGTATTTCTACTCCACTTAACACGGACAGCACCTCCTTCCCATTTTGTAACTCTCGCGCCACTCCTCCCTCAACGTGTCTGCACCACACATGATTGTCGCCTTACGCCACTAACTTGCCTTGCGCATCCCACCCGAGACCACCATATTACTGCTCTGTCTGCCTCCTGGTTTCCATTTGAATAGTCCTTTCATTTTCCTTTCTTCACCCACACACCAATATCTAATCGCGTACACGAGAGAAATGTTTTGATTATTTGGTGAATGTGCTCACGTTATCATCTGGTAGATGAGAGTTTTAATTTGTAGAAAGAGATGAGAAAAGGCCACTGTAATGAAGGTGAAGGAACCATGTATGTATATAGTGTAAAGAATGAAGGGGATGAGCGTAACTTCTTTCATGATGTTACAACATAGGCCACAACTAAAATATAGGGCGCATGCAGTTTTCCTAGGCCTGCGTTGTTTTGTGTTTTCAGTGTCTTTTCCTTTTTGAATATAGGTTAGCCAAATGGAAATACTGTAGCCTCATGTGCATGAACATTCTTGTCTACATGAGCTAGAAACGCGAAAAGAAGGATAGTTTAGCTGAAGAATTGTACCTATACTTGCATGAGTTTTCCTTTCTCCGTAGTGTGTTTTCAATCTCAAAAAGGGTAGCTGGAGGAAATAGAAATGGGTTTGCAGTGTATCCTCCTTTCATAAATAGGGTTAGCTGCGTGTTGTAGCTGCTTCGTGTGGTCAAGTGAAAAGAAACAGAAACCGCGTGTATAAACTTAAATAATGTCTTCTTGATTCAAAGGTTCAACATAGTAATATTGACAAAGCAAAAATTGATGAAGACATGAAGCAGTAAATACACTTTGGTCTATTTGACATAAGTATTGGGTCGGTTGTAACTAGTCAAGTGCTTAGGCATGTGGCTTCGGTACTAAATGGTTAAGTATATCTTTTTGTATAAATTTTATTATGGTGTTTAATTTTACCGTTAACCATTGTTTACGGTTAAACATTATATTTGTATTAACACACGCGAGCTTCGAACACAATAAAAATAGGCACACCGCAATGTTTTATCATTCCGGTCTCAATAAAATTTGTCTTGTTGAAAACTGACTTTGTTTACACAACGTCGTTATTTTAATTTATCGGTTCACCTTTAAATTGCACGCACAGATAAAACAATTCTGATTGGCTCTAAACTTAAAATCTAGCAATAATTTGCGATGTGTATTCGAATAAAACTTGTTTCATCGAAAACAGAGGTCGTTTGAAAAACGGCTATTTTTAAGGCCTATATATATGAGATGACCCCAAACCCCGTTCCACGGTGGCAAGGGTAATCTTTGGAATATAACACATAAACAGATAACAACAGAATAGAAATAAATAAATAACCAGATAATGTACAACAGAGTACACTGGATAAATATAAACATCAGAGTTACAAAGTATACAGGATCATACTTAGTACAAAATACAGTTCATCTTTACATAAATGTCTACAACGGAAACAAAACATAATATGTACAAAAGGAGCTGAACAGCATAAATAGAGATAAATGATAGAATCCATATTCAGTTCCAACTATCCAGAAAGAGCCTGCTAAAACCTGAATACAAGGCTGCCCGTGTAGAAAAAGGGGCACCCGAGTTTGCAAGTGAAACAAACTACGAGTCAGTCATGGGACTGGTATGAGAAATCTACTTAACATATTTTACAATAAGGCCAATCACAGGACCACGCCGCTAACGCAAAAGGGGTTTACTCCATTGGATTGCCAGTGCTTTAAAACAAGTAAATCTTTTAAACATCGCAATGCTTTTTATAGAAATGAAGCCATTATAAGACTCAGTTCCCATCACACAATGCAACGCAGACCGGAGGATAGAATTTTACCTTATAATGGCCAAAATATGCTTAATACGAATAAAACAAATCATTTGATACTATTACTAGTGTTTATATATTTAAAAACAATTTCAATCATAAGTATCAATCATAGACGGCATTAATGCCCCGTACCACTATGTCGCCATATATAGGTATACAATCAAAACCGCACGATGTCGTATTTGGAAATTGGATTTCCATAATGAACCAAGGCAAGGAATCATCGTTACCGCTTCGAAACAATCTAGCCCATGTCTCTGGACCCAGACACAGGTGAGCCCTTGGATCGTCAGGGCCGGTCCACATGAAGTGGATTAAAATGCCTGAACACTGCGTTTCCCCGCCCTATGGGGCGTAAACTGGTCATATACCGACCAAACAATCAGCCCAGGAGTGACCGATATAAACGAGGTGCCTCGCTATCCATCATCCACATAAGTAAAATTCCAGGCCAGGTAAAAACACTTACACCACTCCTAGCTAAAAAGAAACGCAGGTCCTCCCTGATGCCCTCTCCCGTTTCTAGCTCATACCGGGGTATGAGGCTCGCGAAACAATGCTAAACACAAAGATAGCTATTTAAATCCCTGCATTGATCATCCACCACAAAGCTCTTCTTTTCAACAAAAGCTTTGATCACAGCATCTTTGCATGCCACGTTGTCAATATACAACGTCAGACACACATCCATCTACAAGTCCGTTCTGAGTCTGAACGAAACCGGAGGCACCTTATACCACGCACATCCGTACAATCAACAAGTACGTCCGGACGGCTACCACTTTAGCTCCCTTCAAGGTAGCTACTCCCATCATGAGCACCAGTAGCACCCATCCATTCGATGTAAAGATCATTGGTCTTGCACCATCTTCATATCTTCGACTTCTAATCGTCGATCAATTATTTGAAATGAGAATTAACTCGACCTTTTCAAATAATTCACGTATATTTAGAATTTCAAATCAATTCATTTCAATGGTTAAATTATTCGACATCAATAAATTTGTTCTTTAATGTAATTTTCACGTCAAACACATTCAACCATCAAATATCCAATAAGCCAGTAAATTCAATTTATTTCCATTCCATATCGTTTATATTATTTTATAACGATTTATCGCTATTTTTATTTATTTAAAAATACCTAATTCATTTAAACGACGCTTTAGGCCATAACGCGGCCGTGGCACTATTTTTCTTCAGATTTAATTTACACATATATGAAAATCTAACCGTTGGATCTTTACAAATTTTATATCATTAGAAAGTTCTTTTCAAAACGAATCCAACGGTTCCAGTTTTGGGAAAATCCAACGGTCGGATCTCCCGGTACAATCTTTTGAAATTACAATTTCAAAATACGAACCACAGCGTCGTTATTCGATTTATTTTAATTATATATATATATAATTGATTCTAGCGTAGTTTTTCTTTAGATTTGGATCAAACATTCCACACATGTCGTTGGAAAGATATTTCCAAAGCGAACCCAACGGTTTCGGTTTCGGGAAAATCCGATGGTCGGATCTCCCGCAATAATCGTTTGAAATCACGTTTTCAAAATACGAACTGCAGCTTCGTTATTTCATTTATTTTAATTATATTTGTATATATATATAATTCATTCTTCGATTTCAAAACCGTTTCATTTCATGTATGTGATAAAAAATGTTATTTTTATCCAACAGATATTTATTTCAACACATGACTATTTTTAACGCTTCAAATATATCATAAAAATGTGATTTTTATGGTCAAAACAATTTATTTCAAACACGATTATTTTATATACTTCATATAGATGATAAAAATGTTAATTTTTGTTGTTAAAACAATTTATTTCAAAAATGAAGATTTTTAGCAATTCATATATATTATAAAAATGTGATTTTTATTTGTAAAACAATTTATTTCAAAAATGAATATTTTTCTATACTTCATACATACAATAAAAATGTTATTTTTATCGCTCTAACCATTTCACTTCATTCATTCGATAAAAATGTTATTTTTATCGTTCAAACCATTTATTTCATTCATTCGATAAAAATGTTATTTTTATCATTCAAACCATTTCATTCATTTGATAAAAATGTTATTTTTATCATTCAAACCTTTTCATTTCATTCATTCAATAAAAATGTTATTTTTATCGTCCAAACCATTTCATATATCACATGAATATATTTCAATTCATGAAGATAAATCAAACACAAAAATATTTCAGTAAATTTCGGCAGCATAACGGCAGGCAGTTAAAACCGGCACCGTCCCTAGTACAGTTCCTCGCTCTACCTTAAAGCCTCGCAGCTTTTGGAAATGGGGATTTCAATATCTAGTTCGTATGCAGATGAATTTTCCCATATACTAATCCTATTGGGATTTCAACCACAATCAATCATTTCTAATCAACCATTCATGATATTCACCAAATTTCACATCAACCAAATCCAAACAATATCATTTCAATTTCATTCAACGCATACACGATTTCTACAATGCATATATAACTTATACATCGAAGATACAACTAATATAACACTTATACATGAGGTGTACAACGCTTATATAACTCATACATCGACTATATAATTTTTATATCATCATTTCCATATCGTTTATAAATCAAAAATCTCACTTTGGGTTCCACTCCTCCAAAAATTGTAGAAGGCTCAGAAAAATATCTGGTCTCTTCTAGAATGAAGAAGACGTCGTCACTAGTCCACTGTCTCTTGTTTCACTGGATTTCGTCAACAAACAAGAAAGATGTGATTTTTAGAAGTTTGCAACACTTAAACGTGTAAAAATCAGTTCAAATATACCAAACCCGTACCTCTCTTTCGATGTTCAAAACTAGGTTTAGCTTTTAATCCCAATCCATAGCACTAGGTTGTAATCGAGAGCTACCACGTCGTAGGAGGAGGATAGCCGCACCTGCGCAGGGTGGTGCGATGGCGTTCGGTGGCGGATCCAGACCGCGGCGGCGCTCTAAAGAGAGCAACTTTGAGTGCTCGATTCCGACCAAACACTTAACGAGAAGGGGCGGGGTTTATACAGATTTAAAGATTGGAGGACCCTCTACGAAAACCCCAACAGGAGTGTTGAATTTTATTGAGAGATTCAAGAGAAAATGAGGTGAGAAGCAATGAAAAACCGCCGCCGTTACGAGATGGGGGTTACGGGATTTGAGCTGAGAGAGAGAAGTGAAATGATTGGCACATATTTATTTATTTATATATTTTAAAAAATCCGAAAATACCCCCTTCCATATACTCCAATCCAAACCCAACGACTATTGTTCCTAGCTAAATACCCCTATTCCGAACACAATGGGATATGTTTCACAGGCCCATTCGACTGTTTCAGTCATTTTTTCTTCAAATTAAAATATAAAACATTCAATATTCGATTTGAGTGTACATTTCAATTTGCCAGGGCCCCAAACTGATCCCAAAAATTCTAGAAAAATAAATCTAGCTATGTTTTGACGATACGGTCCCAACAAAACTAGTTTTGTTGAATTCTGAGACCGTTTGAAAAACAGCCATTTTCTGGTCGATCCAATTTAACTGAAATCAACCAAACACATTTTCCTTCGTCACGCTCACATATTAACTTCAAAAATTATGGAATTTTAAACCTAGTAATAATTTGACATCCTGGATCCAACAAAAGTTGTTTCGTCGAAAACAGAGGTCGTTTGTAAAATGGCTATTTTCAAGGGCTATATAAACTCTATAGCGACCTTTCTGAAAATTCATTTGGCCATAACTTTTGATTCCCGCTATGAAACTTCTATTTTTTAGATTCGTTAGAAAGATATTCATAAACATATTTATATATTTTTGGTTTCACTAAAATCCGTTTTATTTTGCACCCGGTACAGTCAGTCAAAGTTTGAATTCAAAATTTGAAACTGCCGCGCCATTTCAGGCCTTGTTTATAATTGAAATAAATATATTTATTTTCAAACATTGATTCTAATAGACTTTTCGTTGTTATTATCTAAAATAATTTATTTTAAATATTTAAAATCCACTAAAATAGCCAAATTAAAATTTTTAAATTGGTTCAGATTTTCCGGGTTGTTACAATCTCCTCCACTTAAAGTCTTTTCGTCCCAGAAAAGGAACGAAGTCGAAAGTTGATTAATTAACCAACTCAACTTTCATTCTTTAACTTTTTAGTTTTTAAGAATTTTCAAATTCTTCATAAATGTGGCTAACACACTAAATTCTCGAATTTTTTTGCCATAACCTCCTTTGTACGGGGAGGGGCTTGGAAATTTATTGGGCCATATTAGGTACCCAATAAATCCTAATAAGCATGCACATATTTATAGTGATATATTCCGGTGTCCACAAGGGAGTGCGTATAGATCTTAACTCCAGAGAATAATTCTCGTCACCCTATAAATGGTTTTTGTACCTTAATGACCAGAGAGACGTGTTTATTGTCGTCTCCAGACCCACGTGGGATTTTTATTAATCTTGCAATATACCGTTACATTTTACATAGTCCATATCTGTCATCAGTTCAACCTACAAAATATAGTCATCGCCATACAAGCCTCTTGCTCATATGGTAAATCTTCAACCTCGTCACACAAGCTTCAAATGCTTATGTGGTATATGATGAAGTATGCCTATCTTCAAGAAATATGCCATGTAGTGTAGTTCAAAATTAATTGTTATTATCCTATGGCGATGTTTATTATTACACACAGAGCAACCCGCACTCCGCATCCAATGGCATTCACAGGAGTTAATATAATAATAAAATTGCGCAACCAACTCATTAAGGTTTACCTATTTGTCGGGCATGCAAATAAATTCTTTACTCAACAGCTAATCCATTTACCTTTTCAAACATATATAATGTACATGCATATATTCCTAGCTATTTTCAAAACAGCTCAGTGTGTGGTTTAATTGCATAAATTTACCATTCATTCTCCGTAACGACAGGAATAGGTTCTTATTGAGCAAGAGAAACATCCAAAGCTGACCAAAAATCTTTTCTATTAGAATTCGGACCTTCGCATGGAATGGTTAAATAATTGCCTGATTTAATCTTCGCCCTTACTACTCTATCGGTGCATTTAACCCCAGCTTCATATTTGGTTAACCAATCCATCCCCAAAATAAGATCAAATTCTGTAAAATTCATAACGATGGCGATGATAGGGAACCGATAACAGGAAAAAGAAACAGGCACCCCACATACCCAACTAAGATCGAGGGAACCCCCAACTGGATTATGGACAGTCATGGGTGTTTTAAGCTTTTTCAAATTCAAATCCAGTTTCTTAACCGCATTCTTTGCAATGAAGCTTCGCGACGCGCCTGTATCAAATAATACTTTGACTGTAATATTTTTGATAGTAAGCGTGCCTTCTAAAACATCTGGCTTCCCCTGGCTAGCTGAGTGTTCAGAAGTTTCTGCTACTTCATTCGCTTGTACTATTTCAGATTTCTGTGATAGCTGGCAATTCGTTGCAATATGACCAGCCTGATGGAAAAGATTGCATTTCGTATTCTCTCAACCCTTCTTATTGGATTTGGATCGAACATTTGTTTCTTTCATCGAGGATTTGCAATTCCCTTGAAAATGCCTGGCTTCTTGCAGTTATTGCATAACGCAGTCGTTATTGGCACTTCCTCAGATTTAACCTTTCTCTTATCGACTTTATATTTCTTTCTGGCCCCATACGTCGTACTTGCCTCATCCTGTGTACTTGTCTCTACACTATTAGTTTCCAATTTCCTTTTGTTGCTAGAACTACATTCTTCTTCTTCTTCCAAAAGGCCTTGCTTATCAAGATTTTCATACTGATAAGCCATATATATCATTTCAGAGAAAGATTGTTGCACATGTGCAATTACATTGCTTTGATACTTTCTTTGGAGCCCATTAATAAATCTCAGATTCTTCATCTTTGGATTTTGAATTAGATGCGGGGCAAAACGAGAAAGTACATTGAATTTCTTATGATATTCTGGAATGGTCATATCCCCTTGTATCAAATAGTAGAAATCATCACTTAACCACTCAGTTGCTTCTGGAGGAATAAATCTTTTATTGAAAACTTCTTTGAATCTATCCCAGGTGATATCACCTTCTGGATTATCTTGAATAACTGTTTCCCACCAGATAAGAGCTTCATCTTTGAGCGCCCAAGATGCTAGTAATCTTTTCTGATCATCTCTCAGCTTGAAACCTTCAAATATTCTTTTAGCCAAACGCATCCAAGCTTGGGTTTAAATAATAGATTCATAACCCGAGAACGGTACTCCACCCAGATTCCGATATCTTTTTAATAGAGCTTCTATATCTGATCTGGGTTGTGGCAGCACAACTGGCTCATTTGGTTATTGAACCATAGGATTATTTCTTCTGCTTCTGCCACTCATTTTCTATGTCCGCAAATAGCAGACAAAATGTCAGGCTAACAGAAAAGGTATTTTTAAAACATAGAGAGACATACACTTTAACGTAAATGTGTCTATCGGGGTGTATTTCATTCTGCTACACTCATTCTAGGATATTGCTGATCCTATCTGAAATGAGTGATCCATCATAGAACACTACTGGTTCTATTTCTGAGGAGTTCGTTAATATGTTATATTCCAGAAATAAGCTTAACCAAAGCTCTGATACCACGCTGTGACGACCCCAAACCCCGTTCCATGGTGGCAGAGGTAATCTTTGGAATATAACACATAAACAGATAACAACAGAACAGAAATAAATAAATACACCAGATAATGTACAACAAAGTACACTGGATAAGTATAAACATCAGAGTTGCACAGTATACAGGATCATACTTAGTACAAAATGCAGTCCAGATTTACGTAAATGTCTATAGCGGAAACAAAACATAATATGTATAATAAGAGATGAACAACATAAAAAGAGATAAACGATAGAATCCATATTCAGCTCCAGCTAACCAGAATGAGCCTGCTAAAACCTGAATACAAGGTTGCCCGTGTAGAAAAAGGGGCACCCGAGTTTGCAAGTGAAACAAACTACGAGTATGGGACTGGTATGAGAAATCTACTTAACATATTTTACAATAAGGCCAATCACAGGACCACGCCGCTAACGCGGAACAGGTTTACTCCATTGGATTGCCAGCTCTTTAAAACAAGTAAATTTTTTAGACATCGCAATGCTTTTTATAAAAATGAAGCCATTATAAGACTCAGTTCCCATCATGCAATGCAACGCAAACTGGAGGATAGAGTTTTACCTTATAATGGCCAAAATATGCTTGATACGAATAAAACAAATCATTTGATATTATTACTAGTGTTTATATATTTCAAAAACAATTTCAATCATAAGTATCGATCAAAGATGGCATTAATGCCCCATACCACTATGTCGCCATATATAGGTATACAATCAAAACCGCACGATGTCGTATTTGGAAATTGGATTTCCATCATGAACCAAGGCAAGGGATCGTCCTTACTGCTTCGAGACAATCTAGCCCATGTCTCAGGACCCAGACATAGGTGAGCCCATGGATCGTCAGGGCGGGTCCACACGGAGTGGATTAAAATGCCTGAACACTGCGTTTCCCCGCCCTATGGGGCATAAACTGGTCATATATCGACCAAACAATCGGCCCACGAGCGACCGATATAACCGAGGCGCCTCGCTATCCATATTCCACATAAGCAAAATGTCAGGCCGTGTAAAAACACTAACACCACTCCTATTTAGAAAGAAACGCAGGTCGTCCCTGATGTCCTCTCCCTTTTCTAGCTCATACCGGGGTGTGAGGCTCGCGAAACAATGCTAAACACAAAGCTAGCTATTTAAAGCCCTGCTTTGATCATCCACCACAAAGCTCTGCTTTTCAATAAAAGCTTTGATCATAGCATCTCTGCATGCCACGTTGTCCATATACAACGTCAGACACACATCCACTTACAAGTCCGTTCTGAGTCTGAATGAAACCGGAGGCACCTTATACCTCGCACATCCGTACAATCAACAAGTACGTCCGGACGGCTACCACTTTAGCCTCCTTCAAGGTATCTACTCCCATCGTGAGCATCAATAGCACCCATCCATTCAATGTGAAGATCATCGGTCTTGCACCGTCTTCATATCTTCGACTTCTAACCGTCGATCAATTATTTGAAATGAGAATTAACTCGGCCTTTTCAAATAATTCACGTGTATTTAGAATTTCAAATCAATTCATTTCAATGGTTAAATTATTCGACATCATTAAATTTGTTCTTTAATGTAATTTTCACGTCAGACACATTAAACCATCAAATATCCAATAAACCAATAAATTCAATTTATTTCCATTCCATATCATTTATATTATTTTATAACAATTTATCGCTATTTTTATTTATTTAAAAATAGCCAATTCATTTAAACGACACTTCAGGCCATAACGCGGCCGTGGCGCTGTTTTTCTTCAGATTTGATTTACACATATTTGAAAATCTAACCGTTGGATCTTTACAAATTTTATATCATTAGAAAGATCTTTTCAAAACGAATCCAAGGGTTCTAGCTTTGGGAAAATTCGACGGTCAGATCTCCCAGTACAATCGTTTGAAGATACGGTTTCGTAGTATGAACGGCAGCGTCGTTATTTGATTTATTTTAATTATATATATATATAATCGATTCTAGTGCTATTTTTCTTCAAATTTGAATTAAACATTTCAGACAATTCAACCGTTGGTTCTTTGCAAAGTTGGTGTCGTTGGAAAGATATTTCCAAAGCAAACCCAATGGTTTCGGTTTTGGGAAAATCCGATGGTCGGATCTCCCGCAATAAACGTTTGAAATCACTGTTTCAAAATACGAACTGCAGCTTCGTTATTCCATTTATTTTAATTATATTTGTATATATATATATATATAATTCATTCTTCGATTTCAAAACCGTTTCATTTCATATATGTGATAAAAAAATGATATTTTTATCCAACAGATATTTATTTCAACACATGACTATTTTTAACGCTTCAAATATATTATAAAAATGTGATTTTTATGGTCAAAACAGTTTATTTCATATACTTCATATAGATGATAAAAATGTGATTTTTATTGTTAAAACAATTTATTTCAAAAATGAAGATTTTTAGCAATTCATGTATATTATAAAAATGTGATTTTTATTCGTAAAACAATTTATTTCAAAAATGAATATTTTTCTATACTTCATACATGTAATAAAATTGTTATTTTTATCGTTCTAACCATTTCACTTCATTCATTCGATAAAAAATTTATTTTTATCGTTCAAACCATTTATTTCATTCATTCGATAAAAATGTTATTTTTATCGTTCAAACCATTTCATTTCATACATTCGATAAAAATGTTATTTTTATCGTTCAAACCATTTCATTTCATCACAAGAATATATTTCAATACATGAAGATAAATCAAACATAGAAATATTTTAGAAAATTTCGACAGCATAACGAAAGGGTAGTTAAAACCAGCATCGTCCCTAGTACGGCTCCTCGCTCTACCTTAAAGCCTCGTAGCTTTTGACAATGGGGATTTCAATATCTGGCTCATACGCAGACGAATTTTCCCATACTAATCCTATTGGGATTTCAAGCACAATCAATCATTTCCAATAAACTATTCATTATATTCACCAAATTTTACATCAACTAAATCCAAACAATATCACAACCAATATATAACGTCCATGGTCTGTGGACGAGGGGAGTATATATATATATATATATATATATATATATATATATATATATATATATATATATACACACACACACACATACATACATACGTACATATTCATATATAAATATATTTCATTTCAATATCATTTCAATTTCATTCAACGCATCTTTGATTTCTACAACACATATATAACTTATATGTCGAACATACAACTTATACAACGCTTATACATTAGGTGTACAATGCTTATATAACTCATACATCGACTATATAATTTATATATCGTCATTTATATATCGTTTATAAATCATAAATCTCACTTTGGGTTCCACTCCTCCAAAGTTGTAGAAGGCTCAGAAAAATATCCGGTCTCTTCTAGAATGAAGAAGACGTCGTCACAAGTCCACTATCTCTTGTTTCACTGGATTTCGTCAACAAACGAGAAAGATATGATTTTTAGAAGTTTGCAACACTTAAAAGTGTAAAAATCAGTTCAAATATACCAAACCCGTACCTCTCTTTCGATGTTCAAAACTAGGTTTAGCTTTTAATCCTAATCCATTGCACTAGGTTGTAATTGAGAGGTACCACGTCGTAGGGGGAGGATGGCCGCACCAGCGCAGGGTGGTGCGATTGCGTTCGGTGGTGGATACAGACCACGGCGGCGCTCCAAAGCGAGAAACTTTGAGGGTTCGATTCCAACCAAACACTTAACGAGAAGGGGCGGGGTTTATATGGATTTAAAGCCTGGAGGACCCTCTACAAAAACCCCAATATAAGTGTTGAATTTTATTGAGAGATTCAAGAGAAAACGAGGTGAGTTGCAATGAAGAACCGCCGCCGTTCACGAGATGGGGTTACAGGATTTGAGCGGAGAGAGAGAAGTGAAATGATTGGCCCATATTTATTTATTTTTATAAAATCCGAAAATACCCCCTTCCACATTTGAATTCCAATCCAAACCCAATGACCGTCGTCCCCAGCTAAATACCCCTATTCCGAACACAATGGGATATGATTCATAGGCCCAATCGACTGTTTCAGTAAGTTTTTTCTTCAAATTAAAATATAAAACATTCAATATTCGATTTGAATGTACATTTCAATTTGTCGGGGCCCCAAACTAATCCCAAAAATTCCAGAAAAATAAATCTAGCTATGTCTTGACGATACGGTCTCAACAAAATTAGTTTCGTCGAATTCTGAGACCGTTAGAAAAATGGCCATTATCTGGTCGATCCAATTTAACTGAAATCAACCAAGCACATTTTCCTTCGCCACGCTCACATATTAACTTCAAAAATTATGAAATTTGAAACCTAGCAATAATTTGACATCCTGGATCCAACAAAAGTGGTTTTGTCGAAAACAGAGGTCATTTGTAAAATGGTTGTTTTCAAGGGCTATATAAACTCTATAGCGACCGTTCTGAAAATTCATTTGGCCATAACTTTTGATTCCCACTATGAAACTTCGATTTTTCAGATTTGTTAGAATGATATTCATGAACAGATTTAAATATTTTTGGTTTCACTAAAACCCGTTTTATTTTGCACCCGGTACAGTCAGTCAAAGTTTGAATTCAAAATTTGAAACTACCGCGCAATTTCAGGCCTTGTTTATAATTGAAATAAATATATTTATTTTCTAATATCGAGTCTGATAGACTTTTCATTGTTATTATTTAAAATAATTTATTTTAAATATTTAAAATCCACTAAAATAGCCAAATTAAAAATTTTAAATTGGTTCAGATTTTCCTGGTTGTTACAATATACTACCGATAAATATAATTAAATCTGAAAAAATTTCAAAAAAATAAATTATCACTATTGTATATCTTCAAATAAAATATTATACGACTTCAAAATAGTCCAATATATATTTTAAACTCAACGTTCAAAATTACAAGTTAACAATATTCAAATTATATAGAAATTCCTATTTAATTTATTAAATAAATGTTATCGCTTATTAACGAATTCCTTAGCGACTATTCGAAAATTTGAATTTGACATAACTCCCAATTTATAACATTAAATCTCCACTTTTCTCTTCCATTAGAAAATTATAATCAAATGGATTCAAACGCTTCTTGTTTCACAGAATTACGGCTTAAAATGGATTTTGTATATTCAATTAAAATCGTAAATTACGAACTACCACAGCGGTTCGAGTTCATTTTATAATTATATATTTACACATCGATTAATAAATGAATTATATATTATAAATTCATTAAAAATTCCAAATTGATATTTAAAATAATAAATTAAATATCCGACTACGAAAAATACGGGACGTTACATTCCTTCCCCCTTAAAAGAATTTCGTCCCCGAAATTACTAATGTTGAAGAAATATTACAAACCCATTATTTTCTAAAATCATATTTTATTATAAATTGAAAACCAATTCATTCAACTCTTATTAAACCATTGATGGATTATATTTGTAAGGACCCGTTACTTCCCCGTGAAGGAAAGAGCGGATACTTTGAGAACAACACATAAAAGAACGCAGACGGAAGAACATTTCATTGCTATTACAACAATTCCATCAGATACAAGAATATACAGAGTATAAATGAATAAATTACATTCGATAAATATCAGAGATTACAATAAATTACATAGCAGCGGAAAATAATACAAAGCACAACTGAAGGTGATATACGGATACAGAGCTTTCCGAATATCATTCCAGCTATAAACCAGGATCCTGTGAATATAAATCTGCAAAACCAAAACTACTAGCTGCCCGTGCGGAAAATGAGGGCACCCAGAGTTTAGGTTAAAACAATAAACTCCAGGTCAGTCATGTGACTGGTGTGAGAACTAAAACAGTTATTTAAAACTTTACTTTAAAAGAGAGTAATTCAAGGGACCACGCCGTATAACACGGAACGGGTTTCCTCCCAAGAATACCAGTGCATAGGATAAACAACGCAATGCTTTTTCGAAAAATGAAGCTATTATAAGACCCAGGTCCCATCACACAATGCAACGCAAGCCGGAGGATAGGGTTTTCCCTTATAATAGCCAAACATGCTTGGTATGTTTAAAACAAATCATTTGATACTATAATAAGTGTATAGTGTCAAAACAATTTCAATCATAAATATAAATCATAGACGGCATGGGTACCATCTATCATGTCGCCATACTAGTTCTACAATTAAAACTGCAATACACGTATTGAAAAATGGATTTCCGTCATGAGTCGAGACAAGGGGCAAGCTCCTCTCCGCGTTCGAGACACTCTAGCAAATGTCCCAGGGCTACACACTCTGGGCAATCCCTGGATGCTTCAGGGCCGGTCCTCACTTACGTTAGAGGATTAGTTATGCCTGAACACACGTTTCCCGGTCCTTGCAGACCTATAATCGAGGAGCCTCATCCAACAACCACAAAGGTGAAAAGTATATATATGTCAGGGCTGGTAAGTCACTGACACCACCAAAGCTAGAAAGAAACGTCGTGCTCTCCCTGCACTCCGTATCCCGTTTTTAACTCATACTGAGGTGTGACGCTCGCGAATTCACGTTATACACAAAGCTGCCACGTAGGCCGTGCTTTGATCATCAACCACAAGACTCTGCTTTTCAACAAAAGCCTTGATCATTGCATCTTAGCGTGCCACACAGGCAATTCATGCCATGCGACTGATGTCCATCGATATACAACCTCTGAGCTCGTACGTCTCAGAGAAGGGCGTTAAGCAAAAGAATAAATTCTCCGCCGCCAAACAGATGCATATTTAATAGAAATCAATCAACACAGAATAAAATCCAGTGTCAGACACACAATCCATTTACAAGTCCGTTCTGGGTCTGAACGAAACCGGAGGCACTTTCCTCGCATATCCATCCATCTCCAAGTACGTCTGGACGACCACCAACTATTTCCATCCTCTTGGGTGTACAGCCCAATCAGGATCGTCAGTAATTACCCAAACGATGTGAAGACTTACGGTCTTCGACCACCGTCTTCATCTTCGACTTACCGTCGAATCGGTTATTCAGAAGGGGTATAAACCCGGACTTTCCGAACAACCCGCGTATATTAAAACAAATGTTACACAAACACAACATACACCTCATTCCAATTCAGAATATTCTTTTATTCACAAAATCACATTTTTAGGGAAAGGTTCCCATTAATTTTATCCAAGATAAATTCTTTAAAATTTATCCTTTAATCTTCCTTTGGATGTCGTTTCAAACCAAAGTATGGTTTTCTGAACTAGTCGAGATTAGCGATCCACACCGAAGTAATTATGTATTTTATTTCCCAATCCCAACCTATTCATCCCATGAAGCAAAACTGGTGATACTCCATATCTAACACCATGGTGTTATCGGTAAAATTAATTACCATTTCACGTTCAAATCTAATTAAAGATTTAACTATCGCTTTGGAGCAAAACTGGCGATACTCCATTTTCGCTCATTTCTAAATTTGATAATTTAGATTATAGATTCACATTTCAATTCTAATTGCAAATTCAATAAAACTCCTTTTACTGGGTTAAAGAACTAGGTGTTATTTAAAACACAGTTCACGACAAACCCAAATCGCATTCTATTTATTATCGGGTTAAAGAACTAGTGTTATTTAAAACACCGTTCACGATAAACCCATTTCAAATCCAATCAAATATATTAGAAATTCCGATTATTTAAAACCCCTTTTTAAATCTAATTAATTTATTTAAAAATAATTGGGTTTTAAATTTAGTTCAAAACTAGTTCATTTCGATAAAAATCCATTTTTATCCTTTCAAATATGGAGTTTTTCACCCCAATTTTTCCCAAATCATTTCTTATGATTCTACACAAATTATTACTATTTTTAATAATTTTATCAAGGTCCGTACAGTCGATTTCCAACAATGGCCATCGAACTGCACTTACAGCGACCTTTTTCAAATTTGATTTGGACGTATCTCCAAATCCAACCGTTAGATTTCGAATTTCTAATATTCGTTAGAAAGCTCTTTTCGATACAAACCCAACGGTTCCGGTTTTAGGAGAATCCGACGGTCGGATCTCACGTAATGTCCGTTTGAAATAAATGGTCGAAATTCACGAACTGCCGCGGCGCGGCGCGTTCTATTCAGGCCATTATATTATATATATAATATATATTTCGTCGATTTCTATTTAAAACGAATTTTATAAATAGTTTTGAATCCGTTTCAAAAACAATTTCAACTTCCATTTCAATCCAAAGCAAAATTGAATTCTTCTTTATCAATTCGTTTTAAAATTCAGTTTCTATTCAATTCAAATTTCAATTCAATTTGAATTCATTTCAATTCGCTTTCAATTCAATTTGTTTTCAATTCAATTCGAATTCGTTTTCTATTCGATTCAATTCAAATTGGTTTTCTATTCGATTCAATTCAAATTGGTTTTCTATTCGATTCAATTCAAATTCGTTTTCTATTCGATTCAATTCAAATTCGTTTTCTATTCGATTCAATTCAAATTGGTTTTCTATTCGATTCAATTCAAATTGGTTTTCTATTCGATTCAATTCAAATTCGTTTTCTATTCGATTCAATTCAAATTCGTTTTCTATTCGATTCAATTCAAATTGGTTTTCTATTCGATTCAATTCAAATTGGTTTTCTATTCGATTCAATTCAAATTGGTTTTCTATTCGATTCAATTCAAAATCGTTTTCTATTCGATTCAATTCAAATTCGTTTTCTATTCGATTCAATTCAAATTCGTTTTCTATTCGATTCAATTCAAATTGGTTTTCTATTCGATTCAATTAAAATTGGTTTTCTAATCAATTTAATTCGAAATCGTTTTATATTCAATTCATTTCGAAATCACTTTATATTCAATTCATTTCGAAATCACTTTATATTCAATTCATTTCGAAATCACTTTATATTCAATTCATTTCGAAATCACTTTATATTCAATTCATTTCGAAATCACTTTATATTCAATTCATTTCGAAATCACTCTATATTCAATTCATTTCGAAATCACTCTATATTCAATTCATTTCGAAATCACTCTATATTCAATTCATTTCGAAATCACTCTATATTCAATTCATTTCGAAATCACTCTATATTCAATTCATTTCGAAATCACTTTATATTCAATTCATTTCGAAATCACTTTATATTCAATTCATTTCGAAATCACTTTATATTCAATTCATTTCGAAATCACTTTTCAATATTCATTTTAAAATGAATAAAGTCGATATAAATATCGTTCACGTCAATATGGCGTCAATCTAATCAACATGGCTTAATGTATTTCTATTTTCAAATATTCTATTTCAAATATTTCCTATTATCAAAATATTTGTTATTATCAAAATATTTCGTTCAACACATGACTAATCTCAACGGATGAGTACAGTCAACACATGAACCTTTACTTTATATTGATAAAGATGTAAATTTTATTATTAAAATATTTCGTTCAACACATGACTAATCTCAACGGATGAGTACAGTCAACACATGAACCTTTACTTTATATTGATAAAGATGTAAATTTTATTATTAAAATATTTCGTTCAACACATGAACCTTTATTTTGTAATATTCTTTATTTTCTAAATTGGAATTAGGCCCAATCAATTACCATATAAGGTTAATTATATGGATTTTCATACATCACACGTATAAGATAGCATTGAAAAATAATCAACCATCAACCAAAGTGCCCTACACTGTATAAGCATCAAATATAGATATCTAACGCTTATAACAGCCTGTCAATCAATCGATCGACATATTTAATCAATCAGGATGAGTGAACTTCAAATTTCATCCCAACACCCGTGTGGGGTTTCAAACAATCAAACACAGATTTTATTCGTGCAGTTGGGCGATGTGTAAAATTTATCGACCCAATCAATGTCCTTCAAATAGGTGTACATAAACAAACCGTTCGGTTTGTAAATGAATATTTTATTTTATTCACTTCCACGTTAAAAATTATATTTTTAACGAAAAAATATTTTATTTCAACACATGAATTTCTATTCAGTTCATTTACACAATAAAAATGATATTTTTATTTTTCTAACATATTTTAGAAAATTTCGGCGGCATAACGGCACGATACTAGAAATGGGACGAGGCCTAGCCTTATCCCCGGTCTAGTGAAGGCCCACGCCATTCACACATCAATCAAATTCACCAAACAACCAAATTCAAATCAAATCATCTAACTAATCTATGCAACCAAACAAACAAGTCCATGGTCTGTGGACGATTGTGTCGGGTGCTACTAAACCCCGTCTGCATCCTAGTATATATATATATATATGACTAGAAAATGAAATTGAAAGGTGAGGAATTCTCACCAATAGCTATCCAACTTCACGGCACTTCATTTAGAGAAAACTTCGTCGTTCTCGCCTTTTTATCACCTTCGTTGCCCGTATTCTCTACCTATGTAAAAATCGAATTTTTACTTCGTTATACAATATATAAAAATCGAATTTTTATTATGCTATTCAATATATAAAAATCGAATTTTTATTATGCTATTCAATATATAAAAATCGAATTTTTACTACGATGTCATATAGATAAAAATTCCATTTCAAAAATATAGATTTCGCCTTTATAAAAATATCATTATAAAAATCACATTTTTATTTTTCTACCTATGTAAAGATGATATTTTTAATATTCCTATCATGTAAAAATTATATTTTTAATTCTCTACATAAACAAAAATCATATTTTTACGCCTTCTATATAGTAAAGATTATATTTTTAATACTTTAAAAATAAAAAAAATCATATTTTTATTACTTTAAAAATATAAAGATCATATTTTTTAACTTTCCTATATTATAAAAACTATATTCTTGTCATATTTAAAAAATCAAATCTTTTCATAAAGGAAAATCAAATCCTTTTATAATATAAAAAAAAATGTAATCTCTTTAATCGCTAATTATACACAAAACTGAATTTACATAGGAAACACATAAATAAATTAAATTAAAACTTGTTTACTAAATTAAAAATCACCTTCTTCTTCGCAAAAATGGAGTCGCTGGTCAAGGGGAGAGAAGGAGCGGAGGGCGGAGGCAGGCTTCAGGCGGCAGGCGGAGGGGTCTTCAGGTGGCGGATCCGGGAAGGGGATGGCGCGGTGAGGCTGGCGTCGGGGTTTGGGATTGGGGCCACGGTTTTCAATTAGGAGAGCGAGGGAGAGAGAAGAGAGAGAGGGGCGATCGGGGGAGGCGTGCGGTGGTGGTGGCTCTGCCACCGGCGGCGGCGCGGGGGGGGGGGGGTGGGCTTCGACGCGATTTCGATTTGTTTTTTTTCTTTTTTTTTCTTCATTCTGAAATGATAACGAGAAGGGGGGCCAGAAAGATAAAGGGAGAGATTTAATTTTTAATTTATTTAATTAATTTATTTTCAAAAAGTTGACTTTTACATAAGACCTCTAAACGAGGCCCACCGCCTGTCGTCCATAGCGTTTTACCCCCATTCCGAACACAATGGGATATGTATCGCAAGCTGATTCGATAGTTACAATCAGTTCCCGTCAAAATCAACATATACTTTATATATTGAATTTGAACGCGCATTTCAATTTACCGGGGTCACATACTAACTAGAAAAATTCCAGAAAAATACTTTCTAGCTTCGTATTGACGATACGGTCCTAACAAAACTAGTTTCGTTGAATTACGAGACCGTTTGAAAAATGGCCATTTTCCAGTCGATTAAAATCAACTAAAACTGGTGAAACGCGTTTTCCTTTGCCACGCTCACATATTGATTCGAAAAATTATGAAATTTGAAACCTAGCAATAATTTGACATCACGGACCCAACAAAAGTGGTTTCGTCAAAATCCGAGGTCGTTTGCAAAATGTCAATTTTTAAGGGCCTGGATTCCATAGCGACTATTCAGAATTTTCAACTGGACATATCTTTTGATTCCCGCTATGAAATTTCGATTTTTCGGATTCGTTGGAAAGATATCATCAATTAGATCCTAATGTTTTTGGTTTCACTAAAATCCGGATTGTTTTGCACCCGGTACATTCAATTGAAGTTTGAAATCGAATTATCGAACTACCGCGCCATTTTCAATTCCTTTTATAATTATATATAATTATTTATATTCTAACGACGACGTATATAATATATACGTTCGAAATTATATTCAAAATAAATTTCTCGTCGATATTATTTAAAATAATCTATTTTAAATATTCGAAATTCGCTAAAATTTCCAAAATAAAAATTTTAAACTGGTTCAGATTTTCCGGCTTATTACAATCTCCCCCACTTAAAACTTTTCGTCCCCGAAAAGGAACAAAGTCGAAAGTGGTTTGATTAATCAACTCTACGTTCGATCTGGCTTCCATTCTCCAACTTTTCAGTTTCTGAGAATTTTCAAATTTTCAAAAATTTGGCTAACACCCTAAATTTTCGAAAATTTTCGCCATAACCTCCCCTGCACCGGGAGCCACGGGAAAACCCCGAAATTGCCATATAGGCCTTCTGATCTCAAAAAGAAAAAGAAAAAGCCGAGCGGCTAGCCAATCGGCTCATAAAATCATCATTACCCAAACAAAACAGTAAATTATGTAGTAAACATGTACCTATTTGTCGGGCAAACAAATTTTATTCTTCGGCTCTAGCCTCCTTGCTATGACCTGTTCGATGTAAGTACATATATATGCAAGCAAATGCGACCAATTTTCAATACAGTCCAATATTTGATTCAATTAGGCATAATGGTTCAAAATTATCAAACAAATAAACAAACAACACAAACATCAATCAATTAGTGGATTAAAGTTTCAAATTCATAATTTTGATATATAGTCAAAAATCATGTTTTTGGTGCCAATTCACAACAATGTGTTCTAACTATATAAGTTTTGGTTCTCACACCAGTCTAATGGAAATATATAGATATCACACCTTCGTCACTCGAAAATAAATACTGGTGATGGTATACTTCATCATCAGGACCATTTCCGGGCGACTAGAGTGTGACGCTATATCTATCTAATATATTAAAACTTCGAATATACGTTCATGACGCGTATATACAAAACCTTTATATATTGGATTGTCCATATTCAAAGTAAATAAATATTCAAATACGTATAAAACGATTTAAATTTCAAAACAAAATTGTTTTCATTTGAAAAAAATATACTCTTCACACCCGTTCTAGGATACTACTGATCCCATCTCTAACGAGTCTTTCTAATTGGATATTACTAATCCAATATCTGATGAATTCTTTCGTATTGTTCTAATGTGTCTTGTTCTCGAGCTCTGTAAACCAAAGCTCTGATACCACTGTAAGGACCCGTTACTTCCTCATGAAGGAAAGAGCGGATACTTTGAGAACAACACATAAAAGAACGCAGACGGAAGAACATTTCATTGCTATTACAACAATTCCATCAGATACAAGAATATACAGAGTATAAATGAATAAATTACATTCGATAAATATCAGAGATTACAATAAATTACATAGCAGCGGAAAATAATACAAAGCACAACTGAAGGTGATATACGGATACAGAGCTTTCCGGATATTATTCCAGTTGTAAACCAGGATCCTGTGAATATAAATCTGCAAAACCAAAACTACTAGCTGCCCGTGCGGAAAATGAGGGCACCCAGAGTTCAGGTTAAAACAATAAACTCTAGGTCAGTCATGTGACTGGTGTGAGAACTAAAACAGTTATTTAAAACTTTACTTTAAAAGAGAGTAATTCAAGGGACCACGCCGTATAATACGGAACGGGTTTCCTCCCAAGAATACCAGTGCATAGGATAAACAACGCAATGCTTTTTCGAAAAACGAAGCTATTATAAGACCCAGGTCCCATCACACAATGCAACGCAAGCCGGAGGATAGGGTTTTCCCTTATAATAGCCAAACATGATTGGTACGTTTAAAACAAATCATTTGATACTATAATAAGTGTATAGTGTCAAAACAATTTCAATCATAAATATAAATCATAGACGACATGGGTACCATCTATCATGTCGCCATACTAGTTCTACAATTAAAACCGCAATACACGTATTAGAAAATGGATTTTCGTCATGAGTCGAGGCAAGGGGCAAGCTCCTCTCCGCGTTCGAGATACTCTAGCAAATGTCCCAGGGCTACGCACTCTGGGCAACCCCTGGATGCTTCAGGGCCGGTCCTCACTTATGTTAGAGGATTAGTTATGCCTGAACACACGTTTCCCGGTCCTTACAGACCTATAATCGAGGCGCCTCATCCAACAAGCACAAAGGTGAAAAGTATATATATGTCAGGGCTGGTAAGTCACTGACACCACCAAAGCTAGAAAGAAATGTCGTGCTCTCCCTGCAGTCCGTATCCCGTTTTTAACTCATACCGAGGTGTGAGGCTCGCGAATTCACGTTATACACAAAGCTGCCACGTAGGCCGTGCTTTGATCATCAACCATAAGACTCTGCTTTTCAACGAAAGCCTTGATCATTGCATCTTAGCGTGCCACACAGGCAATTCATGCCATGCGACTGATGTCCATCGATATACAACCTCTGAGCTCGTACGTCTCAGAGAAGGGCGTTAAGCAAAAGAATAAATTCTCCGCCGCCAAACAGATGTATATTTAATAGAAATCAATCAACACAGAATAAAATCCAGTGTCAGACACACAATCCATTTACAAGTCCGTTCTGGGTCTGAATGAAACTGGAGGCACTTTCCTCGCATATCCATCCATCTCCAAGTACGTCTGGACGACCACCAACTATTTCCATCCTCTTGGGTGTATAGCCCAATCAGGATCGTCAGTAATTACCCAAACGATGTGAAGACTTCCGGTCTTCGACCACCGTCTTCATCTTCGACTTATCGTCGAATCGGTTATTCAGAATGGGTATAAACCCGGACTTTCCGAACAACCCGCGTATATTAAAACAAATGTTACACAAACACAACATACGCCTCATTCCAATTCAGAATATTCTTTTATTCACAAAATCACATTTTTAGGGAAATGTTCCCATTAATTTTATCCAAGATAAATTCTTTAAAATTTATCCTTTAATCTTCCTTTGGATGTCGTTTCAAACCAAAGTATGGTTTTCTGAACTAGTCGAGATTAGTGAACCACACCGAAGTAATTATGTATTTTATTTCCCAATCCCAACCTATTCATCCCATGAAGCAAAACTGGTGATACTCCATATCTAACACCATGGTGTTATCGGTAAAATTAATTACCATTTCACGTTCAAAACTAATTAAAGATTTAACTATCGCTTTGGAGCAAAACTGGCGATACTCCATTCTCGCTCATTTCTAAATTTGATAATTTAGATTATAGATTCACATTTCAAATCTAATTGCAGATTCAATAAAACTCCTTTTACTGGGTTAAAGAACTAGGTGTTATTTATAACACAGTTCACGACAAACCCAAATCACATTCTATTTATTATCGGGTTTAAGAACTAGTGTTATTTAAAACACCGTTCACGATAAACCCATTTCAAATCCAATCAAATATATTAGAAATTCCGATTATTTAAAACCCCTTTTTAAATCTAATTAATTTATTTAAAAATAATTGGGTTTTAAATTTAGTTCAAAACTAGTTCATTTCGATAAAAATCCATTTTTATCCTTTCAAATATGGAGTTTTTCACCCCAATTTTTCCCAAATCATTTCTTATGATCTTACACAAATTATTGCTATTTTTAATAATTTTATCAAGGTCCGTACAGTCGATTTCCAACAATGACCATCGAACTGCACTTACAGCGACCTTTTTCAAACTTGATTTGGACGTATCTCCAAATCCAACCGTTAGATTTCGAATTTCTAATATTCGTTAGAAAGCTCTTTTCGATACGAACCCAACGGTTCCGGTTTTAGGAGAATCCGACGGTCGGATCTCCCGTAATGTCCGTTTGAAATAAATGGTCGAAATTCACGAACTGCCGCGGCGCGGCGCGTTCTATTCAGGCCATTATATTATATATATAATATATATTTCGTCGATTTCTATTTAAAACGAATTTTATAAATAGTTTTGAATCCGTTTCAAAAACAATTTCAACTTCCATTTCAATCCAAAGCAAAATTGAATTCTTCTTTATCAATTCGTTTTAAAGTTCAGTTTCTATTCAATTCAAATTTCAATTCAATTTGAATTCATTTCAATTCGCTTTCAATTCAATTTGTTTTCAATTCAATTCGAATTCATTTTCTATTCGATTCAATTCAAATTGGTTTTCTATTCGATTCAATTCAAATTGGTTTTCTATTCGATTCAATTCAAATTCGTTTTCTATTCGATTCAATTCAAATTCGTTTTCTATTCGATTCAATTCAAAATGGTTTTCTATTCGATTCAATTCAAATTGGTTTTCTATTCGATTCAATTCAAATTCGTTTCCTATTCGATTCAATTCAAATTCGTTTTCTATTCGATTCAATTCAAATTGGTTTTCTATTCGATTCAATTCAAATTGGTTTTCTATTCGATTCAATTCAAATTGGTTTTCTATTCGATTCAATTCAAATTCGTTTTCTATTCGATTCAATTCAAATTGGTTTTCTATTCGATTCAATTCAAATTGGTTTTCTATTCGATTCAATTCAAATTGGTTTTCTATTCGATTCAATTCAAATTGGTTTTCTAATCAATTTAATTCGAAATCGTTTTATATTCAATTCATTTCGAAATCACTTTATATTCAATTCATTTCGAAATCACTTTATATTCAATTCATTTCGAAATCACTTTATATTCAATTCATTTCGAAATCACTTTATATTCAATTCATTTCGAAATCACTTTATATTCAATTCATTTCGAAATCACTTTACATTCAATTCATTTCGAAATCACTCTATATTCAATTCATTTCGAAATCACTCTATATTCAATTCATTTCGAAATCACTTTATATTCAATTCATTTCGAAATCACTTTATATTCAATTCATTTCGAAATCACTTTATATTCAATTCATTTCGAAATCACTTTATATTCAATTCATTTCGAAATCACTTTATATTCAATTCATTTCGAAATCACTTTTCAATATTCATTTTAAATGAATAAAATCGATATAAATATCATTCACGTCAAAATGGCGTCAATCTAATCAACACGGCTTAATGTATTTCTATTTTCAAATATTCTATTTCAAATATTTCCTATTATCAAAATATTTGTTATTATCAAAATATTTCGTTCAACACATGACTAATCTCAACGGATGAGTACAGTCAACACATGAACCTTTACTTTATATTGATAAAGATGTAAATTTTATTATTAAAATATTTCGTTCAACACATGACTAATCTCAACGGATGAGTACAGTCAACACATGAACATTTACTTTATATTGATAAAGATGTAAATTTTATTATTAAAATATTTCGTTCAACACATGACTAATCTCAACGGATGAGTACAGTCAACACATGAACCTTTATTTTATAATATTCTTTATTTTCTAAATTGGAATGAGGCCCAATCAATTACCATATAAGGTTAATTATATGGATTTTCATACATCACACGTATAAGATAGCATTGAAAAACAATCAACCATCAACCAAAGTGCACTACACTGTATAAGCATCAAATATATATATCTAACGCTTATAACAGCCTGTCAATCAATCGATCGACATATTTAATCCATCAGGATGAGTGAACTTCAAATTTCATCCCAACACCCATGTGGGGTTTCAAACAATCAAACACAGATTTTATTCGTGCAATTGGTCGATGTGTAAAATTTATCGACCCAATCAATGTCCTTCAAATAGGTGTACATAAACAAACCGTTCGGTTTGTAAATGAATATTTTATTTTATTCACTTCCACGTTAAAAATTATATTTTTAACGATAAAATATTTTATTTCAACACATGAATTTCTATTCAGTTCATTTACACAATAAAAATGATATTTTTATTTTTCTAACATATTTTAGAAAATTTCGGCGGCATAACGGCACGATACTAGAAACGGGACGAGGCCTAGCCTTATCCCCGGTCTAGTGAAGGCCCACGCCATTCACACATCAATCAAATTCACCAAACAACCAAATTCAAATCAAATCATCTAACTAATCTATGCAACCAAACAAACAAGTCCATGGTCTGTGGACGATTGTGTCGGGTGCTACTAAACCCCGTCTGCATCCTAGTATATATATATATATGACTAGAAAATGAAATTGAAAGGTGAGGAATTCTCAACAATAGCTATCCAACTTCACGGCACTTCATTTAGAGAAATCTTCGTCGTTCTCGCCTTTTTATCACCTTCGTTGCCCGTATTCTCTACCTATGTAAAAATCGAATTTTTACTTCGTTATACAATATATAAAAATCGAATTTTCATTATGTTATTCAATATATAAAAATCGAATTTTTATTATGCTATTCAATATATAAAAATCAAATTTTTACTACGATGTCATATAGATAAAAATTCCATTTCAAAAATATAGATTTCGCCTTTTCAAAAATATAGATTTCGCCTTTTTAAAAATATCATTATAAAAATCACATTTTTATTTTTCTACCTATATAAAGATGATATTTTTAATATTCCTATCATGTAAAAATTATATTTTTAATTCTCTACATAAACAAAAATCATATTTTTACGCCTTCTATATAGTAAAGATTATATTTTTAATACTTTAAAAATAAAAAAAATCATATTTTTATTACTTTAAATATATAAAGATCATATTTTTAACTTTCCTATATTATAAAAACTATATTCTTGTCATATTTAAAAAATCAAATCTTTTCATAAAGGAAAATCAAATCCTTTTATAATATAAAAAAATGTAATCTCTATAATCGCTAATTATACACAAAACTGAATTTACATAGGAAACACGTAAATAAATTAAATTAAAACTGGTTTACTAAATTAAAAATCACCTTCTTCTTCGCAAAAATGGAGTCGCTGGTCAAGGGGAGAGAAGGAGCGGAGAGCGGAGGCAGGCTTCAGGCGGCAGGCGGAGGGGTCTTCAGGTGGCGGATCCGGGAAGGGGATGGCACGGTGAGGCTGGCGTCGGGGTTTGGGATTGGGGCCACGGTTTTCAATTAGGAGAGCGAGGGAGAGAGAAGAGAGAGAGGGGCGATCGGGGGAGGCGTGCGGTGGTGGTGGCTCTGCCACCGGCGGCGGTGTGGGGGGGGGGGGGGAGGGGGGCATCGACGCGATTTCGATTTGTTTTTTTTCTTTTTTTTTCTTCATTCTGAAATGATAACGAGAAGGGGGGGGGCAGAAAGATAAAGGGAGAGATTTAATTTTTAATTTATTTAATTAATTTATTTTCAAAAAGTTGACTTTTACATAAGACCTCTAAACGAGGCCCACCGCCTGTCGTCCATAGCGTTTTACCCCCATTCCGAACACAATGGGATATGTATCACAAGCTGATTCGATAGTTACAATCAGTTCCCGTCAAAATCAACATATACTCTATATATTGAATTTGAACGTGCATTTCAATTTACTGGGGTCACATACTAACTAGAAAAATTCTAGAAAAATACTTTCTAGCTTCGTATTGACGATACGGTCCTAACAAAACTAGTTTTGTTGAATTCCGAGACCGTTTGAAAAATGGCCATTTTCCAGTCGATTAAAATCAACTGAAACTGGTCAAACGCGTTTTCCTTTTCCATGCTCACATATTGATTCGAAAAGTTATGAAATTTGAAACCTAGCAATTATTTGACATCACGGACCCAACAAAAGTGGTTTTGTCGAAATCCGAGGTCGTTTGCAAAATGTCAATTTTTAAGGGCCTGAATTCCATAGCGACTATTCAGAATTTTCAACTGGACATATCTTTTGATTCCCGCTATGAAATTTCGATTTTTCGGATTCGTTGGAAAGATATCATCAATTAGATCCTAATGTTTTTGGTTTCACTAAAATCCGGATTGTTTTGCACCTGGTACATTCAATTGAAGTTTGAAATCGAATTATCGAACTACCGCGCCATTTTCAATTCCTTTTATAATTATATATAATTATTTATATTCTAACGATGATGTATATAATATATACGTTCGAAATTATATTCAAAATAAATTTCTCGTCGATATTATTTAAAATAATCTATTTTAAATATTCGAAATTCGCTAAAATTGCCAAAATAAAAATTTTAAACTGGTTCAGATTTTCCGGGTTATTACAATATTCAACCAATATGTCGTTCAATTAAACAAATATTGCCCAACAATAATCAATACACAACCAATCAATTGAATTTATATTCAGTAATAATATTTACTTGGATTTAGCTTACTTAAATATCAGTTAATCAATATCTGATTGATTTCCAATATTATTTAATTCCCAGTTTCCAATTCTACCTTATTTAATTTTAATTCTCAACTTCATTCAACCATGTATATTCCTACGTCATATTCACTATACTAATTGATTGTTCAATTAGCTTACTTCCATTTTATAACCCTAATTCCGATTTTATTTCAATAATCATTCATTTTCTCTTTCTAGTTTGATATATGAAATATTGCTAGTTATATTAAACCATTCCAATTCATAATTTAATTTGAATCCCATTCAAATTAATCAAGCAACCCAATATCTCCAAAATTTGCTCTAATTATTTCCTTTATATACAAAAATATATCTTAGGTAAAATTATTTCATTTACCCTCTTTACAAAACAGAATTGTATCAGTTGTAACACCCCACGTCCATTAATGTCACTCTCAAAGGGAATGCATTAACTTTCATGGAGTATTGTTGGTGTATAGAACAGAATATAACAAGACAGATACATATATTGGTACTTGAAAATTTTAAAACAACTTCTATTGCAGTGGAGAAATAGTTTGGTTACAACAACGAAAACAAACAATAAAACCAAGTACACTTAATATCCATCTTGACAAATTGTTTTTTGAGTACATAAAGTAAAAAAGCATAACCCCAACATAAGAAGCCATAAAAGAGATGAGCTGAACTTTCTTTCAGTAATCCAAGCACTTCCAAAAGAGAGAGAAAGAGATCCAAATCAAGCTCCACTAGCACTAGTCCCAACCTGAGAACCTGGGGGGAGGGGGGAGGAAGAAAAGAGGCAAAAACAAAGGGGGTCAGACATAAAGTCTGGCGAGTCCAATAACTTTAACAACATAATTATTAAAGTAATTAGGATAAGGCATAAACTGGTAAAACAAGGAATGACTGGAAACAAGTAGGCATGACAAAGCAAACAAGAGGAATATTCTGGCGTTAATCTAGCTCCTAATCACTATAGGATAATTACCATACTGCACCATTACTAGTCACCCTAAAAATTGATCCCGCCTACTGAACATAATAATCATAATGGTAGTTTCGTGTACCCCTAGCTGTCTTCATAGGTGTCGCCTGCCCCTACCTCCACTAGTTGTACCCACTACCCTCATGCGATCGGCTCCCTAACTTGTAGATACCAGTGCTGGTCCCACAGTGGGTGTATCACTCCCCAAAGTGGCAACCCGATACCACTAAAGATGCACGGCTTATATCTACACGATGCAACAACGTCTTACCTACCAACCCGGGCCCACGCACACACATGACCCCGTTGGACTTGCATTGCCACCATTAACCCGTTTTGACCTCTTACAATCAAACCCAGTAAGTGTGTCCCATCCTCGATCTGACTCGAGCTCACAAAGATACTTGATGAGTTAGTGGTTTGAAAAGGGTCCCCCATGCTTGACACAAGCTTTCCACCTATGCTTGGTCCCTACTAGGATTCCCCACTTAACCCCTTCTTATTCATGTCTTCTTACGTGTTTCAATTTGGTTAAGTGTTTCTAATCGTATTTCACATGTCACCCATGTCACCCACTTAGCCCCCATGTCCCACCACATGTTTATCTGGGTTAAGTGTTACTTAATTCATTATAATCGTAAACTTGTAAGACATCCCACATTAGACTACCGTTTGCGGTTGCTGGATTTGTCGGGTGGGTCCGGGCAGTCTTATACTGCAAACGAGTCTAACCTCGTGTCATTACAATTGTTACGCATTTAATTTATGCATTCAACCTCTCACATTAGACTACCGTTTGTGGTTGTTGGATTTGCCGGGCGGGTCCGTGCAGTCTTATACCACAAACGAGTCTAACCTCGTGTCTTAGGCATTTATTATTACACATAATTATTTCACCCCAATATGAATTAATTATCCCTATTCAAATTGTCAATAATTTCCAAATTAATCTATATCCATAATTGTCACCTAAATTATGTCCATACTTTTCAGGTATATAAATTATACCGATTAGTGTCTCAAATTAATTATATGCCTTTAAAGCCATTTTATGCCAATTCACCACTTGCATAATTAATATTTCCCCATTGTCCCCATGCTACTTGTACGTTTTAATATGAAATATGTTAGACTCGCAAATAGTCTAACTCATAAAAAGAAAAGAAACATCACAACTTGCGTAACACATAAAATAGATCTAACTTGCAAATAAGAATTATAACATAAGTTTGCATAGCCAATAACTTGCATAGGCAATGGACATATAGAACATAAATTTGCATAAACTACCATGGATCTAAATATAGATCTAAACATGAAATTGTGAACTTGCATATATGAATATGGGTTTCACCTAAACTTGCATATATGGAATATGGTTTTCACCTAAACTTGCATATGTGAATATAGTTTTCACCTAAAAAATGTGAATATAGTTTTCACCTAAACTTGCATATGGATTTCTACAAACTTGCATATGAATTTATCACATGTTTTGCATATAAGCTAGCATATGTATATACTTGATTCACATATAAACTTGTGTATAATTCGCACACAGACTTGCATAAGATTCACATACAACTAGCATACGTAAAAACAGACTTGCATAAGATTCACATACAACTAGCATATGTAAAAACAGACTTGCATAAGATTCACATAAAAACTAGCATACGATTTACATCCCAAACTTGCATATAAACTGATGTCATAAAATGAATCAAGTTAAATATATGTGATTGGACAAATGAAATAGATCTACCAACATAAGTTAACAAAACTGTCATATGTTCATCAACAGACGATAACAATGTTAAGTCACATCACATGATTCAACAGACATGTTCTCATAATCCCAATTATAATACATCATAATTAATTTATTAAATGTTTTTTGAAAGAAATTGTACTCACAAAGACAGATTAGAGAAGAGAATGATTCGTTCGTCTTTTGTATTAGAATTCTTGCAAATCCCTAAGCTTTAGGAAGAAGAACTATTCTAGCAGTAGCATGATGGCCAAGAGACTAATTTAGTTTAGGTTTAGAGCTTGAGTCTATGCATGCTTATATAGAATTTTAAATCAACCTAAGCCATTAGATTATCATAGGAGCAATCACAACCGTCCAAACTAGATAGAGTTATCTAGAATTGCCACCTCTTCCCTAGTGACTCAGCAACAGGTCAGGTAAGACTCAGCAAAAAGTCAGGATCGTCACATTTCATATCTGCCCCGGGGGTTAGGTCGACCACCAGGTCGACCCCCAGGTCGATCCCTAGGTCGACCCCTATGTCGACCTGTATAGTGGAGGTCGACCCCCTGGTCGACCTGGCCTTGGGCGGGAGAAATCCCACCCAGCCCGCTTCTCGTTTGAATTTCGAATTTCGAATTTTTATTCTAAACTATTTTAATTTATATAAAATTCCTGAAACTTCTGAGGGCCATAACTTCCTTATACGAAGTCCGATTTACGAAAACTTGGACTCTATTCCAAGCAGAATTTCGAGAAGAACGCAATGGCATAACCCATTTCATTTTATTCTCATTTTAAAAATTAAGTATCCTTAAATTCGTTTATAATAGTCACAGAAAAATTCAGGATGTTACATTCTCCCCTCCTTAAAGGATTTCGCCCCCAAAATCTCCAAGTTAAGGAGAATTTATATCCTAACATCCAATCATCCATCTACTCAACCATCAAACACAGGCATCCATTGTCCTTACAAGTTTGTAATGCCGTATGAACATATGCAAAAAGTGTATGTATATGTTCCTTATCCAATGCAAAATCAGGCAGTCCACTGATTCAGTTGACCTCCTTAATGCAAATCATGATAGTGCCATGCGTCCATTATGCATGCAAAAGAGTCCTAACGATACATATTACTTCTACAAGTGTGCACAACCATTCATCAAAATGCAGCATCCATATGATAACACAACCATTATACATCCATTAATTTAAATATGCACACACATTTATATGCAATATGGAAGTGATTGAGCCGATCTAGTGCCTAATGTGTGTGTACATGCATCCACGAGCAACCACTAGCAAACACTTGCAACCACTCGTAACCATCAGTCATAACATGTTTCAAATACATGTTTACATCCATTGGTTTCTACCTAAGGATAAAGAGTAGGACTGAGGAGATATACTTAAAAGTAGATATAAGCATGAATAAACTTATGGAAAAAGAGATCAAGGAGGTACCCTCAAAAAGAAAAGGGTAGGCTGCGCGTATTTTCCTCTCAGTTTCCCAAGTCGCGTCTTTCTCAACGTCACTCCATTGAACTTTAACAAGCTTGACTTCACGATGGCGTAGGTTTTTGACTTCCGTACCCAAGATACGAGTTGGAACTCTTCTCACAGTCGCTTCTCGTCCCACTTCTACTTTCTCTAGTATACTTGGCTCCACCACTTCCGCAGACTCATGTAAGCACTTTCGTAGTTGAGAAACATGAAAAGCACTACAAACTTCAGCTAGCCTTTTGGGTAGCTCTACTCTGTAAGCGATTGTCCCAATCCTTTCAGTGATAGGACATGGTCCTACAAACCTTGGTGCTAGCTTTCCTACGGAACCAAAGTGAATGATATTTGTAATAACCCGGAAATCTAGGCCAATTTAAAAATTTTATTTTGGCAATTTTAATGAATTTTGATTATTTAAAATCTATTATTTTAAATAAAAACGACGAGAAATTTATTTTGAATAGAATTCGAACGTATATATTTATATAGATCATCGTTAGAATATAAATATTGATTTATATATATAAAAGGAATTGAAAATGGCGCGGTAGTTCGATAATTCGATTTTAAATTTCAAATGAATGTATAGGATTCAAAATAAAGTGGATTTTAGTGAAACCAAAAATATTTGAATCTATTTGTGAATATCTTTCCAATGAATCCGAAAAATTGAAATTTCATAGTGGGAATAAAAAGTCATGTCCAGTTGAAATTTTAGAATAGTCGCTATGGAATTCTGGCCCTTAAAAATGACCATTTTGCAAATGACCTCGTTTTCGATGAAACCACTTTTGTTGGATCTGCGATGTCAAATTATTGCTAGGTTTCAAGTTTCATAATTTTTCGAATCAATATGTGGGCGTGGCAAAGGAAAACGCGTTTGACCAGTTTTAGTTGATTTTAATCGACTGGAAAATGGCCATTTTTCAAACGGTCTCAGAATTTGACGAAATTAGTTTTGTTAGGACCGTATCGTCAATATGAAATTAGAAAATATTTTTCAGGAATTTTTAGAGTCCGTATGTGGCCCCAGTAAATTGAAATGTGCGTTCAAAATCAATATATAGAGTTATATGTTGATTTTAACGGAAACTGATCGTAACGATCGAATAGGCCTACGTGACATATCCCATTGTGTTCGGAATGGGGGTAATACGCTAGGGACGAAAGTCGGCAGGTTCGATTTCGAGTTCGAAAACAAAAGTTGCTTTTTGGGGTTAAATTAAATAATAAAATATATTTTCTATTCCCTCTCTCTCCTATTTTACATTCAACACCCCCTTCTTCTTCATTCCATGATCGAATCAGTAAAAGAAAAAAATTTAACTTAAAACCCCGTCGACTTCATCCAACGCGCCGCCCCTAGTTCATCTCGCCGTCGCGCCTAGTGCGGCCCTCCGACGATCGCCCCCTCCCCTCGTGCTCCTCCCCTTCCTCCCTTTTCCCTCCAATCGAAGCCCCCTCTCGCTACTCCCTTCCACCCCTCAAGCCTTAGGTTGATCTCAGCCCTCCGTCACACCCATGCCGACTTCGCCCTCCCCCACCTGACCAACGCGCCACCTCTCCGACCTGCTGCACCTCACCGTGACCCCCGACCTCGCCACTCGCTCCTCCTCCTCTGTAAAAGCATCGCCACCACCAACTAGGGCTGCCACCGACTCTACCACCTCCCCCTTGGCTTGCAACAGCCCCCTCCTCTAAAATCAAACTATAAGTTCTCTTTATTTTATTTTATTTTTATCGTTTTATTATTTGATTTAGATTTCTATGATAGAAATGAAAGTGTTGGTCATAGAAAAATATGATTTTTAAATCATAGGAAAGTTTAAAATTTTATAATAGAAAGGTTCATAATTTTATAAAGAAAAAGAAATGATTCTTTAACAGGGTAAATGTAGGGAAAAGGTATAGATTTTTGAAAACAAAAAGTATAGACTTTAGTAACATAAAAGATTTGATTTTTATGAAAGTAAAGATTTTTATCCGTAGGAAAAGATTAGATTTTTAACTAAGTAAAAAGAGGATTTTTGATCATATGAAAGCTAAGATATAGAAAAGTTAAAAATATAATTTTTATAATATAGAGAAGTTAATAATATAATTTTTATACTAGTGGCATATTAAAAATATGATTTTCATATAGTATGAAAGTAAAAATATGATTTTTATTCATGTAGAGTAATAAAAATATAATCTTTATTAGGAGAGGAGCATTATAAAAATATATTTTTTATAACAAAGTGTAGATGTTAGCCTACTTTGTGAACTAGGCAACACAAAGTCAAGAAACCAGACATTGAAGGGAATTTTTAATTAGAAGACTTCAGTTCGGATTGGAGAAAACACTACAACCCAGATTGATAGCTGCAGTTGTTCGGGTCGGGTCAGAGCAACATATCGGTTCGGGTCAGATAGAGTCCACTGTTCGGATCGGTGAACTCTTACTGAGTAGATTGGTAAGGCATATCTAATCGGATCGGAGGGCAACTAAATCTCGAATGGATCGAAAAGCCACCTGTTTGCCACGAAAATGGAACGGAGCGGAGCAGATTAGAGAAGGAGAGTCGCACCCAAGCCAATCCGGTTCGGATAGGGTATCCTGATCCGAACCCCTTATCTGCGCGTCTCCGACCCGAACCCATGATCCATGTTATTCTCCTGCAAAAGCGCCTGGATATCCGGACCGGCTATGACCAGTTCCTACCCATAACGTCCTTCCCTTTGATGCGTTGTCAACATGATAGTTCATCTGAACCCGAAGAGAGTGCGATGGATGACACGTGGCCCCGACCCGGATCAAGTTTCAAGCAAATTCACACCTATAAATACCCCGTCTGGAGACAAAGAGAAGGATCTTTTTTCAGCACTTTGAGAATTTAACTACCTCCATTATCCGAACACCATTACTCCCGGAGAATCCAAATCATCTTGCATTCTTTGTTTTAGTCAATTGAGTGAACATAAGTGAGTTGTGAGTGGAATTGAGCGAATCTTACATTGTATTTGCAACTGAATTATTGAATATAGTGAAAGATAAGTGGACGTAGGCATTTCTTCGCCGAACCACTATAAATCCTGCGTGTTCATTTTTTATTTT
Source organism: Allium sativum (assembly GCA_030737875.1). Lineage (NCBI taxonomy): Eukaryota > Viridiplantae > Streptophyta > Magnoliopsida > Asparagales > Amaryllidaceae > Allium > Allium sativum. The sequence goes on from CM060925.1 coordinate 45,361,665, forward strand.
TGCCTCATTTCATCTTGCTTTTAATCAATTTGGGTGTTAGAACCACTTTTGGGTCTAACATTTTGGTGCTTTCACTGAGAATCCTCATCTAAATTCTTTATTTTCCGGGATCTCTTTCTACTTTTTGGACCGTTGAGTTCAAAGAAGTGAATCCTTAGGTTTCTCCGCTTTTTTACATTCGTTGAAGTGATTGTCAAAGACTCATGGCCAAAGGAAAAGGCAAGGAAGTTCAGTCTGTTCGAGGAAATGGAGCTGGCGAAGATCAGCAAAATGATGTTGTAACAAGGTCTCGGGGGCAGAGTTCAGCAGCAGGAAGAATCAATGCAGGAAATCCGAGCCGACAGCGGGGGGAGAGCTCCGATCCGATCCGGGTAGGAGACTCTGAAGCAGTGCAATCCCCCAATCTGAACCGATCTGAGCTGCTTGTTGCGTACCGATCCGACCAGGCACCCCAGCTCCGATCTGATCCGACCTCTTACCTCCGACCCGACCCGATGCTTGGTGAAGCTGGAACCTCTACTCGAGTCCCTACGAATGCTCCAATTCCAGCCGCCAGGGTTGGTGATCAGGTCAATCCATCTGCGCCCATCACTCAAGGAGATTTTTCGTGCTTGCTTGACATGCTTGAGAGCACGAGGGAAGCCATGAAAGTTCACGAGCGCACTAATCTCATGATGCAGGAAAATATGAGGCTCATGAGTCGGGAGATTAGTGAACTCCGTCGACAGAGAACTCCATCACCGGTTCGTCACACACCAGTAGATCAATCTTCATCTTCCGAGGAAGAGAGGCCCCGTGAATGAAGGCCACTTGAACGACCTCAGAACGTGGAGCAGCTGACATTTGGATCCTTGGGATCTCATGAGGATATCGCACGAGCATTAGGAAACAATGACCCCACTCGGGGGCAAAGACTCCAGTCCCCTCTTCCCGAGATCGACCGGGAACGCAGGGAACGGAGTCGAGCAGAGGCAGCACGAAGAAGAAGGGTATCTCTTGAACCAGAGCCCAGAAGGAACTCGGATACTAGGGCCAGGGAACCTGAGCGGCCCCTAACTAATGCTGATGTACAGGCAATGGTTCTCCAGATCATGTCCGAGAGCCGGAATTATACAAATGAAGATTATGGCATTGAGCGAAGCCATACTCCGTTCACCGATGATATCCTCGACTTCCAATTTCCCCGACGCTTTAACTTGCCACAGATGGACAAGTACAACGGAAGGACTGATCCGGGACAGCATTTGATGCGGTATTCATGGCTCATGAATGCTGCTGCTGCCCCTGATGAAGTGAAGTGCAAAGCGTTCCCAATCTACTTAGAAGATGTGGCACTGTTCTGGTTTACCCGACTTCCTCCTCGTTCGATTTCAAATTACAAGGAACTAAGCGAGCGTTTCATGAACCAGTTCCGTCTCCATGCCCGAAAGTCCAAAAGTGTTATCGAATTATCGAGAATTAAACAGGCACCAGGAGAATCTTGGAGGGCATATCTTGATCGTTTTAACCAAGCTGTAACTGAGGTCAGTGACCCGCATGAGCCCACTATTCTGATGGCATTGAAGGAAGGAGTCGATCCTGAATCTGAGTTTGGAGACTACCTTTCTGGGAAGACACCCCCCACAAGGGAGATATTCTACGAAAAAGCCGATATTTATTTAAGGCGAGAGGAGGCCAGGGCAAACCGAAAGAGAAAGTCTGAAACGGCTTCAAAGGAAAATGTGCAGAGTAATATCGCCGTGAAGCAGTCTGGGGAGAATTCTGGCAAGGATGAAGTAAATGTAGGAAACAAGGGTGGAAACAGCAATACTGGAAGTGGGGGAAACAACAAGAATAACCGTAATTCGAGCGGTAACAGAAGAAACAGAAATAGGGGAAGTGACCCTAACAAAAGACCCCGGTTCCAGAACTACGAGAATTATACACCATTGAACGACACCCTGGAAAATATTTACCTGGATACGTACAATGTGTTGCAATACAAAAGACCGCCACCTCGTGATTCGACCGAAAAGGAAATGGCGACAGGGAAGTTTTGTTTGTTCCACGGAACTCACGGGCATTCAACTAATGAATGTCGGCATTTGAGGGATGTGATTGAGAAACTGTTGCGTGAAGGGAAGTTGGATGAGTACAAGGTTGCCCCGAGAGACAGGGGGCAACGTGAGCAGGCTCCAAAACAGATTCTACCTGCTCCCAAGCCTACAGCGCAGCAGAAAGGTAAAGGAATTGTTATCAACTCCATAGTAGGCGGACCTCACCCGGCAATCCGAAGTTTCAGATCAATGGATCAATATGTGAATGCTGCCAAGCATCTAGACGTGAATGAAGGTGATGATTTGGAAGATGTCACCCCTATAAAACAACAGAAGACCATGTTCGACGATGTGGTATTTCGCAGCCGAGACAATACTGGGATACAATCACCCACCAATGATCCGTTGGTTATTACTACCACCATTGGACCGGCCTTGGTCCATAAGGTATTAATAAACAATGGAAGTTCCGTTAATATTTTGTTCAAGAAGTCATTTGATCAGATGAAGCTTGAGTCCGAAGATCTGAAACCTTGTGAAGGATGGATTAGAGGCTTCAACGGAGCGACGACAGCTCCCATGGGATACATAGAGTTGCCCGTGACCCTGGGACAAGGAGAACGTAGAAGAGTGCGAATGCTTCAGTTCGTAGTATTGGACGTAGATTCGCCATATAACGCATTTTTGGGGAGACCTGCCCTCGCTGAATTTAGAGTTTGTATCGCCCCTTGGTGCTTGTTACTTAAGTTCCCAACCGAAGCCGGAACTGGAGTAATGAGAGGGGATCAGGTTTCCGGACGGGCCTGCTATGTGGCCGAGTTAAAGATGTTGATGAAAGGACTTAGCGTTGAGAGTAAGGATGCCTCGTCTCCCTCAAAGGGGGACTCGGCATAGCAATTAAAGAGATTGACCCCAAGGGAGTTGCCCAAAGGAACGCCTGAAGACCTGGATCCCAGAAAAGACGAGGAACCAGAGGCTAGGAATGCAACTCCTAATGAAGCGACAGTGGAAATTCCCATTGATAAAGCTGATCTGACGAAAGTTTTGAAGATTGGGTCTCAATTGGATCCACGTCGTGCTGAAGAATTAACGGACTTCTTAAAGGCAAACTTAGATGTGTTCGCCTGGACCCATGCTGACATGTGTGGGATATCACCATCCATTATAAGTCATAAATTGAATGTAAATCCGAAGCATCCACCTGTGAAGCAAAAGAGACGCATGCTGGGCCCCGAGAGGTCGGCTGCTCTCAAAGAGGAAGTAGAGAAGTTGAAGCAGAATGGATTTATTCGAGATTCAACATATCCCGACTGGATATCGAATCCCGTTTTAGTAAAGAAGCCAAACGGAAAGTGGCGGACTTGCATTGATTTTTCAGATTTAAATAAGGCTTGCCCGAAAGATAGTTTCCCACTTCCCAGGATTGACCAGCTTGTAGATTCGACAGCAGGTCATGAATTTCTCTCTTTCATGGACGCATATTCTGGATACAACCAAATTCCTATGCACGTACCAGACCAAGAGCATACGAGTTTCGTTACGAATTTGGGGCTATATTGCTATGTTGTAATGCCATTCGGGTTAAAAAACGCTGGAGCTACTTATCAGCGCTTGGTAAATAGAATGTTTTATGATCAAATAGGATAAACTATGGAAGTTTATGTGTATGATATGCTTGTCAAATCAAAGCAGTCTTCCAGTCATACGCAAGACTTAGCGGAAATGTTTGGTATATTGCGAAAGTACCGGATGAAATTGAATCCTCTGAAGTGCTCATTTGGAGTGGCATCGGGAAAGTTCCTTGGCTTCATTGTGAGTTCCCGAGGAATTGAAATCAACCCTAGCCAGATAGCAGCGATTAGAAACATCGAAGAACCGAGGAGAATTAAAGACGTCCAAAGTCTTGTAGGAAAAGTAGCAGCGTTGAGTAGATTCATCTCCAAAGCCACAGATAAATGTGTTCCGTTTTTTGATTTGATAAAAAGGGGAAAGAGAAACTTCCAATAGACTCCGGATTGTGTCGAGGCCTTTCAAAATCTGTTGGAACTGCTAGAGAAACCGCCGATTTTGTCAAAGCCCGTAGATCACGAAAAATTATTTGTTTATTTGGCAGTCTCGGCTCACGCTGTCAGCACAGCCCTGGTTCGAGAAGAAGACAAAGTACAAAGGCCGGTGTATTATGTAAGTAAGAAATTAGCAGCGGCAGAGCGCAATTACCCAAAAATTGAGAAGCTCGCTTACAGCCTCCTGATCGCATCCCGAAAACTTCGTCACTATTTCCAAGCCCATCCAATAACCATATACACCGACCAGCCCTTAAGGCAGGTATTGCAGAGACCCGAAGCATCGGGAAGGTTGATCAAATGGAACATAGAACTAAGTCAGTTTGATTTGAATTTTCAACCACGAAAGTTAATCAGGGGGCAAGCTCTAGCAGACTTTATTGCGGAATTCACCATTCCAGAGGAGGAAATAATCAATGACCGAGTGGTTAAATCCGAGGATGAGCTAGAGATGAATCCGTGGAAATTATATACAGATGGAGCTAAGAATGACCGAAGGTCCGGAGCTGGAATTGTCTTAGTCACTCCCGAGGGGCGGTCGTTATATTACGCCCTGCGATTAGAATTTTTGGCAACTAACAATGACTCTGAATATGAAGCCCTGATTGCCGGGCTGAAACTTGCTAAAGACCTCGGAATAAAAATGATGGACATATTTTGTGACTCTAAGATTGTTGTTTATCAAGTACGAGAGGAATTCATGGCTCGAGGACCTCGACTTATCGCCTACCTCAAGAAAGTGAAAGAGCTATTGAATAGCTTAGAGCGGTACAACATGACACATATTCCCAGAGTTGAAAACCAGAAAGCGGATAGACTGGCAAAGCTGGCTAGTTCCGACAATCCAGAAGAGACTGAAGTAATTCCAATTGAAACGTTGGAGTCGCCAAGCTTTGAGTCAATGGAAATTGAATTCGCTTTTGAAGCGGAACCAGAGAAGGAGTCATGGATGACTCCAATTAAGAATTTCCTTAAGAATGGGACACTCCCATCGAAGAAGAGTGAGAAAAGAGCTGTAGTTCGCAAAGCTACCAGATATGTCATACAAGATGATACTCTCTATAGACAAGGATTTTCTATGCCCCTGTTACGATGTATAGCACACGACGACATCAAGCGTGTACTAAGAGAAGTACACGAAGGTGAGTGTGGAGATCATATAGGAGGTCAAACTTTAGCAAAGAAAATATTGCGGTACGGATACTTCTGGCCTACGATCAACAAAGATGCAGCTGATTATTCACGACGTTGCGATAAGTGCCAGAGATTCGCCAAAATCCCCAGGGCACCGTCAACCCAGCTTAAATCGATGGTGAGTCCTTGGCCATTTGCCACATGGGGAATTGATATCATTGGGGTTTTACCAATTGCTAAAGGAGGAGCTAAGTATGCAATAGTAGCCGTGGACTATTTTATGAAGTGGGTGGAAGCTGTGCCCTTGACTAAGATCACAACAAGAAAGGTGATAAGTTTTGTGGTCAGAAATATTATATGCCGATTCGGAATCCCAAGGACGATTATTACTGACAACGGGACCCAATTTGATAGCACTGAATTCAGAAATTTTTGCCAGAAGTATAAGATAGACAAACGATATACTGCAGTTGCCTATCCGCAATCGAATGGGCAAGTAGAGGCAATAAACAAGGTAATAAAATCCATCCTCAAGAAGTGATTAGAGCGTGCAAAGGCAAAGTGGGTTGATGAATTGCCCCTAGCTTTGTGGGCATATCGAACGACATTTAAGACAGCCACCGGTCATACCCCTTTCTCTCTCTCCTTTGGCTCAGAAGCAGTAATTCCAGTTGAATTGGAAGTTCCTTCCCACAGGGTGATGTATTATGACCCGATGATGAATAGGGCGCTCTTACTTGAGTCTCTTGATGAAATCGAAGAGAAAAGGGACGAAGCAGACTTGCGTGCAGCAAGACATCGGCGTCAGATGGCACGCTATTATGACAAAAAAGTTCGCCTCAGAACTTTTGAACCAGGAGATTTGGTGCTAAAGAGAGTTTTTCCATCCCTTCCTCACCTTGGCCCAAAATGGGAAGGACCCTTTGTCATCCAACGGAAACTTGAAAAAGGAACCTTCAAGTTAACGACCGTAGATGGCGAAGAAGTCCCTCGAGCATGGAATGCCCAACATTTAATGCGATATTTGGATTAGAAATGCTATACTTTTTGTTACTTTTCCTGTGAACTCTGTAATAAGGCACGCATTGCCTTGGGAAAACCTGATGATATGAATAAAGGACTATAAAGTGGATGTAGGCTACGACTTAGCTGAACCACTATAAAAATATTGTGTGTTACTTACTTTTATGCATTTACATTCATTAGTTATTCTGTTGTGATTATAAAATACAGGATAACTCAGAGCCTAAAAAGGTTGAAAACAGTTTAGACATAAAAAGAAGCACAACGATTATTTGTGCAATAAGACATAAAAGAATGAGAAAACGACATTCTTAACTCTAACTCTCCAGAGAAAGAGAGAGAGTATAAAAGCGTCTCTGACTGAGCGCTGAAAAAGAAATTCTCTTCCTAACTCTAACTCTCCAAAGAAAGAGAGAGAGTATAAAAGCGTCTCCGACTGAGCGCTGAAAAAGAAATTCTCCTCCTAACTCTAACTTTCCAGAGGGAAAGAGAGTATAAAGGCGTCTCCGACTAAGCGCCGAGAAAGAAGTCTTTCCCCGTTGAACGACCGGGGAATAAACAGATGACTGAACTCGAACTCTAACTCTCAAGAGAAAGAGGGAGAGCATAAAAGAAATGCCAGAAAAAACGACAGGTACGGACGACACAGGAAGTGCTATCCCGTCAGAGAATTGGGGGCATTCAGATTGCTTGGTTAAGCATTGAATAACTTGTGGAAATTGACTGGGGACACATATGCATACACATATTTCCCCCCCTCCACAATTTCGTTTCATAACTATAGACATGCATTTTTACATAAGTGCATAACTACTAACAAACAAACATTGCAAAAAGTGAATTATTTTTATTTACAGATGTATGAATTTGTACAGGGAAATAGCTAGAAAAGAAAGTGCAGGAGCTGCTTTTGTAGCAGCAATTATTGGTTCACACAAATGCTAAAAAGATACAGGGGAACCCACTATTTGGGTTTGGAATGAGCCTTAGATTTCTTGGCGGCTTTCTCCGCATCCTTTGCTTCCTTCTCGGCTTCAGTCAAGATTCGTTTTGATTTCTTTTTTCCTGAGGATGCGGTACTGGAGCCAGTAGACTTCTTACTGGAGGGCGGGGCACTGGAATCAAGAGAAGATTTTTTAGCAAGTTCTTCTGTAATAGATCTAGTTGAGAGCTTAACAACTAACCTTGATCCCGCATCCACAACTGCGAGGGGCTTGAGGACCTCAGGGTCTAGTTCTTCAGCCTTTAATTGCAAGCGCTTGTCTTGATCAGCCTTCATGGCAGCCAAGGTAACGTCATCAGCGCTTTTCGACTCCCCAGTTATTGCAACTTCCGGTTCCTCTTCATGCCCCCCGTCTCCTCCGTCGTCCTTTAAAGCTGCTATCATTTCTTCATCATGGGGAGTGGTGACCTTAGTCGGCTCATTTCCTTCTCCCAAGTCTATAGAAGCAGCCTTGTCTTCCCCTTTTTTGGCCCCATCTGCGGGCTTTGTCCCAGCAGTAGCTCCTTGAGCTACATCTGTCTTTTCGGATGATTCGACACCTACAGAATGAGAAGCAACAGTTATCAACTCAGGCGAAAACAATGGGTCTCTCATCGAATGTTCAATCACGAAGCGAAAGGTAGTAATAGCTTTGGCAAATTGAGGAGAAAAGATAGGGATACCTTCCGAAGACTTTTCAGCGGGGGTGACCACTACCTCTGGGGTTATTTCAGGAATGGGAGATAGCAGAGTTGTTCGGGGAATTCCCGGATTTCGGGATCATACCCTTCTACTTCGGGAGTTGCAGGAGCAGAAGAAGAGGAACCAGCTTTGAGAGTGGTTTTTTGTTTAGACTTCCGTCTCTCTTCTTCCATGGCCTCAGCAATAAGGCGGCGCCCTTCAGCTAGGCGCTCCGGTTCATCGTCTCTCAAGTATTTCTCCATCAGTTTATCTTCATCAAGAGAATCGACCTTAAGTTCTTCTTTTTCCCACTCAACGATTTGATTCCATACTTGAACCAGAGTGGATGGATAGTCCTCGATTCAAGAAATGTTTCGACGACGAATAATGTATGCAAAGAATTCAATCATTAGCTCGCCGAAGCCCTGAATATCAGCCTCCGCCTCTGATAGTTGCTTGCGGGCATCCTCCGCAGATTTAATAGCACACTCCACATTGCTCTCGGCCAGAGCAGCCCTGTTCTCTGCCTCCAACAACTTTGAAGCCAAGTCAGCGTTCTTCTTTTCTAATTCAGCACTCCTCTTTGCTAACTCGGCGTTTTTCCGCTCAAGCTCAGCATAAGCAATGCGTGTCTTAGCAGCCTCTGACTTGGCCTCGTCAGCTTGCTTTTTTAATTCAGAACGCTCCTGAGTATGAGATTCAAGCAAATCGTGATAACGTTTTTGCATGTCCTCGAATTGTTGTTTGAAATTAGAAGTGTCCCTTTGGGCGACCGCTAGCTGACCTTGAGTGTCTTCCAAATCTTTTCCTAGAGCTTTTAAGGCCTTAGTATCCTCCTCCGCGGTCTTTTGCATTGAATCAGTATTTGTGATTAAAGTGCGGATGATTTTAGAAGGATTGCGCGAATATTTGAACATCTCAGTATATTGTTTTTGCACCGCATCAATCTTTGCTTTGGCCTCCTCTGCCCAATTAGACGAAATAGGTTCAAGGGAAGGTAAAAAAGTCAGAGTTTCGAAGTAGTGTTCGGGAAATTGCTCTTTCAAATATGCCCGCTTTATGGCAGTTCCCGCATCTGGTGGGGGAGGAGCGAGGATTGTCAATTCGGTGTCCCTTCCTGAAGAGGATTCTGTAGTCTCTTTGTCTGTCCTAGGTCGTTTAGTCGCAGGGACCTTTTGCTTACTTCGAGACCCGGTTTCCTTTGGAGGACTTTTCTCTCTATTGCGTTTCTCATAGGAAGAGGAGGAGTCTTTGGATTGTGGTCTGTCCTCCTCCCTACGGCTTTGGTAACCTTTGTATTTCTCTTGTTCCGGCCTAACTGGTGAGCGGGAACGTGAGGGTCGAGAACGATAGGGATCATAAGGTCTTCTCTCCTCCCTACCACGATCATCCCGGCGATCATACTCGACATCCTGAGGAGGATTGGACATGCTACGACGAAGTTTTCTTATATCGTAGTAGGATCGTGACATTGAACCTGCACGATAAAATAAACGAAGTTTAGAATTAATGGATTCATGGAGAAAGAAGTATAACGAATGCTAATGCTGTGGTGTAAAGTGCATCCTAAGTGGTGTGTGTCCCCCAACCAACCCGAGTCTGAAGCTAGACTAGTGCGGGCAGGCTCTTTGGCCTTAGCGGGAGTAGTTTCTTCAGAAGAGGTGAAGACTAAAGGATCCTTCCTGAAATCCTCTGAAGTATATATAGTCTCAGGTAAGGGGAGATCCCCCAAACCCTGAAATATGTGCTCATCAGTGCTAGGAACATCCCCTTCGGAAGCACGAAATGGCGACTCTTGGGAGGATTTTGACTTGTCTAGAGAAGTAGTTTCCTCGGGGGCAATATACCCTTCACGATGCTTTTCGGCCAGATTAGCCAATTCATCATCTTGTGTGGAAGATGGAGAAGGTGAAGTTTGAAGAGGCGCTGTAGGAATTCCCGAGCCTTCTCCTGTCTCTGGAACTATCTCCACTGGAGGGATGTATGCATAAGGGACCGTCCCATGACCGATGCTACGAAAAACGGATAGCAACCCATGAAAGTGAAGGTATTCATCTTTAAGGACCTCGTCGATAGTCAGGAATTTTTGATCGCCATTAAGAAGACGGTGCATCCGATCAAAGAACACCTGATCTGATATCTGTTTGGGACTGTCGACTGCAAACAAAAAGGAAAACAGGTCAGGATGATGATTCAAGTGTATAGAGTCCGGGTTCAGAAAATCAACGCTTTACTTGATTTTGTCCATCTCCTGGCGCATCCAGACTGTTGCTTCACGTAGAACCATTCAAGTCTGGAATCTCCAGCTTTACTGCTAAATGGTGCAGAGATTATCTTCCTCTTTGGAACTGATTCAAAGTAGCAGAAGGATGGAGTTTCTCGAGTCCGATGCTTGAAATTATAGAAGAAGTGAACGTCATCGAACGTGAGCTCTATGCCTAGGATTTCACGATATGCTATGTACAAGGTGTGCAAATAGGCATATGAATTGGGATGCAACTGCATGGGGGCAATCCGCATTTGTCTTAAGAAATCAACGATGGAAGGAGAGAATGGAGGAATGGCGCCGACCATGCACATCAATCGAGTGACCATCATATATCCTTCTGGAGGGTTGTGGGGACGGTCAGAGCGTGAGGGCACTAGGGTGTCCCTTTTCATTATTCCATATTTTAGGCAAATTCGGACAAGTCGATCGTTGTCAATTGTTGATTCAACGGAGTCCGAGGGTGATCCCAATATGATGGCTGATTCAAATTCATCGGGTGCTCGATTGTCACCGATCCCTCCTTCCTACTCAAAACCCAGAGAAACCTCGTTCTCCGAAGACACCTCGTTGCTTTCTCGATCTCCAACCCCGTAGTCAGGACCCTCACTGTCCCATTCTGGATCAGACGAAGAAGATATATCCTCAAGAGTGATTTTGTTAGAAGTTTCCGGGGCTTCTTTCCTCTCAACTAGGCGGGAAGAGCGTCTGGGCCTCATTGTCATAGAACTATTGAAGAAGCAATAGCACGGATTAGAGTAAATTATCCCGTGCCCCCCTGTGTATGTGTGTGAACTAAAATGTGTGCAGCAAATGTGGGAAATGCAAAATAAAAGTACAGCAATGTAAGACGAAGCTTTGAAGAAAAAGTGATAGTCAGAGTTGTTCTTAATGTTCGTTTATGTCCGCAAGGCACTATCCTAACTGTTCATTAAGTTGAAGATTATGTCAAGCATTGATTAACCCTGGTTGGATAAAGTCTAGTGCTTTGAGTTGGAATATGCATATCATTCAGTTCGGATAGGGTGTATTCATTGTTGGGTTCGGATCGGATGTGCATATAGCTGGGATCGGTTCGGGTCTGCGTATTGTTTGGTTCGGAGAAGACATTCATGTTGGGCAGATTAAATCCGGATCGGAATAAGCATTCGGAGTGGTTCAGCAAACAAAAAGATCCATACGTCCTTTCCCTTTCTCTATCTTTTCCCCCGACCCGACCTGGTCGGACAAGCATGGCTTTCTCCACATCGCATTTCATTCCGACCCGATCCTAACATATGAACTTGTCCTCCCCTCTGCTGCTTCAGCACTTCCTAACCTGAACCGAACCCAGTTCCTATTCTCCCCTTTCTCGTCTTCAAATTTCATTAGACCCAAACGAAATTAAGCGTTTATGTGCTTGAATGTTTAACGCTGGATCCAAATGACCCCCGTTGCTACCTCGAGACAGCGAAGACGCCATCAACGACGATGATAAACGGTGGAGGAGATCCAGGCGTCGGAGTTCAACAAATACCACACTCCAACCGCTCGATTTAACCGCAAATCCTAGTTAAAGTTAGTTATTACATAAATAATCGGAGATTCAAAATACCTAGATGTTTTATTCGAAGATTGAAACGAGGAGTTTGGAGTTTTTAGATTTTTTAGGAAGTGGGGTTTCGGTGTAAAACTGGGAGAACAAGAATTGTGGGAGTAAAGAAGGTAGAAGAGTTTGGGTGGTCGAGTTTATATAAGACGTGAGATGGCTCTTTGTATTCCCCGTGTTTTACTCCGTTCGGACCGAGTCCAAGCTAGCCCACACCTTCTGGCCCATCAACCCAGTGCAAAGCGAAACAGGAAAAAAAGGTGCTCGACTCAGACACCGAACCGGGTAGAAATTTGTGCATTCCTCTAGCATCCGAGCCGGATAGACATCTGTACGTTCCTCTAGCATCCGAACCGAGTAGAAATCTGTGCATTCCTCTAGCATTCGAACTGGATTTAAAAGAAAAACTAGAAAAGAACATACCTGAGAAGAATACTATGTGTCGAGAAGAACTTCTAGACTTGACTCAAAAATAAAGAAAATGAATCAAGTATTTCACGACATATATGTAAGCGATAAGAGACATGTCTTCATGAAGCAACGCATCTTCACAAACGAACAGAAGTGACTTTCTAACTGTTCCGACTCAAGGACTAGCATTCAAACAACATCAAAGCACGCTTCGTTTACAACAGAAGCATCCTTTGAGGGGGCAAAATGTTAGCCTACTTTGTGAACTAGGCAACACAAAGTCAAGAAACCAGACATTGAAGGGAATTTTTAATTAGAAGACTTCAGTTCGGATTGGAGAAAACACTACAACCCAGATTGATAGCTGTAGTTGTTCGGGTCGGGTCAGAGCAACATATCGGTTCGGGTCGGATAGAGTCCACTATTCGGATCGGTGAACTCTTACTGAGTAGATTGGTAAGGCATATCTAATCGGATCGGAGGGCAACTAAATCTCGAATGGATCGGAAAGCCACCTGTTTGCCACGAAAATGGAACGGAGCGGAGCAGATTAGAGAAGGAGAGTCGCACCCAAGCCAATCCGGTTCGGATCGGGTATCCCGATCCGAACCCCTTATCTGCGCGTCTCCGACCCGAACCCATGATCCATTTTATTCTCCTGCAAAAGCGCCTGGATATCCGGACCGGCTATGACCAGTTCCTACCCATAACGTCCTTCCCTTTGATGCGTTGTCAACATGATAGTTCATCCGAACCCGAAGAGAGTGCGATGGATGACACGTGGCCCCGACCCGGATCAAGTTTCAAGCAAATTCACACCTATAAATACCCCGTCTGGAGACAAAGAGAAGGATCTTTTTTCAGCACTTTGAGAATTTAACTACCTCCATTATCCGAACACCATTACTCCCGGAGAATCCAAATCATCTTGCATTCTTTGTTTTAGTCAATTGAGTGAACATAAGTGAGTTGTGAGTGGAATTGAGTGAATCTTACATTGTATTTGCAACTGAATTATTGAATATAGTGAAAGATAAGTGGACGTAGGCATTTCTTCGCCGAACCACTATAAATCCTGCGTGTTCATTTTTTATTTTTGCCTCATTTCATCTTGCTTTTAATCAATTTGGGTGTTAGAACCACTTTTGGGTCTAACAGTAGATAAAAATTTGATTTTTATATATATGAGGTGAAGGTAAAGAATTCGATTTTTATATATGTAGTGAATACGGGCAACGAAAATGACAAAAGACGAAAAGGTGAAGATTTCCTTCATAAGAAGAGTCGCGGTGAATGGATTTAGCTGGGGTGAGAACTCCTTACTTTTAAATTTATTTCTAGTTAAAATATATGCTAGGATGCATACGATGCTTAGTAGCACCCGACACCCATCGTCCACAGACCATGGATGACTTGTTTGTTTGGTTGCTATGTTGTGAAATTTGATTGTGTGATTTGGAATGAAATAAAATATTTTATAGTGGAATATATTTTATAGTTAAAAATATAATTCTTAACGTGTATATAATATAAATAATTATAAACAAATCGGAGGTTTGTTTATATACACTAATTTGATTGATATTGATTGGGACGATAAATTTTACACATCGCCCAACTGCACAAATAAAATCTGTGTTTGATTGTTTGAAAACCCCACACGGGTATTGGGGTGATATATGACATACACTAATCCCAATAATTAGTTGTATGTCGATCGATTGATTGACAGACTGTTATAAGCGTTGAATATTTATATTTGATGCTTATACGGTGCAGAATGCACTTCGGATGATGGTTGATTATTCATCATTGTTGATATATACATGCGTTGTATGGAAATCCATAGAAATAAAATCTATGGTAATTGATTGGGCCTCATTCAAGTTTTGAATAGAATATTTGAAATAGAATATTTGTAAATAGAATATTTGAAAAAGAAATATTTGAAATAGAATATTTAAAATAGAATATTTGAAATAGAATATTTGAAAATAGAAATATTTAAAAATAGAATATTTGAAAATAGAATATTTGAAAATAGAAATATTTGAAAAAGAAATACATGAAGCCGTGTTGATTAGATTAACGCCATTTTGACGTGAATGATATTTATTTCGATTTTATTCATTTTACAATGAATATCGAAAGTGATTTCAAAATCTGATATTTTGAAACGAATTGAAATTGAATAGAAATGAATTCGAATTGATATTGAATAGAATTGAATTCGAATTGAATAGAAATGAATTTGAATTGAAATTGAATTGAATTGAAAACGAACTAAAATTGAATTAAAAATTGATTTGAACCGAAATCAGTTTGAAATGAGTTTAAAACGAATTTATAAGGAAAAATTCAATTTTGATTTGAATTTGAAATGAAGTTGAAATCGTTTTGAAAACGAATTTAAAAACGATTTATAAAATAAGTTTTAAAAGGAAATAGACGAAGTATATATTATATATATAATATAATGGCCTGAATAGAACGCGCCGCGCTGCGGTAGTTCGTGAATTTCGACCATTGACTTCGAATGGATATTGCGGGAGATCCGACCATTGGATTCTCCTAAAACCAGAACCATTGGGTTCGTATCGAAAAGAGCTTTCCAATGAATATTAGAAATCTGAGATCTATTGGTTGGATTTGGAATTATGTCCAAATCAAATTTGGAAAAGGTCGCTGTAAGTGCAGTTCGATGGCCATTGGTGGAAATCGACTGTATGGGCCTTGATAAAATTATTAAAAATAGTAATAATTTGTGTAAAATTATAAGAAATGATTTGTGAAGAATCGGGATGAAAAACTCCATATTTGAAAAGATAAAAATAGATTTTTATCAAAATGAACTAGTTTTGAACTAGAATTATAATTCTATTTATTTTTAGAATAAATAAATTGGATTTGAAATGTTTTTGAAAATAACAGAATTTCCAATAAGTGTGGAATGGATTTGAATCGAAATTGTCTTTAGAATATTTCGATGTTGGATTTCGTGATGATACAGGTATTGTTAAGGGAATTTGAAAGATATATTTATATCGTTATTTCCAATACGATATTTGTTTGTCGTAGAAGTTGATATTGAATATAAGCCGATATATATTCTATTCAGAGCCTTGTATTTAATGTCAAATGTGATTTGGGTTTGTCGTTAATAGTGTCTTCATTAACACTATTCTTAAGCTCAGTTGAGAAAAAGATTAAATCTTTTTATTTAGATTTAATCAAGTGTACCAATTAAATAATATGTAATTGGAATTGAATTAGTATTGATTTTTGGGTTTATCGCGAACCGTGTTTTAAATGACACTGATTCTTTAACCCAGTTAAAGATTAAAACCAAGTGGAGTTTTAATGAATCTTTGATTAGATTGGAAAGATCGAGAATGGAGTATCACCAGTTTTACTCCAGGAGATAGTTAAATCTTTAATTAGATTTGAACGTGAAGTGGTAATTGAATTTACCGATAACACTGTGGTGTTAGATACGAAGTATTACCATTTTTACTTCATGGGGTGAATAGGTTGGGATTGGGAAATAAAATAAATGATTACTTCGGTGTGGTTCGCAAAACCCGACTAGTTTGAATTGATATTGAAAGGAGATTAAAGAATAAATTTAAAGAATTGATCTTTGATAAAATTAATGGGAACCTTTCACAAAGTGTATGAATATTTGAATAAAGGAATATTCTGTATTGGAATGAGGCATATGTTGTGTTTGTGTAACACTTGTTTATTATATACGTGAGTTATTCGGAAAGACCGGGTTTATCCCATTCTGAATAACTGATTCGACGTTGTGTCGAAGATGAAGACGGTGGCCGAAGACCGGAGGCCTTCACGTCGTTTGAGTGATTACTGATGATCTTGATTGGGTCGTACACCCAAGAGGAGGGAATCAGTTAGTGATCGTCCAGACATACTTGGAGATCGATGGATATGCGGGGTATTAGGTGCCTCCGGTTTCGATCAGACCCAGAATGGACTTGTAAATGAACTGCGTGTCTGACATTGGATTTTAGTTTGTGTGATTGATTTCTATTAATTATATATCTGTTTGGCAGCGGGGAATTTATTCTCTTGTTTTAATGCCCTTCTCTGAGACGTACGAGCTCAGGGGTTATATATCGATGGATATCAAACACATGGAGTGAATTGCCTGTGTGGCGTGCCTAAGTGGCAATATGATCAAGGCTTCTATTGAAAAGCAGAGTCTTGTGGTGGATGATCAAAGCACAGCCTGTGTGGCATAGCTTTGTGTAACGTTGATTCGCGAGCCTTACACCTCGGTTGTGAACCAGAAATGGGAGAGGACTTCAGGGAGGGCATGCGTTTCCTTCTAGCTAGAAGTGGCATCAGTGGTTTTACACGCCCTGACGAGTTTGATTTATGTGGTTGTTGCTGTTGCGAGGCGCCTCAGATATATCAGTGACTGTGTGGAGCCGATGGAGTCATTTGGCTCATTGACACCCCATAGGGTGGGGAAACGTAGTGTTCTGGCATTTTAATCCACATCGGTGGACCGACCCTGACGATCCAAGGCTTGTCTGCGCGCTTGCCTGAGACACGGGCTAGAGCGTCTCGAATCGGTAGAGGACGATCCCTGGCCTCGGTTCACAGATAGAAATCCAATTTCCAAATATGTGACTTTGCGGTTTTGGTTGTAGAGCCTAGTATGGCGACATGATATATGGTACCCATGCCGTCTAGGATTGATACATTTATATTTGAAGTTGTTTTGACACTATACACCTATTATAGTATCCAATGATTTGTTTTAAACGTATCAAGCATGTTTTGGCTATTATAAGGGAAAATCCTATCCTCTGGTTTGTGTTGCATTGCGTGATGGGCCCTAGGTCTTATAATAGCTTCATTGTTCTTTATTTAGCATTGCGCTGTTGTTTTATGCACTGGTGTTCTTGGGAGGAAACCTGTTCCGTGTTATACGGCGTGGTCCCTTGATTTACCTAACTTTAAAATAAAGATTAATAACTGTTTTAGTCCTCACACCAGTCCCATGACAGACATGGAGTTTATTGTTTTAACCTGAACTCTAGGTGCATATATTTTGACACGGGAAGCTAGTAGTTTGGTTTTGCAGATTTATACTCACAGGATCCTGGTTTACAGCTGGAATGATATCCGGAAAGCTTTGTATCCGTATATCTCCTTCAGTTGTGTATTGTATTATTTTTCCGCGACGATGTATTTGGATGTAATTTAAATCTCTGATATTTTCTGTGTAATATTTATTCTTACTCTGTATATTCTTGTATTCTGATGGAATTGTTGTAATATACAATGAAATGTTCTTCCGTCTGCATTCTATTTTGTCATGTTCTCAAAACAATCAGGCGTTTCGAACGGTCTTGATCGGTTTAGCGACTGATTCGAATCGAGCGAAATTCCTTTTCGTTATAGTTGGTATCAGAGCTTTGGTTTACAAAGCTAAGAGAACAAGACACATTAGAACCATACGAAAGAATTCATCAGATATTGGATTAGTAATATCCAATGGGAATGACTCGTTAGAGATGGGATCAGTAGTATCCTAGAACGAGTGTGAAGAGTATATTTTTGAAACTGAAACCAAGTTTGTTTTGAAAATTTAATTCAATTATTCGTATCTGAATATTTATTTATATTGATTTGGACTATCAGGTATATAGAGATTTTAATATACGTCTGATCCACGTGTATTGAAAGCCTCCAATATACTGGATGGATATAGAATCATACTCTAGTCGCCCGGAGATGGCACTGATGATAGCAGCTGCATCATCAGTGGATATATGTTCGAGTGACGAAAGTGAGATATCTATATATTTCCATTAGACTGGTGTGAGAACCAAAATTAGATAGGGCCTAATGTTGTGATTTGGCATCAAAAACATGATTTTTTTGACTATGTATCAAAGTTATGAATTTGAAAAGCTAATCAACTAATTGATTGATGGTTGGGTTGTTGATTATTGGTTGATTAATTAAAATGTTGAATCTATAGCCAAATTGTATCAAATAGTGTGTGTATCGAAAATTTGTCGCATTTGCATGCATGTACATGTACTTACATTGAACAGGTCATTGCAAGGAGGCTAGAGCAGAGAATAAAATTGTTTGCCCGATAAATAGGTACATGTTTACCATAATTTACTGTTTTGTTTGGGTGATGATGATTTTATGAGCCGACTGGCTAGCCGCTTGGCTTTTTCTTTTTCTTTTTGATTGAAGAAGGCCATGGGAGGCTATATGAAATATCCGTAGTCCCCGGTGCAGGGAGGATATGGCGAAATTTTTCGAAAATTTAGGGTGTTAGCCAAATTTTTGAAAAATTTGAAAAGTTCTTAGAAACTGAAAAGTTGAAGAACTTAAGCCGTAAAGAAAACAATGAAAGTTGAGTTGATTTTTGAAATAACTTTCAGCTTCATTCTTTTCGGGGACGAAAAGTTTTAAGTGGGGGAGATTGTAATAACCCGGAAATCTAGGCCAATTTAAAATTTTTATTTTGGTAATTTTAATGAATTTTGATTATTTAAAATGAATTATTTTAAATAAAAACGACGAGAAATTTATTTTGAATAAAATTAGAACGTATATATTTATATAGATCGTCGTTAGAATATAAATATTTATTTATATATATAAAAGGAATTGAAAATGGCGCGGTAGTTCGATAATTCGATTTCAAATTTCTAATGAATGTATAGGATTCAAAATAAACTGGATTTTAGTGAAACCAAAAATATTTGAATCTATTTTTGAATATCTTTCCAACGAATCCGAAAAATTGAAATTTCATAATGGGAATAAAAAGTTATGTCCAGTTGAAATTTCAGAATAGTCGCTATGGAATTCTGGCCCTTAAAATGACCATTTTGCAAACGACCTCGGTTTTCGATGAAACCACTTTTGTTGGATCCATGATGTCAAATTATTGGTAGGTTTCAAATTTCACATTTTTTCGAATCAATATGTGGGCGTGGCAAAGGAAAACGCGTTTGACCAGTTTTAGTTGATTTTAATCAATAGGAAAATGGCCATTTTTCAAACAGTCTCAGAATTTGACGAAATTAGTTTTGTTAGGACCGTATCGTCAATACGAAGTTAGAAAATATTTTTCGGGAATTTTTAGAGTCCGTATGTGGCCCCAGTAAATTGAAATATGCGTTCAAAATCAATATATAGAGTTATATGTTGATTTTAACGGAAACTGATCGTAACGATCGAATTAGCCTACGTGTCATGTCCCATTGTGTTCGGAATGGGGGTAATACGCTAAGGACGAAAGTCGGCAGGTTCGGTTTCGAGTTCAAAAACAAAAGTTGCTTTTTGGGGTTAAATTAAATAATAAAATATATTTTCCATTCCCTCTCTCTCCTATTTTACAGTCAACACCCCCCCCCCCTTCTTCTTCATTCCATGATCGTATCAGTAAAAGAAAAAAATTTAATTTAAAACCCCGTGGACTTCATCCAACGCCCCCCCCCCCCCCCAAGTTCATCTCGCCGCCGCGCCTAGTGGGGCCCTCCGACTATCGCCCCCTCCCCTCGCGCTCCTCCCCTTCCTCCCTTTTCCCTCCAATTGAAGCCCCCTCTCGCTACTCCCTTCTGCCCCTCAAGCCCTAAGCCGATTTCAGCCCTCCGTCACACCCATGCCGACCTTGCCCTCCCCCACCTGACCAATGCACCACCTCTCCGACCTGCTGCGCCTCACCACGACCCTCGACCTCACCAATCGCTCCTCCTCCTCTGTAAAAACATCGCCACCACCAACTAGGGCTGCCGCCGACTCTACCACCTCCCCCTTGGCTTGCGAACGCAAAAACAGCCCCCCTCTCTAAAATCAAACTGTAAGTTCTCTTTATTTTATTTTATTTTTATCGTTTTATTATTTGATTTATATTTCTATGATAGAAATGCAAGTGTTGGTCATAGAAAAATATGATTTTTAAATCATAGGAAAGTTTAAAATTTTATAATAGAAAGGTTCATAATTTTATAATGAAAAAGAAATGATTCTTTAAAAGGGTAAATGTAGGGAAAAGGTATAGATTTTTGAAAACAAAAAGAATAGATTTTAGTAACATAAAAGATTTGATTTTTATGAAAGTAAAGATTTTTGTCCGTAGGAAAAGATTAGATTTTTAACTAAGTAAAAAGATGATTTTTGATCATATGAAAGAGAAGATATAGAAAAGTTAAAAATATAATTTTTATAATATAGAGAAGTTAAAAATATAATTTTTATACTAGTGGCATATTAAAAATATGATTTTTATATAGTATGATAGTAAAAATATGATTTTTATTCATGTAGAGTAATAAAAATATAATCTTTATTAGGACAAGATCAATATAAAAATATAATTTTTATAACAAAGTGAAGATAAAAATTTGATTTTTATATATATGAGGTGAAGGTAAAGAATTTGATTTTTATATATGTAGTGAATACGGGCAACGAAAGTGACAAAAGACGAAAAGGTGAAGATTTCCTTCATAAGAAGAGTCGCAGTGAATGGATTTAGCTTGGGTGAGAACTCCTTACTTTTAAATTTATTTCTAGTTAAAATATATGCTAGGATGCAGACGGTGCTTAGTAGCACCCGACACCCGTCGTCCGCAGACCATGGATGACTTGTTTGTTTGGTCGCTATGTTGTGAAATTTGATTGTGTGATTTGGAATGAAATGAAATATTTTATAGTGGAAAATATTTTATAGTTAAAAATATAATTTTTAACGTGTATATAAAATAAATAATTATAAACAAATTGGAGGTTTGTTTTTATACATTAATTTGATTGATATTTATTGGGACGATAAATTTTACACATCGTCCTACTGCACAAATAAAATCTGTATTTGATTGTTTAAAACCCCACACAGGTATTGGGGTGATATATGACATACACTAATCCCAATAGTTAGTTGTATGTCGATCGATTGATTGACAGACTGTTATAAGCATTGAATATTTATATTTGATGCTTATACAGTGTAGAATGCACTTTGGATGATGGTTGATTATTCGTCATTGTTGATATATACATGCGTTGTATGGAAATCCATAGAAATAAAATCTATGGTAATTGACTGGGCCTCATTCCAGTTTTGAATAGAATATTTGAAATAGAATATTTGTAAATAGAATATCTGAAAAAGAAATATTTGAAATAGAATATTTGAAATAGAATATTTGAAATAGAATATTTGAAAATAGAAATATTTGAAAATAGAATATTTGAAAATAGAATATTTGAAAATAGCAATATTTGAAAAAGAAATATTTGAAATAGAAATATATGAAGCCGTGTTGATTTGATTAACGCCATTTTGACATGTACGATATTTATATCGATTTTATTCATTTTACAATGAATATCGAAAGTGATTTCAAAATCTGATATTTTGAAACGAATTGAAATTGAATAGAAATGAATTCGAATTGAAATTGAATAGAATTGAATTCGAATTGAATAGAAATGAATTCGAATTGAAATTGAATTGAATTTAAAACGAACTGAAATTGAATAAAAAATCGATTTGAATTGAAATCAATTTGAAATGAGTTTAAAACAAACTTATAAGGAAAAATTCAATTTTGAATTAAATTTGAAATGAAGTTGAAATCGTTTTGAAAACGAATTTAAAAACGATTTATAAAATACGTTTTAAAAGGAAATCGATGAATTATATATTATATATATAATATAATGGCCTGAATAGAACGCGCCGCACTGCGGCAGTTCGTGAATTTTGACCATTGACTTCGAATGAATATTGCGGGAGATCCGACCGTCGGATTCTCCTAAAACCGGAACCGTTGGGTTCGTATCGAAAGGAGCTTTCCAATGAATATTAGAAATCTGAGATCTATCGGTTGGATTTGGAATTATGTCCAAATCAAATTTGGAAAAGGTCGTTGTAAGTGCAGTTCGATGGCCAGTGGTGGAAATCGACAGTATGGGCCTTGATAAAATTATTAAAAATAATAATAATTTGTGTAAAATTATAAGAAATGATTTGTGAAGAATCGGGATGAAAAACTCCATATTTGAAAAGATAAAAATAGATTTTATCAAAATGAACTAGTTTTGAACTAGAATTATAATTCTATTTATTTTTAGAATAAATAAATTAGATTTGAAATGGTTTTGAAAATAACCAGAATTTCTAATAAGTGAATTGGAATGGATTTGAATCGAAATTGTCTTTGGAATATTTCGATGTTGGATTTCATGATGATACAGGTATTGTTATGGGAATTTGAAACATATATTTATATCATTATTTCCAATACGATATTTGTTGGTCGTAGAATTTGATATTGAATATAAGCCGATATATTTTCTATTCAGAGCCTTGTATTTAATGTCAAATGTGATTTGGGTTTGTCGTGAATGGTGTCTTCATTAACACTGTTCTTAAGCCCAATTGAGAAAAAGATTAAATCTTTTTATTTAGATTAAATGAAGTGTACCAATTAAATAATATTTAATTGGAATTGAATTGGTATTGATTTTTGGGTTTATCGTGAACCGTGTTTTGTATGACACTGATTCTTTAACCCAGTTAAAGATTAAAACTAAGTGGAGGTTTAATGAATCTTTGATTAGATTGGAAAGATTGAGAATGGAGTATCACCAGTTTCACTCCAGGCGATAGCTAAACCTTTAATTAGATTTGAACATGAAATGGTAATTGAATTTACCGATAACACCGTGGTATCAGATATGAAGTATTACCAGTTTTACTTCATGGGGTGAATAGGTTGGGATTGGGAAATAAAATAAATGATTACTTCGGTGTGGTTCGCAAAACCCGACAAGTTTGAATTGATATTGAAAGGAGATTAAAGAATAAATTTAAAGAATTTATCCTTGATAAAATTAATGGGAACCTTTCCCAAAGTGTTTGAATATTTGAATAAAGGAATATTCTGAATTCGAATGAGGCGTATGTTGTGTTTGTGTAACACTTGTTTATCATATACGCGAGTTATTCGGAAAAACCGCATTTATCCCATTCTGAATAACTGAATCAACGTGGTGTCGAAGATGAAGACGGTGGCCGAAGACCGTAGGTATTCACGTCGTTTGGGTGATTACTGATGATCTTGATTGGGCCGTACACCCAAGAGGAGGGAATCAGTTAGTGATCGTCCAGACGTACTTGGAGATCGATGGATATGCGGGGTACTAGGTGCCTCCGGTTTCGTTCAGACCCAGAACGGACTTGTAAATGGACTGCGTGTCTGACATTAGATTTTAGTCTATGTGATTATTTTCTATTAAATATGTATCTGTTTGGCGGCGGAGAATTTATTCTCTTGCTTAACGCCCTTCTCTGAGATGTACGAGCTCAGGGGTTATATATCGATGGATATCAAACGCATGGAGTGAATTGCCTGTGTGGCATGCCTAAGTGGCAATATGATCAAGGCTTCTGTTGAAAAGCAGAGTCTTGTGGTGGATGATCAAAGCATGGTCTGTGTGGCATAGCTTTGTGTAACGTTGATTCGCGAGCCTCACACCCCGGTTTTGAACCAGAAACGGGAGAGGACTGCAGGGAGGGCATGCGTTTCCTTCTAGCTAGAAGTGGCGTCAGTGGTTTTACACGCCCTGACGAGTTTGACTTATGTGGTTGTTTCTGTTGCGAGGCGCGTCGGATATATCGGTGACTGTGTGGAGCCGATGGAGTCATTTGGCTCATTGACACCCCATAGGGTGGGGAAACGTAGTGTTCTGGCATTTTAATCCACATCGGTGGACCGGCCCTGACGATCCAAGGCTTGTCTGCGCGCTTGCCTGAGACACGGGCTAGAGTGTCTCGAATTGGTAGAGGACGATCCCTGGCCTCGGTTCACAGACAGAAATCCAATTTCCAAACACGTGACTTTGCGGTTTTGATTGTAGAGCCTAGTATGGCAACATGATATATGGTACCCATGACGTCTAGGATTGATACATTTATATTTGAAGTTGTTTTGACACGATACACCTATTATAGTATCCAATGATTTGTTTTAAACGTATCAAGCATGTTTTGGCTATTATAAGGGAAAACCCTATCCTCTAGTTTGTGTTGCATTGTGTGATGGGACCTGGGTCTTATAATAGCTTCATTGTTCTTTATTTAGCATTGCGCTGTTGTTTCATGCACTGGTGTTCTTGGGAGGAAACCCATTCTGTGTTATACGGCGTGGTCCCTTCATTTACCTAACTTTAAAATAAAGATTAATATCTGTTTTAGTTCTCACACCAGTCCCATGACTGACCTGGAGTTTATTGTTTTAACCTAAACTCTGGGTGCCCTTATTTTGACGCAGGCAGCTGGTAGTTTTGGTTTTGTAGATTTATATTCACAGGATCCTGGTTTACAGCTGGAATGATATCCGGAAAGCATTGTATCCGTATATCTCCTTCAATTGTGTATTGTATTATTTTTCCGCTGCGATGTATTTGGATGTAATTTAAATCTCTGATATTTTCTGTGTAATATTTATTCTTACTCTGTATATTCTTGTATTCTGATGGAATTGTTGTAATATACAATGAAATGTTCTTCCGTCTGCGTTCTATTTTGTCGTTTTCTCAAAACAATCAAGCGTTTCAAACGGTTTTGATCGGTTTAGCGACTGATTCGGATCGAGCGAAATTCCTTTTCGTTATAACATTCCTTATAGGAGATACTTTAAGGAACACCCTATCTCCAACCTCAAACTCAAGGTCGGTCCTTCTTTTGCTGCGTAGGACTTCTGTCTATCTTGTGCGACCTTCATCCGTCTTCTTATCTAGTCCACCTTTTCTGAGGTTTCTCTAATCATGTCTGGCCCAAGTACAAGCTTGTCTGTAGACTCCCACCAACAAGTTGGTGATCAGCACGGTCTTCCATATAAAGCTTCGAAGGGCACCATTCCTATGGTGGCTTGGTAGCTATTGTTGTAGTCGAATTCCATCAAAGGAAGATGATCCTCCCATGCCCCTCCAAAGTCAAGAATGCACAATCTCAAGAGGTCTTCCAATACTCTGTTCACCCTTTCCGTCTGACCATCAGTTTGGTGGTGATAGGCCCTGCTAAAGCATAATTATGTGCCTACAGCCTCTTGCAAACTCTTCCAAAACTCGCTCGTAAAGATGGGATCCCGATCACTCACTATGCTGGAGGGTATCCCATGGAGTCGAACTATCTCTTTAAGGTAAATGGATGCTAGGGATGAGGCAGTCCTTCTAAACTTAACAGGTATAAAGTGAGCGTTTTTAGTGAGCTTGTCCACTGTTACGCAAATACTGGTATTGCCCCTTCTTGACCTAGGCAACCCGTCAACAAAGTCCATAGAAATGCTATCCCACTTCCACTGTGGGACCTCCAGAGGATGAAGCAGACCATCAGACTTCTTCTGCTCCGCTTTGACTTGCTGGCATATCAAGCACTTAGCGACAAACTCAGCTACATCCCTCTTCATGCCATTCCAAAAGAAAGACCTTTTAATATCTTTATACATCTTGTCTCCGCCTGGGGGTATGGTCAGCTTATAATGGTGTCTTCTTCGAGAACCGTCTTCACTAAACCCCTTGCTTGTGGGATGCATAGCCTTCCGTAACGTCTCAACCAACCCTTATCATCGATGGATTATCTATTGAGGTGACTAGAAGTTTCACCCCTAACTAGCTTATCCATTACATCAACTAGCTGAGGGTCTTCTCGTTGTGTGGTTCCTATTGAGTCCAAAACAGTAGGCCATACCTCTAGCGATGCTAACAGGCCAGGTACAATTTCAGAGGAGGGTCTAAAGTTAAAGTTTACTATGTACTCCAAGCATTGCCTTTCTACAAAGAGAGGACTCAAGGTCAGCTTCTTTCTACTCAAGGCGTCTGCTGCCACATTTCCCTTGCCTGGGGTATAGGAAATCTCAAAATCATATGAGGCCAGAAATTCCATCCACCTTTGTTGTCTTAAGTTAAGATCTTTCTGCGAGAAAAGGTACTTTAATGATTTATGGTCAGTAAACAATTTGAACCTTTCTCCTAGTAGGTAATGACACCATGACTTTAGAGCGAACAATGGCAGCTAGCTCCAAATCATGAGTTGGGTAGTTATTCTCATGTACCTTCAATTGCCTTCCCCCATAACAAACTACTTGCCTTCTTGCATCAAGACAGCGCCCAACACTGTACCGCATGCGTCTATGTATACGGTAAACATTTTTCTCCCATCATGTGGTGTTAGAACTGGGGCTGTTGTTAGAGCCCTTTTCAAACGTTGGAAAGCAATATCGCAATCCAAATCCCAAGAGAAAGTTAGATTCTTCTTTGTCAATCTTGTGAGTGAGGCTGAGATTTTTGCAAAGTCTTTAATGAACTTCCGGTAAAAGCCCGCTAGCCCGAGAATGCTTCGGACTTCGGTTGCATTCCGTGGAACCTTCCAATCTTGCACCGCAAATACTTTTGCGGGGTCCACAGCTATCCCCTCTTTGGACACCACATGTCCAAGAAACCTCACTTCTTCTCTCCAGAGATGGAATTTGGAGAATTTGTCTTTCAGCTGATGTGCACAAAGAGTATCCATGACTTCCCTTAAATGCAAAGCCTGCTCTTCTTCATTCTTCGAGAAAATCAAATTGTCGTCTACGAAGACCACCACAAGCTTATTAAGGAATTCCCTAAACACCCTGCTCATCAACTCAACGATGTAAGCGGGTGCGTTTGTCAAGCCGAAAGGCATGACAAGCCATTCGACGAAACCATCCGGGGTTCTGAACGCGGTCTTATCAATGCTGTCTTCAGCCACTCTTAGCTGATGGAACCTGGTAGCCAGATCTTGTTGGGAGAAAACCGATGCACCTACAAGCTGATCAAACAAGTCATCTATTCTTGGAAGTGGGTGCCTATTTTTTTTGGTCAGCTTGTTTAGCTCCCTATAATCAACGCATAGGCGAAGTGAACCATCCGCTTTGGTTGCGAATACTACTGGAGCGCCCCATTCAGAAATACTCCGCCTTATAAACCCTTTTTCGAGTACCTCTTTGACTTGCTTACTGAGCTCTTTTCTCTCTCTTGGAGCCATGTGTCTAACGGGTAAAGCTACGGGTTTTGCATTATCAACAAGATATATGCGAAAATCTATCTCTCGCTTTGGAGGTAAGCCCTTCACCTCTTCAAATACATCTGATTATTCAAGGACTACTCTAACAGACTGCAAGCTTTCAACAGACGCATCAGGAGATTCTAGGTAGCTAAGCATAACAGAATGTATAAGATTCAAGAGATTTCGAGAGTGTTGCCGAGGCAAGTCATAAGTCTAACCACTCTCTTTTCATAATCAACGATGGCACCATTACTGGATAACCAATCCATGCCTAGAATCAACCCATAGCCCGTGAAGCCAAGAGCGAAGGCGTTGCATTCAAACTCAACGCTCAAGATAGACACTCTCAAATCCCGACAAATCATTGAAAGATGAGCTGAACCACCAAGAGGATTTGAGACTGCTATGGGATCCGTAACTAGACTAGTATTTAGTTGTAGTGTTTCAACTAACGAAGCAGATACAAACAAGTGTGAAGCGCCGGAATCAAAAAAAGTACGAACAGGATGATCAAACAGAAAAACCAAACTTTCAACAGATATGTTTCTACCTCTCTCCTGTCCCAATGCCATGAGAGCATAAACTTGCCCTCTTGCTTGCCCTGGTGCCATGAGAGTCTGAACCTGCCCTCCAGAAGTAGACTATGTCCTCTGCCCTTCCCCTTGTCTTCTTGGGCAGTCTTTAATCATATGTCCTGCCTCACCACCGTTGAAACAGCCAGTCTTCTTCTTCTTCTTCTTGCATTCCTTGCTCAGATGGCCTGGTGTTCCACAATTAAAGCACCTTTTCTTTCCTTTGCTATTGTTATCCTTACCACCTTTCATACGTTGCTGTTGTGACTTCTTTTGATCCCCTTTCTTTTCCGATGCCTTATTAGCATTAGCGCTTTTCTCCTCTTCATGCATAAGTGCCATGTCAACCAGTTTCTCAAAGGTAGCCCCCATAGGAATGTGCGTTATAGCGAACCCATGTAGCGGTTCATTCAAATCTTTAACGAATCTCAAGGCCTTCTTTTCAGGTGTGCTCACCAAGCCTAAGCCAAATCTTGCCAACTGATTGAACTTGTTGATGTACTCCTTTACTGATAAATTCCCCTGCTTCAATGCCAAGAACCTCTCCATGTATAAATTCTCTTCTACTTGTGAGAGAAATTTCATCTCGAACCTATGCCTGAAATCCATCCATGTCTCTACTGGACGCTCTCCATTTGTGACCTCCCACCAAAACGAGGCTTTGTCCTTCATAAACCAAGCAGCTAATTGGACCTTCCTTCCATCTTCTATCTCGAAGATACCAAAAAAATCTTCCACCTCCTTAAGCCAATTTCGAGCTTCAACAAATGTCTCTGATCCGTGAAAAGGTTTTCCGCGCATTACTCGAAAGTCTTTGCATATATTCGAAAAAGTATCAATGTGGGGAGGGGGAGGAGGAGGAGCGACTATAACTAGGGGAGGAGGAATGTCTGCTGGGCCTGTAGCAGTGGCCCTAGCCTCCAGATACCTTCAGAACCAGGTTGGTATCAGTATTCCCTCGGGTATCTCAGGTAACCCATACATGCTGAAAAGAATAAGGAAGAGATTCAGCAACAGGTCAGGATCGTCACATTTCATATCTGCCCTGGGGGGTAGGTCGACCCCCTAGGTCGACCTGTACAGGGAAGGTCGACCCCCTGGTCTACCTGGCCTTGGGCGGAAGAAATCCCGCCCAGCCCGCTTCTCGCTTGAATTTTGAATTTTGAATTTTTATTCTGAACTGTTTTAATTTATATAAAATTCCTAAAACTTCCGAGGGCCATAACTTCCTCATACGAAGTCCGATTTATGAAAACTTGGACTCTATTCCAAGCAGAATTCGAGACGAACGCAATGGCATAACATGTTCCCCTTAATTCTCACTTTAAAAATTAAGTATTCTTAAATTCGTTCTTATAATAGTCACAGAAAAATTCAAGGTGTTACATCAGTTGTCAGCTCAAATGCTTCTCAACACTAGAACTGATTAAATAACACAGTATAAAACAGTTTTATATAAATTTTACAAATACGCTCTCGTATATATACACTAAAACTCAATCAAGGGTATTACTAACCCCATCTCCATCGAATTATGCCACAGAGCCAAGGTTATTACTAAACCTTATGCTCTGATACCACAATAACGACCCAGCGGGATCGACGCTCAAATTTCGACAATAATACATAAAACCCGTACTACTTGTCAAAACCCAAGTATCAAAATCACCAGATAGTTAATAGAAAGAAATTAGAGGATGAGATAAGAAAGAAAGAAATATTTGAATAGTAGAAGAAGAAGAAGAAGAAGAATCAACCCAAACAGAGTCTCACATCGCAGCGGAACAAAATATAATATAGAAATAAATCTTTATTGAGAGCTTTAAATAAAACTTACAAATCATCATAGTACATCAACACAGCTGAACAGTTATAATATTCTGTCCTCATATACAACATAGCAGAATAATTACTAATACGTCTGAACTTCTCCAACACATCTTTTGAACTTTGTAGTGTCCAATAACCTGAGCCTGCAAAACCTGAGCATTTCGAACACCGGGTCAGTCTGGTGAACCAAAGTGAGAAACCCGCTAAGTTTAAGCGTATCAACCAACTTGATTTTAAAGTTAAACAAATCTTTTCCAAAAAAAGGATAATTGTAAGACCAAATCCACACATAAATACGGACGGTTTTTACCTTACGATAATCCAAAAACATTGTGAAATCGTATATATCATCTGATTTTATAATAGTGTCTAAACAAAAATAAATATCAATATAGAGGAACGCTTGCATCTCACGCTCCACATGTATAGTGTACAATCAACAACTGCGGGCGCCTATTGAAGATTGGATTCCAACTATGACAAGGTATGGAACCACCTGCCGACAGTGTATCTCTAGAGGGGAATACACTGGGTTCAACAAGAATGTCTTGCAACCCGGCCCACACATGACCGACCACTCATTTCGCCTGAGTGTATTGAATGCATATCACCAAGGGTTGGGAGCTACCCACAGTTTCCCGAAAAGGGACAACATAAAAATAGATTAAAGAAGCAAAAGGAATTTCTCTAGATAGGTGACTATACACCATACTGGGAGCGACCCACATAGTCATGCTACCTGCCCGATTTTTGTCATTTCCCGGTTGATGAGGCTTGAGGTTTAAATCAACTTTTAGAACATCTGGCCATCATTAACTTGAATGCCACATCGTCAAATCCATCGGAAATCACTAATAGATTTCCGCAAAAATATGTAGATTGTTAGGCTAAAGAAGTTACCCTTCTTTGCCACCAACTTGGTACGTTTGAAGAAATAAACGTGCGTGATCCTTTTGGAAATACTCTATTAGACATCCATCCGTACAAGTTGTCTTGGGACTGGAGAAACCGAAGGCACTCTCCTACTGCATCCTAGGAATCATCCTAGCGATCAGTAGCGAGTAGTCCTTGCAAATCCACAGATTCCAACCACGTCAAAACCACCCATCAAATAACTCTGGATGCGTGCTAGAGATATTCAATAGGTTGTTCTTTCGCTTATGATGATCCACAGTCTTCACTGCTCCATCTTCAATCTGCATCTTCGACGATTCATATTCACTGGAGCGGAATGGTTTTCGAATAAAAATTTGATCCCAGTCTTTCTGTACCAACCTTCGTCTGGGTCAGATTTGATAGTCGGTTATTTAACTATCAAATAAATAATCATTCAATCATGAAAATAAATATGAGTTTACTGGTTCAGTACTCAGCATCACTTGGCCCTTTTTAAAATTAAAACTAATTAACTCCTTAATCTTTTAATATTTGAAACATCACATTTGCTTCTTATTTCATTATAAGTATATTCCTAAAACTATTTTTAATTACTTTAAAATTAAATCATATAAGTATATATCTCTACTTTGGGTTTTAACAAACTTCACGTATAACACCATTACAAAAACTCTTTTATTTCATTTCTCGAAACAATAACTGACACTTCCCTTTTTTAATAAACTTATTCGGACTCTTCTCATTTATTCCTTGAATTTCGAAAACATCCTTATATTATCAAAATCTCTCTCTATTCTCATTACTTCAACATTTATTAGTCCTTAACCGAAAACTAGTAAGCGGACAACTCCCTAAATATCAAACCCGAAGGCCGAAACCAACATCAGATCCAAACTCAAGGAGTCGTCCAACTCAACTAATCTCCAGTCGTTTTCTAATCTTTTCTTAACTTCTTATCAACCCATATTATTCCACTTTTAAGTCACTCAACCATTCCTCGCTTTGAAATCTCGTTCAGTTCCTTTTATTTAACTTAATTTCACTATTAAGTGTTTCTAATTCAAACCCAATGTTTAGCATCATGCCTTTTTTATAAAATCTATTTATAAACTTGGTTTTAACATAACTCCTCTTTATCTCAGCTTCTTTTTACTCAATTTTATATATCAAGTAAACATCTATATTCCTTAAAAATCCCTTTTATAACTTTTATTCATAAAACTTGGGTTTTAATATAAACTCATTCATAAACTCATTTCACAATATACCTTCATTTCATTACAACTTTGATTACTTATTTTATTTACATAATAATCACTTAAATTATCAATTAAAATAATAATTTACTACCTTCATTAACTGAAAAATAAATATTCAATTCCAAAATTAAAACAAATATTCATTAAATCATTTCATTATATTTCTTTATACTAATAATTAATCCCAGTTAAAATGGTTGACTTCGTCAACTCAAAATATTATTACTTTATTAACCAATTTCCACTGGTCCTTCTTTAAATTGATTTAAATAACTCCATTAATTGTTTCTAGAATAATTTATCGAAACTCTTAATCACTATGTCAATTTATGATCATTTACTGATAAATCTAATAAGCATAAGCCATCTGCTTTATAAAATCATTAAATAGTTACTTATAAGCTTAAATAATAAATTATAAATAATTATTTCCTTTTAATAAACTTTTATTCAAATTATAGATTTAAAAATCTATTTCCAGCTATAAAATAAATTTTATAACTTTATTCATGTTGATTCACCTAGTGATGAATCAACAATTGATTTACAGGCCAATTTTTGCCAATTACTAAACCAATGTTGCCCATTGCTTAAAACAAAACAAACGTTGAATTTCATGTCAACGATCAACAACCAAATCAATCATCCAATCAGAACAGTTCATATAATGATGATATAAAAATAAGTAACATATATTTAATCAAATTTAAACATCCAATTCTAAATTTATCCATTTATATTATTATAAACGTGATCAGCAAGGTAAGTTACCTTGATTGGTTACGACCATTAAATAACGATCGATTTCAATTAAATTAAACAAACGTTTAATATGATCAGTTCAGTCAATATCAATAAATATATGCAGTAATCAAAATGAAAAACCATAGCACATACAAATTAAACCCGATTTTGTATAAATATAAGTGAGATAAAACTGAGCGGGTTGAACTCAGTTGGATTTGTTGAACACTGATCAGTTCGTTTTAACTACATTAAACTGCCATTTAATTTAGTTAAAGATCATTGTAGCTGCCAGCTTCATCTGTCGTGCTCGTTGATATGGACACTACTGCGCTTGTCTTGTCTGATTCTGTAACTGTATGTCACAATTACAAATCATAATACGGTGTTGTTTTAATAAACTAATAATAAAATTATTATTATTTTTAAATCCTTACTTACGTTCTAACTAGGCTGGGCATATTTTGATTTACTTCCAATTTCGTACAAACCACTGAAAGTGGTACTATTAATGACTTAATATATATATATTTGACTAAATCGCTACTGGTGTTTATTAATATCAGTTAGGTACCTTCGATCTAAAAAAATGTTTAAAAGATGCTATTAGTGCAGTGGTCACATTAAGAACAACATAATGTAATCGGTTAGGCATTTGTTCACATGGTTACAGTTAAACACATAAACAACGTCAGCAACTATAAACCATCATTAGGCATAATAAATGGGGATTAGGCATTTTCTATGAGCTCCAGGTATAAAAAAATAATATTAGGTGCGCTGTAACTATCGATCTGGCATGTGTAAATGAAATTACGAACATTAAAACTTAATTAAGCTCCATAAGACGTAACTAGGCATATTACCCTTTTTATATACTGTTCCACTTTCTTCCTCATTATGTATTCTCTTCCCCTTATATGCTACAGCTCCATATCCTACTGCAATTCGTTTTCTCCCGAAAGCTTCTACATCAGTATTCATGCCAGCCATACTAGCTTCCCACCTTCCCTCGCTTAAATTTTCTTTTCACAAACAGTTTCGAACCGTCATGCTCCCTCACGCGTCCCACCGTATTCACGCCGCCCCTTTTTAAACACACAGTACACCATTGCTCTAATGTACCCAATGCTCGCTGTTACTTCTTCACCTTTTCTCCTGTAGCTCACACAACATATCAATAATTTATCTTCTCATATTCGAAACTGCACTCAAACAATTCAATTCCCATGCCATTACGCATGCCACTCCGCTCCGTTCCCACTTTTTTTCCTTTTCATTAGTTGCCATGCGTCTTTCTCTTTTTATTTTTCTAATCCGCATGGTAACAGCAGGCCACAACACAACAACCCCTCCCTCTCATGTACATTATATTTCGAAACCACTCCATGCATCTTTCTGCTCCACTTAACATGGACAACACCTCCTTCCCATTTTGTAACTCTCGCGTCACTCCTTCCTCAACGTTGCCGCACCCCCACATGACTGTCACCCTATGCCACTAAGTTTCCTTGTGCATCCCACCCGAGACCACCATGTTACTACTCTGTCTACCTCCTGCTTTCTGTTTGAATAGTACGTACTCCCTTCCGTAATCCTTTCTGCACACATACACTAATATCCGATCACGTACACAAGAGAAATGTTTTGATTATTTGGTGAATGTGCTAACGTTATTATCTGGTAGACAAGAGTTCTAATTTATGGAAAGAGATGAGAAAAGGCCACTGCAATGAAGGTGAAGGCACCGTGTGTATATATAGTGTAAAGAATGGAGGGGATGAGAGCAACGTCTTTCACAATGTTACAACATAGACCACAACTAAAATACAGGGCGCATGCAGTTTTCCTAGACCTGCTTTGTTTTGTGTTTTCAGTGACTTTTCCTTTTTGAATATAGGTTAGCCTGATGGAAATACTGTAGCCTTCTGTTCATGACCATTCTTGTCTACTTGAGCTAGAAACGCGAAAAGAAGGATAGGTTAGCTGCAGAATTGTACTTGTACTTGCATGAGTTTTCCTTTCTCCGCAGTGAGTTTTCAATCTCAAAAAGGGTAGCTGGAGGAAATAGAAATGGGTTTGTAGTGTATCCTCCTTTCGTACATAGGGTTAGCTGCGTGTTGTAGTTGCATTGTGTGGTCAAGTGAAAAGAAACAGGAACCGCATGTATAAACTTAAATGATGTCTTCTTGATTTGAAGGCTCAACATAGTAATATTGACAAAGCAAAAGTTGATGAAGACATGAAGCAGTAATTACACTTTGGTCTATGTGACCTGAGGATTGGGTCGGTTGTAACTAGGCAAGTGTTTAGGCATGTGTGACGACCCAGTTTTTCGGACTAATTTTATAATCTATAATGTATAGATTATGCTGGTAATTTAATTAAATAAGATTTTTATACTTGTCGAATATTAGAAAATTCCAAATATGTATAATATAGTTTTAAATGATTTTAAAATTTCTTATGACGTAAGTAATCGATGTTTACCATTTATAATTTGCGTTTAAACTCGTGAGAATATAAAAGTATCTACGGAATGATAAGAAAACAAAACAAAAGGGGATCTTTATTAAATACAAGATAAAATTGGATTTTTTTGAAGTTTTAAAAGGGAATTTACTCATGCTTGATTTCTACATATAAGGAATTTACATAAGTAAATATTAGATTACTTCAAATAGGAAGATAATTAAATTAAATACATATATATATTCTTTTATTTTGAATGATTATTATTTTAATATCATGTACATTTATTGGGCATGTTTTTATACATAGATTCAAGGACAAGTACTTGATGTTTCACATCTTAATTTACACATAAATTTGCTTTTAATTCATGTAAAAGTAAGGCTACCTAGAATGATTAACATATATAAAGGAAATTTCATGCTACTTAACCTGTACATATCCATGAGAAAATCTTGTCTATTAAAGACAAAAGATATGCCTTTATGTGATAAGAAAAAGGGCCAATTTGTTCTGATTCACCTTAGATGCTAAGTAAATTTGTAAATGTCTTTAGTACATGCCTATGCACATGATTGTGCAGCCAACATCATAGATATGAATAACAGTTTTGAGAAAAGGGTGAATTTTTTGTAGTACAAACACATGAATGAAATGTGCAGCAAGCACATGTATGAGTGTCTTGCATAGGAGCAAAGTTGTATACAGTGATGGGATTGCACATCACTTTCATTTCACTTAGGTAATGCAGCATTCACATCCTAGTGCCTACCTTACAAACGTCCCGTCCTTAGAACCAGTATTCACACGGTTGTGCACACATTTGTACACATCATAGCCAGGAAGACTTTGTAGATAGCTAAGGACTTAACACCATTGTCTTTTCAAATCACTTGTAGGAACCTAAACATATCATGTCACCTAGTAATTGCTGCATGTATGCACCTTCATACCTTACAACCTACCCAAGTTAAACCCGAACTTCTCTTCTATAAAAACCCATATAAACTCCACTAAAAAGCACACAAGGCCACTTGAAAACAAGTGAAAACAGCGAGGAGAAACTGAAAAGGGAAAATGGCCGAGAGCTGGAGAGCAAATCTGAAATATTAGAAAAGCTGTGAACACTTATATGAGTGAGTAAACATCCTAACTATTTTACTGTTTACATTTAATTCTAGTATGATTCAAACAGATGTGATGATACCCATACCCAACATCTTGATGCAAGTACAGATGTTTAACCTTTGTAGAACTGGTAGATAGGAATGGATGGGTTGAATAACCAGAGAGAAAGAATTTAAAACACAGTAATATAAAAGTGAGTAAACGCTTAATCTTTACACAGTAATATAAAAGTGAGTAAACGCTTAATCTTTTGTACTGTTTATGTATTGAATCGTAGTTGACGCAAACTATATGCGTGTAAGTAGGTTGACATATAACCGTATTTCTGAACTCAAGCATTGGTGTTCTTTAGAAGGTTAAATAATTGAAATCAGTAGCTTAAAGGTTTGGTATAACCTGAGGAACAAAAATGCAGGGTACAGTAAGGTATATGAGAGTAAACACTTTAATTTACTCACTAGTTATAATTAGTTCTAAATTGATTCAAACCTATGTATTCATGTTGAAGCTGCTGATTGTTTAACAAATTATAGATAGGTGTTTCTGCTAGATTGAATTAAGGTAAACAAAACTGGAACCCTGTCTGTATACTTTACAGTAAAGATATAATCACCCCTCTCACTTTAAAGAAATCAAAAATCCAACTTTTAGTAAAAATTAAAGTTGTAGTTCAACATGGAAGTTATGCGATAATGTATTAAGTATAACATTAAAAATATAACTAAAAAAAATTCATTGGTTGTCTGTGAGATTTTGATTAAGCTAGAGAGTGTCTTCTGTTTTGAATGGGAGGAGAACTACGGCAAATTGCACCATCTATACGGCAGTACAAGGGTGTACAGAAATGGCGAAAACAAGATTTTGGAATCGGGAACTAGTAGCCATAACAACTTTGAAAATGAACTAAATCCTAATTGCAATCAGGAATCTGAACACAACTTCACCGATCATAGTAACTTGTAATCAATAACAATATTTATACTGTAGGCAACAGGAAAGAAATGCATACTCTTCCTAGAAATAAAATCAAACTTTTGATCACGGTTTGTTGGGGGCTGGTGTGTGACCAAACCCACTGTTTGTATGATGTCCTTCGTATGGTGATGCATGTGAGCAACGTATAAGAATGCACTGAATCCCAAGCTGTGCTTATATAATAAGCAATTTGGATGGAAATGGACCATCCATGAATATGTACTGCACGTGGGAAAGTAAGGGGATAGATGAAATATTTAGCTTATACGGTGAGGTCATTTGAAGAAAATGGAAGGAAAAGGAATAAACAAATGCAATTTGTGTGCATGCACTGCATGGACTGTTGGATACCATGTCTTTGACATATATCTTGTAGTATGTAGTCTCAACACATAGATGTCATAGAAGTAAAGGTGTATAAATAGATTAAAATAGTAGATAATCTGATTGGTAAAATATTGATTGAAACATTTAACTTTATAATTGTAAATCATATGGTGCTAGCGGATGCAGAACGCAGAGTACGCCTAGATGAGACAGGCTTCGGATTGGTGATGGCATGAGTGCTAATGGCGGCAAAGGCGTAGTGATCAAGGGGGAGCTGTTGCGATGTCAAAGTCGTCGATGTGGTGATGAAGTCCGCGGTGCATGTGCACATGAAGGACAGCATGTAGACAGTGCACAGGTAAATGGTGCTTATCTATACAGCAGATTTGCCGAACCCATTTCAGAGTCTAGTTCTTGGCACATGCTTCTCACGGGCCGTGTCTGCATTGGTGCTAATATCAGTTGGTATGGCAATTGCACATTAATGATCTTGAGGCTGAACATTGCATGTTCCCAATTCTGTTGTACTCATTGACAGTTATTTCTTCTCCTTCTCCTATTTCGTTACCAAGAGAAAACGTTATTATATCCGGCTGTTCACATTCTTAGAATAAGGCTAATCACACATTTTAAACATACACCATGTACATGGAATCTCATTCATGCTGATGGCATTTTGATGTGTACCAGGACAGACGTGATGCCACATAAACTTTACTGGAAATGGTTAAAATCTTAAGACCAGAAGGAACCGTAAAAATAAGAAATACAATATAAGTTCAACTAAAAGTCAAAGAAAAATAAACAAATCAATGGAGGGTGATAATCAAAATAATGCAGCAAAGGGTTACCTGTAAGTTACACGGTTTAGAAGTGACTGAAGTAATGACGCTAACAGATCAGATGAGTGGATCCATATGATAGACTTGTGTTGACCATATGTTGATCACTAGCAATATCTAAGAAAGGATCAAAGAATACTCGGCAAGTGATGAATGATGATCAAAGTAACGGGAGCATGGATATTTGGTTCTTTAAGACAATTCACGTTGAAAAAAAAGAAGTCGTTGCTTTAAATACTTAAGTAAAACAATATTTTACATATGAATATATAGAGAAAAGTGAAGAAAGGGGAAAGATCATATCAGAGGAGGAAATAGGGTATGGATCAATAGCTGGTATGCGAAATTGGACCGTCGGACCAGAAATAAATAGAGTATTCAATAATGTTTGATTTAAGTTTTCTTTTTAAATAAATAAATAAATATTATCTATATATATAATTTAAAAAGTGCGGAGTTTACTTAAATAATTTATAGCGCATGATAAACTGAATTAAGATATGAGCATACGGAATGGACTATAATGGGGCTAGGAATTTAATGTTATTTGATCAAAATACTTTTTTTTTGTTTTATAGAGAGCAGTGTGAAATAATATGTTAATGAATATGCAAAAGAAAATCAAAACAAAAGAATCAAGAAGCTCTTTCATAATTATGAAAATGGGCGTCATTGTGTGAACTAAAGTTCAAGGCCTTAAATATCTTATTCATCGGAAACAAGAAGGAAGGTTTTAAATAGATTAGTATATGTATATCCAAAGGATTTAGAATAAATATGACATAAAATAGTTGTTATTAAAGACCCCATATTTCGAACTGTTATTAGTTTCGAATCCAAACGTCGAATCATCGTTGTATGTTATCGTTGTAATGAATGATTGTTGTGAATTATCCGTTATGCTATGAAGTGATAAATCTTGTTTTGTTGAAATAAAACAATTACACGTTTCATTATATTTTAATTGTCGTATAATAATTACTGTTCTAAAAATAAGATTGAAAATTGTACGAGTTAATTAATGTGAATAAACATCCAATGGAAATTATGTTGATTATAAAATGATTTGTATAAACCATTTTAATTATCTACATTGTTCAAATTTGACAGTTAAAACACCGACTATCAAAGAAATATTCCCTCCACGTATTAGTTCGAAGAGACCAGAATGGGAACTGGACCCAAAACCACTTCGAACTAACTTTACGATTCTTAAACTAACTTGCAGGGACGATTTTACGATTTAAAGAATTCGAAGACCATAGATTTTCATGATCGAGAGAACTACTTGTTAAATTTCTCTGGTCTGGTCCACCAGAGTTATGTTGACTTATGATTCTATCGTGACTGAAATCTTCGGATTGCAAGGACTATTCACTACTGATCCATAAGATGATTCCAATATTGGATGCAGTAGATCCTTCGGTTCATTCTGTTCCTGGATGACTTATATAGACAAATGTCTGACAGAGTATTTCCTAAAAACCACGTACATTGATTTTTATAAATATATCAAGTTGATGTCAAAGAATGACCCTTCTTTTACATCCAGAGTATATTTGTGGACATCAATTAGTGATTTGGCGGATCTGACAATATGGCATTCAAAGTGAAAGATGGCCAAATGTTCTAAAGTTAAATTCTTACCTCAAGCCTCATCAACCGGAAAATGACAAAAATTGGGCAGGCAGCATGGCTATGTGGGTCGCTCCCATAAGGGTGTATAATCACCTATCTAGAGAAATTCCTTTTTGCTTCTTTAATCTATTAATGCTGTCCCTTTCGGGAAATGGTTGCTGATCCCAACCGTTGGTGATATACATTCTATACACTCAAGCGAAATGAGTGGTCGGTCATGTGTGGGCCGGGTTGCAAGACGTTCTTGTTGAACCCAGTGTATTCGCCTCTAGAGATACACTATCAGCAGGTGGTTCCATACCTTGCCATCGTCGGAATCCAATCTCCAATAAGCGCCCGCGATGTTGATTGTATACTATATATGTGGAGCCTGAGATGCAAGCGTTCCGCTAGATTGATATTTACTTGTATTTAGACACTATCATAATATCATATGCTACATACAATTTCAAAAATGTTTTGGGTTATCGTAAGGTAAAACCGTCCGTATTTATGTATGGATTTGGTCCTACGATTATTCTTTCTTTCAAAAATATTTTTGAACTTTAAAATCAATATGTTTTAAAATCGTTTGCTCACACCAGTCCCATGACTGACCCAGAGTTTATTTTCTATGTTTTCCCTAAACTCTTGGGTGTCCAAATTTGTGCGAGCAGTCAAGTGGTTTCAGGATTGTACAGATTAATTTGAAGGAGCTTGGAGCAGGGTCTTCAATTTGATACATTGAGTTTATTTCTGCTGTGTTGTGTAATGATGTATGTAAGTAAATATAGTTTGTATTTCAAGACGTTATATAATATATTTTATTCAGTTCCGCTATGAGATTCATTATACTCTGATTCTTTTGTGTTTAGTTCTTCTTTTTTCTTTTATTCTAACTTTCTTTCTTTCTATTTCTCATCCTCTAACATTTGTCTATTAACGATCTGTTAATTTCTGATGTTTGAGGAGTCGATATGTGATACATGATATGTATTAGTATCGATAATCAGGATCGAAACTTTTCGGGACGTTACATCATGTGGCTTCGGTACTAAATGGTTAAGTTTATCTTTTTGTATTAATTTTATTACGGTATCTAATTTTATAACCATTGTTTACTGTTAAACATTATATTTGTATTGACACACACGAGCTTCTAACACAATAAAAATGGGCACACCGCTATGTTTTAACATTCCGATCTCAATAAAATTTGTTTTGTTAAAAACCGACTTCGTTTAAACAACGTCATTATTTTAATTTATCGGTTCACCATTAAATTGCACGCATAGATAAAACAACTCTGATTGGCTCCAAAATGAAAATCTAGCAATAATTTGCGACGCGTATTCCAATAAAACTTGTTTCATTGAAAACGGAGGTCGTTTGAAAAATGGCTATTTTAAAGTTTATATACTACCGATAAATATAATAAAATTCAAAACAATTTCTAAAAAATAAATTATCACTATTGTATATCTTCAAATAAAATATGATAAAACTTCAAAATAGTCCAATATATATTTTAAACTCAACGTTCAAAATTCCAGGTTAACGATATTCAAATTATATAAAAATTCCTATTTAATAATTAAATAAACGCTATCATTTATTAACGAATTCCATAGCAACTATTCAAAAATTTGAATTTGACATAACTCCCAATTTATAACTTGAAATCTGCATTTTTCTCTTCCATTAGAAAATTATAATCAAATGGATTCAAATGCTTCTTGTTTCATAGAATTTCGACTTAAGATGGATTTTGTATATTCAATTAAAGTTTAAATCGTAAATTACGAACTACCGTAGCGTTTCGAGTTCGTTTTATAAGTATATATGAATTATATGTTCACACGTCGATTAATAAATAAATTCTATATTATAAATTCAATAAAAATTCCAAACTGATATTTAAAATAATAAATTAAATATCTAATTACAAAAAATAAGGGACGTTACAATAGCATTGCATTTCTTATACCAATGTGTTAGACCAAAATCTGGGCCTAACACCCAAATGCAGATCATAGATCACAGAATGTAGAAAATGATAAATAAGAGGAGACACACGAAGTTTTTATAGTGGTTCGGCTGTAGATGTAGCCTACGTCCACTTTATAATCTTATTGTTATACTGACAGATTACAAGAATCAGTTATATGCAGACACACAATCTGTGTGTTAATTGAGATTACAAGAGGAGAATTTATGTGTAGAAAGGTGCAAAATCCTTGCAATCGGTAATGGAAGAGGCTGTCTAGATGTAGGAGAAAATCTCATCCAAAAAGTAAGAGAGAAACCCCCTTAAAATTCCATATAGAGGTGTATTTATAGCTATAGGAGAGCTTCTGGGAAGACCAGTTCGTGATGGGGTACGTGGCACCCGATCCGGAAAAGTAGGAGCAAGATGTGGCATGAGAACAGGTCAAAACAGTGCGTGTATCAGCAGGTGTAGGGGTCGGTTCGTGGTCATGGGATCGGATCATGATGTGGGCTCCACGAACCTAGGTCTGGTCGTGAGCTGCATGGTGAAGCTGGTGTGTCACTAGCGGGTCGTGATGAGGAGGTGTACCACGAACGGGTCGTGGTCTGAGGGTGCGCCACGATCCAAGGGGGGCGATCCGATGAAGGGCGAATCGAGGGTGCACCACGAGCCAGAGAGGATGCACGAGCCGTACTCCAATCGTGTGACGCTTCGTCACTTTATCCAGGAAATTGCCAGATTACACCCATTCACGGAAAAGGAAGTAACTTTCAAACCGTAAGTCCTATTGAGCAAATCCAAAGCTCAAACTGAAGCTAATTCAGAGATCTACAAGAGTTACAGAGCTTAACTCTGTAGTTGCTGTTTTCGGGCCCAAAAAGGTCATCTGATAGGAGTTTCGGGCCTTTCTTTGTTCGTGATGCAATTTTGAACAAATCGCTGTCTATCTTCTGATGTTGTTCTCCATATCCGAGCGCGATGCTATCCAGATATTC
Source organism: Allium sativum (assembly GCA_030737875.1). NCBI lineage: Eukaryota > Viridiplantae > Streptophyta > Magnoliopsida > Asparagales > Amaryllidaceae > Allium > Allium sativum. The sequence goes on from CM060925.1 coordinate 45,404,597, forward strand.
AGTGTGACAGCTTTTACCAAAAAGTGTCAACACCTTTTCCCCCTAGAACACATCTTTCTGGTTAAAGGAAGTTGTGTTCTGGATAATCTGAGAAATCCAAACCCAGAATGCGACGATCACGCCGGATCGTATTAATGCCAGAAAACTGACGATCACACGTGATCGTGTTAAGGCCAGAAAACCGACGATCACATGGGATCGTATTAAGGCCGGAGAAATCCAAGAAGACCAGGAGTTTGTACCTGCAGAAGATAAAACAAATCATGCAAGAATATTTCCTAGATGGCCTTTCCGGAGTAAACCAACCAAGGAGATGTCAGAGGGGTTCCAAGACGGCCTTACCGGAGTAAGACCACCAAGGAAATGCCATGAAAGTTCCAAGACGGCCTTACCGGAGTAAGACGACCAAGGAAAAGCACATGAAGTTCCAAGACGGCCTTAACGGGGTAAGACGACCAAGGAAAAGCACATGAGAATTTGTTTATACTGGACAGATCCAGTTGGGAGTCGGAGCTCATGTTTGTACTAGACTGATCCAGTTAGGAGCCGGAGCTCAATGTTTATGCTGGACGGATCCAGTTGGGAGTCGGAGCTCATTGTTTATACTGGACGAATCCAATTAGGAGCCGAAGCTCAAGAGTGATCATTATTGATTCATGAAAGCTAAGCGGCAGTTATTCTAACCCCAAAAACGAAGGGAGACCACAGGTCGGTTCCGTGCGTGTGGGCAGATGTTGCCGCGCTTATTACATGCGTTGAAAACAAAGAGGGGCGAGAAGTCACCTATAAACCTAAAAACATGAACTACGAACCGGAGTCCAGCAAACTAAAGGGATCCGCTAAGTGGGATCAGTTGATAATAATCCCGCGATTGCTCGATCCAGGATCATTCCCTCTTCGGGGAGTCGGTGGTGGCAGCGCACGGGCAGATGCGGGCGTTGTTGGTTGAATGACGTACTCGAGTAGCTCTCCTCGCCTGACTCGATCCTCGATAAGGTCTCGCAAATGTCTGCAGTCATCAGTGTTATGACCATCCATGTCATGAAATATGCAGTGTCTTCCAGAATTGCGTTGTGCTAGTGTTGGTTCCCTCTTGGGAGGCCTTGGATATGAGGCAACACCCCCTATATCTAGGTAGATATTGCTCAGCGTGTCATTCAGTTCAGTGTATTTGTCGTATCTGGACCCTCTCCGGGGTGGAGCATTACGATCATTCTTTGCATTGGCTGCTCCTTTTCCTTTTCAAGAATCAGATGGTTCTCCATCTTTGAGCATGTTGACTTTGAGGGTTTTCTTCTCGGAAATTGCATCTTCTTCTCGCAGAAATCTATCTACTTCAAGGTAGAATTCGTCGAGATTTCGTGGTGGATCTTAGTACAAGGATTTATTTTAAACTCTGAGTTATCTAGAACGCCGGATACTGCTGCCATCAGTACCATCGATGGTTCAGGGCGATAAACTGATGCTGCTACAAGGTTGAATCTTTCCAGGAATGAACGCAGAGTTTCTCTGGGCCTCTGCTTGATTGTGGTAAGGGACCTGACATTCTTGGGTTATGCGATGTGGACCCGGAATTGTTCAAGGAAGCGTGTGACCAACATGTTTCAACTGCTGATCGATTCCGTTTCTAGCCGTCGAATCCACATGGCTGCTATATCAGTCAGAAAGAGGGGAACACAGCAATGCCAATTGAACTTCCATATGTCGTTTGTAGCGCATCAGGTGCACGGTAGGATCCGTCCTGCCTTTGTATGGCTCCAGTTGTGGGAGTTTGAAATCCGGGGGATTGCGGGAATTCCTGATTTCATGAGTGAATGGGTTGTGATTGATGTCATCCACGTCATTATGATAGGTGCGGCCTCTCAAGAGGCGTCGAATCAGATCAGTGAGTCAATTGCCTTCAAAAAGCTGTTGCAAACTACCAAAATCAGAGCTGGTGCCCCCAGCATTGAATGCAGGAGAGGATGGAAGCTGTTGGTGAGCTGCTGCCTGGGGATCGCGGCTCGCGGATCGAGGGTGGCGACCCGACCCGGTTCGAGGGGGTCGGTTCGTGAAGCAAGTTCATGAAGGCCGGATCGTGGTTTGTGGGGAGCAAACTGAGGAGTGGCGATCCAACCCGGTGCTGGTGGCCTGTCACGAGCCGATCCCTGCTGCAGTTGAGTAAGAGTTTGCGCTCCGATATCAATCTGATTTGGAGCTAAAGTCGGTCGCTGTTCATTTCCAATAACGAGGGGGTTGCCCCCGAGTTCATGTGATGCCCAAGCCGCTTCTGTGGCTTCATTTCCAATGACTTGAGCATTTCTCGGCCTTCCATCCATCCGAGCGAAGAATTGGTTGATCATTTCCTATTGTTTCTAGAGGTGATCATCTTGTCATGCCATTTGATCTCTCAGTTTAGTGAGAACTCCGTCCATCTCATCTCTGGTCAAGTATGCAGAAGGATCTTCATGAGAGGAATCTTCTTGGCTTGCCTTGTTCCTTGTGTCTTCAGCATCAGCATCATCGGCATGAGTAGAAGTTCCAGTCTTCTTCCTTTTGTTCGCCATTGAGTCTTCTTTCAAGCTAGAAATTGAGGTTGTCGTGTGCCCCCCTTCCCGGCACGCCAAAATTTTAGACCAAAATCTGGGCCTAACACAATGCTTTTTTTAATTTATATCAATGATTGTGCGTTATTCGTAATGAAATTCATCCAACGATTGGACAGAGTAAAATTCTATCAGAAGAATACAAATAGGAGGCTATCAATCTTTTATGTACTTAGACTGTTCAATATTTTGAATGACCCACAAAGAAGTTGGAATATTATGAATTACTTTGCAAACTCGTCCCCAGAATAAATTGAAAAGGCTTTGAAGAAGAAGGATAGACTAAATTGTTGATGTAGCGCCAGTATTAATTCAATTTGAATTTGCTGTATAGACATTTAGTTGCTAATTCTAATTGAATTTTAGTTATCTAAGTTGATGTTAAAATATTATTTAAAGATGGATTGAAACTTATATCTAATTGACCTGTCGATAGAATTGTAATTGTGCTAAATTCATTTAATTAATTTCATGTTTTGCCCATAATTTATCCACTATGTTTAGCTCAGTAAAACTTTTACTGGATAGTTATTCAGGTTATGCATACTTTTTCTCAGAAGATTTTTAGAGTTGCTATATTTGCAGTTTTTGTTAATCATATTCATTACAAAGATGTTGGTGTTGATCGTACTATTTGGTATTTGATTTTTTTATTTTTTTGGGTTTTTGGTGTAAGAAATAAATAACTGGGAAATTGAATTGAAATTGCTTGAGGGTTGTCTGAATTTGAGTGTTGGTGGTTTGTAAATTGAGTAAATGGTGTCGTTCAGGCATTTGCTGGTGCTTCCGTGAGAAGAAGAAATTCAATTAAATTTTGTATTTATTGAAAACTGAAACTGTGAGGAATGTAAGAGAGAGGGCAAAACAAAAAATAAGTTTAAGTAGACACTTCTTTACAAATGAAACACAGATTGAAATAAACAGACATTCAAAATTGTTAGAGAATATGCCAGAGAATAAGGAATATTCTACACAATAAATAACCCTATAAATAGGAATTATCATTGTATTCACAAATCAATAGAAGCAATAACAACGTAGTCTTTTGTTCTTTTCCATTTAATCTCTCTCTTCTCCCTTCATCAAATTCCAACATGGTATCAGAGCAGGTCCAAGGGAGGAGATATATATATGTTAAATAAATTACACGGAACCACCAAAACACCGATTCTAAACACAGTATAATCTTATATACTCCCGAATTCAAATCGGCTCAAATCGAAATCATGATTATGGCAATCCCAAATTTTGCTTAGGTTTTAGGGGAATCGATTTCAGAACTTGGTTATAGTGGTGGATTCATAATGAAATTTAGGCATTAAACTAGTCAAGTTAAAATGAAATTCAGTCAAGTTTATTCTCTCGGATTTGCTTCTAGTTGCCGTCAGGTAGTCCCTTCACCGATGTGTGCTGGTTGGCAGTGAAATTGTTGCAGGTTTCGTGATGATGATTCGGTGCTGGAGAAGATTGAGTCGTAATCAGTGTTGGAGGAAGCAGGCTTGGGTGTTGGTGCTGCATGAGGAAGACGATGATGATAGGGTCAAAATTAGGTATTGGATTTTGAGCAGTATGGCGATTCTTGGTTGCGTGATTTGTTTGTTGGTTCGCTGGAAGCTATGGTGAGGGTTGGCAGATTTTTTTGAGACTGTAGGCATTTTTGGTGTAGGCAACGTAGTATGGTAGTACGTGGTGTGGCATGGAACTGCATTTAGATATGGAGTGTATTATTGGATTAGAATTGTGATGGTGGTTTGTGAATGAAACTGGGACTGCAAAGATGTTGGGTAGGTAAAGGTGATGAGTTGATTGAGTTGTTAGAGAGTAACATTAGTTTGAAGTTGTTTGTTGTTCATTTTCGGTAACCCTATTTATTAGAAGGGCAATTAACATTAATTGAAGGTAGTAGATGATATTGTAAGATATGTTCGGAGGATGCACACATATGCTAATCATCCCTACTGATTTGTTTTTGTTTTTGTTTGATATGTTTGGGGGATGCAAACATATGCAAACTCATCTCATTTTAGTTTATTTTGTTTTCTTTGTATGTTTGGTAGATGCAAACATACAAATACATCCGGGACCAGTTTTGTCATTTGGCTACTCAGATCTTTTTCTTACCAATCATATTGAAGATAGTTGAGTTGTTTTGGAGTTTCAGATTGGAGTTATTGAGTTGTTTGGAGTTGTAGTTGAATGTTTGATACTTGATGTTTGGTCTTACTCTCTAACAATATTGAAATGTTACTCTTCAGTTTTCAGCTTTTATTTGGCAAACTCATGATATTTCGCATCGTGAGTTTGAGAGGGGATGTTAGAGAATATGCTAGAGAATAAGGAATATTCTAGAGAACAAATAACCCTATAAATATAGAGTTTAGCATTGTATTCAAAAATCAATAGAACTAATAACAATGTAGTCTTTTTGTTCTTTTCCGTTTAATCTCCTCTTCTCACTTCATCAAATTCTAACAAAAATGAGGTATAAGTAATTTTATTATTATGAAAAAGGCTATAAACCAAACAAAGGAAGCTGAGAAAAAAATCATTGAACAAATGCAACAACTAAGCAAGATGCAATAGCAATTACAAAATACAAATCTTCTTATCAAATGAAAAATTACTTGACTTAATAGTGAGGTTATTTTTGTAAAGATTTATTTCTTCATAACATATTTATTAGAATATTCTATATTGAATTAGCATACTCTTACACATACTTGAATTTCTATACAAAACATCATAAATAGTTATTTCATTATACAAGCAATAATAACCGTATATTACTTATAATCTTTGTTTATCAAATTTAGCAACTGGCAGCTTACAACTGTACAAAACCAACCTTTTATTATATCCTAAATTTTAAATGATATATACAAATAGCATTAGTATAATGAATTGTTTAGGTATACCAATCTAAAATAAAAATGTATCATTTAATCAAAATAACCCTAAAATGAAAAAGGCAACCAAATTCCAAAAATATTGATGTAAAAGACATTTAAGTACCAAATCTAATTGGTCATGTATGGATGTTAAAGGCAACCAGATTTCAAACCAAATCGGGTACTCATGGAAACAAATCAATTCCTTAAGATACATTGTTTACTCAAGCGAACCTAGAAATGCAAAAGGCATTCAGACTCCAAGCCTAATCGAGTACATATGAATGTAAAAGACAACCTGATTTCAAACCCAAACGGGTACCAATGGAAATGAATCTACACCCAAGACACATTATTTAACTGAGAAAACCCATAAATGCGAAAGACATTCGAACTCCAAGCCTAATCAGGTACATATGGATGTAAAAGACAATCATATTCCAAATCTAATTAGGTACCCATGAAAAAAATGGTACCTGTAACCAAGCGAACCCAGAATCATAAAAGACATTCAGAGTCCATGCCTAATCGGGTTTGTATGGATTTGAAAGACATCTGGATTTCTAACTTAATCGGGTACCCATGGAAAAACTCTACACCCTAGACACAATATTTAAACTAGCGAACCTAGAAACATAAATGACATTCAAACTTCAAGCCTAATCGGGTACGTATGGATGTAAAAGACAACCGGATTCCAAACATAATTAGGCATCTATAGAAACAAATTTACCCCCGAGATGTATCATTAACAGAGCAAACCTAGAAACGCAAAAGACATTCGGACTTCAAGCCTAATAAGGTAAGTGTGGATGTAAAAGACAACCATATTTCAAACCGAATCGGGTACCCGTGGAAACAAATTTACATCCTAGATACATTATTTAATCGAGCAAAACTAGAAACGCAAAAGATATTCCGACTATGAGCATAATTGAGTACATATGGATGTAAAAGACAATCTGTTTTCAAACCTAATTAGTTACCATAGAAACAAATCTACACCCAAGACATATTATTTAACCGAGTTAACCCAAAAATGCAAAAGACATTCAGACTCTAAGCATAATCGGGTACGCATGGATGCAAAAGACAACTGGATTCCAAACCAAATCGGGTATCCATGGAAAAAAATCTATACTTGACGTATCATACTTAACCAAGCGAACCTAGAAACGCAAAAGACACACAATATCCGAGCATAATCGGGTACATATGGAATTAAAAGACAAACAGATTCCAAACCTAATCGGATACCCATGAAAACAAATCTACACCCAAGATATATTCGGCCTGGCCCTTGACCAAAGCGGGTGAAGCAGCTGCTTAGGGCCCCGAATAATGCAAGGTAACAAAATTATCGAAACACAACTGGAAAAATAAAGAGAAACCGCAATCACGATTCGTTGATCAGAATTCACGGCGAACGAACCAAGTCTTCAACAACGGCTTCATCCATCAACCGCAGGCAGGCGAGAAATGATCATCAACAATCTTCGGACAGTGAGCGATTCACAGATCATGATTCACTGAATCATGAATGTTGTCTCCAACTAGGGCACAACTCAATGCCAAAGGTGAATTGCTATCATGACATAAACTCAATTTCATTCTTTCACTGAAGCCGAATATTGAAGGTATATAGGCTACAAGTATTAGTTTCAATGATTTTGTATGTTCATTATTCGAATATTAATTGCTAAGTCAGAGTTGGTATTGATGCAACGTATTGGATTTGTAAAATGAAATTATGCATATCTATTGTATGGCGCAAATCAAATTTCGATCATATGCTTTAGTTATAGTTATAGATAAGTAACGTTAATTATAATTACTAATAGTTGGAGTAATTGGGTTTTGATTTGATTCTCAGTTTGATGAATCCAATCATACTTTTTCTCTTTAAATACTGGGATATAAACTAGGAATCATTTTTTCAGAATAGAGTCTGACGGCTCTTGTCTTGTAATGAATGAGTGGAAAAAAAGGCTTTGGAATTTAGGTGGAGAGAGTGAGAATTTTAAATGAAATTCTAAGCTCATCTAATCCAACAAATCTTGCACTACCGAAATAGTAATACATGACTCTTAGGTATAAAAATAACATGTGATGAGTCAGCATACATATGATAATTTTGGACTTATGCAATTTTTACATCATTGAAGTTTTGTACGTCAAGAATCATACATAAATTCCATTTTCTGTTGTGTCTCGTTGATTTCTTTTTTGATATGACACATTAGCTTCTGTGAAAGTGCCTCATTTCATTTTCCGCTATAGCTACCAAAAGTCCTAGGACCGGCCCTAGATATATTATATCAGGATTGTTAAAGGGACTCCACTTTTGTTTAAGGGGGGACCAATTTCAGTATATTGTAAAATTGTTAAGGGAGGGTTAAAATTAATTAGCCCCACTTAAACATGTAAATAAAATATCCAATATTAACCCTCTAACCTTATTTAATATTAAACTTAAAACGTAAACCCTAATTAATAGCTACAATTTAATGGTGAACAAAAAATAAAAAAATGGATATAGTTTTTTTATATATTATTTGTACACTGGTTCTTTCAAAAATCTATAGGTACAATATACCTTTTAACCATTAACCATTAGTATTAAATATGTACAAACTTTAGAAAACCATATCAAATCTTGTATAAACACAAGTTGAATGATAGCTTCTACAATTACAATACTTTACATGTATAAATTGTCTAGCGTGGATACATACCATTCATTAATTCTATTAACTTTTAAATTTAATACAAGTGTAGCAAAGCCTAATGGTTTAATGGTTTAATGGTTTAAATGTTAGTATTAAATAAAATAAGTGCAGCAAAGACTTAATGGTTTGCATGGTTTAAACGTTAGTATTACTTCTATTAACTTTTAAATTACCTTTTAACATTAATATTAAATACAATAATTTGCATGGTGTGACACCCCACATCCGTTAATGTCACTCACTAATGGAATGCATTAAGTTCCGTGAAGCGTTATAGATAAGCAGACACAGAGTAATTACAAGACAGATATAAATAAGATAGCAGCGGAAATTTAAATTTCTATTTCAACATAAATTAAAATACCGTGGTCCACAATACCACAAGTCACAAAAACCATTACAATAAAATAACTTCTGTCTTGCATCATCAGAGTACATAAGAATATAAAAACATAATTCCCCAACTGAAAGGGTTAAGCCATAGTAGAGACAAGAACTTGAGCCATACTTCAAAAAGTAGCTCCTAGCAAGATAATATCTGAGTTCCGACTAAGCCTGGGTGTTTCTCCCTGAGAACCTGGGGGGAAACGGAAGAAAGAAGGAGAAATAAAAGGGATAGACTTAAAATATGGCGGGTCAAGTTACTTTTAGCCAGTAAATAAATAAAAATAACATGATAGGCATATAAAGTGGATATTGGAGATCACTACATAAACGGCAGGTGTAACAAGGTAAACAAGATAAGGTGTATATGCTTCTAATGATTACTTTGCACTGTTACTAGTATATCCAGAAAGAGATGATTCCTTCAACTATAAGATGGTAGATTTAGATATACGTCCAAATGTATCCCAACTACTATCCTGATCGATTGGCTCCGTAACCCTCGTAGATACCTTGTGCTGGCCCCACAGTAGAAGGTATCACTTCCTAAAGTGGCAACCCCTCGTCATAATAATTTGCACAACCATATCTACTGGTGTTACGGTCATCTTATCCCCTTCTGTCGGGCTCATGCATGCACATGGCCCGGTCGGTTTGCGCTGCTCACATCGTCCTCCACATTTGGATCTCTTGCAATCAGTCAGTAAGCGTGCCCCTTCTCCGCCTAGTATGGAGTACTTTGTTTGATACCTACTCTGGGTTACTGACTGAAATGGGTCCTACGCAATATGATACTAGCTATCCCTTTTGTCTTGTATACCGCACTAGGTTTTCACTGACTATGTATACCACCAGGTGTTTTTGATTACATAGCCTTATTTATTTCTACCAGCTATGCTTACCCTAAAGGGTGTCTTTAATTACATAACTTTATTATTTCCTCTGGTTATGTATACCACTAGTTGTCTTTAATAATAATACCTTAATGGGTTAAGTTATGGGCCAATATGCGAATATTACCCATCCTCTCTTCAGATTTACTTAGCCCACAGCTCAACCATGTTTACTTAATCCCCAACTTAAATTTAAGTTCATACAATCCATATGGATTAACTTAGGTTAAGTAGTCCAATTCTTTATCATGCTTATTTAAGCTTTCATAATGGGTCAGACCACCCACATTAGGCCTACAACATGTGGATGCTTGATATGCCAGTGTGGTCTGGGCAGACTTATTCCACAGTTGGGCATAACCTCGTGTCATAGCCCGATTTGTATTTACGTACTTAGACCTCACACATTAGGTTCAACAATAGTGGCTGTTGGATATGTCGGTCGGGTCCGGGCAGACTTCCACCACTAATGCAACCTAACCTCGTGTCATAAGTACAATTACAATTCCTAATTGTAATTACTAGACATTCCATTTTTAATTAACTAATCAATTAATTAATCCTTTCCTTTTATAGGTGTCAATACCTATTTTACCCAATAATTTGAATTACATGTCCATAAATGTTCATATTCAAATTATACCATTTTTAACCCTTTTCCCCCGTTCCTTAACTAGCGCCTTCACAAAATTGGCAACATGCCTATGATAGACAATAGCCTAGTCATAAACGATAATAGGGAAAATAATGGGAATATAACTAAAATGATCAACTTGGCATAAACATAAACTTGTATGATAATAAGGTGAACATACAAACTAGCATGGACATGGAATTGTCATCATAACAAGGTGATAATTTAGATCACATAAAATAGGTCTAACATGATAACATAAGGTGACAATTTTGATCAATAAAATAGATCTAACATAATAAAATGAGGTGACAATTTCGAACACATAAAATAGATCTAACGTCATAACATAAGGTGAGAATTTAGATCACATAAAATAGATCTAACATGATAACATAAGGTGACAATTTAGATCACATAAAATAGATCTAACATGATAACATAAGGTGACAATTTAGATCACATAAAATAGATCTATCATGATAACATAAGGTGACAATTTAGATCACATAAAATGGATCTATCATGAAAACATAAGGTGATAATCTAGATCTGTCTAATAGTTTCAATGTCCACATAAATTAGATCTACTAATTTAGAAATAGATCTACACACATACACATCATATCATGTCATAAAAGTTACAAATAAAATAAAGGTTTACATCCAATTCTAACCAATTCAAGGTGACATATGTTCATGGTTTACATAAATGATTAGATCTATCCAATTACATAACTTTCCAAATTAACAGATCTATATTAACCATTATATAGTTACAACCCAAGATCCACAATAGAACAATCACAATTGAATTGGATCTAGAGAAATAGATCTATCATAACATAGCATAAGATCTAGCAATAACATAGATTCAAGGTTTACAACGTATCCAAATCACAATCTTTCATAATTAACTTTTATTCATCTAAACCTAAAAGCAACTAGAACTCACTATGATTGGATTGCTAAGATGACAGAAAAGAAGTTGGTGCTGAGTCTATGCTTGAATCTCAGAATTTAATATGCTTTAGTTGATAGAAGGAGATGAGAGACCCTAGTTCAGTTCAGACTCCGGCAGAGTTTGGCCGCCATGACTTCTAATGAAGAAATATGTGAAATGGCCATATATTTATAGCTGCAGAACCATCTGGAACCGACTGCCACATAAGCCCTAGGGTCAATCAGGTCGTTGGTCGCCTCCGTCTTTGGGAAAAGGCCCGAATACCCAAAAACCATTCTGGGCGCACTTTATAGGTGCGCCAGTGCAAAATTGTCTTGGCGTATTTGGAAAGTGCGCCAGTTATACTTTGTTCTGATTTTCAACTTTTTATCGTGCGTAACTTCTTCACATATTATCCGTTTTACACAATCTAGGTGTCCATCCTGACTAGAATTTCAAGACGGACGTAATGACGTAGTCAGTTTCCCTTTATTCTTAATATTAAATTAATTACTCTTTAATTTATCCTCTTTAATGTTAACAATATTACGGGGTGTTACATTCCCCCTTCTTAAAGGATTTCGTCCCTGAAATCTCCAAGTTGAGAAGAATGCATATCCTACCATCCATCATCCATCTATTCATCCTTCAATCACTGGCATCCATTATCCTCAAGGATTTCTAATGCTCTCATTAATATATGCAAAGGTGCGTGTATATGTCCCAACACTAATGCGAAGATCAGGCGGTCTACTAATTCAGTTGTCCTCCATAATGCAATTTTTTAGTGCCATGAATCCAAAATGTATGCAAATAATCCTATTATAACATATAAGCTCTATATGTGTGCACACTCATTCATCCAAATGCAACATCCATATGCTAGTTCATCCATTTCCATCCATAAAAGAAAAGAAAATGCACACACATCCATATGTAGTATGAGAGTGATTGTGCCGATCTTAGTGTCTAACGTGTGTGTGTATGCATCCGCAGGCAACCACTAGCAAACACTTGCATCCATCAAACATAACATGTTTCAAACACTTGTTTACATCCACAGGATTCCTATCTGAAGGTCATAAAGTATTATGGATAAGAATACTCAAAAGAATAGAAACAAGTACTGATAAAGCTTTGGAGAAAGGAGTTAAGAACATACCCTCGAAGAGAAAAGGTTACGAAGCACGAATCTTGTCTTCGATCTCCCAGGTCGCATCCTCTGGGTTATCTCCCCATTGAACCTTTAGCAACTTGAACTCTTTATTGCGTAGCTTCTTAACTTCTGATCCAAGAATACGGAAAGGAACTCGCCTGCCGGTCGCCTCCTGTTCCACTTCTACCGCTTCTAATATACTCGGCACAACAACTTCTGCGGTGTCATATAAGCACTTCCGCAGATAGAAACATGGAAAACATCATGAACACTAGATAGATTTTCAGGAAGCTTTACCTTATAGGCCATTTGACCAATCCTCTCGGTTATGGGAAATGGTCCCACAAACCTAGGTGCTAAATTCCCTACCGATCCGAAGCGAACCACATTCCTCATAGGTGACACTTTGATAAAAACTAAGTCTCCTACTTCAAATTCGAGGTCGGTCCTTCTCTTGTATACATAGGATTTTTGCTTATCTTGAGTTGTCTTCATCTGCCTCGAATAAGTCAATCTTTTAGGATGTTTCTCTAACCACATCTGGTCCAAGTAGTAATCTTTTTTGTAGATTCCCACCAACAAGTTGGTGATCAACAGGGTCGTCCGTACAATGCTTTGAAGGGTGTCATGCCGATGCTAGCCGAATAGTTGTTGTTATAGGCAAATTCTACTAAAGGAAGATGCTCTTCCCAAGTCCCTCCAAAGTCTAAGATACACAGCCTTAAAAGATCTTCTAGAATACTGTTCACCCTCCCCGTTTTCCTATCAGTCTGAGGATGATAAGAGGTGCTCAAACGCAACTGTGTACCTAATGGTTCTTGCAAGCTCCTCCAAAATTCACTGGTAAAGATGGGGTCGCGATCGCTCACGATGCTGGAAGGAACTCCACGAAGACGAACTATCTCTCGGACATAAATTGCTGCTAACCATGATGTCGTCCTCTTCTTCTTAACTAGAATAAAGTGAGCGCTCTTAGTGAGTCTATCTACCACAACCCAGATACTGGTGTTGCCTTTCTTCGATCTAGGCAAACCATCTATGAAATCCATAGAGACACTCTCCCATTTCCACTAAGGAACCTCCAAAGGATGAAGTAAACCACTGGGCTTCTATTGCTTAGCTTTGACTTGCTGGCAAACTAAACATTGAGAAACAAATTCGACCACGTCTTTCTTCATCCCAGCCCAAAAGAAAATCCTCTTCATGTCCCTGTACATCTTATCACCGCCTGGATGAATGGTCATCTTAGAATGGTGGGCTTCTTCTAGGACTGCCTTTATCAAGCTTCCAGTTTAAGGAACACAAAGCCTTCCATCTCGTCGCAACCACCCCTTTCCATCTATGGCATATCTGCTGAGGTGACTAGAAGTCTCCCCTCTTTTGAGCTTATCAATGATGTCTAAAATATGTGGGTTACCTTGTTGCGAAGCTCCTATCTGGTCCATAAGAGTCGGTCGTATCTCCAAGGATGCAAATAAATCAGGCAAAATCTCGATGGAGGGTATAGAATCAAAAGCTGAAATGAACTCCAAGTTCTTTCTTTCCACAAACAGAGGACTCAGGGCCACCCTCTGCCTACTTAGTGCGTCTGCCACCATATTACCTTTGCCAGGGGTATAAGAAATCTCAAAATCATAAGAAGCTAGAAACTCCCCCCATCGTTGTTGCCTTAAATTGAGATCCTTCTGCGAGAATGGATACTTGAGAGATTTATGATCGGTGTATAACTCGAACTTCTCTCCCAGCAAATAATGACGTCGCGTCTTTAATGCAAACACTATGGCAGCTAGCCCTAGATCATGGGTGGGGTAGTTCTTTTCATGAACGCTCAGCTGTCTACCCCCATAACACACTACTTTCCCTTCTTGCATTAGAACCGGACCAAGCCCTGTTCCACGTGCATCGGTGTAAATGGTGAACACTTTATTCCCATTAGGTAAGGCAAGACTGGGGCTGTTGTCAGAGCCCTCTTCAGTCACTAGAAAGCAACGTCATAGTCTATATCCCATGAGAATGCCAAGTTCTTCTTCGTCCACCTGGTGAGTGGGGTTGATATCTTTGTGAAGTCCTTAACGATCTTCCTATAGTAACCTGCTAACCCAAGAAAGCTTCTCACCTCGTTGCATTTTTTGGAACCTACCAATCTTGCACTACAACCACCTTCGCGGGATCTACAGCCATCCCTTCTTTAGAAACCACAAGCCCTAAGAATCTCACCTCTTTTCTCCAAAAATGGCGTTTGGAGAATTTGGCTTTAAGCTAATGATCACGGAGAGTTTTCAAAACTTCTTTCAAGTGTTGGGCATGCTCTTCTTCACTTTGGGAGAAGATCAAAATATCATTGACAAAGACTACAACAAATTTATTTAGGAACTCCCGAAACACCCTACTCATGAGATCGACAAAATAGGCAAGTGCATTCGTCAGCCAAAAAGGTATAACTAGCCATTCAAAGAAACCGTCCGAAGTCCAAAAGGCAGTCTTATCTATGATGTCCTCAGCCACCATCAACTGATGGAACCCCGTGGCCAAGTCTAACTGGGAAAATACCGAGGCACCAACAATCTGATCAAATAAATCATCAATCCTCGAAAGCGGGTGCCTATTCTTCTTAGTGAGTTTATTTAGCTCCCTATAATCAACACACAAACGAAGTGAAACATTCACCTTAGTTGCGAATACTACTGGAGCACCCCATTCAGATATGATTCATCTGATAAACCCTTTCTCAAGTAGCTCCCTTACATGCTTACTCAGCTCCCTCCTCTCCCTTGGATCCTGTGGTGCACAGGTAATGCAACTGGCTTTGCATTGTCCACCAAATATATGTTAAAGTTGATCTCGCGCCTTGGACGTAAACCCCGAACCTCATCAAAAACATCAGAAAAATCCCAGACTACTGGAACATATTGTAGATCGTCGATAGTTACGTCAAGATACTCTAGGAAACTAAGCATAACCGACCCTTGTGGGTCACATGAAATCTCAAGGGTCTTCCCATGACAAGTCATAAGCCTAACAACCCTTTTCTCACAGTCCAGAATAGCACCATACGTGTTAAGCCAATCAATTCCTAGAATCAACCCATATCCCATAAACCCGAGCACATACGCGTCGCATTCAAACTCAACGCCTAACACATATATTTTCAAACCCCAACAAATCATCGATTAATGAGCCGAATCACAAAATGAGACTTGAAAAAACTACGGGATCTGCTACCATACTAGTAATTAAGTGCAGAGATTCAACTACAGAACTTGATATAAATGAATGTGAGGCCCCAGAATCAAAAAGTGTTCTAATAGGATGGTTTGAAAGAGAAATCAAACCTTTCACAGAAATTTTTCTACCTCTATCAGGAGTACTGGTCGTGAGAGCATGCACCTGCCCTCCAGAATTTCCTGCCCTTTGACCTTGTTCCCGCGATCCCCGTTACTTCGAGCACTCTTTAGCAAAGTGTCTGGCCTCTCCACAGTGGTAGCAAGAATTCTTCCTTCGCTTACAGTCTTTAACCAGATGACCTTCCTTCCTACAATGGTGATATTTTCTCTTATCCTTGCCTTTATCATTTTTCCCTCCTTTCTTCTGCTTTAGTTGTTGCAGCTACTGCTGTTGCTGCCCCTTCCTGGGCCACACCTTCCTATTTTGCGATGTTCCCTTAGCCGTTACCTCCTTCATCTCTCCCTTGTCCTCCTCACGCATCAGGCCCATATCGATAAGTTTTTTAAAAGTGTCCCCCATTGGAATATGGGACATGGCTAACCCATGAAGGGGTTCATTCAGCCCTTTAGCAAACTGCAAAGCCTTTTTGTGTGGTGTATCCACCAACTCTAACCCGAACTTTGCTAGCTGATTGAATTTGTTCACATATTCTTTCACCGTCAAGTTTCCTTGTTTGAGTGTTAAGAATCTCTCCATCCGCATGCTGCTTTCAGCTTGGGAAAGAAATTTCATTTCGAACCTCTATCTAAAATCCTCCCAAGTTTCCATCAGACGTCCAACTTGGGTGAATTCCCACCAAAATAAGGCTTCGTCCTTTAACAGCCAAGCAACCAACTGAATCTTTCTTCGGTCCTCCACTTCAAAGATTACGAATAAATCCTCGGTCTCCTTGAGCCAATTCTGAGCTTTTACAAATGTCTCTTTTCCATGGAATGGCTTCCCTCCCATAGCAAGGAAGTCTTTACAGATCTTAGCAAAGTTATCTACTCTTCGAGGGGGAGAAGGAGGAGGAGGAATGACTTGTGCAGCTGGGGGAGGAACGTCTTTTTGTCTTTTGGCCGGCATCGTGGTCTGCAAATACCTATAGAACCACCCAGGTATAGTGACGCCCTCTGGGATATTAGGAATGTTTTGTTCCCCAGACATGCTGAAAAGGGAAAAGGAACAAATTTAGATAAAGGACCGAAGGATACTACATATGGCTTTTTGGGGAATGTTTTTCAAAAAAGACTTTTCTTTTTGAAAATGCTTCCTTTTAAATCCCTTTTGAAAATAATTTTCAAAAACTTTTATCTAATCTGGTAACCTTCTACTCTGATACCAAGTGCGACACCCCACGTCAGTTAATGTCACTCACTGTGGGAATGCATTAAGTTCCGTGAAGAATTATAGGTAAACAGACACAGAATAATAACAAGACAGATATAAATAAGATAATAGAGAAAAATTAAATTTTTATTTCAACATAAATTAAAATACCGTGGTCCACAATACAATAAGTCACAAAAACCATTACAATAAAATAACTTCTGTCTTGCATCATCAGAGTACATAAGAATATAAAAACATAATTCCCCAATTGAAAGAGTTAAGCCATAGTAGAGACAAGAACTTAAGCCATACTTCAAAAGTAGCTCCTAGCAAGATGATATCTGAGTCTTGACTAAGCCTGGGTGTTTCCTCCCTGAGAACCTAGGGGGGAACGGAAGAAAGAAGGAGAAACAAAAGGGTCAGACATAAAGTCTGGCGAGTCAAGTTACTTTTAGCCAGTAAATAAATAAAGTTAACATGATAGGCATATAAGTGGATAAAGGAGATCACTACATAAATGGTAGGTGTAACAAGGTAGACAGGATAAGGTGTGTATGCTTCTGATGATTACTATGCATTGTTACTAGTATGTCCAGAAAGAGATGATCCCTTCAACTATAAGGCGGTAGACTTAGGTATACGTCCAAATGTATCCTAACTACTGCCCTGATCGATCGGCTCGCTAACACTCGTAGATACCTTGTGCTGGCCCCATAGTAGGAGGTATCCCTTCCTAAAGTGGCAACCCCTCATCGTAATAATGCGCACAACCATATCTACAGGAGTCACGGTCGTCTTATCCCCTTCTACCCAGCTCATGCACGCACATGGCCCGGTCGGTTTGCGCTTCCCACACCGTCCTCCACATTTGGATCTCTTACAATTAGTCAGTAAGCGTGCCCCTTCTCCGCCTCGTACAGAGTACTTTGTTTGATGCCTACTTCGGGTTACTGACTAAAATGGGTCCCACACAATATGATACAAGCTCTCCCCTTTGTCTTGTATCCCCCACTAGGTTTTCACTGACTATGTATACCACTAGGTGTCTTTAATTACATAGCCTTATTTATTTCTACCAGTTATGCTTACCCTAAAGGCTTTTTTTAGTTACATAACTTTATTATTTCCTCCGGTTATGTATACCACTAGGCGTCTTTAATTGCATAACCTTAACGGGTTAAGTTTGTGGCCCTATATGTGAATATTACCCATCCCCTCTTAAGATTTACTTAACCCACCCCTCAACCATGTTTACTTAACCCCCAACTTAAATTTAAGTTCTTACAATCCCCATGGATTAAATTAGGTCAAGAAGTCCAATTCTTTACCATGTCCATTTATGGTTTCATAATGGGCCAGACCTCCCACATTAGGCCTACAACATGTGGATGCTGGATATGACGGTCGGGTTCTGGCAGACTTATTCCACAGTTGGGCCTAACCTCGTGTCATAGCCTGATTCGTATTTACATACTTAGACCTCACACATTAGGTTCAACATTAGTGGCTGCTGGATATGTCGGTCGAGTCCGGGCAGACTTCCACCACTATTGCAACCTAACCTCGTGTCATAAGTACAATTACAATTCATAATTGTAATTATTAGACACTCCATTTTTAATTAATTAATTAATTAACTAATTCTTTACTTTTATAGGTTTCATTACCTATTTTACCCAATAATTTGAATTACATGTCGATAAATGTTCATATTCAAATTATGCCATTTTTAATCCTTTTTCCCCCGTTCCTTAACTAGCGACCTCATAAAATTTTCAACATGCCTAGGCTAGACAATAGCCTAGTCATAAACGATAATAGGGAAATAATGGGAATATAACTAAAATGATCATCTTGGCATTAACATAAACTTGTATGATAATAAGGTGAACATACATACTGGCATGGACATGAAATTGTCAACATAACAAGGTGATAATTTAGATCACATAAAATACATCTAACATGATAACATAAGGTGACAATTTAGATCACGTTAAATAGATCTAACATGATAACATAAGGTGACAATTTAGATCACATAAAATAGATCTAACATGATAACATAAGGTGACAATTTATATCACATAAAATAGATCTAACATGATAACATAAGGTGACAATTTAGATCACATAAAATAGATCTAACATGATAACATTAGGGACAATTTAGATCACATAAAATATATCTAACATGATAACATAAGTTGACAATTTAGATCACATAAAATAGATCTATCATGATAACACGAGGGACAATTTAGATCACATAAAATAGATCTATCATGATAACATAAGGTGATAATCTAGATTTGTCCAATAGTTTCAATGTCCACATAAATTAGATCTACTAACTTGGAAATAGATCTACACACATACACATCATATCATGTCATAAAAGTTACAATTAAGATAAAGGTTTAGATCCAATTCAAACCAATTCAAGGTGACATATGTTCATGATTTACATAAATGACTAGATCTATCCAATGATATAACTATCCAAATTAATAGATCTATATTAACGTAATATAATTACAAATCAAGATCCACAATAGAATAATCACAATTTAATTGGATGTAGAGAAATAGATCAATCATAACATAACATAAGATCTAACAATAACATAGATTCAAGGTTTACAACGTATCAAAATCACAACCTTTCATAATTCACTTTTATTTATCTAAACCTAAAAGCAACTAGAACTCACTGTGATTGGGTTGCTAAGATGATAGAAAAGAAGTTGGTGCTGAGTTTATGCTTGAATCTCAGAATTTGATATGCTTTAGTTGATAAAAGTAGATGAGAGACCATAAATCAGTTCAGACTCTGGCAGAGTTTGGCCGCCATGACTTCTAATGAAGAAATATGTGAAATGGCTATGTATTTATAGCTACAGAACCATCTGGAATCGACTGCCACATAAGTCCTAGGGTCAATCAGGTCGCGGGTCGCCACCCACTTTGGGAAAAGGCCCGAATACCCAAAAACTATTCTGGGCGCACTTTACAGGTGAGCCAGTGCAAAATTGCCTTGGTGCACTTGGAAAGTGCGCCAGTTATACCTGGTTCTGATTTTCAACTTTTTATCATCTGTAACTTCTTCATATGTTATCTGTTTTACGCAAACTAGGTGTCTATCCTGTCCCGAATTTCTAGACGGACGTAATGACGTAGTCAGTTTCCCTTAATTCTTAATATCAAATTATTTATTCTTTTATTTATACTCTTTAATGTTAACAAAATTACGGGGTGTTACACATGGTTTAATGGTTTAAACGTTAGCTCTACTAATACAAGTGCAGCAAAGCCTAATGATTTAATGTAAAGATATAGGATAATTTGAGTTTGTTGTATTTGAGAGGAATGAAAACCATACATTATAGAACTTTTACAAATGATACATTCAACGCAGCTGCTTATTCAAATTTCCAATAGTATGAATTAATATGAGAAAGCCATGCAAATTATTAGACAAGAAACCAGACACAAAATGTTATTTTTATTTTTAGTATGCCAAACTCAAATAGACTACATAAACCATGCTTCAGACTGAATGTACAAAGTTGCAAATACAATTACATCACACAACGATGACTCACAGACTCCAAAACGATAAACAAAGAGCTGAATATGCCAAAGTTTCAAATACAATTACATTAGACAATAGTGACTTACCTCCTCTTTCGAAACAATAACAGTCAGTAATATGCCAAAGCTGTTGACTATGTCTACAATGGCCAAATAACCATGCTATACTTTTGTAACATCAAAATCATAAATATATGGAGACTTGTAACGAAGTAAAAGCCCATTGTCACAGTTTACACTTAAAATCAACGACAAAATTCCAATACCAGTCCAACATTCATTCTACATTTTAGCACATTTTTAATATAATGCTTGTCACATTTTGACAAAAAAGGTCAAAAACACCAACAAACCCAAATGTGTAAACCATATCTACTTTTTCTTCTATGCAGTTTTCTTCCGACGACATCCTTTCCCTCGAATAGCTGTTGGTTTGCTTCCCCGTATTTTCTCAATTTGTTCCTCCCTCGCTGAATCTCTCCAAAAATTTCCAGCGGTCCAACTTCCTCAATCCTCTTGATCTTTTCTAACAATTGACTCATCGATTCACAAGGAGCACAAGATTAAATAAAACTAGCAATGCATCGTAGTCTTTGCTTCTATGAAGGAAAAAGGAAGAAGTCAATACAAGTAATTTATGCAATCAAATATTTAAATAAAAGCAAGTCACTTACAATGTGAGCAAGAAGAGAGTTATTGTCACTAGCATTCAACAGTTCTGTAATTCTTTTGTTTGAATTAGGCACAAATGGATGATAAGCTTATGAGTTAATGATGCGGGTGGCACACGAGATGTAGACCTAGTCTTCGTGCTGAAAATGGAAAACTTGCCAAGTTATAAATGTTGCACAAATTTGCTCTAATACCAAACTGTTGGGGTTTTGTGCACAGCGGAAGTTCGACAAAACGCCCAAAAAACAGGATCTTTATCACCCAATCACTTGAAGATGAATTTGATTGAAACACAAAAAAAAACACAAATATTGGAAATATGAGCACACGATATTCCACCCAACCACCCTCTTTATTGATTCACCAAAAACAAATTTTGTTTACACTCAATGGATTACAACCAAAAATAAAAAAATACAGTGAATCAATAACCTTATAGAGATAGGCAAAGAATATCTAGATGACTACAAATATTGTTGGAGCAGAAGAGCGATGAAGAATGACGACAAACCCTTGAACAATCTGGAGGCACCAACCGAGCCTTTTATCAGTAAATAGGAATAACTACCCTCAGCCCAAATTCCTACATCTTCCTCTCCGAGGCGCAAGCCCATGGTGGCACACAACCTCACCAGATATTCTCACATTGTTTCTTCTTTTGATGTTCACAATCTAACCAAAAAGGCTGCATATATATAGGAGAATAGAAAGCCTAGGCAAATATCCAAGTTTCCCCTTCAAGATATCTCCAAAACATAACCATTTATTTTTTTCCTTCTATGATCAAATCAATCAATTAACAAATAAATCAATTAACCAATCAATTAGTCAACCAATTAGTCAATTAATTAATCAATCCAATCCAATCAATCATTTAATTGATTACATCCGCTTCATAAAATATTTGAATCCAAAAAATTCAACACTCCACCTTGATTCAAATATCACATATTTCCAACAATCCACAAACAAGTCAACTTAGCTCTTTCAACAACACCTACTCTCACTTAAAACCAACCTCGATTTCAAGGCAACAAGATACCACACCTCAATTACAAACACAACCCACCGCCTGCAAAAGTTGCATCTACCATCTGAGCTACACCACGCAAAAATCAATGGTCTAAAAACTGCATGCAATACCACAAGATCTCCATCGTCTTTGTGGGTTTCAAAACTCGACATCCGTCTTCCGTTTGACATGATCTCTTCATCTCCGGGATCCCTCGAGCATCATCAACATCTAGACCCTTGTCGATACCACGATCCTCCACCTTAGGACCATAAGCAGTGACCATATTAACCACTCGACATTGCTGTGGACTAGGTTCTTCAATCGTCACCCGCCTTCTTCTTCATCTTCTTCCATCTTCCCTTATCCATATCAAAGGGCTTCTTCACAACTCCATCAGTTGGTCCATTGAGGCATGGAACATCCACCATTATAGGCTTCCAAATCCTATCAATATCTACCATAAAAAATAGTCATCCATGAAAACAACATCATCTCTGACATCTACAATCTTCAATCCATAATCACTCCAAGCTATGCGATGAATTGAGCTCCAATACCAAACTGTTGTGCAAAAATTGCTCTGAAACCAAATTGTTGGGGTTTTTGTGAGCAGCGGAAGTTTGACAAAATGCCCGAAAAACTGGATCTTTATTACCCAATCACTCGAAGATGAATTTGATTGAAAAACAAAAAAAACACAAATATCGGAAATATGAGCACATGATGTTCCACCCAGCCACCCTCTTTATTGATTCACGAAAAAAAAAATTGTATACACTCAATGGATTACAACCAAAAATAAACAAAATACAATGAATCAATAACCTTATTGAGATAGGTAAAGAATATCTAGATGACTACAAATATTGCTGGAGCAGAAGAGATATGAAGAACGACGACAAACCCTTGAACAATCTGGAGGCACTAACTGCGTCTTTCAGTAGTAAATAGGAATAGCTACCCTCAGCACAAATTTCTACATCTTCCTCTCCAAGGCGCAAGCTCATGGAGGCACACAACCTCACTAGATATTCTCACATGGTTTCTTCTTCTGATGTTCACAATCTAACCAAGAAGGCTGCATATATATAGGAGAATAGAAAGCCTAGGCAAATATCCAAGTTGCTCCTTCAAGATATCTCCAAAACATAACCATTCATTTCCTTCCTTCTATGATCAAATCAATCTGTTAACCAATAAATCAATCAATCAACCAATTAGTCAATTAATTAATCATTTAATCAATCCAATCCAATCAATCATTTAATTGATTACATCGTCTTCATAAAATATTTGAATCAAAAAATTCAACAATAAACAATGTTACATACAATAATAATGAGAAAGAAAATAATCAACAATTTACAAAATACACAGTATATCAAAATGGATCTCATAAAGCTGAGCATAAATAAAATTTGGACAAAAGAGTGGCTATAACAATATATTAGTTCTTAAACATAAATAGCAGTTCAATAATTATGTGATTTATGGATAGAAGGTTCTGAAACAAAATTTTATATGACTGATCAGTTTTTTTTTCTTTCTTTTAGCTTTATTTATTTCATTTTGTTTTGGACAATTTGCTTGTATCAAAACCGCATATCTCACATTATTATATATATGTCTTGGCTTGGCTTAAATAGTATACATGTTATTCGTAGATGAATAATCAAGGGAACTATTAACAATGAATCTAAACAACCAATAACAAAGATTTGTCACTTAAATTGGTGAAACTAATGCTTCTTATTACACACGAGTGTGGAAGTGGCTATCAGTGAGAAATGATCTTATATTAATTTCGAGGTAACTTGTCCATTTGACTTGCATAAACCCAATTATTTTATTTCCATTAATTTCGTTCGACGAGTGAAAAAGGATCCTACCTAGGAAGAAAGAATCCAACCAAATAATGGAAGAAAAAAGATCCTACGTAGTCCGTTCTGAACGAATACTACACCACAAATTGGTATACAGTGGTCGTTTTGTTCCTTTTTTTAACCATCAAATCTGTAAATTGTAATTCGTATCTCGACATAACGGGAAATCAGTGCAACACCCGACCGTTTGATTCATCTTCAACAAATCAGTCAATTTGGGAAAAAAATCATAACGGTGAACTAACCTTTTGACAATATTCACCATTACAATCGGATCACACTGCTTACGTTTGGTTTTTTTCGTTCGCACCATTGGAAGAAAGCAGGGTTTCAAGTGGAGCTTTTGTTTCTAACCGATCGCTTGCATTTTTGGGTATCAAGTTTCGAAATGATAGGTTTAGGGTAAATTTTTGGTAAAGGGTAGATTCGTCCTTTTTATCTTGTTCTTTTTTTAATATCAGACCGCCCCTTAACAAAATAAATAAAAGAAGGTGTCCCCATAAAATTGTCCCACCCTTAACCAAAAATGGAGTCCCTTTAACAATCCCTTATTATTTAACCAAGCGAACCCAGAAACACAAAAGACATCAGGATTCCAAACCAAATCGAGTATAGATAACTTGATTCTAAACCCAATATTATACCTATACAAATCAATCTATGCTCGATTTTTTTTGACAAAGCGACCCCCAATGACCACAAAAGACAATTAGATTCAAAATATAACCAAAACTCAATGAAAATTGTTCTATATTGAAGGTATTTTTTGTTAATCAACCATAAAATATAAAATATTTACAAATGCCAAATGTAATTAAGCATTTATGCTTGTATAATAACAACAAATTTTCAGAACAAAGTGTACTCGATCAGTGGATTTTATTCTATTAGAAATTGTACATATTATATTCAAATTTCTTACTATAATTGATTTAGAAAAGAACTATATTCTAAAATTAAATTATCACAAAATGCTATATTGAACTAGCACTCTACTTTACCAAAATACCACATAAAGTAGCATCACATGGTTTATGATTATACAATTAATAATCAAGTCAGCCAATCACTTTACTTTATACAAAACAAAATGCTAAATCAATATAGCATTAGTCCGTTGAATTGATGTAGAAAACAGCTGGTAATAAAATGCCAGCAATCACAAACACAATACTGCATATTTTAAATAAAAAATACACAAAATAAATGAAAGCAAACACATAAATTTCACAAATACAAGTCAAATTTATATTAATTAATTCAGCCAACCACTTTTACTTTATTCAACTAATAATCAAGATAGCCAAACACTTTTACTTTATGCAAAACAAAATGTTATAACAATATACCATTAGTTTGTTAAATTGATGTAAAAACTGCTAGTAATAAAGTGCCAGCAATCACAAACACAAAACTACATATTTTAAACCCAAATTACATAAAACAAAATAAATGAAAGCAAACACATAAATTTCACAAATACAAGCCAAATTTATATTAAAAACAATTAATCAACATGTAACATGTCCCAATAACAATAAAAATTATGACTTCAAATTAAGAATATAGTAACATATCCAATGGGAAAAAACCAAAAAAAAATTCAAATTTAAATCTTCATTGAAGCTTGGAAATTCCACTTGTTATGTACAACCTGATCATGCTTGTTGCATTTATTCCACTTATTCTGAGAATAAGAAAAGCACCATATCTTTTAGTAGAAGGTCTTCCAGCACCTCGAATTTTTTTAGGCAGTCTAATTATGATTTCATCTTCAGTAACAATTGTCTTACCAACATTTGGAATTGGACTAATAGCATGCTCATAACTAGTTCTAAAAGCATTAGCTGTAAAATAATATTCCACAAATTCATATACTGATCGCCTTGATTTATTCATACACTTAACAACATGTGCACATGGAAAATCAGTAACTTTCCAATGATTTCAACTACACAATATTTTTTCGAGATCAACACGATGTGACATAGGAGATCTAACTTCAAAAACATTTTGGGATTACCTATATGCATTCTATCCAAAACCATCATTAAGTAAATTCGGCAAGCGCTGCTCCATAACTAGGCAAAAACAGTAGTCCAATTATGACATTCTCCTCTCCTCTTAGTAATATGTTCCATTACTTTCACCCGGATTCCATCTAGACAAGATGTAATAGGCATAAACCTATCATCCACAATCCAAGAGTTAAAGCTCTTACCAACATTAGAAGAATATTCTTCATATCTTCTACCTTGAAAAACAATTCTACCTAATGTTCTAGAGGTTTATCATTTATGAAATTGATTGCAGCAGGACCTCCAATTTCTTTGAATTTTAACATATAGCGATCAAAATCATGTGAATTTGAAGCTTGAGTTAAAAGTTTAAACAAATCAATAATAGAAGCATCAAACATGAAAGCTTCAACCACTGAACCAATATTTTGCTCTATATGAAATGTGCAGCAGCTGTGAAAAAAAATGAAACACTTCCAGAACACCTAAGAGCAAACCCCATTGATAATCAGACATAAAAGCGAAATCACGATCTTCATGAAGTCTCTTTTAGATGCTCCAAAAATTAAGTCCAGTTTGGCTCATTTTCATATAAGACAATTCCCATAGCTAGTGGAAAGAAACTTAAAAAAAAGGCATAACAAATTTCAAATACTGACACCAAGAAAAATACTAATGTAGCAAAAGTATAGAAAATTATAATTCAATACCTTGCGTATACTATGGTAGCAAATAAAAAATATTCTAAAGTAACCTAGCATAGCATATCTCATGACTAAAGCAGTGAAATAAATAGAAAAACTGCAGCAATATGATGCACAAAAAAAGGATAAAGAAAAAAAGAATCATGTATTTTAGGATCGCAACTGTGAAATAAGTATGAAAAAATGCAGTCTTATAATATACAAGGAGAAAAAATGCTATGGTAACCTAGCATAATGTATTTCATGACTAAAGCAGCGAAATAAATAGAAAAAATGCCATAATATGATATACACAGAAAAAAAGCTAAAGGAAAAAAACATCATGTACTTTAGGATCGCAACTATAAAAAAATGCAGTCTTATAATAAAAGAAAACCTACTTCAAATTTCAAATAGCTCAATGCTAAATTTGTATGCTAATCACTCCAAAAAAAAGACAAGCGCACAAAAAAAACAGAGAAAGGAAAGTAATGTATACATCCATAAATATGTAAATTAAACAACAACAAAAAGTAGCTTCCCTAAACAATTCTTTATATAAATGGTTGGATGCTTACTTAGATCCATTGGGTTTAGTGTGCTCCAGCATTAGTAAAGATTACTATAAGATATAAAAATTTCATTCAGGCTTCATCCTATTAATGATTATAATGGCAAAAGAGGGATCCAGTTAAATTAAATAAAAATGTAAAATAATCTCACTTCAAACCCAAAAAGAATGGTGTATGACTAATAATCTAAGCTACATATTTCATCTGCTAAAATTTCAGTTTAAAGTCAAAACTTTTGTGGATATCTAATCTTTTTTCACTTTGACCTAGTAAAACTTGATTTAGTCACACAACATCTTCACTTTGCTTAATGTATATCATGATTAAAGCAATGAAATGAATAAATAAAAGGAGTAATATGATATACAGGAAAAAATGCTAAATTAAAAAAAAAAGCATCTTATACTTTAGGATAATAGCATTGAAATAATTTTAAAAAATGCACTTTTATAATACACAAGGATAAAAGATGCTAATGTAAAATAACATAATATATTTCATGATAGTGGAAACAAAAACATAAATGCAGTACTATATGATACAATAAGAAATATTTGATTTTAAAAAAAACAGCATTATGTATTCCGTAACATTAAACAGAGAAAAATTGCAGCAATCAAATAAGCAAAGAGAAAATGCAGTATTTCATAATTGTCTATCGAAATTTATTTGCAAAGCTATAAACAAAAAACACTGAAGGAAATTAGCATTATCAAATATAATGCACATATAATGCAATATTGGTTGTTATAAATATATGTAGTACTATCGTTTCACACAGAAGAAGAACACAGTTTACATATAACAGTAGAGATATCAAAAAAAAGTAATAACATACATAAAAATTCACCAGAATTCCCCCGTACTATAGAATTCAGAAATAAAATATTAAATAACAACTTTAAAATATAAAAGACAAAGACTAAATCTTAAACCTGGGTTTCTATTTTTTCCAGTAGCTGCTAATAAAACTCCTGGTCGACCCTTCAAAAATGCTGCACCTAGAAATATCAGAGGACGACAATGTCAAAAACCAACTAAACAAACATTAAGTCCAATGAAAACTCTTTCAAATTGTCAACTTGATGGATACACATCCAAAGCAACATAACCTCCTGGATTGGTTTTTTTCAGTGCCTCTAAATACCAATTTAAATCATTATATGACATAGCATCATCTCCATAAATTTCCTTCAAAGCCAATTGCTTCCCGGAGTACGCAAAATAGTAAGAAAGAATAAAATTAAATTCTCTTCTAAATTCAGTAATAATATCTTTTGGTTTCTTCATAGGGACATCTCTAATCCGTTTAGTAATCAAAGATTTAATAAATCTACTAGAAATATGAGCTTTCTTAACATCCCTTAATCCAGCACCATAAGAATGTTCAAAATTATAAGTTCTAATAAAGAATTGAAGAAGTTGTCTAGGATCCGAAGAAGCATTCAAATTGAATTTACAACCCTACTTATTCCAAGAGCAAATGACACACACTCTTTCAAGACAATATAATTCTTAACAAAAATCAATTCATGCTTTTCTTTTATTTGATAAGTCATTAGAAACACCCAGAAATCTTCATCAGCATTAAAATAAAAAACAATAAAATCCATAAGATCTATTTGAGACCCTTTGTTCATAATATCATTCAAATAAGAACTTGATTCATCACAAACTTGATATTAAAAGAACAAGTACAAGCTGAAGTGCTGTTATGATTAGAATTAACTGAAAAAACCACTATCAACATTTAAATCCAAAGCATGAAGGCATGACTTAACAATGAAAACAAAAAAAGAACCCCTCTAATAAATTTGAAAGCATAATATAGTACGCAAATCTGAATCAGTATCAACTTTGATAATCTTACTTTATAAAGTATATGATAAATCAATATAACCAAGAGTAAGATATGGCTAATGTTCGCATATGCTATTCTTAATAACAATTAAAGAACAACACATGTCTAGTCAAATAAAGTAGCTACTCTCATCAAGTAAAAACAAAACAAAAATATTATTCCCAACACTGCTCCTACTGAAGAAAAATGATAAACATATTCAGATATAAATTACGCAGGATACAATGAGATGTTAAAAAACACGTACAGTCAAATGTAAATAATTTCAGATATAAAGTGGAAAGAAAAGCACTAATAAGTATTAAAATAACAAAATAATAACTATATATATGAGGAAATATTAAACAAAAATAAAATGCTAAATGAACATAGCATTAAAATCTAAACTAAATAATCACATCGTATGAAAAATCATATCCGTAATCTTCTCTACTAGCAGAAACCAAATTAGACTCTTATTGACATAAATAACCTATAAATTCATATGGAAATTTGATCGAGCAAAAATATACCAAGGAAATAATAGAAAATAAATCAGATCGATAGAAAAATCATACATAAATTAGGTTAAAAATACCTGTTGAGCTAGATTCGGTAAAAGAGTCAAAAGAATCCAATTAACGATTTAAAATAAACGTAATCAATGGATGATTTGCATTTCCATTAGAATTTGAAAGAAAAAGAAGTAAGGGAATGAGAAAATTAAAAAGACGGCATTAGTTAGTTAGGACGAAAAAATGGATTGGCCTTCAAGAAAAAAATTTAAAACCCACGTTTTTACGCCAAAAAAACTCAAATGTTTATCATCTAGCCCATTTTCCACTTTCATAAAATCGGTTTCATTGAAATACGAGATCATTTGAAAATTGGCTATTTTATGTTTTAAATCAAATGATAAAATATAAAAATCGATTTCAAACCATTAAATCCATTGATAATAAATTATTATTACCATATACATTCAAATTAAATTTTATATTGCTTCAAACTAAGCAAATTTAGATTTTAAACTCAACAATTTAAATTTCAAGTTAAATCGACGTCCAAATTCTCATTTAATTAATTCCAAGTCATTAACTCTTAAAATTAATTATTTTAAATATTTAAATTAAACATTCATTATTAAAAATCCAGTTTATTGCAAATATAATATTTAAATTATTATCCTAGATGTAACACTTATCTTTTTCAAATTTAATTTTGTAACCTTTGTTACACAATAGACTTATAGCATATAAGTTGTATTTTAAAAAAATAGTAAAAGTTTTAGAATTACCGACACTTTTTCGATGCCAATCACATATCCTTTTGTATTATCTCCAAAATTGACTAACCACCATCTTCAAAAACGATGTCATTTAGTATATCTAGATTTCTTGTCATACGCCTTGAATAACTACTATCAAGTATCCATTTATTTTTCTTGATTTGCACTATTTTTTGTTAAGTGTTGAATAGTCAGAAGCCATATAAACATATTGTTGACACGCTTTTCAGTCAAAGCTATCACACCTTGGATTCTATCTCTGAAACTACTTGGGACTTGAGTATAAGCAAGTGTAAGTTGGCAAACACTTGGTTGAAGAGCCGAAGTTACAGAGAATAGCGAACCTGGATCGGGTTGCCCACTTGGGTTGGGTCACCCCCTTCTGGGTCGCACCCTCGAGGTTAGTTCGCACCACTTCTGGGTCATCCACTGGGGTCGGGTTGCCCTCACCCCCTCCCCGGGGTCGGGTCGCCCCCTGGATCGGGTCACCAAGACCTGCTGCTACACGTTAACTTTGACCTGTTCTTAAGGCAGGACTTCCTCCTACATGCATGGATCATTCGCCACCTGGAATAGCACAATTTTGAGAGCATTCTCCACTACTTTTTGAGATCTCCTCTGGGCGTAGCCCGTGGCATTCGACCCAGAGCCTCTCCACCCCTATAAATACATACATAACATTATGAAGGGATCTCTGGCCACTCCCATACTTGGCTTCCACCATTATCACGGCAAGGCTTTGCGAGCATATCAAAGCCAACTCCATTCAATCTAACATAAGGATTTTGTGGATAAATCTCCTCTTCTACATTAAAATACAAGAATGTTGTATGTAAATGGATCTTACGGAATGTAAGACGGCATTGTACTTGTAATTTCTCATGATTTAAGAAAATATAAAGTGGAGGTAGGCTTGGTTTGAGCCGAACCACTATAAAAATACCATGTGTCCCTTGTTATTTTTTGCATTTATTATCTATGAACTGTGATTGTGAGGATTTCGCACTGCATTCGGGTGTTAATGACAAATTTTGGTCTAAAATTTTGGCGCACCAGGAAGGGGGCACACGCTACATCTTCTTCTAGCTTGAAAGGAAGAGGATTATTTGGCTATTGGATAAATGGTCAAACGAAATAAAGATGGAACCTTATCTCATACCAAGGATGTTGGTACTGCAGTCGCTAAGAACGAGCCAAGCTAGGAGGCTTCCTCTCATGAAGGTTCATCAGCCTACTTGACTAGAGAGGAGATGGACAGCGTTTTAGCTGAACTGAAAAGCCAGATGGCAAGGCAAGGTGACCTCCTCCAAAAACAAAAAGAGATGATGGACAAGTTCTTTGCTCGAATAGATGGAAGGCCGAGCTACAATGTACAACTTGATTGAAGTGGCATGGAAGTGGCTCGAGATAGAGAGTCAGGGCAGGATTATGTCGGGTCCCTCAACCCACGGCCCGCAACCTGCATACATCAGCTCACTAAGTCGCTTGAGCAGCAGATCCTAATAGGATCGGATCGAGTCCTACCCGATCTGCGGCACCACCTGGACTCGTGGGCAACCCCCTCACTTTTGGAAATGGTTAGGCTCGACCCTCTTTTGCTACGGTTCGAATGGATACCCGGGCACCAACATCAATTCAACAGCAATAGGAATCTACTTAGGATGAGCAGTCAAGTAGAATCGGGTCCCTCGACCCGCGACCCATGACCAGCATACAGCAACTCACCAGGGTAGCTTCCTGTTGCTGTTGAATTGAAGTTGGTGCCTGGGTATCCATTCTAATTGGGGCATAAAAGGGTCGAGACTAACCATTTCCAAGAGTGAGAGGGTTTCCCCGAGTCCAGGTGATGCCGTGGATGAGGTAGGACCCGAACCGATCCTATTGAGATCTGCTGCTCGAGCGACTTGGTGAGCTGGTGTATGCGGATCACGGGTTGTGGGTTAGGGACCCGATCCGGCCCTGGATCTCTATATCGAGCCTCTTCCATGACACTTCCATCGAATTGTACATTGTTGCTCGGCCTTTCACCCATTCGAGCAAAGAACTCGTCCATCACCCCCTGGTGTTTCCGAAGGAGGTCATCTTGCCTTGCCATCTGGCTTTTCAGTTCAGCTAAAAAGTCGTCCATCTCCTCTTTAGTCAAGTAGGCCGATGAACCTCCATGAGAGGAAGCCTCCCGACTTGCCTCGTTCCTAGCGACTTCAGTACCAAAATCCTCGGTACGAGAGAAGGTTCCATCTTCCTTTTGTTTGACCATTGATCCAATAGCAAAATAATCCGCTTCCTTTCAAGCTAGAAGAAGTTGTAGCGTGTCCCCCCCCCCCCCCCCCAGCGCACCAAAATGTTAGGCCAAAATTTGGCACTAACACCCAAATGAAGTGTGAAATCCTCGCAATCATAATTCATAGATAATAAATGGAGAAAATAACAAGTGGCACACGATATTTTTATGGTGGTTCGGCTCAAACCAAGCCTACGTCCACTTTATAGTTTCTTAAATCCTGAGAAATTACAAGTATGATGCCGTCTTACAATCCGTAAGATCCATTTACATACGACATCCTTGTATGTTAATAAAGAAGAGGAGAAAAGAGAGTGATTTTATACACAAAATCCTCGTATTAGATTGAATGGAGTTGGCCTTCATATGCTCGCAAAGTCCTTGCGGTGATAATGATGGAAGCCAAGTATGGGAGTGGCAAAAATCCCTTCAAAATTCCATGTAGTGTTGTATTTATAGGGGTGGAGAGGCTCCAGGTCGGAAGCCACGTGTCACGCCCAGAGGAGATCTCTAAAAGTAGTGGAGGATGCTCTCAAAATCATGTTATGCCAGGTGGAGATTGATCCATGCATGTAAAAGGGAGTTATGCATTAAGAACAGGTCAAAGTTGACGTGTAACAACAGGTCCTAGCGATCCAGGGGGTGATCCCAAAGGGGGACGAATTAACCCCAGGTGGGCAACCCGACCTTAGTGGGTGACCCAGAAGTGAGGAGGCCCGGGCCCTGGGGGCGACCCAACCCAACCCCAGGGAGCGACCCAACCCTAGGTGGCAACCCAGAAGGGGGCGACCTGACCCCAGTGGGCAACCCGATCCACTTCACGATTCTATGTAACTTTGGCTCTTCATCCAAGTGTTTTCCAACTAACGCCTGTTTGTACTCAAGTCCTAAGTAGATCCAGAGATAGAATCTGAGGTATGACAACTTTGACCTATTCTAAAGGCATAACTTCCTCCTACATGCATGGATCAATCGCCACCTGGCATAGCACGATTTTGAGAGCATTCCCCACTACTTTTCGAGATATCCTCTGGGCATGACATGTTGCATCCGACCCAGAGCCTCTCCACACCTATGAATACACCACTACATGGCACTTTGAAGGGATCTTTGGCCACTCCCATACTTGGCTTCCACCATTATCACCACAAGGACTTTGCGAGCATATGAAGGCCAAGTCCATTCAATATAACATAAGAATTTCGTGTATAAAATCACTCTCTTTTCTCCTCTTCTTTATTAAAATACAAGGATGTCGTATGTAAATGATCTTACGGATTATAAGATGGCATTGTATTTGTAATTTCTCAGTATTTAAGAAACTATAAAGTGGACGTCAGTTTGGTTTGAGCCGAACCACTATAAAAATACCATGTGTCCCTTGTTATTTTCTGCATTTATTATCTGTGAACTGTGATTGTGAGGATTTCGCACTACATTTGGGTGTTAGTGCCAAATTTTGGTCTAACGCGTATGTTCCTGCCTAACACACCAATTCAGTAGATAACTTGATTTTTCAAAATAACTATATGCAGACTCATAAGACAATGATGAATTAAACATTTTTGAACTAGTGTTATCAAAATTTTGAAAAATGCCATTTTGAACTTTTCAAAAATTCAGGCACTACAACAAAATTACCATATTACAACTGTCACCAAATGCCAATTGTAATAAAGGTTATTTCTTGAAAGTTGCAATAAAGGTAAACAACTCTTTTATTTTGCCAGTTATGATAGATTTCTATTAAATCCTTTTTTTTAAGTTTTAATTGATGCCTATTTTTAGCAACTCTTAATCTTTACCAGTTGTAATAGATGGCTATTACAACATTTCATTTTTGTTCATTGTAATAGATGCATATTTTAAAAACTTCTTTTTCGTTAGTTGTAATATATGCCTATTACAACTCTTCTTTTTTGCTAGTTGCAGTAGACGCCTATTATTATTTTTTTCATTTTCCCATGGTAATAATATATTAATAATTACAGTTAAATATTAATACTCAATAACCAATAAAAAATTAATACTAAATTACAATCACTATTAAATAATAACCATTAAATTTGAATATTGAATAACTAATATTAACAATTAACATTAAATAGTTAATAATAACTAATAAATAGTATCAATTATTTTCGTTAAATAGTTAAAAATCAATAATTAATTTCTAATAAGTAACAATTAATATTTGTAAATAATATAACAAATAATAAATAATAATTATTATTATCATTAAATAAATAATTTATAATGCTAAATAATTAACAACTAATCATTAATATTAATAATTAAGAATTAATAATCAATAAATAATATGTAATATTTAGTAATTAAAGTTTTATAATTAGTAATTAAAATGTTTATATTAGCAAATCATAAAAACATTTCAAAGGTTCTTTTTTCTACTTAATGTACTAGAGGACTATTAAATATTAATAATAACTAATATTTAACAGTTAATAATATTAATATTTAAGAATAATTAGTAACTAATATTCCATAATAACTTTTACAAATTCATAATAATTTCTATTAAATACTTAATAATTAGTAAATTATAATTATTTTTTAATAATTATTGTTCATTGACGATACATGCTTCTCGTGAAACCCTGGAAATGGTGACAAATCTGTTCATTCTCCCCCTTCTTCTCTTTCCATCTCTCTTCGACATTTCCTTTCTCACTTATAACCTCGCTACGCCTAGTGTTTCCTCAGTGCATTCTTCACTCAACCATCTTTCATTTCTATGATGTACTTTTCACTAGTGCTTTTTGCCTGCCGCTTCAATCTGATGATCTACATGAGCTCGTTACTTACGCAGAAGCAAGGATTAAGCTATCAACCCTACTGTACATTTTCCTGTTGTCCTTCAAATTTGACTGATTTTCAATTGAACGAGGTACTTCTTTTGGATGATGTTGGTGATTCTTTTACTGGTTTATTTTCGTTGATATCTGTGATTTTCATGTTCTAGTGGCTTGCGTCTCCTGAAGTATGGGTTAAATTTCGGTAATTTTTGGATCGTTTCCTTTTGGTTGTGTGAAGATTTGGAGAAGTTTGTCTTTTCTTCTTCATGTTGTTTTCCTTCAACTAAGTCAGCATATGCAACATGACTCGGTGTCTTTGTTGATGTAAAACTTTTTCTCCGGTCTTACTTCTCCATACGTTATGATACAATGTCAAGATGCCATTGTTGTTCTTCATTTGTATGCTTGTGCAGCTTGTACATCTCTTATGCAAGCTGGTGGGTAACATTGTCAAATGTGGAAGGCCAGAGGTATCTGGTCGTTGTTCATCTTCTGGTGAGACATGGCTAGGTTGGTATTGGCCTTAATGATGGGTCGGATGGCTTGTCATTGCTGGAAGTGATGTATTTTTTTACACTGTGCTATGCTGGTTATGTTGTTCATTGTTCCTTCCTTGCCCCTATGTTGCAGTTAACTAATGTCTTATGGTTGGGCTCGAGAAGCATGTAGTTGGGAAGCTGCTATACACTGTACAACTAGTTTTACTAGCTTGATATGGTCAGTTGATTAGGTCATAAAAACATGCCAATTTTCAAGATTTTGCTGTGTTATAGTATTTACTTCTTTGTACCCTGTGTACTGGTTAGATAATACTCTTATCATGTAATTCAATGTTGTTGCTAGTTTAAGGACAGTATGAGCTGTGTAATTGATATCATGTAAGTTGTAATAACGTCACCCTACGTGGTGTGCTATGTGAATGTGGTGGACGGTCCACCTTAAAAACCATATGTAGCTGATTGTCAACTAACAATCACCTGTACTATATTGTATTTTATTACTAGTTACAATAAAAGGTATTTGCGGTCACCTTAAAAACCGGCCGGCCTTGCCAAAAAAATTACTGTTAAGTAATCAATAGTTAATAACTAGTAGCATATACATAATAATTAACTTTTAATAATTAATACTCTATTATAACTAAGAAGAAATAAGTACTAATTAATAATACTTATTATAAATAATATTTAATAAAAAATCCTAAAGAAATTCATATTATATTTAATATATTTGTTTAGTTATTAATTCTGACTTATAATATTTAGTTTTATAAATTCGGGTGAAAAATTGATTATGACAAATAGAAAACTGGTTATGCCTTGTAAAGAAAAAATATGAACTTTCATGTTAGCATAAATGATGGAATTCAGGTGGGAGACGTTTCCTTTTGTGACCGACTTCTCATTATTCTTCTCTAAATCAAAATCGATCCCAAATCTCTTCCTTCTTCAAGTCACACTTGCATCTCAAATAATTCCATATACTAATGCTTCCACTTGCAAACCAAACCCTATTTTCTTCAATTCTAATTTCCTCATCACTTTAATATTTTGTGCTTTGATTCATTTCGCTCTTCGATTTCATCTAGGTATGCTTTATCGTCATCTTGCCTAACCTCTCATCCTCTTTAAGCGCCTCCCGAGACTGATTTCACCTAGCCTGGTGTTATTTGGATGTCGTTCTGGTGGTTGGGTTGACGTCAGGGCGGTCCTGGTTTATTGTGTATCGGGTGCGCCTTCGACTGGTGAGGAGTAATTTGGATATTTTCTGGGTTCGATTTGCTAGAATGGGGATCTTTGTTGTGGTTTTGTAGTTTATTCTCGGGTTACTCCACTATGCTCACTGTTCGCCATAGGGAAGGTTGTCTCCATAATGGTGACTGATGTCGAGTTGTGAGGCTATTTTTGTTTATAATCTTTATTCCCTTAGTTGTATCATGGATAGTCAGTGTCTGTTGTGTAAATGCTTTTGGCATTTATGTGCTTTGCCAGTGTGTTTTTAGAGGTGGGTTCACTTGTCTTGTTTGTACCTTAAATTTATAGCTACTCACATAATTTATGTTATTTAATTTTTGTTATTTAATTTTGGTGGCAATATGGATCCCTCTCAAGGCCACACCACATCAAGTGACATCCTTCCCAGAGAAGAATCTGTACCTACTCGTAGTTTATTCTCCTATAGGTATTTCTTAACTTGATACAATCGAAGTTATAGGATACCTTATTTAATTCTTTGTTACAAAGTTATATATATATATATATATATATATATATATATATTGAGTGCAGTTTTGTTCAATCTCAAAGTTGAGTCAAATTAAATCAATTTATAATATATTATTGATAGTTAATGAACTTCTCCGTTGTTGGTCATATTTGTGTTCTTTCCATTTACTAGTCAAATTATGTATTTTTTCCTCACTCGCTAGTTGAGTATAATTGAAAATTTACTCATTGCATCCAAGTCATTGTCTTTTACTTGTTTGGTGCTATTTTGTAGTGATGGGGATGTCCTACTGACTATCTAACAGTGGTACTTTGCTATGTTTTTATTTTTGAACCCTAGCAACAGTAGTTCAGTCAGTCAAGTCTTTTCTGTGCCATTTTGGTTGAAGTAAAGGTAAGCACACACATGCATGCTAAAACTCCTTTGATTCCTACTGTTCCAAGGTAGAAATAACCCTTTATTTTGCTTTCATTTGAGGGTATATTCAAGATTTATGAAGTGGTTGGCTGCAAATATAATAATTATGTTGATGTCGCCATTGGTTGCATTATCTAATATTATGCTATGATGCTCATTTTATGATGTTTTTTCCTAAAAGAAAGAAAATGATCTTGATTTTTATATAAATCAACTAATGGTGAACTCTATGTAGGAAAAAGACTTTAACCAACTAGAAGATTGTAGGGAAATGTATGCTATATCAAAATTAGCAACAGTGGAACATGTCTAAAACCGATTGGGTATTGGTATGTAAGAACAATACTGTTATGATATCTCTAAGTAACCATGTACTTAGAGACATGAATTATAATTCTAAAATTGACTGAGTGTAAAATTTATTGCACAAATACATTAATGTTTCAGGAGTATAAAATCAATCTTATATCCATTGCTTAGCCAGCCATCTTGCATCTTCTTGTATGTTTCAATTATTTTCCCTTTCTTTGACACAAGTACGGGTGCCAAGCTCATCAGCCTTTCCACTTTTAATGATGGTGTTTCATCTCCGCCAGTGTTGTTGTTCTGCTTTCCTATACCTCTAACACCCGTTGGCCTGATTGCTCTTTGACTAAAGTTTTCTTAAATAAAGAAACAAGTGAGAGCCAATCATATTTAGATTACTGGTTGTATAAATGAAAGATTTCGGCAATGGACGGGGAATTGGTGGATGATTTCTTGATTCTTGATGCTTATAATCAAAATGTGGCTCCTTATCCTAAAGTTGATGCAAGGGTTGAGATCAAAAGTCCTACTGTAATATATTACTACTTTTGGAGTTATAGAATATATTGTGTTTGGATTAAGTTGCTTTGTACTAGTCAGGTATGTAATAATGCTGAAAATTTGTTATGTAGAGAACGATATAATGTTTGACTTGCTCATTATGCACTATTAATTTAAATGCATTATTTATGATTATCTGCTATTCGTTCCAGTTCCAAAGTTTGTCATTTTTTTGTTCTTTTTTTTTAACAATCAGCAAAAATAGTTGTAGTAAACTTTATTACAACAGACAAAATAGTTATAGAAAAGTTTTTTACAAGTATCAACAGAAGTTGTAAAAAATATTTTACAACTATTCAAAGCAGTTGTAAAAAGAAATTTTTACAGCTATTAAAAAACAATTGTGAAAAGTTGCCACTCTATTACAACTATGGCTGTAAAGGTTGCTGAACGTAAACTGTAATAGATCTATTACAACTATTTTTGACAGTTGCGAAAACGTATTTTTGTTGTAATGAGATTATGAAAACTTTGAAAACCTCGCTCTGATACCAATTGTTGGGAATGCGGATTATGGATCTTAAGGCTATTTTAACACTATAGGGGGGTGAATAGTGTTTAATGGAATTTATGAACTTTTAAAAAAAAATCTAACATATTAGAATCTGATGCAAATCACATATATGAAACGAACACGGAATCGGTCATAAATGCAAATAAAAGTAAAAGAAGTAAAGGAAAGAACACACAAGGATTTTATACTTTTTCGGAGTTATTCTACATCTAGTCCCATACAACTTAGGGTTGTGCAGATTTCTTTTCAAATAAACTTTGTAACATCCTGAATTTCAATAAACAATAATTAAATATAAAGTTTAATAAACTAAATATTAATCAGAATTAAAGAACAGGACTAACACCATTGGGTCCATTTTAATTTTATGACCAATTGGACACTTAGTTTGCCAAAATCAGAGTTAAAATGAATTAAAGAAGAATTAAAGAAGAATTCAAAAAAAATAAACAAATAAACAAGTGGACAAACGACCACTGAGCAACCTAGGCTAACTGGGTCAACCCCAGTATCGACCTAAGATAGCAGGTGGGTCGATCCAACTAAAGAAAGCCGCGTGCCTTTCTTGGCACACAAGTAATGTACGTTAATTATATTACACCATTATTTCCAGCTGAATTGACATTGTTTTATTGGTTTATTTTAAACCATGGCCTTATGTGGCGCTTTCTTATTGGTTCGATCGCATGGCTGGACTAGATCTAATCTTATATTTAAACGGCTGAGGGCTTCCAGTAAACCCTATAAATAGACTAACATAGCCTCTCTCAATTCTTCACATCCATTCTCTCTTCTTCTTTTTCTTCCCCGAAGAGCCACATAATTAAATTTTTAAGGGGTGAAGAAGTTCTTAAGTTTTTAATATTTATTTTTATAAACACTTCTACAGGAGGAGGTTCTGCTAGATTTTAGAAGAAGGCTACGGGGGAAGCTTTGTTCATCGGATCTATGAGTTCTACATAATTTTTAGATAAGTTATTTGTGTAGGATTATATGGACAGTTAAGTATTTTTAATTTGCAAGTTTTAGGTTCATAGTAATTTATATGTTTAGTTTTTCTATAAGTTACTATAGTTTATTTACTGTCTATGCCTATTTCTTTCCAGTTATTTATTATTTAAAAGAAATTCCCCTTCTCCTAATTCCCTTCTTTGTTATAGTTTATTTACATTTGCCTATTTTATTTGCTATTGGTTATCTTGAACCTAGGCCTTGCGAGTAGCCTAAAGCATTTCCCTTTTTCTTTTAGTGTTGAGACTAAGCCTCAAAAGAGCATATGTCTTTATTGGTATTTATGCATTAAATTGGAATAACATTGAAATTGAATAAAAAGGGATTTCAGGACATATTGAAACTGACTAGGTATTGTAATCAGATAGGATTGTAAATGGGGGATAAATCCCTAACATGTAATTCAAGAATACGTAAGCTGGAATAAATTGAACTTAATTAGACCCTAGATAACATGTGGATGGGTTGTATAAAAAGATTACATTAATAAGAAATGTTAATAAAACCTAGGATATAACATAAAGTTATGTTGGGCTTACTAATAAACTTAAACGCGTTAAGTTAAAATTAATGAAATTAATAAGCTAAGATAGAGGAAGTCCCTTCCAACAGCATGAGGCTTATTGAGGAAGATAAGTGGCTCGTAGATTAGGTTCATTCCTGCAGCTTGGGGATGACTAAAGGAGATAAAAGGCCTAATAATATAATGAAATCCTAGTTTCGGTCCGTTCCGGCAGCGTGGGGCCGATCGGGGAAGATAAGCGGCCTAATTGTAACACCATGAATTTTTAACGACAACAAAAGAGGGTAAATTAAATAATAATTAATTTAATATTTAGAATTAAGGTAAATGGACTGCACCATTGCGTCCATATTGAAATTCTGGTCAAGATAGACAATTGCTTTACGTAAAACGGACACCGTATGGAGAAGTTATGAGGGTTTTATGTTTGTATATGCGCAGAAAGAATATATATACATATGAGTCATATAGGAGTCAGATATGAGTCATCACGAATTTAAAAAAAAGGCGGCAAATTTCTCGCTATAGGGGGTTAATCCCCCTAGAGGGGTGTCGACACCGCGGTCGATCCCCCTTAAGGGGTGTTGACACCGCGGTCGACCCTCCTTAAGGGGTGTCGACCCATGGGTCGACCCACTCACAGGTGTGTCGACACCCCTAGGGCTAAGGTGGCAGTCGGTTTTAGAGGGTTTTGCAGCTATATATACGTGGCTATTTCTCTTATTTTCTTCATTGAGAATTCATGGTGGCCAAACTCTGCCGGTGTCTGAACTGAATTTGTTATCTTCTACAACTATCAGTTTTGCAGATCAAGTTCTGAGATTCAAGCATAGATTCAACACCAAATTCTTTCTATCTTCTTAACAATCCAAACACTATGAGTTGGTTACTTTTAGGTTTAAATGAATAAAAGTAATGTGAACGACTGTGATTTGGATATGTTGTTAACTATGAATCTATGCTATTGTTAAATTTTATACTATGTCATGATATATCTGCTTCTCTAGATCTAATTCGATTGTGGCTATTCTATTATGTCGCCTTTGTGGATCTTGATTTGTAACTATAATGTGGTTAATGTAAATTTGTTAGTTTGGACAGTTACAACATTGGTTAGATCCAATTCTTTATGTAAATCACCTTTCACTTGTCATATTGTGGTCAATTTAGATATGTTGGACATGTGAATCCATATTTAGATCTAAACATGCAACTATGTAATCCGAATTAAGTAGATCCAAATTATGTGGACACTCTATGATGTAGATCTTATCCCTATTTGTGTTAGATCTACTTTTATCTATTAGATCTGAACTTGTTTGACATCTAAATTAAATTTAGATCTTGTCATGCTTATCTTATCACCTTTGTTATGTTACAACTAGTTAACTGTCACAAGTTCATTAGATCTATGCTTATATGTTCACCATGTTAGTATAAGTTTATGCTAGTTATGTTAGAACATTCACCTTTTTCATATTTCCAATACCTTCCCTATTTATCGTTTATGATTAGGCAATTAATTATCCTATACATGTCGTAAATTGTGTGAACACGCTAGTTAGGGAACGGGGTGGGAAAAAGGTTAATATTGAGATAATTTGAATATAAACATGAGATGGACATATAATTTAAAAGGGGGAAAGTGGGGACATAATCACCGATTAAGACATAGGTAAGAATTGGATAAAAATGGAATGTTTAATAATTACAATTAGAAATTGTAATGGCACTTATGACATGAGGTTAGGTTGCATTAGTGGTGGAAGTCTGCCCAGACCCGACCGGCATATCCAACAACCACTAATGTTAAACCTAATGTGAGAGGTCTAAGTGCGCAAATACGAATCGAGCTAAGACACGAGGTTAGGCCTAACTGTGGAATAAGACTGCCCAGACTCGACCGACATATCCAACATCCAAATGTTGTAGGCCTAATGTGGGAGGTCTAGCCCATTATGAACCATAAATGGACATGGTAATGAATTAGACTACTTAACCTAATTTAACCCATAGGGATTGTATGATTATGAACTAAAGTTAGGGTTAAGTAAAATTGGTTGGATAGTGGAGGGGTTAAGCAAATCTGGAGGGGGTGGGTAATATTAACATATAGGCCCACAAACTTAACCCAATAAGGTTATGTAATTAAAGACACCTAGTGTTATACATAACCGGTGGAAAATATAAAAGATATGTAAGTAAAGACATCTTTTAGGGTAAGCATAACTGGTATAGGGCTATGTAATTAAAGATACCTAGTGGTATACGTAGTCAGTGAAAACCTAGTGGGGGATACAAGACAAAGGGTAGAGCTTGTATCATATTGTGTGAGACCCATTTCAGTCAGTCACCTGTAGTAGGTATCAAATAAAGTACTTTCTACTAGGCGTAGAAGAGGCACGCTTACTGATTGATTGTAAGAGATCCAAACGTGGAGGACGGTGTGGGCGGCGCAAACCGACTGGGCTATATGCGTGCATGAGTCGGGCAGAGGGGGATTAGACGACCGTGACACCTGTAGATACAGGGCTTTGCATATTAATGAGGGGTTGCCGCTTTAGGACGTGATACATCATATTGTTGGGCCGGCACAGAGTATCTACGGAGTAGGGAGCCGATCGATTAGGGTAGTGGTTAGGGTACATTTGGACATATGCCCTAAGTCTACCACCTTATAGTGGAAGGGATCATCTCATTCTGGTTATACTAGTAATAATGCAGAGTAATCATTAGAGAAGCATATACACCTTATCCTGTCTACCTTGTCACACCTGTCATCTATGTAGTGATCTCTCTTATCCACTTTATATGCCTGTCATGCTACTTTTATTTATTTACTTGTTAAAAGTCACTAGACATGCCATACTTTATGTCTGACCCTTTTGTTTCTCCTTCTTTCTTCCGTTCCCCCCTAAAGGTTCCCAGGGAGGAAACACTCAGGCTTAACTGTGATTTTGCTTATTTGCTAGAGCTGCTGATATGTATGGCTCAAGCTCCTATCTTTGTTGCTATGGCTATATTTTGTTCTTGGGGAATTTTACTTCTTTTATGTACTCTGATATTTTTGAAGTACAAGACAGTAACTTTTATGTTGTAAGGGCTTTTATGTTTCAGACATGTGATATTTTTGGACCACGATATCATATGATAAATAAAGTTTTTATTCCGCTATTATGCTATATATCTGTCTTGTAATATTCTATGTCTGTTTACCTATAATGCTTCAAGAAA
Source organism: Allium sativum (assembly GCA_030737875.1). Lineage (NCBI taxonomy): Eukaryota > Viridiplantae > Streptophyta > Magnoliopsida > Asparagales > Amaryllidaceae > Allium > Allium sativum. The sequence goes on from CM060925.1 coordinate 45,448,799, forward strand.
CTTAATGCATTCCCTTTATGAGTGACATTAACGGACGTGGGGTGTCACACTTGGTATACGAGCTGAAGGTTACCAGATTGGATAAAGTTTTTGAATATTATTTTCAAAAAGGTTTTAAAAGAAAGCATTTTCAAAAAGAAAAGTATGTTTTGAAAAAATTTCCCCAAAAAGCCATATGTAATGTCATTCGGTCCTTTGTCTAAATCTCTTCCTTTTCCTTTTTCAGCATGTCTGGGGAACCAAAAATTCCTAATATCCCAGAGGGTGTCACCGAGGACTTGTTCGTATTCTTTGAAGTGGAGGATAGAAGGAAGGTTTAGTTAGCCACCTGGCTACTGAAAGAAGAAGCCTCATTTTGGTGGGAAGTCACCCAAACTGGACGACCGGTTGAAACTTGGAAGGATTTTAGATAGAGGTTCGAAATGAAATTTCTCTCCCAAGCTGAGAGAAGCATGCAAATGGATAGGTTCTTAGCGCTCAAACATGGAAACTTGACGGTGAAAGAGCATGTGAACAAATTCAACCAGCTGGCAAGGTTCGGGTTAGAGTTGGTGGATACGCCGCACAAAAGGGCTTTGCGGTTTGCTAAAAGGCTGAATGAACCTCTGCATGGGTTAGCTATGTCCCATATTCCAATGGGGGCCACTTTTGAATAGGTTGTCGATGTGGCCCTAATGCATGAGGAAGACAAGGGAGAAAAGAAGGAAGAAAAGGCTGAGGAGACATCGCAAAATAGGAAGGTGTGGCCCAAGAAGGCGCAGCAGCAATAGCAATAGCAATAACAGCAAAAGAAAGGAGGGAAGAATGACAAAGGCATGGATAAGAGAAAATGTCATAGTTGTGGGAAGGAAGGTCACTTGATCAAATATTGTAAGAGAAGGAAGGACACTTGCTTTAATTGCGGAAGGTCGGACACTTCGCTAGAGAGTGCCCGAAGAAACAGGGATCACAGGGACAGGGTCAAAAGATAGGGACTTCTAGAGGGCATATGCATGCTCTCGCGATCAGTGCTCCTGATAGAGATAGAAAAATTTCTATGGAAGGTTTAATTTCTCTTTCAAACCATCCTACTAGAACACTTTTTGATTTTGGTGCTTCGCATTCATTTATATCAAGTTCTATGACTGAATCTCTACACTTAATTCTAGTATGGTAGTTGATCCCATAGTTGTTTCAAACCCCACTGGTTGTTCAACTCATTTATCTATGATTTGTCGGGGTTTGAAAATATCTGTGTTAGGCGTCGAGTTTGAATGTGACGCGTATGTGCTCGTGTTTATGGGCTATGGGTTAATTCTAGGAATGGATTGGCTTACCACGTATAGTGCCATTCTTAATTGTGAGAAGAGGGTTTTTAGGCATCTGACTTGTCATGGGAGGACCCTTGAGATTCTTGTGACCCACAAGGGTCAGTTTGCTAAGTTTCCTAGAGTCTCTTGATGCATCTATCAATGATCTGCAATATGTTCCAGTAGTCCGGGATTATTCTGATGTTTTTGATGAGGTACGGGGCTTACCTCTGAGGCACGAAATCGACTTCCGTATATATTTGGTAGACAATGCAAATCCAGTTGCATTACAAGTGTGCCATATTGCTCCAAGGGAAAGGAGGGAGCTGAGTAAGCAAGTCGGGGAGCTACTTGAGAAAGGGTTTATCAGATGAAGCATATATGAATGGGGTGCTCCAGTAGTATTTGTGACTAAGGCGGATGGTTCACTTCGTTTGTGTGTTAACTATTGAGAGTTTAATAAAATCACTAAGAAGAATAGACACCCGCTTCCGAGGATTGATGATTTATTGATCATCTTGTTGGTGCCTCGGTATTTTCTCAGTTAGACTTGGCTATGTGGTTCCATCAGTTGAGGGTGTCTAAGGACAACATAGATAAAACTGCTTTTTGAACTCTGGACAGTTTCTTTGAATGGCTAGTTAAGCCCTTTGGGCTGACAAATGCACCCACCTATTTTGTTGATTTGATGAGTAGGGTGTTTCGGGGGTTCCAAAAAAAAATTGCTGTAGTCTTTGTTGATGATATTTTGATCTTCTCCAAAAGCGAAGAAGAGCATGCCCAACATTTGAGAGAAGTTTCGAAAACTCTCCTTGACCATCAGCTTAAGGCGAAGTTCCTCAATTGCCATTTTTGGAGAAAAGAGGTGAGATTCTTGGGGCATGTGGTCTTTGAAGAAGGGATAGCTGTAGATCCCACTAAGGTGGTTGCAGTGCAAGATTGGCAGATTCCTAAAAATGCAACCGAGGTGAGAAGCTTTCTTGGGTTGGTAGGTTACTATAGGAAGTTCATTAAGGACTTCGCAAAGATATCAGCCACAGTCACCAGGCTGACGAAGAAGAACTTGGCATTTTCATGGGATATAGACTATGACGTTGCTTTCCAACGACTGAAGAGGGCTCTCACAACAGCCCTAGTCTCGACCTTCCCTGACAGGAGTAAGGTTTTTACCGTTTACACTGATGCGTGTGGTACTGGGCTTGGTGCGAAACTGATGCAAGAAGGGAAAGTAGTATGGAAAGTAGTATGTTATGGGGGTAGATAGTTGAGATTTCATGAAAAGAACTACCCCACCCATGATCTAGAGCAAGCTGCCATAGTATTCGCTTTAAAGACGTGGCGTTATTATTCACTTGGAGAGAAGTTCGAGTTATACACCGATCATAAATCTCTCAAGTATTTATTCTCACAGAAAGACCTCAATTTAAGGCAACAACGGTGGATGGAATTCCTAGCTTCCTATGATTTTGAGATTGCTTATACCCCCGGCAAGGGTAATGTGGTGGAAGACGCACTAAGTAGCCAGAAGATGGCCCTGAGTCCTCTATTTGTGGAAAGAAAGGACTTGGAGTTCATATCAGCTTTTGATTTTAGACCCTCCATCGAGATTTTGCCTGATTTGTTTGCAACCTTGGAGATACGACGAACTCTTACGGACCAAATAGGAGCTTCGCAACAAGGTGACCCACAGGTTTTAGACATCACGGAGAAGCTCAGAAAAGGGGAGACTTCTATTCACCTCAGTAGATATGCCATAGATGAAAAGGGGTGGTTGCGACGAGATGGAAGGCTTTGTGTTCCTCAAACTAGAAGCTTGATAAAGGCAGTCCAATAAGAAGCCCACCATTCTAAGATGACCATTCATCCAAGCGGTGATAATATGTACAGAGACATGAAGAGGGTTTTCTTTTGGGCTGGATGAAGAAAGATGCGGCCAAATTCGTTTCTCAATATTTAGTTTGCCAGCAAGTCAAAGTTAAGCAAAAGAAGCTCGGTGGATTACTTCATCCCTTGGAGGTTCCTCAGTGGAAATGGGAGAGCGTCTCTATGGATTTCGTAGATGGTTTGCCTAGGTTAAAGAAAGGCAACACCAGTATCTGGGTTGTGGTGGATAGACTCACTAAGAGTGCTCACTTTATTCCAATTAAGAGTAAGAGGATGACATCATTGTTGGCAGCAATTTATGTTCGTGAGATAGTTCATCTTCATGGAGTACCTTCCAGCATCTTAAGCGATCGTGACCCCATCTTTACCAGTGAATTTTGGAGGAGCTTGCAAGAAGCATTAGTTACACAGTTGTGTTTGAGCACCGCTTATCATCCTCAGACTGATGGATAGACAGCGAGGGTGAACAGGATTCTTGAAGATCTTTTGAGGCTGTGTATTCTAGGCTTCGGAGGGACTTGGGAAGAGCACCTTCCTTTAGTAGAGTTTGCCTATAACAACAGCTATCAATCCAACATCGGCATGGCACCCATCGAAGCATTGTATGGACAACCCTGTAGATCACCAACTTGTTGGTGGGAATCTACAGAAAGATTATTACTTGGACCAAATATGTTTAGGGAAACGTCCGAAAAGATTGACCTTATTCGACGGCGGATGAAGACAACTCAAGATAGGCAGAAGTCCTATGCAGATAAGAGAAGGACTGACATCGAATTTGAAGTGGGAGACTTAATTTTTATCAAATTGTCACATTGAGGAATGTGGTTAACTTCAGATCGGTAGGGAAGTTGGCACCTAGGTTTGTGGGACCATTTCCCATAACCGAGAGGATCGGCCAAATGGCCTATAGAGTAAAGCTTCCAGGAAATCTGTCTAGCGTTCATGATGTTTTCCATGTTTCTCATCTGTGGAAGTGCATGCATGACAGTAATTATTGAACCGAGTGTGTTGGAAGAAGTAGAAGTGGGACGGGAGGTGACAGTCAGGCGAGTCCCTACCCGTATTCTTGGATCATAGGTTAAGAAGCTACGCAATAATGAAATCAAGTCGTTAAAGGTTGAATGGGGAGATAACCCATAGGATGCGACTTGGGAGACCAAAGACAAGATTTGTGCTTCGTACCCTCTCCTTTTCGAGGGTATGTTCTTAACTCCTTTTTCGAAAATTTATTAGTGCTTGTTTCTATCATTTGAGTATATCTTATCCATAGTATTTTTCGACCTTTAGATAGGAATCTTATGGATGTAAACATGTGTTTGAAACATGTTATGTTTGATGGATGCAAGTGTTTTCTAGTGGTTGCCTGTGGACACATATACACACACATTAGGCACTAGATTGGCTCAATCACTCTTATACTGCATATGGATGTGTGTGCATTTTCTTTTCTTTTATGGATGGAAATGGATGAATTAGCATATGGATGCTACATTTAGACGAATGTATGTGCACACATATAGAGCTTACATGGTATAAAAGGATTATTTGCATACATGTTGGATTCATGGCATTACCATACATTGAATTAAGGAGGTCAACTAAATTAGTAGACCGCCCGATTTTCGCATTAGTATTGGGACATATACACACACCTTTTCATATATTCATATAAGCATTAGAAATATTTAAGGACAATGGATCCCCGTGATTGGTGGATGTGTAGATGGATGATGGATGGTAGGATACATTCTTTTTAACTTAGAGATTTCGGGGACAAAATCCTTTGAGTAGGGGAGAATGTAACCCACCGAATTTTTAACGACACCAGAAAAGGATAAATTAAATAATAATTAATTTAATATTCAGAATTACGGGAAACGAACAGCACCATTGTGTGTGTCAAAATTTCGGTCTAGATAGACAATTGGTTTACGTAAAACAGACACCGTACGGAGAAGTTATAAGGGTTTTAAGTTTGTATACACGCAGAAAGAATATTTATACACATATGAGTCATATAGGAGTCAGATATGAGTCAGCACCTTATCCAGAACAATTTGAATTTGAAAAAAAAAAAGAGGCGGCAAATTTCCTGCTCTAGGGGGTCGACCCCCTAGAGGGGTGTCGACACCAGGGACGACTCCCCTTAACGGGTGTCGACCCATGGGTCGACCCACCCACAGGGGTGTCGACACCAATAGGGCTGAGGTGGCAGTCGGTTTCAGAGGGTTTTGCAGCTATATATACGTGGCTATTTCTCATATTTTCTTTTTGAGAATTCTAGGTGGCCAAACTCTGCTATTGTCTGAACTGAATCCGTAATCTTCTATAGCTATCAGTTTTGCAAATCAAATTCTAAGATTCAAGCATAGATTCAACACCACCTTCTTTCCTATCTTCTTAACAATCCAAACATTGTGAGTTGGTTACTTTTATGATTAAATGAGTAAAAGTAAACTGTGAAAGACTGTGATTTGGATATGTTGTAAACTATGAATATATGCTATTGTTAAATCTTATACTATGTCATGATAGATCTGCTTCTCTAGATCTAATTCAATTGTGGTTATTCTATTATGTCGCCTTTGTGGATCTTGATTTGTAACTATATTGCGGTTAATGTAAATCTGTTAATTATTGTGGTCAATTTAGATAAGTTGGACATGTGAATCCATATTTAGATCTAAACATGCTACTATGTCATCCTAATTAAGTAAGATCTGAATTATGTGGACATTCTATAATGTAGATCTTATCCCTATTTGTGTTAGATCTACTTTTACCAATTAGATCTGAACTTTTTGGACATCTAAATTAAATTTTTATCTTGTCATGTTCATTTTATCACCTTTGCTATGTTACAACTAGTCAACTGCCACAAGTTCATTAGATTTATGCTTATATGTTCACCATGTTAGTATATATTTATGCTAGTTATGTTTCACCTTTATCATATTTCCATTACCTTCCCTTTTTATCGTTTACGATTAGGCAATTATTTAGCCTATACATGCCGTAAATTGTGTGAACATGCTAGTTAGGGAACGGGGAGGGAAAAAGGTTAATATTGAGATAATTTGAATATAAACATGAGTTAGACATATAATTCAAAAAGGGGAAGATCACCTATTAAGACATAGGTAAGAATTGGATAAAAATGGAATGTTTAATAATTACAATTAGATATTGTAATGACACTTATGACACGAGGTTAGGTTGCATTAGTGGTGGAAGTCTGCCTGGACCCGACCGGCATATCCAGCAGCCACTAATGTTGAACCTAATGTGAGAGGTCTAAGTGCGCAAATACGAATCGGGTTAAGACACGAGGTTAGACCCAACTGTGGAATAAGGCTGCCCGGACCCGACCGGCATATCCAGCATCCACACATTGTAGGCCTAATGTGGGAGGTCTAGCCCATTATGAACCATAAATGGACATGGTAATGAATTGGACCATTTAACCTAATTTAATCCATAAGGATTGTATGATTATGAACTAAAGTTAATTAAGTAACATTTGTTGGATAGTGGAGGGGTTAAGCAAATATGGAGGGGGTGGGTAATATTTACATATAGACCCACAAACTTAACCCAATAAGGTAATGTAATTAAATACACCTAGTGGTATACATAACCAGTGGAAAATATAAAAATTATGTAATTAAAGACACCTTTTAGGGTAAGCATAACTGGTATAGGGCTATGTAATTAAAGATACCTACTGGTATACATAGTCAATGTAAACCTAGTGGGGGATACAAGACAAAGGGGAGAGCTTGTATCATATTGTATGGGACCCATTACAGTTAATAACCTGGAGTAGGTATCACATAAAGTAATTCGTACTAGGCGGAGAAGGGGCACGCTTACTGATTGATTGTAAGAGATCCAAACATAGAGGACGGTGTAGGCAGCGCAAACCGACTGAGCTATGAGCGTGCATGAGCCGGGCAGAGGGGGATAAGACGACCATGACACGTGTAGATATGGGGTTGTGCATATTAGTGAGGGGTTACCATTTTAGGACGTGATACATCCTATTGTGGGGCCGGCACAGAGTATCTACGGAGTAGGGAGCCGATCGATTAGGGTAGTGGTTAGTGTACATTTGGACGTATGCCCTAAGTCTACCACCTTATAGTGGAATGGATCATCTCATTCTGGTTATACTAGTAATAGTGCAGGGTAATCATTAGAGAAGCATATACACTTTATACTTTCTACCTTGTCACACCTGTCATCTATGTAGTGATCTCTCCTGTCCACTTTATATGCCTGTTATGCTACTTTTGTTTATTTACTTGCTAAAAGTCACTAGACTCGCCAGACTTTATGTCTGACCCTTTTTTTTCTCTTTCTTTCTTTCGTCCCCCTCCCCCCCAGGTTCCCAGGGTGGAAACACTCAGGCTTGATCGTGATTCTGCTTATTTGCTGGTGTTGCTGATATGTATGGCTCAAGCTCCTATCCCTATTGCTATGGCTATATTTTGCTCTTGGGCAATTTTATTCCTTTTATGTACTCTGGTATTTTTGAAGTACAAGATAGTAACTTTTATGTTGTAATGGGCTTTTATGTTTTAGACATGTGATGTTTTTGGACCATGGTATTTTATGATAAATAAAGTTTTTATTCCGTTGTTATGATATATATATATATGTCTTGTAATATTCTATGTCTGGTTTACCTATAACGCTTCACAAAACCTAATGCATTCCTTTTGTGAGTGACATTAACGGGCATGGGGTGTCACACTAATAAAATAATGAATAGGGATCAAGTCTAAAGGTGACTTGCGTTAATTGCATTTTTGTTGGGAACCTGTAACATTTAGTATCCCTTTTGTTATCATGGAGGTCTCACACTAGGTAGAGGCTAGAGCATGCTTTATTGAACCGGATATTAAGTGGTTCAAACGAGAAGGGTACGGGCGCGTTCCGACGGAACGATGAGCATGCATCGTTCCGATTGGGGAAGATAAGTCATTGTAATGCTTATGATTAGCGACTATATCCTTTTAGTTGATTGGTTCGGGATTGATAACCATGAATTCCATTGCTGACATAGGTTATCACATTTTGTGTAAAGAAGTCAATCGACGGGTAGAAATTATGTATAGCCTAATTATGATATTTTGGTAGTTGGTGCAACAATCTCATATATTAATGAGAAGTCTAAATTTAGTCATGTTTATCTTACTTGCTATTTCATTTATGCTTTTATGTCCATTGCTTTTAGAACTATTCATCTGTCCAAATACTTCCTTATTATATAATCATGCTAGAAATTATTATAACTCACCAAATGTATGTCTGACCTAATTTTTTTCTCCTTCTCTGTTCTTTCCCTCTAGGTTCGCAAGGTGAAGGATCTCGGAATTGATTCTTGATTATTCGGTTCAGCTTGGATTCAGACTCTTGCTAGATACATGTATTGGTTCAGTTCTTATTTTTTTATCATTGTATTGACTGATGAGAGGGATAATTTTTATTGTTTTACTTATGTACTCTAGTATTTCTACGAGACAATATGGTTGCTTTATGATGATGATGGCTATCCAGTATTATGAAATGTAATAAGTATTGTAACTTGATTTGCTTATTTAATAAAAATTTTAATGTTCCCGTTGTGTTTTATATTTCGGCCTTGTGAATTTTAGTCTTTGTGTTGTTACTTTATACCTAAGCACTTTATAAACCTTAGTGCATCCTCATATGGGTGAGGTTAAGGGGCGTGGGGTGTCACATTTGGTATAGGAGATCAGAGAAAAGTGCTTTCAAAAGTAAAGAATTTTCATGTAAAACTTATTTTTGGAAAATATCCCCTCAAGTCAATTACAATATTCCTTTGGTCCCTTTTTAAATTTTTAACTCTTTTCTTTCCAGCATGCCCGGGGATCTCAAATTTCCAGATGGTGTTCCAAACTTGGCATGGTTCCATAGATAAATTGAAGCTACGGCGCCTGCCGAAGGGAAAGAAAGTGCCCCACCTTTAGTTGTAACCGTGGTAGTTCCACCTAATTCAGCAGTTAATTTCTCTAAGCTTTGTAAAGACTTTTCTGCTATGGGCGGTAGGCCATTTCTTGGATCAGAGAGTTTTGTGGATGCTCATTATAGGTTGAGAGAGACTGATTGTGTGTTTGGATTATTAGATCTTGATGACAGTAGGAGGATCTAGTTGGCCACTTGGCAACTGAAAGGGGAAGCGTCCCATTGGTGGGATGTAGTTGAGGTTGAGCATGTCGTAGAGACATGGAATGAGTTCAAGGATAAGTTTGAGAACAAGTTTTTATTGCAAGTTATAGAAGGTTTAGTTTCTTTTTTGGAATTTTCCTTTAGGACCATATTCGATTTTGGTGCTTCTCATTCTTTCATATCCAGTTCTGTTGTTGATAGTCTACCCCTAGATACTTTTATAGTTTTTAATCTGGTAGTTGTCTTAAACCCTATATGAGGTACAACTCACCTATCTATGATGTTTATATGTTTGAGGATTCTATTCTTGGCATCGAGTTTGAGTGTGACACGTATGTACTATGTTTTATGGGTTATGGGCTTATTCTAGGGATGGACTGGCTGGCCGTATATGGCTCCATCCTTGATTGTGAGGGAAGAGTTGTTAGGATTTTGAGGTGTCAAAGTAGGACTCTCGAGATTTCTTGCGACCCGTGAGGGTTAGTCACACTCAGTTTCTTAGAATCCCTAGATGCTTTTGTCTACGATCTTAGTTTATTACCCATAGTTATAGACTTTCTGGACATATTGGAGGAGGTGAAAGAGCTACCTCCAGGCGTGAGATAGATTTCCGGATATACTTGATGGAGAATGCTAAGCCAGTTGTTTTGCCTGTAAGCCATATGGCTTCGTGAGAGAGGAAGGTGCTTAGTAAGCAAGTGGCTGAGTTGTTCGATAAACGGTTTATTAGACGGAGCATTTTTGAGTGGGAGCACTAGTCGCCTTCACGACTAAGGTGGACGACTCTCTCTGTCTATATGAGAATTACAGAGAGTTGAACAAGCTCACAAATAAGAATAGACACCCACTCCAATGGATAGATGACTTCTTTGATCGGTTAGTGGGCACTTCAGTTTTCTCGTAGTTGGATTTAGCTACAGGTTTTCATTAGCTTATTGTGGAGAATGAGAGCATAGAAAAGACTTTATTTAGGAATCCTGGAGGATTCTTTGAGTGGCTGGTTATGCCTTTTGGCCTAACCAATGCACCGGCATATTTTATGGATTTTATGAGCCACGTATTTGGGGAGTACCTGGATAAGTTCGCGGTGGTATTCGTTGATGATACCTTGGTATTCTTGAGAAGCGAGGAGGAGCACGCCTTGCATTTGGGAGAGGTCCTCCATACACTCCGTGCACATCAGTTTAAGGTGAAGTTTTCTAAGTACCACTTCAGGCGGAAGAGGTAAGGTCTTTGGGGAATGTTGTCTCTAGTGATGGTATAGCGGTGGGCCCCACTAAAGTTGTCACATTTTAGGATTGGAAAGTGCCAAGTGCGACATAGGTTAGGGGCTTTTTGGGTTTGGCGGGATACTATAGGAAGTTCATTAAGGATTTTGCGTGGATCTCTGCTCCGCTTGCCCGCTTAATGAAGAAGAACCTATTTTTTGCTTAAGATGTAGATTGCAAGGATGCATTTTTGAGATTAAAGAACGCTCTTACATCAGCTCCAGTATTGACTCTTCATGATAGTACGAAGATGTTCACCATTTATATGGATGCTTGTGTATGGTTTATGTGCGGTGCTTATGCAAAAGGGTGGGATTGTCTGCTACAGGAGTTGGCAGTTGAGGGTACATGAGAAAAACTACCCTACCCATGATTTGGAGCTAGCGACAATAGTGTTTACACTCAAGTCTAGGAGACATTGTTTATTAGGTGAGAGGTTTGAGCTTTACATGGATCATAAGTCTCTCAAGTACTTGTTCTCGCAGAAAGATCTTAATTTGCGATAGCAGCACTGGAAAGAGTTCCTTGAATCTTATGACTTTGAAATAGCGTATACTCCATGAAAGGGGAATGTAATGGCAGATGCATTGAGTAAACAGAGAATGATTTTGTATCCATTGTTCGTAAAGTGGCAGGGTTTGGAATTTATCTCATTATTCGATTTAAGACCATCTACGGATTTTGCACCCGTGTAACACCCCGCATTATAAAGATAATAAAATATGAATAACCTAATTAAATATTCAGAATTAAGCGAAACCGGCATCACCTTGCATTCCCGGAATTCTGATTCAGATAGACCTAAAGTTTGCGTAAAATGGGTAACGTATGAAGAAGTTATGAGCATTAGAAGATTGTATATATATAAAGCTCATATATATAAATATATTAACAATAAATATATCCAGAAAATCAACACACGAAGTGGGAAACCAGAGCGAGAAAATGTCTCGTTGGGGGTCGACCCCAGGGTCACCCCACCGCAGATTTGGGTAGATTCTTCTGCGTGAACGTGGACTAGTTTCTGGTCTAAATTCGTGGTTAAACACCTATAAATAAGCCTGTAGAGCCTACTCTAAATCTCACATTTTTTAGACAATGCAGAAGCTCTGTCATTCTTCTTCCTTCTCAAATCTCTTTAGAAAATTATTAGTTTAAGAAAAATTCTGAATCCAGATCTGAAGGAAAGGAACGTATGTTTGTAAATGGGTGTTCAGATCTCTTATCAAAGCGAGGTAATTTCCTAGATCTACTTTATTTCAATTCCATTCTATTTCTTCCCTTTTTCTTTTTAGTAAAAATTATGAATCCATGGTTGTTAGGTTCTGAATCCAATTAAAGGAAACCATGGAATGTTAGATCTGAACCAGATCCAGGATTTGGAAAGCAAATGAGGTGAGTGGATTTAAGTTATATCATTTTTGATAATGATATATTATCGTTTAACATTCCTTATTATCGTACAATGTGAAATTGCTAGAATAATTATAAGTATTGAAATGTTATTACGACATGTTGGAATATGATATGTTGAAATGTTTAAACATATGATAAAAAAATCAAAGTGACGAATATGACATGTTGGAATATTAATATGCTAAGATATTAATATGTTGGAAAATTCATATGTTGAAATATAAACTTGTTAGAATATGGGTAGCAACTACTGTTGTTCATATTACATGTTAAATTGTCACATGAACCCTTACTTGTATGAATTGGAATAGTTATATGATTAAATGGTTTCATATTAGCATAGAATTGAATATATGAGTATAGATTTGGGGCATAAGTCTAATTATGATTAAAGATCTTAATTTGGGCATATGGTACATGTTAAATATGACTTGGGAAATGGGCATGAAAACCTATAATGAAATAAGAATAATTGTTAAAGAATGAACATGCCTAGACTGACAATAATTTGAAAATGTAATGCGCTTAGACACCAGGTTATATTACACTTGTGGTAGAAGTCTGCCCAGACCTACCCGGCAAATCCAGCTTCCAAAAGTGGTAAATCTAATGTGAGGGGTCTAAGTGCATAAATAAAACATGTAGTGGTGCTAAGACACGAGGTAAAGTGAACTTGTGGTAGAAGTCTTCCCGGACCCGCCCGGCAAATCCATCATTCACAAGTGTAGGCTTAATGTGAGAGGTCAAAAGCATATATATATATATATATATATATATATATATATGTATATATGTATATAACAAGATATGAATAAACGACAACGATGGTAATTAAATGTGTAACTGAGAAAATAAGAAGGAAAGGGATGTAATGGACTGAATTAGGGCGATGCGAAAGAAAAGTGATATATTTCTCTAAATGACCTATTTCTGAGAACGTTGTTGCAAGTAAGCCACAATGAACAAATTAAGAAAAGAAAGAGAAATTACTTTCCACCAGGATTTGGATGGGAATACGTTATGAAAATAAATCACTGATTCCTTCTGTAAATCAAACTGATAAGGTGCATGAAGTGTTTTACTTAATGAAACATTGAACATATATTGCAGGGAATGAAGAATAATGGGTTACAACTGTAAACGGTTTGGAATAAATGGGGAATTATAATAACCTATTATAAATAAATTACATTAACGAGAATGTTATATAATAGGTAGACTTGTCCTAGGGACAAGTGAAGATTATAACTTAGGTTATAATAAACTAGTAAGGAAATGAGATAAGTGGCACTTAATTATAAATTAAGTAATCTGTAAACTTGGAAACATAAAATCTGTTGATAAGAATAAACATGTTAAGGCTTGTCCTACGGATAAGGGGAAATTATAACATAGGTTCTAATAAATGGAAAGGAGACTTATTAGTAAACTTTAGTTAATAGAACTAAGTTAATAGGTAAACAACAATAAGTTGTAGTGATAGTATAAGATGGAATTATGATTGAATAAGAAAAAATGAGGCAACTTATTAAATGAAATAAGCTATACTTAATCAAAAATGATAAGTGGCACGTTAAATAGAAAACATGTGAATTTAGATATACTTAATTACATATTAAGTAGAACATGTTATTGTAACCTTGAATCAAATAAGAACATAAAGGGATTGTGGATTCCAGACCTTGGATCACAATCTAGAGAATAACATGTTGTGGGCTTATTAATAAACTTAAATGGGTTAAGTTATATGACTGAAATTAATAAGCAAGAGGAACTTGGTAACTTGAATAAGAAGTCAATGTGAATGGGAATGACCAAGTAAAATGGAAACATGGTGAGGTAAAGCAAGTGCATAAAAGAATGTTTAAACATAGGATCTAATGACGCATTAAAATTGAGGCGCTTGGACTAGTCTGTACGTTGAGGGTGAATAAACCAACGAGGTAGATCACCATGGTGTCATAAGGAACGAGGGAGTGCACATTCATCTGATTATTCTGTCGGCTCCGAAGGACGGGAAGGGGAAGCACACAGCTTCCTGAAATACATAAGGTGCTCCTGGTAGTCCTCTGTGCGGTGGCAGATGTTTACGCTGTGCTCGCAGAGGTTGGGTCTGCGCATTACTATTAGGTGGGTGGGCCTTGACTGCAAAAGTAGCTTTGTAGTCAGAATGCTGTGACATGGTGATTCAACGACCGCCTCAACGAGATGTGAAGTTGGGACCAACAAAGATAGTAGATCGTTCGGTACCCTTCGTCGACAGCCAGTGGGATGCAAAAAGACTAGAGCTAAACCCGATAAACCATTCACCTTTAACTATCGAGGTACGGTAGTTGAGGGGAGACGCTAACTACATGTTTAGATTGTTTGTTATGGGTCAGTCTCTTAGCTCTTGTAGTCTTTACTAGTTGAGGGAGGGGGCAAGGTGGGGCCATATCCACCATGAAAAACAGACCAGAGGGATATCTGTATATTTGAGGCTCTTAAAGGCGGGCCTGTACATATATGGAAAAGCTTCTGACTAAATTATGTGTTTCTTGTATAGTCCTTCCATGAAACTCGGTGCACTTATGTGTGGTTAAGGCATCAAAAACGATTGATGATATGTACGTGGGAAAGTCTAGATACATACATGTCTGCTCTAGGTGGTGTACTGTAGACTTGAGGGCATTACTCTAGTATGGAATCTGATTCGATCGAAGGTGGCAGCTTGTACGCTTACGGAGCATAGTAATAACAGATATATGCGGAACATAACATTGTTATGTAGAGATCCGTACGTCACTCCGATGTAGGATGAAGGACTGCATTCATTTTTGTGGCATTATGGTGGAGACCGTGCGTATGGGGTACCATGGGGTGTACCTCAATATTGGGGGCAGCAACATACATACTGTATTTGTTTAAACCATTGGGAAGTAAATGGGTATGACGTGTGTGTAAGCCGTGAGTGCTTGTTAACCCAAGTAACCTAATAAATAAGAAAATGTGATTGAACGGTATATGTAGGATTATCCAAAGTGTATAGTTTAAATCAAATCACCAGAACTTATGTTCTAACCCCCTCCTCATAACATACTCGCGGGTTAGATTTGTGGCAGAGACATAATAGCTTTGGATACTGGTTAGGCAGTATGATTAATACGATAAGGCTATACTTTGTTTATATTATATTTTATCCATTCCGCTATGAGATATTTTCTAAGCTCTGACATATTTTATGTCTCTGTCTTTTCTGCAGGATACCAGAGCAAACCAACATGATTTTCGATAGATTAGAATTTTGAAAACAAATTCGGACTTTCGGAATTCGGGTTGTTACATCTGTTATCAAAACATAGGTTTAGGACTCCTATATAAATAGTGAGTGAACGTATTTGTATTTAAAAAAATATAAATATTATATATATACCTAGATCCATAGAGGAACCCACTAAGTAGAAAGAGTATAATATGGTAAGAATTGGGATGACAGTTTTGTACACTAAAGGAATGAATACGGAAATTTGAGACCCTTAGGTAATTTGGGTGGAAAGTGTACAATGTACTTTGTATGGAAGGAAGGTGAATCCCATATGATTAGTATTTTGGGTTAGTGGGTTTGGCAGTAAAACCTTATAAATTGGAAAAGTTTAAAAAGAGAAAAATGGATTAGGAATATATATAGTAGAGAGAATTGACTTTGTGGGAGTGTCTAGGAAATCCTAGAAGAAAAACTGGAAACCCGCTTTGAGTCTAACCCCATTGTTAACTTATAAGAACTTGAAATTGTAAAAGTTTTGGGAAAGTGGTTTATGGTGTTTTCAAGTTTTAATCTTAAAAGTTATAGTTTTAATTATGTGAAGTACACATATTGAATTTTAAATTAAAATGGGGTATATTTTGCAAATAGTGGTTCCTTGCAAAAAATTTGTCTTAAGTAAAATTCTCTCAAAAAAATGTGTATATTATAGAGCATGTATAACTCACTAGTTTTCTTGTTATATTTCATACAAGAATATTTAATAAAGAAAGTTTTGAAGTCTCTATTCATTTGAAAAACATTTTTTGATAAATTGTTTAAAAAAGAAAATTTTGTTGGGTGGACAAAATAAGTTGTAAAAATTAAGAATATAGTGGATATTTGCACCTTGTAGTAAGAAACTAAAATGGCCTTATAGGCAAGAACAAGTGTTAAACCCGTTTGAGAAATAATTGTCCTTATCTACTCCAGTTTTTGTGATTTGAAAAAAAAAATTATTGTATTTTAATATATGACATGTTTTATGTGTTGGGAAATGTAAGTTTTCATGAGGAAAATAAAGTTTTGACACTTTTAAATTTTTGGAAGAAAATTTAAATGAAAAGGACCAAACCATGTTTTAAAAAGTATGGAGTAGGTAAGGATTAGTGCCTATGGAAGACAGGAAAAGTTTTGAGGCTGTGAAGTAAATAGCGAGAATTATCTTGGAATAATGATAAGTTCCCGTAGAATGTGTAAGCATTGAAAAGCCTATGGTGTTGCTTGAAAAAATTATTGGTACACAGATAGGACTAGTGGTGACTACTAGATAGAAAAAGGGCAAGTAAGTGTTTAGATCATGTTGCTAATTTTCACGTTAGGGGTACAACCTGTTATTGCACTTTTTTGGGATCGTTCTGTTATTTTGTTCCTATTAATTATCTTGATATCTTGAATTCTTGATACCCGTGAGTCTTCAAACTTGAGTTCTTCATCTTTGTAATCTTAAATATTTATACTGTACAATCTTCATTCTCAATACTTGCATATAATACATGCATATGCATACATACATATATATATGTGTGTGTGTGTGTGTTGTCTTTAATTCATGGATGTTATGAACATCTTAATGGACTTTCTTGGAGATCATTTTATAATTCTGTGTTCTACGGTATGAGTATGATCTTTGTTATCAAATTGGTATGAGTGATGTCCGAATCGTTTTTTTTACAACAATATGAGTACAATCATTGCGATTGGTCATGTAGATCATTATGGTAGGTACAATCAAAATATCCTCGAACATTGTGGTATTTGAATGTTCTAAAATTTAGAACCTTGGGATTATTCTGTATCATGTAATTGACTTGTTTGTGCTTGCGATGGATTATTTAAAACCTTGTGCTTTGCTATCTAATCTATGGTTTAACTATACATGTGTCATCTAAAGTTTTCTGAGTTAAATTACTTTTGTGGCTTGTCTATATCTAGGATATCTGGTTTTGTTTATACTGTCATATATCCCTGTGTTATAACTTATTCGGACCTTTTTGATATTTAGAGAGGGTCTGGCCGGTTTATTATCTTAATAATTCTTGTGTCAGCAAAGACTTTCCACGTAACATGACGTATAGATCTCTTGATGGGTGAGCTAGCAAGGAGAGATTATTTAGCATTTTAATTTTTCTCTTGTAGGGTTATGCATGTAGAGGATGTATATTTTAGGATGATAACTAGTACTGAATTTATATTAATATAATTTATTTTATAAAATCGGAGTATGTATTTGTAAATTGAAATTATATTTTGTAGCAATATGTGATTACTATTTAAAATGCAATATTCTTTTAATTTTGAGAAACTGGTGTGTTTATTACTTTAAACCGATATGGTTCACATCAGTGTTTTATTTCGAAACTCATAAAATAGTAAGTATGACATCTTATTTTTAGCTTAAAGATATATTAATATTTAGTTGTTCTTACCAGAACGTATTCTCTGTATTATTAGACAACATTATTTATGATTTGCTTTAAAATATGGATATTGTGATGGGGTTATTACAATTATTGTTTAGAAATGCCAATGGTTGTCCATTTGGAAGAAACAAGTCAATTCAACTAGAGTAGTAGAATTCAAAATTTGCGAGATTTATGGAGGCTTAAGAAAAAATTATAAAATAAGACGTAACAAGCAAACTATGAAACAAATTTGGGCCTAATCCAGGAATGAGTTTCGACAAATGCATATGAAAGACTGAATTGAAGCAAGAAGCCGAAGCATGAAATGAAACTAGGCATAAGGAGAAAAACTAAATTATACTTAGCATATTTGATTTTAGTAAGTTTTCTCCTCGGCAATGAGAAACGGTCAGTACAATACTGGAATTATTTTGAAGACAGGACATTGTACTACTAGGGATGGATATTTAATAACAGTTCTTATTTTTATAGTGTTTGTTTTACCGATGATGTATTTATATGATTATTGTGCTTGAAATAAGTATGTTTTCGTAATGTATGATTTGTATTTTTTTTGGTACATATTATATGTCAAAAATTTATTTTACTAGTAAGAAATGAATATAAAATTGCATCTAGTACTTGTAAAGAATTATACAACTAAAAGAAGCATATCACTCGATAAAGCATTACTAATTGACAAACACGGCAAACAACACAACAAAGAAAACCAAAAACAACCACACAAGGAACTCGGCAACCGCTTCCATAAACAACTTAGGTACCATTTGCAAACGAAAATGGGAAGTTAACATCTGCGTTTGTGTCAAAAGCGTTCGATGCGTCCAGCATGAGCCCCAAACTTTTGCCCAGTTGAAACGAACTTTGGAAAGTATATGTTTGCGTCGGATGTGTGGGACGCCGTCTGACGAAAACGACTACTTCCCCAATGGTTGTTTTCTACCCAGCTATATATAATCCAACCCATTTCTTCCCCAAGCATCATCACCAATTTTGTCCCAACCATCCAATTTCTTGCCAAATTTTCAAAAATTTGTTAAACAAATGGCTGAAACAAGTGTGCTAAAGCTACATTACGTTGATCTTTGAAGGTTTGGTCTGAGTTTGCAACGTTGGAATTTCTACGAACAATTGTCGATAGGAATGGCAATAGGCCCGGTTGGGGTGGGTTTTCGTGCCCTAGACCCGCCCCGAACTTTTTAAACCTCGCCCGTAGACTTGGCATGGATTTGGAATTTTTGTCCCGTACCTGAAACTCGTATGGGTCAGGGTAGATCCGACCTGCCCCACGACCCGGTAATATTAAGTTCTTATGTACACAAATTTATATACCTATATTTTTATCACTAAATGATAAATTATATACATATTATAATGTGTTTACAATGGCAAGAGAATATAATAGAATGAGTTTTAAAATAACAGTTCAAAATGTTTGCATTTGTTATCGTATGATTATCATTGATGCAACTTAATACTACGAAAAGTTTATAGTTTGTTGATTGAAATACTATAATATTCAAGTCATAACCACTTATATCTACGAATATTAATAAGTAATCATTAAATTACAAAGTGTTCTAATGATGTTTCAATAATGCGGGTCAGGTTAGGGTGGATTAGCCGTGCCCAGACCCGACCCTAGACCCGGACCTCCAAAAGCGGGTCGTAGGTCTACCACCGCAAGACCTTATGGGATGGGATCTAAGTGGTTCAAAATACGGGCGGCTCAACAAGGTTTCGACCCTAAACCCGCCTCATTGCCATCCCTGGCTATCGAGTCACATCAAGTGGCTGGAAAAAATAAGAAAGGAATTCACAAGAAGATAACGGGTGAATTGAATGAAGGTTTAGCTGCTAAACCAAATGAGATACCGGTTATGATCAAACAAGTTACTTCCAAATATGACATATTGAAGAAAAAATGGGTTGTTTGGCGCGGATTGAGAGAGAAAACAGGCGCCGGATTGGACCCTATTAAGGGAACTGTTAGTGGAAGCGAAGTTTGGTGGATTGATTGAGCGGCGGTAAATCTCGCTTGGTAACTTTTTATGTTTTCCCTATTTCCAATCCGAATTTATGTTGAATTTTTGAATTTTGAATTTTGAATTTTGCATTTTGAATTCCATATTTTGAATTCCGCATTTTGAATTCTACATTTTTAAATTCTGCAATTTGTATTTTGCAATTTGAATTCTGAAATTTGTATTTTGCAATTTGTATTATGTATTCTACTATTTAGTTAACATATGAAACACAAACAAGAAAATAGTAAAATAATTACTTTTCCAAGGTCGCAAAAATGCCTCTTCCCCGACCACTTCCAAATGCCCATTTCAGGTCGTATGCAAACGTACCCTTAGTAAACAAACTGCTTAGACGTTTATTACTAATTAGTTCTAGTACTCTTTCCCTAATATGGCTAGTCGACTGGTTGGTTACATAATTCAAAATGTCCTACTTGATCTTCATTATGCTTTATTACTAAATTATTTTCTTCCATTTAGTTACCATTTCTTTAGCTTTTGTATTTGAACTCACGAACATGTCTGGATGATTATTTCTTAAATTCTTATAGCTATTGATTTCAGGCTCCATGTTTACGTGATACACGTATACACAATCTTAGAAGAAATCATGCATGAAATTGGATAGGATTTCATATAAATTTGAAACATTACTTGCAAATTAATGAAAGTACTTGCAGAATACATGGTAAGAATCCCAGCTATATGGGAAGAAACGACGTCCTCCTTCTTCAATGGCGTTCGCATCCAAATTTTTTCAAGTTGATTCTTTTGATTCGATTCCCAAGCAAAATAAAATTCACATGCCTACTTATAAAGAAACTTAATTAAAGAATGTTATTCCATTTATCGAGAAACCTAAATAATCATTGCAAAATACAACCAATTTATATTCTTCATTTTTGCAGAATGTCAAATCCAACAAAAGGTGTTTTCGATGTGGCGATTTGGATCTTTGGATTAAAGTATGTCGAAATCCTTTTATTTTCTTTAAATGTAAGAAAACTGAACATAAGGGATTTAAGTGTTTTCCAGAAAAAAGCAAGAAAATTCACAGAGGATATTTCAAGAAAATCTACAGAAGAAATCGTAAGAGAATTCGCAGAAGAAATTTCCGTAGAAGTAGAGAATGGTGACCGGTAACGAAATCCATCTATCTCAGTTCGCTGGCTTTAGTTACTTAGAAAGGCATAATTCTTGGGTCGTTGTCTCTATTGTGAAGGGAGAATTTTCAATTAATGACATGGAGCAGATCTTGAGATAAGAGTTTAGCTATCCTCATTGCTGGATCTGGAATGTTAAGTGCTTCAATAATGATTTTATGGTGAAATTTCTTGAGAATTTCTTGGATGGGGGGTATTTCTTGAATAATAAAAGAGGTTCGTTGTGCTTGTGTCCTTGGAGATTGCATTTCAAATCGGATAAACCTAAGGAGACAACGACGATCTGGATCACATTGAATAATTTGCCGCTTATTTTTCGAAGTTATTGGATGGTTAGCTTGATCTTGATGAAGATTGGGGATGTGAAGAGGCTTCAGAATGAAGTTTGGGGTGTGGCGGATCTTTCTTATCTTAGAGTGGAGGTGGAAGCTCCCACTCTAATTTATCTGCCATCTCTGTTGAGGATCTTTTCAAGGAACTCGTATCATGAAGTTGAAGTTAGTAGGTTCTTTGGTAATCCTAATGGGTTGCCAAATCCTACCGAATTTAAGAATCTGGTGTTCAGAAAAGATTCAGATGGCATACTGAAGACGTAGAAGCTTAAGAGTGATATGTAATATCAAGACATTCATATTCTGATGGAGATGGGTGAGTTGTCAACATCTGTTATGAATGAGCCTGAACATGTATCTATGGGAGACATGCATGTGAGTAAGGAGGCTACTCAAGTGGAAGCTCATGATGCTGAAGAGGCTTGGGTTGGCATGTCTAGGCTTGATGTTGCTGATGCGGATGACGTGGTTGGGTTAAACAAAGATTAGGTTGATACTGCTTCTAGCATGGCGGAAAACTTTCAGCCAGTCTCAAGAAAAGCCAAAGAAGCCGTTGAATCATCTGGTTTTACTTTACTTGGGAGAAGTGCTAGAAGAAATCAGAATTCAGAGCATCCTCTGGAAGGCAGTGTTTTCATTGTTTCCTTTTTAAACAGTTTACTGCAAGATCAATTATATGCTTTAGCTATTAAATTTGGTTTTACTTTAAGTAACTTTAATGCGAATATTGATGAATTTAAGAAGAAAGAACTAGAGAGAGTTAATTCGAATAAATGATTATTGTTTCATGGAATGTACGTGGTTTAGGAAAACCCAAAAAATGATTTAGGATTAAGAATCTGTTAATTTCTTTGAACCCTGATATTGTTTTTATACAAGAATCCAAGATTGCAAGTTTTGGTAATTTTTGTTTCATGTCCTTGGGATATTCGGTGTTGGATGGTTGGAGTTGTCTGAATGCTGGTAGCAGTTCAGGTGTCTTATGATTGGTTGAAATCGAAGTAGATGGGAGTTAAGGCAGGAAATTAAGGATGTACATTGTTTGCATGTGATTTTGTGCTTTAAGAGTTTGAGTGCGTTGTACTTCTTCACCAATGTTTATGGACCCTAAACGTGGGAGGAGAGAAGACCGTTATGGAATGAATGCTCATTGTTTGAAAATTCAATTCAGGGCCCATGGCTGATTGGTTGTGACTTTAATGTTACAAGATTTCCTTTTGAGAGAAATAGAATAGTGGAGAGTTATGGAGAGGATACGAATGATTTTGGAGATTTTGTTCGGAGTTGCAACTTGATCAATTTACCTCTACGTAATAGAAAATTCACATGGAATAGTGGTAGAGAGGATCCTACTTTGGTGAAGCTTGACAGGTTCTTTATTAAGCGGAGTTTGAAGACTTACACCCCCTCTTGTAACAACCAGAATACCAACAAACTGTTTTTTCTTCTAAATTCTAATCTATCTAAACTCATGTTGGTTTGTGTAGTTTCCTGCAGAAAAGACAGAGATATAAAATACATCAGAGCTCAGAAAACATCTCACAATGGAATGAATAAAATATAATATAATCAAAATTTAGCCTTACCCAGATAATAATACTGCTTAACAGTATCCAAAGTTATCATATCGAGTATGTTATGAGGAAGGGTTCAGAACACAAGTTCTGGTGATTGGATTTAAACTACATATTTTGGATAACCCTACATATACCGTTCAATTACATTTTCTTATTTATTAGGTTATTTATGTTAACAGCACTCAAAGCTTACACACACATCGTACCCATCTACTCATAAGTAGATTAACCTAATATAGTGTATATGTAGCTACCCCCAATATTAGGGTACACCCCATGGTACCCCACTCGCACGGTCTCTGCTGTAACGCCACAAAAATATACACGGTCCTTTATACTATGCCGGAGCGACGTACGGATCTCTATATAATAACGCTACGTTCTGCGCCATCGCTATGCTACGTAAGCGTACAAACTGCCACCTTTGTACCATTCGATCGAATCAGATTCCATCATAGAGTAATGCCCTAGAGTCTACAATACACTACCGGAGCAGACATGCATGTATCTAGACTTTCTCACGTATGTATCGTCAATTGTACTCGATGCCTTAATTGCACATATTCTCTACTGTGCACCGAGTTCCATTACATGGATGTACAAGAAATATGGAAATCGGTCGGGAGCTTTTCAGATATCTGTATACACAGATGCTAGGTCTGCATTTTCAGTAGCTATGGTCCCACCCGACCCCTCCCTCAACAAGTGAAAGAAAAACAGAATTATGAACTAGTGATGTGGCCCAACAAAAATAACAACATCCAAATCCTAATTGGCCTGTCCCTAACCCAAATCCTTGATAGAAAAAGGTATATGGTCTTTTGGTTTAGCTCTCCATCTTTCCGCATCACGCATTACGTATCACACTGACTGTTGATTGTTGGTACTCGACGACTGTTATCAAACAGATGGTTAGACCCGCCGGCAACACGATAAAATGGTCGTAACCCACCTAATCACAAGGCAACCGGTTCTTCTAATCACCAAAGCCACCCTACAGCCTTCTGACTACTAATTGTGGCAGTCAAGGTATACTCACAGGGTAGTAACACGAAGATCTAACCTTTGCGAGCACAGTCTGAGCGTTGTCACCGCACAGAGGACTACCAGGAGTACTCCCACGTCACAGGAAGTCGCATGCTTCCCCTTCCAGTCCTTCGAAGCTCGTAGAATATCAGCAGAACAGGCAGAATAATCAAATGGATGTGTGCTCCCCTCGTGCTGCAGACACCATGATGATCTACCTGTTGGGTTATTCACCTTCAAACGTATGGACTGGTCCAAACGTCTTGGGTTAATGTGTTATTAGACCCTATGTCTATTCATTTAATTATGCGCTTGCTCTATCTCATTAGATTTCCGGTTAAATTGGTTATTTCAAGATGTATTGACTTCTTATTCAAGCTACCAAGTTCCTCTTGCTTATTAATTTCAGTTATATAACTTAGCCCATTTAAGTTCATTAACAAGCCTTTAACATGTTATTCTTATCAGCAGGATTCAGATTCTCAGGTGTACAGATTACTTAATGTATAGTTAATTATTGCATTCCATAAGTTTTCCCCTCTTTTCTCTACTTATTACAAACAGCAGGTTCAGGTTTCAAGACTACTTAATTTATAATTAAGTACAACTTATCTCATTATAAGTTATCTCATTCCCCCTATCGTTCATTATAACCTAAGTTATGATTTCCACTTGTCCCAAGGACAAGCCTACCTATTATCTTTATTTTTCCATTCAAGTTTATCCATAATAGGTTATTATCATTCACAATAGGTTATTATCATTCCCCTTTCATTCCAATGTTTATATTGTTGTAACTTTCATTCATTTCCATTAATTATCATTAATGCCATTTATTTCTATGCTATAATTTACATATCTTCATATATGTGTTTATACACCATACCTCTCACATTAAGCCGATCACTTGTGGATGCTGGATTTATCGGGCAATTCCGGGCAGACTTCTACCACAAGTTGGATTTAACCTCATGTCTTAGCACCGTTACATGTATATTTATGCACTAGACCCCTCACATTAAATTAACCCCTTGCAGGAACTGGATTTGCTGGGTGGTCCCGAGCAGACTTCTACCACAAGTTGAATTTAACTTCGTGTCTAAGTGCGGTTATTGTTTTCTATTTACTGTAAATTTAGGCATATCCATTCTTCTAAATTTTACTGTAATCTATTATTACATATCATACTTAATATCATATTAAGTCCATTCTAACTGTTATCTTGTCGTATGTTCTTCCTAACTTGTAATTAACTCTATTTTAAAAGAATAACATGTAATCATCCAATCATGTAATTATTACAATCTAACAAATTAACGTGTAATTATTCCAATTCTTAAAGTTAAGCATTCAAGTACATAATATGCCACAGACCAACATGTATTTATACAACATTTTTCGTTTCCACATATTTTAACAGGTTTATACATTTCAGCAGATTAATCATTCCAGCAGATTTACTACGCATATTAACGGGGAATGTCAAACGATAAATATATCATTATCAAAAAGCTGTAACTTAAATGCACTCACCTAAAAGCTTTCCAATTCATGAATTTGGTCTAGACCTAGCATTCCATGGCTCCCCTAACTGATTTTAGAACCTAAATAACTGTGGATCCACAATTCTAAAGAAAAAGAAAAAGGGAAGAATGAGGAGAAATTTAAATTGACAAGATCCATGAATTTAACTTACTTTGAAATATTGAACACCCATTTGTAGATATACATTATTTTCCTCCGGATCCTAAATCAGAATTTCCATAGACTAATTACTCAATTTTTCTGAAGAGAATTGAGGAGGAGGAAGAATGGCAGAGCTTAGGCAGCCTCTTAGAAAGTATGAGATTTAGGCTAGGCTTTACTAGCCTATTTATAGGTGTTCTAGCAAATGGATGTGATCTTGTACACGCAGCGTTGACTCAGCAACGTAACGGTTTGAAAAACAGTCCAGATTCGTCGAATGAATCTGCCCAGATCTGGGGTGGGTCGACCCCCTTGTGTCCCGCGAGAAGTTTTGGGAACAATGTTTACTATTTTAACGTTTTTAATTTAAACGTTTGATTAGTATCCCGTTATACATTCTTTGATTTATTTAAATATTATATTTACATATAATCTCCTTATATGTATACAAAACTTCAAATGCCCAATTTACACATATATACATATGCACAATTTTTATTTCATTTTCAAAATTCAAACGGCATTATGTTGTTATTTAATTCTTACCTAATTTCATTGATTGCAGGTTTATTTTGAATTTCTCGTTGGTATATATACGCAAATATTTACATATACATGTATACATATATTTTTTGAACTCCCTTATATATGTATAATTTTTCTTATATGTGCATTTATAGATATTTCCTCTTTAGAACATACATTATTTTAGCTATTTCTCTAGAATAAAAATATGGCGCCCGCGGGAATCGAACTTGCGCCACTCTCTTGGAAGCCACATTCTCTTACCAATTGGACTACATAGGATTTTGTTAACAAATTTATAAATAATGGTGGTCATTGTTCTTTTCTTATACCTCCTTTTGTTGTAATATTACATTTAACGTATCTTTGTCATCTTAAATCTGTTTTCTGCAATCCATAGGTATAAATTGACCACAAAATTGCCACGGACGTAATGACGTTAATCTCGTGACCAAATTCTGGATGCTCATCAAATTTTATTTTATTATTTAATAAAAAATGCGGGGTGTTACATTCTCACACCATTAGGAAATTTCGTCCCTGAAATTTGATTAAGGTAAAATTAAATAATCCCTCACACAATATGCATCCATCATGTATGCATCCAATTTTCGCAAACATCTGTGCATTCATGCAAAGTGTAATCCAACATAGTAATACATGTATGCCTAAGCAGTACCTCCTATATGTACGCAAATTTCTCAAAAATCCTTTAAAAACATGATGCACACATCCTAAATATACTGGCAATTTCTATATGAATGCAATATTTGAAAGTCAAAATCCTTTTTCATCCAAATTTTCCCACACTCTTACTGAGCAAGATCGTAGTTCATCCAATTTTTGCATCTAAAACCCTACCAAGCAACTTTATTTTTCGAATTTCAGAAAAAACTTATTTTCTAAATTAGATTTCTTATGTTACAAAAAGGTGGAAAGCAGAAAACTTCACATCTTCCGTTTTTATTTTTCAACCTTTTTCTAACCGTACTTGGATTTTATGAAACTATTTTATAAAGATTACCTATTTTCCTATCCAAGCACAGCCCACATGAGACGACCCCAAACCCCGTACTAACGGCGGCAAGGGTAATCCGTGGAATATAACATAGAAACAGATAATAGCAGAACAGAAATAAATAAATACACCAGATAATGAACAATAGAATATATTGGATAAGAGTAATCATCAGAGTTACACAGTATACAGGATCATACTTAGTACAAATACAGTTCAACTATACATAAATGTCTACAGCGGAAAACAAACATAATGTACAATAGGAGCTGAATAGCATAAAAAGAGATAAATGATAGAATCCATCTTCAGCTCCAGCTATCCAGAAAGAACCAGCTAAACCTGAATACAAGGCTGCCCGTGTAGAAAATGGGGCACCCGAGTTTGAAAGTGAAACAAACTACGAGTCAGTCATGGGACTGGTATGAGAAATCTACTCAACACATTTATAATATGGCTAATCACAGGACCACGCCACTTTCGTGGAACGGGTTTACTCCATTGGATTGCTAGTGCTTTTAAAAAAACAAATCATCCTTTTTAAACATCGCTATGCTTTTTATAAAAATGAAGCCATTATAAGACTCAATTCCCATCACACAATGCAACGCAAACTGGAGGATAGAATTTTACCTTATAATGGCCAAAACATGATTGATACGAATAAAACAAAAGCATTTGATATTATTACTAGTGTTTATATGCTTTGAAAACAATTTCAAATCATAACTATAAATCATAGACGGCATGGGTACCATATATCATGTCGCCATATATATATACAATCAAAACCGCACAGTCACGTATTTGGAAATTGGATTTTCTTCTTGAACCAAGGCAAAAGATAGTCCTTATCGAATTCGAGATTGCCTAGCCCGAGTCTCAGGATCAGAGCTCGGATGACCCTTGGATCGTCAGGGTCGGTCCACCGATGTGTATTAAAATGCCTGAACACTGCGTTTCGTCGCCCTTTGGGGCGTAAGCGAGCCAACAAATGACTCCATCGGACCCGGATCGTCCGATCAAACCGAGGTGCCTCGCAATAGCAACAACCACATAAGTCAAACTTGTCAGGGGGTGTAAAACCACCGATGCCACTTCTAGCTAGGAGGAAACGCAGGCCCTCCCTGAGGTCCTTTCTCCCGTTTCTGGTTCATACCGGGGTGTGAGGCTCGCGATTTCACGTTATATACAAAGCTACGCCACATGGGCGGGGCTTTGATCATCACCACAAGACTTTGATTTTCAACAGAAGGCCTAACCACCGCATCTTAGCATGCCACACAGGAAATTCACACCGTGCAATTGATGGCTATCAATCACACAGAATAAATTCCAATGTCAGACACACTGTCCATTTGCAAGTCCGTTTTGGGTCTGAACGACACCGGAGGCACTAAATACCTCGCAAACCCATCGATCACCACGTACGTCTGGACGATCACCACTCATTATCCATATTTCGGGATGCCTCCCAATCAGGACCTCGGTTACCATCCAAACGAGGTGAAGATCTCCGGTCTTCGACCACCGTCTTCATCTTCGATTTCTTATCGTCGATTTAGTTATTCAGAATGGGATAAACCCGGTCTTTCTGAGCAACTCGTGTATATAATAAACAAGTGCAACACTAACATATACACGCATCATTTTAATTCATTAGTCACTAACCGTCAATCAGTAAGAGAACGATTTCCCAAATATTAACCCCGAAGGCCGAAACCAACATCAGATCAACACCCAGGAAACCATTCGACTTAGCCAACCTTCAGTTAATTTCTAAATCACATTAATATCGTTTATAATATTTTATAACGATTTATCGCTATTTTTATTTATTTTAAAATAGCCAATTTATTTAAAACGGCGCTTCGGGCCATAATGCGACTGTGGCGCTATTTTTCTTCAGATTTGATTTACACATATCTGAAAATCTACCCGTTGGATCTTCACAAAATTTACATCATTAGAAAGATCTTTTCAAAACGAATCCAACGGTTCCAGTTTTGGGAAAATCTGACAGTCGGATCTCCCAGTACAATTGTTTAAAGTTTCGATTTCAAAATACGAACTACAGCGTCGTTATTCGATTAATTATAATTATATTTATATATATATATATATATATATATATATATAATCATTTCTGGCGCTGTTTTTCTTTAGATTTGAATTAAACATTCCAGACTGTCCAACCGTTGGATTTTTACAAAGTTGGTGCCGTTGGAAAGATATTTCCAAGGCGAACCCAACGGTTGCGATTTCAGGAAAATCTGATGGTCGGATCTCCCGGTATAATCGTTTGAAATCACGGTTTCAAAATACGAACTGCAGCTTCGTTATTCGATATATTTTAATTCTATTTATATATATATATATCGATTCTTTGATTTCAAAGCTACATTCTTTTCATACATTTGATAAAAATGATATTTTTATCTAACTGTCTTCTATTTCAACACTTCACTATATTTAACAATTCATGTATATAATAAAAATGTGATTTTTATTGTAAAACAATTCATTTCAAAACACTATTATTTTATATAGTTTATATAGGTAATAAAAATAGGATTTTTATTATAAAACAATTTCTTTCAAAACAAGATTATTTTATACATTTCATATTGATGTTAAAAATGGGATTTTTATTATAAAACAATTTCTTTCAAAATATGAATACCATTCAACACATGAATTTCAATTCAACGAATGAATATCGATTCAACACATGAAGGTTTTCTATAGTTTATATAAATAGATAAAAAGGTGATTTTTATATTTAAAACACGAATACCATTCAACACATGAATTTCAATTCAACGAATGAATATCGATTCAACACATGAAGGTTTTCTATAGTTTATATATATAGATAAAAATGTGATTTTTATATTTAAAACACAAATACCATTCAACACATGAATTTCAATTCAACGAATGAATATCGATTCAACACATGAAGGTTTTCTATAGTTTATATATATAGATAAAAATGTGATTTTTATATTTAAAACACGAATACCATTCAACACATGAATTTCAATTCAACGAATGAATATCGATTCAACACATGAAGGTTTTCTATTCAACGACTAAATATAGTTTCAGCAAATGAAAATAATTCAAACACATGAATGTTATTCAAAATTCCGGCAACATAATGGCATGGTAGTTAAAACCGGGACCGTCCCTAGTACGGCTCCTCGCTCTACCTTAAAACCTCACGGTTTTTGACAATGGGGATCATGCATCTAGTTCGCATGCAGGCGGCATGTATATATTTATTTCATTTCCACAAACTAATCCTATGTGGTTTCAACCAAATATTTCTCAACCACAAATGGGTATTTTTCAACCACAATCAATCAATATCAACCACAAACAATTTCAATCAACCATTTGCTATCAATCAATTTTCGCACCAATCACAACCAATAAATATCGTCCATAGTTTGTGGACGAGGGGCATATATATATATATATATATATATATATATATAATATAGCAATTCACTTCTATTCCAACACATATATAATTTTTACAACGCATATATAACTTATACATCGAACGTACAACTTATACAACGCTTATACAAGAGGTGTACAATGCTTATATAACTCATACATCGACTATATAATTTATACATCGTCGTTTTCCTTATCGTTTATAAATTAGAAATCTCACATTGGGTTCCACTCCACTAAAAATAGCAGAAGGCTCTGAAAAATATGCGGCCTCTTCTAGAAGGTAGAAGATGTCCACACGAGTCCACTGTCTCTTATTTCACTGAATTTCATTAACACAGCAAAAAGATATGATTTTTCAAAGTTTGCAACGGTTTAAAGGTGTTAAAACAGTTGAAAATAAAACAATCTGTACCTCAGCTGAAAGGTTCAAAACTAGGTTTGCAATTTTCGATCAAACCGTGAATCGATAGGAGGATCGGCCGATACAACGACGAAGAGGGTGGAGACGCGCGTTTGCTCGCGGTGGTGGGGCCCACTTGGTGGCGCCAGGCGGTCGGGGCGGCGGGTTGAAGTCGACGACTTCAAGGAGGTGGTTCTCTCTCCACAGGCCACGAAAAATCCCAAACTTTATATGGATTTGAAGATCTCGAGAAGATATTCAAAAAGTTCAACTGTGGCACGAGCTAATTTGGCTTGGATTGATCGTAAAATGAGGGGGAAGGTTTCGAGTGGTTTCCGCCTTCGATCGGGGAGAGAGAAATGAAGATTTTTTTTTAAAAAAAAAAATTATGATTGGCCGGTGGGTTTTAAAGGGGTTTTCTGACGCAACCACCAATCTAAACCCAATGACTGTCGTCCCTAGCGTTTTACCCCCATTCCGAACACAATGGGATATGTTTCGTAGGCCCATTCGACTGTTTCATTCAGTTTCCATTCAATTTAAAATATATAACATTCAATATTCGATTTGAACGTACATTTCAATTTGCCTGGGCCACAAACTGATTCAAAAAATTCCAAAAAAATAAATCTGGCTATGTTTTGACGATACGGTCCCAACAAAATTAGTTTCGTCGAATTCTGAGACCGTTTGCAAAAAGGCCCATTTCTAGTCGATCCAATTTAACTGTAATTGACCAAAACTCATTTTCCTTTGCCACGCTCACACACTAGCTTCAAAAATTATGAAATTTGAAACCTAGCAATAACTTCACATCCCGGATCCAACAAAAGTGGTTTCGTTGAATTCCGAGGTCGTATGCAAAATGGCCAATTTCACGGGCTATAAAAATTCCATAGCAACCTTTCTGAAAATTCATTTGGCTATAACTTTTGCTTTCCGCTACAAAAATTCGATTTTTCAGATTCGTTAAAAAGGTATTCACTAACAGATTTAAATATTTTTGGTTTCGCTCAAATCGGTTTTGTTTTGCACCCGTTACAGCCCGACAAAGTTTGAATTCAATTTTTGAAACTGCAGCGCCATTTCATACCTTGTTTATAATTACAATTAATTATATTCGTTTTCAATTGTCGATTCAAACTCAGTTTTCATTGCTATTATTTAAAATATTTATTTTAAATATTTAAAATCCATTATTTTAGCCAATTTAAAAATTTTAAATTGGTTCAGATTTTCTGGGTCGTTAAATCTCCCCCACTTAAAACTTTTCATCCTCGAAAAGGAACAAAGTCGAAAGCGGTTTGATTAATCAACTCTACGTTCGATCTGGCTTCAATTCTCTAACTTTTCAGTTTCTGAGAATTTTCAAATTCTTCAAAAATTTGGCTAACACCCGGAATTTTCGAAAAATTTCGCCATAACCTCCTTTGTACGGGGAGAGGTTTGGAAATTTATTGGGTCGTATTAGGTACCCAATAAATCCTAATAATCATACACATATTTATAGTGATATATTCTGGTGTTTACAAGGGAGCGTGTATTGATAATATCTCCAGAGAATAAATTCTCGTCACCCTGTCTAAGCCTGAGGGAGTGTGTATTTTAAATGCTCCAGATGATAAATCCTCGTCATCTCGTCCCGTGTGGGAAATAAATAGTCCATGTGCCGTATCTAATAACTAGAGAGACGTGATTATTGTCAACTCCAGACCCATGTGGGGTTTTTATTAATCTGGCAATTTAATCGTTATAATTTAAATAGTCTATATCAGTCATCAGTTCAACCTGTAAAATATAGTCATCGCCATACAAGCCTCTCGCTCGTATGGTAAATCTTCCACCTCGTCACACAAGCTCCAAATGCTTATGTGGTATATGATGAAGTATGCCTATCTTCCAGAAGTATGCCATGCAATGTAGTTCAAAATCAATTGTTACTATCCTATGGCGACATTTATTTTTACACACAGAATAACCAGCACTCTGCATCCAATGGCATTCACAGGAGTTGATATAATAATATTTCGCATCCAACTCATTAAGGTTTACCTATTTGTCGGGCACACAAATAAAATCTTTACTCAACAGCTATCCATTTACCTGTTCAAACATATATAATGCAAAAGTATATATATTTCTATCTATTTTTAAATTAGTTCAATGTGTGATTTAAATGAATAAATTCTACCATTATTCTCTTATTAATTAAATTAACTATCGTTTCAATAATTTAATTAATCTAATTTACTATCACACAACGCAAACAGCAATCAAATTGTTTTGAACTTTTCAAAATCATACTAATCAATTCCTATACTCTTTTAAAATCATTCATACTATAGGATTAAAAGTACATATTCCTGAAAAGAAAATAACCACAAAGAAGAGAACTAGTTAGTAATGCAAAGTATGGCAAATGTACCTTGCATCGGGGTCAAACAGAGATATCCACTCGGCATCAAGGATAAGCTTTCTGAATGCTCTCATCAGTTTCCCAGGTACAATCTCGGGGATCTCCACTCCATTTCACTTTGACTAAGCGAACCTTCTTGTTCCTCAGCTCTTTGGTTTCTTTGCCGATAATCTTTAGCGGCTCTCTTCTCATAGCTAATTCTGGAGTAATTTCAATATCTTGTTGAGCGGCTTCTTCCACGATCAAGTCTGGATCTTGAACGTGTTTTCGAAGTTGAGATACGTAAAATACATCATGAACTCCAGACAACCAATCAGGCAGTTTAACCCTATAAGCGAGAGTTCCGATCCGTTCCAGAATAGGAAACGGACCAATGAATTTGGGCGCCAACTTTCCAGTTTTACCGAACCGGATAACTCCTCTCGTCGGCGATACTTTCAAATATACATAGTTGCCCACAGCAAACGATATATCTCTTCTTCTTCTATCGGCATAGCTCTTTTGTCGGCTTTGAGCGGCCAGTAATCGTTTCTGAATAAAGTCGACTTTGTCGGCAGCTTCTCGGATCATATCTGGCCCCAACACAAGTCTATTACCGGGTTCGACCCAACAAGCAGGAGATCGGCACGGTCTACTGTAACAACCCGTATTTTCAATAACCTGTTATAACGTAAATCGAGGCAGAATTTAATTTATAAATCTGAATCAAGGGAAACGGGCTATGCCATTGCGTTCGTCTCGGAAAAATACGCGAAATAGAGTCCGAGTTTTCGAAAATCGGAGTCCGTATGAAGAAGATATGGATGAACGAAGTTAGGCAGAAAAATCGAAAATCAAGCCAGAATGCACTGGCGCACTTTTGAAGTGCGCCAGCACAAAAATACACTGGCGCACTTGGGAAGTGCGCTCGTGTCGAGCCAGAAGCCTGCACAGCTTTTTGGCTTGACCCTGGCTGGCTTGGTGCACCTGTTTTGGTTCTCTAGTCTGTTCTGCTGGCCTATGACGATTTTTGATGGTTTAGATCTAAACTAGGGTTAATCCTATGGCCTAAACTAACCTAAACTTCTATAAAAGGACCCCTAAACCTAGCCTAAATCATCATTATTCATTCATACAACTAAACTATGGCAAAATCAATCCTCTCATGGCCTCCACTCTCTTCATAAAATTCCTAAATAAATTTCTAAGTGATTTTCCATGCATACAAGTGTTTTCAAACTTGTATGAGCATCATTAGCTTGCATTCAAGTCAAGTTTCTATATTTGCATCATAAAGAAAGAGTTTTGATCATTTTGGCTCAAGGGTTTTTATGTTAGAGCTTGCATTTTGGGTCTATTTGATTGCATAAGGGCTTTGTCATATCTTTTGTGCCTTCATAAGTATTGTAAGCCCTATTCTACTTTCATACTTAAACTCTAAAGTTAAATGTATGATATGCAAGTTTGCCATAATATGCAAGTTTACTATGATGTGTTATGCAAGTTCATCAAGTTATGTTATGCAAGTTCATCAAGTTATGTTATGCAAGTTCATCAAGTTATGTTATGCAAGTTCATCAAGTTATGTTATGCAAGTTCATCAAGTTATGTTATGCAAGTTTGGGTTGATCATTTGGTTCATGTTATCATGTTATGCAAGTTTATCTTGAGTATATGAACATAAAGCTCCAAGCTTTATGCTAAAGGTTGCATTTTGGCAACATGTAAGTTATCATATCTCTTATGATAACTTGCATGTGAGGCTAAATGCGAACTTATGGCCATGTCTACATGTCATTTAGCACCATGTATCACCAATATGCCAAGTTTGGTTTTATGCATGCTTTTGAGGCCTAAAATGTAATATGCAAGTATATGAACATATGTACATTTCTTATGCCACCATGTTGAACTTGTGGCTTCAACACCTTTATGTCACGATTATGCCAAGTTCCCTCTTTCTATCCTTTATGCGCTATTGCGATATGTAAGCGATGGGATTGCGTTTGGGGTTGGGTAAACTTAAAAGACATAAAAACATAAGCTTCGGAATTTACCTATTAAGTTAGGTCTACCCATTGGGAATTTACCTATTAAGTTAGGTCTACCCAATTGCTTGAAAACTTGTAATGTGTTTTGGAAACATGATGGACATGACACTTAGAAAATATAAGTGTGACCAACTCGAGCTTGGGGTTGAGTTTGTAGTGTAAACCTACCCGGAACCGATCGGCTTAACTAGTTGCTACAAACAATAGGACCCAATGTGAGAAGTTGGTCATGTTGTACCTTGAACCCGAGGTTAGACCAAGTTGTGGTGTAAAGCTACCCGGAACCGACCGGCTTAACTAGTAACCACAACAAAGTCTAATGTGAGAGGTTAAGGCGCATTAAATTAATTAATGCCTCATGATTAGGGTTAAGTCATGGACCGCTTAAATACTTAACCAATTAAACACGATGGGTTGGTAGGGTTAAGTCATGAACCTTGGGTACACTTAACCAACTTGGTACTTGAATGGGTTGGGTTAACCACGTTTAACCCATTAAGGAAACCCTAGTTACGTGGTCCTTTGCACCAGTAACCCTCTTAGTTGTATCATGATACCCTAGGGACTAGGCTAGGGAGGGGCACGATTACTGGATGCCATGTAAGCGACCAAAACGACGGCTGAGTAGGTGCGCCGGTGTAGGTTCAGGCGGGCCATGGTCGTGCACATGGTCCGAAGTTGAAAAAAACAGGCACGGGCACCAGTAGGTTTAGACTGTGCGTGCATTGATTTGTGTCAGTGGTTGACACCCTAGGACTTGATACACCCTAGGGTGGACCTAGCACAGTTTAGCTACACTTCGTAGTTGGGCCGTATGACACCGACACTTGACGAGTTAGGCTTATAGGGAGCCGATCGACTAGACCGTGCTAGTTGGACCTTGGTTTAGGTCATTCATGATGTTTTGGCCAAACTTGGGCCTGGGGATCACTTCTTGTCTACACTTTGGACCTCGTATTGGGGTCACTACATGTTATTAAGCCAAAGCTTGGGCCAAGGGATCAATACTTGTTTATTCAAGTCATGTTAGTTTGCTAGTACCCCTGTGGTGCAAAACCTTAAACCTGATTATGCGATGACACCTTTATCTACCTTGTTAGTTAATCACCATGCTAGTATGTTGTTATCCTTATGATCGTACCTGCTTCTCATGCCAGTTAACTTTATCAGTTTACATTGATTGTAGTAGGGCTTACTCAGTCTTTTTGACTGACCTGTTTTCTTTTGCCTCTTTTCTTCCGTTCCCCCCCCCCCCCAGGTTCTCAGGGAGGGAATATTGGAGCTTAGCTTGGATTTCTGACCGCTTGCTTGTGGGATTTTAGCTCATGTACGGTCTTGACATGAAGCTAGCTATGGTTATCACTTATTTTGGGGATAGTACTTATGTATTTCAGTTTTTCAGTAATGTTGTTTTTATCTAGACTTGTGTATTTGGAAAATTGACATTATGTTGTACCAGACTTGTTTTGAAATGGTTTGAAATCTTCCGCTGTTTTTATCTATGTTATTTACTCTGTTTACATATATACATATGTTCTTGTTCTGCCTTGATATATCATTATGCATGTTTACCTGATTCAAACGCCCCTCCAAAGTCAGAGTGCTTGCAAGAGTCACCCTGGCGGAGGTGGGGTGTTACATTTGGTATCAGAGCATATGGTTTACGAGAAGGGAACAAAAAGGTTTTTAGAAAACTTTTGGAAAACTATTTTCAAAACCAAGTATAAAGTATTTTCCAAAGAAAAGTCTAATTTATTTTAAAGGCTATTCCCCAAAAAGCCATTAGCGAAATTCCTTCGTTTTTCTCCATTCTGAATCTATCTTTTTCTTCGTTTCCAGTATGGCCAATAACTTTGCCATTCCGGAGGGAGTACACGTACCAGTTTGGTATAGGAGACTTTTGGAGGCTAGGGCGACCGAAGCCGGCCCCGCAAATATTACTCCTCCTCCGGTAGTTCATGTTCCTCCTCCTCATGTCGCTGAGGTTCCTCTTCCTCCTCCCCCTCAGCATCCACAAAAGGATTTCGCGGAGATTTGCAAAGACTTTAGGGCGATGAGTTGCAAGAATTTCATTGGAACCGAGACTTTCGTAGAGGCCAGGAATTGGTTGAAAGAAACCGAAGATATTTTTGCCTTCTTTGATATAGATGACTGTAGGAAGGTTTTATTAGCAGTGTGGTTGCTAAAGGAAGAAGCTGCACGTTGGTGGGTGGTCTCCACCGCTACCAGGCCAATTAAGACTTGGGATGACTTTCGGGGAAAGTTTGGACTAAGGTTCCTATCACTAAAGCAAGGGGACATGACCATTAGGGAATACATAGATAAGTTTAATCAACTGGCTCGGGTCGGTTTGGACTTGGTTAACACAGCCCCGAAGAAGGCCCTATACTTTGCTCTAGGATTAAACGAGCCATTACATGGTTTAGCCATGACTCATATACCCTTGGGGGCAACTTTCGAGAGTTTGGTGAATATGGCCCTACTCAATGAAGAGAATAGGAGTGACAAGAAGGAGGAGAAGTCTAAAGATAAGAAGGAAAAGAGGTGCTTTACTTGTGGAGGCTCGACTCATCTAAACAAGGATTGCAGGAAAAAGGAAGGGCACTTGCTTTAACTGTGGAGAAATGGGACACTTCACTAGGGATTGCCCAAAGAAACAAGGGAAAGGCCAGGGTCAGACTCCGCGTGCTGGACCTTCGGGAGGGCAAGTTCATGCTCTCAATGCCGCTCTAGTTCCCGATCGAGGTAGTATTTCTGTTGAAAGTCTTGTATATATTTCTGATTTTCCCAGTTCGTACCTTGTTTGATTGTGGTGCATCGCATAGTTTATCTCGTCTGATCTAGCTGAAAGTTTGCACCTAAGTACTAGTATAGTTAATGATCCCGTGTGTGTTTCAAATCCAATTGGGGGTTCCGCCCATTTGTCTATTATCTAGGTGGATTTGAATTCTCCCGTGATGCTTATATTCTCGGTTTCATGGGGTATGGGTTGATTTTGGGCATGGATTGGTTGTCCAGTTTTGGAGCCATTCTTGATTTTTGAGCATAGGGTTGAGAGGCTCACGACTCGCCTCGGTAATACCCTAAAAATTTCTAGTAACCCTATGAGTCCCGTCATGTTGTGTTATCTTGAATCCCTCAACTCGTCTATCGATAGTTTGTAATCGGTGAGGGTGGTCCGAGAATATCCTGATATCTTGGGTGAAGTGAAGGGGGTTACCCCCAAGAGAGAGATTGATTTCCGCATTTATCTGGTTGATAATGCCAAGATAGTTTTGTGGCCGGTTAGGCACATGGCCCCGCAAGATAAGAGTTAAGAAAGCAAGTCAAGGAGTTGCTTGAGAAGAACTTCATTAGACGAAGTATATCTGAATGGGGAGCGCCTGTAGTATTTACTACCAAGGCAGATGGTTCTCTTCGACTTTGTGTTGATTATCGTGAGTTAAACGAAGAGAATAGACAACCATTGCCAAGGATCGATGATTTGTTTGATCAGCTTGTAGGAACATCTGTTTTCTCTTGATCTTGCTACTGGATTCCATCAGCTCAGAGTAGCTGAGGATAGTATAGACAAGACTGCGTTCAGAACTCCGGATGGATTCTTAGAATGGCTGGTCATGCCATTCGGTTTGACTAATGCACCCGCCTACTTCGTGGACTTGATGAGTAGGGTGTTCAGGGAGTTCTTGAACAAGTTTGTCGTGGTCTTCGTAGATGATATTCTGATCTTCTCTAAGGATGAGGAAGAGCATGCAAGACATCTCGTGGAGGTGATGGATACGCTTAGGGCGCATCAGTTGAAAGCCAAGTCCTCCAAATGTCATTTTGGAGAAAATAAGTTAGATTTCTTGGGCACATAGTTTCTAAGCAAGGCTTAGCGGTGGATCCCGCTAAGGTAGTTGCAGTTCAGGATTGGAAGACTCCAAGGAATGCAACTGAAGTAAGAAGTTCTCTCAGTTTAATTAGTTAGCGTCCCTTGAGCTTAGACCTACCCTTCTGGATCAAGTAGGGACTTCGCAGAAAGAAGACCCGTAGTTAGTCGAGATCATAGACAAGTTGATTCGAGGCGAGATGTTAAGACACCTCGCTATAGATAACAAGGGATGGCTAAGACGCGATGAGAGAAAGATGGATCTTAAAGATGCACATCACCCGAGGAGGTGGCCAAGTTTGTCCCAAGGTGCATGTGGTGCCAACAGATTAAGGCCGAGTTATAGAAGCCCGGTGGGCTATTATATCCATTGGAGGTCCCCGCAATGGAAGAGGGAAAAGCATCACGAAGGATTTCGTGGATGGACTGCCTAGATCAAGAAAGGGAATATGAGCATGTGGGTCATAGTAGGCAGACTCACGAAGAGTGCTCATTTCACTCTGGTAAAGAGCGAAAGGACTGCATCATAGCTAGCGACAGTTTACCTTCAAGAAATAAAGCGGTTGCACGAGGTTTCCTAAAGTATAGTTAGTAACCATGACTCAATCTTCACTAGCCAGTTTTGAGATAGTCCACGGGAAGTCATGGGCAAGTAACTGAATTTAAGTATGGCCTATCATTCACAGGAAGATGGTTCATTTTGTTCAAGCATGAGTTATAGAAAATCACGTTAGTAAGAGCAATTGGCAACGTGGATTGGTATTTCCAAGAAAAATTCTGCTGCGTGGAATACTTTATGGTAAGTAAACGAGATCCAGGATTCACTAGTGAATTTTGGAGAGCTTGCATGAAACCATGAGGTCATAGTTATGTTTAAGCCAAGAATGATAGAAGAGTAAGTGAGAAAGGAAGACGAGAGGCGACAATGAAATGGGTTCCAACTCATATTTGGAAATAAGGGTTAAGAAGCCAAGGAATCATGAAGTAAAAGACGGTCAAAGCACAGTGGAGTTAAGCTCAAGGAAACGTGACTTAGAGGACTGAAGGCTAGATACGCGCATCATATCTCTTTCTAAGAGTATATCCTTGATCCTTGTTTTCCTGTGGAACTTGCTCGCATGTTATCTTTTTATCCTCTCGGTCCCATTCTCGGTCCTATTTCTATCGGGAGGTATGACTTATTGGCTAGTAATACATGTCAGGGTTTGAAGGGGTCCGTTAGGTTGACTAAACCTTTTGGGCTTTTATAGAATATGGATTGGGTTAGGAAGGGATTTCTTGTAATCCAAAAGGAGTATATCTTGCTTATCTTCCCGATCTCTTTAGCATATCTTTTGCTATCCATGTTTGTCTTGTTTATCTAGTTTATCGT
The DNA here is from genome assembly GCA_030737875.1 of Allium sativum. Taxonomy (NCBI): domain Eukaryota; kingdom Viridiplantae; phylum Streptophyta; class Magnoliopsida; order Asparagales; family Amaryllidaceae; genus Allium; species Allium sativum. The sequence goes on from CM060925.1 coordinate 45,489,474, forward strand.
GTTAATCTTGTCATGAGAACCTTAGGTAGAAACCCTTTGGATGAAACATGTGTTTGAAACATGTTATGCTTGATGGTTGCAAGTGGTTGCAAGTGTTTGCAAGTGGTTACTCGTGGATGCATTATACACATTAGGCACTAGATCGGCTCACACACTCCTCATATTGCATATGCATGAGTGTTTACGCTTATTCATGGATGGAAATTTTTGTGTTATCACATGGATGTTGCATATGGATGTATGTTATGTGCACACATATAGATGTTATACATTATGTTAGGAATTGCATACATATGGATTCATTTCACTAACATAATTTGCATTGATGATATTTGCATTAGATAAGTACATATACACACACCTTTGCATATGTTCATGCAACATTTAGAATCTTGTAAGGACAATGATTGCTCGTGGATGATGTTTTGAGTAGATGGATGTTGGATGGTAGGATACGTTCTTCCTAACTTGAAGATTTCGGGGACGAAATCCTTTAAGGAGGGGAGAATGTAACAACCCGTATTTTCAATAACCTGTTATAACGTAAATCGAGGCAGAATTTAATTTATAAATCTGAATCAAGGGAAACGGGCTATGCCATTGTGTTCGTCTCGGAAAAATACGCGAAATAGAGTCCGAGTTTTCGAAAATCGGAGTCCGTATGAAGAAGATATGGACGAACGAAGTTAGGCAGAAAAATCGAAAATCAAGCCAGAATGCACTGGCGCACTTGTGAAGTGCGCCAGCACAAAAATACACTGGCGCACTTGGGAAGTGCGCCCGTGTCGAGCCAGAAGCCTGCACAGCTTTTTGGCTTGACCCTGGCTGGCTTGGTGCACCTGTTTTGGTTCTCTGGTCTGTTCTGCTGGCCTATGACGATTTTTGATGGTTTAGATCTAAACTAGGGTTAATCCTATGGCCTAAACTAACCTAAACTTCTATAAAAGGACCCCTAAACCTAGCCTAAATCATCATTATTCATTCATACAACTAAACTATGGCAAAATCAATCCTCTCATGGCCTCCACTCTCTTCATAAAATTCCTAAATAAATTTCTAAGTGATTTTCCATGCATACAAGTGTTTTCAAACTTGTATGAGCATCATTAGCTTGCATTCAAGTCAAGTTTCTATATTTGCATCATAAAGAAAGAGTTTTGATCATTTTGGCTCAAGGGTTTTTATGTTAGAGCTTGCATTTTGGGTCTATTTGATTGCATAAGGGCTTTGTCATATCTTTTGTGCCTTCATAAGTATTGTAAGCCCTATTCTACTTTCATACTTAAACTCTAAAGTTAAATGTATGATATGCAAGTTTGCCATAATATGCAAGTTTACTATGATGTGTTATGCAAGTTCATCAAGTTATGTTATGCAAGTTCATCAAGTTATGTTATGCAAGTTCATCAAGTTATGTTATGCAAGTTTGGGTTGATCATTTGGTTCATGTTATCATGTTATGCAAGTTTATCTTGAGTATATGAACATAAAGCTCCAAGCTTTATGCTAAAGGTTGCATTTTGGCAACATGTAAGTTATCATATCTCTTATGATAACTTGCATGTGAGGCTAAATGCGAACTTATGGCCATGTCTACATGTCATTTAGCACCATGTATCACCAATATGCCAAGTTTGGTTTTATGTCTACATGTTGTACCTTGAACCCGAGGTTAGACCAAGTTGTGGTGTAAAGCTACCCGGAACCGACCGGCTTAACTAGTAACCACAACAAAGTCTAATGTGAGAGGTTAAGGCGCATTAAATTAATTAATGCCTCATGATTAGGGTTAAGTCAGGAATACAAATCCTTCCTTTCAACCTCAAGGTCTCGTCGTTATCTATTTGAAAACACGAGGGTTCGCGTTTCTGAATCCTTTTGATCATATCCTTGATAAAGTTATCCTCCTTCTGAAGAATAGATATTCTGTCAATCAAGGAAGTCGAAATAATAAAGCTGGCAATCATTACATTCTTTCGGCTCAGCGCATCGGCCACGACATTGGCTTTCCCTGGAGTGTATATAATTTCAAAGTCATATGCTGCAAGAAACTCCAGCCAACGTTGCTGCCTCAGATTCAGGTCTTTCTAGATGAACAGATACTTTAACGACTGGTGATCTGTAAACAGTTCAAATCTCTCACCCAGAAGATAGTGTCTCCAGATTTTCAAAGCGAACACAATAGCTAATAACTCAAGATCATGAGTTACGTAGTTCTTCTCATGCGGCTTCAGTTGACGGCTAGCATAAGCAATCACTTGACCCCTTTGCATTAACACTGCGCCAAGGCCTTCCCTAGAAGCATCAGTCCAGACTTTTAAATCCTGATTACCATCGATGATGGTTAACACTGGAGCTGTCGTTAATCTTAACTTTAGCTCTTCGAAAGCCTCCTCACTTTCTGGAGTCCATTTGAATTTAGAGTGCTTCTTTGTAAGCTTCATTAAGTGGCCAGATATCTTCGAAAAGTTTTTAACGAACTTCCGGTAATAGCTAGCCAATCCGAGAAAACGGCGGACTTCTGTAGGGGTACTGGGCTGTTTCCAGTTTTGAATAGCTGTGATTTTACTTGGATCCACAGCAATTCCTTCTTTTGATACGACATGGCCTAGAAATTTCACTTCATCTTGCCAGAATATACATTTGGAAAACTTTGCTTTCAACACATTCTTTCTGAGAATTTCCAGAACCTGTTCCAAATGCTTTTCATGTTCAGCCTTTGATTTAGAGAAGATTAGAATATCGTCAATGAAAACCAGAACAAATTTATTCAAAACCCTTCTGAACACTCTATTCATCAGATGCACGAAGTAGGCTGGAGCGTTACATAAGCCGAATGGCATTACTAACCACTCGTAGAATAAGTCGGGACCTCTGAATGATGTCAATGGAACACACTCTTCGGCAATTCGAAGTTGATGGAAACCTGTAGCTAGGTCCATTCGTGAAAATACTTGTGCGCCATTTAATCGATCCAACAAATCATCAATCCGCGGTAATGGATATTTGTTCTTTATTGTCTGTTTGTTCAGATCTCGATAATCCACACATAGACGTAGAGTACCATCAGATTTTGGGACAAACACCACTGCTGCACCCCAATCAGAGAAACTAGGCCTGATCAGACCCTTCCATACTAGTTGTCGTGTTTGATTGTCAAGTTCTTCTTTCTCTTTCAAGGACATTCTTCGGATAGCGTGAACTACCGGCTTGCGTTCGGAATCAAAGCGATCTTGAAATCTATTTCTCTTTGCGGAGGTAAGCGAACAAATTCCTCGAACACATCGCATAGTTTTTTATGACAGGAATATCTTTCACTAGGTCGGGAATATTCTATGTGACTTCAGGGACATTTTCCATTTGGGCTGGAGAAACATCGAGAGCTGCCCAGAAGTCTTTTCTATTAGCATTCTGACCTTCACAGGGAATGGTTATATAATCACCTGATTTAATCTTCGCCTTTACGACTCTGTCGGCGCATTTAACTTCAGCTTCATATTTGGTCAACAAGTCTAACCCCAAGATAAGATCAAACTCTTTAAAATTCATGACGACCGCGATGGTAGGAAACCGATAACAAGAGAAAGAAACTGGTACTCCACAAACCCAACTGAGATCAATGGAACCCCCAACCGGATTTTGGACAGTCATTGGTTCCTTGAGCTTCTTCAAATTTAAATCCAGTTTCTTAGCTGCATTCTTAGCAATGAAGCTGCGTGACGCGCCAGTGCCAAACAGTACTTTAACTGGGATGTCTTTGACAGTTAGCGTGCCTTCTAAAACATCTGGCCTTTCCAGAACATCTACGGGCCCTGAAGTTTCTACTATTTCATTTATACGTACTGCTTCAGGCTTTCTAAATAGCGGGCAGGCCTTTGAAAGATGACTAGTCTGATGGCACTGACTGCACTTTCTATTCTCTTGAAACTTCTTATCGGGTTTAAACCCCTTCCTTCGTTTCTTCGAGGTTTTACACTTCCTGGTCAAATGCCCTGGTTTCCTGCAATTAGAGCAGGTGGCCGTCGTTGCTGGTTCCTTTTCAGATCTGGCCCTTTTTCGATTGACTTTGGGCTTCTTACTGACCTCAGATATCGTACTGGCCTTAGGACGATCAGTTTCTGACTCATCTTTGTTACTAGAACTGACCCCTTCTTCGTAAGGTAACATACCTTTCTTGTCGAGATCTTGATACTGATAAGCCATATAAATCATTTCTGAGAAAGGAAGTTTCACATTCCTCATCACACTATTCTGATATTTCCTTTGCAGGCCATAAATAAATCTCAGATTCTTCCTCTTTGGTTCTTGAATCAGATGAGGAGCAAAGTGAGAAAGTTCGTTGAATTTCTTGTGATATTCTGGGATGGTCATATCACCTTGTATCAAACAAGAAAATTCATCACATAATCGCTCGGTTGCTTCGGGAGGAGTAAATCTTTCTAAGAAAATCACTTTGAATTTATCCCAGGTGATATCACCTTCTGGATTATCTTTAACAACTGAATCCCACCAAAACAAAGCTTCTTCTTTGAGTGCCCAAGACGCCAGTAGTCTTTTCTGATCGTCTCTCAACTTTAAACCCTCAAAGATTTTCTCTGCAGAACGAATCCAAGCTTGTGTTTCCATAATGGACTCCTTGCCTAAGAATGGCGATCCACCCAGATTTTGAAATCTCTTGAATAGAACTTCTATATCGGATTCTGGCTGCGGAAGCACAACTGGCTCATTAGCTGGTCGAACCATACGATTATTTCTTCTGTTCATGTCACTCATTTTCTAGTACGTCTGCAATTAGCAGACAAAGTGTCAGGTCAACAGAAAAGATATTTCAAAATATAGAGACAAATACTTGAATGTAAATGTGTCTATCGAGGTGTAATTTCATTCTGCTTTACTTATACTAGGATATTACTGATTCTATCTGTATAGAGTTACCCGTCCTAGAACACTACTGGTTCTATTTCTGACGAGTTCGTTCATATGTTATATTCCAGAACTAAGCTTAACCAAAGCTCTGATACCAAATAAGACGACCCCAAACCCCGTACTGACGGCGGCAAGGGTAATCCGTGGAATATAACACAGAAACAGATAATAGCAGAACATAAATAAATAAATACACCAGATAATGAACAATAGAATATACTGGATAAGAGTAATCATCAGAGTTACACAGTATGCAGGATCATACTTAGTACAAATACTGTTCAACTATACATAAATGTCTACAACGGAAAACAAACATAATGTACAATAGGAGCTGAACAGCATAAAAAGAGATAAATGATAGAATCCATCTTCAGCTCCAGCTATCCAGAAAGAACCAGCTAAACCTGAATATAAGGCTGCCCGTGTAGAAAAAGGGGCACCCGAGTTTGAAAGTGAAACAAACTACGAGTCAGTCATGAGACTGGTATGAGAAATCTACTCAACACATTTATAATATGGCTAATCACAGGACCACGCCACTTTCGTGGAACGGGTTTACTCCATTGGATTGCCAGTGCTTTAAAAAAACAAATCATCCTTTTTAAACATTGCTATGCTTTTTATAAAAATGAAGCCATTATAAGACTCAATTCCCATCACACAATGCAACGCAAACCGAAGGATAGAGTTTTACCTTATAATGGCCAAAATATGATTGATACGAATAAAACAAAAGCATTTGATATTATTACTAGTGTTTATATGCTTTGAAAACAATTTCAAATCATAACTATCAATCATAGACGGCATGGGTACCATATATCATGTCGCCATATAATATATATACAATCAAAACCGCACAGTCTCGTATTTGGAAATTGGATTTCCGTCTTGAACCAAGGCAAAAGATAGTCCTTACCGAATTCGAGACTGCCTAGCCCGAGTCTCAGGATCAGAGCTCGAGTGACCCTTGGATCGTCAGGGCTGGTCCACCTTTGTGGATTAAAATGCCTGAACACTGCGTTTCGCCGCCCTTTGGGGCGTAACCGAGCCAACAAATGACTCCATCGGACCCGGATCGTCAGATCAAACCGAGGCGCCTCGCAACAGCAACAACCACATAAGTCAAACTCGTCAGGGCGTGTAAAACCACTGACGCCACTTCTTGCAAGGAGGAAATGCAGGCCCTCCCTGAGGTCCTTTCTCCCGTTTCTGGTTCATATCGAGGTGTGAGGCTCGCGATTTCACGTTATACACAAAGCTACGCCACACGGGCGGGGCTTTGATCATCACCACAAGACTTTGCTTTTCAACAGAAGCCCTGATCACCGCATCTTAGCATGCCACACAGGCAATTCACACCGTGCAATTAATGGCTATCAATCACACAGAATAAATTCCTTTGTCAGACACACTGTCCATTTGCAAGTCCGTTCTGGGTCTGAACGACACCGGAGGCACTAAATACCTCGCAAACCCATCGATCACCACGTAAGTCTGGACGATCACCACTCATTATCCATATTTCGGGATTCCTCCCAATCAGGACCTCGGTTACCATCCAAACGAGGTGAAGATCTCCGGTCTTCGACCACCGTCTTCATCTTCGATTTCTTATCGTCAATTTAGTTATTTAGAATGGGATAAACCCGGTCTTTCTGAGCAACTTGTGTATATAATAAACAAGTGCAACACTAACATATACAAGCATCATTTTAATTCATTAGTCACTAACCGTCAATCAGTAAGAGAACGATTTCCCAAATATTAACCCCGAAGGCCGAAACCAACATCAGATCAACACCCAGGAAACCACTCGACTTAGCCAATCTTCAGTTAATTTCTAAATCACATCAATATCGTTTATAATATTTTATAATGATTTATCGCTATTTTTATTTATTTTAAAATAGCCAATTTATTTAAAATGGCGCTTCGGGACATAACGCGACCGTGGCACTGTTTTTCTTCAGATTTGATTTACACATATCTGAAAATCTAACCGTTGGATCTTCACAAAATTTACATCATTAGAAAGATCTTTTCAAAACGAATCCAATGGTTCCAGTTTCGGGAAAATCTGACGGTCGAATCTCCCGGTACAATCGTTTAAAGTTTCGATTTCAAAATACGAACTACAGCGTCGTTATTCGATTAATTATAATTATATTTATATATATATATATATATATATATAAATATAATCGTTTCTGGCGCTGTTTTTCTTCAGATTTGAATTAAACATTTCAGACTATCCAACCGTTGGATTTTTACAAAGTTGGTGCCGTTGGAAAGATATTTCCAAGGCGAACCCAACGGTTGCGATTTCAGGAAAATCCGATGGTCGGATCTCCCGGTATAATCGTTTGAAATCACGGTTTCAAAATACGAACTGCAGCTTCATTATTCGATATATTTTAATTCTATTTATTTATATATATCGATTCTTTGATTTCAAAGCTACATTCTTTTCATACATTTGATAAAAATGATATTTTTATCTAACAGCCTTCTATTTCAACACTTCACTATATTTAACAATTCATGTATATAATAAAAATGTGATTTTTATTGTAAAACAATTCATTTCAAAACACTATTATTTTATATAGTTTATATAGGTAATAAAAATATGATTTTTATTATAAAACAATTTCTTTCAAAACAAGATTATTTTATACATTTCATAGTGATGTTAAAAATGGGATTTTTATTATAAAACAATTTCTTTCAAAATATGAATACCATTCAACACATGAATTTCAATTCAACGAATGAATATCGATTCAACACATGAAGGTTTTCTATAGTTTATATAAATAGATAAAAAGGTGATTTTTATATTTAAAACACGAATACCATTCAACAAATGAATTTCAATTTAACGAATGAATATCGATTCAACACATGAAGGTTTTCTATAGTTTATATATATATATATATATAAATGTGATTTTTATATTTAAAACACGAATACCATTCAACACATGAATTTCAATTCAACGAATGAATATCAATTCAACACATGAAGGTTTTCTATAGTTTATATATATAGATAAAAATGTGATTTTTATATTTAAAACACGAATACCATTCAACACATGAATTTCAATTCAACGAATGAATATCGATTCAACACATGAAGGTTTTCTATTCAACGACTAAATATAGTTTCAGCAAATGAAAATAATTCAAACTCATGAATATTATTCAAAATTTCGGCAGCATAACGGAATGGTAGTTAAAACCGGGACCGTCCCTAGTACGGCTCCTCTCTCTACCTTAAAACCTCGCGGTTTTTTACAATAGGGATCATGCATCTAGTTCGCACGTAGGCGTCATGTATATATTTATTTCATTTCCACAAACTAATCCTATGTGGTTTCAACCAAATATTTCTCAACCACAAATGGGTATTTTTCAACCACAAACAATTTCAATCAACCATTCGCTATCAATCAATTTTCACACCAATCACAACCAATAAATATCGTCCATGGTTTGTGGACGAGGGGCGTATATATATATATATATATATATATATATATATATATATATATATATAGCAATTCACTTCTATTTCAACACATATATAATTTTTACAACGCATATATAACTTATACATCGAACGTACAACTTATACAACGATTATACAAGAGGTGTACAACGCTTATATAACTCATACATCGACTATATAATTTATACATCGTCGTTTTCCATATCGTTTATAAATTAGAAATCTCACATTGAGTTCCACTCCAACAAAAATAGCAGAAGGCTCAGAAAAATATGCGGCCTCTTCTAGAAGGTAGAAGACGTCCACACGAGTCCACTGTCTCTTGTTTCACTGAATTTCATTAACACAGCAAAAAGATATGATTTTTCAAAGTTTGCAACGGTTTAAAGGTGTTAAAACAGTTGAAAATAAAACAAGCCGTACCTTAGCTGAAAGGTTCAAAACAAGGTTTGCAATTTTCGATCAAACCGTGAATCGATAGGAGGATCGGCCGATGCAGCGACGAAGAAGGGGGAGACGCGCGTCTACGCGCAATGGTGAGGGCTCACTCGGTGACGCCAAGCGGTCGGGGCGGGGGGTTGAAGTCGACGACTTCAGGGAGGTGGTTCTCTCTCCACAGGCCACGAAAAATCCCAAACTTTATATGGATTTGAAGATCTCGAGAAGATCTTCAAAAAGTTCAACTGTGGCACGAGCTAGTTTGGCGTGGATTGATCGGAAAATGAGGGGGAAGGTTTCGAGCGGTTTCCGCCATCGATCGGGGAGAGAGAAATGAATATTTTCTTTTTTTATTTTTAAAAAATTATGATTGGCCAGTGGGTTTTAAAGGGGTTTTCTGACGCGACCACCAATCTAAACCCAACGACTGTCGTCCCTAGCATTTTACCCCCATTCCGAACACAATGGGATATGTTTCGTAGGACCATTCGACTGTTTCATTCAGTTTCCATTCAATTTAAAATATATAACATTCAATATTCAATTTGAACGTATATTTCAATTTGCCAGGGAGACAAACTGATTCGAAAAATTCCGGAAAAATAAATCTGGTTATGTTTTGATGATACGGTCCCAACAAAACTAGTTTCGTCGAATTCTGAGACCGTTTGCAAAAAGGCCCATTTCTGGTCGATCCAATTTAGTTGTAATTGACCAAAACACATTTTCCTTTGCCACGCTCACATACTAGCTTCAAAAATTATGAAATTTGAAATCTAGTAATAACTTCACATCCCGGATCCAACAAAAGTGGTTTCGTCGAATTCCGAGGTCGTATGCAAAATGGCCAATTTCACAGGCTATAAAAATTCCATAGCGACCTTTCTGAAAATTCATTTGGCCATAACTTTTGCTTTCCACTATGAAAATTCGATTTTTCAGATTCGTTAGAAAGGTATTCACTAACATATTTAAACATTTTTGGTTTCGCTCAAATACATTTTGTTTTGCACCCGGTACAGCCCGACAAAGTTTGAATTCAATTTTTGAAACTGCAGCGCCATTTCAGGCCTTGTTTATAATTAAAATTAATTATATTTGTTTTCAATTGTCGATTCAAACTCAGTTTTCATTGCTATTATTTAAAATATTTATTTTAAATATTTAAAATCCATTATTTTAGCCAATTTAAAATTTTTAAATTGGTTCAGATTTTCTGGGTCGTTACACCACATAAGAAAACTTTCTTTATCGCAGATTTTCTTTACCCGCTACATTTGTTATTCTACTGAATTTGTTGTTTCCTTTTTAGTTTTGCCGTTACTCTTTTCTTAGCTTATTTAACTTAATCCTCTTATCTAAGTTTAGTTTTAAATAAGTCTTCTAGTCCTTCAACTAAAACAGGAAAACAGACGCTCTACACGGCAACTAATAAGAGCCAAGAATCTCAAGATTATGTCATGGTTGTGTACTAACTGTCATTTCCAAGCAGTACCCTAGGATTTTCCATGCTTGTGCATTCTACGAGCACTTACTATTATTTTATGATAATTCTCGCTATCTACTTCATAGCCTCAAATTTTTTTCATCTTCTCTAGGCACTAATCCTTACCTAATCATACCTTTATAAAACATGGTTTGGCTTTTTCATTTCACCTTTTTCCAAAAGTTAAAAGTATCAAAACTTAATTTTCCTCACCAAAACTTACTTTTGCCAAACCATAAAACATGTCATTTTATATAAAAAAAATGTAAATTTTTTTTTGCAAATTACAAAAATTAGAGTAGATAAGGATAACCATTTCTCAATCAAGTTTACAACTTGTTCTTGCCTATAAGGTCAGTTCAGTTACTTACTACAAGGTGAAAACATCGGCTCTATTCTTAATTTCCACAACTTATTTTGTCCATCAAAAAATTTCTCATTCAAACAATTTATCAAAAATGATTGTCAAAAGAATAGAGATTTCAAAACTTTCTTTACTAAAAAAAATTCTAGTTTTCAACAAAATGCACATTTTTACAGTGAGAAATCACTGCTTCCAAAATGTACCCCATTTTACATCAAAACTAAATATGTACATTTCAAATATGTTACTTGCATATTTTTAAACATTAAAAACACTTTTAAGATCAAAACTTGAAAGCACCATACACCATCTTCCAAATTCTTTTAAAATTTCAAGTTCTTAAGAGTTAAAAATGGGGTTAGACTCAAAGTACGTTTTCAACTTACCTAGACATTCCTAAACACTTCCACAAAGTCAATTCACTCCACTATATATATTCCTAATCCCTTTTTTTAAACCTTTTCCAATTTATAAGGTTTAACTGCCAAACCTACTAACCTGAAATACTAACACATGGGATTCGCCTTTCTTCCATATAAAGTATATTGTACACTTCCTACCCAAATCACCTAAGGGTCTCAGATTTCTATATTCGTTTCTTTAGTGTACAAAACAGATATCCCAACTCTTACCATATTATGCTTTCTCTAATGGTGGGTTCCCCAATGGATCTAGGTGTATATATATATATTTTAAAAAATAAAAATTAGTTCACTTGTTATCTATACACGAATCTTGAACCTAAGCTCTGATACCATATGTTGTTGGATCTAGATTAACCCTAGAGGGGGTGAATAGGGTTTATCACAGTTTTTAACTGAATTAAAATTCTAACGAGATATTAAAATAATAAATAGATCACAGATTATAGCAGAAACAGAAATGCAGAAAATAAATCACACACAGATATACCCAGCTTCGGCAAAACCCTGCCTACTGCTGCATTTCTAAGGTTTCTACTAGGTGACAGAACAGATCCCACATACAAGACCATGTACACTCGCAAACCCTGCTCCTATTCTAACCCTACGCTCAAATGCCTAGACTGACCAATATCTACTCGATCAGATTTCCCCTGATTACAACCCCGTAATCAGTAACCCAGATTTTACAGACTCTGAAACTGTCAGTTACCCTTAACTGAATCCTAGAATTTTACAGACTTCTAGAAACTATTTGATCGATTTCACAACACAATTTAAAATGACACAAAGTAGAATCAAAATTAAAACCCTAGGAATTAAAAACAAAGGGTCATCCCCTTATTAAAACACTTGGCTAGGTTTAACCCCATTAGGCCGGCCTCTTTCCTTTTTTATTTACTTCGATGTCTCTTATCCTCTGAGAATAAAAATGGCGGCCGATATCAAACTAGGGTTTCTTCCCAAATCGAATCGCTTGCTTCTTGGAACTGAATCTCTGTGCCGTCGAGTTGTCGTGGCTTTCTGATGCTTTCTTGCTCACTGATTTGTGGCTTTCAGGCGATTGAAACTCTTGTGAAAATTGTGAGTTATTCGAATTTTGTTTCTCTGATTTCTGCTCTGCAATTTCTGCTTTTGTTTTTCGATTTTCTCCGTTCCCTTTGCCTGTGATGATTTGGTGTGACTAAATAGGGTAAAAAAATAAAAAACCCTAAATCACTTCTCTGATTTCGCTATTATGACTTGGCTGATTGGCTCGATTTCCTCTTTTTAATACCTTGAATAAACGGCTTAGAATGATTTCAAAAAATTGCCTTTGTTTGCTGATGAACCTGGTATTGTTCTTGGCCTTGAATGTATTTACCGAACTGATTTTTCCCCTTGCGTGATTTTGTTTGTTGCCTTGAATTTCCTGATTAATTCAAAACTAGAAACAAACATAAATTGACCCAAAATTGCTTTCCCAAACTTTACTGTGATTTCTGAATATATTAAATGCCTTGCCATAAACTGTTTACTGGCTTTTCTGGTTATAATTGATTCATTCGAAAATTGATTTCTTGCCCAAGATAAAACCTTTGATTTCATAAAAAGATATGAACTCTGGTCTTGTTTAAATCTGGACACAATTAAATCCCTTGCATGTTTGTATTGCTTTCCAAAGATGATTTCCTCTGTCTTTGTTCCCTGTTAGCTTGCACCAAATATGACTTGTGCTCGACCCTGAAATGTGTAGATATACTGCACCATTTTTATTAGCATTATCATGCTGAGATACCATATATGTTTATGCACACTCATTCACTTGCCATTTCATGTATAAGCTGCTGTGAACTTGACCATTTCACCATGTTATTGGTTTCATCACTGTTTTGATCATTTCGGTGACATTGCCTTCACCATTTTATTGTTGTCCATGAAAGTTTGTCATACTTGAATAACAATGCTATTGTGTTCTTTGAAATTGTCGAGCCATGACTTTGATGCATTAGAGCTTGTGCATCCTTGTAACTGAAGCTTGTATTGATCATATTGTAGTTTTGTCTTGAGCTTCATTTTAAGAACTTCTGAACCATTGATCACCACATTAAACGGTTGTAGTACTCATACAACCAATGTTGCTAGTATGGTTTTGCACCACTTGTTGTAAACGTTTGAACCAAGCTGAACCATGCAAATTTGAAGTTGATGCATGTTAGCCTCATGATGCTTGTATATCCATTGTTTCATATGTTTGAGTGACTCGACCACTTGTTGACTGCTCCATTTTAATTCTTTGAACCCTGCAACTCACATTGCTGTCATGTATATTGACATGTATCCACTGTCACGACCTTTCAGGTTAGTTATTGTTGTTTGGCATCTTTGCTGAACTACTTCAACTTTGTACACTTGTATTTTTATCACCATCTGTACACGTACCATTTTGTCACCTTGACTTGATCTTGAGAACATGCTGAGTCATTTGCTACTCCCACTTGTACTTGTCCTCTTTCATTTGTTGTTGGCCACTTGTATGCTTGAAACTGAACATCTACATATGTTGTTTCACTGCCATATGCACATTTGTTGTTGCTGTGTGTATTGAAACTTGCACTTCAAATTTGCTCGGCCATGTTTGAGTAGTCTGACTTGAACTTTGTATACTTCACCATGTTTGAGCTTGTGCATGTCTTGCGAGTGGTCATTCTTGTCTGCACCACGGCCATGTGTGTTCGACAACTTTCTGTTTTGCTAATATATGCTGTTTTGATCACTTTGGCTGTTCACTTTTGATTTACTCATGCTCTTGACTGCATTGTTCTTGAGCCATGACTGCTGTGTGAACTTTTGTACTGTCTTGACACTATTGTCTTGATTTTATGCTGCTTCATATGTATATACATATATTCATTTATGTGTGTATATATATATATATATACAAGAATGACTTTGCATTTTCTTGATTTGATCTTTGACTTTTTTTTTATTGCTGGCTTGACTGTGAGCTGTGCACTGAGTCGAGCAGGTCCACGTGGCTACTCCTCAGCTGCACACTGGATTGGTGAGGCAGTGCACATGTGTATATATATATATACACGTGTGTATATGCAGCCATTCAGTATTATTTTCCCTGTCCCTGTATATCAGACCAAGTCTAGAAAAATGATGAGAAACACACCGAAATCTGAGGCAAATAAAATTTTAAAAATAAAATTTATATTTGCATATATTCAGTATTATTTCTATTGCAGTATACTGTGTGTTTCTGTTTCATGTGTGACAGGTAAGCAGGGATGACTGGACTGACAATGAGCAGTGAAGACTGAAGATAAAAACAGTGAATGAAGTAGTGTTAGTAAAAAAATATCTGTATATGAAAATGTATGTAGAGTGATGGAATGTAATACAAAATTGTATATCAGTGAATATATACAAATAGTGGAGTTTATTAATTTGTACTGTTTTGATAGTGAAATAAATTATTTATATTTAAATAAAATACTGTGTGAATATTTATATTTCTGTACAGTCGTATTTTATTTGAATATAAATATTATATTCCAGTCTGTGATGTATAATACCAGTACAATATCAAACACATTAAAGTAATATATATTTGGTTGTTATCATCAAACAAAAATCATATAATTGTGTATACAACACCGTTATATACAACAATCTCCCCCTTTTGATGATGACAAACAAATAAAAGATTTTGTATACAATAGATGTGTTTGACGGTGAATATTAAACTCCCCCTATTTATAGCTCCCCCTACAACAGACAACTCCCCCTATAATTGTGCATGAGTGAAATGTATGAATAATAATAAATTTTTCAAAATTAAAAATATTTATAAAATATTCACTCATAAATCAAAATATAATCCATTCTCCCCCTTTTGTTATCATCAAAAGGATACAGAGGTTAAAATATAGATGAAAAGCAACTAAAAATATAATTTCAGCTTAAGAGGAAGAACGGTCGTCATAAATCTCAATCAGTCAAACAAAAAATCATAATAAACTGAGAACAGGTGGCATATTTCACATTGTAGAATGGTGGATTTACGATGAATTTATATAAAATGGGGAGAGTTAGAAAAAAAAGAGCTCCAATTATTTTCCAAAGAATTTAAAAAAAATAAAGCACAAAAGCAGTGATGGATTTGAACTATAATTAATAATTCAATTTAAGTGACAAGATCGAATAATCTCAAAACCCAATATCTATCAATCAACAAATCATAATACGTCATAATATTTCAACACATTTCACAGATAGAAGATGGATTGAAAGGCTGGTTTTTATAAACACCAAGGAAAATTTCATATAAATCTTTATTTTATCCAAATTATTTTAATTTAAGAGCACACTGACCACGCATAACCAGATCTTGGATTTTTAAATGAGATCAGTTGCAGCTTAAATATAAGTAATCTCATAACCATGCATAACCAGAGCTTGGATTTTTAAATGAGGTTAGAGAAATACTTAAGAACATTATATTATTATCTTTTTCTGTTTCAAAATGAAAAACTCCTCGATAAAATCAATATGGATGATAGAAAAGTGGTAAGTACAAAAATGGACTGTGAAATAAATTTCTAAATTAATTATATTATGAAATATGCTCAACTGTACTGGGATTATTGAAAATTTTCAATTATCACTAATTCTGAATAATAATTACATAGCCACAATTCCATCATAAATGTTTTCACTGTTTATTCAAGATAATAATTTTTTTTTTTAAATATCAAACTCTCCACATTAATATAGAGCTATCATGGATGGCAGAAAGATGATAGATAAAGTAGATGATCGTGAAATAATGGCCAATTCAAAGATATTATAATAATTGTTCAACCATCATGAAAATTCAAATAATATCTCCTCTTGTTATGAAATATACTGCAGTCACAATTCATCACAATTTCAAAATCTGAATAATTTTGATGAATTATAAATACAGTTCAATTTGGATATTGATTTCAATTTCTGAAGGAATAATCAATAAAAAAAAATTAAAATTGAAAACCAATTAAAAGAGGAACATGAAGAGCTATACATGACAAGAGTGATTAAAATATATACAAAAATAATAATTCAGCACATCTGATACTAATTGTAGTCTCCCTCTTGAGGATTTTAATTACACCCTGATGGACCATCATGGACATCTCAGATCAAAGAAATTTAAACACAAACCCAGCCAGACAAATTTAGCACATTTATTTGTATAAGGCAAAAAAAATGTATGGATCTATACAAGGTGAAAATTTGAATCTCAGTACAGATGGGTGAAACAAGTATAAGTACTTCTGATATCACTTGTTCTCGTTTTCTCGAAGATTTTACCAAGACAATGGAGACAAACTATGATATCACAGACAACAGAAATTTAAAGCCCAAGCAGACAAATCAAAAAATAAGCAATTATCTAAGAGCAGTATCAGAGCAGTGCAGAACACAATATCACATCAGACTTGTCTGAGGATGATCACATAAGAACATTCATGATCCAAGATTAGAACTACCGTTTATTTGAAATCATTTGAGGAATAAGAAAAATCTCTAGATTCAATGAATCGATCACACCAAATTATTATTTTCACATTCAGAATATATGTGTGATTCAATAAATCAATAATTTCAAATGATTTTAAACAAACAATCATTCACATCAAATAACCATGAAATAGTAGAGAGATTTAAGACCAATTTTTCAAAGCGTTTTTCACAAGAATTTCAGACAAGCCCAAAGAAAATCATATCATTTACATCAGGTTTGATAGATATTCATGACCCAAAATAATTTATTTGAAATCACTTGAATCAATGTCAAGTTTTGAAATATAGTGAATCAGTCACACAAGGTTGATAATTTCAAATTTAGGAGGTGTGTGATTATTCAGAATATCAGGAATTTCAGATGATTTCAAACTAAACTAATTTCAACCATAATAATCATGAATAAGGATGAAATTCTAGATGTATCACTGATTTAACCCAAATATTTTTCAAGTCAGAAATAATCAAGCTAATCTAAAAATTAATGAGATTATCACAACTGAGAAGTAACAGTGCTGTAATGAGTATAATACTTTAAGCGTTTCCAAAATGAATTGGAAGGGACTCAAAACCGTATAAGTGTGTGAAATTTCATTAATTATTCAGATCTTCAAAAATTTAGAATTCTAGTTAACAGTGTTCAAGATATGATATGAATGCATCAACACTGTTATGAATTCAAAAATCAGAAAATAAACTTCAAAACAATTGCAGATATATACAAGTTCAAATTCAGGATATGGAAATAATTAACACATGATGATTTTATACTAGTAAGGCAAATTTCCAGAAAATCATTAATTCTGCAACTGGAAGTTTAAGAAGCACAGAATAAACAAAGAGATATGGAAGTGACAAATCAAATGAAGACAAATAGAAGAAAATAAAATAGAAAGGGGTAGAAGAAGCAGGAATAAACAATAAAAAATATTTACAAGGTTGAGGTCAGAAATCATACCTGATTCACAGAAAACGTTGTGGATCTCTAACTCATCAGACTTTGCTAAGGAACAGTAGATGATTCAATGATGTGAAGCAGTTTGAATCAGTTTCTCTTTTCAGCACAGTTGTTCCTCAGCCTCCTTTGGTAGCTAACTGTTTAGAGGATTGAGTGGTCTAACAAAGGCAGTAAAACCACTCACAGCTGTATTTGTTCGTTTTGGTACCCAAACCTGTTTATATAACAAACCATCAGAATAAACCTTTGTACCCTTAGGAACCCAAATCTGTTTGAATTTCACGAAGTTTGGTTTATTTCTTTTTGGGATCCAGGATTGTTTAGAAGGATTATTATAAAACAATTTCTCATTTTGATTTTGACTCAAAAAATCTTTGAAATTATAAGAGTTCAAATTTTTAAATTGATTCTTTTCAAGGTTGTTTGAAGGATTTTTCAAATCATTCGAAATTCGTCTTTCAAAAACATTATTTTTCTCAAACCCAAGTCCACGTTTATTTTGAACAGAAAATTGGTTTTTCAACAACATATTCAAAGATTTTTCACCGTTTAAAAAATTAGACAAGATTGTTTAAAGTTGTTGAATTTTAGTTTTAAGATCACCATTTTCTTTCAATAAATCTGAACAACGATTTTTAGTGATCTCACATCTTTCAAAATCAGATTTCAAAACCAAATTTTCATCATTGAGTAACTTTATTTTGGTTTGGGACTCAGCAATCTCAGACTCAAAATGTTTTCGACTTTCAGACTCAAATTTCTTGAAATTTTCAATCTCGTTTTCAAGTTCTTTCAAAATCGAATTTGATTTCAACAAATTTTCTTTTTCTGCAATTTCAAGTTTGGAATGAATATTAGTTTTAAAAATTTCAAATTCCTTTTGCAAATGATTGTTCAAATTTGATAACTCAATCTTGTTTGCTTTTAAGATCAAAACTTCATCTTCAAACTTTTGAATATTTTTATTGAGATGAACAAGATTGGTTTTCAATTTCAAAAAATTTTTACAATCTGAATCTGAAAGGTTTCTAAAATATTCAAGTTGTGATTCCAAATCATCAATTTTGCTGGTCAACTCAGAATTCCTAGATTTTAGAGTTTTGTTTTTATATTTGAGTTTATCAATAGATTTAGTTAAATCAACACACATATAAACCAAATCTTCGTATGAGAAATTTTCAACTTCAGCATCCGTTGATTCTCCATCATCTGATCCTTCTGAATTCTCATTTGTAAATCCTGTTAAACAGAATTCTGAATCTGAGTTGACAATCTGGGGTTTTGAGCTAGAGTTGTCAATTTGACCATACTTCGTATTGAGAGCTGTCCAAATTTCCTGCGTAGTTAAACAATGGGAAATCAGACTGTATTGATTATCATCAAGATGAGAATAAAGAATATGTGTAGCACGAGAATTAAAAACTTTATCTACCATATCGTATCCATTGATAACAACATCCCAACATTTAATATTAACAGATTTTAAATAAAATTCCATTTTGGATTTCCAGTTTAAAAAATCTGTTCCAGTGAAAATAGTTGGAGATGAACTGGACTGACTCTCGCTAGACAGACAACTAGGGTTACCCATGACTCTAGAGTTAAAAAAAATACCTGCTCTGATACCACTTGTTGGATCTAGATTAACCCTAGAGGGGGTGAATAGGGTTTATCACAGTTTTTAACTGAATTAAAATTCTAACGAGATATTAAAATAATAAATAGATCACAGATTATAGCAGAAACAGAAATGCAGAAAATAAATCACACACAGATATACCCAGCTTCGGCAAAACCCTGCCTACTGCTGCATTTCTAAGGTTTCTACTAGGTGATAGAACAGATCCCGCATACAAGACCATGTACACTCGCAAACCCTGCTCCTATTCTAACCCTACGCTCAAATCCCTAGACTGACCAATATCTACTCGATCAGATTTCCCCTGATTACAACCCCGTAATCAGTAACCCAGATTTTACAGACTCTGAAACTGTCAGTTACCCTTAACTGAATCCTAGAATTTTACAGACTTCTAGAAACTGTTTGATCGATTTCACAACACAATTTAAAATGACACAAAGTAGAATCAAAATTAAAACCCTAGGAATTAAAAACAAAGGGTCATCCCCTTATTAAAACACTTGGCTAGGTTTAACCCCATTAGGCCGGCCCCTTTCCTTTTTTATTTACCTCGATGTCTCTTATCCTCTGAGAATAAAAATGGCGGCCGATATCAAACTAGGGTTTCTTCCCAAATCGAATCGCTTGCTTCTTGGAACTGAATCTCTGTGCCGTCGAGTTATCGTGGCTTTCTGATGCTTTCTTGCTCACTGATTTGTGGCTTTCAGGCGATTGAAACTCTTGTGAAAATTGTGAGTTATTCGAATTTTGTTTCTCTGATTTCTGCTCTGCAATTTCTGCTTTTGTTTTTCGATTTTCTCCGTTCCCTTTGCCTGTGATGATTTGGTGTGACTAAATAGGGTAAAAAAATAAAAAACCCTAAATCACTTCTCTGATTTCGCTATTATGACTTGGCTGATTGGCTCGATTTCCTCTTTTTAATACCTTGAATAAACGGCTTAGAATGATTTCAAAAAATTGCCTTTGTTTGCTGATGAACCTGGTATTGTTCTTGGCCTTGAATGTATTTACCGAACTGATTTTTCCCCTTGCGTGATTTTGTTTGTTGCCTTGAATTTCCTGATTAATTCAAAACTAGAAACAAATATAAATTGACCCAAAATTGCTTTCCCAAACTTTACTGTGATTTCTGAATATATTAAATGCCTTGCCATAAACTGTTTACTGACTTTCTGGTAATAATTGATTCATTCGAAAATTGATTTCTTGCCCAAGATAAAACCTTTGATTTCATAAAAAGATATGAACTCTGGTCTTGTTTAAATCTGGACACAATTAAATCCCTTGCATGTTTGTATTGCTTTCCAAAGATGATTTCCTCTGTCTTTGTTCCCTGTTAGCTTGCACCAAATATGACTTGTGCTCGACCCTGAAATGTGTAGATATACTGCACCATTTTTATTAGCATTATCATGCTGAAATACCATATATGTTTATGCACACTCATTCACTAGCCATTTCATGTATAAGCTGCTGTGAACTTGACCATTTCACCATGTTATTGGTTTCATCACTGTTTTGATCATTTCGGTGACATTGCCTTCACCATTTTATTGTTGTCCATGAAAGTTTGTCATACTTGAATAACAATGCTATTGTGTTCTTTGAAATTGTCGAGCCATGACTTTGATGCATTAGAGCTTGTGCATCCTTGTAACTGAAGCTTGTATTGATCATATTGTAGTTTTGTCTTGAGCTTCATTTTAAGAACTTCTGAACCATTGATCACCACATTAAACGGTTGTAGTACTCATACAACCAATGTTGCTAGTATGGTTTTGCACCACTTGTTGTAAACGTTTGAACCAAGCTGCACCATGCAAATTTGAAGTTGATGCATGTTAGCCTCATGATGCTTGTATATCCATTGTTTCATATGTTTGAGTGACTCGACCACTTGTTGACTGCTCCATTTTAATTCTTTGAACCCTGCAACTCACATTGCTGTCATGTATATTGACATGTATCCACTGTCACGACCTTTCAGGTTAGTTATTGTTGTTTGGCATCTTTGCTGAACTACTTCAACTTTGTACACTTGTATTTTTATCACCATCTGTACACGTACCATTTTGTCACCTTGACTTGATCTTGAGAACATGCTGAGTCATTTGCTACTCCCACTTGTACTTGTCCTCTTTCATTTGTTGTTGGCCACTTGTATGCTTGAAACTGAACATCTACATATGTTGTTTCACTGTCATATGCACATTTGTTGTTGCTGTGTGTATTGAAACTTGCACTTCAAATTTGCTCGGCCATGTTTGAGCAGTCTGACTTGAACTTTGTATACTTCACCATGTTTGAGCTTGTGCATGTCTTGCGAGTGGTCATTCTTGTCTGCACCACGGTCATGTGTGTTCGACAACTTTCTGTTTTGCTAATATATGCTGTTTTGATCACATTGGCTGTTCACTTTTGATTTACTCATGCTCTTGACTGCATTGTTCTTGAGCCATGACTGCTGTGTGGACTTTTGTACTGTCTTGACACTATTGTCTTGATTTTATGTTGCTTCATATGTATATACATATATTCATTTATGTGTGTATATATATATATATACAAGAATGACTTTGCATTTTCTTGATTTGATCTTTGACTTTTTTTTTATTGCTGGCTTGACTGTGAGCTGTGCACTGAGTCGAGCAGGTCCACGTGGCTACTCCTCAGCTGCACACTGGATTGGCGAGGCAGTGCACATGTGTATATATATACACGTGTGTATATGCAGCCATTCAGTATTATTTTCCCTGTCCCTGTATATCAAACCAAGTCTAGAAAAATGATGAGAAACACACCGAAATATGAGGCAAATAAAATTTTAAAAATAAAATTTATATTTGCATATATTCAGTATTATTTCTATTGCAGTATACTGTGTGTTTCTGTTTCATGTGTGACAGGTAAGCGGGGATGACTGGACTGACAATGAGTAGTGAAGACTGAAGATAAAAACAGTGAATGAAGTAGTGTCAGTAAAAAAATGTCTGTATATGAAAATGTATGTAGAGTGATGGAATGTAATACAAAATTGTATATCAGTGAATATATACAAATAGTGGAGTTTATAAATTTGTACTGTTTTGATAGTGAAATAAAATATTTATATTTAAATAAAATACTTTGTGAATATTTATATTTCTGTACGGTCGTATTTTATTTGAATATAAATATTATATTCCTGTCTGTGATGTATAATACCAGTACAATATCAAAACACATTAAAGTAATATATATTTGGTTGTTATCATCAAACAAAAATCATATAATTGCGTATACAACACCGTTATATACAACATATGTAACAACCCGAATTCCAATAGACTGATTTTTTTTTCAAAATTCTAATCTATCAAAACTCGTGTTGGTTTGTTTGGTATCCTGTAGAAAAGACAGAGATATAAAATATATCTGAGCTCAGAAAACATCTCAAAACGGAATGAATAAAATATAATATAATCAAAATATAACCTTACCCAATTAATAATATTGCTTAACCCATATCCAAAGCTATCATATCTCCGCCACAAATATAACCTACGAATATGTTATGAGGAGAGGTCAGAACACAAATTCTGGTGACTAGATTTAAACTACACAATTTGGATAACCGTACATATACCGTTCAATTACATATTCTTGTTTATTAGGTTACTTGGGTTAACAGAACTGAAAGCTTACACACATGCCATACCCATCCACTCACCAGTAGATTAACCTAATACAGTATATATGTAGCTACCACCAATATTAGGATACACCCCATGGTACCCCACTCGCACGGTCTCTACCGTAATGCCATAGAAATATACGTAGTCCCTCATCCTATGCCGGAGCGAGGTACGAATCTCTATATAACAACACTACGTTCCACATAGAACAACCATCTCCATGCTAAGTAAGCATATGGACTGCCAGCTTTGAGCCATTCGATCGAATCAGATTTCATCATAGAATAATGCCCTAGAGTCTACGATACACCACCCAGAGCGGACATGCGTGTATCTAGACTTTCTCACGTATGTATCGTCAGTCGTACTCGATGCATTAACCGCACATATTATCTACTGTGCATCAAGTTTCGTAACAGGGTTGTACAAGAAACACGAAAACCGGTCGGGAGCTTTTCAGATATTTGTGTACACAAATGCTAGGTCTGCATTTTCAGTGGCTATGGTCCCACCCAACCCCTCCCTCGACTAGTGAAAGACAAACAGAATTGAGAAATAGTGACATGGCCACATACAAAAACAACAACGTCCAAATCCTAATTGTCATGTCCCTCACCCAGAGCCTTGATAGCAAAAGGCCTACAGTCTTCTTGTTTAGCTCTCCGTGTTTCCGCATCACGCATTACGTATCACGCTGACTGTCTGTGGTTGGTACCCAAAGATTGATATAAAACAGATGGTTAGACCCGCAGGCAACACGATAAAATGGTCGCAACCCGCCTAATCACAAGGCAACCTGTTCATCGAATCGCCTAAGCCACCCTACAGCCTTTTGACTACTCCTAATTGTGGCAGTCAAGGTACACTCATCGGGTAGTAACGCTGTAACACCCCGTAATTCTGTAACACTAAGATTTACAAATCAAGGCAGAATTAAAAGTAAAAATCAAAATCAAGGGAAACAGGTTGCGCCGTTGCGTTCATCTCGGAAAAATACGTGAAATAGAGTCCGAGTTTTCGAAAATCGGAGTCCGTATGACCAAGATATGGACGAACGAAGTTAGGCAGAGAAACCGGAAACAGACCAGAATGCACTGGCGCACTTGTGAAGTGCGCCAGTACAAAAATGCACTGGCGCACCTGCCAAGTGTGCCCATACTAATCCAGCACCGAATTTTGGAGTGTTTTGTGCTGACGTGTCTCCTTTTGAGTGGTTGGATGATGTGTATTCGACCCATGCGATTCGGATGGCTTCTATGATGATCTAAGGGCCCTAAAACACTCTCTACACCTATAAAAGAATGCCTAGACCTAAGGGTTCCTCCACACAAACTCTCTAAGGCATTTACATGCGGTTTCTCTCTATTCTAGCCTCCACCATTAAAATAAATCTAATTCTCCACTAAAACAAGTTATAATTCTTCTTCTAATTGGAGATTCAAATCAAGATTAAAGCTTGAAGAAGGGGTTCAAGTCAAGCTAAGATTCGAGAGGAGGTTCAAACAACTTCAACGACTGTTTTTCTACGAATCATAGCAACGTCTCCTTTCTATTCTAATCTAATCTCTGTAAGTCGTTTATTTTTAGATTTGAACGTTTTGTTTTTATTCGTGACATGAAACTAAAGGGATAAAAGACTATGCCTAATCTTTCTACTTGAATCAGTGCTTGTGCCTTTGGACCTAATTAAGAACTGTTGTGATTCGATGACCAATAAGACTGTGACGGTGAAACTATGGACTTTGGAACCATATGCCTTGGAACTATGAACATAAGCCTTTGATTTTGGGACATAAAACATTGCCTATGACTATGAATATTTCCTATGACTATGAACGTTGCCTATGACTATGAACATCGCCTAAGACTATGATTCATTGAACTGTGAGGATTATTGCCTATGACTATGAACATTTCCTATGACTATGAACGTTGCCTATGACTATGAACATCGCCCATGACTGAGATTCATTGAACTGTGAGGATTATTGCCTATGACTATGAATATAAGATTATTAGTGCCCATGACATTGTAGTTACAAAACCATGTTGTTTAACAAACTGATATTATTTTGGATCTAGGCCTGACTTTCTATTCAGTTTATTCTTGGTTATCTTTGGTTTTAGACCTTGGGAATTTACCTATTCAGTTAGGTCTACCCATGTTCTTGAACCAAATCTGTCTATTCTTGGTTTTAGACCTTGGGAATTTACCTATTAAGTTAGGTCTACCCATGTTCTGAACCTACGTCGTTATTCAACCCTTTTCATGTCATAATATTACCATATCTATATGTCTGTGAATTGTCATCATGTGCCAATTGTTATGCCTGTTCTTTTATGGCATTTTGGCTCATTCCCTTCTATCCACGAATCCAGCTTTATTTATAAACCACGATTATGCGAACGATGGGAATACGTTATGGGAAAAAAAAACATGAAATTGACTAAACTTGGAAATTGGCATAATTTGATGAAAATTAGAACAACAAGTATAGTTTTGGTAATGAACTGAAATTAGAATATTTGGTTGGCTAAATTAAGTATGATAAGTATGTTAGCATAATTTACATACGTCGGGCGTAAAAGGGAAAAGGGTTTGGTGGGACACAAAATAGGTAGTTAGTATGCAAATTGAGTTTTGGCATAAACGGGGAACTAGAATATGAAATCTAGTTTGGCATAAACTGTAAACTAAAATATAAAATCTAGTTTTGGCATAAACTTGTAAATGGGGGATGTTGGATCTAAATTGCTACAAACTGTAAGATAGGCAAATCGAGATTTGGGCCTAGAATACAAGTCCATTGGTAGGCATGGCAAATGTACAGGGTATAGTCCAAAATTTATTTTAAGAAAGGGAAAATGGGCTTTGAGGATAAATTGTTAACAATTTATTTATATACAAAAGAAAGGTTTATTAACGACATCTCTTTTAACAATAAACCAGAAAGTTCTAGGGTGACAGAGAGGATAGTGTCTAGGCTTGGATTTGGAAAATACAAGTTTCCTGCTCTCCCTGGCTATCCCTAACTGATCCGATGGACGGGATGGTTACTTTCAAAACCTGATTTTAAAATTAATCAAAACCCTTTGAACTTAGAAAACACGAATATGCCTAACCCGAGGTTAGACTGAGTTGCGATGTAAACCTGCCCGGAACCAACCGGCACATCCAGTAATCGCAACAATATCTGTTTAATGTGAGTGGTCGTGACTTTAATTTATTTAGTTAAAGCTAGAACAAGAATGCTAGGGTTAAGTTAACTAAGACACTTAACCAACTCAACATGATAACAAGACTTGTAGGTGGGGTTAGGTTCAAACAGTTAAGCTAGAATGGGAGGGTTAAGTCCATAGGAACACTTAACCAACTTAAGCACAGTTAAGCTAGAACGGAGGGCTAAGTCCACAGGGACACTTAAGCAAACTCATGGTAATAAGACAAGATTTGTAGAGGTTAAGTAACTAAGAAAACACTTATCCAAATTTACATGTTAACTAGTCTAGAAAGTGGGGTTAAGTAAAGTTAATACACTTAGCCAAATTAACATGTTAACTAGACTAGAGGTTGGGGTTAAGTAAATACACTTAGCCAATTTAGCATGATAGCTGGACCAGACCGTAGGGTTAAGTAAACTTGAACACTTAACCGTCAGATTGTGATAAAGGAATAGGGTTAAGTCTAAAACATGAAGGGATAATACTTAACCATTAATAATAACATGTTAGTTAAAACAGACGGGTAAGGTTAAGTTAAAAAGGAACACTTAACCAACATAGGGTGAATGGGTAGGGTTAAGTAATAAATACTTAACCAATATAACTTGGTTTGTGGTAGGGTTAAGTCAACATGAGTTACTGCCAACACTTAACCAGTTTAACAGGGTAAATGAGGAGGGTTAAGTTAGCTTGAATTGACTATGACATTTAACCAATCCAAATTGACGGGATAGAGAACTAAGTAAACCTTAATTAAGAAAACAACGATTTTGGAAACTAAGTGGTAAATCTTAGCTAATAAAACTAAGTAGTAATTCTTAGTATAACACGAGGAGGAGCGAACGTCCGTCTGGTTAAAAAGAAGGCTCCAACGAATTGGGTTATGAAGCCCGAGGCTTCGAGGGGACGTGAGGGTACTCTTGGTATCCCTCTATGAGGCTACAGATGATCCGCCTGGGCCCACAGAGGTTAAGGTCTGCGTAGAAGAACCAGGGGTATGCCTTGGTTGCAATACATGGCAACCTAAAGACTAGGATGGACCGGCGTGATTCGGCGAGCAAACGGTAGCCCTGTGATAGCGACTCGTCGTTTACCATCCATCTTGAGTCAATCGAGATACGTGAAGCGGAAAGGCGGAGAACTCCAAAAGACCATATACTTGCTATCTAGTTATGGTTGCGGATGGCCATAGGATAGTGGTGCACCGGGGGCCGGCGTATAGTTCTCATTTTACAAGGTGTGTCTTTCATTAGTTGAGGGAGGGGTCAAGT
This sequence comes from Allium sativum, assembly GCA_030737875.1. NCBI lineage: Eukaryota > Viridiplantae > Streptophyta > Magnoliopsida > Asparagales > Amaryllidaceae > Allium > Allium sativum. The sequence continues at coordinate 45,516,953 of CM060925.1, forward strand.
GGGACCATAGCCACTGGAATAAAAACGGACCTTAGCATCTGCAACGACAGATCTGAAAGCTCCCGACCGAGTTCTGTATTCCTTGATTTGCCCTGACACAGGACTCGGACCGCACATTATGGGACATGTGCATCTAGACAAGCGATAACGATTCGCGATACATGCGTGGGGAAGTATAGGAACATATACCACTCTAGGTAGTGTGTCCTAGACTTGGGGGCATCGTTCGACAGGTAGCATAATTCCTAGTTGAACTAGGTGGCATAAATCCTGAATCCGAGAAGCGTTCAGCAGATAGCGCAAAACTCTAGTTAAACCTAGAAAGCACTTGATAGAAAACACTAGAATTGATCTAGGTAATAAATAATGAATGTATGCCGGAAGGCAATAGAAAATACAGGAATTGGGATCACGTTATCGTTACTAGATGGGACACTAGATAGGCGGTGCAGAGATATAGAAACCAGTATAACAAGGAAATAGCGAAGCGGCGAAAGTATTAGAGCGTATCCAGTTTATCTTAGCATATCTTGTGACTACCTTGTCTAATCTTGTTGACCCTATCGTCATGGTGTAATCTTGTGTTTAGTTAATTCATTTCGTTTTGTTTTCCTTGTTCACATGCTAGAAGTTACTGACTTACTCAGGCTTTATGTCTGACTCTGTTTTTCTTTCGTCTTCTTTTCTTCCGTTCCCCCCCCCCCCCAAGGTAGTAGAGGAGGGAGTAGTATAGCTCAGGTCAAGTTGGACTGTCACTCTTTCCCAGCTTGAAGATTTGTCGAAGTTTGCTTGGATTCTCTTATCAGATGCTATGGCTGGCTCTTGCTAAAATTTGGGGAAATATAAATGTTGTTTGATGCTTCTTTATTTTGCAAGACAGATGACACTCTGATATTGTAAAGAAATCTTTGTACAAACTATTTTATCAATAAAGCAAAGTTTTATTTTCTGCTGTTAAATTTCTGTCTGTCTTGTAATTTATCTGCATCTTTTACCCTAAATGCTCCACAGAACTTAGTGCATTCCCTTTGTGAGTGACACTAACAGATGTGGGGTGTTACACGTGGTATCAGAGCTGAAGGTTACCAGATCAGATAAAGGATTTGAAAAATTATTTTCAAAACGGTTTTTAAAGAAGCATTTTCAAAAGAAAAGATTTGTTTAAAAGCATATTCCCCAAAAGCCATACGCACTATCTTCTCTTCCTCTGTTTAAATTCTTGTCTCCTTCTTTCTTGAGTCTCTGGGGCTCCTGGCTTTCTGGGAGATAACCTCATCGAAGGGCAAAGTAGTGCCCGACTTCCATCCATAGCCGTAGTTGTTTCATCTACGTGCAGTTTTCTTTCAAAGTTTATAGGGTTTTCTGGACGATGGAGGCAGTTTTCGAGAGATTTGTCAACATTACTACACACGGAAGGGGATGAGGAGTTTGGCTAGGGAGCATAACCCTAGGATGAGGAATTCATGGATGCAGATTTAGCTCACAAAGGAGGAAGGAATTATAAAACCTAAGACAAGAGGAAGTATCTTTATTAGGGTATGATAGGGCATATACTTAAGGACAAGGGCAAGAACGAGGACGAGATTTTCAGAAGGACAAGTACATGCTTTTGCCACCAAGCGTACCTAGGAGAAAGGTAGTCCGGTTGGAAGAGTCTAGTTTTTTGTTCGTACTATTTCCTTAGGTTCTAGCGCTTCTCATTTGTTCATATCCGCTTCCATAGATGAGTCTCTGCACCACAGTACTTGTATAGAAGAAAGATCCCACTAGAGTCTCAAATCCAATTGGTGGTCCGACCAGTTTGCTTTGGGTTAGTAGGGATATGAGAATAGCTATCGGGTTTGCTTATATCATCTCACGTAGGTCGTCTAAATTCGGAGGAGATATTCCTTGGGTGCTTGTATGATATTGGTTTAGGCCTTTGGGGCTTGTACTTGAGGAATGTCGAGTTCGACTAGAATGGTTTGCGTGAGAGATGAAAAGTTGTGGCAGGTACTCTAAAAGCACGTAGTAACCTTTCGACCCTTATAGTTATGGCATGGTGGATAAGAGGGAAACCTCTAATCATCTTAGTACGTACACTTGGTACCGTGATTGACATCTGTTTATTTTGGAAATAGAGATCAGAAACTTCACAATCGTGAAGTTAAATTAGTTAAGATACAATGGAGTAAAGCTCAAGAAGGCTAGATACTAGCGTCATACCCTTTTTCTTAAGGGTGCATCCTTGATTTCTTTGTGTAGGAGCTTTACGCATAATTGTTTCTCTCTTTCCGAAGTATATCACCTAGGTCGTATCTTCGATCTTTAGGTAGAAGCCAATGGATGTAAACATGTGTTTGAAACATGTTATGGTTGTTGGTTGCAAGTGGTTGCTAATGGTTTCTCGTGAATGCATATGCATACGTATTAGGCAGTAGATCAGTTTGGACGCTTTCATATTGCATTTACAGGAATGTATTTGTTTGTAAGTTGAGCCTGATATGTTATCATATGGATGTTGCATATGGATGAATGGCTATGCACACATGTAGTATTTACATAACTAGGGATGCTTGCATACATGATTGGACACATGGCACTGACATGATTTTCATTAAGGAGGTCAACTGAATCAGTAGACCGCCTGATCTTGCATTAGATAAAGACATGTACACACACTATGCATATGAACATGAAAGCATTAGAAATATTTTAAGGATAATGAATGCCTGTGGTTGAATGGTTGAGTAGATGAGTGATTGGATGGTAGGACACATTCTTCCTAACTTGAAGATTTCGAGGACGAAATCATTTTAAGTGGGGGAGAATGTAACACCCCGTAATTCTGTTACACTAAGATTTACAAATCAAGGCAGAATTAAAAGTTAAAATCAAAATCAAGGGAAACGGGTTGCGCCTTGCGTTCGTCTCGGAAAAATACACGAAATAGAGTCCGAGTTTTCGAAAATCGGAGTCCGTATGACCAAGATATGGACGAACGAAGTTAGGCAGAGAAACCGGAAACAGACCAGAATGCACTGGCGCACTTGTGAAGTGCGCCAGTACAAAAATGCACTGGCGCACCTGCCAAGTGCGCCCATACTAATCCAGCACCGAATTCTGGAGTGTTCTGTGCTGACGTGTCTCCTTTTGAGTGGTTGGATGATGTGTATTCGACCTGTGCGATTCTGATGGCTTCTATGATGATCTAAGGGCCCTAAAACACTCTCTACACCTATAAAAGAATGCCTAGACCTAAGGGTTCCTCCACACAAATTCTCTAAGTCATTTACATGCTGCTTCTCTCTATTCTAGCCTCCACCATTAAAATAAATCTAATTCTCCACTAAAACAAGTTATAATTCTTCTTCTAATTGGAGATTCAAATCAAGATTAAAGCTTCAAGAAGGGGTTCAAGTCAAGCTAGGATTTGAGAGGAGGTTCAAACAACTTCAACGACTGTTTTTCTACGAATCATAGCAACGTCTCCTTTCTATTCTAATCTAATCTCTGTAAGTCAGTTATTTTTAGATTTGAACGTTTTGTTTTTATTCGTGACATGAAATTAAAGGGATAAAAGACTATGCCTAATCTTTCTACTTGAATCAGTGCTTGTGCCTTTGGACCTAATTAAGAACTGTTATGATTCGATGACCAATAAGACTGTGACGGTGAAAGTATGGACTTTGGAACCATATGCCTTGGAACTATGAACATAAGCCTTTGATTTTGGGACATAAAACATTGCCTATGACTATGAATATTTCCTATGACTATGAACGTTGCCTATGACTATGAACATCGCCAAAGACTGTGATTCATTGAACTGTGAGGATTATTGCCTATGACTATGAACATTTCATATGACTATGAACGTTGCCTATGACTATGAACATCGCCCATGACTGAGATTCATTGAACTTTGAGGATTATTGCCTATGACTATGGATATAAGATTATTATTGCCCATGACATTGTAGTTACAAAACCATGTTGTTTAACAAACTGACATTATTTTGGATCTAGGCCTGACTTTCTATTCAGATTATTTTTGGTTATCTTTGGTTTTAGACCTTGGGAATTTACCTATTCAGTTAGGTCTACCCATGTTCTTGAACCAACTCTGTCTATTCTTGGTTTTAGACCTTGGGAATTTACCTATTAAGTTAGGCCTACCCATGTTCTGAACCTACGTCGTTATTCAACCCTTTTCATGTCATAATATTACCATATCTATATGCCTGTGAATTGTCATCATGTGCCAATTGTTATGTCTGTTCTTTTATGCATTTTGGCTCATTCCCTTCTATCCACGAATCCAGCTTTATTTATAATCTAGGTTGAACCACGATTATGAGAACGATGGGAATACGTTTTGAAAAAAAAAACATGAAATTGAATAAACTTGGAAATTGGCATAATTTGATGAAAATTAGAACAACAAGTCTAGTTTTGGTAATGAACTGAAATTAGAATATTTGGTTGGCTAAATTAAGTATGATAAGTATGTTAGCATAATTTACATACGTCGGGCGTAAAAGGGAAAAGGGTTTGGTGGGCCATAAAATAGGTAGTTAGTATGCAAATTGAGTTTTGGCATAAACGGGGAACTAGAATATGAAATCTAGTTTGGCATAAACTGTAAACTAAAATATAAAATCTAGTTTTGGCATAAACTTGTAAATGGGGGATGTTGGATCTAAATTGCTACAAACTGTAAGATAGGCAAATCTAGATTTGGGCCTAGAATACAAGTCCATTGGTAGGCATGGCAAATGTATAGGGTATAGGCCAAAATTTATTTTAAGAAAGGGAAAATGGGCTTTGAGGATAAATTGTTAACAATTTATTTATATACAAAAGAAAGGTTTATTAACGACATCTCTTTTAACAATAAACCAGAAAGTTCTAGGGTGACAGAGAGGATAGTGTCTAGGCTTGGGTTTGGAAAATACAAGTTTCCTGCTCTCCCTGTCTATCCCTAACTGATCCGATGGACGGGATGGTTACTTTCAAAACCTAATTTGAAAATTAATCAAAACCCTTTGAACTTAGAAAACACGAATATGCCTAACCCAAGGTTAGACTGAGTTGCAATGTAAACCTGCCCGGAACCAACCGGCACGTCCAGTAATCGCAACAATATCTGTCTAATGTGAGTGGTCGTTGCTTTAATTTATTTAGTTAAAGCTAGAACAAGAATGCTAGGGTTAAGTTAACTAAGACACTTAACCAACTCAACATGATAACAAGACTTGTAGGTGGGGTTAGGTTCATACAGTTAAGCTAGAATGGGAGGGTTAAGTCCATAGGAACACTTAACCAACTTAAGCACAGTTAAGCTAGAACAGAGGGCTAAGTCCACAGGGACACTTAAGCAAACTCATGGTAATAAGACAAGATTTGTAGAGGTTAAGTAACTAAGAAAACACTTAGCCAAATTTACATGTTAACTAGTCTAGAAAGTGGGGTTAAGTAAAGTTAATACACTTAGCCAAATTAACATGTTAACTAGACTAGAGGTTGGGGTTAAGTAAATACACTTAGCCAATTTAGCATGATAGCTGGACCAGACCGTAGGGTTAAGTAAACTTGAACACTTAACCGTCAGATTGTGATAAAGGAATAGAGTTAAGTCTAAAACATGAAGGGATAATACTTAACCATTAATAATAACATGTTAGTTAAAACAGACGGGTAAGGTTAAGTTAAAAAGGAACACTTAACCAACACAAGGTGAATGGGTAGGGTTAAGTAATAAATACTTAACCAATATAACTTGGTTTGTGGTAGGGTTAAGTCATCATGAGTTACTCACAACACTTAACCAGTTTAACAGGGTAAATGAGGAGGGTTAAGTTAGCTTGAATTGACTATGACATTTAACCAATCCAAATTGACGGGATAGAGAACTAAGTAAACCTTAGTTAAGAAAACAACGATTCTGGAAACTAAGTGGTAAATCTTAGTTAATAAAACTAAGTAGTAATTCTTAGTATAACACGAGGAGGAGCGAACGTCCGTCTGGTTAAAAAGAAGGCTCCAACGAATTGGGTTACGAAGCCTGAGGCTTCGAGGGGACGTGAGGGTACTCTTGGTATCCCTCTTTGAGGCTGCAGATGATCCGCCTGGGCCCATAGAGGTTAAGGTCTGCTTAGAAGAACCAGGGGTATGCCTTGGTTGCAATACATGGCAACCTAAAGACTAGGATGGACCGGCGTGATTCGGCGAGCAAACGGTGGCCCCGTGATAGCGACTCGTCGTCTACCATCCATCTTGAGTCAATCGAGATACGTGAAGCGGAAATTCGGAGAACTCCAAAAGACCATATACTTGCTATCTAGTTATGGTTGCGGATGGCCATAGGATAGTGGGGCACCGGGGGCCGGCGTATAGTTCTCATTTTACAAGGTGTGCCTTTCATTAGTTGAGGGAGGGGTCAAGTGGGACCATAGCCACTGGAATAAAAACAAACCTTAGCATCTGCATCGGCAGATATCTGAAAGCTCCCGACCGAGTTCTGTATTCCTTGATTTGCCCTGACACAGGACTCAGACCGCACATTATGGGACATGTGCATCTAGACAAGCGATAACGATTCGCGATACATGCGTGGGGAAGTATAGGAACATATACCACTCTAGGTAGTGTGTCCTAGACTTGGGGGCATCGTTCGACAGGTAGCATAATTCCTAGTTGAACTAGGTGGCATAAATCCTGAATCCAAGAAGCGTTCAGCAGATAGCGCAAAACTCTAGTTAAACCTAGAAAGCACTTGATAGAAAACCCTAGATTTGATCTAGGTAATAAATAATGAATGTATGCCGGAAGGCAATAGAAAATACAGGAATTGGGATCACGTTATCGTTACTAGATGGGACACTAGATAGGCGGTGCAGAGATATAGAAACCAGTATAACAAGGAAATAGCGAAGCGGCGAAAGTATTAGAGCGTATCCAGTTTATCTTAGCATATCTTGTGACTACCTTTTCTAATCTTGTTGACCCTATCGTCATGGTGTAATCTTGTGTTTGGTTAATTCATTTCGTTTTGTTTTCCTTGTTCACATGCTAGAAGTTACTGAACTTACTCAGGCTTTATGTCTAACTCTGTTTTTCTTTCGTCTTCTTTTCTTCCGTTCCCCCCCCTCCCTCCCCCCCTCCCCAGGTAGTAGAGGAGGGAGTAGTATAACTCAGGTCAAGTTGGACTGTCACTCTTTCCCAGCTTGAAGATTTGTCGAAGTTTGCTTGGATTCTCTTATCAGATGCTATGGCTGGCTCTTGCTAAAATTTGGGGAAATATAAATGTTGTTTGATGCTTCTTTATTTTGTAAGACAGATGACACTCTGATATTGTAAAGAAATCTTTGTACAAACTATTTTATCAATAAAGCAAAGCTTTATTTTCTTCTGTTAAATTTCTGTCTGTCTTGTAATTTGTCTGCATCTTTTACCCTAAATGCTCCACAGAACTTAGTGCATTCCCTTTGTGAGTGACACTAACGGATGTGGGGTGTTACAAACGCGCAGTCCTAACCTCTGCGACCACAGTCCAAATGCTGTCACTGCACAGAGGATTGCCAGGAGTACCCTCCACATCCAATGAAGCCGTATGCTTCCCCTTCCAGTCCTTCGGAGCCTATAGAATATCAGCAGAAAAGGAAAAATAATCAGATCGATGTGGGCTCCCCACATGCCCCAGACACCACGATGATCTACCCTGTTGGGTTATTCACCTTCAAACGTACGGACTGGTCCAAGCGCCTCGGGTTAATGTGTTATTAGACCCTATGTCTAATCATTTAATTACGCGCTTGCTCTATCTCATCAGATTTCCAATTAACCTGGTTATTTCAAGTCGTATTGACTTCTTATTCAAGTTCCTCTTGTTTATTAATTTCAGTTATATAACTTAACCATTTAAGTTCATTAACAAGCCTTTAACATGTTATTCTTCTCACCAGTATTTAGATTCTCAGCTGTATAGGTTACTTAATGTATAATTAAGTACAACATATTGCATTTCATAAGTTTTCCCTTCTTTTCTCTACTTATTACAAACAACAGGTTTCAGGTTTCCAGATTACTTAATTTATAATTAAGTACCACTTATCTCATTATAAGTTATCTCATTCCCACTATCGTTTATTATAACCTAAGTTATAATTTCCACTTGTCCCTAGGACAAGCCTACCTATTATCTTTCTTTTTCCGTTCAAGTTTATCCATAATAGGTTATTATCATTCCTTTTTCCATTCAGGTTTATTCAAAATAGGTTATTATCATTCCCCTTTCATTCCAATGTTTATACTGTTGTAGCTTTCATTCATTTCCATTAATGCCATTTATTTCTATCCTGTAATATACATATATTCGCCAGACCTCTCACATTAAGCCTATCACTTGTGGATGCTAGATTTACCGGGCGGTTCCGGGTAGACTTCTACCACAAGTTGGACTTAACCTCGTGTCTTAGCACCGTTGCATGTATATTTACGCAGTAGATCCCTCACATTAAATTAACCATTTGTGGATCCTGGATTTGCCGGGTGGTTCCAGGCAGACTTCTACCAGAAGTTGAATTTAACCTTGCATCTATGTGTGTCTACAGTTTTCTATTTACTGTAAATTTAGGCATATCCATTCTTCCAAATTTTATCGTAATCTATTTTTACATGTCATACTTAATATCATATTAAGTTCATTCTAACTTATTATCATGTCGCATGTTCTTATAACCTGTAATTAACTCTATTTTAAAAGAATAACATGTAATCATCTAATCATGTATTCCAATCTAACAAATTAACGTGTAATTATTCGAATTCTTACATTTAAGGGTTGAAGTACATTATATGCCACAGATTAACATGTATTTATACAATAGTAATCATTTCCACATGTTTTAACGCGTTTATACATTTCAGCAGATTTACATTTCAACAAATTAATCATTCCAGCAGATTATATTAACGGGGAATGTCAAACAATAAATATACCATTATCAAAAGATATAACTTAAATCCACTCACCTAATAAATTTCCAATTCATGAATCTGGTCCAGACCTAGCATTCCATAGCTCCCCTAACTGATTTTAGAACCTAAATAACCATGGATCCACAATTCTAAATTGAAAGAAAAAGGAAAATTTTAAATTGACCAGATCCAAGAATTTACCTTACTTCGAACAGAATTATGAACACCCATTTGCAGATATACATTCTTTTCCTCCAGATCTTGAATCAGAATCCTTAGACTAGTTATTCTATTTTTCTGAAGAGATTTGAAGAGGATGAAGAATGGCAGAGCTTAAGCAGCTTCTTAGACAATATGAGATTTAGGATAGGCTCTGCTAGCCTATTTATAGATGTTCTAGCAAGTGGATATGATCTTGTACACGCAGCGCTGAGTCAGCAATGAATATGGTTTGAAAACAGTCCAGATTCATCAAATGAATCTGCCCAGATCTGGGGTGGGTCGACCCCCTTATGAGTGTGTTGACCCCTGGGTTGACCCCCTTGGTTCCCGCGAGCAGTTTTGGGCACGATGTTTACTGTTTTAACGTTTTTAATTTAAACGTTTGATTAGTATCCCGTTATACTTTCTTTGATTTAAATATTATATTTACATATAATCTCCTTATATGTATACAAAACTTCAAATGCTCATTTTACATGCATATATATACGCATAACTTCCTTCTTTACTCCAAAATTCCTCCTTTCCTTCCTCCAAAGCTTACTACACCACCTACCTCTCCTCCTACCTCCTTTACACTTCTACAAACTCACCAATCCTCTCTTTAATTCCACTCCAAGGCCCGAGTGCTGAAGATTAAGGGTCGAGCACCCCGCAAGAGCTTGATTTCATCTCCATTAGGCATTGGAGCGAAGCTTGAGCACTTTGGGTCTTCGGATTGTCGCATGGAAGCTTGAAAAGGACGCACTTATCCATAAATTAAAGATTAGTGGAGTGGAACTCGCGGTGAGAAATTTTATATCACTTTAGAAAGGGGTAGATAGGTTTATAGGATCATTAAAATATTTTTAGCAAGTTAAAAATATGATTTTTTAACTAGTACACGATATGTAAATATTTTTAGCAAGTTAAAAATATGATTTTTTTTAACTAGTATATGACATGAGAATATTTTTAGCAAGTTAAAAATATGATTTTTAACTAGTACACGATATGTAAATATTTTTAATTAGCAACTTAAAATTACGATTTTTAACTAGTGTACGACATGGAATAAATTCTGGTTAGTTAAAAATGTGATTTTTAACTAATCTATGCAATGTAGCTTACATGCACGAGATAAAAATGAAACTATATGGGTAGCATGAGATATTAATGGGAATGAACGAAATTAATTATGGAGAAATATGACCGTTTTGTAAAGAATGAACGATGTAGAAATATTTTTATCATGCTTTGTTGATATTCATGTAGCATACATGCATGCATATATGTTATGTTAGTTCAACACTCGAACTATTCACAACTCATTTGCATTAGAAGCATTGTATGGATATGTGGAACTCGCATGACATGCAAGGTGGATGGACATTAGGGGCGCCTTAAATGACATTGGGCGTTGAGTACCTACTTATTTATAATTTTTGTGCATGCATTGGATGCGAGTGATGGACTCTGGATTAATTATACATCACCATGGGATAGAAAGAAGGTGTTGGAATATATTATACAAGCATATATGGACATAACCATATAAGCATATAGCTTCTTGATGCTTATATGATGTGAACTGTATTGTATTCATTTATTTGATGCTATACGACGAGAACAATGATTGGAGGCCAGGTATACTGCATATTGATCAGATGTGACAGAAGACAATGATTTGAAATTAATTGAACATATAAATAAATTTTCAAGATTAATAATAAATCCTACAAAGACCAGGAAGTGACAAAAATATACACATCACTTTTGCGTAGCTATGGTACATGGCGATTGGTGTAATTAAATTGTACATACCGCATGCGGCGATGTGTAAGGCACAATGGTTGTTCACATGATTTTTAATTCCCACACGGGCATTGAGATGATTTATTTTTACACATCTCTCAGTGTACACATGTTGCATGGATATACGGTGATTTATTGGAGCCTTTTTTGGCCATTTCCGATTTTTCGAAGCCCTCCATACAAAGGAAGTTACGGTTATGGCGAAATTTTCCGAAAATTAAAGGCGTTAGCCAAATATTTAGTAAAATAAATTGTTTGGAAGCCGTTGAACGAATTATGCTTTTATACGAAAATATAAATTAAAATAAAATGAATAGCGTAGTGGTAGTTCGCATTTTCGACTCGTAATTTCAAACGACTATACCGGGAGATCCGACCATCGGATTTTCCAAAACTTGGAACCATTTGGTTCGTTTCGAAAAGATTTTTCCAACGATAATACATATGTTAAGATCCGACACCTGAAATGACGTGCAACTGATTTGAGCTATTTTTACATATATAAAAATAGCGAAGGATCGTTTTAAATTAAAATAAGCAATTTAGAACATGTATAAGCCAGTTATGATTAGTTTATAAAAATGAAAACGGTTAACAGTAATTTGGCATGAAATTTATTTAATGAATTTTGAGTATTTTGTGACAAAGTATTTAATTCGGTGGCCGAATTAAATTAATTGTTTAACCTAGGGCTGGCAATTAAAACCGAGAACCGAAAACCCGAACCGAACCGACTCGAAAAGACCCGAACCCGATGGATCTCGGGTCGGGTCTAGGTGATGAAAAATACCATCAAGACCCGATCAAACCCGACCCGAAAGAGCCGACCAAAAAACATTGAAATATATGTATTTCTAGTGTTGTTATTCAATCGGACCCAAACCGACCCAAGCTTCAACCCGACCTGACCCGAACCGAAGCTCGGGTCGAGTCCAGATTTTTGAAATGCATAGTTTAGACCCGACAAAATCCAACCCACCTAGAACCGAGACCTGCCGGGTCGGGTTCGGGTCTAATTGCCACCCCTAGTTTAACCCTTTCAATAATGTAGTGAAATGGATTGTAAATGCCAAAGACTTAACCAAAGAAAGAATTGATTTGATTTACATGCGAGAATTATTTGAAAAGACCAAGTTAATTCTCATTTCAAATAATTAAACGACGACTAAAAGTCAAAGAAAACAAAGACGGTGCAAGACCGGTAATCTTCACATCGAATGGATTACTACTGATGCCTTCGATATGGGTAGCTCCCTTCAAAATGTTATAGTGGCAGTTGTCCAGACGTATTTGTTGATCGTCTGGATATGCGAGGACCTCTCTCCCTTATTGAACATATGGGACGAGGAATAAGGTGCCTCCGATTTCGTTCAGACCTAGAACGAACGTATGAATAGATTGTATGTTTGACGTTGTAATATGTACTATGTGGTTGATCTTTGCTAAATATGTATTTGTTTGGTGGCGAAGAAGTTATTCTCTTACTAAATACATTTCTCTGAGACGTACGAGCTTAGCGGTTACATATTGGTGAAAATCAATAACACTGCATGAATTGACAATGTTACATGCTGAGATGCAAGTGATCAAGGCTTTTGTTGAAGAGCAAAGTCTTGTGGATGATGATAAAAACACAGCTTTAAGCAGCATAGCTTTGTGTATAGCATTAATTCATGAGCCTCACACCCGGTATAAGTCAGAAACGGCACAAGGGATGCAAGGAGTGTGTACGTTTCTTTCTAGCTAGAAGTTGTGTCATGGTATGAAGCCCAGACATTTTTACTTATGTGGATGTTGGATTGCGAGGTGCCTCAGATATAGAGCCAACTAAAACGCTCGAGTGATAGGTCTGATAGGACCGGGAAACGTATGTTCAGGAATAACTAATCCACAAAAGTAAGTGTGGACCGGCCTTGCAGGATCCAAGGGTTGCCCATTGGTGTGATCCTGGATCATCTTGCTAGAGGTGATCCGAACCAGTAAGAAGACCATCCCTTGCCTTAACTCATGACGGAAATCCAATTTCCATTACGATATAGTGCGGTTTTAATTGTAAAGCTATATGGCGACATAATATATGGTACTATACCATTTATGATTGATACATTTATGTTGAAATTGTTTTTGAAACATCTAGACACTAATGATAATTCCAAATGATTTTTGTTTTATGCGCACTAAGCATGTTTAGTCATTATAAGGTAAAACTCTATCCTCCGGCTTGCGTTGCATTGTGTGATGGGACCTAAGTCTTATAACGGCTTCATTTTTCTAAAAAAAAAAAAGCATTGTGTTGTTTTACTTTATTTATTTTACTGTATGCACCGGCAATCCATGGACTACAAAGGATTTTGTTAATAAATTTAAAAACAATGGTGGTCATTGTTCTTTTCTCATACCTCCTTTTGTTGTAATATTACATTTAACGTATCTTTGTCATCTTAAATCTATTTTCTACAATCCATAAGTCTATATTGACTAGAAAATCGCCACGGACGTAATGACACTAATCTCGTGACCAAATTCTGGAAGCTCTTCAAATTCTATTTTATTATTTAATTAAAAATGTGGGGTGTTACATTATCACACCCTTAGGAAATTTCGTCCCCGATATTTGATTAAGGTAAAATTAAATAATCCATCACATAATATACATCCATCGTGTGTGCATCCAATTTTTGCAAACATCTATGCATTCGTGCAATGTGTAATCCAACATAGGCATACAAGTATGCCTAAGCGGTACCTCCTATATGTATGCAAATTTCTCAAAAATCCTTTAAAAACGTGATGCACATATCCTAAATATACTGGTAATTTCTATATGAATGCAATATTTGAAAGTCAAATGCTTTTTCATCCAAATTTTCCCACACTCTTACTGAGCAAGAGAGTAGTTCATCCAATTTTTGCATCCAAAACCCTACCAAGCAACTTTATTTTTTGAATTTCAGAAAAATCTAATTTTCTAAATTAGATTTCTTAATGTTACAAAAAGGTGGAAAACGGAAAACTTCACATCTTCCTTTTTCATTTTCAACCTTTTTCTAACCGTACTTGGATTTATGAAACTATTTTATAAAGATTACCTATTTTCCTATCAAAGCACAGCCCACGTAAGAAAACTTTCTTTGTTATAGATTTTCTTTAACTGCCATATTTGTTATTCTACTGATTTGTTGTTTCCTTTTTAGCTTTGTCATTACTCTTTTCTTAACTTATTTAACTTAATCCTCTTATCTAAGTTTAGTTTTAAATACGACTTCCAGTCCTTCAACTAAAACAAGAAAACATACGCTCTACACGGCTACTACTAAGGGGAGCATGTGGTTTAATTCGATGCAAAGCGAAGAACCTTACAGGGCTTGACATGCCGCAAAGCGAAGAACCTTACCAGGGCTTGACATGCCGCGAATCCTCTTGAAAGAGAGGGGTGCCTTCGGGAACTCGGACACAGGTGGTGCATGGCTGTCGTCATCTCGTGTCGTAAGGTGTTGGGTTAAGTCTCGCAACGAGCGCAACCCTCGTGTTTAGTTGCCACCATTGAGTGTGGAACCCTGAACAGACTGCCGGTGATAAGCCGGAGGAAGGTGAGGATGACGTCAAGAATCTCAGGACTATGTCATGACTGTGTACTAATTGCCATTTCCAAGCAGTACCGTAGGCTTTTCCGTGATTACGCATTCTAAGGTACTTACTATTATTCAAAGATAATTCTCGATATTGCTTCATGGCCTCAAAATATTTTTCTGTCTTCTCTAGGCACTAATCCTTACCTACTCCATATCTTTATAAAACACGGTTTGGCTTTTTCATTTCACTTTTCTTCCAAAAGTTAAAAGTATCAAAACTTTATATTTCTCACCAAAACTTACTTTTGCCAAACCAGAAAACATGTCATTTTGTAAAAACAAATGTAAATATTTTTTTTTTCAAATCACAAAAACTAGAGTAGATAAGGACAACTATTTCTCAACCAGGTTTACAACTTGTTCTTGCCTATAAGGTCAGTTCAGTTACTTACTACAAGGTGCAAACATCTACTCTATTCTTAATTTCTACAACTTATTTCGTCCATCGAAAAAAAAATCTTGTTCAAACAATTTATCAAAAATGATTGTCAAAAGAATACAGATTTCAAAACTTTCTTTACTAAAAAAATTCTAATTTTCAACAAAATGCACCTTTTTACTGAGAGAAATCACTATTTCCAAAATATACCCCATTTTACATCAGAATCAAATATGTACTTTTCAGATATGTTCCTTACATATTTTTAAACATTAAAAACACTATTAAGACTAAAACTTGAAAACACTATAAACCATCTTCCAAAAGCTTTTACAATTTCAGGTTCTTAAGAGTTAAAAATGGGTTTAGACTCAAAGTGGGTTTCAAACTTACCTAGACTTTCCTAAATATTTCCACAATGTCAATTCTCTAAATTATATATATTCATAATCCATTTTTTCTTTTTAACCTTTTCCAATTTATAAGGTTTTACTGCCAAACCCACTAACCTGAAATACTAACACATGGGATTTACCTTTCTTCCATACAAGTATATTGTACACTTCCTACCCAAATTACCTAAGGGTCTCATATTTCCATAATCGTTCTTTTAGTATACAAAACAGATATCCCAACTTTTACCATATTATGCTTTCTCTAATGGTGGGTTCCTCTATGGATCTAGGTATATATATATATAATATATTTATATATTAAAAAAATAAAAATACTTTCACTCGTTATCTATACAGGAATCCTAAACCTAAGCAATGATACCAGATGTAACAACCCGAATTCCAACAGATCGATTTTTTTTTCAAAATTCTAATCTATCGAAACTCGTGTTGGTTTGTCTGGTATCCTGCAGAAAAGACAGAGATGTAAAATATATAAGAGCTCAGAAAACATCTCAAACCGGAAAGAATAAAATATAATATAATCAAAATATAGCCTTACCGAGATAATAATACTGCTTAACCCATATCCAAAGCTATCATATCTCTACCACAAATCTAACCTGCGAGTATGTTATGAGGAGGGGTCAGAACACAAGTTCTATTGACTAGATTTAAACTACACATTTTGGATAACCGTACATATACCGTTCAATTACATGTTCTTATTTATTAGGTTACTTGGGTTAACAGAACTCAAAGCTTACACACACGTCATACCCATCCACTCACCAGTAGATTAACCTAATACAGTATATATGTAGCTACACGAATATTAGGGCACACCACATGGTACCCCGCTCACACGGTCTCCATCGTAATGCTATAGAAATATACGTAGTCCCTCATCCTATGTTGAAGCGACGTACGAGTCTCTATATAACAATGCTACGTTCCGCATAGAAGCGTCATCTCCATGCTACGTAAGCGTACGGACTGCCACCTTTGAACCATCCAATCAAATCAGATTCCATCATAGAGTAATGCCCCAGAGTCTACAATACACCACCCAGAGCACACATGCATGTATCTAGACTTTCTCACGTATGTATCATCGATCGTATTCGATGCATTAACCGCACATATTCTACTATGCACCGAGTTCCGTAACAGGGCTTAACAAGAAACACGGAAATCGGTTGGGAGCTTTTCAGATATCTAAATATGCAAATGTTAGGTCAGCATTTTCAGTGGCTATGGCCCCACCCAACCCCTCCCTCAACTAGTGAAAGACAAACAGAATTGAGAACTAGTAACATGGCCACATAAAAATAACAACATCCAAATCCTAATTGGCATGTCCCTCTCCCAAAGCCTTGATAGCAAAAGGTCTATGGTCTTTTGGTTTAGCTCTCTGTCTTTCCGCATCACGCGATACGTATCACGCTGACTGTAGATGGTTGGTACCCGACGACTGCTATCAAACAGATGGTTAGACTCGCCGGCAACACGATAAAATGGTCATAACCCGCCTAATCACAAGGCAACCGGTTCGTCGAATCACCAAAGTCACCCTACAGCCTTCTGACTATTCCTAATTGTGGCAGTCAAGGTATACTCACCGGGTAGTAATGCGCAGACCTAACGCCTACAAGCACAGTCCGAACGTTGTCACCGCACAGAGGACTACCAGGAGTACCCTCCACATCCCATGAAGCCATATGCTTCCCCTACCATTCCTTCGGAGCCCGTAGAGTATCAACAGAACAGGCAGAATAATCAGATGGATGTGGGCTCCCCTTATGCCCCAGACACCACGATGATCTACCCCGTTGGATTATTCACTTTCAAACGTACGAACTAGTCCAAGCGCCTCGGGTTAATGTGTTATTAGACCCTATGTCTAATCATTTAATTAAGCGCTTACTCTATCTCATCAGATTTCCAGTTAACTTGGTTATTTCAAGTCATATTGACTTCTTATTCAAGTTACCAAATTCCTCTTGCTTATTAATTTCAGTTATATAACGTAACCCATTTAAGTTCATTAACATGCCTTTAAAATGTTATTTATCAGCAGGATTCAGATTCTCAGGTGTACATGATACTTAATGTATAATTAAGTACAACTTATTGCATTCCATAAGTTTTCCCCTCTTTTCTCTACTTATTACAAACAGCAGGTTTCAGGTTTCCAGATTACTTAATTTATAATTAAATACAACTTATCTCATTGTAAGTTATCTCATTCCCCCGATCGTTGATTATAACCTAAGTTATAATTTTCGTTTGTCCCTAAGACAAGCCTACCTATTATCTTTCTTTCTCCATTTAAGTTTATCCATAATAGGTTATTATCATTCCTTTGTCCATTCAAGTTTATTCATAATAGGTTATTATCATCCCCCTTTCATTCCAATGTTTATATTGTTGTAACTTTCATTCATTTCCATTAATGCCATTTATTTCTATCCTATAATATACATATCTTCATATATGTGTTTATACACAATACCTCTCACATTAAGCCGATTACTTGTGGATGTTGGATTTGTCGGGCGGTTCCGGGAAGACTTCCACCACTAGTTGGACTTAACCTCATGTCTTAGCACCATTACATGTATATTTATGCACTAGACCCCTGACATTAAATTAACCACTTGTGGAAACTCGATTTGTCGGGTGGTTCCAGGCAGACTTCTACCACAAGTTGAATTTAACTTCGTGTCTAAGTGAGGTTACAGTTTTCTATTTACTGTAAATTTAAGCATATCCATTCTTCCAAATTTTACTGTAACCTATTTTTACATGTCATACTTAATATCATATTAAGTCCATTCTAACTGATATCTTGTCGTATGTTCTTCCTAACTTGTAATTAACTCTATTTTAAAAGAATAACATGTAATCATCCAATCATGTAATTATTCCAATCTAACAAATTAACGTGTAATTATTCCAATTCTTACAGTTAAGCGTTCAAGTACATAATATGCCAAAGATTAACATGTATTTATTCAACATTTTTCAATTCCACGTATTTTAACAGGTTTATACATTTCAGCAGATTAATCATTCCAGTAGATTTACTATGCATATTAAAGGGGAATGTCAAACGATAAATATATCATTATAAAAAAGGTATAACTTAAATGCACTCACCTAATAGCTTTCCAATTCATGAATATGGTCTAGACCTAGCATTCCATGGCTCCCCTAACTGATTTTAGAACCTAAATAACCATGGATCCACAATTCTAAACAAAAGAAAAAGAGAGGACAGAGGAGAAATTTAAATTGACAAGATCCAAGAATTTGCCTTACTTTGAATAGAATTCTGAACACCCATTTGCAGATATATATTATTATCCTCCAGATCTTGAATCAGAATTTCCAAAGACTAATTATTCTATTTTTCTGAAGAGATTTGAGGAGGAGGAAGAATGGCAGAGCTTAGGCAGCCTCTTAGAAAATATGAGATTTAGGCTAGGCTCTACTAGCTTATTTATAGGTGTTCTAGCAAATGGATGTGATCTTGTACACACAGCGTTGAGTCAGCAATGAATATGGTTTGAAAGACAGTCCAGATTCATCGAATGAATCTGCCCAGATCCGGGGTGGGCGAACCCCTTATGGGTGTGTCGACCCCCTGGTTCTCTCGAGCGGTTTAGGGCACGATGTTTACTGTTTTAACGTTTTTAATTTAAACGTTAGATTAGTATCCCGTTAAACTTTCTTTGATTTATTTAAATATTATATTTACATATAATCTCCTTATATGTATACAATACTTCAAATGCCCCTTTTACACGTATATATATATACACACACAGCTTTTTATTTTGTTTTCAAAAATCAAACGGCGTTATGCCATTATTTAATTCTTACCTATTTTCATTGATTGCTGGTTTATTTTGAATTTCTCCTTTGTGTGTGTGTATGTATTTGCACGTATATACACATATTTACATATACATGTATACATATATTTTTTGAACTCCCGTATAAGTAAAGTTTTCTTTTTATGTGTATTTATACATATTTTCTCTTTATAATGTGAATTATTTTAGCCCTTATTCTAAAATAAAAATATGGCGTCCACGGGAATCGAACCTGCACCACTCTCTTGGAAGCCACATGCTCTTACCAACTGGACTACATAGGCTTTTGTTAACAAGTCTAAAAACAATGGTGGTCATTGTTGTTTTCTTATACCTCTTTTTGTTGTAATATTACATTTAACGTATCTTTATCATCTTAAATCTGTTTTCTGCAATCCATAGGCCTAAATTGACCATAAAATCGCCATGGACGTAATGACACTAATCTCTTGACATAATTCTGGAAGTTCTTCAAATTTTATTTTATTATTTAATTAAAAATGCAGAGTGTTGCACGTGTCATCTCAAAGAGGGTTTGCATCAGTGATTTCTAACCATTGTCCGATCATTTTTTTTTTAACTCAAATGATGGTCGGGCTAAAAAATCTATTTTCAGATTTGAGAAAATGTGGTGTTTGTAGGAGGGGTTTGATGACATGTTGAAGGTGAAATGGTTTGAGTTTTCGGACCTGAATGATGCTGCTAGGTCAGTCAGTAGGAAATTGAAGTTGTTGCAGAGTTTTCTGATATGGTGGAATAAGGAAGTTTTTGGCTCTGTTAGAAGGAAGTAGGAAAGTTTGGAGGATGAGATTCTCAATTTAAATATTATAGCTGAGCAAAGACCATTATCTGATGTTGAGAAGTGTTTATTGAAGGACAAAGGAGATATTGAAGGTGATTGATCAAGAAGAAGTATATTGGAAGTAGAGGTCCAGAGATCAGTGGATTAAAGAAGGAGATAAAAATACTAGTTATTTTCATAGAATAGCTAACGGAAGAAGAAGATCAAATATGATTTGTAGTATTGAACATGATGGTGTGAAATTCAATAATCAGGAAGACCTAAATAAGGTGTTCATGAATTTCTACGGAAATTTTTTTTGGCTCTTGTAGTAGCACTAGAAATGAGGTTGATTGGAATTTGCTTTATCCTTCTAAGATGGATCTTTCTTGTTCGGATTCCAGGTTTTTTGAAGATGAGATTTTAACTGCCTTAAATGAAATGCCCAATGATAAAGCTCTAAGCCTCGATGGTTTTCCAAATTTTTTCTTCAAAAAATATTGGAGTTGGATTAAAGTTGATATTCTTAAATTGTTTAGTGAGCTGGAAAGGGGATCACTAAAGTTTGAAAAGATAAGTTATGCGAATGTTGTACTTATTCCCAAGAAGAAGGGATGCTTATCTCCTTTAAACTTTCGACCAATCAGTTTACTAAATAGTACTTAAAAATTAATAACAGAAGTACTTGCTAATAAACTAAAGTTGGATATGGATAGTTTGATTGACAAGTCTCAAATAGCTTTTATTAAAGGCAGGTATATTCTTGAAGGTGCGGCTATGGTTCAAGAGATTGTTTCCTACTGTTCTAGCAGTTCTATTCCATGTGCTTTACTGAAGTTGGATTTCGCAAAGGCTTTTGATGTTGTTGATTGGAACTTTATTCTAGACTTGCTTGGAGCTAGGGGGCTTTGGTAGAAAGTGGATTGGATGGATAAGAAGTATCTTTTCAGCTAGTAAGGCAAATATTTTTTGTTAATGGGGTGGCAGGAAAAATTATCAGCTCTAGGAGAGGATTAAGGCAAGGGGATCCTCTTTCGCCGCTCCTTTTCGATTTGGCGGCTGACGTGTTTACTTAGATTTTGAGAGTTAGTTGTGATAATGATGTGTTGAAGAGTTTTGGTGATGAGATTGTCATGGGTGGAATTACTTCTTTGCATTATGCTGATGACACGATTGTTTTCAGCAGACCTGAATGTAAGTATATTTCTACTCTTAAGTTTATTTATATACTTTTGAGAGCCTTTCTGGTCTGCAGATTAATTTCCACAAAAGTTCAGTTTTAGCAGTTGGAGATGCTGAAGGTGTTGATGCTTACATTGCTGATATGTTGAATTGTAAAGTGGGCTCATTTCCATTGAATTACCTTGGTCTTTGCATCTGGCCTAGTAAGTTGTTGAAAGATGATTGGTATTCTTTTATTAATAAAGTGGATACTAGGTTATCAAGATGGAAGGGGAGTTCTCTTTCCAAAGCTGACAGATTGGTCTTTGTAAATTCGGTTCATTCAACAGTTCCTTTGTATTGGCTTTCGTTTTATAAGTTTTCAGACTAGGTTATAAATAAAATTGATGCGATGAGGAGAAGTTTTCTTTGATTTGGAAAAAGTGAAGCTAGTGCGCCTGTGTGTTTGATATCTTGGGATCAAGTGTGCAGATCTAGAGAATAAGGTGGTTTGGGAGTTCTGAATCTGTACTGCTCATATGTGAGCTTCTTTATTGTTGCTTATTTTGTTATGATAGCTCTTGCGTGGACATTTATGATGCTTATTTTGTTTGGCTCTTGCGTGAGCATTTTGGACTGTAATATTTTGACTGACTTTGCTGTTGTGGTTAACTTTTATTTGCAGTCTTTATACATGACGTGGTACTCTGTTAACTTTTATTTGCAGTCTTTTAACTGCACCTGCACTAATAGCCATGTTAGTCCGATAAGATGTTGACGCCGTATCTAAACGAAATGCATATTGTACAATCCTTAACTTTCCGTGTGGGAAACGAAATGCGTGGGTGGTTTTACCACCAAAAAGCAACAGCACTACACAATTGGTCACCCCCTTTAATTAGGCTAAGAATGCCTAAATATCGAATTGAATAACTATGAATTAATTTAACTAAACTGCAATACATTGGATGGAAAAAGAAAAAAAAAGTTAACTAATAGATAAATTACCTGGAAAAAAAATGAAAATCCAAGCTCGTATAGAAACTCAACCACACTAGAGATGTTTACCAAATGGTTATATTAAAATATTGGCAAAAGAACCCAAAGAACGAATGTTTCGTTACAGTTTAAGATAGACAAAAGCCAAATACACGTGTGTAAGATACTTTGCAATTAACCAGTTTAAGATAGACAATCTCATTTTCACCGGCTCGGCCATCACCACTGCTACTTTCTCGGTGCTTGAAAAATATTTTAACAATGATTATTAAGATGTTCAGATCACAAAAACATCTAATTTATGTTGTTTTAATTGTATTTAAAGGTATGACATAAAAAAATTAGCGAAAATACGAAGGTATTTTGGTTTTCAAGGGTTGGAAAATAAGAAAATTACGACGAAAGATGGAAACTGAATGGATGTTCTTTGCATGTAGAATTAAATTGGTGAAGACTTCCCCGTTTGTTAAGCCTTCACGGTTTTAACTTTTAAACGACAGCTTTTGCTATTTTAATTAAACCAGCAAAAAAAAAAAACATTTAATTAAAAAGCGATTTTTTTTAAAAAAAAAAAGTCGGGTGATTAGTTTTATCTTTATCTGGATGCACAACTTATATGTTCCGTGCAAAAGTAAATTGGTATGTTGTGGTAATGGTATAAAAGGAGTCATTTCTCCCACGGATATAATGCAAAAGAGAGAAAATGTATGAAACATCATAGTTTCCTTCATTAAAATTCTTTTACAAATTGACCTCTATAACCGACTATTGAGATTTATATACTTCAGTCTTACAAAACCAAGTAGGGTGAAGCTAGAAAAAAATAAAAAATAAACATGTCTCAGATGTTATATTGCAATGCTATTTAGTTTATTCTCTTCACAACTATATATTAGATCTTTTTAAGCCTAATTTTTTTCCACATATTATAATTTAATGCTCAACTAATAGCAATGAAAAATATATTATTAGTATTTTCAAATAAATGTAGTATATTGTCGCCTTTCAATGTCAGACGATGCCACAAGTTAAATTTTGGTTTGAATTATTTGTCTTGTTTTGTTAATGCGACGTATAATCTTTTTTATTAATAGTTGAAACCGAAACACAACTTTTGGTCCTATTGCAAAATTCCAAAAGCATTCTTATATATCTTCATCTTTTATATCACTTAAAAATAAAATCCAACGATCAAAGCGTTTTACAAAAGCACTTACAAACCTCAATATTACTTCAAAATAGAATCCAACAAATATTTTTTACACATCGATCTGTGTTGACAGCACAAACAAAAATTAAAACTAATAAACATTATTTATTGCAACCTAAAAAATAAAAATTCAAACTAATTACACATGATTTCAATGTAAAAACATAATTAAGTACTCATGTAAATCTTTTTCTCATTAATATACTAAACGTATATAGCCTCTAAAAACATAGTTCAAACGCAAAGCATGCATGTGTCATGATCATGCACCAAAGGCGCTCTGTAACATTCATAATAATAGCAAATGCCAGTATTAATGCTTCACTCATTCACGCACATTGAATGCACTAACAAATGAATCCCCTACTATTAAAGATGAAAACGGTGACAATTCATATGAAAATAACGACATAAAGGCCTTAACCCTTGTTTGCATTGCAACTTTTTTTTAAAATTGGTGAATAGAAGGGTGTTTTGATTTTCTACGGTTTGAAAAATAAGAAAATGATGACAAAAGATGGAAAATAAGACAACTGCTCTTGGCACATAGAATTATAATGGTGAAGACTTCCCCGTTTCAAATTTAAAATTGCTAAATCTTCGCTGTTTTAATTTTTAAATGAATAAACGTTCGTCATTTTAATCAAACCGATAGAAAAATTCATTCAATTAGAATGTGAATTCCTTAAAATAAAAAGTAAAATAAAACAAACTAGTCGGGTAGTTAGTTTTATCTTTATCCGAAGACATAACTTGTACATTAGCGAAAAAGTGTGGAATGTAGGTAAATTGGCATGTGGTGGTATATAAAAGGAGTCATTTCCTCTGAGGATACCAGGCAAAAGAGAAAAAAAATGTAGGAAATTCAAGAATCCTTTAATTAAAACTCTTTTACAAATTTACCTCTATAACCAACTGTCAGACATATTTATGTACTCTAGTCTTCCAAAACCAAGTAGTGTGAAGTTAAAAAATAAGAAATACGTATTTGATGTTATATTTATAATATGCAGTTAAAGCCCCGCAAAATCTCTGTTATAGCCCGTAGCGCTCTTCAACCATTACACTTTCAATTTAGCGTTGATGAACACTAGATCCGTCTTTAGCTCGGCTATTTCTCGCTGTATCCGCTAAATCAAGGCTTTGTATCACTGGATTTAACAATATTAATATACAGAGCTTGATTTGACTATAGTTCTCATTTTAAAAATAATAATAGCTTTAGTGTAAAGAGATAATTTTATGGCATAATCGTCTAATATATTATAGAAATATACTACAACATCAAATCTAGCGCATGTAATCCTGATATTCTCTAATTTTGTTCTATAAGATTAATTAATGTTAGTTTCTTCTAGACATATTATGTGAGAACAATAATTAATTAATTTTAAATATTTTATTTCACCACTAATGAACATTTTTACACTTCCGCTATATCCTGCTATTTCCCCGCTTTATTCCCACTACACCTTTTTGCACCTCCATCGCTATGGAACCGCTAAACGCTTTAGCTACTCAGTATTGATATATTTGCAATGCTATTTATTCTTTTCTCTTCAAAAATATATATTAATTTTTTTAAGTCTAATTATTTTCCACATATTATAATTTAATGTTCAACCAAAAGTAAATCAATTTTTTTGTCAAATAAATGTAATATGTTGTCAGTTGTCACTGTCACATTGGGGTACAAGTTAATTACTTATATATTTTGTTTGAACTGATTATCTTGTTCTGCCAATGCGACACATAATCTTCTTTATTAATAGTTGAAATCGAGACACGATATCTTGGTCCGACTACGAAATTTTAAAAGTACCCTTATATATTTTTATCCTTGTAAATAGCTTAAAAATAGAATCTAACAATTAAAGCTTTTAAAAAAAATCAGCCTGTATTTTTATAAATATAAACACATCTCAATATTGTCTAAAATAGAATTCAACAAACAAACATTTTTTGCACATTATTCTTTATTAATTAACAATACAAATAAAAGTTAAAAACTAACGAAATATTAGATGTTGCAACTTAAAAATAAAAATTCAGACTAATTACACATGATTTCAACGTAAAAATATAATTAAATATTTGTGAAAATTATTGTCTTATTAATGTGTTAAACATATACATTTCTAAATACATAATTCGCGTGCAAAGCATGTGTCACGATCACGGGCTAGACGCATTCCACAATGCTTGTAATAATAACAAATGTCAGCATTGATGTTTTACTCGTTCATGCACACTTAAGGTGCTAACGAATGAATCCCCTATTATCAATGGTGGATCAAGCACATTACTTTAGGTCGGGCATATTTATTTTTATTTTTAAAAAAACATAATTTTAATACCTATGATCAAACTATATACAGGAATTAATCTAAGATTTGGGGACTTGGAGTTTTGTTGTAGGCATATTACCAACAGGAATAAAAAAGAATAATCTGGGGAAAGTTGAATGGCTAGAGAGAAATAAACAATGCATTAGAAAAGTAACCATATAGGGCACAACTCTTACTTTTAGATAGGGCCTAAATTTGTTTCCTTGTCTTTTGTAAAGCAAAATTATTTTTTCAGTGGGCCCTTGGCCCTATCTCATCAAAACTTGCCTCTGCCCCTGCGGCTACTGTCAAATATTGAAAAGATAGCAATTCAAATGAAAATAATCAATACAAATGCCTTAAACCTTGTTTGCTTTGCAATTTTTAGTTTTGCACCATCCTAAAATTCAAAACTTATATGCCTTGGAAACTTGGAGAAATTTACTTAAAAAAGATGAATTTGAAAAATAGTTTCGGCATGTACAACTACTTGTTTTTTTTTTTCGAAAATACGAAAATCATCTTCTCACTTCTGTTTATTTTCCCTTGGTTTCAAGTAACATAGACTGAAAACTAAAGATCATAAAATTCTAAATTCAAATCAAACATACTCTTACATTGGATAAGCTAATTCAAGGATACAACAGAATATCAACCATGCAATATAATAGAATAAATACTGAAATGCGGTAAGATTTGTTGGAAAATAAACAATAAATAAGAAGGTTAATTTCCACTACGTGGGCTAAAAAGATTACGACTGTAATCTCTTACCGACCGCATGCATGATTTTATAGCCAAAAAAGGTTCGAACGTCATAAGGAGTCCAATGAGCTCTGTAGTTCCCAATATGAAAAGTACCATCTCATAAGACCATAACCAACCATCCGTTCTGTTTAGTTATTCTTTTTTTTTTTTTTTTGAAACTGGTCCAACGAGCGGAGCAACCAAAAGAAGGAACCAGCCACGGGTCAGGTAAGGGGGAGGGGGTTACAACGGCAAAGTATTTGCCGTTATAAGGTTACAACGGCAAACACTTCGCCGTTATAAGATTATAAAATTAATGTTATAACGGCAAAGCTTATAACGGCAAACTCTTTGCTGTTATAAGATTATAACGCCAAAGAGTTTGCCGCTATAAGCTTATAACGGCAAACACTTTGCCGTTATAAGCACCAACCCATGTTCAGTCAACCAGCCACGAACGAGCTCAAAACTAGACACAGACTAGCCACGGGTGACTGAACAAGCCACACCTGGTTGCTTCGTGGCTTGTTTAGTAACTAAACAAGCCATTGTTGGTTGTGCTCTAACCTGCCATGGTACTGCAAAGTTAAATACAAAATCGTTTTTCCTTACATTGTAATTAAACTATAAAAAAAAACTAAAAAGATCAAAACATGTTAGATTAACGACTGCATAATCAATATAAGGAAATAAGAAGGAAAATAACATCAATTGATGAAATGCGAAGAATTCAATAAATATATACTGCTGATAAACGAGTTAGATTAATGCATGGTTCCAAGCAGTCTCTCCGCTCTTGCGTAAAAAAGCAGTTGACATACTAGAAGACTAAAACCTGCATTGTAGTAATTCATATACATATTTAAAAAAAAAAACAATAGAAACATACGAGTTTCACTAAGCAAAAGTCCACTGCTATCTAATATTAATCAAGAAGGCTGATACTTCAGCATAAGTAAAATTTGAAAACCTCTTACTGCAAGAACCTCGCCAACATCTTCAGTCGAAAAGCTTAACCCTCCGAACTTTTTATCACTTTCAGTCCACAATGAAAAGACCTCAAAAAATTTAAACTGACAACTAAAATATATTTGGTATATATTCACATCACAGACAAAGCAAGAAGACTGGCATGATATTAAGATAAAATTAAACCAAATTTTCTCCCCTTTCCACTTGCCAAATGCGGTTTGATTTCTGGACATGTAATCTAGAAGTACCATGGAAAGAAAAAGTAATAAGAGTAGTACATAATACGTTTAATTTGCAACTTCACCGTTTAGCAATAAATTTATATTAACCATGATTTAACATGTTATGTGTTACACGTCTGCCGCATATATCGAACCAATAAGCTGAGAACTTTTGTTTCTCAAAAAAAAAAAAAAAAAAACAGTTATAGTTTAAAAGAAATTAGCTGACTTTAAAACCATTTTAATAGAGTAAATAATTGATTTTAAAACAATATTAATAAGACAATTAATGAATTTTTAAAACATCCTTAATACAAACTTAATTATCTTTAAACATCATTAATAAAATAATTAATTACATTTAAAAAATCATTAATAAATAATCAGTATTTTTAAAACATCATTATTAATAAATAACAATCAACTTTTAAAACATTAATAATTAAATAATAATTAATTATCTTTAAACATTATTAAACCAATATTAATTAACTTTGAAACATTTATAAAATTATTAACTTCCATATATCATGAATTAAATAAAAAATATATTTCATTAGTGATGCTTAAAATTGTTACTTTTTTATTAAAAATAATAAAAGTTAATTATTTCATTAATTAATGACATTTTAAAGTTAATTAATATTGGTTTAATAATGTTTAAAAGGTAATTAATTATTATTTAATTATTCATGTTATAAAAGTTAATTGTTATTTACTAACAATGATGTTTCAAAACTGATGATCATTTATTAATTATGCTTAAAAATTAATAATTATTTATTAGTGATGTTTTATATATAGTTAACTATTTTATTTCTGATGTTTAGAGATAAGTATGTATTAAAGATTAGTGCTTTATAGCAAACTCGCAAGTAATAAAAAATGAATTATACCTTGATAGGACCAATCAGACCATTCAAAACACCAAGAAGAAATCTGGTCGAAATCACCATCCATTAGTTCGTACTTAACCCAAACATCGTAACATTGTATAATTGTACATGACAAGAATTTAAGAATACATGGCATTGCAAGATACGAGGAAAAAATGCACATGTAACAGTGAATACAAATTCACAGAAAGTTACAGATAGAAACATGCAGAGTACGAGTGAACTTTCACAGAAAGTTACAGACAGAAAGTTACAGATAGTTCGTACTTACATGCATTTAGTTTGGTCTTGTATTTGGGATAGCATAGGTATAGACTGATAATGGTTTTGTATTTTATACCTGTTGTTTGTATGTTTTGCTTAAGTACGAGTGAATTTTCAGTCGAGTTCTGCGTCACTTATTTTGAAGTTGTACAACCGTGGATGCAAAATCTATATATATATATATATATATATATATATATATATATATATATATATATATATATATAATCAACTACCGAGTTTCTAAAAATATACTTATGACCCTTCAACTTAGTTTCCTTTATGGGGCAAATCATAAACCAACCACTCTCTCCTTAATGAATGTGACACTCCCCATCTTTTTCACACACTTTTGCCTATGTACACACAAAAAAACAAGTCTGTACACACATTTTTTTTTTGAAAATAAGGATCGGTCCCTTATTTTGAAACTTAATACAAGAAAACCTCTTTCCAAGAAATGTTTTAAATTACCCTATTAAAATTATTTTAGATGGTTTCTTTTCCTTTCACAAATTTTTGTAGTCTGGTTGAATTTAAAATAATGATTGTTTTATGAAATATGTCTCGAGGAGGAACGCTGTGCATGTTGATACTTAAAGAAGGAGGGACGTTGTGCTTAAAGGGGATCTTAAAGAGGATGGAGTACTACATATATACCCATATATAAGAGGGTCATATGACATCTGTGTTTCGAAACATCCCTTGAACCACAACACTTTTTATATTTAAATATGAGTGAAAGAAAGTGTCAGTGGATAGAGAGAAAAAATAGAATATGTGCTGGAAACATAAGGGCACTTAAGGGGTGGTACACCGTCAAAGGTGCAATGAAACGCTCCTTATATTTATACACACACACACATGTGTGTGTGTGTGTGTGTGTTGACCTACCTTTTGACAAACTGTAACACTCAATTCCCTATGGCTAGAACCTTACCGCTATGGATGTTGCAGTCATCTCTAGTTTCAATTTTCGGTGATAGAAAATCAAATGTAACCGATCGTAACTTCAAATAACACGGGAGTATGAAAACCACTCATTGACATTTGACAAAATATTTCATTCATATTATCCTTCATGTAACCCATTCATAAAAAATATAAGTTACTACAAAATAAACTCCGAGAACGGCATATGATGACGTCCCTTTGATTAATCAGAGTATAATAGTGGGAGTGATAAATTTGCCAATACATATACCAAAAAGACAAAACAAAACATAACACAACAGAACTCCTAAATAACTATAGCGTCATGCTCAACTCTGGAAGCTTATTCAGCGAAGTTACCTAAAAAACCTTGGCTCTCAGCCTACTCAATTGAGTATCCAAGAGTTTAAGGGAAAAACAAAAACCATGGATCAGTCAAAAAGACTGGTGTGAATAATAAACTTACTACCCGACATTATTGACATCTAACAAGACCACTCCACATAGTGGAACGCGTTTCCCTCTAGTAAGAATCATGCTATGAAACGAGGCTAACCTGGTGCTCCCGCACTACAATGGTTACTACAATGCTATAAATCAGAATTTTCCTAAACTAATTATTCTATTTTTCTAAAGAGATTTGAGGAGGAAGAAGAATGGAAAAGCAAAGGCAGCCTCTCAGAAAATGTGAGATTTAGGCTAGGCTCTGCTAGCCTATTTATAGGTGTTCAGGATCTTATCGTACACGCAGCGCTGAGTCAGCAACGAACATGATTAAGAAAACAGTCTAGATTCGTTAACGAATCTAGCCAGATTTAGAATGGGGTCGACCTCGGGGTCAATCCCCATGTGTGTGGGTCGACCCTAGGGTCGACCCCCCTATGTGGTATCGACTCCAGGGTCGACCCCCGGGTCCCGCGAGCTTTTTCTGGGCAGATGTTTACTGTTTTGTCGTTTTTGATTTCAAACGATTGATTAATATCCGTTATACTTTCTTTGATTTACTTACATGTTATATTTACATATAATCTTCTTATATGTATACAAAACTTCAAATGCACATTTTATACGTATATATCATTTGGATGATAATGTTGATAATCTTTGTTGGGGTCATGACAAGAGTCTTTTGTACACTTCCAATTCAATGCATAAATTTCTTAATTTTTCTAGTGTTTCTTTGTTTTCTTTTAAGTTTCTTTAGAAGTCTAATTCTCCGCCTAAAGCAAAACTTCTTATGTGGTTGATTATTCATAAGAAACATAATACGGTTGAGCTCTTAAAGGAGAAGAATATTTTTTTGGTGCTAATTGTAGTTTTTGTAGTATTTTGGATGGGAATGTTGATCATTTATTTTTCTCTTGCTTTATTACCAATTATATTTTAAATATGGTTTTAAGGATTTTTGTTTTTAGTTGTTTTAATTCTTTTAGTAATTGTGTTTATTATTGGGATTGTGGTAGATTTGTTTTTAATTTCTGACAAAGATATGTGTTGGATTCTTTAGTTACTATTATTAGTTGGTTCATTTGGTGGGAGAGAAATCAGAGACTGTTTCATTCTATTTCTGATTCTGTTGATAAATTAATCATTAGGATTGTTACCTTCTGTCTAGATTGGATGTCTAACTCTCACAATAAGTTATATAGTGATTCTCATTTTAAGAGTTATTTGATTAAGGTTAGATATAATTTAAGTTTATTTATTAGAATTAATAGGTATTTTAGTCGCAATAGTATTTGCATTTGTTATTGATTTCTGCTTTTTTGTGTTTCTTGCTTGGCTCTTTTTCCCATTTTTTTCTTTTTCACATATATGTATGTATATATATATATTCACATATATATATATATATACACTCATATATATGTGTGAAGGTAGCTTATGGTTTGGCTAGTTTCTTTCAGGTTGCAGATAGGTGACTTTAGCTGAGGAGCATTTTGGAATTCTGTTTTTGGATGGTTGCTGATTTGTGCTTTGGAGGTTTCTAGTTTGCAGTTTGGCGAGTTATTGTGTTGCTTTGTTTCTCATGTATTTGTTCTATTTAGTTTGTAGAGACTAGTACTATGTATAGGTATAGATATACTTCACTATCGGGTGGTGGCCTTGCCGGAATTCGATATTGAGGTATGATGGACGGTGGTTTATCCGGAGCTCATCTATCTACTATCATATACATATATAGTCATTTCTTACGTTGTTGTCTTTTTTGGTTCTGTTCTGACCTGTTAGTCTGTATTTGTTGACCTTATTTTTATTTATATATGTGTGCTCTCTTCTTTTTAGAAGATCACACATTTTTGCCTTTAAAAGGATACGTATATATATGCGCACAACTTTATTTCGTTTTCAAAATTCAAACGGTGTTATGCCGTTATTTATATACTCATACATACATATATATATATATGTGTGTGTGTGTGTGTGAAGGTAGATTATGGTTTGACTAGTTTCTTTCAGGTCGCAGGTAGTTGACTTTAGCTGAGGAGCTTTTTGGAATTCTGTTTTTGGATGGTTGATGATTTGTGCTTTGGAGGTTTCTAGAGTGCAGTTTGGCGAGTTATTATGTTGCTTTGTTTCTCATGTATTTGTTGTATTTAATTTGTAGAGGCTTGTATTATGTATAGGTGTAGATATACTTGACTATCGGGTAGTGGCCTTGCCGGAATTCGATATTAAGGTATGATGGACGGTGGTTTATCCGGAGCTCATCTATCTACTATCATATACATATACATATATATATATATAGTCATTTCTTATGTTGTCGTCTTTTTTGGTTTTGTTCTGACCTGTTAGTCTGTATTTGTTGACCTTATTTTTATTTATATATGTGTGCTCTCTTCTTTTTAGAAGATCACACATTTTTGCCTTCAAAAAAATATGTATATATATACGCACAACTTTTATTTCATTTCCAAAATTCAAACGGTGTTATGCTGTTATTTAATTCTTACCATATTTCTTTGATGGAAGCCTTATTTTGAACTCTTCTCTTGTGTGTGTGTGTGTGTGTGTGTGTATATATATATATATATATATATATATATATACGCATATATTTTCATATACATATATTTTTCAGGTCGCAGGTAGTTGACTTTAGCTGAGGAGCTTTTTGGAATTCTGTTTTTTGGATGGTTGCTGATTTGTGCTTTGGAGGTTTCTGGAGTGCAGTTTGGCGAGTTATTGTGTTGCTTTGTTTCTCATGTATTTGTTATATTTAGTTTGTAGAGACTAGTATTATGTATAGGTGTAGATATACTTCACTATCAGGTAGTGGCCTTGCCGGAATTCGATATTGAGGTATGATGGACGGTGGTTTATCCGGAGCTCATCTATCTACTGTCATATACATATATATAGCCATTTCTTACGTTGTTGTCTTTTTTGGTTCTGTTCTGACCTGTTAGTCTGTATTTGTTGACCTTATTTTTATTTATATATGTGTGCTCTCTTCTTTCTAGAAGATCACACATTTTTGCCTTCAAAAAGATATGTATATATATACGCACAATTTCTTTTTTGGTTCTGTTCTGACCTGTTAGTCAGTATTTGTTGACCTTATTTTTATTTATATATGTGTGCTCTCTTCTTTTTAGAAGATTACACATTTTTGCCTTCAAAAAGAAACGTATATATATGCGCACAACTTTTATTTCGTTTTCAAAATTCAAACGGTGTTATCCGTTATTTATATACTCATATATATATATATATATATATGTGTGTGTGTGTGTGTGTGTGTGTGTGTGTGTGAAGGTAGCTTATGGTTTGACTAGTTTCTTTCAGGTCGCAGGTAGTTGACTTTAGTTGAGGAGCTTTTAGGAATTTTGTTTTTGGATGGTTGCTGATTTGTGCTTTGGAGGTTTCTAGAGTGCAGTTTGGCGAGTCATTATGTTGCTTTGTTTCTCATTTATTTGTTGTATTTAATTTGTAGAGACTAGTATTATGTATAGATGTAGATATACTTCACTATCGGGTAGTGGTCTTGCCGGAATTCGATATTAAGGTATGATGGACGGTGGTTTATCCGGAGCTCATCTATCTACTATCATATACATATATATAGTCACTTATTATGTTGTTGTCTTTTTTGGTTTTGTTCTGACCTGTTAGTCTGTATTTGTTGACCTTATTTTTATTTATATATGTGTGCTCTCTTCGTTTTAGAAGATCACACATTTTTGCCTTCAAAAAAATATGTATATATATGCACACAACTTTTATTTCATTTCCAAAATTCAAACGGTGTTATGCCGTTATTTAATTCTTATCATATTTCTTTGATTGCAGCCTTATTTTGAACTTTTCTCTTGTGTGTGTGTGTATATATATATTTATATATAAGCATATATTTTCATACACATATATTTTTTAGGTCGCAGGTAGTTGACTTTAGCTGAGGAGCTTTTTGGAATTCTGTTTTTGAATGGTTGCTGATTTGTGCTTTGGAGGTTTCTAGAGTGCAGTTTGGCGAGTTATTGTGTTGCTTTGTTTCTCATGTATTTGTTGTATTTAGTTTGTAGAGACTAGTATTATGTATAGGCGTAGATATACTTCACTAACGGGTAGTGGCCTTGCCGGAATTCGATATTGAGGTATGATGGACGGTGGTTTATCCGGAGCTCATCTATCTGTTATCCTATACATATATATAGCCATTTCTTACGTTGTCTTTTTTGGTTCTATTCTGACCTGTTAGTTTGTATTTGTTGACCTTATTTTTATTTATATATGTGTGCTCTCTTCTTTCTAGAAGATCACACATTTTTGCCTTCAAAAAGATATGTATACGCACAACTTTTATTTTGTTTTCAAAATTCAAACGGTGTTATGCCATTATTTAATTCTTACCATATTTCTTTGATTGCGGCCTTATTTTGAACTTTTCTCATATATATATATATATATATATATATATATATATATATATATATATATATATATATACACGCATATATTTTCATACACATATATTTTTCTATACTTCCTTATATGTGTGCCAGCGGGGATCGAACCTTGCACCTCTCACTTGAAAGTCACATGTTTAACCAACCGAGCTACTTAGGCTTTTGTTAACAAGGCTTAGAAAAATGGTGGTCATTGTTCTTTTCTTATTTCTTCTTTTCATATTTGTTACAATATTTCATTTAAATCATTGCATGTAACCTTATCATTTTACATGCATGTTTTTCTTTCATTTTTCTTTTCTTGTTAATGCATAATATTTGTAAATCATTGAATGCAACATAATTACACTGCATGCAACCGATTTCTTCTTTCTTTTAATGCATGCATTACATTGTTATTTGCATTAATATTTAATTCTTTTTCAATGCATGTATTTTTTACATGCAAGTATGCAACCATATATTATCATTATTTTATTCTTATTTTAAATATTTATGTCTATGCATATATATATGCACTATTTAAATATATGTAATTGTCCTAAAATGTGGGGTGTTACATGACCGATCCATCACCACCTATGTAAACCCATATTCCTAAACTTGACCAAAACTTGGCCAAACAACTAAATCGACGAAATCAACTCATCCAATACAACCATAAGCATGTTATGAAATCGCTAATAACATGAAAATTACAATTTTCATTAAAATTATGGAAACTTCAACAAAATCATGATAAATGAACATATGAACTAAAATATGGATCTAACTTGAATAAACATATGAAATAACATAGAAATTGCCGGTTTTAAGTTGATAAATTAGATCCTATGGCGATTCATATGAAAATAAACCTACCATGATGCTAAGGAAAACAACTTGAATTTGATGAGAAACAAGATCAAACACTCATATACTTGATTGAATCCGTGTAACAGATGCATATCACTTACCAATTCTCCAAAACAACCCAAAATGATTGAAATATGATTCCGAACAGTGAAGAATTTGATCCAAACTCTTCAATTCGATGAACTCTCTGTTGGAATGATGTAGGTCTAGCTTCCAACGATGTAGATGTTCGATTCTCTAATGTAGATCTCGAATTTTAATGGTAGAAAGGTGTAGAAGTATGGAAAAATGGAGGATCACAAGCTCCTCCAAATGAGAGAATGGAGAAAGTAAACTATTCTCCACGCCTCCTACCCCCTGTTTATAATTTCCCACCAGCCCACTAATGGGCCTCTTATGGCTTACAAAACCAGAACAGCCAACTGAAAAATCTTAAAACGGGGTTCCTCCCAAACCGTTGAACCAAATCTTTAATGTGACCACTCTACGGAAAGGGAAACATTATTTCCTTTTCAATGGCACATGTCTCAACACATGATTTGACCTGAGTCAAAAGTTATTCCCTGTACAAGACTAACATGGGCAAAATGGTCACATACAAAATTGGTAAAAATTATGGACATGCCTCGCATCCCCAAACAACATATTAAAATATGAAAATGATCCAACCTCAGGGAATAAAATAAAAATATTTTACGATTCTCCGATACGTAAAATAAGGGTTGTTACCAAGGTTCAAGATCTCGGATTTGGTCTCGGTTTCGGCCTTTTGAAAATTTGTTAGTTTCGGCGGGTTGCGTAAATTTCGCTGGTTTCGGTTTTGTTTCGGTTTCAGTCCAGATTTCGGTTTTTAGTATTTTGGTTACGAATTTATTAACGGTAAATAACATGAAAATATATTATACAAAGAAATAGAATACAACATACACCATTCTAAATTTACTACATCCAATAACTATTTCTTGGAGCTATATATGGATTGTTTTCATAATCTTCTTCATCAATTTCTATCGCATGATGTGATGGATAGTCATACTGCATCTGTCTTGTAGCTACGAACGTTGCCAACATGTTATCAAATGAGGAGGGTTCATCATTATGTGCTGTATATGCAGTTTGACTATTTTGATCACTTGATATATCGCTGTTGTATGTCTCATTTGCTCCGTGACAAAAATAGCCTCCAATGTAATCAGAAGTAGAATGTCTGTAATTGGGTGGATCTTTTGATGTATATGAGTTATTAGCATAATCGTAATTTCGTGGTTCTTCATATTGGACATTTAAATTACTGTCTCTTCTTTCACGAGTACGCACCACACCTCTCCGCACATATGGTATAGTTGGTCTCTGTAAACCACCAGCAACACTAGATCCAACACCATAATTACTTGCTAAACCGATATTGTGACCACTAGCATCATCGTTTGAAGAGCCACTGCTATTTCCAGTGCTTTGACTTGTTGTTCATGCAGGTATTCCATCAACTACAGCAACAGCATTATGCATCATATCAACCATCGCAGGATCGTCGTCAAGCAACCGTGGTTCAACTTATGTAGTCCACTCTGCTAGTGGGTCCTCCTCGTGAAATATATGATTTAGATCAATTAATTGATCATTTGTATTACGACGTTTAACATTCTTAGCTCTTAATCTCATATTGTAATGTACATATACCAGCTTTTCAAGATTTTCCATTTTGATTATATTTCTCAATTTTGTATGAATCATGGAAAATGTAGTCCAATTTATTTCGCAATTTGAGAAAGAAACCGTCTGATTGAGAATCTGCATTGCTAAACGTGTAAGGTGTGTGGCGTCCACTCTGCCGATTATTGACCACCACTGTGCAGGAGAACAAACGCTTACGGCGTCTCTTGCTTTTGAAGAGCCAAATTCATCAACTTTCATTCTATAAATGTCCACCTGCGTAATGTAATGTAATTGAATAACATATATAATGTAATGTGGGTTTATGTATCTGAAAAAATATGTAATGTAATTTACTTGTTGTCCAATTTTAATTTGTGTCCATGTGTCTGAGACCATTCTTGCAATGACACTATTAAATCCATTTATTACCTCATTATCATTTACCGCATTGCCATATTAAATGATAAGATTGAGGAAATAACCTATATTTTTGGAAAATGTTAATTTTAATGTAGTGTTTTGAATTTTGACTTTGTAAAGTAGTAATTTTAAAATAACTACAGCATGAATTGGTCGATGGAGTTGTCTTTCCCATCTTTTATCGATAATATCCCACCATTTTTCTGATTGACTTACGCTGACATTCTTCCTAATCGACTCATTTGTGAGATCCATCACTTCATAAAGAAAGCCCATATCCACTTTGTCATCACTATCCACCATTCTTAGAACTTTGACTAATGGCTCAAATATGAGAATTACAGAAGCAGCGGCCGTCCAAAAAGTTTCATCGTAAATCCGATCAACAACATTGGTTGCTGTTCTTTTATCCTTAGAAGCGAGCCTAGGCATTTTTGATGCCCATTCCCTTGTAGCGATCATTCTTCTTAAATAATTTTTGTGTTTATGAATAAAGTCTAATGCAATGAAATGAGTGGCAAATCTAGTCACTACCGGTCTAATCAATTCTTTGCCATTTGTCTCTTTTCTCATTATCGAAAGTAACCAACCATGATTGTAAATGAATATCGTTGTTAATTGACAATTTGAAATGACAGTTTTTACCTCTTCTTCTAAGATCAGATCAATGCAGTGTGCTGCACATGGTGTCCAATATAAATGTTTTCTTTTCTCCATCAATAATTGTCCAGCTGCTTTGTAGTTAGCTTCGTTATCTGTCACAACCTGCACTACTCTATTTTCTCCAATAGTTTCTACAACTTCATCCATCAATCTACATATATATTCTTCACTTTGAAATTCATCAGTAGCGTCTACAAATTTAAGAAATATCGTTCCATAGGTGGAGTACACAAGAAAATTTATAATTTTCCGTCGATTTTGAGTACTCCAACCATCATACATAAACGTACAACCATACTCATCCTAGAAATTATGAAAAGTAATGATATATGAACGAACTTCATCTAGTTCAATTTCCAAGTATGGATGTGATAATTCATACGATGTTGGTGGATCTATTCCACGACCACATTTCGCAATAGCATCAACCATAGTTGCATAATAAGGACTACTTGCAACATTATGTGGAATATGATTAAAATAAAAAAACTTAGCAATGGCACAACCTATATGCTTTTTAGCATTTTTAATGCCCTTTATTGCGGATTTAATAAAAAACTGAGAACTTCCTCCTTTTTTTGCATATATGAATCGATCCTTGCACCAGTATGAGTTTCAAAATCTCCTTCCATCCTTATAGATTTACCACGGACGTTCCGCTCTGTTTGACTAGAACCGACGCCTGATTGCCTATGAGATCTTTGCATCTCCTGTTCTCTGAATATATCTCTGCTTTCTTGCATTGCACGACGAACATTCCTTTCATCTTCATTCTCATCATCTTCGCTGTCTGAGTCATGTTATTGAGGTTTAATCATCAGTTCTTCTTGTATGCGTTGCTTCTCGAGTTTCCCTTTATTACGATCATTTTTTTCCAACGATATGCACTCGCACAAGTTTTTTAACATCTTGAGGAACGTTTTTGCATGCCATTACATTGCCTCCTACGTCCGCCAAGTGTTCCTTCAGACGTGTTACACCACCACCGTTGATTTTTTTGTTGTAGAAACTGCACTTCATTTTCTGAACATTACCATCGATTGGGGTACCGTAATTCCAACTGATTTCTGTAGTATTTGTCTGGTTCTCCATAACGTACCTATAAATTGTGAAAAATATTATCAGAAACTTTAAATTACATTTTTTATTCTAAAATTGTGCTATAAATGAAACAAATAAAAAACTGAAAGCAATTTTTTTAATTGAACATAGCTCTCTGCCGCATACATGGAAAGCTTTACTGAAATAATTAAAAGCATGGAAAGTCACATGTATGAGTATAAAACATATGTGGATTGTGGACTGTATAAAAATATACCATACATGATAACGCTAACATATTGTCGACTATATAAAAATATATCATACATGAGCTGCAGCATACATGGATTGCCACATCATCATAAAAGAATTCAGTTTCATTACACAATAACGTTGCATCACATGGATTGCCACATCATCCTTCATATTAAATGAATTCAGTTTCCACTACTTAAAACAAACCCAAAATCGAATAGAAAAATAAAATAAAATAAAATAAAGCCGCCGTATTTCTTTTCGATCAGAGAGAGAACAAAAAAAAAACAATCGTCGATCGAATCGAATCGATTCGAATGATCAATTTAATCTCAGCAGAAGAAAAGAGAAACTCACGAAATTAGATGCTGGAGTATTGCTGATTGATGCGGTTTTTGTATTAAATTGATTGCTGTAAGTTTAAATTCCCAGTCGTGTGTTTTATAGGGTTTTAATTTACTGTTGATTCACGAATTTTAAATTTTACGATAATAGAATTTGATTTGATTCGCTTTGTTTGATTCTTTTTGCTTTCGGTGGCTTTATTTCACGCCTGTTGTGTTTCTGCGTACGAGGTTCCTGTTTTTTTTCTTAGCCCTAGTCCGATCCCCATTTTGGGGGACAATTCCGGTTCGTCCCCCACCGAAACCGATCCGATAATCCCGAAATCTCAGGGTACCGGACGAGTTTTTAAACCTTGGTTGTTACATGTACCCTACGTGTTAACCAGTCCATGTGCTAATATGCACATGGAAGTGTCCAAAATCGGTAAGAGCTTTCTGTAAATTCGTATTAGGATCCTCATAACAGCTCAACTCAACAACTCTACCACTACAACTCCTACCTACTTGGTTATCTCGATGGCTACAACAACACCTTCGACATACATGATCCCTTACATTCTCCTCATTGACCTCTTCGATGAAGCAAACAACTCTTCTATCCCTTACCCGTACC
This sequence comes from Allium sativum, assembly GCA_030737875.1. Lineage (NCBI taxonomy): Eukaryota > Viridiplantae > Streptophyta > Magnoliopsida > Asparagales > Amaryllidaceae > Allium > Allium sativum. Next base: position 45,557,488 of record CM060925.1, read on the forward strand.
CAACCTGAATAATCACAATCTCATTGTCACCGGCTCGGCCATCGCCACAGATACTTTCTCGGTGCTTGAAAAATATTTTAACAATGATTACTAAGATGTTCAGATCACAAAAACAACATCTAATTTCAGTTGTTTTAATTGAATTTAAAGGTATAGCGTAAAAAAACTAGTGAATATAGGAGGGTATTTTGGTTTTCTAAGGGTTGGAAAATAAGAAAATGATGACAAAAGAAGGAAACTGAGACAGATGTTCTTGGCATGTAGAATTAAATAGGTGAAGACTTCCCTGTTTTTAAGCCTTCACTGTTTTAACTTTTAAACGACAAAGTTTTTGCTATTTTAATAAAACCAGCAAAAAACAAGGAGTCGTTTCCCCTATGGATATAATGCAAAAGAGAGAAAATGTATGAAATATCAGAATTTCCTTCATTAAAATTCTTTTACAATTTGACCTCTATAACCGACTGTTGAGATTTATATACTTCAGTCTTACAAAATCAAGTAATGTGAAGTTATTAAAAGAAAAACAAGAAACATGTCTCTGATGTTATATTGATACCTCTGCAATGCTATTTATTTTGATCTCTTTACAACTATCTCTTAGGTCTTTTTAGGTCTATTTTTTTTCCGCATATTATGATTTAATGCTCAACTAATAGCAATGAAAAATATATTATTATTATTTTCAAATAAATGTAGTATATTGTCGGCTTTCAGTGTCACACGATGGCACAAGTTATATATTTGGTTTGAATTAATTATCTTGTTTTGTCGATGCGACGTACAATCTTCTTTATTAATAGTTGAAATCCAAACACAACTTTTTGGTCCGACTGCAAAATTCCAAAAGAATCCTTATATATCTTTATCTTTTTATATCACTTAAAAATAGAATCCAACAATCAAAGCATTTTACAAAAACACTAACAAATCTCAATATTACTTCGAAATAGAACCCAACAAATATTTTTTACACATCGATCTTTATTTGTTGACAACACAAACAAAAATTAAAACTAATAAATATTATTTATTGCAACTAAAAAATAAAAATTCAAACTAATTACACATAATTTCGATGTAAAAATATAATTAAATATTCATGTAAATCATTTTCTCATTAATGTATTAAACATATATAGCCTCTAAAAACATAGTTCATGCGCAAAGCATGTGTCATGATCATGCACCAAACATGCTCCGTCAAAGTAATAGCAAATGCCAGCATGAATGCTTCACTCATTCACGCACATTGAAAGCACCAACAAATGAATCCCCTACTATTAAAGATGAAAAAGGTGACAATTCATATGAAAATAATGACATAAACACTACAAGAAACATTGCCAATAGCGATGCCTAAACGCCGACAAAAAAAAGCATTGGAAATCGCAACGCAACATCGACGCATTAGCGATGGTTGGTACCACCCAACTAAATTGAAAAAAAACGTCGTGAAAACTGTTGATATCGTGACATTTTTCCCGATCGATTATCAATATCGTAATAACATGCAGTCGGTTGGGTCCAACCTATTCTTGAAATATACAACTCGCACACACTCCCTTTAAAAAATAAATCAATACACCAGAAATGTTTGTACTCAGCTACAAAGTTTATTTTGTACACTGCGGGGGGTTCCATTTTTCTCGGGGAGGATGAAGTGTCAACGCTCAAGTTTTAATGAGTCTGATGCTATCTTAATAGCATCACATTCCTTTGTTCGACCAAAGGTATATTCATATATAATAATGAATATGATACCGCTGTTTTTTGTTTCGGATCTTCCAAATCATTCCCGCAGTGGATTCGGACCAATTTTTTTTCTGATCCTTCGATAAAAATATTCATTCTCCTCATAAAAAAGAGGAGTTATTAAAAGATATTTTGGACTGGTAATTAGTCCAAAAAATACTACTAACTTCGCAACAAAACCACTCATTCCCGGCAATGCAAGAGAAGCCATCGAGAAACAACTAAACACGGTAAATATTTTTGGCACTGGAATGGATATTCCCCCCATTTTGTCGAGATAAACAAGATGTATTCTATCACAACTCATTCCTACCAAGAAAAGCGAACTTATAATAAACTCTTTATCTTAATAAAAATAACTCTTTATTTTATTAGTAAAATAGAAAAAGTATTAAGGATGGGAGAATTCATAAAATTTCTTAAGGAAAGAAAAAAATGTATTGTTCTTTTTTATCCAAATCAAATTTTCTATTTGATTTGGATAGAATTCTATATGAAGAAATGATAAAAAAAATTGTACTAAATTCAAATAACTGCAAATAACACATAATAAATATTTTTATTTTTCCTGATCGGTAAAATTCGTGTAAATTTTTTTTTTTAGTTTATTTATGTAAGAACAGAAAAACTTAAATCATAGTCTAAGTCTCATTTTTTATCCCGCAGTTTCGGGTCGTAGATCAAGCCAAGGTGCGAAAGGGAAAGCCCCAATTGGTAGAAAAAACCCACAACTCCTTAGGGTTATCCTGCGCTAGGAAGAAGGCGATTCCGCCGGGAACAAAAGGATCAAAACCTTTCGCGCCCCACGCTGGACATCAACAAAGGCAAAAAAAAAAAAGAGAGAGAGAAGATAACTTTTGTTTTTTAACACTGTTAGATCGAAATTTGGACCTAACACCCAAATTGTTCTAAACTATAGAGAATTCTAAATGAGGAATAAAGAAAAAAGAAAAGAACACTCAGAATTTATAGTGGTTCAGCGTTAACGAGCCTACGTCCACTTTATATCTTATTGATTATGCTTTAAAAGCTAGTACAACAGTGATTTCTCTCAATATTCCAGTGGTTTGATAACAATGGCGGACTCAGTATTCACTATTGCCAAAAAGCTCCCGAAAAATGCCAAGCTCTACGCTATTTATAGCTGATTTTGTCGGACGGATCGCGGACACGTGGCACGAATCCCGAGATTTTCGGATCGCATCGCCACCATTGAAGAAACAGTCAAACTAGCCGTTGTGAACAGGTGTCGTCAGATCCATGCGGTTCGGATCGCTGAAGACCAGCTCGGGGTTGAACGGGTCAGTGGGTTCGGTTCGTTGCAGGGGATCGGATCGCCTAGAGGTGGCGTTCGTCGACGAGACGAGAGCGATCCGTTCCCTGGCGCGAGTCGATAGAGTGCGATCCATTCCTAGGCGAGACGATGGCGCGCGATCCAAGCGGGGCGAGACGATGGCGTGCGATCCAAGCGGGGCGACACGATGGCGTGCGATCCATTCTTCCACTTTCCTGGAGGACTTGGTTTCCTGATTTCCTTTCACGAATGATCCTGGATGGCTTGGTCGAAAAAGCAAGCCAACATTTTGCCCCCTCGAAGTATGTTTTATAGATGATGAAACATGCTTCGAAGAGATTCATTGATTCTCTCCTGAAAGGATGCAAGTTTACAGTCGCATTGGTTCAAATTGACACATGGATGAATCGGATCGCCATAGGCCGACACGGTCCGATTTGGTCATCTGCTCGTCGCGTGCTGAGTTCTTAGGGTCTTGCGCGATACAGGGTGCATCTTCCTTCGAGTCGTATCGGGCTCTGAGTTTCGTGGGCCATCATTTCAAAGCGGTCCGTGGGCTTCATTGCGATTCCGTCTTCAGATCGTGGTTCAGGGGGCGTTTCGTGGATCGAATAAGACAAAGGAGGGGAGGCCAACGGTCACCTTCTTTGCCTATATAAGCCGACGTTCCCCCCTTCACTTTCCTTCTTTCTCCTCTCTGTTGAATCGTCTCGCGCGAGCTGTTGAACAACGAATCCAACCCTTTAAAACTTTCGAAAATCCAAGAACTCCCTCGGTTTTTAGAAAGGTAACTTTATAGGAAGCATCCTCGTACTAGTTTCCTGAATTTCTACGGTTGATTCCAGAGAGAAACAATATAAATCCGCTACTTTTCGAAGAAATCACCAAATCGCCATGGCCATTGAACGTGGAGCTCAGAACTTGAGGATGGGAAGGAGATGAGGAAGAAGAAGGATGGAGAAGGAGGAAGGAGGCTGACTCGGATCGTGGTCAACGATTGAGGACGGAAGCAAGTGGCGAGACGAAAGATTGAGAGGGCAACCAAGGGTCGTACCGCGGTAGTCGCAACGGTTCGTGAGGGAGCCTTCCCTTCGCCCGGCGATTCGGTGAGGGGCAAACTCTCTGCTCTGCGATCGAAAAAGGGGTGCGATCCCTCTGCCATGCGAGTCGAAGGGGGGCGATCCCCCTGTCGTGCGAGTCGGAGGGGGGCGATCCCTTTGCTATGCGATCCGCCTCGCGGCTGATGATACGAAGGAATTTCAGTCTTTAATCAGCGCCTCGTCGCTACAAAACTCTGGACAGTTAGGATAGAGCCCTGACGTTGATCTCTCTGGACTAAATGACTTCATGATTTGACTGCATATGACGACTAATGACTTTTAATAACCTCGACTGCTTTCATGTTTTATTATCGCTTTTAATAATGTGCACACACAAGCACACACAGTAGCACTTGCACACACGGGGGACGGGTAGTGTTAATCTTATCATTCATATTTTCTCGTCCTAGCAGCAATGTCGAACAACCACTCTTCCTCAAGATCTGTAGCCGAAACGGAATCTGAGACTCCTGAACAGCATAATCCTCAAATTCCTCCAATCAATCCAGAAGGTGAAGATTCTGGGTCCGAATATGAAGCCACAGAATCGGATCCGACAGAGAGCACGTCATCCAGCAACAACTCCGATTCCGATGAGCGAGCTCCGGACGAAATTCCAGGCGCAGTCGGGATAGATAAATTCTCTGACTCTTTAGCATCCAAGCTCGACGAGATAAAACTCAAGAGAATCTGCTTAAGACATGGCATTCCTTGGGACGATGTCTTAACACCTGGAAGCGAAGACAGACCTCATTTAGCACCGGAAGGGTATATGTCGATCAGTCGGACAATGTGTCTAGTAGGAGCTATCCCTCCGTTCCCTCCAATTGTCATTGACACTCTGAGACGATTAGGCATTGCCCCGATGCAGCTTCATCCAAACGCCTACGCGTCTCTATATTCTCTATATGTCGCTTATGCGGAAATCTTGCACGCCGAACTCAAATTCAGAGACCTGGTGTTCTTCTTTCTCTTCAAGCACCGCTCTTCTGCAACTCCCAACTTTTCCTTTTTTGAATCAGTGGCGAACAGGAAAGTTCTGTACGACGGATACAGCAACATCGGGGATCCTAAGTCTGACTGGTTTTACATAAGAAGACAGGCTGGATGCTCACGGAGATGGCTCAAATCGAGTAAATTTTTATCGCCTAGTTGAATATCTTGCTTGGGGAGTCTGAGTAATAACATTCTTCCGCTTTTTCCTTTGTCATAAACAGATCATGTCTTCCCGAAAACAGAGGGTGCATTATACCACAACCGGTTATCCATTCTTTTGCAAAGCAGATCCGACTTTTTAAGGATTAAAAAATGCATTACGGATGACAACCTTCACAAGCACCGCCTCTTGGATAGGAAATTTGGACTTGGAACCGGCGGCAAACCTTATAAATACGTGCCCCTGACGGAAAGAGAGGGAACTTCGCAAGCGGTGGAGACAACCAAATTTCACAAAAGTCCTTCTCCGATAATCATCCAGGACGACGAAGACTTGAATGTATACAGGGGAGATGAGTCCCGCGGCGATGCGTCGAAAGAAATCCCTACTTTTGCTCCAATGGACACTGTGGGTGACGACGAATTGACAGAAGAACAGTTATTCGACGAGCTGAATAAAATCCCTTTGCCTGACATCGAATACACGGAAAAAGACTTCGGCGAGGAGCCTTTCTTTTCTACTTCCGAAGAGGCGGCTGACTTAGCAAGGGGACGTGAAACGGGCCAGACGAGCCTGTCTCCAGGCCCGGGTCTGTTAGGGGGAATTATACGGGATGCACACCTCACACACACTGCCTGATCGTGCACTACTATGTCGTGGATATTCAATGGGATAATATGTTTTTCTTTTCTTTTTTTGCAGGAGCGATGTCACGCAGGAGATCTTATTCGTTCCGTTCTCTTCGCGAAGGCACCCCCAGCCTTCGTTCGGGTACTGAGCGCCCTCGCGGTCCTTCTCACAAGTCGAGCTCTTCGCAACCTCGATCTCCACCCAAATCAACCTCTACCAGGCCTTCGAGTCACCCAATAATTTCGACCGGGGGGAAGACACTTCCAAAAGAGTTGACTCCTCCAAAGAGTGCGCCTTCCCACAATCGGTCGTCCAAAAGGCGCCACGAATCCAAAGATGGGGACAGGGATTCATCCAAAGATACTGAGCAAACGAGAAGCAACATAGTCCCCATCAGCCAACCAGAATTAGCTGCCCCCGGTTCACGGGACTACGTTCACGGTCCTGAAATCCAAGGTAGGCTGGAAAAGCTACGGGAACAATTTCCAGGAATGTTCTTCGATAGGATGGTCTTTGTTCCCGCCTTGGAGCCAGTTCCTAAAAACTGGGATAAAGAAGTTATTGGGCATATCCGTCACGTGGCCAAGCAGTACGAGGCGATGAAAAAGCACGCACTTAATCTTTCGGAGGTCGTCCGGACACTCGAGATAGAAGCTCACAGGTCTAAAGCAAAACTCGAAAATAATGAAAGGGCCAGGACAAAATTAGAGAAGGATCTGGAAGACGCTCAAGCCCAGCTCGCCCTGGCACAGAGAGACGCTGCAAACTATAAAACTGAATTAGAAAATGCCAAGCAGCGCTTTCACGTAGAACTGGATTCCAATAGCCAGGAAAAAATGGCCTTAAAAAAGGAAGTTGAAGACCTCAGAATGGCCAACATCGAACTGGCAATGGCTAAAGGCCATTTTTTGACGGAGAAGGCTGCTTGGGAAGCGGAAAGAGCAAGCTTAAAAGAAAAGTTGGCTCTGGCAGAGGCGGAAAAAGTGATTTTGAACGATCAGGTGGCCGATGCGGAGAGACGGGCAGCTCTTGCCGAAAAGAACGTTGATAGCGCCATTGAAATGGCCACTGCCTCCAACCACAAACTCCTTGAAAGAGAGAAAGAAATCGAGGGGTTTGAGGAGATGATCTTTGACTTCCTCGGTCAGGTTCTCAAGACTCGCAATATCTCATGGATCCCGGATTATCATGTTACTTTGGCCAACTTGTGGGATGCCATCGTGGAAGGCGAAAAACATAGACTAGGGGTCGAAGAGATCGATGAAGATGAATTGATGAAAAGCATCCTAAGGGACAACGAGCCTGAGGATCTGGCAGAGGGCCGTCGCTTAATCTTGGCGGAGATGGAGAAGGAGAGAACCATGGCTAAAGGCAAAAGCAAAATTGACGAAGGTTCCAGCTCCGCCGCCAAGTCTAAAACTTCCGAAGTCGAGGAGTATCATCCTGACGATCCGCTGATCCCCTTAGGCTTAACTCCCGTGGCTGCTGGAGCATCCGGACCTACTCAAGAGGGAGTATCTGCTGAAGGTACCTTTCTCTATTCTCAACGATTTGCTAAAGCGATTGCGAATTGTCGTCGTCCAACAGGGCAACCCATTGAATTAGCAATGTGTGTCTTTCATAACGCAGGTGGCGAGCCCGCCGACAAGGGTGTTGGAAAAGAGAGAGAGGCGGAGGAGGGGATCGTCCTGCCGGGTGCCGAAATCGATGTCTCAGAGCGAGTCGAGGCCGCGACAGCTGAAGGAAGCATCTCGGTGCCTAGCGCCGACGTACCCAAAGATGCTGAGACTATCGAGGCTTTAAAAGACTTGGATGGTCGGCATGTGGATGATGAAGAGGATATCACCGGCACCAAGAAGGCCAACGATGATGATGATGATGATGAGGAACCCCTGGCCAGCCGAAAAGCCAGACAAGAGAAAGAGTTGGCTCTGAAGAAGGCGGGGGATGAGGCTTTGGATGTGGTCCCTCTCGCAGAGTTTGATCCCAAAACTGGGATGATTATGAAAATCCAATCCAAGTCCATCAGCCGGCAACTTCACTTTGCAAACCCTGATGATTTCCCTGCTTCCCTCTCCGGCAGGAGCAAGAGAAAAGATGGGGGAGAGGAAGCCTCAGAGGAGTCAGACGCTCCCCTCGTGGACAAGCGAAAAAGGAAAAAGAGGGATCCATCCGAAGCCGACAAGGAGAGGCTGGAGAGGCAGAAGCGAGAGAAGATATCAAAGCATAAATAGGATGTTCACTGATATTTTGTCTTTTAAGCTTCCCACTGGCCAGGAAGTGTAATTGTGAGACTGGCCCTCACTTTTGTTTCTAACTTGTTTTCACTTTGCTGATTTGCAGTACATAAACGAGGGTTTGTTTCTTCTTACATCATTGTGTACCTGTATTCATAGAAACTTTCTACATTTAGTCGTTAGCCAGCTATTAATAATTATAAATCAGTGAATCGACAGGAAGAAGAATGTTCATGTTATGTTACACTTGTTATATCAAAGTTTAGTGTTCGCATAGGAGAGCGCGATGCTCCCTAATCAATTGTTAGAGTTTTATGCTTGGCGATTCGTTCGTCCCCCGATTCTTCAGCGGGGAAGAAGCTATTTCTCAGCGCTTAATCGGAGACGCCTTTATACTCTCTCTCTCACTGGAGAGTTAGAGTTCTAGCTCAGCGATTCATTCGCTCCCCGATCCTTCAGCGGGAAAGGAGCTCTTTCTCAGCGCTCAATCGGAGACGCTTTTATACTCTCTCTCTCTCTGGAGAGTTAGAGTTCGAGCTCAGCGATTCATTCGCTCCCCGATCCTTCAGCGGGAAAGGAGCTCTTTCTCAGCGCTCAATCGGAGACGCTTTTATACTCTCTCTCTCTCTGGAGAGTTAGAGTTCGAGCTCAGCGATTCATTCGCTCCCCGATCCTTCAGCGGGAAAGGAGCTCTTTCTCAGCGCTCAATCGGAGACGCTTTTATACTCTCTCTCTCTCTCTGGAGAGTTAGAGTTCGAACCCAGCGGTTTATTTGCTCCCCACACTCGTCTCAGGTTTACATTTTAATCCAAGCTCCGAGGATAAAAACCAGTCGGACAAGCAGCTAGAGCGTTTACCAAGGCTTTTGGGTTCTTCTGATTAGTTTACGATAGGAACCGTCAGCGCTGGACTTCGGGTACCTGCAATATTCACACTGATTTTCATAGGCAAATAGATAAAGACGCAGCAAAGGTAAATGACACACAGTATTTTTATAGTGGTTCGGTCGAATCATGACCTACGTCCACTTTATAATCCCTTGCTTTAAGAAATCAGACTGTTCTAGGCAAGTCATGCCCTGTTACATAGTTTTTTTTTTTTTTTAACAAAACAAAGGAATGGATTTGAAACTTCTCATGTTAGATATGGCCGTAGATGTTGGGCGTTCCACACTCTGGGGATCTCTTTTCCATCTACGGTTGCCAGCTCGAAGGTTCCGTTATCAAGCCTGCTGAGAATAGAATACGGTCCTTCCCACTTCGCTCCCATATGAGTTGGGGGTGGAAAGACACGTTTCAGAACCAAGTCTCCGGGTTCCAAGGTTCGGGCTCGGACCTTTTTGTTGTAGTATCGGGCGACCTGTTGTTTACATCTCAGAGCACGCAGGTCGGCCTCATCCCTCTTTTCTTCGATCATATCCAGGGACTCAAGGAGCAATTCATTATTGGACATTGGATCATAATACGTCACCCGATGAGAAGGTACCTTTATCTCAATCGGGATGACTTCTTCCGTTCCAAAAGCAAGGGAGAACGGGGTATGTCCTGTTGCTGATTTATATGTCGTCCTGTAGGCCCATAGTGCCAAGGGCAATTCGTCAGCCCACATGGCTCTAGCCCGCTTCATTCTTCTTTTCAGAATGGACTTAATTACTTTATTTACAGCTTCAACTTGCCCGTTCGATTGTGGGTGTGCCACAGATGTGTATCGATTCTCGATGTGGTATTTCTGGCAGAAGTTTCTGAATTCAGCACTATCAAATTGAGTTCCGTTGTCGGTTATCACAATTTTTGGGATTCCGAATCGACAGATGATGTTTCTCACGATGAAGTTGGTCACCCGTTTAGTTGTGATCGTAGTTAGTGGTTCTGCCTCGACCCACTTAGTGAAATAATCTACAGCCACAATGGCGAACTTTGCTCCACCCCTTGCTATGGGGAGACTTCCAATAATATCAATTCCCCACATAGCAAATGGCCACGGGCTCATCATTGTCTTTAACTGGCTTGGAGGCGCTCTGGGTATCTTTGAAAATCTCTGGCATGCATCACATCGTCGTGCATATCTTACTGCATCCTTGTTTATGGTAGGCCAGAAGTAACCATGCCGTAATATCTTTTTTACCAAAGTTTGCCCCCCGGTATGGTCGCCACATTCACCTTCGTGGACTTCTTGCAGCACACGTTTGACGTCATCGTGGGCTATACACCGAAGAAGGGGCATTGAATACCCTTGTCTATAAAGGATTCCACCTTGCAGTACGTATCGGGCGGCCTTTCGAATCACTTTTCGCCTCTCGCTTTTCTTCGTCGGAAGCGCTCCATTCGTTAGGAAATCCTTTATAGGGGTCATCCACGATTCCTTTTCTGGTTCCGTCTCAAGTACTAGGTCGATTTCCATCTGATCAATGCTGGGAGACCGAAGTACTTCAACGGGGGCTAGCCCTATCACTTCAGGATCGTTAGAACTAGCCATCTTTGCCAACCTGTCTGCTTGCTGATTTTCTGACCGCGGAATATGAGATATGCTGTAGTGATCAAACTCATTCAGCAGCTCTCTTACTTTCTTTAAGTATAGAATCAATCTCGCACTTTTAGCTTGGAATCTCCCAGTAACTTGGTTTACGACTAACTTGGAATCGCAGAAGATGTTCAGTTTCGTGACTTCTAGCACCTTTGCAATCTTTAGTCCGGCTATCAGAGCTTCATATTCAGAATCGTTGTTAGTGGCCTGAAACTCCATTCGGATGGCATAAGTTATCAATCGTTTCTCGGGGGTTTCAAGCACTATTCCGGCGCCAGATCTTTTGTTATTTTTAGCACCATCAGTATATAATATCCAGACATCAGGGTCGAAAAGTAATTTTGAGGGTTCCACTTCTTCGTTTGCTATGTCTTCTTCAGGAACTGTGAATTCTGCTATGAAGTCAGCTATCGCTTGCCCCCGAATTGATCGTCTGGGCTGAAAGTTCAAGTCGAATTGACTTAACTCAATATTCCATTTGAGTAATCTTCCAGACGCCTCTGGTTTCTGTAGAACTTGCTTGAGTGGGTGATCAGTATATATGATAATAGGATGTGCTTGAAAGTAGTGCCGAAGTTTTCTGGAGGCAATCTGTAAACTATACGCCAGTTTTTCTATCCGTGGATAATTACGTTCTGCCGCTGTTAATTTTTTACTTACGTAATACACAGGCCTTTGGACCTTCTCCTCTTCCCTTACCAATGCTGAGCTGACTGCATGAGACGATACTGCCAAATATACGAATAAATCCTCGTGGTCTATTGGTTTGGATAGAATTGGAGGTTTCTCCAAGTGTCTAAGCAAGTTCTGAAACGCTTCCACGCAGTCAGGAGTCCATTTAAAGTGGCGTTTTCCCCGCTTTATTAATTCGAAGAATGGGATGCACTTATCCGTAGCCCTGGAGATAAATCTGCTTAGTGCGGCCACTTTTCCAGCAAGGCTTTGCACGTCCTTAATTTGCCTAGGTTCCTGAATGTTCCTGATTGCCGCGATCTGGTCCGGATTAACCTCGATACCGCGCGAACTGACAATGAATCCTAAGAATTTTCCAGAAGCAACACCGAATGAACATTTGGTGGGATTGAGTTTCATCCCATACTTTCGAAGAATGCCGAACATCTCTGCCAAGTTAGTAGTGTGTTGAAAGGATTGCTTGGACTTAACCAACATATCGTCGACGTATACTTCCATCGTTTTCCCGATTTGGTTATAAAACATTCTGTTGACCAAACGTTGGTACGTAGCGCCTGCATTCTTCAAGCCAAAGGGCATCACTACGTAACAATATAATCCCAGATCAGTGATAAAGCTAGTATGCTCTTGGTCCGGAACATGCATTGGAATCTGATTGTATCCTGAATAAGCATCCATGAATGAAAGAAGCTCGTGACCTGCCGTTGAGTCTACCAACTGGTCAATTCGAGGTAAAGGAAAACTATCTTTGGGACAAGCTTTATTTAAATCCGAGAAATCGATACACGTTCGCCACTTCCCGTTGGCCTTCTTTACCAGGACTGGGTTCGAAATCCAATCTGGGAAAGTTGAATCTCTGATAAATCCATTGCTCTTTAGTTTCCCAACCTCTTCTTTCAAGGCAGCGGACCTCTCCGGGCCCAGCACTCGCCTTTTTTGCTTCACCGGAGGATGTTTGGGGTTAACGCTCAAAGAATGACTCATGATTGATGGGGATATCCCGCACATGTCCGCATGGGTCCAAGCGAATACATCCAAGTTGTTCTTTAAGAAAGTCGTCAATTCTTCGGTAAGAGTCGGACTTAACTGGGATCCAATCTTAAGGACCTTCTCCGGGTCACTGTCATCGATTGGCACATCCACAGTTGCTTCGTTGGGAGTTGCCGTTCTGCTCCCGGGTTCTTGATCCTCTCTGGGATCTATATCCTCGGGCGTCACTCTAGGCATCTCTCCAACAACCCTCTTCTTTGATTGCTATAAGGCTTCCGCCCCCAAAGGGGGAAGAGCGCCTTTAGTTTCGATACCCCCGCCGTTGCGAAGCAGCTTTAATTCGGCAACATAACATGCTCGCGCAGCAACTTGATCCCCCCTGACGATACCAACGCCGGCTTCTGTGGGGAACTTCAATAGCAAGCACCAGGGGGCTATACAGGCTCTGAATTTTGCGAGGGCCGGCCGGCCCAAGAAGGCATTGTATGGCGATTCGACATCCAAAACCACAAAAGGAAGGATTCTCACTCTCTGGCGTTCTCCTTCCCCAAGTGTAACTGGCAATTCTACGTAACCCAAAGGTGCGGTGGATGCTCCGTTGAATCCACGAATCCATCCTTGGCAGGGCTTCAAGTCCTTTATCTCAAGATTCATCTGGTCAAAGGCTTTTTTGAAAAGGATATTAACGGAACTCCCGTTGTCCACCAGTACCTTATGAACAGTGGCTGGCCCAATGGGTATTGTGATTACAAGTGGATCTTCAGTTGGAGCATGAACCCCAATGCTTTCTCGCTCTCGGAAAACAACATCATCAGCCATCGTCTTTTGCTGCTTCATCGGAACACTGTCCTCGGGGTTGCTACATTCCCCCACTTCGAGGTGTTGTTTGGCTGCGTTGACATACTGATCTAAAGCTTTGGAACTGTGCCCAGCAAGGTAGAGTCCACCGATCACGGTGTTGATTACAATATTCTTTCCCTTTTGCTGAGCAGTTGGCCTAGCAGCAAGTTGATTTTGATTCTGATTCGGGGCCTGTACTGCTTGCCCCCTGTCCCTAGGTGCTACTCTGTATTCGTCTAGCTTCCCTTCTCGGAGCAACCTTTCGACTACGTCCCTAAGGTGACGGCATTCATTCGTCGAATGGCCGTGAATTTGATGAAAGAGGCAAAACTTCCCTGTCTCACGCTCTTTTTCCGTCGACTCTCTAGGAGGCGGCCTCTTATTCTGGAGGACTTCATACGCATCCATGAAGATATTTTCCAGAGTATCATTTATGGGTGTATAACTCTCAAAGGCCCAGGGACGAGTCCTTCTCTGGGAATCGTTCCCTCGGCCCCTCTTCCGGCTGTTGCCATTAGCATTGTTACTGTTGTTACCCGGTCGGCGACCGCCCTGGTTCTGATTTCCGACGTTAACTTCAACTTTCCCCGAGCTGTCTCCAGTCTGTTTGATGGCGACATTGCTCTGCACTTCTTCCTTATCATTTGTTTTAAGCTTTCGGTTCGCGTACACCTCTTCCCGGCGTAGATGTACATTGGCTTTCTCATAGAATAATTCTCTGGTGTGGGGTGGTTTGCCTGCCAGGTACCTCCCGAATTCAGTATTCTTATCCACTCCATCAATTAGTGCTGCGACAATGGTCGGCTCATGAGGATCTTTGACCTCAGTGGCTGCCAAATTGAAACGATCCAGGTACATCTTTAGACTTTCGCCCGGTCGCTGTTTGACAAGAAATAGATCGATCACGCTTTTCGTCTTCTGTGCGTAGATACGGAATTGCTCTACGAACTTCTCGCTTAGTTCCCTGAAGCTGGAAATCGACCTTGCCGGCAGGCGAGTAAACCATAGCAAAGCCACGTCTTCCAGGAATATGGGAAACGCTTTACACTTAACTGCATCGGAAGCGGCGGCAGCGGTCATCGACCAAGAGTATCTCATCAGGTGTTGAACAGGATCAGATCTTCCTGCATATCGGTTCATCTGCGGCATGTTGAAACGCCTTGGAAAAGTTGCATCCAAAATATCGTCAGTAAAAGGAGTATGACTACGGTCAATCCCCCAATCCTCGTTCCGCTGTCCACGGCTGTCGGCCAAAATCTGGTGAACCATGGCTGCAACGTTTGCACTAGTCAAAGGAGGTTCAGGATCAGTGTCTCTGGCCCGGCGAGGCTCTCTGATCTCCCTTCGTGGAGCAGCCGCAAAATCTGGGGCTCGGACGGGGCCTCGCTGCCCCCTGTTATCATGAGTATGTGTACGGCGACGGGGCTGAGGTGGTCTGTCATGCACAGGACTGTTCATGCCTCGAGTCCTGAAGGTCGTTGCTTGACCATCCATATTACGGTTTGTGGGTCCTGCCCCTAGTTCCTCTTCTTCTTGTGAGGGCAGGGTCCCGAACCGAAGCTGTTCTATGTTTTCAGCTCTTTCATACGGTCGCCGCGGAGGCCTCGGCGATTCTTCAGATGAAGAGGAGTATGCTGGAGTGGGTGGACGAGCTGGCGATGCTCTTTGCCTTGTCAACTCATCAAGCCTTCTATCCATAGCCGTCAGGTTTTGCCGTAGGATCGAATTTTCCTGCCTTTGGGCGGCTAACTCATCAAATAACCTATCCCACATTTCGACAAAACGGGAAAGATCCCCCTCAGTAACAGGAGCAGTAGGATCATAATGGTCATCTTCACGCTCTCTTATGGGCATAGTGCTCGGACCGGGTCGATCAGAGGTTCCGGGACGATAGGAGTGGGTCATGGGTTCTTTTCCAGGTCGAGTCGTGTTCTGACCATCAGTCTGGGTTGCTGCGGTTCGTGGAGGGCGGTTCGCTGCGCCCCCCTGGGATCGACTCGTGGTCATGGTGCGTGGAGGCTGCGAGGCGTTGCCTCGGGATCGAGTAACAACCCCTTCCGTAGCGCGGATCGTCTCATCTTCACTGACTCGGAACGAGGAGTTTTCATCGGATCGGACCGCCCCCTGCGCTCCGCGATCCATAACTTCTTCGTTGCCCAGTTCGTGCATACTCTCCTCGATCGTTTCGTTGGCCTGCGAGACTTTAGATCTTTTTCCAGCCATGGAATTCGAATCGCTGGAATCTTCAAGAAAATGAATGACGAAACTTTAAGGCTGAGTTTCTCAGTGAAAGCACCAAAAATGTTAGATCGAAATTTGGACCTAACACCCAAATTGTTCTAAACTATAGAGAATTCTAAATGAGGAATAAAGAAAAAAGAAAAGAACACTCAGAATTTATAGTGGTTCAGCGTTAACGAGCCTACGTCCACTTTATATCTTATTGATTATGCTTTAAAAGCTAGTACAACAGTGATTTCTCTCAATATTCCAGTGGTTTGATAACAATGGCGGACTCAGTATTCACTATTGCCAAAAAGCTCCCGAAAAATGCCAAGCTCTGGGCTATTTATAGCTGATTTTGTCGGACGGATCGCGGACACGTGGCACGAATCCCGAGATTTTCGGATCGCATCGCCACCATTGAAGAAACAGTCAAACTAGCCGTTGTGAACAGGTGTCGTCAGATCCATGCGGTTCGGATCGCTGAAGACCAGCTCGGGGTTGAACGGGTCAGTGGGTTCGGTTCGTTGCAGGGGATCGGATCGCCTAGAGGTGGCGTTCGTCGACGAGACGAGAGCGATCCGTTCCCTGGCGCGAGTCGATAGAGTGCGATCCATTCCTAGGCGAGACGATGGCGCGCGATCTAAGCGGGGCGAGACGATGGCGTGCGATCCAAGCGGGGCGACACGATGGCGTGCGATCCATTCTTCCACTTTCCTGGAGGACTTGGTTTCCTGATTTCCTTTCACGAATGATCCTGGATGGCTTGGTCGAAAAAGCAAGCCAACAAACACTTTTTCCCGAATTTTACTTTTCGCAATCCCGATGTTAGAAACAATATGTTGTCTAATTAGGAAATTCTGATTCATTCAGATCAAACTTCCTTCCGATTAATCCTAAAATTCTTTTCGGTACAAGGAAATGGTTCAATTCCAGAGCGTAAGTGAGCAATTAATCCACGCCAGTATATTAATTAGCCAGTATAAACAGACCTTCACTATATTAATTGGGTCCACTTTCGTCCGAGCTGAGGTAACGTAGCTCTAACAAGGAAGGGACCTCTGGACTAAAGTATAAACTATTTTGTCTTTGAGAATATCATCTTGTCGAACACGCAAACCGATGTACATGCCGACTGTTTTTACAATATTTTTAATATATTTTCAATGAGTTATGCAAGTTAATAATTTTGATGTAATTAATTTAGATGAAATAATTATTGTAATCACAATTTGTTGCTTAAATGTATAGAATTTTTGGGAAAATTAAACAATTTATTTTGCAATGTCATATCCGTTGCAATTCGAAAATAGTTAAAAATGAAATATAATTTATTCGTGATCTAAATATAATTGTATTTAAAATTGTAGTTGTTAACCATCATTTAACTGAATTTCTAAGTTATAAGTTAAAATGATACGTAGTCTATTCAGTGATGTACAAATATTTACCGGTCTCGTATCCTATTGAAATCAAAAGTATAAAGTTAGAACAAACCATACAATTGAAAGGATTAGTACAATGCAACATGATTTGTATAGCTAAAAAAATTTAACATGCTAAACTTACTCGCGATCGTAGCCGTTGAGACAGATGTAAGTACGTGGGTTGATACATGGACGGTTTTGAAGACAATATTTTCCCTTTCTTCCATTTCTTTTCTGTCACATTCGATTCCTTCTTATTCGACAGCTACGTCCAAAAGCCTTTCTTCGATTTTATTCGGCTCTTTTCTCACTCAAAGGCACCGAAACCCTAGCCAAGATTTTTTCTATCCTATCAACTTTGCTAAGCGCGACTAATGCACAGGCGAGCTTTTCTTTGCGTGAGTTTCCAACATGGTACTAATTATTTTGTCAATTGATTTGTTTATCTCTTTTTTTTCATTTATTTGGTTTAGATCCAGGAGAATATCTGTCTAATTTGAGGTACGTTATTTTTCATTTATTTATGTTGCTGATTTAGGTTTCTTTGTTTACTTTTATGATTTTCGTTAGTTTCATTTCAGATCTTATAATAAAATGTGTTCGTGTTGATTTCAGGAATGCTACATTTTATTGTTCTTGTTTGATTGATTTATTTGAATTTCTTTATACTTGTTTTCAACTGCAATTACTGATATTATGTTACCGCCAAGAAAACACAAATTTAATATAAGGTAAAGCCTATAATATACCCATAACTTTCAGCAATGACATCTAAGGCGGGTTGTTTATAATTTTATTGGGGCTGCTTGATAATAAACCCATAACTCTCACAACATCAGCTCTTGGTATGCGTGTTTCGTCTTCGGGTGGTGAAGGATAAGAGAGCGAAGATTAGCAGGACGAAATGGTGGAAACTCAAAGGCGATGCTTCATGGGTGTTTAAAGATAGAGTGATGGGAGAAGGGGCTTGGAATGTGGAAGGAGAAGCAAATGTCATGTGGAATGCGATGACAACTTGCATTCGGAGAGTCGCTACTGAGGTATTTGGGACAACAAGAGGATGCAAGCGAGAACCCAAGGATTCGTGGTGGTGGAATGACGAGGTGCAAAAGGCTATCAAAGAGAAGAAAGAATGCTTCAAATGCATGCACCATCATAGAAACAAAGAGAACACGCACAGGTACAAAGTGGCAAAGAAGACTGCAAAGAGAGCAGTGAGTGAAGCAAGGGGACGAGCGTACGAAGATTTGTATCAAAGGCTAAGTACAAGAAAGGGTGTAAAAGACGTTTACAGATAGCTAGGCTACGCGAGAGGAGGACAAGGGACTTCAATCAGGTTACATGCATTAAGAACGAGAATGATAGACTTTTGGTGAAGGATGATGAGATAAAGAATAGGTGGAGAGAATATTTTGATAAGCTTTTCAACGAAGAAAGTGATAGCTCTTCGATCAAATTGGAAGACTTTGTCGACAGCACCAATAGACATTTTGTGTGGAGATTTCAAGAAGCTGAGGTAAAGGGGCGTGAAACGAATGAAATCAGGCAAGTCGGTAGGGCCTGATTACATTCCTATTGAAGTGTGGAGATGCTTTGGAGATGTAGGGATAACATGGCTAACTAAGTTGTTCAATAATATTTTCAAATCAAATAAAATGCCAGATGAGTGAAGGAGAAGCATTTTAGTTCCAATCTTCAAGAATAAAGGAGATATTCAAAGTTGCACAAACTATAGAGGAATTAAGCTTATGAGTCATACAATGAAGCTTTGGGAGAAAGTTTGCGAGCAGGATTTGAGAAGGTTGACAAGTGTCTCTAGGAATCAATTTGATTTTATGCCTGGAAGGTCAATCACTGAGGCGATTTTCTTAGTTAGGCAACTTATGGAGAGATACATGGAGCAGAAGAAAGATCTCCGCATGGTTTTTATTGACCTGGAGAAAGCTTATGACAGAATGCCGATGAGGGTTATGTGGTGGGCGCTAGAAAGGAAGAGAGTACAATCCAAGTATATTACCCTTATTAAGGAAATGTACGAGGGGATTGTGACTAGTGTCAGGGCATGCGATGGTGAGACCAGAGACTTTCCAATTAACATAAGGTTACATCAAGGTTCGACTTTGAGCCCTTATATTTTTGCATTAGTGATGGATGAAATCATAAAAGATATACAAGGGAGATTCCTTGGTGTATGCTCTTTGCCAATGATGTTGCGTTGATCGACGAAAGTAGAATAGAGGTTAATCGACAACTAGAGTTGTGGAAGGAGACCTTGGAATCAAAGGGTTTCAGGCTTAGCAAAACTAAAACAGAGTATATGAAGTGTGAATTTAGCAGTGTCATGTCAGATGATGGAGAGGTTACCTTGGCCGGTAGAGTAGTACCCAAGAAGGAATCGTTTCGGTACTTAGGATCTATGTTGCAGTTCAATGGAGATATTGATAAGGATGTTAGTTTTAGAATTCAAGCAGGATGGATGAAATGGTGACTAGCATCCGGCATTCTCTGTGATAGGAAGATCCCTCAGAAGCTTAAAGAAAAGTTCTATAGGACAGCAATCAGGCCTGCAATGTTATATGGTGCAGAATGTTGGCCTACTAAGAGGCAACACATCCATAAGATAAGCGTAGCAGAGATGCGGATGCTGCGTTGGAGCTGTGGGCATACCAGACGAGATCGGATTAGAAATGAGGATATTCGGGAAAAACTTGGAGTTGCACCTATTGAAGAGAAGTTAGTCCAATACCGCTTAAGATGGTTTGAACATATCCAACGTAAACCATACGACGCATCTGTATGCGTTGGAATTATAGGCCGCGCCGAAGGCCCAAAGGGAGGTAGAGGTCGACCTAAAATGACATGGGGGGAGATAATAAAGAGAGATTTAAATAACTGGAGTTTATCTGAAGAGCTGGTAGTTGAGATGTTGGAAGAATGAGTAAAGTGGTTGAGGCAAACTAAGTCCCACATCGGGGAAATTTGTGCCTTATGCCACTACTTATACTAATGCTTGATGTATTATATCAATAGAAAGAGGAGATGGAAGAGGGAGAGACAATGGCATGATAAAACATTCATGCTAATATTTAAAGGTCAAAGATAAAGGGCCTTGGGGATCTTGGGGTCTGGTGATTAATTGGGCCTCCGATGGGCTTGCTGCGGAGCCGCTACTTTTTGAATTTGACCGCGCGATTGCCAACGGAAATTTCTGTTGGTAAAGGGTCGTAACCTTTCCAACAGTCATAGCCCAGGAAATTCGAACAGAAGCACATGTTCATAAGAACATGCCTCTTCCAACCTATATATAGGCCTGCAGAATTCGAATCAAAACACGAATTTGAAGTCTAATTTCTCTCCTCCTTGTTTTCTTCTTCCTCGCTCTGTTCTGCATCAAATATATACAGAAACTCTCTTGCGTTCGTCGTCGATTTGTGAATGTAGTGCAACATCACAAATACGGTCCGTTTCATCCTTAGGAAACGATTGCTCATCATCCTTCCGCGCCGTAGAGGGAGCAACTTCGTTTCAAGGAAACAACGCTCGCTGGACTCGGACAATAATCGGTACTGCTTCTTTCTCTTTCTCTGGATATTTACTGTATCGGTGCATTCCCTTGCATACTTGTGGCTGAACTTTGTAGTTGCAATTTGCAATATCATTGAATCAGTATTGCTAACGCTTAAAGGCGTTACTGTTCATAGAAACGGTTTTTGCACGTTTCTAGTGATTGGTTTCTAACAATCTTGAAACGAAGTTTCTAATAGTTGCTTTCATTTGCAGACGACAATGTCGCAAAACAGCAATAGCAAATTTGTGCCGACACTGACTGTGCCACCGGCTCCGCCTCTGGTTCCACCAACTGTCCCATATTCGCATGGCGAGAGACCAGAGAAGTTTAATGGCCAGGATTTCAAACGCTGGCAACAGAAGATGCTTTTCTACCTAACAACCTTGGGCCTGGCCAAATACATTACGGAGGATCCACCGTTTGTTGAAGATTTAGAGCCAGACACCACCAAAGTTGAGGCTTTTACTGCATGGAAGAATTCTGACTTCATCTGTAAGAATTACATTCTCAACAGATTAGATAATAGTTTATATAATGTATACTGTACCGTTGAGACTGCAAAGGTTCTCTGGTTATCACTTGAAAAGAAGTACAAGACTGAAGATGCCGGAATGAAGAAATTCATTGTCGGAAAGTTTCTTGACTTCAAAATGGTCGATTCCAAAACAGTCGTCAGTCAGATTCAAGAACTCCAAGTTATCATTCATGAAATTCACAACGAAAAGATGGTGTTAAGTGAGTCATTCCAAGTGGCTGCCGTTATCGAAAAGTTGCCTCCGTCATGGAAGGATTTCAAAAACTATTTAAAGCATAAGCGCAAGGAAATGACCATGGAGGATCTAATTGTTCGTCTGTGAATCGAAGAAGACAACAGAAAATCAGAGAAAAAGGCTACAAGTTCATTGCAGGCAAAAGCCAACGTGGTTGAGGATGAAAAGACAAATAAAAGAAAGCGCGAGCAGAATCCTAATGCAAAGAAACAAAAGAAGTTTCAAGGATCTTGCCATAATTGTGGGAAGAAAGGCCACAAAGCAGCCGTGTGTCGTGCGCCCAAAAAGAAGAAACCCGAAGCAAATATGGCAGGAAATTCAGAGGATGTCACAGATATGGATTTGTGTGCAGTTGTTTCTGAATGCAACCTTGTTGGCAACAACAAGGAGTGGTTTCTAGACACAGGAGCCACTCGTCATATATGTGCCAACAAGTAGATGTTTACAACCTATAAGCCTGCCACTGATAACGAGCAACTATTCATGGGTAACTCGTCCGCATCAAAGGTTGAAGGCAAGGGAAAGATTGTACTGAAGTTAACTTCTGGAAAGGAACTAAAATTGAATGACGTTCTCCACGTTCCAGAAATCCGCAAGAACCTGATTTCAGGATCGTTGCTCAGCAAGCATGGTTTCAAACTAACATTTGTTGCTGATAAGTTTGTAATATCAAAGAACGGAGTGTATGTTGGGAGAGGATATGTGTGTGATGGCTTGTTTAAAGCAAATGTAACCACTGTTGTACCAAACAATGATATGAATAAAAGTAAATCTTCTGCTTATATTGTTGACTCTTCTAACATATGGCATTCTAGATTAGGGCATGTAAATTTTGATACATTGCGAAAATTAATTAATCTAGAATTCATACCAAAACGCAATATAGATTCCAACTATAAATGTCAAGTCTGAAATTGCATAGATTGCATATTCATTGGATATGCTCATAATAGTAGTGCATATCGATTTTTGGTGTACAAATCTAAAATTGATGATATTCATGAAAACACCATTATCGAGTCTCGAAATGCAAGACTCTTTGAACACATTTATCCTCTAAAGACCTCTATTGAAACTAGTGTTCAAAAGAGGCCAAGAGATTCAGATACTCCCGAGGATAATGCTGATCAAAGAGAAATGAATGATGAAACTGAGATAGAGGAACCGAGAAGGAGCAAGTGACAAAGGACCTCTAAATCCTTTGGACCTGATTTCTATGCATATATGATAGAAAATGAACCTCTAACTTACCAACAAGCAATGTCATCTCCCGATGCTCCTTATTGGAAAGAAGTCGTCAATAGTGAAATAGAATCCATTCTACAAAACCATACGTGGGAACTAGTGGATCTCCCTAAAGGATCAAAACCACTAGGATATAAATGGATATTTAAGAAGAAACTAAAGGCTGACGGCTCAGTAGACAAGTATAAAGCAAGACTTGTAATAAAAGGATTCAGACAGAAGGAAGATCTGGATTACTTTGATACATACTCTCCAGTTACCAGAATAACATCAATTAGGATGCTTATTGCAATCGCATCTATATTGAATTTGGAAATTGTAACACCCCACCTCCGCCAGGGTAACTCTTGCAAGCACACTGGCTTTGAAGGGGCGTTAAACAAGGTAAACATGCATGCAGATATCACAAGACAGAACATATAAGTAAAACAGAGTAAATAAAGCAGCGGATCAAACTAGCATTTCAAAACCATAGTCATGTTACAACAAGGTACTTGATCATTATTTTCCAACAAACAAAGTCTAGCATAAACTGAAAAACTGAAATACATAAAGTACTATCCCCAAAGTGAAGTGATAAACCATAGCTAGCTCAATGTCCAAAACCGTACATGAGCAAATCCAGGAAGCAAGCTATAAAGATCCAAGCTAAGCTCCAATGTTCCCACCCTGAGAACCTGAGGGGGGGAACGGAAGAAAAGAGGTGAAAGAAAACAGGTCAGTCAAAAAGACTGGTAAGCCCTAACTACTATCTGTCCATGAACTAGTAAAGTTAACTGGCATGAGAAGCTGAGATGAACATAAGGATAACAACATACTGGCATGATGATTAACTAACAAGATAGATAAAGGTGTCATCGCATAATCAAGGTTAAGTTTTGCACCACGGGTGTACTAGCATTCTAACATGTCAAGTAAAAACAAGAAATTGATCCCTTGGCCCAAGCTTGGCCCAACATCATGAGGTGACCTAAATCAAGGTCCAACTACACGGTCTAGTTGATCGGCTCCCTATAAGCCTAACTCGTCAAGTGTCGGTGTCATACGGCCCAAACATGCAATGTAGTTAAACTGCGCTAGGTCCACTCTAGGGTGTATCAAGTTCTAGGGTGTCAACCTCGGACACAAATCAAGTATGCACAGTCTAGATCTACTGGTACCCGTGCCTGATTTTCCAACTCCGGACTAAGTGCACGACCATAGTCCGCCTGGACCTACACCGGCGTACCTACTCAGCCGTCGTTTTGGTCGCTTACATGTCAGCCCAGTAATCGTGCCCCACCCTAGCCTAGTCCTAGGGTCTTATGATACTATCAAGAGGGTTACTACTGAAAAGGAACACGCAACTAGGGTTTCTTAACGGGTTAAATGTGGTTAACCCGATCCAAACGTGGATTAAATTGGTTAAGTGTACCCAAGGTTCATGACTTAACCCCGATTAACCCATCAAGCCCAAATTGGTTAAGTATTAAGTGGACCATGACTTAACCCTAATCAGGAGGCATTAATTAACTTAATGTGCTTTAACCTCTCACATTAGACCTTGTTGTGGTTACTAGTTAAGCCAGGCGGGTCCGGGTAGCTTTACACCACAACTTGGTCTAACCTCGGGTTCGAGCACAACATGACCAACTTCTCACATTGGGTCCTATTGTTTGTAGCCACTAGTTAAGCCGGGCGGGTCCGGGTAGATTTATGCTACAAACTCAACCCAACCTCGAGTTGGCCACACTCATATTTTCTAAGTGTCATGTCCATTATGTTTCCAAAACATAATTACAAGTTAACATATCACGTCATGTTATAAAAACCATGTTTATGTCATAATGTTACCCAACCCCAACGCAATCCCATCGTTTACATAATCGCATCAACGCATAAAGGATAAAATAGGGAACTTGGCATAATCATGACAAAAAGGTGTTGAAGCCACAAGTTTAACATGGTGGCATATGAAATGTACATATGTTCATATACTTGCATATTGCATTATTAGGCTTCAAAAGTATGCATAAAACCAAACTTAGCATATAAGTGATACATGGTGATAAATGACATGTAGAACTTGCTAGAAGTTCGCATTTAGCCTCACATGCAAGTTATCATAAGGGATATGATAACTTCCATGTTGCCAAAATGCAACCTTTAACATAAAGCTTGAAGCTTTAAGCTCACAAACTCAAGTTTAACTTGCATAACATGATAACATGTGTATAATGATCAACCCAAACTTGCATAACATAGCAACATGTGTCATACATAATGATTAAACCAACTTGCTTAACATAACGATCAACCAAACTTGCATATCACAATGATCAACCCAAACTTGCATCATTCATTTAACTTTAGAGTTCAAAAAAAAAAGAAAGTAGAAAAGGGCTTACAAAGCTATGAAGACACAAATGAATACTTATTATAAAGATTGAGGCGAAGCCCTTATGCAATCACCAAAAAAACCCAAATTTGCAAGCTCCAAATGAAAAACCCTTGAGCCAAATCAATAAAAACCCTTGATTTGTAATAGAAAGGTTGCAACTTGACTTGAATGCAAACTAAGAACACTCATACAAGCTTGAAAACACTTGTATGAACTCAAAATCTCTCATAGAAATAAACTTAGAAATTTTAGCATGAGAGTGGAGGCCATGAGAGGAACAAATTTGACATAGTTTAGTTGTAGGATTGAATAATGGTGATTTAGGCTAGGCTTAGGGGTCTTTTTATAGAAGATTAGGATAGTATTAGCCATAGGATTAACCCTAGATTCAATCCGAGCCATCAAATCCCGTCACTAGCCAACAAAACAGGTCAAAACAGCCAAAATAGGTGCACCAGGTTGCCTGGGTCCGACCACGCAGGTCGACCCCAAGGTCGACCCTGGGGTCGACTCCCCAGTCGACCTGGTCCCACCCAGGTCGACACCCAGGTCGACCCCCAGGTCGACCTGGTCTGGGCGGGATTTTTCCGCCTACCCTGATTTTCTGAAATTTGAATCTGTTTTGAATTTGAATTTTTCGTGAAACTTCGCGAGGCCATATCTCGGTCATACGGACTCCGATTTTCGAAAACTCGGACTCTATTTCGCGTATTTTTCCGAGACGAACGCAATGGCACAGCCTGTTTCCCTTGATTCAGATTTTACAGTTTAATTCTGCCTTGATTTATGTTATAACATGTTATTCAAAAATACGGGTTGTTACATTCTCCCCTCCTTAAAGGATTTCGTCCCCGAAATCTCCAAGTTAGGAAGAACGTATCCTACCATCCATCATCCATCTACTCAAAACATCATCCACATGCAGTCATTGTCCTTAAAGGATTCTAAATGATGTATGATCATATGCAAAGGTGTGTGTATATGTACTTATCTAATGCAAAAATCAGGCAGTTACTGATACAGTAAACCTCCTTAATGCAAAGTATGTTAGTGAAATGAGTCCATATGTATGCAAATTCCTAACATAACTCATAGTCTCTACATGAGTGCACATAACATCCATCCATACGCAACATCCATGTGATAGCGTACAAGTTTTCATCCATGAATAAGCATAAACACTCATGCATATGCGGTATGAAAGTGTGTGAGCCGATCTTAGTGCCTAATGTGTATCATGTATCCACGAGTATCCACGTGCAACCACTTGCAACCATCAAGCATAACATGTTTCAAATACATACTTCATCCAAAGGGTTTCTACCTAAGGTTCTCATGACAAGCTTAACGAGATAACAAGATAAACACGGATAAAAAGAAAGATATGTTAATTAGGAAAGAGGTCGAGAATGTACCCTCAAAAAGGAATGGATAAAGCCCACGCATCTTCTCCTCGGTTTCCCAAGTTGCGTCTTCATCGGCTTCACTCCACTGAACTTTCACCAACTTGACTTCTCGATTCCTTAACTTCTTAATCTCTGTTCCCAAAATACGAATCGGAGCTTTTCTCAAGGTTGCTTCTTTCTCTACCTCAATGTCCTCAAGAATGCTTGGTTCAACCACCTCAGCGGACTCATGTAGGCACTTTCGGAGATGCGAGACATGAAAGACATTATGCACTCCGGCTAGCTTTTCGGGCAATTCCACCTTATAGGCCATCTTTCCAATTCTCTCTATGATAGGGAAGGGTCCTACGAACCTTGTTGCCAGCTTCCCAACTACTCCAAAATGTACCACATTACGCAAAGGAGAAACCTTCACGAAAATCATGTCTCCCACTTCGAATTCCAAATCTGCCCTTCGCTTGTCAGCATAGGATTTCTGTCTATCCTGGGCCGCTTTCATCCTTCTTCTCACTAATTCAACTTTCTCGGATGTGTCCCGTATCATATCGGGCCCAAGTATAAGCCTATCTGTTGTCTCCCACCAACAAGATGGTGACCTACACGGCCTCCGATACAAAGCTTCAAATGGTGTCATCCCTATGTTGGCTTGATAGCTATTATTATACGCAAACTCTACAAGAGGAAGGTGGTCTTCCCAAGTACCACCGAAGTCGAGAACACAAGCCTCAAGAGATCTTCTAGCACTCTATTCACCCTTTCGGTTTGGCCATCCGTCTGGGGGTGATAGGCTGTACTCAGATTCAATCGTGTGCCCATCGCTTCTTGCAAACTGTTCCAGAACTGGCTAGTGAAAATTGGGTCACGATCGCTAACTATGCTAGAAGGAACTCCATGCAATCGCACTATCTCTCGGAGATAAATAGATGTCAGCCCTGATGCGGTCCTCTTGCTTTTTACTGGAATGAAGTGAGCACTCTTCGTAAGTCTGTCAACTATGACCCATATGCTCGTGTTCCCTCTCCTTGACCTAGGCAATCCATCCACAAAATCCATAGAAATACTCTCCCACTTCCATTGCGGGACCTCCAATGGATGTAATAGCCCACCTGGTTTCTTCGACTCAGCTTTCACTTGTTGGCACACCACGCACCTTGAAACATACTCTGCCACATCCTTCTTCATTCCGCCCCAAAAGAAAATGCGCTTCATATCCCTATACATCTTATCTCCTCCAGGATATATAGTCATCTTCGAATGATGTGCTTCCTCGAGAACTTTATGCACCAAGTCCCCTATTTGTGGAACGCATAGCCTTCCATCACGCCTTAGCCAACCCTTATCATCAATAGCATATCTAGCAAGGTGACTAGACGTCTCACCACGAATCAACATGTCCATGACCTCGACTATCTGTGGATCTTCCTTCTGCGAAGCCCCAACTTGATCAAGAAGTGTGGGTCTAAGCTCAAGGGATGCTAATGAACCCGTCATCGACTCAATAGCCATCGTGAAATCAAAGGTTGCCAAGAATTCTAAGTTCTTCATCTCAATGAACAAGGGGCTCAAAGTCAATCTCCTTCTGCTTAGTGCATCTGCCACAACATTACCCTTGCCAGGGGTATAAGCTATCTCGAAGTCATAAGATGCCAAGAATTCCATCCACCTTTGCTGCCTTAGATTCAGATCTTTTTGCGAGAAGAGGTACTTGAGTGACTTGTGATCAGTATACAACTCAAACCTTTCGCCTAGAAGATAGTGGCGCCAGGATTTGAGTGCAAAGACGATCGCCGCTAACTCCAAATCATGAGTGGGATAGTTCTTCTGATGAACTTTAAGTTGCCTACCCCTGAAACATATCACTCTTCCCTCTTGCATCAGAACAGCACCTAACCCCGTGACACATGCATCTGTGTACACGGTAAACATCTTACCACTATCGGGTAATGCCAAAACTGGAGCTGAGGTAAGGGCTCTTTTGAGCTTTTGAAAAGCAAGCTCACACTCCAAGTCCCATGCAAAGACTAAGCTCTTCTTCGTCAACTTAGTAAGAGGGGCCGAAATCTTAGCGAAGTCCCTGATGAATTTCCTATAGTAGCCCGCCAGACCGAGAAAGCTTCTTACTTCGGTTGCATTCCTCGGAGTCTTCCAGTCTTGAACCACAACCACTTTCGCGGGATCCACCGTTATGCCTTGCTTAGAAACTATATGCCCAAGAAACCGAACTTCCCTTCTCCAAAAATGACATTTGGAGAACTTGGCTTTCAACTGATGCGCTCTAAGCGTATCCATCACTTCCTTGAGATGCCTGGCATGTTCTTCCTCGTCCTTTGAGAAGATCAAAATATCATCCACGAAGACAACCACGAACTCGTTAAGGAACTCCCTGAACACCCTACTCATAAAATCTACGAAGTAGGCGGGTGCATTAGTCAAACCGAATGGCATGACAAGCCATTCAAAGAATCCATCCGGAGTCCTAAACGTTGTCTTATCGATACTATCCTCAGTCACTCTAAGCTGATGGAATCCGATGGCTAGATCGAGCTGAGAGAAAATAGAAGCACCAACAAGCTGGTCAAAGAGATCATCAATCCTCGGTAACGGGTGTCTATTCTTCTTTGTCAGCTTGTTCAACTCTCGATAATCAACACATAGACGAAGTGAACCATCCGCCTTAGTAGCGAATACCACCGGAGCACCCCATTCAGAAATGCTTCGCCTAATAAAAAATTTCTCAAGCAACTCCTTGATTTGCTTACTGAGCTCTCTTCTTTCTCGTGGGGCCATGTGCCTCACGGGCAAAGATACTGGCTTGGCTTTATCGACAAGATAAATGCGGAAGTCTATCTCTCGTTTAGGGGGTAACCCCTTAACTTCTTCAAAGACATCAGGATAGTCTCGGACCACCCTTACAGATTGCAGATCATCGATGGACGAGTCGAGAGATTCAAGATAACATAACATGACGGGACCTCTAGGGTTACAAGAAATTTCTAGGGTATTACCGAGGCGAGTCATGAGCCTCACCACCCTATGCTCACAATCGAGGATGGCTCCATAACTGGACAACCAATCCATGCCCAAGATCAACCCGTATCCCGTGAATCCGAGAACATAAACATCACATGTGAATTCTACGGTCAAGATAGAAATCTTCAAATCCACACAAATCATAGATAAATGGGCGGAACCCCCAATTGGATTTGAAACACAAACGGGATCCTCAACTAGGCTAGTACTTAGGTGCAAACTTTCAACAATGTCAGAAGAAATAAAACTATGCGATGCGCCAGAATTAAATAAGGTGCAAACAGGATAATCAGAAATATAAACAAGACTTTCTACAGAAATACTACCTCGGTCCTGAGCTGGAGCAGCGTTGAGAGCATGCACTTGCCCTCCAGAAGGTCCTGCACGCTGATTCTGCCCTTGCCCTTGTCCTTGCTTCTTGGGGCAATCCTTGCTAAAGTGTCCAGTCTCTCCACAATGAAAGCATTCGCCCAGCTTCCTCTTCTTCTTCTTACAGTCTTTAGCTATGTACCCAACATTCCCACAGTAGTGGCATTTTCTAGGATCCTTTGCCTTGGCCTTGTTGCCCTTGTTGTTCTTGTTGTTTTTATTATTCTGATTGCTCTGATTTCCTCCCCACTTGGAGTCTGTCTTCTTGGCTTGAGTCTCATTAGCCTTGACTTCCTTCTTCCATTCTTATCGTCTCCTTGAAGCAATGCCATGTCTACTAGTCCTTCAAAAGTGGCCCCCATGGGTATATGAGATAGGGCTAAACCTTGTAATGGCTCATTCAACCCTCGTGCAAAGCGTAAAGCCTTCTTCTGGGGAGTATTAACCATGTCCAAACCGAATCGGGCGAGCTTGTTAAACTCATTCACATACTCTCTCACTGTCACGTCTCCTTGCTTCAAAGATATAAACTTCTCCAATTGCAAATTCGCCTCAGCTGATGATAGAAACTTAAGCCCAAATCTTGTCCTAAAGTCGGCCCAAGTCTCTATAGGCCTCGTAGCATTGGTGACCTCCCACCAATAAGCAGCTTCTTCTTTTAATAACCATGCTGCCAATAAAACCTTCCTATGATCTTGCACATCAAAGATGGCGAAGAGATCTTCAGTTTCTTTCAACCAATTTCTTGCCTCCACAAAAGTCTCCGTCCCAATAAAGTTCTTGCCACCCATCGCCTTAAAGTCTTTGCAAATCTTAGCGAAATCTGCTTGCGGATTCTGAGGAGGAGGAGGAGGAGGAACCTCAGTTATATTGGGGGTATTTGCTGGGCCTCCATCGTTGGCCCTAGCTTCCAAGTACCTCCGGAACCATCCGGGAATGGTCACTCCCTTGGGAAGGTTAAGATCAGCCATACTGAAAAAGGAAAAAGATAGATTCAGAACGAAGAAACGAAGGATAGTGCTATGGCTTTTGGGGAATAGCCTTTTTAAAATAACTAGACTTTTCTTGGAAAAAACTTAATTGGTTTTGAAAATAGTTTTTCAAAAGGTAAGCTTCAAAAACACTTTTGCTCAAATCTTGTAAACCTGGCTCCGATACCAAATGTAACACCCCACCTCCGCTAGGGTAACTCTTGCAAGCACACTGGCTTTGGAGGGGCGTTAAACAAGGTAAACATGCATGCAGATATCACAAGACAGAACATATAAGTAAAACAGAGTAAATAAAGCAGCAGATCAAACTAGCATTTCAAAACCATAGTCATGTTACAACAAGGTACTTGATCATTATTTTCCAACAAACAAAGTCTAGCATAAACTGAAAAACTGAAATACATAAAGTACTATCCCCAAAGTGAAGTGATAAACCATAGCTAGCTCAATGTCCAAAACCGTACATGAGCAAATCCAGGAAGCAAGCTATAAAGATCCAAGCTAAGCTCCAATGTTCCCACCCTGAGAACCTGAGGGGGGGAACGGAAGAAAAGAGGCGAAAGAAAACAGGTCAGTCAAAAAGACTGGTAAGCCCTAACTACTATCTGTCCATGAACTAGTAAAGTTAACTGGCATGAGAAGCTGAGATGAACATAAGGATAACAACATACTGGCATGATGATTAACTAACAAGATAGATAAAGGTGTCATCGCATAATCAAGGTTAAGTTTTGCACCACGGGTGTACTAGCATTCTAACATGTCAAGTAAAAACAAGAAATTGATCACTTGGCCCAAGCTTGGCCCAACATCATGAGGTGACCTAAATCAAGGTCCAACTACACGGTCTAGTTGATCGGCTCCCTATAAGCCTAACTCGTCAAGTGTCGGTGTCATACGGCCCAAACATGCAATGTAGTTAAACTGCGCTAGGTCCACTCTAGGGTGTATCAAGTCCTAGGGTGTCAACCTCGGACACAAATCAAGTATGCACAGTCTAGATCTACTGGTACCCGTGCCTGATTTTCCAACTCCGGACTAAGTGCACGACCATAGTCCGCCTGGACCTACACCGGCGTACCTACTCAGCCGTCGTTTTGGTCGCTTACATGTCAGCCCAGTAATCGTGCCCCACCCTAGCCTAGTCCTAGGGTCTTATGATACTATCAAGAGGGTTACTGCTGAAAAGGACCACGCAACTAGGGTTTCTTAACGGGTTAAATGTGGTTAACCCGATCCAAACGTGGATTAAATTGGTTAAGTGTACCCAAGGTTCATGACTTAACCCCGATTAACCCATCAAGCCCAAATTGGTTAAGTATTAAGTGGACCATGACTTAACCCTAATCAGGAGGCATTAATTAACTTAATGTGCTTTAACCTCTCACATTAGACCTTGTTGTGGTTACTAGTTAAGCCGGGCGGGTCCGGGTAGCTTTACACCACAACTTGGTCTAACCTCGGGTTTGAGCACAACATGACCAACTTCTCACATTGGGTCCTATTGTTTGTAGCCACTAGTTAAGCCGGCGGGTTCGGGTAGATTTATGCTACAAACTCAACCCAACCTCGAGTTGGCCACACTCATATTTTCTAAGTGTCATGTCCATTATGTTTCCAAAACATAATTACAAGTTAACATATCACGTCATGTTATAAAAACCATGTTTATGTCATAATGTTACCCAACCCCAACGCAATCCCATCGTTTACATAATCGCATCAACGCATAAAGGATAAAATAGGGAACTTGGCATAATCATGACAAAAAGGTGTTGAAGCCACAAGTTTAACATGGTGGCATATGGAATGTACATATGTTCATATACTTGCATATTGCATTATTAGGCTTCAAAAGTATGCATAAAACCAAACTTAGCATATAAGTGATACATGGTGATAAATGACATATAGAAGTTGCTAGAAGTTCGCATTTAGCCTCACATGCAAGTTATCATAAGGGATATGATAACTTCCATGTTGCCAAAATGCAACCTTTAACATAAAGCCTGAAGCTTTAAGCTCACAAACTCAAGTTTAACTTGCATAACATGATAACATGTGTATAATGATCAACCCAAACTTGCATAACATAGCAACATGTGTCATACATAACGATTAAACCAACTTGAATAACATAATGATCAACCAAACTTGCATATCACAATGATCAACCCAAACTTGCATCATTCATTTAACTTTAGAGTTCAAAAAAAAAAGTAGAAAAGGGCTTACAATGCTATGAAGACACAATTGAATACTTATTATAAAGATTGAGACGAAGCCCTTATGCAATCACCCAAAAAAAACAAATATGCAAGCTCCAAATGAAAAACCCTTGAGCCAAATCAATAAAAACCCTTGCTTTGTAATAGAAAGGTTGCAACTTGACTTGAATGCAAACTAAGAACACTCATACAAGCTTGAAAACACTTGTATGAACTCAAAATCTCTCATAGAAATAAACTTAGAAATTTTAGCATGAGAGTGGAGGCCATGAGAGGAACAAATTTGACATAGTTTAGTTGTAGGATTGAATAATGGTGATTTAGGCTAGGCTTAGGGGACGTTTTATAGAAGAATAGGATAGTATTAGCCATAGGATTAACCCTAGATTCAATCCGAGCCATCAAATCCCGTCACTAGCCAACAAAACAGGTCAAAACAGCCAAAATAGGTGCACCAGGTTGCCTGGATCCGACCAGGCAGGTCGACCCCGGGGTCGACTCCCCAGTCGACCTGGTCCCACCCAGGTCGTCTGGGCGGGATTTTTCCCGCCTACCCTGATTTTCTGAAATTTGAATCTGTTTTGAATTTGAATTTTTCGTGAAACTTCGCGAGGCCATATCTCGGTCATACGGACTCCGATTTTCGAAAACTCGGACTCTATTTCGCGTATTTTTCCGAGACGAACGCAATGGCACAGCCGGTTTCCCTTGATTCAGATTTTACAGTTTAATTCTGCCTTGATTTTTGTTATAACATGTTATTCAAAAATACGGGTTGTTACAGAAATACACCAAATGGATGTGAAAACTGCGTTTTTGAATGGTGAACTGGAAGAAGAAATATATATGCAGCAACCAGAAGGGTTTCTAAGCCCGGGAAATGAAAATAAGGTGTGCAAATTAGTAAAATCACTTTATGGCCTTAAACAAGCTCCAAAACAATGACACGAGAAATTTGATGAAACTATGTTATCAAATGGATTCAAAATAAATGAATCAGATAAATGCGTATATATAAGATATACGGATATTGGATATGTCATTGTTTGTCTTTATGTTGATGATTTACTAATCCTAGGAAATAATAATGCCATAATAAAATCTACGAAGGATATGTTATCCTCTAGATTCGACATGAAAGACCTAGGAGTGGCTGATGTAATCTTGGGTGTGAAAATTATAAAAACACCACAAGGATATGCCTTATCTCAGTCACATTACATAGCCAAATTACTTGAAAGGTTCAAGCAGTATAATATAACCATTGTAAAATCACCAGTGGACATGAACCAAAATTGGGTAAAGAACACCGGTGATGGAATATATCAACTTGAATATTCTCGCATACTGGGAAGTATCATGTATGTCATGAATTGCACTAGGCCTGATATTGCATACGCTATAAGCAAGCTGAGTAGATATACCAGTAATCCTGGTAAACATCACTGGTAAGCAATAATAAGGGTCCTAGGATATCTGAAGTACACACAAAACTATGTGTTACAATATGAGAAGTATCCTTCAGTGATAGAAAGATATAGTGATGTCAATTGGATAACTGGCTCAAATGACACAAAATCCACAAGTGGATATGTGTTTACATTAGGAAATGGAGCAATCTCATGGAAATCATCCAAACAGACTTGCATAGCAAGGTCGACAATGGAATCGGAGTTCATTGCTCTAGATAAAGCCGCAGAAGAAGCAGATTGGCTTAGGAGTTTCTTGGAAGATATTCCAAACTGGAAAAAACCGGTACCTCCAATATGTATACATTGTGATAGTCAATCTGCTATAGGAAGGGCGAATAGTACATTATATAATGGTAAGTCTCGACATATTCGTCGTAGACATAAAACCATAAGACAACTTCTCTCTAATGGAGTTATCACTATAGACTATGTAAGGTCAAAGGATAACATAGTGGATCCACTAACAAAAGGCTTGCCAAGAGAGAAAGTTCAAACCTTATCGATGGGAATGGGCTTAAGACCTATGAACTAAAAGTTTTCTAAAACGGAAACCCCACCTAGTTGACTGGAGATCCCAAGATCTAGGTTCAAAGGGACAACTAAGTTTAAGATAAACTGGACGGCACTATTAAATACAAAACATTCCTATGATAAGTCAGTACAAAACCCGTCGGAGAATAGGATAAGCTAGGCTTTTAATGATGTCTATACTGTGGTGTTATAAAGAACCAAGTGGAGTATTACGGGATACTCTCAATAGAATCACCTATGTGAGTGCGAAGGTGCCGCTTCAAGAAGAATTGTAAGGTCGAATTCTTCAAGCACTCATGAAACCAAGGCGGTGTTCATGGCAAAAACGAACACAAACAGAGAACCAAGGGGTTAAAGAGCATTTATCATGTGTTATCTTTATAGACTTACACGAACGGCTTATAGTTCAAAGACAGTCTAGTCTACTGATTCGCCAGTTAGTTATAACGATAAAACACTAGGAAAAGTTCAAGGCCTCTGAGCTACATTTACCGATATGATAAATGTTACACAAAGTTTCAGAACAGATTATACAACCACTCACTCATGTGGGGGATTGTTGGAAGAATGAGTAAAGTGTTTGAGGCAAACTAGGTCCCGCATCGGAGAAATTTGTGCCTTATGCCACTACTTATACTAATGCTTGATGTATTATATCAATAGAAAGAGGAGATGGAAGAGGGAGAGACAATGGCATGATAAAACATTCATGCTAATACTTAAAGGTCAAAGATAAAGGGCCTTGGGCCTTGGGGATTTTGGGGTCTGGTGATTAATTGGGCCTCCGATGGGCTTGCTGCGGAGCCGCTATTTTTTGAATTTGACCGCGCGATTGCCAACGGAAATTTCTGTTGGTAAAGGGTCGCAACCTTTCCAACAGTCATAGCCCTGGCAATTCGAACAGAAGCACATGTTCATAAGAACATGCCTCTTCCAACCTATATATAGGCCTGCAGAATTCGAATCAAAACACGAATTTGAAGTCTAATTTCTCTCCTCCTTGTTTTCTTCTTCCTCGCTCTGTTCTGCATCAAATATATATAGAAACTCTCTTGCGTTCGTCGTCGATTTGTGAATGTAGCGCAACATCACAAATACGGTCCGTTTCATCCTTGGGAAACGATTGCTCATCATCCTTCCGCGCCGTAGAGTGAGCAACTTCGTTTCAAGGAAACAGCGCTCGCTGGACTCGGAC
Source organism: Allium sativum (assembly GCA_030737875.1). Classification (NCBI taxonomy): domain Eukaryota; kingdom Viridiplantae; phylum Streptophyta; class Magnoliopsida; order Asparagales; family Amaryllidaceae; genus Allium; species Allium sativum. The sequence continues at coordinate 45,593,542 of CM060925.1, forward strand.
AATAGTCGGTACTGCTTCTTTCTCTTTCTCTGGATATTTACTGTATCGGTGCATTCCCTTGCATACTTGTGGCTGAACTTTGTAGTTGCAATTTGCAATATCATTGAATCAGTATTGCTAACGCTTAAAGGCGTTACTATTCATAAAAACGGTTTTTGCACGTTTCTAGTGATTGGTTTCTAACAATCTTGAAACGAAGTTGCTAATAGTTGCTTTCATTTGCAGACGACAATGTCGCAAAACAGCAATAGAAAATCTGTGCCGACACTGACTGTGCCACCGGCTCCGCCTCTGGTTCCACCAACTGTCCCATATTCGCATGGCGAGAGACCAGAGAAGTTTAATGGCCAGGATTTCAAACGCTGACAACAGAAGATGCTTTTCTACCTAACAACCTTGGGCCTGGCCAAATACATTACGGAGGATCCACCGTTTGTTGAAGATTTAGAGCCAGACGCCACCAAAGTTGAGGCTTTTACTGCATGGAAGAATTCTGACTTCATCTGTAAGAATTACATTCTCAACGGATTAGATAACAGTTTATATAATGTATACTGTACCGTTGAGACTGCAAAGGTTCTCTGGTTATCACTTGAAAAGAAGTACAAGACTGAAGATGCCGGAATGAAGAAATTCATTGTCGGAAAGTTTCTTGACTTCAAAATGGTCGATTCCAAAACAGTCGTCAGTCAGATTCAAGAACTCCAAGTTATCATTCATGAAATTCACGATGAAAAGATGGTGTTAAGTGAGTCATTCCAAGTGGCTGCCGCAATCGAAAAGTTGCCTCTGTCATGGAAGGATTTCAAAAACTATTTTAAGCATAAGCGCAAGGAAATGACCATGGAGGATCTGATTGTTCGTCTGCGAATCGAAGAAGACAACAGAAAATCAGAGAAAAAGGCTACCAGTTCATTGCAGGCAAAAGCCAACGTGGTTGAGGATGAAAAGACAAATAAAAGAAAGCGCGAGCAGAATCCTAATGCAAAGAAACAAAAGAAGTTTCAAGGATCTTGCCATAATTGTGGGAAGAAAGGCCACAAAGCAGCCGTGTGTCGTGCGCCCAAAAAGAAGAAACCCGAAGCAAATATGGCAGGAAATTCAGAGGATGTCACAGATATGGATTTGTGTGCAGTTGTTTCTGAATGCAACCTTGTTGGCAACAACAATGAGTGGTTTCTAGACACAGGAGCCACTCGTCATATATGTGCCAACAAGTGGATGTTTACAACCTACAAGCCTGCCACTGATAACGAGCAACTATTCATGGGTAACTCGTCCGCATCAAAGGTTGAAGGCAAGGGAAAGATTGTACTGAAGTTAACTTCTGGAAAGGAACTAAAATTGAATGGCGTTCTCCACGTTCCAGAAATCCGCAAGAACCTGATTTCAGGATCGTTGCTCAGCAAGCATGGTTTCAAACTAACATTTGTTGCTGATAAGTTTGTAATATCAAAGAACGGAGTGTATGTTGGGAGAGGATATGTGTGTGATGGCTTGTTTAAAGCAAATGTAACCACTGTTGTACCAAACAATGATATGAATAAAAGTGAATCTTCTGCTTATATTGTTGACTCTTCTAACATATGGCATTCTAGATTAGGGCATGTAAATTTTGATACATTGCGAAAATTAATTAATCTAGAATTCATACCAAAATGCAATATAGATTCCAACTATAAATGTCAAGATTGTGCAGAAGCAAAAATGACTAGAACCTCGTTTCGTCACGTTGAACGAGAGATCGAACCTCTAGAATTAATACATACTGATGTATGCGATTTGAAAATGTGTCAAACTAGAGGTGGAAAGAGGTACTTTATCACATTCATTGATGATTGTACCAGATACTGTAATGTATATCTCCTTAGAAGTAAGGACGAAGCAATCGACATGTTTAAACAGTATAAGGCAGAAGTTGAGAATCAACTCAATAAGAAAATAAAATCTTTAAGAAGCGATAGAGAAGGAGAATACGAGTCTCCGTTTGAGGAATTTTGTGCTGAGCATGGAATTATACATCAAACTACAGCCCCGTATTCACCTCAATCCAACGGTATAGCCGAACGGAAAAACTGAACTCTTAAAGAAATGATGAATGTCTTACTAATTAGTTTTGGATTGCCAGATAACTTTTGGGGAGAAGCTATTCTTTCGGCAAATCACATCTTGAATAAAATACCGCGAAAGAAAACATCAAAATCTCCACATGAACTTTGGAAAAATAGACCACCATCCTACAAATACTTGAAAGTGTGGGGGTGTCTTGCCAAAGTAGAAATACCGAAGCCGAAAAAGGTCAAAATTGGACCAAAGACTATATATTACATATTCATTGGATATGCTCATAATAGTAGTGCATATCGATTTTTGGTGTACAAATCTGAAATTGATGATATTCATGAAAACACCATTATCGAGTCTCGAAATGCAAGACTCTTTGAACACATTTATCCTCTAAAGACCTCTATTGAAACTAGTGTTCAAAAGAGGCCAAGAGATTCAGATACTCCCGAGGATAATGCTGATCAAAGAGAAATGAATGATGAAACTGAGATAGAGGAACCGAGAAGGAGCAAGTGACAAAGGACCTCTAAATCCTTTGGACCTGATTTCTATGCATATATGATAGAAAATGAACCTCTAACTTACCAACAAGCAATGTCATCTCCCGATGCTCCTTATTGGAAAGAAGCCGTCAATAGTGAAATAGAATCCATTCTACAAAACCATACGTGGGAACTAGTGGATCTCCCTAAAGGATCAAAACCACTAGGATATAAATGGATATTTAAGAAGAAACTAAAGGCTGACGGCTCAGTAGACAAGTATAAAGCAAGACTTGTAATAAAAGGATTCAGACAGAAGGAAGATCTAGATTACTTTGATACATACTCTCCAGTTACCAGAATAACATCAATTAGGATGCTTATTGCAATCGCATCTATATTGAATTTGGAAATACACCAAATGGATGTGAAAACTGGGTTTTTGAATGGTGAACTGGAAGAAGAAATATATATGCAGCAACCAGAAGGGTTTCTAAGCCCAGGAAATGAAAATAAGGTGTGCAAATTAGTAAAATCACTTTATGGCCTTAAACAAGCTCCAAAACAATGGCACGAGAAATTTGATGAAACTATGTTATCAAATGGATTCAAAATAAATGAATCAAATAAATGCGTATATATAAGATATACGGATATTGGATATGTCATTGTTTGTCTTTATGTTGATGATTTACTAATCCTAGGAAATAATAATGCCATAATAAAATCTACGAAGGATATGTTATCCTCTAGATTCGACATGAAAGACCTAGGAGTGGCTGATGTAATCTTGGGTGTGAAAATTATAAAAACACCACAAGGATATGCCTTATCTCAGTCACATTACATAGCCAAATTACTTGAAAGGTTCAAGCAGTATAGTATAACCATTGCAAAATCACCAGTGGATATGAACCAAAATTGGGTAAAGAACACCGGTGATGGAATATATCAACTTGAATATTCTCGCATACTGGGAAGTATCATGTATGTCATGGATTGCACTAGGCCTGATATTGCATACGCTATAAGCAAGCTGAGTAGATATACCAGTAATCCTGGTAAACATCACTAGAAAGCAATAATAAGGGTACTAGGATATTTGAAGTACACACAAAACTATGTGTTACAATATGAGAAGTATCCTTCAGTGATAGAAGGATATAGTGATGCCAATTAGATAACTGGCTCAAATGACACAAAATCCACAAGTGGATATGTGTTTACATTAGGAAATGGAGCAATCACATGGAAATCATCCAAACAGACTTGCATAGCAAGGTCGACAATGGAATCGGAGTTCATTGCTCTAGATAAAGCCGCAGAAGAAGCAGATTGGCTTAGGAGTTTCTTGGAAGATATTCCAAATCGGGAAAAACCGGTACCTCCAATATGTATACATTGTGATAGTCAATCTGCTATAGGAAGGGCGAATAGTACATTATATAATGGTAAGTCTCGACATATTCATCGTAGACATAAAACCATAAGACAACTTCTCTCTAATGGAGTTATCACTATAGACTATGTAAGGTCAAAGGATAACATAGCGGATCCACTAACAAAAGGCTTGCCAAGAGAGAAAGTTCAAACCTTATCGATGGGAATGGGCTTAAGACCTATGAACTAAAAGTTTTCTAAAACGGAAACCCCACCTAATTGACTGGAGATCCCAAGATCTAGGTTCAAAGGGACAACTAAGTTTAAGATAAACTTGACGGCACTGTTAAATACAAAACATTCCTATGATAAGTCAGTGCAAAACCCGTCGGAGAATAGGATAAGCTAGGCTTTTAATGATGTCTATACTGTGGTGTTATAAAGAACCAAGTGGAGTATTACGGGATACTCTCAATAGAATCACCTATGTGAGTGCGAAGGCGCCGCTTCAAGAAGAATTGTAAGGTCGAATTCTTCAAGCACTCATGAAACCAAGGCGGTGTTCATGGCAAAAACGAACACAAACAGAGAACCAAGGGGTTAAAGAGCATTTATCATGTGTTATCTTTATAGACTTACATGAATGGCTTACAGTTCAAAGACAGTCTAGTCTACTGATTCGCCAGTTAGTTATAACGATAAAACACTAGGAAAAGTTCAAGGCCTCTGAGCTACTTTTACCGATATGATAAATGTTACACAAAGTTTCAGAACAGATTATACAACCACTCACTCATGTGGGGGATTGTTGGAAGAATGAGTAAAGTGGTTGAGGCAAACTAAGTCCCACATCGGGGAAATTTGTGCCTTATGCCACTACTTATACTAATGCTTGATGTATTGTATCAATAGAAAGAGGAGATGTAAGAGGGAGAGACAATGGCATGATAAAACATTCATGCTAATATTTAAAGGTCAAAGATAAAGGGCCTTGAGTCTTGGGGCTCTTGGGGTCTGGTGATTAATTGGGTCTCCGATGGGCTCGCTGCGCTGCGGAGCCGCTATTTTTTGAATTTGACCGCGCGATTGCCAACGGAAATTTCTGTTGGTAAAGGGTCGCAACCTTTCCAACAGTCATAGCCGTGGCAATTCGAACAGAAGCACATGTTCATAAGAACATGCCTCTTCCAGCCTATATATAGGCCTGCAGAATTCAAATCAAAACACGAATAGTCTAATTTCTCTCCTCCTTGTTTTCTTCTTCCTCGCTTTGTTCTGCATCAAATATATACAGAAACTCTCTTGCGTTCGTCGTCGATTTGTGACTGTAGCGCAACATCACAAATACGGTCCGTTTCATCCTTGGGAAACAATTGCTCATCATCCTTCCGCGCCGTAGAGGAAGCAACTTCGTTTCAAGGAAACGGCGCTCGCTGGACTCGGACAATAGTCGGTACTGCTTCTTTCTCTTTCTCTGGATATTTACTGTATCAGTGCATTCCCTTACATACTTGTGGCTGAACTTTGTAGTTGCAATTTGCAATATCATTGAATCAGTATTGCTAACGCTTAAAGGCGATACTGTTCATAGAAACAGTTTTTGCACGTTTCTAGTGATTGGTTTCTAACATGAGAAACTGCGTAGGACAAAGATTGATGGCAACGCTCGCTTTTTTTTTTTTTTTTTTTTTTTTTTTTTTTTTGGCGTCACAACTAGGCAGCTTCCTTTGATTCATTCCGAACTAAATGGGGAAGCTTAAGGAAGAGTAATTGTATTTTTGCTTATAGATGAAATAAGTGTGGCTGGATAATGTATTCTATTTTTGTAATGTATAAAGTCATATTTTAATAAATAAATAAAATGTTTTCTTCTTGTAATTTTATTTATGTCAGTCCAAACTTCATTGAACTAATATTCCAAAGTCTTTGACACCTAACATCATTGTAATCTAGATGTCAATCTATTTCCCTACATCGTTGTATTTTAGCATATTTGACACCTAACATATATTCAAATGTGTATTGCTGGCTACCAGGCTTTTTCATTGTTATTTGTCTTGTATAATATTAGGCATGAAATATTAACAAGTGCTAACATCTTGATTGCTTAATATTGCAGATGTTGGAAATAAAATATCAAAAGCAAAGGAAGACAAAGTCGACTATTTGATTTATTTGTTTGTAAGTTTTTGATTTAAAAATGTATGAAATATTACATGGATAAAGATGTTTGAATGACATGTATGAAATATTTTGTATGGATATGGACATGAAATATTATGTATGGATATTGGGAAAGTTCTTTGGAAAAATATGTATGATTTCATTAGATCCGTAACAGTGAATTATTGTAGCGTTTCAAATTTCATAGCGATCAGACTTATCGTTTGGTAGTACGGCGTTGAAATGCGTTGCAATTTGTTTTAAATAATTCAAATCGATTTAAACTGATTTTGAACGGCAACTTTTGAATACGATAGAATTAGAACTCGAGACTTGTTCCAATCAATTCAAAAGTATCAAAAACATTATTTTCAATATATAGATTGTCGGGTTTCCGATCAGAAATGCGGGTCGTTGCAGTTGGTACATACCAAAAAGATTTGATGTAGTGGTAAGTGATGAAAAAACCAACGTAAAATCGTAGGTAATTTACATAACAAAATAACATAGTAAAGTTCTCGGTAAGTGATGGAAAAAACATCCTAAAGTCGCTGTAAGCGGAAAAAAAAAACATCGTAAAATCATTGATAAGTAATGAAAAAGACATCGTAAAATCGTCGGTAAAATCATTGGTAAGCTATGAAAAAACATCGTAAAATCGTCGGTAAATGTTGACGTTTTCAAAGATAAATCATCGGAATTTTCATCGGAAAATTTAATGATGTTAAATATGACGATGTTTTTATTTTGTCGATAATGCCGTCGGGATGGCTTTTCCGACGAAATACCGACGTTTAAGAGCGTCGGGATATACAGTTTTTCTTGTAGTGAAATGCCTTAACCCTTGTTTACATTGAAACTTTTTTTAAAAAAAATTGGTGAAAATAGAAGGGTGTTTTGATTTTCTACGATTTGAAAAATAAGAAAATGATGACAAAAGATGGAAAATGAGACAACTGCTCTTGGCGCATAGAATTATAATAGTGAAGACTTCCCGGTTTCAAATTTAAAATTGCTAAATCTTCGCTGTTTTAATTTTTAAATGAATAAACTTTTGTCATTTTAATCAAACCAATAGAAAAATTCATTTAATTAGAATGTGAATACCTTTAAAAAAAAAAAAAAACTAGTCAGTTAGTTAGTTTTATCTTAATATGGAGGCATATAACTTGTACGGTAGCAAAAATGTGTTGAATGTAGGTAAATTGGCATGTGGTGGTAATGGTATAAAAGGAGTCACTTCCTCTAAGGATACAAGGCAAAAGAGAGAAAAATGTAGAAAATGTCAAGATTACTTTAATTAAAACTCTTTTACCAATTGACCTCTATAACCAGTTGTTAGACAGATTTATGTACTTTAGTCTTGCAAAACCAGTGTATTAAAAAACGCGAGTGAGGCGCGCCTCGAGGCGAGGCGGTGCCCAAAACGCCTTCAGGCGTGCTTCAAAAAACGTTTTCCTCCCGAGGCTTACGCCTCTGCTGCTTGAGGCGTGGAAATCTCCAAAAATGCACGCCTCAGAGCCTCAACTATCTGAGGCGTGCGTTTATATAAAAAAAACACCCTACTGGAATATTAAATTGGAAGAGGAATCGAAATCGATTCCTGGTATGGAATTGAACTCGATTCCTTAACTGGAATCGAGCTCGATTCCAATTAAGGAATTGAGTTCGATTCCATACCATCGATTCCTGTGAAGGAATCGAACTCGATTCCTTAACAGGAATCGAAATCGATTCCTGTTATCGAAATTGAAAGAGGCTTTTTTTTTTGGTCTGCTTCTTTTAAAACCTGCTATGCTGTGTTTTTTAAGTCCTGTCTTTTTTTTTTTTGGTCTGTCTTTATTTTTTTAAGCTTATGCACTGTTCTTGAGCTATTTTAATTATGTGTTAATGTCCAGATTCGTTAAAAAATGAGCAAGCGGGATATGTGTTGCGTTTTTTTTCCCCCGAAAGGCTTACGCCTCAACGCGTCGAGGCTTACGCCTCGCCTCACGAACCTGAAAATGCCTCGCGTACGCCTTTTGCGTTTTAAAACATTGTGCAAAACCAAGTAGTGTGAAGTTAAAAAATAAGAAATACGTATTTGATGTTATATTGATACAATGCAGTTAAAGCTCCGCTAAAGCCCCGCAAAATCTTCGTTACAGCCCGTAACGCTCTTCAACCGTTATGATATTTCAATTTAACGCTGATTAACAATAGATCTGCCTTTAGCTCCGCTATTTCCAGTTGTATCCGCTAAATCATGACTTTGTATCACTCGCTTTAGCAATATTAATATACAGATCTTGATTTGACTAGTTCTTTTTTTTAAAATAATAATAAAGTTAGTGTAAAACGATAATTTTATGGCATAATCGTCTAATATATTGTAGAAATATATTACATCGTCAAAACTAGTGTATGTAACCATGATATTCTCTAATTTTGTTATAAGATTAATTAATGTTGGTTTCTTCTAGACATATTATGTGAGAACAATAATTAAGTAATTTTAAATATTTTGTTTCACCTCTAATGAACCTTTTTGCGCTTCCGCTATATCCTGCTATTTCCCCATTTTATTTCCATTACATCTTTTTGCACCTCCACCACTATGGAATCGCTAAGCGTTTTAACTGCTCAGTATTGATATTTCTGCAATGCTATTTATTCTTTTCTCTTCAAAAATATATATTGTTATTTTTTAAGTCTAATTTTTTCCACATATTATAATTTAATGTTCAACTAAAAGTAAATTAATTTTTTTGTCGAATAAATGTAATATGTTGCCAGCTGTCACTGTCACATGGAGGTACAAGTTACTTATATATTCGGTTCGAACTGATTATCTGGTTCTGTGAATGCGACACATAATCTTCTTTATCAATAGTTGAAATCGAGACACGATAACTTGGCCCGACTACGAAATTTTAAAGGTATCCTTATATATTTTTATCCATGTATATCACTTAAAAATAGAATCTAACAATTAAAGCTTTTTTAAAAATTCAAACTGTATTTTTACAAATATAAACACATCTCAATATTATCTAAAATAGAATTCAACAAACAAACATTTTTCACACATTATTCTTTATTAGTTAACAATACAAAAGTTAAAACTAATGAAATATTAGATATTGCAACTTAAAATAAAAATTCAGACTAATTACACATGATTTCAATGTAAAAATATAATTAAATATTTGTGAAAATTATTGTTTCATTAATGTGTTAAACATGTACATTTCTAAAAACACAATTCACGTATGTGTCATAATCACGGGCTAGACGCATTCCACAATGTTTGTAATAATAACAAATGTCAGCATTGATGTTTTACTCGTTCACGCACACTGAAGGTGCTAACAAATGAATACTCTACTATTAATGGCGGAGCCAACACATTACCTTAGGTAGGGCATATTTATTAAGAAAAACATAATTTTAATACCTATGATCAAACTATATACAGGAATTAACCTAGATTTGGGGATCTGGGAGTTTTGTTGTAGGTGTATTGCCAACAGGAATAAAAGAGAATAACCTGGGGAAAGTTGAATGGCTAGAGTGAAATAAACAATGCGTTAGAAAAGTAAGTACATAGGGCATGGCTCTTACTTTTAGGTAGGGCCTAAATTTTTTTCCTCGTCTTTTGTAAAGCAAAATTATTTTTTCAGTGGGGCCTTGGCCCTAACTCACCAACACTTGCCTCTTCCCCTGCGGCTATTGTCAAAGATTGAAAAGGTAGCAATTCAAATGAAAATAATCAACAAAAATGCCTTAAATCTTGTTTGCTTTGCAATTTTTAGTTTTGCACCTTCCTAAAATTCAAAACTTATATGCTTTGGAAACTTGGAGAAATTTTCTTAAAAAAGATGAATTTGAAAAATAGTTTTGGCATGTAAAACTATTTGTTTTTTTTTTTTTTTTTTTTCCAAAAATACGAAAATTATCTTCTCACTTCTACTTTTTTTTCTTGGTGTTAACATAGACTGAAAACTAAAAAATCATAAAACTCTAAATTCAAATCAAACATACTCTTATATTGGATAAGCTAATTCAAGGATACAACAGAATATCAACCATGCAATATAATAGAATAAATACTAAAACGTGGTAAGATTTTGTTGGAAAATAAACAATAATTAACAAGGCTAATTTCCACTACTTGGGCTAAAAAGATTACAGTCAAGATTAGGACTGTAATCTCTTACCGACCGCATTCATGATTTTATAGCTAAAAAAGGTTTGAATGTCATAAGGAGTCCAATGAGCTCAATAGTTCCCAGTATGAAAAATACCATCTCATAACCTGCCATGGTATTGCAAAGTTAAATACAAAACCGTTTTCCCTTGCATTGTAATTTAAAAAAGAAGAAAAAATAAATAAAAAGAAAAAAGAAAAAAGAAAAAATAAAAGTATCAAAACATTGGAGAATGTCCTTATAATAATGAAATGTATGTATACCTGGTAAAAACGATGTATTCTGACGCTTTTGAGCCCAAGAGAATCTAAATAATGTAGGAAATAATTTAGCAGAAGATTGTAGCGTGTGTATAAAGAAAATATGGTTCTAGACATACATAATACCAGCTACTGCTGGAGCAGCTCCCCTGAAAATGGATTCTCCGGTCGTTGAAATGCCATTTGCAGCTCCTCTCTGATGCTGTGTCTGTTATTTTTAACAACACTCTTAATTCAGAATATAATCACTCATATTATGTCTTAGTTTTTTAATGACAGAATAATTACCACAGCATTGTTTTGCAAAATGAACGTCCCCGTAACAATAAACATCTGTTATGATAAACAAAGAACAAAATATAACTTTCTGAGTTCATAATTCTGAATCATAAACAAGTCGAGTTCCAGTGCAGCTAAAAATAAAAAGAAAAGAGCAAACTTGTGCTTACAGAGAGGATATTTTTAACCAGGGATGCAAAATTCACAACTAATTTAAGTGTAAATCCAGATAGATTTGTCATTGGAGGATAAGCGGCGAGCAATGGAATTGCTAATGCCTGCATAATCAATATAAGGAAATAAGAAGGAAAATAACATCAATTGAAGAAATGTGAAGAATTCAATAAATACATACTGCTGATAAACGAGTTAGATTAATGGTTCCAAGCAGTCTCTCCGCTCTGGGGTAAAAAAGCAGTTGACATACAAGAAGACTAAAACCTACATTGTAGTAATTCATATTTATTTCAAAAAAAAAAAAAAAAAAAAAAAAAGTCCACTGCTATCTAATATTAATCAAGAAGGCTGATACTTCAGCATAAGTAAAATTTGAAAACCTGTTACTGCGAGAACCTCGCCAACATCTTCAGTCGAAAAGCTCAACCCTCCGAACTTTTTATCACTTTCAGTCCACAATGAAAAGACCTAAAAAATATTTAAACTGACAACTAAAATATATTTGGGATATATTTACATCACAGACACAAAGCAAGTAAAACTGGCATGATGTTAAGATAAGATTAACCCAATTTTTCTCCACTTTCCACTCGCCAAATGTGGTTTAATTTCAGGACATGTCATCTAGAAGCACCATGGAGAGAAAAATTAAAAAGAGTAGCACATAATACATTTGATTTGCAACTTCACCATTTAGCTAGAACTATATATTAACCGTGATTTAACATGTTATGTGTTTCACATTGGCTGCATATATAGAACCAGTAAGCTGAGAACTTTTGCTTCTCAAAAAACAATTCATATGTTTAAAGGTAATTAGTTAACTTTAAAACCATTTTAATAGTAAATAATTAATTTTAAAACAATATTAATAAGACAATTAATGAACTTTTAAAACATCCTTAATACAAATTTAGTTATCTTTAAACATCATTAATAAAATAATTAATTATATTTAAAAAATCATTAATAAATAATCATTATTTTTAAAACATCATTATTAATAAATAACAATCAACTTTTAAGACATTATTAATTAAATAATAATTAATTATCTTTAAACATTATTAAACCAATATTAATTAACTTTGAAACATTTATAAAATTATTAACTTCAATATATCATGAATTAAATAAAAAAATATTCAAGGATTCGTGGTGGTGGAACGACGAGGTGCAAAAGGCTATCAAAAAGAACGAATGCTACAAATGCATGCAACATCATAGGAACGAGGACAACATACAGAAGTACAAAGTGGCAAAGAAGTCTGCAGAGAGAGCGGTGAGTGAAGCAAGGGGTCGTGCATATGAAGATTTGTATCAAAGGCTGAGTACAAAGAAGGACGAAAGAGACGTCTATAGAATAGTATGCGAGAGGATAACAAGAGACTTCAACCAGGTTAAATGCATTAACGACGAGAACGATAGACTTTTGGTGAAGGACGACGAGATAAAAGATAGATGGAGAGCATAATTCGATAGGCTTTTCAACGAAGAAAGTGATAGCTCCTCCATCGAATTGGAAGACTCTGCCGACATCACCAATGGACATTTCGTCCGAAGAATTCAAGAGGCTAACGTAAAGGGGGCATTGAAATGGATGAAAACAGGCAAGTCGGTGGGGCTTGGTGACATTCCTATTGAGGTGCGGAGATGCAGGAATAATCTGGCTAACTAAGTTGTTTAATAATATTTTCAAATCAAAAGGATATCAGATGAATGGCGGAGAAGCATTTTAGTTCCAATCTTCAAGAATAAAGGAGATATCCAAAGTTGCACAAACTACAGAGGAATTAAGTTCATGAGTTATACGACGAAGCTTTGGGAGAGAGTTTACGAACAACGTTTGAGGAGGTTGACAAGTGTCTCGAGGAACCAATTTGGTTTCATGCCTGAAAGGTCAACTATTGAGGTGATTTTCTTGATTAGGCAACTTATGGAGAGATACAGGGAGCAGAAGAAAGATCTACACGTAGTTTTTATCGATTTGGAGAAATCTTACGACAGAGTACCGAGGAAGGTTATGTAGTGGGAGCGGGAAAGGAAGAGGAAGAGAGTGTCATCAAAGTACATTATCCTTATCAAGTATATGTACGAGGGGGTTGTGACTAGTGTCAGGGAATGCGATGGTGGGACCAGTGATTTTCCCATTAACATAGGATTACATCAAAGTTCGTCCTTGAGCCCCTATATTTTTGCATTAGTGATGGATGAAATCACAAAAGGTATGCAAGGGGAGATTCCTTGGTGCATGCTCTTTGCTAATGATGTTGTGCTAATTGATAAAAGTAGAACAGAGATTAATAGACAATTGGAGTTGTAGAGGGAGACCTTAGAATCGAAGGGTTTCAAGCTTAGCAGAACTAAAATAGAGTATATGAAGTGTGAGTTCAGCGATGTCAGGTCAGATGACGGAGATGTCACCATGGCCGGTCAAGTAGTATCCAAGAAAGAATCCTTCGATATTTAGGATCTATGTTGCAGTTTGATGAGGAGATTGATAGGGATGTTAGTTTTAGAGTTCAAGCTAGATGGATGAAATGACGACTTGTATCTGGCATTCTCCGTGATAGGAAGATCCCTCAGAAACTTAAAGGAAAGTTCTACAGGACAACAATCAAGCCGACGATGTTATATGGTGCAGAATGTTGGCCTACTAAAAGACAACACGTCCAAAAGATAAATGTAGCAGAGATGTGTATGCTGCGTTGAAATTGTAGGCATACCAGACGAGATCGGATTAGAAATGATGATATTTGAGACAAACTTGGAGTTGCATCTATTGAAGAGAAGTTAGTCCAATACCGCTTGAGATAGTTCAGACATCTCCAACGAAGACCGCACGATGCACCAGTGCGCGTTGAAATTATAGGCCGAGCCGAAGTCCCAAGGAGAGGCAGGGGCCGACATAAAATGACATGGGAGGAGATTGTAAAAAGAGACTTAAGAAATTAGAATATATTTGAAGAGCTGGTTTCAGGTAAGAGTGCATGGAAGTTAGCAATTCATGTACCAGAACCTTAGTTTTTTTTTTCTTTTTTCCCAAGCCTTCGTTTTACTTTTACGAAAGTTTTTAATCTTCGTTTTTTCCCAAACCTTTATTTTACTTTACAGAAGATTTTAACCCCTTTTTTTTGTTCCATATCTAGCTAACCCCAACTTGTTTGGGATTTATGGCTTTATTGTTGTTCATTAGTGATGCCTAAAATTGTTACTTGTTTTATCTGAATAAAATTAATTATTTCTTAATTAATGATATTTTAAAGTTAACTATTATTGGTTTAATAATGTTTAGAAGGTAATTAGTATTATTTAGTTAATAATGTTATAAAGTTAACTGTTATTTACTAACAATGATGTTTCAAAATTAATGATCATTTATTAATTATGTTTTAAAACTAGTAATTATTTATTAGTGATGTTTTAAATATAATTAATTATTTTATTAATGATGTTTAAAGATAAGTATGTATTAAGGGTGTTCTAAAAGTTCTTTAATTATTTTATTAGTATTGTTTTAAAATTAATTAATAATGCTATTAATAAGGTTTCAAAGTTAATTAGATCTACAACTGTTTTAGGTGTATAATATCAATGCATGATTGTTTCACTAGAGTGGAAAGCTTGTAGCCTATGGCTTCTTGTGTAAAAGGAATACAAAATACATGCAATTTTATTTTTTTTCCTTATCTTGATTTGCATTCAAAAAACACATTTATTCAAACCAGTATCTATGAATATCCTACGTGTATAAAATGTAAAAAAAAAAAAAAATACCTCGATGTATGCCATGTCATGAAAAGCAAAAACACAGTATACAATAACCGCGGACATTAGAGGCCAATTCTTAAGTAGGTTTTCTTGAAAATGAATTACTCCTGCCTCTTCGTCATCCTTTTCTACAATTTTCCTCTCGAACAACATATTTACTGGGTGATTATGCAATGTTTCCTAGACAATTGAGGAAGAAAGTCAAATGTGTTACTGCAAAACAAGTAATAAACCAAGATATGGTGAAGTTGCATGATGACAGTGTGAGATAAACTGCATAGGAGGAAGAATAGTAGAAACTGGTAAAAAGAGATTGCTTCTTACTGGAAGCCAAATACAAGTTATAAGCACTACAACGGCAAATAGGGATATACAAAGAGATGGCAACAAATATGGAAGCCTGTAATAAAAAAGATGACCCATTTATAATCTCATTACTATAAGCATACAGTAATGAAGTAATTGCATCACTATAAAGTCCATGTTAACGTACCTTCCAAACAAAGATGCTTCAGTAAATACAGATGGAAATTTTTCCGCAGGCTATATATGAACACATAAATACGCATTATTAACGACGGCAGAAGCCAGAGACATGGGTTCTGCATACAAGGTATATAAATAAATCCTGTCTAAAAGTCGACTTTAGATATTTTCTCACTTGTGCAAGAAAGCCTCCGATAGCTGGGCCAATGATTAGGCCTATGCCCCATGCTGTACTGACCTGAAATGAAACGTCAACAAGTAATGATCTAGTTAATGTTTGGTTGTAGAAGTTTTTTAACCCTGTATATCTTACCATAGATAGACCTACAGACTGATGCTCTGGTCGAGTAACCTCTGATGCGTACGCCTGAAGAAAGCAGAAAGATTAGTGCATTATAGCAAACTCGCAAGTAATAAAAAATGAATTATACCTTGATAGGACCAATCAGACCATTCAAAGCACCAAGAAGAAATCTGGTTGAAATCACCATCCAGTAGTTCGTACTTAACCCAAACAGCGTGTTAAAAACAACACTGTATAATTGCATATGACAAGAATTTAAGAATACATGGCACTGTAAGATATGAGTAAAAATGCACATGTAACTGTGAATACAAATTCACAGAAAGTATAGATAAAAACATGCGGAGTACAGTGTCAAAGTTATATATATTTACGTATGTTCACCGTAAATTAACTCATTAGAGTGTCAAAGCTTCTCTCGGTTACTTTTACTGCATCTTCTGAAGTTAATAACATAGAAATCAACAGTAAAACTGAAAGTACAACATTATTTTGTAAGAGAATAAAATAAAAAGATCACTTTGAGTTTGTGGTATGCTAAAGATCATTCCCCGACATATGGCTGTCATTGAGTTTTCCAACAGTGTTATAAACAACCAATAACTTACACTGAAAGTAGGCCTATAATGATGACAGGTTTTCTTCCCCATTTGTCAGCCACTACTCCCCAGCAGAAAGATGTGAAAGCTCTACCGCACATAAATGCAGCACCTGCGATTACAAACAACTTGTTTTCAAGGTTTTAACAGTCACAGTAATTTCTCTAGTTTGAGGATTAACACTCGATAACATACCAACAAAACCAGCATAGAAACCGATATCCTCTACTCTTTCAGCAATGTGCAAATCTCGTATCTGTTTATACCAGAATTAGATAGATATGTGCATACTACGTAGTCACGTTGTAAAGCAATTACAGAGGCATACCATAAAGTACAAGTACGGAAACAACGAAGATATTGTCAAAGCTGTAAGATGCAACCGAGAAAAAATACATTAGACTGTCGGCTGAAAATACAATATAAACAAATGGATACACAGCTACACACTCATGTACATGCACACAATCTCATTCTATACTTTTCCTGAACCATTGAAATTATGGTGTAATAGCTACTTTTTTTGTCTATATATGTGTTTGCTATGCAGAAATCGGTTCTTAAAAAAATAAACCCAATAAAACAACAATAGAAAAAAAAAAACCAAAAAAATTACAAGTAGCGAGAACACAGATCCAAACATAAAAGAGCTCTTTATAAGCCAACCCCAAATTAGACTCTTTCTTTTCATCATTTTTGCAGCCTGGGCAGTTCTCATAATAAACTCGTTTCACTAAAAATGGCACACACTCATTCTCCATGGCTTCAATGATTTCAGTGCAATTATCTTCCTGTCTCTCTTTGCCTTTTTTATTCAATTCAGATAAAAAAATCACGTCTAAAATTTGAAGTAGAAGAAGTGATCTTTCAAATAAGGACTAGTGAACAAATGAGAAAGAGATGGATATATTAAAGATAGGCAAGGCTTGGCCCAAACTATTAACATGTATTATCATGATATGTTGAAACTGCATCATGTACCTTGGACATGCGTATATACAAGACAAAAGGAGGAAACAAGTTTCCATTTTGCAACATGATGGACCAAAGAGAGGGACCAAAACCATATGCAATTGGATTTGTAAATTTGGTTCCTTTATGTTCGAATCATAATCAGAATCTTTCCAAATTTACAACTGCATTAAATGAGTATTTTACTTCTTCTTTTTTCAACCTCTATATTTTGGTAACTACTCTAGTATAATTACAATATAATTGTTTTTCTACTATTTTGCATATGTACTAACTTTATATAAAAAAAGTTGCGGCATACTTGAATATTCTAGGCAGATCCAAAAAAAATTTGTTATATGTGCTAACTTTTGTTAATATTATATCATTACGCTTTGTTTTATAACCAAAGGAAGATCAATGCACCAACTAGATCAAGATGCATAAAGACAGTAGAAAAGACATGATCTAACAGATGAATGTTTTATTTGGTGTAATTGTAACAGATGATAAAATCTTCAAACAATTTTTTTATTGAAAATGATTGTATGTTACTAAAATGTAAGACTCCCCTAAAAGTTTCCAGTCTCTTAACCATGATAGAATATATCTAAAGTACCTGTTCATATAGTTATATATGTACTTTGTTTCTATAGGATGAAGCATGGTTATGTATGCATTTTGTTTCTATAGGATGAAGTGCTTGGGTTCCATTCACATTAGCAATTATAATGTGTGCATAAAATTTGATAAACGCCGTTGTATCAAATAATCTCCCTAACAACTGTTGTTTCATACTTATGATCCTGAACTAACAATAATCAATAAGGTGACTGACATAAAAACCATGGAGAACAGGCGATACGCCTGGGACACAAATCCTGGCCCCCTACCCACATTTCAACCGCCGTTCGCACCCTCTCCGACGTGCCCGTCCTCTTCTCCATCTCCTCCTGACCCTCCAGACGCCGTACCAACACAGTCCGAGCCCAATCGAAAGCCTGGATAGGAAACCCTAATTATCGATGAACCGAAGATAGATCAACAGCTGCCTGCGTCGAACGGGATTCCTTCCGCCTCTGGCGACGGCCTAACAGCATCGAAAAAGGACGGGTTTGCCAGAATTTCAAGTATACGAAGGAATTCCCATCTTTGTCTGCTGCGTGTGGTTATCCAAAACGATTGCAGAAGAAGGAAGTAGGGCTGCGTCCACGGCATCATGGCTCAGCAATAGGACAGACAGGGTTTCAATCTCAACTGTAGCCAGGATCCTCTCATTTTCTACCCTCTGAAAATATAACTGGTCACTCTCTGGTTGGCGTTAAATCTGGTTTCAACGATAATCTTTCCATGTTATTTCAGCTACGATTGAGCTAGGTTCGTCAAAGACAGCGAGGAACTTTTCCCAGTCAGCTGGTACTTATCATGATCCTCCTCTATCTCTTCTTGGACCTAAAACATTGCAGATTTAGGAGCTTCCAATATGGCTAACAATTCAACTCCGGAAGCTAGCAAAGCATGGAAGGATGTTGTTGTAGGCAATCATACGCCAGTTTATATTCCGCTTACATTTTAAGCAAATTTTATTTAAACCCGAAAATTTGCCGAGTAAACCCGGTGAATCTGAAAAAACAAGGTGAACCCAGCGTTTTGCTGAGTTTACCCATGTATTTTCTTAAAAAAGTTATTTTTATCCTTCCTCGTAGAGGCTGTACGAGATTCTTTAGTCTACCCCGTAGAGCCCCTACGAGATTCTTTACTTTACCTTGTAGGGCCTAAAGAATCTCGTAGGGTCTCTACGAGGTAGATTACAAAATCCCGTACGGGCTCTACGAGGTATGCTGAAAATTGAAGGAAAAAAAAACATTGCAAAGCAGAGGCATTTTTATCACAGTTTTTTCTGGGTATACTCAGCAAATTCCTAGGTCTAAATAGAATTTGCCTACATTTTATCAGTCTAAGGAGTTTAATAATTTGAATTACGCCAAAAAGTTTGATGATGATGTAGTTAGTAAGGCAAGACAAAAGTGGGATAGCCACATTGTTATTTATGTGGTTGGTATTTCTTAAGCATATATTTATTGGGTATGGAAACTAATGGGTGATTTTATTATTTATTGTACGGAAAATGGATTACAATGTTAAATTTGGGGTATTGTTAACCACACTGTTTTTGATTAAGTGATGACACAAATTTTAGTTTTTAAAATTTTGTTAAGAGGGGTACACTACAGTCTAAACCCCCCTTAACAATACACAATAGTTGTTATCCACTAGAATCGATATGTATAATTGATGGGTTATTGACAAATTTATACGGGTCGGTTATGTAATACTTAAGAAGGGGTCAGTTCTATAACACTTAAGAAGGGGTCGGTTCTGTAACATTTAAGGAGGGGTCGGTCTCATAAGAGCTCCTAGTCGGTCAGAATTCTTCAGACCATTTTGCAAGAAGGGTCGGTCATAATGGACAATATCTCTGGTCGTCCTTTTCCTCACAAGGCTCCTGGTCGTTTTTCCTTCCAAGTAAAGTGGTCGGTTCCTTTGTTGCTATCACCCTGGTTGGTTCCATCATTCATGGAGTCCTGATCGTTCTGCTCTGGATCTAAGCTTTTGGGTCGTCCTGATATCACACAATAGCCGGTCGATCTTATCTCTATGCTAGCCTAGTCGCTCCAACCTATCATAGCTGGTCGATCTTATCTCTATGCTAGCCTGGTCGCTCCGACCTGCTTCAAAGCCTCAGGGTCGGTCCGCCCTACGTCAAAGACCCCTGGTCGGTCTGCTCCGCACCAAAGCCTCAAAGTCGTTAAAATAGATTTTGGATCGATCAAAGCCGATCTAGTTGGTACAAAAGCATGACAGCTGGTAACAAAAAGCAGTGGCATTTCCGTAAATACTCAAAATACCGACCCATAACCTAAAAGTCATATTTCAGCCATTTTGTCACCTATAAATAGGGGATCACTTCCATCATTTTGGGGGGGGGGCTTTTCTGGAAGGAGGACGAAGTGCTGTCAGATCATTCCCTCATTCCTTCCCAATCATATAAACACAGTTCCTTAGTGAATTCGTAAAAGATTAATGAAGTATGTAACCATGGCTTCTATGAATGGTGTATGAAAGAGCATAAGATCAAAGATTCATTGTAAAAGCTTGATAATAAAGAGATCCCCTCGCTGTCCGAGATATTTTATCCACCATATTCTGTAATTTGAAGTGAAGAATGTGTGTGAGAGAGAGCTTGGTTGAATGTATGAGTGATTATACCTTGTAAACAGCTTGTATATAATAAAATTCTCTCTTCAGAGTGGACATAGACCCCAATAAGGGTCGAACCACTATAAATTCTTGTCTTCTTTTTATATTTCGATGTTTTCAGATCTTAGATATGGTTTCCCACAATTGTAAAGGTATTCTTACACCTTGCCTCTGAAAAGATGACGTGCTTTCTAAGCATCTCGCCTCCGATTAGGTGACGTGTCAAGCAATACTTCGGTTGTTTTGCCAAATTTTTGGTTTAACAATTAGGCGCCCACCGTGGGGCCAAATCTACTTTCTGACATCTAATATATTGCCAAGATCTTGAAATCTTTAAGTCCAGTCTCGAAATAGATCGTTCGAGTCTACGAGTTGGACCTTCTGACGAACACTCCTCAAAGTTCAAGCTACTTTCTGAAATAATGCCGCCAAAAGCAAATAAGGAAGTAAGGGCTAGAGCGTCTAATGAGGGAAATCGAGAGGAAACCCCCGCAGTTAACCGGTCTGAAGTAGGTGAAACATCGAATGGAGGCGTGAATGGCACAAGAGGTGAGCTTGATCAAGCCGTCGCTGGACTGACACAACAGCAGGAGATAGCTAACAAAGCCATCTTGGCAAGGCTACATTCACTCTTTGCTCTTCAAGCCGCAACGACAAAGGTAGTTTCAAAGCCTGTTCATGCAGAAGATGCCAGTTCCTCTTCTTCTAGTCCGAATCGAGAAAAATCTTTCCAAGAGATCTCTAATCCTGATAAAGGAAAGCTTGAGAATTCAAAGCGAGCTGATTGGAACCGTAATGCGGGGATTACTTCTCGTCAAGTTGCTAATTCTGCCAAAGGGGCACTTTCCAATGAAGAAAGGCCAGGACCCCGGAGTCGCAACCGTGACGGTATGCTCAAGCAAGCTTCCGGTCGAGACAAAAGCGTCTTCCCTGCAGATAGCCTCCACGAGAAGGATCGTCTCTGGAAAATGGTCCGACAGATTATGAAAGAAAGCAAATGTCGAAACGATGATGAGGCTGAATGGGAGTTCGCGCCATCAAAAACCCCTCTCACTGAAAGAATCAAAAAGGCAACTTTCCCACGGAAATTCAAGCCACCTACAATCCAAGCTTACAATGGGACAGGCGACCCCAATGTGTTTTTGTTTCGATACGACCAACACATGGATGGGGCCCAAGCAACTGACGAGCTTAAGTGTTTGTACTTCCCAGTGTACTTGGAAGGGGTAGCATCATTATGGTTCACTAAATTGCCTCCCAGGTCTATTGATAATTTTTTCACACTAGCAAGATGCTTCCAAGACCAGTTCCGCCTCCAGACAACGAAAGTTAGAGATATTATGTCCCTCAACGAGTTGGCACAAGCCCCGGGTGAAACGATTAATTCTTTTCTGAATCGTTTTAATGCTACCGCTGCCGAAGTAGGGACCCATGAGCCAAGGCTAATTCTAATGGCTTTAAAGGGGGCATAGATAAACAATCTGAATTTGGAAGGTGGTTAAAGAGAAAGAAACCCAACACATTAGAGAAATTCTATGACAAAGCTGAGGAATACATGTGTCTTAAAGATGATCCCATTTATTCTGTTGGCAATGTCAAAACTAATGTAGTTCCAAAAAGGAAGGAAGTTTCTACAAAAACCAATCAAGGAAATTTAGGAGGGGGACAAAAAAGAGGAAACGGTAATGATGCTAGGAACGACAAGGATTCCAAAAAGCGACGCTTCTTCAAGCCAACAGATCTTACTCCGTTGAATGATACAATTGAGCACATATACATGGAAACTAAGGAAACGGAGGATTATCCGAGCCCGAAGCCGATAAAGGTGTCCGAAGAAGCTGCAAATTCAGGAAGGTTCTGTCGATTTCATAATCGACTGGGTCATGACACGAATGAGTGTCGGCACTTGAGGAATCTGATTGAAGAGTTGATAAGAAAAAACCGTCTTCAGGAGTATGTGAAGCGTTCATCAGATACTGAGCCTACTCAGGGGCAGCAAGCTCAGCCAAGTCAAGACGGAAGAACACCTGCAAACGGTTCTCGACCTATTATCAATACGATTAGTGGTGGACCTCATCCTGCAGGAGATACCTGGGAGGACATTGTCAGATATACAAATGAAATAAGCAGTGCTTCAAAAGAAGATGGATTCGAAGTTTGCAGTAACTCTCTTCATTGGAAAATTCCAAAAACATCCTAGGAAGATGTGGTGTTCCGAGATCGGGATTCTAATGGAATGCTGACCCCAACTATTGATCCAATGGTGATCACTATTGGCTTGGGTCCAACAATAGTAAAGAAGGTGCTGATTGATAATGGGGCAACTGTAAATGTCCCGTTTTACAATACTTTCTCTAAAATGGGGTTGTCTATGGATAATGTGCGAGCAAGTAAAAATAAAATACACGGTTTCACTGGTGTACCAACTCAGCCTATTGGTGTGGTCGATCTCCTCGTAGAGCTTGGTGAGGGGAAGAAGCAAGTTTCCATGATGCAGCCTTTTGTTATAATAGACCCACTTTCAGGGTATAATGCATTTTTGGGAAGGCCAACACTAGCTGCTTTCAAGATAGCTCTTGCTCCATGGTGCCTGATGATGAAGTTCCCAACTGCAAACGGAGTGGAAGTAATCAAAGGAGATCCTCAAGAGTCAAGAGATTGCTATATGGCAGAATTGATTGAAGCTCGGAAGTATGAAATCAAGAAGGATGTCGAGTCTCCTCTCTGCATCCGTGAAGCCCCCTTATAGCAATTAATGACCTCCCCCTGTGCTGGAGAATACAACAACATGCAAGAAGATATGGATCCGCGAAAAACCAGTGCAGGGGATGAAAGGGCAGCACCAGTTGAAGCTACCATTTCTATACAGGTTCATGATAATGATCCAGATAAGGTGGTGAAGATAGGCTCTCAGTTGGATCCTTTGATGCAAAAGGAATTGATTGTTTTTCTCAAATTTGGATGTCTTTGCTTGGAACCACTCAGATATGTGCGGAATATCTCCGGAGGTGATGGTGCATAAACTGAATATTGATCCTGACATACATCCTGTGAAACAGAAAAGACGGATGCAAGGCCCTGAAAGATCTGAGGCTTTGAAAGATGAGGTGGATAGGCTATTGAAGAACAATTTCATTCGCGAATCCACTTATCCTGACTGGGTGTCTAATCCAGTTCTTGTGAAAAAGTCAAACGGTAAATGGCGGGTGTGTGTTGATTATTCTGATCTAAACAAAGCGTGCCCAAAAGACAGTTTCCCCCTACCTCGAATTGATCAGCTTGTTGATGCAACAGCGGGGCATGAACTACTGTCTTTCTTGGATGCATACTCAGGGCTATAATCAGATCATGATGCACGAGCCGGACCAGGATAGTACTAGTTTCATAACTGACCGTGGGTTGTATTGTTATAAGGTAATGCCGTTTGGTTTGAAAAATGCAGGTGCCACATATCAATGCCTAGTAAATTCAATGTTCAAAGGGAAAATTGGAAAGACCATGGAAGTCTACGTTGATGATATGTTGGTGAAATCCAAAGAAACCAATGAATTGGTCACCAGATGGAAGCTTTTTGTTGATGGTGCTAAAAATGAATACTGTGCTGGGGCAGGGATAGTGTTCGAAACTCCAGAAAAACGACAGATATGTTGTGCTCTGTGGTTTGAATTCCCCGTTACCAACAACGAGGCCGAGTATGAAGCTTTGCTTGGAGGATTGAGAGTTGCGAAAGAATTAAGCCTGAAAAGTTTATTAATCTTCAGCGATTCACAGTTGATGGTTTCCCAGATCAAAGGTGAATTTCAGCCAAGATGGGAAAGCTCCCGACGTATCTACGCAAAGCCAAAGAGTTTCTTGACAATTTGGAGTATTATTCTATTTCCCATATCCCTAGAGGAGAAAATTGGAAAGCCGATTCTTTATCAAAGCTGGCTAGTACCGGAGATCCTCAAATCTTCGATCTAGTTCATGTTGAAGTTTTATCTAGTTCTAGTATTGAAGAATCTGATGTAGATTGGGTTATGGAGACAACCGACGAGCCAGACTCGTGGATGACCCCCATCAAGAACTATATACTCCATGGAACACTTCCTGAAAACCCGAAGAGTCGCAAGAAGTTGCTCCGAAAGTCTCGTTTGTATCTCGTCCAAGATGGTCGCTTATATAGGAGAGGATATTCAACACCTTTGCTACGATGTGTAACAAAGGAAGAATCCAAAGCAATCCTGGCAGAATTACATGAAGGAGATTGTGGAGGGCATGTAGGAGGACAAACTCTTGCCAAAAAAGTTCTCTGATATGGCTACTTTTGGCCTGAAGTAAATCTCGACTCTATGATCTTCGCTAAAAAATGTGACCGATGCCAGAAATTCGCAAAAATTCCGAGAGCTCCATCGACTGAGTTGACACAAATGTTGAGTCCTTGGCCATTTGCCTTCTGGGGCATAGACTTGATTGGAGTATTACCTACTGCAAAATTCAGCTTTAAGTATGCCATAGTTGCTGTGGATTACTTTACTAAATGGGCTGAAGCTGAACCACTGGCAACCATCACATCAAGAAAGGTGATCAATTTTGTTTTGAAAAATATCATATGCAGATTTGGAATTCCGCAGAAGATTATCACCGACAATGGCACGTAATTTGAAAGTGATGAGTTCAGGGACTTTTGCGACAAATATCATATTCAGAAAAGTTTTGCAGCAGTTGCCCATTCCGCAGAAGTTTTATGAGTTCAGGGACTTTTGCGACAAATATCCTGAAATCTACCATTAAGAAGCGTCTCGAGAAAGCTAAAGGAAACTGGATTGAAGAACTGCCACTTGCGCTATGGGCTTACCGTACGAATCATAAAACTGCGACAGGGCACACTCCATTCTCTTTGGCATTTGGTTCGGAAGCAATGATATGTGTGGAGTTAGAGGTTCCTACTCATCGCAAAATCCACTTTGACCAGAAAGAGAATGAAAAGCTGCAACTTGAAGCCCTTGATTTACTCGAAGAAAAAAGTGCCGAGACGGAGCTTAGAATAGTCGCCCATCAAAGAAGAATTGCCCGGCACTTCAATCAAAAGGTCAGGCATAGAACATTCAAAGAGGGAGACTTAGTGTTAAAAAAGATCATGACCACAACAGGGGTCTTTGGCCCCAATTGGGAAGGACCATTTGTCATCAACCAAAAGCTCCTCGATGGTACCTTTAAACTCAAGACTGCAGACGGAGTGGAACTCCCAAGGGCCTGGAACAATGATCACCTCCATCGCTATTTCAAATGACTTTTTAACTCATATTCCTTTGTATTCTTCTATGAATATAGTAGATACTTTGAATGGGATTACATGAATACGAATAAAACAGTTCTTTTGATTCCTGTCTAAATTGTACATTTGCATACCTTTGATTATGTATTCAAAGATGCAAAGCTATGATTTCTGATTACTGGACATAATAAATCCGCTGGCTCATTGTCCGATGAAAGCCCGGTGTTAGTTCATAGCATATTCTAAAAGGACAAATTGCGTACATGGATTCATAAAGCACCGCCCGTCAAAATACGGGAGTATGAAATGTCTCCATAAGGTAAAAAGAAGAACAAAACACCAAGGCTAACCAGCGGGAAAAACCAAAGGAATAAAATCAAGAAAACTCGCTAAGATTCCACCAAAGGAGCATCATCCGAAAGGATCGACTTAGGGTTATGGTTTTACTATTAAGACATCTTGATCAATTCGCATGTCCAATAAAATCAATACCTACTACGTGGAACCAGGCAGACACAAATTTAACTCAAAACCTCTCCGGGGGTGCTCAGTCAAATAACTTAAAGTCAGAAAAAATCTGACCACGTTATTGCCAAACTGAGTTTTTAACCCAAAACCTCTCCGGGGGTGCTCAGTCAAATAACTCAAAGTCAGAAAAAATCTGATCACGTTATTGCCAAACTGAGTTTTTAACCCAAAACCTCTCCGGGGGTGCCCAGTCAAATAACTTAAAGTCAGAAAAAATCTGACCACGTTATTGCCAAACTGAGTTTTTAACACAAAACCTCTCCGGGGGTGCTCAGTCAAATAACTTAAAGTCAGAAAAATCTGACCACGTTATTGCCAAACTGAGTTTTTAACCCAAAACCTCTCCGGGAGTGCTCAGTCAAATAACTTAAAGTCAGAATAAATCTGACCACGTTATTGCCAAACTGAGTTTTTAACCCAAAACCTCTCTGGGGGTGCTCAGTTAAATAACATAAAGTCAGAAAAATCTGACCACGTTATTGCCAAACTGAGTTTTTAACCCAAAACCTCTCCGGGGGTGCTCAGTCAAATAACTTAAAGTCATAAACATCTGACCACGTTATTGCCAAACTGAGTTTTTAACCCAAGACCTCTCTGGGGGCACCCAATCGACTGCAAAATTCAGTAAATATCTGACCAAATAATGTCACAAATTGGGTAAAAGACCTCTTCAAGAGGCATCCACTCATTTCTCAAATATATAATACATCCAGATGCAAAGGATGGAGAATTCCAGATAATACATGCAAAGTTCGTATAAAGAATAAAAAGCTCCAAATGTCACAGTGCAATGACAAACGCTTTTTAAATTCTGATTACAAGCTAGAGCATCCAATCCTCAAGTCCATTTTCAATATATCAGGGTTGAAATAATCCATTGGTACGGGGGCATATCATATCACAAAGCCGAAAGTGACTGTTTGATTCTTCACGTACCAAAGGATCATTACAACCATATATAGTTGAAAAATCCATAAATAAGCAAAATGTGTAAAGTGAGATGTGCAAGTGTGGTGTACAAACCAGGATATGCGGAAAAAAACATAATAACAAGGTCAAAAGTACGAAAACACAGAACATTGTCACATCACATCCAGACACAGAATCAAGTCCCAACATTGTCAAATACAAATTATTCAGAATTCAAGATATTGCAAAGTAGTAAGCGAGGACTGGCACTCGCATATACATCCGGTCTGGATAAAGTCTGATAAATGCAAAACGAGCAAGTCTAAGCCACTACTTCTTCAAATCGCCAGATCTCAATGCAGGTTTGGAAGCAGAACCCTCAGGGGTTGACAAGCTAGTAGCCTTCTTCCTGATAGAACGCTTTCGGTTTCCTCGACCAGTGGGAGAATTGACCTTTTTTCCTTGATTGTCAATCACGTCATCAATTATTTCTTCAGAGTCATGATCTTCTTCTTGGAGTTTATGGAGGTCTCGATCAAGATTGACAATCGCATCAATTCTTTCTTCCTGAGAGCCTGGTTGATAGAGCATTATTTCCGTGGAAGCATCAACAAATGGGCCTGTATTAAATGAAGGCAAGTCAGTTTCAATGGCATTCATCACCATGGCAGTATATCCACCGACAGGAGGCAATGGTGAAAGTAAACTCATTGTATGACTATAACGGTCCACAAGTTTAGGATGTCCTAGAGAGGCAAGGAGATAATCTAAGTCTAGCATAACTTGATGCATGTCATCTTTACCTGAGATGGGAGGGTTCGTGTCGATGGCATAATCATCAATGTTTATTACTCCATCCAAATCCTGCTGTTTGTTTTTAGCAGAATTTCCAGCAAAATCACCCTCTCCTCCAGCAGTGGGGGGAGGAATTGCGACATCTGCATGGGTTGGAAAGCTTGAGATGTTAACACCATCAGTTAGCCTGGTGAAAGTATCATCAACAATAATACCTGAAGTTTTAGCTCCGGATGATTCACCACGATGGCTCTTGAGAAAGTTTCTACCTTCAGCCAAAGCCTCTCGATCTTCATCATCCAATAAGTCTGGAGTTGGTTGTCCTCGGTCCTGTCGGATCGTTTTAATACCCCTTCCCAAACGTGGGCAAGGGTGTTCCCATAACCATCCCCTAAGAAACGGAGGCTCCCCCCATAAATAATGCTGCAAACGTAAAATTCCATGAAGGTTGCTTCATCCTCTTCTTTAATCTTTCGGGCATTGTCTAAAGCTTCTTGCCTTTCTTTCTCCAAAGAAGAAGTTTTGGCAGTTTCAACGACAAGTTTGTCACGAAGAGATATGATTTCCAACTCACGAGCAGATGAAGTCCTTCTTTCCAGGGCTAGCCGAGCTTCAGCATCCTCTTGTGCCTTTAAAGCATCTTCAGATTGTTTTTTCAGTTCAATTTCCTTTTGTTTGGCAGCCTCGAGTTCTCTATGGAGCCTTTCGATCTCGGATTCCAAGTCATTAACCCTAGAACCCCCTTCTAATGAAGAGATCTGTGTTTCCTGGGCCTTGATGACTTGAGTAAGTCGGGCTTTTTCATCCTCCAAATTTTTGATGCTTTCAATTCGCTTGGTATTGAGATTCTGAAAGTCATAACCAAGTCGCTGCCATGTTGAGAAACGCTTGTCAATAGCTTTGCTGACATCGTCTAGAATACCCCTAGCTCTTGCTACATCCTCGATCATGTCCCGTTTATCTTCGGGACAGAGATCTACGTCGAATTTCATCCCTCTTATGTCCCAATCTTCGAATTTGTGAGAAAGAGGGGGCTGGAACATCCAAATTCCTTCTCTACGTCGAGTACTTCGCACGGCCTTAAAATAATGGCTTGAAGCTCGGCTGGGGTTGGAAAAGGAGGAACATATCCTCGTGCACGCTTCTGAGGGACCTCCATGCTCAAATCATCTCCGCTTTTCCTCTTTTTCTGAGAGCTCCCTTTTTCTTGCCTTACCTCATCATCCATTGACCTTAGATGATCATAAAACCATGCTCTTTGCTCTGTAGTTCGTTCATAAGAGACATGCGGAGGAATTGGGTGATGGTCGTGTAACTTCTGAGGTTGAGATGTCTTGGTTAAAGGAGGGGCTTGCTTAGAGCGTTTCTTCGAAAGATGGGGCAGGGTGGAGGAAGACTGTCTACTTTTTCAGAAATTGTCAATAAGAGGATGGCCTCATTCCTGTAAAAGTAACAGATTCCTTCAGCACCCGAAAGTATGTGAATAAAGCAACATATGGGGTAGATAGATAAAAATACGGCTATGAAAGTAAGCTTAGTCCTAAAAAAACATGCCTAGCAAGCTTGTGTCGGGATTTGATCCTACGTCTATTCTTGCATCCGGTACTGATTTGGGAATCTCTTGAGGGTTGGTATCAAGCTGAACGCTGGGGGATGTGGAACCTGAGGTAGGGGTATTGTCCTTATTAAGGTATCGCACGGTATCTAAGTCAGGAAGTTCGCCAAAGGTACTCATGGAATCTCCATCTTGGGTACTTGGAATAGATGAGTCCATAAGAACACCCTCAGCGTTCTGTTCGTTATCTAAAGCTGTTTCCTCTACCTCAAGCTGTTTACCCTCCCGCTATACAAATTCCTCTCCAGTATTTGAAGGAGGCAGGGTCTCAGTAAATTTTTCTGAGGTTTTCGGGGTATTTGCCTGTTTTTCAGGAACAATCTCTGCAATTTTCTCCGAGGTTGCCGAAGTATCAACCTGTTTTTCAGAAATATCTTTATGTTTTTTAGGGGTGCCCAAAGGTTTCTTGCTACCACTACCAGCTTGTGTACACCTCTTCATCTATTTTTTGGTTGTCTTCTTCACCGTCAAAGTACGAGATGGGGGAAGTATGTCGTATTGTCGGAGGAATTCTTCGGAAAGCAAAAACTGTCTACTTCTTTCGGTTTCGCTAACAGATAGTAGTAATTCCAAAAGAGATTGGTCAACATTTGTTCCTTGGTCAGAAGGAGCCTCTGTAAAGTAAAGAAGAAAATCATTAAACTATCGTGGAAGGTGAAACGAAATTTTTGTGAAAATTTACCTCCTTCGGTCCACCGGCCAAGAAAGCTGTCAGGACACCGGATATAGAAATATTGATCAGGAAATCCTATGACACTCTCTAGCAAGCCAGTTATGACCCTAGATTGTCTGCTTTCTACGAAGAAAAAGGAAGGACGATCCTTCTTCCTTTGCTTAAAAGAGTATAAGGAGCATATATCTTTGAAAGTTGGTTCGCGTTTTATAACTCTCATAAACAACACGTATAAACTCATAAGGATAAAATAGCCATTGGGGTGTAATTGATAAGGAGCAATGGCCAAGTTTTTCAGGATCATTTCTATATAAGGGTTGAAAGGAGGAATCGCTCCACTCTGGAGCATCCCTCAATTAACTGTAACATATCCAAGGGGAGGGTGATCAGGCAAATCATCTTTTCCAGGGAACTTGACTTCGTCATCAGAAAGGCTATGTTTCTTGCACAATTTGCGATACAAGTCAACATCAGGCGTCGTCAAATAGCTATCAGTTGGTGTATGAGTAAGAAATCTAGGGATTGGAAGGTTTTGATCAACATTCGTCTCAGTGACAGCGGCAGAAGAGGTTTCAATATTTTGATCAGAAGTTCCAGCTTCACTAGCTAATGAAGTTTCCTCAGCAACTTGGCGAGCTTTTTGTCTAGTCGTCATTTCTACATAAACAAGTGCATTTGAAAAACAAGCTACAAGAATATTAAGTGAATTTAAACTGGGTCGGCCTTGGCAAGCTAGAAGTCGGGTCGGTTCAAAGCCAAACAGGAACTGGTCGCTCAAAACCAGTAAACTTTTGGTCGCACAAAATTAAACCCTTCTTGGTCGGCAAATTATTCTAATATTGGTCATTCCATTATCAATCCAATTACGACCAATCTAAAATCAACCATGTCCTGATTGGTCGAGATTTAAACCTGCCCTGGTCAATCTAATACCAACCAATTTTTGGTCGGTTAAAGAGCCAATCCAGATCTGGATAATTCTAAGCCAACCGAGACCTAGTCGGTATCAAATCAGTCATAACTCAGATCGGTAATGGAATGGATCGGTCTAGTTAGGTGAAGCTGTTCAATCTCGCACGAGCTCGTTTCTGTGTACACCTCTGGTCGGTCAAGCAGAATATAATAGGGATGGTCGGTCCATACACTGTTCTATCTCTTTAAACTAGTTGATTAAACAAAAACTGGCCAATAGGACTATGAAAAACAGTCTAAGACCGACACAACTCAATTATGCTAAGATTGACCAGGCTGGTCGTGCATTAGAAAGAAAACAGGAATTATTTGATGTGAATGCATAATGAAAACATCATGAAATGATGGTTTAAGCAGAAAATTATGTATGCATCATATATGTGTAAGGAAAGTTGGCTATTTCAAAACTTATGCCTGTAACACCCTGTAATTTTATAACATTAAAATTCACAAATTAAAGTATACTTAATTTTTAGAAAAGAATCAAGTGAAATGGGTTGCGCAGAGAAATATATATATATATTGATATATATATATATATATATATAAATTAAAAATTAAATAAATAAATATGCGAAAAAGTTCAAAACAGCGAATTGGGAGGGGGAATAACCGAACCGGCCCATTTTTGAGGTCGACCCGAGCCCTGCTAGGTCGACTAGGGGTTAATCCAGGGTGTTTGGCTGTCAACCTGTGGGTCGATTCGCTCAAATGCAGATTTTGCATTTGATTGGTTCTCATGGTTCAGGGTTAATCTAATGGTCCTAAATAACTTCCTACACCTATAAATACATCCTAATGCTAACCCTAAACCTAATTAAAATAGAATAGTTACCGTCATACCATCACCATGGAAATCAATGGAGCCGCCGCCAACTAAGAAAGAAGAAAAGTAAATTCAATTCTAATTCTCTCAACCCTAAAGCAATGCAAAACTCTCTCCTTTCTTCTCTAAATAGTGAGTATGGTGATCTTAACAAGATTATTATCATTTTAATTAGGTTGAGTTATGAATGGATTATGAGTAGATGATGTGAATTATCATATATGTTGTTGTAAACCCCTTTTGCTATCATGTATATTGTAAATCCAATGTTATGTGATGATGATATCTTATATGTTGTAAATCATGCTATGATGATGTTATGTATGTTGAAAGTTTCTATGCTAAGTTGTGATGGATCATACATGTTAAAAAGGCCATGATGTTACCATCTATGCTACTTAGTTCATATTAATTAAATCATCATGTTTGGGTTATGTTGATCTATATGACAAATCACATATGCAAGTTAGATTGATTAGAAAAGTTATGAACGTATGCCATGACATCTATTATGACATCTAGAATTTTGCTATGACATATGTGATATCTTATGCTAGTTCACACCATCATTATGTTGCCTAAAAACCCCATATGCAAGTTTATGCATAGATTTGGGCTATGATCATATCATATAAATTGAGACATTTAACAAGTTGACACCTTTTGATCCTTAACATGTGTAGTTTATGCAAGTTTCACCCCTATTATGATTAGATTTATTTTAATTGTCTATATGTTGTGATAATTTATCTTTGTGCTATGTGTTAGACTATTCAAGTCTAGCCTATATTATGCGTTGAATAAGCGAACGTATGAACGTGGGGTAGGGGTAATATTAAGGATTTAATATTAAAAAGTTGGGGTGCAATTGATATGATTTTGCATGCCATAAGTGGATGGCCATAATTGAGTCAATTATGGACATCATTAAAAGTTGACTTAATTAATAATTTGAATAGGGAATTATTAAAACTGGGGTAAAAGATTTTAAGTGTTAATCAATGCTTAGGACACGAGGTTGGACTCGTTTGTGACGTAAACCTGTCCGGACCCGCCCGACAAATCCAGTGGTCACAAATGTCAGCCCAATGTGAGAGGTCCTAGGCCTAAACTAAAGCATAACGGTTGTAAAGACACGAGGTTAGACTCTTTTATGGTGTAAGACTGCCCGGACCCGCCCGACAAATCCAGCTGCCATAAATGCCAGTCTAATGTAATAGGTCTTTATGAGGTTATGGCCTGAATGAATTAAGAAATACTTAACCAGATAAACATGTAAGGTGGGACATGGGGGTTAAGTAGGTGCCTTGGGTGGCATGAGGAATCTAGGGGGTGCCCTTAGTGGCATGTGAAATACGATTAGTAAGACTTAACCAAACACACATGTAAATGAACATGACTAAGAGGGTTAAGTGGGATATACTAGTGACAAGCTTAGGTGGGTAGCTTGTGGGGGCCCATTTCAACCAGTATCCCAAACGTATCTTTGTGGGCTCGACACAAGTCGAGGATGGGACATGCATGCTGGATTTGACTATAAGAGGCCAAAACGGGGAGCGGTGGCAACGCAAGTCCAACGGGTTTCGTATGCGTGTGTGGACCCGGGCTGGTAGGTAAGATGTTGTTGCATCGTGTAGGTATAAGCCGTGCATTCTCAAGTTGTATCGGGTTGCCACTTTAGGGGAGTGATACACCCCACTGTGGGGCCAGCACGTGTATCTACGAGTAGGGAGCTGATCGAAAGTGGGTAGTGGGGTACACCTAGTGGAGATAGGGGCAGACGGCACCTATGTAGTCAGCTAGGGGTACGTAAGGCTATTTATAAAGTTTCTGTGCGAAGCAAGTGGGATCAAACAATAGAGTGACTGGTGTGGTGCAGTGTAGTAATGTGCGGTGCAGTGTAGTAATCATTCGTTAGTAATTAGGTGTGCCTTTACCGTTATCTTTAACGTTATCTTAAACGCTATCTTTATCTTCCTAAGAGTTCATAGACATTTACTTGTCTTCCGGCTTATGCCTTAGTCTAGTTATTTTGATAATAGTATTATTAGAATTATCATACTCGCCAGACTTTATGTCTGACCCCCTCTATTTCTATCCTTTTTCCCCCTCCAGGTCCTCAGGTTGGGCCCAGCTCTAGTGGAGTTTGATTGAATTGCTTCATCTCTCTTTGGAAAGCTTGGACCGTTGAAGTAAAGTCCAGCTTGTTATCTTTTTAATGGCTATTTATGTAATGGGATTATGTATTTTGTTTTTATGAAGATGGATATTGTACTTGGTTATGATATATGGTTTTATGATGTAACAAACATGTTTAATTTCCGCTGCAATAAAATGAAGTTTTAGATTTCCAAGTACTATTTATTATCTGTCTTGTTGTAATTTTTCTGTTCTATATTCACTTATAACCTTCATGGAAGTTAATGCATTCCTTTTGTGAGTGACATTAATGGACGTGGGGTGTTACACGTGGTATCAGAGCTTAAGGTTACCAGAACAGATAAAAATACTTTAAAAGAATAGTTATTTTTGGAAGAAGTGTTTTCAAAAACATGTTTTAATGAGAAATTTAAAGAGAAAAGTTTTTAAGAAAAACATAATCCCTAATAGCCATATATCTTTATCTTTCGAATTCTCCATTTTGAATTTTTCCTTTTTCGTTTCAACATGGCTGAAGATCTTAATCTACCGACGATGTAACGATACCAGGATGGTATAGGAGGCTATTGGAGGCTAGGGCCGCTGCAGGTCCAGCCAATGTTCCTCAACCACCAGTTGCACCCGTTCCTCCTCCTCCTCGCGTAGAAACTTTTGCAAAGACGTGCAAGGAATTCAAGGCTATGGGTGGAAAACCATTTCAAGGGTCAGAAACGTTTGTGGAAGCTAGAGATTGGCTTAAGGAGGTGGAAGAATTGCTAGAAATCTTTGAAGTAGAAGAAGGGAGGAGAGTTCGTTTAGCAGCTTGGTTGATGAAGGGAGAGGCCTCGTTTTGGTGGGAGGTCACTAATGGGGAGCGTCCTGTTGACTCTTGGGCGGATTTCAGACGTAGGTTCGAGGCGAAGTTTCTCTCAAGGGCGGAAGAAAATCTATATATGGAAAGGTTCTTGACATTGAAGCAAGGAAGCTCATCAGTGAAAGAATATGTCAATAAGTTTAATCAGTTAGCAAGGTTTGGCTTGGACTTAGTAAACACGCCGGAGAAGAAGGCTCTAAGGTTCGTGAATGGCTTGAATGAACCATTGCAAGGGTTGGCTATGACCCACATCCCGATGGGGGCCACCTTTGAGAAGTTAGTAGAAATGGTGCTCATGCATGAGGAGAAAAGCGCTAAAGCTGATAAGGCACCCGAGAAGAAGGGGGATCAGAAGAAACCACAACAGCAAAACAAGAAGGGTGGAAAAGACAATAATGGCAAGGGAAAGAAGAAGTGCTTTAACTGTGGAACCCCAGGCCATCTCAGCAAGGATTGCCGAAAGAAAAAGAAGACAGACTGTTTTCATTGTGGCGATGCCGGACATTTAGTGAAGGACTGCCCAAAGAAGGGGCAGAGGGCAGGAGCTACCACGAGAGGATAGGTGCAGGCTCTTATGGCACCAGGGCAGGCTAGGGGACAAGTTCAGGCTCTCGCGGTCCCACCGCTGCAAGAACGAGGTAGAACCATTTCTGTTGAAAGCTTAGTTTTTCTGTTTGATCATCCTGTATGTACCTTATTCGATTCAGGCGCATCACATTCGTTTATCTCTACATCATTAGTTGAATCACTGCACTTAAACACCAGTTTAGTAGAGGATCCCTTAGTTGTTTCGAATCCAATAGGGGGCTCAGCTTATTTGTCCATGATGTGTTTGGATTTGAAAATTTCCATACTTAGCGTTGAATTTAGATGTGATGCTTATGTGTTGGGCTTTACGGGCTATGGGCTAATTTTAGGAATGGATTGGTTAACCAGAAATGGGGCCGTTCTTGATTGTGAAAGGAGAGTAGTTAGGCTCGTGACTCGCCTTGGCAACACTCTCGAAATCTTCTGTAATCCCATAAATTCGGTTATGCTAAGTTATCTAGAATCGCTTGACGCGTCTGAGGAAAATCTACGATCTGTTAGAGTGGTCCGAGAATATTCGGATGTGTTTGAGGAGGTGAAGGGCTTGCCTCCGAAGCGGGAGATAGATTTTCGAATATATCTTGTGGATAATGCGAAACCAGTATCTTTGCCAGTACGCCACATGGCTCCACGTGAAAGGGGGGAACTCGATAAGCAAGTGAAGGAGTTGCTTGATAAGGGGTTCATAAGACGAAGTATATCGGAGTGGGGTGCTCCAGTAGTATTTTCCACGAAGGCGGATGGGTCCCTTAGACTGTGTGTAGACTATAGAGAACTTAATAAACTTACTAAGAAGAACAGACACCCACTGCCGAGGATTGACGATCTCTTCGATCAGTTAGTTGGCACCTCAGTGTTTTCGCAGTTGGACTTAGCCACTGGGTTCCATCAGTTGAGAGTGGCTGAGGATAGCATAGACAAGACTGCCTTTAGGACTCCGGACAGTTTCTATGAATGGCTAGTGATGCCCTTCGGTTTGACAAACGCCCCAGCATATTTTGTTGATTTGATGAGTACGGTGTTTAGGGAGTACCTTAACAAATTCGTGGTAGTCTTTGTAGATGACATCTTGATCTTTTCTAAGGATGAAGAAGAGCATGCCCTACATCTTAGGGAAGTGTTGGCGACCCTACGAGCGCATAGCCTTAAGGCTAAATTTTCTAAGTGTCACTTCTGGAGGAAGGAAGTACGGTTCTTGGGGCACGTGGTTTCCAAAGAAGGGATAGCCGTGGATCCCGCGAAGTTGGTGGCCATCCAAGATTGGAAGGTCCCTAAAAATGCTACCGAAGTGAGAAGTTTCTTGGGGTTGGCTGGCTACTATAGGAAGTTTATCAAAGACTTCGCAAAGATATCAGCTCCATTAACACGCTTGATGAAGAAGAACCTAGTTTTCATATGGGACGTAGATTGTGATGATGCGTTCCAACGTTTGAAGAGAGCTTTGACTTCATCCCCAGTCTTAGTATTGCCAGACGGGAGTAAGCCATTTACCGTTTATACTGATGCTTGTGGGACAGGACTAGGCGTAGTCTTAATGCAAGAGGGTAGGGTAATAGCCTATGGTGGAAGGCAGTTGAGAGCGCATGAGAAAAATTATCCTACACATGACCTAGAATTGGCCGCTATTGTTTTCGCACTTAAGTCTTGGCGTCATTATCTTCTTGGCGAGAAATTCGAATTATTCACTGACCACAAGTCTTTAAAATACCTATTCTCTTAAAAGGACTTGAACTTAAGGCAGCAAAGGTGGATGGAGTTCTTAGCGTCCTACGACTTCGAAATAGCCTATACCCTTGACAAGGGTAACGTGGTGGCAGACGCCTTAAGTAGAAAAAGATTATCCTTAAGTCCTTTGTTTGTTGAGCGGCGAAGTTTAGAATTCATTTCGATGTTTGACTTTAGACCTTCCGTTGACTTCGTACCCGGTTTGCTAGCATCCTTGGAGGTCAGACCTACGCTTTTGGGACGGATTGGCGAGGCACAGCGAGACGACCCGCAGTTGGTTGAGTTAGTAGAAAAACTCAAAGGAGGGGAGTCATCAAGCCATCTCCGTAGGTATACCCTAGACGATAAGGGTTGGTTACGTAGGAACGGTAGACTTTGTGTACCAAAAGACGATGACCTAAGGAAGACTATTCTTGACGAAGCACATCATTCGAAGATGACCATTCATCCCGGCGGGGACAAGATGTACAAAGACATGAAGGGAGTTTACTTTTGGGACGGCATGAAGAAAGATGTGGCTGAGTATGTCGCTAGATGCTTGGTGTGCCAACAAGTAAAAGCGGAGAAAAAGAAACCCGGTGGGTTGCTTCACCCATTGGAGGTTCCACTATGGAAGTGGGAAAGTGTCTCGATGGATTTTGTGGATGGATTACCAAGATCGAGGAAGGGTAATACGGGTATTTGGGTTATAGTAGATAGACTTACTAATAGCGCCCATTTCATTCCCGTGAAGAGTAAGAGGACTACTCCATAGTTAGCTTCTGTATACGTCCGAGAGATAGTTCGTTTGCACGGTGTTCCTTCTAGCATAGTGAGCGACCGCGATCCTATTTTCACTAGTGAATTTTGGAGAAGCTTGCAAGAGGCTGTAGGGACTCAGTTATGTTTGAGCACCGCATATCATCCTCAGACGGACGGCCAGACCGAGAGGGTGAATCGCATTCTAGAGGATCTGTTGAGGCTATGTATCCTAGACTTTGGGGGTACGTGGGAAGAGCATCTTCCATTGGTGGAGTTCACATATAATAACAGCTTTCAGTCCAGCATTGGTATGGAACCATTCGAAGCTCTTTATGGATGACCTTGTCGTTCACCTACATGTTGGTGGGAATCTACGGATAAGATCTTACTTGGGCCCGATATGATTAGGGAGACTTCAGAGAAGATCGACTTGATTCGAAGGAGGATGAAAGCAGCGCAAGATAGGCAGAAATCTTATGCGGATAAGAGGAGGACAGATCTCGAGTTTGAAGTTGGGGACATGGTCTTTGTCAAAGTGTCTCCATTACGGAATGTTGATCGCTTTGGGTCTGTTGGGAAGTTAGCACCAAGGTTTGTAGGACCGTTTCCTATTAAGGAGAGGATTGGACGGATGGCGTATAGAGTGGAGTTGCCAGAGAGACTTAGTGGTGTACACGACGTATTCCGTGTGTCACATTTGAGGAAATGCTTGCACGAGACCGCAGAGGTGGTAGAGCCGAGCTTGCTTAGAGAGGTGGAGATAGAGCGTGATGCGACGATTCGACGAGCTCCAACATGCATTCTTGGGTCGAAGATTAAGAGGCTGAGAAATCGAGAGGTCAGACTAGTCAAAGTGCAATGGGGAGATGATGAGAGCAACGCTACTTGGGAGACGGAAGAGAAGATGCGTTCACGATACCCTTTTCTTTTTTAGGGTATGTCCTTTAATTTCTCCTTTATCGCTTAGCTTGTACTTATCTTATCTTTAGTATATCCTCTCGCTAGTATCTTTGACCTTTAGTTAGGATAATCCTATGGTTGAAACATGTGTTTGAGACATGTTATGTATGGTGGATGCAAAGTGGATGCAAGTGTTTGCTAGTGGTTGCTCGTGGATGCATATACACACACTATTAGGCACAAGATCGGCTCAGTCACTTCATATTGCATATTGCATATATATGGATGTATTTAGTAAAATGGATGTATAATGGTAGTATTATCATATAGCTGCTGCATTCGGGTGGATGGTTGTGCATGCATATAGAATTAATATGTATCATTAGGAATCTTTTGCATACATATTGGACGCATGGCACTATCATGAATTGCACTAAGGAGGTCGACTGAATTAGTAGACCGCCTAATTTTGCATTAGATATGGACATATACACACACTGTACATATAAACATTAAAGCATTAGAGGTCTTTTAAGGACAATGGATGCTGGTGTTTGATGGTTGAGTAGATGGACGATTAGATGGTAGGATATACATTCTTCTTGACTTGGAGATTTCGGGGACGAAATCCTTTAAGGAGGGGAGAATGTAACACCCCGTAATTTTATAACATTAAAATTCACAAATTAAAGTATACTTAATTTTTAGAAAAGAATTAAGTGAAATGGGTTGCGAAGAGAAATATATATATATTGATATACATATATATATATATAAATTAAAAATTAAATAAATAAATATGCGAAAAAGTTCAAAATAACGAATTGGGAGGGGGAATAACCGAACCGGCCCATTTTTGAGGTCGACCCGAGCCTTGCTGGGTCGACTAGGGGTTAATCCAGGGTGTTTGGCTGTCAACCTGTGGGCCGATTCGCTCAAATGCAGATTTTGCATTTGATTGGTTCTCATGGTTCAGGGTTAATCTAATGGTCCTAAATAACTTCCTACACCTATAAATACATCCTAATGTTAACCCTAAACCTAATTAAAATAGAATAGTTACCGTCATACCACCGCCATGGAAATCAATGGAGCCGCCGCCAACTAAGAAAGAAGAAAAGCAAATTCAATTCTAATTCTCTCAACCCTAAAGCAAAGCAAAACTCTCTCTTTTCTTCTCTAAATAGTGAGTATGATGATCTTAACAAGATTATTATCATTTTAATTAGGTTGAGTTATGAATGGATTATGAGTAGATGATGTGAATTATCATATATGTTGTTGTAAACCCCTTTTGCTATCATGTATATTGTAAATCCAATGTTATGTGATGATGATATCTTATATGTTGTAAATCATGCTATGATGATGTTATGTATGTTGAAAGTTTCTATGCTAAGTTGTGATGGATCATACATGTTAAAAAGGCCATGATGTTACCATCTATGCTAGTTAGTTCATATTAATTAAATCATCATGTTTGGGTTATGTTGATCTATATGACAAGTCACATATGCAAGTTAGATTGATTAGGAAAGTTATTAACATATGCCATGACATCTATTATGACATCTAGAATTATGCTTTGACATATGTGATATCCTATGCTAGTTCACACCATCATTATGTTGCCTAAAAACCCCATATGCAAGTTTATGTATAGATTTGGGCTATGATCATATCATATAAATTGAGACATTTAACAAGTTGACACCTTTTGATCCTTAACATGTGTAGTTTATGCAAGTTTCACCCCTATTATGATTAGATTTATTTTAATTGTCTATATGTTGTGATAATTTATCTTTGTGCTATGTGTTAGACTATTCAAGTCTAGCCTATATTATGCGTTGAATAAGCGAACGTATAAACGTGGGGTAGGGGTAATATTAAGGATTTAATATTAAAAAGTTGGGGTGCAATTGATATGATTTTGCATGCCATAAGTGGATGGCCATAATTGAGTCAATTATGGACATCATTAAAAGTTGACTTAATTAATAATTTGAATAGGGAATTATTAAAACTGGGGTAAAAGATTTTAAGTGTTAATCAGTGCTTAGGACACGAGGTTGGACTCGTTTGTGACATAAACCTGCCCGGACCTGCCCGGCAAATCCAGTGGTCCCAAATGTCAGCCCAATATGAGAGGTCCTAGGCCTAAACTAAAGCATAACGGTTGTAAAGACACGAGGTTAGACTCTTTTATGGTGTAAGACTGCCCGGACCCGCCCGACAAATCCAGCTGCCATAAATGCCAGTCTAATGTGAGAGGTCTTTATGAGGTTATGGCCTGAATGAATTAAAAAATACTTAACCAGATAAACATGTAAGGTGGGACATGGGGATTAAGTAGGTGGCTTGTGTGGCATGAGGAATCTTGGGGGTGCCCTTAGTGGCATGTGTAATACGATTAGTAAGACTTAACCAAACACACATGTAAATGAACATGACTAAGAGGGTTAAGTGGGATATACTAGTGACAAGCTTAGGTGGGTAGCTTGTGGGGGCCCATTTCAACCAGTATCCCAAACGTATCTTTGTGGGCTCGACCCAAGTCGAGGACGGGACACGCATGCTGGATTTGACTATAAGAGGCCAAAACGGGGAGCGGTGGCAACGCAAGACCAACGGGTTTCGTATGCGTGTGTGGACCCGGGCTGGTAGGTAAGACGTTGTTGCATCGTGTAGGTATAAGCCGTGCATTCTCAAGTTGTATCGGGTTGCCACTTTATGGGAGTGATACACCCCACTGTGGGGCCAGCAAGGGTATCTACGAGTAGGGAGCCGATCGAAAGTGGGTAGTGGAGTACACCTAGTGGAGATAGGGGCAGACGACACCTATGTAGTCAGCTAGGGGTACGTAAGGCTATTTATAAAGTTTCTGTGCGAAGCAAGTGGGATCAAACAATAGGGTGACTGGTGTGGTGCCGTGTAGTAATGTGCGATGCAGTGTAGTAATCATTCGTTAGTAATTAGGTGTGCCTTTACCGTTATCTTTAACGTTATCTTAAACGCTATCTTTGTATTCCTAAGAGTTCATAGACATTTACTTGTCTTCCAGCTTATGCCTTAGTCTAGTTATTTTGATAATAGTATTGTTAGAATTATCATACTCGCCAGACTTTATGT
Source organism: Allium sativum (assembly GCA_030737875.1). NCBI lineage: Eukaryota > Viridiplantae > Streptophyta > Magnoliopsida > Asparagales > Amaryllidaceae > Allium > Allium sativum. The sequence continues at coordinate 45,635,586 of CM060925.1, forward strand.
CTGACCCCCTCTATTTCTATCCTTTTTCCCCCTCCAGGTCCTCAGGTTGGGCCCAGCTCTAGTGGAGTTTGATTGAATTGCTTCATCTCTCTTTGGAAAGCTTGGACCGTTGAAGTAAAGTCCAGCTTGTTATCTTTTTAATGGCTATTTATGTAATGGGATTATGTATTTTGTTTTTATGAAGATGGATATTGTACTTGGTTATGATCTATGGTTTTATGATGTAACAAACATGTTTAATTTCCGCTGCAATAAAATGAAGTTTTAGATTTCCAAGTACTATTTATTATCTGTCTTGTTGTAATTTTTTTGTTCTATATTCACTTATAACCTCCATGGAAGTTAATGCATTCCCTTTGTGAGTGACATTAATGGACGTGGGGTGTTACAATGCCAAAATGGATTATTTCTATAACAAATCTATTTAAGCATAAGTTACAATGAATCATGTGAAATTTCATGTATGTTTAGAAATTATTAATCTAACTTGTCGCTGATACGAGCGGTCAGCAACAGAGTATATTGGCTCGAAATAGTCGCTTAAATCTATGCAGGACATGGTAAGAATCAAGTTTGAATAGGGTCAGTCCAGCACGATCCAAGGATTGGTCGGTCCTGTATGACCACCGAACTGGTCGGTTGCCCCAGAACTTATCTTAGATTGGTTGGTTTAAAGCAAAAACTAGAGCTCTGGTCACTCAACACTTTCCTGGGTCGGTTTGCATCAGACTTCACCTCAGCTCGGTCGAAAATCCACCAAAGCCCTAGTCGGTTCTAAGCTGGTCAGTTTTAGAGGCAATACACATAAAAATCGACCTGAGTCGGTCGTACTTTACAAGCAAGCATGGTCACTGCTACAAATATGTGATACAGACGGTATAAAGGGATGATTTTGGAAGGAAAATCAGACGTGCATCACAAGACATTACCATAACTTCATCAAATCAAACATTTATACAAACATGTTGTTAGTATGATTACAAAACTAAGATGTTATGGAAGGTTTCATGTTGGTTTCATCTTATACAACCCCAAAACAATCCAAACCGACTTCTGCATGGTTTCAAGCTATTCTAAAAATCAAAGAATACCCAATCCAAGAATTTAAGTACATGAAAAGAGTTACATCAATCCAATATCCATTCAGTTCAACCCCAAACAACATCACAAACCGCAATTTCCCATCGATCCCAATCCGATTGCATTTTAACCCTAAGAATCCGATCGAATTCAAAGTCAACATCGATCATTCCCAAATTAACATCAAAACAGAGACATATACCTGCAATTAGATCAACTAGTTGGAGGAGTTTGGATCGAACTTCCAGGCTTCAGCGAGATGCGAACTCAAGTGACTAGGATTCAAATCTTTGTCAAAGATTCGAGGTAAGCAGCCGTGAATGGATCGGATTCCTGGATTGAATCAGTGGAGCGAAATGAGATTGGAGAGTTTTCTTCAAGAGGACGCCACCATTAAAATGAATTAGTCAGGATTGAGAGAAATGAGGAATATCAAAGGGCTAAGGTGAAGTTATATAGCCAGACCGACCAGCCCATCCCATTATTGATTGGACCGAATTAACCTGAAGAGAAAAACCGACCCATGCGAATTAAGTTTAAAACCGAGCCCTAGTTAAATTTGATCAATAAAATCCATCAGCGTATCGTATAATATTTCGAAGTCCATAACTTTTCATACAAAACATTATGAAACTCCGAGGGGCAAAATGTTATCCACTAGAATCGATATGTTTAATTGATGGGTTATTGACAAATTTATACGGGTCGATTCTGTAATACTTAAGAAGGGGTCGGTTCTGTAACACTTAAGAAGGGGTTGGTTCTGTAACATTTAAGGAGGGGTCGGTCTCATAAGAGCTCCTAGTCGGTCGGAATTCTCCAGACCATTTTGCAAGAAGGGTTGGTCATAATGGACAATATCTCTGGTCGTCCTTTTCCTCACAAGGCTCCTGGTCGCTTTTCCTTCCAAGTAAAGTGGTCGGTTCCTTTCTTGCTATCACCCTGGTTGGTTCCACCATTCATGGAGTCCTGATCGTTCTGCTCTGGATCTAAGCCTTTGGGTCATCCTGATATCACACAATAACCGGTCGATCTTATCTCTATGCTAGCCTGGTCGCTCCAACCTATCATAGCTGGTCGATCTTATCTCTATGCTAGCCTGGTCGCTCTGACCTGCTTCAAAGCCTCAGGGTCGGTCCGCCCTACGTCCAAGACCCCTGGTCGGTCTGCACCGCACCAAAGCCTCCAGGTCGTTAAAATAGATTTTGGATCGATCAAAGCTGATCTGGTTGGTACAAAAGCATGATAGCTGGTAACAGAAAGCAGTGGCATTTCCGTAAATACTCAAAATACCGACCCATAACCTGAAAGTCATATTTCAACCATTTCGTCACCTATAAATAGGGGATCACTTCCATCATTTTGGGGGGGACTTTTCTAGAAGGAGGACGAAGTGCTATCAGATCATTCCCTCATTCCTTCCCAATCATATAAACACAATTCCTTAGTGAATTCGTAAAAGATTAATGAAGTATGTAACCATGGCTTCTATGAATGGTGTATGAAAGAGCATAAGATCAAAGATTCATTGTAAAAGCTTGATAATAAAGAGATCCCCTCGCTGTTCGAGATATTTTCTCCACCATATTCTGTAATTTGAAGTGAAGAATGTGTGTGAGGGAGAGCTTGGTTGAATGTATGAGTGATTATACCTTGTAAACAGCTTGTAGATAATAAAATTCTCTCTTCAGAGTGGACGTAGACCCCAATATGGGTCGAACCACTATAAATTCTTGTCTTCTTTTTATATTTCGATGTTTTCAGATCTTAGATATGGTTTCCCACAATTGTAAAGGTATTCTTACACCTTGCCTCTGAAAAGGTGACGTGCTTTCTAAGCATCTCGCCTCCGATTAGGTGACGTGTCAAGCAATACTTCGGTTGTTTTGCCAAATTTTTGGTTTAACAATAGTAAGACAAAATTATCCTTAATCTGAAGAAGAAGCACGACGTGGTGAAATTCGGTCGTGAGTCACCGTTTTTCGAAGCACGACGTAGATGTGAAAAAACGAAAAAGGGTCTGCAAACACCGAACAATCATTATAAAGATAGAAAATTATGAATGTATTTAGTGTGCAAACACGGTAGAGTATAACCGTTTTCGTTGCTTTTGTTAACTTTGTTATAGAGATAGAAAAGATGTTCTAATACCACAATTTTTATTAAATATAAACGGTATAGTCTTATGGTTTTTATTAAATATAAACGGAATACTCTTATCGTTTTTACTGGTTCGAGCGCGAGCTTTGAAGAAACATGAGTTTGATTGTAAAACGATACGTTACAGGCTTACAGCAGGGATAATTTTGTCCCCTAATAGTAATACTTGTGTTGCCCCTTAACATAAATAAATTGACATGGTATGTACTTAAAATTTGTCACCCTTTAACCAAAATTGGAGTGTCATTAACAATCCTTAAATTTTAGATAAAGGAAGATTATGATAGAATTTTAAAGGGTGATCCTTATTTTTATAGGGTGCTACTATTCGCATCCCGGTTTACTCTTGCGACCACCTTTATAAATTTAATACAATTGATTATTTTTTAAACGCTTCTGGCCACCATCTTATTCCTTCACCCAGTCAAAAGAATTGCGGTTGGATTAATCTTGAATGACATTGAAAATGAATGTGAAAATGCAATGAAAATGAAGCAAGTGTTTCTTCTACAAGTAAAATAAACGAAAAATAATTTCACTGTTCGCTCATCAACGACTGCCATAATCAACACAATCTCATTGATAAACAACCAAGATAAAAATAATTTGATTTTCCTCCCAAAATTTGTTCCCACTTGACCATTACAAACCCAAAAAAATTAATATCACAGCCATTAACAATCACAAAATCCACGAAATTATGGTTGAACAGAAAAATAATTCAGAGTTTACGAACAGATAATTTACATTCAACAGAAGTATGAAATTAGGGTTTTATGCTTACTCGAATTGGACCCTTGAGAACTGACGCCGATGATCTTCTTGGACCCGCCGCTTGGTTGGCCTGTGCTCGGCTTCTTCGATGTAGGCGACAGACTTAGTGATGAAAGAAGAGTTCGTTTATTTGAAGGGTGTGATGGCCTGTGCATAGTTTCGTTATTATTTTAGATGGTGGCCAGAAGTGAGAAATGAAAATTTTCGGGGTGCTCTAAGGGTAGGTGGCCAAAAGAGTAAAACGGAGTGGGAATAGTAGCACCCTTTTTATAATAGAAAGTTAATGATAATGAAACGTTGGTCATTGAGAATGAAGCTTAATAAGGGGTCATTAAAGGGACTCCACATTTGGTTAACGGGGGTATTAATTTTAATTTAGTGTATAATTGTTATGGGGGCTACAAAATAAATTAGCCTCCCCTTAAATATATAATTTAAAATTCTGATATTAACCATTATAATCCTCATTAATAAAAATCATAAAACGTAAACTTCAATTAATGCTCACAATTTAACGCTGCACGTAAAAATAAATAATGGAATGGCATTTGACTTCTATATTTCGAAGTCCAGCAACACAGTTTTGATTTTCAACATTTAAAACGGCAATCCCTTGACAATTTATAACTGTCTCAAATTACCATTAAATGACTGTGCTCTGCCCTTTTTAAATGTAAAGAACTTTTCCATTTAACTATATTCTACGTTGTTGTTTATTTTATCAACGATTTTTTTGTTTGTAATTGTTTTTCCTTTTCAATTTCTAGAAGCGCGCATTTGTAATTTGCGCTGAATTTAGTACATTAGATTTTAACACAAAGCGATGAGCCAGGGGAATTTAGGTCTCTTTTTCTTTCTTTTTTAAACAACCTTGAACCCCCTTAACAAAAAAAAAAAAAACACTGGAGTCCCCTTAAAATTATCCCTCCCTTAACCAAACGTGGAATCCCTTTAACAATCCCCTTAATAAAGATCTATTGCATATCATTACCATATGGATTAGGTCCTGGTTTGCCTTTGGAATACCGGACAAAGGAAGAGATTAGTCAAATTGCGTCGGTTACAGGCAACCCTTTAAAACTTTTGAGAAGTTTACATAGCGTATTAGAAAAATTGCTTTGGCACGTGTGGTAGTGGAAGTCTCAAGTTTGTTTGATTATCATCTGCTCGAACAGTCATAGTTTTGGGCACCTAGAGAATGTTTGTACATTTATTAAGATGTCAGTTCCTAAGAAAACTGTACCTCAAAGTTGTAATTCTAACTATATGCATATGGAACTGGGTATGCAAACATTTGAGGGCTTTGGTACTAATACGCAATATACTATTAGAGAGGTTTTACCTCAGAATGATTGTAGTGGTAGATAGGGGAAGCTCCGAATGTAGACAGAAGACGCTAAGCATTTTTCTGATACTAAAGATATGGATTCCATGGCTACGGAAGAGGATGTGTTAGACATGGATGATAATAATTTGGGCAGCAATATTGTTAGACAATCTAGGACGAGGTTGAAGGCGACACGTAAAGGTAGAACTGATGAGACCTCATATGATGTTCTAGTGGATAATGACTATGGAGTAATTGACAATCCAGAACGGAATTCCATGTTTTGTTATATTAAGGGAAAAAATAAGATTACAAAGAAGTTTAAAATATTAGAGTCTTTAACTAATTCCAGCCCAGGTACTTTCTCTGGATAGTAACGTCTAACTTAAATGAGGAAGGAGTCTGTATGGTATAAAAAGGCATTTAGTCTGGTCTTCTATTTGGGATAGCATAGGTATAGACTGATAATGGTGTTGTATTTTATACCTGTTGTTTATATGTTTTGCTTAAGTACGAGTGAATTTTCAGTTGAGTTCTGTGTCACATATTCTGAAGTTGTACAACCATGGATGCAAAATCTATTTTTATATATATAATCAACTACCGAGTTTCTAAAAATATACTTATGACCCTTCAACTTAGTTTCCTTTATGGGACAAATCATAAACCAACCACTCTCTCCTTAATGGATGTGACACTCCCCATCTTTTTCACACACTTTTGCCTATGTACACACAAAAAACAAGTCTGTACACACATTTTTTTTTTGAAAATAAGGATCGGTCCCTTATTTTGAAACTTAATACAAGAAAACCTCTTTATAAGAAATGTTCTAAATTACCCTCTTAAAATTATTTTAGATGGTTTCTTTTCCTTTAAAAATTTTTGTAGTCTGGTTGAATTTAAAATAATGATTGTTTTATGAAATATGTTTCGAGGACGAATGCTATGCATGTTGATACTTAAAGAAGAAAGAGGGACGTTGTGCTTAAAGGGGATCTTAAAGAGGATGGAGTACTACATATACACATATAGAAGAGGGTCATATGACATCTGTGTTTCAAAACATCCCTTCTGCACTCGAACCACAACACTTGTTTATATTTAAATATGAGTGAGAGAGAGTGTCAGTGGATAGAGAAAAAAAATAGATTATGTGCTGGAAACCTAAGGGCACTTAAGGGGTGGTACACCGTCTAAGGTGCAATGGAACGCTCCTTATATTTATACACACACACACACATGTGTGTGTGTGTGTTGACCTTACTTTTGACAAACTGTAACACTCAGTTCCCTATGGCTAGAACCTTACCGTTGTGGATGTTGCAGTCATCTCTAGTTTTAATTTTTGGTGATAGAAAATCAAATGTTAACCGATCGTAACTTCAGATAACACGGGAGTATGAAAATTTTCACGAACTACTCGTTGACAAAATATTTCATTTATATAATCCTTCATGTAACCCATTCATAGAAAATATAAGTTACTACAAAATAAACTCCGAGAACGGCATATGATGATGTCCCTTTGATTAAACAGAGTATAATAGTGGGAGTGATAAATTTGGCAATACATATACCAAAAAGACAAAACATAACATAACACAACAGAACTCCTAAGTGACTATAGCCTCATGCTCAACTCTGGAAGCTTATTTAGCGAAGTTACCTAAAAGACCTTGGTTCTCAGCGTACTCAATTAAGTATCCAAGGTTTAAGGGAATAACAAAAACATAGGTCAGTCAAAAAAACTTGTGTGAATAATAAACTTACTACCCGACATTATTGATATCTAACAAGACCACCCCACATAGCAGAACGCGTTTCCCTCTGGTAAGAATCATGTTATGAAACGAGGCTAACCTTGTCCTCCTGCACTACAATGGTTAGTACAATTTATAATGATAATAACATAACAATAACAATATAGGTACATTGATTCTAATTGGATTATGATTAATAACCATTCTTATGCTAGTTATGGTAGAATTCTTTTGCTTTATGATCCAATAGTCTTTAATTTTACCATTGTTAATTCCTCTAGTCAGCACATTCATTGCTATGCGATGCACATACTATCAACTACCTCTTTTTTTTGTACTTTAGTATACGCTTTTAACACCATGGCTGCTAGAGAATCTCTCTACAGTATGTTGCCTTCTTTGAAGCAACCGTCTGAGCCATGGTTTGTTTGTGGCAACTTTAATACTTCCCTCAGTCTTACTGACAGGTTAGGAGGTTCCCCTGTCTCTCTGAATGAAATTAGGCACATAAACATTGCAATAGCTAGCTCTGATTTACACGAAATTAAAGCTGTAGGTCCTGTCTTTACTTGGAATAATAAAAAGCATGATGGACCACGGACATTCTCCAAAATTGTCCATTCTTTTTGCAAATCATGTGCTCAGGATAAGTGGCCTTCTTTATTTAATGAGTTTTTACTTCCTGTTTTCTCCGATCACTCCCCCCAGCTTTTACACAATAGTGAACAAATTCATGTTAGGAATACTAACTTTAAATTTTTCAATACATGGATATACGAAACTGATTTTGATGACACTGTTAATGCTATTTGGATGAGTCCTTGTTTCGGCAATCCCATGTATGTGCTTCATAAAAAATTAAAAGCTTTAAAAGATGCTCTCAGAATATGGGCTAGATCTAGATTTGGTAATGGTTGCCTTCTCTCTACCAAGTGGTCAATTCAACTTGCTCAAATCCAAAATCAAACGTTAAACAATCCTACTAATGGCTTTCTTGCTCGCATGGAATCGGACATTTCTCTGAAGCATATCAATGCTCTTCAAGCTAAAGTGCAAATGAAAAAACAGAAAACTAGAATGCGATGGTTTGAGGATGGTGATCAGAATTTTGGGTATTTTCATGCAGCTCTCAAGGCTAGGCAAAGTAAACAAAATATCCATCAGGTAACTGATTGCAATAACCAGATTCATACTAGCATGACAGGTATGCAAAAAGCTTTTGTGCAGTTCTTTACTAACCTTTTCAGTAATGCGAGCAATTTCACCCCTCAACTTGATAGTATTAATCCATACTTGCTACCCAAAATAACTACTATGCAATCTGTCTTTCTTACTGCGTCTATAACAGATCATGAAATCAAAGAGTCATTATTCTCTCTCAACTCGAATTCGTCGGGAGGGCCTGACGGATTCAATGCTAAGTTTTACAAACATAGTTGGGTAGTGATAGGCCAAGATGTTAGCAAGGAAGTCAAAATTTTCTTCCACACCACTAAGATGATGGGTTCTTTTAATAACACGATCCTTGCTCTTATTCCTAAGCACAATAATGCTAGTAATGTTAATGATTTCAGGCCCATTTCTTGTTGTAATACGATCTACAAATGTATTGCTAAAATTCTAGCTAGTATATTGAGAACTGTATTGCCGCATATTATTTCTCATAATCAATCTTCTTTTCTCCCTAAACGCAATATACTTGATAACATTTTACTTGCCCATGAGCTTATTAAAGTTTATGATTCTAAACACATCTCTCCTCGTGCTATGATTAAGCTTGATATTAAGAAAGCTTTTGACTCAATTCAATGGCAATCTATTATTCGCATATTAAGTTTCATGAGTTTTCCCGCTAAGTTTATAGCCTGGATTTATGAATGCCTTAGTACTATTCACTACTCGATGAATGTCAACAGTAGCTTGGCCGGCTTCTTTAGTAGCGATCAACGTATACGCTAAGGAGACCCCATCTCCTCGTATCTCTTTATAACCGTGATGGAGCTCCTTACAGGTATGATTAATCGTCTTGTTGATGACAAACTCTTTACTCTTCATCCTAAATGCAAAGGCCCGCGTGTTACTGCATTAATGTTTGTCGATGACTTGATTATATTCTGTAAACCGGATGACAAAACCCTCGTTAACATCATGAAAAACCTGGACCAATTTTACTTGATGACTGGTCTAAAAATAAACTATGAAAAAACTGAAATAATGACTGGTGGAGTTAGCGACATTAGGAAACAATGAATACATGCTTTAACTGGTTTGTGTTTTAATGGTACCAATTCTTCTTATCTTAGTTTACCGCTTGCCACGTCTAGAGTCACGACTGCTCAATGTTTGCCATTATTTGACAAGATTACTAAAAAACTAGAATGCTGGTCTACTCACCTTCTTAGTCAAGCGGGAAGGATTTCGCTTGTCAAGTCGGTTATACTAGCGATGCAAGTTTATTGGACGAGAACTTTCATTCTCCTCCAAAAACTGATTAGCATGATTAGGACCGCTTTTATGAGATTTATATGGAAAGGAAATATTCATGTTAAATATTTAGCTCTGATTTCTTTCAAATTTCTTGAAAAAACAATTTCTAAAGGCGATCTTGGCTTAACTAACATTTTGCTGTGGAATAAAGCTGCTTTCTCTCAGCATATTAGTGACATTATTAGCAAGAAACAAAGTCTTTGGGTGCATTGGTCGTTCTATCATGTGTTAAAGGGCACAACCTTCTAGAATGTGTCCCTCTCGCAACAACACAGTTGGACATGGAAGTCCATGCTTAAGCTAAGACCCAAAATTCTTCCTTTGTTTAAATATAGTAGTAATAGTTACGCTAACATTCAGTTTTGGACAGATTCTTGGGTTCACTATTGGTATATTAATAGCACCCACGTCAGTTTTCTGGAAATCATGCAAACTGGAGTCCCGCGATGCAGTTCTGTTCAGCAATATGTGAATGGCAATAACGTGACATTGCTGAATGCTTCTAGTCATAATATCAACTCCCTATGGCTAACGATCCAGGCTGCCGCCAATTTGGGATTCAGCAATGGTGATGTTTTATGGAACATCAAAGGTGAGCAGTTCCACGTGAATGGTATTTACAAGTACTTTCTTGGTGTTTCAAGCATGGTAAATTGTAGAGCGTACAAAGCAATATGGCGTCACGACAACCGTGCAAAGGACAACCTCACTTTATGGGAACTCAACACAGGCGCACTCCTTACTAAAGGTAGACTGTATGCTCATAAACTGCAAGTTGACGTTAACTGTTTACTGCAATGCCAACACGGAGACCGCAAATCATCTTTTATTTGAGTGCTTTGTCACATGTACTCTTTGGCGAGAAGCTCTGAACCAAATCAGCGTGGCAACAATTGCCTTCACTGGTGCCAACAGTTGGGAAAAAATAAAAAGGAGAATCTAAGGAAGGACTGACAAAGCACGGATCTTTTGCTATGTCTTGAAGAAAATCGTCAATCACACTTGGAGACAATGCAATGCTAGAGTATTCGATCCTATTAATGCGATGAATTTTGGTCAATGGAAGCAACTTGTTTGGTGCGACATTAGGGATGGGCTCAAATTTATGTCTGATCCATCACTTTTAGGTGAAAACAAGCGCCTGATCCATGCCCAAAAACCGTCCGATCCATCCCAAATATATGTCTGATCCATCACTTTTAGGCGCGTTCGATCCACTCCATTTTTTGGAGCACAAGCCAACCGATCCATACGTTGCCATAGCCAATCTATCATCGAACTTGAGCCACGATCCAACTCCAATCTGATTCAAAACTCGTGTGATTCATACAACCATTCAAACAACAATACTATCAACAATTATCGCATTAAACAATCATCATTCAATCACCTAGAATTCATCCAATTCATAATAAATAATAAATGAATTAAACAAATGGATCTGACGTGCAATAACACATGAATTAACATAGAGATTTATCGATTTAAGTTGATAGATTAGGTCTTGTGGTGATTCGAAATGAAAACATGCTTACATCGATTAGATCTAGGTGAAAACAACTTGAATGATGAAAATAAGATCAAACAACCCACATTCTCAATTGAATTCGTGTGAGAGATGCTTATCACTTACCAAATCCTCAAATTAGCTTTAAAACGATGATATACAAATCCGTACAGTGAAGAATGATCTTCAAATCACCCAATTTGATGCGATCTACTCTCTCTTGATGTTGATCTAGCCTTTCTTGATGTAGATCTTCAATCTTCTTATGTAGATCTAATAAATTAATGGAGTGGAGATGTATTTGATTGGAGTAGGGAAAATCTCAAACCATAACTAAATAAGAAATGAAGAAAGTAAACAATTTACCTTGCATGTACCCCCTATTTATAGCCATCTAACCAGCCCATTAATGGGCCACACTAAATAAGCCCACTAACGACTACTGACCTGTCCATAAATTGTGTAACACAAAAACGACGATTCCTCCTAAACTCCTGGACCAAATCTTTAATGTGACCACTCTACGGAATTTGCAACATTATTTCCTTTCCAATGAAATCGATATCGACACCTAATTCAATCTCAGTTAAAAGTTATGCTTTATACAAAACTAACAGGAACAAAATGGTCACAAATAAAATTGGTAAAAATTATGGACATGTCTCGCATCTCCATAATCAACATATCAAAATGTAAGAATGATCCGACCCTCTGGAAATTAAATAAAAATATTTTACCATCCTCAAGTACGTAAAATGCGGATCGTTACGTTCTCCTCTCCTTAGGAATTTCTCCCCTGAAATTCCAAACAAACTCAAGCAACCACAAACAATTGTGCATGCCTAACACCTAGAAGCAACCAATTTATCATCCAAACTAGCATCCATCAAGCCATGCATCCATAGCCTTAATCTAGCACGTGGAATTCTAAAGAATAGTATAAGTTATAGTGGTGTAAGGTGACACGACATTAATGGGTCATACCAACGAAGTGTTTTGGATGGATCGTCTTTCATACTATGTTTCGTTTCCCATGTACAATCGTCATCATCCTCACTCCATTGCACCTTGACTAGCTTAACCGTCTTCCTCCTAAGTTGTTTCATGTCATTCCCCACAAAGCAAAGCGCTTTACGAGGTTTTGTAACTACAGACTCGACTTCTAGGTCTTCGTACTGTTCCGGAGATACCACCTCATTCGAATCATGCACACACTTCCATAGAAACGACACATGGAAAACATCGTGCACACTTGACATCTTCCTGGGTAAATCAAATCTATACGCGAGCTTCCTAACCCCGTCGACTATCGGAAACGGTTCAACGAACTGTGGAGCTTACTTTCCTTTACTTCCGAATCGAAAACCATATCACCCACATCGAACTCCAAATCCTTTCGACGTTTATCGGAATAACTCTTCTGACAATCTTGGGTTGCCTTCATTCGTTGTCGAACGATCTCGATACAATCCGTTGTCTCTCTGATCATCTCAAATCCAAGTATCAACTTATCTCGAGTCTCTAACCAACATGCCGAAGAATAACACGGTCTGCTATACAATGCCTCGTATGGTGCCATCCCGATGCTCGACAGGTAGTTGTTATTATATGCAAACTCAACTAGATGTAGACGGTCTTCACACAATCCTCCAAAGTGCAACACACAAGCTCTTAGGAGATCTTCCAATACTCGGTTAGCCCTCTCGGTTTGACCATCAGTTTGGGGACGATAAGTTGTACTCAAACATAACTCTGTTCCCAAAGTCTCTTGCAAACTCTTCCAAAATCCACTCGTAAACAATGGATATCGATCACTCACTATGTTCTTCGAGATACCATGGAAACTATCCATTTTATATATAGCTCAGCCAACTTCGATGTTGTCCTAGTCGATCTCACAAGAATAAACCTCATGCTTTTGGTCAAGTGATCCACTATGATCCAAATTCCTTCATTTTCTGCTTTGGTTCTAGGTAGTCCATCGATAAAATCTATCGATATCTGCTCCCACTTCCACGTAGGAACTTCCAATGGCTGAAGCAATCCACTCAGCTTCTTCTTTTTTAGCTTTCATCAACTGATAGTTCATACATTTGGAAATAAGTTTTCTAACATCCCTCTTCATCCCTTCCCGGTCGTAACCCCGCTTCATATCCTGATACATCTTGTTACCACCAGGATGAATCGCCAACTTCGAGTGAGGACATTCCCTCAGAACCTCATCTCTCAATCCAACAATATCGGGAACAACTAGTCATCCTTTCTTTCGAAGCCAACCCTCTCGATCAACTTCGAATTCCTTCTCTTTTGGTTCCAAATTTTGAATAATCTCGACAAGCTTTGCATCACACTTTTGGCTCTCACCAATCCATTCGATAAGGGTAGGTCTTATCGACAAGCTTGCCAACATCTCAGGCTCTAACTCACACCAAGGCCTGAAATCAAATCCTACCAAGTACTCGAGGTGTTCCCATTCCGAAAACATCACTCTCAAACTTGCGTGTCTTCGACTTAATGGATCTACCAATGCGTTACCTTTGGCTGGAGTATAGGCTATACCAAAATCATATGATGTCAAAAACTCTAACCATCGTTACTGCCAAAAATTCAAATCCTTTTGGGAGAAAAGATACTTCAATGACTTGTGATCCGTAAACAACTTAAATCGAACTCGCTACAAGTAATGTCTCCGCATATTCAAAACAAACACAATCGCTGCCAACTCCAAATCATGAGTCGGATAATTCCTCTCATACGGCTTTAGTTGTCGACTCGCATAGGCTACAACTCTATCCTTCTGCATCAGCACTACCCCAAGTGAACACTTGATTCTTCTTCGTCAATGTTGTTAATGGTGAAACTACCTTGGAGAAATCCTTGTTAGAACGAAGATAATATCCTGCCAACCCAAGGAAACTCCGAACATCCGTAGCATTCGTAGGTCCGTCCCAGTCCGGGATTGTTGCCACCTTAGCAGGATCCACTGTTATTCCATTTCCAGAAACAACATGGCCTAAGAACCTCTCGCTCTTCCAGAAGTGACACTTCGAAAACTTAGCTATTAGTTGATGTTGTCGCAAGATTTCCAAAACAACTTGCAAGTGTGTCTTATGCTCTTCCTTATTGCGGGAGTAAACCATAATATCATCCATGAACCTATGCACACACTTCTTCAACTGATCTTTGAATACCCTATTCATAAGTTCCACGAAATATGCTGGTGCGTTAGTCAACCCAAATGGAATCACCAACCATTCAAAGAAACCAGATGTTGTCCTAAAAGCAGTCTTCGACACACTATCTTTTGCCACCCTCAACTAGTGGAATCCCGTTGCCAAATCCATCCGAGAAAACACCTAGGCCTCATGAAGCTGGCTGAACAAGTCGTCTATCCTCGGCAACATATACTTGTTCTTCTTAGTCACCTTGTTCAGCTCACGATAACCCACACAAAATCTCAAATATTCATCAGCCTTGGCTGCAAACACAACTGGTGCACCCTATTCGGATACACTCCTACGAATGAATACTTTTCCCAAAAGGTCACGTACTTGCACCTCTAACTCTCATTGTTCCTTAGGCACCATTCGCCCAAGAGACATGACGATAGGTCTAGCACCTTCGACCAAATCGATCTTGAACTCAATCTCGCGATGCGGCGGCAACCCTTTGACCTTGTCAAATACATCATTGAACTCACTAGTGATCGGCACATATTACAAGTCTTCCCGTGGAATCACAAGCAATATAGATAGCTTACAAAGAACCCGTCTTCTAGCTTACATCCAATCACAACCATTCTCCTTTCCACATTCCCGACTGTCACCTCGAGCTTCTCGCAATCCACTTTTGTCGCATACCACATGAGCCAGTCCATACGCAAAATAATCCCAAATGCAACGAAGTTCAAAACAAAGCAATCACACACAAATGAGTAACCATGACTCGACAACACTAGACCACGAAAAATCATACACAAACTGGACAAACCCCCAATTGGATTTGTCATAGTCATTGGTCTATCACAAATCTCGGGTTCCAAACCCAAGCGACACACAAGCCCATTACAAATGAAAGAATGCGATGCTCCAGTATCAAACAACACTCGAACTGAGACAACTCTAATTGAAATAATCCCTTGAACGACGACACTAGTCCCATTCTCCTCCGCCGTAGGATCCCTCGAAGAAGATGGTACAACTTCCAAAGCATATGCCTTTACAGTTTGCTTTCCCTTAGCCGGTTCTAGACAATCCTTCTTGCCCAGGCTTGCCACAGTTGTAGCACTTCCTCTCAGCTTTCGGATTCTTACAATCCTTGGAATAATGGATCTTCTTCTGGCAGTTGTAACAAGTCACTTCGCCTTTCTACTTCTTCTGACCATCTTTTCCTTTCTACTATTGTTGCTTCCTCTTTTTATCATCACCACTCTGATGTGGTTTCTGTTCTTCCTTAGATGCAACAACATTCTCTTCCTTGGGAAACAAACTCTCATGCCACAGAGCTTTCTCCACGATCTTCTCATATGTATCATCTAGGTGATCAACCAGCTGATTCCCAAGATATTTGACCAAGCCAACAAACTTCTCATTCTTCTGGTAAGGAGTATCAACATACGAACAAGCGTACTTGGACAAAGCTTCAAAATCCAAAACATACTCCAACACTGGTCTACTATTCTGCTTTAGCTTCACGAACCTCTTGAACAAAATAAACTTCTGAATGGTAGAAATGAACTTCATTTCAAACTTGACTTGGAACTAATCCCACGTGATCTCATCTTCTGGGGTCTCTAGAGTGACAAAGTTCCACCAATCCATAGCTCTGCTGTGTAGCTGTCTCGATGCAAGCTTCATCTTTGTTGCATCATCAATTCCCAAGTCACCAAATATCTAAATGCAAGTATAAAGCTACCCTTGAATCTCTACAGTTGGCTCCGTCCCTTTATACGACTTCCCTCTTAGAGTAGTGAAGTCTTTGCATAGCTTCACGAAGTCCACAACCCTAGACACTTGCACATGAACCCCCACTTCTACCACGGCTGTCTTTGGAGCGGGTACCCTCCTCATGATCGTTGCCATGATGGCCTCGAGCATAGCTAGATAATCTGGTTTACCGCTATCTCCCCATCTAGGTACAGTCTCCTCCCTAGCAATATGTCTCGAAGTTAGACGACTCATTCTAAATCTGAAAAATAGAATGATTAGTCCACACATGAGAAAAACTGAAAATGGAGTTCAAGCGCTATTATACTATACACTCTAATATAATATACAAGAATAAAAAATCTAAAAATACGTCTCTCATACATTGTTACGTCTTCGGACTTTGGCTAAAATCAATTAACCAGAGCTCTGATACCAAATGTGACGACCGCCCAAAAATCCCGCACTTATCAAGAGGAATAATGCGCTGAAAGCCATGTCAGGCAGCTATGGACGATCATCAGAGTTGGATAATATACGCAAAACCTGTCTTGTGACTCACAACGCAAGGTTAAAATATAACAGGACATATACAACATGCAATAATAATGAAGCGAAATTGAGCAGAATCTTAAAATTTTCATATCATCATGAATTATCCATACAACATTGGAACACATCATAAGAGTCTGCACAAAATGCCTCACTATAGTCATTTAGAGAATACATGAAACATCGGAAAACAACAAATAGTAGATAGCGGGAAATAATACGTCAGCCTCTGACTCGTCGTCATTTAACAACATCATCCTCATCAAAATCTACTACCTGTCACCTGCTACTTTGTCTGCCCATTCATCATATAAATGAACAACCCAAGGTAATAAGAGGGAGACATAAAACCTTGAGTCAGACAACAGCCTTAACGAGCGATAAAACAACTATCTAACATCATCAATAAAATATATGAGAAACAGGTAGATCAATCATCTAATCTACCAACATCACCAGAGAAGAACCCAAACCCGTCTCCTCCACATCCGACGGTGATAGCTTTTACAAACAAAAAATATGGAAAACATAACAAACATAGCGACCAGTTATCAAGTGTAAGCTATCCGAATCGAATTCGACATCTCTCAAGCACAAGCCCCGAAGGCCTAAACCAACATCAGACAAGCACCCAAGAAATATGTCCTTCGACATTGAATAATCTACATAAGACGATACAAGCAAAACAATCATCATCCATGACTCTAGCTATCACTACCAATATTGCCTTGAAACCATCGTTAATCGTATGACTGGCCATATGATCATGCCATTCGTCAAGGGCTATTGGTAACCCCTATTCTAGCAAAAACTTCATACACCATCGTGACTCGTATCTAGGCCCATCGTGACTACTCAGGGCACTCGACTAATCATCTAGTCTTTTAGGCGTCCCTATTATACCTCTGCTTTGAGCCCCCTAGAACCTACGACAATGATAATTCCTCAGCCTTCGATATCTCTAGTCGTCGTGATCAGCGACGGTCTCAAATCATCTTGAGCAACCATTATCCATGAGCTCAAGTCATTTTGAGCCGTCTTCACATTCGTTGCATTATGACGATCAACGAACACTTTGAACATTCCCTCTTGAATTCACATCGAAGCCATGACCATCATTGATCCAAAACATACTTCGTTTGGTCGATATTTGATTTACAGCGTTCTGTTCTTTGCTATAAATCACAATCACAATGTTTCATCCTTTGTTGTGAATAACATTCCACAACGTTCATTTTCCCCATCCACAGCGTTTCAGAAACGTTATGGTTTCTCCATCACATATCCATTCTGAAGACACGGCCGATCCATTGAATGCACAAGCCCGATCCATGAGAAATCCTTGCCTGATCCAATGTTTTCCTATGCCCACTCCACACGTAAAACATTTCCCGACCCATCTTATTCACAACATTTATAAAACGCTGTCTTTCTGCCCGATCCATATTTCCAAACCTTGCCCGATCCATCATTAAAACATGCCTGATCCATTGGAAAAATCATGCCTGATTCACACTCCGGTTTTTTGCTCGATCAATATCCTTTTTACACCAATTCACCAAACGATGTCAATTCCTTCTTTTGCCCTATACCCAATCCATCACAAAATCAGCTCGATCCATGGCATTTTAAATCGTTGTTGATCCATGCTGAAAACAAGCACCCGTTCCATGTCCAGAAACCATCTGATCCATCCCAAATGCATGTTCGATCCATCAATTTTTGGCGCGTCCGGTCCACTCCATTTCTTGGAGCATAAGCTAACCGATCCATACGTTGCCATAGCCGATCAATCATGGAACTTGAGCCATGATCCAACTCCAATCAAATTCAAAACTCATGTGATTCGTACAACCATTCAAACAACAATACTATCAGCAATCATTGCATTAAACAATCATCATTCAATCACCTAGAATTCATCCTATTCATAATAAACAATAAACGAATTAGTCAAATGGATCCGACTTACAATAACACATGAATTAACATAGAGAATTACCAATATAAGTTGCTAGATTAGATCCTATGGTGATTTGAAATGAAAACATACTTACATCAATTAGATCTAGATGAAAAAAACTTGAAATGAAGAAAATAAGATCAAACAACCCATATACTTGATTGAATCCGTGTGAGAGATGCTTATCACTCACCAAATCCTCAAACTAGCTTCAAAACAATGATCTACAAATCCGAACAGCGAAGAATAATATTCAAATCACCCAATTTGATGCGATCTACTCTCTCTTGATGTTGATATAACCTTCCTTGATGTAGATCTTCAATCTTCATATGTAGATCTAAGAAGTTAATGGAGTAGAGATGTATTTGATTGGAGTAATGAGAATCTCAAACCCTAACCAAATAAGAAATGAAGAAAGTAAACCATTCTCCTTGCATCTACCCCCTATTTATAGTCATCTAACCAGCCCACCAATGGGCCACACCGAATCAGCCCACCAATGACTAGTTAACATGTCTAGAAATTGTGTAACACAAAAATAGCGATTCATCCCAAACCACTGGACAAGATCTTTAATGTGACCATTCTACGGAGTTGGCAACACCATTTCCTTTCCAATGAAATGGATCTTAACACTTGATTCAATCTCAGTCAAAAGTTATGCTCTATACAAAACTAACAGGGGCAAAATGGTCACAAATAAAATTAGTAAAAAATTATGGACATGTCTATTATCCCCACAACCAACATATCAAAATATGAGAATGATCCGACCCTCTAGGAATTACATAAAAGTATTTTACGATCCTCCAATTCGTAAAATGCAGGTCGTTACAATTATTATGTATATGGGTGACTTCGAGTAATTCGAAGACCTTTGTGTGTGTATAGGCTGATTTAATTTGTGTGGTTTTGAACTCTTAGATGTGTTTCTGATCTTAGTGATTCTCGTGTTTTCAGCGATTCTTGTTATTTCTGTGGTTCTTATGGTTTAAGTGATTTCTGAGTCTTCCCTCTTGTATTTTGTGATTCCAAGTGTCAATTACCCTAATCGTAGAGTCTGGGTAAGTCGTGCAAAGGATTATATCTTAGTCTATTTTGTGTTCTCCTAAGCATATGCATATTGTTTATGTGGGCTTGTATATGGAAAATTATGTATCCTATGTGTATGTTATTCCATTTTGATAGAAAGGAATTACCACATTTGTGTTTCATGTGAACCTATAATCACAATGTTCCTTTTCTTAGATAAAATTTTGTGCCTACTTGAAATTTTATTTCATCTACCATTTTAACTAATATGCGTAAACTAGAACGATACATGTATGTAGTACGCAGGTCAGAGCAAGTTATTTCAAGTCACAGTTTGTTGTTGATTCGTGGTCGGTTGATCTATCTCATTGAAGTTATTATCTTAGCAGGTAGTTGTATAATCATGTATTTGTGTCATTTGTATATTCATTCATTTGGGGATTGTTGTATGTGTTTATGGTTTATATAAGTTGTAGCACATGTATATGTTGTATTCTATTCTGTGATATATGATATGTTGTAATTTGTTCTGAATACGATTATTAGCCATCGTAGTTTTATATTAGATAAAGTGAGTACGTTGATCTACTTGAGCTAAGAAAAAATATTGTACACCTAATCAATGTACTCAATTCTCGTCTAACACAGGATTACAAATGGTCGCACTCAACCAGCCTTATTCTCCGCTCTGATAGACAGTGTTTTTTTTGATGAAAAAGGTAGTGAATCAAGATGATTCACGCCTTCATATATTAAAAAGCAATAGAGCATACATCGTCCGTATAATTACATCACATTTACATAGCCTTGGCCATAGCCTACATACTACATACATACTGAAACTTAAACGTGGAACAACAAAATACATACTGGAGTGAATACATATAAGCAGCATAAAAAAAAGGATCACAAAGAGTAAAAGCCAACGTGGTAAGCATCCCTGAAATGGTAGTAGTCATCAAGCATTTCCACTTCTGCCCCATGCCCGATCTTGGACGCGAGCAGCAATGGAGTCGATAAACCTCTAAGTGCTAGAGCCTGTCGAAGAGATTTTTTTTTAAGAATGTTGTAGATAATTTGATTGGGTGTTTTCATCTTAAATTTGAATTTCCTCGAGTTTCTTTCATTCCATAAAATCCACACATATGCAAAGTTCAGCAAAATAAACAAATCACAGTTATTTGAATCATCTAAAGAGGGGAGGTTGTGCTGCCAGAAACAAAGCTGATTCTTAATAATGTCTCTACAGTCTAGATCAATGCTAACTGACACCAAACATTTACTAAACACATAAAAAGCAAAATCACAGCTCCAAAAAAGATGTAGATAATCCTCCTCCACCTCATTGCAAAAAATACATCCACCAGTCACGTTTAAGCCTTTACGTAGAAGTGTGCAAACAGTATTTAAACGGATATGCATGATGAGCCACATGTGAATCTTGACTTTTGTAGGCACTTGCTTCACCTTCCACATATTCAAGAATCCCTGCCATTTTGTTCCAGAGAAATTTATCACCATATATAAACGTCCCACTCCAAACGTTTCCTTTTCACCATTTAATTTCCAAATGAACTCATCTCTCGTTTCCGAAAGTCTCACATCCTCTAACAGCACATACAAGTTGCATAATTGCCTTAACGCACTTCCAGTGACGATTCTACATAAAGATAGCTTCCATTTAAAGTCTGTAACATCCCGATCATACATTTCTTTTTCTGTTGCTAGCTTATTTCATGCTATTGCAAACAAGTCTCCAAACTCAATCTTTAAGGGTATCGCTAGCAGCCAACAGTCCAATTTCAAGTGCGTACCAAAGTCAAGATTCAAAACTTCTGATAGATAGTGTTATTCAGAATGCTCTTTATTAGGGTGGGTCTAAGTGTAGGGTTTACATTTTGGTATCAGAGTGAGATACAAAACAAAATACAATAAACAAAGGACAGATTCAGAATTGTAAGTGTGTTACAACACGGAAAAATAACAATTGTGCCTACTTTATTGCTTTCATCTTTATCCTAATTCTATTATTCTTATCAATCAAGCTATGTGCAATCTTAGCTACGGGAGTACAATTAGAATGTATTTCATTTTTTAGTATTTCATGTGTGGTGTCTTGGTATCTATAATATATTTTGATAGAAGTTTCCATCCTCTAACCCTTTTGGTTTTAGGTTTAAAATTTTGAGGAAGATTTAAAACCCATTCTTTTTGTATTGATGTTGATTGTGAATTAAAATAAAATGAGATGGGATGAGTAAACGAATTAAATCCAAAGTAGTATAAGTAAAATTCATGATAGATAAAAGAGTATTAGAATTAAAATAATTCAGAGTTGCGCAGCGAAAACTAATGAACTATTTTGGTTGTGCTAAAATTAATAAATCTATAAGTGGGGTTAAGGAATAGTAAATAAAGATGAATTAAAATGTTGTTGAGAGTTCATTGTTTTGTAAAGGTAAGTTGAGTGACTAACTAGAATTCTTTTATTGTTGGATTGTTTTCATTTAAAATAAAGAAAGGATATTGGTGACAAATAATAAAAATGAAAGCAACCATGTGTGAACTAAAATTGTTGATTATCTTTAGTGTTGGGTTGTTCGCTAGATATTTCAAGGAATTTTAATCGATGCGTCTGATTAACAATTGATAAGAACTTCTTAAATGCTTATATGAGAAGATCGAGCATAATATTTTGTGTAATAAAATATATAGTAATGTGAAATATTCATGCGGGAATAGTGTTAAATCACTAGATGATACGATAGTTGTAGTAGAGTTGACGAGGCAAATAGTGATACTATCTCGTTTTGTAGCCAAACAATGAGGGAAAATTGTTATAAATTTGGTGGTTTAACATTATCCAAATTATGTTCTAAATTTGTTAGGTAAAAAATTTTATTTGAAAAGAATAAAGTGTTTTGAGTATGTAGAGTTGTCTTAAAGGGAGTAACTATCTTAAACATGTGCAAAAAAAAATTAAACACACTCTTATACATTGGGTTTAAAGATGATTGCAGTCATTAAGTTAGTGATAATAAATGGTAATTGGTGTGGCTATTCGACTCTACTATCAAAATAACAACCATTGTTCACTAATTTATAAAAAAAATGATGGTAAGGCAATGTCAATTATTGGTTAAAAACTGGTGAAAGTTGAGTGTGTGTTTAAAGGTAGGACCTTTGAAGGATAAGTTATCATAATCCAAATCTTTTGTGTGTATAATTTGAGATGAGAATTAAGAATCTTTGTACATTAAGTACTTTAGATTTCAACTTCTATTGTAACTTGTGTGAAATATTAGAAAGAAATTGAAATCGTGGGAACTGTGTGTTTAATATTTTTAACCAAACTGTTCCTAGTGAATAAAATTTAGGATCAATATGTGTATGTCATCTTAAGTAAATTGTGAGTGTTAAGGAATGGAATATTGATGATGATGGTTTTGATGACAAAAACCTTATTTCTATCTTGTTTGATCATTATTATTATAAAATATATAATAATACAATTCTTTAGAATATATATACAGAAAATCTATGCGGTATTTTATAACTGTAGACTGTATAGTTTCCAAGAATCAAGATTTCAAATAGAAGAGTTCAAGTTTCAAGACTCTTGAGTAACAAGAGTTCAAGAATTATAGAGTCGGTATGTCTAGAAATTTTGTTAAAACTCTAGTTAGCACTTGATTCTATTTTCAAATCTAAATTCTAATTTTAAATTTCAAATCCTGATTTTAAACATGATTTCAAAATAATTTCAAATTTATTAACTTGATTTTAAAACTTGTTTTCTAATGATTTCAAAATTACTTCCTTATTCAAAATATATAATTATTTGTTTTAATAATATTTTACCCCCTTATAATTATTTTCTAAGCTTCTGAAAATTTAGTTTATATTAAAATTTATGATTTTAAATTTAAGTTTTGCCTAAGCATTTATATTTCAAACTACTTGTTTATAATAAGTTTCATAAATATATATATATATATATACATAGTATTATATGTTTATACTTTTATACCATCTTTTATATTTAATTTCTTAATTATTTTATGTGTATTTATATAAGAGTTTTACAATATATTTTACCTTTAAAATAATGTTTAAATATAAAGGAATTTAAATTGTTTTAACTCTGGATTCATTATAGTTTATTTAATATTGTTTGAATTGATTCAAACTTTTAGTTTTAAAATTTTCCTAGCATATGTCGATATACATAAAAGGGCATGTCAACGTACTAGCCGTTAGGGCATTTTTGAATTTTGTAAAGAAGTATATTTTGAATTTAAAATGTTTCAGAAATGTTATGACTATTGGAAACCTATAAATACCTTCTAAAATCGAATTTTTTAACTAATTTTCATCCTCTTCTTCCTCTCTTGACTTCCTACCATTAGAGTACTTTAATGCTTGAATTTATACACTTATACTCTACCGAATTCAACAAAAATCATATCACTCTTCTTCTCCTTTAATTCTAAACACAATACTCTCTGAATTCTAGTGCTTCCCAAGAGTTATAGGCTGTTTGTAATCAAAGATCTAAAGATCAAGTTCTATAGAGTTAATATTACAAAAACTAATAAGATAAGGGTGTGGTCCTATCGAGTTTAAAGTGACTGGATGCGATTATGTCCTGGAAATCGATTGGGTGTAAGTTATGGCCCGAAAATCAACTAAGTCTCACTGTACTTGGAATCAATTAGGGTGTTCCCTTGTATCCCCGAAATCAAGGATTGTATTTGGATATTGTTGAATAAAATTCTGTATCAACCCAAAGTTGTGTGGGACTATAAGTAGGGAGTCCCAAACCAGTATAAGATCCCAGTCTGTATTTCCCTTTTATTACTTCTACTTTTACTTTATGCATTCTGTGATTGATTCTGTGTTTGTTTGTTTCTGTGATCTATATATTGTTTGTTTGATTCAAAAAGGTTTCAAAAAAATCTATAAATCCCATTAAACACTATTCACCCCTCCAGGGTTTAATTTGCCTAAAGATCCTTAAATTGCATCTCCAACAATTGGTATCAAAGCATTGGTTTTCAAAGTTTTCATAATCTGAATTTTGTAAAATTTAAACGACAACCAACACTTGGATTGTCACAAACGGTGGTTCATTCGTAGAGAGACAGTCCACTGTTAGACCACCACTCTTTAATGGCAGTAATTATGCATATGACATTAGGCATGTAGAATGAAAATTTATTTGTAATCTGTAGGATTATACACTTGGAATATCACACGAACTTGAATATGTTGAACCCACTGTTAATTTTGCACAATGGATTAATGATCAGAAAGCCACTGCACAACCTAATTTTATGGCTATGAATATTTTATTCAGTTCATTAGACAAAAATGAATTTAATAGGGTGTATTTTTGTAAATCTGCATACGAAATCTAGAAAACTTTGTAGGTAACTCATGAAGGAACAAGCAAAGTTAAACAAACCAAAATATCTATGTTGACAGATCAATTTGAGTTATTTAAAATGAATCAGAATGAGTCTATTTCCGATATGTATTGCAGTCATGCATTCACTAATGGCTTTGGGAAAATAATATTCCGAGGAAGATCAAGTTAGAAATTTTTTGAATCCACTAATTTTTGATTAGGATCAAAAGACACTTGCCATCGAAGAAGCCAATGTAGTACAATGAATATTGAGGAATTAATTGGTAACTTAATGTTGTTTGAAGTTCAGATGCAAGGAAGGAAAGAAAAGAAACCAATAGCATTCAAAGCATCAATTGAAGATTCAGACTTAGATAGTGACGACGATGAAGAGACAACACTAATGATAAGGAATTTAAGAAAAATCCTAAGATAAAGGAAAAAGAATAATTTCAAAAGGAATGATCTGAAAAATCAAGTAAGAAATAATAATGAATATCTGAGTAATATCAGATGCTATAACTTTGATTAATAAGGCCATCTGAAGGGATTCTGTCCATATCCGGAAAAACAAAATCAACCTGCTAATGACAATTCATCAAAGAAAAGGAAAAAAATCATATTCATCAACTTTAGACGATTCAGACTCATCATTAAGTGATAAAGAACAAGAAACGAATAATTCGACTATGTGCTTCACAACAATTCTTGAATCTGATAAAATTGAAGAACGGATCTAAAAGTAGGCATACTTTATATAATTTTAATTTTTTGGTTGAATGGATGTTTGGTTGTTTGATTGTTTGTTTTTGTTTGGAATTTGAATTTTAAATTCCAAACTCAAATTTGAAAAATGAAATTTGAAATATAAAATAATGGATATATAATAATAAAATAATAATATAAAAATTATTTTAATAATAAATATTGTTCCAGAAAATAATTAAATAAGAATATAGATATATAAATAATTCAAATAGTCAAATTTCAAAAGTCATCTTGAAAATGTGAAGGGATATGTCGACATACCCTTTTGACCTTGTCCACATATACCAGATATGTCATATTTGAATTTAAAATTTTGTAATTTGAACTTCTGAAATTCCCATCAACTTTTCACCAACTTCAACGTAACTGAAAAGGGGTCCTGGAAACCAGTGAATTTTCCTTTGATTCTCTATATTTACTATTTATTCCATTCATTTCCTTTTCACCTTTATTTCAAAATTCAAAATTACTCTTCATATTTTATACTCTTCAGTAGCTATTCAAATGGCTTCCTCTAGTACTCCAAAAACCGTGAGATTGACCAAAACCATCAAAGGCTTCCTCTTGAATAACCCCGATGCTATTCAAGATTACATTCGCTATGTAATTTTTGGAAAAGTAGACATGGGAAGATTTGCTATCTTTAGTGATTTTGCTTCTTATGAACTTGAAACCCTTTTTCATCAAAATAATGTTTTGAGTCTTATTGATTCTCGGGATAATATTGAAGTTTGTTATCCTAATCTTGTGAAAATGTTCTATGCAAATTTGAATCAAAACTTTTATCAAGGAAATAAAGATGAAATTTGGAGTAGTGTTAAAGGAACAAAAATTGTTTTGGATTGTGATGTTTTAAGTACTATTTCGGGTTGTAAGAATTCGGGGATGGATCTTTCGGATTTTAATATTAATCTAAGCGATTTGAAGATTTTTCATCACATTTTTGAAAGCGATGAACATTTAGAATTCAAAAATAATTTTTATTCTCCAAAAGCAAGAATCGTTAAATAATTACTTCAACATACCATCATTGCTCGGTCAAAAAATTTCAACAACCGTACCATGAAAATTAACAAGGCTCTTTTTGTTATCTTGGGAATTAGGAAATAAATTGGGCCAAAGTTGTTTTAAGTGAATTTCAAGGAAAAGAAATGTCAAGAAAAGAAAATACGTTATATCATGGAGTTTATCTTACACGTATTTTCAAATATTTTGGAGTCGATTTCAAAGGAGAAGAGTTCATTTCCATAAATAAAAAATCAATGCGGGAAATATTTCTCTTATGAAGATTCTACTTGTGTTTTATCTATATGAAACATACGTGAAAAAACAAACTAGAACTGAACAAGAAGAAGAAATGGATATTGACGATGAAGAAGATACCTCTTTAGAAAGTATTTAAGTTTCTACCAACCCCTCCAAGAAAACCATTCTCCAAAATCAAAATATTTTAGCCAAGAACCTAAAGTTACTTAAGAGATCTTTAGTAAGAATTTTGAAAAGATTTCTACTAAAATGAGTAAGTTCTTTGGCAAAGTTAGAAGAAAACTTGCTTGTCATCCTCCTCCTCTGCTGACTTCTAAGTTTAATTGCGTAGTATGATTGCTTTTATTTCTATTTCTATCTTAAGTTATGTGTTTCATTTCATGTATCGTTATCATTAGAATGAAATGAAATTATTTATTTCTGTCAATTCTTGTTTAAATATCTCTGGAGTAGTTATTAAATCAGAAAAAATAAGTTTATATAAGTCAAGACAAATCAAAAAATCATAAAATACTTCAAAAATTAAAATTACACATACATATATTAAAATATATATTTGTGCATGTCGACATATAATTGTATAAATTTCGGAAATGTTTTGAATTTTGAATCTGCTTTAACCGACTCATGTCTATTCAACTTTAACGAATTTTAGAGCCTATTTAAACCCTTTCTTACTGAAGAAATTCTCTATTCCTTTCTCCTTCATTTTCTTTCAATATTTCTTAATATAATCAAAACAATGGCCATTCAATTCCATAATCTTAAAGAAAATTTTGAAGAAGTCCTTAACTCTGTCAAGGGTATCCTTTCTATTATCTTACGTAATCAGCGTCATCTTGGATTGAGTCAAATACAGATGATCAAACAACAAGAGAAACATTTTGATGAAATTTAATAGATGATTGCCTCTTTTTCAAAAGATGAATATTACAATAGCACTAGAGCGCCTCTCACTAAAGACAACGAAGACTGGGATGCCATAAAGGCTGATCCAATCTTAGTGGAGATGGTTGGGATGAAGGTCCTCAAAATGTATGAATTTTGTTTCAATTTGTGTGGATTGATTGATGCATTTAAAACTTGTAAATAAAATACTATATCTATGGTGTAATTTGATATGATTTTTTAATAACACATGTATATATGTATGTATTGACCTATTATGATTTATTTAGTTTATAATCATATTTTGTTCAGACTTGTATCTTAGTTAGTGTTAGAATAGATTAATTATAATTATATTGATCTTACTATTAGAATTATACTTTAGTTTTATAATTATACCTTAGATTTTAGGGATAGTATAGTATTGTGTGTTTTAGTACTGTAGTTTTTGTCGATAACAAAAGGGGAGAATCATTAAATAGGACTTAAGGGCTTAAATTAAAAGGGAGTTAGTAGTTTCGGGAGAAGTTGATGAAGTAAGGGGAAGTAATCGAAGAATAAAGATATCAGTTATGAATATTTCATAACGAAGGTTGTCATCATCAAAAATGGGAGATTTCTAAGGGATGGGATATTGATGATGATGGTTTCGATGACAACAACCTTGTTTCTATCTTATTTATATCATTATTGTTATAAAATATGTACTAACACAATTCTCTAGAATATATATATATATATACATATACATATGTATATATATATATGTGTGTGTGTGTGTGTGTGTGTGTGTGTGTGTGTACACCAAAATTTGTACTAGCTAAATATAAAGATGTAGATATTCCAAAGCCGAAAGGGCATAGAGATCAGACATCGAAACCAGGATCATAAAGGAAATAACAAAGCCAAGGTATTGCTCATAGCTGCAGGCCGGAAGCCAATAACGGCAACAAAGTGGATTCAAGTTAAACAAACATCAACACTTGGGCATAAGAATATCGGTCGAACACCGATAGCGGAAGATTGATGGTAATAAGGAAGACTCCGAAAGGATAAGATAAGAGGAAGCTTAGAACCGATATGAAGGAAGAAGACACTAGAAAAGTAATGCCGACATTAATGGGAATACAGAGAAGCAACTCTGAAAGCATTTCACATGATATCGGGAGCTAGTGATGAGGGTTACCGAAGATATATGATCCGAAAGCTAAACAGAAGGAGGTAAGAGGTTATTGATACCAACATCAAGAAGTAGCTACAACATCACTGGAAGGAATTCTGGAAGCATACCTTTATAGCCAAAGTGAGACACAAAAGCAAGAGGCTAGAGACATGGCAAGAAGAAGCTATCTACACCAACAGTCTCAGTATTGATACTAATGGACAAGACCTACACCTTTTGAACAATCATTGAAGGAAGAATAGGGTGGAAGATGATAATAGTGATTGAAGATAAAGACATATGCATAATACCGAACATATATTCGATAACAAAGCCATCTCGATTCAGCACTGAATCCAAGAAGTGTGAACCAAGACCGGTGGACCTAAAACCGAGAGCCACCAAAGTCAAGCTCTCAGATTCTGAGACCGAGCTACTGAAAGGCATGTCAGTGGAACCGCACCCAAATGCCAAAGATTGTATTCCGAAGGCGAAAATGCATCAATGAAGACATATGATAAGAAGAAAGGAGGCTGAGCCCTTTCTGTTGGAACTGAAAGTTACAAGAGCGCTGAAACCTTAGTTCTGCATCCGAAAGTGGCTTCTACTGGGTTCACAACAGAAGTGAACCCAAATTGCTTATAAATAAGACCATTGGGGTCTCATTTTGTGGGACGTTTCTCATTCCAAAATCTTTCTCTCATTTCCTAGAGAGCAAACCCTAGTTTGTAAATCAATTTGGGGATTTCCTATTAACTTCCTCTATGAATAAAATCATCAAAGACCTTAAAGTGGACGTAGGTTCAATCCGAACCGAAAACTATAAATTATTGTGTTCTCTACTATTCTGTATATTATATCGTATATTGTGGTGCTTATGTATGTCTACACTCCTCATCCTAATCTTTCCAACAATTATCTAAACGCCCTTAAGGCATACTTTAGTGCAGATTGGTGATGATTGTTGTAACCCTATCCTAGGTAACTGTTGATACTTAAGTCTCACAGGTGTGATACTCACCCCTTGAGGGAAGAGTAACTAATCTTCGGGCTTAAGACCTTGATATCTAGGAAATGGTGAACTAATTCAAGCTTGTGGGAACTAAATAATTCATTCTATCTTTAGGTCTACTTTCTTAGACCTATGGTGTTGAAGAAAAATATCGTTAAACTTTTGGCGCTAGAAGGAGGGCCTGAACCTCCATGCACTATTCCTACCTTTAACCCTGTGGATAACCTTGCCACATTTCTAACTGTGTTGTTCCGTCCTGGGTTGGACTAAGATTTGAAGAAGCAAGATTCTAGATAAAAAGTCTCAACAAAGAGCTTCTGAATACGGAGATACTACATCAAACATCATTGATATAAGCTATTTGAATTGTAGAATAACCTTGGACCTCCATCGTTATTGTGAACCCTCCATACTTATCGTAAACCTTCCAACCTTATTTCTCATTCCATCATAACAAGGTACTCTGAAAATCAATTAAATGATGATTCAATCGGGAAGGGGTGGTAAAGAAGGATCAAACACGTCGTCCATCCCAGAAAACAACATTGACATAGCCAAACAAGAAACTGGAGGACCTTTAACTTTAACCAAATATGAGTTAGAAATATTACACTTGGTTACACGAATTGATACCAGTAGGATATTTATTGAAGCAGGCTTATTACGAAGGCCCTCTAAAGCAGAACCCTAGGAAGCAGAATCAAGAATAATAGCATCTCAAGAACTTTGTAACCAAGCCGATTCTTCATCAAATTTACAAAGTAGTCTAGTTTCAGGAAGAAACAGCCAAGCATCAAGAGAGTTGGTCACTTCAGAAGAAAACAAAAATCTAACATGGATAGAAGGTAGTAAGTTGCAAGGGATCTCCTTCTCCAAAGAGATAATGACGATAAAGGTTTCATCTTGTATAAAAGAGAACAAACTCGCATATGATTGGACCATAGACCCTGAAGAATATCTTGTCATTTTCGAGAATTACATGGATACGTATAATGCTTCCGAAGCAGTTCGATGCACGGTCTTCATGACAACTCTTCATGGAAGAGCCCTTAAATGGTGCAAGCATTATCATGGCCCGGACATTACAACTTGGAAGCAATTGTTCACCGCATTTAGCACAAAATTCCATATGTAAAAGGATTCGGCAAATAGCATTTATGGTTTAACTAAAATCAAACAGGGTTTAGAGGAGTCGCTTAACTGCTATTTGAAATGGTTCCACAATAATTCACTCAAAGTGAAAGAGGCAATAGACAGAGAGAAGCTAAGAGTTGTACGATCAGGGTTGCTTATACCATCCCCCTTTTGGAAGGAGCTTATCTTAAATGAATGCGAAAACTTGAATGATTTGTATTCCAGAGCTGATAAATTCATTCTTATGGAAGAAATACTTAATGCAAGGGAAAACTTAAAGCAAGAACAGAAGGAAGAAGGGCTTGGTTCCATTCTCCTTGAAGAAGGTTCTACAAAACCGAACAAAAGGAAAGTTTATTGCTTTTATCACAAGATGGAAGGACACAAAACCAGACATTTTTGGAGTTTGATAAAAAGAAATCAAGCCAATAAGAAAGGAAAGCCTAACTAAGAAATTTGAAGTAAGACTAATAGGAAAGCTGGTCAGAGGCAACGCAACATGGGAATGAGAACTTAACATAAACCTCCTATCTCAAATGATTACTTTTATTATTCGTTTAACTTTGTCTTTTTACTTATGATCAAACAAATATTAATGTATGTTCGAGTGTAATTACAAATAAAACCAAACCCTGTTCAAGCTTATGCATACAGCAAAAGCTCGAAGGAGCACCTTCTTCTTATGTTTCATCCCATGGGAGGGAATGAAAGTTCAAATAGGAGCACTTAAAGAACACAATGCATGAACAAATGCACGACAGAGTTATCAACCAATAACAAGCTTCATTGGAAGCTGTTTAGATAAATATGCAGCAAAGAAATGATTAAGCACCTATCATAGCTCGGCTTAAATAAGATTCTTCTAAATATTATCTCCACTATTTCAGAATTTCATGAACTTTGTCAAACATGTTATCTTGACATACTTAAATGCTTCTATGAAAGGTGTGGAACCTACCCTTAATAAATGATATCAATAAAGCCTTCAGAATGAAGGATGAATCAATAAAACCTTCAGAAGGAAGGGTGAATCAGTAAAGCCTTTAGAAGAAAAGGCACAACAAATAAAGCTTCCAGAGAGAGAAGCAACAACAAACATAGCCTCCTAGAAGAGGATAGGCAAGTAATGCTTCCAGAGAGAGAAGCAACGACAAACACAACCTCCTAGAAGAGGAGTGACAAATAATGCTTCCAGAGAGAGAAGCAACGACAAACACAACCTCCCAGAAGAGGAGCGTCAAACAAAGCTTCCAAGAAGAGAAGCCACAAAGGTACATCTCCACTAGTGAGTTTGCCTCCTAAGTAGGGCTAACAAACATAGTTACATCTCCACCAGGTGAAGTTGCCTCCTAACTAGGGCTAACAAACAAAGTTACATCTCCACCTAGTGGAGTTGCCTCCTAAGTGGGGATAACAAACAAAGTTACATCTCCACCTTGTGGAGTTGCCTCCCAAGTGAGGCTAACACCCCCCTACAAATTATAATGCCCCTAAGTGGGACTAGTATTTGTAACACCCCGTATTTTCTGTGAACGTATAAGTAACAAATCAGAGAATAATTAATTTTTAAAATTAGAATCAAGGGAAACGGGTTGCGCCATTGCATTCGTGTCAAAATTCTGCTTGAAAACGAGTCCGAGTTTTCGAAAAAGGAGTCCGTATGACCAAGTTATGACCCTCCGAAGTTTCAGGAATTTAAATAAAATAAAACAGCTCGAAAATAAAGCCAGAAATTCAAAATTCAAACCCAGAGAAGGCTGGCGGGAAAATTCCCGCCCATATAGCCAGGTCGACTGGGGAGTCGACCCCCCCAACTAGGTCGACTGGGGTGTCGACCTCCCCATGACCAGGTCGACTGGGGAGTCGACCTGGGGGTTGACCTGCTCCCGAAACCCAGTTTTTCAACCTGGTTCATTCTGATGTATCCGGTCTCGTTTTCTGTCTAGATTCGTCCGCCTAATCCTATATAAACAACTCCCTAGCCTCATTTTCTCTACACAATTTCATTCTGTCAATATTCTGCCTCTGTTCTAATTAAAAATAAAAATGACGTCGCTACTCTGCTGGAGTCAAAATTTGGACTGAGGCATCTTCTTCCAACCTGAATAGAATTAAAAGCTAAATAAAATCTCAAATCAAAGTTTAGAGCTACAACAACAATTAAAGAGGAATAATTCAGCATTTCTGCATCAACAACAATTTATTATCCTTTCTTAAACCCATGAAAGGCAAGTACAATTATTTTCCGATATAAACTTTAATTATGGTTGTGGCATGATTATAAATCTGAATCTGAGGTTATGTATATTCTCATCTGTCAGATCTGTTTTTCTGTGACTATTCTGTACCTCTTTCTTCTTTCTGTTCTATATCTAGGCTACCACGAGCCTGTGCCACATCTCATAAGAGATTAACGCACGAACGCTAAATTTTGGGATAAATAATAATGCATAATTGGACATGAAACTGATGCCTATGAGACTATTGCCTATGACTATAATTCATGCCTATGAGACTATTGCCTATGACTATGATTCACGCCTATGAGACTATTGCCTATGACTATGATTCATGACTATGAGACTATTGCCTATGACATTGAATAAGAAACTATTGTGATTAGTCGCCCATAACTATTGTAGTTAGTTTCTTATGCCTATTCCCTTAATGATGTTGGATCTCATATTTAGTATGTAACTTTGCTAGTTTATTCCCATCCACTTTTATGTACATCGAGCCTATTGGGCCATTATTATTGTATTTAGTTCATTATTGCACGCCTATTCTTGTATATCAATTCTTGTGCTTATCCCTTATTCCTTTTGTTAGGGCCATTTCGTGAGTATTCAGAGAACTTATGGAAACATGTTATACGGGGATTGGGCGTAGCTTAATTAAGTAAATATAGCATAGCAAATATGTTGGCATAATCTGAGTTGGCTATAATAGAGAATGATTTACATGTGTATTAGTCTTAGACATAAATTGTGAACTAGAATATTAAATCTAGTTTTGACATGAACTGTAAATGGGAATATTAAGGCCAAAATTTGGGGCATATATTGTATTATGAATTATGACCTTGATTTAGGCATGTAAGTTTAGGTTAAATTTATGATTAGACAAGATATGTAAATAGAGTTCTAGATATATATAATCTGCTAAATCTGTTATCTGCTAATTTGCCTAATCCGTTATCTGCTAAGTCTGTTGAATTGCCTAAACTGCTAAATCTGTTATCTGCTAAATCTGTTGAATTGCTTAAACTGCTAGATTCTGCTACCTGTTGAATTGTCTGATCTTTTGAAAATTAGATAATGGTAATCTGGGTATGGAAATCCGTAGGCTTGACCTAAGATTTAGTAGAACATGGAAATTTGATTAATCTGTTGTATCCTATGAAGAAGTTTAATCTGTTAAATAAACAAAATTAGT
Source organism: Allium sativum (assembly GCA_030737875.1). Taxonomy (NCBI): domain Eukaryota; kingdom Viridiplantae; phylum Streptophyta; class Magnoliopsida; order Asparagales; family Amaryllidaceae; genus Allium; species Allium sativum. The sequence continues at coordinate 45,670,234 of CM060925.1, forward strand.
CTGATATCTGAAAAATCTGAATTGGAAAGAATTGGCTATGACACGAGGTTAGGCTCTGTATGCGGTAGAAGCCTGCCCGGAACCAACTGGCTTAACCAGCGACCGCAAACTGTCAATCTAATGTGAGAGGTCGTAGGCATAACTAAAATATGCTTAGACACGAGGTTAGGTCTGGCTTGTGGCAGAAGTCTGCCCGGAACTGCCCGGCATATCCAGCGGCCACAAGCTACCGACCTAATGTGAGAGGTATGTGCATTAATATTTAATTAATGCAAATCTGGGATAAAAATGATGTCTAAAACGTATTGGGTGGATAGGGTTAAACCAATTGGACTAATGAATTTAACAAACCCGTTTCATGAATCTGTAGACCCAATTACAAAGTTAGACAAATCGGTAAATCTGTTAAATCCGTATATTTGATCCGTTAGTCTGGAAACTTATCTGATCTGTGAACTAGTTGAGCTGAACTCTGTATGGCTGAACTTGTAAACAAGTTAATCTAAAATCTATTAGTCTGGGGACACAAGGTTAGGAGGGAAATTACTTGTGTCATCTGTTGTTTGGGACCCATATTAGTCAGTAACCCTTTCTGGTATCAAAACTTTGACCCAAAAGTAGGTAGGGTCCGGGCACGCTTACTGAACTAATTATAAGCGGTTCATTCTGATAATGGCGAGGGGTGTTGATGGTGCATTCAAACTGGGTCATGTGCGTGCATGGATCCCGGTCTGCCTCTGAGGATGTAAGACGCCGTGACATTTGTAAATAGGTCCGTGCCAATTGGTTGTCACTTTAGGGAGTGATACACCCTACTGTGGGGCCGACACAGGGTATTTATGTATTAGGGAGCCGATCGCTTGGGGTAGGGTTTTAGGGTACACTTAGTTCTGTCTGTTTCTGTTGGTACCGTCTGTTTCTGTTGGGTGGTAACTCCTGTCTGTTTCTGCGTGGCACCGTCTGTTCGGGTGGTAAAGGCCCATTTACTAGTGTACACCTAATTCTACATTCTGCTTCCGTAGGGATTAATCTGTTTCTATTTCTGTACCTTCTGTTCGGGTGGTAAAGGCCCATTATTCTGTTTCTGTCTGTTTCTGCTCGGGTGGTAAAGGCCCATTATTAGCATTCTGTTTCTGTCTGTTTTTGTTTGGGTGGTAAAGGCCCATTACTAGCATTCTCTTATGTGGAAATTATTCTGTTCTCGTTTCTGTTTCAGTTTAGACATTGGGGTGACACCTAAACCTGTTATACTAGTATTAGTGCAGAGAAATGAAAAGTAATATTATTCTGTTTCTTCTGTTTAACCTAAGTACATCTGCTGCTCCTGTTACTGTTATCTCTTATCCAGCTTATTTTCATGTCATAATTATTATTATCTGTTCATATGCTAAAAGTCACTGGACTTGCCAGACTTTATGTCTGACCTTGCTTCTTTTCGCCCCTTTTTCTTCTGTTTCCCCCGCAGGTTTTCCAAGGAGGGAACACTTTAGATTGATCAGGATTTCTTCTGCTTGAAGTACTTAGAGTGCTTAAAGTATGGCTTGACTCCTTATGGCAGCTTCTGTGGGGATTATGATTTTACAATTTTGTACTCCAATTATTTTCTGAACAAGACTGATATTTATGTACTTGATTTTTTGGTAAAGATGTAACCATACTGATTTCTGTTTTCCGCTGTAATAAAGTTATAATTTCTCAAATATTGTTTATCTTTCTTGTAAATTTTCTGTTCTGTTTACTAAAATGCTCCACCAAAGTTAAGGCATTCCCTTTGTGAGTGACCTTAACGGAGGTGGGGTGTTACACTTGGTATCAGAGCTGAAGGTTACCAGATTAGATAAAAGTTTTTGAAAACTATTTTCAAAAAGGTTTTAAAAGGAAGTATTTTCAAAAATAAAGTTTATTTTGAAAAACATAATCCCTAAAAAGCCATATATCTATCTTTTCAGTTCTCCATTTTAAATCTTTTTCTTCCATTCCAGCATGTCTGGGAATCTTAACTTTCCAGAGGGCGTGCCAATACCTGGCTGGTTCAAGAGGTACTTAGAGGCTAGGGCCAACGATGCAGGCCCAGCAGATATCCCTCCTCCAGCTGCAACAATTCCTCCTCCTCCGCCCCCTCATCGTGCAATTGCTTTTTCAAAGATCTGTAAAAAAATTAGGGCCATGGGTGGAAAGGATTTCAAGGGAACCGAATCATTTGTAGAAGCGAGGAACTGGCTCAAAGAAACTGAGGATCTGTTCATTATTTTCGAGGTGGACGATAGGCAGAAGGTACAATTGGCGGTATGGTTGCTCAAGGACGAAGCTTCCTATTGGTCGGAAGTCACTAACGCCGAGAGACTGGTTGAAACATGGATGGATTTCAGAACAAGGTTTGAGACGAAATTCCTCTTGCAAGCTGAACGAAGTCTACAACTGGAAAAGTTCTTATCTCTTAAGCTAGGAAGTATGACGGTCAGGGAATACGTCAATCAGTTCAACCAACTGGCCAGGTTCAGGCTAGATTTAGTCAACACCCAGCATAAAAAGGCTCTCCGCATTGTTAAAGGATTGAACGAGCCACTGCACAGCCTAGCCATGACCCATGTACCCACGGGGGCGACTTGCGAGAGATTGGTGGATATGGCACTAATACACGAGGAAGACAAGGGCAAGAAGGAGGCAAACAAGGAAGAACCACAGAACAAGAAAGCATGGCCCAAAAAGGAAAAACAAAAGAAGGATGAAAAGTCTGAAGATAAGAAGGAGAAAAAGTGCTTTACTTGTGGAAGCTCGACTCATCTAAACAAGGATTGCAGAAAAAGAAAGGGCACTTGCTTCAACTGTGGTGAGATGGGACTCTTCACTAGGGACTGCCCGAAGAAACGGGGGCAAGGGCAGAGGGCTGGACCAACTTCTGGAGGGCAGGCGAACACTCTCGAGGCTAGTGGATAGGATAGAAATAGGAAAACTTTATGTAGGAGGTTTAATTTCTTTATCTGATTTTTGAGTTAAAACTCTTTTCTGATTCTGGCATTTTGATTCTGTAATCGATACTCTGCACTTGAATACTAGTATTGTTTCTGATTCCGCTGTAGAATCAGACCCATAAGGGTTATGACTCATCCAATTATGATAAGTTGGGTGTCTTTGTTGAGCGTTAAGTTGACTATGACGCATACATTCTGCGCTTTTATCATGCTTAGTTTCCTAAGAATCATTTAGTATTCTGATATGTACCGGTAATCTGTAAATATCTGAATATTTTTGATAAGGTTGAGATTTCCAGTTTTGACATTGTCTAAGGACGGTAATCCTCTGGGTGTCAATCTGATGTTGATTTCGGTCTTCGGGGTTGATACTTAGGGGAATTTGTCTCTCAACCAAGGTCTAATGGAAACCAAGTTTTTGTTTATCTGCACTCGCTCCCATCACTCGACTGTATCCTATCGATCGAGTCTTCGACCTATATATAAGAATACTATGGACGTAAACATGTGTTTGAGACATGTTATGTTTTATGGTTGCTCGTGGATGCATATACACACACTAGGCACTAGATCGGCTCGAATACACTCTCATACTACATATGGATGTGTGAGCATTTTCAATTTTTGTGGATGCAAAATGATTGACTCATCACATGGATGTTGCATATGAATGAATGGTTGTCACTCATATAAGAATGATATGTATCAAATAGGAAAATTGCATACATGTTGGACTCATGACACTGACATAATTAGCATTAAGGAGGTCAACTGAATCAGTGGACCGCCTGATCTTTGCATTAGATAAGGAAAATATACACACACTTTTGCATATGTTCGTACAACATTAGAAGTTTTCTAAGGACAATGGATGCTTGTGGATGATGGTTGAGTAGATGGATGACTGGATGGTAGGACACATTCTTCTTAACTTGAAGATTTCGGGGACGAAATCCTTTAAGGAGGGGAGAATGTGACACCCCGTATTTTCTGTGAACGTATAAGTAACAAATCAGAGAATAATTAATTTTTAAAATAAGAATCAAGGGAAACGCGTTGTGCCATTGAATTCATCTCGAAATTCTACTTGAAAACGAGTCCGAGTTTTCGAAAAACGGAGTCCGTATGACCAAGTTATGACCCTCCGAAGTTTCAGGAATTTAAATAAAATAAAACAGCTCGAAAATAGAGCCAGAAATTCGAAATTCAAACCCAGAGAAGGCTAGCGAGAAAATTCCCGCCCATATACCCAGGCCGACTGGGGAGTCGACCCCCCCCCCCAACTAGGTCGAATGGGGAGTCGACTGGGGTGTCAACCTCCCCATGACCAGGTCGACTGGGGAGTCGACCTGGGGGCCAACCTGCTTCCGAAACCCAGTTTTTGAACCTGGTTCATTCTGATGTATCCGGTTTCGTTTTCTGTTTAGATTCGTCCGCCTAATCCTATATAAACAACTCCCTAGCCTCATTTTCTCTACACAATTTCATTCTATCTATATTCTGCCTCTGTTCTAATTAAAAATAAAAATGGCATCGCTACTCTGCTGGAATCAAAACTTGGACTGATGCATCTTCTTCCAACTTGAATAGAATTAAAAACTAAATCAAATCTCAAATCAAAGTTTAGAGATACAACAACAATTAAAGAGGAATAATTCAGCATTTCTGCATCAACAACAGTTTATTATCCTTTCTTAAAACAACGAATGGCAAGTACAGTTATTTTCCGATATAAACTTTAATTATGGTTGTGGCATGATTATAAATCTGAATCTGAGGTTATGTATATTCTTATCTGTCAGATCTGTTTTTCTGTGACTATTCTGTACCTCTTTCTTCTTTCTGTTCTATAGCTAGGCTACCACGAGCCTGCTCCACATCTCATATGAGATTAACGCACGAACGCTAAATTTTGGGACAAATAATAATGCATAATTGGACATGAAACTGATGCCTATGAGACTATTGCCTATGACTATAATTCATGCCTATGAGAATATTGCCTATGACTATGATTCACGCCTATGAGACTATTGCCTATGACTATGATTCATGACTATGAGACTATTGCGTATGACATTGAATAAGAAACTATTGTGATTAGTCGCCCATAACTATTGTAGTTAGTTTCTTATGCCTATTACCTTAATGATGTTGGATCTCATATTTAGTATGTAACTTTGCTAGTTTATTCCCATCCTCTGTTATGTACATCGAGCCCATTGGGCCATTATTATTGTATTTAGTTCATTATTGCACGCCTATTCTTGTATATCAATCCTTGTGCTTATCCCTTATTCCTTTTGTTAGGGCCATTTCGTGAGTATTTAGAGAACTTGTGGAAACATGTTATACGGGGATTGGGCGTAGCTTAATTAAGTAAATCTGGCATAGCACATATGTTGGCATAATCTGAGTTGGCTATAATAGAGAATGATTTAAATGTGTATTAGTCTTGGACATAAATGGTGAACTAGAATATTAAATCTAGCTTTGACATGAACTGTAAATGGGAATATTAAGGCCAAAATTTGGGGCATATATTATATTATGAATTATGATCTTGATTTAGGCATGTAAGTTTAGGCTAAATTTATGATTAGACAAGATATGTAAATAGAGTTCTAGATATATATAATCTGCTAAATCTGTTATCTGCTAATTTGCCTAATCCGTTATCTGCTAAGTCTGTTGAATTGCCTAAACTGCTAAATCTGTTATCTGCTAAATCTGTTGAATCGCTTAAACTGCTAGATTCTGCTACCTGTTGAATTGTCTGATCTGTTGAAAACTAGATAATGGTAATCTGGGTATGGAAATCCGTAGGCTCGACCTAAGATTTAGTAGAACATGGAAATTTGATTAATCTGTTGTATCCTATGAAGAAGTTTAATCTGTTAAATAAACAGAATTAGTCTGATATCTGAAAAATCTGTATTGGAATGAATTGGCTATAACACGAGGTTAGGCTCTGTTTACGGTAGAGCCTGCCCGGAACCAACCGGCTTAACCAGCGACCGCAAACTGTCATTCTAATGTGAGAGGTCGTAGGCATAACTAAAATATGCTTAGACACGAGGTTAGGTCTGGCTCGTGGCAGAAGTCTGCCTGGAACCGCCCGGCATATCCAGTGGCCACAAGCTACCGACCTAATGTGAGAGGTCTGTGCATTAATAATTAATTAATGCAAATCTGGGATAAATATGATGTCTAAAACGTATTGGGTGGATAGGGTTAAACCAATTGGACTAATGAATTTAACAAACCCGTTTCATGAATATGTAGACCCAATTACAAAGTTAGACAAATCGGTAAATCTGTTAAATCCGTATATCTGATCCGTTAGTCTGAAAACTTGTCTGATCTGTGAACTAGTTGATCTGAACTCTGTATGGCTGAACTTGTAAACAAGTTAATCTAAAATTTGTTAGTATGGGGACACAAGGTTAGGAGGGAAATTACTTGTGTCATATGTTGTTTGGGACCCATATTAGTCAGTAACCCTTTCTGGTATCAAAACTTTGACCCAACAGTAGGTAGGGTCCGGGCACGCTTACTGAACTAATTATAAGCGGTTCATTCTGATAATGGCGAGGGGTGTTGATGGTGCGTTCCAACCGGGTCATGTGCGTGCATGGATCCCGGTCTGCCTCTGAGGATGTAAGACGCTGTGACATCTGTAAATAGGTCTGTGCCAATTGGTTGTCACTTTAGGGAGTGATACACCCTACCGTGGGGCCGACACAGGGTATTTATGTATTAGGGAGCCGATCGCTTGGGGTAGGGTTTAGGGTACACTTAGTTCTGTCTGTTTCTGTTGGGTGGTAACACCTGTCTGTTTCTGCGTGGTACCGTCTGTTCGGGTGGTAAAGGCCCATTTACTAGTGTACTCCTAATTCTACATTCTGTTTCCATAGGGATTAATCTATTTCTATTTCTGTACCTTCTGTTCGGGTGGTAAAGGCCCATTATTCTGTTTCTGTCTGTTTCTGCTCGGGTGGTAAAGGCCCATTATTAACATTCTGTTTCTGTCTATTTCTGTTGGGGTGGTAAAGGCCCATTACTAGCATTCTCTTATGTGGAAATTATTCTGTTCCCGTTTCTGTTTCAGTTTAGACATTGGGGTGACACCTAAACCTGTTATACTAGTATTAGTGCAGAGAAATGAAAAGTAATATTATTCTGTTTCTTCTGTTTAACCTAAGTACATCTGCTGCTCCTGTTACTGTTATCTCTTATCCAGCTTATTTTCATGTCATAATTATTATTATCTGTTCATATGCTAAAAGTCACTGGACTTGCCAGACTTTATGTCTGACCTTGCTTGTTTTCGCCCCTTTTTCTTCTGTTTCCCCCGCAGGTTTTCCAAGGAGGGAACACTTTAGCTTGATCCGGATTTCTTCTTCTCGAAGTACTTAGAGTGCTTAAAGTATGGCTTGACTCCTTATGGCAGCTTCTATGGGGATTATGATTTTACAGTTTTGTACTCCGATGATTTTCTGAACAAGACTGATATTTATGTACTTGAGTTTTTGGTAAAGATGTAACCATACTGATTTCTGTTTTCCGCTGTAATAAAGTTATAATTTCTCAAGTATTGTTTATCTTTCTTGTAAATTTTCTGTTCTGTTCTAAAATGCTCCACCAAAGTTAAGGCATTCCGTTTGTGAGTGACCTTAACGGAGGTAGGGTGTTACAGTATTGCCTACATCTTCCCATATAAGATACCAGTGTCACTTTCTTAGAGAGCATTTATTCATCTGCATATCCCATGGTTTAGGAATAAGACTAAAAATTAGTTACCCAATGGCTAGAAGGCTGAGTGAAACCCCCGCTAAATGATTAATCAACTCAGGATAGGATTAATTTATTTCGAAAGCAGTCCTCTACATACGAATCCGAGAAGTTATCCCTCGGTATTTCTATGATTCTTTCGCTCGTATGGTTTCTCCGAGTAAAGCTCGGAGGAACCCTATATTATTTATGGTTGCTTGATTACTTCTTATAATGATTGGATATATTAACATTGTGCAATACTTGTATGGATTATGACGCTTTCAATAGATGGCCCTTAATTAAACTTTTGATTGTCACTTTAGGCTCTGGTTAAAACAATCCATTTACGAATTTTCCAATAATTACCAACTGGTGCACACTTTCTATATGCTTCATGATTTCTACCCGAGTATGATTCTCAAGGTTGCTATGATTTCTATTTTCAGTTTACCTAAGCATGAGCCTTGGGATTTCTATTGTCTTCAAATATGATATCTGATTTTCTACTTACCCGAGTGTGAGTCTCGGAGTTTCTGTATGTTTTCTGGTTTTCACTAACCCGAGTGTGAGTCTCGGGGTATCTATTTGATTTCTGATTTCCATTTACCCAAATGTGAGTCTCAGGTTTTCTTTATGGTTTCTGGTTTTCACTAACCCCAGTGTGAGTCTTGGGGTTTCTATATGATTTCAGATTTCCATTTACTCAAGTATGAGTCTTGGGATTTTCATATGATTTTCGACTTTTGCTTACCCAATTATAAGCCTCGGGGTTTTCATATGATTTCTGGTTTTTGCTTACCCAAGTACGATTCTTGGGATTTTCATATGATTTCTGACATTTGCTTACCCAATTATGAGTCTTGGGATTTTCATATGATTTTTTATTTTTGCTTACCCTAGTATGAGTCTTGGGGTTTTCATATGATTTCCATTTAACCGAGTGTGAGTCTCGGGGTTTCTATATGATTTTGAGTTTTCACCAACCCTAGTTTGAGTCTCGGGGTTTCTATATGATTTCAGATTTTCATTTACCCGAGTGTGAGTCTTGGGGTTTCTGTATGATTTCTAGTTTTCACTAACCTGAATGTGAGTCTCGGGGTTTTCATACGATTTATGATTTCCATTTACCCAAGTATGAGTCTTGAGTTTTTCATATGATTTCTGATTTTTGCTTACCCAAGTATGAGTCTTGGGGTTTTCATATGATTTCTGATTTTTGCTTACCTAAGTATGAGTCTTAGGATTTTCGTATGATTTATGACTTTTGCTTACCCAAGTTTGAGTCTTGGGGTTTTCATATGATTTCTGATTTTTGCTTACCCAAGTATGACTCTTGGGATTTCCATATGATTTCTGACTTTTACATACCCAAGTATGAGTCTTGAGGTTTTCATGTGGTTTCTGATTTTTGCTTACCCAAGTATGAGTCTTGTGGTTTTCATATGATTTTTGATTTCCATTTACCCGAATGTGAATCTCGGGGTTTCTATATGATATCTAGTTTTCACGAACCCGAGTATGAATCCTGGGATTTTCATATGATTTCTTATTTCCATTTACCTAAGTGTGGGTCTAAGGTTTTATATATGATTTATAGTTTTCACTAACCCGAGTGTGAGTCACGGGGTTTCTATTTGATTTCTGATTTCAATTTACTCGAATGTGAGTCTCGGGATTTTTATATGATTTCTAGTTTTCACTAACCCGAGTGTGAGTCTCGGGATTTCTATATGATTTCTGGTTTCAATTTACCCGAGTGTAAGTCTCAAGGTTTCTATATGATTTCTAGTTTTCATTAACCCGAGTGTGAGTCTCGAGGTTTTTATATGATTTCTGATTTCCATTTACCCAAGTGTGAGTCTCGTGGTTTCTATATGATTTCTAGTTTTCACTTACCCGAATGTGAGTCTCAGGGTTTCTATACACTATGCCATAGATGGCCTACCGCAACGAAAATTCATGGTGTTGCTAGCAACAATGTTGCCATTGCTATACTCTTTTTTGTCTATTGCAACTCACACTTCAATGTGATAGCATAGATATAATCAAGATATTGCAGTAGCTATAAATATATTCAAATTAATAAAATTTGACACCTCAATGATCCACACCATCATTTAAAACCAAATATCAACCATCGATCTACATCATCAATCCACACCAAGGCTATTTATGTTTTTCAATTTTATTTTGGTTACCCGCTTCTTTTTCATTTCATTCTCATCTCGGAAATTTCAAAATTATTCCGATCCCTAATTCACATTTCCTCCATTTTCGATCGCCATATCTAGTTACAAATCTCCAAACTATTCAATAAATTAAACTCGAATTTCTCATCCACTCATATATCATTACTCGCTAAATTTGCCCTTGCTAGATCTGGAATAACCAATGATTTCACTCGGTCAAATCAGGATCAAGCCACCAAAGAAAAAGAGGGTTTGGTGTAATAATGTTTATTTGGCTACCGTCTACTACTTAAAAATCCATTTTCTCACAACCGATCTGTCCAACAATCAGTTTGTAACCATCATTATTTCGTTCGATTTTGATTAGGATAAGATTTTTGCTGGTTTCAACCTATATGGTTCGGATGAGTAATTTGCTTAACAGGCTATTGCATTTCAAAATACTAAATTTTGGGCTTGCTTCAGGCATCAAAATCGGTTTCCTTTTCTAGTTAGAATCCGGTCAATGATGTTCAATTTACTGGTTTTGGTTACCATAATTTCCAGTTGGTTTTGGTCAACTGGTTTTGGTTACCACAATTTACAGTTAGTTTTGGTCAAGTGGTTTTGATTGATGAAGCACATATTGTAGACTCAGTGTAGTTTCAATCGTGAGTAAACATTATTTCCTGCTGTTCTGCAGTTGTCTTTTGTAGTGCATAATTTTTGTTGTGCACTGTATTGAATTGTGGTTGATAACTGCTTTGTTTAAATCTTTTTTTTTTGCTATTGCAGATCTCTGACTAGTGTATTCGGCGGTTCTTATGGCGGTTTAGGGTGAATCGTTTGACCCTTCTCCCATTGATTATGGTCATAATGGGAAGAAATGATCAGAAAATACATAAGTATCAACAAAATTAGACTGTACAATTGATGATAGCTGGTTGGATGATGAAATATACACTGATAGTGGCTTCTTGGTGAGGCACAATAAAAGATAGATCAAGAATAAATACAGACACTGTTGATTTTGAAATAGAAACAGGTATGTTTGCACTAAAATAATAAATGTGAAGATAATCTAGATTCTCTAAAGATAACAAGACACAACCTTGATTTTGGTGATGATAATAAACTCTGAGAAATCAATGGTGGGACGATCTTCGCTATTTGGAGGCTTTGAATGGCTCTAATATCGTGATAGTAAAATGATTGAAATGTTTTGTTTGATTTGTATTTGTTCACAAGAGAGAATGATTGAACTGAACGGATGTTGATATAAGAGTTTTTAAACTGATTTCATAGTATTTCATTTTGTACACAACACTAGATATATATAATGCAGAGTAACATTTATTTCTACAGAAATGGGCTGAACCAAGCTTCCAAGCGTAAACTGCATGACGATGAATTGAGAAATATATTGCTGACTGAATCAACGTTGCATTATTCTCATTTTACCATTGGCTATGAATTGAAACCATCACCTACATAATGCTACCAATGTAAAAACACATTTTTTATGCTTGGTAAGAAGTCAAGTAGGTGTAAAAATGAATTCGAAATTTATACATATTTGTAAATCAGTAAAGTCAAGTAGGGTAAGATCCATTCTAATGACCATTTTATCATCAAAGGTCACACTTCCTAGTTTTATAGCATGATCCATTCTAATTGTTGGATCTGTTATCTTAATTATACATTAAACCCAGTATATGGCTCAAACAAGGAGTTTGTGTGGAGTTATGTTTCACCTGAATTTCCAATGGCTCAGGTTTTATTTTAGTTTTTATTTTAGTCTAATTGATTAAGTTACACATTGTGTATATATATATATTATGATGTTATTCATAGAAATGAATTGCAAATGTTCAAGCTTCCGTGTCCAGCTCTATGCATTAGTGGATTTTTGCAGGTTGAACTGCTTGGTCGGGTTCAAGTTCGTCCATCCAATAACTTATATCGCATATGCTGAGTTGTTTTCTTGTCTTTCTTATGTCTTTATAATCTCTTTCTTGTCAATTATATTAGGATATTATTTTCCATTTTGTCATGGCATTGCAATGTTGAAGCGATTGGACAGCCCCCTTACACGTTTGATATATAAATTGATTTAAAATCCGGTGAATCAATAGGACCACTTTTGTAACACCCCACACCCGCTATAGTCACTCACTAAGGGAATGCCATAGCATCGGTGGAGTATTTTTAGTGAGTATAGAACAGTAAAATTACAACAAGACAGATATAATGTAATACTTGAAAATTTAAAACATCATCTCATAGCAGCGGAAAGTAAAACATGTTTGGTTACATCATAAAACAATAACAAGAGTCAAGTACAAAATATCCATCCTGAATAAAATAAGTACATAATCCCACTACTCATAACAAATAGCCATAACAGAAAAGATAAGATAAGCTGAGCTCTACATCTACGGTCCAAGCTCCCAGAGATAGATAAAGCAAACTGATCAAAGCCCACTAGCACTAGGCCCAACCTGAGGACCTGAAGGAAAAAGATAAAAACAACGGGGGTCAGACATAAGCCTGAGTGAACCCTATCTCCTTAATAATACAATTATTAAAGTAATTAGGGTATGATATGAACTCGGTATGGTATCTTTGGGGATAATGACTACACTAAGTTGCCCACGAACACAGGACGAACTAAGATAACCGTAAAGACGCATCTACCCACCCAAGGATAATTACTAACTGCACCACACCAGTCACTCCTACTCAAAGGTTGATCCCACCCAAGGATATCAAAGATAGATATAACCAGTAGTTTCCTGTACCCTAGTTGACTACATAGGTGCCGTCTGCCCCTATCTCTACTAGGTGTACCCCACTACCCCAAGCGATCGGCTCCCTAACGTAGGTATCCGTGCTGGGCCCACAGTGGGGTGTATCATTCCCCAAAGTGGCAACCCAAAAGCAACACCGGTGCACGGGTTATACCTACACGATGCAACAACGTCTTACCTCCCAGTCCCGGGCCCACACACGCATATGAAACCCGATGGGCCTGCGTTGCCACCGCTAACCCCGTTTTGGCCACTTATAGACAAGCCCAGTATGCGTGTCCCGTCCTCGGCTTGGGCCGAGCTACAAAGATACATATGGGATACTGGTTGTAATGGGCCCTCCACAAGCTACCCACCAGAGCTTGTTATTAATCTAGTGTTTCCCCACTTAACCCTTTAATCATGTTTAATTACATGTTTCACTTGGTTAAGTATTCTAATCGTATTTTCTATTGCCACCCAAGGCAACCCACTAGATTCCTCATGCCACCCAAGGCACCCACTTAACCCCTCATGTCCCACTACATGCTAATATGGTTAAGTGTTTCTTAATTAATTAAGACCGTGATTCCCCATAAAGACCTCCCACATTAGACTGGCTGTTATGACCGCCTGGTTAAGCCGGTAGGGTCCGGGCAGTCTTACGTCATAACAGAGTCTAACCTCGTGTCTTTACTTTAATCACGTATTTAATTTGTGCCTAAGACCTCTCACATTAGACTGGCTGTTATGACCGCCTGGTTAAGCCGGTAGGGTCCGGGCAGTCTTACGTCATAACAGAGCCTAACCTCGTGTCTTAGTCGATTAATTACACCTAATTAATCACCCCCATATTAATTATCCCTAATTAATATCAATTTATTCATAACATGGGTAGACCTAACTCAATAGGTAAATTCCCATGGGGTAGACCTAACTCAATAGGTAAATTCCCACTTATGTTAATTAATTTTTTATGGTATGCTTAATCATACCCATTTCAACATACTTTTAATTAACATATTAATTAACCCCATCGTTCCCCACGTAAATTGTCATTATGACATAACATAATAAAGGGAAGATTTACCACACATAACATGGGTTTAGCATATAACTTTATCATGGGTTAAGAGGATGTCAACTTGCATATATGAGCATGTATTAACCCAACTATATTCAACCCAAACTTGCATATTATCAAACATGTGTCTTACATAACATGTTGCATATGAACTTACATATCATCAAACATGTGATTTGCATAACATGTTGCATATGAACTTACATATCATCATACATGTGATTTGCATAACATGTAGAACTTGCATTTTAGCATATACTTAACTTGCATAAGCACTCACATACTTGCATAAGCATTCATATACTTGCATAAGCTTGCATATCATGTTAAACTTGCATTTCAACATATACATAACTTGCATAAACATTCACATACTTGCATAGGCTTGCATATTATGTTAAACTTGCATTTCAACATATACATAACTTGCATAAACATTCACATACTTGCATAGGCTTGCATATTATGTTAAACTTGCATTTCAACATATACATAACTTGCATAAACATTCACATACTTGCATAGGCTTGCATATTATGTTAAACTTGCATTTCAACATATACATAACTTGCATAAACATTCATATACTTGCATAAGATGTTAAACATGCATATAAGCATATACATGACTTGCATAAGTACTCACATACTTGCATAACATGTTTGCATAATGGATCCATATTCACTTAGTGTTTTGCATCATAAACATCATGAAACAACTTGCATAAAAATATCATGATTACATATTATGAAACTTGCATGACATAAGGCATATAACTTGCAAAACACATAATATTCACTACATCAAGCTTGCATAAATATATGGATCCACAAACATAGCCATACTTTATCACATCTTATCATAATCAATTCAATAATTGATTATTAAGGGGATAGAAGCTCACCAAAACAAGATTAGCAAGTTAAATGAAGCAAATCCCAATGATTAAGTAGAAGAAGATGTAGATTAGCTTGCAAACCCTCTTAGGATTTTTAGTGGAGGCTCTCCAATTTTCTAAGTGGTGGCATAATGGCCTTAGATCTATTTTTGGTAAGGATAAGGGGGGTATTAGGGTGTATATATAGATTAGTTAGATGTTTTAGGACCATAGGATATACCCTAGAACCAATCCTAGCCTTTAAAGCATGTCTTGGGGAAGAAGTCAAGTGTAGGAACCATTTAGGGCCCAAAAAAAACAGCCCAAAACTCATCCCGGGCCTCAAAACATGAGCAGTTTTTGATTTTTCGTGAAACTTTGACGGGCCATAACTTGGTCATACGGACTCCGATTTACGAAAACTCGGACTCTATTTCGCGTATTTTTCCGAGACGAACGCAATGGCACAGCCCGTTTCCCCTGATTCAGAATATTAAATTTAATTCTGCTCTGATTTATGTTATAACAAGTTATTTAACATACGGGGTGTTACATTCTCCCCTACTTAAAGGATTTCGTCCCTGAAATCTCTAAGTCAAGAAGAACGTATCCTACCAACCAAACAACCATCTACTCAACCATCAAACACTGGCATCCATTGTCCTTAAAGTTTCTAATGTTGTATGAACATATGCAAAAAGTGTGTGTATATGTTCCCTATCTAATGCAAAATCAGGCGGTCTACTGATTCAGTTGACCTCCTTAATGCAAACCATGATAGTGCCATGCATCCAATATGTATGCGAAAGAACCCTATCGACACATACTATTTCTACATGCGTGCACAATCATTCACCGAATAAATGCATCATCCATATGATAGCACAACCATCATACATCCATTAATATAGCTACCTACACACATTTATATGCAATATGCAATATGAAGTGATTGAGCCGATCTAGTGCCTAAAGTGTGTGTATATGCATCCACGAGCAACCACTAGCAAACACTTGCATCCACTTGCATCCATCAATCATAACATGTCTCAAACACATGTTTCAACCATAGGTTTACCCTATCTAAAAGGTCAAAGGTGCTAACGAGAGGACATACTAAGGACAAGATAAGTACAAGATAGGCAATAAAGGAGAAGTTAAAGAACATACTCTCGAAAAGAAAAGGGTACAAAGAACGCATCTTCGCTTCCGTCTCCCAAGTAGCATTGCTCTCGTCATCTCCCCATTGCACTTTGACTAGCTGAACCTCTCTATTTCTCAACTTCTTAATCTCTGACCCAAGGATGCGAGTAGGAGCTCGTCGAATCGTCGCATCACGCTCTACTTCCACTTCTCTAAGCAAGCTCGGCTCTACCACCTCTGCGGTCTCATGTAGGCACTTCCTCAAATGTGACACATGGAAAACATCATGTATACCACTAAGTCTGTCTGGCAACTCCACCCTATATGCCATCCATCCAATTCTTTCCTTGACAGGAAACGGTCCTACAAACCTCGGTGCTAACTTCCCAGCGGATCCAAAGCGAACAACATTCCGTAATGGAGACACTTTGACAAAAACCATGTCCCCAACTTCAAACTCAAGATCAGTCCTCCTCTTATCTGCATAAGATTTCTGTCTGTCTTGCGCTGCTTTCATCCTTCTTCGAATCAAATCAACCTTCTCTGAAGTCTCTCTAACCATATCGGACCCTAGCAAGATCTTATCCGTAGATTCCCACCAACATGTAGGTGATCGACAAGGCCTTCCATAAAGAGCTTCAAAAGGTGCCATGCCAATACTAGACTGGAAGCTGTTGTTATATGCAAACTCCACCAAAGGAAGATGCTCTTCCCATGTACCTCCAAAATCCAAGATACAAAGCCTCAAAAGGTCTTCCAAAACACGGTTCACCCTCTCGGTCTGGCCGTCTGTCTGAGGATGATATGCGGTGCTCAAACACAACTGAGTCCCCACCGCCTCCTGTAAACTCTTCCAAAACTCACTAGTGAAGATAGGATCTCGATCACTCACTATGCTGGAAGGTACCCCATGCAATCGAACTATCTCTCGAACATAGACTGAAGCAAGCCATGGAGCAGTCCTCTTACTCTTTACGGGTATGAAATGGGCGCTCTTAGTAAGTCTATCAACCACGACCCAAATTCCTGTATTGCCCTTCCTCGATCTCGGTAAACCATCAACGAAGTCCATCGAGACACTATCCCACTTCCATATCGGAACTTCCAAAGGATGAAGCAACCCACCTGGCTTCTTTTGCTCTGCTTTTACTTGTTGGCACACCAAGCATCTAGCAACATACTCGGCCACATCTTTCTTCATACCGGCCCAAAAGAAAACTCGCCTCATGTCTTGGTACATCTTATCCCCACCGGGATGTATGGTCATCCTCGAACGATGTGCATCATCAAGTATAGCCTTCCTCAAGTCTTCATCTTGCGGTACACAAAGTCTACCGTCTCTACGCAACCACCCCCTATCATCTAGGGTGTACCTATTCAAATGGCTGGACGACTCCCCCCTTATGAGCTTCTCTACCAACTCAACCAACTGTGGGTCGTCTCGCTGTGCCTCGCCAACTCGTCCCAAAAGAGTAGGTCTAACCTCTAAGGATGCTAGCAAACCGGGTACCAAGTCAATAGAAGGTCTGAAGTCAAACATCGAGATAAACTCCAAGCTTCTCCGTTCCACAAACAACGGACTCAAGGACAACCTTTTTCTGCTTAAGGCATCTGCCACCACGTTACCCTTGCCAGGGGTATATGCTATCTCGAAATCATAGGATGCTAAGAACTCCATCCACCTTTGCTGTCTCAAGTTCAAATCCTTCTGAGAAAACAAGTACTTCAAAGATTTGTGATCGGTAAACAACTCAAATCTCTCACCAAGAAGATAATGGCGCCAGATCTTAAGCGCAAAAACGATAGCGGCCAACTCTAGGTCATGGACAGGGTAATTTTTCTCATGCGCCCTCAACTGCCTCCCACCATAGGCTATTACCCTTCCCTCTTGCATCAAGACTGCGCCTAGTCCTGTCCCACAAGCATCAGTATAAACAACGAACGGCTTACTCCCATCTGGCAGCACTAAAACTGGAGCAGTGGTTAAAGCTCTCTTTAACCGTCGGAATGCATCCTCACAATCCACATCCCATGTGAAAACCTGATTCTTCTTTGTCAAGCGAGTTAATGGGGCTGATATCTTCGCGAAGTCCTTGATAAACTTCCTATAGTAACCAGCCAACCCCAAGAAACTCCTCACCTCGGTAGCATTCTTCGGAGCCTTCCAATCTTGGATAGATACTACCTTTGCAGGATCCACAGCTATCCCTTCCTTAGAGACCACGTGCCCTAAGAATCGCACTTCCTTCCTCCAAAAGTGACATTTAGAAAACTTAGCCTTCAGGCTATGCGCTCGAAGAGTCTCCAACACTTCCCTAAGATGTAGGGCATGCTCTTCCTCACTCTTGGAGAAGACCAAGATGTCATCCACAAAGACCACCACGAATTTGTTAAGATACTCCCTGAACACCCTACTCATCAGATCAACGAAATATGCAGGGGCGTTCGTCAAACCAAATGGCATCACAAGCCACTCATAAAAACCATCCGGAGTCCTGAAGGCAGTCTTCTCTACACTATCCTCAGCCACTCTCAACTGATGAAACCCCGTGGCTAAGTCCAACTGCGAAAACACTGAAGCGCCAACTAACTGATCGAAGAGATCATCAATCCTCGGCAATGGGTGTTTATTCTTCTTTGTGAGCTTGTTGAGTTCTCTATAGTCAACACAAAGTCTGAGGGACCCATCTGCCTTTGTAGCAAAAACCACCGGAGCACCCCACTCCGATATACTTCGTCTTATGAACCCCTTCTCAAGCAACTCCCCTACTTGCTTATTGAGTTCCCTCCTTTCACGAGGAGCCATGTGGCGCACTGGCAAAGATACTGGTTTAGCATTATCCACAAGATAGATTCGGAAGTCAATCTCCCGCTTTGGAGGTAAGCCCTTCACCTCCTCAAACACATCCGGATATTCCCGGACCACTCTGACAGATTGCAGACTCTCGACCGAAGCATCGAGCGATTCAAGATAACTTAGCATAACAGACTCCATGGGATTACAAGAGATCTCGAGAGTGTTACCCAAGCGGGTCATCAGCCTAACAACGCTCCTTTCACAATCAAGAACGGCACCATTACTGGATAACCAGTCCATGCCCAAAATCAACCCATAGCCCGTGAAGCCCAAAACAAAAGCATCACATCTAAACTCAACGCTAAGTATAGAAA
Source organism: Allium sativum (assembly GCA_030737875.1). Classification (NCBI taxonomy): domain Eukaryota; kingdom Viridiplantae; phylum Streptophyta; class Magnoliopsida; order Asparagales; family Amaryllidaceae; genus Allium; species Allium sativum. The sequence goes on from CM060925.1 coordinate 45,689,214, forward strand.
TCTTCAAACCCAAACACATCATGGACAAATAAGTGGAGCCTCCAATTGGGTTTGAAACAACCAAGGGATCATCTACTAGACTGGTGTCTAAGTGCAGTGACTCAACTAAAGATGATGAGATAAACGAATGAGATGCGCCAGAGTCAAACAAAGTACGGACATGATGATCTAACAGATAAACTAGACTTTCAACAGAAATAGTTCTACCTCTTTCCTGAAGTGGTGGAACCGCGAGAGCCTTAACTTGCCCCCTTGCCTGACCCGGTGCCATAAGAGCTTGCACCTGTCCTCCTGAGGTAGATCCCGTCCTCTGCCCCTTCTTAGGACAGTCCTTCACCAGATGCCCTGCTTCGCCACAGTGGAAGCAGCCAGTCTTCTTCTTCTTGCGACAATCCTTGCTTAGGTGGCCTGGTGTCCCACAATTGAAGCACTTCTTCTTCTTCCCCTTGCCACCATTGCCTTTCCCATTCTTGTTTTGCTGTTGCTGTTGAGGTCTCTTCTGATCTCCTTTCTTCTCGGGTGCTTTACTAGTATTGGGACCCTTCTCTTCCTCATACATAAGTGCCATGTCAACTAGCTTCTCAAAGGTAGCCCCCATAGGAATGTGAGTCATAGCCAATCCATGCATCGGTTCGTTCAAGCCCCTAACGAACCTCAAAGCTTTCTTCTCCGAGGTATTCACCATATCTATGCCAAACCTTGCCAACTGATTGAACTTGTTGACATACTCCTTCACTGATAAGTTCCCTTGCTTCAAGTTCAAGAACCTTTCCATATACAGATTTTCTTCTGCCCTTGAGAGAAACTTTGCCACAAACCTCTGTCTGAAATCCGCCCAAGAATCAACAAGGCGCTCTCCATTAGCGACCTCCCACCAGAACGAGGCCTCTCCCTTCATTAACCAAGCAGCTAACTTAACTTTCTTTGCTACTTCCATCTCAAAGATGTCTATCAACTCTTCCACCTCCTTAAGCCAATCCCTAGCTTCCACAAAAGTCTCTGATCCTAGAAAAGGTTTCCCTCCCATAGTCTTGAATTCCTTACAAGTCTTAGCAAAAGTAACCACATGAGGAGGATGAGGAGGAAGATCGGGTATAACTGGTGGTGGAGGAACATTAGCTGGCCCTGCAGCGGCGGCCCTAGCCTCCATCAATCTCCTATACCATGCTGGTATTGCTACACCCTCCGGAAAGTTAAGATCTTCAGCCATGCTGAAACGAAAAAAGGAAAGATTCAAACGGAGAATTCGAAAGATAGAGATATGGCTATCTGGGATTATGCTTTTCTTTCAAAATCTTTACTCTTAAAAGACATGTTTTTGAAAATACTTTCTTCTAAAATATTCTTAGAAAATAGTTTTTCTTAAAAATTTTATCTGTTCTGGTAACCTTAAGCTCTGATACCACGTGTAACACCCCACACCCGCTATAGTCACTCACTAAGGGAATGCCATAGCATCGGTGGAGTATTTTTAGTGAGTATAAAACAGTAAAATTACAACAAGACAGATATAATGTAATACTTGAAAATTTAAAACATCATCTCATAGCAGGGGAAAGTAAAACATGTTTGGTTACATCATAAAACCATAACAAGAGTCAAGTACAAAATATCCATCCTGAATAAAATAAGTACATAATCCCACTACTCATAACAAATAGCCATAACAGAAAAGATAAGATAAGCTGAGCTCTACATCTACGGTCCAAGCTCCCAGAGATAGATAAAGCAAACTGATCAAAGCCCACTAGCACTAGGCCCAACCTGAGGACCTGAAGGAAAAAGATAAAAACAACGGGGGTCAGACATAAGCCTGAGTGAACCCTATCTCCTTAATAATACAATTATTAAAGTAATTAGGGTATGATATGAACTCGGTATGGTATCTTTGGGGATAATGACTACACTAAGTTGCCCACGAACACAGGACGAACTAAGATAACCGTAAAGACGCATCTACCCACCCAAGGATAATTACTAACTGCACCACACCAGTCACTCCTACTCAAAGGTTGATCCCACCCAAGGATATCAAAGATAGATATAACCAGTAGTTTCCTGTACCCTAGTTGACTACATAGGTGCCGTCTGCCCCTATCTCTACTAGGTGTACCCCACTACCCCAAGCGATCGGCTCCCTAACGTAGGTATCCGTGCTGGGCCCACAGTGGGGTGTATCATTCCCCAAAGTGGCAACCCAAAAGCAACACCGGTGCACGGGTTATACCTACACGATGCAACAACGTCTTACCTCCCAGTCCCGGGCCCACACACGCATATGAAACCCGATGGGCCTGCGTTGCCACCGCTAACCCCGTTTTGGCCACTTATAGACAAGCCCAGTATGCGTGTCCCGTCCTCGGCTTGGGCCGAGCTACAAAGATACATATGGGATACTGGTTGTAATGGGCCCTCCACAAGCTACCCACCAGAGCTTGTTATTAATCTAGTGTTTCCCCACTTAACCCTTTAATCATGTTTAATTACATGTTTCACTTGGTTAAGTATTCTAATCGTATTTTCTATTGCCACCCAAGGCAACCCACTAGATTCCTCATGCCACCCAAGGCACCCACTTAACCCCTCATGTCCCACTACATGCTAATATGGTTAAGTGTTTCTTAATTAATTAAGACCGTGATTCCCCATAAAGACCTCCCACATTAGACTGGCTGTTATGACCGCCTGGTTAAGCCGGTAGGGTCCGGGCAGTCTTACGTCATAACAGAGTCTAACCTCGTGTCTTTACTTTAATCACGTATTTAATTTGTGCCTAAGACCTCTCACATTAGACTGGCTGTTATGACCGCCTGGTTAAGCCGGTAGGGTCCGGGCAGTCTTACGTCATAACAGAGCCTAACCTCGTGTCTTAGTCGATTAATTACACCTAATTAATCACCCCCATATTAATTATCCCTAATTAATATCAATTTATTCATAACATGGGTAGACCTAACTCAATAGGTAAATTCCCATGGGGTAGACCTAACTCAATAGGTAAATTCCCACTTATGTTAATTAATTTTTTATGGTATGCTTAATCATACCCATTTCAACATACTTTTAATTAACATATTAATTAACCCCATCGTTCCCCACGTAAATTGTCATTATGACATAACATAATAAAGGGAAGATTTACCACACATAACATGGGTTTAGCATATAACTTTATCATGGGTTAAGAGGATGTCAACTTGCATATATGAGCATGTATTAACCCAACTATATTCAACCCAAACTTGCATATTATCAAACATGTGTCTTACATAACATGTTGCATATGAACTTACATATCATCAAACATGTGATTTGCATAACATGTTGCATATGAACTTACATATCATCATACATGTGATTTGCATAACATGTAGAACTTGCATTTTAGCATATACTTAACTTGCATAAGCACTCACATACTTGCATAAGCATTCATATACTTGCATAAGCTTGCATATCATGTTAAACTTGCATTTCAACATATACATAACTTGCATAAACATTCACATACTTGCATAGGCTTGCATATTATGTTAAACTTGCATTTCAACATATACATAACTTGCATAAACATTCACATACTTGCATAGGCTTGCATATTATGTTAAACTTGCATTTCAACATATACATAACTTGCATAAACATTCACATACTTGCATAGGCTTGCATATTATGTTAAACTTGCATTTCAACATATACATAACTTGCATAAACATTCATATACTTGCATAAGATGTTAAACATGCATATAAGCATATACATGACTTGCATAAGTACTCACATACTTGCATAACATGTTTGCATAATGGATCCATATTCACTTAGTGTTTTGCATCATAAACATCATGAAACAACTTGCATAAAAATATCATGATTACATATTATGAAACTTGCATGACATAAGGCATATAACTTGCAAAACACATAATATTCACTACATCAAGCTTGCATAAATATATGGATCCACAAACATAGCCATACTTTATCACATCTTATCATAATCAATTCAATAATTGATTATTAAGGGGATAGAAGCTCACCAAAACAAGATTAGCAAGTTAAATGAAGCAAATCCCAATGATTAAGTAGAAGAAGATGTAGATTAGCTTGCAAACCCTCTTAGGATTTTTAGTGGAGGCTCTCCAATTTTCTAAGTGGTGGCATAATGGCCTTAGATCTATTTTTGGTAAGGATAAGGGGGGTATTAGGGTGTATATATAGATTAGTTAGATGTTTTAGGACCATAGGATATACCCTAGAACCAATCCTAGCCTTTAAAGCATGTCTTGGGGAAGAAGTCAAGTGTAGGAACCATTTAGGGCCCAAAAAAAACAGCCCAAAACTCATCCCGGGCCTCAAAACATGAGCAGTTTTCGTTTTTGATTTTTCGTGAAACTTTGACGGGCCATAACTTGGTCATACGGACTCCGATTTACGAAAACTCGGACTCTATTTCGCGTATTTTTCCGAGACGAACGCAATGGCACAGCTCGTTTCCCCTGATTCAGAATATTAAATTTAATTCTGCTCTGATTTATGTTATAACAAGTTATTTAACATACGGGGTGTTACAACTTTGATAAGGTGTGAACTTTCCAATTGCCTGAGCATTAATCGACATTTTAAACTTGTATCAAATAGTTTGCTAATTCTCTAAATGGAAAGATGATGAGGCATGAATTAGCATTTTTACTTTTTGATAACTTATATGTGAGCTTGCGAAATTTGTAAGACTAATATGGTTTTATTATCGTGGATGAAACAGTGATGGCCTTGATGATTGAAACAATCGGAGACAGATGTAGTTCTCACAATTGGAGACAATTAAATTCAGTAATATGGCGGTCTCTGCAATTTTTTTTGTTGTTGGTCATTTTATAGTTTGTAGTAGCTAAGCATTAGTTCCCTAGATGAAAGCTTTCCACTATCATAAGATAAAACAATTCATGTTCCAATCCTCTGGTGCATAAAAGTATTGACACACAGTTATAGATTAAGATTGTTATTTTTATTGCAACTTGCTTTTTGTTTTAGTTCGTTTAGTTAATCGGTAACCCTGTGTTAATATTTGATATTTGTGTGCATGTTTATGTTAGTATGGTTATATTTTATTGTACTGAGAAAACAGTTTCAGAATATTGGCTTGTTACCTATGAGGTATTCTTGAAATATGAAATTGTTTCGGGAATTTAAGGAGATAAAGTGGGCTTAGCAATTAACTGTGTGTGTTTTATGAACCTAAACTGTGTGTTTCTATTATTGAATAGCATGCAGATGGCTGGACACATAGATATGGAAACAGTTGAAGGCTATGTGTGTAATGAGACCATGTAGAAAACTTCTCATTTAATGTATGTACTTTTATTGACATATGTAATGAATTCAGCTATTTTTTGTAATGAAGTTACTAATTCACAAATGGTGTAAACTTGAATTGTTTTTTTCTTAATGTGAATAATTTTGTTTGTTGTTAGTGAAACAACGGTTGTAGTTATAATATTATGGAATCTTTGATTAATAACAGTTGAGGTATAATTACTTTTAACAGTTATAAAACAAATTTTAACAACTGCTAGAAACAGTTGTAAAAAAGGTTGACTTTATTATGATTGCCAGCTGTAACAGACATATTACAACTGTTTTTTTCAGTTGTGACAGGCTACTTTTTTGTTGTAGTTGTACCTGTGGCAACACCTGTACTGATGTTACCATAGGGTTGCAAAGGTGTTGCCTTTGACTCTAAGGCAACAGGGCAAATGGCAACCCCGAGAAAGTGTTGCCACCATTGTTTCAAATCTCGCAAATATTGCCCAAGATCTCCTCCGAGATCTTGTTTTGGGCTCCTTCCGAAACGAAACAACAAATATCACTCTAAATCTCCTTTTGAACATATCGCCCGAGATATTGCAATATCGAACGATATATCGACCGAGACGAAATACTGGAATGTCGTCCGAGATCTTAGTTTTTTTGGTTAAAATTTAATTTGTGCCTGAACTAGAACTATAATTAAAAACTCAAATCTAGCCATATCAAACTTTTGTTATTTTACATTTTGCATGTCAAATGACTATATTCTATGTTCATATATGTTTTACAATGCTTGTGATTTTCATATTCGTCTTTTTACATACATGTTACATATGAAATTATATATTTTACAGTCTATTTATGCTAATTTTTTTAATGTTTTGGATCCTTTTAATGTTTCATGTCTAACAATATTTCTGTTTTAAGTATATTACGATCTAGAGTATGAATGATCTTTTGTAAAATAAAGAATAATATAGTTATTTTGCATTTTAAGTTTAAGTTACCATGATTTTAATAGCATTCATAAAAATCATTTTGTTAAAATATCACTTTTAACATATCATGTACCCCGAGATTGTTCCGATATGAACTTTCAGAGCCGAGATGAAAATTCGAGGCGAACTCCCGAGTTAGACTCATTTCGTCCGAGACTACCCCGATACGAGATCGAGTCTATAAAATCCCCGAGATGAAACGCGATCAATATATGAGATTTAAAACCTTGGTTGCCACAGATCTTTTTTTGCCTATAGCAACAGTTTTTGGCACTTCCTACATCACTTCTCCGGTGTTGCGATATGCAATCTATGGCGTAGTGATATGATTTCTGATTTTCATTTACCGAAGTATGAGCCTTGGGATTTTCATATGATTTCTGACTTTTGCTTACCTAAGTATCAGTCTTGGGGTTTTCATGTGACTTTTTATTTTTGCTTACCCAACTATGAGTCTTTGGATTTTCACATGATTTCTGACTTTTACTTACCTAAGTATGAGTCTTGGGGTTTTCACATGGTTTCTGATTTTTGCTTACCCAAGTATGAGTCTTGGGGTTTTCATATGATTTCAGATTTCCATTTACCCAAGTGTGAGTCTCGGGTTTTTTATATGATTTCTAGTTTTCACTAACCCAAGTGTGAGTCCCGGGGGTTCCATATGATTTCGGATCTCCATTTATCTAAGTGTGAATCTCAGGGTTTTTATATGACTTTTAATTTTCACTAACCCGAGTGTGAGTCTCGGGGTTTCCATATGATTTCTGATTTCCATTTACCCAAGTATGAGTCTTGGGATTTTCATATGATTTCTGAATTTTTCTTACCCAGTATGAGTCTTGAGGTTTTCACATGATTTCCAATTTTTGCTGACCCAAGGATGAGTCTTCGGATTTTCATATGATTTATGACTTTTGCTTTCACACGTATGAGTCTTGGGGCTTTCATAAGATTTCTTATTTTTGCTTACCCAAGTATGAGTCTTGGGACTTTCATATGATTTCTAATTTTTTCTTACCTAAGTACGAGTCTTAGGGTTTTCACATGATTTCTGATTTTTGCTTACCCAAGTATGAATCTTAGGGTTTTCGCATGATTTCTAATTTCTTATTTCCATTTACCTGAATGTGAGTCTCGGGGTTTCTATAAGATATCTAATTTTCATTAACCCGAGTGTGAATCTTATGGTTTTCGTATGATTTCTAATTTCCATTTACCCGAGTGTGAGGTTACTATATGATTTCTAGTTTTCACTAACCCAAATGCGAGTCTCAGGGTTTCTATATGATTTCTAATTTCCATTTACCGGAGTGTGAGTCTTGGGGTTTCTATATGACTAATAGTTTTCACTAACCCGATTGTGAGTCTTGGGATTTCTATTTGATTTTTGATTTCTATTTACCTGAGTGTGAGTCTTGGGGTTTCTATATGATTTCTAGTTTTCACTAACCCGATTGTGAGTTCCAGGGTTTCTATATAATTTTGGATTTCCATTTACCCGAGTGCGAGTCTCAGGGTTTCTATATGATTTCTAGTTTTCACTAACCCAGTGTGAGTCTTAGGGTTTCCATATGATTTCCGATTTCCATTTAACCAAGTATGAGTATTGGGATTTTCATATAATTTCTGACTTTTGCCTACCCGAATATGGGTCTTGGGGTTTTCATATGATTTCTAATTTTTGCTTACCAAGTGTGAGTCTTGGGATTTTCATATGATTTCTGACTTTTGCTTACCTAAGTATGTGTCTTGGAGTTTTTGTATGATTTCTGATTTTTGCTTACCCAAGTATGAGTTTGGGGTTTTCATATGATTTCTGGTTTCCATTTACCTAAGTGTGAGTCTCGAGGTTTATATATGATTTCTAGTTTTCACTAATTCGAGTGTGAGTCTTTGGGTTTCTATATGATTTTGGATTTCCATTTACCCGAGTGTGAGTCTCGGGGTTTCTATATGACTTCTAGTTTTCACTAACCCGAGTGTGAGTTCAGCAGTTTATATATGATTTTTGATTTTCATTTACTCGAGTGTGAGTCTTGGGATTTTCATATGATTTCTGAATTTTGCTAACCCAAGTATGAGTCTTGAGGTTTTCATATGATTTCTGATTTTTTTCTTAACCAAGTAGCAGTCGTGGGATTTTCATATGATTTATGACTTTTGCTTACCCAAATATGAGTCTTGGGGTTTTCATATGATATTTGATTTTTGCTTACTCAAGTATGAGTCTTGGGATTTTCATATGATTTCTGACTTTTTCTTACCCAAGTATGAGTCTTGAAGTTTTCATATGATTTCTGATTTTTGCTTGCTTAAGTATGGGGCTTGGGGTTTTCATATGATTTCTGATTTCCATTTACCTATATGTGAGTCTCGGGGTTTCTATATGATATCAAGTTTTCACTAACCCGAGTATGAATCATGGGGTTTTCATACGATTTCTAATTTCCATTTACCTGAGTGTGAGTCTCGAGGTTACTATGTGATTTCTAGTTTTAGCTAACCCGAATGTGAGTGTCGGGGTTTCTTTATGATTTCTGATTTCCATTTACTCGAGTGTGTGTCTCGGGGTTTCTATATGATTTGTAGTTTTCACTAACTCGAGTGTGAGTCTCGGGATTTCTATATGATTTCCGATTTTCATTTACCCGAGTGTGAGTCTCGAGGTTTCTATATAATTTCTAATTTTCACAAACTCAAGTGTAAGTCTCGGGGTTTCTATATGATTTTGGATTTCCATTTACTCGAGTGTGAGTCTCCGGGTTTCTATATGATTTCTAGTTTTCACTAACCCCAGAGTGAGTCTCTGGGTTTCCATGTGATTTCTGATTTCCATTTACCCAAGTATGAGTCTTGGGATTTTCATATAATTTCTGACTTTTGCTTACCCAAGTATGAGTCTTGGGGTTTTCATATGATTTCTTATTTTTTCTTACCCAAATCTGAGTCTTGGGGTTTTCATTTGATTTTTGATTTCCATTTACTCGAATTTGAGTCTCGGGGTTTGTATATGATATCTAGTTTTCACTAACCCGAGTATAAGTCTTGGGGTTTTTGTATGATGTCTAATTTCCATTTACCCGAGGGTGAGTCTCGGGGTTACTATATGATTTCTAGTTTTCACTAACCCAAATGTTAGTCTTGGGGTTTCTATATGATTTCTGATTCCCATTTACCTGACTGTGAGTCTCGGGGTTTCTATATGATTTGTAGTTTTCACTAACTCGAGTGTGAGTCTTGGGATTTCTATATATTTATGTTTTCCATTTACCCAAGAGTGAGTCTCGTGGTTACTATATGATTTCTAGCTTTCACTAACCCAATAGTGAGTCTCGGGGTTTCTATATGATTTCGGATTTCCATTTATCCGAGTGTGAATCTCGGAGTTTCTATATGATATCTAGTTTTCACTAACCCTAGTGTGAGTCTCATTGTTTCCATATGATTTCTGATTTCCATTTATCCAAGGATGTGTCCTGGGATTTTCATATGATTTCTGACATTTGCTTACCCAAGTATGAGTCTTGGGGTTTTCATATGATTTCTGATTTTTGCTTACCCAAGTATGAGTCTTGGGATTTTCATATGATTTCTGACTTTAGCTTACACAAGTATGAGTCTTGGGGTTTTCATATGATTTCTGATTTATGCTTACCTAAGTATGAATCTTGGGGTTTTCGTATGATTTCTGATTTCCATTTACCCGAACGTAAGTCTCGGGGTTTCTATATGATTTCTAGTTTTCACTAACCCTAGCGTTGAGTCTTGGGGTTTCTATATGATTTCTAGTCTTCACTAACCCAATTGTGAGTCTCGGGGTTCCTATATGATTTCTGATTTCCATTTACCGGAGTGTGAGTCTTAGGATTTTCATATGATTTCTGAATTTTGCTTACACAAGTATGAGTCTTGAGGTTTTCTTATGATTTCTGATTTTTTTGCTTACCCAAGTATGAGCCTTGGGATTTCAAATGATTTGTGGCTTTTGCTTACGTAAGTATGAGTCTTTGGGTTTTCATATGATTTCTGATTTTTTACTTACCCAAGTATGAGTCTTGGGATTTTCATTTGATTCCTGACTTTTGCATACCCAAGTATGAGTCTTAGGATTTTCATATGATTTCTGATTTCCATTTACCCGAATGTGAGTCTCCGGGTTTCTATATGATACTTAGTTTTCATTAACCTAAGTATGAATCTTGGGGTTTCCATATGATCTCTAATTTCCATTTACTCGAGCATGAGTCTCGGGGATTCTATATGATTTCTAGTTTTTACTAACCCGAGTGTGAGTCAGAGGGTTTCTATATGATTTCTGATTTCCATTTACACGAATGTGAGTCTCGGGGTTTCTATATGATATCTAATTTTCACTAATCCGAGTGTGTCTCGAGGTTACTATATGATTTCTGCTTTCCATTTACCCGAATTTGAGTCTCGGGGTTTCTATAAGATTTCTAGTTTTCACTAACCCGAATTTGAGTCTTGGGGATTCTATATGATTTATAATTTTCACTAATCCGAGTGTGAGTCTTGGGTTTTCTAATTTCCATTTACCGAGTGTGAGTCTTGTTGTTCCTATATGATTTCTGTTTTTCATTTACCCGACTGTGAGTCTCGGGGTTTCTATATGATTTTTAGTTTTCACTAACCCAAGTGTGTGTCTTGGGATTTCTGTATGATTTCCGATTTCTGTTTACCCAAGTATGAGTCTTGGGATTTTTGTATAATTTCTGACTTTTGCTTCCCCAAGTACGAGTCTTTGGGTTTTCATCTGATTTCTGATTTCCATTTACCCGAGTGTGAGTCTCGGGGTTTCTATATGATTTCGGATTTCCATTTGCCTGAGTGTGAGTCTCAAGGTTTCTATATGATTTCTAATTTTCACTAACCCTAGTGTGGGTCTCGAGGTTTCCATGTTATTTCTGATTTCCATTTACCCAAGTATGAGTCTTGGGATTTTCATATGATTTCTAACTTTTTCTTACCCATGTATGAGTCTTGGGATTTTCATACGATTTCTGATTTTTGCTTACCAAAGTATCATTCTTGGGGTTTTCATATGATTTCATATTTCCATTTACCCGAATGTGAGTCTCGGGGTTTCTATATGATATCTAGTTTTCACTAACCAAAGTTTGAATCTTGGGGTTTTAATATGATTTCTGATTTCCATTTACCCGAGTGTGGGTCTTAGGGTTTCTATATGATTTCCAGTTCTTTCTAACCCAGGTGTGAGTCTCAGGGTTTCTATATGATTTTTAATTTCCATTTACCCGAGTGTGAGTCACGGGGTTTCTAAATGATTTCTAGTTTTCACTAACTCCAGTGTGAGTCTCGAGGTTTCTATATGATTTTTAATTTCCATTTACCCGAGTGTGAGTCTTGGGATTTCTATATGATTTCTGATTTCCATTTTTCCGAGTATGTGACTCGGGGTTTCTATATGATTTCTAGTTTTCACAACCCGATGTGAGTCTCGAGGTTACTATATGATTTCTGATTTCCATATACCCAAGTGTGAGTCTCGAGGTTTCTATATGATTTCTAGTTTTGCACTAACCCGAATGTGAGTCTCGGGATTTCTGTATGATTTCTTATTTCCATTTACCGAAGTATGAGTGTTGGGATTTTCAAATGATTTCTAACTTTTGCTTACACAAGTATGAGTCTTGGGGTTTTCATATGATTCGTGATTTTTGCTTACCCAAGTATGAGTCTTGGGGTTTTCATATGATTTCTAATTTCCATTTACCCGAATGTTAGTCTCTTAGTTTCTATATGATATTTAGTTTTCACTAAACCTAGTATGAATCTTGGGGTTTCCGTATGATTTCTAATTTCCATTTACCCGAGTGTGAGTCTCAGGGTTATTATATGATTTCTAGTTTTCACTAACCCGAATGTGAGTTTCGGGGTTTCTATATGATTTCTGATTTCCATTTACCCGAGTGTTAGTCTCGGGGTTTCTATATGATTTCTAGTTTTCACTAACCCCATTTTGGGTCTCGGGGTTGCCATATGATTTCTGATTTCCATTTACCCAAGTACGAGTCTTGGGATTTTCATACGATTTCTGACTTTTGCTTACCTAAGTATGAGTCTTGGGGTTGTCACATGAGTTTTGATTTTTGCTTACCCAATTATGAGTCTTGGGATTTTCATACGATTTATGACTTTTGCTTACCCAAGTATGAGTCTTGGGGTTTTCATATGATTTCTGATTTTTGCTCACCCAAGTGTAAGCCTTGGGGTTTTCATATGATTTCTGATTTCCATTAACCTGAGTGTGAGTCTCGGGGTTTCTATATGATTTCTCGTTTTCACTAATGCGAGCGTGAATCTCAGGGTTTCTATATGATTTCAGATTTCCATTTACCCGAGTGTGAGTCTCGAGGTTTCTATACGGCTCTAGTTTTCACTAACCCTAGTGTGGGTCTCGGGGTTTCCATATATTTCTGATTTCCATTTACCCAAGTATGAGTCTTAGGATTTTCATATGATTTCTGACATTTTTACTTACCCAAGTATGAGACTTGGGGTTTTCATATGATTTCTGATTTTTGCTTACCTAGGTATAAGTCTTGGGATTTTCATATGATTTCTAACTTTTGCTTACCCAACTATAAGTCCTGGGGTTTTCATATGATTTATGATTTTTGCTTACCCAAGTATGAGTCTTGGGATTTCATATGATTTTTGATTTCCATTTACCGGAATGTAAGTCTCGGGATTTCTATTTGATATCTAGTTTTCACTAACCCGAGTATAAATCTTGGGGTTTTCATATGATTTCTGATTTCCATCTACCCGAGTGTGGGTTTTGGGGTTTCTATATGATTTCCAGTTTTCACTAACACGAGTGTGAGTCTCGGTGTTTCTATATGATTTCTGATTTCCATTTACCCGAGTCTAAGACTCGGGGTTTCTATATGATTTCTACTTTTCACTAATCCGAGTGTGAGTCTCGAGGTTACTATATGATTTCTGATTTCCATTTCCCCGAATGTGAGTCTCGGAGTTTCTATATGATTTCTAGTTTTCACTAACCCGAATGTGAGTCTCGGGGTTTCTGCATGATTTCTTATTTTCATTTGCCAAAATATGAGTCTTGGGATTTTCTTATGATTTCTGACTTTAGGTTACCCAAGTATGAGTCTTGGGTTTTCATATGATTTTTGATTTTTTCTTACCCAAGTATGAGTCTTTGGATTTTCATATGATTTCTCACTTTTTCTTTCCCAAGTGTGAGTCTTGGGGTTCTCATAAGATTTCTGATTTTTGCTTACCTGAGTATGAGACTTATGGTTTTCATATGATTTCTAATTCCATTTACCCGGGTGTGAGTCTTGGGGTTTCTATATGATTTCTAGTTTTCACTAACCCGAGTGTGAGTCTCGGGATTTCTATATGATTTCTGATTTTCATTTACCCGAGTGTGAGTCTCGTGGTTTCTATATGATTCTATTGTTCACTAACCCGAGTGTGAGCCTCGAGGTTACTATATGATTTCTGATTTCCATTTGCCCGAGTGTGAGTCTCGGGGTTTCTACATGATTCTTAGTTTTCACTAATCTGAATGTGAGTCTTGGGGCTTCTATATGATTTCTGATTTCCATTTACCGAAGTATGAGTCTTGGGATTTTCATATGAATTCTGACTTATGCTTACCCAAGTATGAGTCTTGGAGTTTTCATATGATTTCTGATTTTTGCTTACCCAAGTATGAGTGTCATGGGATTTTCATATGATTTCTGACTTTTGCTTACCTACTATGAGTCTTGGGGTTTTCATATTATTTTTGATTTCCATTTACCCGGGTGTGAGTCTCAGGGTTTCTATATGATTTCTAGTTTTCACTAACCCGAGTGTAACACCCAGTAATTTTAACAATACTAAAGAGGAAAAATTAAAGAATAATTAATTTAATAATCAGAATGAAGGGAAACGGACTGCGCCATTGCGTCTGTCTTGAAATTCCGGTCAAGATAGACATTTAGTTTGTGTAAAACGGACGCCTATGAAGAAATTATGAAGGTTTGAAGTTTTTATACGCACAAGAGAATTATATATAATTAATTAATTAATTCAGAAAATCAAGTTTCAGTTTGAAAATCAAAATTTCAGAGAGCGGCAAAATTCCCGCTCAAGGGGTGTCGACCCCTCAAGGAGGGTGTCGACCTATGGGTCGACCCTCTAAAGGGGGTCGACCCCCCAGGGCAGACGTGGTAGCTCGGGTTTGGGGGCTGGCGGCTACAAATATGGCTTCATATCTCTTGTTTTCTGCACTGAAAAATAATGGAGGCCTAGATGCTCTCGGTGCCCAGACTAAATCAAATCTTTTTCTTCTTATGCAATCAAGTTAATCAAGTTTAGAGCTATTCAAGTGTAGATTTGTGATTCGACCTCTGCCACTCTTCTTCTATCTTTCTAGATCCAAACACTATGAGTTTAAGTTACTTTTAGATTTAAATAATTAAAAAGTAAAACATGATATGACTGTAATTTGGATCTATGCCTATAACTGCTTGAATCATATTAGATCTGTAATAACTTGTGAACCTATGATATTCTGGCATAACTATGACTTGGAACTTAAACTTTATCACGTCAGTTCTACCTTTGATTATAGATCTAATTCACTATTTAGATCACCTTGTACCTATTATGTTGTGGCTAAATTGGATCTATTACTAGTTGGACATCTAAATTATTGTTTAGACCTTATCATGCCTATTATGACGTCCTTATTATGTTAGAATCAGTTCTATTATCTCATGTTCACCAGATCTGTTCTTATATGCCCATCTTATAAATATGCCACTATATGTTTATGTCAATTTTGTTAGTATAATCATTTCTGTCATCTTCCCTTCATCTTTCCCTTTTTATTTTATATAGCTAGGCTACTTTCGAGCCTAGGCATGCCACTGAAATATGCGAACACATTAAACGGGGAACGAGGGAAAAACATTGAAATTGGGCATAACATGTAATTGGGAATTTGGGGCATAACCTGAATAAAATGTATGAATATGAATTTGGGGGGTATAATTCATTATGAACATATTTATGGAAAAGGGGCATGAAAACCTATAACAACATAGGTAAAATTGGCTAATAATGAAGCGCCTAGGATTACAGTAATTAGAAACTGTAACTGCGCCTAAACACTAGGTTAGATTACACTTGTGGTAGAAGTCTGGCAGAACCGCCCAGCATATCTTGCAACCACAAGTGGTGAATCTGATGTGAGGGTTCTAGTTGCATAAATATGAGACGCGCTGAGACACGAGGTTAAGCCCGACTTATTGAAGAAGTCTGCCCGGAACCAACTGGAATATCCAGCATCCATAAGTGGTAGGCTTAATGTGAGGGGTCCAGCACATTATAACCATAAATGGACATGGTAATGAATTGGAATACTTAACCTAGTTGAATCCATAGAGATTGTATGAGCATGAACTTGAATAGGGGTTAAGTTTACTTGGTTGAAACAGTGGATAGGTTAAGTAAATCTGGGTAGGGTGGGTAATATTTATATATAGGCCTACAAACTTAACCGATTGGGATTATGTAATTAAAGACACCGTTAGGTAAACATAGACTGTAGAAATGATGGGGTTATGTAATTAAAGACACCAATAGGTATACATAACCTATGGAAATCCTAGTAGGGATACAAGACAAGGGGGAGAGCTTGTATCATCTTGTGTGTGGGACCCGTTTCAGTCAGTAACTCATAGAATAGTATAAGACGAGTACTCTGCCCTAGGTCGGAATTGGGACACGCTTACTGGGCTGATTGTAAGAGATCCAAACGTGAAGGACGGTGTGGGTGGCGCAAAACGATCAGGGACATGTGCGTGCATGGGCTGGGCAGAGGGGGATAAGACGACCATGACACTAATAGATATGGTTGTGCACATCAACGAAGGGTTGCCACTTTAGGAAGTGATACATTCTACTGTGGGGCCGACACAGGGTATCTACGGAGTAGGGAGCCGATAGATTAAGGTAGTAGTTAGGGTACATCTAGACGTATGCCTAAGTCTACCATCTTATAGTGGTTGGGATCATCTCTTTCTAGTTATACTAGTATTATTGCAGAGAATCAGAGTAATCATTAGGAAAGCATATACTCTCTATCATGTTTACCTTGTCATACCCGCCTTTTTGTGATATTATCTCTCCTATCCACTTTGTATGCCTGTCATGATACTTTTACTTATTTAGTTGCTAAAAGTAACTGGAATCGCCAGACTTTATGTCTGACCCTTTTTGTTTCCTCTTCTTTCTTCCGTTTCCCTCAGGTTCTCAGGGAGGGAATACTCAAGCGTGACCAGGATTCTGCTATCATTTGCTGGAGCTGCTTTGATGTATTGCTCAAGCTCCTATCCTTGTTACTATGGAGTTTTTATAATGTACTCGTTTTTATGTAATTCAGACATATAATGTTTTGAACCACAATGCTTTATGATTAATAAAGTTAGTTTTTATTCCGCTGCTATTTTTATATCTGTCTTATAAATTTTCTGTTTACTTATAACGCTTCACGAAAATTAATGCATTCTCTTAATTAGTGACATTAATGGACGTGGGGTGTCACACTTGGTATCAGAGTTGAAGGTTACCAGATTAGATAAAAAGTTTTTAGAAACTATTTTCAAAAAGGTTTTAAAAGAAAGAATTTTCAAAAAGAAAAGTCTGTTTTGAAAACATATTCCCTAAAGCCATATATACTTTCTTTCAATCCTTCATCTGAATCTCTTTCCTTTTCTTTTTAGCATGTCTGGGGAACCTAATATTCTAGAGGGCATTGCGATACCAGGCTTGTTCCGTTGGTATCTAGAGGCCACAACGGCTGCCGTTGGTCAAGCTGACATTCCTCCCCCAGCTGCACCCGTCGTTCCTCCTCCTCCTCCGCGTGTATACAACTACTCTAAGGTCTACAAAGATTTCTGGTCTATGGGAGGAGAGCCATTCCATGGAACCAAAACGTTCGTAGAGGCAAGGAATTGGCTTTAGGAGACAGAGGACTTGTTTGGAATTTTCGATGTGGTTGATCGCAGGAAGATTTAGTTAGCTGTCTGGCTACTGAAGGATGAAGCTTTATTCTAGTGGGAAGTTACCCAAGCTGGACGTCCAGTGGAGACATGGGATGATTTTAGACAGAGGTTTGAAATGAAGTTTCTTTCTCAAGCTGAGAAAAGCATGCAAATGGAGAGGTTCTTGGCGCTCAAACAAGGAAACATGACTGTTAAAAATATATATGAATAAATTCAACTAGCTAGCAAGGTTTGGATTGGAACTGGTGGATACTCCGCATAAGAAAGCTTTGCGGTTTGCTAAAGGGCTGAATGAACCCCTTCATGGGTTAGCTATGTTCCATATTCCAATAGGAGCAATTTTTGAAAGGCTCGTTGATATGGCCTTGACGCATGAGGAAGACAAAGGAGAAAAGAAGGAAGTTATGACTGAGGAAACAACACAAAACAAGAAAGTATGGCCTAAGAAAGGATAGCAACAACAACAGAAGAAAGGCGGAAAGAATGACAAGGCTAAGGATAAGAGGAAGTGTCACAGTTGTGGACGTGGGGGTCACTTGGTGAAGGACTATAAAAGAAGGAAGAATTCTTGCTTCAATTGTGGAGAGGTTGGACACTTTACTAAGGAGTGCCCGAAGACACAGGGACAAGGTCAAAGGGCAGGAGCTTCTGGAGGGATGATGCACACTCTCATGACCAGTGCTTTGGACAGAGGTAGGAAAATTTCCGTGGAAGGTTTGGTTTCTCTTTCCAATCATCCTATTAGGACTCTTTTTGATTCTGGCGCTTCACATTCATTTATATCTAGTTTTGCTGTTGAATCTCTGCACTTAAATACTAGTATGGTAATGGATCCCGTTATTGTCTCAAACCACATTGGTGGTTCAGCTCATTTGTCCATGATTTGTCGGGGTTTGACAATATCTATGTTAGGCATTGAGTTTGAGTGCGAAGCATATGTGCTCGGTTTTATGGGCTACGGTTTGATTCTAGGGATGGATTGGCTAGTTATGTATGGTGCCACTCTGGATTGTGAGAAGAGGGTGGTTAGGCTTTTGACTTGTCATGGGAGGACCCACGAGATTTATTGTGCCCTGCAAGGATCTGTTATGCTTAGTTTCCTAGAGTCTCCTGGTGCATATATAGATGATCTGCAATCTGTTCCAGTAGTCCGAGATTATTCTGATGTTTTTGATGAGGTACAGGGCTTACCTCTGAGGCGCGAGATCGATTTCCATATATATTGGGTGGACAATGCAAAGCCAATTGCAATGAATGTGCGCCATTTGGCTCCAAGGGAAATGAGGGATATTATCATCCAAGTAGGGGAGCCACTTGAGAAAGGGTTTATTAGGCGAAGCATATCTGAGTGGGTGCTCCAGTTGTATTCGCGACTAAGGAAGATGGTTCGCTTTGCTTGTGTGTGGACTATAGAGAATTGAACAAACTCACTAAGAGGAACATTCGCCCACTTCCGAGGAAAGATGACTTGTTTGACCAGCTTTTTGGTGCCTCGTTATTCTCTCAGTTAGACTTAGCCACGTGGTTTCATCACTTGAGGGTGGCTGAGGACAATATAGATAAGACCGCTTTTAGGACCCCAGATGGTTTCTTTGAATGACTAGTTATGCCTTTTGGGTTAATGAATGCACCCGCCTATTTTTTTGATCTGATGAGTAGGGTGTTTCGGGAGTTTCTAAATAAATTTGTCATGGTCTTTGTTGATGATATCTTGATCTTCTCAAAGAGCGAGGAAGAGGATGCCCAACATTTGAGAGAATTTTTGAAAACTCTCTGTGCGCATCAGCTTAAGGCAAAATTCTCCAAATGCCATTTTTGGAGAAAAGAGGTGAGATTTCTAGGGCATGTGGCTTCCAAGATGGGATAGTAGTAGATCCTGCAAAGGTAGTTACGGTTCATGTAACGACCACGAAATTTTCGACCCTGAAAATCAACACAAAACACCATGTTGACTATTCAAATATCGAAAATACCAAATCATTAATAGAAAGGAGTTAGAGGGTGAGAAATAGAAAGAAAGAAATTTAGAATAGAAGAAGAAGAAGTCAACTGAACAAAATCAGAGTAGATACGAATCTCACAGCGGAATGAATAACATATATTATATAACATACCTTTGAAATACAGAACTTTATTTGTACTTACATGTATCATCAGAGTACATCACATATATGTCACAGCGGAAAGAACTCTATATATAACTAACGTTAAAGCCTCCTGCTTAAAGCTCTTCAAGCTCTTCCAAGGGTATCTGTAAAATCCCGACTACTTGACTGATCGTACAAATTTGGGCACCCAAAAGTTTAGGGTAAAACAAAACAAAATAAAGTCTGGGTCAGTCATGGGACTAGTGTGAGTAAACTCCAATCGTTCAGTTTAACTTTTCAAAATCCTTTTCAAAAGAAAAGATAATCGTAAGGCTGATCCACACATAAACACAGATAGTTTTTACCTTACGATAACCCAAAACATTTTTTTTAACAATATTTTTCTGATATTATAATAGTGTCTAAATACAAGTAAATAACAATCTAGCAGAACGCTTGCATCTCAAGCTCCACATATATTGTATACAATCAAAACCGCGGGTGCTTATTGGAGATTGGATTCCGAATATGACAAGGTATGGAACCACCTGCCGATAGTGTATCTCTAGAGAGGAATACACTGGGTTCAACAAGAACGTCTTGCGACCCGACCACACATGACCGACCACTTATTTTTCTTGAGTGTATCGAACATATTGTCACCTACGGTTGCTAGCAACCTAACCGTTCCCGGGAGATACAGAAGCGAAAAAAAGTAACAAATATGAATATTCTCTAGATGGTGACAATACACCCTAATGGGGGCGACCCACATAGCCATGCTGCCTGCCCGATTTTTGTTATTTCCCGGTTGTGAGGCTTGAGGTCGTAACGTGTCTCTTGGTAGATCACACCTTCATTTACTTTGAATGTCACATCGTCATACCCTCCAAATCACAAATTGGTTTCCTCAAAAATACCACGGGTATAAAGCTAAGAGAAACGAATTCCTCCGCCACCAACGTAAGTAAGTTTGAAAAGACCAACTTACGTGATCCATTAGTTATACTCTGTCAGACATTCATCCATACAAGTTGTCCTGGGACTGCACAAACCGAAGGCAATATTATGTAAATCCATCTTAGGCAATTTCTACCTTGGATTGTCTGAACAACCCTTGCATAAACTCCGCCTTTAATTATCTTCATCATTTTTGATTCGCAACGCTAATGCTAATACAGAATGGTTTTCAGATAATAAATCTGATCCCGATCTCTTCGTATTGACAACGAAAATGGTCAAAAACTTTGATAGCCGGTGATTTAACTATCAAAGGAAAACATTTATACATCCCACGGTTTTATTTCCAAATGGAAATTATACCGACAAATCATCAATCAACATTCAGCTCTTTAAATTAATTTATCATAAATTTATTCATTACCCCATTCCCCATTTATTTCTTAAAATTGTTTTAACTTCCCATGATTTTTGTAACACGCTTTCATATAGCACAAACTATTTAGTTGCTATATTTAGAAAAATATCTCTTCTTAGCATTGGGAGATAATTCCGTATATCCACAAACTCTTATTTTCTATATTTAGAAAATATATGTTGTTAACATTGGGAACGTTTCCATTACTTATTCACGACTCACTATTCTTCCACATTCATCAGTATCTAACTATAAACTAGTAAGAGAACAGTTTTCTAAGTATCAATCTCGAAGGCCGAAACCAACATCAGATCGACACTAAGAAAACCGCTCCACTTAACTAGTCTCTAGTCAGTTTCTTATTCCTTTACTCCCATTTCTTAACTTCTTATTAAATCATTGCTTACGTATCTTCCGGATTCAGTTTATGAATCTGGATCCTTAACGGTAATCATTTGAGTATAACGATAACATTATAATCTCTGTTTCTAAAAACATTTAACTTCAGGATATACCTTTTATTCATTAATTTTAATAAATAAATAATTAATTAATAAGATAAATAAATAAATCTTGATAAGAATCGGAAAGTAAACATTACTTTTCTGAATTCGATATAATCGAATTTCAACTAATAACTCCTTTTCGAATTATCTATATTCGCTTAATGTTCCAATCTTCAGAATGTACTCACTGTTTCAGGTCGACTCAGTTTCTAAATTTACTTTTGAACTTATCACTTCCAACATTTGACAATTTCCCTTTATCACCTTTTCAATTTGCAATTCGTTTGCTTTTACAACATTTTTCACTTTAAACGTGACTATTAATTCTTTACAGAACATCTGGACTTGTTATATCCAATAAATCTTGTTTTAATTAGTAAATACCAATTATATGTTAAAATTCCATCTACCAGTTTATTTATAAATTCATATTCCTATTTTACTTCATAAACTCCGTTTATAAGTCAATTTCTCATTTGTCACATATCAAGTTTATGAATTAATCTAGCTTACACTTTCTATTATAAATTGATCGGTTCCAAATCAAATATTGATTATTTTACCAAATTCTAAATTATATATGATATAGTTCTTAAAAATAAATTTTATTTATAACATTCGACACTGTCGAATTTAGATTACAAATCCTTATATATTTGTCTCAATCCCCTTTACCTTTCTAACATTGAAATAAATTTCCTTTCAAAACGATTTCCCTTCTTAAGTTCATTTTGAATTTATATTTCCAAATTATCTAATACAAATTATTCCTTCTCATTTAAAAACATTTTTATAAACCAAAATGCTTGATCTTATATAATTTAAACAAGTTATTTTCTCTAGCCCAATCGAAATTCCTTTTCTATTTAAAAAAATAGATTTTTTCCTTTTAAACCCCAAATTCCATTCAAATATATTTGAATATACTTTACGGTATTTAAATATCGATTATTTCAGATCAATGTTGTTCACACATCCCGAAACATACAATAATCAATCACAAATTATTTGTCACATCATATAATGCAATATATACGAATAACAACAATATAATTGTTGAGGAATCCAGTTGGATCCCTCCAACCTGTTTCCCTGCATCCTCAGACGTTAATCAATATAACAGTATCTATAATTTCAATCAATTAGTTATTAAATCATCCAAACAACCATCACACACAGTATTCAAACATTGCTATCAATAATAACGTTTATAAAAATATAAAAGTGGACAGAGTTAGTGAGTTTACTCACCTTGGTCGTTAATCGTTAAATAACGATTAACGTCGGTTGATTATATCAGGTGTTTCATTCTGTCTAAAATGTAATGATCTTCAAATTTCGCCTAACCACTTCCATTGCATAATCCATGTCCATAAGATTTCAACGTGATGGACGGTGTTCCATTCTGTTCACGTTGGAAGGAGTTACAATTTTTCTGAGTAGTTATATGGATGTAAATATTATTAAATTAATTATTAATTAATATATAAATCCTTAATTGTAATTGGTCAAGTTTAAATGTCGTACTCACTCACGTGTAACCTCTTGGCCATGCACAGACCCATGCTCAACTCTTCATGCACGTTCATGCCTCCTGGACCAAGCCCGAGCCTTCCGCAAATACGAACCAACTTGTTTCCATATTTTATATCTTGTATTTTCTTTACTTAACCGGGCTTTCTCTTCTTATTTCACGCGGCCCACACCCACCAACATATTACACAACCGTATCTGCTGTACCCCTTTCTTCCTCTCGATGTAACACAGCTCTGTATATTTTTACACGCCTCACCCAAAATGTGCTCATCACGTCGTTCCCCTTCCCATGCAACCAAAAACATAAATTACCGTCGGTCCATTTTCCTCACAATTGATCAGCGTTGTACCCCTCCTACGCCATGTACAGCTTCTGATTTTCCCCCTAACAAACATGCGCAACTACCTTGTCTCCCCTTCAAACTTTGTCTTTTCCACCGTTCTGCACTTGCCCTCACGCGCCAGTATTCCTTTTAGCAGTCATTTCCATGCATTTGAACTCAAACCAGTTAGCACATACTCCCCATATCATGCACTCTCTCCTCACATCCACGTTAAGAACAACAGACCTTTGTTTCTTTTCATACATTCCCACTGCGTACGAACTACTCCTCCTTTTAGTCCCCATCGTTCGCACCTCCAGTGCTCCTCTCGTCGAGCAGTTGTTTACACAGCTCCATGAATGTAGCGATTTTCTTTTTCTTTACACCATGAAAATTACGGTGAAGAAAAACCCAAAAGAAGACAGTTAACAAAAAGAATTCCAGAAGAAGAAAAACAATAGAAAAACAAATGGAGGGCAGCTTATTTATAACACACGAAAACTTGGCACCCACGGATATCTAGCTTAATGTCCACGTTCTAGGTTTCTAGCGTTATAGAGTAGGTCTGTGTATTTTTCTTCTTAGTCCGTGCGTCTGTCAATTCTTAGGTCTGCTAAAACTTATTTTCTTAGGGTCTGCGTGGGTACAATTATGCATGTGGAGGTTATAGAATTGGTGAAGGCTGTAGGGTTATGGGGTAGGTGACTGTTAGATTGACAGAGTTGATGGTGATACTCGATACTTCACGTTTGGTAGCTTGTTGTACCCATTACTTGACATTGAAGTTTTAGCTTCTTAGATAGACACGTAGTTTGCAATGTTATCTCAATACTTAGTCCAGATTTTCTATTTTATAGCATGTGCGAGGATTTTCCCGTGCCTGTACAACTTCATAGGCAAGTGTATATAATTAGTTTGGTTTCACTGTATTTGAAAAGAGGAAGGTTGCAGTTAGGGTAGGCATAGAAACTTAACTGTGAAGAGACCGGTGTACGAGACTTGGGTTTGAAGTAAGGAAAAGTTACTGTTTTCTATCTTCAAACAAATGTATGTCCAACCATGTTTGATTTTGATGTACATGTGCTTTTAGTTTTTGAGAGTGGGTTATGATTTGAAATGTCATAGCTGTCTGACTCACAAGTAGCTTGCAAATGAAATGCAAACTTGACTGCTACATATTTCATGGTATGGTATGCTTTATGGCATATGGTTGGCTTTTCTTTTTATTTATTTACATAAGTCTGCTTGATTTGATTCTCATGTGAGAAATAAAAATCGCAGAACCTTGTATATAATTTGGACAATAGAATATCATATGGTTTTGTTTGACAGAAGTATGTTGCAGGGAAATAATTTCCTTAAAATAGGCGGGTGCATACAAACTTTTCATTTTTTAGCAAGTGGTAGGGCGGTTTTGGAGTTTTCGTTAAAAGAGCAGGGTATTTGATTAGTTCGCATGGAAAAATATTGGGACGTGGTTGCTTATAGAGGGTGTTTGACAGATGTGAGGATAACAAAGGAATCAAATATATATCTTTAGTTGATGCGGAACCAGTTACACATAATTCCATTTATTTACAGATCCTTACAGACAAAATAAAAATACGGTTATGTTCAACAATGTGCCACGATCCCAAAAGTACAATAAAATAGGCTAGTTAACTTATATTGTGGAATTCCAAAGTGCTGATTTAGGGTGCAAAATACGTTAAAATAAAAGTTGCTTATTTTCAAAAATAAAAATTACAGAAAAATTCAAAAAATTAAATTACAACTATGTCTAAAAGGGTTTGTCCAAATTTGAATCCAATATTTAATTATAATTAAAAATATATCGCTATGGCTTATAAACGATTCCATAGCGACTATTTGAAAATTTGATTTGGGCATATCTTACAATCTGTAAGCCGAAATCTCGATTTTTCACTTTCATTAGAACAATACAGTTCAATGGATCCCAACGTTCCTCGTTTCACAGAAATTCGATTTATAACGACTCATGTATGTTCAGTTGAAGTTTAAATCGTTGAATTACGAACTATCGCGATGGTACGAGCTCGATTATAATTATATTCTAAATCAATACGTTGAACCATTGCTGCTATAAATTTATTCGTTATTATAAATTGAATACTAACTCGATTGAACTCCTTAAATAATCCAATTCACACCACATTACCACTTCAACTATTTTCGACCATTTCAGAAATTAAAATTATTATTCCACTATTTAATTCAAATATTTAAATTCAAATCATTTAAATTATCGAACCAATATATTAAAGTAATTAAATTAATTAACTAACAAATTGCTAAAATTTCGGGACGTTACATTCCTTCCCCCTTAAAAGAATTTCGTCGCCGAAATTGCTAGGCTGTAAAGATGCTATAATTCTAATTCCTCATAACCCAACTGGTTGAAACTTCATACTTCACATTTCCAAAATTGAATTCTTACGCCGAATCTTTTATCCTTATGTTAATACCCAACCCTTCTATTTTTCATTCCAAATGATATGTCCACCATTTTTCGGCGATCTATTATTATTTACTTTTCATTAATGTGTATGCCATCCTACATATTCCCACATCTATTCCAAATTTTTTTTTGAACAACTTGTTTCTCAAAACAATTCAAAACAAAATCTTTGGTAGTAATCCATCACTTAGAACTTAAAAATGAACACTAATGATGCTGTAGTCATTATCAGAATTATTTTCCAGTTATCGAAGTGAGTTCAATACTATATTACTTCAAACTCATTTTCAAATACTTCTATTTTGAAATTACTTTAAAATATCCTTTACAATATTTGAAAAATATTTTCAAACCACCCTGGATCTTAAAATTTCCTTATAATTAATTCCAAAACCATTTACAAACACTTTTATAATTTCCCAAAGTTTCATCTCCAATTCTGATTTAAATCTAGATTTGGTAGATCTTGATTCTATATTTTACATTTACATGAATTCTAATTCGTTATTTATAACCATTTCAATTTTAATCTGATTCGATTATTTTAACAAATCAACACATCCAATATATATTATAATAATCCAAGATATATACTTTTTATATCAAAATATATTTTGGGTAAAATTATTTCCTTTACCCTTATTCAAAACATACTGTGTCGGTTTATCGTATTCAAGTGTTTAGAAACCCTTATCGACATTGTGGTGCCCCATCGTCGACCAGAATTCATAAGCCACTCAACAAATAAACCTCCACAATATAAAACCATTTTTATATCATCTACAAATATGCTCTCTTGTATATATACACTCAAACTCAATCTAGGATATTACTAATCCCATCTCTACTGAGTTACGCCACAGAGCCAAGGTAATCACTTAACCTTCAGCTCTGATACCACTGTAACGACCACGTAATTTTCGACCCTGAAAATCAACACAAAACACCATGTTGATAATTCAAATATCGAAAATACCAGATCATTAATAGAAAGAAGTTAAAGGGTGAGAAATAGAAAGAAAAAAATTTAGAATAGAAGTAGAAGAAGTCAACTGAACAGAATCAGAGTAGAAACGAATCTCACAGCGGAATGAATAACATATATTATATAACACAACTTTGAAATACAAAACTTTATTTGTACTTACATGTATCATCAAAGTACATCACATATATGTCACAGCGGAAAGAACTCTATATATAACTAATGTTAAAGCCTCCTGCTTCAAGATCTTCAAGCTCTTCCAAGGGTATCTGTAAAATCCCGACTACTTGACTGCTCATACAAATTTGGGCACCCAAAAGTTTAGGGTAAAACAAAACAAAATAAACTCTGGGTCAGTCATGGGACTGGTGTGAGTAAACTCCAATCATTCGGTTTAACTTTTCAAAATCCTTTTCAAAAGAAAAGAAAATCGTAAGACCGATCCACACATAAACACGGATGGTTTGTACCTTACGATAACCCAAAACATTTTTTTGAAACAATAATTTTTTGATATTATAATAGTGTCTAAATTCAAGTAAATAACAATCTAGCAGAAACGCTTGCATCTCACGCTCCACATATATAGTATACAATCAAAACCGCGGGCGCTTATTGGAGATTGGATTCTGAATATGACAAGGTATGGAACCACCTGCCGATAGTGTATCCCTAGAGAGTAATACACTGGATTCAACAAGAACATCTTACGACCCGACCACACATGACTGACCACTCATTTCTCTTGAGTGTATCGAACATATTGTCACCTATGGTTGCTAGCAACATAATTGTTCCTGGGAGATACAGAAGCGAAAAGAAGTAACAAATATGAATATTCTCTAGATGGTGACAATACACCCTAATGGGGGCGACCCACATAGCCATGTTGCCTGCCCGATTTTTGTCATTTATCGGTTGTGAGGCTTGAGGTCGTAACGTGTCTCTTGGCAGATCACACCTTCATTTACTTTGAATGTCACATCGTCATACCCGCCAAATCACAAATTGGTTTCCTCAAAAATACCACGGGTATAAAGCTAAGAGAAACGAATTCCTCCGCCACCAACGTAAGTACGTTTGAAAAGACTAACTTACGTGATCCATTAGTTATACTCTGTCAGACATTCATCCATATAAGTTGTCCTGGGGCTGAACAAACCAAAGGCACTATTCTGTAAATCCATCTTAGGCAATTTCTACCTAGGGTTGTCAGAACAGCCCTTGCATAAACTCCGTCTTCAATTATCTTCATCATTTTTGATTTGCTAGGCTAATGCCAATACAGAGTGGTTTTCAGATAATAAATGTGATCCCGGTCTCTCCGTATTGACAACGAAAATGGTCAAAAACTTTGATAGCCGGTGATTTAACTATCAAAGGAAAACATTTATACATCCAACAGTTATATTTCCAAATGGAAATTATACCGACAAATCATCAATCAACATTCAGCTCTTTAAATTAATTTATCATAAATTTATTCATTTCCACATTCCCAATTTATTTCTTAAAACTATTTTAATTTACCATGATTTTTGGAACACGCTTTCTTATAGCACAAACTATTTAATTGCTATATTTAGAAAAACATCTCTTCTTAGCATTAGGAGATAATTCCGTATATCTACAAACTCTTATTTTCTATATTTATAAAATATATGTTGTTAACATTGGGAACATTTCCATTACTTATTCACGACTCACTATTCTTCCACATTCATCAGTCTCTAACTGTAAACTAGTAAGAGAACAGTTTTCTAAGTATCAATCCTGAAGGCCGAAACCACCATCAGATGACACTAAGAATACCGATCCACTTAACTAGTCTCCAGTCAGTTTATTATTCCTTTACTCC
Organism: Allium sativum; assembly: GCA_030737875.1. Lineage (NCBI taxonomy): Eukaryota > Viridiplantae > Streptophyta > Magnoliopsida > Asparagales > Amaryllidaceae > Allium > Allium sativum. The sequence continues at coordinate 45,717,743 of CM060925.1, forward strand.
CATTTCTTAACTCCTTATTAAATCATTGCTTACGTATCTTCCGGATTTAGTTTATGAATCTGGATCCTTAACGGTAATCATTTGAGTATAACGATAACATTATAATCTCTGTTTCTAAAAACATTTAACTTCAGGATATACCTTTTATTCATTAATTATAATAATTAATTAATTAATTAATAAGACTAATAAATAAATCTTGATAAGAATCGGAAAGTAAACATTACTTTTCTGAATTCGATATAATCGAATTTCAACTAATAACTCCTTTTCGAATAATCTATATTCGCTTAACGTTCCGATCTTCGGAATATACTCACTGTTTCAGGTCGACTCAGTTTCTAAATTTACTTTTGAACTTATCACTTCCAACATTTACCAATTTCCCTTTATTACCTTTTCAATTTGCAATTCGTTTGCTTTTACGACATTTTTCACTTTTAACGTGACTATTAATTCTTTACAGAACATCTGGACTTGTTATATCAAATAAATCTTGTTTTAATTAATAAATACCAATTATATGCTAAAATTCCATCTACTGGTTTATTTATAAATTCATATTCCTATTTTACTTCATAAACTCTGTTTATAAGTCAATTTCTCATTTTTCACATATTAAGTTTATGAATTAATCTAGGTTACACTTTCAATTATAAATTGATCGGTTCCAAATCAAATATTGATTATTTTACCAAATTCCAAATTATATACGATATAGTTCTTAAAAATAAATTTTATTTATAACTTTCGACACTGTCGAATTCAGATTACAAATCCTTATATATTTGTCTCAATCCCCTTTACCTTTCTAACATTGAAATAAATTTCCTTTCTAAACGATTTCCCTTCTTCCCTTCTTAAGTTCATTTTGAATTTATATTTCCAAATTATCTAATACAAATTGTTCCTTCTCATTTAAAAACATCTTTATAAACCAAAATGCTTGATCTTATATAATTTAAACATGTTATTTTCTCTAGCCCAATCGAAATTCCTTTTCTATTTAAAAAATAGATTTTTCCCATTTAAACCCCAAATTCCATTCAAATATATTTGAATATACTTTACGTTATTTAAATATCGATTATTTCAGATCAATGTTGTTCACACATCCCGAAACATACAATAATAATCAATCCTCGATTATTTGTCACATCATATAATGCAATATATACGAATAACAACAATTTAATTATTGAGGAATCCAGTTGGATCTCTCCAACCTGTTTCCTTGCATCCACAGACGTTAATCAATATAACAGTATCTATTATTTCAATCAATTAGTTATTAAATCATCCAAACAACCATCACACACAACATTCAAACATTGCTATCAATAATAACGTTTATAAAAAAATAAAAATGGATAGAGTTAGTGAGTTTACTCACCTTGGTCGTTAATCGTTAAATAACGATTAACGTCGGTTGAATATATCAGGTGTTTAATTCTATCTAAAATGTAATGATCTTCAAATTTCGCCTAACCAGTTCCATTGCATAATCCGTGTCCGTACGATTTCATCGTGACTGACGGCGTTCCATTCTGTTCACTTTGGAAGGAGTTACAATTTTTCTTAATAGTTATGTGGATGTAAATATTATTAAATAAATTATTAATTAATATATAAATCCTTAATTGTAATTGGTCAAGTTTAAATGTCTTACTCACTCACGTGTAACCTCTTGGCCATGCACAGACCCATGCTAAACTCTTCATGCACGTTCATGCCTCTTGGACCAAGCCAGAGTCTTCCGCAAATACGAACCAACTTGTTTCCATATTTTATATCTTGTATTTTCTTTACTTAATTGGGCTTTCTCTTCTTATTTCACACGGCCCACACCCACCAACATATTACACAGCCGTATCTGTTGTACCCCTTTCTTCCTCTCGATGTAACACAGCTCTATATATTTTTACACGCCTCACCCAAAATGTGCTCATCACGCCGTTCCCCTTCCCATGCAACCAAAAACAGAAATTACCATCAATCCATTTTCCTCACAATTGATCAGTGTTGTACCCCTCCTACACCATGTACAGCTTCAGATTTTCCCCCTAACAAATGCGCGCAACTGCCTTGTCTCACCTTCAAACTTTGTCTTTTCCACCGTTCTACACTTGCCATCACGCGCCAATAATCCTTTTAGCAGTCATTTCCATGCATTTGAACTCAAACCAATTAGCACATACTCCCCATATCACGCACTCTCTCCTCTCATCCACGTTAATAACAATAAACCTTTGTTTCTTTTCATACATTCCCACTGCATATGAACTACTCCTCCTTTCAGCCCCCATCGTTCGCACCTTCAGTGCTCCTCTCGTCGAGCAGCTGTTTACACAGCTCCATGAATGTAGCGATTTTCTTTTTCTTTACACCATGAAACTTACAGTGAAGAAAAACCCAGAAGAAGACAGTTAACAAAAAGAATTCCATAAGAACAAAAACAATAGAAAAACAAATGGAGGGCAGCTTATTTATAACACATGAAAACTTGGCACCCACGGTTATCTAGCTTGATGTCCACGTTCTAGGTTTCTAGCGTTACAGAGTAGGTCTGCGTATTTTTCTTCTTAGTCCGCGCGTGTGTCAATTCTTAGGTCTGCTAAAACTTATTTTCTTAGGGTCTGCATGGGTACAATTATGCATGTAGAGGTTATAGAATTGGTGAAGGCTGTAGGGTTATGGGGTAGGTGACTGTTAGATTGATAGAGGTGATGGTGATACTCGATACTTCACGTTTGGTAGCTTGTTGTACCCATTACTTGACATTGAAGTTTTAGCTTCTTAGATAGACATGTAGTTTGTAATGTTATCTCAATTACTTAGTCCGCATTTTCTATTTTAGAGCATGTGCGAGGATTTTTCCCATGCCTGTACAACTTCATATGCAAGTGTATTTAATTAATTTGGTTTCACTGTATTTGAAAAGAGGAAGGTTGCAGTTATGGTAGGCATAGAAACGCAGCTGTAAAGAGTCTGGTGTACGAGACTTAGGTTTGAAGTTAGGCAAAGTTACCGTTTTCTATCTTCAAACAAATGTATGTCCAACTGTGTTTGATTTTGATGTACATGTTCTTTTAGTTTTTGAGAGTAGGCTATGATTTGAAATGTCAAAGCTGTCTGACTCACAGATAGCTTGCAAATGAAATGCAAACTTGACTGCTACGTATTTCACGGTATGGTATGCTTTATGGCATATGGTTGGCTTTTCTTTTTATTTATTTACATAAGTCTGCTTGATTTGATTCTCATGTGAGAAATAAAAATCGCAGAACCTTGTATATAATTTGGACAATAGAATATCATATGGTTTTGTTTGACAGAAGTACGTTGCAGGGAAATAATTGCCTTAAAACAGGCGGGTGCATACAAACTTTTCATTTTTTGGCAAGCGGAAGGGCGGTTTTGGAGTTTTCATTAAAAGAGCAGGGTACTTGATTAGTTCGCAGGGAAAAATATTGGGACGTGGTTGCTTATTGAGGGAGTTTGACAGATGCGAGGATAACAAAGGAATCAAATATATATCTTTAGTTGATGCGGAACCAGTTACACATAATTCCATTTATTTACAGACCCGTACAGATAAAATAATAATATGGTTGTGTTCAGCAATGTGCCATGATCCCAAAAGTACAATAAAATAGGCTAGTTAGCTTATATTGTGGAATTCCAAAGTGCTGATTTAGGGTGCAAAATACATTAAAATAAAAGTTGCTTATTTTCAAAAATAAAGATTACAGAAAAATTCTAAAAATTAAATTATAACTACGTCTAAAAGGGTTTGTCCAAATTTGAATCCAATATTTAATTATAATTAAAAATATATCGCTACGGCTTATAAACGATTCCATAGCGACTATTTGAAAATTTGATTTGGGCATATCTTACAACCTGTAAGCCAAAATCTCAATTTTTCACTTTCATTAGAACAATACAGTTCAATGGATCCCAACGTTCCTCGTTTCACAGAAATTCGATTTATAATGACTCTTGTATATTCAGTTGAAGTTTAAATCATCGAATTACGAACTACCGCGAGGGTACGAGCTTGATTATAATTATATTCTAAATAAATACGTTTAATCATTGCTGCTATAAATTTATTTGTTATTCTAAATTGAATACTAACTCGATTGAACTCCTTAAATAATCCAATTCACACCACATTGCGACTTCAACTATTTCCGACCATTTCAGAAATTAAAATTATTATTCCACTATTTAATTCAAATATTTAAATTCAAACCATTTAAATTATCAAACCAATATATTAAAGTAATTAGATTTATTAACTAACAAATTGCTGAAATTTTGGGACGTTACAGTTCAAGGTTGGCAAACTCTGAAGAATGCAACGGAGGTGAGAAGTTTTCTTGGATTGGCAGGTTATTATAGGAAGTTCACTAAGGAATTCGCAAAGATATCAGCCACACTCACCTGGCTGACGAAGAAGAATTTGGCGTTTTCATAATATATAGATTGTGATGTTACTTTCCAACAATTAAAGAGGACGCTGACAACAACCCTAGTCTTAACCTTGCCTGATGGGAATAAAATGTTTACAGTATACACTGATGCATGTGGTACAGGGCTTGGTGTGGTTCTGATGCAGGAAGGATAGGTTGTATGTTATGGGGGTAGACAGCTAAGAGTTCATGAGAAGAACTACCCTACCCATGATTTAGAGCTGGCTGCCATAGTATTCACGCTTAATATGGGGCGTCATTATTTGCTTGGAGAGAAGTTCGAGTTGTACACCATTCATAAATCTCTCAAGTACTTGTTCTCGCAGAACGATCTTAATTTAAGGCAACAGAGGTGGATGGAGTTCCTAGCTTCTTATGATTTTGAGATTGCTTATGCCCCTAACAAGGGTAATGTGGTGGAAGACGCACTGAGTAGGCAAAGGATGGCCTTAAGTCCTCTGTTTGTGGAAAGGAAAAGCTTGGAGTTCATATCGAATTTTGATTTTAGACCCTCCACTGAGTTATTGCCTAGTTTGTTTGCATCACTAGAGATACGACCTACTCTTATGGATCAGATAGGAGTTTCTCAGCAAGATGATCCACATATTTCAGACATCTTGGATATGCTCAGTAAAAGGGAGACTTCTAATCACCTCAATAGATATTCCATTGACGATAAAGGGCGGTTGCGACGAGATGGAAGGCTTTGTATTCCCCAAACTAGAAGTTTGTTAGGAATATTCCTAGAGGAATCCCATCATTCTAAGATGACTATTCATCCAGGAAGTGATAAGATGTATAGGGATATGAAGAGGGTTTTCTTTTGGGCTAGGATGAAGAAAGATGTGGCAGAGTTTGTTTCCCAATGTTTGGTTTGTCAGCAAGTCAAAGCTGAAAAAAAGAAGCCTGGTGGTTTACTTCATCCTTTGGAGGTTCCGCAGTGCAAGTGGGAGAGCGTCTCTATGAATTTCATAGATGGTTTGCCTAGATCAAAGAAAGGCAACACTAGTATTTGTATTGGTGTGGATAGACTTACTAAGAGCGCTCATTTCGTCCAGTTAAAAGAAAAAGGACGGCAACATGGTTGGCAACAATTTATGTTCGTGAGATAGTCTGTCTTCATGGAGTACCTTCCAACATCGTAAGTGATCGTGACCCCATCTTCACTAGTGAATTTTGGAGGAGCTTGCAAGAAGCATTAGGTACACAGTTATGTTTGAGCACCGCTTATCATCCTCAGACCGATGGACAAATGGAGAGAGTGAACAAAATTCTTAACGATCTTTTGAGGCTGTGTATTCTAGAATTTGGAGGGACTTGGGAAGAGCATCTTCCTTTAGTAGAGTTTGCCTATAACAACAGTTATCAAGCTAGCATTGGTACGGCACCCTTCGAAGCATTATACGGACGACCCTGTAGATCACCAACTTGTTAGTGGGAATCTACAGAAAGACTATTACTTGGACCTGATATGGTTTGGGAAACATTCGAGAAGATTGATCTTATTAGACGACGAATGAAGACCGCTCAAGATAGGCAGAAATCCTATGCTGATAAGAGAAGGACTGACATTGAATATAAAGTAGGAGACATGGTTTTCATTAAAGTGTCACCTTTGAGGAATGTGGTTTGCTTTGGATCTATGGGAAATTGGCACCAAGATTTGTAGGGCCATTTCCTATAACAGAAAGGATTGGCCAAATGGCCTATAGAGTAAAGCTGCCAGAGAGATTATCCAGCGTTCATGATGTTTTCCACATTTCTCATTTGCAGAAGTGCTTGCATGATACCGCGGAAGTAGTTAAGCCGAGTATACTGGAGGAAGTAGAAGTGGAACGGGAGGCAACAGTTAGACGAGTTCCTTTCCGTATTCTTGGATCAGAAGTTAAGGAGCTACGCAATAGAGAAGTCAAGTTTGTGAAAGTTCAATGGGGAGATAACCAAGAAAATGCGACTTAGGAGACCGAAGACAAGATTCGTGCTTCGCACCCTTTTCTTTTCGAGGGTATGTTCTCAACTCCTTTTCCAAAGTTTTTATTTATGCTTGTTTCTATCATTTAAGTATGACCTATCAATCGAATCTTCGACTTTTGGGTAGGAACCCCGTGGATGTAAACATGTGTTGAGACATGTTATGTTTGATGGATGCAAGTAGATGAAAGTGTTTGCTTGTGGATGCATATACACACACATTATGCACTTGATCAGCTCAATCTCTCTATATTGCATATGGATGTGTGTGCATTTTTCTTCTTTTAATGGATGGAAATGGATGTATCATCATATGGATGTTGCATTTGGATGAATGATTGTGCACCCATATAGAACTTACATGTTATAATAGGATTATTACATACATGTTGGATTCATGGCACTAACATACATTACATTAAGGAGGTCAACTGAATCAGTAGACTGCCTGATCTTCACATTTGTATTGGGACATATACACACACCTTTGAATTTGTTCATATAAGCATTAGAAATCTTTTAAGGACAATGGATGCCTGTGATTGGTGGATGAGTAGATGGTGATGGATGGTAGGATATACATTCTTCTTAACTTGGAGATTTCGGGGACGAAATCTTTGAGTAGGGGAGACTGTAACACCCCGTAATTTTAACAACACTAAAGAGGACAAATTAAAGAATAATAAATTTAATATTCAGAATAAAGGGAAATGGACTGTGCCATTGCGTCCGTCTCGAAATTCTGGTCAAGATAGACATTTGGTTTGCATAAAACGGACACTGTATGAAGAAGTTATGATGGTTTGAAGTTTGTATACATGCAAGAGAATTATATATATAATTAATTTAGGAAAAAATCCAGTTTCAGCTCGAAAATCAAAATTTCAGAGAGTGGAAAATTACCGCTCGAGGGATGTCGACCCCTTGTTGTCAACCCCTGGGTCGACCCCTTAAGGGGGTGTTGATCCATGGGTCGACCCCATAAGGAGGGGTCGACCCCCTAGGGCAGACGTGGAAATTAGGGTTTGGGGGCTGGCGGCTATAAATATGGCTCTATTTCTCTTGTTTTCTAAACTGAAAAATAATGGGGGCCTAGATGCTCTCGGTGCCCAGACTAAATCAAACCTTTTTCTTCTTCTGCAATCAAGTTAATCAAGTGTAGATCTGTGATTCAACCTTTGCCATTTTTCTTCTGTCTTTCTAGATCCAAACACTGTGAGTTCAAGTTAACTTTAGATTTAAATAATTAAAAAGTAAAACATGATATGACTGTGATTTGGATATATGCCTGTGACTGCTTGAATCATATCAGATCTGTAATAAGTTCTGAACCTATGATATTCTGGCATAACTACGACTTGGATCTTAACCTTTATCATGTCAGATCTACCTTTGATTATGGATCTAATTCACTATTTAGATCACCTTGTACCTATCATGTTGTGGTTAAATTGGATCTGTTACTAGTTGGACATCTAAATTATTGTTAAGATCTTATCATGCCTATTATGACATCCCTAATATATTAGAATCTGTTCTATTATCTCGTGTTCACCAGATCTGTTCTTATATGCCCATCTTATCAATATGCCACTATATGTTTATGTCAGTTTTGTTAGTATAATCATTTTTGTCATCTTCCCTTCATCTTTCCCTTTTTGTTTTATATAGCGAGGCTACTTTCGAGCCTAGGCATGCTGCTGAATATGCAAACGCGTTATATGGGGAACGAGGGAAAAACATGAAATTGGTCATAACTTGTAATTAGGAATTTGGGACACAACCAGAATAAAATGTATGAATATGAATTTGGGCATATAATTCATTATTAACATATCTGGGGAAAAGGAGAATGAAAACCTATAACGACATAGGTAAAATTGGCTAATAATGAAATGCCTAGGACTACAGTAATTAGAAACCGTAACTGCGCCTAGACACGAAGTTAGATTACACTTGTGGTGGAAGTCTGCCCGAAACCGCCCATCATATCCAGCAACCACAAGTGGTGAATCTGATGTGAGGGGTCTAGGTGCACAAATACGAGACGTGCTATGACACGAGGTTAAGCCCGACTTATGGAAGAAGTCTGCCCGGAACTGACCGGCATATCCAACATCCATAAGTGGTAGGCTTAATTTGAGGGGTCCAGCACATTATAACCATAAATGGACTTAGTAATGAATTGGAATACTTAACCTAGTTGAATCCATAGAGATTGTATGAACATGAACTTGAATAGGGGTTAAGTAAACTTGGTTGAAACAGTGGGTAGGTTAAGTAAATCTGGGTAGGTTGGGTAATATTTATATATAGGCCCACAAACTTAACTGGTTGGTGTTATGTAATTAAAGACACCGATAGGTAAGCATAAGCTGTAGAAATGATGGGGTTATATAATTAAAGACACCAATAGGAATACATAACCTATGGAAATCCTAGTGGGGATACAAGACAAGGGGAGAGCTTGTATCATCTTGTGTGTGGGACCCGTTTCAGTCAGTAACCCATAGAATAATATCAGACGAGTACTCCACCCTAGGTCGTAGTTGGGAAACGCTTACTAGGCTGACTGTAAGAGATCCAAACGTGAAGGACGGTGTGGGCGGCGCAAACTGACCGGGGACATGTGCGTGCATGGGCCGGGCAGGGGGGGATAAGACGACCGTGACACCAATAGATATAGTTGTGCACATCAACGAAGGGTTGCAACTTTAGGAAGTGATACCTTCTATTGTGGGGCCGGCACAAGTTATCTACGGAGAAGGGAGCCAATCGATTAGGGTATAGTTAGGGTACATCCAGATGTATGCCTAAGTCTACCATCTTATGGTGGTTGGGATCATCTCATTCTGGTTATACTAGTATTAGTGCAGAGAATCGGAGTAATCATTAGGGAAGCGTATACTCTCTATCATGTTTACCTTGTCATACCTGCCTTTTTGTGATATTATCTCTCCTATCCACTTTGTATGCCTATCATGATACTTTTACTTATTTACATTCTAAAAGTAACTGGTCTCGCTAGACTTTATGTCTGACCCTTTTTGTTTCCTCTTCTTTCTTCTGTTTCCCCCAAGTTCTCAGGGAGGGAATACTCAAACTTGACCAGGATTCTGCTATCATTTGCTGGACCTGCTTAGATGTATTGCTCAAGCTCCTATCCTTGTTACTATGGCTATGTTTTTATTTGGGGATTTTGCTTCATTTATTTTGTATTATGATGTTTAAGAGCAAGACAAAAGTTTTTATGAAGTACTGGTTTTTTTGTAATTCCGACATGTGATGTTTTGAACCACAATGCTTTATGATTAATAAAGTTAGTTTTTATTCCGCTGCTATTTTTATATCTGTCTTGTAATGTTTCTATTTCTGTTTACATATAACCCTTCATGAAACTTAATGCATTCTATGAATGAGTGATATTAACGGATGTGGGGTGTCACACCGAGTGTGAGTCTCGGGGTTTCTATATTATTTCGGATTTCCAAGTACTCGAGTTTGAGCCTCGGGGTTTCAATATGATTTCTAGTTTTCACAAACTTGATTGTGGGTCTCGGGTATCCATATGATTTCTGATTTCCATTTACCCAAGTAAGACTCTTGGGAATTTCATATGATTTCTGAGTTTTTCTTACCTAAGTCTGAGTCTTGAGGTTTTCATATGATTTTCGATTTTTGCTTACCCAAGTATGAGTCAAGGGATTTTCATATGATTTCTGACTTTTTCTTACCCAAGTATGAGTCTTGAGGTTTTCATAAGATTTCTGATTTTTTCTAACCCAATTATGGGTCTTGGGATTTTCATATGTTTTTTGACTTTGGCTTACCCAAGTATGAGTCTTGGGGTTTTCATATGATTTTTGATTTTTGCTTACCAATTATGACTCCTGGGGTTTTCATATGATTTCTGATTTCCATTTACCCAAGTGTGAATATAGGGGATTCTATATGATTTCTAGCTTTCACTAACCTGAGTACGAGTCTTGAAGGTTCTATATGATTTAGGATTTCAATTTACTCAAGTGTGAGTCTCGGGGTTTCTATATGATTTCTAATTTTCACTAGCCCGGGTGTGAATCTCGAGGTTCCCATATGATTTCTGATTTCCAGTTACCCAAGTATGCGTCTTGGGATTTTCCTATGATTTCTGAATTTTGCTTACCCAAGTAAGAGTCTTGAGCTTTTCATATGATTTTCTATTTTTGCTTACCTAAGTATGAGCCTTAGGATTTTCATATGATTTGTGACTTTTGCTTTCCCAAGTATGAGTCTTGGGGTTTTCATATGATTTCTAATTTTTGCTTACCAAGTATGAGTCTTGGGATTTTCGTATGATTTCTGACTTTTGCTTACCCAAGTATAAGTCTTAGGGTTTTCATATGATTTCTGATTTTTTCTTACACAAGTACTATTTTTGGGGTTTACAAATGATTTATGATTTCCATATACCCGAATGTGAGTCTCGGGGATTCAATATGATATCTAGTTTTCACTAACCCGAGTATGAATCTCGGGGTTTTCGTATGGTTTCTAATTTCGATTTACCCGAGTGTGAGTCTCTGGATTACTATAAGATTTCTAGTTTTCACTAACCTGAATGTGAGTCTCGCGGTTTCTGCATGATTTCTGATTTCCATTTACCCGAATGTGAGTCTCAGAGTTTTTATTTGATTTGTAGTTTTCATTGAGCCGATTGCGAGTCTTGGGATTTCTATATGATTTCTGATTTCCATTGTGATGACCCCAAACTTCCATGGTACAAAAGTAAGGATAATCATAGGAGCATAACATAATTAAAACAGTAACAGATCTCAGATAATAGCATACATATAAATCATTGCAGCGGAAATGGAAATGTCAACACAACATAACATCACAGACATCAGAGTATGCAATACAGGATATGCTTAGCAAAATAGAAGTCTAAAACAAGGAAAGAAATAAAGTCTCAATCTCCTCCAAATACATCAAAGCTCAATAATGTATAAATGTCTCAAGAAGCAAATAAAAAGATAAAAGAAAAAGGGTAAGCTCCAGTCCAGAAAGTATCCATACCTAAAACCTGTCATTTGGCTGCCCGTGTGGGAAGAGGGCACCCGAGTTTGCAAAGTGAAACAAACTATGAGTCAGTCATGGGACTAGTATGAGAAACCTTACTTAACTAACAATATGGCTAATCACAGGACCACGCCGCTAACGCGGAACGGGTTTACTCCATTGGATTGCCAGTGCATATGTTTAACAAATTTTATGTAAAAACAACGCAATGCTTTTTAGAAAATGAAATCATTATAAGACTCAAGTCCCATCACACAATGCAACGCAAATCGGAGGACAGAGTTTTACCTTATAAAGATAAAAAATGCTTGATACATAGAAAATAATATTTTTAATATTATTATTAGTGTCTAATAGGTTTCAAAAATACTTCAAAAGTAAATGTATCAATCCTAGACGGCATAGTACCCCATCCTACTATGTCGCCATATATGGGTTTACAATCAAAACCGTAATCTCGTATTGGAGATTGGATTTCCATCATGTGTCAAGGCTAGGGATGATCTCCTAACCGATTTAAGACACTCTAGCAATGTCTCAGGATTCGGACGCTGATGAACCCTTGGATACTGCAGGGCCGATCCACAAATACTTTAGTGGATTAGTTATGCCTAAACACACGCTTCCTGGTCCTATTGAACCTATAAAATGGTCACAATCGACCAATAAAACCGAGACGCCTCATTCCATCAACCACATAAGTAAAAATGTCGGGCCTTTTAAAAACCCAAACACCACTTCTAGCTATAAAGAAACGTGTGCACTCCCTGCGTTCCCTTGTCCCGTTTTTGACTCTACCGGGTGTGAGGCTCGCGAGGTAACGTAATACACAAAGCTATGCCGAAAATAGGCTGTGCTTTGATCATCATCGCCAAGGCTCTGCTTTTCAACAAAAGCCTCGATCAATTGCATCTTGACATGCCACATTGACAATTCACACCATGCGAATGATAACTATAATATATAACCTTTGAGCTCATGTGTCTCAAAGAAGGGTGTTAAGCAAGAGAATAAATTCTTTGCCACAACAGATATATATATATATATATATTAATAGAAATCAATTTAATTACACGAGATGAAATTCAGTGTCGGATACACACCCATTTACAAGTCCGTTCTGGGTCTAAACGAAACTGAAGTCACTCTATTCCTCGTCTCGTATGTCCAATACGGAAGAGAGGTGCTCGCCTATCCGGACAATCAACAAGTACGTCCGGACAACTACCACTTTAACCCTTTACCGGTAGCTAACCAATGCCAGGCATCAGTAGTTATCCTTTCGATGTGAAGATCGCTGGTCTTCAATCGCCGTCTTTAAGATCTTCAATTTAGATGGTTGTATAATCATTTGAAATGAGATTTAACTCGGTCTTTTCAAATGATTCTCGCATATATATAGTTTAAAATCATTTCATATCGTTAATAGTATTTAATAACGATTTATCGCTATTTTTATTTATTTAAAATAGCTAAATTTACTTAATGATGCTTCGGGTCAATAGGCGGCCATGACGCTGTTTTTATCGAAATTTGATATACACTTCTCTTAAAATCTAACCGTTGGATTTTAATTTTTTTATATCGTTGGAAAGATCTTCCCAAAGCGGTCCTAACGATTCTAGTTTTAGGAAAATCCGACGGTTGGATCTTTCGGTATAATCATTTAAAGTTACGATTCTGAAACGCGAACTACCGCGCGCGATTCGTTTAATTTTAATTTATATATATAATTATATATAAAAACCATTCGATGAATTCACTATCGTTTTTAATATACCAAGTAAAATAATGTTTTTATTGGCAAATCATATTTATGTACCGTTAAACAGAATATGTATCATTTACATGAAAATTTATCCAATGACTAGTCTACTTTGCATATGAATCCTAACATATGCAAATGTTAATATAAATGTAATTTTGATAGTGCATATAACTCTAATATATACAATGTAATTATAAATGTTATTTTAACAATGCATATAAATGATAATATATGCGATGTAATTATAAATGTGATTTTAACAACGCATATAAATTCTAATATATGCGGTGTAATATAAATGTGATTTTAGCAATGCATAGAAATTCTAATATATGCGGTGTAATTAAAAAAATTAATTTTAACAACGCATATAAATTCTAAGATATGCGGTGTAGTATAAATTCTAATATATGTGGCGTAGTTAAAAAATGTAAAGTTAACAACGTATATAAATTCTAATATATGCGGTGTAATATAAATGTGATTTTAATAGCGCATATAAATTCTAATATATGCGATGTAATTATAAAAGAAATTTTAACAATGCGTATAAATTTTAATATATGCGATGAAATTATAAATATGATCTTAACCATTTCATTAAAAACAAAGTTTTTAATGTAAACATGTTTTATTTTGAAAATCACATGTTTGTCTTTTTACATTAAAAATGCATATTTCTAATGAAATCGTGTTTTCTATTTAAAACATGAACAACTTTCATATTTTTAACATTTCTATTATGGCATAAAAAAATGAATTTTTAATGTAGGACCTATTTCCATTTTAAAATATGTTTCTTTTCTGCATTTCTATAATTACATTAAAAGTGAAATTTTAATGTATAACTTGTTTTGCATTTTAAAACGTGAATCTTGTCTAGTTTTCTAACATTACATTAAAAGTGAAATTTTAATGTATAACATGTTTTGCATTTTAAAACAGGTACATTTTCCCTATTTTAACATTACATTAAAAATGTATATTTTTAATGAAATCATGTTTTCTTTTTAAAACATGTGCATTTTCTATTTTTATATTCTTGTCATTAAAATTGTAAGTTTTTAATGAAATCATGTTTTCTTTTTAAAACATGTGCATTTTCTATTTTATTTAACATTATATTAAAAATGTGAACTTTTTATATGAAACCATGTTGGATTGAAAACATGTACATTTTTCCTATTTTCAACATTTCATTAAAAATGTATACTTTTAATGAAATCATGTTTTGATTAAAAACATGAACATTTTTCTTATTACCTACTATTACATTAAAAAAATAGTTTAATAATGTTTTGACCTTAAAACATAAACACTTTTCTTATTTTTAACTTTACATTAAAAATTTATATTTTTAATGAATTCATGTTTTGGTTAAAAACATGAACGTTTTCTTCATTTTCCAACCATTACATTAAAATGCATATTTTTTTATGAAATCATGTTTTGATTAAAAACATGAACATTTTTCACTACTTATATTCTTAACATTAAAAATGTATATTTTAATGAAATCATGTTTTTGTTCAAAACTATGAACCTTTGGCTAATTTCCTTAATAACATTAAAATATGGTTATTAATGACTACATGTTTTTATTTCTAAAACGTACATTTTCTCTATTTTTAACATTCCATTAAAAATGTAAATTTTTAATGAATTCATGTTTTGATTAAAAACATGAACATTTTCTCTACTTTCAATCATTACATTAAAATGTATATTTTATATGTAATGTTCTTATTATTTTTCTAAAACATGAACATTCCTACTTTTATAGTAATTCCATAAAATGATAGAAATTTACATTTCATTTTTGTTGAATATTCTAATTCAACAAAATGACAATATTTAATATTTCCTTTTTTGATTGAAAATTCTAACTCAATCAAATAACAAACAAAAGTGATATTTTGTTTTGATTGAAAATTCTAATTCAATCAAACAATAACAAAAGTGATATTTTTATTTTGATTGAAAATTCTAGTTCAATCAAAACAAATAAACAAAGGTTATATTTTTATTGAATTGAAAATTCTAATGCAATCAACAAATAAACAAGGTGATATTTTATTGATTGAAAATTCTAATTCAATCAACAAATAAACAAGGTGATATTTTTATTGATTGAAAATTCTAATTCAATCAACAAATAAACAAGGTGATATTTTTATTGATTGAAAATATTAATTCAATCAAATAAAATAAAGATGATGCTCCATTTTTGTTGAATATGTTTGATTCAACAAAATATTAACAAAAATGTTTTGATTTATTTTATAGCAAGTTTAATAATAACACAACATCACCCAAATTACAGATCTATATTAACATATCACATACAGATCAAATCACGTAGCATAGCATGTCAAAATATATAGCGAATCAATGAGAATACAATTACGATTCATTCTAATTATTTTAAAATAAATAATAAAATAGGATTTCTCACTGTTCTTTTGAATCTGTGGTTCAGATCTACAATTTTTTTACCAAAATTCAATCATCTCAGAATCGGATCCAGTCAGTCTAGAAACGTATATCTCGTGTATATGATCGAGACACTTTGAAAATCGTTCAGTTCTGAGTTCATATGAGTGAGTTATGATTTAATTTGTGATGATAATAATTTAAAATAAAATATTAAAATAAAATAGGATTTAATACTCTTCTTCCCCAAATTACAGAACATGGGCGTGAGCTTTCTTTGAATGTTCGAACCTAGGGCTTATGATTTCGCTCGACTAGAAGCGCTGCAGGACAATCGGAGATCACCACGCTGTAGAGGGGGAGGTGGCGCACCGAACGCCAACGATATGGGAGAGTGCAACTGTAACACCCCGTAATTCTGATAATATTAATATTCACAAATTAAAGAATAACTAATCTTAGACGTGAGAATTGTGGGAAAGGGTTGCGCCATTGTGTTCATCTCGGAATTCTGGTTGAAATAGAGTCTGAGTTTGCGTGAATTGGACTTCGTATGAAGAAGTTATGGCCATCGGAAGTTTCAAAAAATTCAAAACAACTGGTAGAAAATTTAAAATTCGAACAGAAAGTGCAGAAGCGGGCTGGGCGGGAAAATTCCCGCCCAGGAAGGTCGACTGGGGAGTCGACACTAGTGTCGACCTCCCCCCCCCCCCAAGTCGACTACCATGTCGACCTTCCCCCCCAGGCCGACTGTAGTGTCGACCTGGGTGTCGACCTGGTCTGGCGGCTAGGGTTGGGCAGAGCCCAATCCTGAGCTGCTGATGTGCCTTTAGGGCTGTGTTGGCAAATTTAATGGTTCAGATTAGTTCTGAAATGATCCGACGGTCTAAAATAAATCCTAACTCTATAAATACCTAGGTAGTCTCTCACCCTAATTCATAAGAAAAATAGAATAGTTACCGTCATACCGTCGCCATGGAAATCAGTCTAGCCGCCGCCAACTAAGAAGGAAGAAAAGCTTAATCAATTCCTAACTCTACTCAATTCTAAATCAAATCAAGACTCTCTTTTCTTCTCTAATTGTGAGTATGATAGTCTTAACAAGATTATTATCATTTTAATTAGGTTAAGTCATGAATGGATTATGAGTAGATGATGTGAATTGTCGTATATGTTATCATGTATGTTATTAATCCTATGCTATGTGGTGATGATATCCTATATGTTGTAAATCATGCTATGATGATGTTATGTATGTTGAAAGTTTCTATGCTAAGTTGTGATGAATCATACATGTTAGAAAGCCATCTATGCTAGTTAGTTCATATTAATTAAATCATCATGTTTGGGCTATGTTGATCTATATGACAAGTTACATATGCAAGTTAGATTGATTAGAAAAGTTATGAACATATGCCATGACATCTATTATGACATCTAGAATTATGCTATGATATATGTGATACCATATGCTAGTTCACACCATCATTATGTTGCATAAAACCCCATATGCAAGTTATGTATAGATTTGGGTTATGATCATATCATGTAAATTGTGACATTTAACAAGTTGACACCTTTTGATCCTTAACATGCGTAGTTTATGCAAGTTTCACCCCTATTATGATTAGATTTATTTTAATTGTCTATATGTTGTGATAATTTATCTTTGTGCTATGTGTTAGACTATTCAAGTCTAGCCTATATTATGCGTTGAATAAGCGAACGTATAAACGTGGGGTAGGGGTAATATTAAGGATTTAATACTAAGATGTTGGGGTGCAATTGATATGATTTTGCATGCCATGAATGGATGGCCATAATTGAGTCAATTATAGACATCATTAAAAATTGGAAGTAATTAATAATTTGAATAGGGAATTATTAAAATTGGGGTAAAAGATTATAAGTGATAATCAATGCTTAGGACACGAGGTTGGACTCATTTGTGACGTAAACCTGCCGGACCCGCTCGGCAAATCCAGTGGTCACAAATGTCAGCCCAATATGAGAGGTCCTAGGCCTAAACTAAAGCATAATAGTTGTAAAGACACGAGGTTAGACTCTTTTATGGTGTAAGATTGCCCGGACCCGCCCGGCAAATCCAGCTGCCATAAATGCCAGTCTAATGTGAGAGGTCTTTATGAGGTTATGGCCTGAATGAATTAAGAAATACTTAATCAGATAAACATGTAAAGTGGGACATGGGGGTTAAGTAGGTGCCTTGGGTGGCATGAGGAATCTAGCGGGTGCCCTTAGTGGCATGTGAAATACGATTAGTAAGACTTAACCAAACACACATGTAAATGAACATGACTAAGAGGGTTAAGTGGGATATACTAGTGGTGACAAGCTTAGATGGGTAGCTTGTGGGGGCCCATTTCAACCAGTATCCCAAACGTATCTTTGTGGGCTCGACCCAAGTCGAGGACGGGACACGCATACTGGGTTTGACTGTAAGAAGCCAAAACGGGGAGCGGTGGCAACGCAAGTCCAACGGGTTTCATATGCGTGTGTGGACCCGGGCTGGTAGGTAAGACGTTGTTGCATCGTGTAGGTATAAGCCGTGCATTCTCAGTTGTATCGGGTTGCCACTTTAGGGGAGTGATACACCCCACTATGGGGCCAGCACGGGTATCTACGAGTAGGGAGCCGATCGAAAGTGGGTAGTGGGGTACACCTAGTGGAGATAGGGGCAGACGGCACCTATGTAGTCAGCTAGGGGTACGTAAGGCTATTTATATTGTTTCTGTGTGAAGCAAGTGGGATCTACCTTTAGGGTGACTGGTGCTGTGCAGTGTAGTAATGTGCGGTGCAGTGTAGTAATTATTCGTTAGTAATTAGGTATGCCTTTAACAGTATCTTCAACGTTATCTTTATCTGCTCTTCCATACCTAATAGTTCATAGACATTTACTTGTCTTCCAGCTTATGCCTTAGTCTAGTTATTTTGATAATAGTATTGTTAGAATTACCATACTCGCCAGATTTTATGTCTGACCCCCTCCATTTCTATCCTTTTTCCCCCTCCAGGTCCTCAGGTTGGGCCCGGCTCTAGTGGAGTTTGATTGGATTGCTTCATCTCTCTTTGGAAAGCTTGGACCGTTGAAGTAAAGTCCAGCTTGTTATCTTCTTTAATGGCTATTTGTGTAATGGGATTATTTAATTTTGTTTTAGCAAGATAGATAATGTACTTGACTATGATTTATGGTTTGATGATGTAACAAACATGTTTAATTTCCGCTGCAATAAAATGAGGTTTTAGATTTCCAAGTACTACTTATTATCTGTCTTGTTGTAATTTTTCTATTCTATATTCACTTATAACCTCCATGGAAGTTAATGCATTCCCATTGTGAGTGACATTAATGGACGTGGGGTGTTACACGTGGTATCAGAGCTTAAGGTTACCAGAACAGATAATTTTTTTAGAAAAACTATTTTTCTAAAGTATTTTTGGAAGAAGTGCTTTCAAAACATGTCTTAATGAGAAATTTAAAGAGGAAAGTTTTTATGAAAAACATAATCCCCAATAGCCATATATCTTTACCTTTCGAATTCTCCATTTTGAATATTTCCTTTTTCGTTTCAGCATGGCTGAAGATCTTAGCCTACCTGACGGTGTAACGATACCAGGATGATATAGGAGGTTATTAGAGGCTAGGGCTGCTGCAGGTCCAGCTAATGTTCCTCCACCACCAGTTGCACCCGTTCCTCCTCCTCCTCCTCGCGTAGATTCTTTTGCAAAGACGTGCAAGGAATTCAAGGCTATGGGTGGAAAACCTTTTCTAGGGTCAGAAACGTTTGTGGAAGCTAGAGATTGGCTTAAGGAGGTGGAAGAATTGCTAGAAATCTTTGAAGTAGAAGAAGGGAGGAAAGTTCGATTAGCAGCTTGGTTGATGAAGGGAGAGGCCTCGTTTTGGTGGGAGGTCACTAATGGGGAGCGTC
The DNA here is from genome assembly GCA_030737875.1 of Allium sativum. Lineage (NCBI taxonomy): Eukaryota > Viridiplantae > Streptophyta > Magnoliopsida > Asparagales > Amaryllidaceae > Allium > Allium sativum. The sequence goes on from CM060925.1 coordinate 45,737,401, forward strand.
CTGTTGACTCTTGGGCGGATTTCAGACGTAGGTTCGAGGCGAAGTTTCTCTCAAGGGCGGAAGAAAATCTATATATGGAAAGGTTCTTGACATTGAAGCAAGGAAGCTCATCAGTGAAAGAATATGTCAAAAATTTAATCAGTTAGCAAGGTTTGGCTTGGACTTCGTGAATACGTCGAAGAAGAAGGCTCTAAGGTTCGTGAATGGCTTGAATGAACCGTTGCAAGGGTTGGCCATGACCCACATCCCTATGGGGGCCACCTTTGAGAAGCTAGTAGAAATGGTGCTCATGCACGAGGAGAAAAGCGCTAATGCTAATAAGGCACCCGAGAAGAAAGGGGATCAGAAGAAACCACAACAGCAAAACAAGAAGGGTGGTAAAGATAATAATGGCAAGGGAAAGAAGAAATGCTTTAACTGTGGAACCCCAGGCCATCTCAGCAAGGATTGCCGAAAGAAAAAGAAGACTGGCTGTTTTCATTGTGGCGATGTGGGACATCTAGTGAAGGACTGCCCAAAGAAGGGGCAGAGGGTAGGGACTACCTCGGGAGGACAGGTGCAGGCTCTTATGGCACCAGGGCAGGCAAGGGGACAAGTTCAGGCTCTCGCGGTCCAACCGCTGCAAGAACGAGGTAGAACCATTTCTGTTTAAAGCTTAGTTTTTCTGTTTGATCATCCTGTCCGTACCTTATTCGATTCGGGCGCATCGCATTCGTTTATCTCTACATCATTAGTTGAATCACTGCACTTAAACACCAGTTTAGTAGAGGATCCCTTAGTTGTTTCGAATCCAATTGGGGGCTCAGCTCATTTTTCCATGATGTGTTTGGATTTGAAAATTTCTATACTTAGTGTTGAGTTTAGATGTGATGCTTACGTGTTGGGCTTCACGGGCTATGGGCTAATTTTAGGAATGGATTGGTTATCCAGAAATAGGGTCGTTCTTGATTGTAAAAGGAGAGTAGTTAGGCTCGTGACTCGCCTTGGCAACACTCTCGAAATCTTTTGTAATCCCATAAATTCTGCTATACTAAGTTATCTAGAATCGCTTGACGCGTCTGAGGAAAATCTACGATCTGTTAGAGTGGTCCGAGAGTACTCAGATGTGTTTGAGGAGGTGAAGGGCTTGCCTCCGAAGTGGGAGATAGATTTTCGAATATATCTTATGGATAATGCGAAACCAGTATCTTTGCCAGTACGCCACATGGCTCCTCGTGAAAGGAGGGAACTCGATAAGCAAGTGAAGGAGTTGCTTGAGAAGGGGTTCATAAGACGAAGTATATCGGAGTGGGGTGCTCCAGTAGTATTTTCCACGAAGGAGGATGGGTCCCTTAGACTTTGTGTGGACTATAGAGAACTTAATAAGCTAACTAAGAAGAACAGACACCCACTGCCGAGGATTGACGAGCTCTTCGATCAGTTAGTTGGCGCCTCAGTGTTTTCGCAATTGGAATTAGCCACTAGTTTCCATCAATTGAGAGTGGCTGAGGATAGCATTGACAAGACTGCCTTTAGGACTCCAGACGGTTTGTATGAATGGCTAGTGATGCCCTTCGGTTTGACAAACGCCCCCGCATACTTTGTTGATTTGATGAGTAGGGTGTTTAGGGAGCACCTTAACAAATTCGTGGTAGTCTTTGTAGACGACATCTTGAACTTTTCTAAGGATGAAGAAGAGCATGCCCTACATATTAGGGAAGTGTTGGAGACCCTACGAGCGCACAGCCTTAAAGCAAAATTTTCTAAGTGTCACTTCTGGAGGAAGGAAGTACGGTTCTTGGGGCACGTGGTTTCCAAAGAAGGGATAGTTGTGGATCCCGCGAAGGTGGTGGCCATCCAAGATTGGAAAGTCCCTAAAAATGCTACCGAAGTGAGAAGTTTCTTGGGGTTAGCTGGCTACTATAGGAAGTTTATCAAAGACTTCGCAAAGATATCAGCTCCATTGACACGACTGACGAAGGAGAACCTAGTTTTCACATCGGACGTAGATTGTGATGATGCGTTCCAACGTTTGAAGAGAGCTTTGACCTCAGCCCCAGTCTTAGTATTGCCAGACGGGAGTAAGCCGTTTACTGTTTATACTGACGCTTGTGGGACAGGACTAGGCGCAGTCTTAATGCAAGAGGGTAGGGTAATAACCTATGGTGGAAGGCAGTTGAGAGCGCATGAGAAGAATTACCCCACGCATGACCTAGAGTTGGCCGCTATTGTTTTCGTGCTTAAGTCTTGGCGTCATTATCTTCTTGGCGAGAAATTCGAATTATTCACTGACCACAAATCTTTAAAATACTTATTCTCTCAAAAGGACTTGAACTTAAGGCAGCAAAGGTGGATGGAGTTCTTAGCGTCCTACGACTTTGAGATAGCATATACCCCTGGCAAGGGTAACGTGGTGGCCGATGCCTTAAGTAGAAAAAGATTATCCTTAAGCCCTTTGTTTATTGAGCGGCGAAGCTTAGAATTCATTTCTATGTTTGACTTTAGACCTTCCGTTGACTTCGTACCCAGTTTGCTAGCATCCTTGGAGGTCAGACCTACGCTTTTGGGACGGATTGGCGAGGCACAGTGAGACGACCCGCAGTTGGTTGAGTTAGTAGAAAAGCTCAAAGGAGGGGAGTCATCAAGCCATCCCCGTAGGTATACCGTAGATGATAAGGGTTGGTTACGTAGGGACGGTAGACTTTGTGTACCAAAAGACGATGACCTAAGGAAGACTATTCTTGACGAAGCACATCGTTCGAAGATGACCATTCATCCCGGTGGGGACAAGATGTACAAGGACATGAAGAGAATTTACTTTTGGGCCAGCATGAAGATAGATGTGGCCGAGTATGTTGCTAGATGCTTAGTGTGCCAACAAGCAAAAGCGGAGCAAACGAAACCCGGTCGGTTGCTTCACCCATTGGAGGTTCCACTATGGAAGTGGGAAAGTGTCTCGATGGATTTTGTGGATGGGTTACCAAAATCAAGGAAGGGTAATACGGGGATTTGGGTTATAGTAGATAGACTTACTAAGAGCGCCCATTTTATTCCCGTGAAAAGTAAGAGGACTGCTCCATGGTTAGCTTCTGTATACGTTCGAGAGATAGTTCGGTTGCACGGTGTTCCTTCTAGCATAGTGAGCGACCGCGATCCTATTTTCACTAGCGAATTTTGGAAAAGCTTGCAAGAGGCGGTAGGGACTCAGTTATGTTTGAGCACCGCATATCATCCTCAGATGGACGGCCAGATCGAGAGGGTGAATCGTATTCTAGAGGACCTATTAAGGCTATGTATCCTAGACTTTGGGGGTACGTGGGAAGAGCATCTTCCATTGGTGGAGTTCGCATATAACAACAGCTTTCAGTCCAGCATTGGCATGGCACCTTTCAAAGCTCTTTATGGACGACCTTGTCATTCACCTACATTTTGGTGGGAATCTACGGATAAGATCTTACTTGGGCCCGATATGCTTAGAGAGACTTCGGAGAAGATCGACTTGATTCGAAGGAGGATGAAAGCAACGCAAGATAGGCAGAAATCATATGCGGATAAGAGGAGGACGGATCTTGAATTTGAGGTTGGGGACATGGTCTTTATCAAAGTGTCTCCATTACAGAACGTTTTTCGCTTTGGGTCCGTTGGGAAGTTAGCACCAAGGTTTGTAGGGCCGTTTCCTATTAAGGAGAAGATTGGACAGATGGCGTATAGAGTGGAGTTGCCTGAGAGACTTAGTGGTGTACACGACGTATTCCATGTGTCACATTTGAGGAAGTGCTTGCACGAGACCGCGGAAGTGGTAGAGCCGAGCTTGCTTAGAGAGGTGGAGATAGAGCGTGATGCGACGATTCGACGAGCTCCTACGCGCATTCTTGGGTCAGAGATCAAGAAGTTGAGGAATCGAGAGGTCAGACTAGTCAAAGTACAATGGGGAGATGACGAGAGCAACGCTACTTGGGAGACAGAAGAGAAGATGCGTTCACGATACCCTTTTCTTTTTGAGGGTATGTCTTTTTGTTTCTCCTTATCGCTTATCTTGTACTTATCTTATCTTTAGAATATCCTCTCGCTAGTATCTTTGACCTTTAGTTAGGATAATCCTATGGTTGAAACATGTGTTTGAGACATGTTATGTATGGTGGATTCAAAGTGGATGCAAGTGTTTGCTAGTGGTTGCTCGTGGACGCATATACACACACTATTAGGCACTAGATCGGCTCAGTCACTTCATACTGCATATTGCATATAAATGGCTGTATTTAGTAAAATGGATGTATGACGATTGTATTATCAGATGGATGCTGCAGTCAGATGATGATTGTGCACGCATATAGAGATAATATGTAGCATTAGGGAACTTTTGCATACATAATGGACGCATGGCACTATCATGGTTTGCATTAAGGAGGTCAACTGAATTAGTGGACCTCCTGATTTTTGCATTAGATATGGACATATACACACACTGTGCATTTAAACATGAAAACATTAGAAGTCTATAAGGACAATGGATGCCTGTGTTTGATGGTTGAGTAGATGGACGATTGGATGTTAGGATATGCATTCTTCTTAACTTGAAGATTTCGGGGACGAAATCCTTTAAGGAGGGGAGAATGTAACACCCCGTAATTCTGATAATATTAATATTCACAAATTAAAGAATAACTAATCTCAGACGTGAGAATTGTGGGAAATGGGTTACGCCATTGTGTTCGTCTCGGAATTATGGTTGAAATAGAGTCCGAGTTTGTGTGAATTGGACTTCGTATGAAGAAGTTATGGCCATCGGAAGTTTCAGAAAATTCAAAACAGCTCGCAGAAAATTTAAAATTCAAACAGAAAGTGCAGAAGCCGGCTGGGCGGGAAAATTCCCGCCCAGGCAGGTCGACTGGGGAGTCGACACTAGTGTCGACCTCCCCCCCACAAGTCGACTACCATGTCGACCTTCCCCCCCAGGTCGACTGTAGTGTCGACCTGGGTGTCGACCTGGTCTGGCGGCTAGGGTTGGGCAGAGCCCAATCCTGAGCTGCTGATGTGTCTTTAGGGCTGTGTTGGCAAATTTAGTGGTTCAGATTAGTTCTGAAATGATATGACGGTCTAAAATAAATCCTAACTCTATAAATACCTAGGAGTCTCTCACCCTAATTCATAAGAAAAATAGAATAGTTACCGTCATACCGTCGCCATGGAAATCAGTCTAGCCGCCGCCAACTAAGAAGGAAGAAAAGCTTAATCAAATCCTAACTCTACTCAATTCTAAAGCAAATCAAGACTCTCTTTTCTTCTCTAATTGTAAGTATGATAGTCTTAACAAGATTATTATCATTTTAATTAGGTTAAGTCATGAATGGATTATGAGTAGATGATGTGAATTGTCGTATATGTTATCATGTATGTTATTAATCCTATGCTATGTGGTGATGATATCCTATATGTTGTAAATCATGCTATGATGATGTTATGTATGTTGAAAGTTTTATGCTAAGTTGTGATGAATCATACATGTTAGAAAGCCATCTATGCTAGTTAGTTCATATTAATTAAATCATCATGTTTAGGCTGTGTTGATCTATATGACAAGTTACATATGCAAGTTAGATTGATTAGAAAAGTTATGAACATATGCCATGACATCTATTATGACATCTAGAATTATGCTGTGATATATGTGATACCATATGCTAGTTCACACCATCATTATGTTTCCTAAAAACCCCATATGCAAGTTATGTATAGATTTGGGCTATGATCATATCATGTAAATTGTGACATTTAACAAGTTGACACCTTTTGATCCTTAACATGCGTAGTTTATGCAAGTTTCACCCCTATTATGATTAGATTTATTTTAATTGTCTATATGTTGTGATAATTTATCTTTGTGCTATGTCGTAGACTATTCAAGTCTAGCCTATATTATGCGTTGAATAAGCGAACGTATAAACGTGGGGTAGGGGTAATATTAAGGATTTAATACTAAGATGTTGGGGTGCAATTGATATGATTTTGCATGCCATGAATGGATGGCCATAATTGAGTCAATTACGGACATCATTAAAAATTGGAAGTAATTAATAATTTGAATAGGGAATTATTAAAACTGGGGTAAAAGATTATAAGTGATAATCAATGCTTAGGACACGAGGTTGGACTCGTTTGTGACGTAAACCTGCCCGGACCCGCCCGGCAAATCCAGTGGTCACAAATGTCAGCCCAATGTGAGAGGTCCTAGGCCTAAACTAAAGCATAATAGTTGCAAAGACACGAGGTTAGACTCTTTTATGGTGTAAGACTGCCCGGACCCCCCCGACAAATCCAGCTGCCATAAATGCCAGTCTAATGTGAGAGGTCTTTATGAGGTTATGGCCTGAATGAATTAAGAAATACTTAACCAGATAAACATGTAAAGTGGGACATGGGGGTTAAGTAGGTGCCATGGGTGGCATGAGGAATCTAGTGGGTTCCCTTAGTGGCATGTGAAATACGATTAGTAAGACTTAACCAAACACACATGTAAATGAACATGACTAAGAGGGTTAAGTGGGATATACTAGTGGTGACAAGCTTAGGTGGGTAGCTTGTGGGGGCCCATTTCAACCAGTATCCCAAACGTATCTTTGTGGGCTCGATCCAAGTCGAGGACGGGACACGCATACTGGGTTTGACTATAAGAGGCCAAAACGGGGAGCGGTGGCAACGCAAGTCCAACGGGTTTCATATGCGTGTGTGGACCCGGGCTGGTAGGTAAGACGTTGTTGCATCGTGTAGGTATAAGCCGTGCATTCTCAGTTGTATCGGGTTGCCACTTTAGGGGAGTGATACACCCCACTGTGGGGCCAGCACGGGTATCCACGAGTAGGGAGCCGATCGAAAGTGGGTAGTGGGGTACACCTAGTGGAGATAGGGGCAGACGGCACCTATGTAGTCAGCTAGGGGTACGTAAGGCTATTTATATTGTTTCTGTGTGAAGCAAGTGGGATCAACCTTTAGGGTGACTGGTGCGGTGCAGTGTAGTAATGTGCGGTGCGGTGTAGTAATTATTCGTTAGTAATTAGGTATGCCTTTAACAGTATTTTTAACGTTATCTTCATCTGCTCTTCCATACCTAATAGTTCATAGACATTTACGTGTCTTCCAGCTTATGCCTTAGTCTAGTTATTTTGATAATAGTATTGTTAGAATTATCATACTCGCCAGACTTTATGTCTGCCCCCCTCCATTTCTATCCTTTTTCCCCCGCCAGGTCCTCAGGTTGGGCCTGACTCTAGTGGAGTTTGATTGGATTGCTTCATCTCTCTTTGGAAAGCTTGGACCGTTGAAGTAAAGTCCAGCTTGTTATCTTCTTTAATGGCTATTTGTGTAATGGGATTATGTAATTTTGTTTTAGCAAGATGGATAATGTACTTGACTATGATTTATGGTTTGATGATGTAACAAACATGTTTAATTTCCGCTGCAATAAAATGAGGTTTTAGATTTCCAAGTACTACTTATTATCTGTCTTGTTGTAATTTTTCTGTTCTATATTCACTTATAACCTCCATGGAAGTTAATGCATTCCCATTGTGAGTGACATTAATGGACGTGGGGTGTTACAGCAACGGCGGGGATAGGCCTGGGCGGCGGTTTGTACGGAGGAAGTTTGGAGGGGTAGAATTTGTCGAACACTTCACGGTTTTAAGATCAACCCGTATAGAATCGAAGATTGTGAAGTTCTCTACAATAATATCGACTGGAATTGGAGATTTTATTGTGTGGATTGACGAGAATTAGTGGAGAAAGTATGGAGTATTTTCTGCCATGAACGAAGAGATGGCGACTGTATACTGTATAACGTCTTAGGGTTATGTATTGGAATAGTATATTTATAATATTTAATCTCTAATTTTGCAAATAAATCCATAAATTCTCAGTTGCTCCAATTCCAGCCCAATAGAAGTCGTTCACACCCAATTTCCCCTGATCCGGAACCAATGGGCTAGGTCCCGTCAGCCCAAATGACTGTTTATGGCCTGAATTCTTTAATTTAAAATTTAAATCCTTTATTAAATTAATTCGATCATACATTTAAATTCACCGGGGCCACATACGGACTCTAAAAATTCCAGAAAAATTATTTCTGGCTTTGCTTTGACGATATGGTCCTAAAAAAATTAATTTCGTCGAATTTGGAGACCGTTTGAAAAATGGCCATTTTCAAGTCGATTAAATTTGATTGAAATTGACAAAACACATTTTCTTTTACCACGCTCACATATTAATTCCTAAAATTCTGGAAAATTAAACTTAGGAATAATTTGACATTCTGGATCCGACAAAAGTGGTTTCATCGAAAACGGAGGTCGTTTGAAAAATGGCCTTTTATACAGGCTATAAATTATACCATAACGACTATTCTAAATATTCAACTAGCCATAACTTTTGATTCCCGCTATGAAATTTCGATTTTTCGGATTCATTGGAAAGATATTTTTAAACGGATTTAGATATTTTTGGTTTCACTAAAATCCGTTAAATTTTGAATCCTGTACGTTAAGTCAAAGTTCAGCTTTGACTTTTCAAACTACCGTACTATTTCTAATTCCTTTTGAAATTAAAATAAATATATTCGCTCTAACTTCGATTAAAATAAAACTTTAATCATTATTATTTAAAATAAATTATTTTAACTATTCAAAATTCACTAAAATAGCCAAAATAAAATTTTTAAATTGGTTCTGATTTTCCGGGTTGTTACAATCTCCCCTACTTAAAAGCTTTTCGTCCCCGAAAAGGAAACAATAGTAAAGTAGGAAAGAAAACAAAAAATGTAAGGTATTGTAAATGTACCTCAACACAAGATTCACTCAAAGATGTCCATTCTGCACTTGGGATAAGCCTGTTTGATGCTATCCTTAATCTCCCATGTACAGTCTCTAGGATCCCTGCTCCACTGCACTTTGACTAGGTGGATCCTCTTGTTCCTCAGAACTCGGGTTTCCTTGCCAACGATCTTCACTGGTTCCCTCCTTACTACTAGGCCCGGGGTAATCTCCAAATCTTGTTGTGCTGCTTCTTCCACAACTAAATCTGGATCATGAACATGCTTCTAAAGTTGGGACACATGGAATACATCGTGAACCCCTGGCAATCAGTCAGGCAACTGCACCCTATTAGTGAGAGTCCCAATCCTTTCGAGAATAGGAAATGGACCAATGAGTCTCAGCGCCAACTTTCCAGTCTTCCCAAATTGAATTACACCTCTCAGTGGGGAATCCTTCAAGTATACAAGATCACCAACAGAGAATTTTAAATCCCTTCTTCGAGCGTCTGCATAGCTCTTCTGTCGGCTTTGAGCAGCCAGTAATCGCTTCTTAATAAAATCAACTTTATATGCTGCTTCATGAATCATGTCAGGACCCAATACTAATAGATTGTCGGGTTCCACCCAACACGCGGGAGATCTGCATGGCCTGCCATATAATGCTTCAAATGGCGAAATCTGCAAGCTTGCTTGGTAGCTGTTATTATAAGAGAATTCAACCAAGTACAAATGATCTTCCCATGACCCACCAAAATCTAGAATGCATGCTTGCAACAAATCTTCCAATATGCGGTTCACTCTCTCAGTATGACCATCTGTATGAGGATGATAAGCGGTGCTCATATTCAACTTGGTCCCAAGCTCTTCTTGGAACGCTTCCCAGAACTTGCTAGCAAATATCGGATCGCGGTCACTGACAATGCTACTGGGAACTCCATGTAGTCTTACAATCTCTCTGAAATAAAGCTGTGCCAAACTTCGAGTTGTTCTATTAGATTTGACAGGGATGAAATGGGCAGTCTTTGTGAAGCGATCTACAATCACTCATATACTGTCATTTCCTTTCCTAGTCCGGGGCAAGCCATCAATAAAGTCCATAGAAATTTCGTCCCACTTCCAACTTGGAACTCCTAGCGGTTGCAACAAACCTGCTAGCTTTTGCTGAACGCTTTTGACTTGCTGACAGGTGGGATATCTAGCAACATATATAGAAATGTCTCTCTTCATCGCCTTCCACCAAAAAGTACGCTTAAGATCATGATACATCTTGCTTACTCCCGGATGGATGCTGAGCTTATATTTGTGACATTCATCCATAACTTCTCTCTTTAGCTCGGGGATATCTGACACACATATTCACCCTTGTAGTCTGAGGGTTCCCTTGCTATCTATTTGGAAGCTTGACGCTTCGCCCTTTCGAACTCGCTCACTAATCATCTGAATAAATTTATCATTTTTCTGGTGGGCAGAGATCTTATCGATCAAGGAAGGTGTAATAATGAGTTTGGCGAGGATAAGATTGGTGTTGGCCGTATTCTTCCTGCTGAGTGCATCGACTACTACATTGGCTTTTCCTGGAGTATATAAGATGTCCAGGTCATAGGGCGCAAGGAATTCAACCCAACGCTGCTGCCTAAAGTTCAAATCTCTTTGGACAAACAAATACTTTTAAGGATTTGTGATCAGTATACAGCTCGAATTTCTCACCCAAGAGGTAGTGCCTCCATATCTTTAGAGCAAATACTATGGCCATCAGCTCAAGATCATGAGTGGCGTAATTCTTCTCATGCGGTTTAACTGACGGCTAACATATGCAACTACTTTATTCGTTCGCATTAGCACCGCACCAATACCTTCTCTAGAAGCATCTGTCCAAACTTTCAAATCCTGATTGCCGTCTATAATGGTCAACACAGGAGCAGTGATCAACCTATGTTTCAGCTCTTGGAAAGCTGCCTCACATTCGGGTGTCCAAATGAACTTTGTATGCTTCTTAGTCAGCTTCGTCAATGGACAAGATAATTTCAAAAAATCCTTAACGAATTTCCGATAATAGCCAGCCATTCCTAAGAAACTTCTGACTTCTACGGGCGTGCTAGGCTTCTTCCAATCTTGGATGGCCGAGATCTTTCCTGGATCTAGTGGGATGCCTTCCTTTGATACAACATGGCCGAGGAATTTCACCTCTTCTTGGCAGAATATACATTTGGAGAGTTTAGCTTTCAACACATTTCTTCGTAAAATCTCCAAGACTTCTTTTAGATGCTTTTCGTGTTCAGCAGTGGATTTAGAAAAGATAAGAATGTCATCGATGAACACCAGCACGAATTTATTTAAAACATCACGGAATACTCTATTCATCAGATCAACAAAGTATGCTGGAGCATTGCATAAGCCGAAGGGCATCACTAGCCATTCATAAAATAAGTATGGCCCCCTGAAAGTTGTCAAAGGAGCACATTCTTCGGCAATGAGCAGATGATGGAAACCTGTAGCTAGGTCCATCCTAGAGAATACTTGTGCACCATTCAAGCGGTCTAGCATATCATCAGTGTGTGGCAGTGGGTATTTATTTTTCAGCATTTGCTTATTTAGGTCTCGGTAGTCCACACATAGTCTGAGGGTACCGTCTGACTTTGGGACAAACACCACTGCTGCACTTCAGCTCGAGAAGCTAGGTCTGATCAGACCCTTCCACAGAAGTTGCTTAGTTTGATTGCTCAGTTGCTCGTTTTCTTTCAGTGACATTCTCCGAATGGGGTGCACAACGGGCATTGCATTCAGAACTAAGTCAATTCTGAAGTCGATTTCTCTGCGTGGAGGTAAGCTGTCAACTTCTTCAAACACATCCGCATAGTTTCTGATGATAGGAATATCATCAATAGAAGCAGGAGTGACTTCTAGAGAAGAACAAAATTCTTTCCTATTTGTGGCTGAGCCGTGGTATGGTATAGTCATCATATTTCTGAATTTGGTTTTAATTCTGACTACTCTTTCAACGCATTGTAAGTCGGCCTCATACTTTGTTAGCCAGTCCATTCCAAGTATGATATCATACCCGGAGAAATTCATGATGATCAGGTTAAAAGGAAATTGGAAATAGGAATAAGAAACATGCACTCTACAATACTGATCGAGAATAAGTGAACCTCCTATCGGACTATGGGCTCTAATCGGTTCTTTAAGTTTTCTTGATTTCAATTTCAACTTTTTAATCGTGTCATTAGATATGAAACTTCTAGATGCACCCGTGTCAAAAAAATGTAATAGGAATGCTCTTAATATTAAGAGTACCTCCTAAAACATAAGGTTTACCTGCTCCTTCGGAAGAAGCCGGTGTAGCCGCTCCATCATAGACGTGCTACTTCAGACTTATTGAGTAGAGGATAATTCTTGATGAGATGCCCAGGCTTGTGGCAGTTAAAGCATTCCCTTGAGCCATGGGGATTCTGTCCGCTGATCTGACTCGGTCCAGACTCATTCCTTCTTGGTTTCTTCGAGGCTCGACACTCATAGTCAAAATGCCCCATCTTCTGACAATTGAAGCACTTAACCTTACTTGTCTCTTTTCTTTTTCGCTTGGGGCTTAGCAGTAGAAGGATTGACCGCCTCTGGCTTTCTGTCCGCTTGCTTTCTTTTGTTGTTGTTCTGGTTCTATTCATGCTCATGCTGTGCATTCCTATCGTTATCCTCATAACGGGTAGCCATCTCGATCACTTCATTGAAAGGAAGCTTGATGTGAGCAGTGACCTTGTTCAGGTACTTCTTGGAGAGGCCATTGATAAGTCTCTTATTCTTCTGCACTCGTTCCTGTACCAGCTCTGGAGCATAGCGCGAAAGTTCCTCGAACTTTCGCACATATTCTGAAATGGTCATCTCTCCCCGCTGCAGGTTTGCAAATTGATCATGGAGCCTCTCAACTTCCTGTGGAGGGATATACTTATCATTGAAAAGCTCTTTGAACCTGGCCCAAGACATGTTGGCCACATCATTGCCTATCATGACGGTGTCCCACCAAAATTTCAGCCTGGTCCTTCAATAGCCATGTTGCTAGGAAGCGCTTGCGTTGATCCTCCAATTCCAAACCTTCAAAGATTTTCTCACAGTTCTTCAGCCATGCCTGCGCCTCAATCACATTTTCTCGGCCAGTAAAGGATACGCCCCCTAAGTTTCTGTACTTCTTGGACATTCTGTCCAAATCAAATGGCTGCGAGGGAGGAGGCGGTGTCACAACCTCTGGAGAGGACTGTCTCTGAGCAACATGAGTCTCATCTCTAACGGGTCCCCTAGCCCTACCTCGGCCTCGAGCTCTAGTACGTGCTCTGGTGCTCATTTCTTATTTAGTTTTGTACCATCAAGGAAAGAGTCAGACTATAGAAATGATAATTTCAAAGGAAAGGTTAAAAGTAGAGACATGTGATAAGATGAAAATGATGTAATGACTGATTAATATGTGCTATTCCGATGTGCTCATTCTAGGACGTTACTAATCCTATCTCTAATGTGCTACTCGTATTAGAATACTACTAATTCTATCTAGACGAATTGTTCTAAAAATGTTATACTCCGAAGCTAAGGTTAACCCTTAGCTCTGATACCAACTGTGACGACCCCAAACTTCCGTGGTACGAAAGTAAGGATAATCATAGGAGCATAACATAATTAAAACAATAACAGATCTTAGATAATAGCATACATATAAATCATTGCAGGGGAAATGGAAATGTCATCACAACATAACATCACAGACATCAGAGTACGCAGTACAGGATACACTTAGCAAAATAGAAGTCTAAAACAAGAAAAGAAATAAAGTCTCAATCTCCTCCAAATACATCAAAGCTTAATAATGTCTAAATGTCTCAAGAAGCAAATAAAAAGATATAATAAAAAGGGTAAGCTCTAGTCCAGAAAGTATCCATACCTAAAACCTGTCATTTGGCTGCCCGTGTGGGAAGAGGGCACCCGAGTTTGCAAAGTGAAACAAACTACGAGTCAGTCATGGGACTGGTATGAGAAACCTTACTTAACTAACAATATGGCTAATCACAAGACCACGCCGCTAACGCGGAATGGGTTTACTCCATTGGATTGCTAGTTCATATGTTTAATAAATTTTATTTAAAAACAATGCAATGCTTTTTAGAAAATGAAACCATTATAAGACTCAAGTCCCATCACATAATGCAACGCAAACCGGAGGATAGAGTTTTACCTTATAATGATAAAAAATGCTTGATACATAGAAAATAATATTTTTAATATTATTATTAGTGTCTAGTAGGTTTCAAAAATACTTCAAAAGTAAATGTATCAATCCTAGACGGCATAGTACCCCAGCCTACTATGTTGCCACATATAGGTTTACAATCAAAACCATAATGTCGTATTGGAGATTGGATTTCCATCATGAGTCAAGGCTAAGGACACTCTCCTAACCGATTCGAGGCACTCTAGCAATGTCTCAGGATTCAGACGCTAGCGAACCCTTAGATACTGTAGGGCTGGTCCATAAATACTTTAGTGGATTAGTTATGCCTGAACACATGCTTCCTGGTCCTATTGAACATATAAAATGGTCACAATTGACCAATAAAACCGAGGCGCCTCATTCCATCAACCACATAAGTAAAAATGTCGGACCTTGTAAAAACAAAAACACCACTTCTAGCTAGAAAGAAACGTGTGCATTCCCTGCGTTCCCTTGTCCCGTTTTTGACTCTACCGGGTGTGAGGCTCGCGAGGTAACGTAATACACAAAGCTATGCCAAAAATAGGCTGTGCTTTGATCATCACCCCCAAGGATCTGATTTTCAACAAAAGCCTCGATCAATTGCATCTTGGCATGCCACGTTGACAATTCATGCCATGCGTGTAACAACCCGTAAAATGCGAGCCAGTTTGAAATTTTTATTTTGGCGATTATAGCGAATTTTGAATATTTAAAATAGATTATTTTAAATAATATTGTCGAGGAATTTATTTTGAATAGAATTCGAACGTATATATTCATACGCGTCGTCGTTAGAATATAAATATTTATATATAATTATAAATAGAATTGAAAATGGCGCGGTAGTTCGATAATTTGATTTCAAACTTCAATTGAATGTACCGGGTGCAAAACAATCCGGATTTTAGTGAAACCAAAAATAATGGGATCTAATTGATAATATCTTTCCAACGAATCCGACAAATCAAAATTTCATGGCGGGAATCAAAAGATATGTCCAGTTGAAAATTCTGAATAGTCGTTATGGAATTCAGGCCCTTAAAAATGGACATTTTGCAAACGACCTCGGATTTCGACGAAACCACTTTTGTTGGATCCGCAGTGTCAAGTTATTGCTAGGTTTCAAATTTCATAATTTTTCGAATCAATATGTGAGCGTGGCATAGGAAACGTGTTTGACCAGTTTCAGTTGATTTTAGTCGACTGGAAATTGGCCATTTTTCAAACGGTCTCAGAATTCGACGAAACTAGTTTTGTTAGGACCGTATCGTCAATACGAAGCTAGAAAATATTTTTCGGGAATATTTCTAGTTAGTATGTGACCCCGGTAATTTGAAATGTACGTTTAAAATTCAATATAGTGATTTAAATGTAAATTCAACGGAAGCTAATTGAAACAATCGAATCAGCTTACGATACATATCCCATTGTGTTCGGAATGGGGGTGAAACGCTATGGACGACAGGCGGTGGACCTCGTTTCGAGGTCGTATGTAAAAATCAACTTTTTGAATAAAAAAATATTAAATTAATTAATTAAATAAAAAAAACCCTTTCCTTATCTCTGGCCCCCCCTTTCATTTCGATTTCATATCAGAGAAAAAAAAAAATTACGATCGACGGACCCTCGCCAGTGGCGATCGTCGCCTCTAACCTCGCCAAACCCCACGCCGCCAAGCCCTCCGTCTGCTCGAGATTCCCCGCCCCGTCTTCTGCCTCGACCAGCCTCGCACCTCAAACCCCAAGCTCGAAATCACCACCGCGAGTCCAGCCCTCCTCCCTCAACTCCGCCGTGCCTTCAGACTCGCCCTCCCCTCTGAACCGCTGCAACCTCCCCTGGCGCCACCTGGCCCTCCGACCATCACCCCTCCGACCTGCAAACTCCGACGAAGCCGACGCCCCCCCAACCTTCGAATACAGTAAGTGTTTTTATTTTACTTTTATTTTTATTTTTATTTTAGAATTTAAAACTAATTTCGATTTTTAGGAATTAAAACTGATTTTGTAAAACTGATTTTATGTTAATTTGTAAAACTGATTTTATGTTAATTTTAAAAAAAACTGTTTTTTTTAAAGTAATAAAAACTGAATTGAAAAGCATTTAGAAACTGAAATTGACCTTGCTTTGAAAATATAAATACAATTGTTTTTTTATATAGGAGTTATATAGTTTTATTTATATATATAGGAGTAATAAAAATATAGTTTTTATATTTTTAAAGAATTAAAAATATGATCTTTATATTTTTAAAGTATTAAAAATATGATCTTTACTATATAGAAGTAGTGAAAATGTGATTTTTATATTTTTAAAGAGTTAAAAATATAATTTTTACATGATAGAATATTAAAAATATCACCTTTATATGTGTAGAAAAATAAAAATGAGATTTTTATAAAGATGAGATCTTTAAATTTGAAAAGGCGAAGTCTATGTTTTATAAAGGCGAAATCTTTAAATTTGAAAAGGCGAAATCTTTATATAGAAAATAGCGTGATAAAAATATAATTTTTATCTATATAACATAGTAGTAAAAATTCGATTTTTAAATATTGAATAGCATAGTAAAAATTCGATTTTTAAAATATATGAAGTGATTATAGAAATATGATTTCTAAATTGAATGTGAATAAATAAAAATGTGATTTTTATTTTAAAGACATCGAAATATAAAAATGTGTGATTTTTATATATATAGTGACTACGGGCAACGAAGATGACGAAG
This sequence comes from Allium sativum, assembly GCA_030737875.1. Classification (NCBI taxonomy): domain Eukaryota; kingdom Viridiplantae; phylum Streptophyta; class Magnoliopsida; order Asparagales; family Amaryllidaceae; genus Allium; species Allium sativum. The sequence goes on from CM060925.1 coordinate 45,754,141, forward strand.
ATGGGATAACGAAGAAGATTTCTATTACTGAAGTGCCGTGGAGCTAGGATAGCTATATGTGAGAATTTCTCACCTTTCAATTTATTTTTCTAGTTATATATATATACTAGGATGCAGACGGTGCTTAGTTGCACCCGACACAATTGTCCACAGACCATGGACTTGTTTGTTTTGGTTGCATAGATTAGTTTTGATGATTTGATTTGAATTTGGTTGTTTGGTGAATATGATTGATGTGTGAATGGCGTGGGCCTTCACTAGACCGGGGATAAGGCTAGGTCTCGTCCCGTTTCTAGTATCGTGCCGTTATGCCGCCGAAATTTTCTAAAATAAGTTAGAAAAATAAAAATATCATTTTATTTAAAGAATGAATTGAATAGAAATTCATAGGTTGAAATAAAATGTTTTATCGTTAAAAATATAATTTTTAACGTGAAGTGAATAAAATAGAATATTCATTTACAAACCAGACGGTTTGTTTATGTACACCTATTTGAATGACATTGATTGGGACGATAAATTTTACACATCGCCCAACAGCACAAATAAAATATGTGTTTGATTGTTTGAAACCCCACACGGGTGTTGGGATGAAATTTGAAGTTCACTCATCCTGATTGATTAAATATGTCGATCGATAGATTGACAGGCTGTTATAAGCGTTGAATATCTATATTTGATGCTTATACAGTGTAGTGCACTTTGGTTGATGGTTGATTATTTTTCAATGCTATTATATACATGTGTTGTATGGAAATCCATATAATTAATTTTATATGGTAATTTATTGGGCCTCATTCCAATTTGAAAAATAAAGAAAATTTGAAAATAGAAATTATGAAGCCGTGTTGATTAGATTGACGCCATTTTGACGTGAACGATATTTATATCGATTTTAAACGATTTCGAAATGAATTGAATTGAAAACGAATTCAAATTGAATTGAAAACGATTTCGAAATGAATTGAATTGAAAACGAATTCAAATTGAATTGAAAACGATTTCGAAATGAATTGAATTGAAAACGAATTCAAAGTGAATTGAAAACGATTTCGAATTGAATTGAATTGAAAACGATTCCGAAATGAATTGAATTGAAAACGAATTCAAATTGAATTGAAAACGATTTCGAAATGAATTGAATTAAAAACGAATTCAAAGTGAATTGAAAACGATTTCGAATTGAATTGAATTGAAAACGATTTCGAAATGAATTGAATTGAAAACGAATTCAAAGTGAATTGAAAACGATTTCGAATTGAATTGAATTGAAAACGATTTCGAAATGAATTGAATTGAAAACGAATTCAAATTGAATTGAAAACGATTTCGAAATGAATTGAATTGAAAACGAATTCAAATTGAATTGAAATTTGAATTGAATAGAAATGAATTTTGAAACGAATTTATAAAGAAGAATTCAATTTTGCTTTGAATTGAAATGGAAGTTGAAATAGGTTTTGAAACGATTTTAAAACTATTTATATAATTCGTTCTGAATAAAAATCGACGAAATATATATTATATATATATATAATATAATGGCCTGAATAGAACGCGCCGCGCCGCGGCAGTTCGTGAATTTCGACCATTTATTTCAAACGGACATTGCGGGAGATCCGACCGTCGGATTCTCCTAAAACCGGAACCGTTGGGTTCGTATCGAAAAGAGCTTTCTAACGAATATTAGAAATTCGAAATCTAACGGTTGGATTTGGAGATACGTCCAAATCAAATTCGAAAAAGGTCGCTGTAAGTGCAGTTCGATGGCCATTGATGGAAATCGACTGTACGGGCCTTGATAAAATTATTAAAAATAGTAATAATTTGTGTAAAATCATAAGAAAAGATTTGTGAAGATTTGGGGTGAAAAACTCCATATTTGAAAAGATAAAAATAGATTTTTATCGAAATGAACTAGTTTTGAACTAGAAATATAATTCTATTTATTTTTAAATAAATAAATTGAATTTGAAAAGGGTTTTAAAAATAACCAGAATTTCCAATGATTGCATTGGAGTGGAATTGAATCGAAATTGTCTTCGGAATATTTCGATGTTGGAATTCGTGATTATACAGATGTTGTTATGGAAATTTGAAAGATATATATTTATATCGTTATTTCCAATACGACATTTGTTAGTCGTAGAATTTGATATTGAATATAAGCCGATATATTTTCTATTCAGAGCCTTGTATTGAATATCAAATGTGATTTGGGTTTGTCGTGAATGGTGTCTTCACTAACACTGTTCTTTAACCCAGTTGAGAAAAGATTAAATCTTTTTATTTAGATTTAATGAAGTGTACCAATTAAATAATATTTAATTGGAATTGAATTGATATTGATCTTTGGGTTTATTGTGAACAGTGTTTTAAATAACACTCGTTCTTTAACCCGATAATTAATGAATGTGACTTTGGGTTTATCGTGAACCGTGTTTTAAATGACACGGATTCTTTAACCCAGTCGAAGATTAAAACTAAGTGGAGTTTTAATGAATCTTTAATTAGATTGAAATAATCGAGAATGGAGTATCACCAGTTTTACTCCAGGCGATAATTAAATCTTTAATTAGATTTGAACGTGAAATGGTAATTGAATTTACCGATAACACTGTGGTGTTAGATATGAAGTATTACCAGTTTTACTTCATGGGATTAATAGGTTGGGATTGGGACATTAAAACAAATGATTACTTCGGTAAGTTTCGTTAATCCCGACTAGTTGAATCGAAATTCAAAAGTAGATTAAAGAATAAATTCAAGGAATTTATCTTTGATAAAATAAATGGGAACCTTTCCCTATGAACGTGAAATTTAGAAACTAACTGTCGGTTAGCCAAGCAGAATGGTTTTCTGGATATTGATCTGATGTTGGTTTCGGCCTTCGGGGTTAATATTTGGGGAATTATTCTCTTGATTAATTTACGGTTAGTGACTAATGAATTGGAATGAGGCGTATGTTGTGTTTGTGTAACACTTATTTAAAATATACGCGAGTTATTCGGAAAGACCGGGTTTATCCCATTCTGAATAACTGATACGACGATGAGTCGAAGATGAAGACGATGGTCGAAGACCAGAAATCTTCACGTCGTTTGGGTGATAACTGATGATCTTGATTGGGCTGTACACCCAAGAAGATGGAAACAGTTGGTGATCGTCCAGACGTACTTGGAGATCGATGGATATGCGGGGTACTAGGTGCCTCCGGTTTCGTTCAGACCCAGAACGGACTTGTAAATGGACTGTGTGTCTGACATTGGATTTTAGTCTGTGTGATTGATCTCTATTAAATATATATCTGTTTGGCGGCGGAGAATTTATTCTCTTGCTTAACGCCCTTCTCTGAGACGTACGAGCTCAGGGGTTATATATTGATGGATATCAAACGCATGGAGTGAATTGCCTGTGTGGCATGCCTAAGTGGCAATTGATCGAGGCTTCTGTTGAAAAGCAAAGTCTTGTGGTGATGATCAAAGCACGGCCTCTGTGGCGTAGCTTTGTGTAACGTTTTACCTCGCGTGTTTCACCCCCGGTATGAACCAAAAATGGGAGACGGACCTCAGGGAGGACTTGCGTTTCTTTCTAGCTAGAAGTGGCGTCAGTGGTTTTACACGCCCTGACGAGTTTGACTTATGTGGTTGTGGCTGTTGCGAGGCGCCTCGGTTATATCGGTTTCGGCCGATGCATTCTGGTCGGCTGACGGACCAGACTTACACCCCATAGGGTGGGGAGACGTAGTGTTCAGGCATAATAATCCACATCGGTGGACCGGCCCTGTCGCTCCATGGGGCAGTTGCGGCTGTTCCTGAGACACGGGCTAGAGCGTCTCGAATCGGTTGAGGACTATCTTTTGCCTCGGTTCATAGATGGAAATCCAATTTCCAAATACGTGACATTTGCGGTTTTATTTGTAAACCTATTTATGGCGACATGATATATGGTACCCATGCCGCCTATGATTGATACTTATGATTTGAAGTTGTTTTATACACTATGCACTTATAGTAGTATCAAATGATTTGTTTTTAACGTATCAAGCATTCTTTGGCTGTTATAAGGAAAAACCCTATCCCCCGGCTTGCGTTGCATTGTGTGATAGGACCTGGGTCTTATAACAGCTTCATTTTTCTTTATTTAGCATTGCGCTGTTTGTTTTATGCACTGGTATTCTTGGGAGGAAACCCGTTCCGTGTTATACGGCGTGGTCCCTTGATTTACCTAACTTTAAAATAAAGATTAACTGTTTTAGTTCTCACACCAGTCCCATGACTGACCTGGAGTTTATTGTTTTAACCTAAACTCTGGGTGCCCTTATTTTTACACGGGCAGCTAGTAGTTTTGGTTTTGCAGATTTATATTCACAGGATCCTGGTTTACAGCTGGAACGATATCCGGAAAGCTTTGTATCCGTATATCTCATTCTAGTTGTGTATTGTATTATTTTCCGCTGCTATGTATTTAAATGTAATTTAAATCTCTGATATTTCTGTGTAATATTCATTTATACTCTGTATATTCTTGTAATCTGATGCATTGTTGTAATATGCAATGAAATGTTCTTTTGTATGTGTTCTGTTGTGGCTTGTTCTCGAACTATCCGACGCTTTCCTTTACGGGGAAGTTGCGGGTTTTCAAAGTTGGTATCAGAGCTTTGGTTTACAAAGCTTAGAGAACAAGACACATTAGAACCATACGAAAGAAATCATCAGATATTGGATTAGTAAAATCCAATGGGAATGACTCGTTAGAGATGGGATCAGTAGTATCCTAGAACGAGTGTGAAGAGTATATTTTTCAAGTGAAAACAAATTTTGTTTTGAAAATTTAAATCAATTATTCGTATTTGATTATCTATTTATATTGATGTGGACAATCCAGTATATATAGATTTTGCGTATACGTCTGATCCGCGTGTATTCAAAATTTTAATATATTGGATAGATATAGCATCACACTCTAGTCGCCCGGACATGGTCATGATGATGAAGTATACCATCACCAGCAATTATTTTCAAGTGACGAAAGTGTGATATCTATATATTTCCATTAGACTGGTGTGAGAATCAAATCTTATATAGCTAGAACACTTTGTTGTGAATTGGCATCAAACCATGATTTTTGTATATATGTATCAAAAATATGAATTTGAAACTCTAATTCACTAATTGATTGATGTTTGTGTTGTTTGTTTATTTGTTTGCTAATTTTTAGCCATTCAGCCTAACTGAATCGAATATTGAACTGTATTGAAAATTGGTCGCATTTGCTTGCATATACTTGTACTTACATTGAACAGGTCATAGCAAGGAGGCTAGAGCAGAGAATAAAATTTGTTTGCCCGACAAATAGGTACATGTTTACTACATAATTTCCTGTTTTGTTTGGGTGATGATGATTTTGTGAGCCTATTGGCTAGCCGCTTGGCTTTTTCTTTTTCTTTTTGAGATCTGAAGGACCGGGGAAGCTATTTGAAATTCCCCGATGCTCCCGGTGCAGGGGAGGTTATGGCGAAATTTTTCGAAAATTTAGGGTGTTAGCCAAATTTTTGAAATTTTTGAAAAGTTCTTAGAAACTGAAAAGTTGAAGAACTTAAGCCGTAATCAAAACAATGGAAGTTGAGCTGAATAATCAAACCACTTTCCACTTTGTTCCTTTTCGGGGACGAAAAGTTTTAAGTGGGGGAGATTGTAACAACCCGTAAAATGCGAGCCAGTTTGAAATTTTTATTTTGGCGATTATAGCGAATTTTGAATATTTAAAATAGATTATTTTAAATAATATTGTCGAGGAATTTATTTTGAATAGAATTCGAACGTATATATTCATACGCGTCGTCGTTAGAATATAAATATTTATATATAATTATAAATAGAATTGAAAATGGCGCGGTAGTTCGATAATTCGATTTCAAACTTCAATTGAATGTACCGGGTGCAAAACAATCCGGATTTTAGTGAAACCAAAAATAATGGGATCTAATTGATAATATCTTTCCAACGAATCCGACAAATCAAAATTTCATGGCGGGAATCAAAAGATATGTCCAGTTGAAAATTCTGAATAGTCGCTATGGAATTCAGGCCCTTAAAAATGGACATTTTGCAAACGACCTCGGATTTCGACGAAACCACTTTTGTTGGATCCGCAGTGTCAAGTTATTGCTAGGTTTCAAATTTCATAATTTTTCGAATCAATATGTGAGCGTGGTATAGGAAACGTGTTTGACCAGTTTCAGTTGATTTTAGTCGACTGGAAATTGGCCATTTTTCAAACGGTCTCAGAATTCGACGAAACTAGTTTTGTTAGGACCGTATCGTCAATACGAAGCTAGAAAATATTTTTCGGGAATTTTTCTAGTTAGTATGTGACCCCGGTAATTTGAAATGTACGTTTAAAATTCAATATAGTGATTTAAATGTAAATTCAACGGAAGCTAATTGAAACAATCGAATCAGCTTACGATACATATCCCATTGTGTTCGGAATGGGGGTGAAACGCTATGGACGACAGGCGGTGGACCTCGTTTCGAGGTCGTATGTAAAAGTCAACTTTTTGAATAAAAAAATATTAAATTAATTAATTAAATAAAAAAAACCCTTTCCTTATCTCTGGCCCCCCCTTTCATTTCGATTTCATATCAGAGAAAAAAAAAAAAATTACGATCGACGGACCCTCGCCAGTGGCGATCGTCGCCTCTAACCTCGCCAAACCCCACGCCGCCAAGCCCTCCGTCTGCTCGAGATTCCCCGCCCCGTCTTCTGCCTCGACCAGCCTCGCACCTCAAACCCCAAGCTCGAAATCACCACCGCGAGTCCAGCCCTCCTCCCTCAACTCCGCCGTGCCTTCAGACTCGCCCTCCCCTCTGAACCGCTGCAACCTCCCCTGGCGCCACCTGGCCCTCCGACCATCACCCCTCCGACCTGCAAACTCCGACGAAGCCGACGCCCCCCCAACCTTCGAATACAGTAAGTGTTTTTATTTTACTTTTATTTTTATTTTTATTTTAGAATTTAAAACTAATTTCGATTTTTAGGAATTAAAACTGATTTTGTAAAACTGATTTTATGTTAATTTGTAAAACTGATTTTATGTTAATTTTAAAAAAAAACTGTTTTTTTTAAGTAATAAAAACTGAATTGAAAAGCATTTAGAAACTGAAATTGACCTTGCTTTGAAAATATAAATACAATTGTTTTTTTATATAGGAGTTATATAGTTTTATTTATATATATAGGAGTAATAAAAATATAGTTTTTATATTTTTAAAGAATTAAAAATATGATCTTTATATTTTTAAAGTATTAAAAATATGATCTTTACTATATAGAAGTAGTGAAAATGTGATTTTTTATATTTTTAAAGAGTTAAAAATATAATTTTTACATGATAGAATATTAAAAATATCACCTTTATATGTGTAGAAAAATAAAAATGAGATTTTTATAAAGATGAGATCTTTAAATTTGAAAAGGCGAAGTCTATGTTTTATAAAGGCGAAATCTTTAAATTTGAAAAGGCGAAATCTTTATATAGAAAATAGCGTGATAAAAATATAATTTTTATCTATATAACATAGTAGTAAAAATTCGATTTTTAAATATTGAATAGCATAGTAAAAATTCGATTTTTAAAATATATGAAGTGATTATAGAAATATGATTTCTAAATTGAATGTGAATAAATAAAAATGTGATTTTTATTTTAAAGACATCGAAATATAAAAATGTGTGATTTTTATATATATAGTGACTACGGGCAACGAAGATGACGAAGATGGGATAACGAAGAAGATTTCTATTACTGAAGTGCCGTGGAGCTAGGATAGCTATATGTGAGAATTTCTCAACTTTCAATTTATTTTTCTAGTTATATATATATATACTAGGATGCAGACGGTGCTTAGTAGCACCCGACACAATTGTCCACAGACCATGGACTTGTTTGTTTTGGTTGCATAGATTAGTTTTGATGATTTGATTTGAATTTGGTTGTTTGGTGAATATGATTGATGTGTGAATGGCGTGGGCCTTCACTAGACCGGGGATAAGGCTAGGCCTCGTCCCGTTTCTAGTATCGTGCCGTTATGCCGCCGAAATTTTCTAAAATAAGTTAGAAAAATAAAAATATCATTTTATTTAAAGAATGAATTGAATAGAAATTCATAGGTTGAAATAAAATGTTTTATCGTTAAAAATATAATTTTTAACGTGAAGTGAATAAAATAGAATATTCATTTACAAACCAGACGGTTTGTTTATGTACACCTATTTGAATGACATTGATTGGGACGATAAATTTTACACATCGCCCAACAGCACAAATAAAATATGTGTTTGATTGTTTGAAACCCCACACGGGTGTTGGGATGAAATTTGAAGTTCACTCATCCTGATTGATTAAATATGTCGATCGATAGATTGACAGGCTGTTATAAGCGTTGAATATCTATATTTGATGCTTATACAGTGTAGTGCACTTTGGTTGATGGTTGATTATTTTTCAATGCTATTATATACATGTGTTGTATGGAAATCCATATAATTAATTTTATATGGTAATTGATTGGGCCTCATTCCAATTTGAAAAATAAAGAAAATTTGAAAATAGAAATTATGAAGCCGTGTTGATTAGATTGACGCCATTTTGACGTGAACGATATTTATATCGATTTTAAACGATTTCGAAATGAATTGAATTGAAAACGATTTCGAAATGAATTGAATTGAAAATGAATTCAAATTGAATTGAAAACGATTTCGAAATGAATTGAATTGAAAACGAATTCAAAGTGAATTGGAAACGATTTCGAATTGAATTGAATTGAAAACGATTCCGAAATGAATTGAATTGAAAACGAATTCAAATTGAATTGAAAACGATTTCGAAATGAATTGAATTGAAAACGAATTCAAAGTGAATTGAAAACGATTTCGAATTGAATTGAATTGAAAACGATTTCGAAATGAATTGAATTGAAAACGAATTCAAAGTGAATTGAAAACGATTTCGAATTGAATTGAATTGAAAACGATTTCGAAATGAATTGAATTGAAAACGAATTCAAATTGAATTGAAAACGATTTCGAAATGAATTGAATTGAAAACGAATTCAAATTGAATTGAAATTTGAATTGAATAGAAATGAATTTTGAAACGAATTTATAAAGAAGAATTCAATTTTGCTTTGAATTGAAATGGAAGTTGAAATAGGTTTTGAAACGATTTTAAAACTATTTATATAATTCGTTTTGAATAAAAATCGACGAAATATATATTATATATATTATATATATAATATAATGGCCTGAATAGAACGCGCCGCGCCGCGGCAGTTCGTGAATTTCGACCATTTATTTCAAACGGACATTGCGGGAGATCCGACCGTCGGATTCTCCTAAAACCGGAACCGTTGGGTTCGTATCAAAAAGAGCTTTCTAACGAATATTAGAAATTCAAAATCTAACGGTTGGATTTGGAGATATGTCCAAATCAAATTCGAAAAAGGTCGCTGTAAGTGCAGTTCGATGGCCATTGATGGAAATCGACTGTACGGGCCTTGATAAAATTATTAAAAATAGTAATAATTTGTGTAAAATCATAAGAAAAGATTTGTGAAGATTTGGGATGAAAAACTCCATATTTGAAAAGATAAAAATAGTTTTTTATCGAAATGAACTAGTTTTGAACTAGAAATATAATTCTATTTATTTTTAAATAAATAAATTGAATTTGAAAAGGGTTTTAAAAATAACCAGAATTTCCAATGATTGCATTGGAGTGGAATTGAATCGAAATTGTCTTCGGAATATTTCGATGTTGGAATTCGTGATTATACAGATGTTGTTATGGAAATTTGAAAGATATATATTTATATCGTTATTTCCAATACGACATTTGTTAGTCGTAGAATTTGATATTGAATATAAGCCGATATATTTTCTATTCAGAGCCTTGTATTGAATATCAAATGTGATTTGGGTTTGTCGTGAATGGTGTCTTCACTAACACTGTTCTTTAACCCAGTTGAGAAAAGATTAAATCTTTTTATTTAGATTTAATGAAGTGTACCAATTAAATAATATTTAATTGGAATTGAATTGATATTGATCTTTGGGTTTATTGTGAACAGTGTTTTAAATAACACTCGTTCTTTAACCCGATAATTAATGAATGTGACTTTGGGTTTATCGTGAACCGTGTTTTAAATGACACGGATTCTTTAACCCAGTCGAAGATTAAAACTAAGTGGAGTTTTAATGAATCTTTAATTAGATTGAAATAATCGAGAATGGAGTATCACCAGTTTTACTCCAGGCGATAATTAAATCTTTAATTAGATTTGAACGTGAAATGGTAATTGAATTTACCGATAACACTGTGGTGTTAGATATGAAGTATTACCAGTTTTACTTCATGGGATTAATAGGTTGGGATTGGGACATTAAAACAAATGATTACTTCGGTAAGTTTCGTTAATCCCGACTAGTTGAATCGAAATTCAAAAGTAGATTAAAGAATAAATTCAAGGAATTTATCTTTGATAAAATAAATGGGAACCTTTCCCTATGAACGTGAAATTTAGAAACTAATTGTCGGTTAGCCAAGCAGAATGGTTTTCTGGATATTGATCTGATGTTGGTTTCGGCCTTCGGGGTTAATATTTGGGGAATTATTCTCTTGATTAATTTACGGTTAGTGACTAATGAATTGGAATGAGGCGTATGTTGTGTTTGTGTAACACTTATTTAAAATATACGCGAGTTATTCGGAAAGACCGGGTTTATCCCATTCTGAATAACTGATACGACGATGAGTCGAAGATGAAGACGATGGTCGAAGACCAGAAATCTTCACGTCGTTTGGGTGATAACTGATGATCTTGATTGGGCTGTACACCCAAGAAGATGGAAACAGTTGGTGATCGTCCAGACGTACTTGGAGATCGATGGATATGCGGGGTACTAGGTGCCTCCGGTTTCGTTCAGACCCAGAATGGACTTGTAAATGGACTGTGTGTCTGACATTGGATTTTAGTCTGTGTGATTGATCTCTATTAAATATATATCTGTTTGGCGGCGGAGAATTTATTCTCTTGCTTAACGCCCTTCTCTGAGACGTACGAGCTCAGGGGTTATATATTGATGGATATCAAACGCATGGAGTGAATTGCCTGTGTGGCATGCCTAAGTGGCAATTGATCGAGGCTTCTGTTGAAAAGCAAAGTCTTGTGGTGATGATCAAAGCACGGCCTTTGTGGCGTAGCTTTGTGTAACGTTTTACCTCGCGTGTTTCACCCCCGGTATGAACCAAAAACGGGAGACGGACCTCAGGGAGGACATGCGTTTCTTTCTAGCTAGAAGTGGCGTCAGTGGTTTTACACGCCCTGACGAGTTTGACTTATGTGGTTGTGGCTGTTGCGAGGCGCCTCGGTTATATCGGTTTCGGCCGATGCATTCTGGTCGGCTGACGGACCAGACTTACACCCCATAGGGTGGGGAGACGTAGTGTTCAGGCATAATAATCCACATCGGTGGACCGGCCCTGTCGCTCCATGGGGCAGTTGCGGCTGTTCCTGAGACACGGGCTAGAGCGTCTCGAATCGGTTGAGGACTATCTTTTGCCTCGGTTCATAGATGGAAATCCAATTTCCAAATACGTGACATTTGCGGTTTTATTTGTAAACCTATTTATGGCGACATGATATATGGTACCCATGCCGCCTATGATTGATACTTATGATTTGAAGTTGTTTTATACACTATGCACTTATAGTAGTATCAAATGATTTGTTTTTAACGTATCAGGCATTCTTTGGCTGTTATAAGGAAAAACCCTATCCCCCGGCTTGCGTTGCATTGTGTGATAGGACCTGGGTCTTATAACAGCTTCATTTTTCTTTATTTAGCATTGCGCTGTTTGTTTTATGCACTGGTATTCTTGGGAGGAAACCCGTTCCGTGTTATACGGCGTGGTCCCTTGATTTACCTAACTTTAAAATAAAGATTAACTGTTTTAGTTCTCACACCAGTCCCATGACTGACCTGGAGTTTATTGTTTTAACCTAAACTCTGGGTGCCCTTATTTTGACACGGGCAGCTAGTAGTTTTGGTTTTGCAGATTTATATTCACAGGATCCTGGTTTACAGCTGGAACGATATCTGGAAAGCTTTGTATCCGTATATCTCATTCTAGTTGTGTATTGTATTATTTTCCGCTGCTATGTATTTAAATGTAATTTAAATCTCTGATATTTCTGTGTAATATTCATTTATACTCTGTATATTCTTGTAATCTGATGCATTGTTGTAATATGCAATGAAATGTTCTTCTGTATGTGTTCTGTTGTGGCTTGTTCTCGAACTATCCGACGCTTTCCTTTACGGGGAAGTTGCGGGTTTTCACAATGCGATTGATAACTACCAATATATAACCTTTGAGCTCACGCGTCTCAAAGAAGGGTGTTAAGCAAGAGAATAAATTCTCCGCCACCACAAATATATATACTAATAGAAATCAATTTAATTATATGAGATGAAAGTCAATGTCGAACACACATCCATTTACAAGTCCGTTCTTGATCTGAACGAAACCGGAGTCACCTTATTTCTCGTCCCGTATGTCTAATACGGAAGAGAGGTGCTCGCCTATTCGGACAATCAACAAGTACGTCGGGACAACTACCACTTTAACCCTTTACCGGTAGCTAACCAATGCTGGGCATTAGTTGTAATAACCCGGAAAATGTGAACCAGTTTAAAATTTTTAAATTAGGTTATTACCAAAGAATTTGAATAGTAGGAATAGCCTATTTCAATAAAATATAGAATTGGGTATGGGATTGCAGTTTGAAATTTTGAATATAAACTTTGTCTGGCTGTACCGGGTGGAAAATATAACGGATTTTAGCGAAACTGAAAATATTTAAATCTGTTTATGAATACCTTTCAAACGAATCTGAAAAATCGAAATTTCATAACGGAAATCAAAAGTTATGGCCAAATGAATTTTCAGAAAGGTCGCTATATAGTATATATAGCCCTTGAAAATTGATATTTTGCATACGACCTCGGAATTTGACAAAACCACTTTTGTTGGGTCTGGGATGTCAAATTATTGCTAAGTTTCAAATTTCATAATTTTTGAAGCTAGTATGTGAGCGGGGCAAAAGAAAATGTGATTGGTCAATTTCTGTTAAAATGGGTCGACCTAAAAATGGCCGTTTTTCAAATGAGCTCAGAATTCGACGAAACTGGTTTTGTTAGAACCGTATCGTCAAAACAAAGCTAGATTTATTTTTCTGGAATTTTTCGATTCAGTTTGTGGCCCTGGCAAATTGAAATGTACGTTTAAATTAAATATCGAATGTTTTATATTATAATTTAAAAAATAACTGACTGTAACAGTCGAAATGGCCAACAAAACATATCCCATTGTGTCTGGAATGGGGGTATTTAGCTAGGGGCGACAGTCGTTGGGTTTAAAAAGGAGTTAGTTTGAGAAAACACTATTTAAAATTTACTATATAGCTTGGACCAATAGGATTTTTTTCTTTAAAAAAAAAACTCGAAAAAAACCCTAGCCGCCAGCGATTGAACGACGCACGAAGCACGAGACTTCCCACCAATTTTGCCGCCGCCACAGTCGATTTCGCCGCCTCCGCCAGTTGAAGCTTCTGACCGCCTTCGCCTCCTCTATCAATCCGACCAAGCCTCGCCTCAATCCATCCACTGTACGCGTTGAATTTCGAGGAGAAAGTCACGCCCTTTGGAGCGCCGCCGCGACCCACAGGAGCCACCGAGTCCATCGCCACCACCGCCGATCGGAAGGTGATTCGTAGTCCTCTGACGCCGTGAGGTCTGATCAAAGCAACGAGGTACGGTTTGGCTTAAAAAATCGAGACCTAGTTTTGAAGCTTTGAAAACTTTTCTGATATAAATTTCTGAAATGAAAATAACACTTTTTAGTGTTGCAAAACTTTGAAAATAATATCTTTTTAGTGTGTTAACGAAATTTGATGAAACAGGAGACACCGTGACCGCAAGGAGGCTCTCTATATCCTAGAAGAAGCCGTAGATTTTTCTGACCTTCCTACGATTTTTAGCACTGCGATAACCAATGTGAGGAATCTAAACTAATTGTGTGAATGAAATCGTGTATTATAAATTATATTAGCGAAGAGTAAATTATATACACATTGTATACCTCATGTACATGTGATGTATAAGTTATATTAGCGATGTATAAATTATACAAGCGTTGAATGAAACATATATGCTTTAAATTGTGATGAAATGCAAGTGAATTATTATATATATATATATACACACACTCCCCTCGTCCACAGACCATGGACGATATTTATTGATATTATATGATATGACGAATGGTTGGAAATAATTGTTTGTGGTTGATATTGTGCTTGAAAAATGCCTTTGTGGTTGAAAAATACCCTCTTGTGGTTGAAACAAATTAGAATAGGATTGTGAAATTGAAAATAAAACATGCCGCCTGCGTGCGAACTAGATGCATGATCCCCATTGTCAAAAACCGCGAGGTTTGAAGGTAGAGCGAGGAGCCGTACTAGGGACGGTCCCGGTTTTAACTACCCTGCCGTTATGCTGCCGAAATTTTCTGAAATATTCATGTGTTAGAATAATTTTCATTCGTTGAAATAAATTACATATGCTATATCGAATATTCATGTGTTGAGTTGCAATTCATTCGTTGAGTTGAAATTCATGTGTTGAATATTATTTGAATTTAAACAAATAGCTTTAACGATAAAAATCACATTTATATATATATACAAACTATATCGAATATTCATGTGTTGAATTGCAATTCATTCGTTGATTTGAAATTCATGTGTTGAATATTATTTGAATTTAAACAAATAGCTTTAGCGATAAAAATCACATTTATATATATAAAAACTATATCGAATATTCATGTGTTGAGTTGCAATTCATTCGTTGAGTTGAAATTCATGTGTTGAATATTATTTGAATTTAAACAAATAGCTTTAGCGATAAAAATCACATTTATATATATATATATATATATATACAAACTTATCGAATATTCATGTGTTGAGTTGCAATTCATTCGTTGAGTTGAAATTCATGTGTTGAATATTATTTGAATTTAAACAAATAGCTTTAGCGATAAAAATCACATATATATATATATATACAATCCATAGCGAATATTCATGCGTTGAGTTGCAATTCGTTCGTCGATTTGAAAGTCATGTGTTGAATGTTATCGTATTTTAAAATAAAATGAATCGACAATGAAAACTATATTTTTATTGTGAATATGGAGTGTTAAAAATACACACGTGTTGAATAAATATTTTTGACGATAAAAATATTTATTTTACCATGTATATGCTTAGATAAAAATACACACGTGTTGAATAAATATTTTTGACGATAAAAATATTTCTTTTACCATGTATATGCTTAGATAAAAATACACACGTGTTGAAATAAATAATAGTCTGCTAGAAATATTATTATTAGCTTTGTTCTGCATATATATATACATGTGTTGAACAGGAAAAATGGATTAGCTATAGAGTAAAGAAATTATTTGCGTGCCCGACAAATAGGTAAACCTTGATGAGTTGGCTGCGCGATTTTATTTATATATCAACTCCTGTGAATGCCATTGGATGCGGAGTGCTGGTTATTCTGTGTGAAATAATAAACGTCGCCATAGGATAGTAACAATTAATTTTGAACTACACTACATGGCATACTTCATGACGATAGGCATACTTCATCATATTCCACATAAGCAATTGGAGCTTGTGTGACGAGGTGGAAGATTTACCATATGAGCGAGAGGCTTGTATGGCGATGACTATGTACTACAGGTTGAACTAAGGACTGATATGACTATATAAAATATAACGATAAATTGCCAGATTAATAAAAACCCCACACGGGTCTGGAGTTGACAATAATTACGTCGCTCTAGTTATTAGATACGGCACATGGACTATTTATTTCCACACGGAAACGGGGTGACGAGAATTTATTCTCTGGAGTGATTATCTATACATGCTCCCCCGTAAACACCAGAATATATCACTATAAATATGTGAATGCTTTTTAGGATTTATTGGGTACCTAACACGGCCCAATAAATTTCCAAACCCCTCCCCGTACAAAGGAGGTTATGGCGAAATTTTTCGAAATATTAAGGCGTTAGTGAAATATTTGAAGTGAAAACGAAGTTGAAAATATAGAATGAGCTATAGTTGGAATAATAGAATGAACTATATTTATATATATAAATATAAATATAATTAAAAGGAATCAAAGCCGTGCAGTTCGTGTTTCGGAATCGTAATTTGAAACGATTAGTACGAGAAATCCGACCATCGGATTTTCCCGAAACCCCAACCGCTGGGTTCTCCTTGGGAATATCTTTCCAACGACACCAACCTTGTAAAAATCCAATGGTTGGATTGTCCGAAATGTTTAATTCAAATCTGAAGAAAAACAGCGCCAGAATCGTTTATATTTATATATAAATATAATTAAATTAAATCGAATAACGATGCTGCAGTTCGAATTTTGAAACCGTAACTTCAAACGACTAGTGTGGAAGATCCGACCGTCGGATTCTCACGAAACTGGAACCGTTGGGTTTGCTTTGGGATTATCTTCCCACTGATATAGACTTTGTAGAAATCCAACGGTTAGATTTTCCGATATGTGTAAAACAAATTAAGGGAAAAACAACGCCAGTGCCACGGCACGACCTGAAACGTCGTTTAATTAAATATGGCCATTTTTAAATAAATAAAAATGGCGAAAAATCGTTATAAAATATTATAAGCAACATAGATTGCAAATAAACCAATTGGACTTGAATTGTTTGATATTTGATGGTTGTATGTGTTTGACATGAAAATAATACTAAAGAACTGAAAGATGGATGTCGAATAATATAACCATAGAAAGAATCGATTTAAATTCTAATGACGTGAATTATTTGAAAAGGCCAAGCTAACCCTCATTTCAAATAATTTGTCGAGCGATTCGAATTGGAAAATGAAAAGACGATTCAAGACCGACGATCTTCGTATCGGTTGGATGGGCGCTGCTGAGGTTCCTGACCGGAGTAGCTACCGGAAAGGGACGGAATAGTAGCCGTCTGAACGTATGTGTTGATTGGACGGATATACGAGGAATTTGACGCCTCTGGTTTCGTTCAGACCCAGAACGGACTTGTAAATGGACCGTGTGTCTGACATTGGATTTTGTTCTATACTGATTGATCTCTGTTAAATATATATCTGTTTGGCGGCGGAGAATTTATTCTTTTGCTTAACGCCCTTCCCTGAGACATACGAACTCAGGGGTTATATATCGATGGAAATCAATCGTATGGAGTGGACTGCCTATGTGGCATGCCAAGATGCTGTGATCAAGGCTTCTGTTGCAAAGCAAAGTCTTGTGGATGATGATCAAAGAACGGTCTACGTGGCCTAGCTTTGTGTATTTCTAGATTCGCGAGCCTCACACCCCGGTATGAGTTAAAAACGGGATACGGGCCGCTGGGAGAGCACGACTTTTCTTTCTAGCTATGGTGGTGTCAGTGACTTACCAGCCCTGACATATATATCTATTTTTCACCTATGCGGTTGTTGGAATGCGAGGCGCCTCGATTATAGGTCTGTAAGGACCGGGAAACGTGTGCTCAGGAATTGCCAATCCTCAAACGTAAGAGAGGACCGGCCCAGCCGATCCAGGGGTTACCCAGAGTGTGTAGTCTTGAGGCATTTGCTAGAGTGTCTCGAAGCGGAGAGGAGCTTGCCCCTTGCCTCGACTCATGACGGAAATCCAATTTCCAATACGAAATAACGGACTCGATTGCAGAACTAGTATGGCGACATAGTAGATGGTAGCTATGCCGCCTATGATTGATATTTATGATGCTATTCATTTTTGAAACATATATGCACTAGTAATAATATCAAATGATTTTGCTTTATACGTATCAAGCATATTTGGCCCTTATAAGGTAAAACTCTATCCTCCGGCTTGCGTTGCATTGTGTGATGGGACCTGAGTCTTATAATGGCTTCATTTTTTTTAAAAGCATTGCGTTGTTTTAAAAAGAATTTACTTTGTTTTAAATGCACTAGCAATCACTGGAGTAAACCCGTTCCGCGAAAGTGGCGTGGTCCTATGATTTGCTATTACTGTTGTTTAACTGTTAAATAGATTCCTCATACCAGTCCCCATGACTGACTCGTTGTTTGTTTCACTTTGCAAACGCGGGTGCCCTTATTTTCACACGGCCAGCCTAGTTCACAGGTGACAGGTTGTTTTTGGCTCTACACTATTGCATAGAGTGCATTTTTGGCTCATGGCGAGGCTGACTTCACAGAGATGACTTTGACATTTTCCGCCATTACTGTACTTATATTATGATCCCGCCTCTGGCGATGCAGACTGATTTACTTTCCGTATTTCTTATTGTATGTATATGTACCGCCTTCGGCGATGTAGACTGATACCCTTATTATGTCTCACTGCATGTATGTATTCTGCCTCTGGCGATGATGACTGATCACTTTCCTTTTTATTTACTAAGTTATATCCCACGCTGTGCTATTCTGATATTATTACATGCTGTGATTCCGCTGTCATATCCATGTAAATTTATTCTACTTATTGTTTCTGCTGTTATCTGTGCTCTGCTATGATGATTAATGTGTTATATTCCAATGATTATCCTTAATACCGCCCCTCGGATTTTGGGATTGTCACAGTTGGTATCAGAGCTTTGGTTAACCTTAGTTCCGGAATCTAACACATTAAACACCTCGTCTAATTAGAATCAGTAGTGTTCTAATGCGAGTAGCTCATTAGAGATAGGATTAGCAATGCCCTAGAATGATCTAAGCAGATTAGCAAAACAAATTGATCAGTACATCATTACCTTCCCTTATGTTCCCCTGCTTTATCATTTATGAAAATTATCAAATCTGTGAGCTTGACTCTTTTCTTGCTTATACAGTATTCTCTTAGATGGCTACACGAGCAGCAGCAGCTAGAGGAGGCCGTGGAGGCTGAGGAGAAGCAGCAGGAGGACGGGGGAATATCCCCGTAGTTGTGGAAGGCCCTATTGTTCAGCCACCAGCACCCGAAGACTTTGAGCTAGACAAAGTAGCGAAGAGGTATAGGAACCTTGGGGGAAAACCCTTTACTGGCACTGGTACAGTGACCGAGGCTATAGCTTGGTTGAAGACCTGTAAGAAAATCTTTGAAGGCATGGGTATGGGAACCAACAACAAAGCACGACTTGGCATTTGGCTCCTTCAGGAGGAAGCAGAGCTGTGGTGGGATGCCATTACCTTAGAGGATGTAGTAGGTACTGTCAGAACCTGGGAGCAATTCAAAACTATGTTCAATGAGAAGTTTGTACCTGAACAGGCTCTAGAGAGGATGCGAGAGCAGTTTGCTAATCTCCAGCAAGGAGATCTCTCTATTCAGGATTACCTAAATAAATTCACCCAGTTGTCGCGCTATGCTCCAGAGCTGATTATGACTAACAAAGAAAAGAACAAGAGATTCATATTTGGGCTAAAGCGCAAGTACCATGACAGAGCTATGAGCAACATCAAACTCTCCTTTTCAGAATTAGTAGAAATGACTTGCAATTATGAAGATATGGATGAAAGGCACGCTAGCCAAGACCGCGCCAAAAGCCAAGCTGGAAATAAGCGCAAGGTTTCAGCAGATCAACCCGAGTCTAGCATCACAGCGGCCGCTACTCAAAAACCTGGAAAGATCCCGAAAGGAAATTGCTACAACTGCAGGAAGCCAGGTCATTTTTCTAATGTATGCAAAGCCCCGAGGAAACCAAAGGCAAATGACTCAGCCGAATGCTACAACTGCCACAAGAAGGGGCACTATAGCAGGAATTGTCCTCTGAAGCAGAATGCACAAGTGGCTCATGTGTATGACGGGAAGACCCCGCCAGCTACCACCGATGGATCAGGTAAACCCGACGTCTTGGGAGGTACCCTTACCATTAAAAATATTCCTGTTTCTGTACTTTTTGATACTGGTGCATCACGTAGCTTCATTTCTGGTAACATTGTTCACAAGTTAAAATTGAAACGAAGAAAACTTAAAGAACCAATTAAAGTTCGAAACCCGATAGGAGGTTTTGTTAGTCTCGGTATATATTGTAAAGTACCTATTTCCTTTTCTCGATACCGATTTCCTTTTGATTCGATTGCCATGGACTTTCCGAATATGATATTATACTGGGGCTGGACTGGTTGACAAAATATAAGGCCGAAGTTAGATGTGCCGAAAGAATCGTGAAAGTTGAAACAAAATCGGGGCATATCACTATACCATGTCTCGGTTCAGAAATTAATAGAACAGAATTTTGGTCTTCTTTAGAAGTTACTCCCCCTTCAATAGAAAAGATACCGGTCGTTAAAAACTACGCGGATGTGTTTGAAGAAGTAGAAAACTTGCCGCCGCAAAGAGAAATTGAATTCAGGATAGATTTAATTCCTAACGCCCGACCAGTAGTACATCCAATTAGAAGAATGGCCCCGAAAGAAAACGAAGAGTTAAGTAGTCAAACCAGAGAATTGCTTTGGAAATGTCTAATCAGACCGAGCTTTTCAGCATGGGGAGCAGCAGTAGTATTTGTCCCGAAATCAGACGGTACTCTAAGACTTTGCGTTGATTACCGAGATCTCAATAAGCAGACACTGAAGAACAAATATCCTTTGCCCCGAATAGACGATCTGTTAGATCAATTAAATGGAGCAACAGTATTCTCCAGAATGGACCTAGCTACAGGTTTCCACCAATTAAGCCGAAGACTGTGTTCCTTTGACAGCCTTCAGGGGTCCCGATTTATTCTACGAATGGTTAGTAATGCCGTTTGGCTTGTGTAACGCTCCGGCATACTTCGTCAATCTTATGAACAGAGTGTTCCGTGGTGTATTGAATAAATTTGTTCTAGTCTTCATCGATGACATTTTAATCTACTCCAAGTCGGAAGACGAACATGCAAGACATTTGGAACAAGTGTTGAAAATTCTAAGGAGAAATGTCTTGAAAGCTAAATTTTCTAAATGTGTCTTCTGGAAGGATGAAGTTAAATTCCTAGGCCATGTCGTATCAAAAGAAGGAATTGTTGTAGATCCAAGCAAAATTACGACGATTCAGAACTGGAAACAACTACTACTCCCACGGAAGTTCGAAGTTTCCTTGGATTGGCTAGTTACTATCGGAAATTCATTCAGGATTTTTCAAAGATATCTGGTGTATTGACAAAGCTTACAAAGAAGCATGAGAAATTCAAATGGACTCCCGAATGTGAAGAAGCTTTCCAGGAGCTAAAACTGACGTTGACAATCGCTCCAGTATTGACAATTATAGAAGGCAACCAAGACTTGACCGTATGGACAGATGCTTCTATTAGAGGGATAGGAGCAGTACTAATGCAAAAAGGCCAAGTGATCGCTTATGCCAGCCGTCAACTAAAGCCGCATGAAAGAAACTATGCAACTCATGATCTTGAGTTATTAGCTATCGTGTTTGCTTTAAGAATCTGGAGGCATTATTTACTGGGCGAGAAATTCGAACTATACACCAATCATCAATCCTTGAAATATCTGTTCACTCAGAAAGATCTAAACTTGAGACAACGGCGTTGGTTAGAATTCCTTGCAGCATACGATTTCGAAATTCTATACACTCCAGGGAAAGCCAATGTTGTAGCAGATGCGCTCAGCAGAAAGAATGAAATCATCGCCAGTTTTGTCATCACGTCTTCATTAATAGACAGGATCTCGACCCTTCAAAAAGAAGATGAATTTATTCAAAGAATCTGTCAGAGAGTCAAAGGAGGTGAATCCACAAGTTTCCGACTCGATGACAAAGGAGTTCTAAGATTAAAGGGCAGAATTTGCATCCCTAACCTTCCAGAGCTTCGAAGAGAAATACTTGATGAGTGCCACAAGTCCAAATTAAGTATCCATCTCGGTGTGAGCAAAATGTATAACGATATCAAGCGCAAATTTTGGTGGAGAGCTTTGAAAAGAGATATCTCATTATATGTTAGCAGATGTCCCACTTGTCAACTAGTTAAGAGTGATCAGCAGAAATTGGCTGGGTTATTACAACCATTAGAAATTCCAGGATGGAAGTGGGAGCAAATTTCGATGGATTTCATCGATGGCCTGCCTCGAACTAGAAAAGGAAACGACAGTATATGGGTAATCGTAGATTGCTTCACGAAGACTGCCCATTTCATACCTGTCCGATCCAACAGAACGGCTCAAAGTCTAGCACAGATTTACTTCAAAGAAATAGTTAAACTTCATGGAGTGCCGCTCAATATAGTCAGTGATAGAGATCCCCTGTTTACTAGCAAATTCTGGGAAGCATTCCAGACAGAACTGGGATCCAAATTGAATCTAAGCACCGCTTATCACCCTCAGACAGATGGCCAAACCGAGCGGGTGAATAGAATTCTAGAAGATTTACTGCGGGCTTGCGTTATTGATTTTGGAGGCTCATGGGAAGATCACTTACATTTAGCCGAATTCTCTTACAACAATAGCTATCAAGCAAGTTTGGGAATGTCTCCATTTGAAGCATTATACGGTAGACCGTGCAGATCTCCCGCATGTTGGGTAGAACCTGGCAACAGACTTGTGTTAGGGCCCGATATGATTCAAGAAGCATCGGATAAAGTCGATTTCATTAAGAAGCGATTGAAAACCGCACAGAGCCGACAGAAAAGTTATGCTGATGCGAGAAGAAGGGATATATCGTTTGCCGTTGGCGATTATGTTTATTTAAGAGTTTCTCCAATGCGGGGAGTAATCAGATTTGGCAAGACTGGGAAGTTGGCACCGAGATTTATTGGTCCCTTTCCTATACTTGAACGGATTGGAACTCTTGCATATAGGGTTTCATTACCTAATTGGTTGCCTGGTATACATGATGTGTTCCACGTGTCTCAACTCAGAAAGCATGTTCATGATCCAGATCTTGTTGTAGAAGAAGCAGCGCAACAGGATATTGACATAACTCCGGAATTAACACTCAGAAGAGAGCCATTAAAGATAGTTGGCAAAGAAACTAGAGAGCTAAGGAGGAAAAAGATTCATCTAGTCAAAGTGCAGTGGAGTAGTGATCCTAGAGACTGTACTTGGGAGACTGAGGAAAGCATTAAACAAGTTTACCCCAAATGCAGAGTGGACATCTCTGACTAACTCCGGTGCAAGGTACCTTTACAATACTTTGCATTTACATTTTATTTCCTACTTAGCTGTTATTTCCTTTTCGAGGACGAAAAGTTTTAAGCGGGGGAGATTGTAATAACCCGTAAAATGTGAACCAGTTTAAAATTTTTAAATTAGGTTATTACCAAAGAATTTGAATAGTAGGAATAGCCTATTTCAATAAAATATAGAATTGGGTATGGGATTGCAGTTTGAAATTTTGAATATAAACTTTGTCTGGCTGTACCGGGTGGAAAATATAACGGATTTTAGCGAAACTAAAAATATTTAAATCTGTTTATGAATACCTTTCAAACGAATCTGAAAAATCGAAATTTCATAACAGAAATCAAAAGTTATGGCCAAATGAATTTTCAGAAAGGTCGCTATATAGTATATATAGCCCTTGAAAATTGATATTTTGCATACGACCTCGGAATTCGACGAAACCACTTTTGTTGGGTCTGGGATGTCAAATTATTGCTAAGTTTCAAATTTCATAATTTTTGAAGCTAGTATGTGAGCGGGGCAAAAGAAAATGTGATTGGTCAATTTTTGTTAAAATGGGTCGACCTAAAAATGGCCGTTTTTCAAACGAGCTCAGAATTCGACGAAACTGGTTTTTTTAGAACCGTATCGTCAAAACAAAGCTTGATTTATTTTTCTGGAATTTTTCGATTCAGTATGTAGCCCTGGCAAATTGAAATGTACGTTTAAATTAAATATCGAATGTTTTATATTTTAATTTGAAAAATAACTGACTGTAACAGTCGAAATGGCCAACGAAACATATCCCATTGTGTCTGGAATGGGGGTATTTAGCTAGGGGCGACAGTCGTTGGGTTTAAAAAGGAGTTAGTTTGAGAAAACACTATTTAAAATTTACTATATAGCTCGAACCAATAGGATTTTTTCTTTTTTTTAAAAAAAAAAAACTCGAAAAAAACCCTAGTCGCCAGCGATTGAACGACGCACGAAGCACGAGACTTCCCACCGATTTTGCCGTCGTCACAGTCGATTTCGCCGCCTCCGCCAGTTGAAGCTTCTGACCGCCTTCGCCTCCTCTACCAATCCGACCAAGCCTCGCCTCAATCCATCCACTGTACGCGTTGAATTTCGAGGAGAAAGTCATGCCCTTTGGAGCGCCGCCGCGACCCACAGGAGCCACCGAGTCCATCGCCACCACCGCCGATCGGAAGGTGATTCGTAGCCCTCTGACGCCGTGAGGTCTGATCGAAGCAACGAGGTACGGTTTGGCTTAAAAAATCGAGACCTAGTTTTGAAGCTTTGAAAACTTTTCTGATATAAATTTCTGAAATGAAAATAACACTTTTAAGTGTTGCAAAACTTTGAAAAATAATATCTTTTTAGTGTGTTAACGAAATTTGATGAAACAGGAGACACCGTGACCGCAAGGAGGCTCTCTACATCCTAGAAGAAGCCACGGATTTTTCTGACCTTCCTACGATTTTTAGCACTGCGATAACCAATGTGAGGAATCTAAACTAATTGTGTGAATGAAATCATGTTGTATGAATTATATAAGCGAAGTGTAAATTATATACGCATTGTATACCTCATGTACATGTGTTGTATAAGTTATATTAGCGATGTATAAATTATACAAGCGTTGAATGAAACATATATGCTTTAAATTATGATGAAATGCAAGTGAATTATTATATTATATATATATATATATACTCCCCTCGTCCACAGACCATGGACGATATTTATTGCTTGTGATTGACGTGATATTATATGATATGACGAATGGTTGGAAATAATTGTTTGTGGTTGATATTGTGGTTAAAAAATACCTTTGTGGTTGAAAAATACCCTCTTGTGGTTGAAACAAATTAGAATAGGATTGTGAAATTGAAAATAAAACATGCCGCCTGCGTGCGAACTAGATGCATGATCCTCATTGTCAAAAACCGCGAGGTTTTAAGGTAAAGCGAGGAGCCGTACTAGGGACGGTCCCGGTTTTAACTACCATGCCGTTATGCTGCCGAAATTTTCTGAAATATTCATGTGTTAGAATAATTTTCATTCGTTGAAATAAATTACATATGCTATATCGAATATTCATGTGTTGAGTTGCAATTCATTCGTTGAGTTGAAATTCATGTGTTGAATATTATTTGAATTTAAACAAATAGCTTTAGCGATAAAAATCACATTTATATATATATATACAAACTATATCGAATATTCATGTGTTGAGTTGCAATTCATTCGTTGAGTTGAAATTCATGTGTTGAATATTATTTGAATTTAAACAAATAGCTTTAGCGATAAAAATCACATTTTTATATATAAACAAACTATATCGAATATTCATGTGTTGAGTTGCAATTCATTCGTTGAGTTGAAATTCATGTGTTGAATATTATTTGAATTTAAACAAATAGCTTTAGCGATAAAAATCACATTTATATATATATATATATATATATATATACAAACTTATCGAATATTCATGTGTTGAGTTGCAATTCATTCGTTGAGTTGAAATTCATGTGTTGAATATTATTTGAATTTAAACAAATAGCTTTAGCGATAAAAATCACATTTTTATATATATACAATCCATAGCGAATATTCATGCGTTGAGTTGCAATTCGTTCGTCGATTTGAAAGTCATGTGTTGAATGTTATTGTATTTTAAAATAAAATGAATCGACAATGAAAACTATATTTTTATTGTGAATATGGAGTGTTAAAAATACACACGTGTTGAATAAATATTTTTGACGATAAAAATATTTCTTTTACCATGTATATGCTTAGATAAAAATACACATGTGTTGAATAAATATTTTTGACGATAAAAATATTTCTTTTACCATGTATGTGCTTAGATAAAAATACACACGTGTTGAAATAAATAATAGTCTGCTAGAAATATTATTATTAGCTTTGTTCTGCATATATATATACATGTGTTGAACAGGAAAAATGGATTAGCTGTAGAGTAAAGAAATTATTTGCGTGCCCGACAAATAGGTAAACCTTGATGTGTTGGCTGCGCGATTTTATTTATATATCAACTCCTGTGAATGCCATTGGATGCGGAGTGCTGGTTATTCTGTGTGAAATAATAAACGTCGCCATAGGATAGTAACAATTAATTTTGAACTACACTATATGGCATACTTCATGACGATAGGCATACTTCATCATATTCCACATTAGCAATTGGAGCTTGTGTGACGAGGTGAAAGATTTACCATACGAGCGAGAGGCTTGTATGGCGATGACTATGTACTACAGGTTGAACTGAGGACTGATATGACTATATAAAATATAACGATAAATTGCCAGATTAATAAAAACCCCACACGGGTCTGGAGTTGACAATAATCACGTCGCTCTAGTTATTAGATACGGCACATGGACTATTTATTTCCACACGGAAACGGGGTGACGAGAATTTATTCTCTGGAGTGATTATTTATACATGCTCCCCCGTAAACACCAGAATATATCACTATAAATATGTGAATGCTTTTTAGGATTTATTGGGTACCTAACACGGCCCAATAAATCCAACCGTTCCGCGAAAGTGGCGTGGTCCTATGATTTGCTATTATTGTTGTTTAACTGTTAATTAGATTCCTCATACCAGTCCCCATGACTGACTCGTTGTTTGTTTCACTTTGCAAACGCGGGTGCCCTTATTTTCACACGGCCAGCCTAGTTCACAGGTGACAGGTTGTTTTTGGCTCTACACTATTGCATAGAGTGCATTTTTGGCTCATGGCGAGGCTGACTTCACAGAGATGACTTTGACATTTTCCGCCATTACTGTACTTATATTATGATCCCGCCTCTGGCGATGCAGACTGATTTACTTTCCGTATTTCTTATTGTATGTATATGTACCGCCTTCGGCGATGTAGACTGATACCCTTATTATGTCTCACTGCATGTATGTATTCTGCCTCTGGCGATGATGACTGATCACTTTCCTTTTTATTTACTAAGTTATATCCCACACTGTGCTATTCTGATATTATTACATGCTGTGATTCCGCTGTCATATCCATGTAAATTTATTCTACTTATTTTTTCTGCTATTATCTGTACTCTGCTATGATGATTAATGTGTTATATACCAATGATTATCCTTAATACCGCCCCTCGGATTTTGGGATCGTCACATTAGTAGTTATCCTTTCGATGTGAAGCGGTCTTCAATCGCCGTCTTTAAGATCTTCAATTTAGATCATCGTATAATCATTTGAAATGAGATTTAACTCGGTCTTTTCAAATGATTCTCGCATATATATAGTTTTAAATCATTCATATCGTTAATAGTAATTAATAACGATTTGTCGCTATTTTTATTTATTTAAAAATAACTAAATTTACTTAACGACGCTTCGGGTCAATAGGCGGCCCTAGCGATGTTTTTATCGAAATTTGATTTACACTTATCTCGAAATCTAACCATTGGATTTTTAACAAAATTTACATTTTTGGAAAGATCTTCCCAAAGCGGTCCTAACGGTTCCAGTTTTGGGAAAACCGGACGGTTGGATCTTTCGGTATAATCGTTTAAAGTTACGATTCCGAAACGCAAATTACCGCGCGCGATTCGTTTAATTTTAATTTATATTTATATATATAATTATATATATAAACCATTCGATGAATTCACTATCGTTTTTAATATACCAATTAAAATAATGTTTTTATTGGCAAATCATATTTATGTACCGTCAAACAGAATATGTATCATTTACATGAAAATTTATCCAATGACGAGTCTACTTTGCATATGAATCCTAACATATGCAAATGTAAATATAAATGTAATTTTGACAGTGCATATAACTCTAATATATACAATGTAATTATAAATGTAATTTTAACAGCGCATATAAATTCTAATATATGCGCTGTAATTATAAATATGATTTTAACAACGCATATAAATTCTAATATATGCAGTTTAATATAAATGTGATTTTAGCAATGCATATAAATTCTAATATACGCGGTGTAATTAAAAAATATAATTTTAACAATGCATATAAATTCTAATATACGCGGTGTAGTTAAAAAATGTAATTTTAACAATGCATATAAATTCTAATATATGCGGTGTAATATAAATGTGATTTTAACAGCGCAATATATGTGACGTAATTATAAATGAAATTTTAACAACGCATATAAATTTTAATATTTGCGATGCAATTATAAATATGATCTTAACCATTTCATTAAAAACAAAGGTTTTAATGTAAACATGTTTTATTTTGAAAACTTGCATGTTTGTCTTTTTGCATTAAAAATGCATATTTCTAATGAAATCATGTTTTCTATTTAAAACATGAACAACTTTCATATTTTTAACATTTCTATTATTGCATAAAAAATTGAATTTTTAATATAGAACCTATTTTCATTTTAAAACATGTTTCTTTTCTGCATTTCTATAATTACATTAAAAGTGAAATTTTAATGTATAACATGTTTTGCATTTTAAAACATGAATCTTGCCTAGTTTTCTAACATTACATTAAAAGTGAAATTTTAATATATAACATGTTTTGCATTTTAAAACAGGTACATTTTCCCTATTTTAACATTACATTAAAAATGTATATTCTTAATGAAATCATGTTTTCTTTTTAAAACATGTGCATTTTCTATTTTTATATTCTTGTCATTAAAATTGTAAGTTTTTAATAAAATCATGTTTTCTTTTTAAAACATGTGCATTTTCTATTTTATTTAACATTATATTAAAAATGTGAACTTTTTATATGAAACCCTGTTGGATTGAAAACATATACATTTTTTCTATTTTTAACATTTCATTAAAAATGTATATTTTTAATGAAATCATGTTTTCATTAAAAACATGAACATTTTTCTTATTACCTACTACTACATTAAAAATATATATTTTTAGTATGTTTTGACCTTAAAACATTAACACTTTTATTATTTTTAACTTTACATTAAAAATGTATATTTTTAATGAATTCATGTTTTGGTTAAAAACATGAACATTTTCCTCATTTTCCAACCATTACATTAAAATGCATATCTTTTTATGAAATCATGTTTTGATTAAAAATATGAACATTTTTCACTACATATATTCTTAACATTAAAAATGTATATTTTAATGAAATCATATTTTTGTTCAAAACTATGAACATTTTGCTAATTTCCTTAATGACATTAAAATATGGTTTTTAATGACTATATGTTTTTATTTCTAAAACGTAAATTTTCTCTACTTTTAACATTCCATCAAAAATGTATATTTTTAATGAATTCATGATTTGATTAAAAACATGAACATTTTCTCTACTTTCAATCATTACATTAAAATGTATATTTTGTACGTAATGTTCTTATTATTTTTCTAAAACATGAACATTCCTATTTTTATTGTAATTCCATAAAATGATAGAAATTTACATTTCATTTTTGTTGAATATTCTAATTCAACAAAATGACAAGATTTAATATTTCCTTTTTTGATTGAAAATTTTAACTCGATCAAATAACAAACAAAAGTGATAATTTGTTTTGATTGAAAATTCTAATTCAATCAAACAATAACAAAAGTGATAGTTTTATTCTGATTGAAAATTCTAGTTCAATCAAAACAAATAAACAAAGGTTATATTTTTATTGAATTGGAAATTCTAATGCAATCAACAAATAAACAAGGTGATATTTTTATTGATTGAAAATTCTAATTCAATCAACAAATAAACAAGGTTATATTTTTATTGATTGAAAATTCTAATTCAATCAACAAATAAACAAGGTGATATTTTATTGACTGAAAATTCTAATTCAATCAACAAATAAACAAGGTGATATTTTTATTGATTGAAAATTCTAATTCAATCAACAAATAAACAAGGTGATATTTTTATTGATTGAAAATTTTAATTCAATCAAATAAAATAAAGATGACGCTCCATTTTTGTTGAATATGTTTGATTCAAAAAAATATTAACAAAAATGTTTTGATTTATTTTATAGAAAATTTAATAATAACACAACATCACCCAAATTACAGGTCTATATTAACGTATCACATACAGATCAAATCACGTAGCATAGCATGTCAAAATATACAGCGAATCAATGAGAATACAATTACGATTTATTCTAATTATTTTAAAATAAATAATAACAAAAATAAAATAGGATTTCTCACTGTTCTTTTGAATCTGAGTTATTCAGATATGCATTTTTTTCTAAAATTTAGTCAGCTCAGAATCGGATCCAATCAGTCTAGAAACGTAGATCTCGTGTCTACGATCGCAGCGCTTCGAAAATCGTTCAGTTCTGAGTTCATATGAGTGAGTTATGATTTAATTTGTGATGATAATAATTTAAAATAAAATATTAAAATAAAATAGGATTTAATATCTTCTTTCCCAAATTACAGAACACGGCTGTGAGCTTTCTTTGAATATTCGAACCTAGGGCTTGGGATTTCGCTCGACTGGAAGTGCTACAGGA
The DNA here is from genome assembly GCA_030737875.1 of Allium sativum. NCBI lineage: Eukaryota > Viridiplantae > Streptophyta > Magnoliopsida > Asparagales > Amaryllidaceae > Allium > Allium sativum. Next base: position 45,784,947 of record CM060925.1, read on the forward strand.
CAATCAGAGATTACCACGTCGTAGAGAGGGAGGTAGCAAACCGAACGCCAGCGGTTTGGGTGAGTGCGACGGTGGGGATAGGCCTGGGCAGCGGTTTGTATGAAGGCAGTTTGGAGGGGTAGAATTCGTCGAACACTTCACGGTTTTAAGATCAACCCGCATAGAATCGAAGATTGTGAAGTTCTCTTCAATAATCTCAACTGGAGTAGGAGATTTTATTGTGTGGATTGACGGGAATTAGTGGAAAAAGTATGGAGCATTTTCGACCATGAATGAAGAGATGGCGGCTGTGTAATGTATAGCGCATTAGGGTTATGTATTGGAATAGTATATTTATAATATTTAATCTATAATTTTGCGAATAAATCCATAAATTCTCAGTTGCTCCAATTCCAGCCCAACAGAAGTCATCCGCACCTAATTTCCCCTGATCCGGAACCAATGGGCTAGGTCCCGTCAGCCCAAACGACTGTTTGTGGCCTGAATTCTTTAACTTAAAATTTAAATCCTTTCTTAAATTAATTCGATCGTATATTTAAATTCACTGGGGCCACATACAGACTCTAAAAATTCCAGAAAAGTTATTTCTGGCTTTGTTTTGACAATACGGTCCTAACAAAATTAATTTCGTCGAATTTGGAGATCGTTTGAAAAATGGCCATTTTCAAGTCGATTAAATTTGATTGAATTTGACAAAACACATTTTCTTTTGTCACGCTCACATATTAATTCCTAAAATTCTAGAAAATTTAACTTAGCAATAATTTGACATTCCAGATCCGACAAAAGTGGTTTCATCGAAAACGGAGGTCGTTTGAAAAATGGCCTTTTATACGGGCTATAAATTATACCATAACGACTATTCTGAATATTCAACTGGCTATAACTTTTGACTCCCGCTATGAAATTTCGATTTTTGGATTTGTTGGAAAGATATTTTTAAACAGATTTAGATATATTTGGATTCACTAAAATCCGTTATATTTTGAATCCTGTACATTCAGTCAAAGTTCAGCTTTGACTTTTCAAACTACCGTACTATTTCTAATTTCTTTTGAAATTAAAATAAATATATTCACTCTAACTTTGATTAAAATAAATTTTTAATTGTTATTATTTAAAATAAATTATTTTCACTATTCAAAATTCACTGAAATAGCTAAAATAAGAATTTTAATTTGGTTCTGATTTTCCGGGTTGTTACATCCATTTACTCGAGTGTGAGTCTTAGGTTTTCTATTTGATTTCTAGTTTACATTAGTCCGAATGTGTGGCTTGGGGTTTCTATATGATTTCAGATTTTCATTCACCCAAGTGTGAGCCTCGTGGTTTTTATATGATCTCAAGTTTTCACTAACCCCAGCGTGAGTCTCGGGGGTTTCCATTTGATTTCTGATTTCAGTTTACCAAATATGAGTCTTGGGATTTTCATATGATTTCTGACTTTGGTTACCCATGTATGAGTCTTGGGATTTTCATATGTTTTCTGATTTTTTTCGTACCCAAGTATAAATCTTGGGATTTTAATATGATTTCTGACTTTTTCTTACCTAAGTATGTGCCTTGGGGTTTTCATATGATTTTTGATTTTTTTTTACCCAAGAATGAGTCTTGTGGTTTTCATATGATTTCTGATTTCGATTTACACGAGTGTGAGTCCCAGGGTTTCTATATGACTTCTAGTTTTCACTAACCCAAGTGTGAGTCTTGGGGTTTCTTTATGATTTTGGATTTCCATTCACCCGAGTGTGAGTCTCGGGGTTTTTATATGATTTCTAGTTTTCACCAACCCGAGTGTGAGTCTCGGGGTTTCTATTAGATTTCTGATTTTCATTTACCCAAGTGTGAGTCTTAGGATTTTCATATGATTTCTGACTTTTTCTTACCCAAGTATGAGTCTTGGGGTTTTCATATGACTTTTGGTTCTTGCATACCCAAGTATAGGCCTTAGGATTTTCAAATGATTCCTGACTTTTGATTACCCAAGTACGAGACTTGGCGTTTTCATATGATTTCTGATTTTTGCTTTCCCAAGTATTAGTCCTAGGGTTTTCATATGATTTCTGATTTCCATTTACCCGAATGTAGGTCTCGGGATTTCGATATGATTTCTAGTTTTTACTAACCCAAGCGTGAGTCTCGGTGTTTCTATATGATTTTTGGTTTCCATTTCCCCGAGTGTGAGTCTCGGTGTTTCTATATGATTTTTGATTTCCATTTCCCCGAATGTGAGTCTCGGGGTTTCTATATGATTTCCAGTTTTCAATAACCCAAGTGCAAGTCGGGGTTTATATATGATTTCTAGTTTTCACTAACCCGAGTGAGGGTCTGGGGTTTCTATATGATTTTAGATTTCCATTTACCCGAGTGTGAGTCTCGAGGTTTCTATATGATTTCTAGTTTTCACTAACCCCAGTGTGGGTCTTGAGGTTTCAATATGGTTTCTAATTTCCATTTCCCGAGTATGAGTCTTGGGATTTTCATATGATTTCTAACTTTTGCTTACCCAAGTATGAGTCTTGGGGTTTTGATATGATTTCTTCTTTCCATTTACCCGAGTGTGGGTCTCAGGGTTTCTATATGATTTCTAGTTTTCACTAACCCGAGTGTGAGTCTCGGGGTTTCTATATGATTTCAGATTTTCATCCACTCGGGTGTGAGTCTCGATGTTTCTATATGATTTCTTGTTTTCACTAACCCGAGTGTGAGTCTCGGGATTTTATATGATTTCTGATTTTCATTTTCCCGAGTGTGAGTCTCGGGGCATCTATATGATTTCTGGTTTTCATTAACCCGAGTGTGAGTCTCAAGGTTACTATATGATTTCCGATTTCCATTTACCCAAGTGTGAGTCTCAGGTTTCTACCTGATTTCTAGTTTTCACTAACCCGAATGTGAGTCTCGGGGTTTCTATATGATTTCTGATTTCCTTTTGTCAAAGTATGAGTCATGGGATTTTCATTTGATTTTTGACTTATTCTTACCCAAGTATGAGTCTTAGGTTTTTCATATGATTTCTGATTTTCATTTACCCGAGTTTGGGTCTCGAGGTTTTGATATGATTTCTAGTTTTCACTAACCCAAATGTGACTTTTGCTTACCGAAGTATGAGCCTTGGGGTTTTCATATGATTTCTGATTTTCTCTTACCCAAGTACGAGTCTTGGGATTTTCATATGATTTCTGACTTTTGCTTACCCAAGTATGATTCTTAGGGTTTCATATGATTCTGATTTTTGCTTACCCAAGTATGAGTTTTGGGGTTTTCATATGATTTCTGATTTCCATTCACCCAAATGTGAGTCTCGGGGTTTCAATATGATATCTAGTTTTCACTAAGTCGAGTATGAATCTTGGGGTTTTCGTATGATTTTTAATTTCCATTTACCTGAGTGTGAGTCTTGGGGTTACTGTATAATTTCTAGTTTTCACTAACCCGAATGTGAGTGTCTGGGTTTCTATATGATTTCTGATTTCCATTTACCCGAGTGTGAGTCTAGGGGTTTCTATATGATTTGTAGTTTTCACAAACCCGTGTGTGTGTCTCGGGATTTCTATATGATTTCTGATTTCCATTTACCCGAGTGTGAGTCTCGGGGTTTTCATATGATTTCTAGTTTTCACTAACCTGTGAGTCTCAAAGTTTCTATATGATTTCGAATTTCCATTTACCCGAGTGTAAGTCTCAGGATTTCTATATGATTTTTAGTTTTCACTAACCCCAGCGTGAGTCTCGTGGTTTCCATGTGATTTCTGATTTCCATTTACCCAAGTATGAGTCTTGGAATTTTCATATGATTTCTGACTTTTTCTTACCCAAGAATGAGTCTTGGGGTTTTCATATGATTTTTGATTTTTTTCTTACCTAAGTATGAGTCTTGGGATTTTCATATGATTTCTGACTTTTTCTTACCGAAGTATGAGTCTTGGGGTTTTCATATGATTTCTTTTTTTGCTTACCTAAGTAGGAGTCTTGGGATTTTCATATGATTTCCGATTCCCGTTTACCCGAGTGTGAGTCTCGGGGTTTCTATATGATTTCTAGTTTTTACTAACCCGAGTGTGAGTCTCGGGGTTTCTATATGATCTCTAGTTTTCACTTACCCAAGTGTGAGTCTCAAGGTTTCTATTTGATTTCTGATTTCCAATTAACCAGAGTGTGAGTCTTGGGATTTTCATATGATTTGTGACTTTTCCTTACCCAAGTATGAGTCTTAGGGTTTTCATTTGATTTCTGATTTTTGCTTACCCAAGTGTTAGTCTTGGGATTTTCATATGATTTCAGACTTTTGCTTACCAAAGTACGAGTCTTGGGGTTTTCATATGATTTCTGATTTTTTATTACAAGTACGAGTCTTGAGGTTTTCATACGATTTCTGATATCCATTTACCCGAGTGTGGGTCTCGGGTTTCTATATGATTTCTGGTTTTCACTAACCAAAGTTTGTGTCACAGGGTCTCTATATGATTTCTGATTTCCATTTACCTGAATGTGAGTCTCGGGGTTTCTATATGATTTCCAGTTTTCACTAACTAGAGTGTGAGTGTCGGGGTTTCTATATGATTTCTGATTTCCATTTACCCGAGTGGGAGTCTCGGGGTTTCTATATGATTTTTGATTTCCATTAACCCAAGTGTGGATCTTGGGATTTTCATATGATTTCCGACTTTTGCTTACCCAAGTATGAGTGTTGGAGTTTTCATATGATTTCTGATTTTTTCTTACCGAAGTATAATTCTTGGGATTTTCATATGATTTCTGACTTTTGCTTACACAAGTATGAGTCTTAGGGTTTTCATATGATTTCTGATTTCCGTTTACCCAAGTGTGAGTCTCGTGGTTTTTATATGGTTTCTAGTTTTCACTATCCCGAGTGTGAGTCTAAGGGTTTCTATATGATTTCTGATTTCTATTTACCCGAGTGTTAGTCTCGGGGTTTCTATATGATTTCCAATTTTCACTAACCCGAGTGTGAGTCTCAGGGTTTCTATATGATTTCTGTTTTCCAATTACCCAAGTATGAGTCTTGGCTTTTTCGTATGATTTTTGACTTTTGCTTACCCAAGTATGAGTCTTAGGATTTTTATATGTTTTTTGAATTTTGCTTATCCAAGTATGAGTCTTTGGATTTTCATATGATTTCTGACTTTTGCTTACCCAAGTGTTAATCTCTAAAAAATCCATATGCACATTGAACAAAGGTCGCGGAGTGGATATCATCAGGGTCGGTCGTGCATGATATCAAATCCAAGATGAATCAAATCGACCAGTACGACCAAAGAAGACGACATGTTACGCTGTGAGAAATGCGGCTCAATAGAGATAAGGATCGTACATTCTATAAAGCCGCTCACAACAATGGAGCATGCTTGATCTAACATCAAAGTTCGGTAGCACGCATCAAGACAGAAGTTAAGGTCGTATGTATATTTAACAACTGCTCATGAATTGCAACTCCTATCGCTCGATAATCGAATCAGAAACCCACTGGTCGGTCATACACCAGTCCTTAGAAAGAGCACATATACATCTCAGAGTCACAAGCCTCAGTCGGTCACTTCTAGGCTAAAAGAGATCGTCACCCGCCCACTCAAATCAGACATAACCACATTAAGGAATATGATCAGTCATTCCTTCATCTAGCCATCAAGAAAATCAGATATTTACCCATCGAATGCTAGAAATAGGCGCGACCGAAGTCACTCACTAAGTTACTTAAGACACTCGCTCCATAGAGTCGCTTGCACATGATAATTGGATACAACCATGGACAACAGGCTACAGCTAGCCGATGGCATGATTATAATTAATAGATCGAGCGATCTGTAGCCTGCGTAAACAGATTTCAGATCATTTCCCAGGGGAAGCTCACCTATATATACACCATGGCTACCAACATAAAGGGGATCCAATCTTTGAAACCACAAAGTGCTGCAAATTCTATCCTCAACTACTGATTCGGCCATGGCATCAAGTACAATCTTGTGATCAAAGAAAATGAAGACATCCTCCTTTTCAATCATTCATCCATCCTTCTTCTCCTCAAATTCTACCATTCTCTTGTATAATTCCAAGATTGAAATATATAAACGAGGGTATATTTAGTGAATATAGAGATGTATGAATTGAGAGGATTGATGTATTTTGTAATCCTTATTATAAGATTGGAAATCACCTTCATAGTGGACGTAGGCCTAATTAACGGCCAAACCACTCTAAATCTCGTCTCTACTTTACCTTTTCTCGCATTTAAATTTCCAACTGCTGATTAAACACGGTTCCATTTATTTATTACCGTATTGGTGAAGTACAGCTTCAGTACCTTGGGTGTTTAGACTAATTTTGGTGTAAACATTTTGGTGCCCACCGTGGGGCACGTGTTCATAATTCCCTTTCGTAGTTCAGCAATCTAAATTAAAAATATCCCAAAAACGCTTTCTCCTTTGAAACCATGGTCGATCGAAGAAAAGCGGCAAATCTACTAAAGTTACTACGATCAGTGAGGATGATAATGCTAACAAAGCTACGCCTCAAATCTTGAATCAAGGGGCAGGGGACACCCTTAGTGAAACACCCCACCTCTGTTAAGGTCACTCACAAAGGGATTGCCTTAACATTGGTGGAGAGCTATAGGTAAAAGAAGAAGATAAATTACAAGACAGACAAATAAAGCAGCGGAAAATAAAGTCATTTTATAAACAATGTGGTTCAGTTAAGCTTTTACAACAATTGTCTCAATCATACTTAAAAGTAATACATAGAACTTCTGTCTTGATTTAAAAACTTCCAAATATAAAAGAAGCATAAAAATAACAATGATATTCCCCAATAAAGCATGAACCAGCCATAGCAGTGAAAGAGAGAGTCCAAAGCGATACACCGACTATCTCCGTGCTTGGAAAGAAAACCGAGCTAAGTGGTAACATTTCCTCCCTGAGAACCTGGGGGGTGGGGGAATGGAAGAAAAGAGGCGAAACAGACTAGGCTAGACATAAGTCTGGTAAGTCCAGTGACTTTCAGTATGTAAATAGGTAAAAGTAACATGGTATGAATAAACTCAATATAAGACAATACCGTGATAACCGGGGTATCAAGATAACATAAGATTAGCATAGATATGATAAGGTAAGATAAACTGAATGCACTTCTACTCTTTCTCTGCTTCGCTACTACCTTGTTATTCTGATTTCTATATCTCTGCACCACCTAACTAGTGTCTCGACTAGTAATCTGTATAAAATGATCATATGATAATGTGATCCCAATCCCCGCAATTGTGGTAGCCTTCAGGTGTACATCTAGTATGAGGATCTTACCTCAACCAGCCTAATTGCCTGAAGATGTTAGATGTACCCTTGCTACCCTATCAATTGGCTCCTTACTTGTATTAATTTTCCTTGTGTCTGTGTCAATCGGCCCTCTCTTGCATGTAGATACCCTGTGCTGGTCCCACCATAAGGTGTATCAATCCCTATGATAACGACCCGGCACGATTCAAGATGCATAGTGTATAACTACTGGTATCCAGTGCCTGCTTTTCCCTACTCCGGAGTACGTGCACGCCCGTAATCCATCGGAACCTACACTGACGTACCCCTACCGCTATTTTGATCGCTTATAATCAGCCCAGTAATCGTGCTCCACCCTGCCTAGTTCAGGTTACCATGATACATCTATGTGGGTTGCTGCTGAAATGGGTCCCCGTTACTAGGGTTTCCTACTGGTTAAGTTTGTGGGCCTATATTTACTAATATTACCCACCAACCCACTATGTACTTAACCCTCCCACTGATTCAAGCATGTTTATTTAATGGTTAAGTTTTGTGGGCCTATATTTTCTAATATTACCCACCAACCCAATATGTACTTAACCCTCCCACTGATTCAAGCATGTTTATTTAATGGTTAAGTTTTATGGGCCTATAGTTACTAATATTACCCCACCAACCCAATATGTACTTAACCCTCCTACACATTATGTCATATTGGTTAATTGTTGTCCATTCATGCTAACTTAACCCACCCATTCATCATGTCATGTTGGTTAAGTGTTTCTTATTAACTTAACCCTCCTCACTTATCATGTTGGATTGGTTAAGTGTTTCTTATCAACTTAACCCCACGTGTTCATCATGTTGTATTGGTTAAGTGTCATCAATCAATTCAAGTTAACTTAACCCACCTACTTGTCGTGTTACATTGGTTAAGTTGCCTTCTTGTGTTAACTTAACCCTTCCACGCATCCTGTTATATTGGTTAAGTGTTGCCCTCTTGTTTTAACTTAACCCTTACTCATTCATCATGTCATATATTGGTTAAGTGTTACCTTAGTTAACTCAACCCTACCATCTTTTTATTAACATGTTATAACTGTTAAGTGTTGCCTCAGTTAACTTAACCCTACCATCTGTTTAATTGACATGTTGTACTGGCTAAGTGTTGCTTTAGTTAACTTAACCCTACCATCTGTTTAATTAACATGTCGTACTGGTTAAGTGTGGCCTTAGTTAACATAACCCTACCATCTGTTTATTAACATGTTATAACGGTTAAGTGTTGCCTTAGTTAACTTAACTCTGCCATTCTTAGCATGTCTTGTTTATTAGCATTAATTAATTAATTAATGCACTAACCTCTCACATTAGATATGTGTTGTTGCGGTTACTGGATGTGCCGGGCGGTTCCGGGCAGTTTTACACGACAACTCAATCTGACCTCGGGTTTTTCTTGCGCATGATGCACTAACCTCTCATATTAGATAGGTGTTGTTGTGGTTACTGGATGTGTCGGGCGGTTCCTGGTAGTTTTACACCACAAGTCAATCTAACCTCAGGTTAGGCATATTCATTTTTTCACTAATTTACATATTTGCAGTTTATATGTAAATTATTCACAATTGTTGTCAATTTCAGATTATGCCACATTTACCATAAATGTCTAGATTTTATGTGCTAATTATCCCAATTTACACAAACTAGTCATGTTTCAATTCTCAAGTTATACCCAACAAAGCTAATTGCAAGTTATGGCCCCAAATTCAATTTCAAGTTATTACTCAAAATAGGCTACACCTAATCTTCCCAAGTTTGCAACAATAGTCATGCCCCAATATCTCAATATACATTATGCTTGGCGTCTTAGCCAATGGTTATGCCCAATCTAGATTAATATTCCAATTTATAGTTTGCGTCAAATCTAGATTTAATATTTCAATTTACCCCAAGTTCGCAACAAAGACAATTATGCCCCAAATCATAAGTTACAAAATTATGTTCCACCATTACCAAATAGACTATTCCCCAATACCCCCGCATTCCAATCGCACGTATAATAAGTTTCAGTCTAGATTCGAGGTTAATCTAGATTCATAAAATAAAGGGGAAGAAAGAGGAACATAAACGAGAGTAGGCATAAAACAGGCATTAAAATGGTAGATCGGGCAAATATAATATTATGGACCTAAGAGGATTACAGATCTGTTAGAGTTAAGGTATAACAAAGATAGATCTGAAACAAACTGATAGAAATAACCTCATAAACATATAGATCCGATATAAATAACATCATGAACCTAAAAGGATTATATATCAGATGTCCAACAAAGATAGGCATGATTGAGTAATAACTTCCTAGGCATGTAAATCATTGATTCAATAGAAAGATAGGAATTAATCTGAAAGATTTGTCTTATCATCAAGCATGGACGTAGATCCATTTCACTACACGCCAAAATCATTATTAGGTGTTTAAATCTGAAAATAACTTGAACTTACAAACAAAAGGAAAATCTTGTTTTTTGGGATCTGTTTTCTGAAACTGAAAAGCTATCCCTTGACAAAGACTATTTGTTCTCTAATTTAGATTTGATTTGAGGCTTCTAACTTGCTTTCTAGTTTGCCTTCTAGTTGGAGAAGAATGGTGGCTACTCTAGGTTGACCATGGACAACATGACGGCTCTTGGAAATGAATTTATGTGATTTAGGGTTGAGGGTTGGAGTTGCTTTTATAGAGGTTTAGACTTATGTGAGCCGTCAGATAAACCTAGGAGCAATCAAGACCATCCAGACAAGATAGAGCTATCCAGAAATTACCACCTATGCCCTAGTGACTCAGCAACAAGTCAGAAAATCCTCACTGCTTGGATCTGGGCGAGGGGGTCGACCCCTACAGGGGGGTCGACACCCCAGTCGACACCCCTCTTGGGGGGTCAACACCTATGTCGACCCCCCTTAGGGGAGTCGACCCCTATGGGCGGGAATTTTCCCGCCCAGCTGAATCTACGAATTTTGAATTTCGAACTGTTTTTCTGAATTAATTATTGTTTAAATTTAATTTTCTAATTAAACTAGAAATCTTCTGAACTCCAGAACTTCTTCATACGGAGTCTGATTCACGCAATCTCGGACTCTATCTCAAGCAGAATTCCGAGACGAACGCAATGACGTAACGCGTTTCCCTTAATTCTCAATTTAAAAATTAAGTATTCTTTAATTTGTTACGTTAATATTCTCAGAAAATACGGGGTGTTACACCTAGGCCGCCTATATCGCGAGATGAATTGAACGTGGTTGTAACCGACCTGAACAAAAAAATGGATAATACAATGAAGATTATAATGGAAAGGTTTGATGTCTTGACCAATGTTCAAGCCTATTTGTTACTGCCAAACACTATAGTTAATACTGGTGAAAAAGTGGACTCATCAGCCTCAAACCCTGGACGACCTCACAACCTAGTGGGAGACGGGGAGAGGCCGGCATTGAGGATCCTAAGGCCAGATCTCCACAGCGCAAAGAAGAACATGTGGCTTGTGCTGTCGCAAGTCCCACCAATATAACATCCCTCAAAAAGGATGCAAGGCGCCGAAGCTCAAACCGTGGTCGCGCTGATAAAAACGTCTGTGCCAATCTCGATGAACAAGCATGTGACGATAGGCGCATCACGGACATGATCCAGCGAATAATGAAGGAGAAGGCGACACGAGAAGATGAGCAGAAAGAATGGGAGTTTTCTCCTAGCAAAAATCCATTCACAGGGGAAATACGTCGAGCAAAATTCTCGAAGAAATTCATACCCCCAACAATAGCACCGTATAGCGGAGTTGGAGATCCAACCATTTTCCTGTTCAAGTACGACCGACACATGAATGGAGCTAGGGCCACTGATGAAATCAAGTGCTTATACTTTCCCGTGTGCCTGGAAGGTGTGGCCTCACTATGGTTCACCAGACTTCCACCTAAATGTATCGACCAGTTTGCTGATCTAGCAAGGAGATTTCATGATCAATTCCGAATACAAACCACCAAGGCAAGGGATGTAATGTCACTATGCGAAATGGAATAGAAGCATGAGGAAACCATTAGAGCTTTCCTTACATGCTTCCATGCTGCAGCAGCGGAGGTCATAGAACCAGAGCCTTGGTACTTATTGGCAGCCCTGAAAGGAGCTATCGATAAGAAGTCATAATTTGGAAAGTGGCTCAAGATGAAGAAACCAAAAACTCTGAAGAAGTTTTACAAAAAATCTAAGGAGTACATGAGTGTAGAGGGTGAAACTTCAAGTGTCCAGAAGACTATAGAAAGTAACACCGCCAGAGAAGGAAAGAGCAATGAGTCCAGGGTCGAGCAGAAAAGCGGGTTAGGACAAAAGAGGGGAAACGATGCGAGGAATAACAAAGCTTATAAGAAGACACGGCTGTACAAACCATCCGAGCTAACCCTCCTAAACGAAACCCTAGAAAGAATTTACCAAGCCACAAAGGACTCGGGCATTTTTCCTCAGATGAAGCCGCAGAAGGTAACTAAGCAGCAGGCAAATTCCGGAAAATTCTGCCGGTTTCATAGCCAACCAGGGCACAGTACCAATGAATGTCAGCACCTGAAAAGTTTAATTGAATAACTCATCAGGAAGAACCGACTCCAGCAGTATGTGAAAAATCCCCAAAGTACTCTAGCTGCGCAAGGACATAATAATGCGGCTAGCCAGCCCAACTCGAGTGAAGAAGCCTAAATGCCAATTGACTCGAGGCCAGTAGTCAATATGATATTTGGAGGTCCCCAGCCGACCGAGAACAGTTGGGAAGATATGGAAAGATATGCCAGTGAATTGAAGGGTGTCACGAAAGAGGAAGGATGCATGGTCTTGAACAACGAGCTTTCAACGAAAATGCTCAAAACCTCGACTGAGGATGTGATATTCAAAGATAAAGATGCGGAAGGCATAATTACACCAACTGTCGATGCCATGGTAATCACAATTGGTCTCAGATCTGTGGTGGTAAAAAAGGTCCTAGTTGACATGGGTGCATCAGTTAATGTGATATTTATAAACACTTTCCAAAAGATGAATCTCCCTATGGCAAAGGTGCGCTCATACCCAAATAAGATCCACGGTTTTACAGGTCAACCTACGCAACCCATCAGAACGATAGACTTACCCGTGGAATTGGCAGATGGGGAATGTAGGGCTTCCATGGTACAAACCTTTGTTCTAATAGATGATTTTTCGTCTTACAATGCATTCCTTGGTAGGCCGACTCTTTCGGGTTTCAAGGTTGCGTTAGCTCAATGGTGCTTGACCATGAAGTTTCCAACTGAAAGGGGAATTGGTGTAATCAAGGGTGACTAAATCGCTACAAGGGACTGCTATGTGACGGAACTGAGAGAGGCTAAGAAAAATGACTCGGGAAAGGATGCAGAGGCTCTTCCCCGCATCCAAAACCCCCCTTTATAGCAACTAAAGAAGGGTCCATGCACTGGCGAGCATAGTGGAGTGCTAAGAGAGATCGATCCTATGAAAGCCAGTGCAGAGGACGAGAGGGCGACATCGGCTGAAGACACAATTCCTATAGTTGTAAATCCGAAGGATCCAAACCGTGTGTTGAATATAGGATCTCAGCTAAGCCCTGAATTAAAAGATCAATTGATTGCTTTTCTAAGAACCAACTTAGATGTGTTCGCATGGAACCATTCCGACATGCGCGACATAACTCCAGACATTGGGTCCATAAGCTAAACATTGACCTACGCATTCCGGCTGTCAAACAAAAAAGGAAAACCCAAGGGCCGGAGAGGTCGTGCGTCTTAAAAGAAGAAATCGACAGATTAATGGAGAATGGTTTTATTAGAGAATCCACCTATCCGAGATGGGTGTCCAACCCGAGGAAATCAAACGGTAAATGGAGGGTCTGCATCGATTATTTAGATATAAATAAAGCTTGTCCGAAAGATAGTTTTCCTCTTCCCAGAATCGACTAATTGGTGGATTCTACTGCCGGTCATGAATTGCTATCTTTCATGGATGCATATTCTGGTTATAATCAAATCATGATGTATGCTCCGGACCAGGAAGACACAAGTTTCGTTACTGATTTCACTCTATACTGCTATAAGGTGATGCCATTTGGTCTAAAAAACGCAGGGGCAACTTATCATCGACTGGTAAATGCTATGTTCAAAAAGAAAATCGGTAGGACGATGGAAGTCTATGTCGATGACATGTTGGTTAAGTCAAAGAGAGCAATAGACCATTTGGAGGACGTAGCCCGAATGTTCGATATCATACGCCAATATGGCATGAAGTTGAACCCCTTGAAATGTTCTTTTGGAGTCGGCTCAGGCAAGTTCCTTGGGTACATGGTCAACGCTAGAGGTATTGAAGCTAATCCAACCAAAATATCGGCTTTAAGAGAAATGCGTGCCCCAAGAACCAAGAAAGAACTTCATTGTTTGAATGGGAAGATCACAACCTTAAATTGCTTTATATCTAGGGCGACGGACAAGTGTCTTCCATTCTTCGATGCCCTTAGAAAAGGAAAGAAGGAGATACAATGGACCTCTGAATGTCAAAAAGCCTTCAAGGAATTGATCCGACACCTGGCAACACCACCTATGCTATCAAAGCCGAGTGAAAGAGAGAACTTGTTTCTGTACCTGGCGGTTTCCGTCCATGCCTTAAGCGCAACATTGATCAGAGAAGATTTGAAGGTGCAAAAATCGGTCTATTACATCAGCAAGAGGCTATTTGGAGCAGAGCTTAATTATCCAAAACTTGAAAAACTTGCTTATTGTTTGCTCATCGCATCAAAGAAACTCCGGCCCTACTTTCAGGCTCATACCATCAGGGTTCTCACAGACCAGCATTTGAGGCAAGTTCTGTCCCGATCAGAGACCTCTGGAAGATTATTAAAATGGAATATAGAGCACAGTCAGTATGACATTATGTACAACCCTCGGAAAGCAATCAACGGACAAGCGCTTGCTGACTTTATCGCAGAATTTACCGACCGAGGGGAGGTTGAGGAGGAAGATGATATTGAAACTAATATCCAGTGGAAATTATTTGTAGATAGGGCATCAAACGATCACTGTTCTGGGGCAAGGGTAGTTCACGAAACCCCTGAGGGAAGATCCTTATTCTATGCGTTAAGGTTAGAATTTCCGTCAACCAACAACGAAGCTGAGTATGAAGCCCTTATCGTGGGAATAAAGCTAGCAAAAGAGTTCCAAATAAAAACTATACAAATCTTCAGCGACTCTCAACTCGTAGTATGCCAGATTCTAGGAGAATTCCAAGCCAAAATGGGTAACTTGCCAGATTATCTTACCAAAGCCTTGGAATCATTGGAAGCTTTCGAGCATTACACTATATCTCATATTCCTAGAGAGAAAAATACTAAAGCTGATGCATTAGCCAAATACGCAAGCACAGGGGATGCACATGTGGTTAGTTCCAGTGGAAGTCCATTCCAGCCCAAGTACAAAGCAAACTGAAATGGATTGGATCATGGAAACAACTGATGAGTCAAATTCACGGAAGTCACCAATTAAAGAATACCTCGCAACTGGGGCACTCCCGGCTGAAGCCAAACTCTGAAGAAAGATTTTGCGAAAAGCTCCCTTATACCTAATTAAAGATGGACGACTGTATAGACGGAGATTTTCTACACCGTTACTTCGTTGTGTTACAGAGAAGGAGTCTAAGGCAATCATGGTGGAATTGCACGAAGGGGAATGCGGAGGACATACCGGTGGACAAACTTTGGCCAAGAAAATCCTACGATATGGTTACTTCTGGCCAGATATCAATAAAGATTCCATGGCCTACACTAAAAAATGTGATAGGTGCCAAAGATTTGCTAAGATCCCAAAGATGCCCTCCACAACCATAACCCACATGGTCAGCCCATGGCCATTTGCTATCTGGGACATTGACCTCATAGGAGCCCTTCCCACTGCAAAATCTGGTTTTAAATACGCAATTGTTGTCGTTGATTACTTTACAAAATAGGCTGAAGTAGAACCATTGTCCACTATAACTTCGAAGAAAATTATTAACTTTGTCTTGAAAAATATCATATGCAGGTTCAGGGTACCACAAAAGATAATCACAGACAACGGGACCCAATTTGAAAGTGAAGAGTTTCAAAACTTTCGAGCCAAGTACAAAATCCAGAAAAGCTTTTCAGCAATCGCTCATCCACAAGCGAACGGGCAGGTGGAAGCGGTAAATAAAATCATCAAGACTACCATTAAGAAACGATTGGAAAAGGCTAAAGGTGGATGGGTAGATGAACTCCCGCTGTCATTATGGGCATATCGCACCACACACAAAACTGCAACAGGGCATACTCCCCTTTCTTTATCTTATGGCTTTAAAGCTATGATACCAGTGGAGTTGGAAGTCCCTACCCATAGAAGGATAAACTTTGACCCCAAAGAAAACGAGTAGCTACAACTCGAAGCCATCGACCAACTTGAGGAAAGAAGAAAAGAAGCGGAACTCAGATTAGCCACACATCAAAGAAGGGTGGCCACTCAATTCAAAAGTCAAACATAGAACTTTTGAAATTGGAGACCTCGTTCTGAAAAAGATAATGACCGGTACTGAGTCTTCAGACCCAATTGGGAAGGACCTTATGTTATAAGTCAGAAACTCTAGGACGAAAATTCCAAATTGGCCACTACAGGTGGGAACCAGATTCCACGAGCATGGAACAGCGACAATATTCGTCGTTATTTCTTATAACATGTTATTCAAATACATAGAAAATGCTGTAAAGCTTTATGAAATTTTCGCATTTTGAATAATGTACATAAAATGATTGAATACGGAATTCTAATTACATGTACAGCTCACTTATTCATAGGCCCGTACTAAAACTTGACTTCCTTGTGTAGGCAAACGAGCGACCGGGGGGGCGCCAACTTGAGGAATTCTGACTTTCATCAGGAAACACTGGATCTCTCAATACAGGACCAACAAAAAGCTTGGTACCAGATTAAAAGAGTCAATGCTGGAGTAAAAGCAACTTAAAAAGTCCCACGGATAAAATCACTGAGCCCACCAAAGAAACGCCTTCTTAGGTGCTGGATACGGGTTCTCCAGCTTGGAAAAGAATCAATGAGGCGAACCAGTGTCTGTTTCCTAGGGCAAGGCACAAAGTCGGAAAAACCGACATGTCCCGAAAAGGAAAAATTGCTAATCCAAAAAAAAAAAAAAAAAAAACGAGGGGCACCTTGTTAGGTGAAGGACACAAACTTTATCCCTTCTGGGTCAAAGCTCGATGAGATAAAATTATTGTCCGCTCCTCGGGATGAAGCATAAAATGGGGAAGGATTAAACATGCTGGAAGGACCAGCGCAAAGCTGAAATCCTAGCCGAAACGGGGTATCTGTTCTTGTTCTTTGTTGTTAACCAAGTCAAACAATGCCAAGGTTGGATTACAACGTTGGAACCAAAGTCCTCCCATGGGGGCATGCATAAAAATGCATCACGAAAATACTCCAAACAAATAAGTAGGATATTTAATAAAAAATCTAAATGGCTAAATTGCCAAAGTTAAAACAACGAAAAGCTTACTAGTCAAGCCAAATATTAAAAACTGGATGATCCCAGCCTAATAAGAACGTTGTAAGATTAACCGTAATACGATTTTAATATGCGAACGCCCCACGATACGATACGAACACCCTGTAATACGATATTAACGCGCGATCGCCGTGATTTTTTTAAAAAAACTGTGTGTGTGTTGTTAAGCAGGGCAAAGAGACATGGCGTGACAAAGACATGAAGAGCATCGTAAAACCAACCAAACGACCACTTATCAGGATCGCCGAAGTGTCTCAGATCAAACACAGGTCACAACCAACATATTGTCTTGAGCAAGGACCGGCACCCGCTTACACAACCGGTCTTAAAAGTTCAAAAAGAAAAATAGCCAAAGAGAGGAAAAGGAAATTACAAATCTCTGACCTTCCTTGGCCTACCTACCTTCTTCTTTACCTGAAAAAAAAGGATGGAAGTTCATCAGCATGTTTAGGCACCACTGACTCAACATCTCCTGGGGCGAAAGCAGCAACCACGCTATCTTTGGACCTAAGAGTTTGGATAAACTTCGCCTTATCATTTTCTAGAACAGAGATGCGCTCAAGATTGTCCTTATGAAGACTTTGGAGATCGCAGGCCAATGCATGCCAGTCGTTCATCCGCTTCGCAGAATGATTTCTCAGCAAATCCATCTGTTTCCCTAATTGATGCACAAAAATTTCTAGGCGGGCCAATGTCTGACCTTTTGCCGCAGTCATGTCATAAGAGAAAGTATGAGAATCATACGGAGATATATCCACATTCGAAGGTACTCCCTGTAAACTCCACCCCCGAAACCGCTTAGCTAGCCTAGGGCTGCAAGGCCCAGGAGCGTAGCGTGGCCTGTTAATGATAGTTTGAAGCTCCATATAAGAGGGAATGGAGGGAGAGTTCACAGACGATTGACAGTTGACTAAATCTCGTCCATTAGAACATCCAAATCAAAGAAAGTTTCCCATCGACGCCGTTGTGGAGATGGAACCATCCTGCAAACGGATCAGGGAATAACCATGTGGTCCAAAAGAAGAATGAGCATAAATAGAAATTGACAAACCTGAATAAGCGATAGAAAGAAATACAGAGTTTTCTTCCCGGTTGAGAAACCCTATTGGAAAGAAATGGGAGCAAATTGAACGAAGAAATAAGAAAATAAAGGGGGAGATTAAAGGACACACATCAAAAGCACTCCTCACCACGTCAGCTCAATACTCGAGTACTGAAATGGGTGTCCCATCAGAGTCCTGTTGGCGTGTTCACTTCCCCACGATTTAGCGGTTTGCAATAATGACAAAATTGTTCAAGCGGCTCACTCAGAGGTGAAGACATCAAGCAGCTGCAATGAAGTAATCTTAATCTTTTGCACGAACGAGCCCTCAACAAGTCAGGATAAACCTACCAAACAATGTGCGATCAAACATGTCGAAGCCAGTAATTCCTTACTAAAGGAAATCACGGACTTCGAGGGGAAAGTGTTAATCCCTAAAAAATCCATATGCACATTAAACAAAGGACGCAGAGTGGATATCATCAGGATGGGTCGTGCATGATTCAAATCCAAGACGAATCAAATTGACTAGTATGACTGAAGAAGATGGCACATTACACTGTGAGAAATGCAGCTTAATAGAGATAAGGATCGTACATTCTATAAAGCCGCTCACAACAACAGAGCACGCTTGATCTAACATCAAAGTTCGGTCGCACGCATCAAGACAGGAGTCAAGGTCGTACGTATATTTAACAACTGCTCATGAATTGCAACTCCTACCGCTCGATACTCAAATCAGAAACCCACTGGTCGGTCATACACCAGTCCTTTGAAAGAGCACATTTACATCTCAGAGTCACAAGCCACAGTCGGTCACTTCTAGGCTAAAAGAGATCGTCGCCCGCCCACTCAAATTATACATAACCACGTTAAGGAACTATGATCGGTCGTTCCATTATCTCGCCATCAAGCAAATCATATATCTACCAATCGAATGCTAGAAATAGGCGCGACCGAAGTCATTCACTTAGCTACTCAAGACACTCGCTCCATAGAGTCGATCGCACATGATAATTGGATACAACCACGGACAGCTGGCTACAGCAAGCCGATGGCATGATTATAATTAATAGATTGAGCGATCCGTAGCTTGCATAAACGGATTTCAGATCATTTCCCAGGGGAAGCTCACCTATAAATACACCATGGCTACCAACATAAAGGGGATCCAATCTTTGAAACCACAAAGTGCTACTAAATTCTATCCTCAACTACTAATTCGGCCATGACATCAAGTACAATCTTGTGATCAAGGAAAACGAAGACATCCTCCTTCTCAATCATTCATCCATCCTTCTTCTCCTCCTCAAATTCTACCATTCTCTTGTATAATTCCAAGATTGAAATATATAAACGAGGGTATATTGAGTGAATATAGAGATGTATTAAAAGAGAGAATTGATGTACTTTGTAATCCTCATTATAAGATTGGAAATCACCTTCATAGTGGACGTAGGCCTAATTAACGGCCAAACCACTCTAAATCTCGTCTCTACTTTACCTTTTCTCGCATTTAAATTTCCAATTCCTGATTAAACACGGTTCCATTTATTTCTTACCGTATTGGTGAAGTACAACTTTAGTACCTTGGGTGTTTAGACCAATTTTGGTGTAAACACCAAGTATGAGTCTTGAGGTTTTCATAAGATTTCTGATTTTTGCTTACAAAAGTATAAGTCTTGGTATTTTCATATGATTTCTTACTTTTTCTTACCCAAGTATCAGTCTTGGGGTTTTCACATGATTTTTGATTTGTGCTTACCCAAGTATGAGTCTTGGGGTTTTCATGGGATTTCTAATTTCCATTTACCCGAGTGTGAGTCTTGGGGTTTCTATATGATATCTAGTTTTCACTAATCCAAGTATGAATCTTGGGGGTTTCATATGATTTTCGATTTCCATTTAACGAAGTGTACGTCTCAGGGCTTCTATGTGATTTCAAGTTTACACTAACCCGAGTGTGAGTCTTGGGGTTTCTATACGATTTCTGATTTCCATTTACCCAAGTGTGAGTCTCGGTGTTCCTATATGATTTCTAGTTTTCACCAACCCAAGTGTGAGTCTAGGGATTTCTGTATGATTTCTAATTTCCATTTACTCTAGTGTGAGTTTCAGGGTTTCTATATGATTTCTAATTTCCATTTACTTGAGAGTGAGTCTCGGGGTCTCTATACGATTTCTAGTTTTCACTAACCCAAGTGTGAGCCTTGGGGTTTCTATATGATTTCTGATTTCCACTTACCCAAGTATGAGTCTTAGGATTTTCATATGATTTCTGACTTTTTCTTACCCAAGTATGAGTCTTCGGGTTTTCATAAGATTTATAATTTTTGCTTACCCATGTACGAGTCTTGGGATTTTCATATGATTTCTGACTTTTGCTTACCTAAGTACTAGTCTTGGGGTTCTCATATGATTTCTGATTTTTGCTTGCCAAAGTATGAATCTTGGGGTTTTTACATGATTTCTTATTTCCATTTACCCGAGTGTGGGTCTTGGGATTTCTATATGATTTATAGTTTTCACTAACCCGAGTGTAAGTCTCGGGGTTTCTATTTGATTTTTGATTTCCATTTATCTGAGTGTGAGTCTCGAGGTTTCTACATAATTTCTAGTTTTCACTAACCCGAGTTTGAGTCTTAGGGTTTCTATATTATTTCTGATTTCCATTTACCCGATTGGGAGTCCCGGGGTTTATATATGATTTCAAGTTTTCAGTAACCCCAGTGCGAGTCTCGGGGTTTCTTTATGATTTATGATTTCCATTTTCCCGAGTGTGAGTCTTGGCATTTTTATATGATTTTTGACTTTTGCTTACCCAAGTATGAGTCTTGGGGTTTTCATATGATTTCTGATTTTTGCTTACCCAAGTATGGGTCTTGGGATTTTCATTAGATTTCTGACTTCTGCTTACCCAAATATGAGTTTTGGGGTTTTCGTATGATTTCTGATTTTTGCTTACTCAAGTATGAGTCTTGGGGTTTTCATATAATTTCTGATTTCCATTTACCTGTGTGTGAATCTCGAGGTTTCTATATGATTTCTAATTTCACTGACCTGAGTGTGAGTCTCGGGGTTTCAATATGATTTTTGATTTCCATTTGCTCGAGTGTGAGTCTCGGGTTTCAATATGATTTTTAGCTTTCACTAACCCGAGTGTGAGTCTCGGGGTTTCCATTTAATTTCTATTTTCCATTTACCCAAGTATGAGTCTTGGGTTTTTCATATGATTTCTGACTTTTGCTTACCCAAGTATGAATCTTAGGATTTTCATATGGTTTCTGATGTTTGCTTACCCAAGTATGAGTCTTGGGATTTTGATATGATTTCTGACTTTTTCTTACCCAAGTATGAGTCTTGGGGTTTTCAAATGATTTCTGATTTTTGCTTACCTAAGTATGAGTCTTGCGATTTTCATTTGAAATCCGATTTTTGTTTACCCAATTATGAGTCTTGGAGTTTTCATATGATTTTTGAATTTTGCTAACCCAAGTATGGGTCTTGGGGTTTTCATATGATTTCTGATTTCGATTTACCTGAATGTGAGTGTCGGGGTTTCTATATGATATCTAGTTTTCACTAACACGAGTATGAATCTTGGGGTTTTCACATGATTTCTGATTTCCATTTACCCGAGTGTGAGTCTTGTGGTTTCTATGTGATTTCCATTTTTCACTAACTGAGTGTGAGTCTGGGGTTTCTATATGATTTTTGATTTCCATTTACCCAAGTGTGAGTCTCAGGGTTTCTATATAATTTCTAGTTTTCTTCACCCAAGTGTGAATCTCGGGATCTCTATATGATTTCTGATTTCCATTTACCCGGGTGTGAGTCTTGGGGTTTCTATATGATTTCTAGTTTTCATTGACCCGAGCGTGAGACTCGGGGTTTCTATTTGATTTTTGATTTCCATTTTCCCGAGGATGAGTCTCGGGGTTTCTATACGATTTCTAGTTTTCACTAACCCAAGTGTGAGTCTTGGCGTTTCCATATGATTTTTGATTTCCATTTACCCAAGTATGAGTCTTGGAATTTTCATATGATTTCTGACTTTTGCTTACCCAAGTATGAGTTTTTGGGTTTTCGTTTGATTTCTGATTTTTGCTTACCCAAGTATGAGTCTTGGGATTGTCATATAATTTCTGACTTTAGCTTACCCAAGTATGAGTCTTGGGGTTTTTATATGATTTCTGATTTTCTCTTACCCAAGTATGAGTCTTGGGGTTTTCATATGATTTCATATTTCCATTTCCCCGAGTGTTAGTCCCGAGGTTTATTTATGGTTTCTGATTTCCATTTACCCGAGTGCAGGTCTCGGGGTTTCTATATGATTTCTAGTTTTCACTAACCTGAGTATGAGTCTCGAGGTTTCTATATGATTTCTAATTTCCATTTACCCAAGTGTGAGTCTCGGGGTTTCTATATGATTTTTAGTTTTCACTAACCCGAGTATGAGTCTCGGGGTTTCTATACGATTTCTAATTTCCATTTACCCGAGTGTGAGTTTCGGGGTTTCTATATGATTTCTAGTTTTCATTAACCCGAGTGTGAGTCTCGCGGTTTCCATATGTTTTTTGGTTGTCACTAACACGAGTGTGAGTCTCTGAATTTCTATTGATTGCTGATGCGAATTTCTGATACCTGATTTTCTATTCATAAGTTTTAATTTTCCCATTACATTTAAGTTTTCGAATTCTTATTGCAAAAGTTCAAGTCTGAGCCTTAAACCCCTTTCCTTGGTATTTGCAAATGAGTATTCCAGATTTACATTATTTTCGTAAGACAGATCCTTAAACCCATTTCCTTCAAACAGTCAAATTTACTTGTGAATTTTCTATGATTAGTTTTCATAGAGAATGTTAGATTCCCTCTATCATCCTTGCACATGGGGTTCGAATATCATTTTTGTTTCAAGGTACAGGTTCGTAAGTTAGATCACAATTAAGCAGGTACAATGGACCTCTCATCCGAAGCCTTCCGACCAGGATTATGATCTCGCAACGCTTCATACAGGGAATTTTTTTTCTAAACTCATGTAGTATTTACCTCTAATATCTGGTTTTATGGATACATGTTTAAATTTGCACACTAGGTATACAAAAAGCTCATAACTTTGGCTTCATGTTTAACCCTTTTTGATGAAAAGAATTGATACATACCCTTGCATTATTACTCTTTGGTATACGAAACTAAGACTAAGAATTTTGCTAATATTTCTTAAGTTACAGAAGAGACAGTACATGAATCACAGACTTTGTCCTAAAGAACAAAGCTTCTTTATACTATAGGGCTAACTGTTAACACCAAAATTTGCACTGGCCAAATATAAAGAAGTAGAGATTCCAAAGCCGAAAGGGCAAAAGAGATTAGATAGCGAAACCAGGATGACTAAGGAAAGAACAAAGCCAAGGTAATACCGAGAGCGGCAGGCCGGAAGCCAATACCGACAGCAAAGAGGATTCTAGTTAAACAAGTATCAACACTTGGGCACAAGAATATTGATCCGACAATGATAACGGAAGATTGAAGGTAATAAGGAAGATTCCGAAAGGACAGGAAAGGAGGAAACTTAGAACCGATACGCAGGAAGAAGACACCGAAAAAGCAATGCCGACACTAAAGGGAATGCAGAGAAGCAAATATGAAAGCATTTCACATAATAATGGGAGCTAGTGATAAGTGTTACCAAAGGTATATGATCTGAAACCTAAACAGAAGGAGGTAAAAGGCTATTGATACCAACATCAAGAAGTAGCTATAGCATCACCAGAAGGCATTCTGAAAGCATACCTTTATAGCCAAAGCGAGACACAAAAGCAAGAGGCTAGAGACATGGCAAGAAGAAGCTATCGACACCAACAACCTTGGTACCAATACTAGTAGACAAGACCTACACCTTTTGGAACAATCATTGAAGGAAGAATAGGGTGGTAGAAGACAATAGGGATTGAAGATAAAGACATTGCATAAAGGAATGAACGAAACTAAGCCAATACCGAACATATATTCGACAACAAAGCCATATCGATTCTGCATTGAATCCAAGAAGTGCGATCCGAGACTAGTGGACCCGAAACCGAGAACCACCAAAGTCAAGCTCTCGGATTCCGAGAATGAGTTACCGAAAGGCATGTTAGTGGAACCGCCCCTGAAATCTAGAGATTGATATCACGAAGGAGAAAAGTCATCAATAAAGATATCTGATAAGAAGAAAGGTGGCCTAGACCTTTCTGCCGAAACCGAAAGTTACAAGAGCGGCCTAAACCTTAATTCTGCATCCGAAAGAGGCTTTTACTGGGTTCACAATAAAAGAGGCCCAATTTGCCTATAAATAAGACCTAGGGTCCCATTTTAGGGGAATTTTCTCATTCCACAATCTTTCTCTCATTTCCTAAAGAGCAAACCCAAATTTGTAAATCAATTTGGGGATTTCCTATGTAACCTCCTATATGATTAAAATCATCAAATCCCTTAAAGTGGACGTAGGTTCATTCAAACTGAACCACTATAAATTGTTGTGTTCTCTAATATTCTGGATATTATATCGTATATTGTGGTGCTTACGTATATCTATGCTCCTTACCCTAACTTTTCCAAAAATTACCTAAATGCCCCTAACGTGTACTTTAGTGCCGATTAGTGACGATTGTTGTAACCATATCCTAGGTAACTGTTGATCCTTAAGTCTCACAAGCGTGATACTCACCTCTTGGAGGAAGAGTAACTAATCTTTGGACTAGGGGTCTTGATACCTAAGGAGTGGCGAATTCAATCAAGCTCAAAAGGACTAGATTACAATAATGCCCTTCTACAAGCCGCTTAGCTTCCTAACCTTTGTTGTGCTTAAGGAGCCCGTATCCCAAGGTAACTATTGGTTGTTGAGTCTCGTAAGAGTGATACTCACCCCTTTAGCGAAGAGTAACTAATCACCGGGCTTAAGACCTTGATATCTAGGAAGCAGTGAACTAACTCAAGATTGTGGGAACTAAATAATCCCATTCTATCCTTAGGTCAACTTCCTTAGACCTATCTTCGGTGTTGACGAAAAATATCGTTAATAATATGTATATACAAGAAGTCTATGCAGGTATTTTATAAATAAAGACTGTATAGTTGACAACTATCAAGATTTCTAATAGAAGTGCTCAAGTTTCAAGGCTCATAAGTAACAAGAGTACAATAGTTCAAGAATTATAGAGTCAGTATATCTAGAAATTTTGTTAAAACTCTGGTTAGCACTTGATTCTTTTTTCAAATCTAAATTCTAATTTTAAATTTCTAATCCTGATTTTAAACTTGATTTCAAAATAATTTCAAATTTATTAATTTGATTTTAAAACTTGTTTTCAAATGAATTCAAAATTACTTCCTTATTATGAATATATAAATTTTTTTAATAGTATTTTAACTACTTACAATTATTTTCTAAGCTTTTAAAAATTAAGTTTATATTCAAAATTATAATTTCAAATTTAAGTTCTGCCTAAGTATTTATATTTCAAACTAATTGTTTATAATAAGTTTCTTATATATATATAGTTTATACGCTTATACTTTATATCATCTTATATATTTAATTTCTTAGTTATTTTAAGTATATTTATATATGAGTTTTAAAATATATTTTACCTTGAAAATAATGTTTAAATATAAAGGAATTTAATTTGCTTTAACCCTGGATTCATTATAGTTTATTTAAATATAATTTGAATTGGTTTAAATATTTATTTTTGAAATTTTCCTAGCATATGTCGACATATATAAAAGGGCATGTCGACATACTAGTCGTTAGGGCTTTTTTGAATTTTGAAAAGAAGTGTATTTTGAATTTAAAACGTTTCAGAAACGTTGTGACTATTGGAAACCCATAAATACCTTCTAGAATTCGAATTTTTTAACTAGTTTTCATCATCTTCTTCCTCTCTTAAATTCCTACCATTATAGTACTTTAGTTCTTGAATTTCTACATTCCTACCCTGCCGAATTTAATAAAAATCATATCACTCTTCTTCTCTTTTAATTCTAAACCAAATACTCTCTTAATTCAAGTGCTTCTTAAGAGTTATAAGCTATTTGCAATCAAAAATCTCAAGATCAAATCCTATAGAGTTAGTACTAAAAAACAGATAAGAGAAGGGTGTGGTCCTATCCCGTTTAAAGTGACTAGGTGCGATTATGTCTCGGAAATCGATTAAGCATGAAGTTTTGGTCTGGAAATCAACTAAGTCTCACTGTACTTGGAATAAGTTGGGTTGTGCCATTGGAGCCTTGAAATCAAGGATTGTAATTTGATATTATTGAATAAAATTCCGCATCAACCTAGAGTTGTGTGGAATTGGAAGTAGGGCGGGCCCAAACTAGTATAAAATCCCAGTGTGTACTTTCATTTTATTGCTTTTACTTTTACTTTCTATGATAGTTCTGTGTTTGTTTATTTCTGTGATAGGTATACTATGTGTTTGGCTCAAAAAGATTTCAAGAAAATTAATAAATTCCATACTACTCACCCCGTCTAGTATTTAACTTGCCTTAAAATCTTTAATCAGCATCTCCAAAAGTGAGAACGCAATTTATATAAGGGGGGTTCTATAACAACCAGGATTTTTGGGTACCCGGCTAAATAGGTTATACTGTATTATCTATGGTTTTAAACTACAAATAATAAAATACAAGTTTATGAGCCTAACTCATATAATATTTTAAAATGAGAAAATAAAAAACTTGTCATTTTTAGAATTGTGTGTATTGGAATAAATTAAATACCTTCAGTATAGTATAGAATTTATTCCAATCCATGTTTGTAAATCATATTTTGATGATTAAAGTGAATATTAAAAGTATAATATATTGGTTTGCAATCAATGTTAAAGTGTAAAATATATTTTCAATATGAAGTGTTAATTTATTTTTAATTAGATAATTAACAAATTGTGAACTTGCGTAACGAAAATGTAAGTAGTGGAAATAAAATAAGAAATCGTGTTAAAATCACGTCTGAATATCTTATTATGGGTGTTTACGTGAAAATTTAAGTAGTTAAAATGGCTATACATACATACATATATAGAAGTGAAAATATTGATTTTAAATCAATATTTAAGCGTTGTAATATATTAGTGAAGTTTTGTGTTTATTTCATTAAGAAAGTGGAATTTATCTAGATTTAAATTTGAGAATTTTAGTTGTGCACAATTTAAAATGCAAAATGAGTGTTTTTGTAAAATACAAATCTTAATGTGTTACATTAAGGTGACATTTAAAAATGTTTTAAAGTTTACTTTAACATGTATGTGTGTGTTTGTGTTTTGTTAATTAAACACAACAATGTTATGTGTGAATAAGTTGAAGGAAATTTTAGAAAGGGTAAGTTTCTCTCAGGTCCCTATTAGGTTTGGAAATTCACATCACATCCCTCCCTTAAAATTTTATGAATTAGGTCTAATTTTTGAAAAATCATCAAAAAAAATCACGTAAATTCATGATTAAATTAAACACATAAACATCATCAAATTCATGCATTAAAACCTCCAATAAATGCATCAAAAAAATCTCGAATCTCCATTATATTGCATCAAACGATGCAATTATTTGTAATTGTTGCATACATTTCAGCAACAATTGTAGCTATTGCATCAAACTGCAGTATTATTCCTAAAATAGTAGCAATAATACTGCAATAATTGCAGCTTATGATGGAATAATTCATCCACCGCCTATTTTTTCAACCATACACCGTTTTTAAGCATTATTGCTTACATTTCAGTAATTATAAGCAATATTTGCATACATAATTACATGTGTTTATAAGCCTTCATCAATTTTAACATTGTTGCATACATTTCATCCATCATACACAATAATTGCAGACATTTCAACAACAATTTGTAAGCCATGCAAAATTGTTCATCTTTAATTACCTACATACCTGCAAAAATTGCTAATATGTATGCAGTAATTCAATCAAATTTTCAGTGTAAATTTAGGATGAATTGTTGCATACATTTACTAATTATTGGGTATGATTGCTGATTTTTTTTTCAGAATGCTTCTGTGAATATTTGCAATTTTTAATTATTTTTTATCCAACAGTGCATTTTCCTTTTGAAAAACACATAACATTGGAAAATAGGGACCCACTTTGTATTTAATCTTGGGGGAGGAGTTCGTTTATACCAAACTTGGAAATAGAGACATGACAGTAATTTTCATGTTTAGAAATACAAAATTGTACGTCATGTTGATAATTTGTTAAAAACAAGATAATTTGTGTTATATGTACTTAGTATGATGCAATTATGTAACGACCCGGATTTTCAAACAATTAATTTTAAATATTCAATATGGTTTTAAATATTGAGTTTATAATATAAATGATTTTTGTATTTATCGATTTAAAAATCAATTTCGATTTAATATAGAATGTATTAAATTATCGTAATACGAAAATGAATTTAATTGAATTCAAAGTTAAAACTGAATTGACAACAGTTCAGACGATCAATACAAAATTCTGTTTGAATTAAGATGGTAATAGCAATTTATTATCGATGAACTTATTAATTAGAATTTAATTTATATCGACTAAATTAATATCCTCTCCATTTGATCGAATGAAGCTGTGAAACCAGTTCCAGAGCGTTCAGGATAACGGTTTAACCCTAGAAGTGTCAGTTGTTGTGATTCAATTGGAGTTCGGAACCCCAAATATATTATTATAAAACTGAATGGATAAGATAGAACTCAAATCATGGTTAAATCAACATCAAATCCTATTTAATAACAACGTACCTCAAGCTACCCTACCTATAACGCTATTCCTTAATATTGAAGAAAACATCTCTATAAAATCACGCAACACTACCTCCTTATTTTCCTTTCATTTTTGTTACTTCTAAAATCAACTGGAAGCTTCAAAATAAAAATGGTGTGAGTTGTTTCAATTCAAAATGAATTCTTTGGCCTCTCATTTTCTTGTTATTTTCCTAGCAAAAAGATAAATGGACCGAACCCTCTTTCCATTCTTAGTCAAAATCATTTCACTGATCCCTTTTGTTTCTTTTCTTTCCAATACTCTGAAAATGTACTCCACCGATTTAAGTTGAAAAAAGAAATTCGAAATCGCGACTTTATCCATGAACTGTTGAAGTACAGTGCTCGCGATTTCAGAGGAGTCGATGGTTTTGGTCGATCATTGCAGAAGGATTTCGACGTTATGGCAAATGGAGTCGTGACGACCAAGGACGAGTGGAGGAGGGAGTTTGATGGCAGCTGGTAAGGTTTGAAGTTGCGACGGATTTGGGGTCGATATTTTGAACATCGAGACGAGGAATTTGGGTTGCGTGATGCATTGGACAGTGCATGTTGAAAGGGGAATAACGCGATGATGAATGGAGCAGCAAGCTCGAGATCCTTTGGGGGATTCTCAATCAAAATTTAGATGATGATTGTTATGGTATGTTTGCTGTTTTGTGAGTCAAAATGATGAGGAGCGAGTAATAGGGAGGAAGGCGATTTCATTGAGAAAAGATTAGGAAAGGGATGCCACGACAGTAAGGGATTTGTAGCAATGCGTTAGAACCTACAAAGAAAGTTAAATGGAGATTTTGTGAAAGGAGAAAAGGGCAGTTTGATTTCATAGAGAAAGGAAAGGTTAGGATGGAAGAAACATGTTGAAGTTGGGATGGATTTTTAGTTTATGTTAAAAATGAAGGAGTTCGTTTGCTTCAGGAAGGAGCCACTGCGAATTTTAATATTGGAAGGAGAGTTGAACAACAGTAAAATCTAAATTTAAGGTATATTATTAACTTAAATAATTTATGATTTTTGAAAATCAAATAATCAAAGGTAAGTATTTTTTTATGAATAATTTAGTTAGTGGCGTCTAAAATTTATTTTAGTTCAAATACGAAACGATGACACGTATATTTATTTCGTATACAGTTTCAAAATCAAATAGGAACTGATTACGTTAGATTCAAATGGAAAAAAGCTTGGCAATCACATTGATTCAGAGGCAAATAGGAATTTTCGGTTAAATTAAACATTAGTTTAATTTAATCGAAAATAAATTGCCACTTCAACAATTAAAACTCATGATGAGTAAGTCTCACTCAGATTTTATTTAGAATTAGTTAAAAGTAATTGTTTATTGGATGTTTCCATGCATTGAAATATTACTGTGGCTATTATTAAATATACATTAGTTATTTAGGATTGATATTTGTGGTTATTTATTGGTGATTGAATAGTTCCCGCAGTACCATTAGCGGATGCCCGCAGTATCATTAGCGGATGACCCTATATGCCCCACACTATGATAGTGGATGACCTTCTATACCACTATATCCTGCCAACAAAGCAGGATGGGTAATATTTATGTGGGATAACGTCTGTGGATGTAGGAAAACAGGTTAGAGGGATCCAACTGGATTCCTCAAAAATAGTATTATTTTTTTGTTCACATATACATTATCGTATATGATGTGTTAGAAAATCCGTGGTTGATAATTGGGTATTTTGATTGGTTGAAATATCACTGGGCCTAAAATATTGATATATAAAAATATCATGAAAATGATATTTTGAGCTTTAAGGGGAAAATTCTTTTTATCTAAAATTGAATTTGAATTTTCAATTGACTATAAAAATATTAACTTGTTTTGAATATATAAAACAAGTAGTGAATTTATAAATGTTGTTTATAAATTTAAAATGCAGAATTTGAAATGAATTTATAAATGTTGTTTACAAATTTATAATGCAGAATTTGAAATGAATTTATAAACGTTGTTTATAAATTTAAAATGCGGGAGTTGAAGTGAATTTATAAACGTTGTTTATAAATTAATAATGCTCGATTTGAAGTGAATTTATAAATGTTGTTTATAAATTTATAATGCAGAATTTGATGTGAATTTATAAATATTGTTTATAAATTTATAATGTGAGATTTGAAGTGAAGTTATAAACGTTGTGTATAAATTAAATGATGCAGAGAAGTGAATGAATTTATAAATGGAGTTTATAAATGAAATGGGAAAAACAATTATCATTAGATAATTAGGGAATTTAAATTCAAATGTGAATTTAAATATAAATTGGAAATCGTTTTAAGTAGAAAACGATGAAATCTATTTCGATATTCAGAATGTAAATTTAAATTGGATAACTAAATTAGATTATGTTGAATTTATAAAATAAATTGTATCCAGAAAGGATAATGGAATTTTATTTGATAGAAACTCAAATAAAATATGTAAATTAGTTATATGTATAAGTTATAATAAATAAAATATTCCAAAATAAGATTTTGATTTTAAAATGGATTTTTAAATGGAACTTGTTGAATATATAAAGCAAGTAAATTTATAAACGCTGTTTATAAATGTAGGAATTAATTATCAAGAGATAGTTTGTAAATTTTAAATTCAAGTATGAATTTAAAATAGAATTTCAAAATCGTTTCAAAAAGGGAACGACGGTTTTTATTCCAAAAGTCGGAATATAAAATGAATTGGGCTTCAAATAGATTTTTGAAACGAAACTTGTTAATATATAAAACAAGGAAGTTAGATTTATAAACGATATTTATAAATCTAGTGAAATAAATAATCATTGAATAATTTAGAGTTTTAAATTCAAATAGAATTTGAAAATAGAAAATTCAAATAGAATTTAAAAACAGAAAGTTGAAATCATTTCGAAATGGGAATGAAGAAATATATTTCAGAATGCAGATTATAAACAGAATCTGAATAAACCCAAAGGATTTATAATTTATAAAAGGAATTGGAATTTAATATAGAAGATCGAAGTATAAATAAATTTATAACCAAGTAATGAAAAATAGACGATTATAAATAATCGGATATATTAAGTTTAACTGGGAAAATTGGATTTAATATAGATTAAAATATATTAGAATGGAGCTGAAATTATTATAAACGAAGTTTAAACCTTTATATATATATATTTAAATATAGTTAAAACGAACTCGCCGCAACGCGGTAGTTCGTAAATTGGCGTCATGAACTTCAATTGAGTATATAGAACTCAATTTAACTCGGAATTCTTTGAAATAAGAATTGTTAGGACCGGTTGAATAATAGTTTTCTAATGGAAGAGAAAAATCTGGATTTTGTCGAATATATTTTGATTTAGGTCAAAATAAATTTTCCAGAAAAACAATGCCATAACCATAATAAAACCATAACAATTTATTTAAATAAATAAAAGGGTTTTAAGTAAATAAAATCCGAATTCCCATTAGAAAAATCCAGATTTGAGTTATAAAATAAATACAAACACAAGTGAAGTAAATGAATTGATTTTTGAAACAAAAATCAGATTTTTAATTATTGACTAGAGTTAACAAATTAGAAGAATAAATAGTTAGTAGAATTTTAAATCGAAATTGAGCTTTAGATAAGTGAATCGGATTTGTGAATTCATATTCGAAATCGAATATGAAACTTGAATTGAAAATGGAATTCAATTGGTTTATAAGCAAATAAATATTTATATCTGAACTGATACGTTCAAATAGAAAATGAAATGGGCAAAAGAGTTGATTAAAGAATATATTAGCGAATTGAGTTAAAATGACCAGATCTGAATAAATTAGAAATGGACGCATATGTGTTAAATAGGTATGAAATGAAGAGAATGGAGTTTATAAATTTAGTGTCCGACAAAAAGGTACACGTTTAAATTCCATATGAGGTTTTATGCGCCAAATCGGCAAGGCACTTGGCTTTTTGATTTTCTTTTTGAATGGAAAGGGCCCAAAGAGGCATTTTGTAGTTGTACCGAGTGACCCGTACAAAGGAGGTTATGGCGAAATTTTCCGAAAATTTAAGGAGTTAGAATATTTTTAAGAAATTTTGATAGTTAGAAATCAATGTGTCGATATATATAAAATTCGATAAGGAAATGAACTTAAAATAGAATATTATAAACAAAAAGGAAATCGATAATCTGGTAATAGAAAGAGAAATGTATATACATTTTAAAAATGAATAATTGGTTAATATGATGTTGATTATTTGAGATAAGTAATCTTGTTCGTTTTGAAGTTAAGAATGTTATTCAGTCAAGGTCTGAGAGGTAGTTATACCCCAACTTAATTGATTTCATTATTAACCGATAAATAGCAAGATGCAGTCTCGAAGACAAGTATTTGAATAAGAAATTTAGTTAAATGAAATATTTTCGGTTGTTGCAATGGTGTTTTATACAACATTCGTTTTAACCCAAGGAAGTGGAATTTTGGAAATATAATAAATAAATATTTCCTGAGGGTAGAAATGAACGCGTGTGAAAGAGATAAGTAATTGGAATGTTTTCCAATTATAAATAGAAGATATTTTCTATGTATAGAAAATAAAAGAAGGCGATGTGACACCCCATATCCGTTAATGTCACTCACTAAGGGAATGAATTAAGTTCTGTGAAGTGTTATAGGTAAACAGACACAGAACAATTACAAGATAGATATAAATAAGATAGCAGCGGAAATTTAAATTTTTATTTCAACATAAATTAAAATACCGTGGTCCACAATACCATAAGTCACAAAAACCATTACAATAAAATAACTTCTGTCTTGCATCATCAGAGAAGATAAGAATATAAAAACATAATTCCCCAATTGAAAGAGTTAATCCATAGTAGAGACAAGATCTTGACCATACTTCAGAAGTAGCTCCTAGCAAGGTGATATCTGAATCCTGACTAAGCGTGGGTGTTTCCTCCCTGAGAACCTAGGGGGCAAACGAAAGAAAGAAGGAGAAACAAAAGGATTAGACATAAAGTCTGGCGAGTCTAGTTACTTTTAGCCAGTAAATAAATAAAAGTAACATGATAGGCATATAAAATGGATAAGGTAGATCGCTACATAAATGGCAGGTGAAACAAGGTAGACAGGATAAGGTGTATATGCTTCTAATGATTACTCTACACTGTTACTAGTATATCCAGAAAAAGATGATCCCTTCAACTATAAGGTGGTAGACTAAGGTATACGTCCAAATGTATCCTAACTACTACCTTGATCGATCGGCTCCCTAACCCTCGTAGATACCTTGTGCTGGCCCCACAGTATGAGGTATCACTTCCTAAAGTGGCAACCCCTCTTTGTAATAATGTGCATAACCATATCTACAGGCTTCACGGTCGTCTTATCCCCCTCTGCTCGGCTCATGCACCCACATGGTCGGGCCCCACACCATCCTCCACGTTTGGATCTCTTACAATCAGTCAGTAAGCGTGCCCCTTCTCCGCCTAGTACAGAGTGCTTTGTTTGATACGTTCTCCGGGTGAATGACTGAAATGGTTCCCACACAATACGATACAAGCTCTCTCTTTTGTCTTGTATCACCCACTAGGTTTTCACTAACTATGTATACCACTAGGTGTCTTTAATTACATAGCCCAACTTATTTCTACCAGTTATGCTTACCCTAAAGGATGTCTTTAATTACATAACTTTATTATTTCCTTTGGTTATGTGTACCACTAGGTTTCTTTAATTACATAACCTTAACGGGTTAAGTTTGTGGGCCTGTATGTGAATATTACCCATCCCCCTCCTCAGACTTACTTAACCCACCCTCAACCATATTTACTTAACCCCAACTTAAATTTAAGTTCATACAATCACTATGGATTAACTTAGGTTAAGTAGTCCAATTCTTTACCATGTCCATTTATGGTTTCACAATGGGCCAGACCTCCCACATTAGGCCTACAACATGTGGATGCTGGATATGCCGGTTGGGTCCGGTCATACTTATTCCACAATTGGGCCTTACCTTGTGTCATAGCCCAATTCGTATTTACGTACTTAGATCTCCCACATTTGGTTCAGCATTAGTGGCTGCTAGATATGCCGGTCGGGTCCGGGAAGACTTCCACCACTAATGCAACCTAACCTCGTGTCATAAGTACAATTACAATTCCTAATTGTAATTACTAGACATTCCATTTTTAATTAATTAATCAATTAATTAATCCTTTCCTTTTATAGGTGTCAATACCTATTTTACCTAATAATTTGAATTACATGTCCATAAATGTTCTATTCAAATTATGCCATTTTTAACCCTTTTTCCCCCATTCCTTAACTAGTGCCCTCACAAAATTGGCAACATGCCTAGGCTAGACAGTAGCCTAGTCATAAACGATAATAGGGAAAATAGTGGGAATATAACTAAAATGATCATCTTGGCATAAACATAAACTTGTATGATAATAAGGTGAACATACATACTGGCATAGACATGAAATTGTCATTATAACAAGGTGATAATTTAGATCACATAAAATAGATCTAACATGTTAACATAAGGTGATAATTTAGATCACATAAAATAGATCTAACATGTTAACATAAGGTGATAATTTAGATCAAATAAAATAGATCTAAACGTTAACATAAGTGATAATTTAGATCACATAAAATAATCTAACATGATAACATAAGGTGATAATTTAGATTACATAAAATAGATCTAACATGATAACATAAGGCAACAATTTAGATCACATAAAATAGTTCTAACATGTTAACATAAGGTGATACTTTAGATCATATAAAATAGATCTAACATGTTAACATAAAGTGACAATTTAGATCACATAAAACAGATCTAACATGTTAACATATGGTGACAATTTAGATCACATAAAATAGATCTAACATGATAACATATGGTGATAATTTATATCACATAAAATAGATTTAACATGAAAACATAAGGTGATAATCTAGATCTGTCTAACAGTTTCAATGTCCACATAAATTAGATCTACTAATTTTGAAATAGATCTACACACATACACATCATATCATGCCACAAAAGTTACCATTAAGACAAAGGTTTAGATCCAATTCTAACCAATTCAAGGTGACATATGTTCATGATTTACATAAGTGATTAGATATATCCAATGATATAACTGTCCAAATTAACAGATCTATATTAACCATAATATAGTTACAAACCAAGGTCCACAATAGAACTATCGCAATTGAATTGGATCTAGAGAAATAGATCTATCATAACATAGCATAAGATCTAACAATAACACAAAATCAAGGTTTACAACGTATCAAAATCACAGTCTTTCATGATTCACTATTATTTATTTTAACCTAAAAGCAACTAGAACTCACTGTGATTGGATTGCTAAGATGATAGAAAAGAGGTTGGTGCTGAGTCTATGCTTGAATATCAAATTTTGATATGCTTTAGTTGATAAAAGAAGATGAGAGACCCTAGTTCAGTTCAGACTCCAGCAGAGTTTGGCCTCCATGACTTCTAATGAAGAAATATGTATAATGGCCATGTATTTATAGCTGCAGAACCATCTGGAACCGACTGCCACATAAGCCCTAGGATCAATTAGGTCGCGGGTCGCCTCCCACTTTGGGAAAAGGCCCGAACACCCAAAAACTATTTTGTGCGCACTCTACAGGTGCGCCAGTGCAAAATTGCCTTGGCGCACTTGGAAAGTGCACCAATTATACCCGGTTTTGATTTTCAACTTTTTATCATTCGTAACTTCTTCATATGTTATCCGTTTTACGCAAACTAGGTGTATATCCTGACCAGAATTTCAAGATAGATGTAACGATGTAATTAATTTCCCTTAATTCTTAATATTAAAATAATTATTCTTTAATTTTAAAGGATTTCGTCCCCGAAATCTCTTGGTTGAGAAGAATGCATATCCTACCATCCATCATGCGTCTACTCATCCATCAATCACTGACATCCATTGTCCTTAAGGATTTCTAATGCTTTCATGAATATGTGCAAAGGTGTGTGTATACGTCCCAACACTAATGCGAAGATCAGGCGGTCTACTGATTCAGTTGACCTCCTTAATGTAATGTATGTTAGTGCCATGAATCCAATATGTATGCTAATAAGCCTATTATAACATATAAGCTCTATATGTGTGCACACTCATTCATCCAAATGCAACATCCATATGCTAGTTCATCCATTTCCATCCATAAAAGAAAAGAAAATGCACACACAACCATATGCAGTATGAGAGTGATTGAGCCAATCTTAGTGCCTAATGTGTGTGTATATGCATCCACAGGCAACCACTAGCAAACACTTGCGTCCACTTGCATCCATCAAACATAACATGTTTCAAACACATGTTTACACCCATAGGATTCCTATCTAAAGGTCGAAAAATACTATGGATAAGATATACTTAAATGAATAGAAACAAGTACTGATAAAGCTTTTGGAAAAAAGGAGTTAAGAACATACCCTCGAAGAGAAAAAGGTACGAAGCACGAATCTTGTCTTCGATCTCCCAAGTCGCATCCTTTGGATTATCTCCCCATTGAACCTTTAGCAACTTGAGCTCTTTATTGCGTAGCTTCTTAACTTCTGATCCAAGAATACGGGAAGGAACTCGCCTGACTGTCGCCTCCCGTTCCACTTCTACCACTTCTAATATACTCGGGTCAACAAATTCCGCGGTGTCATGCAAGCTCTTCTGCAGATGAGAAACATGGAAAACATCACGAACACCAGATAAATTTTCAAGAAGCTTTACTCTATAGTCCATTTAGCCAATCCTCTCGGTTATGGGAAATGGTCCTACAAACCTAGGTGCTAACTTCCCTACTGATCCGAAGTGAACCACATTCCTCAGAGGTGACACTTTGATAAAAACCAAGTCTCCTACTTCAAATTCAAGGTCAGTCCTTCTCTTGTCTACATAGGATTTTTGCCTATCTTGAGCTGTCTTCATCCGTCGTTGAATAAGGTCAATCTTTTCGGACGTTTCTCTAACCATATCTGGTTCAAGTAGTAATCTTTCTGTAGATTCCTACCAACAAGTTGGTGATCTACAGGGTCGTTCGTATAAAGCTTCGAAGGGTGCCATGCCGATGCTAGCCTGATATCTGTTGTTATAGGCAAACTCTACTAAAGGAAGATGCTCTTCCCAAGTCCCTCCGAAGTCTAGGATACACAGCCTTAAAAGGTCTTATAGAATTTTGTTCACCCTCTCCGTTTGCCCATCGGTCTGAGGATGATAAGTAGTGTTCAAAGGCAACTGTGTACCTAATGCTTCTTGCAAGCTCCTCCAAAATTCTCTAGTAAAGATGGGGTCACGATCGCCCACGATGTTGGAAGGAACTCCATGAAGACGAACTATCTCTCGGACATAAATTGCTGCTAACCATGATGTCGTCCTCTTACACTTAACTGGAATAAAGTGAGCGCTCTTAGTGAGTCTATTTACCACAACCCAGATACTGGTGTTTCCTTTCTTCGATCTAGGCAAACCATCTATGAAATTCATAAAGACGCTCTCCCATTTCCACTGAGGAACCTCCAAAGGATGAAGTAAACCACCGGGTTTCTTTTGCCCAGCTTTGACTTGCTGGCAAACTAAACATTGGAAAACAAATTCGGCTAGATCTTTCTTCATCTCGACCCAAAAGAAAACCCTCTTCATGTCCCTGTACATCTTATCAATGCCTGGATGAATGGTCATCTTAGAATGGTGGGCTTCTTCTCGGACTGCCTTTATCAAGCTTCCAGTTTGAGGAACACAAAGCCTTCCATCTCGTCGCAACCACCCCTTTTCATCTATGGCATATTTGCTGAGGTGACTAGAAGTCTCCCCTCTTCTGAGCTTATCCATGATGTCTAGAATCTGTGGGTCACCTTATTGCGAAGCTCTTATCTGTTCCATAAGAGTCGGTCGTATCTCCAAGGATGCAAACAAATCAGGCAAAATCTCAATGGAGGGTCTAAAATCAAAAGCTGATATGAACTCCAAGTTCTTTCTTTCCACAAACTGGGGACTCAGGGCAACCCTCTGCCTACTTAGTGCATCTGCCACCACATTACCCTTGCTAGGGGTATAAGAAATCTCAAAATCATAAGAAGCTAGAAACTCCATCCAACGTTGTTCCCTTAAATTGAGATCCTTCTACGAGAACAAATACTTGAGCGATTTATGATTGGCGTATAACTCGAACTTCTCTCCAAGTAAATAATGACGCCACGTCTTTAATGCAAACACTATGGCAGCTAGCTCTATGTCATGGATGGGGTAGTTCTTTTCATGAACTCTCAGCTGTCTACCCCCATAACACACTACTTTCCCTTCTTGCATTAGAAGCGCACCAAGCCCTGTACCGCATGCATCAGTGTAAACGGTAAACACTTTATTCCCGTCAGGTAAGGTCAAGACTGGTGCTGTTGTCAGAGCCCTCTTCAGTCGTCGGAAAGCAACGTCACAGTCTATATCCCATGAGAATGCCAAGTTCTTCTTCGTCAGCCTGGTGAGTAGGGCTGATATCTTTGCGAAGTCCTTAACGAACTTCCTATGGTAACTTGCTAACCCAAGAAAGCTCCTCACCTCGGTTGCATTTTTAGGAACCTGCCAATCTTGCACTGCAAACTCCTTCGCAGGATCTACGACTATCCCTTCTTTGGAGACCACATGCCCTAAGAATCTCACCTCTTTTCTCAAAAAATGGTATTTGGAGAATTTTTCTTTAAGTTGATGATTGAGGAGAGTTTTCAAAACTTCTCCCAAATGTCGGGCATGCTCTTCTTCGCTCTTGGAGAAGATCAAGATATCATCAACAAAGACTATGACAAATTTGTTTAGGAACTCTCGAACACCCTATTCATCAGATCGACAAAATAGGCGAGTGCATTCGTCAGCCCAAAAGGCAAAACTAGCCATTTAAAGAAACCGTCCGGAGTCCTAAAGGCAGTCTTATCTATGCCATCCTCAGCCACCCTCAACTGATGGAACCACATGGCCAAGTCTAACTGGAAAAAATACCGAGCCACCAATAAGCTGATCAAATAAATCCTCAACCCTCGGAAGTGGGTGCCTATTCTTCTTAGTGAGTTTATTCAGCTCCCTATAATCAACACACAAATGAAACGAACTATCCGCCTTAGTTGCGAATACTACTGGAGCACCCCATTCAAATATGCTTCGTCTGATAAACCCTGAAATGTGTGTGCGTGTACTTGTTAAGTATAGTACACTCACAAGGATCGTGTAATATGACAAACAATATTCAAGTATAAAGTAATAGCTAATCACAGAACAATAGTATAGTAAATGCAGTAAAAATGGAAAAATCACACCAGGGCTTTTTATACTGGCTCGGAGCACCGTCCTATGTCCAGTCCCAGGCCTCTCTCTGGATTTTCACTAATCAACAACCTCGCTTCACCCGGAGGAACACGTTCACAACACCCAAGCAGCCGAACGGGATTTCACGCCTCTAACAACACGAGGACTTCAACACTTGCCTGATCACACATAAGACTTCAACTGATACAATGGTTTTTACTTCTGCTTTGTGTTCTTGATTCAACATGGATAGTCAACTGTTTGAATACAATCTTCCTATAATCTGATCCTCAAGTATATACTTTGAATGCGTAGATTTTAGGAAGTATATTACTTATTGAATCAAGAGATATGAAATAATTTCAATGATTCAATAAGCAACTGAAATATTTGGGAGATTTTAGAATGCAAGAATATTTAGAAAGTAAGATCAAAATTTAGAGCAAGGATTGGTGATTTGAAAGTATGATTTCAAGTCTATTTATAGCGTAGAATAGTTGCATTCCTTCATGAATAGTTTTTACAAAAGATTGCATCTGTTTCCATTGAAAATTGAAGAGAAAACTCTTGATGAATGGAAGCAACCCTTTAGGAAAAAGCTTGTTGTTTCGGAAACGGTCGATAGGTCAAAAATCATCGGTCGACTGGATGAATTGAAAATTCCAGAAAAATAGCCGTTATGTGCAAAAACACATAAACCGGTCGATTAGTCCTTTTTGGGCAGTCGACCGTTTTAGTTTCTGTTTCAAAAAACACAGCAGAACCGGTCGACTGGTCCTTTTTGGGCGGTCGACCATTTTATGGCTGTGGACCAGAGCACCTCGGTCCACAGTCTATATCACTCTGCACTCTTTCCCGGTCGGAGCCTGGACCGTTTGGGCTTTTTGTGTGACTTTTCAATTCCTCAAATATACAGATTTCAGCAACGAAGATATGATTTTGTTTTGTGCATTCGTGTTATACTTTGAGGATAGATTTTAACATATTTCTAACACGACTCAAAGTAAAAAATCTTATCTCTATGGAATGAACTTCATTGCACCTTTATATGTTGGCATCGATCAAAATATTGTCTCAACATTCTCCCCCTTTTTGATTGATGACAACACCATGGATTTTCTCCCTCTAAATATAAAGCTCCCCCTGAATTTCTGCAACATTTGTTAGTTCATAATATAAATAGTCTTACCTTTTGATTCCTGCATTAACAAATGTTAGCATACATATACTATTATCATGTTAGGCACATAATTTTAAATGATAGTATATGTAACATGAATAATATGTATCATCATAAGAGAAAATATTTCTCCCCCTTTGTCATCGATTAAAAAGGATAAATACCATAATAAACACAGTAATCGAGAGTAGTAGAGAATACAAATAATTATAGCACGTTTAGGAGATATTGAATCATGTGATTTTTTTTTTGATAAGCTGAGTTTTCAACGATATTTAGAGATGTCGAATAACCTTCTCTTTATTGTGGTGTACCCGCAAAAAATATAAGATATATAGTTTTGGTACCCACTTGCTTTGTTTGGGTCCATGAGTTAGATGGAAGGTAACCATACCCAAGAGGGTTTAATGGAACCTTTAAAGATAAAATTTTCATTATTAACTACTGAATCAAAATAATCATCGATATATTTTTCTCTGTTTTTCTAACTTACAGGAACCCAAATACTTAAGTAATCTCTAGTGATCTTCCTATTCGTACCTCTATATTTATTATAAATACCGCTAGTCATAGAAGTATTCAAATTTCTATAATAATTAGGTTTTGGATATGTATTAGTACTAGCCGTGATATTCTTATTGTACATAAAAGCATATCTAGTACTATTTCTATGATTATTATATCCTATACCACTTTTGTCATGTAAAGGTCGAGATCTAGATAGAATCATGTTTAAATCATTTTGACCTTTATTAAATTTCTCGAATTTATTTGTACATTTGATTCCACGGTCGCGATTGATATTTTCAAAAGAAACTTTGCTATTAATCCCCTTATTTAATTCAGAATTCTTCCTTTTAAAAGTTCTATTCTCATTTTCGAGACAACTAATTTGAGATTCTGAATTATATAAAGATGATTGTAATTTTTCAACATTTTCTTTTGATTCAGAGATTGCTTTTTGCAAAATATTATTATTAACTTTTAAAGTCTCACATTCCTTAGATAATTCCAAATTCTTTTCAGTTAGAGCTCCATTCTCTTTTTCAAGAGACGAAATTAAAGAACTAGAATTATTTAAAGAATCTTCAAATGATTTATTTCTATTTTGCAAAAGATCGATTTCCTTTAAAAGAACATTGTTTTTATCTTCTAGTCGCTCATTTTCTTTTTGAAGGGAATCTTTTTGAGAAACAAGCTTTTCTAAGGTATTTTCAAAACATACGGCTTGTTTTACCAAAAAATTGTTTTCTTATTTTAATTTGGAATTTTCTTGCTCACAATTTTTAGCCTTGGCTACAATGATTGCATTAAGTTTACCCAAACTTTTACAATCTTTCAACAATTTTTCGTGGTCTAACAAAAGATCTTTATATAATGAATCTACACATACCGATTGTGATCTGACTTTAGCCATAAGACATTTGCTTCCTTGCTCTCTTGATTCTGCTTTGTTGCTCTTCCACTTTCTAATCCCTTGACTAGACTTCTTTATTGCCATTTGTTCTAGGATGTTGTTACGATCTCTAGAACACCAAGCTCTGGTACCAATTGAAAAGTGCGTGCGTGTACTTGTTAAGTATAGTACACTCACAAGGATCGTGTAATATGACAAACAATATTCAAGTATACAGTAATAGCTAATCACAGAACAGTAGTATAATAAATGCAGTAAAAATGGAAAAATCACACCAGGGCTTTTTATACTGGTTCGGAGCACCGTCCTACGTCCAGTCCCAGACCTCTCTCTGGATTTTCACTAATCAACAACCTCGCTTCACCCGGAGGAACATGTTCACAACACCCGAGCAGCCGAACGGGATTTCACGCCTCTAACAACACGAGGACTTCAACAGTTGCCTGATCACACACAGGACTTCAACTGATACAATGGTTTTGACTTCTGCTTTGTGTTCTTGATTCAACATGGATAGTCAACAGTTTGAGTACAATCTTCCTATAATCTGATCCTCAAGTATATACTTTGAGTGCGTAGATTTAAGGAAGTATATTACTTATTGAATCAAGAGATATGAAATAATTTCAATGATTCAATAAGAAATTGAAATATTTGAGAGCTTTTAGAATGCAAGAATATTTAGAAAGTAAGATCAGAATTTAGAGCAAGAATCGGTGATTTGAAAGTATGATTTCAAGTCTATTTATAGTGTAGAATAGTTGCATTCCTTCATGAAGAGTTTTTACAGAAGATTGCATCTATTTCCATTGAAAATTGAAGAGAACACTCTTGATGAATGGAAGCAATCCTTTAGGAAAAAGCTTGATGTTTCGGAAACGGTCGATAGGTCAAAAATCACCAGTTGACTGGTTGAATTGAAAATTCAATAAATATAGCCGTTATGTGCAAAAACACATAAACCGGTCGACTGGTCCTTTTTGGGCGATCGACCGTTTTAGTTTCTGTTTCAAAAAACACAGCAGAACCGGTCAACTAGTCCTTTTTGGGCGGTCGGTCGTTTTATGGCTGTGGACCAGAGCACCTCGGTCCACAGTCTATATCACTCTGCACTCTTTCCCGGTCGGAGCCTGGACCGTTTGGGCTTTTCTGTGACTTTTCAATTCCTCAAGTATACAGATTTCAGCAAAGAAGATATGATATTGTTTTGTGCATTCGTGTTATACTTTGAGGATAGATTTTAACATATTTCTAACACGACTCAAAGTAAAAACCTTATCTCTATGAAATGATCTTCATTGCACCTTTATATGTTGGCATCGATCAAAATCTTGTCTCAACAAACCCTTTCTCAAGTTGCTCCCCTACTTGCTTACTCAGCTCCCTCCTTTCCCTTGGAGCCATGTGGCGCACTGGTAATGCAACTGGCTTTGCATTGTCCAC
This sequence comes from Allium sativum, assembly GCA_030737875.1. NCBI lineage: Eukaryota > Viridiplantae > Streptophyta > Magnoliopsida > Asparagales > Amaryllidaceae > Allium > Allium sativum. The sequence goes on from CM060925.1 coordinate 45,829,044, forward strand.
CAGATATATGCGAAAGTCGATCTCTTGCCTTGGAGGTAAACCTCTAACCTCATCAAAAACATCGGAAAAATCCCGGACTACTGGAACAGAATGCAGATCGTCGATAGATGCATCAAGAGACTTTAGGAAACTAAGCCTAACCGAACCTTGTGGGTCACATGAAATCTCGAGGGTTCTCCTATGACAAGTCAAAAGCCTAACAACCCTCTTCTCATAATCCAGAATGACACCATGCGTGATAAGCTAATCCATTCTTAGAACCAACCCATAGCCCATAAACCCGAGCACATACGCGTCGTATTCAAACTTGATGCCTAACACAAATATTTTCAAACCCCGACAAATCATCAATAAATGATCCGAACCACCAATGAGATTTGAAACAACTACATGATCTACTACCATACTAGTAATTAAGTGCAGATATTCAACTACAGAACTGGGTATAAATGAATGTGAGGCACCAAAATCAAAAAGTGTTCTAATAGGATGGTTTGAAAGAGATTAATCCTTCCATAAAAAAAATTCTACCTCTGTCAGAAGCGCTGGTCGCGAGAGCATGCACCTGCCCTCTAGAATTTCCTGCCCTTTGACCTTGTCCCTATGATCCCATTTCTTCGGGCACTCTTTAGCAAATTTTCTGGCCTCTCCACAGTGGTAGCAAGAATTCTTCCTTCGCTTACATTCTTTAACCAGATGACCTTCCTTCCCACAATGGTGACATTTTCTCTTATCCTTGCCTTTATCATTTTTCCCTCCTTTCTTCTGCTGTTGTTGCTGTTGTTGTTGCTGCCCCTTCTTAGGCCACACCTTCCTATTTTGCGATGTCCCCTCAGCCTTTACCTCCTTCTTCTCTCCCTTGTCCTCCTCATGCATCAGGGCCATATCGACAAGTTTTCAAATGTGGTCCCCATTGGAATATGGGACATGGCTAACCCATGAAGGGGTTCATTCAGCCCTTTAGAAAACCGCAAAGCCTTTTTGTGTGGCATATCCACCAACTCTAACCCAAACCTTACTAACTGGTTGAATTTGTTCACATATTATTTCACCGTCAAGTTTCCTTGTTTGAGTGCTAAGAATCTCTCCATCTGCATGCTATTTTTAGTTTGGGAAAGAAATTTCATTTCAAACCTCTATCTAAAATCTTCCCAAGTTTCCACCGGACGTCCAACTTGGGTGACTTCCAACCAAAATGAGGCTTTGTCCTTCAATAGCCAAGCAGCTAACTGAATCTTTCTTCGGTCCTCCACTTCAAAGATTACGAATAAGTCCTCAGTCTCCTTAAGCCTATTCCAAGCTTCCACGAACGTCTCGTTCCCATGGAATGGCTTTCCTCCCATAGCAAGGAAGTCTTTGCAGATCTTGGCGAAGTTATCTTCTCTTAGAGGGGGAGGAGGAGGAATGACTGGTGCAGCTGGGGGACGAACATCTCTTTGGCCTTCGGCCAGCACCGTGGCCTCCATACCTACGGAGCCATCAAGGTATTGTACCGCCCTATGGAATATTGGGAATGTTTTGTTCCCCAGACATGCTGAAAAATGGAAAAGGAAGAAATTTAGATAAAGGACCGAAGGATAATACATATGCCTTCTTGTGGAATGTTTTTCAAAACAGACTTTTCTTTATGAAAATGCTTTCTTTTAAAACCTTTTTGAAAATATTCTTCAAAAACTTTTATCTAATCTGGTAACCTTCAGCTCTGATACCAAGTGTGACACCCCATGTCCGTTAATGTCTCTCACTAAGGGAATGCATTATGTTTCGTGAAGCGTTATAGGTAAACAAACACAGAATAATTACAGGACAGATATAAATAAGATAGCAGCGGAAATTTAAATTTTTATTTCAACATAAATTGAAATACCGTGTTCCACAATACCACAAGTCATAAAAACCATTACAATAAAATAACTTCTGTCTTGCATCATCAGAGTACAAAAGAATATAAAAACATAATTCCCCAATTTAAAGAGTTAAGCCATAGTAGAGACAAGAACTTGAGCCATACTTCAGAAGTAGCTCCTAGAAAGGTGATATCTAAATTCTGACTAAGCCTGGGTGTTTCCTCCTTAAGAACCCAAGGGAGGGGGGGACAGAGGAAAGAAGGAGAAACAAAAGGGTCAGACATAAAGTCTGGCGAGTCTTGTTACTTTTAACCAGTAAATAAATAAAAGTAACATGATAGACATATAAAATGGATAAGGGAGATCACTACATAAATGGCATGTGTAACAACGTAGACATGATAAGGTGTATATGCTTCTAATGATTACTCTGCATCGTTACTAGTATATCCAGAAAGAGATGATCCCTTCAACTATAAGGTGGTAGACTTAGGTATACATCCAAATGTATCCTAACTACTACCTTGATCGATCAGCTCCCTAACCCTCGTAGATACCTTGTGCTGGCCCCACAGTAGGAGGTATCACTTCCTAAAGTGGCAAACCCTCCTCGTAATAATGTGCACAACCATATCTACAGGTGTCATAGTCGTCTTATACCCATCTGCCTGGCTCATGCATGCACATGGCTCGGTCGGTTTGCGCCGCTCACACCGTCCTCCACATTTGGATCTCTTACAATCAGTCAGTAAGCGTGCCCCTTCTCCGCCTAGTACAGAGTACTTCGTTTGATACCTTATCTGAGTTACTAACTGAAATGGGTCCCACACAATACGATATAAGCTCTCCCCTTTGTCTTGTATTCCCCACTAGGTTTTCACTGACTATGTATACCACTAGATGTCTTTAATTACATAGCCTTATTTATTTCTACCAGTTATGCTTACCCTAAAGGGTGTCTTTAATTACATAACTTTATTATTTCCTCCGGTTATGTATACCACTAGGTGTCTTTAATTACATAACCTTAATGGGTTAAGTTTGCGGGCCTAATGTGAATATTACCCATCCCCCTCTTCAGACTTACTTAACCCACCCCTCAACCATATTTACTTAACCCCCAACTTAAATTTAAGTTCATGCAATCCCTATGGATTAACTTAGGTTAAGTAGTCCAATTCTTTACCATGTCCCTTTATGGTTTCATAATGGGCCAGACCTCCCACATTTGGCCTACAACATGTGGATGCTGGATATGCCGGTCGGGTCCGGGCAGACTTATTCCACAGTTCGGCCTAGCCTCGTGTCATAGCCCGATTCGTATTTACGTACTTAGACCTCCCACATTAGGTTCAATATTAATAGCTGCTGGATATGCCGGTCGGGTCCGGGCGGACTTCCACCACTAATGCAACCTAACCTCGTATCTTAAGTACAATTACAATTTCGAATTGTAATTACTAGACATTCCATATTTAATTAATTAATCCTTTCCTTTTATAGGTGTCAATACCTATTTTACCCAATAATTTGAATTACATGTCCATAAATGTTCATATTCAAATTATGCCATTTTAACCCTTTTTCCCCCGTTCCTTAACTAGCACCCTCACAAAATTGGCAACATGCCTAGGCTAGACAATAGCCTAGTCATAATCGATAATAGGGAAAATAATGGGAATATAACTAAAATGATCATCTTGGCATAAACATAAACTTGTATGATAATAAGGTAAACATACATACTGGCATGGACATGAAATTGTCATCATAACAAGGTGATAATTTAGATCACATAAAATAGATCTAACATGTTAACATAAGGCGATAATTTAGATCACATAAAATAGATCTAACATGTTAACATAAGGTGATAATTTAGATCACATAAAATAGATCTAACAAGTTAACATAAGGTGATAGTTTAGATCACATAAAATAGAACTAACATAATAACATAAGGTGATAATTTAGATCATATAAAATAGATCTAACATGATAACATAAGGTGACAATTTAGATCACATAAAAATAGATCTAACATGTAAGCATAAGGTGATAATTTAGATCATATAAAATAGTTATAACATGTTAACATAATGTGACAATTTAGATCACATAAAATAGATCTAACATGTTAACATAAGGTGATAATTTAGATCACATAAAATAGATCTAACATGTTAACCTAAGGTAGCAATTTAGATCACATAAAATAGATATAACATGATAACATATGTTGACAATTTAGATCACATAAAATAGATCTAACATGATAACATAAGGTGATAATCTAGATCTGTCTAACAGTTCCAATGTCCATATAAATTAGTTCTACTAAATTAGAAATAGATCTGCACACATACACATCATATCATGTCATAAAATTTACAATTAAGTCAAAGGTTTATATCCAGTTCTTACCAGTTCAAGGCGACATATGTTCATGATTTACATAAATGATTAGATCTATCCAATGATTTAACTGTCCAAATTAACATATCTATATTAACCATAATATAGTTACAAACCATGGCCCACAATAGAACAATCACAATTGAATTGGATCAAGAGAATTAGATCTGTCATAACATAGCATAAGATCTAACAATAACATAGATTAAAGGTTTACAACGTATTCAAATCACAGTCTTTCATGATTCACTATTATTTATCTAAACCTAAAAGGAACTAGAACTCACTGTGATTGGATTGCTGGGATGATAGAAAAGAGGTTGGTGTCGAGTCTATGCTTGAATCTCAGAATTTGATATGCTTTAGTTGATAGAAGAAGATGAGATACCCTAGTTCAGTTCATACTCCGGCAGAGTTTGGCCGCCATGACTTGTAATGAAGAAATATGTGAAATGGCCATGTATTTATAGCTGCAGAACCATCTGGAAGCGACTGCAACATAAGCCCTAGAGTCAATCAGGTCGCGGGTCACCTCCCACTTTGGGAAAAGGCCCGAACACCCAAAAACTATTCTGGGTGCACTTTACAGGTGTGCCAGTGCAAAATTGCCTTGGCGCACTTGGCAAGTGCACCAGTTATACCCGGTTTTGATTTTCAACTTTTTATCGTTCGTAACTTTTTCATATGTTATCCGTTTTACACAAACTAGGTGTCTATCCTGACCAGAATTTCGAGATGGACGTAATGACGTAATCGGTTTCCCTTAATTCTTACTATTGAATTAATTATTCTTTAATTTATCCCTTTGAATGCTAACAAAATTACGTGGTGTTACAGGAGAAATATGGAAATGTTTTCCAAAGAGTGTAAAAGGCCAAGATGTTAGTTGAAAATATTTGGTTAAAAAATATTGATAAGGAAATGGAGAATTATTTAATTAACGAAATATTGATTAAGGGGCTTGGTGATTGTTTGATGCTTTGAATATATGTTTGTTTTTCTTCAATAGTTAAAGAACCGACTATCGAAGTATTTACCAATATCGTTGTCAATTTGGAGAGACCGGTTGGATTATTATCCGAGAACCACTCCGTATTGGCAGTAGCATTGTGAATCAGATTACATGAAGATAATCGAAGACAGTGTAAAGTGCAAGGGCTTTTCTATTTATCTTAGGCAAAAATTGTCTAAGATGGGTTAATGGAAATTGTGCCTTCGGTTTCGTTCAATCCCAGAACGAACGTATATGGATGAGTGTCCGATAGAGTATGTCTAATGATCATACATGTTGGTCTGTATAGATTTATATGGTGGCATAGAATTTATTCTTTTAGCATAATATCTAGAATATATTTGTGCAAATCAATTAATGATATACGGATTTGACAATGTGGCTGTTGACACATTTTTTGGCAAAAGCTATCACACATGGAATTCCTGAATGATAACATGCTCGAGCGATGGAAACAACGTCAGAAGACATTGAGAGATTTGGTCAAAATCACATCCTCAACATAAACAGGCTCGAAACTCCTATCAGACGACCTCTTTTGGCCCCAAAAATAGCGTTTACGGAGCTAAGCTCCGTAACTTTTGTAGATCTCTGAGTTAGCTTCAGTTTGAGCTTCAGTTTGGCTCAATCGGACTTACGGTTTGAAAGTTATGCCTGTATCCGTAAACTGGTGTAATCTGGCAATTTCCTGGATAAAGCGACGAAGCAGCACACGATTGGAGTATGGATCACGCACCCTCGGATCGTCCCTCATCGGATTGCCCCTCATCGGATCGCCCTCCTCAGACCACGACCCGTCCGTGGTACACCTCACGATCCGACCCGATCGCCAGCACTTCACTCCAGCTTCACCATGTCGCTCACGACCAGACTCGGCTCGTGATAGCCATATCACGATCCGACCCATGACCACGATCCGACCCCATGACTGCGATCCGACCTTCATACCTGCAGATACGCTCCCTGTTTTGACCTATTCTCATGTCACATCTTGCTCCTAATATCCTGGATCGGGTGCCACGTACCCTATCACGATCCGGTCAACCCAGAAGCTCTCCTACAGCTATAAATACACCATTTGAAGGCATTTTCAAGGACTTTTGGCCATTCTTCTTCATTGCTTCCACCATTACTAAGGTGCAAGGATTTTTCACTTTCCTACAGTCAAATTCTTCCCTTTTCTACACAATTAACACGTGGATTACGTGTATAAACCGTTGTAACCTCAATTAACACACGGATTATGTGCTTTCATGTAACTGACTCTTGTAATCTGTCAGTATAACAATAAGATTATAAAGTGTACGTAGGCTACATCTACAGCCGAACCACTATAAAAACTTTGTGTGTCTCCTCTTTATTTACTCTTTTTTGCATTCTGTGATCTGTGATCTGCATTTGGGTGTTAGGCCCAGATTTTGGTCTAACATTTTGGCGCGCCTGGAAGGGGGCACACAAAAACTTCAACTTCTAGCTTGAAAGGAGACTCAATGGCAATCAAAAGGAAGAAGACTGGAACTTCCACTCATGCTGATGATGATGACGCTGAAGACACAAGAAACGAGGCAAGCCAGGAAGCCTCCTCTCATGGAGATCCTTCTGCATACTTGACCAGAGACGAGATGGATGGAGTTCTCGCTGAATTGAGGACCCAGAGGGCAAGGCAGGACGATCTCCTGCAGAAACAACAGGAAATGATCAACCAATTCTTCGCTTGGATGGATGGAAGGCCGAGCAACGCTCAAGTCACTGGAAATGAAGTCACAGAAGCGGCTTGTGCATCACATGGACTCGAGGGTAACCCCCTTGCTCTTGGTAACGCTCAGGAACAACTGAATTCAACTTCAGATCGGATGGACAACAGAGCACAAGCTCCCACTCAGCAACATGAAGCAGCTCGTGAAGGGGCTCCAGGATCCAATCGGATCGCCCCCGCTTCACGACCCCAGCTCACGAGCCAACCTCTATGGTTCACGACTAGGTCGGGTCGCCCCCTATGAGCCACGATCCGCGATCCTCTCCCGGCAACTCACCAACAGCTTCCGTTTTCTCCCGCACTCAACGCTGGGGGCACCAACTCTAATCTTGGCAGTTTGCAACAGCTTTTTGAAGGCAATCGACTCACTGATCTGATTCAACGCCTCATGAGAGGCCGCACTTATCAGAATGATGTAGATGACGTCAATCACAACCCATTCACTCAGGAAATCAGAAATTCCCGCAATTCACCAGATTTCAAACTTCCACAACTGGAGCCCTACAACGGCAGGACAGATCCTACCGTGCATCTCATGCGTTACAAATGGCATATGGAAGTTCAATCGGCATCGGAAAACGTCATGGCTAAATGTTTTCCCCTCTTTTTGACTGATATAGCAGCCATGTGGATTCGGCGGATGGAAACAGAATCGATCAGCAGTTGGAAAATGTTGGTCACACACTTCATTGAACAATTTTGGGTTCACATTGCATGAGCCAAGAACGTCATGTCTCTCACCACAATCAAGCAGAGGCCCAGAGAAGCTCTGCGTTCATTCCTGGAAAGATTCAACGTTGCAGCAGCATCAGCTGATCGCCTTGAACCATCGATGGTACTGATGGCAGCAGTATCCGGCGTTCTAAATAACTCGGAGTTCAAAAAATCTTTGTACAAAGATCCACCGCTAAACCTCAGCGAATTCTACCTTGAAGCAGATAGATTCCTGCGGGAAGATGATGCAACTTCTGAGAAACGCACTCTCGATGTCGACATGCTCGGAGATGGAGAACCGCCCAATCCTGGAAAAGGCAATGACAAGGGTAAAGGAAAGACCCCTGCTACAAATGATCGTAATGCTCCACCCCAGAGATGGTCCAGATACGATAAATACACTGAACTGAACGACACTCTGAGCAACATATACGTGGATACAGGAGGTGCCGCCTCATATCCAAGGCCTCCCAAGAGGGAGCCAACGCTAGCACAATGCAACTCCGGAAGACATTGCATATTTCATGACATGGACGGTCATAACACCGATGACTGCAAACATTTGCGAGACCTTATCGAGGATCGGGTCAGGCGAGGAGAACTACCCGAGTATGTCATTCAACCAACAGCGCCCACACCTGCGCTACCACCACCAACTCCCCGAAGAGGGAACGATCCTGGATTGAGCAATCGCGGTCTTATCATTAACTGATCCCACTCAGCGGATCTCTTCAGTTTGCTGGACTCCGGTCCATAGTTCATGATTTTAGGCGACTTCTCGCTCTCCTTTGTTTTCCCTGCATGTAATAAGAGCCATCACATTAGCTCACACGCGCGGAACCGACTTGTGGTCTCCAGTCATGTCCAGAAAACGACCACTGCATTTTCATGAATTAGTAATAAGCATTGAGCTCCGGCTCCCAACTGGATCTGTCCAGTACAAACATGAGCTCCAGCTCCCAACTAGATCCGTCCAGTATAAATAAATTCTCATGTGCTTTTCCTTGGTCGTCTTACTCCGGTAAGGCCATCTTGGAACCTCATGTGCTTTTCCTTGGTCGTCTTACTCCGGTAAGGCCGTCTTGGAACTTTCATGGTATTTCCTTGGTCGTCTTACTCCGGTAAGGCCGTCTTGGAACCCCTCTAACATCTCCTCGGATGGTTTACTCCAGTAAGGCCATCTAGGAAATATTCTTGCATTGTTTGTTTTATCTTATTGCAGGTACAAACTCTTGGTCTTCTTCGATATCTCCGGCCTTAATACGATCCCATGTGATCGTCGGTTTTCTAGCCTTAATACGATTCGGCGTGATCGTCGCATTCTGGACTTGGATTTCTCTGATTATCCAGAACACATCTTCCTTCGACCAGCAAGATATGTTCTGGGGGGCAAACGTGTTAACACATTTTTTGGTAAAAGCTGTCACACATGGAATTCCTGAATGATAACATACTCGAGCGATGGAAACAACGTCAGAAGACATTGAGAGATTTGGTCAAAATCACATCCTCAACATAAACAGGCCCAAAACTCCTATCAGACAGCCTCTTTTGGGCCTGAAAAAAGCGATTATGGAGCTGAGCTTTGTAACTTTTGTAGATCTCTGAGTTAGCTTCAGTTTGAGCTTCGGTTTGGGTCAATCGGACTTACGGTTTGAAAGTTATGCCCATTTCCGTAAACTGGTGTAATCTGGCAATTTCCTGGATAAAGCGACGAAGCAGCACACGATCGGAGTATGGATTACGCACCCTCGGATCGTCCCTCATCGGATCGCCCCTCATCGGATCGCACTCCTCAGACCACGACCCGTCCGTGGTACACCTCAAGATCCGACCTGATCGCCAGCACTTCACTCCAGCTTCACCATGCCGCTCACGACCAGACTCGGCTCGTGATAGCCATATCACGATCTGACCCATGACCACGATCCGACCCTATGACCGCGATCCGACCTTCATACCTGCAGATACGCTCCCTGTTTTGACCTATTCTCATGCCACATCTTGCTCCTAATATCCTGGATTGGGTGCCACGTACCCTATCACGATCCAGTCAACCCAGAAGCTCTCCTACAGCTATAAATACACCATTTGAAGGCATTTTCAAGGACTTTTGGCCATTCTTCTTCATTTCTTCCACCATTACTAAGGTGCAAGGATTTTGCACTTTCCTACAGTCAAATTCTTCTCTTTTCTACACAATTAACACGTGGATTACGTGTATAAACCCTTGTAACCTCAATTAACACACGGATTGTGTGCTTTCATGCAACTGATTCTTGTAATCTGTCAGTATAACAATAAGATTATAAAGTGGACGTAGGCTACATCTACAGCCGAACCACTATACAAACTTTGTGTGTCTCCTCTTTATTTACTCTTTTCTGCATTCTGTGATCTGTGATCTGCATTTGGGTGTTAGGCCCAGATTTTGGTCTAACAGTGGCATTCAAAGTGATTGTATTATCAATGAATGATAAGTAAGCGTAGCCTCAGGCCTCAACAACTAGGAAATGACAAAAATCAGGCAGGCAACATGGCTATGTGGGTAGCTCCCATTAGGGTGTATTATCACCTATCTAGAGAAATTCATTTAATTCCTTATTCTATTCGATGCTGCCCCATTCGGGAAAAAGGTTGCTGATTCCAACCATTGGTGAAATACATTCAATACAATCAAGTGAAATGAGTGGTCGGTCATGTGTGGCCAGGTTACAAGATGTTCTTGTTGAACCCAGTGTATTCTCCTCTAAAGATACACTATCGGAATGTGGTTCTATACCTTGTCATAGTTGGAAATTCATTATCCAATAAGCGCCCGCGGTTTTGATTGTATATTATGTATGTAGAGCGTGAGATGAAAGTGTTCCACTAGATTTCTATTTATTTGATTTAGACACTATTATAATATCAATAGAGTTTTGATATAAATATTATCGTTTCTTTCAAAAGGATTTTGAAAGTTAAATCAAGTATTTTCGATTCTCATAAGGGGAAAACCCGTTCCGTGCGTGGACGTATGAGATATCGTTTATTTTCTCAAACTGTTTTAAATTGTTTACTCATACCAGTCCCATGACTGACCCAGAGTTTGTTTTATTTTACCTAAACTCTTGGGTGCCCAAATTTGTATGGGCAGTCAAGTAGTTCAAGATTTTACAGATATATCTAAAGGAGCTTGGAGCAGGAGGCTTTAGAGTTAGATTTATAGTATTTTTATTTCTGCTATGTTGTAAGTGTTGTACTCTGATAATTGTATGTTGTACAGTTAAAATTTTGTATTTTCAAATGTTATGATATATAATATTTTGTCTCGCTGCGATCTGAGATTCTGTGTTGTTATTTCTGTTCTTCTTCTGCCTTTTTCTTCTAAAAAATGATTCGTATTTCTATGATATTTGGGTTGGATGTGTGATGTATGTAGTCAACTCATATAGTATGGATTTGTGGTTCGTTACAGTTGGTATCAGAGCTTAGATTGAGTGAATACCTAAGCTTTGGTGGAATTATGCTCATTAGAGATAGGGTCAGTAGTACCCTAGAATGAGTTGAGTGTATATATAAGAGAGCGCGTATTTGTAAATTGATATAAAAACTATTTTATATTGTGTTGGCTAGTCTGTTGAGCGGTTTATGAAGTCTGATCGAATCGTGGGATGCCACAAAGTTGATAGGAATTTATAACCACTTGAACAGAAAAATTTGACATAATATTGTTTTAAAGTGGGTAAATGAAATAATTTTACCCAAAAATTCTATTTTTGATAGAAAAGAATAATTTTCTGAAATTATTATAATATATGGATTTGTTGGATGTTAATATTATAATCAAACTAGATTATAAAAATTGGAATGGTTATATATAACCAAAATAGAATTTGTATATGAATTAAATATACAAATGAGATGAATTAAAATTGAATTCAAACTAGAATTTGGAATTTAAATCCTGGGAAGTTTGAAAATATTTTCTGAAGTATATTAGAACAATATAGCATTGTGTTTGAAGGATTCTAAATAAAAATCATCTTGAGATGGATTTTAAAACTGATAATGCACTGAACTCACTTCAGTGGCTGGAATATAATTCTGATAATGACTGCTGCATTATCAGTGTTCATTTTCGAGTTTCTAAGTGATGAATTGCTATCTTAGAAAAGTTTTTGATGGGAATTTGTTTAAAAGAAAACAAGTTGTTTTAGAAAATTCAAATGTATTGAATTTGAGATGGAAATATATATATATATATGATTTCAAAAAGATTTGAAATAAAAACCTGGGAATTTGAATTTAGGAATTTAAAATTTAACTAAAGCAATTTAAAAGGATCGAAGTGGATAAATTGATCTAGAATCAATTTGAATGCATATGAAAGTAAATAAAAAGTTTTTGTGGAAATTAAAATTTTTTGAAGTATGAAATGTTGGGTTCCAGTATAAGTGAGTTTTTGGAAAGTTAATAGATTCTTGACACTTTTCCTACCTTAGTAATTTCGGGGGCGAAATTCTTTTAAGGGGGAAGAATGTAACGACCCGGATTTTCGAACAATGAATTTTAAATATTTAATATGGTTTTAAGTATTGAGTTTATAATATAAATGATTTATATATATATATATCGATTTAAAATCAATTTTGATTTAATATAGAATATATTAAATTATCATAAAACGGAAATGAATTTAATTGAATTCAAAGTTAACACTGAATTGACAACAGTTCAGATGATCAATACAAAATTCTGTTTGAATTAGGATGATAATAGCAATTTATTATCAATGAATTTATTATTTAGAATTTAGTTTATATTGATTAAATTAATATCCTCTCCATCTGATCGAATAAAGCTGTGAAACCGGTCCCATAGTGTTCAGAATAGCGGTTTAACCCTAGAAGTGTCAGTTGTTGTGATTCCGTTGGAGTTCAGAACCCTGAATATATTATTATAAAATTGAATGGATAAGATCAAATTCAAATCATGGTTAAATCAACATCAAATCCTATTTAATAACAATGTACCTTAAGCTACCCTACCTATAACGCTATTCCTTAATACCGAAGAAAACATCTCTATAAAATCACGCAACACTACCTCCTTATTTTCCTTTCATTTTCGTTACTTCTAAAATCAACTGCAAGCTTCAAAATAAAAATGGTGTGAGTTATTTCAATTTAAAATGAATTCTTTGGCCTCTCGTTTTCTTGCTATTTTCCTAGCAAAAAGGTAAAAGGGACCGAACCTTCTTTCCATTCTTAGTCAAAACCATTTCACCGATCCCTTTTGTTTCTTTTCTTTCCAATCCTATGAAAATTTACTCCGTCAATTCACTTAAATTAAAAAAAAGTAATTCGAAATCGCGACTTGATCCATGAACTATTGAAGCTCGGTGCTCGCGATTTCAGAGGAGTCGAGGGTTTTGCTCGATCATTGCAAAAGGATTTCGACGTTATGGAAGAGGGAGTCGTGACGAACAAGGATGAGTGGAGGAGGGAGTTTGATAGCAGGAGGTAGGGTTTGAAGTTGCGATGGATTTGGGGTCGATATTTTCAACATCGAGATGAAGAAATTAGGTTGCGTAATGCATTGGACAGTGCGTGTTGAAAGGGGAATAACGCAATGATGAATGGAGCAGCAAGCTCGAGATCCTTTGGGGGATTCTTGATCAAAGTTTAGACGATGACTGTTATGGTATGTATGTTGTTTTGTGAGTCAAAATGATAAGGAGTGAGTAGTGGGGAGGAAGGAGATGTCATTGAGAAAAGGTTAGGAAAGGGATGTCACAACAGTAAGGGATTTATAGCAATGCGTTAGAACCTGGAAAGAAAGTTAAATGGAGATTTTGTGAAAGGAGAAAAGGGAAGTTCGATTTCATAGAGAAGGGAATGGTCAGGATGGAAGCAACAGGTTAAAGTTGGGATGGGTTTTTAGTTTATGTTCAAAATGAAGGAGTTCGTTTGCTTAAGGAAGGAGCCGTTGGGAATTTTCGAACTGGAAGGAGAGTTGAGCAGCAGTAAAATCTGAATTTAAGGTATATTATTAACTTAAATAATTTATGCTTTTTGAAAATCAATTAATCAAAGGTAAGGAATTTTTTTATGAATAATTTATTTTGTCGCATCGAAAATTTATTTTAGTTCAAATACGAAATGATGACACGTATATTTATTTCGTATAAGTTTCAGAATCAAATAGGAAAAGATTACGTTAGATTCAAATGGGCAAAAGCTTGGCAATCACATTGATTCGGAGGCAAATGGGAATTTTTGGTTAAATTAAACATCAGTTTAATTTAATCGAAAATAAATGGCCACTTCAACAATTAAAATTCACGGTGAGTAAATTTCACTCATATTTTATTTATAATTACTTTATTAGTTAAAAATAATTGTTTGTTGGATGTTTGCATGCATTGAAATATAACTGTGGTTATTATTAAATATATATTATCTATTTAGGATTGATGTTTGTGGTTATTATAGATATATTGGTGATTGGATAGTTCCCGCAGTACCATTAGAGGATGCCCATAGTATCATTAGCGGATGACCCTATTCGCTCCACGCTATGATAGTGGATGACCTTCTATACCGCGATATCCTACCATCGAAGCAGGATGGGTATTATTTATGTGGGCTAACGTCTGTGGATGCTGGAAAACAGGTTGGAGGGATCCAACTGGATTCCTCAAAAATAGTTATATTTGTTTGTTCGCATATACATTATCATGTATGATGTGCTAGAAAATCCGTGGTTGATAATTAGGTATTTTATTTGGTTGAAATATCACTGGGCCTAAAATATTGATATATAAAAATATCGTGAAAAGGATATTTTGAGATTTAAAGGGAAAATTCTATTTATCTACAATAGAATTTGAATTTCCAATGGAATATAAAAATATTAACTTGTTTTGAATATATAAAACAAGTAATGAATTTATAAACGTTGTTTATAAATTTAAAATGCGAAATTTGAAATGAATTTATAAATGTTGTTTATAAATTTATAACGCGGAATTTGAAATTAATTTATAAACGTTGTTTATAAATTTAAAATGCGGGATTTGAAGTGAATTTATAAACGTTGTTCATAAATTAATAATGCGGGATTTGAAGTGAATTTATAAACATTGTTTATAAATTAATAATGCGGGATTTGAAGTGAATTTATAAACGTTGTTTATAAATTTATTATGCAGAATTTGATATGAATTTATAAACATTGCTTATAAATTTATAATGTGAGATTTGAAGTGAAGTTATAAACGTTGTTTATAAATTAAATGATGCAAAGAAGTGAAATTAATTTATAAATGGAGTTTATAAATGAAATGGGAAAAAGAATTATCATTGGATAGTTGGGGAATTTAAATTCAAATGTGAACTTAAATAAAAATTGGAAATCGTTTTAAATAGAAAACGATGAAATCTATTGCGATATCCGGAATGTAAATTTAAATTGGATAACTAAAATAGATTGTGTCGATTTATAAAATAAATTGTATCCAGAAAGGATAATGGAATTTTATTTGATTGAAACTAAAATAAAATATGTAAATTAGTTATATGTATAAGTTATAATAAATAAAATATTCCATAATAAGATTTTTGATTTAAAATGGATTTTTAAATGGAACTTGTTGAATATATAAAGCAAGTAAATTTATAAACGCTGTTTATAAATGTAGGAATTAATTATCAAGAGATAGTTTGTAAATTTTAAATTCAAGTATGAATTTAAAGTAGAATTTCAAAATCGTTTCAAAAAGGGAACGATGGCTTTTATTCCGAAAGTCGGAATATAAAATGAATTGAGCTTCAAATAGATTTTTGAAACGAAACTTGTTAATATATAAAACAAGGAAGTTAGATTTATAAACGATATTTATATATCTAGTGAAATAAATTATCATTGGATAATTTAGATTTTTCAATTCAAATAGAATTTTAAAATAGAAAATTCAAATAGAATTTGAAAATCGAATTCAAAAACAAAAAGTTGAAATCATTTCGAAATGGGAACGACGAAATATATTTCAGAATGAGGATTATAAACAGAATTGGAATAAATCCAAAGTATTTATAATTTATAAAAGGGATTGGAATTTAAGATAGAAGATCAAAGTATAAATAAATTTATAACCAAGTAATGAAAAATCAACGAATATAGATTATCGAAAATATTAAGTTAAACTGGGAAAATTGGATTTAATATATATTAAAATATATTAGAATGGAGCCGGAATTATTATAAACGAAGTTTAAAACTTTTTATATATAAATATAATTAAAACAAACTCGCCACAGCGCGGTAGTTTGTAAATTGGCGTCTTGAATTTCAGTTGAGTATATAGAACTCAATTTAACTCGGAATTCTTTGAAACAAGAACCGTTAGGACCGGTTGCATAATAGTTTTCTAATGGAAGAGAAAAATTTGGATTTCGTCGAATATATTTTGAGTTATGTCAAAATCAATTTTCCAGAAAAACAGCGCTATAACCATTATAAAACCATAATGGTTTATTTAAATAAATAAAAGGGTTTTAAGTAAATAAAATCCGACTTCCCATTACAAAAATCCAGATTTGAGTTATAAAATAAATACAAACTCAAGTGTAGTAAATGAATTGATTTTTGAAACAAAAATCAGATTTTTAATTATTGAATAGAGTTAACAAATTGGAAGAATAATTAGTAGTGGAATTTTGAATCGAAATTAGGCTTTAGATAAGTGAATCGGATTTGTCAATTCATATTCGAAATCGAACACGAAACTTGAATTGAAATGGAATTCAATTGGTTTATCAGAAAATAAATATTTATATCTGAACTGATATGTTCAAATAGAAAATGAAATGGGCAAAAGAGCCGATTAAAGAATAAATTAGCGAATTGAGTTAAAATGACCAGATTGAGTTTGAATAAATTAGAAATGGACGCATATGTGTTAAACAGGTATGAAATGAAGAGAATGAAGTTTATAAATTTAGTGCCCGACAAAAAGGTACACGATTGAATTCCATATGAGGTTTTATGTGCTGAATCGGCAAGCCACGTGGCTTTTTGATTTTCTTTTTGAATGGAAAGGCCCAGAGAGGCATTTTTTGGTTGTACCGAGCGACCCGTACAAAGGAGGTTATGGCAAAATTTTCCGAAAATTTAAGGAGTTAGAATATTTTTAAGAAACTTTGATAGTTAGAAATCAATGTGTCGATATATATAGATTTCAATAAGGAAACGAACTTAAAATAGAATATTATAAACAAAAAGAAATTCGATAATCTGGTAATAGAAAGAGAAATGTATATACGTTTTAAAAATGAATAATTGTTTAATATGATGTTGATTATTTGAGATAAGTAGTCTTGTCTGTTTTGAAGTTAAGAATGTTATTCAGTCAAGGTCTGAGAGGTAGTTATACCCTAACTTGATTGATTTCATTATTAAACGATAAATAACAAGTTGCAGTCTTGAAGATAAGTGTTTGAATAAGAAATTTAGTTGAATGAAATATTTTGGGTTGTTGTAATGGTGTTTTATACAACATTCGTTTTAACCCTAGGAAGTGGAATTTTGGAAGTATAATAAATAAATATTTCCTGAGTGTAGAAATGAACGGGTTTGAAAGAGATAATTAATTGGAATGTTTTCCAATTGTAAATAGAAGATATTTTCTATGTATAGAAAATAAAAGAAGGCCATATATGGAAATATTTTCCAAATAGTGTAAAAGGCCAAGATGATAGTTGAAAATATTTGGTTAACAAATATTGATAAGTAAATGGAGAAGTAATTTAATTAATGAAATATTAATTAAGGGGCTTAGTGATTGTTTGATGCTTTGAATATATGTTTGTTTTTCTTCGATAGTTAAAAAACCGACCATCGAAGTATTTGCCAATATCGTTGTCAATATGGAGAGGTCGGTTGGATTATTATCCGAGAACCACTCCGTATTGGCAGTGGCATTGCGAATCAGATTACATGAAGATAATCGAAGACGGAGTAAAGTGCAAGGGCTTTTCTATTTATCCTAGGTAGAAATTGTCTAAGATGGATTAATGGAAATTGTGCCTTCGGTTTCGTTCAATCCCAGAACGAACATATATGGATGATTGTCTGATAGAGTATGTCCAATGATCATACATGTTGGTGTGTATAAATATATATGGTGGCGGAGAATTTATTCTTTTAGCATAATATCCATAATGTATTTTTGCAAATCAATTAATGATGTACGGATCTGACAGTGTGACATTCAAAGTGATTGTGTTATCAATGAATGATAAGTAAGCGTAGCTTCAGGCCTCAACAAATGAGAAATGACAAAAATCGGGCAGGCAACATGGCTACGTGGGTAGCTCCCATTAGGGTGTATTATCACCTATCTAGAGAAATTCATCTAATTCCTTATTCAGTTCGATGCTGTCCCATTCGGGAAAACGGTTGTTGATCCCAACCGTTGGTGAAATACATTCGAGACACTCAAGCGAAATGAGTGGTCGGTCATGTGTAGCCGAGTTACAAGATGTTCTTGTTGAACCTAGTGTATTCTCCTCTAGATATACACAATCGGAAGGTGGTTCCATACCTTGTCATAGTTGGAAATTTATTACCCAATATGCACCCGCGGTTTTGATTGTATATTATGTTTGTGGAGCGTGAGATGAAAACATTCCACTAGATTTCTGTTTATTTGATTTATACTCTATTATAAAACAAAAGTGTTTTAATATAAAGATTTTCATTTCTTTCAAAAGGATTTTGAAAGTTAAATCAAGTATTTTCGATTCTCATAAGGGGAAAACCCGTTCCGTGTTATATGGCGCAGTCTTATGAGATATCGTTTATTTTCTCAAACTGTTTTAAATTGTTTACTCATACTAGTCCCATGACCGGCCCAGAGTTTATTCTATTTTGTTTTACCTAAACTCTTGGGTGATCAAATTTGTACGGGAAGTCAAGTAGTTCAGGATTTTACAGATCTATCTAAAGGACCTTGGAGCAGGAGATTTTAGTGTTAGATATATAGTATTTTTATTTCTGCTATGTTGTAAGTGTTGTACTCTGATAATTGTACGTTATACAGTTAAAATTTTGTATTTTCACATGTTATGATATATAATATTTTGTTCCGCTGCGATGTGAGATTCTGTGATGTTATTTCTGTTCTTCTTCTACCTTTTTCTTCCAAAAAAAATGATTCGTATTTCTATGATATTTGTATTGTACGTGTGATGTATGTAGTCAACTTAGATAGTACAGATTTGCAGTTCGTTACAAACTAGGTTTAATGAGCATAATTAGGTGCATTTGGGCTTGATTAAACTTAGATTCTCCTATAACACAAAAGAGGAAATTCTGGAAAAAAGATAACCTTATAGCATTACCTTACCTCTTTTTTCTTCCTCTTCTTTTCGTACAAAAAAACTTGTGAAACCGTGGCCTATCCTCCTTTCTCGATATCAAAGGTTATACTCAAATCAAAATATATTAAGAGCTTCCTAGTCCTCCATTCTTTAACAAACCAATTTCTTTCCAAAGATCCAATCTTCGGTTTTTGGAAATGAAAGAAAGAAGGTTACAGTAGAATTTTAAAGCTACATGTCAGTATTTCTTAGTTTTTCATAATCTATAAGCTCAACTTCGCCTCTTTCAAGCTAAAATCATGGGAATCCAATCAATAAGCCACTGAAGGTGAGTTTGTACAACTCACACATTTTGTTTTACAGTATTTTTACGTTTATCTATGTTGAATGATTAAGAATTCGTTGAAAGCTGAGTACCATGTCAATATTTTCATCTCAGTTGTGTTAAACAGCACTGGTTGCTACTTTGAGCTGTTATATCTCAACCAATCTTGATATAATCATACCATTACTTTTCTAAATCATAGTAGAGTATTTGATCTTTGCTTATGCATGGTTTCTGGTCAATCTGACCTCTCTAGCTAGTCCAAAGTTGGCATTAAAATTGCAATCAAAACAGGTTTTCAAAACTGGTAGAAATCGCGCTCTAGGGTCGACACCTTGGTCAGTCCTAGGTCGACCGCCCTTAAGGCCAGGCCAGACCCTTGGTTGACTTGTCCACAGAGAGTTGCACAACATCACTTCTGCTTACTAGGTGTCATTTGGTGTGTTTCCTGTAATGATTTATTGCGTATTTGGTCAAGTTCTATGGTTTTTAGTGATGTATTTCCTATGGCTTCAGTCTAAATATTGAAAGGCTATATTGTCGACGAATTCGTGTTTCGAGTTCACTGCTTTATGTTGTTTTTTTGGACTAGATTTCCATGTTGAATTTGATATGTTTGTGACACGTGCACATTTTAATAAAGAAGTTTTCAAGAAACTGTATATATATATAGATCTTCAAATCACTTTGAGACAAATGGTCTTCCATAGTTTTGTTTATAGTCAAAAAATGTCCCAAGGTAATAATTTTTTAAAGAAATAATTTAAATGTTTTAAAATCGATTTATAAACTTGTTTCCTCAAATCCAGTATTTTCTATGGATTGAATTGCAATCACTCGAGTGAATGACTATGGATCGACATATGAAGCTTTATAAATATGACTCGACATGTGAATGGACTGAAAGACAGTTCTCGAGGCAAGGATGGAAGTGATCCAACAATTAGCCAAAATTTGGCTAAGTGTATGGATTGCTACTAGTCTATAGAGGATGGATCAATATCGATCCATCATCCGATGGGTTGGGCTCCGAGCTCTTTCGTGCGGTTTTGCAGTGGTCTTCGGGATGTTGTTGGAGTCTTGTTTCAATGATAACGTCTAAATGGTGAAAGTTCTCATCAAAGTGTTGTTGGTTCTTCGATTGTGAACTCAGGAGAAAGTGGTCGAAGGAGAATGTGATAGGGAGATCAAGGTGGAATGAGGCTATGAGATAATGGAATGACTTGATTGCTACTCAAGCAAAAAGATAGAGTTTTTTGTAACAGCCCACATTTTACGTATCGGAGGATCATAAAATATTTTTGTTTTATTTCCTGAGGGTTGGACCATTCTCATATTTTAATATGTTGTTTATGGGGATGCAAAACATGTCCATAATTTTTACCAACTTTGTTTGTGACCATTTTGCCCCTGTCAGTCTTGTACATGGCATAACTTTTGACTCAGGTCGAATCAAGTGTTGAGATTCTGCCATTGGAAAGCAAATGATGTTTCCCTTTTTGTAGAGTGATCACATTAGAGATTTGGCTTAGTGGTTTGGGAGGAATGGTTGTTTTAAGGTTTAACAGTTGGCTGTTCTGGTTTGATAAGCCATAATGGGATGATTTGGAGATGCCCATTAGTAGGCTAGTGGGAGGCTATAAATAGAGGGTGGGAGGCGCGGAGAATAGTTTACTTTATCCATTTTCTCATTTGAATGAGTGAGATCTCCTCCATATCTCCAATCTTTTCACCTTTCCGCCATTAAAGCTTATGGAATTTGAAGATCTACATCATTTTCGGGTTATATCTACTCAAATAAAAGAGGGAGTTCATAAAATTGAAGAGTTTGGATCAAATTCTTTGCAGTTTGGAATTATACTTCAATCATTTTGGGTTGTTTTGGAGAATTGGTGAATGATATGCATCTCTCACACGGATTCAATCAAGTATATGTGTATTTAATTCTGTTTTTCATCAAATTCAAGTCGTTTTCTTAGATCTACACCATGGTAAGTCTATTTTCATATGAATCACCATAAGATCTAATTTAGCAACTTAAAAACCGTAATTTCCTTGTATTTTCATATGTTTATGCAAGTTAGATCCATCGTTTTTTTCATATGTTCATTTATCATGATTTTGGTGAAGTTTACATAACTTTTGATGAAAATTGTCATTTTCATATTGTTATTGATTTCATAACATGCTTGTGGCTGTGTTGGATGAATCAGATGAGTTGGTTTCATCGAATTGGTCATTTAGCGAAGTTTTGGTTGAATTCAAGGGTGAATTGGGTCTGTCCATGTGTTGGGTCGATCGGTTTCATATGGGTCGGTCGATCGGAGTGTGGCTTGGGAAGCATGTAAGGAGCGGTCGGTCATCAATGGTATGGTCGGTCAGCATCAAGGTGATGGGTCGATCGGAAAATGTTGAGCATGGGTCGTTTGGGCTAGGCTATTGGAAAGGGTCGGTCTTAGGTGGATCGCTCGGTTTGATTCTTCCAGGAGGTGCATCGGTCAGTCAAGGACCGGGTCGGTTGGTCATGCACCTTTATGATGGGTCAGCCACAACTTGTGAGGAGTGGGTCGGTCATAAGTCCTGAACATGGATCGGTCGGTAATGACGAGATGGGTCGGTCTTTTGTTTGAATTAATGGGTTTGAAGTGAGTTCAAGTGGGAATATTCGAAGTGTTGAATGTGTTCGTTGATCGGTGTAGAATAACGAATGAGACGACAACTCAAAGGCCGTGTGTTGGTGATAATGGTTGCTCGAGAAGGTTGCTTGAGCTATGAAATGTCGTCGGGTTGGATGACTAGAGTTGTGAAGTCCGAGAGATTATCGTTGTCATATGTTCTAGCAGGCTCGAAGCAGGGGTACAATAGGTGCACCTAAAAGACCAAAAGGTTGCTGGTCGAGTACCTTGGGTATCGTTGAAAAGCCTAGTTGTCAATGTTGGACAAACATACGTATTGTTGAAAGGCGTATGGAGTTTATGCTAGAACTGGGGTTATCGTTAGCCCTTGACATATAGTCAGGATGGTCGTCATACAATTAACGATAATTTCAAAGCAGGTTGGCGGTGATAGCCAGAGTCAGTCATGGATGATTGGTTGCTCTGTTTGTACTGTCTCATGTAGAATGTCCAATGTCGAAGGAGATGTTCCTTGGGTGATTGTATGATATTGGTTTTGTCCTCTGGGGCTTGTGTCTGAGGGATGTTGAGTTTGATTAGGGTGATTTACATGAGATATATATAATTTGGATGTCATAAGTGCTTTGCCATGATTGAATGGGTGTTCTGGTTTCCATGGATGTATGGTTAAAATGTTGTTGTAAAGGCTATCACTGTCCAATGTTGGGAAGATAAGGTTGAGTTCTTCTCTGGTATTGTGGGTAGATTAGTTCATTTATTTACCCTTTCTCATATGCTTTATTGATGTTGTTTATTATCTGTGTTATCGATCAATAAGACTGTTGTATAACTCAAGGTTCTATGTTTCCCTCTTATTGCCTTGAGCTGTTTATCTGGTTGTGGATGGGCAGAACAAGTGGCATGTGACAGGTGATAGCTTAGTGAGGACGATGTGGCAGTTCGGAGGCGAGAAGGAGGCTGGCGTACTATCTTTCTACTATATTGTATTTGGATTTCCACTGTTTGTTATTCTCCGAGTGCTTTAAGAGTGAAATAATTTGTATAAACACTATTGTTGTAATCTAAGTGTATGGATATTACTTTCTAGTTGTTATGAAAGTCTAGTGTTTTATGCTTCACTAATAATACATGCTATATATGTTCTATATATTTTATCCTTGCGCTGTGAGTTATACGATAGGTTCCGATGTTGTTTACCTTTGATGATCGTCCACAACTACATGGCACACCTTTCAGCGCATTATTCCTTTTCTTTAGTGCGGGGGTTGTGGGCGGTCGTCACATTTTGGATAGCTCATAAGAATGAAAGAGCCAAGGAATAGTTGATAGTTCGAAGGATTTTAGCAAACTCAAAGCAAAGGTATCGTGTGAACGCCTATTAGGATCAGGAGAGATCGAGTACCCAGGGTAGCTCCGTAGTACTACATAGTTGCTAGTCAATGGGGTCTTGAATGCAAACGTGTTGAACTATTGGTTCTGCAAACATGATAATCTGACTAAATATGGGGTTTTCATTAGCCTCTAATGGATGGCACGACCAGTCGTTTGGGTATCAATGTATTCAAGGCTTTAGTCGGTGATAAATATATTTTTTTATGGACGTTATGATTGCTTATGTGTTCCCTTCTATCTCTCTGGATAAACTATCACCATAGGATACTAAAGAGAAGTGTGGACTCAGATCCCATTCTGAATTATATCTATCTCTATGTTGTTTGAGTAGCATATTTTAGTTAATTATTATGTGCTAACACTTTGGTTGCAGGGACAACACGGGTGAGATTTGAACTGTCTATTATTATATTATCCTATATAGTTGTTATTAGATTTTTATCGCTTATAGTAGACTATTGTCCGATTCAAGGTTTTGTGTCTCCTTTTATTATCTTGGGATGCTCATCAACGATGCTGATGAGTAGACTAAGTAGCAGGTGACAGGTTTTGTGATGATATTATTGTGTGACGACGAGCTGGAGGCTAGCACATTACTACTCTATATTGTAGAGATATTTGGATGATTTCTGCTATTTTTAATTGTTAAATCTAGTGAGAGATGTAGTGAGGCAAAATGTATCCAAATATTCTTTTACCAGGATGTATTATACATGGCTTCTGAGATTTTTATAAAGTTGAGATTTTCTGCTTTACCATGCTTTACTATTATGTCTTGCTATATATTTTATTATTATATATTATCCATGCATTGTGAGTTATGTGACATGTTCTATTTCAGTTCATCTTTCCTGATAATCGTCCCATATCATCCCAGCACGTCATACAGTGCACATTTAGTGCAGAAAGTATGGGTCAGTCATCATAAACAACAAACGTAATTGCAAGAAATAAAGAAAAAGGCAATGGATTAGTGTGAATAGGGATTTAGTTGTATTTCACACTATCCTATAGTTTATAATTAATTAAAGGAAATGTCATGCAATTACGAACTCATGTTTATATATTTACCTTATTAGATAATGGAAATGGATTTTAAGTACATTTCCGGTAACCAATCAATTAGAAAGAAGAACAAGTTATTAAAGATAAAACCTACAAAGATGGTAAATAAAAGAGTAATATAAATGAGAGACGTTATGATAAGAAAAAGAGTAAGAAATCAAGTTAAGGCATTTGATATCTAGGAAGTAATGTAATTATTATGACAAAAGGCGAATATCATAGGCTCGGGCTAGGAATTGAGTCGATAGGTCGGGCTTAGATAAAGGATTGGGCGATAAAGAAAGATGGATTTAGGAAATCTAAATGTTTGTAAGAAAAATTACAATATGATGTTGTAATTAAAAATAAGAAAGAAATAAAGCAAGGAAGACTTATTTTAAATAAAACTTATATTTGAATTAATTTTAATAAGCATGTAACAATAGTGGTCCGTTTCTGGCAGCGAATGTTGACTAGGAAAAATAAGTGATTAATAAAGTTAATAAGAAAGTAAATAAGCCCAGTTAGAAGGAATTGGACAAGGAATGCTAACCATTGTTGTAATAAAGGAAAAGTAAAGTAAGCTAAACACATAATGAAAGATTAGGGATAGCGTCTAAAGAATAGCATGATGTGTTTATAGTAGTTCAAATGGATTTTGAATGAACGGTCTAACGAAGCAAGGTCATCGTACGTGATGGGGGAATCCCCAATACCTTGTTTAGCTAGGCTGGAGAGAAGTTCGCGACCTATGGGATCATGAGAATACTTTAGGATGAACCTCTGGGGTAGGCCTAACAAATCTGCACCCATGGAGGCAGGTCTATAGCGGTTCCATCAAAAGAGTATGCCTCAGCTGCATTTATATAGAGGGAAGACAATTGACTAATGGGTAACTTTCGGATTCGGCGGTTGCATCGGCTCCAAGAGGAGGCTTTATTGTCAGGAATCAATAAGGATGGTAATTGTTTGGATACCCATCATCATCAGAAGGAGCAAATTACGAGAAAGACTGGAGCTAAACCAACAGACTAATGCTCTTTCACTATTGAAACATTGGATGAGGGATAATTCCAATTGAATGTTTAGATTGTTTACTATAAGGCACACTCACTTAGCTTTTAATTGATCTTTCATTAGCTGGGGGGCTGCGTGGAGATACAGCCATGGGAAAAGTGACAAACCAAATTTAATATCTCTAGTGTATGCCCAACAAAGCGATTTCACAGATATAAAAATGCTTAAATTCCGTATAAGGGTAGACCTTGTGAGCAGAGCTCACGTACTCAATTATACGATTATGTGTCGTCCTCGATGTATGCAATGAGTGGTATATTATGGATGTTCGATCATTGGAGCAAGTTATTACAGACGCGGTTTTACATTTCCTTATTAAACGATAGAACACCTATATTGCAGGCCTCACAAAGCTGTCCTTTACAGATATACTTAGAGTACTCTTTTATAGAATGATAATGGAGACCTGTTGAGCATGGTACTATGGTTAGTACCTAGTTGTATCGAGAATGATACTATATATATATATATATATATATCAATTAATAGGTTTGATTTACTAGGGAATATATGGGTATGATTTACGCAAAGAGAGAAGAGTGTTATAAATCCTAATAACCTAATAAAAAATAATTCAGTGATAGTGTGATATACGTAGTGTAATTCTAAAAAATATATTTTTTCCATTCGCTAAAACTTTAGTTCCGACCCTATCCTCATAACAAACTCACAGGTTAGATATATGGTAGAGATTATTCATTTAAAAGACACTTTCTTAGTCAATGTCTTTATTATGGTAAGAATTTACTTATTATCATATTTTATTCAGTTCCATTGTGAGATGTATATTTTAAGCTTTAATACATTTATCTTTACCTTTTTGTATGATACTAGATAAACCAACTCAGGTTTCAGTGGACTTTAGCATTTTGTGAGAAATTTGAACCCGTTGGAATTTGGGTTATTACGTTTGGCATTAAAGAACATAATTGTATTTTTAAAATATAAATATTTTATATTATATATATATATACCCGTATCCATAGAGAAACTTACTAGGAAACAGAATTGAAATATGGAAAACATTAGAATATCAATTTTGTACACATAGATAATGCTAATGGAAATTTAGGTTCTAAATAATTAAGCTAATCCAAAAACCAATGAAATTATCATGACTGAAAATAGCAATGTGCTGTAATGAGTATAAATTTTCAATCCTTTCCAAAATGAATTAGAAGAAACTCAAAACAGCAGAGATGTATGAAATTTCAATTGTTTTTCAAATCTTCAAAAATTTAGAATTCATATGAATATTGTTCAAGATATAACACGAATGCTTCAGCACTATTAGGAATTCAAAAATAAAAAAAGAAATATACTTCAAAACAATTGCAGATATTTACAAGTTTAAATTCAAGATCTGGAAATGATTAAAACATGAGAGTTTTATTCAAAAGAAGCGAATTTCCAGAAAATCATGAATTCTGCAATTTGAAGTTAAGAAAGCTTAAGAAAAAAATATGGTAGTGTCAAAACAAATCAGAAATAGACAAAAGAAAATAGAAGGAGTAGAAGGAGGAATACACAAAGAAACAAAGAATATTAACAGAAATGAGTTTAGAGATCATATGTAAGGATCTGTGACTTCCCCGTGAAGGAAAGAGCGGATACTTTGAGAACAACACACAAAAGAACGCAGACAGAAGACCATTTCATTATTTATTACAACAATTCCATCAAAATACAAGAATATACAAAGTATAAATAAATATTACACAGAAAATAACAGAGATTTAAATTACATTACATAGCAGCGGAAAATAATACAATACACAACTAGAAGTAATACACGGATACAGAGCTTTCCGAGTATCGTTCCAGCTGTAAATCAGGATCCTGTGAATATAAATCTGCAAAACCAAAACTACTAGCTGCCCGTGTCGAAAATAAGGGCACCCAGAGTTTAGGTTAAAACAATAAACTCCAGGTCAGTCATGGGACTGGTGTGAGAACTAAAACAGTTATTAATCTTTATTTTAAAGTTAGGTAAATCAAGGGACCACGCCGTATAACACAGAACGGGTTTCCTCCCAAGAATACCAGTGCATAAAACAACAGCGCAATGCTAAATAAAGAACAATGAAGCTATTATGTAAAGACCCATAACTTCCCCGGTTGGGAAGTCTCAGATAGTTCGAGAACAAGACACAAAAGAACGCGGACGGGAGAACATTTCATTGTATATTACAACAATACCATCAGATTACAAGAATATACAGAGTATAAATGAATATTACACAGAAATGTCAGAGATATAAATTACATTTAAATACATAGCAGCGGAAAATAATACAATACACAACTAGAAGAGATATACGGATACAAAGCTTTCCGGATATCATTCCAGCTGTAAACCAGGATCCTGTGAATATAAATCTGCAAAACCAAAACTACTAGCTGCCCGTGTCGAAAATAAGGGCACCCAGAGTTTAGGTTAAAACAATAAACTCTAGGTCAGTCATGTGACTGGTGTGAGAACTAAAACAGTTATTAATCTTTATTTTAAAGTTAGGTAAATCAAGGGACCATGCAGTATAACACGGAACGGGTTTCCTCCCAAGAATAGCAGTGCATAAAACAACAGCGCAATGCTAAATAAAGAAAAATGAAGCTATTATAAGACCCAGGTCCCATCACACAATGCAACACAAACCAGAGGATAGGGTTTTCCCTTATAATAGCCAAGGAATGCTTGATACGTTTAAAACAAATCTTTTGATACTATAATAAGTGCATAGTGTATAAAACAACTTCAAATATAAATGTATCAATCCTAGACGGCATGGGTACCATATATCATGTCGCCATACTAGGCTCTACAATCAAAACCGCAAAGTCACGTATTTGGAAATTGGATTTCCGTCTATGAACCGAGGCAAAAGATAGTCCTCAACCGATTTCGAGACAATCTAGCCCATGTCTCAGGGACAGAACGCATCGACCCTTAGGAGCCACAGGGCCGGTCCACCGATGTGGATTAAAATGCCTGAACACTGCGTTTCCCCGCCCTTTGGGGCGTAAATGAGTCCAATGACTCTAGCGGTCCCGGATCGACCGATATAACCGAGGCGCCTCGCAACAGCAACAACCACACAGGTGAAAAGTATATAAATGTCAGGGCTGGTAGGTCACTGACACCACCCTAGCTAGAAAGAAACGCATGCCCTCCCTGGATCCTTCTCCCGTTTTTGGTTCACAACCGGGGTGTGAGGCTTGCAAATCAACGCTACACAAAGCTATGCCACACAGGCCGTGCTTTGATCATCAACCCCAAGACCCTGCTTTTCAATAAAAGCCTTGATCATCTGCCACTTAGGCATGCCACACAAGCAATTCAATCCATGCGATTGATATCCATCAATATATAACCCCTGAGCTCGTACGTCTCAGAAAAGGGCGTTAAGCAAGAGAATAAATTCTTCGCCACCAAACAGATGTATATTTAATAGAAATCAATCACACGGACTAAAATCCAATGTCAGACACACAGTCCATTTACAAGTTCGTTCTGGGTCTGAACGAAACCGGAGGCACCTAGTACCCCGCATATCCATCGATCTCCTAGTACGTCTGGACGATCACCAACTGTTTCCATCTTCTTGGGTGTACTGCCCAATCAAGATCATCAGTAATCACCCAAACGACGTGAAGACCTCCGGTCTTCAACCACCGTCTTCATCTTCGACACCACGTCGAAACAGTTATTCAGAATGGGATAAACCCGGTCTTTCTGAATAACTCGCGTATATATTAAACAAGTGTTACACAAACACAACATACGCCTCTTTCCAATTCAGAATATTCTTTGGGAAAGGTTCTCATTAATATTATCAAAGATAAACTCTTTTAAATTTATTCTTTAATCTTCTTTTGAATATCAATTCAAACTAGTCGGGATTAGCGAACCACACCGAAGTAATCATTTATTTTATTTCCCAATCCCAACCTATTCATCCCAAGAAGTAAAACTGGTCCTACTTTATATCTAACACCACGGTGTTATCGGTAAATTCAATTACCATTTCACGTTCAAATCTAATTAAAGATTTAACTATCGCCTGGAGCAAAACTGGTGATACTCCATTCTCGATCATTTCAATCTAATTAAAGATTCATTAAAACTCCACTTAGTTTTAATCTTTAACTGGGTTAAAGAATCAGTGTCATTTAAAACACGGTTCACGATAAACCCAAAATCACATTCCATTAATTATCGTGTTAAAGAACAAGTGTTATATAAAATACTATTCACGATAAACCCAAAAATCAATACCAATTCAATTCCAATTAAATACCATTTAATTGGTACAATTCATTAAATCTAAATAAAAAGATTTAATCTTCTCTCAACTAGGCTTAAGAACAGTGTTAATAAAGACACCATTCACGACAAACCCAAATCACATTTAATATTAAATACAAGGCTCTGAATAGAAAATATATCGGCTTATATTCAATATCAACTTCTACGACCAAAAAATATCGTATTGGAAATAGCGATATATAAATATCTTTCAAATTCCCATAACCATATCTGTATCATCTCGAAATCCAACATCGAAATATTCCAAAGACAGTTTCCATTCAAATCTATTCCAATTCAATTATTGGAAATTCTGGTTATTTTCAAAACCATTTCAAATCCAATTTATTTATTTTAAAAATAAATAAATTACTATTCTAGTTCAAAACTAGTTCATTTCGATAAAAATCTATTTTTATCTTTTCAAATATGTATTTTTTCATCCCAATCCTTCCCAAATCATTTCTTATGATTTTACACAAATTATTACTATTTTTAACAATTTTATCACGGCCCGTACAGTCGATTTCCATCAACGGCCATCGAACTGCACTTACAGCGACCTTTTTCAAATTTGATTTGGACATAATTCCAAATCCAACCGTTAGATTTCTAATTTCTAATATTCGTTAGAAAGCTCTTTTCGATACGAACCCAACGGTTCCAGTTTTAGGAGAATCCGACGGTCGGATCTCCCGCAATATCCATTCGAAGTCACTGGTCGAAATTCGCGAACTGCCGCGGCGCGGCGCGTTCTATTCAGGCCATTATATTATATATATAATATTTATAATATATACTTTATCGATTTCCATTCAAAACGTGCTTTATAAATCGTTTTAAATTCATTTCAAATCGATTTCAATTCGAATTCATTTATATTCAATTTCAATTCGAATTCATCTATATTCAATTTCAATTTGAATTCATTTCTATTCAATTTCAATTTGAATTCATTTCTATTCAGTTTCAGTTCGAATTCATTTCTATTCCGTTTCAGTTTGAATTTCAATTCTTTTCAAAATATCAGATTTTGAAATCACTTTCGATATTCATTATAAAATGAATAAAATCGATATAAATATCGTTCACGTCAAAATGGCGTCAATCTAATCTACACGGCTTCATATATTTCTATTTTCCAATATTCTATTTCAAATATTTCTATTTCAAATATGTCTATTTCAAATATGGAATGAGGCCCAATCAATTACCATATAATGTTGATTATATGGATTTTCTACAACACATGTATACAATAACAACGATGAACAATCAACCATCATCCAAAGTGCATTCTACACAGTATAAGCATCAAATATAAATATTCAACGCTTATAACAGTTTGTCAATCAATCGATCGACATACAACTAAACAATCGGGATTAGTGTACGTCAAATATCATCCCAATACCCGTGTAGGGTTTCAAACACTCAAACACAGATTTTATTTGTGCAGTTGGGCGATGTGTAAAATTTATCGTCCCAATCAATATCAGTCAAATGTGTGTATATAAACAAATCGTCCGATTTGTTTATTTTTATTTCCTTTCATATACGCGTTAAAAATTCCATTTTTAACTATAAAATATTTTCCACTATAAAATATTTTATTTCATTTCACATCACATCACACAATCAACTACACATCAAAATCAAACAAACAAGCACACAAGTCGTACATGGTCTGTGGACGACGGGTGTCGGGTGCTACTAAACACCGTCTGCATCCTAGTATATATTTCAACTAGAAAATCAAATTAAAAGGTGAGAAGTTCTCACAGAATTGCTAATCCAATCCCACGACTCTTCTTATGTAGAAATCTTCGTCGTTCTTGCCTCCTGCCACTTTCTTTGCCCGTATTCTCTACATATGTAAAAAAATCGAATTTTTACTTTGCTATTCAATATATAAAAATCGAATTTTAACTTCGCTATTCAATATATAAAAATTGAATTTTTACTTCGCTATTCAATATATAAAAATCGAATTTTTAATATTATTGCTATGTATATAAAAATCACTTTTTTATAACTATGCTATATGGATAAAAATCACATTTTTATACCGCTACTATATAGATAAAAATTCCATCTTTACCTTGCTAGTAATATAATAAAAATTATATTTTTATTAATCTTCATGAATAAAAATCATATTTTTATTATCTATACTATATAAAAATCACAATTTTAATTTCTCTATATAAAAGGATTGATTTTTATTTGCTATGAATATTTGAAAATCGAATTTTTTTCTTCCAAATACAAATCTAATTTTCCCTTCATATAAAAATCAAAATTTTCTTCATACATTCAAAATATAAAAATTCAATTTTTATAACTTTGAATTGCTTTATATGTAAATAAATAAGAAGAAATAAAAAAAAATGAAAATACAGTAAATAGAAAGAAAGAAGTTTACTGCGTTCGATAGATGCAAGGGGGCTCGGGGTGCTGCACTTGCCAACGCCGTAGGGTTTCAGGCGGTCAGGAAGGGGTGGTGGCACACTGGCTCGCGCGGTGGTGGAACGTGGGGGGTCTCAGTTTGGGGCTGAGGGGGGGCGACTGTTTCTGTTCGAAGAAGGGGGAGAGAGAGGAGCGCCGATTTAGAGGGGGTCGGGGGTGGGAATAGGCGCGAGCGACGGCGGCTTTCCCCCCGTGGCGTCGACGGCGAGAGCTGGAGGAGGGGGGAGTGCGATTCGATCGCTTTGGGTTTTTTTTCTTTTTTCTTTTTCTTCTGAAGTCAACGGGGAAGGTAGGGGGGTTAAGGAGAGAGAATATAGTTTAATATTTAATTAATATTTTATTCTCTAAAAAGCAACTTTAAAATTCGGACTCGAAATCAAACCCACCGACTGTCGTCCCTAGCTAATTACCCCCATTCCGAACACAATGGGATATGCCACAAAGGCTGATTCGATCGTTTCGATCAGTTTCCGTTGAATTTACATTTAAATCATTATACCGAATTTTAAACGTACATTTCAAATTACCGGGGCCACATACTAACTCGAAAAATTCCAGAATTTTTTTTTCTGCCTTCGTATTGACGATACGGTCCTAACAAAACTAGTTTCGTCGAATTCTGAGACCGTTTGCAAAATGGCCATTTTCCAGTCGATTAAATTCAACTGAAATGGTCAAAACACGTTTTCCTTTGCCACTCTCACATATTGATTCGAAAAATTTTGAAATTTGGAATCTAGCAATAACTTGACATCATGGAACCAACAAAAGTGGTTTCGTCGAAATCCGAGGTCGTTTGCAAAATGTCTATTTTTAAGGGCCTGAATTCCATAGCGACTATTCAGAATTTTCAACTGGACGTATCTTTCGATTCCCGCTATGAAATTTTGATTTTTCGGATTCGTTGGAATGATATTACCAATTAGATTCTAATATTTTTGATTTCACTAAAATCCGGTTTCTTTTGCACCCGGTATGTTCAATTGAAGTTTGAAATCGAATTATCGAACTACCGCGCCATTTTCAATTCCTTTGATAAATATAAATAAATATTTATATTCTATCGTCGATTCAAACGAATATATACGTTCGAATTATATTCAAAATAAATTTCTCGTTGATATTATTTAAAATAATTCATTTTAAATAATCAAAATTCGTTAAAATTGCCAAAATAAAAATTTTAAACTGGTCCAGATTTCCGGGTTATTACATATTATAAGACCCAAGTCCCATCACACAATGCAACGCAAGCCAGAGGATAGGATTTTTACCTTATAATAGTCAAAGAATGCTTGATACGCTAAATTTCATATTTTAATTCTTAATCAGACACCAACCGTAAATTAGTAATAGAACGATTCCCTAAGTATTAACCCCAAAGGCCGAAACCAACATCAGACCAATACCCAGGAAACCACCCATCTTAGCTCGTTTCCAGTTAGTATCTGATTTTATATACAATCATAAATACCAATCATAGACGACATAAGCGCCCCATCCCACTATGTCGCCATATATAGGATTACAACTAAAATCGAAACGTCACGTATTGGAAGTTGGATTTCCATCTGTGAACCGAGGCAAAAGATAGTCCTCTACCGATTCTAGACGCTCTAGCCCATGTCTCAGGAACAGCCATAACTACCCCTTGGATCGTCTGGGCCGGTCCACCGATGTGGATTATAATGCTTGAACACTACGTTTCCCCGCCCTTTAGGGCGTAAATGAGCCAACAAATGACTCCATCGGCTTCACATAGTCACCGATATATCCGAGGCGCCTCACAATAGCAACAACCACATAAGTCAAACTCATTAGGACGTGTAAAACCACTGACGCCACTTCTAGCTAGAAAGAAACGCATGTCCCCCCTGAGGTCCTTCTCCCGTTTCTGGTTCACAACCGGGGTTTGAGGCTCGCGAATCAACGCTACACAAAGCTACGCCACAAAGGCCGTGCTTTGATCATCAACCACAAGACTTTGCTTTTCAACAAAAGCCTTGATCATTTGCATCTTAGCATGCCACACAGGCAAACCACTCCATGCAACTGATATCCATCAATCACATAGAATGATATCCAGTGTCAGACACACAGTCCATTTACTAGTTCGTTCTGGGTCTGAACGAAACCGAAGGCACCTAGTACCCCTCATATCCATCGATCTCCAAGTACTTCTGGACGACCACTAACTGATTTCCTCCTCTTGGGTGTATGGCCCAATCAAGATCATCAGTAATTATCCAAACGACGTGAAGACCTCCGGTCTTCAACCACCGTCTTCATTTTCGACTCATCGTCGAATCAGTCATTCAGAATGGGATAAACCCGGTCATTCTGAATAAATCGTGTATATAATAAACAAGTGTTACACAAACACAACATACGCCTCATTCCAATTCATCAGCCACCAATCGTAAATCAACAAGGGAATAATTCCCCAAATATTAACCCCGAAGGCCGAAACCAACATCAGATCAATACCCGGGAAACCATTCTGCTTAGCTAACCCACAGTTAGTTTCTAAATTTCACATTCTTAGGGAAAGCTTCCCATTAATTTTATCAAAGATAAATTCTTTTAAATTTGTTCTTTAATCTTCCTTTGAATATCACTTCAAACTAGTCGGGATTAGCGAACCACACCGAAGTAATTATTTATTTTATTTCCCAATCCCAACCTATTTATCCCATGAAGTAAAATTGGTCATACTTCATATCTAACACCAAGGTGTTAACGGTAAATTCAATTACCATTTCAAGTTCAAATCAAATTAAAGATTTAACCACCACCTGGAGTAAAACTGGTGATACTCCATTCTCGATCTTTTCAACCTAATTAAAGATTCATTAAAACTCCACTTAGTTTTAATCTTTGACTGGGTTAAAGAATCAGTGTCATTTAAAAGACGGTTCACGATAAACCCTAAAATCACATCACATTTCAATCAGTCCCTATCCGTAAATTAGCAAGTGAGCGATTCCCTAAGTATTAACCCCGAAGGCCGAAACCAACATTAGATCAATACCCTGGAAACCATTCAACTTAACTAATCTCCAGTTAGTTTCTGATTTTCTTAGCTCCTTTGGGTCTAAGAACAGTATTATCGAAGATACCGTTCACGACAATCCAAAATCACATTCCATTAATTATCGGGTTAAAGAACAAGTGTTATTTAAAACACTGTTCACGATAAACCCAAAAATCAATACCAATTCAATTCCAATTAAATATTATTTAATTGGTACACTTCATTAAATCTAAATAAAAAATTTAATCTTTTTCTCAACTGGGTTCAAGAACAGTGTTAATAAAGACACCATTCACGACAAACCCAAATCACATTTGAAATTCAATACAAGGCTTTGAATAGAAAATATATCGACTTATATTCAATATCAAATTCTACGACCAACAAATATCATATCGGAAATAATGATATATATAAATCTTTCAAATTTCCATAACAACATCTGTATAATCACGAAATCCAACATCGAAGTATTCCAAAGACAATTTCGATTCAAATTCATTCCAATTCAATTATTGGAAATTCTGGTGACTTTTAAACCCTTTTCAAATTCAATTTATTTATTTAAAAATAAATAGAATTATAAATCTAGTTCAAAACTAGTTCATTTCGATAAAAATCTGTTTTTATCTTGTCAAATATGGAGTTTTTCATCCCGATTCTTCCCAAATCATTTCTTATGATTTTACATAAATTATTACTATTTTTAATAATTTTATCAAGGCCCGTACAGTCGATTTCCATTAACGGCCATCGAACTGTGTTACAACGACCTTTTCCAAATTTGATTTGGACATAATTCCAAATCCAACCGTTAGATTTCAAATTTCTAATATTCGTTAGAAAGCTCTTTTCGATACGAACCCAACTGTTCCGGTTTGAGAAGAATCCGACGGTCGGATCTCCCGCAACATCAATTCGAAGTTAATGGTCGAAATTCACGAACTGTCGCAGCGCGGCGCGTTCTATTCAGGCCATTATATATATAATATATATATTATATATATTTCGTCTATTTCCTTTTAAAATGTATTTTCTAAATCGTTTCAAATTCGTTTTCAAAACGATTTCAACTTCTTATTCGATTTCAAATCAAAATTGAATTTTCCTTTATAAATTCCTTTTTACATTCATTTCTATTTGATTTCAATTCAATTTCCATTCAATTTGAATTCTATTCAATTCAATTTCAATTCGATTTGAATTCGATTCAGTTCAATTTCAATTCAATTTGAATTCTATTCAATTCAATTTCAATTCGATTTGAATTCTATTCAATTCAATTTCAATTC
The DNA here is from genome assembly GCA_030737875.1 of Allium sativum. Classification (NCBI taxonomy): domain Eukaryota; kingdom Viridiplantae; phylum Streptophyta; class Magnoliopsida; order Asparagales; family Amaryllidaceae; genus Allium; species Allium sativum. The sequence continues at coordinate 45,865,732 of CM060925.1, forward strand.
GATAAATTCGAATTTTAAATTATTTCAATTTAATTTGAATTTCGAATCATTTCAATTTAATTCGAATTTCAAATCATTTCAATTTAATTCGAATTTCAAATATATTCAATTCAATTTGAATTTCGAATCACTTTCAATATTCTTTGAAAAATGAATAAAACCGATATAAATATTGTTCACGTCAAAATGGCGCAAATCTAATCAGCACGGCTTCATATATTTCTATTTTCAAATATTTTATTTCAAATATTTCTTTTTCAAATATTTCTATTCAAAACTGGAATGAGGCCCAATCAATTACCATATAATGTTAATCATATGGATTTTCTACAAAATACGTGCATAACAGCAATGATAAATCATCAACCATCATCCAAAGTTCGTTCTACACTGTATAAGCATCAAATATAAATATTTAATGCTTATAACAGTCTGTCAATCAATCGATCGACATACAACTAATTATTGGGATTAGTGTATGTCATATATCATCCCAATACCCGTGTGCGGTTTCAAACAATCAAACGCAGATTTTATTTGTGCAGTTGGGCGATGTGTAAAATTTATCGTCCCAATCAATATCAGTCAAATGTGTATATATAAACAAATCGTTCGATTTGTTTATATTAATTTATTTTAAACACACGTTAGAAAATTCTCTTTTCAACTATAAAATATTTTTAACTATACAAATATTTTATTTCATTTCACATCACATCACACAATCAACTACACATCAAAATCAAACAAACAAGCATACAAGCCGTCCATGGTCTGTGGACGACGGGTGTCGGGTGCTACTAAACACCGTCTGCATCCTAGTATATATTTTTAACTAGAAATTTAAATTAAAGGTGAGGAGTTCTCACCGACTAGCTAAACCAAACGCCGCGACTCTTCTTATGTAGAAATCTTCGTCGTGCCCGCCTTTCATCACTTTCATTGTCCATAGCCACTACATATATAAAACTCACATTTTTATATTGTTACTATATAGATAAAAATTCTATTTTTACATCGCTATTATATAGATAAAAATTCTATTTTTACATCGCTATTATATAGATAAAAATTCTGTTTTTACATTGCTAGTATATAGATAAAAATTCTATTTCTACATCGCTATTATATAGATAAAAATTCTATTTTTATAACGGTGTTCATATAATAAAGATTATATTTTTATCACGCTATTATCCATATAAAAATTATATTTTTTTATATATTTATTTCTAATATAAAGATCGAATTTTTATCTTCACTTCATATATATAAAAATCGAATTTTTATCTTCACTTCATATATATAAAAATCTAATTTTTATCTTCACTTCATATATATATATATATAAATTGAATTTTTTATCTTCACTTCATATATATAAAAATCGAATTTTTATCTTAAAATCCCATGGGTAAAAATCACATTTTTACCGCGCTAACCTACATAATAAAAATTCTATTTTTATGAATCTAACTTCATAATAAAAATCGAACCTTTATCGCGATGGAAACATTATAAAAATCGAATCTTTATCACTCTAGTTCGTATATAAAATAGCGACTCTAGTTCATATATAAAATAGCAACTCTAGTTCGTATATAAAATCAAATCTGTATAAATCATTATCCTATATAAAAACCGTATTTTTATAAATAAAAATCATAGCTTTTAAATAGACAAAAAAAATCAAAGCTTTTATTGGCTAAAATCCTAGATTTTTTTCGTTTAGAATCAAAATTGGAAAAAGGGAAGAAAGAAAAAGAGACAACACGATGATCGAAGGAAGAGGGGGAGCTGAGGCAAGGGGGTGCTCGCGGCAGGGTTCGCAGGTTGAATGGAGGAAGAGGGGTGTGAATTTGGGGTTGTGGTTCGATTGAGAGGTGGAGAGAGAGAGAAGGAAGAGGAGTGGTGGTCGGAGGAGGCCGGTGGAGCTGCTGGGGGAGCGGATTCAGGTGGAGGCGGGCGCGTCAGGGCCGGAGCGGCGGATTGCTGTTCGCTAGGGCCGATTTGGGGAGAGAGCAAGGTAGGAGGGAGGAGGAGCTAGGTGGGTCTCGATCGGAGGAGCTCGCCTGAGCTTTGGTGGCGTAGGCGGCGCCGCCAGGGGCGGTGGCGAGTGGGCAGCGCGGCGCGCTTTCTCCTTTTCTTTTTTTAATTTTATTTTGTCTGTTGAATCGGGGAGAGAGAAGGAGAATATGGGGTAGGTTAGGTTTATATATTTAAAATATTAATATATTATTATTTTCAATTTAAGTTGACTTTTCATATCATCTCCAAACAACACCCAACGACTATTGCCCCTAGCTAATTACCCCCATTCCGAACACCATGGGATATGCCACGTAGGCCAATTTGATCGTTACGATCTGTTTCCATCAAAATTAAAATATAAATAAGTAGAATGGTCAATATTGATTTTAACGTACATTTCAATTTACCGGGGCCACATACTAACTCGAAAAATTCCAGAAAAATTATTTCTAGCTTTGTATTGACGATACAGTCCTAACAAAACTAATTTCGTCGAATTCTGAGACTGTTTGAAAAATGGCCATTTTCCAGTCGATTAAAATCAATTGAAACTGGTCAAACGCGTTTTCCTTTGCCACGCTCACATATTGATTCGAAAAATTACGAAATTTGAAACCTAGCAATAATTTGACATCGCGGATCCAACAGAAGTGGTTTCTTCGAAAACCGAGGTCGTTTGCAAAATGGCCATTTTTAAGGGCCAGAATTCCATAGCGACTATTCTGAATTTTCAACTGGGCATAACTTTTTATCCCCGCTATGAAATTTTGATTTTTCGGATTCGTTGGAAAGATATTCTCAATTAGATTCAAACATTTTTGGTTTCACTATCCAGTTTATTTTGCACCCAGTACATTCATTTGAATTTTGAAATCGAATTATCGAACTACCGCGCCATTTTCAATTCCTTTTATATATATAAATAAATATTTATATTCTAACGACGATTCGAATAAATATATACGTTCGAATTCTATTCAAAATAAATTTTTCGTCATTATTATTTAAAATAATCTATTTTAAATATTCAAAATTCACTAAAATTGCCAAAATAAAAATTTTAAATTGGCCCGGATTCCCGGGTTATTACAATCTCCCCCACTTAAAACATTTCGTCCCCGAAAAGGAACGAAGCCGAAAGTTGTTTCACTAATCAACTCAACTTTCCATATTTTCACTACGGCTTAAGTTCCTCAATTTTTCAGTTTCTAAGAACTTTTCAAATTTTCCAAAACTTTGGCTAACACCCTAAATTTTCAAAAAATTTCGCCATAACCTCCCCTGCACTGGGGACTTTGGGATATTTCATATAGCCTCCCATGGCCTTTTCAATCCAAAAGAAAAAGAAAAAGCCAAGCGGCTAGCCAATCGGCTCACAGTATCACCCAAAACTCAAGAAATACAATAAACATGTACCTATTTGTCGGGCAAACAATTTTATTCTTCTGCTCTAGCCCCTTTGCTATGACCTGTTCAATGTAAATACATGTATATGCATGCAAATTCTAACAATTTTCAATATAACTCACTTTTTGATACAATTTGGCTAAAGGTTCAACATTTTAAATAAATCAAACCATAATCAAACAACACAACCAACAATCAATTAGTTGATTAACGTTTCAAATTCATAATTTTGGTACATAGTCAAAAATCACATTTTTGATGCCAAATCACAACAATAGGCCCTATCTAATTTTGGTTCTCACACCAGTCTAATGGAAATATATAGACATCACACTTTCGAAACTCGAACATAAATACTGATGATGTTGCCACATCATCAAAATCATCCCCGGGTGCCTAGAATGTGATTCTATATCTATTCAGTATATTTGGTACTTCGTATACATGCTAGCTAGGCGCATATGCAAAATCTTCATATACTAGATTGTCCAAATCAGTTTAAAATAAATATTCAAATACGTTGAATAAAATTTAAATTTTCAAAACAAAATTGTTTTCATTTATAAAATATACTCTTCACACTCGTTCTAGGATACTACTGATCCCATCTCTAACGAGTCATTCTCATTGGATATTACTAATCCAATCTCTGATGAATTCTTTCGTATGGTTCTAATGTGCCTTGTTCTCTAAGCTTTGTAAACCAAAGCTCTGATACCACTGTAAGGACCCGTGACTTCCCCGTGAAGGAAAGAGCAGATACTTTGAGAACAACACACAAAAGAACGCAGACAGAAGAACATTTCATTGTTTATTACAACAATTCCATCAGAATACAAGAATATACAGAGTATAAATAAATATTACACAGAAAATAACATAGATTTAAATTACATTACATAGCAGCGGAAAATAATACAATACACAATTAGAAGTAATACATGGATACAGAGCTTTCCAAGTATCGTTCCAGCTGTAAATCAGGATCCTGTGAATATAAATCTGCAAAACCAAAACTACTAGCTACCCATGTCGAAAATAAGGGCACCCAGAGTTTAGGTTAAAACAATAAACTCCAGGTCAGTCATGGGACTGGTGTGAGAACAAAAACAGTTATTAATCTTTATTTTAAAGTTAGGTAAATCAAGGGACCACGCCGTATAACATAGAACGGGTTTCCTCCTAAGAATACAGTGCATAAAACAACAGCGCAATGCTAAATAAAGAACAATGAAGCTATTATAAGACCCAGGTCCCATCACACAATGCAACGCAAGCCGGAGGATAGGGTTTTAACCTTATAATAGCCAAAGAATGCTTGATATGCTAAATTTCATGTTTTAATTCTTAATCAGACTCCAACCGTAAATTAGTAAGAGAACGATTCCCTAAGTATTAACCCCGAAGGCCGAAACCAACATCAGACCAATACCCAGGAAACCACCCATCTTAACTCGTTTCTAGTCAGTTTCTGATTTTATATACAATCATAAATATCAATCATAGACGGCATAAGCGCCCCATCCCACTATGTCGCCATATATAGGATTACAACTAAAATCGAAACGTCACGTATTGGAAGTTGGATTTCCATCTGTGAACCGAGGCAAAAGATAGTCCTCTACCGATTCGAGACGCTCTAGCCCGTGTCTCAGGAATAGCCGTAACTGCCCCTTGGATCGTCAGGGCCAGTCCATCGATGTGGATTATAATGCCTGAACACTACGTTTCCCCGCCCTTTGGGGCATAAATGAGCCAACAAATGACTCCATTGGCTTCACATAGTCACCAATATATCCGAGGCGCCTCGCAACAGCAACAACCACATAAGTCAAACTTGTCAGGGCATGTAAAACCACTGACGCCACTTCTAGCTAGAATGAAACACATGTCCCCCCTGAGGTCCTTCTCCCGTTTCTGGTTCACAACCGGGGTGTGAGGCTCGCAAATCAACGCTACACAAAGCTACGCCACAAAGGCCGTGCTTTGATCATCAACCACAAGACTTTGCTTTTCAACAAAAGCCTTGATCATTTGCATCTTAGCATGCCACACAGGAAAACCACTCCATGCAACCGATATCCATCAATTACACAGAATGATATCCAGTGTCAGACACATAGTCCGTTGACTAGTTCGTTCTGGGTCTGAACGAAACCGGAGGCACCTAGTACCCCGCATATCCATCGATCTCCAAGTACGTCTGCACGACCACTAACTGATTCCGTCCTCTTGGGTGTACGACCCAATCAAGATCGTCAGTAATTATCCAAACGACGTGAAGACCTCCGATCTTCAACCATCGTCTTCGTCTTTGACTCATCGTCAAATCAGTCATTCAGAATGGGATAAACCTAGTCTTTCTGAATAACTCGCGTATATAATAAACAAGTGTTACACAAACACAACATACGCCTCATTCCAATTCATCAGTCACCAATCGTAAATCAACAAGGGAATAATTCCCCAAATATTAACCCCGAAGGCCGAAACCAACATCAGATCAATACCCGGGAAACCATTCTGCTTAGCTAACCCACAGTTAGTTTCTAAATTTCACATTCTTAGGGAAAGCTTCCCATTAATTTTATCAAAGATAAATTCTTTTAAATTTGTTCTTTAATCTTCCTTTGAATATCACTTCAAACTAGTCGGGATTAGCGAACCACACCGAAGTAATTATTTATTTTATTTCCCAATCCCAACCTATTTATCCCATGAAGTAAAACTGGTCATACTTCATATCTAACACCAAGGTGTTAACGGTAAATTCAATTACCATTTCAAGTTCAAATCAAATTAAAGATTTAACCACCACCTGGAGTAAAACTGGTGATACTCCATTCTCGATCTTTTCAACCTAATTAAAGATTCATTAAAACTCCACTTAGTTTTAATCTTTGACTGGGTTAATGAATCAGTGTCATTTAAAAGACGGTTCACGATAAACCCTAAAATCACATCACATTTCAATCAGTCCCTATCCGTAAATTAGCAAGTGAGCGATTCCCTAAGTATTAACCCCGAAGGCCGAAACCAACATTAGATCAATACCCTGGAAACCATTCAACTTAACTAATCTCCAGTTAGTTTCTGATTTTCTTAGCTCCTTTGGGTCTAAGAACAGTATTATCGAAGATACTGTTCACGACAACCTAAGATCACATTCCATTAATTATCGGGTTAATGAACAAGTGTTATTTAAAACACTGTTCACGATAAACCCAAAAATCAATACCAATTCAATTCCAATTAAATATTATTTAATTGGTACACTTCATTAAATCTGAATAAAAAGATTTAATCTTTTTCTCAACTGGGTTCAAGAACAATGTTAATAAAGACACCATTCACGACAAACCCAAATCACATTTGATATTCAATACAAGGCTCTGAATTGAAAATATATCGGCTTATATTAATATCAAATTCTACGACCAACAAATATCGTATCAGAAATAACGATATATATATATATATATATATATATATATATATATCCTTCAAATTTCCATAACAACATCTGTATAATCACGAAATCCAATATCTAAATATTCCAAAGACAATTTCGATTCAAATTCATTCCAATTCAATTATTGGAAATTCTGGTTACTTTTAAAACCCTTTTCAAATTCAATTTATCTATTTAAAAATAAATAGAATTATAATTCTAGTTCAAAACTAGTTCATTTCGATAAAAATCTATTTTTATCTTTTCAAATATGGAGTTTTTCATCCCGATTCTTCCCAAATCGTTTCTTATGATTTTACACAAATTATTACTATTTTTAATAATTTTATCAAGGCCCGTACTGTCGATTTCCATCAACGGCCATCGAACTGCACTTACAACGACCTTTTCCAAATTTGATTTGGACATAATTCTAAATCCAACCGTTAGATTTCAAATTTCTAATATTCGTTAGAAAGCTCTTTTTGATACGAACCCAAAGGTTCGGTTTGAGGAGAATCCGATGGTCGGATCTCCCGCAACGTCAATTCGAAGTCAATGGTCGAAATTCACGAACTGCCGCAGCGCGGCGTGTTCTATTCAGGCCATTATATATATATATATAATATATTATATATATTTCATCGATTTCCTCTTAAAATGTATTTTATAAATCGTTTCAAATTCGTTTTCAAAACGATTTCAACTTCTTATTCGATTTCAAATCAAAATTGAATTTTCCATTATAAATTCCTTTTTACATTCATTTCTATTTGATTTCAATTCAATTTCCATTCGATTTGAATTCTATTCAATTCAATTTCAATTCGATTTGAATTCGATTCAATTCAATTTCAATTCGATTTGAATTCTATTCAATTCAATTTCAATTCGATTTGAATTCAATTCAATTCAATTTCAATTCGATAAATTCGAATTTCAAATCATTTCAATTTAATTCGAATTTCAAATCATTTCAATTTAATTCGAATTTCAAATCATTTCAATTTAATTCGAATTTCAAATCTATTCAATTTAATTCGAATTTCGAAATCACTTTCAATATTCATTGATAAATGAATAAAATCGATATAAATATCGTTCACGTCAAAATGGCGCAAATCTAATCAACACGGCTTCATATATTTCTATTTTCAAATATTTTATTTCAAATATTTCTTTTTCAAATATTTCTATTCAAAACTGGAATGATGCCCAATCAATTACCATATAATGTTAATTATATGGATTTTCTACAACACACGTATATAACAGCAATGATAAATCATTAACCATCATCCAAAGTGCGTTCTACACTGTATAAGCATCAAATATAAATATTTAACGCTTATAACAGTCTGTCAATCAATCGATCGACATACAACTAATTATTGGGATTAGTGTATGTCATATATCATCCCAATACCCGTGTGGGGTTTCAAACAATCAAATGCAGATTTTATTTGTGCAGTTGGGCGATGTGTAAAATTTATCGTCCCAATCAATATCAGTCAAATGTGTGTATATAAACAAATCGTTCGAATTGTTTATATTAATTTATATTAAACACAGGTTAGAAAATTCTCTTTTCAACTATAAAATATTTTAAACTATATAAATATTTATTTCATTTCACATCACATCACATCACACAATCAACTACACATCAAAATCAAACAAACAAGCATACAAGTCGTCCATGGTCTTTGGACGATGGGTGTCGGGTGCTACTAAACACCGTCTGCATCCTAGTATATATTTTTAACTAGAAACTTAAATTACAGGTGAGGAGTTCTCACCGACTAGCTAAACCAAACGCCACGACTCTTCTTATGTAGAAATCTTCATCGTGCCCACCTTTTATCACTTTCATTGTCCATAGCCACTACATATATTGTTACTCGATAGATAAAAATTTTATTTTTACATCGCTATTATATAGATAAAAATTCTATTTTTACATCGCTATTATATAGATAAAAATTCTATTTTTACATCGCTAGTATATAGATAAAAATTCTATTTTTACATCGCTATTATATAGATAAAAATTCTATTTTTATAACGGTGTTCATATAATAAAGATTATATTTTTATCACGCTATTCTCCATATAAAAATTATATATTTTTATATATCTATTTCTAATATAAAGATCGAATTTTTATCTTCACTTCATATATATAAAAATCGAATTTTTATCTTCAATTCATATATATAAAAATCGAATTTTTATCTTCACTTCATATACATAAAAATCGAATTTTTTATCTTCACTTCATATATATAAAAATTGAATTTTTATCTTAAAATCCTATGGGTAAAAATCACATTTTTACCACGCTAACCTACATAATAAAAATTCTATTTTTATGAATCTAACTTCATAATAAAAATCGAACCTTTATCGCGATGGAAACATTATAAAAATCAATTCTTTATCACTCTAGTTCGTATATAAAATAGCAACTCTAGTTCGTATATAAAAATCAAATCTATATAAATCATTATCCTATATAAAAACCGTATTTTTATAAATAAAAATCATAGCTTTTAAATAGATAAAAAAAATCAAAGCTTTTATTGGCTAAAATCCTAGATTTTTTCGCTTAGAATCAAAATCAGAAAAAGGGAAGAAAGAAAAAGAGACACTTACGATGATCGAAGGAAGAGGGGGCGCTGAGGCAAGGGGGTGCTCGCGGCGGGATTCACAGGTTGAATGGAGGAAGAGGGTGTGAATTTGGGGCTATGGTTCGATTGGGAGGTGGAGTGAGAGAGAAGGAAGAGGAGTGGTGGTCGGAGGAGGCAGGCGGAGCTGCTGGTGTAGCGGATTCAGGTGGAGGCGGGCGCGTCAGGGCCGGAGCGGCGGATTGTGGTTCGCTGGGGTCGATTTGGGGAGAGAGAGCAAGGTAGGAGGAGCTACGGGGGGGGGGGGGGGGGGAGGGTGGGTCTCGATCGGAGGAGCTCGCCTAAGATTTGGTGGCGTAGGCGGCACCGCCAGGGGCGGTGGCGGGTGGGCAGCGCGGCGCACTTTCTCCTTTTATTTTATTTTATTTTATTTTGTCTGTTGAATCGGGGAGAGAGAAGGAGAATAAAGGGGGGGGGTAGGTCAGGTTTATATATTTAAAATATTAATATATTATTATTATTTTCAATTTAAGTTGACTTTTCATACCATCTCCAAACAACACCCAACGACTATCGCTCCAAGCTAATTACCCCCATTCCGAACACAATGGGATATGCCACGTAGGCCAATTCGATCGTTATGATCTTTTTCCATCAGAATTAAAATATAAATAAATAGAACGGTCAATATTGATTTTAACGTGAATTTCAATTTACCGGGGCCACATACTAACTCGAAAAATTCCAGAAAATTTATTTCTAGCTTCGTATTGACGATACGGTCCTAACAAAACTAATTTCGTTGAATTCTGAGACTTTTAAAAATGGCCATTTTCCAGTCGATCAAAATCAACTAAAACTGGTCAAACGCGCTTTCCTTTTCCACGCTCACATATTGATTCGAAAAATTATAAAATTTGAAACCTAGCAATAATTTGGCATCACGGATCCAACAGAAGTGGTTTCGTGGAAAAACCAAGGTCGTTTGCAAAATGGCCATTTTTAAGGGCCAAAATTCCATAGCGACTATTCTGAATTTTCAACTGGGCATAACTTTTTATCCCCGCTATGAAATTTTGATTTTTACGATTCGTTGGAAAGATATTCTCAATTAGATTCAAATATTTTTGGTTTCACTAAAATCCGATTTATTTTGCACCCGGTACATTCATTTGAATTTTGAAATCGAATTATCGAACTACCGCGCCATTTTCAATTCCTTTTATATATATAAATAAATATTTATATTCTAACGACGATTCGAATAAATAAATACGTTCGAATTCTATTCAAAATAAATTTTTCGTCGTTATTATTTAAAATAATCTATTTTAAATATTCAGAATTCACTAAAATTGCCGAAATAAAAATTTTAAATTGGCCCGGATTTCCGGGTTATTACATCATACCTAAATTTGATGTGAACAAATGAATCTTTAACCCAGCATACTTAGCTAAGAAACTCCGAATAATTCAAAGGTGTGAAGTAGTTTGAATACAAATTTGCAAAGCAGTTCCTCATCCTCCTTCGGTATCTAGTAGCTTAGGGGATTGAGTGGTCTAACAAAATTAGTGAAACCGATAAAAGTTTTGTTTACTACTTTAGGTACCCAGACTTGTTTATATAACAATCCATTCAAATCTATCTTTGTGCGTTTGGGAACCCAAATCTGTTTGAACTTAGTCAACATTGATTTTGTAGATTTAGGGAACTTCATTTGTTTAAGTGGATTGTTATTAAACTAATATTTGTTTTTATTGTGGTTGGACTTTCCACAATACAAGCAATTTGAAGAGACTGAGAATTTTTGAGAAGTTTGTTTTTCAGTTGAAATCCCAAATCCAAGTCCTTTCTTTTTTCTAAAGAGGAATTGTTTTTCAGTAGAGAATTCAAAGAATTTTGACTATTTGAAAAATTCTTAAATTTCAGCTCAAAAACATTGGCTTTGGATTTCAATAAGTTATTCTCATTTATAAGCTTTTCAATTTTTTCCTTAGACTTAGAAATCTCTGATTCAAATTGATTACTCTTCTCAATCTCAAGTTTCCCAAATCCCTTGAGTTTTTCTATTTCTTTTTCAAAATCATAATTTATCTCAGAAATTTCAATCTTGTTGTTTTTCAAAGATATATTTTCATTTTCAAGGGACTTGGAAATATAATTTATTTCAGTTAATTCTTTTTGAAAAGATGTGCATTTAATGCATTCGAGATGTCTGATTCTATCGATTTCAATCTTAAGCTCCTTCAGAATTGTTTCAGTTTTCAACAAACTTCCTTTTTCAAAAAGATTATGTTTGGAATTCTCGGTTGTCTTAATTTTATCCAACTCCTTTTGCAAAGCAATTTTTTATGAATTAGCTCATCTTCATGATTTTTCAAAATCAAAATTTCATTTTCAAGCTGATTAAAATTTTCACTTAGACGAGCAAATTCTTTTTCTAAATTTGAATAATTTTTGCAATTGGAGTTTCCAAATTTCTTAACATTTCCTAATTCCAAAACATCAAATTTTCTACCCAACTCAAGATTCTCAGATTTAAGATGTTTATTTTTTAGTCTGAGACTCTCAACATATTTTGTTAAATTAGTACAAAGACGAATTAAATCTTCCTGTGAAAAATTTCCTGTTGAGTCTCCATCGCTATTGTAATAACCCAAATTTTTATATAATTAATTTATGGATTAATTAATTAAGGAAGAAAATTCAAAAGTGTGCAAGAAAATGTAGAAAAGCATTAATGTAAAGAAATGCATGTGACAAATTAAAGGCAAGAAGATTAACATATTATTACGTGCGTCAAATAAGGAGATTTAACGCAATAATGCATACAGTAAAAGTATTAAATAAATAGATGCATATATGTACATGTGTGCAATTATGTTATAAAGATACAAATTTAAAAATATGTGAGTACAGAAGGAATCAATACATGCAATAAATTGATTGCAACAAAAGAAAGATAAACATTGATTTGTAGATATGTTTAATATGACATTGATTAGAAAACAAGTAATTTGTCATTTATGTTCGATTGATTGTCATTTATGTTTATTTGATTATAATTTAGGAAACCATGTAATTAATCTTAATTTGTATGAATACTTATGCAAATTTGTCACTTATGTCAATTAACATTAAAGAGAATATGATAATTTGTCACTTATGTTAATTGACAATAAAAAAAGGAGCGCATAAAAAATAAAAAGATTCGCAAAGTAATGTGTGTATTAAAAAGAAAAATAATAATAAAAATATATATAGAATATATGTATATATATATATATGACGTTTACGCATCATGTGACACACGTGGCTCATTTTTGTTGGTCAAGGATTGTTTTTTTTTTGAACGTGGCCTTCTCTCATTGGCCTGGTGATGAATTCTGAGGTATTACGGCTTATGTATCGTGCTGTGATTGGCTGAGTGACATATCTATTTGGTTTGGATGGCTCTGATTACTCTTAGACTGATCTAAAGGCTAGAATTAATCCTACACTGTCTTATATAATCACATCTAACCTAAACCTTAAATCAAAACAAAAATCATTCTCAAGCTGCCATGCTGCTGCAACATAGACTGAGAAAACTTCTCTTATTCAACAAATTAAAACTTAGGATGGTGGAAAAAGGATTCTACGCTTAATCTATTCTCTTCTTTAATCCGTTCATAGTGAGTACAACTTCTTTAACAAGATAATTGTTGAACGTAATTGTGATGGGTTTATAAGTTTGACTATATGAATATGACTAATTACATATACTTGATTAAGTCCATTTTATGATGTTAATTCATGTGTCTAATTGTGTATGCTCGATTAGATTCATTTTATGATGTTGTTGTATGCAAGTTTGTATGCAAATCATATGCAAGTTTATATGTAAATCATGTGATATTAGTCTACATGTCTAATTACATATGCAAGTTTATATGCAAGTTTGTATGCAAATCATATGCAAGTTTATGTGAAAATCATATTCATACATGCAAGTTCCTATTTATATGTTTAGATCTATGCACATCAGATTTTATGTGATTAGATCCATGCCAGTTTATATGTTTATGCAAATTCATATTTTATATGTCTATTGCTTATGCAAGTCATTGATTATGCAAATTTATGTCAATGTAAATTATGATCATTCAAGTTTATGATCCATGCTAGTCTATTTTCATATGTTAATTTAGATCTAATTTGTTATGCAAGTCCACATGTTAATTTAGATCTAATTTGTTATGCAAGTCCATATGTTAATTTAGATCTAATTTGTTCTACAAGACCATATGTTAATTTAGATCTAATTTGTTATGCAAGTCCAGATGTTAATTAGATCTAATTTGTTATGCAAGTCCTTATGTTAATTTAGATCTAATTTGTTATGGAAGTTCATATGTTAATTTGGATCTAACTTGTTATGCAAATTCATATGTTAATTTGGATCTAACTTGTTATGCAAGTTCATATTTTAATTTAGATTTATTTTGTTATACAAGTTCATAAATGGGATCTTTGTTATATGCTAGTTACGTTCATAATTGGATCTATATTGTTTTGTGCCAGTTTGGATGTTATACGTCTCTTTCTTTCCCTTTTTCTTATGAGCTAGGCTAATTGCGAGCCTAACGTATTATACGAACGATTGACGTTGGGAAACAGTTAGGAAACATTAAATATTGGACATTATGTAATTGGCATAAAATGGGTTGTAATCATATAATTAATTTTGGGCATATCTAGTAAATGTAGCATAACTTGAATTGACTGCACTTATGGATAATTTACATATAAATCTAGACTTGGACAAAAATGGTAAAATATGTAAATTGGTTAAAAGATGAACATGCCTAACCCGAGGTTAGATTGAGTTGTGGTGTAAGACTGCCTGGAACCGCCCAGCACATCCAGCGACCACAACAACAAAGATCTAATGTGAGAGGTTAGCGCATTAAGCCAAAAACCCGAGGTTAGAATGAGTTTGCGGTAGAAGTCTGCCCGGAACCGCCCGACACATCCAACAACCGCAAACAACATTTCTAATGTGATAGGTTGGTGCATTAATAAATAAATTAATGCCAATGAACAGACATGATTAGAACGGAAGGGTTAAGTAACATATGAATAGGCGACACTTAACCAATACAACATGTTAATTAGACAAGTGGGTAGGGTTAAGTAAATTGAGAACTCTTAACCAATACAACATGTTAATTAGATAAGTGGGTGGGGTTAAGTAAATAGAGAACACTTAACCAATACAACATGTTAATTAGACAAGTGGGTGGGGTTAAGTAAATTTAAAACACTTAACCAATATAACATGATGAATGAACATGTTAAGTTAATAAGAAACACTTAACCAATACAACATGATGTGTGGGTGGGTTAAGTTAACATGAATGGACAACACTTAACCAATATTACATGAACAAAGGGGATAGGGTTAAGGCAAGCTTAACCAGTTATACATATCGACTTGATAAGTAGGAGGGTTATGTAAACCTTGGTAGGTGGGTAATATTAGTGTATATAGGCCCACAAACTTAACCGTTAAATAAACATGCTTGAATCAGTTGGAGGGTTAAGTACATCTCGTGTAGGTGGGTAATATTTGCATATATATAGGCCCACAAACTTAACCAGTAGGAAACCCCAGTAACATGGACCCATTTCAGCAGTAACCCGCATAGATGTATCATGGTACCCTGAACTAGGCAAGGTGGGGCACGATTACTGGGCTGATTATAAGCGGTCAAAATAGCGGCGGGTGGTGTGGCAGTGTAGGTTCCGGCGGATTATGGGCATGCACGTGCTCCGGAGTGGAAAAGCAGGCATTGGGCATCAGTAGTATACACTATGCATCTTGAATTGTGTCAGGTTGTCATCATATGGATTGATACACCCTATGGTGGGACCAGCACAGGTATCTACATACAAGCGGGGCCGAATGACACAAGTAAACAAGCGGGGCCGAATGACACAAGTAATAAATACATGCGAGTTAGGGAGCCGATCGATTAAGCGATAAGGGAGTAGTGTGGGGACATCTAGTATTTAGTATAGGCAAGTAAGGATTATATGAGTGAATATCTCTTACTAGATGTTACGCCTGAGGACTACCAATTACAAGATGGGGATCAACTTTCAGTATGAAACTAGTAAGGTGCGGTGAAATTAGCATTGGTGCAGTGTAGTAATTATCCTTTAGTGATTAGAAGAGCGATCAACGTTTATTTTATTCATCTTGCTTACCTTGTCATGCATATTTATGTATAGTCATTTCTTACTTTCCAGTATGTCTGACCTAGTTTGTTTTCGCCTCTTTTCTTCCGTCCCCCCCCCCCCTTTTTTTAGGGAGGAAATACTCAATCTTAGTTCAGATATCCCTTCTTCTAGCTTGAAGTTGAAAGATGAATAGCTTGGCTTTGATTCAGCTTATCTATGGCATTTTCTGTTGGGGATTACAGTTTTAATATTAAGTACTCTGAAGGTTTTGTACAAGACTGATATTATGTACTTGGTTTTGGTATTTTATAATGCAATCAAACTTATTTCTGTTTCTGCTGCAATAAAGTTATAAAAATTTTCAAGTACTACTTTCTCTGTCTTGTAATATTCTATTCTGTTTACTTATAATACTCCACGAAACTTAATGCATTCCCTTTGTGAGTGACATTAACGGACATGGGGTGTTACAGCTATCATCATCTGCTGAATCTTCATCTGTGACTCCTATTAAGCACACATCTAAGTTTGAGTTGGAAATTGAGGGTTTTGAGCAGTTGTCTTCATTTCGTCCATACTTTGCATTGAGAGTAATCCAAATATCCTGCGCAGTTAAACAGTGGGATATGAGATTAAGCTGACTATTATTAAGAATATGCATAACACGAGCATTGGTAATTTTATTCTTCTTATCGAACATATCACCCACGTTTTCAATAACATTCCAATATTCAGAATTAACAGATTTTAAATAGAATTCGATTTTCGATTTCCATATTAAAAAATCTATCCCATTGAAAATAATTGGAATATTACTAGACCGACTCTCGCTATACTGACAACTGGGGACCACCATTACTTTAGAGTTTATGAAATTACCAGGCTCTGATACCACTTGTTGGATCTAGATTAACCCTAGAGGGGGTGAATAGGTTTTATTGAATTTTAGTGAGATATTAAAAAATCAGATCACAGAATGTAGCAGAAATAAAAATGCAGAAAGTAAATGACACACAGATATACCCAGCTTCGGCAAAATCCTGTCTACTGCTGCATTCCTAAGGTTTCTACTAGGTAATAGAACAGATCTCGCTTACATGACCATGAAAACTCGCGAACGCTCGCTCCTATTCTAATCCTACACTCAAAACCCTAGACTGATCTATATCCCCAAGATCAGATTTCCCCGGATTACAAACCCGTAACCCGTATCCATAGTTTTTAAAGACTCTAGTAAACTGCTGGTTAAACCACTAACTGGATCACCTAAAATTTTACAGACTCTAGAAATTGTTTGAAATGGTTTTCAAAATAAATAAAAAAATAAAATACAATTAAAATAAAAAAATAGAAAAACCCTTTTTAAAACTCTAACCCTTTATCAAAACTTGGTCGATCCATTTATTTGAGTGCATCATCATTCCCAATTGCCTGATCTCTTTTCTCTGGAAAAATATGGTGGCAGCTCCTAGGGTTTTTGAAATCCTCCATAATTCAAATCGCAAATGATAAAATTAGCTTTGGAATTCCTTTGTATACTCAAATGCTTAGATGCTCCTGTTCTTTGATTGATTTGGCTTGGGATAGCAATCAAAATCCTCTGTGAGTTCTTTGATTTAAAATTGATTGTTCTGAATTATTGTTGTATGATTTCAATGAATAAGCCTGTGATGATACTGGTGTATATATAGGGATTATAAAACCCTTTGATTAAGCTCTAATTTCATATAAATGACTAGTCTGTTTTATTGCGTAATTTCTGCTTTGAATCTTGCCATGAATATGGTTAAAATCGACATTAAAAGAAATGAACCTAGTCATGAAATTTTCCTTCAATGAATCTGGACACTGATTGTTTTCCCAAAAAGTTTTCTCTTTGAAAAAATCAGCGTGATTTGCTTTGTGAAGTTCCCTTTTGTTTTGCTTGATCTAATGTCGTCGACTTGTGAAAAAATCACCGCCTTTGTTGTTTCTTTTTGGGCGATTGATCTTGGATCTTGGGTTTCAGTCTTCGTGACTAGTTCTCTCTCTTTGTGGCTTGTTGTCTGTCAGATCTACATATGGTGCTGCTTTTGCAGTTGGCTTGGATGGCTTTGCTTTGATCTCGATGTGATTTGGGAATGCAGCAAAGCCAATAACCGTAAATCTGCTCCCGACTCGTCCATCTTCGTCTGGTAAGCTGAAACTCTGCCACTTGCCTTAGCATTCCTCGCCTTGCGCAGGTGGCTATCTTTTCTGTTTTGGCTTCTCCAGTCTTTGGCCTGTCTGTGTTGTAGCGATTTGAGGTGCGTTGGATTTATTTGCACCTCTAGTTGTCATCTTTGTCTCTGCATTGTTTAACGGTCCTTTGGCTTTGGTGGTGGTTGTGCTTTATGGTGTATTGGGGTTGTTTCCGACTTGCTTGGTTGTTCTGTGGTGGCTAAGAAGTGTGCTTTCTTTTTGTTGGGGGTGTGAGCTTGGAGTGATCGTGCTACTGCACGACTTGCTGTGTTCAGTGGTTTCTTTTGCTTTCTGGTTGGTGTGGAGCTTGTGCGGTGGATGGATGGTGTTTTGTTAGTCATATCTAGGTTGTTCTGTTGTTTGGGTCTGTACGGTTTCTCCTTTTTCTTATTTCTGTTTGTGCTGTTTGTCGTTGGTGTCTATTTTGTGTAGTCTGTAATTGTTCTCTTTTTTTAATGAATTGCTGTTTTGATTAAAAAAAAAGATGCGCATAAGGTGTTTCTCTAATTTCTGAATTATGGAAACAAAATAAAAGTTTCCCCTTTTGTTCGTTGACAATTTAAATCTGATGCCTTGATTGAATTCTAATTGAATACATACCAAAAACATGCTTGATCAAATAAGAAAACTTCTCCTGTGTATATATGTATATACTTGAATGACTTTGATCCTAGGATGACTCCTTGCCATATGCGATTTCCAGTCTTAATTCCCATGTTTTGATTTTTGCGTAATCACTAGGCCATATATGATTGAATCCAATTTCCATATCCCATGCACGATTGAGTAAATCTGTTTGCACTTGTGCACCTTGAATGCTGACTTGTTTGAGCAGTTTCTTGTCATGTAAACTTCACCATCATGAATCATTGTGAACTGGCTTGAGAATCATGCATATATATATATATATATATATATCTTTATTGATCACTTGCACTGTGCATTCAGGTATTTGTCTCACTTGAGTTAATTGCCTGCTACTTCACTACTTTCCTAACCATGTTTATCAGATCAGGTTTAAACTGTTGCACTTCTATACATATTAGCTTGTACCTTGATGAACTACTACATGCATGCTACAATGTAATTGTGCATGATATACTTGAACACTTGCTGATGTTTTCCTGCTTTAGTACACCATCATCCATGTTGTATACTGTGTGTTGTTCCTGCCACTGTATGTTTGCTTGAATTAAAACTTGATGATGTCCACTCTGATTTGTATATGCACACTGTCTTTGGTTTGCACCAATCATATATGCTTTGTGCACATGCATCCTACTGTTTTCTGAGTACTTGCTTTGGCATTGTGCATAAGGCATGCACACATTCATTTTATTGCTGAGAACATCATGTTGTTGCACTAGTAAATGCTGCTACTTCATTTATAAACTTGCTTCTTGCATCACCAGCCATTTGTGTGTGTTGTGTATTTGCTGATCCATGAACCTTGCTTGCACCATTATTTATGCACCATGTCTTGTGCACTTAAAAACTTGCTTCTATGTTGTATTTTGAGATACACTTGAATTGTTCTCCCCTAAGCCTTTGTTTGCTGGACACTTTAATCATGCTTTGTATATGTTGACCATGCTGGTTGATCTTGGCTGCATGCATGATATTACTTGACCATGGTGCCTTAAACACCTGTTAGCACAATGTTTCTACATGAACCCTGCTTGATCTTCATGCTCGACCATCCTTGACCAGTTTACAATGCATTGATGATCTTGTGTATATGTGCTTTGAGCCCCTTTAGCATATGCTGTCATGCTGTGTTGATTGTCACTGTACTTGTCTTGTTACCCATGCCTTGAGTTTGATCTGGACTGTGTTGCACCATTCTTGTTTGCTAGAAGAAACATGAATCTTGACTTTACTTTGTAGCTCGACCATGATTGTGACTTACCTATCATATATGTGTATACACACACACTTGTGTGTGTATACATATATCATGTATGTGCAACATATATTATTTATCAGCAGACCACTGCACTATGTTGAGGCTGTTCAGAATTAGCTAGTTTTGACGTTAGTTCTGATCAACAAACCAGTGTAGTAAGTTGAGGTTGATCTGCGACTACAAACTGTCTAGACCCAGATGGATAGATATATAAATCAGATCAAGTCATGAAAAATGATGAGAAACACACCGAAATTCTAAGGCAAATAAAATTAAAAAATAAATTTATATTTGCATGTATTCAGTTTTATTCCTATTGCAGTGTACTGTGTGTGTGTTTCATGTGACAGGTAAACAGATGATGACTGGACTGACTGTGAGCTTTGAAGACAGAAGATGAAGCAGTGAAAGAAAGAGTATCAGTATGTATGTGTAAATGAAACTGTATATGTGAGAGTGGCTGAGTGAACTGTAGTGAGGAGCTGTGTATATGAAATTTGATATGATGTGAAATGTAATACTGAGACGTACAAATAGTGGAGTATAAAATTTGTACTGTTTAAACGTTGAAATAAAATATTATATTTAATAAATGTTGTTTGAATATTTAAATTCTTGCCCAATAGTATTTTATTTAAATATAATATTATAATTATGTCTGTGATGTAGGATAACAATACAATAACAAACACATTTATAAAATATATATTTGGTTGTAATCATCAAACAAAAATCATATAATTGTGTATACAACACCGTTATATACTACACGTCTGAGGACTAGTACTGATCCATGGCTTAGGGACTGGTACCGATCCATTGTTATAAATCAGATGGAGCTGCGATTTTGGGCACGACATTAAGGGAGTTCATGGAAGCTATGGCAAAATTTTGGAGAGGAAATCTACTAAGGACATGGATCGGTACCAGTCCATAGTCCATGGAATGGTGCCAACCTATGAGTGTTGATCCCTGCAAGATGATACTTCATGCGTGGTTTTCTTGTATCTATTGTTGGTCATGTGTGAAGTTTGAAGTGAATTGGATGGATCGAATTGCAATCACTAGAGTGAATGACTATGGATCGACATATGAAGCTTTAGAAATATGATTCGGCATGTGAATGGACTGAAAGACAGTTCTCGAGGCAAGGATGGAAGTGATCCAACAATTAGCCAAAATTTCGCTAAGTGTATGGATTGCTACTAGTCTACAGAGGATGGATCAATATCGATCCATCATCTGATGGGTTGGGCTTCGATCTTTTTCCTATGGTTTGCAATGGTCTTCAAGATGTTGTTGGAGCCTTGGTTCAATGATAATGTCTAAAGGGTGAAAGTTATCATCAAAGTGATGTTGGTTCTTCGATTGTGAACTCAGGCGAAAGTGGTCGAAGGAGAATGTGATAGGGATTTCAAGGTGGAATGAGGCTATGAGATAATGGAATGACTCGATTGCTACTCAAGCAAAAAGACAGAGTTTTTTGTAACAGGCCACATTTTACGTATCGGAGGATCATAAAATATGTTTTTTATTTCCTGAGGGTTGGATCGTTCTCATATGTTGTTTATGGGGATGTAAGACATGTCCATAATTTTTACCAATTTTGTTTGTGACCATTTTGCCCCTGTCAGTCTTGTATAGGGCATAACTTTTGACTCAGGTCGAATCAAGTGTTGAGATTGTGCCATTGGAAAGCAAATGATGTTTCCCTTTTTGTAGAGTGATCGCATTAGAGATTTGGCTTAGCGAGTTGGGATAAATCGTTGTCTTAAGGTTTAACAATTGGCTGTTCAGGTTTGATAAGCCATAATGGGCTGATTTGGAGAGGCCTACTAGTAGGCTGGTGGGAGGCTATAAATAGAGGGTAGGAGGCATGGAGAATACTTTACTTTATCCATTTTCTCATTTGAATGAGTGAGAGCTCCTCCATCTCTCCATTCTTTTCACCTTTCCACCATTAAAGCTTAGGGAATTTGAAGATCTACATCATTTTCAGGCTATATCTACTCAAACAAAAGAGGGAGTTCATCAAATTGAAGAGTTTGGATCAAATTCTTCGTTGTTTGGAATTATATTTCAATCATTTTGGGTTGTTTTGGAGAACTGGTAAATGATATGCATCTCTTACACGGATTCAATCAAGTATATGAGTATTTGATCCTGTTTTTCATCAAATTCAAGTCGTTTTCTTAGATCTACACCATCGTAAGTCTATTTTCATATCAATCACCATAAGATCTAATTTAGCAACTTAAAAACGGTAATTTCCTTGTATTTTCATATGTTTATGCAAGTTAGATCCATCGTTTTGTTCATATGTTCAGTTATCATGATTTTGGTGAAGTTTACATAACTTTTGATGAATATTGTCATTTTCAAATTTTTATTGATTTCATAACATGCTTGTGGATGTATTGGATGAATCAGATGAGTTGGTTTCATTGAATTGGTCATTTGGTGAAGTTTTGGTTGAATTCAAGGGTTAATTGGGTCTGTCCAGGTGTTGGGTCGATCGATCGAAGTGTGGCTTGGGAAGCATGTAATGAGCGGTCAGTCATCAATGGTAGGGTCGGTCGGCATCAAGGTGATGGATTGATCCGAAAATGTTGAGCATGGGTCGTTCGGGCTAGGCTGTTGGAAAGGATCGGTCTTAGGTGGATCTATCGGTTTGATTCTTCTTAGAGGTGCATCGGTCGGTCAGAGAGCGGGACGGTCGGTCATGCACCTTTATAATGGGTCAGCCACAGCTTGTGAGGAGTGGGTCAGTCATAAGTCCCGAAAATGGATCGATCGGTAGTGACGAGATGGGTCAGTCTCCTATTTGGATTAATGGGTTTGAAGTGAGTTCAAGTGGGAATATTCGAAGTGTTGAATGTGTTCGTTGATCGGTGTAAAACAACGAATGAGACGACAACTCAAAGGCCGTGTGTTGGTGGATAATGGTTGCTCGAGAAGGTTGCTTGAGCTATGAAAAGTTGTCGGGTTGGATGACTAGAGATGTGAAGTCCGAGAGATTATCGTTGTCGTATGATCTAGCAAGCTCGAAGCAGGGGTACAATAGGGGCACCTAAAAGACCGGAAGGTCGTTGGTCGAGTACCTTGGGTATCGTTGAAAAGCCTAGTTGTCAAGGTTGGACAAACATACGTTTTATTGAAAGGCGTATGGAGTTTATGCTAGAACTGGGGTTATCATTAGCCCTTGACATATGGCAAGGATGGTGTCATACAATAACGATAATTTCAAAGCAGGTTGGTGGTGATAGCCAGACTCAGTCATGGATGATTGGTTGCTCTATTTGTACCATCTCATGTAGAATGTCCAATGTCGAAGGAGATGTTCCTTGGGTGATTGTATGATATTGGTTTTGGCCTCTAGGACTTGTGTCTGAGGGATGTTGAGTTCGATTAGGATGATTTACATGAGATATATATAATCTGGATGTCATAAGTGCTTTGCCATGATTGAATAAGTGTTCTGGTTTCCATGGATGTATGGTTGAAATGTTGTTGCAAAGGCTGTCACTGTCCGATGTGGGGAAGATAAGGTTGAGTTCTTCTCTGGTATTGTAGGTAGATTAGTTCATTTATTTACCCTTTATCATAGGCTTTATTGATGATGTTTGTTATTTGTGTTATCGCTCACTAAGACTGCTGTTTGACTCAAGATTTTATGTTTCCCTCTTATTAACTTGGGTTGTTTATCCGGTTGCGGATGAGCAGACCAGGTGGCATGTGATAGGTTATAGCTTAGTGAGGACGATGTGGCAGTTCGGAGGTGAGAAGGCGGCTGGCGTACTACCTTTCTACTATATTTTATTTGGATTTCCACTGTTTGTTATTCTCTGAGTGTTGTAAGAGTGAGACAATTTGTATAAACACTATTTTTGTAATCCAAGTGTATGGATATTACTTTCTAGTTGTTATGAAAGTCTAGTGTTTTCTGCTTCACTAATAATACATGCTATATATGTTCTATATATTTAAACTTGCGCTGTGAGTTATACGACAGGTTCCGATGTTGTTTACCTTTGATGATCGTCCACAGCAACCTGGCACACCTTTCAGCACGTTATTCCTTTTCTTTAGTGCGGAGATTGTGGGTGATCGTCACATTTTGGATAGCCCATAAGAATGAAAGAGCCAAGGAATAGTTGATAGTTCGAAGGATTTTAGCAAACTCAAAGCAAAAGTATCGTGTGAATGCCTATTAGGATCAGGAGAGATCGAGTACCTAGGGTAGCTCTGTAGTACTACATAGTTGCAGGTCAGTGGGGTCTTGAATGCAAACATATTGAACTATTGGTTCTGCAAACACGATAATCTAACTAAATACGGGGTTTCCATTAGCCTCTAATGGATGGCACAACGAGTCATTTGGGTATCAATGTATTCAAGTCTTTAGTCGGTGATAAATAGATTATTGTTTTTTATGGACGTTATGATTGCTTATGTGTTCTCTTCTATCTCTCATGATAAGCTATCACCATAGGATACTAAAGAGAAGTGGGGACTCAGATCCCATTCTGAATAATATCTATCTCTATGTTGTTTGAGCAGCATATTTTAATTAATTATTATGTGCTAACTCTTTGGTTGCAGGGACAAGACAGGTGAGATTTAAACTATCTATTATTATATTATCCTATATAGTTGTTATTAGATTTTTATCGCTCATAATAGACTATTGTCCGACTCATGGTTTTGTATCTCCTCTTATTATCTTGGGATGCTCATTAACAATGCTGATGAGTAGACTAAGTGGCAGGTGACAGGTTTGGTGATGATATTATTGTTTGACGACGAGCTGGAGGCTAGCGCATTACTACGCTATATTATAGAGATATTTGGATGATTTCCATTATTTTTTATTGTTAACTCTAGTGAGGGATGTAGTGAGGCAAGATGTATCCAAATATTCTTTTACCGGGATGTATTATACATGGCTTCTCATATTTTTATAAAGTTGAGATTTTCTGCTTCACCATGCTTTATTATTATGTCTTGCTGTATATTTTATTATTATATATTATCCATGCATTGTGAGTTATGCGACATGTTCTATTTCAGTTTATATTTCCTGATAATCGTCCCATATCATCCCAGCACGTCATACAGTGCACATTTAGTGCAGAAAGTATGGGTCAGTCATCATAAACAACAAACATAATTGCAAGAAATAAAGAAAAAGACAATGGATTAGTGTGAATAGGGATTTAGTTGTATTTCACACTATCCTATAGTTTATAATTAAAAGAAATGTCATGCAATTACGAACTCATGTTTATATATTTATCTTATTAGATTATGGAAATGGATTTTAAGTAAATTTCCAGTAACCAGTCAATTATAAAGAAGCACAACTTATTAAAGATGAAACCTACAAAGATGGTAAATAAAAGAGTAATATAAATGAGAGATGTTATGATAAGTAAAAGGGTAAGAAATCAAGTTAAGGCATTTGATATCTAGGAAGTAATGTAATTATTATGACAAAAGTCGAATATCATAGGCTCGGGTTAGGAATTGAGTCGGTTGGTTGGGCTTAGATAAAGGATTGGGCTAAAAAGAAAGATGGATTCAGGAAATCTAAATGTTTGCAAGAAAAATCACAATATGATGTTGTAATTAAAAATAAGAAAGAAATAAGTCAAGGAAGACTTATTTTAAGTAAAACTTATATTTGAATTAATTTTAATAAGCATGTAACAATAGTGGTCCGTTCTGGCAGCGAATGTTGACTAGGAAAAATAAGTGATCAATAAAGTTAATAAGCAAGTAAATAAGCTCATTTAGAGGGAATTGGACAAGGAATGCTAATCAGTGTTGTATTAAAGGAAACGTAAAGTAAGCTAAACACATAATCAAAGATTAGCGATAGGGTCTAAAGTATAACATGATGTGTTTATAGCAGTTCAAATGGATTTTGAATTAAGGGTCTAACGAAGCAAGATCATCGTACGCGACGGGGGAATTCCCAATACATTGTTTAGCTAGGCTGGAGAGAAGTTCGAGACCTACGGGACGTGAGAATACTTTAGGATGAACCTCTGGGGTAGGCCTAACAAAGTTGCACCCCTGGAGGCAGGTCTATAGCGGTTCCATCAAAAGTGTATGCCTCAGCTGCATTTGTACAGAGGGAAGACAAATGACTGATGAGTAACTTTCAGATTCGGCGGTTGCATCGGCTCCAAGAGCAGGCTTTATTGTCAGGAATCAATAAGGATGGTAATTGTTTGGATACCTATTATCATCAGTCAGAGCAAATTATGAGAAAGACTGGAGCTAAACCAACAGACTAATGCTCTTTCACTATTGAAACATTGGATGAGGGATAATTCCAATTGAATGTTTAGATTGTTCACTATAAGGCACAGTCACTTAGCTTTTAATTGATCTTTCATTAGCTGGGGGGAGGCATGGAGATAAAGCCATGGGAAAAGTGACAAACCAAATTTAATATCTCTAGTGTATGCCCAACGAAGTGGTTTTACAGATATAAAAATTACCGCTTAAATTCTGTATAAGGGTAGACCTTGTGAGCAGAGCTCAGGTAGTCAATTATACGATTATGTGTCGTCCTCGATGTATGCACTGAGTGGTATATTATGGATCTTCATTCATTGGAGCAAGTTAATACAGACTCGGTTTTACATTTCCTTATTATATGATAGAACACCTATATTGCAGGCCTCACAAAGCTGTCCTTTAAAGATATACTTAGAGTACTCTTTTATAGAATGATGATGGAGACCTATTGAGCATGGTACTATGGTTAGTACCTAGTTGTATCGGGAATAATACAATATATATATATATATATATATATATATATATATATATCAATTAATAGGTTTGATTTACTAGGGAATATATGGGTATAATTTACGCAAAGAGAGGAGAGTGTTATAAATCCTAATAACCTAATAAAAAATAATTCAGTGATAGTATGATATACGTAGTGTAATTCTAAAAACTATAATTTTTCCGTTCGCCAAAACTTTACTTCCGACCCTATGACGACCCGCCCTGCACCAGCCGACATTTCCAATTAAAGTGCGTTGTGCCAATGTCCAACTAGCACGGGACGGTCGCCAAAGAAAGAAAAGGGAAGGAAACTTTATAGTGGATTGACAAAGAACCTGTAGAATGTCTCACAGCGCATGGAATAAAATATAATAATAACATACTTTGACATAAAACAGGCGAGACAGTGCATAAGCTGAAAACTAAACCATAATCATCATAGCAGCGGAAATCCAAAATACAGCTTATGATCCATAACCATTATTACAACTTTTGAAAACTGTCTCTAAAGCAAAAGAAAGGAAAGGTACGCTACTAATGCCCAAAGTAATGACCAGCGGCAACACAGGGAGAATATATATATATATATATATATATATATATATATATATATATATATATATATATATATATATATATATATATATATCATACGTGGGAATCTCCTGCTCGCCTCCGGTGTAGCTACTCGTGCATACCACCTAACCTATCTCTAGTCTACCCTTTTAAGAGCACCCAGAGTAATAAGAAGAGACATAAAACTCTGGGTCAGGCAAAAGTCTGGTATGAGCGATAAGCAGCTAAACAGAACAATAACAGGTATACTAAACCATACCTGAACCTGGACCTGCAACCAAAGAGTTAGCACTACATATTGTACAGTACTCTAAGATGCCATTAACATACGTTGTAAAGAATACGGGGGTGGGGGTGTGCATGTCATGGTAATGTCAAACAATCAAGCATAGCAACCATCCTCACATCTCTCACTAAGTGCGTAAAGCATACGTTATCCACTGCTCTGACCACCCATTCCTTGCTATGATTACTCTACCCCATGGTATCATAATGACACCACTACACTTGTCCATAGCCACTAGTCCTTGCAATGTCCACTTTGCCCCATGAAGTCATGACGACTCCACTGCACTGGCTCATTGCCATGCTACGATGACTCTGCCCCATGGAGTAATAACTTCCCCACTGCACTGATACGTAGCCTAACATCCGTCCTGTTGGTGAATCAAAACTATGGACGTCAATAACCCCTTTGCACACATCTCGCAGCAAAGCCCAATCATGAAGTTAACTCGTTGGTTCCCAACTGGATCCTGAGTACAAACTTCCCATTTGGACTGCCTTTGCATCTCGGGTTTTGGTCTTCTCCGGATCGGTTCGGTTCCTGTTCTTCACTTCAACTCGTACTTCCAGTTCGGATCGTGGTTCACGCCTCAAATCCAAGCACTTCGGTTCGGATCGGAATACCTCATACGGGTCGGATCGTGGCTCCTACTTCGGATCGTTTCATGGTCATCTCCAGAGCATCAGATCGTGTCTTCAGGCAAGCGGTTCGGATCGGAGTCCCTTCTCTCAAGCGGGTCGTGTCGGTGCCACCATTCAGGTCGGTTTGGTCATGATCTCCCCAATTCCTCAGATCGGCTCATGATGCACTCGTTTGAAGGGAGCGGTTCGGTTCGTGCTCCCCTTCTCCGATCCGATCCGGTTCGGCTAATTTCCTGCACTTCTTTCCAGCGAATATTTTACGCCATTCCACGGCGTTTTCGACCAATCTAACTTTTCTAATCAATCACAAAACATACCATACAATCATAACAACTTAGAGAATCAACAATAAACACCAAAACAACAACTTGATAGGTTTAAACGGATCAAACCGAGCCAAAATCTCATATTTTCCCTTAAGCATGTTTAAGCAAAACTAATGATAGGATTAGTAAAACTTAACCCAATTTTCTAACAGAGGCCAAAAACAATATTTCGAGATTTATAAATATTTTTCTAGAATTTAATCATGTTTAAATTCGCTAATTAACACTAATTACCCTTAATTAACCACAATTAGTGAGGAACTATGCAAATAACTCACCTTAGCCACAAACAAAATACCAAATTTGAAATTATCCTCTATTTGGCGCTGTTCCCAAGGCTATACAGCAGTTCCGGCCTTGATTTGGTACTATTTCCCTTTGATTTGATGAAGATTAGGCTAATTCTTGATTAGAAAGTGATTAGAGGTGACTCTAGATGTTGGAGGCCATTGTTAGGGTTCCTAGGAGTTAAATGGCAGCTAAAAAACTGAAATGAAATGAAAACCTAACTCATTTCAGCCTCCCCATAACCCTAATCCCGAAATGGGTTGTGGGCCCATTCACTAATCACCATATTTAGCCCGGTTAAGCAGTTTTTCGCCTTCCAAACCTTATTTCAGCCATATCTCCCAAACGGTAAGTCCGTTTTTCACATATGACCACTCTATGGAAAGGTAAACCATCATCCGGATTTAATGGAAGTGGTTTCAGGTTAAAACTCCTTTCGAATCAAAAGTTATGGACAAAACAAGATCAGTTGAGGGCAAAATGGTCATTTAAAAATCGACAAAAATCATGAACATGGGAAATGACCCCAATAGTCGTCCCCCAATGTCACACGACCATATGACTTCTTACGAGAAAGAAATAAATATTCTACGATCCTCCGATGCGTAGAATGCGGGTCGTTACATTCTCCCCCTTAAGAAATTTCATCCCCGAAATTCCTTAACCCAAAACATACGAAGGATCCCGCATGCCTACCAATCATTAACAAAGCAATAAAGCATCCAAAACACACAACAAGCCTATCCTAGCATGCAGTTTACTAACAAGGGAGTATTATATCGATATGAAAACCTTACCATGCAAAGAGTTCTGGATACTTCTTCCTTATGTTCTCCTCTGTTTCCTAAGTACGGTCTTCCTCATCATCACCCCACTGAACTTTGACAAGTTTCACCGCCTTCCTTCGTAGCTGCTTCGTATTATTCCCAATAATACGCATAGGCCTATGGTTCCCAACCGCCTCGGGGTCAACCTCGATATCATCCAACTGATCTGGTGAAATAGCCACACTAGGGTTGTGCACAAACTTCCTTAACTGGGAAATATGAAATACGTTGTGAACTCCTGCCATCTTCTCTGGTAATTCTACTTTATATGCTAAATTCCCAACTTGTTCGAGAACTGGGAATGGTCCAACAAATCTTGGTGCTAACTTGCCTCTCCTGCCAAATCGAATCACGCTCTTTAGCGGAGAAATCTTGATAAACACCAAGTCGCTATTGGAGAATTTTAAATCTCTTCTCCTCTTATCAGCATAACTCTTCTGTTTATCTTGAGCAGCTTTGATGCGTTGTTGGATAACCCTGATTTTGTCTGAGGTTTCCCTTATTACTTCTAGTCCAAGCACATACTTCTCACCAGTTTCCTACCAACATGACGGTGAGTTACATGGTCTTCCGTACAAAACTTCAAATGGAGCCATACCAATACTGGATTGATAACTGTTATTATAGGCAAACTCAACTAGATGTAAATGGTCATCCCATGATCCACCAAAATCCAATACACAAGATCTCAAGAGATCCTCTAATATACGATTCACCCTCTCTGTCTGACCGTCAGTTTGAGGATGATACGTGGTACTGAGATGTAATTCTGATCCTAACGCCTCTTGTAAGCTCTTCCAAAATCCACTAGTGAACAACGGATCTCGTCACTCACAATGCTCTTGGGTATTCCATGAAATCTCACTACCCAATTCATATACAATTCTGCTAACTTAGTTGTTGTTCTGTTCGACTTGATGGGTATAAACCTTGCACTCTTGGTTTCAGTCCACAATCACCCAAATGCTATCATGGCCCGATCTGGTTCTTGGTAACCCATCAATGAAATCCATTGAAACTTGTTCCCATTTCCATTCTGGAATTTCTAATAGTTGTAACAAGCCACTTAGCTTCTTTTGCTCAGCTTTAACTAACTGGCAATTCATACACTTGGATATAAACTTCCCAATGTCCCTTTTCATCCCTTCCCAGTAGTAGGTATGCTTCTTGTCTCGATACATCTTGTTACCACTGGGGTGTATAGTCAGTTTTGAGTGATGACATTCTCTAAGCACTTCATCTCTCAATCCCTTGACATTGGACACAACTAGTCTTCCATTCTTTCTAATCCATCCATCTCGATCAAGCCCATACTTGTTCATCTCCTCGTCGATTCCCATCTCTAACTTTGAGATGATTTCTAATAGGTTCAGATCGTCCCTCTGATTGGAACCAATCCGCTTAATCAAAGTGGGTCTGATCGTCAAGCTTGCTAACATTTCTGGATCCAATTCGCACTTTGGTCTGAAATCATACCCAGCGATGTACTCCAGTTGCTTCCATTCTAGAAACATAGCCCCTAAACTGGCATGTCTTCTACTCAATGCATCAGCTACCGCATTGCCCTTTCCTAGCGTATATGCGATATCGAAATCATAGGAAGCCAAGAACTCTAACCATCTTTGTTGTCGAAGATTTAGAACCTTTTGAGGGAAAAGATACTTCAATGACTTATGATCAGTAAACAACTCGAATCTTTCTCCCAAGAGATAATGTCTCCACATCTTTAATGCGAATATAATCACTGCCAATTCCAAATCGTGGGTAGGGTATCTTATCTCATGTGGTTTCAGTTGCCGACTTGCATAAGCTACAACCTTACCTCCTTGCATCAATACAACACCTAGCCATGTGCCACATGCATCTGTATATACTGTCATCTCTTCATTCCCCTTAGGAATGAATAACACTGGTGCACATGTCAACTTCTCTTTTAGACTCTTGAATGCATTCTCGCACTTTTCGTCCCAGACGAAAGCTTGATTCTTCTTGGTCAACTGAGTCAGCAGTGCTGCTATCTTGGAGAAGTCTTGGATAAACTTGCAATAATATCCAGCTAATCCCAAGAAACTTCTTACATCTGTTGCATTCTTGGGCATAGACCAATCTTGTACCGTAGCCACCTTCAAAGGGTCCACGGCAATACCATTCTCTGAAACAACATGGCCCAAGAATCTCACTTCCCTCCTCTAAAAGTGACACTTAGAAAACTTTGCTTTCAATTGGTGTTTTCTCAACACCTCCATCACTATCCTCAAATGTTCCTTGTGTTCTTCCTCTGTCCCCGAATAAACAAGTATATCGTCCACGAACACAAGAACAAACTTATTCATCTCATCTCCGAATACCCTGTTCATAAGATCCACAAAATATGTTGGTGCATTGGTCAACCCGAATGGCATGACTAACCACTCATACAATCCAGACGGCATCCGAAAGGCCGTTTTATCTATACTCTCAGCGTCCACTCTAAGCTGATGAAAATCTGTCGCGAGATCCAACTGGGAGAACGCTCTCGCGCCACTCAACTGATCAAACAAATCATCTATCCGCGGTAGAGTATACTTATTCTTCCTCGTCACCTTATTCAACTCGTGGTAGTCCACACACAATCAAAGGGAACCATCAGCCTTGGTAGCAAACACAATTGGTGCTCCCCATTCAAAAACACTTCTTCTGATAAATCCCTTCTTCAAAAGATCGCTCACTTTCACCCCGAGCTCTCGCTGCTCCCTTGGTGCCACGCGACGAAGTGGCATCACTATAGGTCTGCATCTTTCACTAAATCAATACGGAAATCAATCTCTCTGTGTGGTGGAAGTCCGGTCACTTCCCCGAAGACGTCCGGATACTGGCCAGCCACGGGCACATCTGACAACTCATCATGTGGAATGTTGAGGGAATTTAGAAAACTAGCCATTACCTCATCACTAGGTAGACCACCAAACACTACCCTCCACCCATCATCCGCTCTAACTGTCACCGAAAAGCCCTCACAGTCTACCACCACCCCGTATCTTTGGAGCCAATCGACTCCCAAAATAATGCCAAACCCAGTAAAGCCCAAAACAAAGCAATCACAAGCAAACATGCATCCATGACTCGATAAGACCACATTACGACAAATCATGCTAAGACTAGTCGAACCACCAATCGGGTTTGTCATTGTTAAAGGTCTATCGACTATCTTGGGTTCCAATCCCAACCTATCTACCAGGTCACTAGATATGAATGAACGAGAAGCTCCGGTATCAAACAGTACTCGAACAGGAACATCATAAACATAAAGCATATCTTGAATGATGACATTCTTTCCCTTCTCTACCGCAGTTGGGGCATTCGACGAAGAAGGAACAACATTAAGAGCATATGCTTTCACAATATGCTTTCTTTAGGGTGTTGCGAACACTTATCCTTGTGATGTCCCACTTGGCCGCAGTTGAAGCACTTCCTATCCGCTGGCTTGGCCCGACACTCTTTGGCATAGTGGCCCTTCTTACCACAACTGAAGCACTCAACATCTTTCGTACTCTTTTTTCTGGTCATCCTTGGTCTGATTCTTCTTTCTCTTATTTTGAGAACCATTCTGGCCTCCACCGCTTACTTGCGGCTTTGGGTCTTCTGCAAATGCAACCTCAGTCTTCGACTTAGGGTATAGACTTTCTGATCTCAAAGCTTTCCCCACAATCGATTCAAACGTCTCATCGATATGGTTTATAAGCCTTTCCCCCAAGTACTGATCCAAGCCTGTTATGAACTTCTCATTCTTCTTCTGGGGAGTGTTAATTACTTCGATAAAGTATCGAACTCAACAATATACTTTGAGACAGCTCTACCATTCTGCTTTATCTCCAAGAACCTCTTAAACAATACCGACTTCTGCGCAGCTGGAATAAACTTGTCGCTAAAGCGAGTCTTAAACTGATCCCACGTAATCTGATCCTCGGGAGTAGCTGCCTTAATAGCATTCCACCAATTCATTGCCCGTCCTTACAATTGACGAGACGCTAGCTTCCTCTTCATCGCATCCTCGATACCCAAGTCTTCGAAGATATGCTCACAGCTATCCAACCAATCTTGAACATCCGTGGCCGACTCTTCTCCGTGGAACGGTTTCCCATCGAGAATAGTGTAATCCTTGCATAGCTTGGCGAAATGGGCCCTAGGCTCCTGCACTGCTGCACCACCACCATTAGCAACATTAGGAACTGCCCTCTGAACATCCCTAAGCATCTCTTTCATGAAGTTAGTGAACATAGTCCTCATGTCAGGAGCATTCCCGTTATTGGCTCCTCTACCCTCACCCCTCATATATCGGCTCATCGTTCAATCTGTAAAGAGAAACGATTAACCATCCTCTTTGCGGTGTCAGTGCAGTGCGACTCAATCCTTAGCTATAATAATAGTATATATATATAGCTTTTGAAAACCAAAATAATCACAAATACGTGCTCTCATATACGTATTATCTCTCCCTGGTGTCTTTCCCTAGGTTAACTACGCAACCTAGAGCTATGATACCAAATGTGACGACCTGCCCGCCACCAGCCGACATTTCCAATGAAAGTGCATTGTGCCAATGTCCAACTAGCATGAGACAGTTGCCAAAAAAAGAAAAGGGAAGGAAACTTAACAGTGGACTAACAAAGAACCTGTAGAATGTCTCGCAACGCATGGAATAAAATATAATAATAACATACTTTGAAATAAAACAGGCGAGACAGTGCATAAGCTGAAAACTGAATCATAATCATCATAGCAGCGGAAATCCAAAATACAGCTTATGATCCATAACCATTATTACAACTTTTGAAAATTGTCTCTAAAACAAAAAGGAAAGGTACACTACTAATTCCCAAAGTAGTGACCAACAACAACACTGGGAGAATATATATATATATATATATCATACGTGGGAACCTCCTGCTCGTCTCTGGTACAGCTACTCGTTCATACCACCTAACCTGTTTCTAGTCTGCCCGTTTAAGAGCATCCAGAGTAATAATAAGAGACATAAAACTCTGGGTCAGACAAAAGTCTGGTATAAGCGATAAGCAGCTAAACAGAACAATAACAGGTATACTAAACAATACCTGAATCTGGACCTGCAACCAAAGAGTTAGCACTACATACTGTACAATACTCTAAGGTGCCATTAACATATATTGTAAAGAATAGGGGGTGGGGGTGTGCATGTCATGGTAATGTCAAACAATCAAGCATAGCAACCATCCTCACATCTCTCACTCAGTGCGTAAAGCATACGATATCCACAGCTCTGACCACCCATTCCTTGCTATGATCACTCTGCCCTATGGTATCATAATGACACCACTGCACTGATCCATAGCCACTAGTCCTTGCTATGTCCACCCTGCCCCATGAGGTCATGACGACTCCACTGCACTGGCTCATAGCCATGCTACGATCACTTTGCCCCATGGAGTAATAACTACCCCACTGCACTGATATGTAGCCAAGCATCTATCCTGGTGGTGAATCAAAACTATGGACGTCGATAACCCCTTTGCACACGTCCCACAGCAAAGCCCAATCATGAAGTTAACTCGTTGGTTTCCAACTGGATCCTGAGTACAAACTTCCCATTTGGACTACCTTTACATCTCGGGTTTTGGTCTTCTCCGGATCGGTTTGGTTCCTATTCTTCACTTCAACTCGTACTTCCAGTCCGGATCGTGGTTCACGCCTCAAATCCAAGCACTTCGGTTCGGATCGGAATACCCCATATGGGTCGAATCATGGCTCCTACTTCGGATCGGTTCGTGGTCATCTCCAGAGCATCAGATCGTGTCTTCAGGCAAGCAGTTCGGATCAGAGTCCCTTCTCTCAAGCGGGTCGGGTCGATGCCACCATACGGGTCAGTTCGGTCATGATCTCCCCAATTCCTCAGATCGGCTCGTTATGCACCCGTTTGAAGGGAGCGGTTCGGTTCGTGCTCCCCTTCTCTGATCCGATTCGATTCGGCTAATTTCCTGCACTTCTTTCTAGCGACTGTTTTACGCCATTCGATGGCGTTTTCGACCAATCTAACTTTTCTAATAAATCACAAAACATACCATACAATCATAGCAACTTAGAGAATCAACAATAAACACCAAAACAAAAACTTGATAGGTTAAAACGGATCAAACATACCCAAAATCCCATATTTTCCCTTAAGCATATTTAAGCAAAACTAATGATAGGATTAGTAAAACTTAACCAAATTAACCAAATTTTCTAACAGAGGCCTAAAACAATATTTCGAGATTTATAAATATTTTTCCGGAATTTAATCATGTTTAAATTCGCTAATTAACACTAATTTCCCTTAATTAACCATAATTAGTGAGGAACTATGTAATTCACTCACCTTAGCCATAAACAAAATACCAAATCTGAAATTATCCTCTGTTTGGCGCTGTTCCCAAGGCTATACAGCAATTCCGGCTCTGATTTGGTGCTATTTCCCTTTGATTTGATGAAGATTAGGCTAATACTTGATTAGAAAGTGATTAGAGGTGATTCTAGATGTTGGAGGCCATTGTTAGGGTTCCTAGGAGGTAAATGGCGACTAGAAAACTGAAATGAAATGAAAACCTAACTCATTTCAGCCTCCCCATAACCCTAGTCCCGAAATGGGTTATGGGCCCATTCACTAATCACCTTATTTGGCCCGGTTAAGCAGTTTTTCGCTTTGCAGACCTTATTTCAGCCATATCTCCCAAACGGTAAGTCCGTTTTTCACATATGACCATTTATGGAAGGGTAAACCATCATCCGGATCTAATGGAAGTGGTTTTAGGTCAAAACTCATTTCCAATCAAAAATTATGGCCAAAACAAGATCAGCTAGGGGCAAAACGGTCATTTAAAAATCGGCAAAAATCATGAACATGGAAAATGACCCCAATAGTCGTCCCCCAATGTCACACGACCATACGACTTCTTACGAGAAATAAATAAATAACCTATGATCCTCCGATGCGTAAAATGCGGGTCGTTACAGACCCTATCCTCATAACAAACTCACTAGTTAGACATATGGTTGAGATTATTCATTTAAAAGACACTTCCTTTGTCAATGTCTTTATTATGGTAAGCATTTACTTATTATCATATTTTATTTAGTTCCATTGTGAGATGTATATTTTGAGCTTTAATATATTTATCTTTGCCTTTTTGTATGATACTAGATAAACCAACTCAGGTTTCAGTGGAATTTAGCATTTTGCGAGAAATTTGAACCCATTGGAATTTGGGTTATTACGTTTGGCATTAAAGAACATAATTTTATTTTTAATATATAAATATTTTATATTATATATATACCCGTATCCATAGAGAAACTTACTAGGAAACAGAATTGACATATGGAAAACATTAGAATATCAAATTTGTACACTTAGATAATGGTAATGGAAATTTAAGAACATAGTCCCTTGAATGGTATAAGTATAAAGTGTACAGTATGTTCCATGATAAAAAGGAAGAATTCAATATATTAATATCTGAAATTTAAATATTTTAGATTAGTGAGCTGGGTAATATGGCCTTATGATATGAGAAAGAATAACAAGGAAAATGGAATAGGAATATTTATAAATATTTGAAGCAAAGGTAGCACCAGACTCATATTTCAGTTCAAACATAGCTATGGAAGGGTTAGAGCTCAGGAGTATTTGGGTGAAGGAAAATAATTTTGCACGAAGGATTTGAGAATTGAACTGAGGAAACCACTTTATTTTTAGCCATACAGTTAAACTTCTAAAAGAACTTGACAAAACTGTTATGAAGAAAAGATTCCTGGAAGAGTTTTCAAGTTTCAAATTTAAAAGTTTATAGTTTTCAAAAATGTACTAATTTGAAATATTGTGATTAGCATTAAAATAATTTTTGAGAAAAATGTACATATTTATTTTCAAAATTAAAACGCATAAGCAAGCTGTAGGGTAAAGAGATATGAATGGTTAAGGAAAATCACAAGTATGAATGATTTCGACGTATTAGTTGTGCACATGTATGCTAGAGGTCGGTTTCAGTGCAGAAATAGATGGTATTGAATAAAATTATTATTTGAAAATGGAAGATAAGAACCCGTTTAAAGTTTATCCCTATATTTAAAAAATTTAAGAGCTTGAAAAGAAAAGGTTTTGAGAAGAGTTTTCAAGTTTTAAATTTAAAAGTTTATAAAATTTCAAAAAATAATAATAATAATCTAGAGAGATCCATTAAAATAATTTTTGAAAGAAAGGATACCACGAATTTGTTTTGAAAGAAAATATAGAAATCTTCATAGAGAATGTCTTGTGTCACACTATTACTTATTCAAACAAGAAGAATTGTGAGCTAAGATTTTATGAATCAATGAGTTTATAAATAAATGTGTTTTGATAAAGTAGTAAGGAAATGTGCAGCGAAAGAGATATACAATAAATAGGTGAAGCATCTTATTTTGTGCAACCTATTTCAACAAAGAAATGAAAAATATTTAAAATAAAGTTTTCTTGTTAGTTTATGAAGAACACAAAAGTCCTCTTTAGAAAAACTCAAGAAATTTGGTCTTAATAGTTCCTCCTGGAAAAAGAATTGTGTATCAAAATAGATGATTAGCTTCAACAGTGTTCAAATGCATAACCCTTTGAAGAGGAGAAAAACCTAATGAATGAATAAAAGTGATCAATCCTAACTTCTCCTATTTTTAAACTTTGAGGAATGCTTTTGACAAGATAAATCTAAGAGAGTTAAAAATGGTATAGTGGAATTATTCCAATAGTGTGCTTGGGGCTGTTACGAGATTATTTTGATATGGGGATAACCATACAACTTGTGTAGAAATAGTATAAATCCTTCAGAGAGGAATTAAAAAATGAAAGTGAGAAACGGTCAGCACTCAAATGTTATACAATTGATAAAAATGAAATTTGGAAAAAAATGCTTTCCAAGTTGTTTCCGTTTTAAGAGCGGAAAATTAAAGATAATTTTTAAAACAAGTATAATTTATATGGAAAGGGTAGAGGGATTTGTGATTTCACACAAATACGGATCTAATAAAGTGCATAAGTTAAGTGAAAAAGATTTGTTAATTCACATGAGAATTAAGCTTCCATGTTAATCAGTAATATAATGGTAAAGGACTGAACTTTCAAGAAAGGGCCTAAAACCTATAAGATTGAAATAAAGAGGAAGTAGAATGTAACTGAAAGTTTGGGATCTTTATACGAAAATTTATGACATGGTTTGTAATTAATAGGAATCTTTTTTCAACACTTTTGAGGAAATAAAAGGTTTATCATGTTTTCTTACATTATGGTAGAGTAAGAATTAGGCCTAAGAATACAAGATTACTTAATAGTGAAGTATAACTACGTGTATTAGGATATTAATAGTGGACAATTGGAAATGGCCCATTATAGCAGTAGATAGCTCAAGAATTAGCAGGTACATGACATAATCTTATAGAGAGTGGTGGATGGAAAGGAGGAGCATCTTTGTTGTCTAGATTCAGTGACTAGGACCTTTTTTATGTTTAGAGGGACAAAGTCCTAGGGCTCCTAGTCCTAGTAGATAGCCATATTTAGTCATTGTACGTTTTACCTAGTAGTGATTGCATTAGAACATGTTTTCTTTTAGTACAGATTTGCATTCCTATATAATATTTGGTTTTATTATTGAAAAACAAAAGTATTAGTGTGACATTCACTTTCTCGGTGTTTGCGATGATCATTAGAAAAAAATTCAGCTATATAGTTAAAGCTCCACTAAATCCCCACAAAATCTCCGCGATAGCCCGTAGCGCTCTTCAGCTGCTATGCTATTTTAATACAGCACTGATGAAAAATAGTTCGGCTTTAAATCCCGCTATTTTCAGCTGCACCTACTAAATCAACGCTATTTGGCACCCACTTTAGTAATATTAACATTCAACGGACGATTTGACCGATTAATTTTCAAAATAAATCAAAAATGTTGATATAAAGAGCTAATTTTAAGTTATAAGTTTCTTATATAAGATAGAAATCTGTAGCAATCCTCGAATCTAGTGTGCATTACCATGATTTTCTTTAATTTGGTGATATGATACTAATTAATCATTCATATCTTCTACATAAATGATGCGAGAATGATAATTAATTAATTTTAGCTATATAGTTTTATGTCTAGTTAGTATTTTTGCAACTCTGCAATATCCCCCAATTTCTCTGTTTTATCTCTGCTACAACTTTTTACACCTCTACCGCTAAGAGGTTTAACTGCATAGAATATTGTAAATAATATAACAATGAAAGCAAAAGACGAATAACTAAAAGAAAGACAACAAAATTTACAAAAAGCAAAAAAAGATGATAACCGAAGTAAATGAGAACAGCAAGAGAAAATAAATTCTCCTAAAACAATTTTTGATTTTTGTAAAAGAAATCCATCTTCTGTGAATTGTGCTCAGAAAAGAAAATAGAAATTTTTAAAGAGTAGCGATAAACGTTCCTGGTATATGGGAAAAAGTGAGTAAAAGTGAAGTAGAAAATACAGAATTTTACATTACCTACATTTTTCTAACGTAAAAAAATCGAGTTCAGAATTTTTTTAAATTCGAAAATTTAAAGTTGATTGGGGTTTGGATGCAAAAATCGGATGAACTACGCTCTTATTCAGTACGAGTGTAAAGAGAATTCGATGAAAATATATCTTGACTTTTAAAAAAATGCATTTATGTAGAAATTGGAAGTATATATAGGATGAGTACATCATATTGTTAAAAAAAAATTAAATAAAGAGCATTCATATAGGAGGTACCACTTATAAATTCATTACATTCATAAACTTTTCCGATGTATTGCACTTTGCGTAAGTATACGGATGGTTTCAAAATTAGATGTGCACAAGATAGATGTGAATTATGCATGGAATTTACATAGTTTTACCCTTGTTGAATTTTGAGGATGAAATTTCTTAATAAGTGAGAGAATATAACACTCCGCATTTTTAATATTTAAATAACAAAGTAAGTTCGAAAAAGTTTCAAAATTTGGTCTCGGAATTAGCACCATTGTTTCAGTGGAGATTTTATGTTCAATTTAGACATATAATTTGTAGAAAATTGAGTTAATTCGAAGAATATATCACAGAATGAAGTTCGAAAACAAGAATAGGAAAAAAGTTATAGGGTTCAAAACAATCCACGACCAGGTCGGGTCGACCCAAGTTGTGCGGGGCCAACCTACCCAATAGACCGGGCATGATTTCTCCCAAGAATAAATTTGAGAGTGAGCATGATGCATTTCTTGGCTTCCAAATGACGTGGCTTTAGTTTATTAGCTGATTTTGAAATTTAGGCTGAAGTCGGGAGTTCCTATTAGCTGAATAATGTACCTGGCCTAGATATGATCTAGGAATCCTTTAATCTAAGATCCCTGGTCGAACGCATAAATACAACTTTAGGCATAGTTAATTTCTCACAATACAACCTAAATTTTTATATGGGAAAGGTTTATAAAATTAAATATTTACATAATCATATTTTAAGGCAGGATCCGCAACAACCAAGGAATAAAGCATAAGACAACATGTAAGTGAATTTAAATTATATCTTTTCAATAATGGCATATAGTATCGTTTAATTTCTGTAAAAAATTAGTATAATTAATTTATAATTATTTTTCATTGTTTATTTCCCTTTTATACTCAGGCATAATCTATTTAGAATTATTTACTGTAGTTTAATTCCTATTGTAGTTAACATTGGTTTGTTCTGGTCAGGATTGTTTATAGTAAACCTGTAATTAAACTGTAAATTTGGGAAATTTGTAATTATACACAAAAGTTAATTGTTTAGAATCAAACTGGAAAAATATAAGTACTGTTAAAACAAAAGAACTAAGAAAGGGATATTAGCCCTGTTGTGTTAAATTTGCAGTAATTATGTCAAATTTGGTATGGTAATTAATATATACCAATTGAATTAGAAGTTATGAATAGCCTAGATTGACTGGCTAAGAAAAAGAGATACATTTCCATAGCTTGGTTTGTAAGTAAAACGACAAACGTTTGTAAGTAAAACGACAAACGTTTGTAAGTAAAACGACATAATACTATATCAGATTATGGAAATAGTATGTTTTGTACATTTTCAGTAACCAACCAATTAGGAACAAGTTTAACTTCCTAAAGATAAAACTTAAAAATATAGTAAGTAAAAGAGTAACTTAACTGAAAGACGTTATGAAAAGAAAAAGAGTAATAAATCAAGTTAAGATACTTGATAGCTGGGAAAGAATATATCCAATTATGATAAAAGTAGAATATCATAGGCTTAAGCTAGGAATTGAGTCAATAGATTGGGCTTTGATCTAGGATTGGGCTAAAAAGAAAGAAAGATGGATTAAAGAAATCTGAATGTTTGCATGAAAAATTACAATAAGAAATAAAGTAAGAAAGGCTTATTACAGATAAAGCTTATGTCTTGATTAATTTTAATAAGCATGTAACAGTGGTGGTTTCTTTTGGAAGCGAACGTTGATAGGGAATGTCAAGTGATCAATAAAGTTAATAAGCATGTAGATAAACCCAGATTAAAGGGAACTGAGCAACTAATGCTAATCGGTGTTATAATAAAGGAAAAAAAGTAAGCTAAATGCATAATGAAAGATTAGACATAAGGTCTAATAAAATATCAAGATGCATTTACGGCAATTTGATTGGAGATTGGATTAAGAGCCTAACGAAGCAAAATCATCGAGACGGTGGGAGCACGCCCCATATGTTGTTCAAACAAGCTTGAGACTTCTACGGGACATGAGGATAATCTAGGATAGCCCTCTGGGGTTGGCCTAATGAAGCTGCAACCTTGAGGCAGGTCTGTAGCGTTTCCATCGAAAGAGTATGCCTTGGCTGCATTTTTATAAAGGGAATCTAGAAGATTAATGAGTGATTTTTGGATTCGGTGGTTGCCTCGGCCTCGAGAGTTGGCTTTGTGGTTAGGACCTAATAAGTATAGTAATCGTTCAGATACCTAACATCACCAGTTAGAGCGAGTATGGGAAAAGTGAAGCAAAACCAACATGCCAGTGATCTTTTACTACTGAGACATGTATGACGGACAACGCCAATTGGATGTTTATATTTTTTATTATTATAAGGAACGATCACTTAGCTCCTGATTAGTCTTTCATTAGTTGAGGGAGGTAGCGTGGAGTCTTAGCCACTGCAAAAGTGGTAGGGCAAATTAGATATTTGTATTGCAGGCCTAACAAAGCTATTTTCTTACGGATATAGAAATCCCAAATTGAGTTCCATACAAGGTAGGCCTTGTGAGCGGAGATGAGGTAGTAGACAGAATGATTACGTATAGTCCTCGATGTATGGATGGAGTGGTACATCTTCGAACATTGGAGCGAGCTGATGCGGACACAGTTTCATGTTTTCTTATCATATGATAGAACATCTATATTTTATGCCTCACGAAGTTGTTCTTTACAGATGTAGTTGAAGTACTATTTCGTAGCGGGATGATGGAGACCTTTCCAAGAGAGTACTGTTGGTAATACCTAGTTATATTTGGCATACATACATACATACATACATACATATATATATATATATATATATATGTATATATGGATTATTACGTTTGATCTACAAAGGAGTAAAATGGTACAATTTATGCATAGAGGCAAGAGTGTTATAAATCCTAATAACCTAATAAAAAGTAAATCAGATATAGAACAATATATGTAGTTTTGTTTTTAAAAGTATAATGTGTCCATCCATCAGAACTTTGGTTGACTCTCTCCTCATAATAAGCCCGCAAGTTAGTCAAATGTCATAGATTATTGAACTTGGAGACATGTACCTAGTCTGTGTCATTATCATGGAAAGTATTTACTTGTTATCATTTTTTATTCAGCTCTGCAATGAGATGCTTATTTTGAGCTCTGATATATTTATCTTTGCCTTTCTGCAGGATACCAGAAAAACCAACTTGGGTTCTAGTATAACTAGATTTTAGCATTTTGCAAAAAAAAAACCGGCTTAGTTGAATTTGGGTTGCTACAAGGTTAAACAACATTATTCACTTTGATTGGATTGAGTTTATGAGGTATGTTGATGAAAATATCCAAGTTCAAGTTTCCTAGCTTTTTCTTTATTATTCTCCTAGCTTTAATAGTCAGCCTCTTCATTAGTTTTCTCTACAGTTTTATAAATGAATGTTATAATTAGAGATGCTGGATAATATGATATTATATATATGGAGATGAGAGTTCCAATTTTTACCTCCTTATATCTCCTTTTCGTATACACGTTTTAATTAGTTAATTTGTTTCTAAGGTCGACCTTCTAAGAAATTTATTAACAAACCCCAATCATTCCACCACATTATTCCCATATAATTCCTTTGATTAAATTCTTTAATAATGTTTTAATAAAATTAAGTATGTTACACAAGCCGCCATGCTTCCAAGTTCTAATAGCCTAACCATTCAGAACTTAAGTACGAATGTACCCAAGCTTAGAGTGGTCAAGAACAGAAGAGTGATTTCACAAACTCCTAGCGGTGAACCACCCTAAATCTGGAACGACGTCCTCCACTGCCTTGAATACGTTAATTCAGCATGCTTCAGTTCAACATAACCCAAGATCGACCAAGTGGACCTACCTCGGATCGAGCTATTTGGATCGGGATTGAATTCATATACTTGGATTGGAATAACCTCTATTCGACCCGCAAAACATCACCATAATGCCACCAATCCAAATTGGCATAACCTGTGCCAGTCCATCCTTGATCGACCCAGATTATTAAC
The DNA here is from genome assembly GCA_030737875.1 of Allium sativum. Lineage (NCBI taxonomy): Eukaryota > Viridiplantae > Streptophyta > Magnoliopsida > Asparagales > Amaryllidaceae > Allium > Allium sativum. Next base: position 45,910,151 of record CM060925.1, read on the forward strand.
CTAGGTGATGTGACACACTCTACTGCACCATTTCACTACTCCATATTTCCCGCCTACTCAGTTAACCGAGCCAGATTCGAACTTCACTTACAAAAGCCAATCCAGAGCATCATTTAGAGAATGCTGTTCAATTGTTAGACACTTTGACATTTTGTTTTTGGTTTTACTCGAGATCATTTCATCCCAGCACTCTATAATCATCAAAAATAGTTAGAAACAAGCAGAAAACATTAAGTGGATGTGTGCAAATCTAAACCAAATGACTATAAATTGTGTGTCGTTGTTATTTTGCTCATTTTCCATTTTATTCTCTTCATTTTCATTCTTATATACATAATTTGGGGTATTAAACCAATTTTGATGTCAAAATTTTTTATGCTTCAACTAAAAAGACGAATTTCTTTACATTAGGACATCCACTATTGAACTTCCAGATCCATCTAGAAGATCTCATCTCCTTTATTCTACAATGATGGCATCCAAGAAAGTTACTTCTTCCTCTAGGTCAGCAAACCAACTGCAAGACAAAGCTACCCAACAACGTAACAATACTAGAAACGTGGTGGAAACTATTGCAATAGCAACTATCGTGCCATCTTCTACACCAGTGACATGCGATGAACTAATGTAAGTCTTGAGAAAGCTGGAAGGGATCATCAGTGCTTCGAACCAGCTGATACGTGAGAAGATCGTGTTGAGAAGGGACATAAAGCTAAAGACTGTGTAATGGAATGAACTTAGAAGTCAGAAATCTCCTACTCAGTCATGATATCATTTAGAAAAGTTGTCATCATCATCCCGAAGTAGGGAGGCAGCATGAAAAAGATTAGTTGTTGCAAGAAGTGCAGAAGTGATGCACCTCACTTGCTCGAGGCTAAGCTAGGGCAATCTTCCCTGGCCGATCCTGGTCGGCTCGACCATGTCAAACCAAGAGATGTCGAACTAGATCTGATAGCTACTCGGTGACCTGACACCATTGTTTCTATGCGTGACTGTGATGATCCAGGATCTTCCCGTGCTCCTACTCATTCCCCTTCGCTTCTTATAACTGGTCAGGGCAACAATGGTCAAAGAAGTGTGCCCAAACGGTGGCACAAGAGACATTGCCCACGAGGGAGACGAGGAGACACATGCGCGATTGTGACTCAGAGTATGGACGCATCATACGAACTCCAGACTTAGCTGCCACGGTTAAGAAGATAATGAGAGACAACTCCGAACTTAGCTGTCATGGTCAAGAAGATTATGCAGGACAATCGTAGTTATAACAATGAGGATTAGGGAATTAATCACAGCCACACCACTTTCACCGATAACGTCTTAAGCCTTGTTTTCCTATGTAGATTCAATTTTCCATAGATGTCACAAAATTTAGGGAAATACTGATCCCGCTTAATACTTGGTGCACTATAAATGGTACATGGACTCGGCCTAAGCCTATGACATCATCACATGCAAGGCCTTCCTAATTTACTTAAATGGTGTGGCCCTTATGTTGTTCACAAGATTACCATCAAAGTCTGTAGCCTCATTTGATGCTTTTGATAGAGAATTGATGAGTTAATTTCATTTTCATACCTCCTGACTGAAGCATATTACAACACTTTTTCGCATATATCAAGCTTTCAGATAACGACTCAAACACCATCTAGATCAATTCAATGTTTGAAATGATAAAGTTAGTAACCCTAATGATGAAACAATTATGCGCATCAATTGACGGTGTGGACCTCGATACAGAGTTTACAAAGTGATTGTTGGAAAACCATTATCTATCCTAAACTATTTGATGAGAAGGATTCCCAGCTGTGGAAAATTGAGGAACTCAAGAAGTATCCAAAAAGGATAATTGATGATCCCATGAATGAGTGGGTACAGAGTACTATTGTAGTAAAGCGGTCTAGAGAAAATTCTTTAAAGGTTCAAGTAGATGTTTAAAATTAGAAAAAAAGGAATGATAATCAGTGGAAGGGCTATGATAGAGGTGGCCATGACCAGAAGAGGGACTCTAAGAGGCGACCCAGATTCCCAATCTATGATAAGTATCATCGCTAAATGATTCATTGGAAGATGTATATATGGACACCTACAATACAATTCAGTACTGAAATCCTACACCAAGAGAATCGACTGAAAAGGAGAAACATAATCGCAAATTTTGTTTATTTAACAAGATGTACGACTACATGACAAATGAATGTTGTCATCTCCAAGGTATTTTTGAAAATCATATTCATGATGTAAAGCTAGATGAGTACATTATTGGCTCGCAAGATAGAAAAAAAGAACTTCGGACCCTAACAGAAAAGGCCAGGAAGCTCCATGCCACCCAGCAAAATCAAAAGGAGACTGTTATCAATACACTCGTCGGTGGGTTGCCCTCATTTGGTTTCAGTTCAAGGACTATGGAACAATATGTGAATATAGTAAAACACGTTGAAGTGAGGAGTGAAATGCTACAGGAGACCTATTTTGTTGAAGTAGAAAAGGACAATGATGAATGATGTCATCTTCCGTGAGGTAATGGAGGCTACATGTATTGATCCTTTAGCCATATCAGCCTTAATTTCCCCTACCTTGATATGGAAAATCCTTGTGGATTATGGGAGTTCTATAAATATTTTATTTAAAAAAGCCTCTGACCGAATGATGTTAGAGGCTAAAGACTTTATGCCATGTAATGCCAGGATACACAGGTTTAATGGATCGAAAAATGGGCCGATAGGTATGGTTGAACTCCCAATGGAGCTTGGCAAGATGTTGACCCGATTTTTTACAAGGCAGTCACACTTTAGAATTTCAGCTATTGAAGTGCTTAAGAGTTGAGTACAGACCTAGTAAAACTTAGAGCGATTTGGATGAAGTTGCAGGATTAATGAAAACTCAGAAATTTGGCTAAGTGTTTCAGATTCTACAACTCCCCAAGAGATGTGGGATCGGTAGGAGTCACAAAGGGATGGAAAACACTTAAGTTTTTTGGATCGCTATGTGGAATTTGTATCGCAGGATCCGTAATGATGTTTTCATATCTTGGGATCATACTTCATAATTTGTATCCACGAAGTTGTGTAAATTTCTCTAACACTTAGGGGACCAACATTTTGTTAACTTCTTTAGGATCATATTCTTCAAGTTCAATGCAATCGAGGTTTTCTGGGATCGGTTCGGATTTTTATCCTAGGGCGCAAAATGAGTGATGATGGAATCAAGAAGCTTCAACATGAAGCACATTAATTTGGTTAACTCCTCCCAGATCGATACCAATCCTAGGAGACGAATTCTAGGGACACAAACCCCACTCTTCTCTAACTATAAATAGCCCTGTTGTGGTTTTTTTTAGGATCCTTTAGCTTATTTGCAGCACTCAGGATTTAAGGACTTAGAGCATTTTAATGGCTTCCTACATGGATTTTCCGACCTTTGAAACTTCTTTGGACTCGTGAACTTCTTTACACTTATCCTGGATATTTTGGACACTTGGCTTACTACTTGCACTCATTGGACATAGAAGCCATATCTTGGGCTTTTGGACATTAAATCTTCATCTTGGACTCTTGGACATTGGAGAGGACTTGTTGGCTTTTAGCAAGGAATTTCTATTGCTAACTTAACATTATAATCATAAAGGACTGTACTTGTAACCATATAGATATACGAAGTTACATAGAAGTAGGCGTAGACGCACTTGCTGAAATACTATAAATCTTTAGTGTTATTTACTTTTTCTACATTCTGTAATTGGAATAGTTGGATTATTTGGAAATCAGGTGTTTGTGAGTGTGGCAACTAATTTCCCACATAAACATTTTGGTGCGCTAGGTGGTGGCGAACACAACTTTGAATGGCTAAGGATTTGGGTTGCTTGGAATTTAACAATGGTGAAAAGAAGAAGGATGCTTTTTTAGCTGAGTGGGATAGTGGGAAGCCAGGCAGTTTCCTCTGCTGAAAATCCATCAAACTATCTAACAAGAGAAGAGATGGATGTATCAGTTAAGGATTTGCATGCACACATGCAATGGCAATAAGACATTATTATAAGGCAATAGGAAATAATGAACACTTTATTACCTGAATGAAAGGATTTCGAAGGCCGACAGGCTAAGGAACTCAAGCTGAAACTAGTGCTCGAGGTTTACAGGACTTAGTGGCACCTCCCTTAAATTAGCCCCATGCCAATTCGACTCAACTAGGGGGAATTTCCGTATATCTCGATGGATGTGTGGGTTGTGAAGTTTTGGTTGGTCAAGCTATGGGATCTAGAGTTAGAATTGTGACTCAGGCGCCGATGCACGAAGGTATAGATACCAGAAGGACTCTTATGGCTTCAAAAGTTAGGCTTGCACATACGACAACTCCTCAAGTCAGGGTTGAAGTGGATGTTCTATTGGAAATCAACCAATGGCTCAGGTTGGATCAGACACTAGGGGAACCGGTGCTGGTTTGGAAGATTGGAGGATTTTGCTTGGAATTGGAAATCAGAGTGCAGGTGTGATTCGATGGTTTACTCGAGGCATAACAACTCATTCGAACATAGATTGTGTTGATCACAACTCGTTCACTCAGGTTATTAGGAATTATGAAAACCCACCTAATTTCAAGTTGCCAGTTTTGGATGTTTATGATGGCAGGTAGAATTCTATTATTTACTTGATGCATTATATGTGCCATATGGAATTTCTAGCGGCATCAGATAATGTCATGGAGAAATGCATTCCACTTTAACTCGCAGATATTGCTACTATGTGGTTCTGGCGGTTGGAATTGAAGAGTATTGGTAGTTGAAATGTCTTGGTTGAAAAGTTTGTTGAACATCCAAGAACTTTGTTACTCTTATGAAAATTAAGCAAAAATTTAGAGAAACTTTGTGGAATTCTTGGAAAGCTTTAACACGACACGGTGGTGTATGTTGATCGACCTGATCCGTGTATGGTACATATGGCTGTTGTTTATGAAATTTTAGTTAAATCGGATTTCAGGATCTCGCTTCAACAGGATCCACCATAAAGCCTAGGTGAATTCTACTTTGAAGCAGATAGGTTTCTGTGCAAAGAGGATGCTAGAGTTGATAAGGAAGTTATCAGATTCAATATGATCAAGGGAAAGGATTGTCCAAATCTGACAATGATAAAGGCAAAAAAGGTATTGTTTTGGAAAAGATCAGAATGCATATCAACGGAGGGAATCCAAATTCATTCACATGTGGAAGTTACTTCTTCTTTGGAAGAAATTTATCTAGATATCCACACAACTTTTCCTTTTAGAAAATGAGCCCACTCAAAAGGAAAGGGATTCAGTAGAGATAGTTTGTTTCACGAGCTTGATGGCCATAACACAAACGATTGCGGCCACCTTCGGGATATGGTCGAGGAATGCATTAGATGTGGAGAGCTAACATTATCACGACAAATAAAAACACTTTTTGCAACATGTAATATTTGTTACAGTAGAACAATTGCAACAGGCCTGCGCCTATTGGTATAGCCGGAGTTGTTAAAAGTCGGCAGTGTTTTCTGCCAGTTGCAATAAAATGTTATGGTATACTTTTTTGCAACTGGCCTTTTTATGCAACATACCATTTTGCAACAGTATATGCCTGTTGCAATAGATTCATAAATATGTAAAAAAATATAGCTTATAGATATTACATATTAAATGTATTTGTTTTAGTAATAGTGTATATCACAGAATGAAATAAACAAATATTTTTTTTATTTAAACAAAGTTTTAATAGTACAAACAATTACAATAAAAGTATCTACAATTTTCATACATCATTCATGTATAACAATTTTTCTCTCACACAACACATTTTTTTCGAATATATTATTTTCTACTCTATCATACATATACTATAACAAGAGAATAAACTTGGGCCATTGAGGGTCTTCTTTGAGTTGTTGCTTGTGCGCAGAAGAGTGCAACTTTTGCATATCTTAATACTTCCTCTTCGGGGTATCCTTCTAGATTTGAATCCGCTATCTCTTTCAATATCCCTTCTTCGCATAGTTGCCACGCTTTTGGAAAATGTAAATACATAAATACTCGAAGAAAAATGGCAATAACGATGAATGTAGCTTGAATATGCGTTGTTCACTTCTTTTGAAGTTGCAGTATCTAATGGACGCATGAAAATCAAAATCCATTTGATATCATTTATAATGCGCTTTATTCTTCTTTGGAGAAGATGGGAGCATTTATTACTCCTGATGTTTTGATCTGACAGTGGTTGGCGATGAACTGATGGAGATCTGACGTTACCAATGAAGGCAGTGTGAGGAGATAGAAAGATGAACCCATTGGCATGTCTGGTAATCTAATTTAAAGTAAAAGAACATAATGGATGGAAGATAAAGATGGAGAATGGAATGAGATAAAAAAAATAGGGTTAGAAATATCTGGTGATTTAGAGAAAAGTGATAAGCAGTTAATGAAATTAGGGGCAAGTAAACTTTAAATATTTTCCTTATTAAGGTGCGGTGGAAAATAACGATAGGCATGTCATATCATTGAAACCAGTTGCATTGTAAGCTTAATTCTCGTCGATGACTATTATTATATGTTACAATGAGCAAATGCCAAGTTCAATTGGCCCACTTTGTAGACGATACTATTACAGTCATATTTGTTGATTCTTTTGCACTTCAAAGCACTCATAATATTCATAGAAGTGCAATCAATCAAATAGAGAATACTACCATTCAAATTGTTGAATAAGCATGGTAGAAAATAAAAAGAAATAAGACAAGAGCCACTGAAACACCCTTTATACTGGATTAAGATTTAATATTTCTTTCAAAGTAAAATTTATTAGAATTGAACGGATGTTCCTATGAAGTCAAAAAAATTCATCTAATCATAGGCATTCTCCAGTAGAACAAGCTCACAGGAAAATTTTCAAAACAATTCCTTATTAGGTGAATGTAATGACCCATCTTTTTGCCCGATTTTTCATCGGTAATTAAACCAACTTAAACCATTTAAAGACGAAGTGTTATGGGCCCATACATATATTGAACAAAATAAACAGAACCTTTCATATCATAATACAATATTACATCAGAGTTACATGAATATCAGAGTTACAACATAAATATATATACAACGGAAGAAAGAAATAACTCTCAGCGGAAGAACATATGTTGTAGTGGAAGCTTCTATTCTAGCGTGGACTCCAACTCAGAAAGTGTTCTGAACCTCATTCCAAATGAAACATAACTGCAAAACTAAACTACTAGCTGTCCGTGTAAAAATTAGTGGGCACCCAGAGTTTAGGAAGGAACAATAAACTCCAGGTCAGTCATGGGACTGGTGTGAGAACATAAAACAGTTGTTTTATTAGGATTCATTTTAAAGTTGGGAAATTCACCGGACCATGCCGTTGACGCGGAACGGGTTTACTCCATGTGAATGCCCGTGCATATAAATACGAAATGACATTTTTTAAAATGAAGCTATCATAATCTCGTCCCACATCACACAATTTCAAGCACACACCAGATGGGCGAGTTTTATCTTATGATAACCAAATATGCTTTCATACGTAAAATCCTCTTTTCAGATTATACATATTTCCAACTTGATGATTCCTGGAACGAAAGATCAATCGGAATACAAACGAAATGTAATCATGGGTTTTTCATCTAGACGCGGACACCAATACAAATCGCGAGGAGATCAACGATTTTCTGAAAGTGTAGTGTGGGCGTGTACGAGCTAATACAGTACAAAAGGATCGTGTAGTATGGTGTATAACACTCAAGTATGAAATGATATATAATCACAGATATAAGATAGTAAATGTAGTAAAAATAGAAAAATCACACCAGGGATTTTTGTACTGGTTCGGAGCACCATCCTACGTCCAGTCCCAAACTTCCTTCTGGAATATCACTAACAATCTCCTCACTTCACCCGGAGGAACATGTATACAACACCCGAGCAGCCGAACGGGATTTCATGCCTCTAATCACACGAGGACTTCAACACGTGCCTGATCACACATAGGACTTCAACTAATACAATGGTTTTGACTTCTACTTTGTGTTCTTGATTCAACATGGATAGTCAACAGTTTGAGTACAATCTTCCTATAATTTGATCCTCGAGTATATAATTTGAACGCGTAGATTTAAGGTAGTAGAATGCTTGTTGAATCAAATGATATTAAATTGATTCAAGGATTCAACAAGTATTTAAATTTGGAGAGCTTTTGTTTTGCAAAGAGTATGAAAATGCAATTCAGAAATTAGAGAGAATATAGAATGATTTCGTTATTGTAAAACAAGTTTGAAGTTGTTTATATAATAGTAGAAAGGGAGTAATTCTTCATGAAGAGTGTCTATAAAAAATTATGTCCATTTCCTTTGATTATTGAATAGAAATCTCTTCACAAATAGAAGCAACCTTTCAGAAAAAGCTTGCTGTTTGAAAATGGTCGACAGGTCAAAAATCACCGGTCGACTGGATGAATTTAATTAAAATTAAAATTTCTAGAAAAATAACCGTTATGTGCAAAAACACATTGACCGGTCAACTGGTGAGTTTCGACCGGTCGACTGGTTGAACTGAGAAATGTTTATTTCGAAACAGAAACATGAACGGTCGACTGGTGGTATTTTACCGATCGATTGGTTCTTTTTGGGCGGTCGACCGTTTTATTGCTGTGGACCGGAGAACCTCAGTCCACAGTCTAGATCACCCTGCACTCTTTCCCGGTCGGAGCCTGGACCGTTTGGGCTTTTTCTGTGACTTTTCAAATCCTCAAATATACAGATTTCAGCAACGAAGATATGAGCATTCGTGTTATACTTTGAGGATAGATTTTAACATATTTCTAACACGACACAATGTGTGTGTATATATAACCTTATCTCTATGAAATGATCTTCATTGCAACTTTATATGTTGGCATCGATCAAAATCTTGTTCTCAACATTCTCCCCCTTTTTGATTGATGACAACACCTTGGATTTTCTCCCTCTGAATATAAATCTCCCCCTAAATTTCTGCAACATTTGTTAGCTCATAATATAAATAATCTTACCTTTTGATTCCTGCATTAACAAATGTTAGCACACATATACTATTACCATGTTAAGCACATAATTTTAAATGATAATAGTATATATAACATGAATGAGATATATCACATGAGAGAAATTATTTCTCCACCTTTATCATCGATTAAAAGAATAAATACCATAATAAACTAAGTAATCAAGAGTAGTAGAGAATACAAATAATTATAGCATCTTTAGGAGATATTGTGCTTTTTGATAAGCTAAGTTTTTAAAAATATTTAGAGATACTGAATAGCCTTCTTTTTGTTGTGATGTACCTGCGAAAAATATGACATATATACTTTTGGTACCCACTTGATTTGTTTGGGTCCATGGGTTAGATGGAAGGTAACCATACCCAAGAGGGTTTAATGGAACCTTAAAAGATAAAATTTTCATTATTAACTACAAAATCAAAATAATCATCAATATATTTTTCTCTGTTTTTCCAACTTACAGGAACCCAAATACTTAAGTAATCTCTATTGATATTCCTTTTCATACTTCTAGATTTATTATAAATATCGCTAGTCATAAAAGTATTCGAATTTCTATAATAATTGGGTCATGGACGTGTATTAGTACTAGCAGTGATATTCTTATTGTACATAAAAGCATATCTAGTACTATTTCTACCATTGGTTCTATTATATCCTAAACCACTTTTGTCATGTAAAGGTAGAGATCTAGATAAAATCATGGTTAAATCATTTTGACCTTTATTAAATATCGCGAACTTATTTGTACATTTATCGAATCTAATTCCGAAATCTCGAGTCACAAAAGAAATTTTGTTATTTTGAAAATTATCAATTTCCTTATTTAATTCAGAGTTCTTCCTTTTTAAAACATTCTTAGTTTTGAGACCACAAATTTGAGATCCTGGATTAATAAAAGAAGATTGTAATTTTTCAAAATTTTCTTTTGTGTCAGAAATTTTATTCTGCAAAATATTATTATTCACCTTTAAAAACTCACATTCTTTAAATAATTTTAGATTCTTTTCAATTAAAGCTCCATTCTCTTTTTCAAGAGACGAAATTAAAGAACTAGAATTATTTAAAGAATCTTCTAATGATTTATTTCTATTTTGCAAAAGATCGATTTCCTTTTGAAAGAACATTGTTTTTATCTTCTAGTTGCTCATTTTCTTTTTAAAGGAAATCTTTTTGAGAAACAAGCTCTTCTAAGGTATTTTCAAAACATTTGGCTTGATTTACCAAAAAAAAAATTCTTCTTTTAATTTGGAATTTTCTTGCTCACAATTTTTTGACTTAGCTATAATGATTGTATTGAGTTTACTCAAAGTTTTAAAATCTTTCAATAATTTTTCATGGTTTAACAAAAGATCTTTATATAAAGAATCTGTACATACTGATTGTAATCTGACTTTAGCCATGAGACATTTGTTTCCTTGCTCTCCTAATTCGGTTTTATTGCTCTTCCATTTTCTAATTCCCTGGCTAGATTTCTTTATTGCCATTTGTTCTAGGATGTTGTTACGATCTCTAGAACGCCAGGCTCCGATACCAAATGAAAGTGTAGTGTGGGCGTGTACGTGCTAATACAGTACACAAGGATCGTGTAATATGGTGTATAACACTCAAGTGTGAAATGATAGCTAATCACAGATATAAGATAGTAAATGCAGTAAAAATAGAAAAATCACACCAGGGATTTTTATACTGGTTCGGAGCACCGTCCTACGTCAAGTCCCGGACTTCCTTCTGGAATTTCACTAATAATCTCCTCACTTCACCCGGAGGAACAGGTATACAACACCTGAGCAGCCGAACGAGATTTCACGCCGCTAATCACACATGGACTTCAACACGTGCCTGATCACACACAGGACTTCAACTAATACAATGGTTTTGACTTCTACTTTGTGTTCTTGATTCAACACAGATTATCAACAGTTTTAGTACAATCTTCCTGTAATCTGATCCTCAAGTATATACTTTGAATGCGTAGATTTAAGGAAGTAGAATGCTTGTTGAATCAAATGATATTAAATTGATTCAAGGTTTCAACAATATTTAAATTTGGAGAGCTTTTGTTTTGCAAAGAGCTTGAAAATGCAATTCAGAAATTAGAGAGAATATAGAATGATTTCGTTATTGTAAAACAAGTTTGAAGTTGTTTATATAATAGTAGAAAGGTAGTAATTCTTCATGAAGAGTTTCTATAAAAAGTTATGTCCATTTCCTTTGATTATTGAATAGAAATCTCTTCACAAATAGAAGCAACCTTTCAGAAAAAGCTTGCTGTTTGAAAACGGTCAACAGGTCAAAAATCACCGGTCTACTGGTTGAATTTAATTAAAATTAAAATTTCCAGAAAAATAGTCGTTATGTGCAAAAACACATTGGTCAGTCGACTGGTGAATTTCGACTGGTCGACTGGTTGAACTGAGAAATGCTTATTTCGAAACAGAAACATGAACGGTCGACTGGTGGTATTTTACCGGTCGACTGGTTCTTTTTGGACGATCGACCGTTTTATTGCTGTGGACTAGAGGACCTCAGTCCACAGTCTAGATCACTCTGCACTATTTCCCGGTTGGAGTTTGGACCGTTTGGGCTTTTTCTGTGACTTTTCAAATCCCCAAATATACAGATATCAGCAACGAAGATATGAGCAATCGTGTTATACTTTGAGGATAGATTTTAACATATTTCTAACACGACTCAATGTATACATATATATAACCTTATTTCTATGAAAGGATCTTCATTGCAACTTTATATGTTGGCATCGATCAAAATCTTGTTCTCAACATTTTCGACCAGACACGGCCCCCCCGAACATACCCTATTCCATAAGTCATATGTGGTTTCCCACTGCTGCATCGGTCATCATCAATTCATATATATACACACAACCTAACCGCCAGTTTCTCATCATCCGGGTTGTGAGGTTTTGTCAATGTCATGTCATACACAAAGCATGCCTAGATAAGCAATGTCTTGATCGTACAAGCTCATTTCATATCTTAAGTATGTCACATTATCCATTCACAACAAGACCACTGATTTCAATCCATACATAACCACTTCGAACTCGTATGTCACAAACCAGATACATATCAATGGAAATCAATGTTATGCTGTCAATTACAATGTCAGACACACCATCCATACAAGTCAGTCCTGGGTCTGAACGGAACAAAAATCCGAAAGTTCTCCCAACACGTTCGGACTTCCTGCCACTTCGATAATAGGGGCATCTCTCTACTATAGCTATTCAATAAAGAAACCAATCGGCATACATTCCATTCGATTGTGGAGAACCACGGTCTTCATTCATCGATTCCAAGTCTTGAATTTGCTTCATGCGTTGTATTATTACTTGGAATGGTTTTCGGACTTAAATCCGATCCCAGTCTTTCCAAGTTATAAGCGTATCCGTATGACAATGGTTATGAACCACACAGGGTTTCAATTCAAATTTCCTTCCAATCGTCGTTCATTCATTTACAAATCAAGGTTGGATTGATCATAAATTCCATTATCATCTTAACTATTCTTTGAAATCAAATATTCGATTTACCAACACTTTTATTTCAAACATAACCTTTCAATTCTTATACTTAAACATACATCTTTATCCCTTCCTTACGTCTTCCAATTTACCAATTCCATTTACGATAATCCCACAATTTACATTTTAACATAAGTTTGAATCGAGTTAAATGACTTATATTCGATATAAATCCTCAACTCAATCAAACACTATTAGAATCCTGAGGTAAATATCTTCTAATGGTTCTGACATTATTTGTTCGACATTGGAATTACATATCGAATATCCGACACAAACTCTATCCAACTCATTTCCCTTTTTAAATTCTAACTTTAGAATTAACAGATAATTCCATATTTGATCACTTAAAATCCTTCAAAACCATTTTACAACTCCTTTAACCATTTAAAAATAATGGTTCACGATTTATAAATTCCAAAAAACCCATTTATCTTTGGAAATGAGATGATAACATTTGAACGTTAGTAAAAGCGCTGCAATAGCCTTTTAATTCAAATCAATTCAAAAATTCAAACAATTCATTTCTAATTATTTTAAGTTAATAAAGCAAGATTTATCATGAATTCTCTCAAATTTTAAAACTTGGTTTATTTGAATTTTTGTTATGGTCGCCGAACTGCACGTACATCGACCTTTCCAAATTTGTTTTGAACATAACTTGAAAATCGTATGTTGAAATTTGAAAATTTCTTTTCTATTCAAAACTGTTAATATTTGAAAATCAACGTTTCTTATTTCAAGTCAAATCGATTTCAAACGATCAAGTTATCCATTCAAAATTTAAATCGATATTTATGAGTTGTCGCGCCATAGCGCGTTTTAAATCGATTAAAATATAAATCGCTAAAATCCTTTTCAATTGAATTTATATTTCCAATTCAAAATAAATTTATTTAAAAATCGATTTTTAAATTTTATATCAAAAATCATTCACATTTCCAAAACCTAATTTAAATTTAAATAGGCCGTAAACAATAGAATTTCCAAAACCCTTTGATTTGAAATTTTAAATTAAATATTCATGAATGGTCACTATGTGTCATTTATAAGTTTATAAATTCAAATTTGTACCCCAATTAAAACAATTTCAAATTGAATTTCAAATTATATTTCTAATTAACCGTTTTATCCATCGGACCTGTTAGGGATAGCGAGGGAGAGCAGGAAACTGGATTTCCAAACCCAAGCCTAAACACCATTCTCTCTGTCATCCTAGAACAGTCTAGTATATAATATTATAAAATATAATACTTAAATTCCAAATCTCCTTTCAAATTAACTGGGCTTAAAATAATATTTCAATATTTAAAAATCAAATTTCACTTATTTGGAAGGAACATCGAGTCGATCATCTGTATAATTCCACAACCATGGTATTGTGTGTGCATCATGCAAACATAATAAAACAACCATATAAATCGGATGATCATAAATTATAATCATTACCCATCCACAAACAATTCAGCTGTGCACAAGCGTTACGATTAATAACGCTTTTCAGTGTTCAATGTTTTGTCTAATTACATGCACATCCATTCACACAATAACATCCGTATTCAAACAATTATCATTATTCATCACATCACATTTTAATCACTACTAATTAAAATAAATGATAAAATTAATTGTTCTCACCGAAATAGCTCCACCACTTCATAACCAAGACGGATAAGCTCATGAACACCGACACCGCTACTCTTATCGCTTTCAATCCATATCCATTAGCAGCTATAAATCTTCTGCTAATTTTACATGTTGGAATCGAATTAATATCATTGCTTATTGTATGTCGTTGTATATATATATATATATATGTATGGGCATTTCATTTTATTTTACCCAAAATTTATTCTTAACTAAATTACTAATTTATATATACACGGATTCTATTTTCTGATATGAATCTAACAGAGCTAACGGTGTGGTAAAAGGACCTACATCGAGTAAGATTTGATCAATTAAAGATTAGATAGTTTAAACATAAATTAATTTAAATAAATTCTCACGACAACAAAGAAGCCCGGCCCAACAACAACACACACCCGATCCAAAACCCACGTTCTCCTCTTCCCTTCCTTCATCTTCTCCCTTGCGCAACTTCAGGAAACCCAATCCCACCGTGTGCACGCCATGCACATGACGCACCTACCCTTCCACCGTTCTTCAATTCAAACCCGCCGACATGTTTCTCCCCGCCTCCTCTGTGCCTTGCCCCAGTTCGTCACCCTCCTAGAACCTCCGTTCGAAGGTCGACATGTGAACTCGTGACCTGGAAATGCACAGGAACCTGCACGCAATCCTTAAAAGCATCGACACTTTTATGCTGTGAAATCCACCGAACAACTCCACATCGGAGCTCTCTCCATTCTGATCACAACGCCATCCTCCGATTCTCCTATCACCGCTTGAATCTCTGATTGAACCCAAACCAAATTTTGAACACTAGAAATCATCGATACGGAATCGAACCATTTTCACATGAAAAATACTACATTATCCGCTGATCACAGTGGCGCTGACGGCGTCGAACGATTCTCACCGAATTGAGAGATTTGATTTTTCGAAGCTTGTAACACAAAAAATCCCTTTTGCTGTAAATCAGAGATTTCTCCTTCAATTGTTGATGAAAATAGGATCCGCTAATTTCTAAAAATCAAAAATGAGGATACGGACGACTCTCTTGTAAATTATTTGGCTGGAAGTGAACAGATCGGAAGTTATTGATTTTTGATTGAAGAGGGAATGAGTTTTCTTTTTTACTAAAAGGTAGAAAAATGAGAAAAGAAGAAACTGTCGTGAGAAAAAAATGAGGAAAGCCAAAGTGAATGAGAAGGGGCTTCATTATTTATTTAAAATTCTTCTTGCTGCCTTAAGTCTAAGCCACTTGGCACAATATATTCATGCATGGAGACACCTATAATTAATTTTAAATTTAGCCAATGCATGTTAATATAACTCACTAATTTATTTATTTGTTGAATTTATATTTTTAGCTACATCTTAGTAACACTTTAGTGATGTTTATAAATGTAGTAAAATCTCATTGCTTATGAGTGTAACCAAAATATTACTTATGATCTATAACATACATGATATTTCAAAAATACTCATTCATTATTATTTTATCAAACATAAATTATAAAAATGAGGTTTAGAAACTCAACAAATCTTCCAGGAAATCGCTATATTTTATAAAACCAAATAATATCATTACTTATAATATTAAAAAAATGTTTATTTAAATAAAATCTTAGAATAAGTCACTCATATTCTAATAAATCAAAACAAATTATTTATTCAACACTAATGTATATAATATTTTTAAAACAATATTTATATTTAAATCTTTTTAAATCCACTTGATATTCAAAAAATTGAAATTATATAATATATTAATTATTGAAAATTTTGGATCGTTACTGTAACACCCCACCTCCGTTAAGGTCACTCACAAAGGGAATGCCTTAACTTTGGTGGAGCATTTTAGTAAACAGAAACAGAATACTACAAGACTGATAAACAGTACTTGAAAAATTATAACTTTATTTCAAACAGAAGCTTGGTTACATCATTTCAAATCACAATATCATAATTCAAGTACAAAATATCAGTCTTGTACAAAAGCCTTCAGAATGCATAGTTTAAAATCATAATCCCCACAGAAGAAGACAAGCCATACTTTAAGCACTGCAAGCGGAAGAAATCTGGATCAAGCTAGAGTATTCCCTTATACAAAACCTGGGGGGAAACGGAAGAAAGGAGGCGAAACAACAAGGGTCAGACAAAAGTCTGGCAAGTCCAGTGATTTTTCAGTTATGAACAGATAATAATAACATGACATGAAAATAAAACTGGATGGGAGATAACTGTAACAGATGTAGCAGATATAACAGAAGAACAGAATGATATAAGCTATTGCTTTACACTTCTCTGCACTAATACTAGTATAACCGAATTAGGTGTCACCCTAATGTCTAAACTGAAACAGAAACGGGTATAGAATAATTTAACAGAAACAGAATGTTAATAATGGGCCTTTACTACCCGATCAGAAACAGACAGAAGCAGAAACAGATTAATCCCTACGGAAACAGAATGTAGAATTAGGTGTACACTAGTAATGGGCCTTTACCACCCGAACAGACGGTACCACGCAGAAACAGACAGGTGTTACCACCCAACAGAAACAGATGGTACCAACAGAAACAGACAGAACTAAGTGTACCCTAAAACCCTACCCCAAGCGATCGGCTCCCTAATACATAAATACCCTGTGCCAGCCCCACCGAAGGGTGTATCATTCCTTAAAGTGGCAACCTTTGAATGACACAGACCTATTTACAAATGTCACGGCGTCTTACATCCTCAGAGGCAGACCGGGATCCATGCACGCACATGACCCGGTTGGAACGCACCATCAACACCCCTCGCCATTATCAGAATGAACCGCTTATAATTAGTTCAGTAAGCGTGCCAGGACCCTACTTACAGTTGTGTCAAAGTTTTGATACCAGAAAGGGTTACTGACTAATATGGGTCCCAAACAACAGATGACACAAGTAATTCCCCTCCTAACCTTGTGTCCCCAGACTAATAGATTTCAGCTTAACTTGTCTACAAGTTTCAGACATACAAAGTTTAAATTAACTAGTTCACAGATCAGACAATCAAGTTAACAGGTTTCCAGACTAACGGATCAGATGTTCGGATTAACAGGCTTACAGATTAACTGGTTACAGATTATCTAACTTTGTATTGGGCCTACGGATTCACGAAACGGGTTTATCAGATTCATTGGTCCAATTGGTTTAGCCTTACCCAACACGTTTTAGACATCATAATTATCTCAGATTTTCATTAATTAAATATTAATGCCCAATCCTCTCACATTAGACTGACAGTTTGCGGCTACTGGTTAGGCCGGTTGGTTCCGGGTAGGTTTCTGTAGCAAACTGAGTCTAACCTCGGGTTTCAAGAACGTTATGACTAACTTCTCACATTAGAACCTATTGTTTGCGACCACTGGAATATGTCGGGCGGTTCCGGGCAGAATTACGCCGCAAACTCATTCTAACCTTGAGTTAGCCATGTTTATCTTTGCGGCCAATTAATTAATGATTCACCATTTATACCCACGCCTAATATACATGTCAATTATTCATAACTATAGCCAATTCAGATTATGTCAATAGCGGACTAATTATATCAACTCAACAGATATTGCAGATAACATATTTTTCAGATTACGCGACTTAACGGATTTAGCAGATTAAGCAAACTAGCAGATCAAGCATATAACAGTTTAGGCATCTTCAGCAGACTTGGCAGATGACAGATTTGGTATATGAACAGATATAGCAGATTATAGCAGAACTAGCAGATTAGGCAATATAACAGAATTAGCAAATTAGGCAATATAACAGAACTAGCAGATTAGGCCATATAACAGATTTAATCATTCCTTAAAGTTTCATAAACATATCTTGCCTAATTATAAATTTGGCCTAAGTTTGCGTGCCTAAATAGTTGTCATGATTCACATTATGATCATATACCCCACGTTTGCATTGAATTTACATGGCACATATTATGGTCATAATTTACCATATAACACACGTCTCAAATTTAGTTAAACTTGCCTAGTACAAAAGATTCACATATAAATTATACCAAATATAGCCATCGATTTCAATGCATGTCATATATTCAAAAATCTCCCACTTAGGTGTTATTCACATTTAATAGTTATCAAATCTTAACATAAATCTTCACACCTAAGTCATATTCCTTTTTTTATCCCAAATCATGAATCTCTATATAAACAATATGCCCAACAATCTAGAACTTTAAATTATAACAGATCTTTAATTCAAAAATATGCGTTATGTCCAATGTCTCAAGTCACATGTTAATATACAATGGTTCCTCTTCTTCCAATTCACAGAATATGCACAGATCTAAATCTAGTTTACAAGCTATGTCCTTTTAGTCACAGATTAGCCATGTCCAATTATGCCATCATTCATTATTTGTCCCAAAGTTTAACGTTCGTGCGTTAATCTCTTATGAGATTTGGCGCAGGCTCGGGGTAGCCTGGCTATAGAATAGAAAGAAGAAAGAGATATAGAATAAAATAGATCAGAAAAGAACATACGCAATCTCAAATTCAGATTTACAATCATGTCACAATTATAATTAAAGTTTATATCGGAAAATAACTGCACTTGCCTTGGTTGGATTCTAAAAGAAAAAGGTGTTGTAGCTGTTCTCTTTTAATCCTAATCAGAATTGGAGGAAGAAGAAGCACAAGTCCTAGCTTAGGTTTCAGCAGAGTAGAGACGCCATTGATTTATTTATTTTTAGAGAGGAAGAGAGCAATGGAGGCTAGAGAATTGTATATGAGATTTAGGTTTAGGTTAGGGATGTATATATAGGTGTAGGAAGTTATTTAGGACCATTAGATTAACCCTGAATCATGAGAACCATTCAAATGCAAAATCTGCATTTGAGCGAATCGGCCCACGGGATGACAGCCAGACACCCTGGATTAACCCCTAGTCGCCCCAGCGTGGCTCGGTCGACCTCAAAAATGGGCTAGTTCGGTTATTCCCCCTCCCAATTCGCTGTTTTGAACCTTTTTTGCATGTTTATTTATTTAATTTTTATATATATCTATATATATTTCTCTCATATGCATACAAACTTCAAGGCTTAATAACTTCTTCATAATTAACCATTTTTTTATATTCTCAGAAAATACGGGGTGTTACATTCTCCCCTCCTTAAAGGATTTCGTCCCCGAAATCTTCAAGTTAAGAAGAATGTATCCTAACAGCCAACATCCATCTACTCAACCATTCAATCACAGGCATCCATTGTCCTTAAAAGGTTTCTAATGCCGTATGAACATATGCAAAGTGTGTGTATATGTTTCTTATCTAATGCAAAATCAGGCTGTCTACTGATCCAGTTGACCTCCTTAATGCGAATCATGTTAGTGTCATGAGTCCAAATATGTATGCAAGAAATCCTATTTGATACACATCATTTCTATATGAGTGCATAACCATTCATCCAAATGCAACATCCATGTGCTGAGTCAATCATTTTGCATCCACAAAAATTGAAAATGCTCACACATCCATATGCAGTATGAGAGTGTTTTCGAGCTGATCTAGTGCCTAGTGTGTGTATATGCATCCACGAGCAACCACTTGCATCCACTTGCAACCATCAAACATAACATGTCCCGAACACATGTTTACACCCATTAGTTTCTACCTAAAGTTCGAAGATTCGATCGATAGGATACAGTCGAATGATGGAAGCGAGTACAGATAAAACGAAGACTTGGTTCCCATTAGACATTGGTTGAGAAAATAATTCCCCTAAGTATCAACCCCAAAGATGAAATCAATATCAGATTGACACTCAGAGGATTACCCTCTTTAGACAATGTCAGAACTGGAAATCAGAATTATTCAGATATTTACAGACTACTGATACAGATCAGGTTCCCTAATGATTCTTAGGAAGCTAAGCATGATAAAATCATATCCCACAAAACCTCAGAATGTAAGCGTCATACTTGACGCCTAACACAGATATCTCTCAAACCCCAATCTATCACAAACAGATTAATCATAACCCTTATGGGTTTGAGTCTACAGCGGAATCAGAAACAATACTAGTATTAAAGTGCAGAGTATCGATTACAGAATCAAAATGCCAGAATCAGAAAGAGTTTTAACTCAACAATCAGATAAAGAAATTAAACTTCTCACAGAAAGTTTTCCTAATTCTATCCTATCCACTAGCCTCGAGAGTGTTCGCCTGCCCTCCAGAAGTAGGTCCTATCTTCTGCCCTTGCCCTCGTTTCTTCAGGCAGTCCCTAGTGAAGTGTCGCATCTCACCACAGTTGAAGCAAGCGGCCTTCTTTGGATCCACTTTCTTATCGTGTGTCCTATCCATGTCTCCCATGTACGTTCTCCATTCGTGACCTTCCACCAAAATGAAGCTTCATCCTTCATTAACCAAGCAGCTGGTTGAACCTTCCTCCCATCGTCTATCTCAAAGGTACCAACAAGTCCTCCACTTCGTTCAGCCAACTTCTAGCCTCGACAACGTCTCAGTCCCATAAAGCGGTTTTCCGCCCATCGCACGGAAGTTCTTACATATCTTAGAAAAAGCATCTATACGCGGAGGAAGAGATTCAAAAGGGAAAGAGGAAGGAACTCGAAACAAAGAATCGAAAGAAAGATATATGGCTTTTGGGGATTATGTTTTTTTTCTTTTCAAAATAAGCTTTACTTTTGAAAATACTTCCTTTTTAAAACATAGTTTTCAAAAACTTTTTATCAAATCTGGTAACCTTCAGCTCTGATACCAAGTGTAACACCCTACCTCCGTTAAGGTCACTCACAAAGGGAATGCCTTAACTTTGGTGGAGCATTTTAGTAAACAGAAACAGAATACTACAAGACAGATAAATAGTACTTGAAAAATTATAACTTTATTTCAAACAGAAGTTTGGTTACATCCTTTCAAGTCACAATATCAGAATTCAAGTACAAAATATCAGTCTTGTACAAAAGCCTTCAGAATGCATAGTTTAAAATCATAATCCCCACAGAAGAAGACAAGCCATACTTTAAGCACTGCAAGCGGAAGAAATTTGGATCAAGCTAGAGTATTCCCTTCTACAAAACCTGGGGGGGGGGGGGAACAGAAGAAAGGAGGCGAAACAACAAGGGTCAGACAAAAGTCTGGCAAGTACAGTGATTTTCAGTTATGAACAGATAATAATAACATGACATGAAAATAAAACTGGATGAGAGATAACTGTAACAGATGTAGCAGATATAATAGACGAACAGAATGATATAAGCTATTGCTTTACACTTCTCTGCACTAATACTAGTATAACCGAATTAGGTGTCACCCTAATGTCTAAACTGAAACAGAAACGGGTACAGAATAATTTAACAGAAACAGAATGCTAATAATGGGCCTTTACTACCCGATCAGAAACAGATAGAAGCAGAAACAGATTAATCCCTACGGAAACAGAATGTAGAATTAGGTGTACACTAGTAATGGGCCTTTACCACCCGAACAGACGGTACCACGCAGAAACAGACAGGTGTTACCACCCAACAGAAACAGACGGTACCAACAGAAACAGACATAACTAAGTGTACCCTAAAACCATACCCCAAGCGATCGGCTCCCTAATACATAAATACCCTGTGCCAGCCCCACCGAAGGGTGTGTCATTCCCTAAAGTGGCAACCTTTGAATGACACAGACCTATTTACATATGTCACGGCGTCTTACATCCTCAGAGGCAGACTGGGATCCATGCACGCACATGACCCGGTTGGAACGCACCATCAACACCCCTCGCGATTATCAGAATGAACCGCTTATAATTAGTTCAGTAAGCATGCCCGGACCCTACTTACTGTTGGGTCAAAGTTTTGATACCAGAAAGGGTTACTGACTAATATGGGTCCCAAACAACAGATGACACATGTAATTCCCCTCCTAACCTTGTGTCCCCAGACTAACAGATTTCAGCTTAACTTGTCTACAAGTTTCAGACATACAAAGTTTAGATTAACTAGTTCACAGATCAGACAATAAAGTTAACAGGTTTTCAGACTAACGGATCAGATGTTCGGATTAACAGGCTTACATATTAACTGGTTACAGATTAACAGACTTACAAATTAACTGGTTACAGATTATCTAACTTTGTATTGGGCCTACGGATTCACGAAACGGGTTTATCAGATTCATTGGTCCAATTGGTTTAGCCTAACCCAACACGTTTTAGACATCATAATTATCTCAGATTTTCATTAATTAAATATTAATACCCAATCCTCTCACATTAGACTGACAGTTTACGACTACTGGTTAGGTCGGTTGGTTCCGGGAAGGTTTCTGTCGCAAACTGAGTCTAACCTCGGGTTTCAAGAACGTTATGACTAACTTCTCACATTAGAACCTATTGTTTGCGACCACTGGAATATGTCGGGCGGTTCCGGGCAGAATTACGCCGCAAACTCATTCTAACCTCGAGTTAGCCATGTTTATCTTTGCGGCTAATTAATTAATGATTCACCATTTATACCCACGCCTAATATACATGTCAATTATTCATAACTATAGCCAATTCAGATTATGTCAATAGCGGACTAATTATATCAACTCAACAGATATTGCAGATAACAGATTTTTCAGATTAGGCGACTTAACGGATTTAGCAGATTAAGCAAACTAGCAAATCAAGCATATAACAATTTAGGCATCTTCAGCAGACTTAGCAGATGACAGATTTGGTATATGAACAGATATAGCAGATTATAGCAGAACTAGCAGATTAGGCAATATAACAGAACTAGCAAATTAGGCAATATAACAGAACTAGCAGATTAGGCCATATAATAGATTTAATCATTCCTTAAAGTTTCATAAACATATCTTGCCTAATTATAAATTTGGCCTAAGTTTGCATGCATAAATAGTTGTCATGATTCACATTATGATCATATACCCCACGTTTGCATTGAATTTACATGGCACAGATTATGGTCATAATTTACCATATAACACACGTCTCAAATTTAGTTAAACTTGCCTAGTACAAAAGATTCACATATAAATTATACCAAATATAGCCATCGATTTCAATGCATGTCATATATTCAAAAATCTCCCACTTAGGTGTTATTCACATTTAATAGTTATCAAATCTTAACATAAATCTTCACACCTAAGTCATATTCCTTTTTTATCCCAAATCATGAATCTCTATATAAACAATATGCCCAACAATCTAGAACTTTAAATTATAACAGATCTTTGATTCAAAAATATGCGTTATGTCCAATGTCTCAAGTCACATGTTAATATACAATGGTTCCTCTTCTTCCAATTCACAGAATATGCACAGATCTAAATCTAGTTTACAAGCTATGTCCTTTTAGTCACAGATTAGCCATGTCCAATTATGCCATCATTCATTATTTGTCCCAAAGTTTAACGTTCGTGCGTTAATCTCTTATGAGATTTGGCGCAGGCTCGGGGTAGCCTGGCTATAGAACAGAAAGAAGAAAGAGATATAGAATAAAATAGATCAGAACAGAACATACGCAATCTCAAATTCAGATTTACAATCATGTCACAATTATAATTAAAGTTTATATTGGAAAATAACTACACTTGCCTTGGTTGGATTCTAAAAGAAAAAGGTGTTGTAGCTGTTCTCTTTTAATCCTAATCAGAATTGGAGGAAGAAGAAGCACAAGTCCTAGGTTAGGTTTCAGCAGAGTAGAGAAGCCATTGATTTATTTATTTTTAGAGAGGAAGAGAGCAATGGAGGCTAGAGAATTGTATATGAGATTTAGGTTTAGGTTAGGGATGTATATATAGGTGTAGGAAGTTATTTAGGACCATTAGATTAACCCTGAATCATGAGAACCATTCAAATGAAAAATTTGCATTTGAGCGAATCGGCCCACGGGATGATAGCCAAACACCCTGGATTAACCCCTAGTCGACCCAGCGAGGCTCGGGTCGACCTCAAAAATGGGCCGGTTCGGTTATTCCCCCTCCCAATTCGCTGTTTTGAACCTTTTTTGCATGTTTATTTATTTAATTTTTATATATATCTATATATATTTCTCTCATATGCATACAAACTTCAAGGCTTAATAACTTCTTCATAATTAACCATTTTTTTATATTCTCAGAAAATACGGGGTGTTACAGTTACAATCTCCCCCACTTAAGACTTTTCGTCCTCGAAAAGGAGAGTTCGTAAAATTAATCTTACCTATAAATTTCAATTTTCAAAATCTCAAGATGATCTCTCGGACTTAGAATCCCATTTTCCATTTCAAACCACTGAAATACTACATATTCCTTTCACATAGAATATCATACTTAACTTCGTGATTTTCAAAACCAAATTTGCTTCCAAAATTTCAAATATACTATAATGAAATCCATATATAATTAGTTCGAGAAGTTCATCCTCATGACAGGGCAACTGAGTATCACTCCTCTCACAAAATCAAATTCCTCATCACGACCCAGATTTAGTCATGGTTACTCCAACAAAACAAATCATTTCATATCCCGAAGGTGTAAATCATTTTGCAACCATAATCTACAAATACTTATTGTTCTCTAAACATTTCAAAATATCGGGATTCTAGTCATCGAAATTTCTTTTATTCATAAGTCATTCATCATGTCCAAAATAATTGGAAAACTCATTCAGTTGAGTATAAAATTTCAATTTCAAACATACAAGATTTTGTTCAAAAATTTGAAATCAAGGATCTTTATTCAAGCATTCCAAATTTTCTAGGTTGAAAATTTTAAGGATCATATTCATAAGTTTCAATTTATTTCAACACCTAGTTTTCTTTATAATCTAATGTTCATATAACCATACAATTTCCTTTTAATCAAATCTTATCAATATGATTTCTTTAGCATCCTTTCAAATAAGCGTTTCTACTTCCTATAGCTTTAAATGAACATTTACTTCATAAGTAGTCCTTTTAATTTCTTTAACTCAAATTCTAAATTGTTTTGATATTTCCATGATTTTTGGTAAATCTTCATATTCTAGTTTCGTATTCACATAATCAATAAACCTTTTCTTTCCAAATTCGTTCGAAATCCAAAGTATATGATTTTCCTTCTACCTTCAAGTATTGAAGCTTATTTGGGAAAATTTTCTTTACTCAACTAGTTGGAAAAATCATTTCCATCACGCTTCTGCTACGCTACTCTGATTCAACATATTTCAAACTAGTATTGTTTCCAGCATTTATTCAAACATTTGAGGTAAATTTCGAAATCAACTAATATTTATAAATCCAATTCCTTACATAAGTTAAACCTTTGATTTCAGATGATTTAAATTACTATGCAATGTTTATTTATTTAGATTTCTTTAACTTAATATTTTATATAAATCACCATTTCTAGTTTGAATTTAAAACTTGGCTTCGTTCGACAAATCAAATTTCATGTACTCGAATCGGGTCGTAAATAAAAGTTCAATATCAGAATGAGGGTTCGAATCAAATCACTTGACTAAGTTCATAAGATAAAAAGGCATGAATAATGCTCTTCAAAAACAATTAGTTCAAAAATGGAACTAGCATAGGTCAAAATAGGAAAATCGAGTGCGCTTGGCAATACGATTATGGAAAATTCAATTAAGGTAAACTTTACATTAATATTTCCTTTGCGTCTTAAGCAATTGCCTGTTAAATAATTTCTAGTTGACTTACTCATATCGTCTCAATAGGGAAGAGTCGTTTTCTCCCCCACTTAAAATTTTAGTTATATTTTAAATCATCCTTTTTAAACAAATTCTTAATTCGAGTTCAAATTTCCTTTAAATTTCTTAAGGGGTTTGTTATGCTAAAATATACTTTCAACAAAATAGCTTAGCTTGCATATTACCATTTTCAGTTTTTGCTAGGAATCGATTTAGATTGTTGCCTATATTAACTTATCTAACATCCATTGAAAAGTATGATATCTTCTCTGATTACAACTTATTAGACTAAAAATTCATATTCAAATGTTCGTTATAATTGATCCATTATTCTTTTCAAATTTGGGATATGGATAAATTATCTTTCTTACGTGCATTTTCAACCATTTATTTCCAAATTCTTTAAGTGAGATTTACTCCTAAAATATATCTCTTTTTAATTATTCAAGCACTTATTGTTTACCATATTCAAGTTTTATAGTTCAAAGACTTGAAGTATTCTTAAGCTAATCTCAATTCCTTCGCCCTGAATCCGCACCCTTCTGCACTTTAGCCCAGGTCCGCCGAATCCATGAAAAATATCAAATCATTTCATATCCCCGAAGTCATAGATTATTTCGCAACAATAATTCACAAATACTTTCAATCATAGTATTGTTATTTTTCAAACATTTCAAATATCGGGATTCAAGTTGTCAAACTTTTCTTAGTTCATAAATCAATTTATAAACTATTCATCATATACAAAATAATTGGAAAACAATGTTGATCAATTGAAAAATACAATTTCAACTTCCAATCATTCAACTTATGTTTCATGTTCCGAAATCAATGATCTTATTCAATATTTCCAGCCTTTCGAAGACTTTTAAGAATCATTATAATCATATCGAGCTTTACAAATTTCAATTTATATTAGAATACATTTTGACAACTACATAAATTGTTTCATATTGCCATAAAATTTCCTTCCAACAATTGGAAATCAAATTTGATCAATACAATATTCTTATCGTTCTTTCAATCAAGTAAGCTTTTCAAATTTTAAAGCTTAGGAAAATCGTTCATATTCTATATGTAAGTCATAACAGTTTTTCGTTAGATCAAATTTCCATTTCCAAATTGTTTCGAAACATTTCCTTGATTTCTAAATAACTTTCATGTTCTCATAATATAAAATTTTCAAGAACTTCAAGTCAATGTCTTAGAATCATTTACAATTCATAATCGAATTCTTCGCCTTCCAAACGTTATTTTCAAAATAATTCCAGCTTATCTTGTTTCAAAATCCTTTACATCTCCATATAGGATTTATATTTATTCTTATTTCACATGTCACATCTTATTTGACAAGTTCACATTTTCCTACCGTTGGGAAAAATCTCTCGTAACATTTTTATTAAAAATACCATCACACTTTCGCTACGCACTCTGATTATGCGTATATTCAAATTAGTATTGGTGAAACATTCCTAAACGTCGGTTTCCAATTTTCTAAAACCAAATCCTCAAATTTTATATTTCAAAATCCATTTTTCTTGCATAAGTTGGATCTATTTTCCCACACTTTCAATTACTATGGAAAATTCATTTATTGGGGTTCCGTTACATAATATCTTGTACAAATTAAAGTCATCTAGTTCGAATTCAAACCTAGTTCCACACGACACGAAGTGATATACATGGATCAAGCCAAAATTCCATGTACTCAAGAGGAGATGTACAAATAGAAGTTCACTATCAAATGAATATCACAAGGTATGATGGTTCGAAGCAGAACATTGTGCCAAGTTCGTAAGATGCAGGGTACAAGAACAACAGTTCAAATTCAAATGATGAGCTTAATCGAGGCCACAATAGGAATATCAAATGCACACAAGGATACAAATATTAGCAATTCAATCATGGGATAATCGATTTCTTATTCTTGAGTAAATTTTACTTTAAAAATTCATTTTCTTCCTTTGTATCCCAAGTGAATACTTGTTGAGAAATTTTCATTCAACTTACTCGTTCTTGTCAGTTTCTTTTGACAAAGGAAAACATACAATTCAATTGATTTGTTCACTCTATTTCACTCATTTTATCGTATTAACCCCATTGCTCAAATTTTCGTATAACTTCAAGTGGGGAAAATCAGTCTCCTCCCCCACTTAAGACATTTACCATAATTTGATTGTATTGTCAAAACCAAAATATGGGGTGATATGATTTCTTAATACCCAAGCTCACTTACGTGCATTTTCAAAACTCAGTTATCAGTTTTTAAGTGAGATTAGTTTATAAATTATATCCTTGCGGTTTAACAAAATAGTTCAATTCTCGCTTCTTATTATCAAGTTAAGTATGTGTTTAACTCAAATGAACTGAAAAAGGCTATATTATACATCTAACACTATGCCATAGATGGCCTACAACAACCCCATTGAAGTGACGCAGTGGCACCAAAAAGTGTTGTTGTAGGCAAAAAATGATCTATGGCAACACTTTTTGGGGTTGCCTTTTGTCGTATTGCCTTAGAGTCAAAGGCAACACCTTGGCGACCCTATGGTAACATCAGTATAGGTGTTGCCACAGGTATCACTAGAACAAAAAAAATACCCTTTTACAACTACCAAAAACAGTTGTAATATGTCTAACAACAGGCAATCGTAATAAATTCAACCCTTTTTACAACTATTTCTAGCAGTTGTTTAAATGTTTTTACAACTGTTAAAAGTAATTATACCTCAACTGCTATTAATCAAAATTTTCATAATATTATAATAAATATTATTATTACACAATATTCAAACACATTATTTTATTCAAATGAATATTTTATTTCAACATTTCAAACGGTACAAATTTTTTTCAACTCCATTATTGTACATTCACTGGTATATTACATATTTACATACATTCCTCACTACATTGTCACTCGATTCGCTCATATACAGACTCACCCATACAACTATAAGGAAGAAAAAAATACACGAAAATGATTATATAAACTACTACTTTCAAATAGGAATTTTTTTAAAGAAGAACCACTAATAGATATGTCATAAAAGAAGAGTCTAAATAGGTAGAGTCGGATATTCCATACTCATATCTTCAAATCAATATTCACACCAATCTGATTATGTGTAACTGTAAACAAATGTTGGTTATCTTTTGGTGCTGCTTCTTCTACATATTCCAATCTGATTATGGATGAGTATAGTCCAATTTAATTGGTGTACATGGAAATGTTAGACAAAAGACAAAAATGAATTATGCTTATCGAGAACAAAAAAAATACTACATGGCCAAAAGAAGTGTACAATAGCAACAGGTTTGATGCACTAACAAGGAAAAAAAACAAGCCAACAATTGAGTATCATTTTTCATACTACATACCTGAACTTGACTTCCCTTCATCACTTGGTTGACAACTCAAATAAGATGTTTCTAGCAGCTCTCTAGCTTGTTTTATGGCAAGGTTCCATAAGAAGACACACCAGTAATATTTTGATAAAAGAAACCCCAAACATACAAAGCCATTAATGATATCATCGATGTTGTAGAAGTGCATTTAGTTGTAAACACACTCACATTGAGTATCATTTTCGAAAATAAAATGCATTAACTATAATTTATGCATTCAACATGTAAATCAGAAACTAATGTTCATGATTTAAATCAGTACTTTCAGTTTAAATCAGTACATTCAGAACCTGTGCTCATAATTTAAATTAGAAAACAGAAACAGAAAACAAGAATAATAAAGAAATGACAATTTCAGATTTAGTTCATAACTTCAAAAAGAAGATATGCTGATATTACCTGAATCTGATTTATGAGTTTTCAATACCAACCATTTATTCAAACAGCTCATTCTCATATGCTTGCCAGAATATCTCAAACTAACAAATATGTGACCTTGCATTGCAGTTAATTGGACAGATAAGGCAATACAGCTCTGCTTCATAGATTCCCATCATTCATTGAGACTTGTTTGCCATCATCATCATCATTCATTCATTAGTGGAAGTTCATGTACATAACCAAAAGCTATTGCTGTAGTATAACAATCACCACAACCACTATGTCTACAACATCCACTTGTTCAGTATATAATAAACAAACCATCCATGATCAACTCATAAGATACTCAGTTTTATTTACCACAAAAGTTCATCTATGGACCATCCAAGGGTCTAAGCTACATCCTATTCACAGTTAATTTTGACTTTCTACCATTAGACTCTACATTACTCATAAGTTATAGGCTTGAATGTTGATAAATATTATATTAGTTTCTTACAAGCATTAACACAGAAGGCAAACCATAACAGGAAATCTTACTAGCATTAACACAAAAGCACCACATAGGAGATTAACTCGGATACACAAATGTTTTCACCATAAGCGCACAGTATAAGAGAATCGCAAAGCTGCACAAGAGCTAGCAAAAAACAAAAGACTGGACTTTTTAAAGATGAACTGAAAAGTACACTAAAGCCTCGAAGCGAGTATAATTAATTGTTTTTTAATCCTTTAGTTACCCTTTTAATATTTCAAAATTTGGATTTTGGTTCAGAACTTTGTTAATTCCAAACAAAACTTCACAAGTCATAAATGTCTATGGATAAGAGGGTAATTGATTACAAGGTAAAAACACATATGTTCATGCTAAGCTCAACTTCAGTTTGAGAAGGAACTTGCTGCTTCACATCCAAATCTATTATATACATCTAAATTTTTACATGGTTAATCTAAAATAGTTGACTACCAACTCTTTATTTCGAAATACGTCATTACTTTTTAAAACACCCCACCTCCGTTAAGGTCACTCACAAAGGGAATGCATTAACTTTGGTGAAGCATTATAGGTAAAAGATACAGATAATTTACAAGACAAACATACAAACAGCGGAAAGACTGAAATTATTTCATAAGCAGCATGGTTCAGTCAAAACATTACAACCATTGTCTCAAAACCCAACTTCCACATCATTATAATAAAACCTCTGTCTTAATTAAAAACTCCAAATACATAAAGAAGCATAAAATAGTAGTAAAGCAACATAAATCCCCAATAAAAGTGTAACCACAATCATAGCCCAATAAAAGAGAATCCAAGCAATACATCCACTTTCTTCAAGCTGGAAAAGGCTTGAACTAAGCTGAAGTATTCCCTCCCTGTGGACCGGGAGGGGGGAACAGAAGAAAAGAAGACGAAAGAAAACGGGTCAGACTTAAAGCCTGGTAAGCCCAGTGATTTTCAGCATGTAAACAAGAAAGAGGATCATGACATGAGTAAACTGAATATAAGACAATACCAAAGTGACAAGATAACATAAGACAAGGTAAGGAAAGATAAACTGAATATGCTATCGCACTTATTTCTATTTCTCTGCATCTACTAACAATTGTTTCAACTAGCCTCATGAGTTCATAATAAAATGATCCCTTTATCGATCGGCTTCTACTCGCAAGCGTTTATTACTTGTGTCATTCGACCATGCTTTTTTGTAGATACCTGTGATGGTTCCACCATGGGCTGTATCAATCCCTATGATGGCAACCCGACACAATTCAAGATGCACATTGTATAACTACTGATGCCCAGTGCCTGATTTTTCCACTTCGGAGCATGTGCACGCCCGTACTCCGTCGGAACCTACACTAACGCACCACCTACCACTATTTTGACAGCTTATAATCAAACCAGTAATCGTACCCCACCCTGCCTAGTTCAGGGTACCGTGATACATCTATGTGGGTTACTGCTGAAATGGGTCCCCGTTACTAGGGTTTCCTAACCAACATGTTATAACGGTTAAGTGTTCTCAATTTGACCTAACTCCACCCATTTGTTTAATTAACATGTTGTATTAGTTAAGTGTTGCCTATGTTAACTTGAACCTACCATTCTTAGCATGTCTACTCATTAGCATTATTTCATTAATGCGCCAACCTCTTATATTAGAACTATTATTTGTGGTTGCTGGACGTGTCGGGCGCTTCCGGGCAGACTTCTACTGCAAACTCATTCTAACCTCGGGTTTTGGGCTTAATGCGCTAACCTCTCACATTAGATTTGTTGTTGCGGTCGCTGGATGTGCCGGGCGGTTCCGGGTAGCCTTACACCACAACTCAATCTAACCTCGGGTTAGGCATGTTCATCTTTTAGCCAATTTACATATTTACCATACATGTCCAAGTCTAGATTTTTGTATGTCAATTATCCACAATTGTAGTCAATTCAAGGTATGTCCCATTTACTGGTTATGTCCAAAATTACTCCAATAAGTTATACCCAATTCCCCGCGTTACAATCGCACGTACAACAATATTGAACAAGGTTCCCAAATTCCAAGTACTCATAAAATAAAACAGAAAGGGGATAGGGAGGAAACACAAGAATTGACATAAGGAAAGTAGGCATGTAAAGTTGTACCAAATACCAGAGTCGTGTTTCCAATAGACATGGTGTACATTAACAATGAATATGAGCAAACTAAGGAAAATACATCATAGGTATACAAATTCGATAGGATTGAAGAAATTACTAATCTGAAGTATAACATGATAGGTTCAATTGTATCAATCAAAACAGTCTCATAGGCATTTGTAATTTCAGATTTGACAAAAGGATAAGCATGAATCGGAATTGATTATCTCATAACTAGGCATAGTTCTAGATTCGATTCATTACAAGTCATGATTTCTATTACATGTTCCAAATTTGAGAAATAACCGAACTTACAGTGATAGGATTAGAAAAAGAGAATTATTTGACGTTGTAGTGATTCTAATCTCTATTTTTTGATTGAAGCGGAAAACCTTTACTTTAATTTGAAGCTCTCCAATTTGATTTCTAGTTTAGATAAGAAGGAGGCTAGGCTAGTTTGGAGATGGACATCATGGTGGCATCATAGAATAGGGTTATGAGGTTTGGGTTAAGTTTAGATATGAATTTATATATGTGTTAGGCAAACCATGGCCTTTAGATTAGCATAGGAGTCATCAGATCCATTGAAACCAAAGAGATACGTCACCCAACCAACCACAGCGTGACACATAAGCCCTAATACCTTAGAATTCATCACCCAGATCTGGGAATACGGGGGTCGACACCCTTATAGGAGGGTCGACTCCCATGTCGACACCCCCTGGGGGGGGGGGGAGGTCGATACCCCTGAGCGGGAAATTTCCCGCTCAGCTGCTTTTCGGAATTTTTGAATTTCGAATCTGTTTTGATTATTTAATTATTATTTTAATTTAAATTCTACTAAAACCTGAAATCTTCTAAGCTTCGTAACTTCCTCATACGTTGTCTGATTTATGCAAACTCGGACTCTATCTCAACCAGAATTCCGAGGCGAACGCAACGGCGTAATCCATTTTACTTAGTTCATCTTTTAAAATTTAAGTGTTCTTAGTTCGTTATTTTAATATTCATAGAAAATATGGGGTGTTACATTTTTCCACAAATTTTGAGCTTAATTTGTAATACAAAATAAACAACTACTGCAATTACAATAAAATTGTAAAAAAAATCACCAATTAATTTGACCATAATTCATTATTACCAGTTTTTCAATTAGCTACATTATATATACACTACAAAACTAAGTGCCATTATCGACTGAAATTAACTCTGGCTCTCATTTGTAGGGTTCAAAATCAGCAAAAAGAAGAGTAAAAAAATCAAAATTATAAATTTAACCTAAATGAAGAATCGTAATTTCTCATAAACGAAGAATCCAAGACAACATAGGCAATTTTTTCCAATATTAATCCAAGACGATAACACAGATTGGGAGCTGAAGCAAGATAATTGGAGAAGATACGGATCCCATTTGTAGGGTTGCGGTTGCCAAGTGAGTTGCTAATTGGGAAGCGTGGATTTGAGAGCTGAAGCTTTTCTTCTCCGTCATTTTTTTCGTTTCCTCTAACCATAGGCTGCAACTGTAACAACCCGGAAAATCGGAACCAATTTAAAAAATTTATTTGGCAATTTTAATTAATTTTGAATATTTAAAATGATTTATTTTAAATAATAACGACTAGAAATTTAATTTGAATAGAATAAAAGGTATAAATTTAATTGAACCAAAGTAAGAATATAAATATTTATTTTAATTATAAAAATGAATTGAAAATGGAGCGGTAGTTTGAAAATTCGATTTCAAATTTCAAATGAATGTGCAGGATTCAAAACAAACTGGATTTTAGTGAAACAAGAAATATTACAATCTGTTTGAAAATATCTTTCCAGTGAATCTGAAAAATCCAGATTTCATAGTGGGAATAAAAAGTTATGTCTAGTTGAAGATTCAGAATAGTCGCTATGGAAATATAGCCCTCAAAAGTGGAGATTTTGCAAACGACCTCCATTTCCGACGAGACCACTTTTTTGGATCTGGAATGTCAAATTATTGCTTGATTCCAATTTTCATTATTTTTGGAATTAATATGTGAGCGTGGGGAATTTAAACGCGTTTGACCAATTTCAATTTGAATTTAATCGACTGGAAAATGACCGTTTTTCAAACGGTCTCCAAATTCGACGAAATTAGTTTTGTTAGGACCGTATCATCAAAACATAGCCAGATTTATTTTTCTGGAATTTTTGGAGTCCGTATGTGGCCCCAATAAATTGAAATGTACATTTAAATTAAATATATATTGGTTTATATTGTAATTTAAATGAAAACTAGTCGAAATAGCTGAACTGGCTTACGATACATATCCCATTGTGTTCAGAATGAGGGTAATTAGTTAGGGACGACAGTTAGTGGGTTCAATTTGGAGTTCGAATTTGAAAAGTAACTTTCAGAATATAAAAATAAATTAAACTGTATATGGTCCAACAGCGTGGCCAACGTATATGCGCGCCTCCGTCTTCTAAACCCACGAAGGATGTTTCCCAAACCCAATCCATTCAAGAAAGAAAAAAATACAAATAAAAATAAAAAAGGAGCGATGGGGGAGGAACCCGCCGCAGCCTCCGGGGCCGCCGCGCCTTCGATGTCGCGGTCCCAGGAGACCGCCGCCCCTCCCCCTTTCTTCTTCGAGCACCCCACTGCCGAAAACACCCCCTCCAGTCGCTTCTCCTCCTCCCTTCCTCAATATGAAAGCACCAAACTCCCTGAAGCCCATCGCCGTGGACCCCACAGCTCCAGCGCCGTACCCCGCACCAACCCGCCCTTCTGACCGCCGCCTGCACCACTTCTCCGACCTCCTGTGATCGAACCAAGGTGATTGTTTATTTATAAAATTAGTTTTAATTTATGAATTCAGTTTTTAATGAATAAAGTCAATATTTTAATCAGTTTTATTACATAGGAATGCGATGTTAAAATCAGTTTTTAAAAATAAAATGTTATGATCTTTATTATCATAAAGGTTTAATTTTTATATGTGTACAGAAGTAAAAATATAATTTTTATATGTGTAGAGAAGTAAAAAATAATTTTCTATATGTGTAGAGAACTAAAAATATAATTTTCTATATGTGTAGAGAAATAGAAATATAATTTTTGTATATGGGGCGAAGTAAAAATAGGATTTTTATATATGTATGATAATAAAAATAGGATTTTTATGCATGTATGTTAATAAAAATGTGATTTTTATTATTTCAGTAGCATTATAAAATACGATTTTCATTATTATGAAGTTAGCGAAATAAAAATATGTTCTTTTATATGTGCTTGACGATATAAAGATTTGATTTTTTTATTTATATGAATCACACATAAAGTTGTGATTTTTATATATAACGATGACATAAAAATTGGATTTTTATAATGAAGAAGCGAATATAAAAATATGATTTTTATATATGAAGTAGCGAATTAAAAATATGATTTTTATATAATAGAAAATATAAAAATATTATTTCTATAATATTTTTATATAGGTAACGAATTAAAATTTTGATTTTGAATATAAACTGTGTGAAACAAATTTCGTTTAAAACGCGGTGAAGGACACAACGTACGGGAAAAAAATCCAAACCGTTCAGAAATAAAGAATGGAGGAGTGGAACCCAAAGGTGAGAACTCTATCACTGAATTCTTTGTACAGTTATTTATTTTATAACTCCATATATGAATTGCTTCCCATCGTCCATAGACCATGGACGACTTGTTTGGTTGTGTGTTTGGATTGATTTGTTTGTGTGAATTTGGTTTGTGATGTGGAATGGAAATTGAAAATATTCATGTGTTGAAATAAAATAAATATTCATTTACAAATCAGACGATTTGTTTATGTACACCCATTTGACTGATATGGATTGAGACGATAAATTCTATACATCATGCAACTGCACAAATAAAATATATGTGTTTGTTGATTGAAACCCCGCACGGGTGTTGGGATGATATTTGACGTACACTAATCCAAATTGTTAGTGGTATGTCAATCGATTGGATGACAGGCTGTATAAGCGTTAATTATTAATATTTAATGCTTATATAGTTGAAAATTACACTCTGGATGATGGTTGATTGTTTATCATGGTTGTTATATACATGTATTGTATGAAATCCATATAAATAAAATTATATGGTAATTGACTGTGTCTGATTCCAGTTCAGAAAGAATGAATATTTTGAAATAACAAATATTTTAAAATAATAAATATTTTAAAATAATATTCAGTAATATATCAAAATCTGATTTTGATGTCCGATTTGGAAGGGACACGAAAATATGTAAATATATAAAGCCAGGTTGATTAGATTAAAGCCATTTTGACGCGAACGATATTTATATCGATTTTATTCATTTTTATAATGAATATCGAAAAGGAAGTGATTTCAAAAGCTGACGTATTGAACATATTATCATTTATATATATTAATGATATGGAATATTTAATTTTGATTTAAAATTGAATATGAAGTTGAAATTGTTTTTAAAATGAATTTAAAACGATTTATAAAATACTTTTAAAATGGAAATCGATGAAAAATATATAATATATATTATATATATTAAATGGCCTGAATAAAACGCTTCGCGCAGCGACCATTCGCGAATTTCGACCATAGACTTCAAATTGACGTTACGGGAGATCCGACCGTCTGATTCTCC
The DNA here is from genome assembly GCA_030737875.1 of Allium sativum. Lineage (NCBI taxonomy): Eukaryota > Viridiplantae > Streptophyta > Magnoliopsida > Asparagales > Amaryllidaceae > Allium > Allium sativum. The sequence goes on from CM060925.1 coordinate 45,947,144, forward strand.
TAAAACCGGAACCGTTAGGTTCGTATCTAAAAGAGATTTTCAACGAATACAAGAGATTTGAAATCTAACGGTAGGATTTGGAATTATGTCCAAATCAAATTTGGAAAAGGTCGTTGTAAGTGTAGTTCGATGACCGTTTATGGGAATCGACTGGACGGGCCTTGATAAAATTATTAAAAATATTAATAATTTGTGTAAAATCATAATAAATGATATGGAAAGAATTGGAATGAAAAATTCCATATTTGAAAAGATAAAAATATATTTTTATCGAAATGAACTAGTTATTAACTAGAATTATAATCCAATTATTTTTAAATAAATAAATTGGATTGAGAGGGGTTTTAATATAACCAGAATTTCCAATATATGAATTGAAATAGATTTGAATCAAAATTATCTTCAGAATATTTCGATATTGGATTCCGTGATTATACGAACATTGTAGAGGAATTTGGAAGATATATATATATATATATTGATATATATATATATATATTTATTGATATATATATCGTTATTCCCAATAATATATTTGTTGGTTTCAGAATTTGATATTGAATATAAGCCGATATATTTTCTATTCAGAGCCTTGTATTTAATATCAAATTGGATTTTGGGTTTGTCGTGAATGGTATCTTTAATAATACTGTTCTTAAACCAAATGGAGTTAAGAAAATTAGAAACTAACTGGAGATTAACTAAGTTGAATGGTTTCCTGGTTATTGATCTGATGTTGGTTTCAGCCTTCGGGAATAATACTTAGGGAATTGTTCTCTTACTAATTTACGGTTAGAGACTGATTGGATGGGGTCTTCAGTAACACTATTCTTAAATCTTGTGTGAAAAGAATAAATCTTTTAATTAAGATTACTGGAGTTTCCAGTTATATTTAGTAACGGAATAAAATGGAATGTGAATTGGGTTTATTGTGAACTGTGTTTTAGTGACATTCGTTCTTTAACCCGATTCACAGTGAAATATGATTTGGAATTTATAAATCTTGTAATTAATATTTAGGGGAAATTTCCAAAGAAATTTTTTCCAGTTTAATAAAACAAATTGGAATGGAATGGAATTCGACTTGGTAATAATCGAAGTGAACTTCTGTGGAGGAAGACTGTTACTATATAGGGAATTTATGAGGCTTTGCCGTTATTATATTATCGGTTGGATATGGTAGTTTGTATCGATTAAATATATATTGATTTGTTTTCCGTGAAGATTCCATTGTTAATGGAATGTGATTTTGGGTTTATCGTGGGTTGTGTTTCAGATGACATTAGTTCTTTAACCCAGTTAATGATAAGATTAACTTGGAATAATCATTAAGTAATGACTTTTGGAAATTAAAACTGAATTAGAGTTTTAATGAATCTTTAATAAGATTGAAATGTAAATTTGATAACTTAAATTATCAAATTCAAGAAATGATCGAGAATGGAGTATCACCAGTTTTGCTCCAAGCGATAGTTAAATCTTTAATTAGATTTGAACGTGAAATGGTAATTAATTTTACTGATAACACCATAGTGTTAGATATGAAGTATTACCAGTTTTAATTCATGGGATGAATAGGTTGGGATTGGGAAATTAAGCAAATGATTACTTAGGTAAGGTTCGCTAATCCCGACTAGTTTGGATAAACCTTAATTTGGTTTGAATTGATATTCAAAGAAGATTAAAGAATAAATTTAAAGAATTTATCTTTGATAAAATTAATGGGAACCTTTCCCAAAGTATAAAAATATTTAAATAAAAGAATATTCTGAATTGGAATGAGGCGTATGTTGTGTTTGTGTAGCACTTGTTTATTATATACGCGAGTTATTCGGAAAGACCTGGTTTACCCCATTCTGAATAACTGAATCGGCGATGAGTCGACGATGAAGGTAGTGGTTGAAGACCGGAGGTCTTCACATCATTTGGATGATTATTGATGTCTTGATTGGGTTGTACACCCAAGACGAGGTAACAAGTGGTGATTGTCCAGACGTACTTGGAGATCGACCGAATATGCGAGGACCTCTCTCCTGTATTGGACATATGGGACGAGAAATAAGGTGCCTCCGGTTTCGTTCAGTCCCAGAACGAACTTGTAAATGGATGTGTTTCTGACATCGGATTTCATTCTGTGTGATTGATAGACAACGATTTCATAGCGTGATTTGCTTGTGTGGCATGCTGAGATGCAAATGATCAAACTTCTGTTGAAAAGCAGAGTCTTGTAGTTGATGATCAAAGCACGGCTTTAATATAGCATAGCTTTGTGTATAGCGTTAATTCGCGAGCCTCGCACCCCGGTGTGAACCAGAAACATGAGAGCACCTCTGGGAGGACATGTGTTTCTGAGACGACCCTAACTTCCCCGGTAAGGAAAGCCCGGATTGCTTTGAGGACAAGACAGATCAGAATGCAAACAGAAGAACATTTCATTGTATATTACAACAATTCCATCAGAATACAATAATATACAGAGTATTAACAAATAATGTACATTATAAAATATCAGAGATTACAATACGTTACATAGTAGCGGAAAATAATACAATACACAACTAAAAGTAATACACGGATACAGAGCTTTCCGAGTATCGTTCCAGCTGTAAATCAGGATCCTGTGAATATAAATCTGCAAAACCAAAACTACTAGCTGCCCGTGTCAAAATAAGGGCACCCAGAATTTTGGTTAAAACAATAAACTCAAGGCCAGTCATGTGACTAGTGTGAGAACTAAAACAGTTATTAATCTTTATTTTAAAGTTAGGTAAATCAAGGGACCACGCCGTATAACACGGAACGGGCTTCCTCCTAAGAACACCAGTGCATAAAACAACAGCGCAATACTAAATAAAGAACAATGAAGCTATTATAAGACCCAGGTCCCATCACACAATGCAACGCAAACCGGAGAATAGAGTTTTTACCTTATAATAGCCAAGAATGCTTGGTACGTGAAATTTCATGTTTTATTATTACTCTAAGTGTATAGTGTCAAAAAAATTTCAATTATAAGTATCAATCATAGACGACATAAATGCCCCATACCACTACGTCGCCATATATAGGTATACAATCAAAACCGCAAAGTCACGTATCGGAAGTTGGATTTCCATCTGTGAACCGAGGCAAAAGATAGTCCTCACCAAATTCGAGACTCTCTAGCATGAGCCTCAGGACTAGTACTCAGTCAAGCCCTTGGATCGTCAGGGCCGGTCCACTAATGTGGATTAAAATGCCTGAACACTGCGTTTCCCCGCCCTTTGGGGCGTAAATGAGCCAACGAATGACTCCATCGGCTCCACGTAGTCACCGATATATACGAGGCGCCTCGCAACACCAACAACCACATAAGTCAAACTCGTCAGGGTGTGTAAAACCACTGACGCCACTTCTAACTAGAAGGAAACGCATGCCCTCCCTGATGTCCTCTACTGTTTCTGGTTCACCACCGGGGTGTGAGGCTCGCAAATCAACGCTACACAAAGCTATGCCACACAGGCCGTGCTTTGATCATCAACCACAAGACTTTGCTTTTCAAAAAAGCCTTGATCATTTGCCACACAGGCATGCCACACAGGCAATTCACTCCATGCGATTGATATCCACCAATATATAACCTCTAAGCTCATACGTCTCAGAGAAGGGCGTTAAGCAAGAGAATAAATTCTCTGCCGCCAAACAGATATATATTTAATAGAAACCAATCACACAAAATAAAATCCAATGTCAGACACACGGTCCATTTACAAGTCCATTCTGGGTCTGAACGAAACCGGAGGCACCTTGTACCTCGCATATCCATCGATCTCCAAGTATGTCTGGACGACCACTAACTGTTTCCCTCCTCTTGGGTGTACGACCCAATCAAGATCATCAGTAATCACCCAAACGACGTGAAGACCTCCGGTTTTCGACCACCATCTTCATCCTCGACACCACGTCGAATAAGTTATTCAGAATGGGATAAACCCGAACTTTCTGAATAACTCGCGTATATAATAAACAAGTGTTACACAAACACAACATATGCCTCATTCCAATTCATCGGTCACTAACTGTAAATTAGTAAGGGAACAATTCCCCAAATATTAACCCCGAAGGCCGAAACCAACATCAGATCAATACCCAGGAAACCATTCATCTTAACTAATCTTCAGTTAGTTGCTAAATTTCACATTCTTAGGGATAGGTTCTCATTAATTTTATCAAAGATAAATTCATAAAATTTATTCTTTAATCTTCTTTTGAATATCAATTCAAACCAAATTATGGTTTATCCAAACTAGCCGGGATTAATGAACCTTACCGAAGTAATCATTTGTTTTAATTTCCCAATCCCAACCTATTCATCCCATGAAGTAAAAATAGTAATACTTCATATCTAACGCCACGGTATTATCGGTAAATTCAATTACCATTTCACGTTCAAATCTAATTAAAGATTTAACTATCGCCTGGAGCAAAACTGGTGATACTCCGTTCTCGATCTTTTCAATCTAATTAAAATTCATTAAAACTCCACTTAGTTTTAATCTTTAACTGGGTTAAAGAACCAATGTCATTTAAAACACAGTTCACGATAAACCCCAAAATCACATTCATTAATTATCGTGTTAAAGAACAAGTGTTACTTAAAACACCATTCACGATAAACCCAAAAATCAATTCAAATTCAATTCCAATTAAATACCATTTAATTAGTACACTTCATTAAATCTAAATAAAAAATTCAATCTTTTTCTCATCTGGGCTTAAGAACAGTGTTAGTGAAGACACCATTCATGACAAACCCAAATCACATTTGATATTAAATACAAGGCTCTGAATAGAAAATATATTGGCTTATATTTAATATCAAATTCTACGACCAACAAATATCATATTGGAAATAACGATATAGATATATCTTTCAAATTTCCATAACAATATCTGTATAATCACGAAATCCAACATCGAAATATTCCAAAGACAATTTCGATTCAAATCCATTCCAATCAATTATTGGAAATTCTGGTTACTTTGAAAACCTTTTCAAATCCGCTTTATTTATTTTAAAATAAATGGAATTACAATTCTAGTTCAAAACTAGTTCATTTCGATAAAAATCTATTTTTATCTTTTCAAATATGGAAATTTTCATCCCAATTCTTCACAAATCATTTTTTATGATTTTACACAAATTATTACTATTTTAAATAATTTTATCAAGGCCCGTACAATCAATTTCCATCAATGGCCATCGAACTGCACTTACAGCGACATTTTCCAAATTTGATTTGGACATAATTCCAAATCCAACCGTTAGATTTCAAACTTCCAATATTTGTTAGAAATCTCTTCTCAATACGAACCCAACGGTTCTGGTTTTAGGAGAATCCGATGGTCGGATCTCCCGCAATATTCATTCGAAGTCAATGGTCGAAATTCGCGAACTTCCGCGGCGCGGCGCATTCTATTAAGGCCATTATATATAATATATATATTGTATATTTCATCGATTTTCTTTTAAAACGTATTTTATAGATCGCTTTAAATTTGTTTTCAAAATGATTTCAACTTCATATTCAATTTCTAGTCAAAATTGAATATTCCACATCATCGATATACAAATGATAATATTTTCAAAACGTTAAATTTTGAAATCACTTTTTTTTCTATATTCATTATAAAATGAATAATATTGATATAAATATCGTTCACATCAAAATGGCGTCAATCTAATCAACACGGCTTTTATTCAACACATGACTGTTTATTCAATTCAACACATGAATTTATTTTCAATTCAACACATGAATTTATTTTCTATTCAACACATGAATTTATTTTCTATTCAACACATGAATTTATTTTCAATTCGACACATGAATTTATTTTCAATTCAACACATGAATTTATTTTCAAAATTGGAATGAGGCCCAATCAATTACCATAAAATGTTAATTATATGGATTTTCTACAACACATGTATATAACAGCAACGATAGTATCAACCATCATCCAGAGTGCACCACACAACTGCATAAGTATTAAATATAAATAATTAACGCTTATAGTCTGTCAACCCATCGATTGACATAAAACTAAACAATCGAGATTAGTGTACGTCAAATATCATCCCAATACCCGTGTGGGGTTCCAAATCAACAAACACATATTTTATTTGTGAGGTTGGGCGATGTGTAAAATTTATCGTCCCAATCAATATCAATCAAATCAGTGTATATAAACAAATATCCGATTTGTTTATAAATATTTATTTTATATACACGTTAAAAATCATATTTTTAACTATAAAATATTTTCCATTATAAAATATTTTATTTCATTCCACATCACACAATAAAATTTCACAACACATCAATCAAACAAACAAGTCATCCATGGTCTGTGGACGACGGGTGTCGGGTGCTACTAAGCACCGTCTACATCCTAGTATATATTTCAACTAGAAATAAAAATAAAAGTGAAGAGTTCTCACTCAGAAGCTAAACCAAAAGCCGCAACTCTTCATATGTAGAAAATCTTCGTCGTGCTTCCAACGAGATCCGTTTTCACGAAATTTATATTAAAAATCACATTTTTATAATACCACTTCATGTATAAAAATTATATTTTTATAACGCTACACGTATAGAAAAGATTATATATTTTTTTATATCGCCACTTCGTATATAAAAATCGTATTTTTATATCGTTATACATATAATAAAAATCGCATTATATTGCTACATATACAAAGATCAAAATTTTACTTCGCTGCTCATATAAAAATCGAATTTTTATCGCTATAACATATATATAAAAATCGAATCTTTATAACTTCAACTTCATATTAAAAATTGAATCTTTTTCTTTGCTACTTCCTAATAAAAATCGAATCTTCATATTAAATCCATATATAGAAAAATCGGATTTTTATACTCAATTCTCATATATAAAAATCCAACCTTTACATGAATGAAAATCGTATTTTATATGAATAAAAATCGTATTTTATATGAATAAAAATCAAAGCTTTACATTGTTTTTAATACCAAAAATTAATTTTTAAGGTACTACATATGAAAAACCACATTTTTATTAATATAAATGCATAAAACAAACACAAAAGCTCACCGGGAGGGGGGGCTACAGCGGAGATGGCATCGGAGGAGGGGCGTGGGATGGCGTAGGGCTGAGGGGGGTTGAGTAGGCAGGTCGGTGGTGGAGCCCCGGGCGCTGGCGGCTAGGGTTTGGTCCCATTTTGGGTGGAGGCGATCTCGATTTAAGGGAGGGGGTGCGGAAAGAGGAGGAGGCCTAGAAAGGAGGAGGCGATGGCTCGGGGGGGGGGGGGGTGAGTAGGCGGTGGTGGATGCGGCGGCGTGACAGCCAGCCGGGGGGAGCACCGATCAATTTCTATTTTTTTATTTTATATAAGAGCAACGGGAGAGAGGTAATGAAGAGAGAGAGAAGTCAATGGTTATATATATATATATATATTATTTTATTTTATCTCCTAAAAAGTCACTTTAAAATTCGAACTCCAAAAGAGACCCAATGACTGTCTCCCCTAGCTAATTACCCCCATTCCAAACACAATGGGTTATGTATCGCAGGCTGATTTGATCTTTTCGATCAGTTTTCGTCAAAATCAAAATATAACTCTATATATTGAATTTGAACGCACATTTCAATTTACCGGTGCCACATACTGACTCTAAAAATTCCCGAAAAATATTTTGTAGCTTCGTATTGACATTGCGGTCCTAACAAAACTAGTTTCGTCAAATTCTGAGATCGTTTGAAAAATGGCCATTTTCCAGTCGATTAAAATCAACTAAAACTGGTCAAACACGTTTTCCTTTTCCATGCTTACATATTAATTCGAAAAATTACGAATTTTGAAATCTAGCAATAACTAGTCATCACGGATCCAAAAAAAGTGGTTTCGTCGAAAACCGAGGTCGTTTGCAAAATGACTATTTTTTAAGGGCCTGAATTCCATAGCGACTTTTCTGAATTTCAACTGGACGTAACTTTTTATCCGCGCTATGAAATTTCAATTTTTCGGATTTGTTGGAAAGATATTCTCAATTAGATTCAAATATTTTTTGTTTCGCTAAAATCTGATTTATTTTGCACCAGTACATTCATTTGAAATTTGAAATCGAATTTTCGAACTACCGCGCCATTTCCAATTCCTTTTATAATTAAAATAAATATTTATATTCTAACGATGATTCAAATAAATATATACGTTCTAATTCTATTCAAAATAAATTTCTCATCGTTATTATTTAAAATATTAATTTTAAATATTCAAAATTTACTAAAATTGCCAAAATAAAATTTTAAATTGGCTCAGATTTCCGGGTTATTACAATCTCCCCCACTTAAAACTTTTCGTCCCCGAAAAGGAACGAAGCCGAAGGTTGTTTAACTAACCAACTCAACTCTCATTATTTTCATTACGGCTTAAGTTCTTCAACTTTTCAGTTTCTAAGAACTTTTCAATTTTTTCAAAAAAAAAATTGGCTAACACCCTAAATTTTTGAAAAATTTCGCCATAACCTCCCTTGCACCGGGGACTTCGGGATATTTCAAATAGCCTCGCATGGCCCTCACCAATCCAAAAAGAAAAGGAAACATCCAAGCGGCTAGCCAATCGGCTCATAAAATCATCCAAACCCAATAAATTCGTAAACATGTACCTATTTGTCGGGCAAACAATTTTATTCTTCTGCTCTAGCCTCCTTGCTATGACCTGTTCAATGTAAATACATGTACATGCATGCATATGCGGTAAATTTTCAATACAACACACTATTTGGCTCAATTTGGCTAAAGGTTCAACATTTAATTAATCAAACAACACAATCAGCAATCAATTAGTTGATTATCTTTTCAGTCACATAACTTTAATTCATATAAAAAAATCAGATTTTTGATGCCAAATCACAACAATAGGCCGTATCTAATTTTGGTTCTCACACCAGTCAATTGGAAATATATAAATATCACACTTTCGTCACTCGAAGATAAATTCTGACGACGAGTACTCAATCATCAGAATCATCTTCGGGCCACTAGAGTATGATTCTATATCTATCCAGTATATTAAAACTTTGAATGCACGCGGATCAGACGTATATGCAAAATCTTTATATACTGGATTGTCCAAATTCAATATAAAATAAATAATCAAATACGAATAATTGATTTAAATTTTCAAGACAAAAATTGTTTTCATTTTCAAATTTTACTCTTCACACTCGTTCTAGAATACTACTGATCCTATCTCTAACGAGTCATTCTCGTTGGATATTACTTATCCAATCTCTGATGAATTCTTTCGTATGGTTTTAATGTGTCTTGTTCTCTGAGCTTTGTAAACCAAAGCTCAGATACTAAAATGAGACGACCCGAACTTCCCAGGTAAGGAAAGCCCGGATTGCTTTGAGGACAAGACAGATCAGAACGCAAACAGAAGAACATTTCATTGTATATTACAATAATTCCATCAGAATACAAGAATATATAGAGTATTAACAAATAATGTACATTATAAAATATCAGAAATTACAATACATTACATAGCAGCGGAAAATAATACAATGCACAACTAGAAGTAATACATGGATACAGAGCTTTCCGAGTATCGTTCCAGCCGTAAATCAGGATCTTGTGAATATAAATCTGCAAAACCAAAACTACTAGCTGCTCGTGTCAAAATAAGGGCACCCAGAGTTTAGGTTAAAACAATAAAATCCAGGTCAGTCATGTGACTGGTGTGAGAACTAAAACAGTTATTAATCTTTATTTTAAAGTTAGGTAAATCAAGGGACCACGCCGTATAACACGGAACGGGTTTTCTCCCAAGAACACCAGTGCATAAAACAACAGCGCAATGCTAAATAAAGAACAATGAAGTTATTATAAAACCCAGGTCCCATCACACAATGCAACGCAAACCGGAGGATAGGGTTTTTACCTTATAATAGCCAAGAATGCTTGGTATGTGAAATTTCATGTTTTATTATTACTATAAGTGTATAGTGTCAAAACAATTTCAATCATAAGTATCCATCATAGACGGCATAAGTGCCCCATACCACTATGTCACCATATATAGGTATACAATCAAAACCGCAAAGTCACGTATCGGAAGTTGGATTTCCATCTGTGAACCGAGGCAAAAGATAGTCCTCACCGAATTCGAGACTCTCTAACACGAGCCTTAGGACTAGTACTCAGTCAAGGCCTTGGATCGTCAGGGCCGGTCCACCGATGTGGATTAAAATGCCTGAACACTGCGTTTCCCCGCCCTTTGGGGCGTAAATGAGCCAACGAATGACTCCATCGGCTCCACGTAGTCACCGATATATTCGAGGCGCCTCGCAACACCAACAACCACATAAGTCAAACTCGTCAGGGTGTGTAAAACCACTGACGCCACTTCTAACTAGAAGGAAACACATGCCCTCCCTGATGTCCTCTCCCGTTTTTGGTTCACCACTGGGGTGTGAGGCTCGCGAATCAACGCTACACAAAGCTATGCCACACAGGCCGTGCTTTGATCATCAACCACAAAACTTTGCTTTTCAAAAAAGCCTTGATCATTTGCCACTTAGGCATGCCACGCAGGCAATTCACTCCATGCGATTGATAACCACCAATATATAACCTCTAAGCTCGTACGTCTCAAAGAAGGGCGTTAAGCAAGAGAATAAATTCTCCGCCACCAAACAGATATATATTTAATAGAAATCAATCACACAGAATAAAATCCAATGTCAGACACACAGTCCATTTACAAGTTCGTCCTGGGTCTGAACGAAACCGGAGGCACCTTGTACCTATGTCCTCTCCCGTTTCTGGTTCACCACCGGGGTGTGAGGCTCGCGAATCAACGCTACACAAAGTTATGCCATACAGGCCGTGCTTTGATCATAAACCACAAGACTTTTCTTTTCAACAAAAGCTTTGATCATTTGCCACTTAGGCATGCCACACAGGCAATTCACTCCATGCGATTGATATCCACCAATATATAACCTCTAAGCACGTACTTCTCAGAGAAGGGCATTAAGCAAGAGAATAAATTCTCCGCCGCCAAACATATATATATATATTTAATAGAAATCAATCACATAGAATAAAATCCAATGTCAGACACACAATCCATTTACAAGTCCGTTTCGGGTCTGAACGAAACCGGAGGCACCTTGTACCTCGCATATCCATCGATCTCCAAGTACGTCTGGACGACCACTAACTGATTCCCTCCTCTTGGGTGTACGGCCCAATCAAGATCATCAGTAATCACCCAAACGACGTGAAGACCTCCGGTCTTCGACCATCGTCTTCATCCTCGACACCACGTCGAATCAGTTATTCAGAATGGGATAAACCCGGACTTTCTGAATAACTCGCGTATATAATAAACAAGTGTTACACAAACACAACATACGCCTCATTCCAATTCATCAGTCACTAATCGTAAATTAGTAAGGGAACAATTCCCCAAATATTAACCCCGAAGGCCGAAACCAACATCAGATCAATACCCAGGAAACCATTCATCTTAACTAATCTTCAGTTAGTTGCTAAATTTCACATTCTTAGGGATAGGTTCTCATTAATTTTATCAAAGATAAATTCCTCAAATTTATTCTTTAATCTTCTTTTGAATATCAATTCAAACCAAATTATGGTTTATCCAAACTAGCCGGGATTAACGAACCTTACCGAAGTAATTATTTGTTTTAATTTCCCAATCCCAACCTATTCATCCCACGAAGTAAAACTGGTAATACTTCATATTTAACACCACGGTGTTATCGGTTAATTCAATTACCATTTCACGTTCCAATCTAATTAAAGATTTAACTATTGCCTGGAGCAAAACTGGTGATACTCCATTCTCGATCTTTTCAATCTAATTAAAGATTCAATAAAACTCCACTTAGTTTTAATCTTTAACTGGGTTAAAGAACCGATGTCATTTAAAACACGGTTCACGATAAACTCCAAAATCACATTCATTAATTATCGTGTTAAAGAACAAGTGTTACTTAAAACACCGTTCATGATAAACCGAAAAATCAATTCAAATTCAATTCCAATTAAATACCATTTAATTGGTACACTTCATTAAATCTAAATAAAAAGATTATATCTTTTTCTCAACTGGGCTTAAGAACAGTGTTAGTGAAGACACCATTCACGACAAACCCAAATCACATTTGATATTAAATACAAGGCTCTGAATAGAAAATATATCGACTTATATTCAATATCAAATTCTACGACCAACAAATATCGTATTGGAAATAACGATATAGATATATCTTTCAAATTTCCATAACAATATCTGTATAATCACGAAATCCAACATCGAAATATTCCGAAGACAATTTCGATTCAATTATTGGATATTCTGGTTACTTTCAAAACCATTTCAAATCAGCTTTATTTATTTTAAAATAAATGGAATAACAATTCTAGTTCAAAACTAGTTCATTTCGATAAAAATCTATTTTTATCTTTTCAAATATGGAAACTTTCATCCCAATTCTTCACAAATCATTTCTTATGATTTTACACAAATTATTACTATTTTTAATAATTTTATCAAGGCCCGTACAGTTGATTTCCATCAACGGCCATCGAACTGCACTTACAACGACCTTTTCCAAATTTGATTTGGACATAATTCCAAATCCGACCATTAGATTTCAAATTTCCAATATTTTTTAGAAAGTTCTTTTCGATACGAACCCAACGGTTCCGGTTTTAGGAGAATCCGACGGTCGGATCTCCCGCAATATTCATCCGAAGTCAATGGTCGAAATTCGTGAACTGCCGCGGCGCGTTCTATTCAGGCCATTATGTATATAATATATATATATATTATATATTTCGTCGATTTTATTTTAAAAAGTATTTTATAAATCATTTTAAATTCGTTTTCAAAACGATTTCAACTTCATATTCAATTTCTAGTCAAAATTGAATATTCCACATCATCGATATACAAATGATAATATTTTCAAAACATTAAATTTTGAAATCACTTTCTTTCCTATATTCATTATAAAAATAAATAAAATCGATATAAATACCATTCACGTCAAAATGGCATCAATCTAATCAACACGGCTTTTATTCAACACATGAATGTTTATTCTATTCAACACATGAATTTATTTTCAATTCAACACATGAATTTATTTTCAATTCAACACATGAACTATTTTCAATTCAACACATGAATTTATTTTCAAAATTGGAATAAGGCCCAATTAATTACCATATAATGTTAATTATATGGATTTTCTACAACACATGTATATAACAGCAACGATAAAAAATCAACCATCATCCAGAGTGCACCACACAACTACATAAGCATTAAATATAAATAATTAACGCTTACACAGTATGCAAACCCATCGATTGACATACAACTAAACAATCGGGATTAGTGTACGTCAAATATCATCCAAATACCCGTGTGGGGTTTCAAATCAACAAACACATAATTTATTTGTGAGGTTAGGCAATGTGTAAAATTTATCGTCCCAATCAATATCAATCAAATCAGTGTATATAAACAAATCTCTGATTTGTTTATAAATATTTATTTTATATACACGTTAAAAATCATATTTTTAACTATAAAATATTTTCCACTATAAAATATTTTATTTCATTCCACATCACACAATCAAATTCACAATACAGCAATCAAACAAACAAGTCATCCATGGTCTGTGGACGACGGGTGTCGGGTGCTACTAAGCACCGTCTGCATCCTAGTATATATTTAAACTAGAAATATAAAAGTGAGGAGTTCTCAACCAGAAGCTAAACCAAACGCCGCGACTCTTCATATGTAGAAAATCTTCGTCGTGCTTCCAACGAGATCTGTTTTCACGAAATTTATATTAAAAATCACATTTTTATAATACCACTTCATGTATAAAAATTATATTTTTATAACGCTACATGTATAGAAAAGATTATTTTTTTTTATATCGCCACTTTATATATAAAAATCGTATTTTTATATCGTTATACATATAATAAAAATCGCATTTTTATTATATCGCTACATATACGAAGATCAAAATTTTACTTCGCTACTCATATAAAAATCAAATTTTTATCGCTATAACATATATATATATATATATATAATCGAATCTTTATAACTTCAACTTCATATTAAAAATCGAATCTTTATAACTTCAACTTCATATTAAAACTCAAATCTTTATCTTTGCTACTTCCCAATAAAAATCGAATCTTTATATTAAATCCATATATAGAAAAATCAGATTTTTATACTCAATTCTCATATAGAAAAATCCAACCTTTACATGAATGAAAATCGTATTTTATATGAATAAAAATCAAAGCTTTACATTGTTTTTAATATAGAAAATTAATTTTTAAGGTACTACATATGAAAAACCACATTTTTATTAATATAAATGCATAAAACAAACACAAAAGCTCACCGGGGGGGGGGGGCTACAGCGGAGATGGCGTCGGAGGAGGGGCGTGGGGTGGCGCATGGCTGAGGGGGGTTGAGTAGGCAGGTCAGTGGTGGAGCCCCGGGCGCTGGCGGCTAGGGTTTGGTCCCGTTTTGGGTGGAGGCGATCTCGATTTAAGGGGGGTGCGGAAAGAGGAGGAGTCCTAGAAAGGAGGAGACGATGCCTCAGGGGGGGTAAGTAGGCGGAGGTGGATGCGGCGGCGCGGCGGCCAGCTGGGGGGAGCGCCGACCTATTATATATGTATACATACATATATATATATATATATATATATATATATATATATAAGAGCGACGGGAGAGAGGTAATGAAGAGAGAGAGAGAAATCAATGGTTATATAAAAATATATATATTATTATTTTATTTCATCTCCTAAAAAGTCACTTTAAAATTCAAGCTTCAAACGAGACCCAACGACTGTCGCCCCTAGCTAATTACCCTCATTCCGAACACAATGGGTTATGTATAGCAGGCCGATTCGATCGTTTCGATCAGTTTTCGTCAAAATCAAAATATAACTCTATATATTGAATTTGAACGCACATTTCAATTTACCAGGGCCACATACTGACTCTAAAAATTCCCAAAAAATATTTTCTAGCTTTGTACTGACGATACGGTCCTAACAAAACTAGTTTCGTCAAATTCTGAGATCATTTGAAAAATGGCCATTTTCCAGTCGATTAAAATCAACTAAAACTGGTCAAATGCGTTTTCCTTTGCCACGCTCACATATTGATTTGGCAAATTACGAATTTTGAAATCTAGCAATAACCAGTCATCACGGATCCAACAAAAGTGGTTTCGTCGAAAACCGAGGTCGTTTGCAAAATGACTATTTTTTAAGGGCCTGAATTCCATAGCGACTATTCTGAATTTTCAACTGGACGTAACTTTTTATCCCCACTATGAAATTTCAATTTTTCGGATTCGTTGGAAAGATATTCTCAATTAGATTCAAATATTTTTGGTTTCGCTAAAATCCGATTTATTTTGCACCTGTACATTCATTTGAAATTTGAAATCGAATTTTCGAACTACCGCGCCATTTTCAATTCCTTTTATAATTAAAATAAAATATTTATATTCTAATGACGATTCAAATAAATGTATACGTTCTAATTCTATTCAAAATAAAGTTCTCGTCATTATTATTTAAAGTAATTCATTTTAAATATTCAAAATTCACTAAAATTGCCAAAATAAAATTTTAAATTGGCTCAGATTTCCGGGTTATTACAATTTCTTTCTAGCTAGGAGTGGTGTCAGGGTTTTGCAAGCCCTGACGTTTTACTTATCTGGATGTTGGAAAGCGAGGCTCTTCGGTTATATCGGTCTCTACGGAGCCGAGGGATGGTTTGGTCGATATATGACTAGTTTACGCCCCGTAGGGCGGGGAAACAAAATGTTCAGGCATTTTAATCCACTTCATGTGGACCGGCTCTGTCGCTCTAAGGGTCACTCGAGCTCTGATCCTGAGGCTCGGGCTAGTGAGTCTTGAAGCGGTAAGGACGATCCCTTGCCTTAGTTCACAGATGGAAATCCAACTTCCAATATGTGATTTTGCGGCTTTAATTTTAGAACTAGTATGGTGACATGATAGATGGTATCCATGCCGTCTAGGATTGGTACATTTATATTTGAAGTTGTTTTATACACTATGCACTTATAATAGTATCAAATGATTTGTTTTAACGTACCAAGCATGTTCCGGCTTGCGTTGCATTGTGTGATAGGACCTAGGTCTTATAATAGCTTCATTTTTCCAAAAAGCATTGCGCTGTTTATTCTATGCACTGCTATTCTTTGGCGTAAACCCGTTCCATGTTATACGGCGTGGTCCCTTAATATATTTGATTTTAAAGTGAAGTTTTAAATAACTGTTTTAGTTCTCACACCAGTCACATGATTGACCTAGAGTTTATTGGTTTAACCTCAACTCTGGGTGCCCCTATTTTCCACACGGGCAGATAGTAGTTTTGGTTTTGCAGATCTATTCTTACATGATCCTGATTTACAGCTGGAATGATATTCGGAAAGCTCTGTCTCCGTTTATTCCTTTCATTTGTGTTTTGTATTATTTTTCGCTGCATTGTATTTTGTAAATCTCTGATACTTATCAAATGTATTTTATTTGTTCATACTCTGTATATTCTTGTACTTTGATGTAAATTGTTGTAATAAGCAATGAAATGTTCTTCTGTTAGTGTTCTGATTGGTTGTGTTCTCAATTCAATCCGGGCTTTCCTTTACGGGGAAGTTCGGGTCGTCTCATTTGGTATTAGAGCTTTGGTTTACAAAGCTCGAGAACAAGGCACATTAGGACCGAACGAAAGAATTCATCAGAGATTGGATTAGTAATATCCAATGAGAATGACTCATTAGATATAGGATCAACAGTATCCTAGAACGAGTGTAAAGAGTGTTATTTTTAAAATAAAAATGAAAACAAATTTTGTTTTGAAATTTAAACCTTATTAGTCGTATTTGAATATTTATTTTATATTGAATTTGGACAATCGAGTATATGGAGATTTTGAATATACGCGTAATTAATGTGTATTTGATGCCTCAAATATACTGGATAGATATAGAATCACACTCTAGTCGCCCGGAAATGAAACTATTGATGACTGTACAGCATTAGTCGTTTGTGTCCGAGTTTCGAAAGTGGGATATCTATATATCTCCAATTGACTGGTGTGAGAACCAAAATTAGATTGGGTTATTTTTTGTGACTTGGCATCAAAAATGGATTTTTGGTATATTAAAGCTATAAATATGAAACGTTAATCAACTAACTGATTGATGTTTATGTTGTTTGATTGCTAATAAAATTATTGAACTAAATTGAAATTTTATTGCGTTTGCATATATGTACATGTATATACATTGAACAGGTTATGGATAAACTTCTAAGAAGAGAAATAAAATTTTATGCTCGACAAATAGGTACGTGTTTACTAGTTTTCCTTTTGTCTTAAAGATGTTTATGAGCCTAAGGCTGGCCGCTTGGCATTTTCCTTTAGTTTTAGAAATGTTTATGAGCCTAAGGCTGGCCACATGGCAATTTTTCTTTTTTCTTTTAAATGTTTATGAGCCTAAGGCTGGCCACTTGACAATTTTTTTTTCTTTTAAATGTTTATGAGCCTAAGGCTGGCTACTTGGCAATTTTTCTTTTTCTTTTAAATGTTTATGAGCCTAAGGGTGGCCGCTTGGCATTTTACTTTTTCTTTTGAGATAAGAGGGCCTGTGTGGCGGTTTGGGGATTTTCCCGATGCTCCCCGTACAAAGGAGGTTATGGCAAAAAAATTCAAAAATTTAGGGTGTTAGCCAAATTTTTGAAGAATTGGAAAATTCTTAGAAACTGAAAAGTTGAAGTATGAAAGCCAAACTGAAAGTTGAGTTGATTATAAAAACAACTTTCAGCTCCATTCCTTTTCGAGGACGAAAAGATTTTAAGTGCGGGAGATTGTAAGAACCCGGAAAATCGAAACCAATTTAAAAATTTTATTCTGGCAATTTTATTGAATTTTGAATATTTAAAATGATTTATTTTAAATAATAACAACTAGAAATTTAATTTGAGTAGAATTAGAAGGTAAAATTTACTTGAATCGAAGTTAGAATATAAATATTTATTTTAATTATAAAAATGAATTGAAAATGGCGCGGTAGTTTGAAAATTCGATTTCAAATTTCAAATGAATGTGCAGGATTCAAAACAAATCGGATTTTAGTGAAACAAGAAATATTTGAATCTGTTTGAAAATATATTTCCAATGAATCTGAAAAATCCATATTTCATAGAGGAATAAAAAGTTATGTCCAGTTGAAGATTCAGAATAGTCGCTATGGAAATATAGCCCTTAAAAGTGGAGATTTTGCAAACGATGTCCGTTTTTGACGAGACCACTTTTGTTGTATCCGGAATGTCAAATTATTGCTAGGTTCCAATTTTCATAATTTTTGGAATCAATATGTGAGCGTAGAGAATTTAAACGCGTTTGACCAATTTCAGTTTGAATTTAATTGACTGGATAATGACCGTTTTTCAAACGGTCTCCAAATTTGACAACATTAGTTTTTTTTAGGAACGTATCATTAAAACATAGCCAGATTTATTTTTTTGGAATTTTTGGAGTCCGTATGTGACCCCAATAAATTAAAATGTACGTTTAAATTAAATATATAATGATTTATAATGTAATTTAAATGAAAACTAATCAAAACAGCCGAACTGGCTTATGATACATATCCCATTGTGTTCGAAATGGGGGTAATTAGTTAGTGACGACAGTTAGTGGGTTCAATTGGGAGTTCGAATTTGAAAAGTAACTTTTAGAATATAAAAATAAATTAAACTATATATGGTCCAACACCCCTAGAAAAAGTCAAACCCTAAATTATCTACAGCATGGTCAACGTATATGCGTGCCTCCCTCTTCTAAACCCACGAAGGATGTTTCCCAAACCCGATCCACTCAAGAAAAAAAAGGGAGCGATGAGGGAGGAACTCGTCCCCGCCGCAGCCTCCGGGGCCGCCGCGCCTCCGGCGTTGCGGTCCCAAGAGACTGCTGCCCCTCCCCCTTTCTTCTTCGAGCACCCCACCACCGGAAACCCCCCCTCCAGTCGCTTCTCCTTCTCCCTTCCTCGATATGAAAGCCCTAAACCCCCAGAAGCCCATCGCCGTGGACCCTACAGCTCCAGCGTCGTACCCCGCCCCAACCCCCCTTCCGACCGCCACCTGCACCACTTCTCCGACCTTCTGTGATCGAACCAAGGTGATTTTTTATTTACAAAATCAGTTTTAATTTATGAATTCCGTTTTTAATGATTAAAATCAGTTTTTAAATCAGTTTTATTACATTGGAATGCGTTGTTAAAATCAGTTTTTAAAAATAAAATTCTATGATTTTTATTATCATAAAGGTTTAATTTTATATGTGTAGAGAAGTAAAAATATAATTTTTATATGTGTAGAGAAGTAAAAATATAATTTCTATATGTATAGAGAAGTAAAAATATAATTTTTTATATATGTAGAGAAGTAAAAATATAATTTTTATATGTGTAGAGAAGTAGAAATATAATTTTTATATATTGGGCGTAGTAAAAATAGGATATTTATATATGTTAATAAAAATAGGATTTTTATGCATGTACGTTAATAAAAATGTGATTTTTATTATTTGAGTAGCATTATAAAAATATGATTTTCATTATTATGAAGTTAGCGAAATAAAAATATGATCTTTTATATGTATGTAACGATATAAAGATTTGATTTTTTTTATTTATATGAATCACATATAAAGTTGTGATTTTTATATATATAACGACGATATAAAAATTGGATTTTTATAATGAAGAAGCGAATATAAAATGTGATTTTTATATATGAAGCAGCGAATTAAAAATATGATTTTTATATAATAGAAAATATAAAAATATTATTTTAAATAGGTAGCGAATTAAAAATATGATTTTTAAAATAAACTGTGTGGAACAAATTTCGTTGTAAACGCGGTGAAGGACACAACGTGCAGGAAACAAATCCAAACCATTCAGAAATAAAGAATGGAGGGGTGGAACCCAAAGGTGAGAACTCTCTCACTGAATTCTTTGTACAGTTATTTATTTTATAACTCCATATATGAATTGCTCACTGTCGTCCACAGACCATCGACGACTTGTTTGGTTGTGTGTTTGGATAGATTTGTTTATGTGAATTTGATTTGTGATGTGGAATGGAAATTGAAATATTCATGTGTTGAAATAAAATAAATATTCATTTACAAATCAGACGATTTGTTTATGTACACCCATTTGACTGATATGGATTGGGATGATAAATTCTACACATTGCCCAACTGCACAAATAAAATATATGTGTTTGTTGATTGAAACCCCACACGGGTGTTGGGATGATATTTGACGTACACTAATCTCAATTGTTTAGTGGTATGTCAATCGATTGGTTGACAGGCTGTATAAGCGTTAATTATTTATATTTAATGCTTATACAGTTTTAGATTACACTCTGGATGATGGTTGACTGTTTATCATGGTTGTTATATACATGTGTTGTATGAAATCCATATAAATAAAATTATATGGTAATTGACTGTGTCTGATTCCAGTTCATAAAGAATGAATATTTTATAGTAACGAATATTTTAAAATAATGAATATTTTAAAATAATATTCAGTTTTAGATCAAAATCTGATTTTGATGTCCGATTTGGGAGGGATACGAAAATATTTAAATATATAAAGCCGGGTTGTTTAGATTAATGCCATTTTGATTCGAACGATATTTATATCGATTTTATTCATTTTTATAACGAATATCGAAAAGGAAGTGATTTCAAAATCTGATGTTTGAACATATTATCATTTATATATATATTAATGATATGGAATATTCAATTTTGATTTAAAATTGAATATGAAGTTGAAATCGTTTTTAAAATGAATTTAAAACGATTTATAAAATGGAAATCAACGAAAAATATAATATATATATATATATATATATTAAACGGCCTGAATAGAACACGTCGCGTAGTAACCGTTCGCGAATTTCGGCCATTGACTTCGAATTGACGTTACGGGAGACCCGACCGTCGGATTCTCCTAAAACCAAAACCGTTGGGTTCATAAGAGCTTTCCAACGAATACAAGAGATTTGAAATCTCTAGGTTGGATTTGGAATTATGTCCAAATCAAATTGGGAAAAGGTCGGTGTAAGTTCAGTTCTATGACCGTTTATGGGAATCGACTGTACGGGCCTTGATAAAATTATTAAAAATATTAATAATTTGTGTAAAATCATAATAAATGATATGGAAAGAATTGGAATGAAAAATTCCATATTTGAAAAGATAAAAATATATTTTTATCGAAATGAACTAATTATTAACTAGAATTATAATCCAATTATTTTTAAATAAATAAATTGGATTGAGAGGGGTTTTAATATAACCAGAATTTCCAATATATGAATTGAAATAGATTTGAATCAAAATTATCTTCAGAATATTTCGATATTGGATTCCGTGATTATACGAACATTGTGGAGGAATTTGGAAGATATATATATATATTGTTATTCTCAATACGATATTTGTTGGTTTCAGAATTTGATATTGAATATAAACCGATATATTTTCTATTCAGAGCCTTGTATTTAATATCAAATAGGATTTTGGGTTTGTCGTGAATGGTATCTTTAATAATACTATACTTAAACCTAATGGAGTTAAGAAAATTAGAAACTAACTGGAGATTAGCTAAGTTGAATGGTTTCCTGGGTATTGATCTGATGTTGGTTTCGGCCTTCGGGATTAATACTTAGGGAATTGTTCTTTTACTAATTTACGGTTAGAGACTGATGGGATGGGGTCTTCAGTAACACTGTTCTTAAATCCCATGTGAAAAGAATAAATCTTTTAATTAAGATTATTGGAGTTTCCAGTTATGTTTAGTAACTGGAATAAAATGGGATGTGAATTGGATTTATTGCGAACTGTGTTTTAATGACATTCATTCTTTAACCCGATTCCCAGTGAAATATGATTTGGAATTTATAAATCTTTTAATTAAGATTTAGGGGAAATTTCCAAAGAAAAGTTTTCCAGATTAATAAAATAAATTGGAATGGAATGGAATTCGATTCGGTAACAATCGAAGTGAACTTCTGTGGAGGAATACTGTTACTGTATATGGAATTTAAGAGGCTTTGTCGTTATTCCATTTATATTATCGGTTGGATATGGAAGTTTATATTGATTATGTATATACTGATTTGTTTTCCATGAAGATTCCATTGTTAATGGAATGTGATTTTGGGTTTATCGTGAGCTGTGTTTTAAATGACATTAGTTCTTTAACCCAGTTAAAGATAAGATTAATTTCTTAACTTGGAATAATCATTAAGTAATGATTTTTGGAGATTAAAACTGAATTAGAGTTTTAATGAATCTTTAATTAGATTAAAATGTGAATATGATAACTAAAATTATCAAATTCAAGAAATGATCGAGAATGGAGCATCACCAGTATTGCTCCAAGCGATAGTTAAATCTTTAATTAGATTTGAATGTGAAATGGTAATTAATTTTACCAATAACACCGTGGTGTTTGATATGAAGTACTACCTATTTTAATTCATGGGATAAATAGGTTAGGATTGGGAAATTAAACAAATGATTACTTCAGTAAGCTTCGCTAATCCCGACTAGTTTGGATAAACCTTAATTTGGTTTGAATTGATATCCAAAGGAAGATTAAAGAATAAATTTAAAGAATTTATCTTTGATAAAATTAATGGGAACCTTTCCCAAAGTATAAGAATATTTAAATAAAATAATATTCAAAATTAGGATGAGGCGTATGTTGTGTTTGTGTAGCACTTGTTTATTATATACGCAAGTTATTCGGAAAGACCGGGTTTATCCCATTCTTAATAACTGAATCGACGATGAGTCAACGATGAAGGCAGTGGTTGAAGACCGGAGGTCTTCACATCGTTTGGATGATTAATGATGTCTTGATTGGGCTGTACACCCAAGACGAGGTAATAAGTGGTGATCGTCCAGATGTACTTGGAGATCGACCGGATATGCGAGGACCTCTCTCCTGTATTGGACATATGGGACGAGGAATAAGGTGCCTCTGGTTTTGTTCAGACCCAGAACGAACTTGTAAATGGATGTGTATCTGACATCGGATTTCATTCTATGTGATTGATAGACATCAATTGCATAGCATGAATTGCCTGTGTGGAATGCTGAGATGCAAACGATCAGGACTTCTGTTGAAAAGCAAAGTCTTGTGTTTGATGATCAAAGCACGGCTTTAATATAGCATAGCTTTGTGTATAGCGTTAGTTCGCGAGCCTCGCACCCCGGTGTGAACCAGAAATGGGAAAGGACCTCAGGGAGGACATGCATTTCTTTCTAGCTAGGAGTGGTGTCAGGATTTTGCAAGCCCAGGCGTTTCACTTATGAAGATGATGGAAAGCGAGGCGCCTCGGTTATATCGGTCTCTGCGGAGCCGATGGATGGTTTGGTCGATATATGACCAGCTTACGCTCCATAGGGCGGGGAAACACAGTGTTCAAGCATTTTAATCCACTTCGTGGGGACCGGCCCTATCGCTCTAAGGGTCGCTCGAGCTTTGATCCTGAGGCTTGGGCTAGAGAGTCTCGAAGCGGTAAGGACGATCCCTTGCCTTGGTTCACAGATGGAAATCCAACTTCCAATACGTGATTTTGCGGTTTTAATTGTAGAACTAGTATGGCGACGTGATAGACGGTACCATGCCGTCTAGGATTGATACATTTATATATGAAGTTGTTTTATACACTATGCACTTATAATAGTATCAAATGATTTGTTTTAACTCACCAAGCAGGTTGTGCTATTATAAGGGAAAACCCTATCCTCTGGCTTGCGTTACATTGTGTGATGGGACCTGGGACTTATGATAGCTTCATTTTTCAAAAAAGCATTGCGCTATTTATCTATGCACTGATATTCCTAGGGGTAAACCCGTTCCGTGTTATACAGCGTGCTCCCTTGATATGTCTGATTTTAAAGTAAAGTTTTAAATAACTGTTTCAGTTCTCACACCAGTCACATGAATGACCTGGAGTTTATTATTTTAACCTAAATTCTTGGTGCCCCTATTTTCCACACGGGCAGCTAATAGTTTTGGTTTTGCAGATCTATTCTTACTGGATCCTGGTTTACAGCTGGAATGACATTCAGAAAGCTCTATATCCATATACTCCTTTCAGTTGTGTTTTGTATTATTTTCCGCTGCATTTTAATTTGTAAATCTCTGATATTTATCAAATGTATTTTATTTGTTCATACTCTGTATATTCTTATACTCTGATGTAAATTGTTGTAATAAGCAGTGATATGTTCTTCTGTTTGTTTTATGATTTTTCGTGTTCTCAATTCAATTCGGGATCTCCTTTACGGGGAAGTTCGGGTCATCTCAGCAGCCCAGGCCAACCCACCCCTAGATCCGCCCATGGAGAGGATGATAAACGCGGATCGAATTTGAAGTGGAAGGGTGGAGGCGGCGACAAGCAAAAACCCTAATTTTTGGCTTCAGAAAAGTCATAGTCATTAGAAGTTGTAAGGAGAACACAGATTGAGGAGAAAGCGAATGAACTGAAGTCACGAACCATTTTTTAATTCTCCAAAGCACTTTTGAAAGTTTAGATCTAGAATTGGCGATTTGGGGAAGAAGAAATGAAAAGGAACTGCGTAAATGAAAATGTTAGCGGGAAACGAAGAAAAAGTAGCATATAGGAATTGATGGTTGCGATTTTGTTTTAACAAAAGGAATGGATGGTTGCGATTTTGTTTTAACAAAAGGAATGGATCGCTGAGGTGTCATTTATTTTTTAGTTTTTTTAATTTGAATATATCAATAGCTATTGTAATACACTTTGATATCTATGCTAACATATTAAAGCATGAGTTGCAATAGACAAAAAACCGCATAGCAATGGCAACATTGTAGCTAGAAACACCATGGATTTTCGTTGCGATAGGCCATCTATGGCGTAGTGTAATCATAGGCATTCGCCTGTTGAACATTCTCATAGGATAGTTTTCACATATGAATCACTTGCCCAATATCAACAACACATAAGAAAAAGCGATAGAAGAAAGTTGTACCAAATATTCAATCAAAGAGGAGGCTATAGCATACAAATACTCCAGATCCACTAAGGAACGAGCCTTTTGAAGCCTATCAAAACCGCTGATGATAATTCTGCATCGACCTAACTTTTAGGCTTTCTTATGGTTTTCTTCTTGCTTTTAAATCATCGGTATCCCCAAATAAAGACAAGGTTAACTAGTTGAAGCTCTTAAGAGAAGCAAAATTAGGGTTTCATGTTCGAAAACCTAATCCTAAATTTTGAGGGGATGAGACTTGAGGGCTATGAACTGGATATAGAACAAGGAGACGGGAAGAGCAGATAAATGGGAAAACAACAAGCGAAGCTGGCATGAAATATTAGGTGCCCGCCTTCCATTTTCGAGAGCCCGCCTTTTTTATTTTGGATCCCGCCTTACATAATTTACCAAAACCTCGAGAGCCCGCTTTTTTATTTTGGATACCGCCTTACATAATTTATAAGAACTATATATGGTTAGCCTGTCATAAATAATAATTTAAACTTGTATACTCTTAAACTTTTGCAAGGAAAAAAGGTTGACTTTTATTGATCAATAATAATTAAATATAATATTAGAAGTACAAAAATTAAATATTAATGATAACTAGAAGCTATTAATTAATTCATAAATATACTTCTATCAAACACAAATTATAAATTAATCCATATAAGAAATTATTATTAATTATTTACTCCTTAATAGTAATATTAATCAATTATCACTTATTTATTTATTATGAATATATTAATATTTTAATTATTAAATATTTAAACATATTCATATTTCAAATTAATTTTTAATTATTATCCATTAGTTTTTATTATTAATTTATTATTATTGAATATTTATCTATTTTATTATTTTTAAAATGTTAATTATTATTATTTAATTGCCAGTTATAAATATCACTTTATAATACTTAAATTTTATTATTAAATAATAACTATTAAATATTAATCTTAATTATTATATAATTACTAGTACTTAATCATTTAATAGTAACTATTTAGAATTAATTATTAAAAGTTAGTCATTAAAATCTTATAATTATTTTTAATAATATGTTTTTCACAACTGACTTTTCCAGTTGTAAAAAAATACAGTTATTGCAAGTGGCGAAAACAGTTGCTAAGGATATTTATTTGCAATTGACTAGGAAGCGCGGCTGCATATAATATGTTTGTTGCAACTGTTCTGAAAGCACAGTTGCTAAAAATATGCTTTTGCAACAGGAAGGGAAGCGCAGTTGCTAAAAATATGCTTTTCGCAACAGGAAGAAAATGTATGTTGCTAAATCTCATTTATTGCAACTGCTACGATAGGTCTGTTGCTAAATATTATTTACTGCAACTGTCATGTGTCGCCTGTTACAAATAACCAGTTGAAGTAGGGCGTTTTTCTTATAATGTATGTGAGGAATCAGGCTGCGTCATGGGAACATGCACATCTCCTGCTCCACTTTAGAATAGGAACGATCCTTGACATGGTCCTAGAGGATTGATCATTGATTGATGTGGATTTCTCTAGACTCTTTGGCATTTTTCTTTTTTGGTTCTTTGGCATTTCAGCTCTTGGATTTATAGTGTTTCCTCTCTCTGGCTTTTGGATTTTCTCTTTTTTGGTCTTTCAGCTCTCTGGATTTTTGACTTTTGGATTTGGTTTTCTGGTCTCTGGATTTTGGCTTTTGGGCTTTGGTTATTTGGGTTCGACCTTCTGGATGTTATGTCTCTAGTTTTCTGGTTTTCAATGGTTAAGTTGGCCTACTGATGTACATGATTAGGACTTAATCCCTAGAAATGCTTTGTACCCGACTATAAACCATCAGTCTTGTAGTTAATAAATCTCTCTGATTTCCTTGTTTTGGATGGCTAAGTCTGCCTACCCATGTATGGGAACCTGGGATATCCCTAGGCATGCTCATCGTAGAAAATAGACCATCCCTTTTATACTTAACAAGACTTAAAAAAACTTGAAATATAAAATGGCTAAGTCATCCCTCCCACATATGGGGTTATACTTAACCCCAAGGCGTGCTCTCTACCCGACGATAAACCATTAGGCTTTCTTTTGACTTTATTAAAAACTTAGAACTTTTCCAAAACTTTAATAAATTAACATCACTTGTATGGACTAGCTTCAAGTATGAAACCGGGAATTGGAATTTAAAACTTTAAGGACTTGCTGAGCATGGACTATGCTCATTAAGTATAAAAATAATTCGGTCCCCAAATAACGACTTTGCATGGGAAGAGTTGGGTCATCTTGTTAGGACTTGGCATGATAAATCGGTCAAGGCTAGGGTATGGACTATACTTGATTAGCTATTGATCATTTTGTCAGGACTTGGAAAAACAATTTATTTGGTTTTTTTCACGCATGGACTAAATCAGATATTTTTGATTTTTCGGGTTTCTATGGCTTTCAGGATATTGGAATTCTGGTTTTCGGGATTGGCTTTCCCTTATAATATGATCTGGCATGATCGTGAGATTTCTTTCAATCTTCACATTCTAGTTTTCTATTTATACGATTTGACGCGATGTGGTTTCTAGATTTTGGTTTTTGGCTATTGGGTTTTCATTTGGACTTCTTTCAGATTACGGCTTGTGGATTTAATTCTTTTGGATAATACAAAAACACATCATTCATAAAAAGTCATGTTTTGGGAGGGCAAGTGTTGACTTGCCTTTTTACAAGGCAGACATGCTTCGGAGTTATGGATATTGAAATGCTCAAGACATCAGTACGAACCTAGGAAAACCGGGAGCGATTTGGACGAAGTTGCGGGATTCACAGAAGCTCATAAATTTTACTAACTGTTTTGGGTTCAGTATAACTCCTCGGGACATGTGGGATCAGTAGGAATCATAAAAGGATGGAAAACATTTAAGTTTTCCACGTCGATATTGGGAATTTTTATCCCGGGATTGATAATGATTTTTGATATCGTGGGATCATACTTCATATTTTGTATTCCCGAAGTTGTGTAAATTCCTCTAACACTTCTGGGATTGGAATTCGGTTAACTTCTTTAGGATTGAAGTTTTCAGGATTGGTACAAATGAGTTTTTCAGGTATTGGCTTGGATTTCGTATCCTAGTATATGAAATGGGAGATAATGGAATCAGGAAGATTCAACATGAAGCGCAAGAATTTGTCTGACTCCACTCAAGTCGATACCGATCCTGAGTTTGGTACGGATCCCTGGAGAAGAATTTTGGGGATACGAACTCTACTCCCTCTTTGCCTATTTATAGCCTTTTTGTGGGTTGTTTCCAAGATCCTTCTGCTCATTCGCTACACTCGAGATTTTAGGACTTTGAGTATTTCAATGACTTCATACATGTCTTCATAGACTTTGGAAATTTCTTTGGACTTGTGAACTTCTTCTTCACACTTGAGTTGGATCCTTTGGACACTTGACTTGCTACTTGCACTCATTAGACGTAGAAGCCACATCTTGGACTTTTGACATTAAATCTTCGTCTTAAACTTTTGGATATTGGAGATGACTTGTTTGCTTTTAGTAAAGACTTTGCTATTGCTAATTTAAAGTTGTAATCATAAAGGACTGTACTTGTAACCATATAGTATAAATATACCAAGTTACACCTAAGGATGTAGGCACACATGTCGAACCACTATAAATCTGTAGTGTTATTTACTTTTTCTGCATTCTATAATTGGAGTATTTGGATTATTTGGAAATTGGGTGTTAATGTGTGAAGTGAACAATTTCCCACGTCAACACTAGCGAACCGTAGAAGAGTGGATCCTTCCTTTTTTTGTATGGATATATATACTCTTATTGAAGTGCCTTTTTGGATCGATCGACCCTTATTGACTACAGAGCTTGCATTGCTCCTTTGGTGCTTGCTCTTGAAATTCTTAACAAAGAATGAATCAGGCTGTATGAGAAAACCAACTGGCAGGAAGGGAGTGTTATATGGTCTAATGGAAGAATCTGCAACAAAGAAAAAGGGAATGTTGTTGATACCTCCCTTTGCACTAAAAGACTTGAAGCATAGCAATCACAGAATAGACCCTGGCCAAGATAGCATAGCCATCATTACAAATATGTTGATTGTAGAAAAACGAGAAGCAAAATACCAAATGGAAACACCTAATTAGACTATGGTGGAAATTCCGTTTGTTAACTATGCTCCCTCAAGGGGGTTGAAAATCAGATCCCACCTTGGGCCCCTCTAGATGAGGGAATTGACTACTTTACTCTGTGCAAACCTTGACATGTTTGCATGGACCCATGTTGACATATGTGGAATTTCGCCAACCACTATAGTTCAATTGTGAAATATCAACCCAAAATATGTTCCAGTGAAACAGAAGAGATATATGCTCGACCCCGAGAAGTTAGCCGCATTGAAAGAAGAAGTGGAAAAGCTTAAGAGCAATGGATTCATTCGAGATTCAATATATCCTAATTGGATATCGAAGTTGGTACTTGTAAAGAAATCCAATGGAAATTGGTAGATGTGTATTGATTTCTCTGACTTGAATAATACATGTTCCAAAGGCAGTTTCCTACTCTCGAAAATTGATCAACTTGTCGACTCCACAGCTAGACACAAGCTTCTCTCCTTCATGGATGCATACTCCACATACAACAAAATTCCAATGCATGTGTCCAGTTAGGAATATAGGAGTTTCATTACAGATATCGGCCTGTAGTGTTATGTGGTCATGCCTTTTGTTTTGAAGAAGCCGAAGTAACATATCCCCGGTTGGTCAACCATATGTTCAAAGATCGGATTAGGAGGTCGATAAAGGTTCACACGGATGACGTGCTCGTAAAATCATTACTATTATCCAACCATGTTAATGATTTAGCGGAGATGTTTAGTGTTCTCTGCCAATCTAGCAAGAAATTCAATCCCTTAGAATGTTCTTTCGGAGTTGCATTAGGAAAAATCTTGGGCTTCATCATCTACTCTTGAGGAATTGAAGTTAATCCAAAGTAGATTAAAACCATTCATAACATTTAGGAGTCTGCCAAGATTCAAAGTATACAAAGCCTGAATGAGAAGGTGGCCGCTATTAGCCAATTCATATCCAGAGTGATATACATGTGCATCCCTTCCTTCGACTTAATAAAAATGGGAAAGCAAAATTTTTTCCTAAACTTCAGACTGTGCCAAGACATTCTAGAATTTATAGGATTATTAGAAAAGTCCCTCGATATTATCAAAGAACTACTTGTGCATCTGGCAGTATCCTTACATGCCATCTATAACAACCCGCCCAGAATGGGCCTGGTTTCCAAACAATAAAAGGTCAACTGGAACTTAGTGCCATTCTAAATGGGTCCTTGGTTCCTATAAGGAAATGGTATAACATATATAACAGAACACACTAAAACAAAGTCAGAATCTTACACAGCAGAAAGGATAAAATATAATAACTCAAAGTAGATATTCCATTAAATATAATAAACGAGTCTCAATAGTAATAAGAGGTACGTTAATAATATTGAATATCCCAAATAATCATATTTTTTCCATAAGTGGTAACTAATTACTATGGACCCTCCTTCGTTATGCTCCATTCCAAGGCATTGTCGCTCCAAGCGTTACCATATACCATCCTTTTTATGAGTTAAGAGGAGAAAGGTCAGAAAATAAAGTTCTAGTGAATGAAAATCACACAAGTTTTAAGGAAGAACCATTCCCTAAATTTAGTAGTATAAATTCTTCACATTATGTCTACGCAAATTATCTCACAATGAGTCAAATGAAATAATGAGGCGGACTACCTTAAAGTCACTTAAGGACTATTATTTCTTATGTATTTTAGGGTCTATTATTTATCATCACTTAATACCCTAAGAGGCGGACTGTCGTTCGGTCACTTAAGGCCATTACTTTATATTTAATTTTTGGAGGATTCCCACTATCACTTAGTACCCTATGGCAGACCCTAGTCACTTAATACCCCATCTTAAAATCATTAATACTATTAAATATTTTCTCTATTGCAATACGAGAAATAGTCATCTACCACTTTATATTGGGAAAGGATAGACCCTTATTGTACTCGGTAGACCCACACGTTAATATTTAACTGGTATTATGGGTTAACTCCTGGCCACTTAATACTTCCCATTTACATGCGGTCCTCCTTAATGATCGATGGAACCCTTAGTAGTCCATCCCTAGGTCAGCCCTCACTAGTCCAATACATAAAAAGAGGACACTTTCGGTGGACTACCCCACTCATACGCTATCACTGTACTAGGACCATTTAATACCATAGAAGAGAAAGGCAGACACAATGATCATTTAATACGTAATAAGGGCGGTCCCAATGACATCAGTCCTTCTGAAGAATAAACATTAGAAGATGCCAAATGTCATAACAACTTAATACCAAAACCAGGTAGGTTAGCCAATCAATACCTTCTCAAGGAAGGCCTACTTCCCAAATAATTACTATATACACACACAAACACACACACACAAAAACAAGACATCTCACATTAGACCGTCCATTTGTAATTGTTGGATTTTCTTGGCAAGTCCAAGCAGGCTTTTACCACAAGTTAAGCTTAACCTCGTGCCTTTTTCTAATTATTATAATGTCCCATGACATCTATACCTCTCACAATAACCAGTCTTACATGTAGATGTTGGATAAGCCGGTCGGTTCCAGGAAGTCTTCTATTACAAGTAATGGTTAACCTCGTGTCTATGTGCCATTAGTTATAAGTAAAGTCATTAACTCACACACATACAAATCTCCTATGGGGACATTTAATTTTTATTACGTAATCTAAATATATTTAGTACGTACATAATACGTGTTAATATTATTTTTAATTGCGTTATAAATATATAGTAATAAATGGAAAGTAAACCATGTGTACATAAAGATACGTCTTAAGTCGTTTGAAATGTCAATCCAAACAACATAATAAAGGTTTACAAGTTTATTTCTCCTAATTTATCTAATCACAACATAAAATGCATATTTCATTCAAATAATGGGGAAATAATAAGCATTCATAACTAACTTGTGATCAACGTTTGAGTGATTATCTCAATAACAAAATAGAGACAGAGTGCAATATTTCCAACTACATACGTATAGTTCCCTTTTTGAACTAATTCGGTTTTTATATATTTTTCATATACAAGACCTTAATATTTTAGTGACTTGCAAATAATACGTTCAAACAGTCTATTTGAAAATAGACATTTAAACCAATTCAATTCATAATACTCAAGTTCGTAAGCTTTTGTAACAGAAATATATGTACATGAATTTACAGATTTACAACAAGTGAATTAGACCAAATTCAAGAATTATACAAGCATGAAAATGCCTTTTCTTTCATTACATCAATAATCCAAACCCAAGAACATTTCTGCAAAAAAAACATAAATAATAAGGCATTTAGGGGTTTTGGTATTGTTTTTTTATGTATAAATAAAAATTCCTGTTAGGTACAATGTTAACCATCCTTTTGGTCTGGTTCCCAAAAGCATACCAGGCCCGGTCGACTCGGCCCGTCGTGTGGCACTAAAGCCTGAAGTGTCATCAAAACAATCAGGCTCTAAGCTTGGAAGGAGTAGTGCGAGTGTAGACCTCACAACACCTCATAATCAACATTTTCTATCCCCCAAAATTCAGCCTGCTTCATGATTTGGTATCCCTCATCTTCGAATCCCACATTTCGACTCACCAGGAGTTCGAATCCTGGCTCCTTCGCATCCCAAAATTTCGACTCCCTCTCTTCGCATCATGAGATTTCGACTCCCTCTCTTCGCATCATGAGAATTCCCTCTCTTTGTATCCGATATTTTGCACCACCACACCATATCTTCCATCCTCCATGTGATCGCCCTCCACATATAATTTACATCCCCAAAACATTCCTGATTTTGTATCCTAGGGATACGAAATTTCGTATCCACAAGGGATACGTTGCCATCACATCCCGATAGGATACGAATTTTGCATCCCTTGGGTTGCGAAATTTGCATCCCCCAGGTAGGATATGAAATCCGCTAATGCACATTGGACGAATGCGAAATTCTTGGAACCGCATGTTCTGGTATGCAAAATTTGCTATAGTGGTCCGTAAATCTCACATACTCCCACCTAATCCACTAACTATAAATATACCCTTCCTCAGTCTTCAAGCGGATTGGAATTTTCATGAGTTGAGAGCTCTACATTAACCTAAAACATCATTAATGGCTGCCTAGAACTTGAGGAAGAAGAACATATATTTTCTCCCAAGATTTTGTATATGCAAAATATGACTCCCGAGAACTTAGCCAAAATTTGTATGATGATGCCTTGTACTTGTAACGTTCAATAATCAATAAAATCGGCAAATGCCCCTACGAACTGAAACACTATAAATTTCTGTGTTCTTTCCTTATTGCATGTTTATTTTTCCTATGTGAAACACTATTCTTGAGTAATCGAGAATTCGTAGGTATGACAATAATTTTAGCCATTAACACTTTGGTGCTTTCATTAAGAAAACTTTGCTCGCTTCTTTCTGCACAACTTCCATCTCGAATTCGAAGCACTACTTGGGTTTTTCTCGACCTACCATTCGAGTTTGCTTATGATGGTTAAAAAAGGAGTGAATCATATAGCCAGAACTTCCACAGCAACCGAAACTGCTACTTCTCATCATCCCTGATCCACGAAAACCCAACCGATATGGAATCGTTCCTCCTTACGATCCCGATGCTCCGGCAACCCAGACTTAGCTCTTGAGCTCAACAAAAAACTGGAAGACAAAACTCGAGAGCTCAACAACACATTGAAGACAAATATTGAGCCTAGCAATGACTCCAGAATAGTCAACGTCGCGTTGCTCATCTTTAACTTAACCAGAACAGAGCTCGTCTGCTACTCAATGCCTTGGAAAGTTATTCTTTCGACACCCGCCTTAGGGGTCGAAGCTGTAGAAGGAGGACAACTGCTAACGCCAATTCTGTCGCCAATATTAATGCCAACAACAATGACAACGAAAATGGTAATGGAACTACCATAACTTTCAATGGAGAAACGCGTCAACACGACCATTCCAATTGGTTATTAGCGACTAGCCAGGTCCAATTAACCGATCCCCTTTCGCTGCTCTGAACTTGGGGCCTACGCGTCCAACATCCCAACAAGCCCAAGTTCAACATAATCAAGCTCAGCAGGCTCAGGCCCAACCTCATCAAAATCAATAAGATGAGGTTAATGATATTGATGAAGATGATTTTTGACGTCCATCCTCGAAAATGTCCACGGCCCCAAATTCCTGAGCTGAACCATAACCACTGGATTCCACCAGAGGTTCAGCCCGCGTATCTCAATAACATAACCCGAAGGATCATGAGAGAGACGTGGTGAAATGTCACCGGCATTTGGGGAACCACCATGGGGCGTAACCCCTTTGCTCGGGTCGTTCACGAGGTAGAATGGTCTCGAGGTTTCAATATGCCCTAGTTTATGGCTTACGCTAGGAAGATTGATCCCTGCAACTTTATATACCATTGTGAATGGAACATGGACTCCAATCGAGCGACTGATGCCGTCAAATGCAAGTTCTTCCTAGTTTTCTTAGAAGATATAGCTTTACTTTGTTTTACTCGACTTCCAACTCGATCCATCTCAATCTTCGATCAACTCGCCTCCGAAATGGTTAAGCAATTCAGAATCCATGTTGCGAGGCCGAAGGATACTCTTACTTTATCAAACCTTTACCAGGGCATGGGTAGTCTCTTAAAAGCTTTCTCGAATGCTTTAGCACAGCCCTCACTGAGATTGACGACATAGAGCCATGCAAAGTATTGGTTCAGCTTTCTAAGGGCATCTTACCTACCTCCAAATTCGGAGCATGGATTGACAGAAAGCAACCCAAGACCTTGGAAGCTTTCTATGAGAAGGCCAATCAGTTCCATTTCTAAGAGGAAGCATGGAAGAACATGGAAGATCAAGGCGGCCATCTTAACAACCCACACTCAGCCACTATTGTAGACAATGTCAAATGGAAACAATTCGGAGGATCTTCCGACAAAGGTAAAGGGGTGGTCCCATTCAAGCCCAAACCGAACAATGGGAAGTCTGGCGGGCGCAAAAATCAACCTGGAGACCCGAAGAAGCACGACTACTACCCAACTTATAGGAACTACACTCCACTCAATCGAGAGTTCGATATCTTAAGACCTGTAATACCCTCCATTACAAGAAACTGAACACGAGAGAATCTACCGACCGCGAGAAGAACTCTGACAAATACTGTAGATTCAACGATATGTTTAATCAAACACCAATGACTGCCACCACCTTAAAGATGCTACAGATAAGCTCATCCGAGAGAAATGCTTGGAGCAATACATTCATAAACCTGCCCCACCACAAGTAGCCGCGGTCCCTTCAACGTCCGCACTACATCCATCTAATACGTCCCCAGGTCCGTCAAATCAAAGGCCATGTGGAATCATGATCAACACTATCTGTGGCGGATCTGACCCCCAAATGATTGCCTTTGATGTATGGAGGAATATGCCAATTCCGTCAAGCATGCTAGCCATGAAGCATGCTCCTCTTGGGAAGAATCTATCCCCGCTAAGCTTCAAAAGACATTGCGAGATGATATTGTTTTCCGCGAGAGAGAGTCTATGGGAATTGTGATCCCAAACAATGATGC
This sequence comes from Allium sativum, assembly GCA_030737875.1. NCBI lineage: Eukaryota > Viridiplantae > Streptophyta > Magnoliopsida > Asparagales > Amaryllidaceae > Allium > Allium sativum. Next base: position 45,983,077 of record CM060925.1, read on the forward strand.
TTCATCATTTTCATCACTTCAGCACATACAGGTTCGACCTATGTCCGAAAAATCCTCATGGATTGCAAAAGCTCTGTCAATATAATCTTCAAGTCATCCTATGACCAAATGAAACTTGAGGCCAAAGACTTGAAGCCTTGCCACGCTACTGTTCATGGATTCAATGACTCCTCCAACCAACTAAAAGGAATAGTAGACTTAATGGTTGAAATCAAATATAGGGATCAAAGAAGAGTCCATATGCTCACATTTGTAGTCATCAATGTCATCTCTCCTTACAACATCTTTCTCGGATGCCCATTTCTCTCAAAGTTCAGAGTCTACATGGCACCTTCGTCCGTTACCATGAAATTTTCAATCGGTAACCGGATCGGAACTATAAAGAGCGACCAAGCCATAACAAGAGCCTGCAACCTCGTCGAATGGAAGGAAGCTATCAACAAGGAGAAAGGCAAGAGCGTAGAGCCGCCCGTCTGTGCCAATACCGCCAGTGCCAACCATTGGAATCTGGATCCTGGCTAAGACGTCATTGCCATCTTTTTGACGATCTTGATCCAAAGGAAGACGAAGAGCTTGATTTCAAAGGGCTACTCTGGTGGAGCCGACTGTCTACATTCCAATCAATCCCTCCAAACAGACAAGGGTCATGAAGATTGGATCGTAACTCCATTCAACAATAAAGGTAGAGCTCATGACTTCTTAAGGGCCAACCTCGAAATATTTTCTTGGACCCACTCAAATATGTGTGGCATCGACTCAGGAATCTCTTGTCACATGCTCAGTATTAACCCAAAGCATCTTCTAATTAAACAGAAGCATCAAATCTTGGGAATAGAGAGATCGATGTCACTCAAAGAGGAGGTGGATAGGCTGCTTGACAACGACTTTATCTGTGACTCCCTCTACCTTGAATGGGTCTCCAACTTGGTCCAGGTCAAGAAATCAAACGACAAGTGGCAATCGTGTGTTGATTGCTCAGATTTAAACAAAGCCTTCTCAAAGGAAAACTTTCCACTTCTAAAGATCGACCAGCTAGTTAATTCAACTGCCGATTACCAGCTTCTCTCCTTCATGGATGCGTACTCAGGCTACAATCAGATTCCAATGTATCTTCTAGATCAGGAACAGACTTCATTCATCACCGACCTTGGGCTCGACTACTATGTGCTCATCCTTTTGATCTCAAAAACGCTGGGGCCTTCTATCAATGATCAGTTAACCGCATGTTCAAAGACCAGGTCGGGAGATCCATGGAGGTTTATATGGACGATATGCTCGTGAAATCGAGGGTGTCGAGCGACCATGTCAACGACCTCACAGAAATGTTCGATGTTCTTCGTAAATATGGCATAAAAATTAGTCCCTTGAAATGCTTTTCTGGTGTTACGTCCGGAAAATTCCTGGGTTTCATTGCCAATTAACGAGGCATCGAAGCCAATCCAGATAAAATCCATGCTATCCGTGATATTTAAACACCCTAGAGCATCAAAGATGTTCAAATCTTAATTAGAAAATTTGTCGTGCTAAGTAAATTCATCTCAAAAGCTACAGATAAGTGCATTTTCTTTTTCGACTTGCTTAGAAAGCGAAGCGCAACTTTCATATGGACACCAGAGTGCATTATTGCATTTTAGGATCTTCTAAATCATTTAGAGCGACTACTTAACTTGTTAAAACCCATGGATCACGAAGATTTATACATCTATTTGGCTTTTTCTTTGCAGGCAATTATCTTGGCGTCTTTGTGTGAAGAAGATCGTTTTCAATGACCCGTTTACAACATCACCAAGTGGTTGACATGTGCAAAAAAGAATTATCTAAAACTTCGAAAGTTTACTTACTTCCTGTTGATCTCTTCCCAGAAGCTACGACCATACTTTCAATCCCATCCAATCAAAGTCTACACTAGCCAGTTGCTACGATAGTTCCTACATTGACCCGAGACATCTGGGCGACATTTGAAATGGAATATAGAACAGACCCAATTCAAGATTAATTTCATTCCCAGTCGAGCCATCCTCGGACAAGCCCTCGTAAAGTTCATAGCAAAGTTCACTATTCCTGAAGAGTTTCCTCCGGATGACAATGAGCCTCTGAACATTCAATGGAAACTGTTCTTGGATGGATCGTCAATGTTATGGCACTGAAGTTCCATTCATTACTCCTTGGGAACATTCGATCTGTTACGCTATGAAGCCCGGCTTCCCTGCCACCAATAACGATGTAGAATATGAAGTCTTGATTGTTATACTTAGAATCACAATCGGACTAACCATCGAGGCTATCCAGATCTACTTTGACTTACAGCTCATTATATGCGAGGTGTAGTTCGAATATCAAGCTAAGAGGGAATGGCTTGCTCCCTACCTCGCTTAGGTCTGTGAACTACTTACATACTTCAACCCCTAATTCATCACGCACATCCCTCAAGAAAAAAATGAAAAAGCTAATTCATTAGCCAAGCTAGGAAGCTTTAGGGATGCACAACTCTTGTAACTTGTCCCAACCGAAATAATCAATTCTCCGAGTACTGATCATATGCAGACTGATTCGATATCAACAATGGAGACCGATCCCAAACCCGAGTCTTGGATGACACTGATTAAGAACTAACCACTTCGTGGAATCCTCCCTGATCGCTCAAAGGAAAGATAAGCACTCATTCGCAAGTCATCATGACACATCATTTAGGATGGAGTGCTTTACCGAAGGGGTACTATGTTCCATTACTCCGGTGTATAGTCCATAATGATGCTGAATGTGAACTATTAGATGTGCACGAAAGCAAGTGTGGTGACCACAATGGATGTCATACTCTGGAAAGGAAGATTCTCTTATATAGCTTTTTCTGGTCTACACTTAAAAAGATGCAGCAGACTGCGCCCGTATGGGTGACAAGTGCCATAGTTTTTCCAAGATTCCGAGAGCACCGCCTGCCGAACTTAAACATATGGTCAGTACTTGTCTGCTTGCTATGGGGATGATCTATATTGTTGTAATTCTTTCGATGTCCAAAGGCGGTGCATACTATGATATCGTTGTAGTTGATTACTTTACCAAGTGGGCCGAAGTCGAGCCTCTATAATTACTACGAAGAAACTGATCAACTTCGTCATTTGTAACATTTCCTGTTGTTTTGGAGTCCCCAAGGCTATCATCTCCGATAAAGGGACCCAATTCGAGAGTGCCAAACTCAAAACCTCCTGCCGATGGCACAACATTGAGGAGAAATTATCGGCAATTACTTATCCTCAAGCCAATGGACAAGTCGAGGTTGTCAACAAAGTGATTAAATCCATCATCAAGAAGCATTTGAAAAAGACCGGAGGGTTATGCATAAATGAACTCCCTCTAGCCCTTTGGACTTACCAAACTACTGATTAGTCAATGACTAGACACATTCCTTTCACTATCTCCTACGAATCCAAAGCCATCTGTAATGCCCCCACCTCTATATTCGCGTTACCAAGGCCATTGCAAGCAATGGTGTCAACTAACCCGAAGAATAAGGCTGTTGGGGAGCGACCATCTGTATACTAGCTTTGAACAAGTGTTAAACATGTTGGATAATGTGGTCTTACTTTTTAAATCTCATGAGGAAATTTGATACATCTAAATCAAGTTCAAATCTACCACATTGTGGCTATATATAATTCAGAATCAATATAAAATACATAACAATAAAATCGGAGTCAGACAGAAATATTCACATCACTAAGGCAGAAATAGATATGAATATAACACACGAGTATAAATAAAAGTTAGTGGTCAAATTCGATCCACTATACAACAAAAGAATAGGTACAAGCTCTGGCCAAAAGAATATGTATACATGAGTGTAATTGTCTCATATACATATATAATCAAAAACTACAACTCTAATGTACATAGCAAAAAGCCAAGAATAGTACCCAATAGAAGTCTTGAAGAAGCACCTCTAATACCTCGGTCTGACTCGAGTATTATTTATATGAAAATAAACAATAAACGGATCAGTCTAGCTGTACTTATCATAATAAACCGGGATAGAGATAGAAATATATGTAGATAATGACATATAAGCAATAACAATCATGTTCACGCATAAGTATGTAACCCGAAAAATGTATAACCCGCATCTCTAAAAGATCTTCACTACACAAACCACACATGAACCGAAGTTCCTCGCGAACCCGAAGATTTCCACATGCCATACAAGTTGAACTGATGTTCCCCGCGAATCCGAAGATCGCTAGTCATAATACAAGTTGAACTGTAATTCCTTGCAAATACGAAGATTGCCAAACATCATGAACTGAAGTTCCCCGTGAATCCGAAGACGCCAAACATCATGAACCGAAATTCCCCGCAAATCCAGAGATCGCCAAACATCATATAAATTGAACCAAAGTTCCCTGCAAATCCAAACATCGCCACACAACATGAACCGAAGTTCCTTGTGAATATGAAAATCACCAAGAAACATGAACTGAAGTTCCTCACGAATCTGAAGATCGCCATTAGTGCAAGATACCCCTAGCTAGTAAATATAAGAGTTAAGCTACATGTCCCATAACCACTTACTCTACTCAAATATTTACGAATAATTTGTATATTTCACTAGAAATACGAAATGATCATTGCCACGGTGTTCAATTGAACGAGTCCAAGAAATAACCGTAAAAGCAAATACAAGGGGACATAGCCTTTGTTTTTACGAACGTGTTTAATTAGATTTCTCATACGAACAAGAAAAAGGTTTATATAAATATGTACTAGTAGATTGGAAAGTGATTTATAAAACGGTTAGGTAAAATAACTCCGTATAGTGAAGTAAGGTTAGAAACCATTTTAGTAAAAGAATTTGGTATCTACTAATAATATAAAACCCTTTTATATAATTTTGAAGTGGCAAATCTCGTGTAATAACGATCGAAATAACGACCATACTAAGACTTCACGTTTTAATAACGTAAACAAAATCTCACGATTATTAATTATAATTTCGTTCACCACGAATAAATAGAAAGTTCATGAAATAGAAACATAGAAATATGTGAACCAGAGAAATTGAAAAGTCACAAAAAAAAGTCGAAATGGGCAGAAACTCGGCCAGGAAAGAGCCTGAATGGACCTAACTGTTGGCCATGGTCCCCATAGGTCAACAATAGAAAAACATGATTCGGACGTTTGAAATAAAAATTCAGACGTTTGAATGCTATTTCTAGATACTTATGTCTCTGTATGAGATTCAGATGTCTAAATTGGAAAATTCAGACTTTTGAATTACAATTCAGACATATGAATGAAAAATTCAAACTTCTGAATTCACTTTGTCTGTTTTTATAATTATTCTTAGCAGATCAGACCTCTGACCTAAAATATTCATATGTCTAAACGTGGGTCTGGGCACAATTTTGCATAGATAACATGCTCAAAAAGAAATCAACAAACTCCCGAAGACTTATAATGTTATATACATGAAAATGAGGCTTCTAAGACTTGCCGAAACAACCGATAGTACTTGAATAAACCTTACTTAAGGATTCATACTCGGATTCAAGTATAATCAACTTAAAACTCATGAAATGGAAATGTACACACAGTCAATCCAAATCACACAATAGATACACATACACGTGCCACAGGCACACTAAACAAGCATATAACTTGAGGCATAGATGTGAGTTCAAAAAGAACTCACCTTTGATCTCGATAAGGAAGAAGAGACTCCAAAACAAGGCAAGATCAACCTCTCTTCGTCAAGAACTCTAGAATATTCAACCTAAACACATATGAACGGATCTCCTAAAGTTAGGTTTTGGTAATTCTCAGAAATTGAAGAGAGAACAAGATGGAGAAGATGAAGATGGACTTCCAAGCTTCTCCCTTGATTTTTCACTTGATTGATACAATAATTGGATTCCTAATAGCAACTCTAAGTTTAGGAATTTTAATTTCTCGTTCCTTTCCCCATTTCTATTTTCTTCTAAGTGTTAAAGGTGAATGAGAGGGAGAGGGCTTTGGGAGCTTAAGTAAGTAGGCTAGGCTAGCTAACCCAAGCCCCAACCAAAGTCCCAATTTTCACAACCTCGAAATACATTAATATTTATAGTTTTCGATTACGTAAACGACATTTTGAACGCAATGGAAGTGGTTTCGAGTCCAAATTCATCCATATGCGAAATGTGACTTTTTGGGGACATACTAAATTAACGACGATATATTTAAATAAAATATTTAAATATATTATCGTTAAATATGCAGGATGTTACACCATCATTTTGATTGATCTCAAGCTCCAATCTCATCGAGTCTCAGACTATGATCTGAAGACAAAACAAGATCTCCTCCTGGAGTCGCTTGAAATACTCAAAGAAAAATGAGATGAAGCCAAACTTAGAGCCTCCGCTCAATGATAGCGAGTCGCTCGATACTTCATCTCTGAAGTCCAACCAAAGCACTTTAACATCGGTGATATCGTCTTGAACATATCTTTCTCATACCGACTGGTTTCAGTCCTTGTTGAGAAGGACTGTATGTCATACAACAAAGGCTTGGAGATGGAACCTTCAAGCTAAAAATCATTGATGGCAACAAACTCCCAAAAGCATGGAACAACGAACATCTCCGCCACAACCTTACTTTATCTAGTGTACAGATTTACTGCTTTCCAATAATGTTTTGTTTCAAAGATCAAGGCATTGTAAAGTAAAGGTCATTACTGCCAAAGTTATCAGTAAAGAAAGTTTCAAATGCCCATGTACTTGGTGTGTTTACTTTCTGTGTAGTATGTTTGAGCAATCGTTACAACTGACTTGCATACACGAGCGCACTACACTATATCAGCACCTCGAAGCTTGGAATCGATCCTCCGAACTCTAGTCCCAAACCAGCAACGAGACCGAGTATAAATAACTATAACTTGAGTCTAAAACAAACAACGAGACTGATTATAAATAACTCTAACTCGAGTCTCGAACCAGCAACGAGATCGAGTATAAACAACTCTAGCTCGAGTCTCAAACCAATGACAAGGTCGAGTATAAATTACTCAGATGCTCATTAACTTGGGTATCCATCTTTGCTCCAAAGACTCCAGACTTGGGGGCAACCCATCAGCCGATTGATTATGACATTGACCGCATGCCCAGCCCCCTCTGATTCGTAGGGCTTGAATCCAGGTACCAAACTGGTGGACCAAGCGCTCTCGAACTCTAACCCGAACGAAAGTAGCGCAACATATCCCGGAAAAAGCCACAGGATGGGGGTGCATGTCCAAAAAAACACATATTTCCATTGCTTTGGCTGGGACAGTGAGTGTTCGGAAGCTTTGGCTACCAAAGCCTGAAGTCTCATGGATGATCTTATTTCCATTGCTAACTATACTGTCAACAAAGTCACATTAGACATCACATTGAATAACCGCTACACCTCGTGTTGGTGTAAACTAACATGAACATGAAATACCATGAGATGCTAATACGATTATAATAAAAGAACTTGGGACATGGCCGCAATCATTAGTCCTTATAACTATAACCATTGTCGTCATCTACCAATGTCACTGGGTTTGCATCGAGTCATTTCCACGTCATGATTGAATTAGAAAATGAATCTAAAGGTCAAAAGTTTAGCTATATGTTCGTAGTTCGAGTTTATGCTCTAATACTATGTGCAAGTCCAAAATATTGGCTTTTGTCTAAGCATAAAGGTGCTTCTAGTCATTATGTTCAAACCTAAATCCGAGTCAATCATGTAGCGCCACGGAAGCGACGTAAAACTGGTGGCGGGTCTCCTGGGATTTGAGTTTTTGATAAGGAATGCGAGATGCACTGAAAATAAGGTCCCAATTCACTTAAGTCCCAGGGATGCGAAAATTCACATCCCTAAGCCTTGACAATTTCACATCCCCTCCAAGATCTCGCATCCGTCTTCCTTATGAAACTCGAATCCTCTATTCCATCATAATTCAGCCCGATTTCGCTTCGCATCCCTCCATAAAGCAACTAATCGTAGCCCTCGTGATAAGAAACTTTGCATCCCTAGGATGCGAAAATTCGTTTCTCGAGTGATGAGAGGATTCGCAACCCATGAAGGCGTTGCGAATTGTATCAACCCACTCGAAATGGGCCTAAATTAGGACCTAGAAAAGGCCTATCGGAACTCAGATCCAATTTAAACAAATCGTTGGTTCCTGTAAGGATTAACTTAAATAGATATACAGAGCAATCTAAAATGGAAATCAGAGCTCACATAGCAGATGAGACAAAATATAATAACATAAATATACAATATACCAATTAATAAAAACTGCAATTCAGAAATATAACATTTCTCAAACTTTAAGGTACATCATTATTATTTATCCCAATTACATAACAATAGTAGTAAATAAGCAATAGCTATGATAACTAGACTTTCGAGAGACTCCTACTTCAGGAGGTCATCTTCCATTTTTAATCACATGTCTCACCTATTGTCAAGTTAATATTAGGTGAAGGGAGGTTAGAACATAAAGTTTTAGTGAATGAAATATAAGTAAGTTAAGAAGGCTATTCACTATAATTGGCAGTTGTAAACTCTTCAAGCTATGTCTTCGTAACAAACAAATAAGGAAAACATATAGAGCACATGTCCCAACAATCACTTAATACCCCAAAACTAAATCAAGGGTGGACATCTTCCTACAATCACTTAATACCATATTTGTTTAGGGTGGACACCTCTCTAGTCACTTAATACCCAATTGTGGACCCGATGCCACTTAAGTCCTCGTTCTAACATTTATACGTTATAAGTGATAAATATCTCATAGGAAGAGACATAGTAACAGCTACTTAATACCAGACTGTGGGTCGGAACACGACTTCTCATGGAAAGAACCCTCTAATGAACCCTATTGTTACTATCTAGCTATCCCTATGGGTGAATTCCTAGCCAATTAATACTTCCCTTAAATGGTGGTTCCTTAGGCCATGTGTACATAATTTGTCCCTAGGTCGTCCCTCACTAGCCTCCTAGTTAAAAAGCGGACAATACTTGGAGAACTGCGCCACGGACATCTATTAGGATTATATAATACTGTATAGGAGAAAGGCGGATCCAATAACCATTTACTACTCGAAGGGTGGGGCCATTGACTTAGGTCTTGAACCAAGGAGTGAACCTTAGGAACGAACCCAGTCCTAACCACTTAATACCCAATAAGGGATAGCTCAACCACTTAATACCTTTCCCGTAAGAAGGCCTACTTTGTACAAATAATATATATATATATATATATATATATATATATATATATATATATATATGCACATTAGATATCTCACATTAGGCCTACCACTTGTAGATGTTGGATTTGCCGGGCAGTTCTAGGAAGGCTTCTACTACAAATTAGGCATAAGCTCGCATCGTAGCATACCAATTAAATGGCCCATGGCTCCTAGACCTCTCACATTAATCCTATTTACTTGTAGATGTTGGATATGCCTATCGGTTCGGGTCAGACTTTTACTATAAATAACGTTTAACCTCATATCTATGTGTCATTAATATTAATGAAGCTATTAACTCACACACATATAAGCATACATATCATATGAGGACATTTAAATTCTATTCCTAATTTAATCGTATTTATAACGCACTAAATATGCATTTATACATGCATATTACATCATATATATATATATATATATACATACATACATATATATATATATATATATAAACGTTAATTTAGAGAATGAGATTAGCGTCCTTGCCATGTATTTAAAAAGCCAGACCTACTAAATTCTTAAAGTATACAATTTAATTTCCATATTTTCCTCAATCCATAACATAAGTGTGCATACGACAATAAAATGGGAAAAGCAATCACAATAACATATAAACTTGCAACCTAGGTTTTGACTTAGTTATTGCAACAATAAAAGATGAAGATATATTAACAATATATGTTTGTAACTTATATTCTGAATAGATTCCTTTTCTTATGTTTGTTAATTCACAAAACATTAAAATTTAGATATATAGAAATTAGTATGTTCAAATTCTCCATTTCGAGGAATAAAGATTCAAACCATTGAACTAACAACTATCCAAATCTTAATCTTTTACCCCAAAACCAAACATGTGAATTTACATCAGAATAAAAAGGAATCAATTCAATATAAATATAGAAAATTATATAACAAAATTGTATCTTTCTTTTATTATCACAACAACCCAAAGCCCAACTATAACTTGATCGAACATTTCTACGAATAATAAAATAAACGGAGGATTTGGAGGGTTTAATCATGTTTTCTTATCTAAGTTAGATTGCACTCACAGAGCAACAAGAAGAAGCAACAAGGGAATTAAATGGATAAAATTATGGATTTGGCCTTCGAGAACGAACAAGTTCTAATCTTTCAAATCAATGTATATAAGAATCACATATATTAGATTTCTTATATGTATAAACTAAATCTCGGAATAATTCAAATTTAAATCTAAATAGATAGAATATAATAGAAGAAATGAAAATAGACTAAGAAGATAAAAGAAGAACCTATTTCCTTTTTTGAAGATTTGGCAGGAAGGCATGTCGGAGGCAGGGAAGAGAGTAATGATAGGGTTTTGAGTAAGGGGTTGGGTTATTTTTATAGGTGCTATCGTGTTTTTAGGCCATTGGATATAATTAATTAACTCTAAGTGGTTCCATTGATTGTATTTATAAATAAATCCCTATATAAAACTTCCCTTACTAGGCTTCCCTTTAAAAGGACGGTCAACCGAGTGGCTGACAACCCTCCTAGAAGGCGGTCGACACCCTTTCTGGGTCTAGCCCAGGAGAAAATTGTCTCATGTACGTTACTTTTTATCGTTCCTTGAATAGTATCTTAATTTCTTTCCTTAGTTAATTTATTTTTGTCCCCTACTGTGTGAATATATGCACATAAGTTTGAAATGAAAGGGAATATTCTTTTCATGCTTATCTTATTTAAGTATTCCCACTTTGTATATATATTTATTTGAAATTCAAACCTTTGTATATTAAAATATACGTAAAACTTAATTAATTAATAACTTTTGCATACGAACTCCATTTTCAGCAAATAAAATATGAAAACGGATAAGAATCTTGCTATGTACGCAACTACAATACTTTCGTGGCCCAATTCTTAATTGTCCAAAGTTTCATTTTCAGTTTTTTAATATATTATTAATTATTATTGTTTATTTTTAAATTAAATTAACCTATGTCTAAATTAAGTATATTTTATAGTGCGTTATATGAACTTTCCCGTCTTCCTCTTTCTTCTCCTTCTCACCTTCATCTTCTTCTCTTTGCCTCCGCTCCATATCAAACCCCTTCAAAGCACAAGTCTAACACCAGGAACTTTGCTATTCTCGTGCCTCAATTTCGAGTTCGATTTGAATGGCTAAGTCATGTAATTCATCAATCTCCAGTTTTGGACTCGGATTCAATTTGAATAACCACCTAAAGTTCTGAAATCGGGTTCGATTTCTATCTAAACACACAAGTTTTGGGGATGCCATGTTACAGGCAAGGTAAAGGGGAGGAGGATTTCGAGTTGTAGCTTTTGTATGTGAGGGGGAGGGAGATGGGCCTCGACCCAAACGGGGAATTCGCATCTCATCAAGAATGTGAAATTTCGCATCCCTCATCAGGGATATGAAGTTTTATAACCCATTGGGATGCGAAAATTTGTATCCCATTCGGGATTCGAGATTTTCCTCCTTCAAAATAGAGAGAACGCGAGAAAGGAATTTCCTATGATGAGAGATTCTTGGCACACGACTCCAGCTGCGAATACGAGTTTTTGAAATCATAATAATCGCCACCGATTCAATTTGCTAACCGATCGTACGTTCAAAAGTTTAAATGACATAAGAATGTATGCCAAACGATCGAGTTCAAGATTAAATATCATTTTCGAAATCCAACTAGCGCAGTCGTAAGCCGATAACATATTTTACTGTCTACGTTCTATTTCAAAATCCGATTGTATCGCGCGAAATCAGCTGAAAACGTGTTAGCGTATATGCAACACTACATCGACAACGACTCATTTACATTTCGGCATAAGTGAGAGTCGACAACTAACATTTACATTCATGTGTGGGCAGGAATTAGATGTTTGAGGAAGCTACTAAAGAGTCAAAATTCTCAATACACTCAATGGAATGATCATGACCAAGCATACTGAACAACTTGGAGATATTTTTAGCTTCCAAAGACGTTTTCAGCTCAAAGCACACCATATCGAGATTAGATGTACTTTATGGGGCAATTGTTAGTCGTTCTTTTGGACCATTTCCTAAAAGAATACCAGGCCCTCTCGATTTGGTTTGTCGCGTGGCCTCAAATCCCAAAGTGTCACCAAAACACTCAGATCCAAGCTCGGAAGGAGTCGTGTGAGCGTAGGCCTCACAACACCTTATAATCAACATTTCGATATCCCCCAAATGTAGCCCTCTTCATGGTTTCATATCCCTCAGCTTCGAATCACATATTTCGAGTCGCTAGTAGTTCGAATCCTCGCTCCATTGCATCTCGAATTTTCGACTCCCTCTCTTCGCATCACAAGATTTCGACTCCCTCTCTTCGCATCCTAGATTTCACACCATCACACGAGACCTCGCATCCCCCATGTGATCGCCTCCATCCTATAATTCGCATCCCCAAAAAACAATCTCAGTTTCGTATCCTCTGGGATACGAATTTTCATATTCTAGGGATATGTAATTTGTATCCCTTCGGGGATACGAATTTTTTTATCCCTAAGGCATAAAAAGCCATCGTATCCCTACGGGATATGAAATTCGCATCCCGTAGGATATGAAACTTGTGTCCCCCTGATGGGATATGAAGTCTGCTAATGCACATAGGAGAGATGAAAAATTCCTGGAACCGCCTATTCTGGGATGCAAAATCTGCTAATGTGGTCCTAAAGTCTCACCTACTCCCACTTAATTAACTATCTACAAATAACCCTTCCTCACTATTCAAAAGGGTTGGATTATGCATGATTTGAGAGTTCTACCAAGACCTAAAACACCATTAATGACCACTTAGAATTTGTGGAAGTAGAAGAACATATATTTTTCTCCCAAGGTTTTACATATACAAAATATGACTCCCGAAAATTTAACCATAATTTGAATGATGATGCCTTGAACTTGTAACCTTCAATAATAAATAAAATCTGCAAACTTCTTCAAAAGGGATATAGATCTCTTATGGACTGAACCATTATAAATATCTTTGTGCTTTGCTTACGACACATTTATTTTTCGTATGCGAAACACTATTCTCGAGTAATATTGAATCTTTGGGTGTGACGACAATTTTAGCTGTCAACACACAGTAATATAGTAAATGACGAACTTATGAAAATTCCACTTAGAGATATTAGAAGAAGAGATTAGTGCAGTATAGTGTAGAACTAACTAAAAATCTAGATTTTTGACTTTGGATGAACATATTCCAACTCTCCTAATATATATATATATATATATATATATATATATATATATATAAGAATCAAAGTTTAGATTCTCATATATATATAAATTAATTCCAGAGTTTATAAGAATTTAGATATAAAAAGATAGAATATCGGTTTACAAGAAAGAAAAGAAACCTAACCTGAAATTCTTGAATTAAGAAATAGAGAGAAAAATTGGAGGCAAAAGAATATAATGAGATGTAGGGTTCAAGGAAAGGCTAGGGATTCTATTTATAGTTGCAAGTGTGTACACAGACCATAGGATTTGTTAGATTAAATATGGGTTATCCATTGATGCAAACTATATGTAAATCCCTGCAAAAATCAAGCCTTCCCTACCCATATTCACCAAGGTAGGCCAACCTCCTCTCTGGAAGGGATTTCAACTCCCTTCAATGGCAAGGGTCGACACCTTAGGTCGAATTTGCCTAGGAGATTTATTCTCTTGGCTGTCTTCCTATTTTATTATTTTTCACTAATTAAATTGATTACCTTTCGTTTCTTGATTATTCTTGTCCCCTTTGCATATATACATACACGTAGATAAAAAATCAAATCCTTATGGAATATTTCATTATGCCAGTCTATAATAAATTATATTCCGAATTTATATTTAATTCATTTGAATTTCAAATCTTGTGTGTAAACAATTTACCTATAACTTATTTTATTAATGACTTCTTCATACGGACTCCTTCTTAATAAATAAAATATAAAAATGGGTCAGAATCTCACTACAAATACAATAATGATATTTTTGAGTCCTAATTTTCAATTATCTAAAATTCTAATCTTTAGCCGGTTAATATTTTATTAGTTTAATTGTATTTGACTGTTTAGGGTATATTTCACAGGGTGTTACATTCTTTCCTCTTTAAAAGAGATGTCCCGAAATCTTTTCGAAGGAGCGAAAAACACAATTCACTCTAACAAACATGTTATACACCAAAGTTATTTATTAAACATCCATAAACAGTCATGATTCAGTGTGATTATGCGTTGTAGACATGCTAAAGTGAGCTCAGTCCTAGCGTGTATGTGTATAAGTGATCTTGAATGTATGCAAAACATCTTAATATACATATAATTTCCATATGGACGCCAAGTCCATTTGTGGTGCAAACAACCCCTACCATCTAATCTAGCAGCCACAGAGTAACCATATAATCCTAAGATTTCGAGAAAGGCTACAAAATTTTAAGTTTTCGTTCCTTTCATCGAATTTTCTCTCTTATGTACTTAAATAATAATAACCAAATATGGAGGAATTTTGAAATCCCATGCTCCACAATATCGATGGTGGCATGAGACCCCCACGGTTTCGTCTTTGTCCCTATTTCTTGATTAAGCCCTGCCAAAAATTTGCCATACTGTAAAGTTATCATATCAAATATAAAAACATCACGGGAACCTATCACCAACAACATATTTTATCTCCCTAACTTTGGGAAAGCCTTAAAACATAATATGAATTCTTTATCCTTCAGAAGCTACCTAATCTAGTTAGACTTTTCCCAAAGTCTAACTATAATTTGGTTCGAGTGGATATTTGTCAATGGTTATCCCACCAACACTTCAGTGTTTTAGGTGGCCAACATGAAATTCTTTAAGAGCTCACATTAATTACCAAAAAGAAAATTACATTACTCCTATAAAGATAAATATTATTCTTATTGTCCAAGAGATTCAAGATGCGTATTTTCCTCTCATTCCTAATATCTTCAATTTGCTCTCTAGCCTTTAGATGAGGTGTGACCCAAAAATTCAATAATTTCCTAAATTAAAATTTGTAATTCTAAATAGCCTACATTTTAGTCTATATTAGTAATTAGAATATTTACCTATGCTCCATTTGCTAAAATCGACATTCCAATAAAAGGCCTTTTGCTACAATTTTAATAAATTTGCCTATATAATAATATTGATATATTTAAAATTATAAGGAATGGATATTGTTTGTTTTGAATAAGTAGTGTAAACTACATGTAAACATGTAACATTACACCTCTCGCCTTTTCCTTATAATTTCAAATATAGTCTTCTTGTGAAAAATGTCAAAAAGGCTAATTAATAGAAATTAAATAAATACACTTAAGAAAATTAATACAATGTCATATTCAAAACAAAAAGGTGAACATAAATCCAATATTTAAGCCATTCCCTAATCTCATGCTTTAAATTCTTGTTCCAAGGATGGCGTTCCTAAAAGCATAATTTCTTCCATACTCAATATTCCAAAATTTCTAGGCCAACACACTTCCTCCTTGTAGGCAGCAAATCTAATTCTATCATTAACTTCCAAATCCCATGTATCGTATATCTCTCAGTTGGATGTCCCCACAAAATTATCTCCACTCAATTAACTTAAAATTTAATAATTGTTTTTATATCCCAAGCAAGTAGACATAAGTAGGGATTCGTTACTTATATCACTTTACACCCTTGTCAAATGAATACATGGGACCACTAACGATTATAACCTTAAAAATATTTTGAAACTTTTACCCTACAATCAGTGGTTTAAATAGTACTGAGGGCTTATTAGTTTTATCCTAATTCCTTAAGATGTCAATTGTAACACCCCACCTCCGTTAGGGTCACTCTCAAAGGGAATGCCCTAATTTTGGTGGAGGTTTATAAGTACAAGTCACAGATATACAAGACAGATATAAGAACACATATTTGTAAAACAGCGGAAGAACAATAAACTTTTATTTCATAAAGTCAAATACGTGTTACAACAACATCCTTTCCAAAAACATAGCATAACATTTTCATAATCTGTCTTGAGTACATGATTTAAAGAAGCATAAATAAAACATAGATAAACTGCAAGAGCCCCTTAGTGGATTGTCCAAAGCCATAGTTCAAAACAGGAAAGTCCAAGCAATACATTTCTCTTCTTCAAAGCTGTATGTTGAGGCTGGTCAAGCTGCTGTGTTCCCTCCCTGAGGACCTGGGGGGGGGGGGGGGGAAACGGAAGAAAGAAGACGAAAGAAAAATAGAGTCAGACATAAAGCCTGAGTAAGTCTAGTACTACTTTGTCTATGAATAAAGAACTGGGTATGATAAGTAAAACAGGAAGTGGGCAAACACTATGAACTTGGTTAAGTTATCTAGGGTCGAATATACTATCGTACCCCATGTTAATCTCTGAACCCATATGAACTAGTTTCCAATTTGCACTCCAAAATCAGGGTGATGTGATCCATTCAATGATGATCGGCTCCTACTCGCATAGTTACATGTGTCTTACGGCCCCCGATGTCTGTAGTTACCTATGCTGGTCCCGCCATGGGGTGTATCAAGTCCCATAGTGGCAACCCGACACAACCTTAGAGTGCACAGGTATGCTACTGGTGTCCAGTGCCTTATTTTTCTGCGCCGGAGTGTGTGCACGCCCGCACTCCGTTAGAACCTACACTGCTACACCACCGCCGTCGCTTTGACCTCTTACAATCAGCCCAGTAATCGTGCCCCACCCTGCCTAGTTTCAGGGTATCCTGATACACCTTTTAGGGTTACTGCTGAAAAGGGTCCCCCGTTACTAGGTTTTCTATCTCTAGCCAACATGCTAAGTTGGTTAAGTGTTTCCTAACCTAACCCCACCAGTCCGTTTAGTTTAGCATGTTCCATTTTGATTAAGTCTTTAGTCCACTTAATCCTAACAATCCTGACTCAGCCTTAATTGTCTTATTAAGGCCCTGACCTCTCACATTAGACAGGTATTGTTGTGGCTGCCTGTTGCCGGTTGGTTCCGGGCAGTCTTACGCCACAACTCAGTCTAACCTCGGGTCCTTGCTGGGCTCCATGTTTAACCTCCCACATTGGATAGGTATTGTTGTGACTACTGGACAGCCGGGCGGTTCCGGGCAGGTTTACATCACAACTCAATCCAACCTCGGGTTAAACACATCGTATTTTCTACATTTACATATCTTGTCATTCTTCTTTATTTCTTATATGTAAATATTTGCGGCCCATTATTAAGTTAATGGTGTAAAGATCACACCAATCACGGGCCCAACCCATACTTGAATTTGGGCCCTTCTATTTTATATTTTCATTCATTAATTCATTTTAACCCAACGTTGTTTTCCCCCGTTTTACACGTCCGTTCATATATATTGGGCTTATCCTTTTAAAGCCCAATTTAGCCATGCGAAAGGGGAGGCTGATGGCGTATACACAAAGAGGGGAAGGTGAGCGCATGAACTTGCAATACGACGTTGGAAATACAAAATAGATATTGGTGTACTTGCATAGTGGCAACATAGGTGACATAAATCAAAGCATGTGAACTTGCATAGGTTTAACTACAACATGAACCTATATTCTTATTTAGGCATAATGTCAAACATAAGCATGTCATAAATATTCCTAGCATAGGCATAGCATAATGTCAAACATAAGCATGGCATAAGTAAAGTTAAATTTGTCCATGGCATAAACATAAACAAGTCATGTCCATAAGGTTCCTACATGTTTACAAAGGGGATACTTTGTTACTAACACAAAAGCATAGTTCAACTTAATCATGGTTTAAGTCTAATCACATAACGATGGTATAAACATACTTATGCATAAAAATTCCTAATCATGGTTTTTGCTTAAACTTGCAAAAAGGGATTTTTGAGTCTAACCTAGCCATGTCTCACATATGTCATCATATAATTCTTTTAAACAAGATAGACTTAATCATAGATTTCAATTATGCCAAATATCATTCATAGCCTAGCCATATTCATAAGCATGACTTAATACATGGATTATGGTGTCAAAATTCCAACATAGTTTCATATGAACTATAACAATCAAACTTGTCTCAATTGCTTGCAAAACGATTTATGCACAAAATATACATCATGACGACATAATAACAAAGCCCCAAACTTGCATAAATTTCACTCAACTACATACATGTAGCTTCAACATAGATTACATAATTTGCGCAATATTCCAAACGTATATTTGCATAGAACTACCGCATGTAGTTCTTTATAATGAATAACATAATTTTGCACAAACACGAATTACTTCCATTGCCACAATTCAAGCATACACATCAACACAGTTGTTTATTTATACCAAAGTAATACTCTACTTACAATGGTTGCGGCGAATTCTCTAATTAAGAGATATGATTCCTATGTTGAATTGATTGGCTTTAGGTTGCTTGAATTGCTTTAGGCTTTAGAACTTTTTTCCTAACTCTCTCTCTAGTCGGCGGCTATTCTTTGTCGTTCCTCAGCAACATGGCGGCTATAATCTTATTTTGAATGAATAGATTAGGGTTTAGTCTAGGGTTGTTTATATAGAGGTTAGGAATTGATTAGGACCATTGATGTTGCTAGGTTAGATCGTAGCCATTCATTCGCAAGAGAGACCAATTAAAACTTGCCACCTAGCCCTAGTGACAAAGCAAGCTCCTGAAAATCGGCCAAACACAGACCTGGCCAACCAGGGCTAGACCAGACCTGGCCAGCAGGTCATTTTTGACCTGGGCGCACTTGGCAGGTGCGCCAGGTCAAAAATGTACTGGCGCACTTCACAGGTGCACCAGTTCATTTTTGTTCTGGCGCACTTCCCAAGTGCGCCAGTGCATTCTGGCCCTTTTTTTCGGTTTTTCGCCCAACTTCGTTCGTCCATAACTTCTTCATACGATATCCGTTTTTCGAAAACTCGGACTCTATTTCGCGTATATTTCCGAGACGAACGCAATGGCGTATCCCGTTTTCCTTAGTTCTTTGATTTGAAATTAATTATACTTTAATTTGTGAGTTTCACAGTTATAGAATTCACGGGGTGTTACATTCTCCCCTACTTAAAAGGATTTCGTCCCCGAAATCTTCAAGCTAGGAGGAATGTATATCCTAACATCCAATCATCCATCTACTCATCCATCAAACACGAGCATCCATTGTCCTTAAAAGACTTCTAATGCTTCATGATCATATGTGAAGTGTGTGTATATGAACTTATCTAATGCAAAATCAGGCGGTCTACTGATTCAGTTGACCTCCTTAATGCGAATTATGTAAGTGCCATGAATCCATTATGTATGCAAATTTTCCTATTCTTGATTCTACATGAGTGCACAACCATTCAATACAAATGCAGCATCCATATGACAACACATTAAAGTTCAACCACATACGAAAGCAAACATATATGCATATGCAATATGAAGTGACTGAGCCGATCTAAAACCTAGATTGTGTGTGTATATGCAACCACGAGCAACCACTAGCAATCACTTGCAACCACTTGCAACCATCATACATAACATGTTTCAACTACATGTTTCCATCCAAAAAGATTCTACCTAAAAGATAAGGTCGAGGAAATATACCTAAGAAGATAGATAAAAGCGCAACTTAAGGAAAATGAAAGATCAAGGATGTACCCTCGAACAGAAAAGGGTAGGATGTACGGATTTTAGCTTCAGTTTCCCAAGTCGCGTCTCCCTCGGCGTCGCTCCACTGGACTTTGACGAGCTTGACTTTGCGGTTGCGTAGCTTCTTCACTTCCGTTCCTAAGATGCGGGTTGGAACTTTTCGTATGGTTGCTTCGCGCTCCACTTCGGCCTCTTCGAGTATATTTGGCTCTACCACTTCAGCAGACTCATGTAGACATTTTCGGAGATGTGAAACGTGAAGAACGTTGTGGACTCCAGCCAACTTCTCGGGTAGCTCTAATCTATAGGACATTTTCCCAATTGTTCCTATCTAAAGGTATAGTCGAAGTAAAAACTTTGTGCCCATTAGGCAATGTCAAAACTGAAAACCTATGCCACATATATATAGATTAGGAGAAGAACTCCCTAAGCATCAGCCCCGAAGACCGAAATCAACATCAGACTGACACCCAAAGAGTTACTCAACCCAACCACCATATATGATTCTAGGCAACTAAGCATGATGGACTCCTTTTAGGTCATAAGGGAGTCCCTTCCTAAGACCAATCTGTATCCTATAAAACCCAAAAACTTTAGTCAAACCAATGAACACCCTCGAGCCCCAACATGTGTTACTAACAGATGAGTCATATTCCCTATGTGGTTTGCAACAGAAATTGGATTGAGAATGGGACCGAGAGGATATACCGAAAAGATACTATGCAAGTAAGCTCTACAGGAAGAGAGGGATCAAGGATATACTCTTAAGAAGAGATATTATGCACGAATCTAGTCTTCAATCTTCTAAGTCGCATTTCTTGAGCTTAACTCCATTATGCTTTGTCCATCTTTAACTTCACAATTTCGTAGCTTCTTAATTCTTGTTTCCAAAATATGAGTTGGAACCTATTTCTCGTTCCTCTTTCACTTATTCTCCTTCTAGTATACTTGGCTCAAGCCTAACTGCGTACTTATGGTTCCATGCAAGCTCTCCAAAATTCACTAGTGAATCTTGGATCTTGTTCACTTACTAGAAGGTATCCCACATAGATGAATTATCTCTTGAAAATAAACAAATGTCAACTATGTTGCCAAATGTACTTACTAAGGTGATTCTTTACAACTCATGCATCAGCGAAATGAACCTTCAGCCTTAGTGGCGAACACTACTGGAGCGCCCTATTCTGAAATGCTCCTCCTAATGAACCCCTTTTCTAGTAGCTCTTTAATCTGTTTACTGAGCTCTTTCCTTTCTCGTGGAGCCATATGTCTAACGGGCAACGCAACGGGCTTTGCATTATCTACAAGATATATGCGGAAGTCTATTTCCCGCTTCGGAGGCAAGCCCTTCACCTCTTCGAAGACATCCGGATATTCCCGGACCACTCTAACTGATTGCAAATTTTCAACAGAGGCATCTAGCGATTCAAGATAACTAAGCGTAACCGCATACGAGGGATTACAAGAAATTTCCAAAGTATTACCGAGCTGGGTTAGGAGCCTAACAACCCTTTTCTCACAATCAAGGATGGCCCCATTACTGGATAGCCAATCCATACCCAAAATCAAACCATACCCCGAAAAGCCCAAAACAAAGGCACTACATAGAAATTCTACGCTTAGAATAGAGATTTTTCAATCCCACACAGATCATAGACAAATGAGCTGGGCCCCCAATTGGGTTTGAAACAATTAAGGGGTCCTCTACCATACTAGTTTTTAGGTGCAGAGATTCTACTAAAGCAGACGAGATAAAGGAGTGTGATGCGCTGGAATCAAACAAAGTGCGAACGGGGTGATCGTAAAGATAAACTACACTTTCTACAGAAGTGTTTGTACCTCACTGTTGCAAAGGTGGCGCTTCCAGCACATGAACCTGTGCCCCTGGGGTGGATCCAGCGCCCTGCCCCTGTCCTCGTTTCTTTGGGCAGTCCTTAGCCCTGTGGCCTGTCTGACTGCATGAAAAGCACCCACCATTCTCCTTGGCCTTCTTTTTCCGGCAGTCCTTTACTAAGTGCCCCACTTTGCCACAGAAATTACACTTCCTCTTCTCCTTGTTGCCTTTCCCGCCTTTCTTAAAGTCTGTCTTCTTGGGCTGCAAACCCTCTTTCTTCTTGCCCTTATCCTCCTCATTCAGCAATGCCATTTGCACCAATCTTTCATACGTGGCCCCCATGGGTATATGGGTCATTGCCAAACTGTGTAATGGCTCATTTAACCCTTTGACAAAACGGAGAGCCTTCTTGTGCGGGGTATTGACTAGGTCAAGCCCAAACCTAGCCAGCTCATCGAACTGATTCACATATTCTCTGACAGTCTTGTCTCCTTGCTTAAGAAATAAGAATTTTTCCAACTGCAAACTTCTTTCTGCATCTGAGAGAAATTTGGTCTCAAACCTTGCCCTAAAGTCCTCCCATGTCTCCACTGGTCTTTCAGCATTAGTGACTTCCCACCAGTAGGAAGCCTCACCCTTCAATAGCCACACTGCTAACTGTACTTTTTGTCTATCTTCTACCTCAAAGATGATGAATAGGTCTTCAGTTTCTTTCAGCCAATTCCTAGCTGCTACGAAGGACTCAGTTCCATGGAAATCCCTTCCTCCCATGGCTTTAAAATCTTTACATATCTTAGCGAACGTGTTTCCCCGAGGAGGAGGTGGAGGAAAAGGTGCCGCTGCAGCTGGATGATTTCCTTCCGCTGGGGGAGGAGGAATGGTAGGACCTGGCTGAGTGGCCCTTGCTTCTAAGAACCGTCTAAACCAACCAGGTATTGGTACTCCTTCAGGCAAGTTAAGATCTTGGGACATGCTGAAACAAAAAGGATAGATTCAAAACGAAGGATAAGAGATAGTTCCTATGGCTTTGGGGAGTGGACTTTTGCCTTTTTAAAATAATATAATATTTTTCTTTTAAAAATGCTTCTTTAAATTTCCTTTTTGAAAATAATTTTTCAAAACTTTTTATCTTATCTGGTAAACCTATGCTCTGATACCAAGTGTAACACCCCACCTCCGTTAGGGTCACTCTCAAAGGGAATGCCCTAATTTTGGTGGAGGTTTATAAGTACAAGTCACAGATATACAAGACAGATATAAGAACACATATTTGTAAAACAGCGGAAGAACAATAAACTTTTATTTCATAAAGTCAAATACGTGTTACAACAACATCCTTTCCAAAAACATAGCATAACATTTTCATAATCTGTCTTGAGTACATGATTTAAAGAAGCATAAATAAAACATAGATAAACTGCAAGAGCCCCTTAGTGGATTGTCCAAAGCCATAGTTCAAAACAGGAAAGTCCAAGCAATACATTTCTCTTCTTCAAAGCTGGATGTTGAGGCTGGTCAAGCTGCTGTGTTCCCTCCCTGAGGACCTGGGGGGGAACGGAAGAAAGAAGACGAAAGAAAAATAGAGTCAGACATAAAGCCTGAGTAAGTCTAGTACTACTTTGTCTATGAATAAAGAACTGGGTATGATAAGTAAAACAGGAAGTGGGCAAACACTATGAACTTGGTTAAGTTATCTAGGGTCGAATATACTATCGTACCCCATGTTAATCTCTGAACCCATATGAACTAGTTTCCAATTTGCACTCCAAAATCAGGGTGATGTGATCCATTCAATGATGATCGGCTCCTAGTCGCATAGTTACATGTGTCTTACGGCCCCCGATGTCTGTAGTTACCTATGCTGGTCCCGCCATGGGGTGTATCAAGTCCCATAGTGGCAACCCGACACAACCTTAGAGTGCACAGGTATGCTACTGGTGTCCAGTGCCTTATTTTTCTGCGCCGGAGTGTGTGCACGCCCGCACTCCGTTAGAACCTACACTGCTACACCACCGCCGCCGCTTTGACCTCTTACAATCAGCCCAGTAATCGTGCCCCACCCTGCCTAGTTTCAGGGTATCCTGATACACCTTTTAGGGTTACTGCTGAAAAGGGTCCCCCGTTACTAGGTTTTCTATCTCTAGCCAACATGCTAAGTTGGTTAAGTGTTTCCTAACCTAACCCCACCAGTCCGTTTAGTTTAGCATGTTCCATTTTGATTAAGTCTTTAGTCCACTTAATCCTAACAATCCTGACTCAGCCTTAATTGTCTTATTAAGGCCCTGACCTCTCACATTAGACAGGTATTGTTGTGGCTGCCTGTTGCCGGTTGGTTCCGGGCAGTCTTACGCCACAACTCAGTCTAACCTCGGGTCCTTGCTAGGCTCCATGTTTAACCTCCCACATTGGATAGGTATTGTTGTGACTACTGGACAGCCGGGCGGTTCCGGGCAGGTTTACATCACAACTCAATCCAACCTCGGGTTAAACACATCGTATTTTCTACATTTACATATCTTGTCATTCTTCTTTATTTCTTATATGTAACTATTTGTGGCCCATTATTAAGTTAATGGTGTAAAGATCACACCAATCACGGGCCCAACCCATACTTGAATTTGGGCCCTTCTATTTTATATTTTCATTCATTAATTCATTTTAACCCAACGTTGTTTTCCCCCGTTTTACACGTCCGTTCATATATATTGGGCTTAGCCTTTTAAAGCCCAATTTAGCCATGCGAAAGGGGAGGCTTATGGCGTATACACAAAGAGGGGAAGGTGAGCGCATGAACTTGCAATACGACGTTGGAAATACAAAATAGATATTGGTGTACTTGCATAGTGGCAACATAGGTGACATAAATCAAAGCATGTGAACTTGCATAGGTTTAACTACAACATGAACCTATATTCTTATTTAGGCATAATGTCAAACATAAGCATGTCATAAATATTCCTAGCATAGGCATAGCATAATGTCAAACATAAGCATGGCATAAGTAAAGTTAAATTTGTCCATGGCATAAACATAAACAAGTCATGTCCATAAGGTTCCTACATGTTTACAAAGGGGATACTTTGTTACTAACACAAAAGCATAGTTCAACTTAATCATGGTTTAAGTCTAATCACATAACGATGGTATAAACATACTTATGCATAAAAATTCCTAATCATGGTTTTTGCTTAAACTTGCAAAAAGGGATTTTTGAGTCTAACCTAGCCATGTCTCACATATGTCATCATATAATTCTTTTAAACAAGATAGACTTAATCATAGATTTCAATTATGCCAAATATCATTCATAGCCTAGCCATATTTATAAGCATGACTTAATACATGGATTATGGTGTCAAAATTCCAACATAGTTTCATATGAACTATAACAATCAAACTTGTCTCAATTGCTTGCAAAACGATTTATGCACAAAATATACATCATGACGACATAATAACAAAGCCCCAAACTTGCATAAATTTCACTCAACTACATACATGTAGCTTCAACATAGATTACATAATTTGCGCAATATTCCAAACGTATATTTGCATAGAACTACCGCATGTAGTTCTTTATAATGAATAACATAATTTTGCACAAACACGAATTACTTCCATTGCCACAATTCAAGCATACACATCAACACAGTTGTTTATTTATACCAAAGTAATACTCTACTTACAATGGTTGCGGCGAATTCTCTAATTAAGAGATATGATTCCTATGTTGAATTGATTGGCTTTAGGTTGCTTGAATTGCTTTAGGCTTTAGAACTTTCTTCCTAACTCTCTCTCTAGTCGGCGGCTATTCTTTGTCGTTCCTCAGCAACATGGCGGCTATAATCTTATTTTGAATGAATAGATTAGGGTTTAGTCTATGGTTGTTTATATAGAGGTTAGGAATTGATTAGGACCATTGATGTTGCTAGGTTAGATCGTAGCCATTCATTCGCAAGAGAGACCAATTAAAACTTGCCACCTAGCCCTAGTGACAAAGCAAGCTCCTGAAAATCGGCCAAACACAGACCTGGCCAACCAGGGCTAGACCAGACCTGGCCAGCAGGTCATTTTTGACCTGGGCGCACTTGGCAGGTGCGCCAGGTCAAAAATGTACTGGCGCACTTCACAGGTGTGCCAGTTCATTTTTGTTCTGGCGCACTTCCCAAGTGCGCCAGTGCATTCTGGCCCTTTTTTTCGGTTTTTCGCCCAACTTCGTTCGTCCATAACTTCTTCATACGATACCCGTTTTTCGAAAACTCGGACTCTATTTCGCGTATTTTTCCGAGACGAACGCAATGGCGTATCCCGTTTTCCTTAGTTCTTTGATTTGAAATTAATTATACTTTAATTTGTGAGTTTCACAGTTATAGAATTCACGGGGTGTTACATCAATCCATTCCTTAAAATTCTCCATCTTCATCCTTCTCATCACTGTGATCCTTTCATCATCAAAACTAGACCATTTCATGAATACTTGCCTAGTTCCTTCAAGCTTGAAAATATATCCATTTCTTTCCAAATTGTTTTCTCTTTTAAATCAGTCTTTCAAAATTAATTGCTCATTAAATAAAAATTTATTACCAATTATGTTTGCAACTAATATCCATGGATCCTAATTTAGAAAATCATGAATTTCGTAAGTTACACTATACATGTATATTTCTAATCATTAGATATGGTTATAAATGTACCAATTTCTAAACTAAATTATCTAGGGCAAATTAGTCCACAACCAAATCTTGATTTTGGAAATACTTGCACTTCGCCAACTCTTCAAACACACTAAAATTTATGGATTAGGTTGTGCAACTTTGTGACGGCCCTCCCCGCAACAGCCGCCATTTCCTCCGAAAGTGCGCTGTACACATGCCCGACTAGCACGGAACGGTCGCCAAAGAAAGGAAAGAAGAGAATGAACTAACAAAGAACCTGTAGAATGTCTCATAGCACATGGAACAAAATATAATAATAATAATATTCTTGAAATAAAACAGGCAAGACAGTACATAAGCTGAAAACTAAATCATGTCTAACATGGCAGCAGAAATCCAAAATACAGCTTATGATCCAACATCATTATTACAACTTTAAAACTGTCTCTAAAGCAAAAGAAAGCGAAAGAAGGAGGTACACTACTAATGCCCAAGCAGTGACCTTCAACAACACAGGGAGAATATCTATTATCATATGTGGGAGCCTCCTGCTCGTCTCCGGATCAGCTACTCGTGCATACCCAGCTAACCTGTCTCTAGTCTGCTCGTGAGAGCACCCAGAGTAATAAGAAGAGACATAAAACTCTGGGTCAGACCAAAAGTATGGTATGAGCGATAAGCAGCAAAACAAAACAATAATAGGTATAATCCAATCATACCTGAACCTGGACCTGCAACCAAAGAGTTAGCACTACATACCGTACAATACTCTAAGGTGCCACTAAACAGATGGTGTAAAGAATACGGGGGTGGGGGTGTGCATGTCATAGCGATGGAAAACAATCAAGCATAGCAACCATCCTCACATCTCTCACTTAGTGCGTAAAGCATACGATATCCGCTACCTTGGTCACCTAATCTTTTGGGCCATGACGGAATCCAATCCCGTACAACTATCACTACAAGCCCACTATCTGTCTCTCAGTGGTGAACCAAAGTTATGAATACCGACAACCCCTTTGCACATGTCCCGCAGCAAATCCCAACTCATGAAGTGAACTCGTTGGTTACCATCTGGATCCTGAGCTCTAACTTCCATTTGGGCTACCTTTGCATCTTGGGTTTTGATCTTCTCCGGATCGGTCTTCATTTGGTTTGTAACCCATGCCTCATGTCCAAGCTTCCATCCAGTCCTGGTTCGATTCATGACTCATGGATCGCCCCATAGCGTCAGCTCATGCTCCCTCCATTGGATCAGATCGTTGGACTTCATCGGATCGCTGGACTTCATCGGATCGCCGGACAGGGGGCTATCCGTTTCAGATCGTGGGACAGGGGGCTATCCGTTTCGAATCGCGGGACAGGGGGCTATCCGTTTCGGATCGCGGAACAGGGAGCTATCTGTTTCCTGCACAATTTCTTGCAACTCTTCCAGCGGTTGTTTATGCCATTCGATGGCGTTTTTGACCAATCTAACACTTCTAGACAATCACAAAGCATACCATACAGTCATAGCAACATGTATAATCATTCACAAACATCAAAACACAAATGTGGTCGGATAAAACGGATCAAACATAGCCAAAATCCCATATTTTCCCTTAAGCATGTTTAAGCAAAACTAATCATAGGATTAACAAAACATAATCAAATCAATCCAATTTTCTAACAGAGGTCTAAAATAATATTTCGAGTTTTTAGAATATTTTTCCAGAATTTTATAGTGTAAGAATTCACTAATTATCACTAATCACCCCGATTAACTGTAATTAGTGTCAAAACAATGCTAACCACTCACCTTAGCCACAAATAAAACTTAGATCTGAACTAAATCTCTGATTTGGTGAAGATCCCAATGCAAAACAATAGCTCTAATCTTGATTTGGTGTTGATCTCTCTTGATTTGATGTTGCTAAGCCCAATCTTCAAGTAGAAAGTGATTTGGAGGTGATTTAGAGGTTGGAGGCCATTTTTAGGGTTTCTTAGAGGTAAGTGGAGGCTAGAAAACTGAAATGAAATGAAACCCTAACTCATTTCAGCCTCCCCATAACCCTAATCCCGAAATGGGTTATGGGCCCAATTACTAATCACCTTATTTGGCCCGGTTAAGCAGTTTTTCACCTTCCAAACCTTATTTTAGCCATATCTCCCAAACGATATGTCCGTTTTTCGCATGTGACCACTCTACGGAAAGTTAAACCATCATACGAAGCTAATGGAAGTGGTTTCAGGTCAAAACTCCTTTCCAATCAAAAGTTATGGACGAAACAAGATCAGCTAGGGGCAAAATGGTCATTTAAAAATCGGCAAAAATCATGAACATGGGAAATGACCCCACTAGTCGTTCCCCAAAAGTACCTGACCATACGACTTCCTACGAAAAAGAAATAAATATTCTACGGTCCTAGATGCGTAGAATGCGGGTTGTTACCTTCTCCCCCCTTAAGAAATTTTGCCCCCGTAATTCCTCACCTAAGAAACAAACAATGGGTCCCGCATGCCTATCAACCAATTTCAAACAATCAAACATACGTGATAGCACAACAAGCCTATCCTAGCATGCGGTTCACTAACAAGGGAAGAACCATTGCCCCATTGGGCTTTCACTAATTTCACCGTCTCCCTTCGTAGTTGCTTCGTATCGTCCCTGATAATGCAAATCTGTCTCGCGGTTCCCAACCGCCTTGGGTTCTATTTTGATATTGTCCAACTGGTCTGGTGAAATAGCTAAATCAAAATCATGCATGAACTTCCTTTATTGAGAAATATGAAATATGTCATGTACTCCTGTCATCTTTTTAGGTAATCCAACCCTATACATCAAATTACCAACTACATTCAAAATGTCTTTCCAAGTCTAACCCGAATCTTGCCTACATCCATACTGCACGTCCAACGTATATTCACCTTTTAAAGGCAAACTAGATCCATCCAATGACCCTAGGCTCTGCACCTATATCTGTACTGTACGTCTAACGTACATTCACCTTCTAAAGGTGAACTATACTCATCCAATGAACCTAGGTACCCTACCCATATTTGTACTGCACGTCCAACGTACATTCACCTTCTAATGGTGAACTAGACTTGTCCAATGAATCTAGGTACTCTACCTACGAGTCCAAGTCCAACTGAAACTCCTATATCCGTTGAATCTCCAAGACAACGGATGCTCCACAATGCCCAAACATACTTCAAGTCTACCGTAAAGTATCTTACATCCGTCATACCACCATGATCAACGAACTTATCTTATTTCTATTCAACAGGATCCTACACGTGATAGTCTACTCAAGAGAAGAAAGATAGGAACAAACACAACAAACATAGCATCCATCAAACAAATCCTATCTATCACCTGCTAAAACCATGAATACGTCGATACATGTATGTCTGGTCCAACCAACATCAATAACTAATGGAAGCCCCACCTCCAAATGGACTACCGTACGTCCAACGTATGTTTATCCTCCAAGGATAACTAGATCACGTCCAACGGATCCAAGGTAACGGGCGTCCCCAGATACCCCTGCTTTTAGTCCGCCTGAAACACTCGACTCCCACACAAGTCTATCTATTAACTTGCTTCCCTCTTGAGTCCAACTCGAGCCAACCCAATTCCTTGCAGCATTCTCGAGTCCAACTCGAGTCAATCTATTACCTATAAACTCAGACCCAGTCTTGAGTATCCATTACCTACAAACCCTAGTCCAACGTGAGTCGTCTCCCTATTCGTTGCAGCTCCAAGATCAACGAATACCTATTTTCTTTTACGAGTCCAAGTCCAACTTGAATCGTCCTACCCTTCGTTGCATCTTCCATGATCAACAAACACATCCTATTTCTTCAAAGTTCTACTATCCAAAGAGAACATCAGCATAGGGTCCTAAACAATCCATTATTTTGCATCTTTCTCGAGTCCCAGTCGAGCCATCTCATAACCCTATCGAGTCTAACTCGAGGCAGTCTATACCATTGAACAGTCTTATCATGTCACGGCTTCCCATCACTCTTCTAGTAAACCAAGATATCATCCAATGAAAATCACAACAACTACCTATCTCTCACGCAGACCATCCTAGTTGACCTCGACATTCCCCGAGCACAAGCCCCAAAGGCCAAAACCAATATCAGACAAGCACCCAAGGAAATATCTCCTACGAGTTCAAAAAATATACGTGAGATGATATGAGCAAAACATCCAAACACTCAAGCATCCATAACCGACTTTGGCTATCCTCGCCAATCTTGTTTGAAACTATTATCGATCGCCTGACCAAGTCCTGACCAAACTACTGTACATCAAATGTACATTTGCTTCTCTGACTCCCGTTATCATCTTCATCATAAGGTAAGCGATCCAATACCACCTTTCGTCCATCATCCACTCTAATGGTCGTCAAGGACTCTTCACCATCTACTACCACTCTATACCCTTGGAGTCAATCAGCTCCCAAAATCAAGCCAAACCTAGTAAAGCTCAAAATAAAGCAATCACAACAACCATACATCCGTGACTCGATAAGACCACGTTACGGCAAATCATACTAAGGCTAGTCGAACCACCAACCGGGCTCGTCACTACTAAAGGTCTATCGACTATCTCGGGTTTGTCAAACAATACTCGAACAGAAACATCTTAAATAGAAAGCATACCTCGAATAACGACACCTTTCTCCTTCTGCGCCGCAGTTGGGGCATTCGACGAAGAAGGAACAACGTTGATAGCATATGCTTTCACGATCTGCTTCTCCCTAGGAGATTCTGGACATTCATTATTGTGATGTCCCTCTTGGCCGCAATTAAAGCACTTCCTTTCCCCAGGCTTTTCTCGACAATCTCTGGCATAGTGACCCTTATTGCCACAACTAAAGCACTCGCCATCGTTCTTATTTTTCTTTTTCTGACCATCCTTAGCTTGGTCCTGTTTCCTCTTATTCTGGGAATTTTCTTTGCCTTCACCGCTTACTTGCGGCTTTGGCTCCTCTGTAGGTGTAACCGCAATCTCGGTCCTTGGCTTAGGGTAAAGACTCTCTGATCTTAACGCTTTCCCCACAATCGATTCAAACGTTTCATCGATGTGGTTAATAAGCCTTTCCCCCAAGTATCCATCCAAGCCAGTTATGAACTTCTCGTTCTTTTTCTCGGTAGTATCTATAAAGGATAATCCATATTTCGACAAAGTGTCGAATTCAGCAATATACTCCGAGACAGCTCTGCCATTCTGCTTGAGTTCCAAGAATCCCTTAAACAACACTAACTTCTGAGCATATGGAATGAAATTATCACTAAAGAGAACCTTAAACTAATCCCAAGTAATCTGATCCTCTGGAGTAGCTGCCTTTATAGCATTCCACCAATTCATTGCCCGTCCTTGCAGCTGACGGGACGCTAGCCTTCTCTTCGTCGCATCCTTAATACCCAAGTCTTCGAAGATATGCTCGCAGCTATCCAACCAATCCTGAACATCCGTAGCCGACTCCGTTCTGTCGAACGACTTCCCACTAAGACTAGTATAATCCTTGTTTAGCTTGGCGAAATCGGCCCTAGGCGCCTGCACTACTGGACCACCACCATTATCAGCATTAGGAACGGCTCCCCGGGCATCCCTAAGCATCTCTCTCATGAGGTCAGTGAACATAGTCCTCATGTCAGGAGCATTCCCATTATTGGCTCCTCTACCAGCACCTCTCAAATTTCGGCTCATCGTCAAATCTGTAGAGAGAAAACGATTAACCATCTCCATAGTGGTGCCAGTGCAGTATGACTTCATCCTTAGCTATACTAATGATATATGTAGATATAGCTTTTGAAAACCAAAATAATAACAAATACGCGTTCTCATATACGTACACTATCTCTCCCTGATTACTTCCCTAGGTTAACTACGCAACCTAGAGCTCTGATACCAAATGTGATGGCCACTACAAGAAAAACTGCATATAGCGACGACTAAATCCGCTTCTAATCCGTCGCTATTTTGGCCTTAGCGACAGATTTCCTGCATAACAGGGTGGTCGGTAAAAACCATGACGGTAATTGTGTCAGATTTTTGCGATGGAATATAGCATGAATTTTCCGACAATTTTCCGTCATTTTACTATTTTCATAATAAAAATATAATTTTATTTATTAATTTATTTTTAATTTATTTACCGAGTATTTACCAACGGATAAGTAATTTATAATAATTTATTATTTATAACAAAACATCGGTAAAGCCTTGCTAATTAGCAAAGGATTAGCGACAAAATATTTTTTAGATCAAACGTTTTCTGTAGGTAATCCGTCACTATTCCCTTTCTATTCTGCCAATAAATATTCTTTCATGTTTAGCTTTACCAAATACTATCGTTCAACTATCAATAATAAAATAAATAGCATAACCCAACAAAAACAATAAAGAATGCAGTTATGAATACAATACACAAATTTATTACAATTTAACACAAAATAGTACACTATAATACACGTCATTTACAATCAATGCAATATATATACAAGTGTACTCTCAACCGTTAAAAAAAAATTATATATTCACATCATTTATAAAGTCTCTTGACAAATATAAAAAATATGTGCCTCCAAGTACATCTCTTTCTCTCTCTCAACACGACCCATGACAAACAACATACCATAATCTTGAATATGCAGACATCTTTTCAAATTACCAAACATTATGCGCCTGTCTAATATATGATTAAACACCTCTTGGCACAAGTTTCCTTTGCTTTCCCTTGTCTCTACATTCCTTCGCGAACAGTATGAGCTCCTAAACCGTTGATGTACAAAGTTCTTCGAACTCAAGACTTGATAATAGTGTACCGGCTGTAGATGATGATTCATGTTCAACAAATATATTTTTCTTCAAAATGATACATTCATAAACCATATTGATTAACACACATGCAAGTAATTTTACTCATAATAAATTCTAAGCTTACCCTCAACAAGCATTCTGCTTCCACAAAATTCTTTGAGCGTGAATGTGAAACTGCGAGATTTACAAGGTGCACAACTGTACTAGGATGTCCAACGCCTTTCGTTTTTTCTATGATCAACAAGCATTCTGCTAACAGCTGTCTACCTTCCTGCTCCCTTCCCGAAACATGAAGCAACCCTGCCAAATCGATTCTCATTTTCTCTAGAACTTCATCATCTAACACTGCATACTTAGAACCCTTTATTACTTGGAGACCTTTCTCATACATACATATAACTTCATCCATGCTACCTATAAATTTAAGTAAGATATCTTTCATAGTAGAGAATAATACATAATGAATTATATTTGGGAAGTTTCCAATATTTTACAAACTGCAAAACAATGCATCTGGAAGGAAAACAAATAAAAATTACCTTTTGCGCATAGAGCACGTGCCAGTGAACGCATTGTTATTCCAACCCTTCCATCACTGGCTCCATAGGATTTTAACATGTATCCTTAAAATTCTAAAAATTAAAGGATCAATGTTAAAAATGATCAGATTTTAGTAGATCTAATCATGAAAGGTGTATCATATACTATGAATGTTTTTAATTTCTGACCTTATAAAGCATGCCTCGGCGTCCATCGCCTTCCCTTCATTAATTAAAAGATTTCCCAAGTTATACAGAGGTAGCACAAGTTCTTCACTTTATGTTTCACTTTTCTTCTCTCAAATGGAGGCTGTTTTGTGATAAATTTGAGTTGCTTTTGTTGCTCTTCCAAGTAATTTATATACTTTGGCCATTCCCATAAGTGGTGTGATGAGGAAAGGACTCTCATTTCCTACCCAAAATGGAAAAAAGAAAACAAATTCTTCCATATGCATATGTATTACAGAAAAGATAAATATTTCAAGATGATAGCAATTAACCAATAACGATGATATCAACCATCGCAATGGGTACTTAGCCATTCAGAGTGTAAATTCAAAATGGATTATTCGCAGGTAGAAACTGATATTATGCAAAAAGTTTTTTTTTAAAATAAATTAAGGTTGCCACCAAACTGAAAATAGAAGTAAAATCGAGACATTTATTTATCTAAATATGGAGAAATAATAAGCTGATTCTAGATTACGTTTCCAATTTCGAATATGAAATAAGCAACTATCAACTCATTTAATTTGAAGAAACAGTAGCATAAGGAACTTACCAAACAAGTTCTCTGAAATTTTGAGTCCACTTTCATATGTAAGAATAGCACCATCATGCTTC
The DNA here is from genome assembly GCA_030737875.1 of Allium sativum. Classification (NCBI taxonomy): domain Eukaryota; kingdom Viridiplantae; phylum Streptophyta; class Magnoliopsida; order Asparagales; family Amaryllidaceae; genus Allium; species Allium sativum. The sequence goes on from CM060925.1 coordinate 46,017,667, forward strand.
CCCAAATTTGTGAACGTACTACCCATATGCATTAGAATTGGATCAATAAGTGGCATACAGTCATCTAAAGCATCTATCATCTCTTTCATCAAAAAGAACCGTCAATCAACTCATCAAGTATGAACAAAAGAATGCTCATCTCTCTCAGATCTGATCGCTATCTTCACTGTAGACCACATCAGATTCGATAAAATTCACTGTAGAACCAAACGAAAAACATGGTGAGAAGAAGGCTTCGAAAAATAAGGGCACAACTCCCACCAGAACACAACAAACCACCGTAGCAAGCTATCACCTTTTTTGGCTGTTAAAAGAGGTAATGCCCCAATGGAAAGAGAACAACCACCACCTCCAAACAAACTCCAAAAGACCAAAAAAACACAAACCCAACAAAGCAAAAAGGCAAAAATAACCAAACACAGTGGAGACGCAAACCCAAAAAAAATGGACTCACAGCGATGTAGATCTAAAAGAACAAAAATAAGGGTTTTGTGAAGAGCAAGCTTCATAGCGGTTTGCGGCGATGGATGGTAGAGAGGCCGGCCATGGATGGGAGAGAGGATCTGCGGTTTCAGATCTGAAATTGAAATGAGGAAGAAACGTTCTATTGTTTTGTTGAATTGTAAATGAAGAAGATTGAATTGGGGATCAGGTAAAAAGGGGAAAATGCTGTGTTTCGTAGGTATTTTGCAAATAGAAGGCGGACGGTAGGAAAAAAAAATGGTTTTGGAGCCAAAATTTTGGGATTCCAGCGATGAAATTTGAAGTTGGAGCCAATACGTAAAACCTAGAGTCTTGGAGCTAAGATTTCGCAGTACAAGTTTCTTTATTGGAAATTATAGGTTCAAAAGTAAATATGGAAGTAATAGAACATTAATTATTAAAAATTATTTATTAATTGTTGACTATTTGACATTAGTTATTTGATAGAAAAAATTAATTGTTAATTATATTTAATTTGTTATTACATGTTAAATGAATATTTACTGTAATATATCGAAAAGGAAGTAGAGAATGAATAAAAATATACAGACGATTGCTTGAATCGGGTTAAAACAAAAGGAGACGCTGATTGGAAAAACGGAGGCGGCAAGCGCCAAAATTTTAACTTTGGAGCCAAAAAATTCGTTGTGGAGCCAAACGAAATTTCTATATACGGGTTGGCCCCTCCCCCGTCTGCCGTTTGCATCCTGGTACCGTTAGAAAAACCCAACGTTTGCCATATTTAAATGAAAGGACCAAACAATTTTTTAGCATCAGACTATCACAAAATCAAACGTTATATTGATGATCACACAATTTGTTGACTGTAGTCAAAAATATTTACTTGAATATAGTGATAAGATAATAGTAAAATTTTAATTATAATTATTTAATTTGGTTTATAATTGTTGGAAATAATCAATGGATTTATGATTATTTAATTTGGTTTATAATTGTTTAGAGTTTTAGAATAGAGTGTAGTATGCGGAAAATTGAATATTTAAATTAGCGGGCAGATATTTTTGGATATATATAGTGTCATATCTGTATTAATTATCAAATGTTTTTAATTTTATTTCACAAAAATAAAAATAAAATATTAATTATAATTATTAATTGTCAAATACTGAATATACATTACTTTTAATTCATTAAATTCTATGTACCAATTAATTATCAGTTACTAAATATTAGTCTTGATTACTATGTATTAGTAGCAATTTATAATTATTAATTATTAAAGTATAGTTATTAAAAATTACTTTTTACTGAGCATTAGAACAATCTAAAGATGTGACAATAATTATATAACACTTTTACCTAATAATAATTTTCCTTAGCTCTAATTTTGCGTTAATGTTAATAGTTAATGTTAATTGTAAATTATATAGTATTAATTGTTAAGTACTAATCGTGTATGTTGACTATTAAACGTAAATAATTTGTGGAGTGCGATAAAGTAAAATATTTGGAGGGGTGGAATAGTTTCGTAAGTTGGAGCCAAAATTTTAGTTGTTTGGAGTTTAAGTTGAAGTTTAATAAAATATAAAGTAGATTAATAACTGCAAATTTAGGGAGCAATTTAAAGTACTATAATCCTAAACCAATTTTTTTAAATATTGTAAAAAGATTTATTCAAATTGAATAAGATGTATCAATTGTTCATTATTATTATTTAATTGCTATAATTATTAATTATTATTTGTTAATTATTCAATATTGACTATTACTTATAAATTATATAATATTAATTATTGTTAAATATTAAATGTTAAATGCATATGAAAGTATTTTTGTATCATAGGTAATGTTAGTTTATTAACTACTGCCCAAATTACAATTTTCAATTAACAACACGTGCGTATAAAATGGTTGTACAATCACTTGTAATATCTGAACAATTAAGGTTATAAATGACTTTTTGCTAGTCATAATTAATTAGTTGTTATAAATTTTTATTACAACCAAGCGAAAAGAAACAATTGTTAAAAATATATTCATTGCACTAGCAAGTAAAATGCAGTTGTTAAAATCGAGCAAAACGATAATTTGGCAATGATAATTTGGGGAAGAGTTTGATTCGGGAAAGACGATAATTTGGGGAAGAGTTCGACTCAGGAAAGACGATAATTTGGAGAAGAGATAAATTATCAAAACTTCAGAAGTTTATATTTAAACTTTATGTTTATTTTAGAAAATAAAAAAGTTTTAATTTTTTGAATTAATACGTGTTAAACATAATTATCAATTATAACTATTAAATTTTAGATACTAGATGATAAATTTTACTTCTTAATTATTAAAAATTACTTATTAATCATTGACTATTAAAGAATACATATTAATCTATATTATTAATTATTATTACCTCTTAATAATTTAGTAGTTATTAATTAACCAATACTAACTATTGAACTTTGTTTACTATTGCTAGTAATTATTTATTTTTGTTATTTTTAATATAAATTATTTAAAATTTATTTTACTTATCAATTATTTATTAAAATCATAAAAGTAAAACATTTAATGAAGAATAAGCATACCAGTCCCTTGCAAATCCCTTGAAAACCAACTGCAAATTAGCTTCAAAAAATACATGACGGTAAACCGTCTCAAATTGCGACGAAATTCAGCGACGAAAAAATGATGACGTTAAGTCGTCGCAATTTGCTACGGTTTAGCGACGGAAATCAGAACTCGACGGTAATAATTTAAAAGAAGTTGTAATAAAAAATCTTAGATAATATCCCTTACAGATTCCACGAAAATCCGTCGCTAATTTGCGACGGAATTTTCCGCTGCTAAAAATCTGTCGCTAATTGCGGTTTTTCTTGTAGTGGGCCCGCCCCGCACCAGCCGGCATTTCCTCCGAAAATGCGCTGTACACATGCCCGACTAGCACGGAACGGTCGCCAAAGAAAGGAAAGAAGAGAATGAACTAACAAAGAACCTGTAGAATGTCTCACAGCGCATGGAACAAAATATAATAATAATAATATACTTGACATAAAACAAGTGAGACAGTACATAAGCTGAAAACTAAATCATGTCTAACATGGCAGCAAAAATCCAAAATATAGCTTATGATCCAACATCATTATTACAACTTTAAAACTGTCTCTAAAGCAAAAGAAGGAGGTACAATACTAATGCCTAAGCAGTGACCTTCAACAACACAGGGAGAATATCTATATATCATACGTGGGAGCCTCTTGCTCGTCTCCGGATCAGCTACTCGTGCATACCCAGCTAACCTGTCTCTAGTCTGCTCATGAGAGCACCCAGAGTAATAAGAAGAGACATAAAACTCTGGGTTAGACAAAAAGTCTGATATGAGCGATAAGCAGCAAAACAAAACAATAATAGGTATAATCCAATCATACCTGAACCTGGACCTGCAACCAAAGAGTTAGCACTACATACAGTACAATACTCTAAGGTGCCACTAAACAGATGGTGTAAAGAATACGGGGGTGGGGGTGTGCATGTCATAGTGATGGCAAACAATCAAGCATAGCAACCATCCTCACATCTCTCACTCAGTGCGTAAAGCATACGATATCCACTACCTTGGTCACCTAATCCTTTGGTCCATGATGGAATCCAATCCCGTACAACTATCACTACAAGCCCACTATCCATCTCTTAGTGGTGAACCAAAGTTATGAATACCGACAACCCCTTTGCACACGTCCCGCAGCAAAGCCCAACTCACGAAGTGAACTCGTTGGTTCCCATCTGGATCCTGAGCTCTAACTTCCATTTGGACTACCTTTGCATCTCGGGTTTTGGTCTTCTCCGGATCGGTCTTCATTTGGTTTGTAACCCATGCCTCACGTCCAAGCTTCCATCCAGTCCTGGTTCGATTCATGACTCGTGGATCGTCTCATAGCGTCAGCTCAAGCTCCCTCCATTGGATCGGATCGCTGGACTTCATCGGATCGCTGGACTCCATCGGATCGCTAGATTCCATCGGATCACTAGACTTCATCGGATCGCTGGACTCCATCGGATCGCTGGACTTCATCGGATCACTGGACTTCATCGGATCTCTAGACTTCATCGGATCACTGGACAGGGGGTTATCCGTTTCGGATCGCGGGACAGGGGGCTATCCGTTTCGGATCGCGGGACAGGGGGCTATCCATTTTGGATCGCGGAACAGGGGGCTATCCGTTTCGGATCGCAGAACAGGGGGTTATCCGTTTCCTGCACAATTTCCTGCAACTCTTCCAGCGATTGTTTACGCCATTCGACGGCATTTTCGACCAATCTAATACTTCTAGACAATCACAAAGCATACCATACAGTCATAGCAACATGTATAATCATTCACAAACATCAAAACACAAATGTGATAGGATAAAACGGATCAAACATAGCCAAAATCCCATATTTTCCCTTGAGCATGTTTAAGCAAAACTAATCATAGGATTAACAAAACTTAATCAAATCAACCCAATTTTCTAACAGAGGTCTAAAATAATATTTTGAATTTTTAGAATATTTTTCCAGAATTTTATAGTGTAAGAATTCACTAATTATCACTAATCACCCTGATTAACTGTAATTAGTTTCAAAACAATGCTAACCACTCACCTTAGCCACAAATAAAACTTAGATCTGAAATAAATCTCTGATTTGGTGAAGATCCCAATGCAAAACAGCAGCTCTAATCCTGATTTGGTGTTGATCTCTCTTGATTTGATGTTGTTAAGCCCAATCTTCAAGTAGAAAGTGATTTGGAGGTGATTTAGAGGTTGAAGGCCATTTTTAGGGTTTCTTAGAGGTAACTGGAGGCTAGAAAACTAAAATGAAATGAAACCCTAACTCATTTCAGCCTCCCCATAACCCTAATCCCGAAATGGGTTATGGGCCCAATTACTAATCACCTTTTTTGGCCCGGTTAAGCAGTTTTTCACCTTCCAAACCCTATTTCAGCCATATCTCCCAAACAATAAGTCCATTTTTCGCATGTGACCACTCTATGGAAAGGTAAACCATCATCTGAAGCCAATGGAAGTGGTTTCAGGTCAAAACTCCTTTCCAATCACAAGTTATGGACTAAACAAGATCCGCTAGGGGCAAAATGGTCATTTAAAAATCGGCAAAAATCATGAACATGGGAAATGACCCCACTAGTCGTTCCCCATAAGTACCTGACCATACGACTTCCTACGAAAAAGAAATAAATATTCTATGATCCTAGATGCGTAGAATGCGGGTTGTTACAAACTTATCCATACTTAGTCCTAGAACCTAATTCTAACTTACTTACTTAGTTATCCTTATTTACTCCAGAGTTATTTCTTTTTATAAGTGAAATTTTAGTGGTTACATAAAATAAAATTTTAAAATATCATTACCTCATTATTTCTCAACTTGCACAAATAAGTGTTTAGTACTTTATTAAAACTTAAAATGTTAACTTTTTGCGAAGACTTTAGTGCCACTAGACAAAATGTTTAAAATAAGAGTGGAATAGCCTTTCCTTTCTAAACACTTATCTTTATTAACAACCTAAATGTTGGCTATAAAGATTTCTCAAAAAGTCAATAAAAGTTTTTAATGACTAATAAAACAAATGCCTATTCTATTTAAGATAATAAAATCTTAATTAATGTCCAAGACTGAAGTAGATGACTATTAAGTCTCCTAAAATACCTAATGATATTCATTTCTTGCAAAATGTTCCATTGCAAACAATAATCAATTTACAATTTTATTAGTCTTGTAAACATTTATTAAATGCTCATATATCCATAAATTAAGGGTAATATAACCTCTTTTATTTTAATGCTTATCTTTTATTTGCATTTTGCATGTTAATCTTCAATACCCTTTAAAAATGACAAATAGTTTGAGATAAATGTTAATTGAGGCAATAATAATTTAGCATTAAATTAAGTAGCAATTGAGTCTTTTAAAAACATTCATTCTATATTTTCAATTTATGCTACTACTTTCAAAAATATGTTTTACGACGTTAGTCTGAAACTGTATTCATTTTGATAATAAAGTTTAATACTTTTAATGCCATACGTGTATACTCCTATTAAATTTTACATTAATGTACCTTTGTATTTTCTGAAAATACTTAATTATTCAAGCATGTTTTTATCAAAAACATGACTATTCATTATATCTTATTTGCATAATGAGGGTGCTTTACAATATTTAAATTAATAGTTGTAAATTACCAAATTAATTTATTAGAGTAGTCATTAACCATTTGTTCTACTCTAGTACTATTACTTCCTCATATACTCCTTATTATATGAAAATATTCAATTCTACTCGAATTTTAGTACATAAATTTTGCTGTCCACTCTTCTTCAAATGAGTATATATATATATTATGTTTATCCTACCAAACTTTTATATATCTTTTTTCTTTCTCCTTTTTTATTTCTAATTAAACGTCAAAGGATTTTGAAGAAAAGAATATTTTCAAATTCATTTGGATTTTAAAAGCTTGTTATCTCAAGGTCAAGACAATTGTATATTTACTATTATAATTATTCGTTGCTTGTCAATTTCTAAAAACTTACATTTCTTCTCCGTTAAAGCTCATAAATGCAAATGTTTACTATTAACCTCTTATTATCCTAATGAATTTATTTTCTAACTTCTCAAAAGTTTGTCTAACGGGACAAATAGTAAACATTTCAAAAAAATCTAACATTTAGGTTTTTCAAAAAAACCGTATTCCCAATTTCTATCAGAATGGAATTATTATGAATGTCAAACAGTTACCTCAAAATTTATTTTTTCAAAATAATGTAGTGGTGTGTCAAAAATCACCATTATAGGTTTCTTAACATCTCAATCATTTCATTTAAACTTTCTGACGCACTATTCTATGGAAGTCTATCTCTTTTATTAAATCCTCTTTTCTGTGTTATTATTATTTTCATTTATTAACATTCCTAATTTTTGCCTTTATAAATGTCCTTTAGCCCATTTTATCATTGAATGACGTCATTCTTATGAATATTTTATTCAAAATCTAATATTCATACTTTCGAATATCGCCTTAATTACATCCTTAGTATTTTCCGTTTTCAATATCCTTTCACTTATTCATCATTTAGTGCTCTTTCGAATTTCAAAATTCTATATTTACTAATATGGAATTTTATTCCATTTAATAAAAGATATTCTTCCATTTTTCTTGAAATCTTAACATATCCTTATGCTATGGACATTGATCTGTCCTTATTGATAGTTTTACTAATAGATACATATTCCAAATTCTTTATATTTATTTCTCCCTTATCTTTGACAACAACTGCCTATTAAATTACGGAGCTCTATTCCTTTCTGCTTTTCCCACTTTTTAGTTCTTATAGTCCTTCTGTGCTTATATGCTTTTAAATTAATAAGGAAGCTACCAAATCACTATAGGGTTTCTAGGGTATTTCTAGAAATTAAGGTCAATTCCTTCCTAGAAGGACTTATCGATACTATTTTCTTGAGATATGCATACCTTAAGTAAATATATGTATACTTATATATAGTAAAACTTTTGAAAATAATTTTTCAAAATAACAACTACGCCTCTCATACTTATATTTTCCTGTAATTGGGCTAACTACGCTCTGATACCAAATGTAACCACCCGCTCGGAATGGGCCTGATTTCCGACCTAGAAAAGGCTAATCGAAAACTTATAACCATTCTAAATGGATCGTTGGTTCCTATAAGGAAATGTTATAACATATGTAATAGAACGCACTAAAACGAAATCAGAATCTCACACAATGGAAGGGATAAAATAAAATAACTCAAAATAGATGTACAATTAAATATAATAAAAGTTGGTTACAATGACTCTTAATAGTTATAAGAGGTACATCAATAATGACGAATATCCCAAATAATCAAAATTCTGCTATGAATGGCAACTAATTACTATGAACCCTCCTTCGACGGCTCTAGTCTCCAAGGCATCATCGCTCTAAGCATTCTCACTTACTATAATGTTTATATGTTAAGAGAAGTGGGGTCAGAACATAAATTTATTGTAAATGAAAAGCATATAAGTCTTAAGGAAGAACTATTCCTTATATTTGACAGTATAAATTATTTACATTATGTCTATGCAACTCAACCAATTCAGTCAAATGAAATAATAAGGTGGACTACTCTATAGTCACTTAAGGCCTACTATTGCTTATTTATTTTAGGGTGGATTCTCTAACATCACTTAATAACCTAAGAGGCGTACCACCATTCGATCACTTAAGGCCATTACTTTATGTTTATTCTTAGGTGGATTTCCACTATCACTTAATACCCTATGGCAGACCCTAGTCACTTAATACCCCGTCATATAATCGTCAATGCTACTAAATATTCTCTCCATTATAACACAAGAAATAGTAATATTCCACTTAACATTGGGCTAGGATAGACCCTTATTGTCATTTAAGACCTATCTGGAGGACCTATGAGTTACTATTTCACTGGTACTATGGTGAACACCTGGCCACTTAATACTTCCCTTAGACAGTCAACCCTTTACATGATCGGTGAAACTCTTAGTACCCCATCCCTAGGTCATCCCTCACTAAGCCCCTTGATAAGAAGCAGATACTTCCGTATAACTACCCCACTCATACGCTATTGATTTACTAGGAACATTTAATACCATATAAGATAAAGGCGGACCCAATGACCATTTAAGACCTAATAAGAACGGGCCCAATGACTTCAGCCCTTCTAAAGAATAAAAATTAGAAGAGACCAAATGTACTAACCACTTCATACCCAAACCAGGTAGGTCAGCCACTTAATACGTTCTTAAGGCAAGCCTACTTCACACATGATTACTATGTATATATATACACACATACACAAATATAAATACACACCCACAAGACATCTCATATTAAACCGTCCACTTGTACACGTTGGATTTGCCGGGTGGTTCCGGACATGCTACGACATCAAGTGCCTTGTGCCTTTGTCTAATTATTATAATGGCCAATGACACATAGACCTCTCACATTAACCAGTCCTACTTGTAGATGCTGGATATGGCGGTCCGTTCCATGCAGGCTTCTACTACAAGTAATGGTTAACCTCATATATATATATATATATATATATATATATATATATATATATATATATGTCATTTAGTTATGATTAAAGCCATTAACTTACACATATACAAATTTCCTCTAGAGACATTTAACTTCCATTACCTAATTTAAAATTATTTAGTACGCACTAATACGTGTTAATTTTACATTTAATTATGTTCTAAATGTATAGTAATAAAATTACGTGTATGTGAATAAATGTCCTAGGTCGTTTAAAATGTCAATCCTAAAAACATAATAAAGGTGTACAATTTTATTTCCCCTAATTTCTCCAATCACAACATAAAATTTATATTTCATTCAAATAATAGGGAAATAATAAACATTCATAGCATAACTTGTAACCAATGTTTTAGTGATTATCTGAATTATAAAATAAAGACAAGATGCATTATTTCCAATTTCATATGGAAAATTCTCCTTTTGGTACTAATTCACTTTTTATATATTTTTCATATACAAAACCTTAATACTTTAGTGGCTTGCAAATAATATGTTCAATCAACCTATTTGAAAATAGATACCTAAACTGTTCAATTCACAACACTCAAGTTCTTAAGATTTTGTAACAGTAATACATATACATTAGTTTACTAAGGTACAACAAAGAGAACTAGAATAGATTCAAGAATTATACAGACACCCAAATGCCTTTTCTTTCACTACATCAATAATCCATACCCAAATATACTTGATTGACCATTTCCGCAAATAAACATAAATAATAAATGATCCGGGGGCTTTGGTATTGTTTTTTTTACATATAAATCCAAATCCCATTTAGGCACAATAATCCAAACTTTATACTATCAGAATATAGTAAATAGCAAACTTATGAAAATTCCACTCGCGGATATTAGAAGAAGAGGTTTGTGGAATATATTGTAGAACTAACTAAGAATCTGGATTTCTTCCTTCGGATAAACATATTGCAACTCTAATTCCATATGTTATAAGAATTTAGATCTTGGAAGATAGAATATAGGTCTGGAAAAGAGAAGAGAACCCTAATATGAAATTCTAGAATTAAGAAATGGAGAGACCAAGAGGAGGCAAAAGAATAGAATGAGGTGCAGGGTTTAGGGAGAGGCAATTGGTTCTATTAATAGTGGCATGTGTTTATACAGACCGTGAATTTTTCAAATAAATATGGGTACCCGTTGATGTAAACTATATATAAATTTATGCAAAAATCAAGCCTTCCCTACCCTTATTCACTAAGGGAGGTTGACCTCCTCGTAGAAGAGAGGTCGACCCCCCCTCAAGGGTAGAGGTCAACCCTTTTGGATAGAATTTTCCTTTTGTATCAATTGTTCATTAATTAGATTGATTGCCTTCCGTTTCTTGATTATTCTTGTCCCCCTCTGCATATATATATATATATATATATATATATATGTATGTATGCACGCCAATTCCAATCCTTATGGAATATTCTATTATGCCAATCTATAATTAATTATATTTCGGATTTTTATTTAATCTGTTTGAATTTCAAAGTTTGTGTGTAAACAATTTACGTGTAACTTGTTTTATTAATAACTTCTTCGTATAGATTCATTTTTCGATAAATACGAAAACGTGTCAGAGTCTCTCCACGAATACAATAGTAATATTTTTGTGGCCTGTTATCAATTATCTAAAATTCTAATTTTTAGGCTGATATTATTCTATCAATTTTATTATCTTTTCCTATTTAGGGTAGCGGCGTGTTACACCATCGTCTCGATACTCATGAGTGAAGACAACAAATCCAATGACTGGTGTACTATGTGAGTTAAAAGCTAATAGGAGATGAACAAAACTCTTTAAATATCGAAAAACCAGCTTACTGCCTTTTGATAGCATCCAGGAAGCTTCACCACTACTTTTAAGCTTATCCCATCAACGTCTACACTGATCAGCAGCTATTAGGTCCTTTGACGACCTGGGACATTTAAAAGTCTGCTCATATCAAACTTAGTCAATTTGATATTGCCTACATTCCCTGAAGAGCCATCTAGAGGTAAGCACTGGCCGACTTCATTGTCCAATTTACAGCACCAGATAATATTACCAAAGATGTTAAGCCTCCGACTGCCAGATGGAAACTACTTACAGATGGAGCCAGCAGTGACTGATGTTCTACCGTCAAAATTATCTCGGTAACCCCTAAAGAACAGTCGATCTGTTATGCCATGGAGTTGGACTATATTGTAACAAAAAATTAAGCCAAATACAAATCCATGATTGCCGAGCTCAAACTTGCAAAGGAACCAGAAGTGAAATTGATTTGTATTTTTTGTGACTTATGGATTGTAGAATGCCAGGTCAGGAAGGAGTTCCGGGCCAAAGGGCACGACTTACTCCCTACCTTAATTGAGTTCATGAACTACTAGTCGAATTTGAGTATTATTGCATTTCACACACTCCTTATGATCAAAACAAGAAATCGACTCATTGATAAGCATGAAAATTCAGATAATCCAGAGCATATTGGGTTAGTTCCAAGAGAAACATTAAGCAACCCAAGTATATGCCAAATGGAAGTTGATAGGCATTAACTTTTGACCTTGAAAGGGAATCCTAGATGACTCCTATGATCAAACATCCTGCTGCATGGACCCGAACCTGAGAAAAAAAAAATTGTGCCCTCATGAATTAAGCAGCAAGATACATCATTCAGAAAGACATGTTATACAAAAAAGGGTTGTTTAACCCTTTACTACGGTGTGTAACTCATGGTAACGCCAATTGTGTACTGCAATAAGTCCATGAAGGAGAGTGTGGTGACTACATTGGGGGATAGACTTTGGTAAAGAAGTCACTTAAGTATGTCTTTTTCTAGTCTACTGTCAATCAACATGTGGCTGACTATCCATAATGCTATGAAATGCCAAAGGTTTGCTAAGATTTCAAGATATCCGCCTACACAGCTTGCCAAATTGAGCAGTCCATTGTCTTTAGCGGTATGAGGAATAAACATCATTGATAGACTTCCAATCTCCAATGGTAGAGAAAATTTTGCGACTGCGGCATTGGATTATTTTACTATGCGGGCTAATGCTGAATGTTTATCCATAATATCAACTAGGTGAGTGATTAATTTCATCATCAGAAACATCGTCTATCTATTCGGACTTCCTAGGATTATCATAGCCAATAATGGGCCTAACTTGTTAGCTCAAAATTCAAAGACTTCCATCGGTGTTATTATATCGAGAAAAGATAAATTACAATCACTCATCTACAACCAAATGGGAAAGTTGAAGCAATGAACAAAATCATTATGTCCATCCTGAAGAAGCGATTGGAGAAGGTTAAAGGAAACTGGGTCGATGGGCTACCGCTTGCCTCTTAGGCATATCAAATGACCAATAAGTCAACGAGTGATCGCACTCCCTTCGCACTGACTTATGACTCCGAAGCAATCATAACGGTCGAGATCGATGTCCTCTCTCAGTGAACTACCTACTATGATCATCTGACTAATAAAAACCTCGTCTTATAGTCTTTCAACATAGTTAACGAAAAAAGGGAAGGGGTCAGCTTGCGAGCCGCGGCGTATAAACATCCGGTCCCCTAATACCATAACATGAAGGGTTGGCCTAGAATCTTTGAACCTAACGATGTGTCCTAAAGAGTGCCTTCTTTAGCTCCATCCATATGGGCTAGAGTGTGAAGGACCATACATTATTCAATAAAAACTTGAAAACGGAGCTTTGGTGTTAACGACTGTTGATGGTGGTCGGGTTACAAAAGCATAGAATGTCAAGCATCTACAACATTATTTTACCTGAGCTTTTATTTTTTCACTTGTTTTTGTACATAGAAATTTTCTTTTGAATAATGTAATAATGAGGTGCGACTCGCTGACTCTCTTTGCGCTATTAATTAAAGCTCTTGGACTCATTCCATGCTCGTTGACTCTTCGTAATTGTATGGTTAAATGTTGTGATTAACCAGCTTATGTAAACATTCAATTGAAAGGAGTGACTGTCCACCAACCAATATTCGCTTGTCCACGATTTGACGAGCAGACTCGAACTCACGATAAGCTAGGAAAGAGTCAATCGAACTCGAGACAACTCAATTGCTCAAGAGGTGATCCTCAACTAAGACTAAGGTAGAGGAATGATGCCAAAGCGAATGTGACTTGGCCATTCTCATGATTAACTCTAACTCTCAGCGACTTGAGGAAGAGTTAAAGTGTAAGGTAAGTGTGAATGGCGTGTTAAGGCTTTAGACTGCTTAAGCTGAAACTCTAAACTAAGTAACGATAGGAGAGCATAAAAACAAGGGCTTTACATCTAGTTACTCTAATCCAAATCAGCGGGAATATAAAGGAAAAATTTTCGATTCTCGCTAATTTTGCTTCATCAAAACTGGGGGCATAAGTAAAAACTTGATAATGTTGACTTAGAAATTTACTTCAAGCATGCTCCTATCACAATGGATGACTCAAAGCTAATAGGGGCATATATACCAGAGTGCATCCAGGGCAATGCATAACATAAATGAGACTGCTCATGTGTTAAATATAGCTTAACAAACTTGCAAGTCGCATCCAAAAAAAAGATGGGTCGCACTCGCAAGTCTAATCCAATAAAAAATCATAACCACAGATGACAACTATTCTTTTTTGCCTTTATCATGCATCTTCCTCCTCTTTTCAACTTCTCCAAGTCGGATCCCTTCACTATCCTACGATTAGAAGATTTATCGCCACTAAACCTATCCCCTAGCTTCTCCTTTTGGAACTTACTCTTCTTTTCGCCTTTGCCATGAGATGACTTCACTTCCCTAATGGCCACATCTGGTAAAATTTACTCTGAATTTTTACAAATGGTTGGAGAGTGAGAGATTACTTGCATAAGGTCAAACACGACAATCCTAGGCTCTACTTTTATGGCAAGCTACCACTGCTACTGCTTCATTTTCTCCGCCATGCTCAATGCACCAGTCTTTCCGGTCTCATCCTAGTTTACTATGTCTTCCTCACCTTCCACGTGCAATCCTTTACCAACTAATTCTTTTAAAGCATTAATAATCTCATCATATTTCCTAGAAGATTCAGCATTGAGCATTAAGGGTTCATTGAAAGATTTAAACTGCGTATAACAACCATCCCGGAATAATCCTAATTCCTATCTCGGAAAAGGCCTATGGAACTTAGTGTCGTTCTAAGCAGGCTTCTGGTTTTTCTATAATAAATAAATAACACAGCCACCTAAAATCAAAATCTCACAGTGGATGGGACAAAATGTGATAACCAAAATAAATGTACTCTTTCATAAAACCCATAGTAATGTGGGTTACATACATATTTCCAAATGTCATAAATATGTACAATAATAATATCTCATAATATAGATAACAACTAGACATAATAATAAATCAAGATAAAATCTCCAAAACCAAGCTCCAGCCTCCATCACATCATTAATCAAGCTTCCCACCTATTAACCCATATTGTTAAGAGGAGGGGGTCAGAACAAAAATGTTATGGTGAATGAAAATCACGTAAGTTTAAAGGAATCTATTTCCTATACCAAGCAGTATAAAAAAGTTAGGTCATGTCTAAGCGAATTTAACACACAGCCATGCACATGCATAAATTAGGAGGACTGCCCTAAAATCAGTAAAGGCCAACTTATACATATAAGGGTGAACTTATATAATCACTTAATACCCTTCAAGGTGGACTACCATTTGATCACTTAAGGACATTCATATTTATTTATGGAAGGATTGCTCCTACGATCACCCCTGAGCCCATGACCAAAAAACATGTCGAATGTCGGCCCTGCAACCTCGAGCCCCCACACCCCATCGTCATCCCCGACATTTCTCCAGTTGGGCCCATCACTTGAAAATGGTTGTGTTTCCCAAAAAATCCATATCTTCGTCCACTGCTCCTCCAAACTGTTCATTGACGTTCATGTCAATACTACGATCACCACAACTATTTTCAGATCAAACTACCAACATGAAACTTGTTTAGGCCTCACTCTCCTCTCGAACTTCCTAGTTGACACCTTCGGCTAACTCTTCATCATTTGCACGCAAAACCACATGAACAAAAACTGACCTGATGTTGGTCATGGCGAGGTTCTGGTCACCTCGCATGTCCGTTGGCCAAGAAATTTGCTCAACGTGTCACCCTATACCCGATCAACAACTTTCATGTTGAATATATTCATCGATTCTCAATAGTTTGTGAGATATAAATTAAAATGAGAAGAAATACTTATTTGCAAAATATTAGTGGATTTGGGGGTTTAAGGTTAGATGGTATTAGGTGTAGGGCAGGGTACTTATAGGGGAGATATTTTTGGTAAGGTAGCTTACACGAGAAGCTCCAATGTTATTTTATTAATTTTTATTCAATCGCTACCTTCGTTTTTCATTTAAAAATTCGCATGGGCACATACTAAATCCGTTCATGGTGAAAATTGATATACAACTATGGTTTTCCACTATGGTCTTAATGAAACTTGTTTGGTCGAAATCCGAGCCCGTTTGCTAAAATAGCGATAGTTTGGGCTTAAATTTTTGATTAATTATACATATGTATTTGCATTGAGCATTTATATCTCGCACAGCCACATGCTAACTTCAATTGATCCGAAATTTGTAATCTTACAATAATTTACTATTCCAAATCTAATAAGATTGGTCTCACCGAAATCCGAGATCGTTTGCAAAATGGCAAATTTTCCATTTTTAGATAATATATAATTTAATTTTAATATAATCAAATTCTTGGAAAAACAAATTATAATTATTGTATATACCTAAACCTAATTCTACATAACTTCAAGATAAACTATGATGGATTTTAAACCCGATTCTTCTATTTTCTAGCAAAATCGATATTCATTTTATGATAAAATCCCTTTATTTTATTTAATAAATCGTTATGTTTATAAACGACTCCATAGCGACTTTCTAAAAATTTGATTTGGACATAACTCACAATCTATAAGATGAAAACCCATTTTTTCACTTTCATTAGAAAATTATAGTTCAACGGATTCGAACGTTTCTTGTTTCAACAAATTTTTGACTTATATTGGATCATATACATTCATTTAAAGTTCAAAACGCAATATTATGAACTACCGCACTGCTGTGGGCTCATTTTAATTAAATTTTAAATTTATAGATCAAATATTAAATTGAATAAATTCCAAGTCGTTAATTCTTAAAATAAGCTATTTTAAATATTTAAATTAAATAAATATTCTTTAATAAATTCAGGGGCGTTACATATTTTCTTAAAAGGAATTGAATATGCAACAATAGAAATGATTGGAATTTTTGGCTACTTATGAATTTAGTATTGAGTATAATCCAAGTAAATGAAATAAGGTTACCGATGCATTTAGTCGAAGCATCAAATGATGGTGTCGGCTATGTTGAGTGAATAGAAAGATTTGGAATAGGTCGACGGCATGCTCTGGTGGAAGTACATATAATATGTCGTGTTTGGATGTTTGACCTAGTTTGGTTAAGAAGATTTCTTATAAGAAGAAGGAAGATCCTTTTTTTGTTGAATGGATCCAGAAGCTCAAAGTTGCAGCGGAAGGTAATAATCCGGAAGGATTTATTCTTCACTGTAATAGATGATTAAGGAAGAAAGGAAGGTTATGTGTTTCAGATGAAGATGAATTAAGAAAGCAAGTACTCAAGCAAGGTCATCGTTTTAAGTATACAATACACCCTGGTGGTTAGAACATGTACCAGGATATAAAGAGAAGTTTTTATTGGGAAGACATGAAGAAGGATGTAGGCTTATGAGTAAACTAGTGCTGGAACTGCCAGCAAGTGAAAACCAAATGTCATAAGCCCAGTGGTTTACTTCAGCCGTTAGATATTCTAATTTGGAAGTGGTACTCGATATCCATGGATTTCGTTGATGGTTTGCTAAGAACAAAAGAGGAAACAAAAGCATTTGGGCTGTGGTGGATAAGTTAACCAAATGTGCATAGTTTATTCCCCTAAGGACCACTAGGTCAGCAACTGTTTTGGCAAAGTAGTTTATGAAGAACATTGTAAGACTTCATGGAATTCCGAATATCACTATTAGTGAATTTTGGAAGAGAATTCAGAACGAATTAGGAAAAAAACGTAAGATGAGTATTGCTTACCATCCACAGATAGATGTGCAGACCGAAAGGGTAAATAAGGCGTTGGAAGATTTATTGAGAGGTTGTGTTTTAGATTTCAATAGTTCATAGGAAGATCATTTGCACTTAGTAGAATTTTCCCTAAGTTTTTAGACTAGTATAGGAATGGCATCGTTTGAAGCTTTATACGCAAGGCTATGTAAATCACCATCGTATTGGTTGGAAACAGACGACCGATTGATTCTTTGCCCCGAATTACTATAAGAAACCACCGAGAGGGTTGAGATTAAATGAAATCTATGAAGTTAAAGCCCCGCAAAATCCCCATTATAGCCCATAGTGGTCTCTAGCCGCTACGTTATTTCAATTTAGCGCCGGTGAACAGCAGTTCCTCTTTAATCCCTACTATTTCCCGCTGCACCCACTAAATCAACACTATTTAGCACCCACTTTAGCAATATTAATACACAAAGGACGACTTGACCAATTCTCTTTTAAAATGAATTAAAAAAAACTAATGTAAAGAGCCAATTTAAGTCATAAATGCCTTATATAAGATAGAAATATGTAGTAATCCTCGAATCTATTGTGCATAATCATGATATTCGTTGATTTTGTTATATAGTATTAATTAATATTCGTTTCTTCTACACAAATGACGAGGCAAGGATAATTAATTAATTTTAATTATATAGTTTTACATTTAATTAACATTTTTGCACTTCCGCTATATCCCTGCTATTTCCCCGCTTTATTCCCACTACAGTTTTTACACCTCTACCGCTATAGAACCGTTAAGTGCTTTAACTGCACAGACCCAAAGTGAATAAAGGAAGCTCAATCTAGGAAGAAGAGTAATGCGGATATAAGGCATATGGACTTCTAGTTTTTTGGTTGGAAATTAAGTTTTTATTAAGATATCAACTACGAAGGGCATTGATCGTTTATGGAAATCCCAGGAACTAGCATCGATATATATATTAAACCTTTACCTATCATAGAAAGGATTGAAAATCTTGATAATAAATATCATTACGGAAGAATTTTGTAGGAGTTTATATTGTATTCCATGAGTCACACTTACGAGAGTACATGCATGATCATGATGCTACCCTAGATTCGAAGGCTTCGGAAGAGTTGGTTATGGTATCTGATCTAACTATTGTAAGAAAACCAGCACAAATTGTTGAAAGTGACAAAAGGAAATTAATAAGTAAATCAGTTAAGCTAGTGAAAGTATAGTGGAGTTATGATGAAAGAGATTGCACTTGGAAATTGAAAGCAGAATTAAAGAAGCTTACCAAATATGTTTGTGGTATGACCCTATTGTTTTGATTGCATGAATGTTTGTTGTTATGTTTGTTTAAGTCCTTGTCTAAACTTTTAGGACGAAATTCCTTAAGGGGGTAGAATGTAACATCCCAAAATTTTGTATAAAATTATTAACAAATTTAATTGTTGATAGTTAAATACTATATATATATATATATAATGGATGAGGAAATAGGATTTATATTTAATAAATTAATTAGAAGGTTTGCCGTTATAATCCAATGAACATGTATAAGAAATGGAGACATGAGGAGCAACAGTAACAATCATCCTATGATGTATATGTTGTGTTCTCCAATAGTTTACTCATATTATACATCCTAAAACCTAAACCAATTTAAACGAAAACCCCAAGACGGTCGGCTATTACAAGTTGGAAAAGAAGAAGAAGATAAAGCTAGGAAACTTAGAAGCTTGGAATACATCATCAAAAAATCTTGTCATCTATATCCGATCAAGGTGAATAATATACTTACCCCTATGTATTAGGTTATTATTTAGCAAGTAGAAGTTGTGTTGGACGTTAAGTTTGGTCTCATGGTAATCTTGATGTTCATGTGATGTGAATCACCATATTTAGATATATGTTGTAAGTTTGGTTTCAGATGTTTAAGAGTGTGATATATGTTGGTTTAAATGGAAAATGGTTATGTATATCGTCATCGTATGTGAACAACCTATGTAACAACCCGTATTCCGATAACATGATTAAGACGAGAATCAAGGCAGAATTAAATTGTAAATTTTGAATCAAGGGAAACGGGCTGCGCCATTGCGTTCGTCTCGGAAAAATACGCGAAATAGAGTCCGAGTTTTCGAGAATTGGAGTCCGTATGACCAAGTTATGGCCCGACGAAGTTTTCAGAAAATTCAAAGCTCAAATTTGAGTTCGAATTTCAAATCTGGAGCAAATCAGAAGAGGCGGGAAAATTTCCCGCCCAGGCTCAAGTCGACACCCGTGTCGACTTGGGTGTCGACACACCCCAGGTGGTGTCGACAGGCCTGTCGACACCCCTGTCGACATGGGTGGCCGAGCCATCTTGGCTTGGTGCACCTGCACTTGTCTCTGGTCTTGTTCTGGAAGCTTCTGACGTGGTTTGATGGCTCAGATCCGATTTAGGGTTAATCTAAGGGCCTAAAACTACCCTAATCTCTATAAAAACACCCTAAACCTAACCTAAATCCCTAAAAATCAAACCTAGCAACTAAGTGCTGCCAAAATCAATTTTGATCATGGCCTCCATCTCCAATCCCTAAATGCTATGCATTCAAACTAGATCCGAATCAAAAGGTGCAAGCTTTCTACACCAAATCAAGGCCAAATCAACGTTGCTATGCGAGTTTCATGACGGTTCTTCATCAAAGGAGCCACCTTTCTTCGTCAAAACGATTCATGCTCCTAGTCCTCTTGCCACGCTATGTAAGTTCTAGCTACTTCGAGATGTTAACGGTAGTTTAATCATGACATGGAATAAAATGTGGTTAAACATGAATGCTACAACCTATGCGAGCCTAGTTTGCTCCTTTAACATGAACATATGACTTTGGGTGATGTTGTAGCAACTAAACCATGCTATTCATGTTGCATTGGACTTAGTTTGCCATGCAAGATTGGACCTTTACTTGTAGTATGATAGCATGAACACTTAGAGCCACTTTGATTTGTGAAATAGTTGCATAAATTGGACTTTGGGGCTTATGCATGTAAATAAAACCAACCCCCTTATGATATCATGTTTATGTAAGGTCAAATCCCGTTATGACAACATGCAAGTTTGGGAGTAAATTTCCTATGATAATATGCAAGTTTGTGGCCAAATCATTTATGACATTATGCACGCTTATGGCCAACCCCTATACAACACTATCATGCATGTTTTAAGGCCAAACCCCCTTATGATGCCATGCATGCTTGGAGCCAATCCCTTTTGTGGCATCATGCATGTTTTGGGGTCTACATGTAGCCATAGTATACCTACTATGTTGACTCACTTTTACTCAAGTGAAAACACGATTTTGGGTAGTTAGATAAACATGAACATGACGCGAAATCTTGACTTGAATATGACATGAAAACTTGACTTGAGGTTACATGTGAACACGACATGTAAGTTGAACCAAAATGGGGGCATGACACGTGGGGTAAACTTGGGACTTGAAATTAGACACGTATGGGTTGTAAGTGTAATATAACACTAGACCAAACATGAAAGTGGCCAACTCGAGGTTGGGTTGAGTTTGTAGCATAAATCTACCCGGACCCGCCCGGCTTAACTAGTAGCTACAAACAATAGGATCCAATGTGAGAAGTTGGTCATGTCGCGCTTAATACTCGAGGTTAGACTAGGTTGTGGTGTAAATCTACCCGGACCCGCCCGGCTTAACTAGTAACCACAACAAGGTCTAATGTGAGAGGTTGAGAGTGCATTAATTAAATTAATGCCACATGATAAGGTTAAGTAAATTTAACTAATGACACTTAACCGATATGACACGAATGGGTAGGTTAAGTGGGACCGGGCTTGATTCCTTAATGACACTTAACCATGCAAGATGATTAGGGGATGGGTTTAAGTAATTTATACTTAATTAATCCGACTTGGTAATTAGATGGGGTTAAGTAATTAAGACTTAACTAATCTAAACACGGTAATTAGCTGGGGTTAAGTAATTCAGACTTAACTAATCTAAGCATGGTAATTAGACGGGGTTAAGTAATCTATACTTGACTAATCTAACCACGGTAATTAGATGGGGTTAAGTAATTGATACTTAACTAATTTAACCACGGTAATTAGATGGGGTTAAGTAATCCACACTTAACTAATCTAAACACGGAAATTCGATGGGGTTATGTCAAACCCTTAACCAATTTAAACTCGGTAATTCAATGAGGTTAAGTAACCAATACTTAACCAACTTAACGTGATAATTTAATGGGGTTAAGCAACTTATACTTAACCAACTATACATGATGATTTGATGAGGTTAAGTAACCTACACTTAACCAATCTAATACGCGGACCCGATAAGATTAAGTCACAAGACCTGTTTAGAATATACTTAACCATTGTAGTACGATTAGAGGATGGGGTCAAGCTAACCTATACTTAACCAATCCGACTCGATAATTTGATAGGATTAAGATAATCTATGCTTAATCAATCTAGCAAGATAATTCGATAGGGTTAAGGTAAACTAGTACTTGACCAATTTGACTTGATAGGGTTAAGTCATGAGCCTCTGGGTACACTTAACCAACTTGTAGGGCTAAGTCTTGAACTTAAATACTTAGCCAATCTTGACGTGATTCGTGGGCGGGTTAAGTCATGGACTTGAATGATAACACTTAACCCAATAGACAAACCCTAGTTAGAGGAACTAGGTAGAAAATCGTGGTTAATCAAGGATAACGGGAAAGGAAGCTAAGTGGTAAACCTTAGTTAAGGGTAACTAAGTAATAATTCCTAGCTAAGGACATGGGACTAGTTCATAAAGAGATGAGTAACCTGACACGGTAGGTCATCGCTTAGTATACGAGGAGGAGCAAGTTATCTGACTTGGATAAAAGCTCCAGCGAACTGGGTGCCGAAGCGGAAGCTTCGGGGAACGTGAGGGTACTCTTGGTATCCCTCTGTGAGGTGGCGAGTGGTCCATGAAACCCGGCCTCACAGGGGTTAAGGTCTGCGGTAGAAGAGCCAAGAGTATGCCTTGGTTGCTATGCGAGCGACCTAAAGACTGGGATGGATTAGCGTGGAGTCGACGATTCTTGGTTTTCGCCCCGGGATAGCATGTCGCCGAATACCTACCATCTTTAGTCAATCGTGTACGTACGGAAAGGCAGGGAACACCCAAAAGACCATATACTAGCTATCAAGTTATGGGTGAGGTTGGCTATCAGGAAATGGGCATCGATGGGCCTAGTGTGGTTCTCATACATGATTTTTCGTGGGTTGCCTTTCAGTAGTTGAGGGAGGGGTCACGTGGGACCATAGCCACAGGTACAAAAACAGACCTTGATATCTGCATCAACAGGCGACTTAAAGCTCCCGACCGAGTTCCGTATTTCTTGGTTTGCCCTGGCACGGAGCTCGGATGGCACATTGAGGAACATGTGCGTCTAGGCATGGAAAACGATTCGCGATACATACGTGGGACAAAGGGCGCGGTTGACGGGTGGCATAATTCCTAGTGGCCCTAGGTGGCTGAACCCAAACCGAGACACGGAAACGTTCATTAGGTAGCATAATCCCTAGCGGTCCTAGGTGGCATAAATCCTAAGTGGACGCGCGATAGTTCATGGTAAGGAAACATAATTAGATCAAGGGTGGCAGTCCAAAATAACTTCAAGGATAAAATGTTTACATGGGAAAGCCCGTATGGCCTACGGCAAAGGACTGAACTTATACATGGAAAGAAACATACGAGTTGGGAAAACCTACATATGCTATATATTAGGTTGACATGGACCATTACATGACATTGGGCAAGGGACATTCATGGTTAACACATGACGCGGGTTGGGATACTAGTATGAGAGGTGCAGAGCAAATATACATGTTAGAACCAGGAGAAATATAAATGATAGATACCGTGGGATGTTATACAGGGTAGATACCTTGGGATAGTATACTTGATAGAAACCTGACGATGTGATACCTTGATTTATCATGACACCGTAGTTTATCATGATATCTTAGTTTACCTTGCTACAGTAGTTCAGCCTGTTACCTTGGTTTAGTTTATCTATCCTGTAGTCATCCTTATGTTTACTTTCAGTTTATGCATGTCATGTTACCTTTACCTATTTTTATACTGGAAGTAGATAGGACTTACCAGTCTTTATGACTGACCCCGTTTTCTTTCGCCTCTTTGTCTTCCGTTTCCCCCCAGGTTTCAGGGAGGAAATGGTGTTGTTTAGTTCGGACCTCTTATGCTTGAAGGTCATCATGTATAGCTGGATGTATAGCTTGGTCTTCTCTTGGCTATGGCTGCTTCACCGCTTTATTTTGGGGAATAATTTATGAAAAGGTTTTTATGCTTCTTTATTATTGCAAGACAGGTTTTGATGTATTCTGATGTAAAAGGCTTTAGGCCTTATTTTATAAGGTAATGAAATTTGTTTTACTTCCGCTGTTTTGTATATGTTCTGTCTTGTAATATTTCTGTGCATGTTTACCTCGATAATGCTCCACCAAACCTAGTGCATTCCCTTTGTGAGTGACCCTAGCGGAGGTGGGGTGTTACAACCTATTTTTTGTACGTTAAACATCAATATAAGTGAAAATGATAAAGTATGGTGAAACACCTAGGTATCTCCAAATCTAATGAAATTGTTATATGATGTCTGTTAAATGTTTTCACAGATGGGTTTTGGATTTCATGAACTACAATGCTTGTATGAATTTCCTACGGGTGCATGTTTTAGGAAAGATTATGTGTTAATTCTAGTATTAACTTATAAGTTATTAGATCATGTATTTCGTATCATTATAAAGTACGAAGTACTTGGGAAATTGTATAACTTTATTCAAAAATACTTTTCATAAACCAAAAGATTTCTGACAAATATAGTTTAGTTGGTGAAAGAAATACTTTAGATAGAAATAAATCAGTTTTACATAATAGTACTATCAGTGCAATTTCCAGAACTAGGTCTCTTCTAACAACAGTTAGAACCCACTTCCGGGCACACTGAATAGTTAAAGTATCATATGTGTTGCTTGAAGTATCCATGCTTTCGCCTTTCACCTTCTGGGTATAAAATTCAAAAATGATACTTATATGATACTTTGGTTTTAAAAGATAACCACTCCGCTAAAGGATGCTTCCTTGACTCTTTTCTCTATACTGGAGGGGCGTTTACCTATAAAAGACCAATCTTACATATAATTATATACATATGTACTGATGAAAGAATTTAGACTGTTCTTCCGAAAGGAATGAGGTTTAAATGCCTATAGGTCTTTCGTTATCCTCGAGGAGGTTTCCTACTGAAGCCTATGCTTCCAAAGGCTTATATGTGCTTAGATTCATTGTCTCCACAGACATTCCTTTATAAAACTATTTTCATAAAAAAAAATCCTTCACTGTTAGAGTTGTTGAGGAACTTTCCTAAAAATAAAATGTTTTAAAGCTTTGCCTCCATGGATATTGGCATCGGTGATGACTACAAGGAACCTTTATCTATAAAATACTATATATATATATATATATATATTATGAATGTAATAGAGGCCTTGCCTCAATTACTTGTCGCCACTGCAGGGATATAGGCATTGGTTGAATGTTGAGCAAGTGAAGCCAATAGGGCTACCCTTTTCGAAATAGCTTGGAAATAGACTTCAATATCATTGTGAAAGTTGAAGTAAATGGAATCGAAACAGGTATTGGGTTCAGTGTGATGTATGCGTCCTTTACTTTCCCATGAAATGTTACGTATTGGTTGTTGCCTTCTTTAAGTCATTGCATTTGTATATGGAATAATGGCAGGGTCCCGAAGGTGGCAAAAATGACACTCACCAAGGAATAAACTAATGTTAAAAGGAAGTGATTCCATTGCTTTGCGCAGTACGGAAGGGTTTAGGAAAGAAATATTTAATTTTTTGATAGTGGGGAGGAACTCTGCGAAGCACTGGAGAAAACAAAAGGGGATATTGGTCCCGTGTAGATGGCTTATGATGCCATAAATTGACAAAAGGGAACCAATAATAGAATGAAGGTTTGGCTCCATTGCATGACAATTTTTTATTTTTTTTATTTTTTTTGCGAAAGAACAGATGGGAATGTAATTGGGAAGGGAATCCATTGTGTGTTGTATGATAAATATTGTTGTATTTTTCTAAGTTAAGTCATGATAAATGGAGTAACCATTGTGGTATAGGGGATGCAGGATTATATGTTTCCTATAAGACACTACCAAAAGGGAAAAACGTTCGATATGCAACATGGTCTCGTTAGTTATCATTGTGTCGAGTTATTAGTTACTACTCATACCAGTCTTTTTGACTGACCCATAGTTTATGTGTTCCTTTAAACTCTGGGATGTTCAATCGAGAAGGCTGAGGATTAGGGTATTCCAGGTGTTAGCTACGAATTAAGTTATGGAGGAAAAGAAGGAAATAGCTATTTAGGAAGCACCACTATGTTTTGTTTGTTGTTGGATTTATGTACCGGCGTGAATTTGAATGTCGTTATCTATATACTCTGGCCACTCGAGTGGGCATCTTCATATATTGCTCTCGATGTTATTTTGTAATAATTTATACTTTATCTGAACAGGTTCTATGTTGGGTTTTATGAATGAATGTTTGTGAAATTTTTCATACACCCGTGTTATCTGATGCTGAGATCGAATAACATTCAATTTTCTATCACTAGAAGTTAAAAATAGAGTTGAATGTACCACCTGTAGTGTTTAGCTTTCGGCCTTAGAGAATGGGGGGGTTACATAAACACCTTACTATGAACTCCGCAACATTCTTCTTCATGTCTTTCTAATAGGAAGTCCTCTTCACATCCTTAAACATATTGTCCCTTCCCGGATGCATTGTCATTTTGAATGAAGACACTTCTTGAGGACCTCTTCCCATAAACTACCAATCCTAAGGACATAAAGTCGGTTGCATCCCTTCTCAAACTTCCATCACAATCAACTAAATATTTATCGAAATGAGGAAAGTTCACTCCTCTAAAAATCTTCTCTTGAATACCCTCAATTCTTCATTAATACCTTGCTCATGCTTAATCATATCCATCAAAGCTGGCCTCACTTCCAAAATTGCAAGGAATCCTTCAGATGACTCAGATGGTGGTAAAAAGTTAAAACTAAAAAGAAACTCCAATTGTCTCCCGTCAGCAATAGCACTAAGGTAGCGTTCCTACTAATCAAAGCATTTATGACAACATTATCCTTCCTAAAGGTATATTTGGATATCGAAATCAAACGAAGTTGTATATTCCACCCACCTATGTTGTCTAAGATTCAAGTCTCATTAGAAAAACAAAATATTTAAGAGATTTATGATCCGTAAGACACTCAAACTTTCCATTAAGAAATCATGTCTCCACATCTTAAGGGAAAACTGCAAGATCCAAATCGTGCATAGAGTATCTCTTATCATGATCTTTTAATTGTCTTCCTGCGTAAGCAACTACCATACCCTCCTACATAAGCACTACTCCTAATACTATCATGCGATCTTTCGTGAAAACTATAAACATCTTAGTACCATCAGGGATGATGAGGATACTTGCATTTGGGAGAGACTCCTTCAAATTCTCGAAAGCATTTTCACACTTATCGTTCCAAGAAAACTCAGGAATATTCTTAGTCAAATGGGTCAGAGGGGCTGCTATCCTTGCAAAGTGTTCAACTGATTTCCTATAATAGCTCGCTATCCCTAAGGAACTCCTAACCTCAGAAGCACTGCGAGGAATTTTCCATCCTTGGATAGCTTCCATTTTCCTGAGGTCCACAACCAAACCTTTCCCCAAAATTATACGTCCAAGAAACTTGACTTCTCTCTTAAAAACTGACACTAGAAAAACTTTGCCTAGAGCTTATTCTTCCTTAGAATTCCTAGAACCTAACTAAGATGATTCTCATGATCTTTATAATCCTTGGAAAATATAAGGATGTCATCCATAAATACCACACCTATCTTATTAAGAATGCCTCTAAACACTCTATTCATCAAGTCCACAAAGAAAGCGGGGGCATCCGTCAATCCAAAGGGAATCACTTCCCATTCTCCTAAATGGTGTCTTAGGTTTGCTTTCTTTAGCAGTTTTTAACTTATGAAATTTTATGCTAGGTCTAGTTGATAAAAGATTTTGGTACCTTCCAAATAATCGAATAGGTCATTTATCCTAGGCAAGGGATACCTATTCTTCTTGGTCAACCTATTCAACTCCCTATAATTAATGCACGGTTCCATCGGCCTTAGTGGGAAAAACTACGGGAGATCCCTGTTCCCAAGAACTCTGTCGGATGAACCCTTTATGTAGTAACTTAGAAATTTGTTTATCCAACTCTTTCCTTTCCTTAGGACCTATATGCTTCAATGATAAAGCTATAGTCCTGATGTCCTTTCCGAGATCTATCCTATAAGCGACATCTTTATGGGGAGGGAGTCCAATCACCTCTTCAAAGACGTTATGAAATTCACAAACAACATGCACTGCGATGGTCCTTCCGAATCTGAAGACAAAAAAGGCAATAAGGTCGAATCCTTTATATTTCCTATCCTACAAGGGACCGCTATACTATGACCTCTATCAACCTTCATTCGAACGATCTTTTAATCACAATCAAGGATGACCCCATAATAAGATAACTAATCCATCCATAAGATTAGTCCATACCCCTCGAAGCTTAAAACATATGCATCACACGAGAAATCAACATTGTCGATATCTTGTACTTAGGCTTTGTAAATCAATAAGAGTTTCTTAACTCCTACTATAAGGTTGGACACCATTATCAGATTATTAACAATAGAAGTCGGAAGTTTCAATAAATCAATAATGCTCCTAGATATGAAGAAATAAGACGTTCTAGGATCGAATAGGGTATAAATAGAAGTACATAAAATAGAAACAATATCTTCCAGGGATGATTGTCCTTGGTCCTTTGGTGGTTGAGTCTGAAGGGGTGCTACATCTAAAGCGTAATTCTGTCCACTCGATCCTCCCTTAAGCTTTAGGCAATTCCCATCAAGATGTCCATCTTCATGGGAGTTATAACACTTTCTTGTAATTAGATATTTTCTTTGTTTACCTTTTTAAGATCGTCTTTAATGGACTTTTGTTTTAAACTCCAAGAATCAACCTTCCTATGAAATTATGCTTGGAAATCTTCATATTATTTCCTATAAGTCTCAAATGCTTTTCTGGCAGCCTTGAATTTAACTTTACGGTGTACAAGCTCTTTGCCTTGGGTTACCAAGGCATTTTTTCATAATCTCATTCTTGCTTCATATTTTTTATGTCGAGTTCCAATAGCCTAACAAGCTCTGGGAACTTCTTAGCATATTTGGACATCTCTCGATATTGCTCGCCTAATTCCTTTAGCCCTGAAATGAGCTATTGTTTAATATCTCATGAAACAGGACAGAGAGGAGACAAGAAGTGCATTTTTTCAAATTAGTATTGTGGGAACTGAGCCTCGAACTCTTTCTTCCACTTTTCAGTTCTAAGTATCTTTTGTTGCTTCAAGGCTTTAGTGACCCTTTGCGTATGCTTCCTCGGTGCAAATATTGCTTTTTCTTTAGCCTTAGGGCATTTTTGGGTGAGTGTCACTTGACAAACCTTTCGTATGGATTAGGGCCTTAACACCCGGTTGCTGTAACAGCCCGCATTTTATGTATTGGAAGATCGTAAAACATTTTTTATTTTATTCCCGGAGGGTTGGATCATTCTCATATTTTAATATGTTTCTTATGGGGATGTAAGACATGTCCATAATTTTTACCGATTTTGTTTATGACCATTTTGCCTCTATCGGTATTGTACAGGGAATAACTTTTGATTCAGGTTGAATCAAGTGGTGAGACTTATGCCATTGGAAAGGAATTGATGATTGTCTTTCTGTAGAGTGGTTACTTTAAAGATTTGGCTCAGTAGTTTGAGAGGAATCACTGTTTTAAGGTTTTTTAGTTGGCTGTTCAGGTTTGGAGAGCCACAATGGGTTGATTTGGGAAGGCCCATTAGTGGGCTAGTGGAAAGTTATAAATAGGGGGTGGGAGGTATGAGAAATGGTTTAGTTTCTCTATTCTCTCATTAGGTGGCCTATGTTCCTCCTTCCTCTAACACCTTTCCACCATTAAGATCAACCTTTAAAGGAGGGAAATTGAAGATCTACACCATTGGAGGCTAGATCTACATCAATTGAAGGGCGAATTCATCAAATCAAGGAGTTCAGATTCAATTGCTTGCTGTCAGGAATCTTATTGCATTGATTTTTGATTGTTTGGGAGTATCGGTGAGTGGTTTACATCACTCACATGGATTCAATGAAGTCTATGAGTGTATAATCATGTTTTTCATCAAATTCAAGTGTTTTTTCATACATCTATTCCATTACAAGTTCATTTTCATATGAATCACCCTATGATCTATTTTAGCAAGTTTAGATTGGTAATTCCTACGCCATTTCATATGTTTACGCAAATTAGATCTGCAATTTAGATCATACGTTCATTTATCATGGTTTTGGAGTAATTTTCATAATTTTAGTGATAATCGCCATATTCATGTTTTTAGTGGCTTCATAACATGCTTGTGATTATGTTGAATGAATTGGACGAGTATATTTCATCGATTGTGTTGATTAGAGAAGTTTTGGTCGAAATCGGAGTGGCATTGGGGTAGTGCAGGTTTTGGATCGTTCATGGCGGGTCGGTCGTGCAGATGTATGGCTTAGGAAAGAAGTCATGGTCTGGTCGGCCGCATGTAGGGTGGTTCGGGTCGAGTGGCGTGGGGTCGATCAAACCAGACCAGGGTCGGTCGTGCAACCCAAAGGCCGGGTCAGTCCGCATAGGTTTTCATTCATGCATAGGGTTGAGCAGCTTGGTTAAGGTCGAACATGTTTGGTCGAGCATGGTTAGAGTGGTGCATGTAGCGGAAGGGTTAGTCACCAGGGTCGT
The DNA here is from genome assembly GCA_030737875.1 of Allium sativum. Taxonomy (NCBI): domain Eukaryota; kingdom Viridiplantae; phylum Streptophyta; class Magnoliopsida; order Asparagales; family Amaryllidaceae; genus Allium; species Allium sativum. The sequence continues at coordinate 46,048,351 of CM060925.1, forward strand.
TCGAACGAAAGTTGGCTCGAGCACAAGGTTGGGTCGAGCATAGGTGGTCGAACAAAGGGTGGTCGCTCATCTTGGTTGGGCAAGGATAGGTCGCACCAGGGTCCGTCGTGCATAATAGGGTCATTTCTGAAAATTTTATTTTTCGGGTAAGACTACGATTTGAATAAAGGGGTCTGAAAAATATATTTTTCGAGGGCAAACCCCCGAACCCTAGTCGCAGTGTAGCGATGTAATTTGACTGGTGATGGTGTGACTTCGAAGTAAATTCAAGTAGGAAGGTTCGAAATGTTGAATGTGTTCGTTGACCGGTGTAGAACAGCGAATGAGGTGACAACTCAAAGGTCGTGAGTTGGTGGATAATGGTTGCTCGAGAAGGTTGCTTAGGATATGAAAAGTTGTCGAGTTGGATGACTAGAGATAAGAAGGCCAAGAAATTATCGTTGTCGTAAGTTCTAGCAGGCTCAAAGCAGGGGTACGATAGGGGCACCTAAAAGACCGGTTGTAGGTTATGTACCCTGGGTATCATTTAAAGGCCTAGTTGTCAAGATTGGATATACATACGTATCGTTGAAAGGCGTATGGAGGGGTTACCATTAGCCCTTGACATATGGCAAGGACGGTCGTCATATGATTAACGATGGTTTCGAAGCAGGATTGGCGGTGATAGCCGGAGTCTGTCATTGTTGATTAGTTGCCTTGTTTGAACCATATCATGTAGATTGTCCAAAGTCAAAGGAGAGGTTCCTTGAGTGCTTGTCTAATATTGGTTTAGGCCTCTGAGGCTTGTGTTTAAGGGATGTTGAATCCGATTAGGATGGTTTACATGATATATATATATATATATATATATATATATATATATAATCTAGATGTTATGAGTGCTTACCATGATTGAATAGGTGTTCTGGTTTCCATGGATGAATGGTTGACTTGTTTATTGTAAAGGCTATCACTATCCGTTGTGGGGAAGATAAGGTTGAGTTCTTCTCTGGTGTTGTAGGTAGATCAGTATGTTTATCTATCCATTCTCATATACTTTATTATTGAAATTTTTTAGCTGTTTTATCTCTCACTAAGACTGTTGTCTGACTCAAGGTTTTATGTTTCACTTATTACCTTGGGATGTTCATCCGGTTGTGGATGGGCAGACTAAGTAGCAGGTGACAGGTGATTAGTGAGGACGATGCTGCTGTGTGAAGGTGAGCAGGAGGATGGCATATTACTTTTACTACTATCTAGTATTTATGTTCCGCTGTTTGATTTGCTCTATGAGTGTTGTAGTGAGGCCTTACGTACATACTTGATATTTCCTATGATGTTAGGATAATCTTTCAGGATGTTGTGAAAGTTTGAAAAGTTTGCTATGTGTTGCTTCACTACTATTACCTATTGTGTATGTTCTACTAAATTTTATCCTTGTGTTGAGAGTTTTACGACAGGTTTCGCTTGTGTTTACCTACTCTGATGATCGTCCATAGCTGCCTGGCACACCTTTCTGCGCATTATTCCTCTTTTTAGTGTGGGGGCTGTGGGCAGTCATCACATTTGGTATTAGAGCTCTGGTTAATGATTTTAGCCAAAGTTCTAAGACATAATCACGTATAAGGTACGTACTTGTAGATTTTAGTTGGATGATTACTATATATATTAGCATATATAGTACTAACGGCTGTTTTCCTTTTGCAGATTTTCTTGGAAGTAGCTAATTGTTCTAAATTGCAGATTTAGAATGAGTAGACGACCATCAAGACACGCTGCTAGGGGATCTAACACTGGAGGAGGAAATGGTGGCGAAATAGACTACCTAGCCATATTCGAGGCCATGGCGGCAGCGATCATGAATAGGATTCCCGCTGCAGTGGCGGGTAAGGTTGATGTTGGAGTTCCAATGCCTAGAGCTGTAGAATTTGCAAATCTACACAAAATCTTTTCTTCATTGGGAGGAAAGAAATTCAAGGGTACTGAACCAGTTAAAGAAGTCTAGAGGTGGGTAGGTACTTGTGTTCGAATTTTCAAGGACTTTGGCATTGATGATGAAACCAAAAGGAAGCTTGCATCAAGACAGTTAGAGGGAAGAGCAATGGACTAGTGGAACTCTGTCACACTTGAGACTCCAGAGGAAGATATCTCATGGGAACCAAAAGGAAGCTTGCATCAAGTCTAAAGCAAAGTTTATATCCACCGTGCAAAAGTCAATTCTGTTTAAGAGATTCGTGGAGCTTAAGCAGAATGGTTACCCAGTTCTTGGCTATATTTCTGACTTCAAGGATTTGTCAAAGTATGCTTGTTCATATGTGGATACTCCTTATCAAAAGAACGAGAAGTTTGTCTTGGGATTGGATGAATATCTTCTGAATCAGCTTATGGATCATCTCGATGATTGCTTTGAGAAGATTGTCGAGAAGGCTTTGAGGCATGAAAGTATGTTTCCTAAGAAGATGTCTGTTGTCGCATCTAAGGAAGAACAAAAGCCACATCAGGGTGGTAATAATATGAAGAGGAAGTAGCAACAACAGAAAGGGATGAATGGCCAAAAGAATCCTACAGTTGAAGTGGTTTGCTTTAACTGCCAACAAAAAGGCCATTTTGCTAATGAGTGCAAGAACCCCAAAGCTGAGAAGAAGTGCTTCAAGTGTGGGAAGCCTGGGCATGAGAAGAAAGACTATCCAGACTTAGCTAAGGACAGGCAGGTTGTGAGGTCATATGCTTTGGAAGCCATGCCAACTTCCTCAAGAGCTCCTACTGCAGAGGAGAAGGGAAAGGGTGTCGTGGTTCAAGGTACTCTTTATGTTAATGGTGTTTCAGTTCGTGTGCTTTTTGATACTGGAGCATCGCATTCATTCATTTGCAATGAGCTTGTGTGCCACTTGGGTTTGGAACCTGAGATTTGTGGTAGTCCATTGATCGTCACTAATCCAGTTGTGGTTCGTCCAATCTTTGCATGATTTGCGGTGGTCTAGTGTTGTCGAGTCATGGTTGCTCTTTTGTGTGTGATCTCTTTGTTCTTAACTTCGCTGGGTCTGGGATCATCTTTGGCATGGATTGGCTCAAGAGGTATGTGGCAAGGGTGAATTGCGAGAAGCTAGAGGTGAGGGTCCGGGATGGGGAAGGGCGGAAGTTGTTGATTAGATGTAAGCACGAAGAGGGTGTCTTTGTGAGCTATCTATATTCGCTTGGGATTCCATAGGAAGACTTGTCATCTGTGTTGATCGCTAATGAGTATGAGGATATTTTTGATGAGATCGAAGGATTGTCGCCGCATTGTGAGATCGAGTTTAGGATCGATTTGGTCGAGGGTGCTAGACCAATCGTTATGCCTCTTAGGCAGATGGAGCCTAAGGAACAGCGAGACTTGGAGGTGCAAGTTCAAGATCTTTTGGGAAAAGGATTCATTCGGAGGAGTGTATCCGAATGGGGTGCACCATTCGTGTTTTCAACCAAGGTGGATGGATCGTTAAGATTATGTGTTGACTATCGTCAACTGATCAAGGTGACTAAGAAGAACAAGTATCTGTTGTCAAGGATTGATGACTTGTTCAATCAGCTTCACGAAGCAAAAGTGTTCTCTCAGATGGATTTGGCAACGGGATTTCAGCAATTGAGGGTTGCTAAGGATAGTGTTCCAAAGACTGCTTTTAGGACACCATCCGGGCTTTTCGAATGGTTGGTGATGCCATTTGGGTTGACTAACGCGCCAGCGTATTTTTTGGATCTTATGAACAAGGTGTTAAGAGATGAACAAGTTCGTGCTTGTGTTCGTGGATGATATTCTGGTTTGTTCTCGGAATAAGGAAGAACATAAGACACTTGAGAGTTGTGTTAGAGATTTTGTGAAAGCATCAACTCAGAGCTAAGTTTTCCAAGTGTCACTTTTGGAAGAATGAAGTGAGGATCTTAGGTCATGTTGTTTCTGGAAATGGGATAGCAGTTGACCCCACTAAAGTGGCAGCAATCCAGGACTAGGATAGACCTAAGAATGCGACAGATGTGAGAAGTTTCCTTGGGTTAGCTAGTTATTATCGATGGTTTATCAAGTATTTCTCCAAGATAGCTGCATCGTTGACAGGATTGACAAAAAAGAACCAAGTGTTCACATGGGATGTAAAGTGCAAAAAAGTGTTCGAGATCCTGAAAGAGAGACTGATGAGTGCTCTTGTGTTGACCATTCCAAGTGGGAATGAAGAGATGGCTGTGTACATCGATGCATGTGGTACTGGATTTGGAGCAGTACTGATGCAAAAGGATAAGGTTGTGGCCTATGCGAGTCGACAACTAAAGCCGCATGAGAAGAATTATCCAACTCATGATTTGGAGTTGGCGGCGATTGTGTTTGCACTGAAGATGTGGAGACATTTCCTATTGGAAGTATGATTCCAGTTATTTACGGACCACAAGTCATTGAAGTATCTTTTCTCCCAAAAGGATTTGAATCTTCGGCAGAAACGATGGTTAGAGATTCTAGCATCATTTGATTTTGGTATAGCCTATACTCCTGGTAAAGGTAACGCGGTTGCAGACGCGTTAAGTCGAAGACACACAAGTTTGGGAGCGATGTTTTCAGAATGGAACAGCCTCGAGTATTTGGCAAGGTTTGATTTCAGGCCAAGGTGTGAATTGGAACCTGAAATATTGGCAAGCATATCGATAAGACAAACCCTTATTCAAAGGATTGGCAAAAGTCAAAAGAGAGAGGCGAAGCTTGTCGAGCTTGTCCAGAAGCTAGAACCAGAAGATAAAGAGTTGAAGTCGATCGAGAAGGCTGGCTTCGAAAGCAAGGGCGACTAGTTGTTCCTGATATTGATGGATAAGAGATGAGGTTTTAAAGTAATGTCATCACTTGAGTTGACGATTCATCCCGGTGGTAATAAGATGTATCAGGACATGAAGCGAATTTACTACTGGTAGGGAATGAAGCGAGATATTGGAAAATTCATTTCCAAGTGCATGCACTGCATGTTGGTGAAAGCTGAACAGAAGAATCCAAGAGGTTTGCTTCAGCCATTGGAAGTTCCTACATGGAAGTGGGAGCAAGTATCGATGGATTACCTAGAGCTAGGGCAGGAAACAATGGAATTTGAGTCATTGTGGACCGCTTGACCAAAAATGCAAGGTTCATTCCTGTCAAGTCGACTCGGACGACATCGAAATTAGCTGAACTTTATGTGAAATGGATAGTTCGATTCCATGTTATCCCAAAGAGCATAGTGAGTGACCGAGATCCATTATTTACAAGTGGATTTTGGAAGAGTTTGCAAGAATCTTTGGGAACCGAGTTGTGTTTAAGTACGGCTTACCATCCCTAAACTGATGGTCAAACCTAGAGGGTCAACCGAATTTTGGAAGATCTCCTAAGAGCTTGTGTGTTGGATTTTGGTGGATCATGGGAAGACCATCTGCATCCAGTTGAGTTTGCATATAACAATAGATACCAGTCAAGCATTAGGATCACACCATACGAGGCGTTGTATGGTAGACCGTGTAATTCTCCATCATGTTGGTTAGAGACTGGAGATAAGTTGAACTTGGGCTAGAGATGATTAGAGAAACCTCGGATTGTAACGAGATCATTTAACAATGAATGAGGGCAGCCCAAGATCGTCAGGAGAGCTATGCTAATACACGTCGAAAGGATTTGGAATTAGACATGGGTGACATGGTTTTCGTAAAGATTTCACCGTTGAAACATGTGGTTCGATTCAAAAATAAGGGAAAGTTAGCTCCTAGGTTCGTTGGACCACTTCCGATAGTCGAGCGAATTGGAAAGCTCGCATATAGAATGTAGTTACCCGAGAAGATGTTGAGTGTGCATAATGTGTTCCATGTGTCATTTCTACAAAAGTTCGTGCATGATTCGAATGTGGTGGTATCTCCTGAGTAGTATGAAGACCTAGAAGTAGAAACTGCAGTTGTGAAACCTTATAAGCCATTTCGTGTTGTGGGGAGTGAAACGAAATAGCATAGGAGGAAGATGGTTAAGCTAGTCAACGTACACTGGAGTGAAGATGACGACGATTGTACGTGGGAGGCGGAAGAGAGAATGAGGGCGACTCATCCAGAACTTTTTGTCGGTAGGACCCTTTGATATCGTATCATCATTGTATCCTTAAATCTTGTTTTTGTTTGATAGAATTTTGCATGCTAGGATAAGGCTATGGATGCAAGGCTTGATGGTTGCTAGTTTGGGTGATAGAATTGGCTTCTCATGGATGATAGGCATGTAGAATTATTGTTGTTTCTTGTGTTTGATTGGAATTTCGGCGGCGAAATTCTTAAGGGGGAGAATGTAACAGCCCGCATTTTACGTATCATAAGATCGTAAATTTTTTTAATTCCCCGAAGGTTGGATCATTCTCATATTTTAATATGTTGTTTATGGGGATTTTAGACATGTTCATAATTTTTACCAATTTTGTTTATGACCATTTTTTCCTATTAGTCTTGTATAGGGCATAACTTTTGATTCAGGTCGAATCAGGTGGTGAGACCTATGCCATTGGAAAGGAATTGATGATTTACTTTCAGTAGAGTGGTTACATTAAAGATTTGGCTCAGCGGTTTAGGAGGAATCGTTTTTTAAGATTTTTCAGTTGGCTGTTCAGGTTTGGAGAGCCACAATGGGATGATTTGGGATGGCCCATTAGTGGGAAAGTGAAAGCGTATAAATAGGGGGTGGGAGGTATGAAAAATGGTTTAGTCTCTCTATTCTTTCATTAGGTGGCTTATGTTCCTCCTTCCTCTAACACCTTTCCACCATTAAAATCAACCTTTAAAGGAGAGAAATTGAAGATCTACACCATTGGAGGCTAGATCTACATCAATTGAAGGGTGAATTCATCAAATTAAGGAGTTTAGGTTCAATTGCTTGCTGTCAAGAATCTTATTGCATTAATTTTTGCTTGTTTGGGAGAATCAGTGAGTGGTTTATATCTCTCACATGGACTCAATGAAGTATATTAGTGTTTGATCATATTTTTCATCAAATTCAACTGTTTTCTCATAGATCTATACCTTTACAAGTCCATTTTCATATGAATCATCCTATGATCTATTTTAGCAAGTTTAGATTGGTAATTCCTATGTCATTTCATATGTTCATGCAAGTTAGATATGCAATTTATATCATATGTTCATTTATCATGGTTTTGTAGTAATTTGCATAATTTTAGTGATAATCGTCATATTTAAGTCCTTAGTGACTTCATAACATGCTTGTGATTGTGTTGAATGAATTAGACGAGTATATTTCGTCGATTGTGTTGATTGGAGAAGTTTTGGTTGAAATTGGAGTGGCACTGGGATGGTGTAGGTTTTGGATCGGTCATGGTGGGTCGGTCGTGCAGATGTATGGTTTGGGAAAGAAGTCATGGTCGGGTCGGTCGCACGTAAGGTGGTTCGGGTCGAGCGGCGTGGGGCCGGTTTAAACAGACTAGGGTTGCTCGTGCAAACCAAAGGTCGGGTTGGTCTGCACAGGTGTTCATTCTTGCACATGGTCGAGCAGCATGGTCAGGGTCGAACATGTTTGGTCGAGCACGGTTGGAGTGGTGCATGTAGTGGAAGGTTTTGTCACCAGGGTCGTTCGAATGGATGTTGGCTCAAGCACAAGGTGTGGTCGAGCATAGGTGGTCGAATAGAGGGTGGTCGGTCATCTTGGTCGGGCAAGGGTCAGTCGTGCATAACAGAGTCATTTCTAAGAAAATTATTTTTCGGGTACGACCCTGATTTGAATAAAAAGGCCTGAAAAAAATATTTTCCGGGGGCAAACCGCCAAACCCTAGGCGCAGGCCAGTGATGTAATTTGACTCAGTGATGGTGTGACTTCGAAGTATATTCAAGTAGGAAGGTTCGAAGTGTTGAATGTGTTCGTTGATCGGCGTAGAAGCGAATGAGGTGACAATTCAAGGGTCATGAGTTGGTGAATAATGGTTGCTTGAGAAGGTTGCTCATGATATGAAAAGTTATCTAGTTGGATGATTAGAGATAAGAAGGTCGAGAGAATATCGTTGTCATAAGTTCTAGCAGGCTCAAAGCAGGGGTACGATAGGGGCACCTAAAAGATCAGTTGTTGGTCGAGTACCCTGGGTATCGTTGAAAGGCCTAGTTGTCAAGGTTGGACATACATACATATCGTTGAAAGGTATATGGAGTTTATGCTAGAACTGGGGTTACTATTAGCCCTTGACATATGGCAAGGTCGTCCGTCATATGATTAACGATGGTTTCGAAGCAGGATTGGCGGTGATAGCCAAAGTCTGTCATTGTTGATTAGTTGCCTTGTTTGAACCATCTCATGTAGATTGTCCAACGTCGAAGGAGATGTTCCTTCCGTGCTAGTCTGATATTGGTTTAGGCCACTGGGGCTTGTGCTTGAGGGATGTTAAATCCGATTAGGATGGTTTACAAGATATATATATATATATATATATATATATAATCTGGATGTTATGAGTGTTTACCATGATTGAATGGGTGTTCTGGTTTCCACGGATGAATGGTTGACTTGTTTATTGTAAAGGCTATCACTGTCCGATGTGGGGAAGATAAGGTTGAGATCTTCTCTGGTTTTGTGGGTAGATCAGTATGTTTTTTTAATCCATTCTCATATACTTTATTGTTGAAGTTTGTTAGTTGTTTTATTGCTTGCCAAGACTGTTTTCTGACTTAAGGTTTTATGTTTCCTCTTATTACGTTGGGTTGTTCACCCTGTTGTGAATGGGTAGAATAAGTAGCAGGTGATAGGGGATTAGTGAGGACGATGTTGCTGTGCGAAGTTAAGCAGGAGGCTGGCGTATTACTTTTACTACTATCTAGTATTTCTGTTCCGCTGTTTGAGTTGCTCTGTGAGGGTTGTAGTGAGGCCTTATGTACATACTTGGTATTTCTTATGATGTTAGGATATTCTTTCAGGATGTTGTGAAAGTTTGAAAAGTTTTCTATATGATGCTTCACTACTATTACCTGTTGTGTATGTTCTATTATATTTTATCCTTGCACTGAGAGTTTTACGACAGGTTCCGCTTGTGTTTACCTACTCTGATGATCGTCCATTGCTGCATGGCACACTTTCCTGCGTGTTGTTCCTCTTTTTAGTGCGGGGGATGTGGGTGGTCGTCACAGTTTCTCACTACCGAGAGTGCCTTATGACTTGAATTCCTATTGAGTTTTGGTGTACATAAGAGCAAGAGTTAGAATGGTGAGTATAACCACGGTGACATTTTTGCCTCTCCTCCTTTCACGATCCTCTCCATGGTTACGATCGTAATAAATGGATAGTTGGGGAAAATTTCACTTATTGATATGCTGAAGCTAAATCACTTGTGGTAATCAAGTCTTCTTTGCATTGTACCTGCAAATCAAGATAGACCTGTATTAGAATTCATTCATCGTATAGTGGATAATTGTTGTGAAATGCATTGCTCGTGCTATATGTGTCCTAGTGATCCGCATGACGGACCTGAGCCCGAAGTCTTACCAGTTAATGTGACTTCTTTGGTGATGGTCAGGGAATTTCCCTTTCTGATGCGGGAAAGAGCTACGAGATCCAAGTCAAAAATTCATACTGCTTAGTCGGTAGTGGAAAATCACCCAAACCCTTGAAGGGGTCATCAGTGCTAGTAGACGCGGAGTCATGGACCAGGGACTTGACTTGAGGCGCATGATCTAAAACCAATATCTTGGCCAGAAGCTTCTTGGCTATTTAGAAGAGGAATCCTTTTCCTTTTCTTTTTCAACAACGACCTCTTGACTTGGTCCAACTCTAGACCCTCCGGCGGTATGGACTGGACCGGGAAGTTCATCGATGTTTAACCTGTCGACTAGGGGCAAGACTATGTGGGCTCCACTTCCTCTGTCCTTCAACTGGGGCACCACCTAGACCAATGCTTTGATTATCACTAAAAAAATGGAATATATATACACAACAGTTCATAGGTAATACATCTCCTCACATGCCTTTGGGCCTTAGGGACCACCCGTAATGTGGCCAACCTCGACTTTAAGACATCACTGGTGGGCTTGGGAAGAGTTCCTGACATACGAAGACATCAAATATTAAAGAAGAATAAATCCAACTCAAAAGCACATGACTTCTATAGATACTTAGTACTTTCACGTGATGGCTTAGAGATGCCTTTCTAGTGTGGAACGTTAAATAAAAATCCTATTTTACTCCACTTGCCTTATGCCATCAGTCCATGATCACCTAAGTATACATGGTCGCTTTGAAGTAAACAAGCAATGGATTGTCTTAAGATGCCTGAAGTTATAAAAGAATCATCAATTGTAAGTACTTAATAGTGGTCCACATAATATGAGATGTGCAGTACATGAAGATAAGCATAAGCTGTAGGGTGCAGCTGCATCGGTGCCAAACCCATGCGATGAATAATATCCCTAACAAACAAACTAAAGGGAGAGATATAGCCGATGGTGCACATATGCCAAAAATATTCCATATAGCCCTCTGGAGGGTTGTGAGCTATCTGCAGAATAGTTGGAACAAGAACTTGATCTAATGGAATTCCAAGTTTGGTGCTCAATCTTTTCATTTTAGGCTCGTCCACCGATAAGGACCATAAATTGGGAGGACTCTCTAAGAGAACATGTACTAGAAGAGTGTTAGGAGCAGAACCGACTCCAGATACATTGCCTCCATTGGCTCTACCTCTAGCAATGACGACCCTCAATCTGGTAGGATTACTGGTTATTCAGCGTGCATCCACACTTGGTATTGCGATGCATCACTATCCAACTCTGAAACAGAGCTAGAGCCCAAGCCTGGTCTTATACCACCTCATTCTTAGGTCCAAAATTTGATGATCTTGTAGAGTATCTTCGAATCATCTTGCATTACTACTCAATAAACATCACTGGTTAGAATGATTAACTTGTACCCCAAATAAGTAAGCTAATGTGGTGTGTGCAATACAGCGTAAAGACGTGTGCAATAACATTTACAAAGACAAAATATTGAAGACGTGCTACGAATGACGATTGAATCGATCATCATTTCCGACTCCAGCGAGTCTTGATCATTAGAAATTGTAGAATGGATATCTCACGTGGGATGATACTTTGTTATTTGGGCAGTTTATGGTCATGTGCATGCCCAATCATGTTTGTATGCTAGTGAAGATATGCTTTAATACTAACCATCCAGAATTCCAAGTGCGTATTTTTGTACATAAAGTTGCATCGTCAATTTCCTACAAATTGTTGTTGACGCCCAAAATGTTCGCTAATGCTCGAGAGTTCCAAAATTTTGAAACTAAATGTCCAGAGCGGAAATGTATGCGAGATGCACTAATTATGTGCGGGAAAGTAAAGGACACAGTAATTTATAGTGGTTCAGTTTGGTTTGAACCTATGTCCACTCTGAAGGTTTTGCAGATTTTATTCACTTTCAACAAAGTACAATGATAAACATCATTACATGAAGTTATGATGATTAACAATGTTCAATTAATACTTGTTGTCGAGCTTCCTTGCTGATCGAGAGCAGTCGAGGAGTTCCGAGGTCCGGGACGTGTAGGGAAATCTGAAGTTCTGGGACATACCAGAAAATCTTGAGGTTTGAGGTCCAAGCGGAGTCGGGAGGTTCCGGGTTCTAGGCGGAGTCGGAAGGTTCTAGGTTCTGGGCGGAGTCGGAAGTTTCCGGGGGCCGGGCAGAGCCGGGAGGTTCCGGTGTCCGGGTGGAGTCGGGAGGTTCAGCCCTCGGGCAGAGCCGGGAGGTTCCGAGGACCAGGCGAAATCGGGAGGTTTCGGGGTCCGGGCAGAGTCGGGAGGGTCGGGCGTGGTCGGGAGGCTCCGAGGTCCGGGCAGAGTAGGGAGGCTCCGACGTTCGGACGGAGTCAGGAGGCTCTAGGGTCCGGACGAAGCCAGGAGGTTTTGGATTCCAGGCGAAGACGGGAGCTTCCTAGGTCCAGGCGGAGTCGGGAGGTTCTAGGGTCAAGGAGGAGTCGGTAGGTTCTGGGGTCCGGGCAGAGTTAGGAGGTCCCACGGTTCGGGTGGAGTATGCAGTTTTTGAGGTCTGGGAGGTTCCGGAGTCCGAGCGTAGTTGGGAGGTTCCGAGGTTCACGAGAAGTAGAGGTTCTGAGGTCCAGAAGGAGTAGGAAGGTTCTGGGGTCAAAGTGGAGTCGGGGGGCAGAGTCGGGAGGTTCCAGGGTCCGGGCAAAGTCGAGAGGTTCCGGGGTCCAGGCAGAGTCGGGAGGTTCTGGGGTTCGGGCGGAGTCGGGAGGTTCCGGATCCGAACGGAGTCAGGAGGTTCCGAGGTCCAAAGAAAAGTTGGTTCTTCTTCCTTAAAGTCAAAGAAGCCGTTAATGGCTTCCAAGGTCCTTCTTGCGATGTGAAGAGAGCAAAATGCCAACCCTTGTGAAGAATGATCAAGGGGATATTTATAGGATGTGGAATAGGTGGGAGTAGGAAGTAAGTATCCCAGAGGGTGTAGGAAGTAAGTATCCCGGAGGAGTAGGAAATAAGTATCCCGGAGGGAGTAGGAAATATCCAGGCCATGTTGGTGAAAATAGGTGATCGCCTTAATAGAATATTTGCCATGGAAAATTCGAAGATATTGCATCCCAAGTGTGGAATGCCAAATTTTGCATCCCAGGGAGGGATGCGAAATTTTGCATCCCACGTAACGATGCAAAATTAAGGCATTCGCAGCCCAAGGAGGGATGCAAAGTTTCGCATCCCATGGAGGGATGTGATATCTCGCATCCGCTGTAGGGGTGTCAAATGGAGGCATGCGCAGCCCAAGTAAGGATGCGAAATTCCGCATCCCTTGTAGGGATGCGATATTTCGCATCCCTTGTAGGGATGCGAAATGGAGGCATGGCACGCGACGATCTAGCATTTTATGTGGAGCGAAGCAGGGTGATCAAGTGTTCCAAGGGTGTGAAAAGTGGTTGGGTACGAAGCACGGTGATGCAAGGCATGGGATGCATATAATGGTGATGCGAGGCATGAGATGTGAAGCATAGTAGGGTGCAGAGCATGGGATGTAAAGCTTAGGAAGGTGTCGAGCATGGGATGCAAGGCATGGAGATGCGAGACACAGGTTGCGAAGCTAAGTGAAGCCAAGCCTGGATTCTGGACTCGATCGGTGCCTGTTGCGCAAGCTTTTGGAGGAGATTGGCATGTTCCAGGTGAGCATACTTCAATGTTGATGAATTTCGCATCTTAGGGATATGAAATTTTGTCAGTGTCCCGATTCGAGTCTTTTAGCGCCAGAATCGTGATTTGCTCTATACGATCAAATGGTTCTGAGTGCGTTCACTTGATTTGTGACTTGTACAGTTTGAGAGCAGTTTGACGAGCCATGACAACCGTTTTTGCGTGACCCTATCTTAGCTTGATTCCTAAAAATGTTGGCAAAACTTTTTCATTGGAGCGGTTAAGACACATAGTTGATGTAACAGCCCGCATTTTACGTATTGGAAGATCGTAAAATATTTTTATTTTATTCTCTGAAGGTTGGATCATTCTCATCTTTTAATATGTTGCCTATGGGGATGTGAGACATGTCCATAATTTTTACCGATTTTGTTTGTGACCATTTTTCCTCTATCAGTCTTGTACACGGCATAACTTTTGACTCAGGTCGAATCAGAGGGTGAGACCTGTGCCATTGGAAATGAATAGATGATTGCCTTATATTAAGGATTTGGTTCAATGGTTTGGGAGAAATCGCTGTTTTAAGGTTTTTCAGTTGGCTGTCCAGGTTTTGGAAGGCTAATGGGCCGATTTGGAGAAGGCCCATTAGTGGGTTTGTAGAGTCTATAAATAGAGGGTGAGGGGTATGGAGAATATTTTACTTCTCCCGTACTCTCATTTGAAGGCCTTTTATTCCTTCTTCCTCTAAACACATTTCCACCATTAGAAATCCAAATCTAAGGAGGGAAAATGAAGATCTTAACCATTCGAGGCTAGATCTACATCGTTTCAAGGGCAAATTCATCGGATCAAGGAGTTTAGTTTGAAGTATTCGCTGTTCGAATTCTTATTTCTACCACTTTATCTTTTTTTGGATAGTTGGTGAGTGATTTACATCTCTCACATTAATGTAATGAAGTATATGAGTATGCAATGAAGTATATGAGTATTTGTGCATGTTTTTCATCAAGTTGGAATGTTTTACCATAGATTTACATCATTATGTGTCTATTTTCATATGAAGACCATAGGACCTAATTTAGCAAGATTAAATTGATAATTTACATATGTTTTCACACGATTTTGCATATAGATCCGTCATTTTGTTCATATGTTCATTTATCACTAGTTTTGAGTGAATTGGTATAATCTTTGGTGAAATTGTCATATTCATGTTGCTAGTGTGTTCATGACATGCTTATGATTGTATTGAATGAGTTAGATGAGTATATTTCGTCGATTCGATCGATTAGAGAAGTTTTGGTCGAAATTGGATTTTGTATAGGCCTGTACAGGGGACCGATCGGTTGGAAAACTCATGGCTTGGAGAACTAGTCAGACGGAAGACAGACCGACCAGTGGCAGAAGCAGAAGGATGACCGACCGACGCAGTTGCTTTCCAGACCGATCGGTATAGTGACTGGATAACTTACTATTGGAGTTCAAAGAAGGACCTACCGGTCAAGATAACAGGTTTTGGCGATTCCAGAAGGGACTACAAGACCAACCAGTGGAGAATAGGGAGGGCCGACCAGTGGCGACTAGGGAGAACCGACCGGTGGTGACTGGGGAGGACCGACTAGTGGTGTTTGGAAGGACCGACCAGGGGTGTGTTTGGGAGAACCGACCGGTATGTTTTAGGAGGGCCGACCAGTGATGCTTTGGGAGGACCGACCAACCGGTGTTGATTTTCTAAAAATTTTACTTTTCGAGTACGACTCGGATTTTAATAAAAAGGTGTTTTAATTTTTTTTCGGACAACAGTGTCTGAACACGTGCCACATCGCAGTGGTGTAATATGGCTCGGTGATGATATAACTTCGAAGTGGTTCAAGTAGGAAGGTTCGAAGTGTTGGAAGGTGCTCGTTGATCGGTGTAGAACAACGAATAAGGTAGCAACTCAAACGTCGTGAGTTGGTGGATAATGGTTGCTCGAGAAGGTTGCTTGAGCCATGAAAATCATCAGGATGGGTGACTAGAGATGAGAAGGCTGAGGGATTATCGTTGTTATAAGTTCTAGTACCCTAGGCCTTGGGGAAAGGCCTAGTTGTCAAGGTTGGACATATGGGGTTTATGCTAGAACTGGGGTTGCCATTAGCCCTTGACGTATAGCAAGGTTGGTCATCATACGATTAACGATGGTTTCAAAGAAGGATTGGTGGTGATAGCCATAGTCAATCATGGATGATTGGTTGTTCTGTTTGTACTATCAAACATAAATTATCCAAAGTCGAGGGATATGTTCTTTGAGTGCTTAACTGATATTGGTTTAGGCCTCTGGGGAGAGTACTTGGGGAATGTTAAACTCTATTAGGGTTGTCTGTGTGAGGCTTATGTAATCTGGATGTTATGGATGTTTTCCATGATTGAATGGGTGTTCTGGTTTCCATAGATGAATGGTTGAATTGTTATAGTAAAGGCTATCACTGTCCGATGTGGGGAAGACAAGGTTGAGTTCTTCTCTGGTGTTAGATTAGTATGTTTATCTATCCCTTCTCATACACTTTTTTGTTGAAGTTTGTTAGCTGTTTTATCGCTCACTAAGACTGTTGTCTGACTCAAGGTTTTATGTTTCCTCTTATTACCTTGGGCTGTTCATCCGGTTGTGGATGGGCAGACTGAGTAGCAGGTGACAGGTGATGCATTAGTGAGGACGATGATGCTGATTGATGACGAGCAGGAGGCTCACGTACCAGTTTTATTACTATCTAGTAATTGTATTTCCGTTGTTTTCTTTTCTGAGTGATGTAGTGAAGAAACTTTGTACAAACACTATTTCCATGTTGTGGATAATACTTTTTGGTTGTATGAAAGTCTTGTGTTTCTGCTTCATTATTTCTACCTGTTGTATATGTTCTATTATACTTTATCCTAGCGCTGTGAGTTTACGACAGGTTCCGCTTGTGTTTTCCTACTCTGATGATCATCCATGAGTGCCTGGCACACCCTTCAGCGCATTATTCCTCTTGTATAGTGCGGGGGTTATGGGTTGTCGTCACAGTTGAAGCCTTTTGGTATGAGTTTGGGACTCCTGCATTGTTGAGAGCTTTGATTCGATTGGATCTTTCCGCTCGGGCTAGAACCTGTGTGGGGCATCTAATCTCAGTCGATTCAAGAAATTAAATGTTAGTCGCCAACTCTCGATGAAGTTTAAATGAGTCATTGTCGAGTTGGAGCTGCTTATGCACTCACATGCTTTCCCGTGGTTTTGCGCGATGTGATCGGAGTTGGAATAAGTAACATGCCATTAAACAACATGTTATAGGCGCGCGATCGCGCAAGTTAGCTTCCGTAAAGTTGTTGAATTAGGACATGATCCTTCAATGTGCACTATTGGGTCACTTGAGTCTATGAGCGCACAAATGGTTAATAGATCGAGTCGGTTTGATCGGTCGAGATTCCGAAAGCATGTGTGCGTGGCCTTTGCTATAGCTTGGGCGTGTCATCACATAAGATGGTTATCGAAACGTTTTTGAACTAGAGATTGATCGTTTGACATGTTCCATTGAATCACTTGGATTTTTGATTACACAATTGTTCAACGATCCAGGTGGGTTCCAAAGGTCAAAATTTCAAGAGCTTGTATACGCGAGCGCCACTGTAAGGACAATACTTTGTGTATGCCACGGCATGTGATCACATAGATTTGCCTTCAAAGCGAGGTCGAACCCAAATGCCAAGCACGTGTACTTGGATGGTTGGACAATTGGTGAGTATGCGAGTGGTCATTGATTGGAGATTTATTTGGTAGTCGGGGCTTCGAAGACAAGTGAATACGACCATAGCCAGGTTGGGGATTGGATAGACATGACAACTTAGCGAGTGCTTGGGAATACTAAATAGACTTACAAATTCTAGGGACTTATCAGAATTCTCATGTCCTCCTGAATTTGAGCTTGAGATAGCAAATTTGAATCATTCCACGATTTCGCATGATTGGTTTGGAATTGAAGTGTTTTGGCCTTGTAGTGTGGCGCTCGAGGAATGGACTTGTTTGAACTAGCGACTCGGATGTGCACATAGAATGTGGACATATAGTTGAGCCGTCGGTTTTAGGATCCGACCGTTGATCCAATCACGTCGTGGTCGCATCTCGAACTAAGCATTGCACACGTGGTCTATGGTGGGCATGGCGTTAGTATTTAAGGCTAAAGGATTCCATCTAGTTCCGAAGTGTTGGCTTTTGTGGGGTCTCCGCACTGTTGGAATGTTGGTATTTTCCATGTCCCAGGCTCTGGTTCTAGATCGCCTTCTCCACGAGGTTGACATGCTTTCAACACGGTTGCTTCAACGGTTGCGCTGAAATTGTTGCCAGTGCGGAAACTGGTAGGGATCTTCCTCGGGTCCTGCGATGGCCATACCGGTGCAAGAATCGATAGAGGCTGTCCCCGGGCCTGCATACCTATAGAATTATGTTTGATCCCAATAATGAGTTAACAAGTTTGGATTGTCGCACGACGTCGCATGATTGGATTGTAATTGAAGTCAAACGTAACACAATCGATTGGCGTGATGTTCGAGAAACGAACTTATTTGGACTGACCACTCGGATATGAACATAAGATGCAGATATATGGTTAGGTTGTCAATGTCGAGGTTCGATTCTTAATCTAGTCACGTCGTAATCACGGTTCGATCCGAGAAATGTGCTGATGGTTGGCGATGACTATGGTTTTAGTCGTTAAAACTAAAGGCTATCACCACGTTCCGGTACGCTTGTATGTAGCAAGATTTAGCATCGAGAGATGTCGTAGACGACTTCTGTGATGCTAAGACTTTGGTTATAGACCATCTTCTCTGTGTTGTGGGTTTTCTCCAAAAGGGTCGCTCCGCAGTGGCGGAGACGATGTTATTGGTGAGAATGCATGAAAAAGTGAAGGTCATGTGCCTTTGGGCCTGCCTTCAGTGATAGCGCCTCAGGTAATGCTTCCTGATATGCCTCTGGCTGATTGGAAGGTTGTCGGGGCATTAGATGAGGGAAAATGACTATGACACCACGAAAAGAATGTGTCTTTTGTAGAAGAGGGCTTGCTTTTTGTTTCCATTCCGCTTCCGACGAGGGAGGCAAAGGTGGAAACGAATCTTGCGCGGGTATCTCTGATGATGAGCTCAGACACCACTGCACCGTAGAAGACGGTTGCAGGACTGGTGCCCTCGGGCATGCCTCTAAACAGTCCCCCGGTAGTACTTCCTGATGTGCTCCTAGCTAACTGCAGAGCGGCTGGAGCATCAGGTGGAGGAAAATGGATACGACACAACAAAGAGGAGGTGACTTTTGGAGAAGAGGGTTTGCTTTCCCTTTCCGTTTTTGCTTTCGATAAGGGAGGCAAAGGTGGAAATGAGTCGCGCCCCAATATCTCCAATGATAACCTCAGAGACCATCGCATCATAGAAGACGGTTGAAGGACTATTGTAGGACTAATGCACCTAGGTCTACTTCCAAACATGCCTCAAGTAATGCTTCCCGGTGTGCCCTGAGCTAACTGGAGGGTGGTCGAAGCATCAGGTGGAGGAAAATGGATATGACACAGCAAAGAGGAGGTGTCTTTTGGAGAAGAAGGCTCGCTTTTCATTCATGTTTTACTTTTGATGATGGTAGCAAAGGCGGGAATGTGTCGCGCGTTAGTATTTCCGATGACGACCTCAGAGACTATTGCATCGTAGAAGACGGTTGTAGGACTGGTGCCCCCAGGCCTGCTTTTGAACATGCCTCCGATAATGCTTCCCAACGTGCCCAGGGCTAACTGGAGGGTGGCCGGAGCATCAAGTAGAGGAAAATGGATTTGAAACAATGAAGAAGAGGTGTCTTTTGGAGAAAAGGGCTTACTTTTCATTCTTGTTTCACTTTCTATGAGGGAGGAAAAGGTGGGAACAAGTCGAAATCTTGTATCTCTGATGAAGACCTTTGAGTTGACTACGCTACGGAAGTTGTGGTCCTAAGTGATCAAGTATCATGACTCGACATTGCACTCAGGGTTGAGTTGGTTAAAACTCCACTCATGAGAGACTCAAATTGGGCAAAGTTCGAGTGGGTGAACTTCGCTCTCGATTAGGCATGCGAAGTTTGGGTGGAACGGTGCCAATAGGACGACAACAGATTGCGCATAAGCATAGGTCGATCGTCTAAGTCTATTAGTCTTAATTATTGTTGCCAACAGACCGCCTCCAGAGTATGCCTAAGCATAGGTAGGCATGGCTAAATCCATTGGACTTATGGCGCTTTCCCCCAATTTTAGGGGTAAGTGGTCGGTGAGATTACTTAGTTATAGTTGCAGTACTTCGGACGATGATTACATCAAAGTAAACCATGCTAGCAACTTGAGTAGTATGTCAAACTACATCCTTGAAGACAGTCTACAACTGAGACTAAACAACAGAGTACAATTAAAACAAGGCGAGGTGTTGTGGCGTCGGAGACCTAAACCACTTATTAGTGCCGCAATCTTGCTGAGTCGAAGGATGATCCAGGTGGTCTAGTCGATGATTGTCCCAGTTGAGTGAATTTCATGGAAATCGTTAGAAGGCACGGGAACTTCACTCGGAGAATCTCGTTGGTGTTTCTCAAGACTCTGATGGCAGTCGAGCTCTTCTAGAAGAGCGTAGTTGTTGAGTGGAGAATTGTCGGGGCTGGCCCCATTGTTCTTGTTTTGAGAATGTTCGTTTTGGGTGATCAAGATCGTAGTTATCCGAGCTTTGGGCTTTGCCTTGATGTGGATTATGGAGATTGTTAACGATATTTTTCGTCAACACCAGAAATAGGCCTATGGAAGTGGACCTAGGGGAAAAATAAGTTGATTAGCCTTCACAAATTTAAGCGAGTTCACCCCTCCAAGATATCAAGGTTTAGAATCCGAAAGAATAGTTAATCTTCCCTCAATAAGGTGATTATCATTCTTAAGAGATTCAAGAACCTACAATTATCTTGAGATGAAGGGTTCCTATGTGCAACCCATAGAGAATGACTTAATGGTTTGTAGAGAGGGGTTCTGCACTGAGCTTGCAGAAGGCTCTAAATTTTTAGAAAAAGGGGTATTTCACTTGGCTTACGGAAAGATTTGGATATAGGCTCATATACATGTAGGAAGCAAATAGTATATTGCGGCAACAATAACTGAGAAATCATATAGCAATTCCATAAAGAAATACTCTAAGTATGTATTCACACTTCATTGATCTTTGATTTAGAATACATGAATAGAATAGAAAAAATCCCCAAATCGATCTAAGAATTAGGGTTTATTCTGGAGAAAAAGAATAAAATTATAAGAATGAGAAAAATCATCCCCAAAATGTGACCCCTGGGGTCTTATTTATAGAGAATTCGGGGACCCTTCGGTTGTTGGGCCATTCGGCTTGCAGAAGCCTCTGTCGGCCGCTTTTCTCCTCGGTCTCGGATATTTAGTTTCCGGCCACCTTCGTGGTGCTGCTTATTTCTTTTGGCGTGAGGGCCCCAGCCAGTTGAGGCTTCTTCGAGATTGATGTGAGCTTGTTGATGCAAATGACTTTCGGAAGACATTTGTGCTCCCAGTTGTGACTTCCGGGTGTAGGCTTCTAGCTTTCTCATGAATACTTCGAGGAGCTTGCCCTCATAAGGTATATAAATAGTTGTTGGTTCAGAACCCCTATCAGTTTCGGTACCTAGCAGATTAGTTTGGATAGTTGGTATCCCTTTAGGGTTCCGGTTTGCCTTCCAGTGGAGTCTTCAGGTATAGCCCGGTCTTCCGGAAGGTAGCTCCGGGTGATTTGTCTGTTGATTATCAATGTGGCCTTTCAGTGCTTATGCAGTGGATGTTTCGGAAGCTGGTTCTGGATAAATCCTACGTGCTTTCAGCTTGGTATTCTTGATGCCTTCATCTTCTGATGTATCAATATTAAGCAGGCTAATATAGACAACCCTTCCGTCTTTCTGGGTTTCAATTAGCTGAGCTCTTACCTCCCTCTTTCTTAGCTTCTGACGTAGATGACCTTTTTCTATAGAACCCTCACTGGACATAGCCTGCCGATGGATATACTCTACCAGTATTCTATAGATTTTGAGCTCCTTTATCCTAAGAAGATGTTGGTTTATGCAGCTCTCGGATCATTCCTTCATGCTCTTGGTTCTTTCTAGTGTTTGGCTCTTGCTTTTGGAGAATTCCTATTTTCTTATGTTCATCCGATACCGCTTCATCGTCAGCTTGTTTCGAAGTTAATTTTGGTAGTAACATTTCCCCCTAGTAAAGGGGTGTTTTCAACTTTCCAAGTTAAATCTTTAAGCAGATCTTCTATCTCTCTCCTCCAGTATATATACTCCCTCATTATTGACTCCTTCCATTCCTTTACCATTTCCTGAAAAATTTATCTCAAGGAAGTATCAGCTATTTAAATAATCATATCGGTAAGCCATCCATGTTTTTAGTTTCTTTGTTACCAGTTTCAGATGACCAACTCCAAATTTGATATCTTAAATTAGCATTTTCACTTTGCTTTCATCTTTTTGTGCTGGCATTTGTAAATAAAATATCCTACCAGCGATGGGTTTTGCGTAGAATAATAAAGTTCATACCTTTAGAATATTGATCTCACCGCATTGCGTAAAATTTAACAGATCATACTTGGTATTATGGGAAAGAAGCACATTGCTTTCAAAATTGATAGGAATGGCCCTTTGCCAAACGATCTCTCTACCTCTAGGAAAGTTAGCGCTATTGAGAAGCATTGTTTGATTTCGTCTCAAGAGCCAGTTAATGCTATCCTCCAGGATTTCGGGTGTTGACGCAATCCTTCCTTGTGAAAAGGACACCATTTCATCTCCTCCATAGGGTTACTTTGCTTCTTCTGCAGTTCATATTTGGCATGGAGGCTTTATACCTTTTTCGAATCTCCATCATCGTTATCTACAACACTTGGGAATTGCTCCTATTCAGTTCTCTTCCAACACCTACACCTATCTTTTGGGCTTAGAACTTTGATCTTTAGAATCGGGTAATGGTTCTTTAAGTCCTTCCACTCTTGACTACTTGGTTCGTCCTTCCAAACTTAGTGACGCCAATCCTCAGATTTTTCGTGCAAATCCTACGAAGAAACTGTTGTCCGAAAGAACTATAAGGTTCAAAGATTGGGAGAATAAATTATTCTTCATCCGATGCTCTTCCGATATCACTGGCAGTTTTCATACCCTAAGTAAGCACACCCGAAAGTTTTTTTTCTTTTGACTTTCTGTCTTCCACTTTGTAGATGCTTTTCCGAAATTGCCAAGTTTCGCGGATAAGTAGTTAATTGTTGCCCGGGGTGTTGCCTCTGGAAAATTTGGTAACTGGTTTCTGCTGCTCACTTCGTCTATCCTTTTGAGGCTTTCTTTTTTGCCAGCTGGTCAATTCATCATTGGGCAACCACCTTTGGTCCTACTTAGCAAGGGGATCCCTTTTTTCATTGGGAAGAGATGCTCCTTTCTCTTCCAATTCTCCTTTATCCCTTGACAACTCAGGTATGCCTCTTCTTATCTTTAAGACGGAATTATACTTTGTCTTTCTCTTCATTCCTTCTCACTGTGTTTTGAAGCTGCTAATGCTGAGTCTAGTAAGACTGGTTCCATTTCCTTGGTTCCGAGAGTTAGGGTTTCTTCACTCAAGGATGCATTATTAAAATCTAGTGAAAATGTAAAGAGGAAACTTTTGGAGAAAGGTTTAGAAGATTCTCCTCCGAAGAGGTCTAAAAGTGTGGAGGACCTAACAACTCATTCTGTGTGGTTCTCGATATCCCGGAGATTACTTCTCTAATGAAGGTTTCTGGCTCAAACCCTCGTTGTGTTGGGTCTTCCGAAGTCCCCAATGAGTTTCATCTCGCGATGGGCTTCTCTTCTTCCTCTGAGTACATTGCCCCTCGTGATTTTACCAATCCTACTAATGGTGATAAATTCAATGAATTAGTTGGCCAGATTATTTCTTCTTCTTCTTTTTCTGCTGCTGACTCCTTGTTTACCCCCCGAAGCTGTCAAGCCTTTATCGAGCAACCACTTTTGGTATTATGTTTTCCTCTTCCCAATTTTCTTATCTTTCTTCAAGTATGTTGTTCCTGACTATTATGTCCTTTATAAGCTACCAAGCGGTGGTTTTGTGACGCAAGATAATACTCCAGATCCTAGTTTTGAGCTGTTGAGGCTTAAAAGAGAGAACTGACTTTGAAGAAGGAAAAAGATGCTCTGGTTCTTGAAAAAGAGGGTCTAGCGGTGGAGCAAAGAAGGTTGGAGCATGCTTTATCAGAAGCTAGGAGTTCTATTGGCTTGGGAAAAGAATCCTACTAAGCCCTGGTTGAAGAAAATAATGCTTTGAAGAGGAGCCTGGAGAGATCCAAAGAGGATATCGGCCTGCTCGATTCTCGCTGTTCTTCCTTCCATGATCAGAATTCCCTTTTAGAAAAAGAGAATGGTTCCCTCATGATCGAACTTGGTAAGAAGAAAGCGTTGCTGGCCAGGTTTTCTAGTGTAGTCAGTGACGCTAAATGGAGAATTTCATGCTTCCTTCAGACCACTTTGGACGAAATCATGGTTAACTCCTTTGAAGATGCTTTCCTCCTTATTTATGTAGATACCATGGATAAATGTTCGGATTTCAACTTTTCTTCTCTTGACCCATACTTAGTGGAAAGGTTTATGTCCAAGATATCTTGTATGAGACAGAAAGAAGAAGTTTCTACGAGGAGGGAGATTGAAGTATCTGAATTTTTATTTATTGAAGATGTTCCTCTCGAGGAGCTGTGTGTTGATGATGAAGGAGACCTTGTGATGGTGTCGCAGGCTATTCATGCCAGTGATGACAAATCCAAGCGTATCAATGTTACTGTGGGTGAAGAGGAAGAAAGAGACGATAACTCCATGGGTGTCGGTGATAATTTTTCGGCTTTTGATACTTTAGACATATCACGTGGCGAAGGTGCTAAACCCTTGAAGAAGACCATATCTCAATTGGCCCCTCTGACCTTCCAGAAGCATAAAGGATGAGGAAAGGCCCAAATTCCCTGGGTTCCCTTCCTGTTGAAAATTCAGAAGTTTCTTTTCCTACTTCTGAGGTATGACATCTTCTCTTATACGCGAATTCTTTTGTTTTTTCTTTGACAATCAACCAATAATCCTTTTCGTCTAAACGAGAGGAAAACGGTTGAGTTTTAGGAATTCCATTCTTAGAAAGAATCGACTGGAAGCAATCCGTCTCACTAGGGAACTAGACAAGCAAATGAACGAGTATAACATACTGTCCCACAAATGTCATCTCCATGATAAGAGACTATAAAGTTACTGCTTTTTAAAGAGAAAGAAGTGGCTCCTAGGCTGCGAACAACCCAGTTGCGATGTGAAAGGCTCTTAAAAGAAAATTCTGAGCTTGTGATTTTGTTTTGGATATTAATCGAAGAAAAAGATACATTAATAAACTTTTTGTATAAAATTTATTTTAGATATGAAACCATATATTTCTCCTTTTTAGGTGATCACAGCGGGGGCCTGCTTAGACGTCTTCACATAAGGTTCCTAGATGAATGTGGCATGGACCTACACCCAAGCAAATGCTGGAACCTTCCCCGAGTTACTTCTGCTCCCAAAAAGTTTCCTTTAGATAACGTGACACCCCATATCCGTTAATGTCACTCACTAAGGGAATGCATTAAGTTTCGTGAAGCGTTATAGGTAAACAGAACAGAAATATTACATGACAGATACAAAATAGCAGTGGAATTAAAAACTTTTATTAATCATAAAGCATGGTTACACCATATGTCTAAAAATACATAAACTCAGTACATCATTAAAACTTCTGTCTTGTACTTTAGATATCATAGTACAATAACAAAGAAAGCATAATCCCTAAATCATAAGCCATAGTAACAAAGTTAGAAGCTTGAGAAATACATCTAGAAGCTTCAAGCAAGATGATAGCAGAATCCTAACTAAGCCTGAGAATTCTCTCCCTTGAGAACTTGGGGGGAACGGAAGAAAGAGGGAGAAACAAAAGGGTCAGACATAAAGCCTAGCGATCTAGTTAATTTTAGCTTGTAAATAAATAAAAGTAACATGATAGGCATATAAAGTGGATAAGAGAGATCACTACCTAAATGGTAGGTGTGACAAGGTAGACACGGTAAGGTGTATATACTTCTCTAATGATTACTCAGCATTATTACTAATATAACCAGAATGAGATGATCCCTTCAACTATAAGGTGGTAGACTTAGGTATACATCCAAATGTATCCTAACTTCTACCCTAATCGATCGACTCGCTACTCCGTAGATACCCTGTGATGGCCCCACAGTAGGAGGTATCACTTCCTAAAGTGGAAACCCTTCATTTCCCAAGATATGCACAACCATATCTACTGGTGTCACGGTCGTCTTATCCCCTTCTGCCTGGCTTATGCACACACAAGGCCCGGTCGGTTTGCACCGCCAACACCGTCCGTCACGTTTGGATCTCTTACATTCAGTCAGTAAGCGTGCTCCTTCTCCGCCTAGTACGGAGTACTTTATTTGATACCTACTCCGGGTTACTGATTGAAATGGGTCCCACATAATATGATACAAGCTCTTCTCTTTGTCTTGTATCCCCCACTAGGTTTTCACTGATTATGTATACCACTAGGTGTCTTTAATTACATAACCTTTTATGTTTTCCACCGGTTATGTATACCACTAGGTGTCTTTAATTACATAACCTTTTTAGGTTAAGTTCATGGGACTATATGTAAGTATTACCCACCCCCTTAAATCTACTTAACCTACCCACTGACCCAAGCATGTTTATTTAACGGTTAAGTTTGTGGGTTTATATATACTAATATTACCCACCTACCCAAGATATACTTAACCCTCCCGTTGATTCAAGCATGTTTATTTAACAGTTAAGTTTGTGGGCCTATATATACTAATATTACCCACCTACCCAAGATTTACTTAACCCTAAATTTAGTTCAATATCATACAATCCCTATGGATTAGATTTGGTTAAGTACTCCAATCCGTTACCATGTCCATTTATGGTTTATAATGGGTTAGACCTCCCACATTAGGCCTACAACGTGTGGATGCTGGATATGCCGGTCGGGTCCGGGCAATCTTATTCCACAGTTGGGCCTAACCTCGTGTCTTAGCCCAATTCGTATTTTCGTACTTAGACCTCCCACATTAGGTACAATATTAATGGCTGCTAGATATGTCGGTCGGGTCCGGGTAGACTTCCACCACTAATGCAACATAACCTCGTGTCATAAGTACAATTACAACTCCTAATTACTAAACATTCCATTTTTAATCAATTTACTGATTAATTAATCATTTCCTTTTATAGGTGTCAATACCAATTTTACCCAATAATTTGAATTACATGTCCAAAAATGTTCATATTCAAATTATGCCATTTTTAACCCTTTTTCCCACGTTCCTTAACTAATGCCCTCACAAAATTAGCAACATGCCTAAGCTAGACAATAGCCTAGTCATAAACGATAATAGGGAAAATAATGAGAATATAACTAAAATTATCATCTTGGCATAAACATAAACTAGCATGATAATAAGGTGAACATACATACTGGCATGGACATGAAATTGTCATCATAACAAAGTGGTCATAAAACTGATAAACGGTTGACGGTCAATAACTATGATGTCACAATAATCATAGTAAGATCTAAATTAGCAATTTAGATGTCCAATCGGTTTAGATCTAACACGATAACGCAAGGTGATAAATTAGATCACATAATTCAGATCTAGAGGTTAAAATGGGTCTAACATGATAACACAAGGTGATAAATTAGATCACATAAAATAGATCTAACATGATAACACAAGCTAATAAATTAGATCACACAAAATAGTTCTAACATGATAACACAAGGTGATAATCTAGATCTGACTAACAGTTTCAATATCCACATAAATTAGATCTACTAGTGTAGAAATCGATCTACACAAATCCACATCATAGCATGTCATAGAAGTTACAATTAAGATAAATATTAAGATCCAATCCTAACCAATTTAATGTGACATATGCTCATGATTTACATAAATGATTAGATCAATCCAATGACATAACTGTCCAAATTAACAGATTTATATTAACCATACTATATTACAAACCAAGATCCACAATAATAACATAGTAGAATAATCACAATTGAATTGGATCTAGAGGAATAGATCTATCATGACATAGCATAAGATCTAACAATAACATAGATTCAAGGTTTACAACGTATCCAAATCATAGTCTTTCATAATTTACTTTTATTTATCTAAACCTAAAAGCAACTAGAAACTCACTGTGATTGGATTACTAAGATGATAGAAAAGAAGTTGGTGTTGAGTCTATGCTTGAATCTTAGAATTTGATTTGCTTTAGTTGATAGAAGAAGATGAGAGACCCTAGTTCAGTTCAAACTCCTGCAGAGTTTGGCTGCCATGATTCTTAATGAATAAAAACAAGGGAATTGAGGTATATTTATAGCTGCTAGGTTACAGAATTCGAATGCCACCTCAGCCCTAAAGGATTTGGGTCATGGGTCGCCACTCACTCGAAAAAGGCCCGAATACCCAAAACTATTCTGAGGGCACTTTACAGGTGCACCTGTGCAAAATTGCCATGGCACACTTGGCAAATGCGCCAATTATACCTGGTTTTGACTTTTAGACTTTTATCGTTTGTAACTTCTTCATATGTTTTCCATTTACGCAAACTAGGTGTCTATCCTGACCAGAAATTCGAGACGGACGTAATGACGTAGTCAGTCTTCCTTAATTCTTAATATTAAATTAATTAATATTTAATTTATCCTCTTTATTGTTAACAAAATTACGGGGTGTTACATTCCCCCTTACTTAAAGGATTTTATCCCTGAAATCTCCAAGTTGAGAGGAATATGTATCCTACCATCCATCATCCATCTACTCTTCCATCAATCACTGGCATCCATTGTCCCTAAGGATTTCTAATGCTTTCATGAATATATGCAAAGGTGTGTGTATATGTCCCAATACTAATGCGAAGATCAGGCAGTCTACTAATTTAGTTGACCTCCTTAATGCAGTGTATGTTAGTGCCATGAATCCAATATGTACGCAAATAAGCATATTATAACATGTAAGCTCTACATGTGTGCTCACTTATTCGTCCAAATGCAAAATCCATATGCTAGTTCATTCATTTCCATCTAAAAAAAAGAAAAGAAAATGCACACACATCCATATGCAGTATGAGAGTGATTGAGCCGATCTAGTGCTAATGTGTGTGTATATGCATCCATAAGCAACCACTAGCAAACATTTGCATCCACTTGCATCCATCAATCATAACATGTCTCAAACACATGTTTACATCCATAGTATTCCTATCTAAAGGTCGAAAAATACTACGGATAAGATATACTCAAATGATAGAAACAAGAACTGATAAAGCTTTGGGAAAAGGTGTTAAGAAAATACCCTCGAAAAGGAAAGGGTACGGAGCACGAATCTTGTCTTCGGTCTCCCAAGTCGCATCTTCTGGGTTATCTCCCCATTGAACCTTTAGCAACTTGATCTCTTTATTGCGTAACTTCTTAGCTTCTGATCCAAGAATACGGGTAAGGACTTGCCTGATTTCGCCTCCCGTTCCACTTCGACTTCTTCCAACACACTCGGCTCAACCATTACTGCGGTGTCATGCAGGCACTTCCGCAGGTGGGAAATGTGGAAAACATCATGAATGCCAGATAGATTGTCTGGGAGTTTTACTCTATAAGCCATTTGGCCAATCCTCTCGGTTATGGGAAATGGTTCCACAAACCTAGATGCCAACTTCCCTACTGATCCGAAGTGAACCACATTCCTTAGAGGTGACACTTTGATAAAAAACCAAGTCTCCTACATCAAATTCGATGTCAGTCCTTCTCTTGTCTGCATAGGATTTTTGCCTATGTTGTGATCTCTTCATCCGCCGTCGAATAAGGTCAATCTTTTCAGATGTTTCCCTAACCATATCTGGTCCAAGTAATAATCTTTCTGTAGACTCCCACCAATAAGTTGGTGATCTACAGGGTCATCCGTACAATGCTTCGAAGGGCGCCATGCCGATGCTAGCTTGATAACTGTTATTATAGGCAAATTCCACTAAAGGAAGATGCTCTTCCCAAGTCCCTTCGAAGTCTAGGATACACAACCTCAGAAGATCTTCAAGAACTCTATTCACCCTCTCCGTCTGCCCATCGGTCTGAGCATGACAAGCGGTGCCCAAACACAACTGTGTACCTAATGCTTCTTGCAAACTCCTCCAAAAATTCATTGATGAAAATGGAATCTCGATCACTTATGATATTGGAAGGTACTACACGAAGACGAACCATCTAACAAACATAAAGTGCTACAAACCATGTTGTCGTCGTCTTGCTCTTAATGGGAATGAAATGAGTGCTATTAGAAAGCATGTCTACTACCACTCAAATGCTGGTGTTTCCCCTCCTTGATCTAGGCAAACCATGATGAAATCCATGGAGACGCTCCCCTACTTCCACTGCGGGACCTCTAAAGGATGAAGTAAACCACTGACCTCCCTTTTCTCAGCTTTGACTTGCTGGCAAATTAGACATTAAGAAATGACGATGCTACATCCTTCTTCATTCCATCCCAAAAGAAAACCCTTTCTCAAGTAGCTACCCTACTTGCTTACTCAGCTCCCTCCTTTCCCTTGGAGCCATATGGCGCACTGGTAATGCAACCGGCTTTGCATTGTCCACCAGATATATACGAAAACCGATCTCGCACCTTGGAGGTAAGCCCCGTACCTCATTAAAACGTCAGAATAATCTCGGACTATTGGAACAGATTGCAGATCATTGGCAGATGCATCAAGAGATTCTAGGAAACTAAGCATAGCCGACCCTTGTGGGTCACAAGAAATCTCGAGGGTCCTCCCATGGCAAGTCAAAAGTCTAACGACCCCCATCTCATAATATAGAATGGCACCATATATGGTTAACCAATCCATCCCTAGAATCAACCCATAGCCCATAAACCCAAGCACATATGCGTCGCACTCAAACTCGACGCCTAACACAAATATTCTCAAACCCCGACAAATCATAGATGAATGAGATGAACCACCAATAAGGTTGGAGGCAACTACGAGATCCACTACCATACTAGTAATTAAGTGTAGAGATTCAACTACAGAACTAAATATAAACGAATGCGAAGCGCTAGAATCAAAAAAGAGTTCTTATAGGAAGATTGGAAAGAGAAATCAAACTTTCCATGGAAACTTTCCTAACTCTATCTGGTGCACTAGACACAAGAGTATTCACTTTCCCTCTAGAGGTTCCTGTCCTTTGACCTTGCCCTTGCTTCCTTGGGCACTCCCTAGAATAGTGTCCAACCTCTTCACAAACGAAGCAAGCATTCTTACCTTTCCTGCAGTCCTGGGCCAAGTGACCCTCTCGCCCGCAACTATGGCATTTCCTCTTACCCTTAGCCTTTTCATTCTTTCCTCCCTTCTTATGTTGTTGTTGCCGTCCTTTCTTGGGCCATACCTTTTTATTTTGTGTTTCCTCGACCTTAACTTTTTCCTTTTCACCTTTAATTGAACTTTATCTATGTTCCCTTCCCGAGCCATCATTTTTCTCATCCTTAGGCTGTACTCCTTAGACCTAACTCCCTTGTTCTCCTTTTTACCATATTTGCGTAACAAGCTAACAAGTCTCCTAAAAGTTGCCTCCATTGCACTAAAATCCTTACGAAGCTCGAGAAAATTAGCCGTAGGTGATACTACTGCAGCTACTGATAGAGGTTAGGCACTTTATTGCCCTTCGACATGCGCCACATTCTAAACATGCCTATAGCATCATGCCAGAATAGGGACACCTTTCGAGAAGAATCGGTTCCCCAAAAAAAAGAAAAAGGAATCAAGCGGAGAATCGAGAGATATTTCTTATGGATTTGGGGAATGTTTTTCAAAACAGGCTTTTCTTATTGAAAATGCTTTCTTTTAAAACCTTTTTGAAAATATTTTTCAAAAACTTTATCCAATCTGGTAACCTTTAGCTCTGATACCAAGTGTGACACCCCACGTCTGTTAGTGTCACTCACTAAGGGAATGCATTAAGTTTCGTGAAGCGTTATAGGTAAACAGAACAGAAACATTACAAGGCAGACATAAAATAGCAGCGGAATTAGTTACACCATATGTCTGAAAATACAAAAACTCAGTACATCATTAAAACTTATGTACTGTACTTTAAATATCAGAGTACAATAACAAAGAAGGCGTAATCCCCAAATCATAAGCCATAGTAGCAAAGATAGAAGCTTGAGCAATACATCTAGAAGCTCCAAGCAAGACGATAGCAGAATCCTGACAAAGCCTGAGAATGCCCTCCCTTGAGAACCTAGGGGAAACGGAAGAAAGAAGGAGAAAAAAAGGGTCAGACATAAAGTCTGGCGAGTATAGTTAATTTTAGCCAGTAATTAAATAAAAGTAACAGGATAGGCATATAAAGTGGATAACAGAGTTCACTACATAAATGGCAGGTGTGACAAGGTAGATAGGGTAAGGTGTATACACTTCTCTAATGATTACTCTGCATTATTACTAGTATAACCAGAATGAGATGATCCCTTCAACTATAAGGTGGTATACTTAGTATACGTCCAAATGTATCCTAATTTCTACCCAAATCGATCGGCTCCCTACTCCGTAGATACCCTGTGCTGGCCCTATAGTAGGAGGTATCACTTCCTAAAGTGAAACACTTCATTTCCCAAGATGTGCACAGCCATATCTACTAGTGTCACGGTCGTCTTATCCCCTTCTGCCCGGCCAATGCACGCACAAGGCCCGATCGGTTTGCACCGCCCACATCATCCATCAAGTTTGGATCTCTTACATTCAGTCAGTAAGCGTGCCCTTTCTTCGCCTGGTACGGATTACTTTATTTGATACCTACTCCGGGTTACTGACTGAAATGGGTCCTACACAATATGATACAAGCTCTCCCCTTTGTCTTATATCCCTCACTAGGTTTTCATTGACTATGTATACGTAACATTCCATAATTTCAGTATATTTAAATTTCAATTTAAAATAAATAAAATGGAATATATTGGATGAAAATCAATTTGAGTTGTTAATAATAATGATGATTATTGAATTGAGTATAAATAGATTTCCAAATTTAGTTATTTAGAAAATATGATAATTTGGAACTTAAGATTTTAATAACAAAGTAAATATAAGTGGTTTAAGTAAAAAGGGAAATTCAAGTTAAATTGATTTAATGGTGAAATTATAAATTGTTAAGTTAAAGATTTGAAATTCAAATTTAAATTCTAAGGAATCAAATTTAGGAACTTAAAATGAGGGAAATCGATGTGTAAAATTTATTTAGGTTATAATTAAATTAAAATGGAAATTTTGAGTATTTAAATTTGAATTAAAACAGTTAATTGAATAATTGAATATTTTATTTATTTAATTAACTGTGGAATTTAACTGTTTTGGCGACTGTCTCGGAATTCGATGAAACTGGCGCCATCAGAACCGTAACGGTGAATTATTATAGGATTTCAATTTGCGTTACAATCCGACTTACCGTTTGATCGTACGAGAGAAAATGTGAACGAGAGCAGTGTAAATGGATAATTGGGTATTTCTCATATTTGGGCCTTATAATTATATATAAAAATAAAACCCACTTACCACACCTCAGCCATTTTTCAACATACGTATATTTCCTCCATCGACCCTTCTCTAATGGCTGGAAACAAATTTCTAAACCTAGCTGAAAATAAAAATACAAGCTTGAAATTCAAATTTCTTCAAACCCTAGAGTATTATATGTCGATTTGAAGCTCTCGACGATACGAGGCTGCTGATACCATTCGTTTCGACATGCAGTGCTCGGATTTGCCAGAAATTGATGGTCAAACCTCTGGACTGTGGAACCCTAGGATGAAATTTGGGGCTTTTTGATTTAAGGCTTAATCGAAGAATCCAACTTCTGGGTATTGAAGAGGAGAAGCACACGAACTCATTGATGATAGTCGGAGGTCCTATCGTCAAGTATATAGCAGTAATTTGGTGTTTAAAGCTCCAATTTAGGCAGTTTTGGCGGCATCGACGCGGTCAGCAGGGACGACCGGAAATGGCGGGACCGGCGCTGGTAGATGTGGCTCGGGATGAGGTTTCCAATGGTGGTGGCCGGCGAGGTTGATTTGGCCGGAGGAGGGAGTGGTAGGCGGTCAAAGTTTGCTGAAATTGGGTTCTTTTTCACGTTTTTACTGTAGCATTTGGAGAAGGAGCGGGAAGGAAGGCCCCTGCTGACGTGGCAATATCCAATAGGGTGAGAGAAAGATTTTATTAATTTTATATGTTTTAAGTTCAAATCGTAAAACGGTAATAACTTTCTTGTTTTAACTCGGATTTGGACGTGGTTTGATGCGTTGGGATCGTGGCGAAATTGCGGACGTTTTGGCGCTGGTTTGGTTGCATTTGGAGACTGTGAAATTTTGGGCTTCTTTTGGATGTTCGATCCACTAAACACACAAAGATGAGTGATTTTCTCACTCACGACTGACTAATTTATTCCCATATTTATTGAATTAAATTATGAAATATATTTGGTTGTATGGTTGTGTTGATAGAAGATGTGTTGCTTAGAAAACTGACATGCAAGCGAGTTAATCTGAAATTTAGGCCAATAATTAGTTGTTTAATTTAATTAAATTACTAGTTGGGACTTCTGATCCTTGCAAACCTATAGAACAGATTTAAACTGATTAATTGGATGAATGGTGGTGATGGATGCCTTGGTTTGATTTCTGAATGGATATTGCTATGTTCTGTTGTTTAGTATATGAACGTGTGTGTTGTTTGGCGATAAATCCCATTTGCCTTTGATGTTGCGGGCATCTAATAAACCCGGGATTATCGATTTAAATAAATTAAGCACACAGAGTGAAATGATAAATCTCTGTGACCCTAATTTGGATTGAAATGATAGATCCATCCCTGAATATCGAGAAATTAAATTTAAATCACTTGGCCATAGGGTAGCAAATTATATATGGACATCGGTTGGTTAAATGATTTAAATATTTGAAATTCTATTTGAAGGAAATACATTTAAAGGAAATGTGGCGATTTCGATAAATTTTATTTTTCCTTTAAAGATCCGAATCTTGAATGTTATTAGAAATGATTAAGGAAATTTTACCAAAGTGAATTTGAAGTTGTAAAGATTCAAAATTTTATATGATTTGGGATTTTTAGGGATTTGGTGGACTCGAATTTAATAAATTCTTATTGAATTTAATATTGGAATTAAGGTAATCGAGAATACTCGGAATTGTTGTCAAACTTTATAACAGTATGATTTTGAATCCTTGAATTTGTAAATGGGTTTGAAATGGGATTTGAAACAAGTCCTTTGAGCTAAGCAACTCCATTGAGACTGGAGTTTAGATTCAAGTACTGAAGTTCGGAAGAAAGAGTTAATTTTTAGTTAAGGAATTTTCTTATATATATATTTACACCGTCTGATTTCAAATAACTATCCTCTCTTCAAGAATTTATTTACTAACTTTTATCTATAACTATTTTATTTTAACAAAATTTTCTTACATTCTATTATTTAAGTTAATTAGTAAACTTTCAATTTACATATATATATATATATATATATAGTTCTTAATATTTATCTTATCCTATTCTAACTATGATATTATATATATATATTCTTTTATATATAAGGTTTTCTTTATAAACATTAATCTCATAGTTATATCCTTTAAAATTTTCATTTCTTCTGAATGATAAGTGTTTGAATCAAAATTGTTGGTTTAAATGGAGTTGAGATAAGAATTCCTTCTATTTGAAGATGAACCGATTTAAATCGATTTTTATATGGATTTATAAATTATATTCTTCTTGAATAAATGGATCTCCTAAGAGATTTAAAATGAATGGTTATGAAATATATATATTCGAGTTGAATATGAATGGATTTTTACATAAATCGATTTGAGATAATTATAATCTTGATATGAAGTATATTCTACCTGAATATGAATCGATTTGGTGAAATATTATATGATTATAATATAATGAAATGAATATATTCTAGTTAGAATATAAATCGGTTTGGAATGATTACGATACGTTGATATGAAATTATATTCTATTTGAATATAAATTTGGTTCGAAACAGAATATGATATTTTGATATGAAACGAACCTTTGAGAAAATGTAAAAGAACCAACCGATGTGGAAAATGTAAGCGTTGGTTGTTAAAGAGACCGGAGTCGACATAAGGCATACTCTATGTCAGTGTCGATACCACTTTAACAACTGTGAACGTTTTGACGTATCCAGAATGAGGTATGATGACTTGGTGGCGATTATTGGATCGAAGAAGATGAACGATGACGAAATAGCCCTGACCTTCGGGTCGGAATTGAAATGACTAAAACAGGAGCTATACCGTGACTAACTGAGGTAGCACCTTTGATCAGACACACTTCTTCGATACTATTTCTATGACTTTGATGATGATGATGATTTGGGCCCATTTATGACTTTGGGAGTGTGTTCCGATGTAGGCGGTAGTGGCTGCTATGCGTTACCACCGGTCCGGGAGTGCAATTGGTAGAATCCTACCCTGGGCATTGCCTCGAGTGCCTTGTCATATGTATCCTTATCGAGCCCATACGATTTTGATTTGTATCGTACCTATGGAGTGCCCTCTGATGCCATCCGTGTTAGGTTGGGTTTACGGTACTGTATAGACTACGGTATTATAAACGGTGTAAGGGTAAAAATGTAATCCCGCTTATGCTATTTTCAGTATTTATACTTTACTGAGTAGACACTATCATAATAGCGTATTATACTATCTATGTATTAGTTTAACGAATCCTCGAGAGATGGAAAAATCCCGTAACATCTCTTGAGTTACTGCACCCATGACACTAAAGTTATTTCGTATTTTAATTTGACTAATATGAGAATGATTTAGTGCTGCTCCGAGTGTTTGTTGTGTTTTATTTTTATGCAATACGCTTGGGTCAGCAGAAGTTGCAGTTAGCGAAGATGGCAATAGCTTGGAGGATGAAGACGAGGATTTGGTATATATATATCAAGTATAAGTATTTCCGCTGCATTTATTTCCGCCGCTTATTATGTACATCCGTATGTATATGTAACTCTGATAATCATTGAATGTTATAACCAAAGTATACATTTCAACTTCTTTTTAACTGCTATTTGTTTATTATATGTTGTCCTTCCGCTGTGAGATTCTGTGATTGGTTTTTTTTCTCTTCTTTCTTCCTTTTTCTTCTTTTTCCCAATAACTACCTGCATTTGCGATT
Organism: Allium sativum; assembly: GCA_030737875.1. Lineage (NCBI taxonomy): Eukaryota > Viridiplantae > Streptophyta > Magnoliopsida > Asparagales > Amaryllidaceae > Allium > Allium sativum. Next base: position 46,084,871 of record CM060925.1, read on the forward strand.
TGTTTGGCTCGACATGTGTGGTTTATTGTCGATTTGAACGGTTAAAAATGTGGGTCGTTACATTTGGTATCAGAGCGATGGTTAGCGATAACCTTGGCTCTGTTTGGGAATTAACTCATTAGAGATAGGGTTAGTAGTGCCCTAGAATGAGTTTGAGTGATATACGAGAGAGCGTACTTGTAATTTTGATATAAAGTGATTTTTTATTGTGTTGACTTGTTCTGTTGAACATTTATAAATTCTAGTCGATATATGGGACGCCACGGGATCGATAGGAATTTCTAAATGATCGAACAGAATGATCGACATAATATGGTTTTCAATTATATTTTAAAACATATCAAATATATATTATTGGTTCAAGTATAGATGTATTCGTTCGAGTAAATGATAATATTAAGTCATTACCTATGATGAGTGATTCAATAATAAACTAATAGAAAATTTAAATGACTCGGGAAATTCAAGAATAAAATCCTTTAGTATAATGGGTTGCCGAATATGATTTGCAAATGAAACAGGAATGACCTTGAAACCTGATCATGGGTACTTTTGAAAATGGTTTTGTCGAATTTTGAAATAATATCAAATTATAAGGTATGATCGAAAAGAAATGCTTTTAAAGATTTTTCAAAGTGGGTATAATCCCTTCTTGGACCTTAGAAACGATGTCGGTAATGAGTGCACGCATTTTCGATGCTTATTCTGAAGCGTCTAAGTGGGGGAGACCACCCGTATTTTCATAACTATTTTGAAAGGATTTTTGGATTTAAATTCCTATAGTATAATTACGTATAAGAGTATAGGTATATGATATTAAAACTGAGTTTAAGATTTAACAAGGATTGAAATTTTTATATTCTTCCTTAAATTAAAGTTTTGGGTTTAAAATTCTTATGGTATGGTTTATAAAATAGTATAGGTTTTGTATAAGGGTATTAGTATATGTTGTTAAGATTGGGTTTAAATTAAACTAGAATCGAAAAAAAATCTATATTCTTTGTTAATTTAGGGATTCAGATGTAATATTATATGGTACGGTTTTCTATAAAATAACATAAGTACATATAGTATTTTAAACTTGGTTTTAAACCCGGAATCAAGGTATTTAAGTTCACCTTAGCTAATAATGTTGAATATGTATTAAGGTAACTCGATTCGTTAGAATTTAGATTTTAAACTAAGAAGCAGACTTAAGTATTATAAGAGGAGGAAATGGTCGTTAAAACGCTTAGGGTGAGCGATAATTAAGCTTAGCAAATTCCAAATTTAGTTGATATAAGCATTAGAGAAATATGTAAGTTAACTATGAAATAAAACTCGACTAAAGTTGACCAAGAACGAAATGGAAGATTTAGTGTGTAAATAAGAAAGGAAATAGCCTATGCTTTGGTTAATTAATAAGTATGTGAAGTTAGTCGAGAAGGAATTGAAAAGAAATTTATGGTAATAAAGTGTGAATGGTCGATAAATTAAAATAAGGAATTAGATGGTGAATTAGTGTACATGTGAAATTAAGGCGTATAAGTCTAAATGGGGTAAAACCTCGTTAGCACATTACGTTGAATGGAAATCTAAGTAAATAGTGAAATAAATGTAGTGTAAATCCTATTATCAAACGGAATAGGAGTTAAGTTGAGTAAAGAAATTGAATTAAATAAAGTATACTTGGGAAATCAAATAGGAATTGATTGAGAACTGAGTATAAATTTGAATTATGAACCATCCTTATTTTGAATCATTATTTGAGAGTCGAATAAATAAGTTGAGTGAATGGAATATTGTTTAAATTAAAATGAAAATGGGAATAAGTGAATAAGATAATGATTAAGGGTATGGTTAGGAAAATGAACAAGCAACTGAAATATGGAATAAGACCAAATTTAGTTCGAGTCAAGTGTATTGACTCGATAAGAGTTAACTTAGAGGACCATATAATGGTTGCTTGAGAATTTAGTACTTAGAAAAGAAATGAGTTAAATTTTGGCTTATTGATTCATGGTAATGAATTAGAGATCTAACGTAATCAAGTCTGTTGGAAATTTTAAAATGAATTCAAGTTTATTCGAAATTTAATGCTTGAGAATGAAATGAGAAACAAATAGAAATTTTTATTGGAATAAAGTAAGTACTTGAATATGAATCCGTTCTCGGATAATGTAGTGAATGTACAGGATTGAATGGACAAACGAGAATGGACGAAGTGGGTGAGTTGGAAGTAAACTCAAATAAGATATACGATAATGGAATATAAGTAATGGAATGGAAATTCATTTAATAAAAGTGAAAGGAGCATGAATATATTGAAGCAATAAAGGTATGAGAATATTGGAGCGATAACCCTTTTAAATAGTTAAGTGTTGTTTAACTTTAAAATCCGAAAGGTTGGGACTCCAAATATAAATCAATGTTTATGCAAGAATCTGAACTATTCGATATGCCGAAACTAAAATGACCATAACTTTTGAATGGCGGATCGGAATTTAACGATTTCGGACTTTTTGGAAACTTTAGAAACTGAATTAAAACTTTGGTCAATAGCACCTTGACTGATTTCCATGTTTATTAAGTTGAAATCCAAGAACTAGTCGTAGTTGTATGCGCAGAAAATAAAAATCTGAACTGAATACCCATGTTGTTTTGACCATAACTCCCAAACGAAACATCGGATTTTAATGTGCGAATACAATTCAGAAAGGCCTGAATGTAAACTAAAACTTTCCGTAATATGCTGAGTCAAATTCTGATGTCTAAGGGGTTAAAAACCGGGTTGAACAACTCAGACCTGCAGTTTTCATTTTACGGGCTGAGGTGTTCGCCTTCACTAAAATAGTCATAACTTTTGAACGAATTATCCGAATTCGATGAATCCAGACAATTCAGAAAACTTAAGAGAAATGCTACAACTTTTGCCTGTATGTTTTAGTCAAATTTCCCCATCTAAGGGATGATAACCCGCAATATGTTCGCTGGTCTGTCGTTAACATTTTGGTTTTAAAGTTGAAATGGTCGATATATGTTGTGTAACTTGTATACAATTGCTATATATTGTATATACGTTGATTCTTATGGGTATGTGAGTATGTAGCAGGTGGAAGGAAGTCGCGCTACGCTACGGAGCTCGCTTGCGCTAAATACTAAGTGCTAAGGTAAGTAAAAATGCAAATAAACGCTAAAGAAAGGTACGTATGTGTGTTACAAGGTTTTGGTGGCTTTATATTTTGTTTTCCCCATTTTTTTGGGATGCCTCATCGAGTGATGAGATGAATATTTGGATTTATGTATGTATTGTGATTTTCCAGACCTCTCCGTACAAAGGAGATGCTGCCGAAATTTTTCGTGATTTCGGGAGTTAGAAAATTTATGAGGTTTTATAACTATATATTATTTTATAAATGTTATTTTATAAGTATGGATTTAGAATTATGACTTGTTTAATACCTTATCTCGTTCTCTTTTCGAGGACGAAAAGATTTTTAAGTGGGGGAGGATGTAACATTCCATAATTTCAGTATATTTAAATTTCAATTCAAAATAAATAAAATGGAATATATTGGATGAAAATCAATTTGTGTTGTTAATAATAATGATTATTATTGAATTGAGTATAAATAGATTTCCAAATTTAGTTATTTAGAAAATATGATAATTTGGAACTTAAGATTTTAATAACAAAGTAAATATAAGTGGTTTAAGTAAAAAGGGAAATTCAAGTTAAATTGATTTAATGGTGAAATTATAAATTGTTAAGTTAAAGATTTGAAATTCAAATTTAAATTCTAAGGAATCAAATTTAGGAATTTAAAATGAAGGAAATCGATGTGTAAAATTTATTTAGGTTATAATTAAATTAAAATGGAAATTTTGAGTATTTAAATTTGAATTAAAACAGTTAATTGAATAATTGAATATTTTATTTATTTAATTAACTGTGGAATTTAACTGTTTTGGCGACTGTCTCAGAATTCGACGAAACTGGCGCCATCAGAACCGTAATGGTGAATTATTATAAGATTTCAATTTGCGTTACAATCCGACTTACCGTTTGATCGTACGAGAGAAAATGTGAACGAGAGCAGTGTAAATGGATAATTGGGTATTTCTCATATTTGGGCCTTATAATTATATATAAAAATAAAACCCACTTACCACACCTCAGCCATTTTTCAACATACGTATATTTCCTCCATCGACCCTTCTCTAATGGCTGGAAACAAATTTCTAAACCTAGCTGAAAATAAAAATACAAGCTTGAAATTCAAATTTCTTCAAACCCTAGAGTATTATATGTCGATTTGAAGCTCTCGACGATACGAGGCTGCTGATACCATTCGTTTCGACATGCAGTGCTCGGATTTGCCAGAAATTGATGGTCAAACCTCTGGACTGCGGAACCCTAGCATGAAATTTGGGGCTTTTTGATTTAAGGCTTAATCGAAGAATCCGACTTCTGGGTATTGAAGAGGAGAAGCACACGAACTCATTGATGATAGTCGGAGGTCCTATCGTCAAGTATATAGCTGTAATTTGGTGTTTAAAGCTCCAATTTAGGCAGTTTTGGCGGCCTCGACGCGGTCAGCAGGGACGACCGGAAATGGCGGGACCGGCGCTGGTAGATGCGGCTCGGGATGAGGTTTCCAATGGTGGTGGCCGACGAGGTTGATTTGGCCGGAGGAGGGAGTGGTAGGCGGTCAAAGTTCGCTGAAATTGTGGGTTCTTTTTCACGTTTTTACTGTAGCATTTGGAGAAGGAGCGGGAAGGAAGGCCCCTGCTGACGTGGCAATATCCAATAGGGTGAGAGAAAGATTTTATTAATTTTATATGTTTTAAGTTCAAATCGTAAAACGGTAATAACTTTCTCGTTTTAACTCGGATTTGGACGCGGTTTATTGCGTTGGGATTGTGGAGAAATTGCGGACGTTTTGGCGTTGGTTTGGTTGCATTTGGAGACTGTGAAATTTTGGGCTTCTTTTGGATGTTCGATCCACTAAACACCCAAAGGTGAGTGATTTTCTCACTCACGACTGACTAATTTATTCCCCTATTTATTGAATTAAATTGTGAAATATATTTGGTTATATGGTTGTGTTGATAGAAGATGTGTTGCTTAGAAAACTGACATGCAAGCGAGTTAATCTGAAATTTAGGCCAATAATTAGTTGTTTAATTTAATTAAATTACTAGTTGGGACTTCTGATCCTTGCAAACCTATAGAATAGATTTATACTGATTAATTGGATGAATGGTTGTGATGGATGCCTTGGTTTGATTTCTGAATGGATATTGCTATGTTCTGTTGTTTAGTATATGAACGTGTGTGTTGTTTGGCGATAAATCCCATTTGCCTTTGATGTTGCGGGCATCTAATAAATCCGGGATTATCGATTTAAATAAATTAAGCACACAGAGTGAAATGATAAATCTCTGTGACCCTGATTTGGATTGAAATGATAGATCCATCCCTGAATATCGAGAAATTAAATTTAAATCACTTGGCCATAGGGTAGCAAATTATATATGGACATCGGTTGGTTAAATGATTTAAATATTTGAAATTCTATTTGAAGGAAATCCATTTAAAGGAAATGTGGCGATTTCAATAAATTTTATTTTTCCTTTAAATATCTGAATCTTGAATGTTACTCGAAATGATTAAGGAAATTTTACCAAAGTGAATTTGAAGTTGTAAAGATTCAAAATTTTATATGATTTGGGATTTTTAGGGATTTGGTGGACTCGAATTTAATAAATTCTTATTGAATTTAATATTGGAATTAAGGTAATCGAGAATACTCGGAATTGTTGTCAAACTTTATAAGAGTACGATTTTGAATCCTTGAATTTGTAAATGGGTTTGAAATGGGATTTGAAACAAGTCCTTTGAGCTAAGCAACTCCATTGAGACTGGAGTTTAGATTCAAGTACTGAAGTTCGGAAGAAAGAGTTAATTTTTAGTTAAGGAATTTTCTTATATATATATTTACACCGTCTGATTTCAAATAACTATCCTCTCTTCAAGAATTTATTTATTAACTTTTATCTATAACTATTTTATTTTAAAAAAAAAAATCTTACATTCTATTATTTAAGTTTATTAGTAAACTTTCAATTTACATATATATATATATATAGTTTTTAATATTTATCTTATCCTATTCTAACTATGATATTATATATATATTCTTTTATATATAAGGTTTTCTTTATAAACATTAATCTCATAGTTATATCCTTTAAAATTTTCATTTCTTCTGAATGATAAGTGTTTGAATCAAAATTGTTGGTTTAAATGGAGTTGAGATAAGAATTCCTTCTATTTGAAGATGAACCGATTTAAATCGATTTTTATATGGATTTATAAATTATATTCTTCTTGAATAAATGGATCTCCTAAGAGATTTAAAATGAATGGTTATGAAATATATATATTCGAGTTGAATATGAATGGATTTTTACATAAATCGATTTGAGATAATTATAATCTTGATATGAAGTATATTCTACCTGAATATGAATCGATTTGGTGAAATATTATATGATTATAATGTAATGAAATGAATATATTCTAGTTAGAATATAAATCGGTTTGGAATGATTACGATACTTTGATATGAAATTATATTCTATTTGAATATAAATTTGGTTCGAAACAGAATATGATATTTTGATATGAAACGAACCTTTGAGAAAATGTAAAAGAACCAACCGATGTGGAAAATGTAAGCGTTGGTTGTTAAAGAGACCGGACTCGACATAAGGCATACTCTCTGTCAGTGTCGATACCACTTTAACAACTGTGAACGTTTTGACGTATCCAGAATGAGGTATGATGACTTGGTGGCGATTATTGGATCGAAGAAGATGAACGATGACGAAATAGCCCTGACCTTCGGGTCAGAATTGAAATGACTAAAACAGGAGCTATACCGTGACTAACTGAGGTAGCACCTTTGATCGGACACACTTCTTCGATATTATTTCTATGACTTTGATGATGATGATGATTTGGGCACATTTATGACTTTGGGAGTGTGTTCCGAGGTGGGCGGTAGTGGCTGCTATGCGTTACCACCGGTCCGGGAGTGCAATTGGTAGAATCCTACCCTGGGCATTGCCTCGAGTGCCTTGTCATATGTATCCTTATCGAGCCCATACGATTTTGATTTGTATCGTACCTATGGAGTGCCCTCTGATGCCATCCGTGTTAGGTTGGGTTTACGGTACTGTATAGACTACGGTATTATAAACGTGTAAGGGTAAAAATGTAATCCCGCTTACGCTATTTTCAGTATTTATACTTTACTGAGTAGACACTATCATAATAGCGTATTATACTATCTATGTATTAGTTTAACGGATCCTCGAGAGATGGAAAAATCCCGTAACATCTCTTGAGTTACTGCACCCATGACACTAAAGTTATTTCGTATTTTAATTTGACTAATATGAGAATGATTTAGTGCTGATCCGAGTGTTTGTTGTGTTTTATTTTTATGCAATACGCTCGGGTCAGCAGAAGTTGCAGTTAGCGAAGATGGCAATAGCTTGGAGGATGAAGACGAGGATTTGGTATATATATATCAAGTATAAGTATTTCCGCTGCATTTATTTCCGCCGCTTATTATGTACATCCGTATGTATATGTAAGTCTGATAATCATTGAATGTTATAACCAAAGTATACATTTCAACTTCTTTTTAACTGCTATTTGTTTATTATATGTTGTCCTTCCGCTGTGAGATTCTGTGATTGTTTTTTTTTTTCTCTTCTTTCTTCCTTTTTCTTCTTTTTCCCAATAACTACCTGCATTTGCGATTTGTTTGGGTCGACATGTGTGGTTTATTGTCGATTTGAACGGTTAAAAATGTGGGTCGTTACAATATATCATTAGGTGTTTTTAATTACATAGCCCTATACCAGTTATGCTTACTCTAAAAGGTGTCTTTAATTACATAACTTTTATATTTTCTACCGGTTATGTATACCACTAGGTGTCTTTAATTACATAACCTTTTATATTTTCCACCGGTTATGTATACGAGTAGGTGTCTTTAATTACATAACCTTTTTAGGTTAAGTTCGTGGGCCTATATGTAAATATTACCCAACCCCTTAAATCTACTTAACCTACCCACCGATCCAAGCATGTTTATTTAACGATTAAGTTTGTGGGCCTATATATATACTAATATTACGCACCTACCAAGGATTTACTTAACCCTCCCGATGATTCAAGCATGTTTATTTAATGGTTAAGTCTGTGGGCCTATATATACTAATATTACCCACCTACCCAAGATTTACTTAGCCCTAACTTTAGTTCAATATCATACAATCCCTATGGATTAGATTTGGTTAAATAGTCCAATTCGTTACCATGTCCATTTATGGTTTATAATGGACTAAACCTCCCACATTAGGCCTACAACGTGTGGATGTTGGACATGTCGGTCAGGTTCGGGCAGTCGTATTCCACAGTTTGACCTAACCTCGTGTCTTAGCCCGATTCGTATTTGCGTTCTTAGACCTCCCACATTAGGTTCAACATTAGTGGCTGCAGGATATGCCGGTCGGGTCCGGGCAGACTTCCACCACTAATGCAACCTAACCTCGTGTCATAAGTACAATTACAGTTCCTAATTGTAATTACTAGACATTCCATTTTTAATTAATTAATCCTTTCCTTTTATAGGTGTCAATACCTGTTTTGCCCAATAATTTGAATTACATGTCCAAAAATGTTCATATTCAAATTATGCCATTTTTAACCCTTTTTCCCCCGTTCCTGAAGTAGCGCCCTCAAAAAATTGGCAACATGCCTAGGCTAGACAATAGCCTAATCATAAACAATAATAGGGAAAATAATGGAAATATAACTAAAATGATGATCTTGGCATAAACATAAACTAGCATGATAATAAGGTGAATATACATACTGGCATGGACATGAAATTGTCATCATAACAAGGTGGTCATAAAACGGATGAACGGTTGGCAGTCAATAACTATGATGTCACAATAATCATAGCAAGTTCTAAATTAGCAATCTAGATGTCCAATAGGTTTAGATCTAACATGATAATGCAAGGTGATAAATTAGATCACATAATTCAGATCTAGAGTTTAAAATAGATCTAACATGGTAACACAAGGTGATAAATTAGATCACATAAAATAGCTCTAGCATGATAATGCAAGGTGATAAATTAGATCACATAAAATAGATCAAACATGATAACACAAGGTGATAATCTAGATCTGACTAACAGTTTCAATGTCCACATAAATTAGATCTACTAGTTTAGAAATAGATCTATACAAATCCACATCATAGCATGTCATAGAAGTTACAATTAAGATAAAGATTTAGATCCAAGCCTAACCAATTTAAGGTGACATATGTTCATGATTTACATAAATGATTAGATCTATCCAATGATATAACTATCCAAATTAACAGATTTATATTAACCACAATGTAGTTACAAACCAAGATCAACAATAATAACATAGTAGAATAATCACAATTGAATTGGATCTAGAGAAATAGATCTATCATGACATAGCATAAGATCTAACAATAACATAGATTCAAGGTTTACAACGTATCCAAATCACAGTCTTCCATAATTCACTTTTATTTATCTAATCCTAAAAGCAACTAGAAACTCACTGTGATTGGATTGCTAAGATGATAGAAAAGAAGTTAGTACTGAGTATGCTTGAATCTCAGAATTTGATTTGCTTTAGTTGATAAAAGAAGATGAGAGACCCTAGTTTAGTTCAGACTCCAGCAGAGTTTGGCCGCCATGATTCTTAGTGAAGAAAAACAAGGGAATTGAGGTATATTTATTGCTGCTAGGTTACAGAATTCGGATGCCACCTTAGCCCTAAAGGAATTGGGTCATGGGTCGCCATTCACTCGAAAAAGGCCCGAATACCCAAAACTATTCTTGGCGCACTTTACAGGTGCGCCAGTGAAAAATTGCCCTGGCGCACATGGCAAGTGCGCCAGTTATACCTTATTTTGATTTTCAGACTTTTATCGTCTGTAACTTCTTCGTATGTTTTCCGTTTTATGCAAACCAGGTGTCTATCTTGACCAGAATTTTGAGATGGACATAATGACGTATTCAGTTTCCCTTAATTCTTAATATTAAATTAATAATTATTTAATTTATCCTCTTTAACATTAAAAAAATTACGGGGTGTTATAGATAAACTTAAATTTAACAAGCATCAATTTATAACTGAGAACTTTAAGAGATCGGTCTTGTATGAGCAAGAGGAATATCCATGATGAATGTACTTATTTGGTTGATAATATAATGATTTATCCTTTCTCTAATTTCCTTTGACATTTTCTTTAGAACTTGTATTTTGCCTCGCATTTACGCTCTAGGGTCTTCCCAGAAGATTATGCTAAGTTAAAGAGAGACTATTGGGACAAATTTCCTCTTATTAAGCCTTCTTCCATAGCACGATATTGCTTCTTAAGGGATCCTAAGAAAGTTTACACTTGTTATCTCCTGATTCGCCTCGATTTCCTTTGCAAGAATAAGGACCAATTTTTAAGAGAGGTTCATACATGTCAGTCGAGGTTGGTTCGTGGTTATTATAACCCGCCTACTGGAAAGTAGGACTATCGTAAGTGTCCTCCAGTCATACACCTGATGGATTTGAAATTCCCTTTGTGTAATGGCGCGTTTTGTTAGCTGTCGAATAATTAATTTATTTAATGATTTATATATCGATTTGGCGATATCGATAACTTAAAGAACAACGTTCGAACTTATAATTTATAATTATAATTAAAACGAACCTGAAACGTCGCGGCAGTTTGCAATTTGGCGATTCGAACTTCAACTGAATGTACATGATTCATTTTAAGCCGGATTTCTGTGAAACAAGAAACGTGTGGAGCTGATGGAGTATATCTTTCTAGTGGAGAAGAAAAATCGGGATTTCGTCGTGTAGATTTTGAGATATGTCCAAATCAAATTTCAGAATAGTCGCTATAAAATCGTTTATCGACCGTAATGGTTTACTCATTATAACTAGACACAGGGTTTGAATTTAAACAAGGTTCTTTAGGGACATAACGATAATTTAATTTTTAGAATTTTACTGTAATTTTTAATTAATTAAATAAGCAACTTTTTATTTGAAGTATTTTGCACCCTTAACCAATACATAAGGGGTTTCACAATATGAGTTAATCTACCGGTATTATTATATTTTTGGGATCGTGACACCTCATTGAGCACGACTGTACCCTTACTTCTGTCTGTACATAAGTGTAATTCTAGGGACTGAGGTAAACAAATCTTTAAAACGAATGAAACAAATAATTTCCCCATAAGGAACACAACATCAACAGTCTTACGTTAACCTTTACATAGTGAAATATACGATAAATCGCCAAAATGTATCTGAACATATATACCATGATTAATGCCCAAGTACCAGCCCAACATAACCGTGTAAACGTACACTAATCAAAGACCAATCGCATGAAGGGTACTCATGATAAACAATAGAGAATTCCTCATATTTCATACGAAAGTTTCTGTAAGAAATTAAATATAAAAAGGAAAAAAAAAGGAATATAGATATGGTCCATACTAAGTATACGTGCTCTTTTTTTTTCGTTGTGCCTACCCTACTACAGCTTGCGAGATAAATGAAACGTGAATGGTCACCAACCACCATTTCCTTTCATAGAACGACCGCAGAAATACAGACCTACGTGGTTACATAACTACCCTGTACCATACCTTAGGGCTTAAGCTACTCTATTATAAATACACGAGAGCCATCTTTCTTGTTTTCTTTTAAAAACTCCAGAACTGAAAAGTAAACAGGGGAGAAATGTGTTTGGAGAAAGGGGTTTGAAGGACCAGTGTACAGGAGAGTTAACGAGGGATAAGGTGATGGAAAAGCGAGGCAGAACGGATGGGAGTATTCTCGGAAATGGTGAAAACGTGGTATGAAGGAGCGCGATATTAATGAAAGAAGAATGCGGGTACACTTGGATGTGCATGGGGATGTGGGTTTTAAAGTGGAGTGATCGGCCATTCAGTGTAGAAGGAAAGCAAAGTGACAGTGCATGGGAATTGCACTTACAGGTGGAGTTTCATGGAAGAAACTGTAGAAGGGATGGTGCTCACGTATTTATCTGGAGGGCAACGTTCTTTTAAGCATCAAATGCGGTTATACTTTGAAGTTAGGTGGTTACTAAATGGTGTGATAACAATGGAGAGAAGGGGTGGATGTTCTGAAATGCATGAAAACCGTGAATGGTCAGAGGAGGAACTGCGAATTTAATGGGGTGGCGTTGGGTTAGGTGAAGGTGAGGCTTCGATTTCCGGTGGAGGTCTCGACTTCGGCGGGCTGAGGAAATGGTGTAGTGGGGTATTATACGGGAGCAATATTTTGTAGAAGATTACACTGTTTTGAATGATGTCGGGTATTTTTCTTGAGCAGGAGAAGTTTAGTATCGGTGGGGGAAAAATAATGGGAGGCGGATTGAAGCTTTGAGTGGGCCGAGATCGTGCTAAGCCCAAGTACCGGAAAATGTATGAAGCCAAATTTAGATTAAAAAAAATATAGGAAGAGAAAAGAACTGGCTATGGGATTAGAAAGGCAGGAGGTACGCTTGGATTTATTAACTGGTGACGTGCTGACGGAGACTTTAAGACCATGATCAAGCAGTTAAATCGTGATGAGAAAGACAATTGCGGCTGGGTTATGACGTTATAAAAGAGTTGGGCGCCGTCAGTTGCGTTGAACTCGTAGCAGCGATATCTACACCCTGGAACGGGTTGGACCTCGATAGAATTTACGGCAGAATAAAACGTCAGATATAATCCACTGAAGCAAATCGTTATTTAACGGTTAACGCGCAAAGGTGAGTAAAACTCACTAACTCTGAACAGTTTATAATTTCATGTTGTATTGTTAGAACTGTTAAAATTGTCTGTTTGACTGTGTGTTGATTGTTTGATTGAACTGCTAGTCAGTTAGTTAAATTTCTATATTGATTCTGTTTAACCGAATATATCATATGGAACTGAAAGTGATGTTATCTATATTGTCTAACATCTGTGATGCAGGGAAACAGGTTGGAGGAATCCGACTGGATTCCTCAACAGTTATTTTATTGTTTTCCATATATTGTTATATAATGTGATATAAAATCTGTGGGCGATTATATGTGCTTGGACGATATTGAACATCGTGATTTGATATGATTGAATACCCTAACATACCGAAATGTTGATAAGGGGATTTTCAATGTTTATATTGAAAATGAATCTTATTTATAAAATCGATAGGATTTTATAAAAGGAAAACATTTATTTATTTAGAAAATAAATGAAATAAAATAGAAACATTTATTTGGAAAATAAATGAATTAGAATATAAAGGAATATTTATTTTAGGAAATAAATAAAGGAAACATTTATTTAGATTATAAATAAATGGAATAAAGGAATATTTATTTAGGGAATAAATAAAGGAACACTTGTTCGGAAAATAAATAGAATTATACAAGGATAGATTTAAACACGTGCTTCGCACACAAGTATAACACGATATGGATTTTAAGGAGATATTGTAGAAGTAGGAATTATAACCAGAGTGTGATAAAAGGATTAAACAAAGTAATTGGTTAGGTTAACCAAAGCAGGTTAGTCGAGTTAAACAAAGTAATTTGTTAGGTTAACCAAAGCAAATTAGTCGAGTTAATCAAAGTAATTGGTTAAGTTAACCAAAGTAAATTAGTTAAGATAAACTAAGCGGTTAATCGAAGTGAATTAGTTAAGTTAAACTAATTGGTAAATCAAAGTGAATTAGTTGCGTCAAACTAAGTGGCTTAGTTAAGTTAAACTAATTTGTAAATCAAAGTGAATTAGTTGCGTCAAACTAAGTGAATTAGTCAAGTTAAACTAATTGGTTAATCGAAGTAAATTAGTTGGGTTAATCAAAGTGAATTAGCTGAGTTAAACTAAGTAAATCGGTTAGAGTTAATCAAAGTGAATTAACTAAGTTAAACTAAGTGGATTAGTTCAGTTAATCGAGACAAGTAAATCAAGTTAGGTTAAACCATTTGAGTTAACCAGTTAAAATTTACCAGTTAAAGATAAATAATTAAAGTTTACCAGTTAAAGATAAACAGTTAAAGTTGACCAGTTAAAGTTGACCAGTTAGAGTTGATCAGTTAGAGTTACTCAGTTAGAGTTGACCAGTTAGAGTTGACCAGTTAGAGTTGACCAGTTAGAGTTATCCAAGTGGAGTCAATCGAGTAGAGTTGCCGAATATCACTTATCCGAAGTAGAGTTATCGAATATAGTGTATTCGAGAGAAGAGTTATCGAATATAGTTTATTCGAGTGGAGAAATCAAATGTTATTCATTTGAGAAGAGTTATCGAATATAGTTTATTCGAGTGGAGAAATCAAATGTTATTCATTTGAGAAGAGTTATCGAATATAGTTTATTCGAGTGGAGAAATCAAATGTGATTCATTTGAGAAGAGTTATCGAATATTATTTATTCGAAGAGTAGTTATCGAATGTTGGTTATTCGAAGTTAGTTAACCCAAAGGAGTCATTCGAAGTTAGTTAATCCAAAGGAGTTATTCGAAGTTAGTTAATCCAAAGGAGTTATTCGGAGTTAGTTAATCCAAAGGAGTTATTCGAAGTTAGTTAATCCAAAGGAGTTATTCGAAGTTAGTTAATCCAAAGGAGTTATTCGGAGTTAGTTAATCCAAAGGAGTTATTCGAAGTTAGTTAATCCAAAGGAGTTATTCGAAGTTAGTTAATCCAAAGGAGTTATTCGGAGTTAGTTAATCCAAAGGAGTTAGTCGAAGAGTAAATCGAATATAGTTATTCGAAAGAAAGTGTTAATCGAATATAGTTATTCGAGTGAAGTTAAAAGAGTTAATCGAATTTAGTTATTCGAAATGAGTTATTCGAATTAAATATTTGAATAGAGTTAAACACATTAGAGTGATTCGAATTACTTATTCAAATAGAGTTAAACACGTAAGAGTTAATTGAATATTAGTTATTCAATTAGAGTTAAATCGAATTTAGTTATTCGAAAGGAGTTAATCAATTTGAGTTAAGTTAATCGATTAGAATTAAGTTAATCGAGTTAGAGTAAATCGAATATTGGTTATTCGAAGGTAAGTTATTCGAATTAGTTATTCGAAGGAGTTAATCAAATGAGTTGATCCAAAGGAGTTAGTCGAATATGAGTTATTCGAATAGAGTTAAAGGAGTTATCGATTTTAGTTTGATCGAAAGGAGTTATCGATTAGTAAATCGAAAGGAGATTTTCGAATATAGCATATTCGAAAGAAAGAGATCGAATATTGTTTATTCGAAAGAGAGAGATTTCGAATATGAGTTATTCGAAGAGAAATAATCGAATATAGGTTATTCGAAGAAGAGTTAATCAAATAGAGATTACTCGAAAGAGAGTTATACGTCAAATTCGATTATAGCGAATTCGGGAAAGTACTATTTACTTTCCAGGGTTTAAATCAAGATTTAGTTATTGATTTAGAAATTAGGTGTCTGTTAAATTATTCGAGTTAGGAAATAAAATATATAGGGGTAGGAATTATAACGTTATAGTTATAATCAAACACTGTCATATAAGAAGTGGATTCGTAACCTGAATCCGAGAATTTGCATAAACAGATGATTGTAAAAAGTGAGCGATGAGCTTCATCTATTTCACAGTAAAGGACATTGTTCAATTAAGGTCTGCGAGGTAATTATACCCCAACTTGATTGACTTCAGAATTGACAAAGGAATAGTTATGGTTCGATCTAAAAGGTTGATTAGGAATAAAGTTAAGGAATAAGCGATAAATGGATTAAGCGAAACGATGTTTTATACAACGTTCATTGGAAATCCGTAAATGAGTTTTGGAAACGTTTTCCAAATATAGTCAGATATGTTTTCTAAACATAGAAAATGAAATGTTTTCATGATAAGAATTTAAGAAATAGAGTTAAGCAAATTCAGAAACTGACTGGAGAGGGTAAGTTGAACGGTTTTCTAAGGGACGATCTGATGTTGGTTTCGACCTTTCGGATTGATACTTAGAGAATTGTTCTCATACTAGTTACAGTTAGGGACTGATAGTTGCGAAATAATAGTGATGTGAAAATAAGCTATGGAAATGTTTTCCAATGATTAATAACATATATTTTCTAAATATATGAAATAAGGAAATATGAACATATGATGATTGATCGATCGAATTTCCATTTGGAAATAAGATCGTTGTTTGTACACCGACATATTTTCATTTGATAGTTGAATCACAGACTATCAAAGTTTTGACCTATTTACGTTGTAAATATGGAGAGACCGGTTGGATTATTATCCGAAGAACCACTCCGTATTAGCATAAGCATTGTGAATCAAGTACACTGAAGATAATTGAAGACGGAGTGAAGTGCAAGGGCTATTGTGAAAAGCCTAGGTAGGATGGATTCACTGAATAGTGCCTTCGGTTTGTTCAGTCCCAGGACAACGTATATGGACGAGTGTCTGACAAAGTATTCTTAACGAATCATATATGTTGATCTCTTTAACGTATTACGTTGGTGGCGGAGAAATTCGTTTCTCTTAGCTTTTATACTCGTGATGCCTTGAGAAATTGATAATGATTTGGCGGGTATGACGATGTGGCATTCAAAGTAATTGAAGAAATAATCTGTCAAAGTGATAAACGTGACCTCAAAACCTCACAACCAGGAAATAACAGAAGTTGGGCTAGGCAGCATGGCTAGTTGGGCCATACCCAAGCAGGGTGTATTATCACCATCTAGAGAATATTCACTTGTACTTCTTTATAATCTATTTCAATGCTGTCCCTTATCGGGAAGGATGGTTGCTGATCCCAACCATCGGTGATAATATATTCGTCACACTCAAGCTAAATGAGTGGACGGTCATGTGTGGCCGGGTTGCAAGACGTTCTTGTTGAACCCTAGTGTATCTCCTCTAGAGTACACTGATCGGAAGGTGCTCCCATACCTTGTCTGTTGGAATCCAATCTCCAATAAGAGCTCATGGTTTTATTTGTATACTATGTATGTGGAACGTGAGATGCAAGCGTTCTGCTAGATTGATATCTATTTGTATTTAGACATTATTATAATATCAGAAAGATATCCTTTATTTAACCAAGTGTTGGAGTTTTATTCACACCAGTCCCATGACTGACCCGGAGTTTATTTTGTTTTGTTTCCCCTAAACTCTTGGGTGCCTAAATTTGTACGGGCAGTCAAGTAGTCGGGATTTTACAGATACACTTGGAGAGCTTGGAGCAGGAGGCTTCAGGATTATAGCTATTATTATTCCGCTGTGTTGTTAAGTGTTGTACTTTGAAATGGTATGTATATACGAGTACTGATTTGTATTTCAAAGTTATGTTATATTTTATTCGTTCCGCTGTGAGATTCGTGTTTACTCTGATGATGTAAGTTCTTCTTCTTCTTATATTCTATTAGTTCTATCTTTTCTTCCTCACCCTCTACTTTCTTTCACTAACGTCGCGGAATTTTCGACTCTCGAGGAGTCAAAAATTTCCAGCCGTTACAGTTGGTACCAGAGCTTAAGTTAAGTGATTACCTTGGCTCTGTGGCATAACTCGATAGAGATGGGATTAGTAATATCCTAGATTGAGTTTGAGTGTATATATATGAGCGCGTAATTGTTACTCAATATAAAATGGTTTTATATTGTGGAGACTCATTGGTTGAGTGGCTTATGAATTCTGGTCGATCAGTTGATCCACTGTATCGATAAGGGTTACTAAACACTCGAATACGATGAACCGTCATGGTATGTTTTGAAAGAGGGTAAATGAAATAATTTTCCCCAAAATATATTTGTTTATAGAAGAAATATATATATCTTGAAATTATTATAGTATATTGATTGTGTTGGTTGTTATTATAATCGAATAAGATTATAAAAGGGTGAAATGGTTATAAATGACCAATCAGAATTCATATGAATATAATATATGAAATAGTTTGAATTAAATATGAATTTAAATCAGAATTTGGAATTTAAAATAAGGAAATTTTAAGTTCCTGGGAGATTTGAAAATGTTTTTCAAATTTAAAACGATATAGTATTGAACTCACTTCGATAGCTGGAAAATAGATTCTGATGATGAATCTAGACATCATCAGTGTTCATTCTCGAGTTCTAAGTGACGGATTTCTACCAAAGGTTTTGTTTTTGAATTGTTTTGAGAAAACAAGTTGTTTAGAAATTCAAAGGTTTTGAATTGGCATTATGATTTCAAATTGATTTGAAAGAAACCCAGGAACTTAAGTTCTGGAATTAAAATTTAACTAATGAAGTTAAATAAAATGAGATGGTAAAAATAAATTGAAATTTAACTTGAACCGAGTTAAATAAAATTGAATTGGATTAGAGATAATCTAGAATGGAACCAAATTGATAAGTCAATAATTTGGAATTTGATATTAGAGTTCGAATGAAATTCGATTTGGATTTGAGGATATGAACTGATTGGAGATCAATTGGAATGGATAACATTGGTATATGTTGAAGTGGTAGCAGATGCAAGGGATAGAGTTAAATTCCCGACAAAAAGGTACAAGTTTATATCATATATGAGTTTGGATTTTATGAGCCGAATTGGCAAGCCGCTTGGCTATTTTGATTTTCTTTTGGATTGGAGGAGGCCTAGAGAGGCGAGTTGTGGTTTGACGTATTGAGCCGTACAAAGGAGGTTATGGCGAAATTTTTCGAAAATTTAAGGTTTTAGAAAATTTTCAGGATTTTTGAAAATTTAGTTAGTCGAAATAAATTAATATTTTAGTCGATATTAATTGGTTCAGTTGAAAACTGAAATTTTGTGGTAAACAAAAAAAAGGATTTAAAATCTAGTTAGTAGAGTTAGTAGCATTTTTCTAACTTAGCAATTTCGAGGACGAAATTATTTTAAGGGGGGAAGTCTGTAATGGCGCGTTTTGTTAGCCGTCGAATAATTAATTTATTTAATGATTTATATATCGATTTGGCGATATCGATAACTTAAAGAACAACGTTCGAACTTATAATTTATAATTATAATTAAAACGAACCTGAAACGTCGCGGCAGTTCGCAATTTGGCGATTCGAACTTCAACTGAATGTACATGATTCATTTTAAGCCAGATTTCTGTGAAACAAGAAACGTGTGGAGCTGATGGAGTATATCTTTCTAGTGGAGAAGAAAAATCGGGATTTCGTCGTGTAGATTTTGAGATATGTCCAAATCAAATTTCAGAATAGTCGCTATAAAATCGTTTATCGACCGTAATGGTTTATTCATTATAACTAGACACAGGGTTTGAATTTAAACAAGGTTCTTTAGGGACATAACGATAATTTAATTTTTAGAATTTTACTGTAATTTTTAATTAATTAAATAAGCAACTTTTTATTTGAAGTATTTTGCACCCTTAACCAATACATAAGGGGTTTCACAATATGAGTTAATCTACCGGTATTATTATATTTTTGGGATCGTGACACCTCGTTGAGCACGACTGTACCCTTACTTCTGTCTGTACATAAGTGTAATTCTAGGGACTGAGGTAAACAAAACTTTAAAACGAATGAAACAAATAATTTCCCCATAAGGAACACAACATCAACAGTCTTACGTTAACCTTTACATAGTGAAATATACGATAAATCGCCAAAATGTATGTGAACATATATACCATGATTAATGCCCAAGTACCAGCCCAACATAACCGTGTAAACGTACACTAATCAAAGACCAATCGCATGAAGGGTACTCATGATAAACAATAGAGAATTCCTCATATTT
Source organism: Allium sativum (assembly GCA_030737875.1). Classification (NCBI taxonomy): domain Eukaryota; kingdom Viridiplantae; phylum Streptophyta; class Magnoliopsida; order Asparagales; family Amaryllidaceae; genus Allium; species Allium sativum. Next base: position 46,104,758 of record CM060925.1, read on the forward strand.
CATACGAAAGTTTCTGTAAGAAATTAAATATAAAAAGGAAAAAAAAAGGAATATAGATATGGTCCATACTAAGTATACGTGCTCTTTTTTTTTCGTTGTGCCTACCCTACTACAGCTTGCGAGATAAATGAAACGTGAATGGTCACCAACCACCATTTCCTTTCATAGAACGACCGCAGAAATACAGACCTACGTGGTTACATAACTACCCTGTACCATACCTTAGGGCTTAAGCTACTCTATTATAAATACACGAGAGCCATCTTTCTTGTTTTCTTTTAAAAACTCCAGAACTGAAAAGTAAACAGGGGAGAAATGTGTTTGGAGAAAGGGGTTTGAAGGACCAGTGTACAGGAGAGTTAACGAGGGATAAGGTGATGGAAAAGCGAGGCAGAACGGATGGGAGTATTCTCGGAAATGGTGAAAACGTGGTATGAAGGAGCGCGATATTAATGAAAGAAGAATGCGGGTACACTTGGATGTGCATGGGGATGTGGGTTTTACAGTGGAGTGATCGGCCATTCAGTGTAGAAGGAAAGCAAAGTGACAGTGCATGGGAATTGCACTTACAGGTGGAGTTTCATGGAAGAAACTGTAGAAGGGATGGTGCTCACGTATTTATCTGGAGGGCAACGTTCTTTTAAGCATCAAATGCGGTTATACTTTGAAGTTAGGTGGTTACTAAATGGTGTGATAACAATGGAGAGAAGGGGTGGATGTTCTGAAATGCATGAAAACCGTGAATGGTCAGAGGAGGAACTGCGAATTTAATGGGGTGGCGTTGGGTTAGGTGAAGGTGAGGCTTCGATTTCCGGTGGAGGTCTCGACTTCGGCGGGCTGAGGAAATGGTGTAGTGGGGTATTATACGGGAGCAATATTTTGTAGAAGATTACACTGTTTTGAATGATGTCGGGTATTTTTCTTGAGCAGGAGAAGTTTAGTATCGGTGGGGGAAAAATAATGGGAGGCGGATTGAAGCTTTGAGTGGGCCGAGATCGTGCTAAGCCCAAGTACCGGAAAATGTATGAAGCCAAATTTAGATTAAAAAAAATATAGGAAGAGAAAAGAACTGGCTATGGGATTAGAAAGGCAGGAGGTACGCTTGGATTTATTAACTGGTGACGTGCTGACGGAGACTTTAAGACCATGATCAAGCAGTTAAATCGTGATGAGAAAGACAATTGCGGCTGGGTTATGACGTTATAAAAGAATTGGGCGCCGTCAGTTGCGTTGAAATCGTAGCAGCGATATCTACACCCAGGAACGGGTTGGACCTCGATAGAATTTATGGCAGAATAAAACGTCAGATATAATCCACTGACGCAAATCGTTATTTAACGGTTAACGCGCAAAGGTGAGTAAAACTCACTAACTCTGAACAGTTTATAATTTCATGTTGTATTGTTAGAACTGTTAAAATTGTCTGTTTGACTGTGTGTTGATTGTTTGATTGAACTGCTAGTCAGTTAGTTAAATTTCTATATTGATTCTGTTTAACAGAATATATCATATGGAACTAAAAGTGATGTTATCTATATTGTCTAACATCTGTGATGCAGGGAAACAGGTTGGAGGAATCCGACTGGATTCCTCAACAGTTATTTTATTGTTTTCCATATATTATTATATAATGTGATATAAAATCTGTGGGCGATTATATGTGCTTGGACGATATTGAACATCGTGATTTGATATGATTGAATACCCTAACATACCGAAATGTTGATAAGGGGATTTTCAATGTTTATATTGAAAATGAATCTTATTTATAAAATCGATAGGATTTTATAAAAGGAAAACATTTATTTATTTAGAAAATAAATGAAATAAAATAGAAACATTTATTTGGAAAATAAATGAATTAGAATATAAAGGAATATTTATTTTAGGAAATAAATAAAGGAAACATTTATTTAGATTATAAATAAATGGAATAAAGGAATATTTATTTAGGGAATAAATAAAGGAACATTTGTTCGGAAAATAAATAGAATTATACAAGGATAGATTTAAACACGTGCTTCGCACACAAGTATAACACGATATGGATTTTAAGGAGATATTGTAGAAGTAGGAATTATAACCAGAGTGTGATAAAAGGATTAAACAAAGTAATTGGTTAGGTTAACCAAAGCAAGTTAGTCGAGTTAACCAAAGCAAGTTAGTCGAGTTAATCAAAGTAATTGGTTAAGTTAACCAAAGTAAATTAGTTAAGATAAACTAAGCGGTTAATCGAAGTGAATTAGTTAAGTTAAACTAATTGGTAAATCAAAGTGAATTAGTTGCGTCAAACTAAGTGACTTAGTTAAGTTAAACTAATTTGTATATCAAAGTGAATTAGTTGCGTCAAACTAAGTGAATTAGTCAAGTTAAACTAATTGGTTAATCGAAGTAAATTAGTTGGGTTAATCAAAGTGAATTAGCTGAGTTAAACTAAGTAAATCGGTTAGAGTTAATCAAAGTGAATTAACTAAGTTAAACTAAGTGGATTAGTTCAGTTAATCGAGACAAGTAAATCAAGTTAGGTTAAACCATTTGAGTTAACCAGTTAAAATTTACCAGTTAAAGATAAACAGTTAAAGTTTACCAGTTAAAGATAAACAGTTAAAGTTGACCAGTTAAAGTTGACCAGTTAGAGTTGATCAGTTAGAGTTACTCAGTTAGAGTTGACTAGTTAGAGTTGACCAGTTAGAGTTATCCAAGTGGAGTCAATCGAGTAGAGTTGCCGAATATCACTTATCCGAAGTAGAGTTATCAAATATAGTGTATTCGAGAGAAGAGTTATCGAATATAGTTTATTCGAGTGGAGAAATCAAATGTTATTCATTTGAGAAGAGTTATCGAATATAGTTTATTCGAGTGGAGAAATCAAATGTTATTCATTTGAGAAGAGTTATCGGATATAGTTTATTCGAGTGGAGAAATCAAATGTGATTCATTTGAGAAGAGTTATCGAATATTATTTATTCGAAGAGTAGTTATCAAATATTGGTTATTCGAAGTTAGTTAACCCAAAGGAGTTATTCCAAGTTAGTTAATCCAAAGGAGTTATTCGAAGTTAGTTAATCCAAAGGAGTTATTCGGAGTTAGTTAATCCAAAGGAGTTATTCGGAGTTAGTTAATCCAAAGGAGTTATTCGAAGTTAGTTAATCCAAAGGAGTTATTCGGAGTTAGTTAATCCAAAGGAGTTATTCAAAGTTAGTTAATCCAAAGGAGTTATTCGAAGTTAGTTAATCCAAAGGAGTTATTCGTAGTTAGTTAATCCAAAGGAGTTAGTCGAAGAGTAAATCGAATATAGTTATTCGAAAGAAAGTGTTAATCGAATATAGTTATTCGAGTGAAGTTAAAAGAGTTAATCGAATTTAGTTATTCGAAATGAGTTATTCGAATTAAATATTTGAATAGAGTTAAACACATTAGAGTGATTCGAATTACTTATTCAAATAGAGTTAAACACGTAAGAGTTAATTGAATATTAGTTATTCAATTAGAGTTAAATCGAATTTAGTTATTCGAAAGGAGTTAATCAATTTGAGTTAAGTTAATCGATTAGAATTAAGTTAATCGAGTTAGAGTAAATCGAATATTGGTTATTCGAAGGTAAGTTATTCGAATTAGTTATTCGAAGGAGTTAATCAAATGAGTTGATCCAAAGGAGTTAGTCGAATATGAGTTATTCGAATAGAGTTAAAGGAGTTATCGATTTTAGTTTGATCGAAAGGAGTTATCGATTAGTAAATCGAAAGGAGATTTTCGAATATAGCATATTCGAAAGAAAGAGATCGAATATTGTTTATTCGAAAGAGAGAGATTTCGAATATGAGTTATTCGAAGAGAAATAATCGAATATAGGTTATTCGAAGAAGAGTTAATCAAATAGAGATTACTCGAAAGAGAGTTATACGTCGAATTCGATTATAGCGAATTCGGGAAAGTACTATTTACTTTCCAGGGTTTAAATCAAGATTTAGTTATTGATTTAGAAATTAGGTGTCTGTTAAATTATTCGAGTTAGGAAATAAAATATATAGGGGTAGGAATTATAACGTTATAGTTATAATCAAACACTGTCATATAAGAAGTGGATTCGTAACCTGAATCCGAGAATTTGCATAAACAGATGATTGTAAAAAGTGAGCGATGAGCTTCATCTATTTCACAGTAAAGGACATTGTTCAATTAAGGTCTGCGAGGTAATTATACCCCAACTTGATTGACTTCAGAATTGACAAAGGAATAGTTATGGTTCGATCTAAAAGGTTGATTAGGAATAAAGTTAAGGAATAAGCGATAAATGGATTAAGCGAAACGATGTTTTATACAACGTTCATTGGAAATCCGTAAATGAGTTTTGGAAACGTTTTCCAAATATAGTCAGATATGTTTTCTAAACATAGAAAATGAAATGTTTTCATGATAAGAATTTAAGAAATAGAGTTAAGCAAATTCAGAAACTGACTGGAGAGGGTAAGTTGAACGGTTTTCTAAGGGACGATCTGATGTTGGTTTCGACCTTTCGGATTGATACTTAGAGAATTGTTCTCATACTAGTTACAGTTAGGGACTGATAGTTGCGAAATAATAGTGATGTGAAAATAAGCTATGGAAATGTTTTCCAATGATTAATAACATATATTTTCTAAATATATGAAATAAGGAAATATGAACATATGATGATTGATCGATCGAATTTCCATTTGGAAATAAGATCGTTGTTTGTACACCGACATATTTTCATTTGATAGTTGAATCACAGACTATCAAAGTTTTGACCTATTTACGTTGTAAATATGGAGAGACCGGTTGGATTATTATCCGAAGAACCACTCCGTATTAGCATAAGCATTGTGAATCAAGTACACTGAAGATAATTGAAGACGGAGTGAAGTGCAAGGGCTATTGTGAAAAGCCTAGGTAGGATGGATTCACTGAATAGTGCCTTCGGTTTGTTCAGTCCCAGGACAACGTATATGGACGAGTGTCTGACAAAGTATTCTTAACGAATCATATATGTTGATCTCTTTAACGTATTACGTTGGTGGCGGAGAAATTCGTTTCTCTTAGCTTTTATACTCGTGATGCCTTGAGAAATCGATAATGATTTGGCGGGTATGACGATGTGGCATTCAAAGTAATTGAAGAAATAATCTGTCAAAGTGATAAACGTGACCTCAAAACCTCACAACCAGGAAATAACAGAAGTTGGGCTAGGCAGCATGGCTAGTTGGGCCATACCCAAGCAGGGTGTATTATCACCATCTAGAGAATATTCAATTGTACTTCTTTATAATCTATTTCAATGCTGTCCCTTATCGGGAAGGATGGTTGCTGATCCCAACCATCGGTGATAATATATTCGTCACACTCAAGCTAAATGAGTGGACGGTCATGTGTGGCCGGGTTGCAAGACGTTCTTGTTGAACCCTAGTGTATCTCCTCTAGAGTACACTGATCGGAAGGTGCTCCCATACCTTGTCTGTTGGAATCCAATCTCCAATAAGAGCTCATGGTTTTATTTGTATACTATGTATGTGGAACGTGAGATGCAAGCGTTCTGCTAGATTGATATCTATTTGTATTTAGACATTATTATAATATCAGAAAGATATCCTTTATTTAACCAAGTGTTGGAGTTTTATTCACACCAGTCCCATGACTGACCCGGAGTTTATTTTGTTTTGTTTCCCCTAAACTCTTGGGTGCCTAAATTTGTACGGGCAGTCAAGTAGTCGGGATTTTACAGATACACTTGGAGAGCTTGGAGCAGGAGGCTTCAGGATTATAGCTATTATTATTCCGCTGTGTTGTTAAGTGTTGTACTTTGAAATGGTATGTATATACGAGTACTGATTTGTATTTCAAAGTTATGTTATATTTTATTCGTTCCGCTGTGAGATTCGTGTTTACTCTGATGATGTAAGTTCTTCTTCTTCTTATATTCTATTAGTTCTATCTTTTCTTCCTCACCCTCTACTTTCTTTCACTAACGTCGCGGAATTTTCGACTCTCGAGGAGTCAAAAATTTCCAGCCGTTACAGTTGGTACCAGAGCTTAAGTTAAGTGATTACCTTGGCTCTGTGGCATAACTCGATAGAGATGGGATTAGTAATATCCTAGATTGAGTTTGAGTGTATATATATGAGCACGTAATTGTTACTCAATATAAAATGGTTTTATATTGTGGAGACTCATTGGTTGAGTGGCTTATGAATTCTGGTCGATCAGTTGATCCACTGTATCGATAAGGGTTACTAAACACTCGAATACGATGAACCGTCATGGTATGTTTTGAAAGAGGGTAAATGAAATAATTTTCCCCAAAATATATTTGTTTATAGAAGAAATATATATATCTTGAAATTATTATAGTATATTGATTGTGTTGGTTGTTATTATAATCGAATAAGATTATAAAAGGGTGAAATGGTTATAAATGACCAATCAGAATTCATATGAATATAATATATGAAATAGTTTGAATTAAATATGAATTTAAATCAGAATTTGGAATTTAAAATAAGGAAATTTTAAGTTCCTGGGAGATTTGAAAATGTTTTTCAAATTTAAAACGATATAGTATTGAACTCACTTCGATAGCTGGAAAATAGATTCTGATGATGAATCTAGACATCATCAGTGTTCATTTTCGAGTTCTAAGTGACGGATTTCTACCAAAGGTTTTGTTTTTGAATTGTTTTGAGAAAACAAGTTGTTTAGAAATTCAAAGGTTTTGAATTGGCATTATGATTTCAAATTGATTTGAAAGAAACCCAGGAACTTAAGTTCTGGAATTAAAATTTAACTAATGAAGTTAAATAAAATGAGATGGTAAAAATAAATTGAAATTTAACTTGAACCGAGTTAAATAAAATTGAATTGGATTAGAGATAATCTAGAATGGAACCAAATTGATAAGTCAATAATTTGGAATTTGATATTAGAGTTCGAATGAAATTCGATTTGGATTTGAGGATATGAACTGATTGGAGATCAATTGGAATGGATAACATTGGTATATGTTGAAGTGGTAGCAGATGCAAGGGATAGAGTTAAATTCCCGACAAAAAGGTACAAGTTTATATCATATATGAGTTTGGATTTTATGAGCCGAATTGGCAAGCCGCTTGGCTATTTTGATTTTCTTTTGGATTGGAGGAGGCCTAGAGAGGCGAGTTGTGGTTTGACGTATTGAGCCGTACAAAGGAGGTTATGGCGAAATTTTTCGAAAATTTAAGGTTTTAGAAAATTTTCAGGATTTTTGAAAATTTAGTTAGTCGAAATAAATTAATATTTTAGTCGATATTAATTGGTTCAGTTGAAAACTGAAATTTTGTGGTAAACAAAAAAAAAAGGATTTAAAATCTAGTTAGTAGAGTTAGTAGCATTTTTCTAACTTAGCAATTTCGAGGACGAAATTATTTTAAGGGGGGAAGTCTGTAATGGCGCGTTTTGTTAGCCGTCGAATAATTAATTTATTTAATGATTTATATATCGATTTGGCGATATCGATAACTTAAAGAACAACGTTCGAACTTATAATTTATAATTATAATTAAAACGAACCTGAAACGTCGCGGCAGTTCGCAATTTGGCGATTCGAACTTCAACTGAATGTACATGATTCATTTTAAGCCAGATTTCTGTGAAACAAGAAACGTGTGGAGCTGATGGAGTATATCTTTCTAGTGGAGAAGAAAAATCGGGATTTCGTCGTGTAGATTTTGAGATATGTCCAAATCAAATTTCAGAATAGTCGCTATAAAATCGTTTATCGACCGTAATGGTTTATTCATTATAACTAGACACAGGGTTTGAATTTAAACAAGGTTCTTTAGGGACATAACGATAATTTAATTTTTAGAATTTTACTGTAATTTTTAATTAATTAAATAAGCAACTTTTTATTTGAAGTATTTTGCACCCTTAACCAATACATAAGGGGTTTCACAATATGAGTTAATCTACCGGTATTATTATATTTTTGGGATCGTGACACCTCGTTGAGCACGACTGTACCCTTACTTCTATCTGTACATAAGTGTAATTCTAGGGACTGAGGTAAACAAAACTTTAAAACGAATGAAACAAATAATTTCCCCATAAGGAACACAACATCAACAGTCTTACGTTAACCTTTACATAGTGAAATATACGATAAATCGCCAAAATGTATGTGAACATATATACCATGATTAATGCCCAAGTACCAGCCCAACATAACCGTGTAAACGTACACTAATCAAAGACCAATCGCATGAAGGGTACTCATGATAAACAATAGAGAATTCCTCATATTTCATACGAAAGTTTCTGTAAGAAATTAAATATAAAAAGGAAAAAAAAAGGAATATAGATATGGTCCATACTAAGTATACGTGCTCTTTTTTTTTCGTTGTGCCTACCCTACTACAGCTTGCGAGATAAATGAAACGTGAATGGTCACCAACCACCATTTCCTTTCATAGAACGACCGCAGAAATACAGACCTACGTGGTTACATAACTACCCTGTACCATACCTTAGGGCTTAAGCTACTCTATTATAAATACACGAGAGCCATCTTTCTTGTTTTCTTTTAAAAACTCCAGAACTGAAAAGTAAACAGGGGAGAAATGTGTTTGGAGAAAGGGGTTTGAAGGACCAGTGTACAGGAGAGTTAACGAGGGATAAGGTGATGGAAAAGCGAGGCAGAACGGATGGGAGTATTCTCGGAAATGGTGAAAACGTGGTATGAAGGAGCGCGATATTAATGAAAGAAGAATGCGGGTACACTTGGATGTGCATGGGGATGTGGGTTTTACAGTGGAGTGATCGGCCATTCAGTGTAGAAGGAAAGCAAAGTGACAGTGCATGGGAATTGCACTTACAGGTGGAGTTTCATGGAAGAAACTGTAGAAGGGATGGTGCTCACGTATTTATCTGGAGGGCAACGTTCTTTTAAGCATCAAATGCGGTTATACTTTGAAGTTAGGTGGTTACTAAATGGTGTGATAACAATGGAGAGAAGGGGTGGATGTTCTGAAATGCATGAAAACCGTGAATGGTCAGAGGAGGAACTGCGAATTTAATGGGGTGGCGTTGGGTTAGGTGAAGGTGAGGCTTCGATTTCCGGTGGAGGTCTCGACTTCGGCGGGCTGAGGAAATGGTGTAGTGGGGTATTATACGGGAGCAATATTTTGTAGAAGATTACACTGTTTTGAATGATGTCGGGTATTTTTCTTGAGCAGGAGAAGTTTAGTATCGGTGGGGGAAAAATAATGGGAGGCGGATTGAAGCTTTGAGTGGGCCGAGATCGTGCTAAGCCCAAGTACCGGAAAATGTATGAAGCCAAATTTAGATTAAAAAAAATATAGGAAGAGAAAAGAACTGGCTATGGGATTAGAAAGGCAGGAGGTACGCTTGGATTTATTAACTGGTGACGTGCTGACGGAGACTTTAAGACCATGATCAAGCAGTTAAATCGTGATGAGAAAGACAATTGCGGCTGGGTTATGACGTTATAAAAGAATTGGGCGCCGTCAGTTGCGTTGAAATCGTAGCAGCGATATCTACACCCAGGAACGGGTTGGACCTCGATAGAATTTATGGCAGAATAAAACGTCAGATATAATCCACTGACGCAAATCGTTATTTAACGGTTAACGCGCAAAGGTGAGTAAAACTCACTAACTCTGAACAGTTTATAATTTCATGTTGTATTGTTAGAACTGTTAAAATTGTCTGTTTGACTGTGTGTTGATTGTTTGATTGAACTGCTAGTCAGTTAGTTAAATTTCTATATTGATTCTGTTTAACAGAATATATCATATGGAACTAAAAGTGATGTTATCTATATTGTCTAACATCTGTGATGCAGGGAAACAGGTTGGAGGAATCCGACTGGATTCCTCAACAGTTATTTTATTGTTTTCCATATATTATTATATAATGTGATATAAAATCTGTGGGCGATTATATGTGCTTGGACGATATTGAACATCGTGATTTGATATGATTGAATACCCTAACATACCGAAATGTTGATAAGGGGATTTTCAATGTTTATATTGAAAATGAATCTTATTTATAAAATCGATAGGATTTTATAAAAGGAAAACATTTATTTATTTAGAAAATAAATGAAATAAAATAGAAACATTTATTTGGAAAATAAATGAATTAGAATATAAAGGAATATTTATTTTAGGAAATAAATAAAGGAAACATTTATTTAGATTATAAATAAATGGAATAAAGGAATATTTATTTAGGGAATAAATAAAGGAACATTTGTTCGGAAAATAAATAGAATTATACAAGGATAGATTTAAACACGTGCTTCGCACACAAGTATAACACGATATGGATTTTAAGGAGATATTGTAGAAGTAGGAATTATAACCAGAGTGTGATAAAAGGATTAAACAAAGTAATTGGTTAGGTTAACCAAAGCAAGTTAGTCGAGTTAACCAAAGCAAGTTAGTCGAGTTAATCAAAGTAATTGGTTAAGTTAACCAAAGTAAATTAGTTAAGATAAACTAAGCGGTTAATCGAAGTGAATTAGTTAAGTTAAACTAATTGGTAAATCAAAGTGAATTAGTTGCGTCAAACTAAGTGACTTAGTTAAGTTAAACTAATTTGTATATCAAAGTGAATTAGTTGCGTCAAACTAAGTGAATTAGTCAAGTTAAACTAATTGGTTAATCGAAGTAAATTAGTTGGGTTAATCAAAGTGAATTAGCTGAGTTAAACTAAGTAAATCGGTTAGAGTTAATCAAAGTGAATTAACTAAGTTAAACTAAGTGGATTAGTTCAGTTAATCGAGACAAGTAAATCAAGTTAGGTTAAACCATTTGAGTTAACCAGTTAAAATTTACCAGTTAAAGATAAACAGTTAAAGTTTACCAGTTAAAGATAAACAGTTAAAGTTGACCAGTTAAAGTTGACCAGTTAGAGTTGATCAGTTAGAGTTACTCAGTTAGAGTTGACCAGTTAGAGTTGACCAGTTAGAGTTATCCAAGTGGAGTCAATCGAGTAGAGTTGCCGAATATCACTTATCCGAAGTAGAGTTATCAAATATAGTGTATTCGAGAGAAGAGTTATCGAATATAGTTTATTCGAGTGGAGAAATCAAATGTTATTCATTTGAGAAGAGTTATCGAATATAGTTTATTCGAGTGGAGAAATCAAATGTTATTCATTTGAGAAGAGTTATCGGATATAGTTTATTCGAGTGGAGAAATCAAATGTGATTCATTTGAGAAGAGTTATCGAATATTATTTATTCGAAGAGTAGTTATCAAATATTGGTTATTCGAAGTTAGTTAACCCAAAGGAGTTATTCCAAGTTAGTTAATCCAAAGGAGTTATTCGAAGTTAGTTAATCCAAAGGAGTTATTCGGAGTTAGTTAATCCAAAGGAGTTATTCGGAGTTAGTTAATCCAAAGGAGTTATTCGAAGTTAGTTAATCCAAAGGAGTTATTCGGAGTTAGTTAATCCAAAGGAGTTATTCGAAGTTAGTTAATCCAAAGGAGTTATTCGAAGTTAGTTAATCCAAAGGAGTTATTCGTAGTTAGTTAATCCAAAGGAGTTAGTCGAAGAGTAAATCGAATATAGTTATTCGAAAGAAAGTGTTAATCGAATATAGTTATTCGAGTGAAGTTAAAAGAGTTAATCGAATTTAGTTATTCGAAATGAGTTATTCGAATTAAATATTTGAATAGAGTTAAACACATTAGAGTGATTCGAATTACTTATTCAAATAGAGTTAAACACGTAAGAGTTAATTGAATATTAGTTATTCAATTAGAGTTAAATCGAATTTAGTTATTCGAAAGGAGTTAATCAATTTGAGTTAAGTTAATCGATTAGAATTAAGTTAATCGAGTTAGAGTAAATCGAATATTGGTTATTCGAAGGTAAGTTATTCGAATTAGTTATTCGAAGGAGTTAATCAAATGAGTTGATCCAAAGGAGTTAGTCGAATATGAGTTATTCGAATAGAGTTAAAGGAGTTATCGATTTTAGTTTGATCGAAAGGAGTTATCGATTAGTAAATCGAAAGGAGATTTTCGAATATAGCATATTCGAAAGAAAGAGATCGAATATTGTTTATTCGAAAGAGAGAGATTTCGAATATGAGTTATTCGAAGAGAGATAATTGAATATAGGTTATTCGAAGAAGAGTTAATCAAATAGAGATTACTCGAAAGAGAGTTATACGTCGAATTCGATTATAGCGAATTCGGGAAAGTACTATTTACTTTCCAGGGTTTAAATCAAGATTTAGTTATTGATTTAGAAATTAGGTGTCTGTTAAATTATTCGAGTTAGGAAATAAAATATATAGGGGTAGGAATTATAACGTTATAGTTATAATCAAACACTGTCATATAAGAAGTGGATTCGTAACCTGAATCCGAGAATTCGCATAAACAGATGATTGTAAAAAGTGAGTGATGAGCTTCATCTATTTCACAGTAAAGGACGTTGTTCAATTAAGGTCTGCGAGGTAATTATACCCCAACTTGATTGACTTCAGAATTGACAAAGGAATAGTTGTGGTTCGATCTAAAAGGTTGATTAGGAATAAAGTTAAGGAATAAGCGATAAATGGATTAAGCGAAACGATGTTTTATACAACGTTCATTGGAAATCCGTAAATGAGTTTTGGAAACGTTTTCCAAATATAGTCAGATATGTTTTCTAAACATAGAAAATGAAATGTTTTCATGATAAGAATTTAAGAAATAGAGTTAAGCAAATTCAGAAACTGACTGGAGAGGGTAAGTTGAACGGTTTTCTAAGGGACGATCTGATGTTGGTTTCGACCTTTCGGATTGATACTTAGAGAATTGTTCTCATACTAGTTACAGTTAGGTACTGATAGTTGCGAAATAATAGTGATGTGAAAATAAGCTATGGAAATGTTTTCCAATGATTAATAACATATATTTTCTAAATATATGAAATAAGGAAATACGAACATATGATGATTGATCGATCGAATTTCCATTTGGAAATAAGATCGTTGTTTGTACACCGACATATTTTCATTTGATAGTTGAATCACAGACTATCAAAGTTTTGACCTATTTACGTTGTAAATATGGAGAGACCGGTTGGATTATTATCCGAAGAACCACTCCGTATTAGCATAAGCATTGTGAATCAAGTACGCTGAAGATAATTGAAGACGGAGTGAAGTGCAAGGGCTATTGTGAAAAGCCTAGGTAGGATGGATTCACTGAATAGTGCCTTCGGTTTGTTCAGTCCCAGGACAACGTATATGGACGAGTGTCTGACAAAGTATTCTTAACGAATCATATATGTTGATCTCTTTAACGTATTACGTTGGTGGCGGAGAAATTCGTTTCTCTTAGCTTTTATACTCGTGATGCCTTGAGAAATCGATAATGATTTGGCGGGTATGACGATGTGGCATTCAAAGTAATTGAAGAAATAATCTGTCAAAGTGATAAACGTGACCTCAAAACCTCACAACCAGGAAATAACAGAAGTTGGGCTAGGCAGCATGGCTAGTTGGGCCATACCCAAGCAGGGTGTATTATCACCATCTAGAGAATATTCAATTGTACTTCTTTATAATCTATTTCAATGCTGTCCCTTATCGGGAAGGATAGTTGTTGATCCCAACCATCGGTGATAATATATTCGTCACACTCAAGCTCAATGAGTGGACGGTCATGTGTGACCGGGTTGCAAGACGTTCTTGTTGAACCCTAGTGTATCTCCTCTAGAGTACACTGATCGGAAGGTGCTCCCATACCTTGTCTGTTGGAATCCAATCTCCAATAAGCGCTCATGGTTTTATTTGTATACTATGTATGTGGAACGTGAGATGCAAGCGTTCTGCTAGATTGATATCTATTTGTATTTAGACATTATTATAATATCAGAAAGATATCCTTTATTTAACCAAGTGTTGGAGCTTTATTCACACCAGTCCCATGACTGACCCGGAGTTTATTTTGTTTTGTTTCCCCTAAACTCTTGGGTGCCTAAATTTGTACGGGCAGTCAAGTAGTCGGGATTTTACAGATACACTTGGAGAGCTTGGAGCAGGAGGCTTCAGGATTATAGCTATTATTATTCCGCTGTGTTGTTAAGTGTTGTACTTTGAAATGGTATGTATATACGAGTACTGATTTGTATTTCAAAGTTATGTTATATTTTATTCGTTCCGCTGTGAGATTCGTGTTTACTCTGATGATGTAAGTTCTTCTTCTTCTTCTATTCTATTAGTTCTATCTTTTCTTCCTCACCCTCTACTTTCTTTCACTAACGTCGCGGAATTTTCGACTCTCGAGGAGTCGAAAATTTCCAGCCGTTACACTTTGATTCCCCACTTGACCTTACTACTAACATCCTAGATAAAGTGAGGAAGGATGCTTCCTTACCCTGATACTCATGATAAAAGCTTGTAATGGTGCTTTTATTGAGAGCTAGGCTTTGCTTATATAAAAGTTCTAGTATTAGGGTACGGGTGTTCTCTCTTCAGGAGATGAGTTTATTTTACAATCTTTTTGTAAATAATTATGTAAGAAGTGAAGTATTTGGTATATCACCTCTCGCATGTAATATTTTATTGTGATGGTGCTTATATATAGAGGTAGGATCTATGACAACATTACTTAACATGCGGTCACACATTTCGGCGTAAATATTTTTATGTCATTATGGCTTTACCATGACATGATGCACATATTCGGCACACTTTGTTAGAAATTTGCCTTATAGGCCTTCGCAAAATGCCACTCGCCCTTGGTTAATAGTGCTAAGGTACGGGAGATGTGAAATGTATACAGTGCTTACTTGTGTGTTTTGTGTGTTAGTGCAAATATTTGACATGCTTGGATAATAAATTGATAAATATATAAGTTAAAGACACTTCCCTGAGCAAGTGAGTAGGCCATGAGTTTATCCTTAGTACTAATGGAAGTGTATTTCCGAGCCATATTCGAACTATCGAGAAGGTTGGACAGCTCCTTCCCATTTAAATTTAAGACTTTGAATCGGTCCAGAATTGGATATTGGTGATGAGACTAGAACTTCCCATTTGGTCATGCTTTGTGCTTGAATCAAACCAGCCTTGTGTATCAAGATAGGAGACCAGAAACCCACTTATGGCCTTGGCTGAAATTCGAATCAACCCAGAATTGGTATTAAGATAGGACCAGTGTAACGACCCACCTTTATGCCCGATTTTCGCCGGTAATTAAACCGACTTAAACCGTTCACAAAGACGAATTGTTATGGGTACATACATATATTGAACAAAAATAACAGGACTTTTTATTTCATTACAAAATATTACATCAGAGTTATCAGAGTACATTAATTTCACAGCGGAAGAAATACTAACTATACTTTCAGCGGAAGAACAAAACACAGCGGAAGCTTCAACTCTAGTGTGGACTCCAACTTTAAAAGCGCTTCGAATCCTGCTCCAACGACCTATAACTGCAAAACTAAACACTAGCTGCCCGTGTGGAAATTAATGGGCACCCAGAGTTTATAAAGGAACAATAAACTCCAGGTCAGTCGTGGGACTGGTGTGAGAACTCAAAAACAGTTGTTATTTAGGATTCATTTTAAAGTTGGGTAATTCAAGGGACCACGCCGCTAACGCGGAATGGGTTAACTCCATATGAATTCCCGTGCATAGAAATTCGCTATGACTTTTGAAAATGAAGCTATCATAAGCTCGTCCCGCATCACACAATGCAAGCGCACACCAGATGGGCGAGTTTTATTTTATGATAACCAAACGTGCTTTCATACGTGAAAATCCTCTTCTAATATTATCATATAGTGTGGAAAACAAATTTCGCAAATAAATGTATTAATCCTAGACGACATAATACCATTAATATTATCTTGCCATATATATATAAACCAAAACCGTATGGCTCGTATTGGATATTGGATTTCCAACTTGATGATTCCTGGCACGAAAGATCAATCAGGGATACAAACGAAGTGCCTCAACGGCTTTTTCATCCATCATGCGGACACCGACTACACATCGTTAGGGCAGATCAACGGTTTTCGATCAGACACGACCCCCCGAACATACCCAACTTCCCTAGGTTCATAAGTGGTTTCCCACTGCTGCACAGCTTCATCATCAATTCATATATAAGTAAAAACCTAACCGCCAGTTTCTCATCAATCCGGGGTGTGAGGTTTGTTGATGTCACGCCATACACAAAGCGATGCTTCGATAAGCCATTCTTTGATCATCATTAGCTCGTTTCATAACTCGGGTATGCCACATTGACAATTCACGACATATCACTGATTACAATCAATGCATACCCTCTAAGTTCATATGACTTAGAGACGAGGATAATATATTGCCACAAATTTGATATACAATAACAGAAATCAGTGCTATGCGGTCAATTTCAACGTCAGACACACCATCCATACGAATCCGTTCTGGGTCTGAACGGAACAACAACCCGAAAATACTTAAATATGTTCAGGTCTCATGTAACTCATACCTCGTATCGGTGGCCTACCTAACCGAGATATTAATCAACAATCAATCTAAACAAATTTAAATATTCACGGTCTTCATTCGTCGTTCAAGTCTTGAATTGTTTCATAACGTCGTACTATTACTTGGAATGGTTTTCGAGCATATATTCGATCGCGGTCTTTCCAAGTAATTAGCGTACTTTAAACAGTAGCTACGGTTCACACAGGCTTTTCAATTCAAATCTCCTTCCAGATGATTATCAATTCATATATAACTCAAGATTTTGAATTACTTTAATTTCATACATCTCATTATCCTCTTATATCTTCTTTGAAATCAAAGATTATTCCTTCGCTTTAATTTCTTACCTTTAATTCACTTGAATCAAAGATTTGATTAAATCCCCAATTACGATATGAATTTCCACCATTCAATCTCATCGGGTTTCAAGAATGATATTACTGAAGATACGATTCACGACAAAACCCAATCAATCGATATTGCATCATAAATTACACAGAAATTTTTATCCACTTATATTCGATATAAATTCTCAAAATCAAAGAATACTATAAGTGGAATAGCGATATAATAATATCTTCCAAATTCCCCAGATAGTATTTATTTACACCATGAAATTTTTATACTGAATATCGAAGATTATTTCTATCTAACTTATTTCAATCAGGTGGAGAAACCCATATCTTAATTAAAAGAATTATTCAACTCTTTGATATTTGATCTGGATAGGAATAACATCAACTTATCTTCAATATAAATCTCCGTGTCCAATTCATATTATAAGTGGAATAACGATGAGCTACCTTTTAAATTCCTCAAATAGTAAGAGTCATCATCGACTGAATTAATATTAAACATCAAAGATTTATTTCCCACCATATCCAATTATTCAAAATTGGAAAACTTATTTTACTATTTAAATAAATCAATTTAAATCCCATATACAATATTTCGAATACTTCTAAACCTTTGAAAACATCCTGCAAATCATTTAAAAATGATTTCTCATAGTTCGGAAAATTGTTTACGGGTTAAAACTTCAAAATAGATTGCATTTAATGAAAGCGTTACAACAACGTTTCAAAAGTGTTACGAAAGCGTTACAAAACTATGCCCTTACAACGATTTTTTTCCAAAACGGTTTTAAACATAGCTTGAAAACTATAACCCGAAATTAAAATCTGCTTTCACTCATTTGAAAGCTCTCGTAAATAGGAATCAAACGTTTTTCGTTTCGTGGAAATCCGATTTAAATTGGAAAAGTTATAAGTATTTACATATTGCTATAATGCGACAAGCTCTAATTTTGACCAAAATAATCATTATTCTTAAATACTTCAAATTACCTTAAAAATCATTATAAACTTATATAAATCATTTAAATTGACTTTTCAAATTATTTGGATTTAAAACACAACTTTTTTTTCTAATTAAATCACCATTTAAATAATTTCAAATTAGATTTTTATTTAACCATCCCATCTGTCGGATCAGTTAGGGATAGCCGGGGAGAGCAGGAAACTGAATTTCCAAACCCAAGCCTAGACACCATCCTCTCTGTCATCCTAGAACGTTCTGGTGTATATTATATTGTTATTATAAAGAGACATCGTTAATATATATAAAACCATATTCAAATGTCAAAATCTTATTTGAAATAAACTGAACATGCTAATATTTTAATATTAGGAAATCGAACTTCATTTATGGAAGGGGAATAAAATCGATCACCTGTATAATCCCATAACCATGGTATTGTGTGTGCATCATACAAACAGAATCAATCAACCATATACATCAGATGATAATGAATTAACGTTATCATCAACAACAAACAATTCAGTTGTGCACAAGCGTTACTGTCGATAACGCTTTCCAGTGTTCGGTGTGTTATCTAACTACATGCACATTCATTCACATCCATCACACAATCATCATCAACAAATTATAATTATCTCAGCTAATTATAATTAACTAATTTAAAGGAATATTTTAAATTAGAAGTTCTCACCACGATAGCTCCAAATCTTCATTACCAGAGCGAACATACCAACAAATACTATCATTGCTACTCGTACTATCTCTAATCCACTCTCATCAGCAGCTGGTAATTTTTCCATATCAAAAAGGCCCGGCCCAATTGCTCTATACCCAAACCTGTGCTTCTCTCTTCTCCTTCTTCTTTCCTCTTCTCGCATCCCCTCTTCTTCTTTGTCCTTTAACCCATTTTCACGCACCTCTGGTTCTTGCACCGAACTCCACCAATTTTTGCCACATCGAAGCCCATTCCATTCTCATCGCAACCCCGCTCGCCAATTCCTCTATCGTTGTCTGATTCTCTGCCAATCTTTGATGAAAACAGGATCCGTCAGTTTCTAAAAATCCACAATGATGATCTAGACAATATCCGCGTATATCATTTCCACAAAAATTGAATGGTTTAAGAGATATTGATTTTTGAATGAAGAGAAATGTGAATTTTCATGTATAACAAATTAAAAACAAAGAGCAAGAAGAGAATTGACGTGAGGAAATTCATGTAAAGTGGTTAATGGATGAAGTGTGGAGGAAAAGGAGCCATGATCCCCTTTATATAGGGATGATTCAAGGGCTTTATGGTCATTATATTCATGGACACATGGCTCACTTCATGAAGCTACTAACATGCATTCAAACACATAAGAGGGACACATGGATCAATTCATGATGCTAATGACATGCATGAGGACAACTCAATGGACACTTGGTTTTACAACATGAACTCTTTCATGCATGATGACAAGTAGGAGGACACATCATTCCTATGCATTAAATCAGTATATTTGATTTAGTAACATAGGTTGTAACACTTATTAATGTAGCCAAATAAATATAACACCTTATCACTTAAGATTTTTAAAATATATAATATAACTTATTTAAATTTTTTAAAATGTTTATCTATATTATTCATCAAATATATATATACACTTTACCAAAAATTTATACAAAAATGGTTTAAAACAAATGCTTAATATATTTATAAATATTAATAAAGAAAAATAAAAATCATTCTTATAAAATCTTAAAAATAAATTATCCTTTGTCAAATTTATATTAATATTATCAAAATCAGAAAATATCATTACTTAAACAAAAAATCTTACAAATTAAATATAACTTTAAAAAAAGTTTTCTTATACAAAAAATCATATAAAGTAAAATTCATATTCAAACCTTATAAAAATCAATTTATATTCAGAAAATCCAACATTATAAAATAAAAATCCAAATTCTTATATTAAAAATCCAATCAACTTGGTAAAAGTTATGGGATGTTACATTCACCCCCCCCCCCCCTTAGAAACTTTTCATCCTCGAAAAGGAAGTCTAGTAAATTTAAACTCCTTAACCAAAATTTAAATTCCCATTTCTCTGTTAACATATCGGGAATGTAATGGTCAAAACCAAGGTTCATATTATCTCAGGATACTCTATCTAATTCTCACCAAAGGTAGAGTCTAAGGAAACTTCTACAATCTCGCGATTACTAGGGTCGTCACGGTCTTGTTTAAAAATCGAATTTTCTGAATGAAACTTAGAGCTGCTACCACTACCACTAAGGAGAAACTAGGATAGATACGGTCTAGTACATAGAGGTCTACGACTCAAAGAAAATTTTATTTTTTGGAAATTATCTTTCTTATTTACTCTTACGGAACCCATGATTTTCTTACCCATTTTTGAGACCAAGTGCTTAAATTAGAAATTCACATCCAAGTTCTCAAATAAATTTCCCTTAATCATTTGCAAAATAACATCTTGGCTAAATTCATTATCAGAAATTCTATCGCACTTAATACGAATTCAAATTCAATTTACTAGATAATTCAAAAATACTGGTTTCCAAATCTGAATTAATTCACTTGTCCGGGGCTTTATCAGAGCAGGGTAAAAGGAAGAATTCAGAAATAAAGTTGAACAGCTAAAATTCCAAGCACGACAATTCGGGTAATACTCAAAGATGACAATGGGTCGAGCAAAACCCAGCGACAAGGGAAGGGATAGAATTGTATTTACGAAACACTCATTCTATTTCAAATTTTTATTCCAATCATTTCTAATCTCATATTAACTCATTTATAAGTTAAATTTATACTCATCTGATATTCATGTTTTATTTATCACATTCACCTAATCGAATAACACTTTTTCTAAATCCACTTTAAATTTCCTAAATATATATATCTCTTTTCATTCTTGTTTACATATCAATCTTGTCTAGAAATTTTTCTTATTATCTAGCCGGAAAATCCCTTAAAACAGTTTTATTTAAAATACCACCACGCTTCCTCTGCGCACTCTGATTATGCGTATACAGGTTCAATCTAGGGTTGTTTCAATATTAATCTTAACATTTTCAGAACTCACTTCTTCAAATTTACTATTTCATAGATCCAAATTTTTCCTACTCCGATGTTTGTTACGATTAACTTTTTAAACTCATTCCTAACTTAAGTCAAAACCATCTCTTTAAACAAATTCTTAATTTAAGTCTAAATCAACTACAGATTTCTTAAGGGGTTCGGATAGCTAAGATATTCTTGGATATTCTCATTTACAATTCATGTTAAGGTTTTATCCAAATCTATTGCTTACATTAACGTATTAACATTCTTTGAGAAATATAATATCTTTTCTGATTACAACTTATTAGATCATATTCAAACATTTGTTATGACTTGTTTAACTTGAAGTATGGGTGCTATTTTTGATATAATTTCTTAATTTATTATCTTATTTCCCCACATTTGTTTCCAAATCTTTAAATGGATTTACCTTGAAATCCTTCTGGTCATTAAAATAGTTTGATTTGTATTTATAACATATTAAATTCCCACTTAATAGTTCCAACCTATCGAAATAATTCAAGTATCCCTTGACGTCTTAACTGGAGTCATATAGTCATCCCACTTTCGAAACTCGAAAATGAGTACTGACGATGTTGCAATCATCATCAGATCATCCCCGGGCGACTAGAGTGTGACTCTATATCTATCTAGTATATATTGATTTCGCATATACGTTGATCAGACGTATATTTAAAACTCTTACATACTCGATAGTCCAATCGTGACGTCCAATAAAATACCCAAAGATTTCTTACTAAAGCTATCATTAAAAATGATTTTGTTCTTTAAAACACTTTATTTTCAGAGTACGCTCTCTCGATCATAATATTCCAAAATCTCATTCTAGGGTATTTCTAACCCTATCTCTAATGAGATAATATAACTCTGATGAGTCCTATTCTTTTGTCCAAATATGTACGTACCCCATAGCTTTGTATAACCAAAGCTCTGATACCACTTGTAACAACCCACCTTTATGCCCGATTTTCGCCGGTAATTAAACCGACTTAAACCGTTCACAAAGACGAATTGTTATGGGTACATACATATATTGAACAAAAATAACAGGATTTTTTTATTTCATTACAAAATATTACATCAGAGTTATCAGAGTACATTGATTTCACAGCAGAAGAAATACTAACTATACTTTCAGCGGAAGAACAAAACACAGCGGAAGCTTCAACTCTAGTGTGGACTCCAACTTTAAAAGCGCTTC
Source organism: Allium sativum (assembly GCA_030737875.1). NCBI lineage: Eukaryota > Viridiplantae > Streptophyta > Magnoliopsida > Asparagales > Amaryllidaceae > Allium > Allium sativum. The sequence continues at coordinate 46,126,875 of CM060925.1, forward strand.
GAATCCTGCTCCAACGACCTATAACTGCAAAACTAAACACTAGCTGCCCGTGTGGAAATTAATGGGCACCCAGAGTTTAGAAAGGAACAATAAACTCCATGTCAGTTGTGGGACTGGTGTGAGAACTCAAAAACAGTTGTTATTTAGGATTCATTTTAAAGTTGGGTAATTCAAGGGACCATGCCGCTAACGCGGAACGGGTTAACTCCATATGAATTCCCGTGCATAGAAATTCGCTATGACTTTTGAAAATGAAGCTATCATAAGCACGTCCCACATCACACAATGCAAGCGCACACCAGATGGGCAAGTTTTATCTTATGATAACCAAACTTGCTTTCATACGTGAAAATCCTCTTCTAATATTATCATATAGTGTGGAAAACAAATTTCGCAAATAAATGTATTAATCCTAGACGACATAATACCATTAATATTATCTCGCCATATATATATAAACCAAAACCGTATGGCTCGTATTGGATATTGGATTTCCAACTTGATGATTCCTGGCACGAAAGATCAATCAGGGATACAAACGAAGTGCCTCAACGGCTTTTTCATCCATCATGCGGACACCAACTACACATCGTTAGGGCAGATCAACGGTTTTCGATCAGACACGACCCCCCGAACATACCCAACTTCCCCAGGTTCATAAGTGGTTTCCCACTGCTGCACAGCTTCATCATCAATTCATATATAAGTAAAAACCTAACCACCAGTTTCTCATCAATCCGGGGTGTGAGGTTTGTTGATGTCACGTCATACACAAAGCGATGCTTCGATAAGCCATTCTTTGATCATCATTAGCTTGTTTCATAACTCGGGTATGCCACATTGACAATTCACGACATATCACTGATTACAATCAATGCATACCCTCTAAGTTCATATGACTTAGAGACGAGGATAATATATTGCCACAAATTCGATATACAATAACGGAAATCAGTGCTAAGCGGTCAATTTCAACGTCAGACACACCATCCATACGAATCCGTTCTGGGTCTGAACGGAACAACAACCCGAAAATACTTAAATATGTTCAGGTCTCATGTAACTCATACCTCGTATCGGTGGCCTACCTAACCGAGATATTAATCAACAATCAATCTAAACAAATTTAAATATTCACGGTCTTCATTCGTCGTTCAAGTCTTGAATTGTTTCATAACGTCGTATTATTACTTGGAATGGTTTTCGAACATATATTCGATCCCGGTCTTTCCAAGTAATTAGTGTACTTTAAACAGTAGCTATGGTTCACACAGGCTTTTCAATTCAAATCTCCTTCCAGATGATTATCAATTCATATATAACTCAAGATTTTGAATTACTTTAATTTCATACATCTCATTATCCTCTTATCTCTTCTTTGAAATCAAAGATTATCCCTTTGCTTTAATTTCTTACTTTTAATTCCCTTGAATCAAAGATTTGATTAAATCCCCAATTACGATATGAATTTCCACCATTCAATCTCATCGGGTTTCAAGAATGATATTACTGAAGATACGATTCACGACAAAACCCAATCAATCGATATTGCATCACAAATTACACAGAAATTTTTATCCACTTATATTCGATATAAATTCTCAAAATCAACGAATACTATAAGTGGAATAGCGATATAATAATATCTTCCAAATTCCCCAGATAGTATTTATTTACACCATGAAATTTTTATACCGAATATCGAAGATTATTTCTATCTAACTTATTTCAATTAGGTGGAGAAACCCATATCTTAATTAAAAGAATTATTCAACTCTTTGATATTTGATCTGGATAGGAATAACATCAACTTATCTTCAATATAAATCTCCGTATCCAATTCATATTATAAGTGGAATAACGATGAGCTACCTTTTAAATTCTTCAAATAGTAAGAGTCATCATCGACTGAATTAATATTAAACATCAAATATTTATTTCCCACCATATCCAATTATTCAAAATTGGAAAACTTATTTCACTATTTAAATAAATCAATTTAAATCCTATATACAATATTTCGAATACTTCTAAACCTTTGAAAACATCTGCAAATCATTTAAAAATGATTTCTCATAGTTCGGAAAATTGTTTACGGGTTAAAACTTCAAAATAGTTTGCTTTTAATGAAAGCGTTACAACAACGTTTCAAAAGTGTTACAAAAGCGTTAAAAAACTATGCCCTTACAACGATTTTTTTCCAAAACGGTTTTAAACATAGCTTGAAAACTATAACCCGAAATTAAAATCTGCTTTCACTCATTTGAAAGCTCTCGTAAATAGGAATCAAACGTTTTTCGTTTCGTGGAAATCCGATTTAAATTGGAAAAGTTATAAGTATTTACATATTGCAATAATGCGACAAGCTCTAATTTTGACCAAAATAATCATTATTCTTAAATACTTCAAATTACCTTAAAAATCATTATAAACTTATATAAATCATTTAAATTGACTTTTCAAATTATTTGGATTTAAAACACAACTTTTTTTTCTAATTAAATCACCATTTAAATAATTTCAAATTAGATTTTTATTTAACCATCCCATCCGTCGGATCAGTTAGGGATAGCCAGGGAGAGCGGGAAACTGAATTTCCAAACCCAAGCCTAGACACCATCCTCTCTGTCATCCTAGAACGTTCTGGTGTATATTATATTGTTATTATAAAGAGACATCGTTAATATATATAAAACCATATTCAAATGTCAAAATCTTATTTGAAATTAACTGAACATGCTAATATTTTAATATTAGGAAATCGAACTTCATTTATGGAAGGGTAATAAAATCGATCACCTGTATAATCCCATAACCATGGTATTGTGTGTGCATCATACAAACAGAATCAATCAACCATATACATCAGATGATAATGAATTAACGTTATCATCAACAACAAACAATTCAGTTGTGCACAAGCGTTACTGTCGATAACGCTTTCCAGTGTTCAGTGTGTTATCTAACTACATGCACATTCATTCACATCCATCACACAATCATCATCAACAAATTATAATTATCTCAGCTAATTATAATTAACTAATTTAAAGGAATATTTTAAATTAGAAGTTCTCACCACTATAGCTCCAAATCTTCATTACCAGAGCTAACATACCAACAAATACTGTCATTGCTACTCGTACTATCTCTAATCCACTCTCATCAGCAGCTGGTAATTTTTCCATATCAAAAAGGCCCGGCCCAATTGCTCTATACCCAAACCTGTGCTTCTCTCTTCTCCTTCTTCTTTCCTCTTCTCGTCTCCCCTCTTCTTCTTTGTCCTGTAACCCATTTTCACGCACCTCTGGTTCTTGCACCGAACTCCACCAATTTTTGCCACATCGAAGCCCATTCCATTCTCATCGCAACGCCGCTCGCCAATTCCTCTATCGTTGTCTGATTCTCTGCCAATCTTTGATGAAAACAGGATCCGTCAGTTTCTAAAAATCCGCAATGATGATCTAGACAATATCCGCGTATATCATTTCCACAAAAATTGAATGGTTTAAGAGATGTTGATTTTTGAATGAAGAGAAATGTGAATTTTCATGTACAGCAAATTAAAAACAAAGAGCAAGAAGAGAATTGACGTGAGGAAATTCATGTAAAGTGGTTATTGGATGAAGTGTGGAGGAAAAGGAGCCATGATCCCCTTTATATAGGGATGATTCAAGGGCTTTATGGTCATTATATTCATGGACACATGGATCAATTCATGAAGCTACTAACATGCATTAAAACACATAAGAGGGACACATGGATCAATTCATGATGATAATGACATGCATGAGGACAACTCAATGGACACTTGGTTTTACAACATGAACTCTTTCTTGCATGATGACAAGTAGGAGGACACATCATTACTATGCATTAAATTAGTATATTTGATTTAGTAACATAGGTTGTAACACTTATCAATGTAGCCAAATAAATATAACACCTTATCACTTAAGATTTTTAAAATATATAATATAACTTATTTAAATTTTTTAAAATGTTTATATATATTATTCATCAAATATATATATATACACTTTACCAAAAATTTATACAAAAATGGTTTAAAACAAATGCTTAATATATTTATAAATATTAATAAAGAAAAATAAAAATCATTCTTATAAAATCTTAAAAATAAATTATCCTTTGTCAAATTTATATTAATATTATCAAAATCAGAAAATATCATTACTTAAACAAAAAATCTTACAAATTAAATATAACTTAAAAAAAAAGTTTTCTTATACAAAAAATCATATAAAGTAAAATTCATATTCAAACCTTATAAAAATCAATTTATATTCAGAAAATCCAACATTATAAAATAAAAATCCAAATTCTTATATTAAAAATCCAATCGACTTGGTAAAAATTATGGGATGTTACAACCAGGATTCCACTTCCAATATTTGTGAAGATTTGATCCAATCCAGATTTGGGTTATTAAAGTAGGAGACTGGAAATCCACTTCTGGTCTTCGTTGAGAACCGAATCAACCCAGATTCGGGAATTAATATAGAAGACCCGAACCAAAAGACCCGAACCAACCCTTGTTCAGATAATGAGAGATTGAGAACCAGAAATCCACTTCTGGCATTAATGTTTTGGTATCCCCCTTGGATTTGATTTGTGAAACAGAGTTTGTACGTGCTTCTTGAGCCACTCTCCGGGATTTTGATGTCAAAGTAGAGGATGTACGTGCTTTGTTGGCCACTCTTCGGGAATGTGCGTCCGGTGCACTTGGCTAGCTTATCCACAAGCATGGTCCAAGGACTTACCCGACCTCCTTCTAGGAGGTGACTTATCCTGATCATCGTAGGTGATAATAAGGTCTTAGAAACTTAAACCGGGCCATTTTAGACACAGAATTAAGATTTACTCATTTGATGCTCAATACTGACCATTATAGGTACTGGTAGAAGCTTACACACCACCTCCCTCTGAGGGGTGCCATGTCCTGACCATCATAGGCGATGATAGGGGTTGGCATTCCCTTTTGCGGGTAACACGGAACAAAAGCAGAGATAGGACATGCTCTTCTGCAAGTAGAGGTAGGACATGCTTAGTTTATAGCAGAGGTAGGGTGTACTCTTCTGCGAGTAGAGGCATGGCATGCTAATTTTAAATGCTCCACAACGACCATTTCTACGCTTTTGATGCTCTAACCTAGTCCCCTCTGATTTAGGCATGGAAAAAGACTAACATAACACCTCCTTCGGGGAATGCCTTGCCCTGACCAATTTGGCAATGATATGGGACTTGATCCATTCGTGGTTTGACCCATTTTCGGTTTCTTTAAGCTTTGAAAGGAGGGTTTTCCGTACCCTTGGTTGTGTTTGATAATGCTCTCCCTAAGGACTTTTATTGAATTTGATATGATCTTTTTATAAGCTCTTGTAATTGGCCTTGGTTGATGAATTGATGACCATTTCCTCAAGGATTCTATAGTGATTAGTTTCATGTCCGTTCATCATATGATAACGACAGTAGGGTCCTCCTGACTTCCTTTCATATTTGTTTTTTTTTTTTTTTGCGAACGACCAATAGTTGAGTTCGTGTTTGGTTAGGAAGTAGATATTTTCCATCAAAGTGGTAAAGTAGTATCCCTTGAGTAATCCTGGCTTAAGCCTCTCTCCTTTCCGCTGAGACTTAACCCTTCTATAACCTAGTTTTGTTGTTTTACCTATATTTTTGTTTCTACTTTCCAAGATATATTGAGGTTGAGGTTCTATCCTTTCATACCATTTGTTGGTGAAGTGGTCAAAATCATACATTATTTCTTGTTCAAATACCTTTCCTCTGATTTGGTTGTGGAGACTTCTCCTTATGTGAGAGAACATGTTAACATCCTTTGATGTAGAGCCACTTGGAGGAAGTGTTAGGGTTTTCCCTATGTGGGAAAGGCTATTATCCTAAGTGACGGAAGCATAGTGGACCAGAAGAACATTCGCCGAACGGGACTGTAAATCTTAGTTATCGAAAGCGAGGGATGAAAGAACAGCGTATTGCTCTGTTTCCCTTTTCTGCTTCCTTAACCGCAAGGCTTCCACTTTCACCCTTTGTTTTTCACTCACTCTTAGTTCAGTGATTTCTGACTTATCCACTCAAGATTCAGAATATTCTTGTTGGGGCTTCTTACCCATAACTTTGCATCTTCTAGGCCTTAGTCCAATCTGGGACGGACCAACACAGGTAAGTATGTGGTAAGGTTAACCAAAGGATCGGAGTTTCAAGCCATCCTTCTAGCACCAAATTGTTAACGATATTTTTCGTCAACACCGGAGATAAGCCTATGGAAGTGGACCTAGCGAAAAAATAGGTTGTTTATCCTTTACAAGTTTGAGCTAGTTTACCGCCTCCTAGATATCAAGGTTTAGAATCCAAAAGAATAGCTACTCTTCCCTCAATGGGGTGAGTATCATGTTTAAGTGATTCAAGAACCAACAATTATCTTTGGATGAAGGATTCCTAAATGCAACCCTTACCGAATGACTTAACAGTTTGTAGAGAGGGTTTCTACACTGAGCTTGTAGAAGGGTCTAAATTTGTAGAAAAAGGGGTATTTCACTTTGCTTATGGAAAGACTTGGATATAGGCTCATATACATGTAGGAAGTAAACAGTATATTGCGGCAACAATAACTAAGAAATCATATAACAATCCCATAAAGAAATACTCTAAGTATTAATTCACACTTTATCGATCTTCAATTTAGAATACATGAATAGAATAGAAGAAATCCCCAAATCGGTCTAAGAATTAAGGTTTACTCTAGAGAAAAAGAATACAAGAATAAGAATGAGAAAAATCCTACCCAAAATGTGACCCCTTGGGTATTATTTATAGAGAATTCGAGGACCCCTCTTCTATTGAGCCATTGGGTTTGCAGAAGCCTCTGTCAGCCGCTTTTCTCCTTGGTCCCAGATGTTTAGCATCCGGCCGCCTTCGTGGTGCTGATTAATGCTTTCGGAGTGAGGGTCCCATTCAGTTGAGGCTTCTTTGAGATTGATATAAGCTTGTTGATGTAAATGACTTTCGGAAGACATTTGTGCTCCCGGTTGTGGCTTCTAGGTGTAGGCTTCCGGCTTTCTCATGAATACTTTGAGGAGCTTTCCCTTATGATGTATGTAGATAGCTATCGGTTTGAAACCCCTAATGGTGTCGGTACCTAGTAGATCAGTATGGATAGCTGGTATCCCTTTAGGATTCCACTTTGCCTTCTGGTGGAGTCTTCGGGTATAGCCTAGTCTTTCGGAAGGCAGCTCTAGGTGATTTGTATATTGTTTATCAATGTGGGCTTCAGTGCTTATGCAGTGGATGTTTCGTAAGCTGGTTCCGGATAACTAATACGTTATTTCAACTTGGTATTCTTGATGCCTTCGTCTTCTGATGCATTGTTATTAAGCAGGTTAATATCGATAGCCCTTTCCTCTTTCTGGGTTTCGGTTAGCAAAGCTCTTGCTTCCCTCTTTCTTAGCTTCTAACTTAGATGACCTTTCGCTATAGAACCCCCGCTAGACATACCCTGCTGGATATATCTTGCCGGATATACTCTACCAGTATTCTATAGATTTTGAGCACCTTTCTCCCAAGAAGTTGTTGTTTTATGTAGCTCTCGGATCATTACTTCATGCTCTTGGTTGTTTCTAGTGTTTAGCTCTTGCTTTTGGAGAATTCCTATGTGCTTGTGTTCATCCGATACCCCTTCACTATTAGCTTGTTTCGGAGTTAATTTTGGTAGCAACAGAGATGGTATGGTAGAGTAGCTCAATTCCTACTTTCTTCTTCTTGGCTTAGGAACTAGTTGTCTTTCTCGTAAAAATCTTCTAGAGTTTTCGGTTACTTTCGATCGGTCCATGCTCCAAATATGGAATCAGGTGGTACACCCTTCGCAAGTTGTATGAGTACGGTTCGAGGAGTAGGGTCCTCGACTTCGGCCAAGGCGGTGTTGAACCTTTCAAGATAGCTTCTGAGAGTCTCATCGGTTCCTTGAAAAATGATTGAGACTCAGAGGATGTCTTGGGGTCTTATGACGTGCATCTTGAATTGTGTAACAAAACCCCTTGAAAGTTGATCGAAAGTCGAGATAGTTCCAGGGAAGTCAAGAGAACCATGACAAAGCCCCATCTCGAAGAAATACGGGGAATCATTTGCACTTTATGGCATCAGTGGCGCGGGATGAATCCATGTGTTTTTCATAGCGGTTAATGAAGTTCCGAGAATTAGAGTTCCCCGAGTAAGCAGTGAGCTTTGGCATGTTGAAGCATCTAGGCCATTCAACATTGAGAGTAGCTGGAGTGAATGTTTTATGCCTCGTACTGGTTTCCTAGACGTCGTTGGCGAGCCCTCATGATTTCCCCACAATCCTATGGACTATGTCGGCTAGAATCGTAGTTTGGATCTTCGTCGGATTCCGACTGTCGTGATCTAGTTTGGGAGCTTAGAGCCTAGAGCGTCTTCTTGGACGATGGTCTTCGTAATTCCGTAAGTCTTCAACCTCTTGCGTGGATGTCAGTTGGGGTTAACTTAGGCCCAATTAGTTGTTGGAAACGTAGGCGCCAGGTCTACTCGTGACAGTCAAAGTTTGCCTAGTATGGGCTTAAGCGTTATTTCCCTAGTCAGAATTAGGTTCAAGCAGGGAATGGCCGAGATGATGTGTTCCCTCTCTGATGGTGACCTTGACATTATCGAGGTTGATTCTATGATGAGGGCTTCGATTGTCAGGAAGAAAGATGGAAGTGGAGCTCACGGAGAAACGGTTCAGAGGAGACTGAATGGTCCTGTTGCTGGAAAGCGGGCGATGTCTCATTGAGCATGTCATTGGAGTCGACGAATTAACTTCATGTTTTTCCTAACTTGTGCTTCGATTTATGGCTCGGTTTCTTCCAATCTTTGGGTAAGAACGGAAAGCTGCGCTAAAGTGACTGGGACCTCAGGGGCTGGAGGTAGTGCCACATCAGTAGTGGCTAAGATGACAGAAAGAGGTCGCTGACGGATCGGAGTTCCTTAATTACCGTTAGATGGTCCTCCAAGGATAGAATTTCCCTTGCTTGCCATTTATTAAAGTATGCTCGGTGGACAGGATGAAATCCGGGTAGCACAAACAAACTTGTGGTCGAGGACCGGTGGGAAAAGTCGGCTTCGTCAAGTTCGAGCGAAGGTATTGGTTGAAGGTGCACTTTACTCCCCCTACTTGGCGCACCAAAGTGTTGATGCTCAAAATAATCGCCAATGCCCGAAAGTTCCAAAATTTTCAAATTAAATGTCCATAGTGGAAAAGTATGCGAGATGTAGCAATAATGTGCAGGAAAGTAAAGGACACAATAATTTATAGTGGTTCGGTTCGAGATGTACGTACATCCTCTCCCTAGGCTTTGCAGATTTTATTCACTTTCACCAAAGTACAGAGAAAAACATCTTTACAAGAAGTTACGGTGATTAACGATGTTCAATTAATCATTGTTGTCGAGCTTCCTTGCATATTGGGAGCAGTCGAGGAGTTCCGAGGTCCGGGACATGCAAGGAAATCTGAAGTTCCGGGGCATACCGGGAAATCTGGGGGTGCGAGGTCTGGGCGGAGTTAGGAGGTTTCGAGGTCCAGGTGTAGTCAGGAGATTCTGGGTTAAAGGCGGAGTAAGGAGGTACTAGGGTCCGGGCATAGCCGGGAGTTTCCAGGGTCCGGGCGGGGTCGGGAGTTTCCTAGGTCCAGAAAAAAGGTAGTTCTTCTTCCCAAAAGCCTAAGAATCCATTAATGGTGTCCAAGGTCCTTCTTGAGGTATGAAGAGAACAAAATGCCAACCCTTGAGAAGAATGAGCAGATGGTATTTATAAGAAGTGGACTAGATGGGAGTAGGAAGTAAGCATCCAGAAAGGAGTAGGAAATAAGTATCCTGGAGGAAGTAGGAAATAAGTATCTCGGAGGGAGTAGGAAAAGTCCAAGCCATGTTGGTGAAAATAGGTGATCACCGTAGTAGAATATTTTCCATGGAAAATTCGAAGATTTCGCATATCAATTGTAGATGTGAAATTTCGCATCCTAGGGTGGGATGCAATTTTTGCACCCTATGAGGGATGCAAAATTTCTCATCCCACACATGGATGTGGAATTTCGAATCCCATGTAGGGATGCGAAATGAAGGCGTGCGAAGCCCAAGGAGGGATGTGAAATGTCACATCCCATGGAGGGATGCAAAATTTTGCATCACATGGGGGGATGTGATATCTCGCATCCCCTGTATGGTTGCCAAATGGAGGCGTGCACAGCCCAAGGAGGGACGCGAAATTTTACATCCCATGGAGGGATGCGATATTTCGCATCCCCTGTAGGGATGCGAAATGGAGGCATGGCACTAGGTGGTCCAACATTTCATGTGGAGCGAAGTGGGGTTATCAAGTTTTCCAAAGGTGCAAAAAGTGGCCAGTGTAACAACCCGTATTTTCAATAACCTGTTATAACATAAATCGAGGCAGAATTTAATTCTAAAAATCTGAATCAAGGGAAACGGGCTATGCCATTGCGTTCGTCTCGGAAAAATACGCGAAATAGAGTCCGAGTTTTCGAAAATCGGAGTCCGTATGACCCGATTAAGGCCCAACGAAGTTTTCAGAAATTTCCATGTTAAAAACAGATCTAAATTTTAAATTAAAAACAAGGATTAGGGCTAACTGGCGTCAGGCGGGAAAACTCCCGCCAAGACCCCCATGTCGACAGGCATGTCGACAGGGGTCTAAGGGTGTCGACTGCCCTGTCGACAGCCCTGTCGACACGGGGTGGCCGCGCAGTTTTGCCTGGCGCACCATTTTTGATTTGGGCTTGGTTGTGTGGCTTGGTTCTGGAGAATTCTGAAATCTGATGGACCTAATTCAACCTAGGGTTAATCCTATGGTCTAAATCACTAGCCTAATCTATAAATAAGACCCTAACCTACCCTAAATCACTCATTATTCATTCTAGCAACCAAACTATGTCAAATTGAATTCTCAAATAGCCTCCACCTAAAAACCCTAGCCTCCACCCTCTTCAAAAATCATTCCTATGAAGATTTTGATGATTCATACAAGCATTTCTAAGTTGTATGAATGATCATTAGCTTGCATACATCATCAAGTTGCAAGCTTTATTTGCTAAGCTAGAGTTTTTGGGATTTTTGTTAATTGGAGCTTTGTTTTGGGTTTTTATATGCTTGCATAAAGGGCTTCTCAATCTTTATTAGTAGATTTGTGTCTTCATAATATTTGTAAGCCCTCTTACCTTCATTTTAGAAACTCTAAAGTTAATATGTGATGAAAGTTGGGATTTATGCATGTTTAATAAGTTATGCATGCTTATGCGAGTTCACTATGCTATGTTATGCATGTTTAATGAGTTATGCATGCTTATGTGAGTTCACTATGCTATGTTACACATGTTTGATAAGTTATGCATGTTTATGCAAGTTCACTATGCTATGATTTGCAAGTTTAACAAGTTATGCATGTTTATGCAAGTTCACTAAGCCATGATTTGCAAGTTTAACAAGTTATGCATGCTTATGCAAGTTCACTAAGCCATGATTTGCAAGTTTATTGAGTTATGCATGTTTATGCAAGTTCACTATGCCATGATTTGCAAGTTTAACAAGTTATGCATGTTTATGCAAGTTCACTATGCTAAGTTATGCAAGTCCAACACGTTATGCATGTTTATTATGATATGTAAGATTTATCATGTATATTGTGCCAAGTTCCCTCTTTCTATCCTTTATGCGTTATGACGAATATGTAAGCGATAGAATGACGTTGGGGGGGTTTTGGGGTAAAACTTAAAATACATGAAAATATGAGATTGGGAATTTACCTATTAAGTTAGGTCTACCCCTTGGGAATTTACCTATTAAGTTAGGTCTACCCAAGTATTTGTTAAACTTGTAATTATGTTTTGAAAATAAAATGGACATGACACTTAGAAAACATAAGTGTGGCCAACTCGAGGTTGGGTTGAGTTTGTAGCGTAAATCTACCCGGAACCGACCGGCTTAACTAGTTGCTACAAACAATAGGACCCAATGTGAGAAGTTGGTCATGTGTACCTTAGACCCGAGGTTAGACCAAGTTGTGGTGTAAAGCTACCCGGACCCGCCCGGCCTAACTAGTAACCACAACAAGGTCTAATGTGAGAGGTTGGGTGCATTAAATTAATTAATGCCTCATGATTAGGGTTAAGTCATGGCCCACTAATACTTAACCAATTTTGGGGATACGAGGGATTAAATGGGGTTAAGTGGTGAACTGTTGGTTACACTTAACTAATTTAATCCATGATTAGTGAGGGGTTAAACCACACTTAACCCTCTTGGAAAACCCTAGCAACGTGGTCTGTTCCAGCAGTAATCCCAGTTTGGTATCATTCACAACCCTAGAGGCTAGGCTAGGGCGGGGCACGATTACTGGACTGATGTAAGCGACCAAAGCGACGGCTGAGTGGTACAGCGGTGCGGGTCCAGGCGGGCTACGGACGTGCACGTAGTCCGGTGTTGGACAAACTCGAGGCACGGGTACCAGTAGGTTTAGACTGTGCATTATTGCTTAGGTGTCTGGGGTTGACACCCGAGGGCTTGATACACCCGAAGGTGGACCCAGCACAGTCTGACTACAACCATATGTGGGCCGTATGGACACCAACACTTGACGTGTTAGGTTTATAGGGAGCCGATCGACTAGACCGTTGGGCTGGACCTTGAATTAAGGTCACCTCATGCTATTGGGCCAAAGTTTGGGCTGAGGGATCAATACCTGTTATGTTAGTTTGCTAGTACACTCTGGTGCAAAGCTTAATCTTCTTTGTGTGATGACACCTTTATCTATTGCCAGTATGTTCATCTCAGTTTCCATCATGATGCTAACTTTATTAGTTTATAGACTGATCGTAGTAGGGCTTACCAGTCTTTTTGACTGACCTGTTTTCTTTCGCTTCTTTTCTTCCATTCCCCCCCCCCCCCCCCAGGTTCTCAGGGAGGGAACAGTGGTGCTTAGCTTGGATCGCTTGCTTGTTTGCTGGATAGCTCATGTATGGACATTGAGCTCGCTATGGTTTATCATCTTTATTTTGGGGATAGCACTATGTATTTCAGTATTTCTGTTTATGATGTACTAGACATGTTTATTTTGGCAGATGACTTTATGATGTACTAGACTTGTTTTGAGATGGTTTGAGATATTCCACTGTTTTATTCTCACTTACTCTGTTTTACATATATACATTTATGTTCTTGTTCTGCCTTGATATATCATTATGCATGCTTACCCAGTTCTAACGCCCCCCAGAAGCTAGTGCCCCCGAAAGAGTGACCCTAGCGGAGGTGGGGTGTTACAAATTTGGTATCAGAGCATAAGGTTTACAAGAAAGAACAAAAAGTTTTTAAAAAAACTTTTGAAAAACTATTTTCAAAACAAGTATAAAGTATTTTCCAAAGAAAAGTCTAGTATTTTAAAAGGCTATTCCCCAAAAAGCCATTAGCGTTAGCCTTCGTTCCCTTGACCTAATCTTATCTTATCCTTCGTTTCAGTATGGCTGAGGATCTTGCCATCCCGGATGGAGTAAACGTACCACTCTGGTATAGGAGACTTCTAGAAGCTAGGGCGGCAGCCGGCCCCGCAAACCCTACTCCCACTCCTCCTCCTGTAGTTGAGAATCCTCCCCCTAATGTCCCTCTTCCGGTGGTCCCTGTTCCTCCTCCTCCAGTGGTTAATATTCCTCCTCCCGTTGCTAATGTTCCTCCCCCTCCTGTGGCTGAGGCTCCTCTTCCTCCTCCTCCCCCTCAGCATCCTCAGGTTGAGTTCACGAAGGTTTGTAAAGACTTCAAGGCGATGGGAGGCAAGAATTTCCTAGGCACGGAATCTTTTGTTGAAGCTAGGAATTGGCTGAAAGACACTGAGGACTTGTTTGCTATCTTTAGGATTGATGACGAGAGGAAGATCTTATTGACAGTATGGCTTTTGAACGACGAAGCAGCCTATTGGTGGGAGGTCACCAATGGGACGAGGCCCGTCGAGACTTGGGCCGATTTGAGGGCTAGATTTGTGGCCAAGTTTCTATATTCTGCTGAGGCGAATTTACAGATGGAGAAGTTCATTGCATTAAAGCAAGGTGATATGTCTGTCAAGGAGTATGTGAACAAGTTTAATCAGCTGGCCCGTTTTGGTTTGGATATGGTGAACACTCCTGAGAAGAAGGCTCTTCGATTTGCTAGAGGATTGAATGAGCCGCTGCAGGGTTTGGCGATGTCACATATTCCGCATGGGGCTACTTTTGAGAGTTTGGTCAATATGGCTCTACTTCAGGGATATGGAAAGAAAGAGGTCAAGTCGAGTGATACTCAAGCAAAGAAGACTGATTCTCAAGGTAAAGGCAATCAAGGTGGTCAAAGCAGTCAGGGGAATCAGAGCAAGAACAAGAAGGGGAACAACAACAAAGGCAAGGGAAAGTGCAATTACTGTGGTGTGCCTGGACACTTTGCTAAGGATTGTAGGAAGAAGAAAAGGAAGCTTAGTGGTGGATGTTTTTCCTGTGGTGAGACTGGACACTTCAGCAAGGAATGCCCGAAGAAGAAAGGGCAGGCTGGACCTTCAGGAGGGCAAGTTCATGCTCTCAATACCGCTCCAGTTCCCGATCGAGGTAGTGTTTCTGTTGAGAACCTTGTTTATGTTTCCGATCTTCCAGTTCGTACCTTGTTTGATTCTGGTGCATCACATAGCTTTATTTCATCTGATCTTGTTGATAGTTTGCACCTTAGTACTAGCTTAGTGGATGATCCCGTTTGTGTTTCGAATCCCATTGGGGGTTCTTCTCATCTATCTATGATATGTGAGGATCTGAGGATCTCTATACTCAGTGTAGAGTTCTTGTGTAGTGCGTATGTTCTTGGTTTCAGGGGATACAGATTGATTTTGGGCATGGATTGGCTGTCTAGACATGGAGCCATTCTTGATTGTGAAAATAGGGTTGTGAGGCTTGTGACTCGCCTTGGCAACACCTTAGAAATTTCATGCAATCCGAAGGATCCCATCATGATGTGCTATCTTGAATCTCTCGACTCGTCAGAGGAAACCCTTCAGTCTGTAAGGGTGGTCCGAGATTATCCAGATGTTTTTGAAGAAGTTAAGGGGTTGCCCCCTAAGCGAGAGATTGATTTTCGCATTTATCTGGTGGATAATGCTAAGCATGTTTCTTTGCCCGTTCGGCACATGGCTCCGCGTGAGAGACGGGAGCTCAGCAAGCAAGTAAAGGAGTTACTTGAGAAGAACTTCATCAGACGAAGTATATCCAAATGGGGAGCGCCTGTGGTGTTTGCTACTAAGGCAGATGGTTCTCTTCGACTATGTGTTGACTATCGAGAGTTGAATAAGCTGACTAAGAAGAACAGACACCCGTTACCGAGGATCGATGATCTCTTTGACCAGCTTGTCGGTGCTTCTGTTTTCTCTCAGCTTGATCTTGCTACTGGATTTCATCAGCTCAGAGTAGCTGAAGATAGTATAGACAAGACTGCATTCAGAACTCCAGATGGATTCTTTGAATGGCTTGTTATGCCGTTCGGTTTGACGAATGCAACCGGGTGCTTCGTGGACTTGATGAGTAGGGTGTTTCGAGAGTTCTTGAACAAGTTTGTCGTGGTCTTTGTGGATGATATTCTGATCTTCTCCAAGGATGAAGAAGAGCACGCGAGGCATCTTGTAGAGGTGATGGATATGCTTAGAGCGCATCAGTTAAAGGCCAAGTTCTCCAAGTGTCACTTTTGGAGAAGGGAAGTTAGATTCCTTGGGCATATCGTATCTAAGCAAGGCTTGGCGGTGGATCCCGCTAAAGTAGTTGCTCTGCAGGATTGGAAGATTCCAAGGAATGCAACCGAAGTGAGAAGTTTTCTAGGTCTTGCAGGTTTTTACCGGAAGTTCATCAACGACTTCGCGAAGATATCCGCTCCTCTTACTAAGTTGACGAAGAAGAACTTAGTTTTTGCTTGGGATATGGACTGTGAGCTTGCTTTTCAAAGACTCAAGGGAGCCCTTACCTCAGCACCAGTTCTAGCTTTACCCGATGGTGGTAAGATGTTTACTGTGTACACTGATGCTTGTGGCACGGGATTGGGCGCCGTTCTGATGCAAGAAGGCAGAGTTATATGTTTTGGTGGTAGGCAACTTAAGGTGCATGAGAAGAAGTATCCCACTCATGATCTAGAGCTGGCAGCGATAGTATATGCACTCAAGGCTTGGCGTCATTATCTTCTGGGAGAGAGATTTGAGCTGTATACTGATCATAAGTCTTTGAAGTATCTCTTTTCGCAGAAGGATCTGAACTTGAGGCAGCAAAGGTGGATGGAATTCTTGGCGTCCTACGATTTTGATATAGCCTATACCCCTGGCAAGGGGAATGTTGTAGCGGATGCGTTGAGTAGAAAAAGGTTGACACTAAGTCCTCTATTTGTTGAGATGAAGAATCTAGAGTTCTTGGCAACCTTTGATTTCTCTTTGACAGTTGAGTCGATGACCGGTTCTTTAGCATCTCTTGAGCTCAGGCCTACCCTTCTAGATCAAGTTGGGGCTTCGCAGAAGGAAGACCCTCAGATAATTGAGATTATGGATAAGCTGATTCGAGGGGAGACATCTAGTCACCTTGCTCGATATTCTATAGATGATAAGGGTTGGCTGAGGAGAGACGGAAGGCTTTGTGTTCCGATGGTGGAAGACTTGGTGAGGAAAGTTCTTGATGAAGCACATCGCTCCAAGTTGACTATACATCCGGGTGGAGATAAGATGTATAAGGATATGAAGCGCATTTTCTTCTGGCCTGGAATGAAGAAGGATGTGGCAGAGTTTGTCTCTAGATGTGTTGTTTGTCAGAGAGTAAAGGCCGAGTCAAGGAAGCCCGGTGGGCTATTGCATCCTCTAGATGTTCCACTTTGGAAGTGGGAGAGTATCTCCATGGACTTTATTGATGGGCTTCCAAGGTCAAGGAAAGGGAATACGAGCATTTGGGTTATTGTAGATAGACTTACGAAGAGTGCTCATTTTATTCCAGTAAAGAGCAAGAGGACCGCATCTTGGCTAGCGTCCGTATATCTTCGTGAGATTGTGAGACTTCATGGAGTCCCTTCTAGCATTGTCAGTGACCGTGACCCAATCTTTACAAGTCAATTCTGGAATAGCTTGCAAGAGGCTATGGGCACGAGGTTGAATCTGAGTACTGCTTATCACCCACAGACGGACGGCCAAACCGAAAGGGTGAATAGGGTACTCGAGGATCTATTGAGGCTTTGTATTCTGGACTTTGGTGGTACTTGGGAAGACCACCTTCCTCTTGTTGAGTTTGCATATAATAACAGTTATCAGGCAAGCATAGGGATGGCACCATTTGAAGCTTTATATGGGAGGCCGTGCAAGTCGCCTACATGTTGGTGGGAGACTACAGAGAAGCTCATACTTGGGCCTGATATGATTAGAGATACGTCCGAGAAGATCGAGTTGATTCGGAGACGAATGAAAGCGGCCCAAGACCGACAGAAATCCTATGCTGATAAGCGAAGATCCGATTTGGAGTTTGATGTTGGGGATATGGTTTTCGTAAAGGTTTCTCCTTTGCGGAATGTGGTCCGATTTGGAGCTGTTGGGAAGTTAGCACCGAGATTTGTTGGACCCTTCCCTATCATAGGGAGAATTGGGAAGATGGCTTATAAAGTGCAATTGCCCGAGAAGCTATCCGGAGTGCATAATGTCTTTCATGTCTCGCATCTCCGAAAGTGCCTTCATGAGTCCGCTGAGGTGGTTGAACCTAGCATTCTTGAAGACGTGGAAGTAGAGAAAGAGGCAACTTTGAGGAGAGCTCCGATTCGTATCTTGGGGACGGAGACCAAGAAGCTAAGGAATCGAGAGGTCAAGTTGGTGAAGGTTCAATGGGGTGAAGCCGAAGAAGACGCAACTTGGGAAACCGAGGAGAAGATGCGTGGGCTTTATCCATTCCTTTTTGAGGGTACACTCTCAATCTCTTTCCTTTGTTAGCATATCTTTCTCTTTGCTATCCATGTTTATCTAGTTATCGTGCCAATATTGTCATGAGAACCTTAGGTAGAAACCCTTTGGATGAAACATGTGTTTGAGACATGTTATGTTTGATGGTTGCAAGTGGTTGCAAGTGTTTGCAAGTGGTTACTCGTGGATGCATGATACACATTAGGCACTAGATCGGCTCACACACTCCTCATATTGCATGTGCATGAGTGTTTATGCTTATTCTTGGATGAAATTTGTATGCAATCACATGGATGTTGCATATGGATGTATGATTGAGCACGCATGTAGATATTATACATTATGTTAGGGATTTGCATACATATGGATACATTTCACTAACATATTTTGCATTGATCTTTGCATTAGATAAGTACATATACACACACTTTTGCATATGTTCATACATCATTTAGAATCATTTAAGGACAATGATTGCTCGTGAATGATGCTTTGAGTAAATGGATGATTGGATGGTAGGATACGTTCTTCCTAACTTGAAGATTTCGGGGACGAAATCCTTTAAGGAGGGGAGAATGTAACAACCCGTATTTTCAATAACCTGTTATAACATAAATCGAGGCAGAATTTAATTCTAAAAATCTGAATCAAGGGAAACGGGCTATGCCATTGCGATCGTCTCGGAAAAATACGCGAAATAGAGTCCGAGTTTTCGAAAATCGGAGTCCGTATGACCCGATTAAGGCCCAACGAAGTTTTCAGAAATTTCCATGTTAAAAACAGATCTAAATTTTAAATTAAAAACAAGGATTAGGGCTAACTGGCGTCAGGCGGGAAAACTCCCGCCAAGACCCCCATGTCGACAGGCATGTCGACAGGGGTCTAAGGGTGTCGACTGCCCTGTCGACAGCCCTGTCGACACGGGGTGGCCGGGCAGTTTTGCCTGGCGCACCATTTTTGATTTGGGCTTGGTTGTGTGGCTTGGTTCTGGAGAATTCCGAAATCTGATGGACCTAATTCAACCTAGGGTTAATCCTATGGTCTAAATCACTAGCCTATTCTATAAATAAGACCCTAACCTACCCTAAATCACTCATTATTCATTCTAGCAACCAAACTATGTCAAATTGAATTCTCAAATAGCCTCCACCTAAAAACCCTAGCCTCCACCCTCTTCAAAAATCATTCCTATGAAGATTTTGATGATTCATACAAGCATTTCTAAGTTGTATGAATGATCATTAGCTTGCATACATCATCAAGTTGCAAGCTTTATTTGCTAAGCTGGAGTTTTTGGGATTTTTGTTAATTGGAGCTTTGTTTTGGGTTTTTATATGCTTGCATAAAGGGCTTCTCAATCTTTATTAGTAGATTTGTGTCTTCATAATATTTGTAAGCCCTCTTACCTTCATTTTAGAAACTCTAAAGTTAATATGTGACGAAAGTTGGGATTTATGCATGTTTAATAAGTTATGCATGCTTATGCGAGTTCACTATGCTATGTTATGCATGTTTAATGAGTTATGCATGCTTATGTGAGTTCACTATGCTATGTTACACATGTTTGATAAGTTATGCATGTTTATGCAAGTTCACTATGCTATGATTTGCAAGTTTAACAAGTTATGCATGTTTATGCAAGTTCACTAAGCCATGATTTGCAAGTTTAACAAGTTATGCATGTTTATGCAAGTTCACTAAGCCATGATTTGCAAGTTTATTGAGTTATGCATGTTTATGCAAGTTCACTATGCCATGATTTGCAAGTTTAACAAGTTATGCATGTTTATGCAAGTTCACTATGCTAAGTTATGCAAGTCCAACACGTTATGCATGTTTATTATGATATGTAAGATTTATCATGTATATTGTGCCAAGTTCCCTCTTTCTATCCTTTATGCGTTATGACGAATATGTAAGAGATAGAATGACGTTGGGGGGGGGGGGGTTTGGGGTAAAACTTAAAATACATGAAAATATGAGATTGGGAATTTACCTATTAAGTTAGGTCTACCCCTTGGGAATTTACCTATTAAGTTAGGTCTACCCAAGTATTTGTTAAACTTGTAATTATGTTTTGAAAATAAAGTGGACATGACACTTAGAAAACATAAGTGTGGCCAACTCGAGGCTGGGTTGAGTTTGTAGCGTAAACCTACCCGGAACCGACCGGCTTAACTAGTTGCTACAAACAATAGGACCCAATGTGAGAAGTTGGTCATGTGTACCTTGGACCCGAGGTTAGACCAAGTTGTGGTGTAAAGCTACCCGGACCCGCCCGGCCTAACTAGTAACCACAACAAGGTCTAATGTGAGAGGTTGGGTGCATTAAATTAATTAATGCCTCATGATTATGGTTAAGTCATGGCCCACTAATACTTTACCAATTTTGGGGATACGAGGGATTAAATGGGGTTAAGTGGTGAACTGTTGGTTACACTTAACTAATTTAATCCATGATTAGTGAGGGGTTAAACCACACTTAACCCTCTTGGAAAACCCTAGCAACGTGGTCTGTTCCAGCAGTAATCCCAGTTTGGTATCATTCACAACCCTAGAGGCTAGGCTAGGGCGGGGCACGATTACTGGACTGATGTAAGCGACCAAAGCGACGGCTGAGTGGTACAGCAGTGCGGGTCCAGGCGGGCTACGGACGTGCACGTAGTCCGGTGTTGGACAAACTCGAGGCACGGGTACCAGTAGGTTTAGACTGTGCATTATTGCTTAGGTGTCTGGGGTTGACACCCGAGGGCTTGATACACCCGAAGGTGGACCCAGCACAGTCTGACTACAACCATATGTGGGCCATATGGACACCAACACTTGACGTGTTAGGTTTATAGGGAGCCGATCGACTAGACCGTTGGGCTGGACCTTGTATTAAGGTCACCTCATGCTATTGGGCCAAAGTTTGGGCTGAGGGATCAATACCTGTTATGTTAGTTTGCTAGTACACTCTGGTGCAAAGCTTAATCTTCTTTGTGTGATGACACCTTTATCTATTGCCAGTATGTTCATCTCAGTTTCCATCATGATGCTAACTTTATTAGTTTATAGACTGATCGTAGTAGGGCTTACCAGTCTTTTTGACTGACCTGTTTTCTTTCGCTTCTTTTCTTCCGTTTCCCCCCCAGGTTCTCAGGGAGGGAACAGTGGTGCTTAGCTTGGATCGCTTGCTTGTTTGCTGGATAGCTCATGTATGGACATTGAGCTCGCTATGGTTTATCATCTTTATTTTGGGGATAGCACTATGTATTTCAGTATTTCTGTTTATGATGTACTAGACATGTTTATTTTGGCAGATGACTTTATGATGTACTAGACTTGTTTTGAGATGGTTTGAGATATTCCGTTGTTTTATTCTCACTTACTCTGTTTTACATATATACATTTATGTTCTTGTTCTGCCTTGATATATCATTATGCATGCTTACCCAGTTCTAACGCCCCCCAGAAGCTAGTGCCCCCGAAAGAGTGACCCTAGCGGAGGTGGGGTGTTACAGCCGGGATACGAAGCACGGTAGGCTTGGGATGTGAAGCATAGGAGGGTGCCGAGCATGGGATGCTAGGCATTGCTATGGGAGGTATGGTGATGCGAGACACAGGATGGGAAGCTAGGGATGTGAAGCATAGGAGGCTGCCGAGCATGGGATGCGAAGCATGGTGATGCAAGGCACGAGATGCAAGGCATGGTTAAGCCAAGGCTAGATTCTAGAACCGATCGGTGCATGTTGCGTAAGCTTTTGGAAGTGATCGGCACGTGTCGGGCGAGTGATCTTCAATGCTGATGAATTTCACATCCAAGGGATACGAAATTCTGCCAGTGACCCGGCTTGGGTCTTCTAGCGCTAAAATCATGAATCATGATTTTCTCGATAGATCGCATAGTTCTAAGTGCGTTCACTTGATTCGTGACTTGTATAGTTCGAGAGAAATTTAATGTGCCATAACGACCATTTTTGTGAAACCCTCTCTCAGCTTGATTCCTGAAGATGTTGGCAACAATTCTGGGCCGCTGAACCACGTGATGGGTCGAGTCATGTTGGCCTGGACTGCTTCTGGTAACCGAACCAAAATGTCGGTTAACATATGTTGAGTACAAAAGTTGCCCGTGATCAGATAAGGGAATCGCATTGATTTGGTTTGGCCGGTCTCCGGGTTAGGCCATCTCCAGTTCCACCTATCTCTAGGTCAGGCCATCTTCGGACCAGACTACATTTGATTCGACCAAGTTCGGATTGGCCTATGGCCTTGCTGACCAGGACCATGCCAATCTAGACCCTTTGTCTCTCTACCCATCGCCACTTTTTCCTCCTTCTTTTACTCCACATGACTTCCTCTTATCCATTCTCCATTTTCTTTCATCCATATGTCATAACTTCACCTCCTCCTTTCTTCCTTCCAAACCAGATCGATCAACTCTAGGAATCTCCTTTCCTCCATCCTGTAGTTCTTCTTCTTCCAGTCTGAATCACATTCACGCCTCGCCTTTGCCACAACTATTGAAATGCGCCTCTGTCACCTTCGAACATGGTCGCGGCTTCGCCATGGAATTGCATAACATAATAACTAGTGGAGTTGAAACCCACCTTGTAAATTAGTGTCGGGATCCGAAGCTGGTGGAGATAAACACAAGGATGGTGGGGATGGAAGGTGTATGGATAGCGTTGGATTACCTGAGTTTTGTAGATGAAGGAGATTGGGTTCCACAGGAATGCTGCGAAAGAAGATAAACGAAGGGAAAAAAGAAGGTAGGAGGGATGTGGTCTAGGATTTTATAGCCTAGGAGAAAAAATTCATCTTCTCCCTGAAAAGACAATCGGCCCCGATTTGGACATGTCGATCAAGAGCGAAGAAAACAAACTGGGTCGGCTACTGACACAACTAAAAAAAAAGGAAAAAGAGGAAGATGTTGGGGAATGCAGATTAAGGATCTTAAGGCGAACTTAACACTAGAGGGGGGTGAATAGTATTTAATAGAATTTGTGAAATCTTTTTGAATTAATCAGGAATGAAAACAAATCACAAATATGTAATAATCATATAATCAGACACAGATGCGGAATAAAACGTAAAAGCAGTAAAGGAAAGAACAAACCAGGATTTTTATACTGGTTCAGAGTTACCCTACATCTAATCCCATACAATTATGGGTTAATGCAAATTTATTTTCAATAATAAAATTCAAATACAATCTTCGATTTCACACGCCACGAGGTACAACCTACCTGCTTCCAAAGTACAATGAGACTTAATTGATTTTCAGGACACAACCACTCCTATTTGATTTATACGTTCTACAACCGCACCTTTTCAGTAGCTCTTTTGGAAGAAAAACTCGATAGAACTTGATCTTGTGATCTTTGACTATAGAAACTCCTATAACTTTGAATAACACTTGAAATCTTAATAAAATTTGATAGGGAATCAAACTAGAATTGAACTGGTTGAATTCTCTTTGAAGTTCAGCAAAGTTTGATTATAGAATCTAGAAAATTAAGAGTAGAAATGGACAGAGAAAGGAGAGAAGAAGATAAATGAAAATTAGTTATGAAAATTCGAATTTAGAAGCCTATTTATAGTTGTCCAACAGTCATATCCTTTATGGAAAGGAATCAAACCAATAGATACAACTTCTGAAATTCAAAATTTAAAAAATAACGGTCATCACGTCGACATGTGGGGTACCCCATGTCGATATGCCTTAAACAAAAATTGAATTTTGTATCATTTTGAAAATAATGTAAATGATGTTGAAATAAATCAAGGTAATTTTTGAGTTTAGACATATTATTGCTCTATGTAATAAAATAGTATTATAGAGTAAAAATATAAATTAAAAACATATATTTATAATTTATGAAAATGATACAAAAGTTAATTTAAATACAAAAACTTTAAAACTTAATATACAAAGCTATGGATAAATAAGAAACTTAAAACTTAATATATAAACCTATAAACATAAAAAAAAACTTAAGTAATCGTATATAATCAAAGGTAAATTATAAGTAAGAAAATCTAAAATGTTTAAATTAGGAGTTAAATTTAAAATATAAGAAACAAATTTAAATATTAAATATATATGTATTTTAAATAGGAAGCAATTTTCAAATCAATTTAAAAATAAGAAGATTTAAAATATGGTAAAATGATAAGAGATTTAAAATAGAGATTCAGATCCATTACGAAGTTTTAACAATAAAATCTAGACTCTATAACTTATCTTGTTTTCTTGAAATCTTGTTTCTCAAGAGTCTTCAGTCTTGACCTCATCTTCTTTGAAATCTTTAGTCTTTAAACCGTACATTATTCAATAATCAATACCTATATATAATTCCGACATATATACATAAATATATATATATATACATATACATTTCTAGATAAAAGTGTTAGTATATGTTTTATACTAAAAATAGTTAAACAAGGTTGTTGTCATCAAAATCATCATCACGAGCATCTCAATCCCCAACAATCTCCTCCTTTTTTATGATGACAACTTTCTGTATAAAATGTACATACCTGATGCCTTGACTCTCCAGTTGCTCCCCTTTACTCCAATAACTCCTTCCAAAACTACTAACTCCCCCTTACTCTAAGCCTATTTTATCATTCTCCCCCTTTATCTTTAGCAAAAAACTTTATATTAGTAATTAATCTACAATACTCCCCTTAAACTAAACCTAACCTAAGAACTAATTCTAATATTTCTTTTAAAACTATGGTAAGACTTATTCTAGTATAAGAAATAATTATAATATCTAATAATCTATCTTAAACTATACAACTAAAACACGATGCTATAATTAAACTAAATTTTATTATACCATCTATATAATTCACATAACTGTACAACTAACATTAACAAATACTTGAATATTAATGAATATATGTAATTAAACTATACAATGAACACACGAAACCTATCTATTAAGTGTTTTTGATATTTGGAGATATACGATTTGAAAAACTTGGATAATGGAGACAAAATTCTCAACTTTGTCCAATGACATTTTCATTCTTATCAAAACACACCTCACCAACACAAATGACTCGATCATCTTCGTCCAATTGAACTTCTTCCTTTTCTTCCATAAGATTAAGAATTTTAATAGTAGACGAGTCATCCTGAATAACGATTAGATTAGAATAGTTATCCATTAGAAAATTTTGCAAATTCTTAACAATTTCTTTTTGTTTCTCTCATTCTCTTGCCATCCATAGTTGCATATATTGGATTTCAACGAAATTTGAAGTGTATCCTTCATAAATTCTTCCAATTTGATTACTCGTGCGGGCATAATTCATTGAAATGTGCCTTGAGGAGAAGCAGGAAAGAAAAACGTGTTGTTTTGGTTGATATTTGATAAGGAGGCCGTTATTGTTTTATTTCAGAAGATTATTACAGAGAAGGATGATTGAACATACAAGAATTTTCGAAATTGAGAGTTTAAATATGTATAAAAACTGATTTTGGATGGAATTTTAATTTTGAAATTTTACCGTTTTATGTCGACATGTGTTCTAAAATATTGAAAATTTTGAATTTTCCTGTATTTTAATATATATATATGCACTAATCTATCTAGTTATTATATTTCGGTTAATGAGAAAATACCTTGTTCTCTCCTTAATTTAGTACATGTTGCTTTATTCAAGGGTTTAGTTCAAATATCTACAAGTTAATTATCTATTTTAATGAATTCTGGTGAAATATTTTATTTACTTACATTATCTCTTTGAAAATGATGTCTAACATTAATATGTTTTGCTCTAATGATGAGTAGGATTTTTAGATAAATTTATCATACTCATATTATTGTAGTATATTGGTGATATTTTAATCCAAAATCTTCTAGAGTTTGTTGCATGTAAATTACTTGAGAACAAGACAGAATAACAGAGATATATTCTGCTTCAGTTGTAGGTAAGGAAATGGTATTCTGCTTTTTACTAGACCAGGAAACCAAGAATGTCTCAAAAAGTGACAAGTTCCACTTGTACTATTTCGATTGATTTACAATTGGCATAGTTAGCATCATAATATGAAATTAAATCAAATGAATTTCCCTTAGGATAAAATAAACCAAAATATAATGTGCGTTTAACATATTGTAGAATTCGTTTTAGTGCTTTTAAGTGAGTTTCCATATTTTGAGACTACTATCTTACGCAAAGGAAAACATTGTGCATTATATCTGGTCTACTCGTAGTTATATATAATAGAGACGTATCATACATCTACATAATTTTTGATCCACACCTATTTATGAGTCATCTTTGCTTAAAACATCATTCGTTGTAATGGGTGTGTGTTTTCCTTTGGCATTAGCTATACTAAATTTATTGATTAGGTCTCTAGCATATTTTTCTTGATTAATAAATATACCATTTTCTAATTGATTTACTTATAATCCAAAAAATAAGGTGAGTTTTCCCATATGACTCGTTTCAAACTCTTATGTCATAATTTTAGAAAATTCTTGGTTCATTTCATTTTTTTGATCCAAAAATAGTATCATCTACATAAATTTGTACTAACTGAATTTCATTTTTATTTTTTAATAAAAAGAGTATTATCGACTATACCAATTTCAAATTTTGGTTGTAATACATAAGATCTTAATCTATTATATCAGACTCTAGGAGCATATTTTAAATCGTACAGTGCTTTCTTTAATTTATAAACATGATTTGGAAAAATTTCACCTTCAATAATGGGGATTATTTGACATAAACATCTTCTTTAACGAAACCATTTAGAAAAGAAATTTTAACATCCATTTGAAATTATAATTATTAGTGAAAGCAAGTAGAATTCTAATAGTTTCTAATCTTGCTACAAGGGTAAAGATTTCATTGTAACCTATCCCTTCTTCTTGACAGTACACTTGTGCAACTAATTGTGCTTTATTTCTAATGATCTAGCTAAGTTCATTCATTTTATTTTTAAAAACCCATTTAGTTCTTATTATAGATTTATCCTTAGGTCTTGGAACAAGTTCCCATACATCATTTCTGGTAAATTGATTCAGTTCTTCTTGCATACGATATCTATGAATCATCAGTTGTTGCTTATTTTGGATTTTTAGGTTCGATAGTTGGAATAAAAGCTACATTACTCATATTATTTAATTGGTTTCTAGTTCTCACTACAGACTCAATATCTCCTAATATATTTTCTATAGACTGATCTCTCAACGGTCTAATTCTTTAATTACATTGATTGATTTCATTATTTATTTCATTTGCTTCATTATTTTTATTATCAAATTCATCTTCATTATGTTTATGATTTACTTTTTTAAAATATTCATTAAAAGATAAATTAATAGTTTCTTCAATAGCATTAGTCTTTAAATTAAAAACACTGTAAGCTACTTCTATTTGAGTATCCAATAAAAATTCCTTTATTTGATTTGGAGTCAGATTCATCTTAATTTTCTTTATTATTTAAAATGAAACATTTACTTGTAAAAATTCTAAAATAAGATACTTTTGGTTTCTTATTGTGAAGAAGTTCATATGGTTTTATAATTAATGATCTAATTGAAATTCAATTCAAAATATAACATGCCATAGCAATTTCTTTACCCTAAAAGTTTCTTTGTAAATTACTATCAGAAAGCATAGTTCTCGCATGTTCGTGAATCGTTTTATTCTTCTGCTCAATCACTCCATTTGGTTGTGGAGTTCGTGGAAAGGTAAAATCAAGAGAAATTCCCATTTTGTTACAGAATTTTTCAAAACTTTCATGTTCAAATTCTCCACCGAGGTCACTTTCATATAGTTTTAATTTTTTTAAAGAAAATAAATTTTGAATTCTCTTTGCAAAAGTTTTAAATAATTCAAAATCATCACTTTTATGTTTAAGAAATAAAGTCCATGTATATTTAGAGTAATCATTAACAATAACAAAAAAGTGTTTAGTATGATTTATTGATTGAATTTGAAATGGACCAAATAAATCCATATGAAGTAACACCAAAGGTTTTTTCATGGAAATTTCATCTTTTGGTTTAAAAGAACCTTTCTTAATTACATAGTTGACAGACATCACATATACTATCTAATTTAAAATTCATTTTTAGGAGACCTCTTACTAAATCTACTTTGGAAATGTTGGAAAGTAGTTTAAAATTTAGATGTCCGAATCTTTTATGCTAAATCTAAGAATCACTTCTATTTTTTAAAAGACATAAGTTGTCATTTGAAAATTTTATACTTAAAACATAAATATTTTTCTAATTTCTTCAAAAATTATATTCGAATTATTATCTTCGATGTAACATTTATCTTTTCCGAGTTTGATTTAATAACCTTTATCGCATAATTGGCTTATCCTAAGTAAGTTATGTTTCAAATTCCTAACTAATAAACATCAAAAATAGTAGAAGTTTTAGAATTACTAACATTATCAATGCCATTCACGTATCCTTTCAAGTTATCTCCAAAAATTAACTATTCTCCCATCTTTGTAAACCATATATTTTAGTATTTCTGGATTTACAGTCATATACCTCGAACCACGATTATCGAGTATCCATGTATCCTTCTTGATTTGCACCGTTTGGTCATTGAGTGTTGAAACATCGAGATCCATATAACATATTTATTCTTGTACAACACACCAATTCGGTAGATAACTTGATTTTTCAAACTATTAAATGTAGACTCATGAAACAATAATGAATTAAATATTTTTGAAATAGTGTAATTTATGAAAATTGCCATTTAAACATAAAAACAAAATCAGATTATGAAAACTAATGCTCTGATATCAATTAATGGGGAATGCGGGTTAAGGATCTTGAGGCGAACTTAACACTAGAGAGGGGTGAATAATGTTTAATAGAATTTATGAAGTCTTTTTAATTAATCAGAAATATATGCAAATAACAGTATCTGACAATCACAAAATAAAATACAGTTGCAGAATAAAAAGTAAAAGCAATAAAGGAATGAACACACAATTTTTTTTATACTGGTTCGAAGTTACCCTACATCCAGTCTCATACAACTCCGGGTTGATGTGAATTTCTTTTCAATAATAATCTTCAATACAATCCTCGATTTAACAGGCCACAAGGTACACCACAATTGTATCCAAAGTACAATGGGACTCAATTGATTTTTAGGCTACAATCACACCTAATTGATTTATACGGGCAACAACCACACCTTTTCAGTATCTGCTTTGGAAGGAAGACTTGCTAGAACTTGATCTTGTGATCATTGATTATAGAAACTCCTATAATTTTGAATAGCACTTGAAATATTGAGAGACTTTGATAGAGAATCAAAATAGAATTTAATTGGTTCAATAATATTTGAAATTCAGTAGAATTTGATTATTGAATTTAGAAAACTAAGAGTAGAAATGGGAAGGAGAAAGGAGTGAAGAAGATAAATAAAAATTAATTATGAAAGTTCAAATTCAGAAGCCTAATTATAGTTATCCAGTAGTTATATTCCTTTAAGAAAGGATTCAAGCTAATAAAAACAACTTTTGAAATTCAAATTCTAAAAATAACGGTCACCATGTCGACATGTAGGATACCCCATGTCGACATGCCTTAGGAAAAAATTGCTTTTGAATTCTTTTGAAAATAATGTAAATGATGTTAAAATAAATCAAGGTAATTCTGAAGTTTAAACATAATATTATTCTATATAATAAAATAGTATAATAGATTAAAAATATAAATTAAAAACATATATTTTTAATTTATAAAAGTGATATAAAAGTTAATTTAAAATTGTAAGTATAAATATAAAAACTTCAAACTTAATATACAAAGTTATAGATAAACAAAAGACTTAAAACTTGATATATAAACATATAAATATAAGAAAAAGCTTAAGTGATCATATATAATTAAAACTAAAATATAAATAAAAAAATCTAAAATATTTAAATCAAGAGTTAAATTTAAAATCTAAGAAATAAATTTAAATATTAAAATATATTTTAATAGGAAGTAATTTTGAAATCAATTTCAAAATAAGATTTAAAATAAGGTAAAATGATAAGAGATTTAAAATAAAGATTTAGTGCTATTATGGAGTTTTAACAATAAAAGCTATACACTATAACTAATCTTGTTTTCTTGTACTCTTCTACTCTTGTTACTCATGAGTCTTCAATATTGAACTCTTCTTCTTTGAAATCTTTTATCTTTAAACTGTACAGTCTTCAATAATCGATACTTATATATAATTCCTGCATATACATACATACATATATGAAAAGAGTGCTAGAGTAGGATCGAGTAATATGGAACTGAGTGTATATGTGGAAGTTTTGATAATGTAATATACTATACTTGATATAGTTATGCAAGTAAAAATTTAGTGATATAAATATAAGATATCACAGATAAACAATATGTAAATGCAGTAAATAAAAATAGATGATACCAAAAAATTTTATACTTGTTTAGAGCACCGTCCTACGTATAGTACCAGACTCCTTGTGGATTTTCACTAAGCAATACCCTCACTTCACCCCGAGGAATAGGTTTACAAACACCCGAGCAGCAGAAAGGAGACCTAAGCAGCAAAAGAGGATTTTGCCTCAATAGCCGAAGAGAAATTCTTGCCAGAGCAGTAGAACAGGACTTCACAAATACAACAGAAGCCTTGACTATATATGTGTTCTAAGTAACACAGATCAGTCATAGTTTGAGTACACCCTTCCTATAATCTTATCCACAAATTTATGGAGTGAAAGTGAAGGTTTTAAGGAAGTAGATTGCTTTTGAATCAAGTAGTATATATGTAGAATAAATAATTCAAAGCGATGAAAATAGTTTTGAGAGCTTTTGAATGCAATAATTATAAAGACTGTAACAACCCGTATTTTACGTATCGAGAGATCATAAAATATGCTTATTTTATTCCCTGAGGGTTGGATCATTCTCATCTTTTAATATGTTACTTATGGGGATGTGAGACATGTCCATGATTTATTACCAATTTTGTTTGTAGCCATTTTCCCCCTATCATTCTTGTACAGAGAATAACTTTTGACTCAAGTTAAATTAGGTGGTGATACCTGTGCCATTGGAAAGGAAATGATGATTGCCTTTCCGTAGAGTGGTTACATTAAAGATTTGGCTTAGCGGTTTGGTAGGAATCGTTGTTTTAAGGTTTTTCAGTTGGCTGTTTAGGTTTTGGGAGCCTAATGGGCTGATTTGGGAGAGTCCCCTTAGTGGGCTAGTGGGAAATATAAATAGGGGATAAGGGATATGGGAAATGGTTTTAGTTTTCCATTCTCTCATTTGGAGGCCTTGAGCTCCTCCTTCCTCTAACACCTTTCCACCATTAAAGATCATAATCCATGGAGGGATATTATAGATCTACACCACTGGAGGCTAGATCTACATCAACTGAGGCAAGGATTCATCGGATCAAGGTATTTAGTGCGAAGTGCTTACCGTTCGGATTCATATTCCATTTATTTTTGCTTGTTTGGGAGAATCGGTGAGTGATTTTCATCTCTCACATGGATTCAATGAAGTATATGAACATTTGATCATGTTTTCATCAAATTCAAGTGTTTTACCATAGATCTATACCATTATATGTCCATTTTTATATAAATCACCTTATGATCCAATTTAGCAAGTTTAACCGGTTAATTCCATGCCATTTCATATGTTTATGCAAGTTAGATCTCTCATTTTTGATCATATGTTCATTTTAATGGGTTTTGTGAAATTTACATCAATTTAGTGACAATCATCAGATTCATGTTTTTAGCGATGTTATGACATGTTTATGATTGAATTTGGTGAATGGGTTGAGTTGGTTTCATCGAATTCGCAGTTTGGCGAAGTTTTTCTCAAAATCGGAGTTGAATTGGAATGTGTAAGTTTTCGGTCGGCCCCAAATGGTTCTGGTCGGTCCCAAGTAGTTCCGTTGGGTTCTAAGTGGTTCTGGTCGGTCCCAAATGGTTCTGGTCGGTCCTAAGTGGTTCTGTTGGGTCCTGAATGGGTCTGGTTGGTCCCAAATGGTTCTAATCGATCCCAAGTTGGTCTAGTCGGTCCCTAATAGTTCTGGTCGGCACCAAGTTGGTCTGGTCGGTTCCATATAGTTTTGGTTGGTCCCAAATGTGTCTAGTCGGTCTGGTCAGTCCAAAATAGGTCTAGTCAGCATTTCTGGAGGAAATTTATGGTCGGAAATTTCTAGTGACGTTGTGACTTCAAGCAGACTTCAAGGGGTAGTATTCGAAGTGTTGAAGGTGTTCGTCGATCGGTGTAGAACAACGAATGAGGTAGCAACTCAAAGGTCGTGAGTTGGTGGATAATGGTAGCTTGAGCTGTGAGAAGTCATCAAGTTGGATGACAAGAGATGCGAAGGCAGAGAGATTATCGTTATCGCAAGCTCTAGCAGGCTCAAAGCAGGGGTACGACAGGGGTACCCAAAAGACCGGTTGTAGGTCGTGTAACGACCCGGATTATTAGCCGTTGAATTCTGAATATTTAAATTTGTTTTAAATATTTTATTTGAATTATATATAGAAATTTTTAAGGAATTTATTTAATAAAATAAATGGATTTTAAAATATATTGAATCTCATTTTAACTTAAAAATAGAAATAGCGAGTTTGAAATTTTCAAATTTATTACTTTGTAGCTATAAGTATATATTCAGATTAGATATGTATTTTATTTACTTGTTTTGAAATTGAATTGATTTAATTTCAAAACGATATGTGATTATAACGAGATTAATTTTATAAAACCCAAAATAGATTATTATTGCAAGATCTTTGGGACGTAGTTATAATTTAATTTATAGAATTTTTCTATAATTCTTATTTTGAAAAAAGGCAACTTTTTATTTGAAGTATTTTACACCCTATATCAGTATTTTTGGAACTTCACAAAATAAGTCAACTAGCCTATTTTGTTATATTTATGGGATCATGGCACATTGCTCGACCTAACGATATTTTTATTTTCGTCCGTAGCAGTTATATATGAATGGAATTATGTGTATTCAGTACCGTATTAATTTTAACATACATATAGCACGGCAGACCTATCTTTCTCTGCATATGGCAAAATCTCTTTCCCACGAGGCCTATAAAATCAAAAATCTCACATCCTAAGATTGCCTAACCACATGCAAATGATCTAGCTGCCACCATATATATGTGTAAGCTGTGAACATGATCTACTGCACATGATTGTTTCACTATTTTGTACAACGATACATCTTATACAATTTTTTTCCTTTTTTTATTTTTCAAATGCCAACATACACCTTTGGTTCTTGAACACTAGTGCATCAACTGGTCACAGGATATAACTACTTCATAGACGTCTAACATGAATAGTTCTTTGAAGTCTAATGAGTTGGAAATCACGAGAGCACATGCATCTGTGCGGCATTAAATAAGTATACATGGCAAAGCAATCAAACTGCTAAACCATGTCTAATATTGCGTTCATGTCCAAATTAAATGGTTCCAGAATTATCATAAAAATGTAACTAGATATCCTTATGACCGTAACTCAATAGGTCACATGTATATATAAATTTCCTTCATCCCTTTATACTCAACATATTGATCTTACTGGAAAGAAAATACTGTGTTCGATATTTATTCATTCAACTAATTCAACATGTAAAATTAAATTAAAATCCAAATCTCGTATTGTATGGTATAAAAATAAAATATATCCTACCCAGTACAATTGCTAGCCAAATTCTCATGCCTGCCAAGTTGTCCAGTTCGTGGGTGCCAAGTTTTTAAAACCGTGCGTGTCAAGGTAACTGCAAACCGTGTTACCCAAACCGTTGAAAACCGTGTTCCCCAAGCTATATTCTCTTTAAATACCGTATATCACCTTTCTTCGTTCTCAGAAACCATAGGGCGTGAGCAAAACAAAAATTTCAAAACTCAATTAAAAATCAAATATCTAATGGAAAAATGAAATCTCAGATCTGTTGAATCCATTGATTCGTAAGCTTCGCAATGGTGTAAATTTTGGAGAACTCGACTGAAGTACCTGTTGTTCGAAACTCTGCAGAATTGCTTAGGGCTAGCCGACGTCGAAGCCTAGGGGGTTCGGAGGGAGTCTCGTTGATATGGTCGAGTTCGTGACTTGTTTAGTATGGATTGCGAGTTTGTTTTTGGATTACATGACGAAGATAGTCGCTGTTTACTGTAGCATCTGAGTCGGCTGTGAGTCGAGACTCGAGGGGAGTGGTTCGATGAGGTTGTGTTGGTGCTCGGAGGAGGGGACCGAGATATGGAGTAGTTGGTGGATTCGATCTTGATGTTGTTGATCAAAGGAAGAGCAGTTCGATGGGAAGATAGGGAAATGGATGGGTTGGAATGGGTAAGTAAAGTAACCGGTGGAGAAGAACGAATCAGCGGCAGTCTTAATCCATGATTAAGGTATAAAAGAGGAATTAATGATTAATTATTAGTTAATTTTATGTGCATCGTTTAATTCGTTATAACTTGTTATGGGCTGAATAAAAGGAGTAACGAAGAGAGAGTAACAAAATCATTACTGAGTTGGAAGTTAACACTATCAAAAACTTTACACTTTTAAATACAAAGTTCTTTCAGTGGGAAGGTAACCACGAATATGGGAAGTTGGTTAAAACAAGAACAAGTCACTTGTAAGTATTGTCAGTAAAACAAGGGCTATAACGGTAGATAGCTATTGATGTCGGGAAGAAACAGATTTAATGTTGTAAACTGAAATGAGTTCATATTAGTACAGTGAAGAAGGGCTAGCTAGAGTTTTGTGGGGCGTTTTTGGTTTAATGTGTAAAGGTATGGAGGGGATAAAGGATTCAAAATTGGCCATGGTTCTAAAGAAAAGAAAAAAAATTAAAAATTATGAAAATAGTAGAAGTGCTTTGGTGATCGGGGAAGGAGTTCATTCGCAGTTTAATCAGGAGATAAGAGTTAATTCTTGATTTATTAAGTAAGTGGTAATTAATTTAATAACGGTCATTGAGTCAATTTGAACCATTTAAATTGTTATAAAACTCGTAACATCAATAACACATTCGTCCATGAACAGAATCGGGTAGAACCAGACACATTGGAATCATAGCAACGAAATCTAAGTTATGGAATTAATGTTGCTGAAACCAGGGTTGTAGGAATTTCATGATAAAATCAAACCCTTGTTTGATCGTAATTGAAAAAAAAATACAACCGTCAACTGCAAAACTAGGTGAGTAAACTCACTAACTCTATCTCAATTATATTTTTAACAAGTTTTAAATTTATTTATAGTAAATTTTTACTGTTTGATGGTTGTTTGGATGAATGGCTGAAAAAAAATGGTTGAAATAGTTGATATAGTTATATCATTGATCGATTATTAGTTTTGTTACTATGATATTTCATATTCATGTGAAAATAATATTATTGATGTGATTAACATCTGTGGATGCAGGGAAATAGGTTGGAGGGATCCAACTGGATTCCTCAACATCTGTATTACTATTTTATTTGATTGTGATATATAATGTGTTAAATAATCCATGATTGGATATGTTGTGTTTGGTTTACCCTAGCCCTAGAAACTGGGTATTTTAGATACCGTAAACCATTTTCAAATATGGAAAAGAAAACTGGGATTCAAAAAAATGGAATTTATTTCCATAATAGAAATTAAATTTCAAATAGAGTTGAAAATAGGAACCTGTTCAAGTGGATAAATCAAGAAGTTGTTATGAATAAGAATATAATTTAAGTGAATTATTAATCATCGGATGAATTGAAATATAAGATCAAATATGAAATTTATATGGAAAAATGGAAAATGATTTTAAAACCAATATTTGAAATTAATTTGAATTTAACGAAAGGTGTTAAATATTAGTTAATCTTTGATTAACTATAATTAAAGTAATTATCAAATTGGTTAGTGTTAATAAAGTTAATTATCATTTAATAAGCTTTTAAAAGCGGTAATTATACTACTTTTAGTTAATAGCAAAGTCAACTATTTTTTATATATTTAATAATAAGGTCAATTGTTATTTTAATTAATAATAATTAAAACAATGATTTTAATTGGAGATTCAATTAAGAATCGATTTAGTGCCATTATAGTTTGATCAAGGAGGTGATAAGAATTTCATAAAGGGATTTGTAATCCAAGTTTTAAATGAGATTTGTAAATGGGATTTGTCAGTAAATGCAAAGATTTAAACAAGGCTTTTTGTTAAATTTTAAATTATGAAAAGAAATTTCAATGGAAAGAAACTTTTAAGGAAGACGGTTAATAGGTTAATAATAGACTAAAATGTGTTAATGGTTTTAGAATGAAATCTAAGCTAAGTGGTGAAAAGATGGTAAACGGATTAGTATAAGTGATTAATCCAAACAAGGTTTAAATGATGTTTTTTTAAAAAAAAAGTGATGACTTTAATTAAATTAAGCAAAGCACTGCAATTGAAATAAAAAATTTAAACGCAAAGGAAAACACATATGATAGCTTGTGTTAAACATTGATAAAATGGATTTTTTTTTGAATTAAAATCCAAGTAAAGAGGTCTTGTTATAAAGAATGTGGAAAGCGGACTTTTATCCTTATATACCCTTTATCTTATGAGTTTTCGACAAACAGAATGGTATATGTCTGCATTGTTTAAATCTAGACATTTTGACTATCTTTTAAAAATGAACAACGAAAGCTTGTGCGTCGCACACTGTACTTTATTCAAAACAGCGATTATAACGCTGTTGTTATAATAAATGTTTTGTAAATCTAAATAGTCAAAGGAAAACACATATGATAGCTTGTGTTAAACATTGATAAAATGGATTTTTTTTGAATTAAAATCCAAGTAAAGAGGTCTTGTTATAAAGAAGGTGGAAAGCGAAATTTTATCCTTGTATACCCTTTATCTTATGAGTTTTCAACAAACAGAATGGTATATGTCTGCATTGTTTAAATCTAGACATTTTGACTATCTTTTAAAAATGAACAACGGAAGCGTGTGTGTCACACACGGTACTTTATTCAAAACAGCGATTATAACGCTGCTGGTATAATAAATGTTCTGTAAATCAAAATAGTGATTATAACGCTACTGTTATAATAAATGTTTTATAAATCTAAACAGCGATTATAACACTGCTGTTATAATAAATGTTTTATAAATCTAAACAGCGATTATAATGTTGCTGTTATAATAAATGTTTGGTAAATCTAAGCAGCGATTATAACGCTGCTATTAAAATAATTGTTTGGAAATAGCGATTATAACGCTACCGTTATAATCAATATTTTTCCTAAAAGGAGTGGATTTATAGATTGAATCTGAAAGTCACATAAGAAATGTTTTGTTTGAAGTTGTGAGCTTTGACTATTTCAAAGTTGAGAATGTTGTTCAGTTAAGGTCTGAGAGGTAATTATACCCCAACTTGATTGACTTCATGATTGATGGAGGAATGGTTAAAGTTCGATAATGAAGATTGATTAGTAATATGGTTAGTTAACAAATGATTAGTGGTTTGAGTTATAATTATGATGTTTATAACATCTGTTAATTTAAATAAATTTGGAATGTTTTCCCAAATAAAATAAGAGATATTTTCTATGCATATAAAATGAAATGAATTGGTCAACGAGAAATTAAGAAATAGAATATGGAAATATTTTCTGAATATAGAAAATAAGGAATCGTGAACATATAGAATTGTTTTCTAACTGGAATAAGAGATATTTTCTCGAATAAAGAATTAGGATATTGAAAATGTTTTACAAGAATCGAGAGAGTAAATTGAGCTTTGAAAAGATGGAAGATGAAAATTTGGAATTGATAACAAAATAAGGAATTTATATAAATAGGGGCCGGTATTGCTTGATGGTGGATCAGTAGAATTTCAATTTGGAAATAGGGTCGTTGGTCGAATGGATGTTCCTTTGATAGTTAAATCACCGACTATCAAAGTTTTGATTTATTTTATACCTCCGTTGTCAATACTAAGAGACCAAGATCAGATTTCTTGTCTGAAAACCACTGCGTATTGGCATAAGCGTTACGAATCAACTTATGTTGAAGAGATTATGAAGACGGAGTAAACTGCAAGGGCTGTTCTGTTAATCCTAGGTAGAAATTGCATATGATAGATTAATAGAATGGTGCCTTCGGTTTGTCCAGATCCAGGACAACTTGTAAGAACGAGTGTTTGACAGAGTATTTCCAAAGGGATTACGTACGTTGATTCCTTCAAACGTACGAAGTTGGTGGCAAAGAAGGGAAACTTCTTTAGCCTAACAATCTTAGTATTTTTGGGGAATCAATTAGTGATTTCCTATGGATCTGACGATGTGGCATTCAAAGTGAATGGTGGCCAGATGTTCCGGAATATAATTCAAACCTCAAGCCTCACAACCGGGAATTGACAAAAATCGAGCAGGCAGCATGGCTAGGTGGGTCGCTCCCATTAGGATGTATAATCACCTATCTAGAGGAATTCCATTTGCTTCTTTAATCTATCGATGTTGTCCCTTTCAGGAAACAGTTGCTGATCCTAACCGTTGGTGATATACATTCGATACACTCAAGCGAAATGAGTGGTCGGTCATGTGTGGGTCGGGTTGCAAGACGTTCTTTTCGAACCCCAGTGTATCCTCTCTAGAGTACACTGATCGGAAGGTGGATCCATACCTTGTCATGTTGGAAATCCAATCTCCAATAAGCGCCCTACCGTTTTTTATTTTATATTATTATGGAGCATGAGATGCAAGTGTTCCGCTAGATTCTATTTGTTTGTCATAGACACTATTATAATATCACCGGATTTGATATCAAAATGTTTTGGGTTATCATAAGGTAAAAACCATCCGTGTTTATGTGTTGATTGGTCTTACGATTATCATTTCTTTTGAAAGGATTTTTGAAAGTTAAACAAATTGTTGGAGTTTACTCTTACCAATCCCATGACTGACCCAGAGTTTATTTTGTTTGTTTTCCCTAAACTCTTGGGTGCCCAAATTTGTACGGGCAGTCAAGTAGTCGTGATTTTACAGATTCGCTTGGAGGAGTTGTAGCAGGAGGCTTCACTAGTTAGTTATTGACTATCGTATTTTCCGCTGTGTACTATGTTGCATCTGGAAACAGGTTTTTATAACTATTCAAGGAATAACTGTTGTGCTCTGATAATGGTATGCATATACAATTACTGATTTGTATTTCAAAGTTATGTTATTTAATATATTTTATTCGTTCCGCTGTAAGTTTTGTGTTCATCAGTTTCTTCTATTCTAATATTTATTTCTTTCTATTTCCCATCCTCTAACTTCTTTCTTATAATGATTTGTATTTTTGTGTCATTTGGGTTCGAAGTGTGGTGTCATTAGTCAACTCAAAGGGTATAGAAATTCGGGCCGTTACATTTGGTATCAGAGTTGAAGGTTGAAAAGTAACCTTGGCTCTGTGGCGTGACTCAATAGAGATCGGGTTAGAAATGCCCTAGGTTGAGTTTGAGTGTACATATATGAACGCGTATTTGTAGATTTAACATAAAATTGTTTTATATTGTATTGGCTGGTTTGTTGAGTGGTTTATGAATTTTGGTTGATACATGATGTACAACTGTATCGATAGGTGTTTCTAGACTCTCAAACAAAACAATTCGATACAGTATTGTTTTAAAATGGGTAAATGAAATAATTTTGCCCAAAATTTTTTTTGATATGAAAGGAATAATTTATGAATTATTATACATGAGTGTGTTGATTGTTATTACAATCAAATGGAATCATGAAATATTGAAATGGTTATATAATTTGTATATGGATAATGTGTACAAATGGGATGAATTAATATTAAGTTCGAACTAGAATTTGAGAATTTAAATTACTAGTATTTAGAAATATTGTATGAAATATTTTTGAAAGTTATATAATCGTACTTTGAAGGATTTCAGCATAAGAATGATTTTAAATGGATTCTGAAAGTGATTAAGCACTGAAATCACTTCAGGGGCGAGAAAATAATTCTGGTAATGGGTCGCGACATTAATGGTATTCATTTTCAAGTTTCCGAGTGATGGATTGCTACCATAATAGTTCGTTAATGGAAAATTTGTTCGAAAGGATAAGATATTTTAAAAATTCAAAAGTTTGGTTTTGCAGATGGTTATGGATACATGTATATATATTATTTCAAGGGAGTTTGAAACAAAAGCCGGGAATTTGAATTCTGAATTTTTATTTAACCATTATAAGTTAAATGAATTGAAATGGTATAAGTAAATCGAATATAATAAAATTTTAACTTAAGTTAAAAAGGTTGAAATTGTAAAAGTGAATTAAATAGATTGGAATTTAACTTGGATCTAGTTAAATGAAATTGGATTAGATGGAGATAAGCTCGAATGAGACTAAATATGGTAATAAGAGAAATATTTAAGATTTGAGCTATTAAAATAGATTCGACTTATACTAAACAAGTTGAATACATATATATTGTATGTCGTTAATTGGAGTTAAGTTATTTTTGAGTCCAAGTAGAATAAGTGGATTGATTTTGGAAATAGAAATCAAGTTTGAATTATAAAATGGAAGGGAACTGATCAGAAAGTTGATTAATAAATTGGGAAACAAAGTGTTTATTTGTTTGGAAATCAATTGGAATGGATATGTTGAGCAGGCATCAAATGGAAGCTAATGCAAGAGATAGAATTTGTGCCCGAAAAAAAAGGTACGTGTTTACAATATTACTTGGGTTTAATGTTTTATGAGCCTATGGGAGAAAGCCACTTGGCTTTTTGATTTTCTTTTGGATTTAAGAAGGCCTCGAAAGGCGAGTTGTGGTTGTACCGATTGAGCCATGCAAAGGAGATGCTGGCGAAATTTTTCGAAAAAATAAAAAGTTAGAAAATTTTCAAGAAAATTTTGATAAATAAAAATCAAGTGTTAATTGTAATTGCAATGAGAAAAAAAGAATTGGTTAATAAAATTTCAAGTGGAATTGATAAATGGATTTAAAATCAATTGGGACGGGTGCGGATATGCAGAAGAGCATATGGATTGAAGACAAGAAAGTGATGATGGATTGTCCAAAAATGGTGGATAGATCATTTGGAAAAAAATTATGAATGGTCGAATATTGGTATGAGAATTCGAAGGTTGGGTAAGAAATGCGTTATGAAGATATGAAATATAAAATTTCAACCAAGTGGGTTGTGAGGAGTTAGAGTTATAGCAATTTTTACTGCTTAGCAATTTGGAGGACGAAATTATTTTAAGGTGGAAGGAATGTAACGACCCAGATTATTAGTCATTGAATACAGAATATTTAAATTTGTTTTAAATATTTTATTTGAATTATATATAGAAATTTTTAAGGAATTTATTTAATAAAATAAATGGGTTTTAAAATATATTGAATATCATTTTAACTTAAAAATAGAAATAGCGAGTTTGAAATTTTCAAATTTGATTACTTTGTAGCTATACGTATATATTTAGATTAGATATGTATTTTATTTGTTTATTTTGAAATTAAATCGATTTAATTTCAAAACGATTTATAATTGTAACGAGATTAATTTTTTAAAATCCAAAATAGATTATTATTGCAAGATCTTTGGGATGTGGTTATAATTTAATTTGTAAAAATTTTCTGTAATTTTTAATTTTAAAAAGGCAACTTTTTATTTGAAGTATTTCACACCCTATATCATTATTTTTGGAACTTCACAAAATAAGTCAACTAGCCTATTTTGTTATATTTGTGGGATCATGGCACATTGCTCGACCTAAAGATATTTCTATTTTTGTTTGTAGCAGTTATATATGAATGGTATTATGTGTATTCAGTACCGTATTAACTTTAACATACATATAGCACGGCAGACCTATCTTTCTCCGCATATGGCAAAATCTCTTTCCCACGAAGACTATAAAATCAAAAATCGCATATCCTATGATTGCCTAACCACATGCAAATGATCTGGCTGCCACCATATATATGTGTAATCTGTGAACATGATCTACTGCACATGATTATTTCACTATTTTGTACAACGATACATCTTATACAATTTTTTTTTCCTTTTTTTTATTTTTTTTTATTTTTCAAATGCCAACATACACCTTTGGTTCCTGAACACTAGTGCATCAACTGGTCACAGGATATAACTACTTCATAGACGTCTAACATGAATAGTTCTTTGAAGTCTAATGAGTTGGAAATCACGAGAGCACATGCATCTGTGCGGCATTAAATAACTATACATGGCAAAGCAATCAAACTGCCAAACCATGTCTAATATTGCGTTCATGTCCAAATAAAATGGTTCCAGAATTATCATAAAAATGTAACTAGATATCCTTATGACTGTAACTCAATAGGTCACATGTATATATAAATTTCCTTCATCCCTTTATACTCAACATATTGATCTTACTGGAAAGAAAATACTGTGTTCGTTATTTATTCATTCAACTAATTCAACATGTAAAATTAAATTAAAATCCAAATCTCGTATTGTATGGTATAAAAATAAAATATATCCTACCCAGTACAATTGCTAGCCAAATTCTCATGCCTGCCAAATTGTCCAGTTCGTGGGTGCCAAGTTTTTAAAACCGTACGTGTCAAGGTAACCGCAAACCATGTTACCCAAGCCATTGAAAACCGTGCTCCCCAAGC
Source organism: Allium sativum (assembly GCA_030737875.1). Taxonomy (NCBI): domain Eukaryota; kingdom Viridiplantae; phylum Streptophyta; class Magnoliopsida; order Asparagales; family Amaryllidaceae; genus Allium; species Allium sativum. The sequence goes on from CM060925.1 coordinate 46,169,541, forward strand.
TATATTCTCTTTAAATACCGTATATCACCTTTCTTCAATATCAGAAACCATAGGGCGTGAGAAAAACAAAATTCAATTAAAAATCAAATATCCAATGGAAAAATGAAATCTCAGATCTATTGAGTCCATTGATTCATAAGCTTCGCAATGGTGTAAATTTTGGTGAACTCGACTAAAATACCTGTTGTTCAAAACTCTGCAGAATTGCTTAGGGCTAGCCGACGTCGAAGCCTAAGGGGTTCGGAGGGAGTCTAGTGGATATGGTCGAGTTCGTGACCTTGTTTAGTACGGGTTGCGAGTTTGTTTGTGGATTTCGTGATGAATATAGTCGGTGTTTACTATAGCATCTGAGTCGGCTGTGAGTCGAGACTCGAGGGGAGTGGTTCGATGAGGTTGTGGTGGTGCTCGAGGAGGGGACCGAGATATGGAGTAGTTGGTGGATTCGATCTTGGATGTTGTTGATCAAAGGAAGAGCAGTTTGATGGGAAGATAGGGAGATGGATGGGTTGGAACGGTAAGTAATGTAACCGATGGAGAAGAAGGAATCAGCGGCAGTCTTAATCCGTGATTAAGGTATAAAAGAGGAATTAATGATTAATTATTAGTTAATTTTATGTGCATCGTTTAATTCGCTATAACTTGTTATGGGCTGAATAAAAGGATTAACGAAGAGAGAGTAACAAAATCATTACTGAGTTGGAAGTTAACACTGTCGAAAACTTTACACTTTTAAATACAAAGTTCTTTCAGTGGGTAGGAAACCACGAATATGGGAAGTTGATTAAAACAAGAACAAGTCATTTGTAAGTACTGTCGGTAAAACAAGGGCTATAACAGTAGATAGCTATTGATGTCGGGACGAAACGGATTTAATGTCGTAAACTAAAATGATTTCATATTAGTACAGTGAAGAAGGGCTAGCTAGAGTTTTGTGGGGCGTTTTTGGTTTAATGTGTAAAGGTATGGAGGGGATAAAGGATTCAAAATTGGCCATGGTTCTAAAGAAAAGAAAAAAAAAATTAAAAATTATACTGAAAATAGTAGAAGTGCTTTGGTGATCGGAGAGGGAGTTCATTCACAGTTTAATCATTAGATAAGAGTTAATTCTTGATTTATGAAGTAAGCGGTAATTAATTTAATAACGGTCATTGAGTCAATTTGAACCATTTAAATTGTTATAAAACTCGTAACATCAATAACACATCCGTCCATGAACAGAATCGGGCAAAACCGGACACATTGGAATCATAGCAACAAAATCTAAGTTATGGAATTGATGTTGCTAAAACCAGAGCTGCAGGCATTTCATGATAAAATCAAATGCTTGTTTTATTTTAATTGGAAAAAAAATAGAACTGTGAACTGCAAAACTAGGTGAGCAAACTCACTAACTCTATCCCATTTAAATTTTTACTGTTTGATGGCTGTTTGGATGAATGGTTGAAAAAAAAATAGTTGAAATAGTTGGTATAGTTATATGATTGATCGATTATTAATTATGTTACTATGATATTTCATATTCATGTGAAAATAATATTATTAATGTGATTAACATCTGTGGATGCAGGGAAACAGGTTGGAGGGATCCAACTGGATTCCTCACATTTGTATTACTATTTTATTTGATTGTGATATATAATGTGTTAAATAATCCATGATTCGATATGTTGTGTTTGGTTTACCTTAGCCCTAGAAACTTGGTATTTTAGATACCGTAAACCATTTTCGAATGTGGAAAAGAAAACTGGGATTTAAAAAAAAGGAATTTATTTCCATAATAGAAATTAAATTTCAAATAGAGTTGAAAATAGACACCTGTTCATGTGGATAAATCAAGAAGTTGTTATGAATAAGAATATAATTTAAGTGAATTATTAATCATTGGATGAATTGAAATATAAGATCAAATATGAAATTTATATGGAAAAATCGAAAATGATTTTAATAGCAAAGTCAACTATTTTTAATATATTTAATAATAAGGTTAATTGTTATTTTTCTTAATAATAATTAAAACAATGATATTAATTAGAGATTAAATTAAGAAATGATTTAGTGGCATTATAGTTTGATCAAGGAGGTGATAAGAATTTCATAAATGGATTTGTAATCCAAGTTTTAAATGAGATTTGTAAATGGGATTTGTCAGTAAATGCAAAGATTTTAATAAGGCTTTTTGTTAAAATTTAAATTATGAAAAGAAATTTCAGTGGAAAGAAACTATTAAGGAAGATGGTTAATAGGTAAATAATAGACTAAAATGTGTTAATGGTTTTAGAATGAAATCTAAGCTAAGTGGTGAAAAGATGGTAAACGGATTAGTATAAGTGATTAATCCAAACAAGGTTTAAATGAGGTTTTTAAAAAAAACAAAGTGATGATTTTAATTGAATTAAGCAAAGCACTGCAATTGAAATAAAGATTTTAAACGCAAAGGAAAACACATATGATAGCTTGTGTTAAACACTGATAAAATGGATTTTTTGAATTAAAATCACGTAAAGAGATCTTGTTGTAAAGAAGGTGGGATGCGTACTTTTATCCTTATATACCCTTTATCTTATGAGTTTTCGACAAACAGAATGTTATATGTCTACATTGTTTAAATCTAGACATTTTGACTATCTTTTAAAAATGAACAACGGAAGCGTGTGCGTCGCACATGGTAATTTATTCAAAACATCGATTATAACGCTACTGTTATAATAAATGTTTTGTAAATCTAAACAGCGATTATAACGCCGCTGTTATAATAAATGTTTTATAAATCTAAACAGGGATTATAATGCTGCTGTTATAATAAATGTTTTATAAATCTAAACAAAGATTATAACGCTGCTGTTATAATAAATGTTTTGTAAATCTAAACAGGGATTTTAACGCTACCATTAAAATAAATGTTTGGAAAAGCGATTATAACGCTACCGTTATAATCAATATTTTTCCTAAAAGGAGTGGATTTGTAGATTGAATCCGAAAGTCGCATAAGAAATGTTTTGTTTTAAGTTGTGAGCTTTGACTATTTCAAAGTTGAGAATGTTGTTCAATTAAGGTCTACGAGGTAATTATACCCCAACTTGATTGACTTCATGATTGATGGAGGAATGGTTAAAGTTCGATAGTGAAGATTGATTAGCAATATGGTTAGTTAACAAATGATTAGTGGTTTGAGTTATAATAATATTGTTTATAACATCGCATTAATATAAAGAAATTTGGAATGTTTCCCCAAATAAAATAAGAGATATTTTCTATGCATATAAAATGAAATGAATTGGTCAATGAGAAATTAAGAAACAGAATATGGAAATATTTTCCGATATTAATAAGGTATATTTTCTGAATATAGAAAATAAGGAATCGTGAATATACAGAATTGTTTTCTAACTGGAATAAGAGATATTTTATCGAATAAAGAATTAGGATATTGAAAATGTTTTACAAGAATCGAGAGTGAAAATCGAGCTTTGAAAAGATGGAAGATGAAAATTTGGAATTGATAACAAAATAAGGAATTTATATAAATAGGGGCCAGTATTGCTTTATGGTTTATCAATAGAATTTCCATTTGGAAATAGGGTCGTTGGTTGAATGGATGTTCCTTTGATAGTTAAATCACCGACTATCAAAGTTTTGATTTATTTTATACCTCCGTTGTCAATATGGAGAGACCGAGATCAGATTTAATATCTGAAAACTACTACGTATTGGCATAAGCGTTACGAATCAACTTATGTTGAAGAGATTATGAAGACGGAGTAAAGTGCACGGGCTGTTCTGTTAATCTTAGGTAGAAATTGCCTATGATGGATTAATAGAATGGTGCCTTCGGTTTGTCCAGACCCAGGACAACATGTAAGGACGAGTGTCTGACAGAATATTTCCAAAGGGATTACGTACGTTTATTCCTTCAAACGTACGAAGTTGGTGGCAAAGAAGGGAAACTTCTTTTGCCTAACAATCTGAGTATTTTTGTGGGAATCAATTAGTGATTTTCGGTGGATCTGACGATGTGGCATTCAAAGTGAATGGTGGCCAGATGTTCTGGAAGCTAATTCAAACCTCAAGCCTCACAACCGGGAATTGACAAAAATCGGGCAGGCAGCATGGCTAGGTGGGTCGCTCCCTTTAGGATGTATAATCACCTATCTAGAGAAATTCCATTTGCTTCTTTAATCTATCGATGTTGTCCCTTTCGGGAAACGGTTGTTGATCCCAACCGTTGGTGATATACATTCGATACACTCAAGCGAAATGAGTGGTCGGTCATGTGTGGGCTGGGTTGTAAGACGTTCTTGTTGAACCCCCAGTGTATCCTCTCTAGAATACACTGATCGGAAGGTGGATCGATACCTCGTCATGTTGGAAATCCAATCTCCAATAAGCGCCCTGCGGTTTTTGATTTTATATTATTATGGAGCGTGAGATGCAATGTTCCGCTAGATTCTATTTATTTGTTGTAGACACTATTATAATATCACCGGATTTGATATCAAAATGTTTTGGGTTATCGTAAGGTAAAAACCATCCGTGTTTATGTGTGGATCGGTCTTACGATCATCATTTCTTTCGAAAGGATTTTTGAAAGTTAAACAAATTGTTGGAGTTTACTCACACCAGTCCCATGACTGACCCAGAGTTTATTTTGTCTGTTTTCCCTAAACTCTTGGTGCTTAAATTTGTACGGGCAGTCAAGTAGTCGGGATTTTACAGATTCGCTTGGAGGAGTTGAAGTAGGAGGCTTCACCAGTTAGCTATAGACTATCATATTTTACGTTGTGTACTACGTTGTATCTGGAAACAGGTGTTTATAACTGTTCTAGGAATAACTGTTGTGCTCTGATAATGGTATGTATATACAATTACTGATTTGTATTTCAAAGTTATGTTATTTAATATATTTTATTCATTCCGCTGTAAGTTTTTTGTTATTCAATTTCTTCTATTCTAATATTTCTTTATTTCTATTTCCCATCCTCTAACTTCTTTCTTATGATGATTCGTATTTCTGTGTCATTTGAGTTGGACATGTGGTGTCATTAGTCAACTCAAAGGGTATAGAAATTCGGGCCATTACATGTCGAGTATCCGGGGTATCTATGAATGGCCTAGTTGTCAAGGTTGGACACACATACGTATCGTTTAAAAGCGTATGGAGCGTATGATAAAATTGGGGTTACCATTAGCCCTTGACATGAAGCAAGGTTGGTCGTCATAAGATTAGCGATGGTTTCAAACCAGGATTGGCGGTGATATCCAGAGTCGGTCATGGATGTTTGATTGTTTGGTTTCTCTACTTGTACCGTCTCGTGCTGATTAACTAACGTCGAAGGAGATGTTCCTTGGGTGCTTATCTGATATTTGTTTAGGCCTCTGGGGATTGTGCTTGAGGGATGTTGAATTCGATTAGGATGGTTTACATTAGATATATATATGGATGTCATGAGCGCTTTACCATGATTGAATAGGTGTTCTGGTTTCCATGGGTGAATGGTTGAATTGTACAATTTAAAGGCTATCACTGTCCGATGTGGGGAAGATGGGTGTTGAGTTCTTCTCTAGTGCTTGGTAGATTGGTTTGTTAATCTACCTATTGACATAAACTTTATTAAAGAAGCTTGTTAGTTGTTTTATCGCTCACTAAAAATGTAGTCTAACTCAAGGTTTTATGTTTCCTTCTTATTACCTTGAGTTGTTCATCCAGTTGTGGATGGGCAGACTGAGTAGCAGGTGAGAGGTGATGCTTGAGTGAGGACGATGATACTGATCGATGACAAGCAGGAGGCTCACGCACCGGTTTTATTACAATCTAGTATTTTCGGTTTTCACTGATTCTATACACTCTGAGGGATGTAGTGAGGACCTTTGTACAGAAATATTATCCTAAGTTGTACGGATCTTTCTACCAGTTCTGTTAAATAGTTTGCAGTTTCTGTCAAAGTGAATTTCACTACTATTACCTGTTGTATATGTTCTACTATATTTTATCCTTGCGTTGTGAGTTTTACGACAGGTTTTGCTTATGTTTACCCACTACGATGATCGTTCATAGCTGTCGTGCACAACTTTCAGTGCATTATTGCTCTTATTAAGTGCAGGGGTTATGGAAGGTCATCACATTTGGTATCAGAGCTCTGGTTAATGATTTTAGCCAAAGTTCTAAGACATAATCACATATTAAAGACGTATTTGTACATTTCGGTTGGATGCTTACTATATATATTAGCATATATAGTAGTAGCGGTTGTTTTCCTTTAGCTGTTTTTCTTGAAAATGACTAATTATTCTAAATTGCAGATTTAGAATGAGTAGACGAGAATCAAGACACGCTGCTAAGGGAGCAAATACTATAGGGGAAAATGGTAGAGAACCAAATTACCCGGCGATGTTTGAAGCCATGGCAGAAGCAATCATGCAAAGGGTGCCCGCTTCAGTGGCAGCAACAGTAGATGAAGGTGTACGAGTTCCTAGAGTGGTAGATTTTGCAAAGCTATGTAAGGACTTTACGTCTCTAGGAGGAAAACCATTCAAGGGAACTAAGCTAACTGAAGAGGTTCAGAGGTAGATGGATTCATGTGTCCGAATCTTTGAAGACTTGGGTATTGACGATGCAATAAAGAGGAAGCTTGCATCAAGGCAGCTGCAAAGCAGGGCCATAGAATGGTGGAATTCGGTTACACCTGAAACTCAAGAAGAAGAGATTTCATGGGAGCAATTCCAAGCTAAGTTTGAAGCAAAATTCTTCACGGATCAAAAATCCGTTCTCTTCAAGAAGTTTGTAGAATTGAATCAGAATTGCAGATCAGTGCTAGATTACATTTCTAATTTCGAGGCCTTGTCCAAATACGCTCGTTCATACATTGATACACCTTATCAAAAGAACGAGAAGTTCCTTATGGGTCTAGATACCTATATTGGAAGGCTGTTGGTGGATCATCTTGACAATTCTTTCAAGAAGATTGTGGAAAAAATTATTCGCCATGAGAGTTTGTTTTCAAAGGAAGAAAATGTTGTCGCTGCAACCAAAGAAGTTCAGAAACCACAGCAGGGTGATGATAGTAAGAAGAGGAAGAAGCAACAACAAAAGGGAAAAGATGGCCAAAAGAAGCCTAAGAGTGAGGTGGTTTTCTTTAACTATCAACATAAAGACCATTTTGCTAGTGAGTGCAAGAATCCCAAAGCTGAGAAGAAGTGCTTCAAGTGTGGGAAGCATGGGCATGAGAAGAAAGACTATCCAGAATCATCTAAGGGAAAGCAGGTTGTGAAGGCATATGCTTTGGAAGTAGTGCCAATTTCAAGATCTCCTACTGCAGAGGAAAAGGGAAAGGTTGTCATGGTGCAAGGTAATCTTTCTATTCATGGTTTTTCAGTTTGAGTTTTGTTTGACACTGGAACATCGCATTCATTCATTTGTAATGAGCATGTGTGTCGCTTGGGTTTGGAACCTGAGATTTGTGATAGACCATTGATTAAGACCAATCTAGTTGGGGGTTCGTCTAGTTTGTGCGTGATTTGCCGTGGTCTAGTGTTGTCAAGTCATGATTGCTCTTTTGTGTGTGATTGTTTTGTTCTTAATTTCTTGGGTTTGGGATCATCTTTTGCATGGATTGGCTCAAGAGGTATGCGGCAAGAGTGAATTGCAAGAAGTTAGAGGTGAGAGTCAGGGATGTGGAAGGGCGAAAGGTGTTGATTAGATGTAAGCATGAAGAAGGTGTCTTCGTGAGTTATCTATACTCTCTTGGAATTCCATAGGAAGACTTGTCATCTGTGTTGATCGCTAATGAGTATGAGGATGTCTTTGATGAGGTCAAAGTGTTGCCGCCGCATCATGAGATCGAGTTTAGGATCGATTTGGTTGACCCCGCTAAAGTGGCATCAATCCAGGACTGAGATAAACCTAAGAATGCGACAAATGTTTGTAGTTTCCTTAGATTGGCTGATTATTACCGATTGTTTATCAAGGATTTCTCCAAGGTAGCTGCACCATTGACGGTATTGACAAAGAAGAATCAAGTGTTTACATCGGATGCAAAGTGTGAGCAAGCTTTTGGAATCCTGAAGGAGAGACTAACGATTTATCCTGTGTTGACCATTCCAATTGGGAATGAAGAGATGGTGGTATACACCGACGCATGTGGCATTGGGCTTGGAGCAGTGTTAATGCAGAAGGATGAGGTTGTGTCCTACGCGAGTCGACGGCTGAAGCCGCAAGAAAGGAATTACCCAACTCATGATTTGGATTTGGCGACAATTGTATTAGATCTGAAGATGTGGAGATATTACCTATTGGGAGTTCGATTCGAGTTTTTTACGGATCACAAGTTGTTGAAGTATCTTTTCTCCCAAAAGGGTTTGAATCTTCGGCAGCAAAGATGGCTAGAGTTTCTTGCATCGTATGACTTTGATATAGCCTATACTCCTGGTAAAGGTAACCCGGTTGTAGACGCGTTAAGTCGAAGACATGCAAGTTTGGGAGCGATTTTTGCGGAATGAAAGAGCCTTGAGTATTTAGCAAGATTAGATGTCAACCTAAGATGTGTTTTGAAACATGAAATGTTGGCAAGCTTATCGATAAGACCTACTCTTATCGAGAGGATTGGCGAGAGCCAAAAGCAAGATGTAAAGCTTGTCGAGTTTATCCAGAAACTGGAACCAAAAGATAAAGAGTTCGAGGTCGATCGAGAAGGTTGGCTTCTAAAGCAAGGGTGATTAGTTATTCTTGATATCGACGGATTGAGAGATGAGGTTCTGAGGGAATGTCATCACTCGAAGTTAACGATTCATCCTGGTGGCAATAAGATGTATCAGGATATGAAGCGAGTTAACTACTGGGAAGGGATGAAGTGAGATATTGGAAAATTTATTTCTAAGTGTATGAACTGTCAGTTAGTGAAAGCTGAGCAAAAGAAGCTGAGTGGTTTGCTTCATCCATTGGAAATCCCTACATGGAAGTGGAAGCAGATATCAACGGATTTTGTCAATAGATTACCTAGAACCAGAGTAGGAAATGAATGAATTCGGGTCATCGTGGATCGCTTGACCAAGAGTGCAAGGTTCATTCCTGTCAAGTCGACTAGAACGGCATCGAAATTGGCTGAACTTTATGTGAAATGGATAGTTCGATTCCATGGTGTCCTAAAGAGTATAGTGAGCGACCGAGATCCATTATTTACGAGTGGATTTTGGAAAAGTTTGCAAGAATCTTTGGTAACCGAGTTGTGCTTGAGTACGGCATATCATCTGCAAACTGATGGTCAGACCGATAGAGTCAACCGAGTTTTTGGAGATCTCCCGAGGGCTTGTGTTAGACTTCGGAGGATCACGGGATGACCATCTATGTCTAGTTGAGTTTGCTTGTAATAATAGCTACCAGTTGAGTATTGGGATGGCAACATACGAGGTGTTGTATAGGAGGTCGTGCAATTCTCCATCTTGTTGGTTAGAAACTGGAGAAAAGTCGATACTTGGGCCTGAAATGATTAGAGAAACATCGGATTGTAACGAGACTGTTCGACAATGAATGAAGGCATCCCAAGATCGTCAAAAGAGCTATGCTGATAAACATCAAAAAGATTTGAAATTTTACGTTGGCAATACGGTTTTTATGAAGATTTCTCCATTAAAGCATGTGGTTAGATTCGGGAGTAAAGGGAAATTATCTCTAACATTTGTTGGACCGTTTCCTGATAGTCGAGGGAATTGGAAAGCTCGCTTATAAATTGTAGTTACCTAAGAAGATGTCGATTTTGCATAATGTGTTCCACATGTCGTTTCTACGGAAATTCGTGCATGATTCGAATGTGGTGGTATCTCTAGAGAAGTACGAAGACCTAGAAGTAGAGACCGCAGTTACGAAACCTTGTAAGCCACTTCGTGTTGTGGGGAATGACACGTTATAGCTTAGAAGGAAGACGGCTAAGCTAGTCAAGGTACAATAGAGTGAAGATGGAGATGATTGTACGTAGGAGACGGAAGAGAGAATGAGGGTGACTCATCCAGAACTCTTCATCGGTAGGACCCTATGATATTGTATCATCGTTATATCGTTATATCTTGTTGTTGTTATATAGAATTCCGTGTGCTAGGATAAGGCTATGGACGTATGGCTTGATGGTTGCTAGTTTGGATGATAGATTTGGCTTCTCATGGATGATAGACATGCGAAATTGTTGTGATTACTTAAGTTTGCTTGGAATTTCAGGGGCGAAATTCTTAAGGGGGGAGAATATAACAACCCGTATTTTACATATCGAGAGATCGTAAAATATGTTTATTCTATTTCCTGAGGGTTGTATCATTCTAATCTTTTAACATGTTGCTTATGGGGATGTGAGACATGTCCATGATTTTTTATCAATTTTGTTTGTGACCATTTTTTCCCTGTTAGTCTTCTACATGGCATAACTTTTGACCCATGTCGAATCAAGTGGTGAGACCTACGCCATTGGAAAGTAAATGATGATTGCCTTTCCGTAGAGTGGTAACATTAAAGATTTGGCTTAGCGATTTGGTAGTAATTGTTGTTTTAAGGTTTTTCAGTTAGTTTTCTAGGTTTGGGAGCCTAATGGGTTGATTTGGGAGAGGCCCATTAGTGGGCTAGTGGAGACTATAAATATGGAGTAAGGGATATGGGAAATAGTTTTAGTTTTCCATTCTCTCATTTGGAGGCCTTGAGCTCCTCCTTCCTCTAACACCTTTCCACCATTAAAGATCATAATCCAAGGAGGGAAATTATAGATCTACACCATTGGAGGCTAGGTCCAAGATCAAGGTGTTTGGTGCGAAGTGCTTATTGTCCGAATTCATATTCCTTTGATCTTTCCTTATTTGGGAGAATCGGTGAGTGATTTTCATCTCTTACATGGGTTCAACGAAGTATATGAATGTTTGATCATGTTTTCATTCAAATTCAAGTGTTTTACCATAGGTCTAAACCGTTATATGTCCATTTTCACATAAATCACCTTATGATCCAATTTAGCAAGTTTAACCGGTTAATTCCATGCCATTTCATTTGTTTATGCAAGTTAGATCTCTCATTTTTGATCATATGTTCATTTTATGGTTTTGGTGAAATTTACATCATTTTAGTGATAATCATCGGAATCCTGATGTTAGCGATGTTGTAACATGTTTATGATTGTATTTGGTGAATGTGTTGAGTTGGTTTCGTTGAATTCACGGTTTGGCGAAATTTTGGTCAAAATCGGAGTTGAATTGGAATGTGCAAGTTTCTGGTTGGCCCCAAATGGTTCTAGTCGATCCTAAGTGGTTATGTTGGGTTCTAAGTAGTTCTGTCTGTCCCAAATGGTTCTGGTCAGTCCCAAATGGTTTTGGTCGGTCCTAAATGTATCTGGTCGGTCCTAAGTGGTTACGTTGGGTTCTAAATGGGCCTGGTCAGTCCGAAATGGTTCTGGTCGGTCCCAAGTAGTTCTGGTCAGTCCCAAATAGTTCTGGTCGGCCCCAAGTTGGTCTGGCTGGTCCCAAATAGTTATGGTCGGTCCCAAGTGGGTCTAGTCGGTCCAAAGTGGGTCTGGTCGGTCCAAAGTGGGTTTAGTCAGCATTTCTGGTGGAAATTTCTGGTCGGACATTTCTGGTGATGTTGTGACTTCAGGGAGACTTTAAGGGGAAGTATTCGAAGGTTTAAAGGTGTTTGTTGATCGGTGTAGAACAACGAATGAGGTGGCAGCTCAAAGGTCGTGAGTTGGTGGATAATGGTTGCTTGAGCTGTGAATAGTCACTGGGTCGGATGACTAGAGATGCGAAGGCCGAGAGATTATCTTTGTCGTAAGTTCTAGCAAGCTCAAATCAGGTGTACAATGGAGGCACCCAAAATAATAGTTATAGGTTGAATATCCTGGGTATCGTTGAAAGGCCAAGTTGTCAAGGTTGGACACACATACGTATCGTTGAAAGGCGCATGGAGCTTATGCTAGAACTGGGATTACCATTAGCCCTTGGCATGAAGCAAGGTTGGTCGTCATACGATTAGTGATGGTTTCAAAGCAGGATTGGAGGTGATATCCAGAGTCGATCATAGATGTTTGATTGTTTGGTTTCACTGTTTGTACCGTCTCGTGTAGATTATCTAACGTCGAAGGAGATGTTCCTTGGGTGCTTGTCTAATATTTGTTTAGGCCTCTGGGGCTTGTGCTTGAGGGATGTTAAATTCGATTAGGATGGTTTACATGAGATATATATTCTAGATATCATGAGTGCTTTACCATGATTGAATGGGTGAATGGTTGAATTGTTTAATTTAAAGGCTATCACTGTCCGATGTTGGGAAGATGGGTGTTGAGTTCTTCTCTAGTGCTTGGTAGATTGGTTTGTTAATCTACCTATTCTCATAAACTTTATTAAAGAAGTTTGTTAGCTGTTTTATCGCTCACTAAGACTATAGTCTGACTCAAGGTTTTATGTTTCCCTCTAATTACCTTGGGTTGTTCATCCGGTTGTGGATGGGCAGACAGAGTAGCAGGTGACAGGTGATGCTTGAGTGAGGACGATGATACTGATCGATGACAAGCAGGAGGCTCACGCACCAGTTTTATTACTATCTAGTATTTTTGGTTTCCGCTGATTCTATATACTTTGAGGGATGTAGTAAGGACCTTTGTACAGAAATATTATCCTAAGTTGTACGGATCTTTCTACCAGTTCTGTTAAATAGTTTGCAGTTTCTGTCAAAGTGAATTTCACTACTATTACCTGTTGTATATGTTCTAGTATATTTTATCCTTGCGCTGTGAGTTTTACGACAGGTTTCGCTTATGTTTACCTACTCTGATGATCGTCTATAGCTGTTGTGCACAACTTTCAGTGCATTATTCCTCTTATTAAGTGCAGGGGCTATAGGCGGTCGTCACAAAGACAATAGAATCAAAGATTTGAAAGAGAAACGGTGATTTGGAAAGTATGTTCGTAGTGTATAAATAGTATACGAAGAGTAGCAACCATTTGTGAAGAGTTTCAATCAAAAGAAGCATCCATTTCTCTTGAATTTTGGTTGAACCTCTTCATGAAAGGAAGCGTCTCTTCGTTGGAAATGGCATTTAGCAAACATCAGTTGACTGGTAAAAAACGATCAGTCAACTGGTAAGGAAGACCGTGTACACAAAGTGCAAAAGGGCACAAAAATGTGCCAAATTACACCTACCAGTCGACTGGTCCGTGCTTTGAAGAATAGTTTGCACTTGTGTTCATTTGATTGTACATATACGATCTTCGTGTATCTTTGTGTTAATCTGAGGATAGATTTTAACATACTATGACACATGTAACACTCTATATTTTATATAAATTAGTAAATGAAAATATCGATAATTTATAGTTTCAGAATTTATCCCCAAAACATATACCATTGTGTTCGTGGCATTTTTCTGATTCATTTTGATATATAACTTGCCCAAAGCGGAGTCCGTATGGGAAAGTTATTAACGAGTGAAGTTTTAAAAAGTTATATGCACACACACACACACACACACACATATATATATACACACACACACACATGCATACAAATTTGAAATTTGAAATTATATATGAGTTATAATTGGAAAATAATAATTCAGAAGGGCTTTATTAAGAAATAAAAGAATGTTAAAACATAACAATAGAAATGAAATAAAGGACTGTAGAAAGCACGTTCAGACCTGGGACATGGTTCATACATGGGTTGACCATAGGGTCGACCCACCTCTAAGGTGGGTCGATACAGAGGTCGACCCACCTGGGGCTATAATTGCTCCAGTATTACGTTTTCTAATTTTATACGGTTCAAATTTTATTTTATAGAATCCGATGGGCCAGAAATCCTTGAACGTCTGTAAATAGACTAGCAGGGCCCCTTTAACTCATATTTTTTTAGGCGAAGACAAGGTTTGCCATTTTATTTTCTCTCCAAATCTTTCAAAAATTAGAAAATTATCTTTTAGGGGTTCTGATAAAAGATTTAAAGATAAAGAATGTAAATCTACAACATAGGCATTCATATTTCTAATCAACGTGTGGTAAGTCTTGTGAATCTGATTTATTTAGGTTTCTTTCTTTCCCTGTTCTTTTAGTACCAGATTTTAAATCCTTGGTTGTTGTAATATTAGATTCAGTTAGAAAGACCACAGAATCATAGATCTGAATCAGATTCAAGGATTGGAAAGTTGTCAGGTGAGTGGATTTAGAATTATACCTTTTGAATAACGGTATATTTACCATTTACATTCCTCATTATTCTTAACACGTTAAATAACTATAAATTATGGTAATTGCAATAATATATTCTCTAGAATGTTAAGAATATACCATTATACAAATCTATTCAGTTAATTTTCTGTTTGGATTAAAAATTACTATAATACTGGAATTTTAGGATTTACAATAAACCTAAATATGTTACTAAAAATGTTGTTATTGACAAATTGGATATTGTAAATCAAATTACAGTGAAATTGGGAATAAGGGAAAAAGAATTGATATGACAAATTTGTATGGAAAAATTTAGAGTGATCTGAAAATGTTAAATGACATCTAACTCAGAAAATAAAAAAGGGGAAATTTGTAGTGGACTAAGTTAGGTGGATTTAGGAAAAATTGATACATTTCCATAATGGTAAAGTTACTCAGAATGAGTTGCAAGAAAAGATAGAAAGAGAAGGATTAGTGTAAAATAGGGATTCTTTTACCGTATTGCACACTAATCAAATAACAAGATAAAGGTATGTCCGCAAAGAAAATAAAAGAAATAGCTTGCAGCTATGGATCTTGATTTATGTGCGTTATGGAAATGTGTCTTTATATCTTTCCATTAATCAATCTAATGAGGTGTGTGAAACATTTTCCTGAAATAATGTGAATATATAAGACGGTTATTAAATGGATGCTACAACAATAAAGGTTTGGTTAATGTTAAGGTAATAAAGGAAGTTATGATGAATTAGGAATATAACCAATTATACTTAATTATATGAATGAAAAGGTAATATAATAGGCGGGATTGTCCTAGGAACAAGCGGAATCATAATGTGGGTTATAATAAAGGTTAAAAGAACTTACTAATAAACCTTAGTCAAGAGAACTTATTAATAAATCTTAGTTAAGAGAACTAAGTTAATAAGTAAACAACAACAGGTTGTGATGACAATGTAAGACAAGGTTATGATTAATTAAGAAAGAATAATGAAGACTTATAAAATGAAATAAGTTGTACTTAATTATATATTAAGTAGGCATATTATAAGAAAATATGAGAATTGGGAAAGAATATACTTAATTGTGCATTAAGTAAAACATGTTATTGAACTTGTAAACATGTAATTGGATAATAAATGACACAGCAATAGTGTAAAAATATTATAGATTACCTTCGTTAATTACAATCCAGGGAATAACATGTTATAGGCTTATTAATGAACTTAAAACATGATTAAGTTTGACCTGTATGATTAATAAGCGAGTATGGTCCATTCCTCAGAGACATAAGGGGATCATAGGAAAACCGTAATAAAAAGGGAATATTTGGGTAATCAAGTTAACCAGCAGTCTGATAAGATAAAGTAAGCACGGGATTAAAAGATTAGACATAAGGTCTAATAATAAGTTTATGTGACAGGTTAGGACCAATCTGCATGTACGAAGTTGAAGAACCCAACATGAGTTGATCATCGTGGTGTTTGGAGACACGAGAGGTGCATGTCCATCTAATTGTTTTGCTGATATTCGACCAACTTGCTCTTTGGTACTGGTGAGTAGAACGCAGCTTCTGAGGGACGTGGTAGGGTACTCCATGGTAGTCCTCTTTTGATGTACACGCTCAAAAAGGTTTGGTCTGCGCGGTACTATCCATTGAGTGCACCTTGATTGCAACTGCAGCTTGGCAGTCAGAAGGATGTGGCGGATGGCGTTAGCCGATTCGGTGGTTGGCCTCAGAAGAGGCTGGTCAAGACCAAATTAAGGATAGTAATCATCGGGTACCTATCATCGGCAGTCGGTGGGATGCAGAAAGACTAAAGCTAAACTAATAGACCATCGATCTTTCACTATCGAGATGTTGGTTGAGGGACACGCCAAATTGGATGATAGATTGTTTGCTAAGGGAACACCACTTAGCTCTTGATGCGGTCTTTCACTAGTTGAGGGAGGGCTTGTGTAAGGCTATAGTCATCGTGAAAATGCAGACCATACTTGGATATCTATATTATTGGTCCTTTGAGAGGACCTATACAGATATGGAAAGCTCTCGACCGAGTTCCATGCACTGGATGCCGCCCTATTACGGGACTCGGGGTACAGTAATAGTACGTACGTGTGAGGGTCTAGATACATGCACCGGGTGGTGTATTGTAGACATTTGGGAATTATTCCGTGTTGAGGCATGATACTATTGAGGAGTTTGGATATAACGATATGTACGCTTGCATGGCATAGCGACGATGGTTCTATGCGATAATGTGGCGTAATGATTTGGATGTTCGTACATCGTTTGGCATAGGATATGCTTCCATGGCATGACGGTAGAGACCATGCGAGGATGGTACTATAAAGAGTACCTTGATATGTTGGAGGTAGCTACATATATACTATATTAGGTTAATCTACTGGGAAGTAGATGGGTACGAGGTGAGTATAAAACCCTAAGTGTGGTTAACCCAAACAACCTAATAAATAAGTAAACAAGACTGAATGGTATATGTAAGGTAATTTCATAATGTATAATTTGTCATGTCACTAAAACTTTGTGATTTGACCCATTCCTCACAACACACTCGCAAGTTAGGTTTGCGGCAGGGATATGATAGCTTTGGATACTGATTAGACAGCATTATTACTTCGGCAAGGCTATATTTGATTAAATTATATTTTATCCATTCTGCTATAATATGTTTACTGAGCTCTGATATATTTATTGTCTCTGTCTTTTCTATAGGATACCAGACAAGTCGTCTCGAGCTTCGATAGATTGGGATTTTTGAAATAAAGTCTGTCAAAATTTGGGAGCTTAGGTCTTGGATTCCTATATAAATAGTGAGTGAACGTATTTGTATTTTAAAAATATAAATATATTTTATATATACACCTAGATCCATAAAAGAACCCACTAAATAGGAAGAGCGACATATGAAAGGAATTAGGATATCAGTTAAGTACATTAAAGGAACGATTATGGAAATTTGGGAATAAGAGACCCTTAAATGGTTTGGGTGAAAAGTTTACAATGTGCTTTGTAATGGAAAAGATGGATCCCATATGTTAGTATCTTAAATGTTAGTATTTCGAATTAGTGGGTTTGGCAGTTGAGCCTTATAAATTGGAAAAGAGCGAAAAGGAATTGGATTAGGAATATATATATTTAAAACTATAGGAGGAATATTTAGAGAGGTCTAAATAAGTTATAAACTCACTTTGAGTCTAGCCCCATTGTTGACTTTTAAGAACTTGAAATTTTAAAGCTTTTGTGTGATAGTTTACGGTGTTTTTCAAGTTTTGAATTTAAAAGTTTACGATGTTAATATACGTACTAACTAATTGTATAGAAACAATTTTAGAAATAAAAAGCTGTGTTCTTGACATTTGAAAAAAAATGTAAGTAACATATTTGAAAAGTACATGTTGGGTTTTAGGGGAAATAGGGTATATTTTGGAAATGGTGATTTCTTATGAATTTTTTGTCTAAATTGAATTCTTTTAGAAAAAAGTGAACATTATAGATAGGTATAGCTCAATAGATTTAACCTATAAAGTATGAAAGAATTAAATAACAAAATATATAAAAGATTGCATTTTGTTAAAAACTAAAATTTTTGCTAAGGAATTTTTTTTTAAACCTCTATTCTTTTGGCAATTGTTTTGACATAAACTTTTGCGGGTGGACAACATAAGTTGAAAAAGGATTTTTGAATAGAGTAGAAGTTTGGGGTAAGTTTAGAAATTTACACCTTGTTGTAAGTAATTAAACTGGCATAGTAAAATTAAACTGTTGAAAAATAGTTGTCCTTGCCTACTCAGTTTTTATGATTTGAAAAAAGAGGTTTTTGTGTTTTTTTATGAGACGTCATATTTTTATGGTTTGGCAAAAATAAGTTTTTTGGAGGAAAAAATAAAATTTTGAAGCTTTTAAATTTTTAAAGGAAAAGTGATAGAGCCAAACCACGTTTTCAAATCATAGAGTAAGTAAGGATTAGTACCTAGGAAAGACGGGGAATATTTTGAGGCTATATAGTGGAAAGAAAGAATTGTTTTGGAATAATAATAAATTCCCATAGGATGCATAAGCACTATAGAGCCTAGTTTGTTGCTTGGAAAAGACTGTTAGTACATAGTAAGGACTAGCTGTGACAAGCGGATGATAGCGGGCAAGCGTGTTGTGTAGATCCAGTGGTTTAGACTTTTCTTTGTCAGCAAAGATATAGTCCTAGGATTCTTAGCCCTGGGTAGTAGTTGTGTAGTGTGCTTATTTTCCTATTTTAGTTTTAAAAGAATTAGAAGGCTTATTTAAATCAAACTTAGATCAACGCATTAAGTCAAATAAGCTAAGGAAAAAGGTGATGACATAACTAAAAGAAAACAAAAAATGATGACAAGTGCAAAAATAAAGCGACAAATATGGCAAATGATGGTAAATGGAAAATTTTGAGAGATAGAATTTTTTTTGGGGTTTTCCAAAGTAGGAAAAGAAAATTTATAATAAAGGAAATTTTCTTATGTAAGTTGTGCTTGGAATCGAAGGTAGGAAATTCTTATATAATAGTTGCACAAAATCCAAGTACAGACAGAAAAGGTACAAAAAAGGAAAATGGAAGATGTGAAGTTTTATGTTTTCTACCTATTTGTAACATAAGAAATTGAATTCAAATAATTAGAATTTTCTATAATTCAAAATTTTAAAGTTGGTTAGTAGGGTTCAAATGCAAAAATTGGATGAACTATGTTCTTATTTTGTAAGAGTGTAGAAAACATTGGATGAAAAAGGTATTTTGATTTTCAAAATATTGCATTCATATAGAAGTTGCTAGTATATTTAGGGTGTGTGCATCATATTTTCAAGAAAAAATTGCATTCATATAAGGGATACCGCTTAGGATTCATTCCACTCATGTATTATTATGTTGTATTACACTTTGCATAAGTGCACAAATGGTTGAAAATTGGATGTACACATGATGGTTGTGAATTATGCGGAGAATTACTTAATTTTACCCTTACCAAATTTTGGGGATGAAATTTTCTAAGGGTGGGAGAATGTTGCACCCTGTATTTTATATAAATAACTAAATGAAAATATCGGTAATTAATAGTTTCAGAATTTAGCCTCGAAACATATACCATTGTGTTCGTGGCAATTTTCCAATTTGTTTTGATATATGACTTGCCCAAAACGAAGTCCGTATTAGAAAGTTATTAACGAGTGAAGTTTTAAAAAGTTGTCTGCATATACATACATACATACACACGCATACAAATTTGAAAATTGAAATTATATACAAGTTATAACTGGAAAATAATAATTCATAAGGGTTATATTAAGATAAAAGAATGTTAAAACATAACTATAGAAATGAAATAAAGGACCACAGAAATCACGTTTAGACCCAGGACATGGGTCGATTGGGTTTGTAAGTGGGTCCACCATATGGTCAACCCACCTCTAAGGTGGGTCGACACAAGGGTCGACCCACCCGAGGTCAGATCTGCTCCAGTATGGCGTGTTTTTTGATTTTAGATGGTTCAAATTTTATTTTATAGAATCCGATGGACCAGAAATTCTTGCATGCTATAAATAGACTAGCAGGGCCTAGCCTTCAGCACATATTTCTGTGGCGACGCCAAGGCTCTGCCATTTCCTTTTCTCTCTAAATCTTTTAGAAATTATAAAATTAGTTAATGTTTGGTTTATTTTATGTTTTGATTTTTAAGTTTTCAACGTTACTTTTGAAAGATTCGAAGATTTGAAGGGTAACAGAGGTGATGGACTAAAGACGGAGGGAATAACAGAGGGGATGGAGGATGGTGGATGGATGAATTTGACGCCGTTCTTACTTTGTTTCTTAAAACATGGAAAATGATAAAAAGATGTTTTTTGTTTTGTGTGTTAACTTGTTGTGAAATGATCCTTTTCCACAATATGTGTGCATCGTTCGTACTTTTGTATGTACGAAAGCCGGAAACTAAAAAATAGAAAGTGAGCGCACCCTTAGCTTTTAGGGGTTCTGGCTCAAGATTTGAAGATAAAGAATGTAAAGCTATAACATAAGCGTTCATATTTCTGATCAACATAAGGTAAGTCCTGTGAATCTGATTTATTTAGGTTTCTTTCTTTCCCTCTTCTTTTAGTATCAGATCTGTAAATCCATGGGTTTTTTTTGGCAAAGCTGACCGGTTTTTAATGATATTGCAAACACCTTTTATTATAACCAAGAATAAAATACATGAAGTTCAAGTGATTGGGGTTAATAATCAGCTAATGTTTTTTAATGTGGACATTCCACCGCATACAAATAAATACATGAGCTAAGCAGATTGCCTAGACTATTATGTGCTATCAGAGAAACTAGCCTCCAACAGCATCACCTGGAGTAACTTCCCTCGTGTCCTCAGTAAAGTGGGTAGCCAGGTCAAACAAAATAAGGTGAGCTCTTAGAATATAGATGTCGTATGTCCCAAACAGTGTCTAGTAGAATTTGCTCGTTGATCATAACATCATCACCTTCCGTAGCCAAAACAAGCCCTTCACATTCCACTTGGTATATTAACATCCTTGCTACATCTTTCTTGTCAACATGAATGTAAAATGTTCCCTTATTCTAATTATGATTCATACCAGTGTTACTATGAGTCAGAATCCTTTCTACTTTGTTCCAATCAAAGGTTTGACCGGCAGTTGGAACCTTATCAGTGCTCTTATCAACATCAACGCTAGAAGGTGGTATAATAACTGCCTTGATTTTGGGAACCCAAATCATAGGAGGCGCTTGTGGAAGAGGCATCTCGGTCTGAATGATGTCACTCGATGCAGTACACTTCTCCTTAACATGTCCAAATGATTTGCAAAGGCTGCATATTTCCGGGATCCATTTGTATGAAACATCAACAAAATAAAATTGATCTTCAATGCATACCTTTAACTGGGTTGGAAGGGGTTTATCTGGAGCAACTTTGATTAATACTCTCGCAAATACATGATTTCTCCTAGCTATTATGTTGGAATCGAAGCATTTGAGTTTGTCTATATGGCACGCAAGCTCGTTGAGCCCAATAAAAGGTTGTAGAGCTGAAGGAACATTATTAAATTGAGCCCAAACTGGGATAGAGAGGACCTGGACCCTAGCTCTATCAACAGATGCATACAAAGGAGTGACGGTGAATGGTTTACCTCTAATAATTGTTGGAGCTGCCTCCAGGACCCTTTGTTTTCTACTATGGATAAGAATTTCATGTAATACATTTCATTGATAAGAGTGATCCATAGCTGCCCATGTAGTCGCCAAACTCCACGACATGCCTCTAGCATATCAAAAGTTGGGATTTTAGAGTCTAAAAGGAAGCCAACGACATGTTCTTTCCAAAAAGATTTTGCTTCTTTGAGAATTTCAGAAGGCGGAGCTGTGCCTAAGACGGGGTTTGGTATAGAGAAGTGTATCGGTTCGTAAGTTCCAACATTGTTTGGCAAGGTTTCGAAGAGGGATTTACAATGGGTTTTAGAGGGCTTGGAAATGTGCCAAACATCTTGGGAGCATTCATGAGAGCTATCACTACGGAACTCATTTGCGGCAATTGACTGCATAGCAATACTCGTTGGGAATTCATTCGTGTCGATAGCATTACTCTCATCGTTAACAGTGTTTTCATACTCAACCGGTTCAGAGTTGCATTCAAAGTTCACTGCATTCTCATTCTCAACAGTTTCACATATGACAGATTTTCCCCCATTACCATTTGACGTAGAGACGTACCTTGAGTAGATGGCCAGGAATCGTTAGCATTATTGATCATGGCTGAGATAGCAGTTGGAGTTGGCTTCGTAGGAGGTACAATCGTCAGTTGTGGGGCTTTGGGTATATCACAAATCAGAGTTTCTAGGGCTTCGGCAGATTCAGAATCAGACGAAGGCACGGACTCCGACGTGTCAGAGTTAGACGCAGCCAGGTCGTTGTCACGGACAGCAGCTATCTGCTTGTAACGGCGTCTAGGTCTAGTAGAAGATTTCTCAGATCGGGATCTGGTGTTGAGTCGCGTGGACTTGCTTTTGCTCTTGACCATCGACGAGAGAGATGGAAAGAGAAGGAAGGCAGCAGGAAGAGAAATGGGAGATAGATGAAGGAGGGAGGCGACTAGTAGAGAGGGGTTAGACAAGACGAAGGTGAAGTCGATAGCTCAGATCTATCGCCATTATGAAATGAAATATTTTCTGTTAAATTCTTTCTTTTTGTCATGTTTGTTTTAATAATAGATTCAGTTAGGAAGACCACAAAATCACATATCTAAATCAAATTCAAGGATAAGAAAGCTGTTAGGTGAGTGGATTTAGAATTATACCTTTTGAATAATGGTATATTTACCATTTACATTCCCCGTTATTCTTAACATGTTAAATAACTGTAAATTGTGATAATTGCAATAATTTATTCTTAGAATGTTAAGAATATACCGTTGTACAAATCTGTTCTTTTAATCTTCTGTTTGGATTAAAAATCAATGTAATACTGGAATTGTAGAATTTACAGTAAACCTGAAAATGTTATTGAAAAGGTTGTTAGTGACAAATTGGATATTGTTAATCAAATTACAGTGAAATTGAGAATAGGAGAAAAAAGAATAGATAGATATAATTTGTATGGAAAAAATAACAATGATCTAAAATTGGTAAATAACATCTAACTCAGAAAATAAAAAATGGGAAATTTGTAGTGGACCGAGTTAGATGGATTTGAGAAAAATGATACATTTTCATAACGGTAATGTTACAAAGGACGTAGTTGTAACAAAAGAAAGGAAGAGAAGGATCAGTGTGATATAGGAATTCTTTTACCATATTGCACACTAATCAAATAAAAAGATAATGGTATGTCCACAATGAAAATAAAAGAAATAGCACATGACTACGGATCTTAATTTATGTGCGCTATAGAAATGGATGTTTATATCTTTCCATTAATCAATCTAATGAGGTGCATTGATCATTTTCCTGGAGTAATGTGAATATATAAGACGGTTATTAATTGGACGCTACAACTGTAAAAGTTTGGTTAATCTTAAGGAACCATGGGTAGATATGATGAACGGGAATATTACCTGTTATAATTAATTATATGAATGAGAAGGTAATATAATAGGTAGGCTTGTCCTGGGGACAAGCAGAATTATAATATGGTTTATAATAAAGGAAAAGAGAACTTATTAATAAACCTTAGTTAAGGGAACTAAATTAATAAGTGAACAACAACATGTTGTGATGATAGTGTAAGACAAGGTTATGATTAAGTAAGAAAGAATAAATAAGACATGCAAAATGAAATAAGTTGTACTTAATTATATATTAAGTAGACATGTCATAAGAAAACATGAGGATTGGGAAAGAATATACTTAATTATACATTAAGCAAAACATCTTATTGAACTTGTAAACATGTAATTGGGTAGTAGATGACATAGCAATAATGTAAAAAGATTGTAGATTACCTTCGTTAATTATAGTTTAAGGAATAACATGTTATGGGCTTATTAATGAACTTAAAATTGGTTAAGTTAAACTTGTACGATTAATAAGCAAGTAGGGTCCATTCCTCGGATATATAAGGGGCTCAGAGAAAAACCTAGTAACTTAAATAAAAAGGGAATATTTGATAATCAAGTTAACCAGTAATATGATAATATAAAGTAAGCATGTGATTAAAAGATTAGACATGAGGTCTAATAACATGTTCGCGTAACGGGCTTGGACCAGTCTGCACAAATGAAGGTGAAGAACCCAATGGGGTTAGACCATCATGGTGTTTGGAGACACGAGAGGTGCATGTCCTTCTGATTATTCTGCTTGATATTCAGGTTACTTGCTCTACGGGACTGGAGGGAAGCACACGGCCTTCGAGGGATATGGTATGTTGCTCCGTGGTGGCCCTCTGTTGCAGTACACACTCAGGTTGTACTCGGAGAGGTTTGATCTGTGTGGTACCACCCGATGAGTATACCTTGACTGCAACTGTAGCTTGACAGTCAGAAGGCTGTGGTGGTTGGCGTTGGGTGATTCGGCAGTTAGCATTAGGAGAGGTTGGCCAGGATCAAATTAAGGATAGTAATCGTCGGGTACCTGTCGTCGGCAGTCAATGGGATGCGGAAAGACTAAAGCTAAACTAATAGATCATCGATCTTTCACTATCGAGACATTGGTTGAGGGACACGCCAAATTGGATGATATAATGTTTGTTAGGGGCACGTCACTTATCTCTTGATGTAGTTCTTTCACTAGTTGAGGGAGGGGACTGGGTGGGGCCATAACCACTATGAAATTGCAGACCATACTTGGATATATGTACTATAGGTTCTTTGAGCGGACCTATACATATATGGAAAGCTCCTGAATCGTGCATTAAGTGCAGCTCTATTATGGAACTTAGGGTATAGTAGACATTACGTATGTGTGAGGTCTAGATACACGCATTGGATGATGTATCGTAGACGTTAGGGCACTACTCTATGTTGAGGCTTGATTCGACCGAGGAGTTTCGATATGACGATCCATACACTTGGCGACATAGTGATGATGGTTCTATGCAATACCGTGGTATAATTATTTGGATTTTTGTACGTCGTTCGGTGTAGGATACAATTATGTGGCATTACGGTGGAGACTGTGCGAGATGGATATTATGGGTAGTACCTTGATATGTCGGGGGTACTATATATATATATATATATATATATATATATATATATATATATTATATTAGGTTAATCTACTGGGAAGTAGATGGGTACAACGTGAATATAGAGCCCTGGGTGCTATGAACCCCACTAACCTAATAAATAAGAAAACATAACTGAATGATATATGTAGGGTTATTTCAGAATGTGTAAAATGTACAGTCACCAGAATTTTGCGTTCTAACCCCCTCCTCATAACACACTAGCAGGTTAGGTTTGTGGCAGGGATATGATAGCTTTGGATATTGGTTAGACAGTATTATTACTTCGGTAAGGCTATATTTGATTAAATTATATTTTATCTATTCTGTTGTAAGATGTTTACTGAACTCTGATATATTAATTGTCACCGTCTTTTCTGCATGATATCAGACAAGCAGACTCGAGATTTAACGGATTGGGATTTAAAAAAAACGGTCTGTCGAAATTCGGGTTGTTACAACACATCTAAGACACAATTAAATAAGTAATTATACACTATATCACATATTCTTGATCTTCTCTTCTTTCTAATCAAAAACTTGTGATCTAGCAATATATGTATATATATATGTATATATATACATATATATAGATAAAAGTGTTAGTATATATTTTATAAGATAGTTAAATAAGGTTTTTGTCATCAAAGCCATCATCTTCAACATCTCAGCCCCTAACGAAAGAAGGTGGGAGGGAGATTCACATACATTATGGACATGATGATAAACATATGTCCCAACACTCGTGAAAAATTGATCTCAATTCAGTGACATGCTCGACTCGCATATGCAGTGACATTGTGTGGCAATGACCTACATGCGCTCGAGCGCGCGCACGAGTTAGCAACTCAACATCAAAAAACCAAATGAAAAGAAAAATTCACACCTCTCTACTCGACAAGGTTCAAGTAATTACCTGCGACCATCAAGGATTCTCAATCAGAAGACTACAATTTGACATACTCATGCAAAGACACAGTCGATAGAAACACGTTTGGCAATCTATATAGGCAGAAAAGACTTAAGCGTCATGACTGTTTGGAAGGACATGACTATTGCTTAGCATTATTCCATTAAAGAATACTATCATATCAGGAATGACAGTGATATGAGTAGAATGATGGTGATATGAGTAGGCAGTCCAACTAACTTAAAGCATATCCTATCTGTGACGTGGCATACTTTGGAGAGAAAAATGTTGACCTACCTTTTGACATGACTGTCACACTTTCAAATTCTCATAGTCAAATCATTCAGGACTCAAATATGAATGTACTCAGGCATAGAGTAGTCAAGAAAAGAAGACGACTTCCACAAACTCTTGGAGATGAACCTCCGTAACATTGGATCGGCCTCCTCCACTGCCTCGGATCGGCCAAGTCATCCTGATTGGGTTTAGTATACCCCTCGTATGACCAAGTCGACTTACATAAGGTCGACCAAGGTTGATCGGGACTGAAGTCGTATACGAGTCGACATAGCCTCAGTTCAGCCCGTGAAACATCACCACAACGCGTCCAATCCTGTTCGGCGTGACTCATGTTGATTCGGACTTGACTGACCCATATTATTGAGCCTAGGTGACGTGGCACACTCCATTGCACCACTCCACCCACTCAATTTACTACTCCATATTTCCTACCTACTTATTTGGTCGGTCTGGATTTGAACCTTACCTATAAAAGCTACACAAAAGCATCATCTGGAGGATCTTCTTCAACTTTCAGGCACTCTGATGTTTTATTTCTTATAGTACTCGACGTTATCTCGAACTAACAATCTATAATCATCAAAATAGTCAAAACGAGTAGAAAATCTTAAGTAGACATAGGCAATTTGTGACGGCCCGTCCCGCACCAGCCTGCGTTTCCTCCGAAAGTGATAACCTAACCCTAATCAGTCCTCCTATACCTCTAAACCCGAAATTCCCCTTGGGCCTAACTGCTAATCACCCGGTTAAGCCCAATTAAGCTGTTTTTCACTATCTGAAACTTGTTTCAGCCATATCTCCCAAACGGTGAGTCCGTTTGACTAATGTGACCACTCTACGGAAAGAGAAACCATCATCCGGAGCTAATGGAAGTGGTTTCAGGTCAAAATTCCTTTCCAGTCAAAAGTTATGGCCAAAACAGTGCCAACTAGGGGTAAAATGGTCATTTAAAAATCGGGAAAAATCATGAACATGGGAAATGACCCCAATAGTCGTCTCCCAAAGTTACACGACCATACGACTTCGTATGTGACAGAAATAAATATTCTACGATCCCATGATGCGTAGAATGCGGGTCGTTACACAATTTGGAGTCGAACCACTATAAAGTGAGTGTAATTGTTATTATGCTCAAGTTCCATTTTGTTCTCTTCATTTTCGTTTTCTATATACATAATTCAAGGTTTCAAACTAATTTTAATGTCAACTAGTGGTGTTACAGTTATGGTAGCCGCCATTATTATCACATGTTGTAACCTTAACCATTGTTGATGGTTGTAAATTCTAATAACCATCACTGCAACCATCTATATGTGATATATATGATAAATTCATATTGTTGTAACTGTTTTTTTTTTTTTTGCAAATGTATTTGTTTGTATATATAATGACCATGCATCTATTTTTAGTTCATGTAGGCATATATTATTAATACACAAGTTATTCTTTTGACTTAAATTACCAATTTCTATATTCGAATGTTAATTATTGTATGAAACAATCATCTATATTTGGTATAGTTAACCATGATAATCTAATTTTTCAACTGCCACCATAACCGTTACCATTATAGATGATAACCACGAAGATAGTTTGTGTGGTTAAGTTGTTCATGGTTCAACCATAATGGCCCTAATTTAACTGTTACTGGAAAATTGCTTGACCAAGGTGAAAGAAGAATAAAGCACAAGGGAAGTCCCCTAAGAGCATCCGGAAATGAGGAAAAAGGAAGAGAAATTTTCTATGGCATCGTAAAGCACACTCATACGCTCCTACCCTCAGCTTCAATAAATCCTAGTTCAGCCGACAACAAAACCTCTCCAAAGGGGATAAAGTAAGTCTTTCAATACATATCTCTGAAACTTATGGAAATGTGTCGTGACTGAAATAATGTGAAAGGGCTATGAATCAAGGGCTGAAAGCTCAAAAAAGCCATAAGTTGTTGTGCGACCGTCTCTTCCATATTCACCTAGGAGATCTCTTCATAAAGGACCACAGAAGCATCTACATCAACCTGCTCTTGCAAAGGAAAAAAACAAAGGAAAGGCCTATCGCAAGGAACAAATATCAGAGATAAATAGCCTAAGGACCTCGTCAACCTGAAGAAACCATCATGATGAAGGGAAAGCCTCCGTGCGACTTTTGAAAGATCCACTGAAACAATGATTGACAGAAACCACCAAGACGAAGGGAAAGACTTCGCGTGACTTTTGAAAGATCCACCAAAGGGATGATTGATCAATACCATTAAAGACGAAGGGAAACCATTCCTCTCCTATAAATAGGACCCAGAAGGTCGCGATCGGGGTCTTAATTTTCTTTTCCTCCTTTTAAAAATAATAATTTAGAGGAACAGGGTGAAACCCTAATTTCATGATCAAATTAACGGTATTTCCAATTCCTTGTAATCCTGCAATTTCAATCAGTAATAAAGTGAATTCAAGAAGTTTGGCTATTGGCTTTTAATTTTAAGAAGAATAAAGCATGATTATCATGGTTGTTAACCTTCTTAAAAACTAATCACAGATGATTTATCTTATGCTTTCTTATTCCCTTGAATCTACCAATGTGAAATCCGAAAAGAGAAATGACAATAAAGGTGATAGTGACTTCTCCTGAATAAGTGAGTTAATCACTATTTCTGATAGAATTTGCTCTGTAAAGGAAGTTTATAAAGAGCATAATTTGTTTTATGGGATCTTTCTTGGTACATTATTATTTTCTCAAATCGATGTCAATCACTACTACATTGGCTGACAATATAACATAGGTTTAGAATCAAAAGAACATGTATAAGAATACTTTTAAGGAATGGTACATGGATTTCAGCCTTATAGAAGGAACAAGTTCAAGGGCATCATCTAATGCCCTAAATGGCAACTCGCCTTGCCTGAAGCCAATATTAGATGTTAACCATGTTTATGGCTAACATCAACAATATATACATATACATATATATACACACACAAATATATACATACATATATATATATATATGTACATATACAGAAATTTTATTTAAACACAAAATTTTGACATAATTGATGACTGTTGTTGGATCTCCCCATAAATTCCACCCTTTCATGCGAAGACAAAAGTATCTAATGGCTCAGATATCTTATGTCTCCTATTATGTCTAGTTTTATTTTAAATGGAAGCTCCATACATACATTGTGTGTGTGTGTATACACATATATATATATATATATATATATATATATATATATATATAAGGGCAGCTATTTAGACGAAAATTAGACACAAATTATAGGACTCTAATTATGGACAGTTGGATCATTTTTCCTTTACACAAGGGATAGAATTCAAAGGGAAAATCTAATGATGGATATTTATTATGCTACCATTTGTGCCTATATTTATGTCTAAAGTGAAGAAAGTCAAGTGACCTAGAGTAGGATCGACATATATGGAATATGCGGAAGTGTGTATGATAATCTAACTTATCTTATACAATAGTTATCTAATAAATATAAAATAATATATGATATCACAGATAAATAATGCAGTTAATAAAGATGACACTAGGAATTTTTATATTGGTTCGAAGCATCGTCCTATGTCCAGTCCTAGTCTCCTTCTGTAATTCAACTATCAACACCCTCTCTTCACCCAGAGGAACAGGTTCACAATTCACCCGAGCAACCGAACGAGATTTTCTCTGCCTCAGTAACTGAACAGGACTTTCAATAATACAACAAGAGTTTGACTTTGATTGTGTTCTTGAATAACACTGTGTAGCTAACAGTTTGAGTACACCCTTCCTATAATTCTACCCTCAAGTATACAACATGTTTGTGAAGATATGAAGGAAGTATATTGCTTATTGAATCGAGAGACTTGAAATAAAACCAATAATTTAAAAGCAATTTAAATATTTGAGTAGGCTTTTAGAATGCAAGAGAATTCAGAGTTTAAGATCAGAAAATAGAATTACAAATGATAAGAATCGATGATTTGTAAATCTGGTTTTTGATGTATATATATTGATTGAAGAGTAGTCATCTTTCATGAAGAGTTATAGTGAAAAGAAACGACCATTTCTATTAGAAATGAACGTGATCTCTTCACGAAAGGAGATGACCTTTCAGGAAAATGGCTGTTATTGTCGGGTTAGTCAACTGGTAGAAAATATAAAATGTATATATATTTGAATTTTTTAGAAAATAGCCGTTACTGGGCTTTTTGCGCCCTACCAGTCGACTGGTATGTTCTGAACCAGTCGACTGGTATGTTCTGAAGCAGTCAACTGGTTCAGGGGCAGAGGCCCCAGTAATGGTTGTTTTAGCCATTTTCACACACACACACACACTCTTTCACACACACACACAGACACACACACACACACATATATATATTCATGTTTTGTGCATTTGTGTTATATTAAACGAGGATAGATATTAACAAAGTTCTAACACACTAAAACACACACACAAATATATTCACTAACTCTTCAATTAATCTTCATTTCTTCGTCGTCATGAATCAAAAATCTCATGAATCAACATTCTCCCTCTTTTTTGATAGATGACAACCTCTTGCAGTCTTTTAGAAATTATTATTTTCTCCCCCTAAATGTATGCTTGCATAAATTTTCTCCCCGTTAATATAAAGCTTCTGTTGACGGGAAAAATTGTCGCACGCCAACACCCAATGTGTATGTGTGAACAATTGTCCAAATAAGCAGTAAATAATGTAAGTGCGGGGAGACACAGCTTTTATAGTGGTTCGGCGCTAACACCTACGTCCACTTTATAATCATCATTCATCATATCTTTTATCGATTACAAAGTTGTACAAGTTCGGACAATAGCTAAGTACAAAGTGTTACAATAGAATAGCAAAATATATGCTTGTTCTACACTTTGACTAAATTTCCCTTCTTCTTCTTCGTTGAAAAGCGTTGACTTGGTCTTGTTAATGTTCAAGTGTTGAAGGAAAACATGCATGCCATGTTTTAATTATCCACGTCATCTCCCATGGCCATGGTGGAGGTGTTGGAAGCCATTAATGAGTGTTTGGAGCTCTCAAGGTCCAAAAATTCCAAGGGAGAAGGATCCAAATGAAGGCCAAGGCTTGGGGTATTTATAGGAGGAAGGTTAGGTGGGAGTAAGTGAGCAGCAGGATCCACAAGAGCAATTTTCGCACCCAAAACAAGGCCGCATACAAAAAATTTGCACTCGCCTCTAGGTGCGAAATTTCGCACTTACTGGGTGCAAAATTCGCACCTACTGGGCGCGAAACTCCGCACCTGCTGGGTGCGAAACTCGCACCTGCTGGGTGCGAAATTTCGCACCTACTGGGTGCGAAGTCCGCCTCCCGAGGAGCGCGAGGACCATAGGATTTGTTGGCTGAATCCTGACTTTGAGTCGATCTGGTAATTCTGGGCAACACACTTGTTGGCGGAAATCGGATGAATCGGGTGGTGCCTACTGGTTCGACCTAACCGGCTAGGTCGATCATCCTAGGGACTGTGGGGCCCCGGACCCTCACCGGCGTTGTGCCCGGACCCGCTTGACGGCTCGCCTTCGGCTCGGAGCACGGCTCGCCTTCGGCTCGAATGACGGTTTGCTTAAGAGTTCACTAGGCCCATAAGAGGCCATCTGATAGAGGTTTCGGGTCTCCTTGTGTTTGCGACGCGACCTCGACCCTACTGCTTTGTGTTTTTTGACGTTTGAGTGCGGTGTTCACCAAATACTTAACGTATGACAACTTTGACAAAAAAGCGTGTCAACAGGCTCTCTGCAACAATATGTTAGCGTATAATGTATATACTTACCATTTTTTGTTTCTCTACAACAAAATGTTTGTGTATTTTCTATATATATATATATATATATACACACACACACACACACTCATTATTTTCTCCCCCTTTGTAATCGATTAAAAAAATTTATATCATGATAAGCAGTAATAGAGCATAGTAGAGAGAACATAAGTAAATATTTCTACAAGTCTTTATATGAAACAATTCCTAGCTCCCTTGAAGCTTAATAAATGTATTTTCTAATAATGGTTTAGTAAAGATATTTGCAATTTTATTTTCTGAATTTACAAATTCTAAATTTATAAGCTATTTTTCAATATTGTCTTTAAGAAACGATGTCTTATATCAATATGTTTTGTTCTAGAATGATTTACCGGATTTTTAGATAAGTTTATTGTACTCGTGTTGTCGCAATAAATAGTTGAATTACTTAAGTTTACATCAAAATCATTAAGTGTTTGTTGCATGTATATTACATGAGCAAAAGCCAATGCTGCTGATATATATTCAACTTCACATGTCAATAGTGAAACACAATTTTTTTTCCTGCTAAACCAGGATATTAGTGACTTGACAATGAAATGACAAGTACCATTTGTACTTTTACAGTACATCCGTGATCCTCCGAAATCAACGTCGTTATATGATATTAATTCAAAAGAACAATCTTTCAGATAGAAAAGTCCAAAATCTTTAGTGTTGCTAAAATAACGCATTATGCGTTTTACTGCTCTTAAATGTGATTCTTTTGGATTAGCGTGAAATCGAGCACATAAACAAACACTTATCATAATATTCGGTCTATTAGCTGTTAAATACAAGAGAGAACCTATCATACTTCGATACAATTTTTGACCGACACTTTTACTATTTTCATCTTTTTCAAGATGTGTTGTTGTACTCTTAAGTGTCGGTTTATTTGACGTGTTTTCCATGACAAAACGTTTTATTAAATTAAAGCAGTATTTTTCTTGGTTTATGAAAACTCCATCTAGAAGTTGTTTAATTTGTAAACCAAGAAAATACGAGATTTCTCTCATTTGAGACATTTTGAATTCGCTAGTCATTATTTTGGAGAATTCCTGACATAATTTTTCATTAGTTGAACCAAATATAATGTCATCGACATAAATTTGAACTATTAAAATATCTTTAGCATCTCGTTTTGTAAATAGCGTTTGATCAACCTTTCCAAATTGAAATCCTAAATTTATTAAATAATTTTTAAGATGCTTATACCAAGCACGAGGTGCTTGTTTTAAACCATATAACGCGTTTTTCAATTTGAAAACATAGTCAGGATATTTTTCATGTATGAATTATGGTGGTTGTTCAACATATACTCTTTCTTTTATATAACCATTTAGGAAAGCACTTTTTACATCCATTTGATATAATATAAAATTGTGATAACATGCATACGCTAACAAGATTCGAATTGCTTCTAGTTTAGCGATTGGAGCAAATGTTTCTTCATAATCTATACCTTCCTCTTGGTTATAACCTTGAGCTACAAGTCTAGCTTTGTTTCTAGTTATATTACCTAATTCATCTGCTTTATTTTTGTAAACCCATTTGTACCAATGACTGTTTGATCACTTGGCCTTGGAACTAATTCCCAGATTTCATTGCGTTCAAACTGATTTAATTCTTCTTGCATAGCAATTATCCAATTTTCATCAGTAGAAGCTTCTTTTGGATTCTTGGGTTCAATATTTGATAAGAAGGCAACATTACTTACTAAATTTAACTGGCTTCTTGTTCGTTTGAGTTTATTTCACCAATAATATTTTGATTTGGATGATCTTGTAGTGTTCTTGGAGGAGATCTAACTTAATGAGTATCTACAGTTTGATTGTTACTGTTGGAAATATCTTGTTTTTCAGCTATATTCTCATTTATGTTATTATGAACAATGTTTTCATCTTCTCTATAAATTATAATATCTTCATCCTGAGAAGTTCTATTTTTCAAATTTTATAAATATTCGTCAAAAGACACATAAAGTGATTCTTCTATTTTATTGGTTCTTTTATTGTAAATCCGATAAGCTTGCTTCATTCGGAATATCCTAGAAATATACCTTGATCAAATTTTGAATCGACTGTTCCAAGCTTATCAAAAGTATCACTTTTATTTCTCAAAAATATCGTCCAAGTGTATCTTGAAAAATCATTAACTATTCTAAACACATATATCTACCGTGATTTATAGATTGTATTTGTGTAACACCCCACCTCTGTTAAGGTCACTCACAAAGGGAATGCCTTAACTTTGGTGGAGCATTTTAGTAAGCAGAACAGAAACTTACAAGACAGATAAAACAGTACTTGAAAATTTTATAACTTTATTACAACAGAAACCGAAATAAGCTTGGTTACATCCTAATATCAGAATTCAAGTACAAAATATCAGTCTTGTACAAAAGCCTTCAGAATGCATAGTTTAAAATCATAATCCCCATGGAAGAAGACAAGCCATACTTTAAGCACTTCAAGCGGAAGAAATCTGGATCAAGCTAGAGTATTCCCTAGTAAAAAACCTGGGGGGAACGGAAGAAAGGAGGCAAAACAACAAGGGTTAGACAAAAAGTCTGGCAAGTCCAGTGATTTTCAGTTATGAACAGATAATAATAACATGACATGAACATAAAACTGGATGAGAGATAACTGTAACAGGTGCAGCGGATATAACAGAAGAACAGAATGACATAAGCTATTTCTTTACACTTCTCTGCACTAATACTAGTATAACAGAATTAGGTGTCATCCTAATGTCTAAACTGAAACAGAAACGGGTACAGAATAATTTCCACAGAAACAGAACGCTAATGATGGGCCTATACTACCCGAACAGAAACAGAAACAGATTAATCCCTACGGAAACAAAATGTAGAACTAGGTGTACACTAGTATTTGGGCCTTTACCACCCGAACAGACGGTACCACGCAGAAACAGACAGGTGTTGCCACCCAACAGAAACAGACGATACCAACAGAAACAGACAGAACTAAGTGTACCCTAAACCCTTACCCTAAGCGATCGGCTCCCTAAACATAAATACCATGTGTCGGCCCCACAGTAGGGTGTATCACTCCCTAAAGTGACAACCAATTGGCACAGACCTATTTACAGATGTCACGGCGTCTTACATCCACATAGGCAGGCTGGGATCCATGCACGCACATGACCCGGTTGGAACGCACCATCAACACCCTCGCCATTATCAGAATGAACCACTTATAATTAGTTCAGTAAGCGTGCCCGGACCCTACCTACTGTTGGGTCAAAGTTTTGATACCAGAAAGGGTTACTGACTAATATGGGCCCCAAACAACAGATGACACAAGTAATTTCCCTCCTAACCTTGTGTCCCTAGACTAACAGATTTCAGATTAACTTGTTTACAAGTTCAGACATACAGAATTCAGATCAACCAGTTCACATATTAGACAAGTTCTCAGACCAACGGATCAGATATACAGATTTAAGAGACTTACAGATTAACCGGTTACAGATTAACAGACTTACAGATTAACTGGTTAAAGATTGTCTAACTTTGTATTGGGCCTACAGATTCACGAAACGGGTTTATCAGATTCATTGGTCCAATTGGTTTAACCTTACCCACCCAACACGTTTTAGACGTCATGTTTATCTCAGATTTTCATTAATTAAATATTAATGCCCATACCTCTCACATTAGACTGACAGTTTACGGCTACTGGTTAGGCCGGTTGGTTCCGGGCAGGTTTCTGTCGCAAACCGAGTCTAACCTCGGGTTTCAAGCACGTTATGACTAACTTCTCACATCAGAACCTATTGTTTGCGGCCACTGGAATATGTCGGGTGGTTCCGGGCAGAATTACGCCGCAAACTCATTCTAACCTCGAGTTAGCCATGTTTATCTTTACGGCCAATTAATTAATGATTTACCATTTATACCCACGCCTAACATACATGTCAATTATTCATAACTATAGCCAATTCAGATTATGTCAATAACGGACTAATTATATCAACTCAACAGATATAGCAAATAACAGATTTTGCAGATTAGGCGACCAAATGGATTTAGCAGATTATGCAAACTAGCAGATTTAGCAGACAACAGATTAGGCATCTCAACGGATTTAGTTTAGCAGATTTGGCATTTTCAACAGACTTAGCAGATGACAGATTTGGCAGATGAACAAATCTAGCAGACTAGGCAGTGGAGCAGAAC
Organism: Allium sativum; assembly: GCA_030737875.1. Taxonomy (NCBI): domain Eukaryota; kingdom Viridiplantae; phylum Streptophyta; class Magnoliopsida; order Asparagales; family Amaryllidaceae; genus Allium; species Allium sativum. The sequence goes on from CM060925.1 coordinate 46,205,657, forward strand.
TAGCAGACTAAGCAATATAACAGAACTAGCAGATTGGCAATATAACAGAACTAGCAGATTAGGCAAATATAGCAGAACTAGCAAATTAGGCAAATATAACAGATTTAATCATTCCTTAAAGTTTCTCAAACATATCTTGCCTAATTATAAATCTTGCCTAAGTTCACATGCATAAATAATAGTCATGATTCACAATATGATCATATACCCCATGTTTGCATTAAATTTACATAGCACAAATTATGATCATAATTTACCATATATCATATGTTTCAATTTTTATTAAACTTGCATAGTACAGAAGATCCATATATAAATTATACCAAATATAACCATCGATTACTATGCATGTCATATATCCCAAAGATCCCTTATTTAGGTGTTTATTTACATTAATAGATATCCTACTTTCATGTAAATCTTTATACCTAAGCCATATTCTCTTTATCTCAAATCATATGTTCAATACGGTCTATATTTATGTCCAATTATGTGTCCTCAAATCATATGTTCAATACCCCTTTATGTTATTAATATAACATGTCCAGTCATATGTCTCAGATGCTTTAGCTACAGTCCATGTTCTTTCCTCAAATCAGTCACCTATTGGTCATGCCCAATTTATGCATCGTTCATTTTACTGTCCCAAACATTTTAGCGTACGTTAATCTCTTATGAGATTGGCTCAGGCTCGTGGTAGCCTGGCTATAAAACAGAAAGAGGAAAGAGATACAAAATAAGGTATAAACAGAACAGATATAACCTCATATTCAGATTTACAATTTATGTCACAATCAAAATTAACGTTTATATCGGAAAATAATTGCACTTGCCTTGATTGGATTAAAGAAAGAACTTTAATTGTTGTAGAATCGTTGCAGAAGCTTTAATCTCTAATTTGAATTGAGTTGCTTAGGTTGATGTTGGTTAGCTTCTAGTTTTAATTCCAGCAGAGTAGCGACGCCATTTTTATTTTTTATTTAGAACAGAGGTAGAGTAGAAGCAGAATAGAATTGTGTGTAGAGAAGGCTAGGTCTTAGGATGTATTTATAGGTGTAGGTACGCATTTAGGCCCTCAGATTAACCCTAGAACTCATCAGGTCTGTCCAAACACGTCACAGCCCTCAAAATCGCACACACATGCACCAGGTTCGACCAGGGAGGTCGACTGCCCAATCGACCTAGTCTGGGGGGTCGACTGCCCAGTCGACTCCCCAGTCGACCTGGGTCCTGGGGGGTCGACTGCCCAGTCAACTCCCCAGTCAACCTGGGTCCTGGGCGGGAAATTTTCCGCCCAGCCCACTCCTGGGATTTGAATTTGAATTTTGAATTCGAATTTCGAGCTGTTTTCGATTCTGAAAATTCCTGAAACTTCGGAGGGTCATATCTCCCTCATACGGTCTCCGATTCTTGCAAACTCGAACTCGTTTCCAAGCAGAATTCCGAGTTGAACGCAATGGCGCAACCCGTTTCCCTTGATTCTTATTTTAAAAAAAATAATTATCCTCTGATTTGTTACTTATACGTTCACAGAAAGTACGGGGTGTTACATTCTCCCCTCCTTAAAGGATTTTGTCCCCGAAATCTTTAAGTTAAGAAGAATGTGTCCTACCATCCAACATCCATCTACTCAATCATCAGTCACTGGCGTCCATTGTCCTTAGAAACTTCTAATGTTGTATGAACATATGCAAAGGTGTGTGTATATGTTCCTTATCTAATGCAAAGATCAGGCGATCCACTGATTCAGTTGACCTCCTTAATGCGAATTATGCCAATGCCATGAGTCCAACATGTATGCAATTTTCCTACTCGATACATATCATTTCTATATGAGTGCACATCCATTCAGTCATATGTAACATCCATGTGCTGAGTCAGTCATTTTGCATCCACAAAATTTGAAAATGCTCACACATCCATATGCAGTATGAGAGTGTTTTCGAGCCGATCTAGTGCCTAGTGTGTGTATATGCATCCACGAGCAACCACTAGCAACCACTTGCATCCACTTGCAACCATCAAACATAACATGTCTCAAACACATGTTTACACCCATTAGTTTCTACCTAAAGTTCGAAGATTTGATCGATAGGATACAGTCAAATGATGGAAGCGAGTACAGATAAAACAAAAACTTGGTTCCCATTAGACATGGGTCCTAAGTATCGGCCCCGAAGACCGAAACCAACATCGGATTGACACCCAGAGGATTACCCTCTTTAGACAATGTCAAAACTGGGAATCAGAATTATTCAGATATTTGCAGACTACCAGTACAGATCAGGTTCCCTAATGATTCTTAGGAAGCTAAGCATGATAAAATCATATCCCACAAAAACTCAGAATGTATGCGTCATATTTGACGTCTAACACAAATATCCCTCAAACCCCAATCTATCATAGACAGATGAGTCATAACCCTTATGGGTTTGAGTCTACAACGGGATCAGAAACAATACTAGTTTTAAAGTGCAGAGTATCGATTATAGAAAAATGCCAGAATCAGAAAGAGTTTTAACTCAGAAATTAAACCTTCTACGGAAATTTTTCCTATTTCCATCCTATCCACTAACCTCGAGAGTGTTCGCCTGCCCTCCAGAAGTTGGTCCTGCCCTCTTCCCTTGCCCTCGTTTCTTCGGGCAGTCTCTGGTGAAGTGTCCCATCTCACCACATTTGAAGCAAGTGCCCTTCCTCTTTCGGCAATCCTTATTCAGATGAGTCGAGCTCCCACAAGTAAAACACTTTTTCTCCTTCTTATCTTCAGACTCCTTATCTTTCTTTTGGGTTTCCTTTTTGGGCCATGCCTTCTTGTTCGGTGGCTCTTCCTTCTTTGCCTCTTTCTTCTCGGGTGCCTTACTAGCATTAGAGCCTTTCTCCTCGTGCATGAGTGCCATGTCTACTAGCTTCTCAAAGGTGGCCCCCATAGGGATGTGGGTCATAGCCAACCCTTGCAATGGCTCATTCAAGCCTTTAAAGAACCTCAGAGCCTTCTTCTCCGGCGTGTTCACTAAGTCCAAGCCAAACCTTGCTAACTGATTAAATTTGTTGACATATTCTTTCACTGATGAGCTTCCTTGCTTTAATGCCAAGAACGTTTCCATATATAGATTCTCTTCTGCCCTTGAGAGAAACTTTGCCTCAAACCTACATCTGAAATCCGCCCAAGAATCAACAGGACGCTCCCCATTAGTGACCTCCCACCAAAACGAGGCCTCTCCCTTCATTAACCAAGCTGCTAATTTGACCCTCCTCCCTTCTTCTACTTCAAAGATTTCTAGCAATTCTTCCACCTCCTTAAGCCAATCTCTAGCTTCCACAAACGTTTCTGACCCTTGAAAAGGTTTTCCGCCCATAGCCTCAAATTCCTTGCACGTATTTGCAAAAGTATCAACGCGAGGAGGGGGAGGAGGAGGAGGAGCGGGTGCAACTAGTGGAGGAATATTGGCTGGACCTGCAGCGACCCTAACCTCTAATAACCTCCTATACCATCCTGGTATCGTTACACCCTCCGGAAGGTTAAGATCTTCAGCCATGCTGAAACGAAAAAGGAAAGATTCAAAATGGAGAATTCGAAAGATAAAGATATATGGCCATCGGGGATTATGTTTTTCTTAAAAACTTTCCTCTTAAAATCACTCATTAAGACATGTTTTTGAAAATACTTCTTCCAAAAATACTTTAGAAAAATAGTTTTTCTAAAAAAATTATCTGTTCTGGTAACCTGAAGCTCTGATACCAAGTGTAACACCCCACCTCCGTTAAGGTCACTCACAAAGGGAATGCCTTAACTTTGGTGGAGCATTTTAGTAAACAGAACAGAAACTTACAAGACAGATAAAACAGTACTTTAAAAATTTATAACTTTATTACAACAGAAACCGAAATAAGCTTGGTTACATCCTAATATCAGAATTCAAGTACAAAATATCAGTCTTGTACAAAAGCCTCCAGAATGCATAGTTTAAAATCATAATCCCCACGGAAGAAGACAAGCCATACTTTAAGCACTTCAAGCGGAAGAAATCTGGATCAAGCTAGAGTATTCCCATCTACAAAACCTGGGGGGAACGGAAGAAAGGAGGCGAAACAACAAGGGTCAGACAAAAAGTCTGGCAAGTCCAGTGATTTTCAGTTATGAACAGATAATAATAACATGACATGAACATAAAACTGGATGAGAGATAACTGTAATAGGTGTAGCGGATATAACAGAAGAACAAAATGACATAAGCTATTTCTTTACACTTCTCTGCACTAATACTAGTATAACAGAATTAGGTGTCATCCTAATGTCTAAACTGAAACAGAAACGGGTACAGAATAATTTCCTCAGAAACAGAACGCTAATGATGGTCCTTTACCACCCGAACAGAAACAGAAACAGATTAATCCCTACGGAAACAGAATGTAGAACTAGGTGTACACTAGTAATTGGGCCTTTACCACCCGAATAGACGGTACCACGCAGAAACAGACAGGTGTTGCCAACCAACAGAAACAGACGGTACCAACAGAAATAGACAGAACTAAGTGTACCCGAAACCCCTACCCCAAGCGATCGGCTCCCTAAACATAAATACCCTGTGTCGGCCCCACAGTAGGGTGTATCACTCCCTAAAGTGACAACCAATTGGCACACACCTATTTAAAGATGTCACGGCGTCTTACATCCACAGAGGCAGGCCGGGATCCATGCACGCACATGACCCGGCTGGAACGCACCATCAACACCCCTCGCCATTATCAAAATGAACCACTTCTAATTTGTTCAGTAAGCGTGCCCGGACCCTACCTACTGTTGGGTCAAAGTTTTGATACTAGAAAGGGTTACTGACTAATATGGGCCCCAAACAACAGATGACACAAGTAATTTCCCTCCTAACCTTGTGTCCCTAGACTAACAGATTTCAGATTAACTTGTTTACAAGTTCAGACATACAGAATTCAGATCAACCAGTTCACAGATTAGACAAGTTTTCAGACCAACGGATCAGATATACAGATTTAACAGACTTACAGATTAACCAGTTACAGATTAACAGACTTACAGATTAACTGGTTACAGATTAACAGACTTACGGATTAACTGGTTACAGATTGTCTAACTTTGTATTGGGCCTACAGATTCACGAAACGGGTTTATCAGATTCATTGGTCCAATTGGTTTAACCTTACCCACCCAACACGTTTTAAACGTCATGTTTATCTCAGATTTTCATTAATTAAATATTAATGCCCAGACCTCTCACATTAGACTGACAGTTTGCGGCTACTGGTTAGGCCGGTTGGTTGCGGGAAGGTTTCTGTCGCAAACCTATTGTTTGCGGCCACTGGAATATGTCGGGCGGTTCCGAGCAGAATTACGCCGCAAACTCATTCTAACCTCGAGTTAGCCATGTTTATCTTTACGGCCAATTAATTAATGATTTACCATTTATCCCCACGCCTAATATACATGTCAGTTATTCATAACTATAGCCAATTCAGATTATGTCAATAACGGACTAATTATATCAACTCAACAGATATAGCAGATAACAGATTTTGCAGATTAGGCGACCAAATGGATTTAGCAGATTAAGCAAACTAGCAGATTTAGCAGACAACATATTAGGCATCTCAACGGATTTAGTTTAGCAGATTTGGCATTTTCAACATACTTAACAGATGACAGATTTGGCAGATGAACAAATCTAGCAGACTAGGCAGTGGAGCAGAACTAGCAGATTAAACAATATAACAGAACTAGCAGATTGGCAATATAACAGAACTAGCAGATTAGGCAAATATAGCAGAACTAGCAAATTAGGCAAATATAACAGATTTAATCATTCCTTAAAGTTTCTCAAAAATATCTTGCCTAATTATAAATCTTGCCTAAGTTTACATGCATAAATAATAGTCATGATTCACAATATGATCATATACCCCATGTTTGCATTAAATTTACATAGCACAGATTATGATCATAATTTACCATATATCACATGTTTCAATTTTTATTAAACTTGCATAGTACATAAGATCCATATATAAATTATACCAAATATAGCCATCGATTACTATGCATGTCATATATCCCAAAGATCCCTTACTTAGGTGTTTATTTACATTAATAGATATCCTACTTTCACGTAAATCTTTATACCTAAGCCATATTCTCTTTATCTCAAATCATATGTTCAATACAGTCTATATTTATGTCCAATTATGTGTCCTCAAATCATATGTTCAATACCTCTTTATGTTATAAATATAACATGTCCAGTCGTATGTCTCAGATGCATTAGCTACAGTCCATGTTCTTTCCTCAAATCAGTCACCTATTGGTCATGCCCAATTTATGCATCGTTCATTTTACTGTCCCAAACATTTTAGCGTACGTTAATCTCTTATGAGATTGGCTCAGGCTCGTGGTAGCCTGGCTATAAAATAGAAAGAGGAAAGAGATACAAAATAAGATCTAAACAGAACAGAACAGATATAACCTCAGATTCAGATATACAATTCTTGTCACAATCAGAATTAACGTTTATATCGGAAAATAACTGCATTTGCCTTGATTGGATTAAAGAAAGAACTTTAATTGTTGTAGAATCGTTGCAGAAGCTTTAATCTCTAATTTGAATTGAGTTGCTTAGGTTGATGTTGGTTAGCTTCTAGTTTTAATTCCAGCAGAGTAGCGGCGCCATTTTTATTTTTTATTTAGAACAGAGGTAGAGTAGAAGCAGAATAGAATTGTGTGTAGAGAAGGCTAGGTCTTAGGATGTATTTATAGGTGTAGGAATGCATTTTGGCCCTCAGATTAACCGTAGAACTCATCAGGTCCGTCCAAACACGTCACAGCCCTCAAAATCGCACACACATGCACCAGGTTCGACCAGGGAGGTCGACCCCCAGGTCGACTGCCCAGTCGACCTGGTCTGGGGGGTCGACTCCCCAGTCGACCTAGGTCCTAGGGGGTCGACTGCCCAGTCGACTCCCCAGTCGACCTGGGTCCTGGGCGGGAAATTTCCCGCCCAGCCCGCTCCTGGGTTTTGAATTTGAATTTTGAATTCGAATTTCGAGCTGTTTTCGATTCTGAAAACTCCTGAAACTTCGGAGGGTCATATCTCCCTCATACGGACTCCGATTCTTGCAAACTCGGACTCGTTTCCAAGCAGAATTCCGAGACGAACGCAATGGCGCAACCCGTTTCCCTTGATTCTTATTTTAAAAAATAATAATTATCCTCTGATTTGTTACTTATACGTTCACAGAAAGTACGGAGTGTTACAATTTGAGTTAGTCCAAATAAATCCATATGTAATGATTTAAGTGGTTGTAATGTTGAAATAATCTTTTTGGATTAAAGGAAGATTTTTTCAATTTTCTAAATTAGCATGCATCACATAAGTTTTCTGATTTAAATTTCATTCTGGGTAAACCTCTTACAAGTTCATTTTTAGAAATCTTATTTATGGTTTCAAAATTAATATGACAAAATCTTTTGCGCCATAACCAAGGATCATTGTCTTTGACTAGTAAACACATACTTGGATTATTATTAACTGGCATATTTAAAATATAAATATTTTTATCTCTGTTTCCTTCGAAAATAAGGTGTGTTGTTGTACTCATAGGTGTCGGTTTACTTGACGTATTTTCCATGCCAAAACATTTTATTGAATTAATGCGGTATTTTTCTTGATTTATGAAAATTCCATTTGGAAGTTGTTATATTTGTAAACCAATTAAAGAAAGTCAAGCGACTTAGAGTAGCATCGACTTATATGGAATATGCGGAAGTGTATATGATAATATAACTTAACTTATACAATAGTTATGCATGTAAATATTAAATAATATAAGATATTGCATATAAGTAATGCATTAAATAAAGATGACACGAAGAATTTTTATACTTGTTCGGAGCATCGTCCTACGCCCAATTCCAGACTCCTTTTGGAATTCAACTATCAACACACTCTCTTCACTCGGAGGAACAAGATAACAATGCACACGAGAAACCGAACTTGATTTTCTCTAACTAAGCAACCGAACAAGACTTTCAACAATACAACAAAAGTTTGACTTCGATTGTGTTCTTGAATAACAGAAAGTAGCCAACATTTTGAGTACACCCTTCCTATAAACTTATCCTCAAGTATATAACATGTTTGTGAAGATTTGAAGGAAGTATATTGCTTATTGAATCGAGATATTTGAAATAAATTCAATGATTCAAAAGCAATTTGAATATTTGAGTAAGCTTTTAGAATGCAAGAGAATTCAGTTTAAGATCAGAAAATAGAATTTGAAATGATAAGAATATGTGATTTGTAAATCTGGTTTTTGACGTATATATAGTGATTGAAGAGTTGTCGTCTTTCATGAAGAGTTATAATGAAAAGAAACGACAATTTCTATTAGAAATGAAAAGGAACCTCTTTATTAAAGGGGATGACCTTTTAGGAAAATGGTTGTTATTGTCGGGTCAGTCAACTGCTATAAAAATTACAAATCAACTTGTAGAAAATATAAAACATATGTATATTTGAAAATTTCAGAAAATAGTCGTTACTGGGATTTCTGTGCCCTACAAATCGACTAGTTCAGGGGCAGAGTCCCTAGTAATGGATGTTTTGAGCCATTTTCATACATATATACATGCATATATATACATGTTTTGTGCATTTGTGTTATATTAAATGAGGATAGATTTTAACAAAGTTCTAACACACTAAAACACACACATAAATATATTTATTAACTCTTCAATTGATCATTATTTCTTCATTGTGGTGAATCAAAAATCTCATGAGTCAACATAAAGAGGATTTCTCTACATAGGTGTGGTTACTTGGACAAAAAAATGTGATACAAATTAGGGGATATAAAATCTCAACAACTAGATTAATTAGTCCTATATAAAGAATGGAAATCAAGGGGCAATTCATTGGTTGAGATTTTATGTCCTCCAATTTATGTTAAACTTTTATGTCTAAATAGACATTCCAGATAAGTGAACGACTAATTAAACACAATATTTGACACAATTGGTGATACAAAATATCCGGACTGTTGAATCTTTTTAACTTTATATGGAGAGGTAGAATTCAGAGGGCGAAGATCCAATGTATCCCCAGTTATGCCAAGATTTTGTGTTTATATATATATATATATGTATGTATGTATATGTATATGTATATGAGAAGGGTTCAAGAGCACCTCTTTGGCACCTCAATTTAAATCATCCATTTATATTTAAATAATTTAGTGGGAAGAGAGAGTTAGGGGGAGAAATAAGAATGTGTGGTGGAAATCAGGGGGTTATAGGGGTGCTGCACTGTTTGGGGTTCTCTTAATCCTATATACATACACACATACATACACATACACACACATATTATATACATGTATGTGTGTATGTGTATATATATATATATATGTGTGTGTGTGTGTATGACAAGTTCTCTAGTATGAGTTGTTCAGGATTTTATGTTTGGATTTCTTAGACATAGATGATCTAAAAGCCAAAAATTTGTTGAAAGGGATTGGGACTCCAACTAGTAATATAATTATTTCTTCCAGCTGGAGACGATAAAAAAATTATAAGAGAATTTACAAATCAACAGTGGTAATTACCACCACGCAATTTTTTCACTACATATTAATTGTGGTTCAAAATTCCAACTGCGGCTCCAATCACTTTGTTATGATTAAAGTTCGGTTTAACTCCCAAATCTAACCAAAAGTTCGAACAATGCTGAAAAATAGTTAAAAAATAGCATAAAATGAAGAAGAAAAGGCAACGAAAATATACAATGATTAAATAATGGATAAATGATCAAACAATTTCAAAAGGACCATGATAATCTTGTACTTCTGACTCAATTCAGTGGAATATCATAAAAATAATAGAAATCAATAATAATTGAATCAACTTAAATACATGTTTTATATTTGTTAACACATATACTATCTATAGATGTGTTTTAGAGAGACATATTGCTAAAAATAAAGATGGAATCACAACCAAAATTTTCTTAGATTTCCAAAATTTATTTAAATGCTAAAATCTTGGTTAAACAAAATGGAAATGAAAACTAACATTCTGACCTTTGATGGTAATCAAATTTCATAAAATGGAGGATTAGAACATCTTAATTATAAATTCCTCTCCAACTTTTTATGCATTTTCTTTGAATTAAAATATTAGCTCAAATATGATGTATTTGTTAGTGAAATAATCTATACTAAAAATTAAAATAATTTCAAAACATTTAACCTTATGCATACTTACATACATATAAAAAGAGAGCTAAAGAAAGGAGCAGTTTTTGTTCATCTGCGATTATACATGAATTTTCATTTGTTAGATCGTCTGCATTTCCATGGTTTGATTTTTAGTAGTCAAACATTCTTGTAGATCTCCAATGATCTTTTAGGTCGAACTGATGAAAACTTGAGGATGATTGCAATGTAATAAAACTGAAATCTAAATCTTGTGCACACATTGTTAGAGACTGAGACATTGATGATGATTTTGGTGACAACAACCTTGTTTATACTTTGTTTCAATTATTATTGTTATTAAATATATACTAACACTATTTTCTAGAATATATGTGTGTGTGTGTGTGTGTTCGTGTATACAGGAAAATCTATGTAGGTATTTATTATCGAAGACTGTACAGTTCAAAGAATCAAGATTTCAAGCAAAAGAGTTCAAGTGTCAAGACTCATGAGTATTGTTACTACCAATTTTCAACACAGGAGGAAAGCCAAGGCGAAGGGATATTGCACGAAAGCACATCCGAGAGGTGGAAGCATATCCGAGAGAAGGGTTAAAGCCATATCCTCGGCCACTGGAAGGGTTGATGTTATCGAAAAGATGAAGTCAAACACCTATAATCTGACTCGTTATCCGAAAGAGCATCACTAATTACCAAGAGCAGATAAGAAAGAAAAGTCAAAGGTTCATATCCAAAACCAAAGACGGGAGGGATAGTGCCAAGCCAGATTAAGAGAGATGAAAGGGATATCGGCATTAATTTACTTAATGTCGATAAAAGAGAAAGGAAATACACCGAAAGCATACTTTCGGAAGGCCAGAACTCACTCTAGAGATTCACCAAGAACATGCCAAAGTCTCTGTGAAGAAGAGATATCCACACTAACATGCTTAGTGTCGATACCAATAAGAGTAGCGGCTTCCGGTACATAAGAGACTGGAGCACGAAAGTAGACATCATGAAGACCAAAAGACAAGGCCGGAAGCCCATGAGAAAAAGTCGAAAGCTATTCTCGAAAGCTTATCTCCGAAATCCAGAGGCTATACCTGATGCTATCAATACCGACAGGCTTGGTATTGATACGAAAGGTAGAAACAACTTCAAAGAGAAGCTCCAAGAACAAGAACCATCTTTCTGAAAGTTAAGGCTGACACACTAAAGGCTATGCCATATCTCTCAACAACAGCCGAGACCAAGGAAACTGGAACCGAAAGGTGAAAAGTGGCTGACACACAGCTGTTGCACCCAAAAGAGGCCTTTGCTGACCCAATGTCAAAAAGGGCCCCGATTTGTCTATAAATAAGACCCTAGGGTTCACAATTTCGGGGAAGATTCTCATTATTCAATCTTGTACTCTTTTCTTCAAGAGTAAACCCTAATTTCTCAATCAAATTAGGGATTTCTACGATCTTTGTAATAAATATAAAATAAATAAAATGGAGAAGTCTAGGACTTAAATATTTCTCGATTCTATAATCATATTACATTTGTCATGATTAAACAGGGAGTTAGCACTAACCTTTCTCATGGAAAGGTTAACCACATATGTATTGAAAGAGGAAAGGCTTTGGGTAAACCAAGTAATCTCCCATTTCGATCCCTCAATATGTGACTTAACACTTTCGTAGAGAGTCTAATGAAACATAACCCTAGAAAGAAGCTTGTTGTAAGCTTGCAACTTGATAACAAATGCAACCAAGGTCTTTTCTAGACCGATTCAATGCGAAAGTATCATCCAAGTCATTGTGTGTTATGACATGTTGACAACCCGGTTGTTGTGAAGCATTAAGATGTTTTCTTCTCAACACAATGTATATTATTTTATCATGGGACTAAGAGTAACTATTGCATAATAGCACCAGCCTCCTAAAACCAAAGACACCTTTATCCCAAGGAAATCATTGACCTTGCAGTCTCGTAAGTGTGATACTCACCCCTTGAGGGAATAGTAATTAATCTTCGGACTTAATGCTTTAACACTTAGGTAATGGTGAACTCGTTTAGCATGCTGAAATCAATTTTCTCTTTAACATCCTTGGATCCATCAACTATTAAATTTCAATACATGTGCATTGTCTAACCTAGTTTGGGTGTTGAGGAAAAATATCGTTAATATTTTGGCTCCAGAAGGAGGGGTTAAACCTCCGATCTTGTGGTTACCTTATTAGGAACTAGTTTGGCGAACTTATTGCTTCATGGCAGGAAAAGATGAAGTCAAAAAGGTTGGAAGAAAGGAATAAGGAACCAACACCTAATTCTACCATTGAGGAGAACATGAATCCAACATTCAACTTAAACAACAACGAAGAAGGAGAAACTTTTAATCTAGTGCAACCACCAAATCCAAATGCCATGGAGAAAATACCACTAAGCTCATAGCCTTAGAGAACAAAATTCAGGAATGAAATCTTAAATGGATTCCAATCAAGTACAAATGTCCTTAAAGCTCGCCAAGTCCAGCCAAAGTGAGGCGGATAAATCTCCAAAAAGAAAAGCTCCCACCCAACATTCTAAGGGAAGGGAGAAACTCAAAGCGGCTTCCTCTAAGAAGAAAAGACCCCTTTTGACAGGGGTAGATCATCAAGGAAATCAATGTAGCTAGAAGCAACATGGGATCTCTACTTCTAAAGGTTACAATCCTAAGAGGGTGGATTATGATAACATAGAGGCTTATCTCAAAGACATTACCAAGAAAACCGTCAACGACTTGTTGGAAAGTAAAGGAAAGAGAACTCAAAATGATAAAGTTAATGATATTGAGAGAGTGGCCCCTTTTACCAACGAGATCGTGAACACTATGATACCATCTAGGATCAAGGTTCCAACCATAAAATATCTTGCAACTATCGATCTTGATGACCGCCTAATAGCTTTCGACAGCCAAATGGATCTCTATAATGCTTCGGGGGCCGTCAGATGTCGTCTCTTTCTAGTAATTCTTTAGGGGCGGCAGCCAAGTGATATCATCAATATATGGAGAATACCATCTACTCGTGGAAATAGATTGCCTATGAGTTTTCTGCAAAATTTTGCATTTGTAAAGACCTGACAGTTGATTACACAGTTATTGCCAATATCAGGCAGAGGCAGGGAGAGTCCTTGGGAGATTACTTAAAAAGCTTCAATATATAAGCCTTAAAGGCGAAAGATATAAATGATCGCGATAAGATGCTTGTTGTTCACTCGGGGTTAATCGAGAACACCCCCTTCTGGAAGGAATATACATTCACAGTTGTAATGATCTACAAGACTTCCACTTCCAAGCTGATAAGTTCATATGTATGGATGAATTATACTTTACAAAGAAGAAGGTCGGGACTAGAGGGGAAGAGGGAAAGCCGGGCTTCGGTCGAAAGCCCCAAAGCGAAAGGTTTTAACTAGATGGGAATCAGAAGAGGCTAAGATGGGAGGACCCCAATGACAATTCGGTAGCACTAAGCAAACCCATCTCCTTTGTCTATGTTGTGGCCAAAGAAAGGGTCAATAACTTCCCCGTCTCATATAAAGCAAGGACTTCCCCTAAGCCCCATGGTGGAGGAAAATATTATGAACATCACAAAACAAATGGGCACAAAAATGACGCATGAAAGGTTTTGGAAGGAATCATTCAAACTCTCGTCTGTGAAGGACATATGAAGGAGTTTGTTTTGAATAAGCCATCGCCTTCCCAGCACGCAAATGGACGAACAAGGATTTCAGCTAATGTAGTGGAAGCTCTAGTTGAAAAAGGTCACCTAAATTTGGGCCGTCCAATAAACCGAATCAATGTGATTCATAGCGGACCACATCCCGCTGTAAACTACCTAGCAGCCCGAAACCGATATCTAAGGGAATTCCGTAAGGGAATATTCTCCATCCAGGAAGAGCCATCATTGAAGAATGCTCGCTTCAAGCTCAAGATGCACAATTTGGTAGTTTCTACAGAAGAGATAAAGAAAGAGGTTCGCCATCCACACAATGACCCCTTCATGATAACAACACAAATTGGCCTTTCTGTTATGGCCAAGATTCATGTTGATACAGGGAGCGCAATTAACGTCGTCTTTAAACACGCTTTTAATCAAATGGGGATCTATGAAGAATAGTTAGAACCCAACAATGAGCCTATTTTTGGATTCAACAATAAAGGATCTACCCTAGGGTATTTCAGACTTCTGGTTCAACTAGGATTGTCTCCTATCTACAGGACCTTTGAAATTCTATTTGTTGTCATCGACCAGCCTTCCTACTATAATGCCTTCTTTGGTTATCCCGCTCTGGAAGAAATGGATGCTTTTTTGTCTCTTCCAAATACCTTATGCTGAAGTTCTTAACAAAACAAGGATAGGGTACCATTAGAGGGGAACAATTCAGTTCTCACTAGTTGTACTTAGCAAAAGTTGACCAATACAAAAGGGAGTATTCCGCTTACTTTGATTCCTCAACTATTTTTCAACCTTCGGATGTTGGATTCTTACATCAAACATTCAAAGCTAAAATGAAAATTAATAAAACTGACAAACATATGAATGGGAAGTACACTTCTTTGAGAAGGAAAAGAAAGAGAGTCGATGAAATAAATTTGGCGGAGGAAAAGGAAATTGTAACATATTTCGATTCCCAAGAGGATATTGAAAGAATCAAACCAATAGAGGATTTGGAGGAAATAAGCCTTGACCCGAAGGATAAGACCAAAACTATCAAAATAGGGAAAAGGTTGGTAGAACCCTTGAGAAGTGACCTAGTTCAATTCCTATAGCTCAACATGGATGTTTTCGCCAGGACTCAATCATACATGGTTGGAATAAACCCCTCAGTTGTAACACCCCACCTCCGCTAGGGTCACTCACAAAGGGAATGCACTAGTTTTGGAGAGGTATTATCGAGATAACATCACAGAATTATCACAAGACAGAACATAAATAAATAATTAAGTAAACAGCGGAAGAATTTCTGAGCAAAACAGAACTTCATTTCATTCCAAAATAAACCATGTCTTTTACAAACATTTCAAGTAACTTCATTACAACTATCTTGTAATAATAGCCAAAGAAGCAATAACTTAAAAACAGAAAAACAGCTTATTCCCCAAGTGCAGTAAAATGAAGCAGCCATAGCAAACCGTACATGCTGAGCCAAAGCAAGTGATATCCAAGCTAAGAGCTAGTGTTTCCTCCCTGAGAACCTGGGGGGGAAACGAAAGAAAAAGAGGCGAAAGGAAAAGGGTCAGTCATAAAGACTGAGTAAGTCCTAGTGACTTTCAGTGTAAAAACGGTTAAAACAACCTGTCATGTATGAATTGGAATTAAACTTAAGAATGGTGTCAAGGTGAACAAGATAGACTAAGGCGATCAGGATAAGTCAAGACAAGTCAAGTAAAGCATCACATGTTCGAGATTCGTTGCATCGACTGTACTAGTATACTAAGCCCATGTCACAAGTTAATCACGAAATAAATCCCACGGCCCAATATCATGAAATGACCCTGAAACGGGGTCTGACCCAAGTACGGGGTCCTACGGAGCGATTATCTAGTCGATCGGCTCCCTACAAGTTCTAGCTCGTCAAGTGTCCGTGTCATACGGCTAATCACGAATGTAGTCACCTGTGCTGGGTCCACCTTCGGGTGTATCAGCCCTAGGGTGTCAACCCCTGACACGATTCAAGATGCACAGATAAATCTATGGATACCCAGTGCCTGCCCCGGAATACGTGCACGACCGTAGTCCACCGAACCTACACTGGCATACCCCACTGCCGTCGTTCACCTCTTACAATCAGCCCAGTAATCGTGCCCCACCCGGCCTAGCCCCAGGGTACCTTGATACATCTAGAGGGTTACTGCTGAAAAGGGTCGTGTCTAGGGTTTCGCCTACAGATTAGGTCATGTAATTCGTGACCTAACCCGCCTAACCGATTAAGTCATGTAATTCGTGACTTAATCCTTTTCCTGTCTAGTCATGTCAAGATGGTTAAGTATGTCATTTAAATTCGTGACTTAACCCACCTACGTGTCATGTCAAGTTGGCTAAGTGTTGTCATTTCAAGTTCATGACTTAGCCCTACAAATCGTGTTCAAGTTGGTTAAGTTGTCTTTTCATGTTCATGACTTAACCCTAATTGGCATTAATTGATTCGTTAATGCACCGAACCACTCACATTGGATCCTATTGTTCGTAGCCACTGGATTTGTCGGGCGGTTCCGGGCAGGTTTACGCTACGAACTCAACCCAACCTCGGGTTTCAAGCGCGATGTGACCAACTACCCACATTGGATCATATTGTTTGTAGCAACTGGATTTGTCGGGCGGTTCCGGGCAGGTTTACACTACAAACTCAACCCAACCTCGAGTTAGCCACTTTCTTGTTTTCTAAAGTCATGCCCATGTTCTTATCAGATTCGTGCTATTTTCATAGCATGTTCATATGTCAATTTCGTGCCCAACTAAGGCATGTTTCAAATCAAGTTATGGCATGTTCAAGTCGAGTTTTCGTGCCATATTTCATGTTCTACTTATGCCAAATTTCACGGTTTATGATTATAATCAATTCAAGTTTTGCCTATTCTACCTAATCGTATCCCCAACGTATATAAACGTACTTCGTTCACAAGCATAAACAATTCAAGAGATAAAGGGGAATAACACCAAACATGTGATAGGCATACGTGACAATTCCAACATCACTTGCATAATAAACAGGCTATAACATATCACATGGTTTCAATACTAGCATGATGATAACTTGGCATAGTAATGGTTCCAACTTAGTTCAACATGATGAATTCAACTTTACATCCTAGGCATAATAATCATTGCGGGCATAATAATAATTTTATTACAAACATGAAACATTAAAGGCATGGTAATTCTAATAGGCATAGTGTATTCCAATTTAGTATTTTTAACATAGTGATTCTCATCTAGCATTATAAATATAATGATTCCAACTTTTCATCATGACCTAGCAATTCCCAATTTGTCATTAGCATGATAGGTATATTAACATCACAGGCATAGTTTCATTAATATCATAGACATGGTTTAATTAGCATCATAGGCATGGTTTAATCAACATGAGGATTTCAATGAACATAATGATTCCATGGACATGTATTTGTTCAACTTGCAATAAAATTAAGCCCAAGTGATTCATAACAACATCAACATCATGATAAGTTTAACTTGCAACATTAACATAGCAATATTCCTAAAATTTGATTCAAAGTTAAACAATATAAACATGGATTAACAATAGTTCCTAAATCCGGTTTCAATTCATAGCATGTCCTGTTATTTCAGCGTTTTTGCCTAAAAAGTGACATAGAACTTACAATATGAAGCAAGCAATCCAAATCAAAACTTTAAATCAAATAGCCCCAAATCCGTTGTCTAAAGCATCGTAGTCGTTGTAGCTTCTAGTTGTAGCCTTCAAGAATCATCCTTCGTCTTCTTTAATTTTTGTTCTTTGTATTTTTAATTTAGAGTTCTAGGTTTAATGGCGGCTGCATGAGTGCTAAAATGAAATAGTATGATTTAGGCTAGGTCTTAGGGTCTTTTTATAGTTGTAGGCAACTCATTTAGGCCATTAGATCAACCCCAGAGTCAATCCAGACCATCAAAACACATACCGGGCTTCAAAAATGGGTTCTGGGCCAAACCAGGCCGACCAGGTCGACCTGTACGGGGGGGTCGACTCTAGGGTCGACTCTAGGGTCGACCTGGCCTGGGGAGGTCGACTCTAGGGTCGACTCTAGGGTCGACTCGGTTCTGTCTGCCAGAAAGTCTGCTGAAACTTGTTTTGGCCATATCTTGGTCATACGGACTCCGATTTTCGAAAACTCGGACTCTATTTCGCGTTTTTTTTGAGAGGAACGCAATGGTGAAGTCCATTTTACCTAATTCCTGATTCTTAAATTAATTATCCTTATTTTACTATCTTTTCCGTTACACACACCGTTACCGAACTAATTTTTCTTCTCTTCCAAATATTAATTAATTCTTCTTATGCATCACCATTATTTACCTGTCTAAACATATTTTTATATATTTTATTTCATTTTTAATTATACCTTGATTTCTTGTTTTCACATGTTGTTAAAATTCGGGTTGTTACATTCTCCCCTCCTTAAAGGATTTCGTCCCCGAAATCTTCAAGTTAAGAAGAATGTGTCCTACCATCCATCATCCATCTACTCAAAACATCATCCACAATCAACCATGGTCCTTAAAAGACTTCTAATGTTTTATGAACACATGCAAAGAGTGTGTGTATATGTTTCTTGTCTAATGCTAATGATCAGGCCTAACTGATCTTCTAAATGCAAAATATGTTTAGTGAAATGAATCCAATATGTATGCAAAATATTCCTATTATAATTCATAATTTCTGCATGAGTACACAAACATTCAATCATATGCAACAACCAGATGATAGCACAACCAAGTTTCCAAAATAAACACTCATGCATATGCAAGTATGAAACTGTGACTAAGCCGATCTAGTGCCTAATGTGTATTCATGCATCCACGAGCAACCACTTGCGACCACTTGCTACCATTTCGCAATCATAACATGTTTCCATTACATGTTTACATCCAAAAAGATTCTACCTATGGTTCTCAAGATAGGGTCGAGGAGATAACAAGATAAAACAAAGCATCTAGAAAAAGAAGTTAACGATGTACCCCCAGAAGGTTTGGTTTGCTTCTTAGGGCAGTCCTTGCTGATGTGTCCAGTCTCCCCACAATGAAAACATTCACCTTGCTTTCTCTTCCTCTTTCTACAATCCTTGGCTATGTGCCCTTCCGTACCACAGAAATTGTATTTCCTTTTATCACGTGAGTTGTCGTTCTTGCCTCCTTTCTCGGAGTCTACCTTCTTATTCTGAGAATCGTTGGGCTTGACCTCTTTCTTGCCCTTCTTATCTTCCTCATACAGTAGGGCCATATCCACCAAGCTTTCAAAGGTCGCCCCCATGGGCACATGAGTCATGGCCAAACCATGTAGTGGCTCGTTCAAGCCTCGTGCAAAACGTAGCGCCTTTTTCTGAGGAGTGTTGACTAACTCTAATCCGAAGCGAGCAAGCTGACTGAAACGGTTCACGTATTCTTTAACTGTCATATTTCCTTATTTAAGGGCCAGAAACCGTTCCATTTGGAGACTCTCCTCTGCCGATGACAAGAACTTAAGCCCAAATCTCCCTCTAAAGTCCGCCCAAGTCTCAATGGGCCTAGTAGCGTTGGTGATTTTACACCAATAAGAAGCTTCCTCTTTCATGAGCCACGCCGCCAACTGTACTTTCCTATTGTCCTCTACCTCAAAGATAACAAACAAGTCTTCGGTTTCCTTCAATCAATTCCGTGCCTCAACAAAAGTCTCAGTTCCTAGGAAATCCTTTCCGCCCATGGCCTTAAAGTCCTTGCATATCTTTGAAAAAGCGGTTTCTCGCGGAGGTTGAGGAGGATGAGGAGGAGGATTGGCTGGGCCTGCTACATTAGCCCGAGCCTCGAGGAAACGACGGAACCAAGTGGGTATATTGACACCCTCGGGAAGATTAAGATCGTCGGCCATGATAAGCTGAAAACGGAAAAGGAAAAGATTCAAACGAGGAAACAAAGATTGTGCTAATGGCTTTTTGGGGAATAGCCTTTTAAAATAAACCAACTTTTCTTGAAAAGTGCTTCTTTGTAAATGGTTTTGAAAAAAAAAATCAAAAGGTTTTCAAAACTTTTGCCCAGTCTTGGTAACCTTCTGCTCTGATACCAAATGTAACACCCCACCTCCGCTAGGGTCACTCACAAAGGGAATGCACTAGTTTTGGAGAGGTATTATCGAGATAACATCACAGAATTATCACAAGACAGAACATAAATAAATAATTAAGTAAACAACGGAAGAATTTCTGAGCAAAACAGAACTTCATTTCATTCCAAAATAAACCATGTCTTTTACAAACATTTCAAGTAACTTCATTACAACTGTCTTGTAATAATAGCCAAATAAGCAATAACTTAAAAACAGAAAAACAGCTTATTCCCCAAGTGCAGTAAAATGAAGCAGCCATAGCAAACCGTACACGCTGAGCCAAAGCAAGTGATATCCAAGCTAAGAGCTAGTGTTTCCTCCCTGAGAACCTGGGGGGGGGAACGAAAGAAAAAGAGGCGAAAGGAAAAGGGTCAGTCATAAGACTGAGTAAGTCCTAGTGACTTTCAGTGTAAAAACGGTTAAAACAACCTGTCATGTATGAACTGGAATTAAACTTAAGAATGGTGTCAAGGTGAACAAGATAGACTAAGGCGATCAGGATAAGTCAAGACAAGTCAAGTAAAGCATCACATGTTCGAGATTCGTTGCATCGACTGTACTAGTATACTAAGCCCATGTCACAAGTTAATCACCAAATAAATCCCACGGCCCAATATCATGAAATGACCCTGAAACGGGGTCTGACCAAAGTACGGGGTCCTACGGAGCGATTATCTAGTCGATCGGCTCCCTACAAGTTCTAGCTCGTCAAGTGTCCGTGTCATACGGCTAATCACGAATGTAGTCACCTGTGCTGGGTCCACCTTCGGGTGTATCAGCCTAGGGTGTCAACCCCTGACACGATTCAAGATGCACAGATAAATCTACGGATACCCAGTGCCTGCCCCGGAATACGTGCACGACCGTAATCCACCGAACCTACACTGGCATACCCCACTGCCGTCGTTCACCTCTTACAATCAGCCCAGTAATCGTGCCCCACCCGGCCTAGCCCCAGGGTACCTTGATACATCTAGAGGGTTACTGCTGAAAAGGGTCGTGTCTAGGGTTTCGCCTACAGATTAGGTCATGTAATTCGTGACCTAACCCGCCTAATCGATTAAGTCATGTAATTCGTGACTTAATCCTTTTCCGGTCTAGTCGTGTCAAGATGGTTAAGTATGTCATTTTAAATTCGTGACTTAACCCACCTACGTGTCATGTCAAGTTGGCTAAGTGTTGTCATTTCAAGTTCATGACTTAGCCCTACAAATCGTGTTCAAGTTGGTTAAGTTGTCTTTTCATGTTCATGACTTAACCCTAATTGGCATTAATTGATTCGTTAATGCACCGAACCACTCACATTGGATCCTATTGTTCGTAGCCACTGGATTTGCCGGGCGGTTCCGGGCAGGTTTACGCTACGAACTCAACCCAACCTCGGGTTTCAAGCGCGATGTGACCAACTACCCACATTGGATCCTATTGTTTGTAGCAACTGGATTTGCCGGGCGGTTCCGGGCAGGTTTACACTACAAACTCAACCCAACCTCGAGTTAGCCACTTTCTTGTTTTCTAAAGTCATGCCCATGTTCTTATCAGATTCGTGCTATTTTCATAGCATGTTCATATGTCAATTTCGTGCCCAACTAAGGCATGTTTCGAGTCAAGTTATGGCATGTTCAAGTCGAGTTTTCATGCCATATTTCATGTTCTACTTATGCCAAATTTCACGGTTTATGATTATAATCAATTCAAGTTTTGCCTATTCTACCCAATCGTATCCCTAACGTATATAAACGTACTTCGTTCACAAGCATAAACAATTCAAGAGATAAAGGTGAATAACACCAAACATGTGATAGGCATACGTGACAATTCCAACATCACTTGCATAATAAACAGGCTATAACATATCACATGGTTTCAATACTAGCATGATGATAACTTGGCATAGTAATGGTTCCAACTTAGTTTAACATGATGAATTCAACTTTACATCCTAGGCATAATAATCATTGCGGGCATAATAATAATTTTATTACAAATATGAAACATTAAAGGCATGGTAATTCTAATAGGCATAGTGGATTCCAATTTTGTATTTTTAACATAGTGATTCTCATCTAGCATTATAAATATAATGATTCCAACTTTTCATCATGACCTAGCAATTCCCAATTTGTCATTAGCATGATAGGTATATTAACATCACAGGCATAGTTTCATTAATATCATAGACATGGTTTAATTAGCATCATAGGCATGGTTTAATCAACATGTGGATTTCAATGAACATAATGATTCCATGGACATGTATTTGTTCAACTTGCAATAAAATTAAGCCCAAGTGATTCATAACAACATCAACATCATGATAAGTTTAACTTGCAAAATTAACATAGCAATATTCCTAAATTTTGATTCAAAGTTAAACAATATAAACATGAATTAACAATAGTTCCTAAATCCGGTTTCAATTCATAGCATGTCCATGTTATTTCAGCGTTTTTGCCTAAAAAGTGACATAGAACTTACAATATGAAGCAAGCAATCCAAATCAAAACTTTAAATCAAATAGCCCCAAATCCGTTGTCTAAAGCGTCGTAGTCGTTGTAGCTTCTAGTTGTAGCCTTCAAGAATCATCCTTCGTCTTCTTTAATTTTTGTTCTTTGTATTTTTAATTTAGAGTTCTAGGTTTAATGGCGGTTGCATGAG
Source organism: Allium sativum (assembly GCA_030737875.1). NCBI lineage: Eukaryota > Viridiplantae > Streptophyta > Magnoliopsida > Asparagales > Amaryllidaceae > Allium > Allium sativum. Next base: position 46,228,381 of record CM060925.1, read on the forward strand.
TGCTAAAATGAAATAGTATGATTTAGGCAAGGTCTTAGGGTCTTTTTATAGTTGTAGGCAACTCATTTAGGCCATTAGATCAACCCCAGAGTCAATCTGGACCATCAAAACACATACCGGGCTTCAAAAATGGGTTTTGGGCCAAACCAGGCCGACCAGGTCGACCTGTACAGGGGGGGTCGACTCTAGGGTCGACCTGGCCTGGGGAGGTCGACTCTAGGGTCGACTCGGTTCTGTCTGCCAGAAAGTCTGCTGAAACTTGTTTTGGCCATATCTTGGTCATATGGACTCCGATTTTCGAAAACTCAGACTCTATTTCGCGTTTTTTTTGAGAGGAACGCAATTGTGAAGTCCATTTTACCTAATTCCTGATTCTTAAATTAATTATGCTTATTTTACTATCTTTTCCGTTACACACACCGTTACCGAACTAATTTTTCTTCTCTTCCAAATATTAATTAATTCTTCTTATGCATCACCATTATTTACCTATCTAAACATATTTTTATATATTTTATTTCATTTTTAATTATACCTTGATTTCATGTTTTCACATGTTGTTAAAATTCGGGTTGTTACATTAGTTATGATCCATGCTTTGAATATCAACCCTTCTGTAATCCATGTTCTGCCAAAGAAGAGGCAATACAATAGAGATCGGTCGGAGGCTTTAAAAGAGGAAGTTAAGAAGTTATAAACCAACAGGTTCATCCGGGAAGTCTTTTATTCCAAATGGCTAGCCAACCCGATATAGGTAAAGAAGTCCAACGGAAAGTGGAGAACATATGTTGATTACGTGGATTTGAACAAAGTTTTCCCAAAGGATTGTTATCCCCTTCCATAGATAGACCAATCGGTTGATGCAACAAGGGGACATAGGTTGTTATCCCTTATGGATGCCTATTCAGGATACAACCAAATTCCCATGCACAAATCTGATGAAGAACATACAGGTTTCTTTACTGATTGGGGAAAGTTTTATTATAAGGTAATCCCTTTTGGGTTGAAGAATGCTGGAGCTACATACTAAAGGTTGGTTAACAGAATGGTCTAGGATCAAATAGGCTGAAACATGGCGGTATATGTAGATGACATGCTAGTAAAATTAGTTAAAGCAGAAATCCATTTGGAAGACCTAGAGGAAATGATCAACATCCTTAGAGATTACCAAATGAAATTAAACCCACAAAAATGTTCTTTTGGGGTTCAGTCCGGAAAGTTCCTAGGGTATATGATCAATGAACATGGTATTGAGGCTAGCCCTGATCAAATCCAAGCTATAAGGGACATGGAGGAACCCAAGACAAGCAAAGAAGTCATGAGCTTAAATGGAAAGGTAGTAGCCCTCGGTTGGTTCATTTAAAAAGCTATCGACAACCATTTCTTTGATGTCATAAAGAAAAAGAAGAACTTTGATTGGAATGAAGAATATTGGAAATCTTTTCAACAGTTGAAATATTATATGGGGAAACCGTCGGTTTTGTCTAGTCCCGAGAAAGGCGAAGATTTATACCTTTATATGTCAGATTCGGAATATGCAGTAAGCTCAGTCCTCGTAAGGGAAAAAGATGGAACTCAACACCCAATCTACTATGTTAACAGAAGGCTAAAGGATGTGGAAACCCAATATCCTATGGTGTAAAAGCTAGCTTATTGTTTTATACTCACCGCAGAGAAACTCAGGGGCTACTTTCAGGCACACCCCATTAAGGTTTTGACCAACTTTCACTTAAGCAAATTTTCAGTAAGCTGGAAACTTCGTAAAGGTTAGTGAAATGGGTAATTGAGCAAAGTTCCCGAGAAGGGAGAACTCTCAAGCCGACTCGTTGGCAAAGTTGGCTAGTTCCCGAGGAGCACCCAAGACTCGAATCATCCCTGTGGGATACCATGATAAACCAAGTATTGATCAAGAAGCATCTGATTTGGGAAAGGAATTGTTAGTCTTAACTAGATCCCAAGCCTTGGAAAAGAAAATTGATGTAGAAAAGAGTGTTGCTTCCGACAAGGAACCCATTTCAACTAAAATAAAATGCCAGTATAAGGACACTTGGATGGCCCCGATCATAGACTGTCTTCTAAATGGAGTCCTACCTGCCAATAAGCAAGATGCAAGGAAAATAAAAGACCAGGCTCCCACATTTGTGATCATGGATGAGGTAATTTATAAGAAAGGGCATTCACTTCCCTACCTAAGGTGCGTAAGCCTTGAAAACGGGATCAGATTATTAAAGGTAACACATGAGGGTGTATATGGAGATCATTCCGACGGAATTAAGTTAGCCAAGAAAGCTGTGTGGCAAGGCTTCCACTGGCTACAGATGGTTAACCAAGCCATTGAATATGTCAATAAAAGCGAGAAATGCCAAAGGTATTCTAAAATACCCCGACTACTTCCAAGTGACTTAACCACCATCTCGAGTCCATGGCCTTTCAATATATGGAGAATAGACTTGATTGGACCTCTACCAATCTCCAAAGGAGAAGATAAGTATGTTGTAGTAGCTATTGATTACTTTATTAAATGGGTAGAAGCAGAACCCCTTCCCACCATCACATCTAAGAAGGTGTTGAAATTTGCAATAAGGTGTAACACCCCGTATTTTCTGTGAATATCAAAATTAATGAATCTACGAACACTTAATTTTTAAAAGAGGAATTGGATGAAACGGGTAACGCCATTGTGTTCGTCTCGGAATTCTGCTTGAGATAGAGTCTGAGTTTGTGTGAATCGGACTTCGTATGAAGAAGTTATGGAGTTCAGAAGTTTTCAAGTTTAAACAGTAATTAAATATAATAATAAATTAAATCATAAAACAGTTCAAATTTCAAAATTTGGCAAGAGAGGCCTGAGCGGGAAATTTCCCGCTCAGGGGTGCCGACCCCCTAGGGGGAGTCGACATAGGTGTCGACCCCCCTATAGGGAGTCGACCCCTCCCAGATCCAGCTCCTGTGACGAATTTTTACCACCCTGTGCTGATGTGGCCTTGTCTGATTGGCCAATGACCGATCTTTGAGGTATTATGGCATATGTGTCATGCTACTATTGGCTAGATGACACATGCCTTTGGTTTGATGGCTCTGATTTCTCCTAGACTAATCTAAAGGCTAGAATTAAACCTAGACTTCTATATAATAACCCTAAACCTCAACCATATAATTCATTCTATGAAGCCGTCATGTTGTTCGTCTACAAACTGGCCTAGCTTCTATTCATCTACCCCAAACTAGAGAATCGAATTCAAACTAGGAATCAATTAGAAGAACTAGAGAATCAAACGTCTACATCAAAGGATAGGTTTTCAAATTCGGAAATCAGATCCCAGAAATCAAGATCTGTCCTTTTTTGTACGTACAGTTATTGTTTAGATGTGAACACCTAATAAAAAATCATCACTGTAATAATTGGATCTAGAACTATGCCTAATTCTATTTGTGCCTATCCTTTTGTCAATTCTGAATTGCTTATGCCTATTGGACTGTTGTGACTGACATAGTAAAGCCTATCATGCCTATTGGACTGTTGTAACTGACATAGTAAAGCCTATCATACCTATTGGACTGTTGTGACTAACATAGTAAAACGTATCATGCCTATGAGACTATTGGGATTGATACCATTGAACCTATCATGTTGTATTAAATTTGTGGTTCTTTTATGTATGTAAGTTACATGCTAAGTTATGTTCATACATGCTTACATGTTTAGATCCAAGGTAGTACCCATGTTCAAGGTCTATATAAGTTCATGTTTATACAATTAGATCTATGCTAGTTCGCATGTTAATTGGATCTAATTTTAATGCAAGATCACGTTTATATGCTTAATTAAGTTTATGTCGTTCTATGCCAAATTTATATTACACATGTTAATCTATATTATTTTATGCCTGTTGGAATGTACATGTCCCTTTCTTTTCCCTTTTGTTTATGAGTTAGGCTAATTTGCGAGCCTAACGTTTTTTGTGAATTATGCGAACAAATAACGGGGGAGACGTTGGGAAAAAAAGTAAATTACATGTTATTGGCATAGAATTGGCTCATAGTCATGTAGATGATTAGTAGCATGAAATGGTATAATTTGTATACCTAGAATTATGGACATAATTTAGAGGGTACATGGGACATGACTTGATTTGACAACACTTGTGGATAATTTACATATAAACATGAATGGTAAATATGTAAATTAATTAAAAGATGAATATGCCTAACCCGAGGTTAGATTGAGTTGTGGTGTAAGACTGCCCGGAACCGCTCGGCACATCCAGCGACCGCAACAATATAGATCTAATGTGAGAGGTTAGCGCATTAAGCCCGAAAAACCCGAGGTTAGATTGAGTTGCGGTGTAAGACTGCCCGGAACCGCCCGGCACATCCAGCGACTGCAATAATACATATCTAATTTGAGAGGTTGGTGCTTTAATGAATAAATTAAAGCTAAGGAACAGACATGCTAAGAATGGTAGGGTTAAGTTAGTTAAGGCAACACTTAACCAATACAACACGTTAATTTAACAGATGGGTGGGGTTAGGTTAATTTGAGAACACTTAACCATTATAACATGTTGATTAGGAAACCTTAGTAACGAGGACACATTTCAGCAGTAACCCACATAGATGTATCACGGTACCCTGAACTAGGCAGGGTGGGGCACGATTACTGGGCTGATTATAAGCGGTCAAAATAACGACCGGTGGTGCAGCAGTGTAGGTTCCGACGGAGTACCGGCGTGCACGTACTCCAGCATGGAAAAATCAGGCACTGGGCATCAATAGTATATAATCTGCATCTTAAATTTGTGTCGGGTTGCCACCATAGGAATTGATACACCCTATGGTGGGACCAACACAGGTATCTACAATCTAGCGGGGCCGAATGACACAAGTAAGAAATGCATGCGGGTAGAAGCCGATCGGGAAAGGGATCACTTTGTTATGAACACATGATGGTAGTTAAAACATTCGTTAGTAGGTGTAGAGAAATGGAAATGAGTGTGATAGTGTAATGACCCGTATTCTACACATCATAGGATCGTAGAATATTTATTTCTTTCCCATGTGAAGTCGTATGGTCATGTAACTTTGGGAAACATTTATTAGAGTCATTTCCCATGCTTATGATTTTTGTCGATTTTTAAATGACCATTTTGCCCCTAGTCGGTACTGTTTTGGCAATAACTTTTGGTAGGAAAGGAATTTTGACCTGAAACCACTTCCATTTGATTCGTTTGATGGTTTCTCTTTCCGTAGAGTGGTCACATTAGCCAAACGGACTTACCGTTTGGGAGATATGGCTGAAACAAGATTTGGAGGGTGAAAAACTGCTTAACCGAGCCAAATCGGGTGATTAGTGAGTAGGCCGATAACCCATTTCGGGATTAGGGTTATGGGAGGGCTGAAATGAGATGGAGAATCATTCCATTTCAGTTTTCTAGCCTCCACTTATCACCAAGGAACCCTAAAAATGGCCTCCAACCTCTAAATCACCTCCAAATCACCTTTAGGTTAAGGATTTGGCTTAGCAACCCCTAATCAAGAAGGATCTTCACCAAATCAACAAAGGAGCTGCTGTTTGGTATTGAAATTCGCATCAAATCAGAGAATCATTTCAGATCTTAGTTTATTTTGTGGCTAAGGTGAGTGATTTGCTTAGTTTTGCACTAATTATGGCTAATTAGGGGTGATTAGTGTTAATTAGCGAATTTAAACATGATAAAATTCTGGAAAAATGTTCATAAATTTCTAAATGATGTTTTAGACCTCTGATATGAATTTGGGTTAATTTGGTTAAGTTTTACTAATCCTATCATTAGTTTCACCTAAACATGCTTAAGGGGAAATATGGGATTTTGGGTATGTTTGATCCATTTTAACATATGATATCGATGTGAATGATGTTTGTGGTTGATTATGCATGCTGCTATGACTATATGGTATGCTTTGTGATTGTTTAGAAGTGTTAGTTTGGTCAAAAACGCCGTCGAATGGCGTAAACTGCTGGCTGGAAGGACTGCAGGAAGTTGCAAGTGGGATCGGATCGGACTTCCCGACCCGAACCGATCGTGGACATATGCCACGGTCCGATCCGAAGACAGCGATCCGCATGTTCACCCCCGATCGCGAATCCTCTCCACGATCCGATCCAGATTGATGAGGCGCAACGATCCGAAGGGAGGAGTACGAACCGATCCATTTCAGAAGTTCACGAGCTGATCATCTGGGAAGTGCACCCGACCCGATCCGACCAGCGGGGAAAGTACGAACTGACTTGAAGGAGGAACCCCGACCCGATCCGAATGGGTGACCACGATCCGATCCGAAATGGTGACGCCGATCCGAACTAGGAGAAGGAACCGCGCGCTGGAGGAACACGATTCGATCCGCATGGGGTGTGGGCAATCCGAACTAAGCCGATCCGATCCGTTGAAGAATGTGAAGGCTGATCCGATCCGATTCGATTGTGATGACCAATAACCCGAGATGCAAAGGTAGTCCAAATGGAAGTTAGAGCTCAGAATCCCGAAACCAGTTGGGATCCAATGAGTTCACTTCATGGTTGGGCTTTGCTGCGGGACGTGTGCTAAGGAGTTGTCGATGTTCATAACTTTGATTCACCACTAAAAAGGAATGATGGGCAACTTATCAGTGCAGTAGGGTCATTATGACCTAAGGGGCAAAGTGATGGTAGCAAGACTACGTTATTAGTGCAGTAGGGTCATTATGACCTGAGGGGCAAGGTGATGCGTAGTAAGACTATGAGCCAGCGCAGATGGGGTGAATAACTCCATGGGGCAAGTGGACATAGTAAGGATTAGTAAGGCTATGAGCCAGCGCAGATGGGGTGAATAACTCCATGGGGCAAGTGGACATAGCGAGGAATTAGTGGCTACGTTATCAGTGCAGTGAAGCCATTTATGACTTCATGGGGCAAAGTGATCGTAGCAAGGAATGTTGGGTGATCGAAGTGGTGAATATCGTATGCTTTACGCACTGAGTGAGAGATGTGAGGATGGATGCTATGCTTGATTGTTTGCCACCATTATGACATGCACACCTCCCCCACCTCCGTATCTTTATACCGTTTGATATGATACCTTAGAGTGTTGTACAGTACGTAGTGCTAACTCTTTGGTTGCAGGTCCAGATTCAGGTATGTTTTAGTCTACCTGTTATTGTTCACTTTAGATGCTTATCGCTCATACCAGGCTTTATGTCTGACCCAGAGTTTTATGTCTCCTCTTATTACTCTGGGTGCTCACACGAGCAGACTAGAGACAGGTTGGCTGGTGATGCGCGAGTAGCTGATTCGGAGGCGGGCAGGAGGCTTCCACGTATTATATATATATACACATTCTCCCTGTGTCGTTGGTGGTCGCTACTTGGGCATTAGTAGTGTACCTCATTTATCTTACTTTGCTTTGAGACAGTTTGAAATTTGTAATAAGCTGTATTTTGGATTTCCGCTGCTATGATGTTTAGTTCTGATTTTCAGCTTATGCACTGTCTCTCCTGTTTTATGTCAAGTATGTTATTATTATATTTTGTTCTATGCGCTGTGAGACATTCTACAGGTTCCTTGTATGTTCATTTCCTTCTTCCTTTTTCTCCTTCTGGCGACCCGGTCCGTGCTAACTGGACATGTGTACAACGCACTTTTGGAGTAAATGTCGGTTGGTGCGGGGCGGGCCGTCACACTTGGTATCAGAGCTCTAGGTTGCGTAGTTAACCTAGGGAAAGACACTAGGGAGAGTTAGTACGTATATGAGAGCGCGTATTTGTGATTACTTTGGTTTTCAAAAGTTATGTATATATATACTATTAGTAGTATAAGAATGAAGTTGCACTGCACTAGTACCGCTATGGGGTCGTTAATCTTTTCCCTTTTACAGATTGACGATGAGCCGACATGTTAGAGGTACCAGTAGAGGGGCCAATAATGGGAATGCCGCTGACATGAGGGCGATGTTTACCAACCTCATGAGAGACATGCTTAGAGAAGTGCAAGGGGCAATTCCCAATCCCGGAGCTGGTGTTGGCCCAGTAGTGCAGGCGCCTAGGGTCGATTTCGCCAAGTTGTGCAAAGATTACACTAATCTTGGTGGGAAGCCGTTCCACGGAACGGAGTCAGCCACAGATGTTCAGGACTGGATGGATAGCTGTGACCGTATCTTTGATGACTTGGATCTTGAGGATGCGATGAAGAGAAGGCTAGCGTCTCGTCAGCTGCAAGGGCGAGCGATGAATTGGTGGAATGCTATCAGAACAGCTACTCCAGAGGATCAGGTTACTTGGGATCAGTTCAAGGCTCGCTTTAGCGAGAAGTTTATCCCAGCTGCCCAGAAGTCAGTATTGTTTAAGAGGTTCTTGGAACTCAAGCAGAACGGGAGGGCAGTTTCTGATTATATTGCTGAGTTTGACACTTTGTCGAAGTATGGACTGTCTCTTATCGATACTCCTGAGAAGAAGAATGAGAAGTTCATTACTGGCCTGGATGGGTACTTGGGGGAGAGGCTTATTAACCACATCGATGAGACTTTTGAATCGATTGTGGGGAAAGCTTTGAGGTCAGAGAGTCTTTACCCTAAGTCGAAGACTGAGGCTGCATCTGCAGAATGGCCAAAGCCGCAAGCAGGCGGTGGAGGCAAGAATAGCTCTCAGAGTAAGAGGAAGTAGGACCAATCTAAAGGTGGCCAGAAAAAGAGCAAAAAGGATGTTGAGTGCTTCAGCTGTGGAAAGAAAGGCCATTATGCTAAAGATTGTCGAGCCAAGCCAGCGGATAAGAAGTGCTTCAACTGTGGTCAAGTGGGACATTTCAAGGACAAGTGTCCGCAACCTCTTAAGGAGAAGCAGATTGTGAAAGCATATGCTCTTGATGCTATTCCTTCTTCGTCGAATGCCCCAACTGCGGCGGAGAAAGGAAAGAATGTTGTTATTCAAGGTATGCTTTCTATTTATGATATACCAGTTCGAGTTTTGTTTGATACTGGGGCTTCCCGTTCCTTCATATCTAATGACCTGGTAGATAGGTTGGGACTGGAACCCGAGATAGTCGATAGACCATTGATAGTGACGAACCCGATTGGTGGTTCGACTAGCCTTAGTATGATTTGCAGGAATTTGGTCTTATCGAGTCATGGATGTATGTTTGTATGTGATTGCTTTGTTTTGGGCTTTACTGGGTATGGCAATATATTGGGAGTTGATTGGCTCCAAAGATACGGGGTGGTGGTAGACTGTGAGGGCTTTTTGGTGACAGTGAGGGCGGATGATGGGCGGAGGGTAGTGTTTGGTAGCCTACCTAGTGATGGGGTTATGGCTAGTTTTGTAAATTCCCTCGACATCCCGCAAGATGAGTTGTCAGATGTGCCCGTGGTTGGCCAGTATCCGGACGTCTTCGAGGAGGTGACCGGGCTTCCACCACACCGAGAGATTGAGTTCCGTATTGACTTAGTGAAAGATGCCAGACCTATAGTGATGCCACTTCGTCGTATGGCACCAAGGGAGCAGCGAGAGCTCGGGGTGCAAGTCAGCAATCTTTTGAAGAAGGGATTTATTAGAAGGAGTGTCTCCGAGTGGGGAGCACCAGTTGTGTTTGCCACTAAGGCAGATGGTTCCCTTCGTTTGTGTGTGGACTATCGCGAGTTGAATAAGGTGACGAGGAAGAATAAGTATCCTCTACCGCGGATAGATGATTTGTTTGATCAACTGGAAGGAGCTAGAGTGTTCTCTCAGTTGGACCTCGCGACAGGATTTCATCAGCTTCGAGTAGCAGATGAGAGTGTTCCGAAAACGGCATTTAGGACGCCGTCAGGATTTTATGAGTGGTTTGTCATGCCGTTTGGGTTGACCAATGCACCAGCCTATTTTGTGGATCTTATGAATCGAGTATTCAGAGATCAGTTGAATAAGTTTGTTCTTGTGTTCGTGGATGATATCCTTGTTTATTCAAGGACAGAGGAGGAACACAAGGGGCACTTGAGGATAGTGATGGAGGTGTTGAGGAAACACCAATTGAAAGCAAAATTCTCTAAATGTCATTTTTGGAGAAGGGAAGTAAGATTCTTGGGTCATGTCGTTTCCGAGAGTGGTATTGCCGTGGACCCTGCGAAGGTGGCTACGGTACAGGATTGGCCTACACCCAAGAATGCAACAGATGTAAGAAGTTTCTTGGGATTAGCTGGATATTATCGTAAGTTTATCCAGGACTTCTCCAAGATCGCAGCACCGTTGACTCAGTTGACTAAGAAGAATCAGTCCTTCGTCTGGGACGGAGTGTGTGAACATGCCTTCAAGAGTCTAAAGGAGAGGTTGACGCGTGCGCCAGTGTTAGTCATTCCTAAAGGGAATGAAGAGATGACGGTATACACAGATGCTTGTGGTACCGGACTGGGTGCAGTATTGATGCAAGGAGGTAGGGTTGTAGCTTATGCTAGTCGACAGCTAAAGCCGCATGAGAAGAAATATCCTACCCATGATTTGGAATTGGCAGCGATTGTATTTGCGCTGAAGATGTGGAAACACTATCTCTTGGGAGAAAGATTTGAGTTGTTTACTGATCATAAATCGTTAAAGTATCTCTTCTCTCAGAAAGATCTGAATCTCCGTCAGCAGAGATGGTTAGAGTTCTTGGCTTCGTATGATTTTGATATCGCGTATACACCTGGGAAAGGTAATGCAGTAGCCGATGCCTTGAGTAGGAGACATGCCAGCTTAGGGGCAATGTTTCTTGAATGGAAGCAACTGGAGTATATCGCGGGTTTTGATTTCAGACCAAAGTGCGAATTGGATCCAGTTATGCTAGCTAGCTTGACGATCAGACCCACTTTGATAGAGCGGATTGGTTCTAGCCAGAGGGACGATCCTAATTTATTAGAAATCATCTCCAAGTTAGAGATGGGTATCGATGAGGAGATGAATGTGTATGGGCTTGATCGAGATGGATGGCTTCGAAGGAATGGAAGACTAGTTGTGCCCAACGTGAATGGTTTGAGAGATGAAGTGCTTAGAGAATGTCATCACTCAAAACTGACTATGCATCCCGGTGGTAATAAGATGTATCGAGACATGAAGCGAACCTACTACTGGGAAGGGATGAAAAGAGACGTTGGGAAGTTTATATCCAAATGCATGAATTGCCAGCTAGTTAAAGCCGAGCAAAAGAAGCCTAGTGGGTTATTGCAACCATTAGAAATTCCCGAATGGAAATGGGAGCAAGTTTCGATGGATTTCATCGATGGCCTACCAAGGACTAGATCGGGATATGATAGCATTTGGGTAATTGTGGATCGATTGACTAAGAGTGCAAGATTTATACCAGTCAAATCGACCAGAACGACAGCCAAGTTGGCAGAATTGTATATGAAGTGGGTAGTGAGATTTCATGGAGTACCCAAAAGCATTGTGAGTGACCGAGACCCGTTGTTCACAAGTGGGTTTTGGAAGAGCTTACAAGAGGCTCTAGGGTCAGGATTACATCTCAGTACCGCATATCATCCTCAGACCGACGGTCAGACGGAGAGGGTGAATCGTATATTGGAAGATCTCTTGAGAGCTTGTATATTGGATTTTGGTGGATCATGGGATGACCATTTGCATCTAGTAGAGTTTGCATATAATAATAGCTACCAATCCAGTATCGGTATGGCTCCATATGAAGCTTTGTACGGAAGACCGTGCAACTCACCATCATGTTGGATAGAGACTGGCGAGAAGTTTGTGCTTGGACCAGATGTGGTGAGAGAAACTTCCGATAAGATTAAGGTCATTCAGCAACGAATGAAAGCTGCCCAAGATAGACAGAAGAGTTACGCCGATAAGAGGAGAAGAGACATGAAATTCTCCGTTGGTGACTTGGTGTTTGTCAAGATCTCTCCGTTGAAGAGCGTGATACGATTTGGCAGGAGAGGCAAGTTGGCACCAAGAATTGTTGGGTCATTCCCTGTTCTTGAACTAGTCGGGAATTTGGCGTATAGAGTTGGCTTACCAGAGAAGATGGCAGGAGTTCACAATGTATTTCATGTTTCCCAACTAAGAAAGTTCGTTCACGGCTCAGATGTGACTATTTCACCTGATCAGTTAGAGGACTTCGAAGTAGAACCCGAGGCGGTTAGGAACCGCAAGCTGATTCGTATTGTGGGGCACGATACGAAGCAACTCTGGAGGAAGGCGATGAAGATAGTCAAGGTTCAGTGGGGGCGAGAACGAGAATGATTGTACTTGGGAGACAGAGGAGAGCATTAGGAAGGCTTATCCAGAACTCTTTGCCTGGTAAGATTTACTTTGCAATTTAGTTTTCCGCATGCTAGGATAGACTTGCTTTGCTTGTTTGCATGTTTGATTGTTGTTTTATGATTGGTAGGCATGCGGAAACCTTTGTGTATGTTTGGATTAGGGAATTTCGGGGACGAAATTTCTTAAGGGGGGAGAGTGTAATGACCCGTATTCTACACATCATAGGATCGTAGAATATTTATTTCTTTCCCATGTGAAGTCGTATGGTCATGTAACTTTGGGAAACATTTATTAGAGTCATTTCCCATGCTTATGATTTTTGTCGATTTTTAAATGACCATTTTGCCCCTAGTCGGTACTGTTTTGGCCATAACTTTTGGTAGGAAAGGAATTTTGACCTGAAACCACTTCCATTTGATTCGTTTGATGGTTTCTCTTTCCGTAGAGTGGTCACATTAGCCAAACGGACTTACCGTTTGGGAGATATGGCTGAAACAAGATTTGGAGGGTGAAAAACTGCTTAACCGAGCCAAATCGGGTGATTAGTGAGTAGGCCCATAACCCATTTCGGGATTAGGGTTATGGGAAGGCTGAAATGAGATGGAGAATCATTCCATTTCAGTTTTCTAGCCTCCACTTATCACCAAGGAACCCTAAAAATGGTCTCCAACCTCTAAATCACCTTTAGGTTAAGGATTTGGCTTAGCAACCCCTAATCAAGAAGGATCTTCACCAAATCAACAAAGGAGCTGCTGTTTGGTATTGAAATTCGCATCAAATCAGAGAATCATTTCAGATCTTAGTTTATTTTGTGGCTAAGGTGAGTGATTTGCTTAGTTTTGCACTAATTATGGCTAATTAGGGGTGATTAGTGTTAATTAGCGAATTTAAACATGATAAAATTCTGGAAAAATGTTCATAAATTTCTAAATGATTTTTTAGACCTCTGATATGAATTTGGGTTAATTTGGTTAAGTTTTACTAATCCTATCATTAGTTTCACCTAAACATGCTTAAGGGGAAATATGGGATTTTGGGTATGTTTGATCCATTTTAACCTATGATATCGATGTGAATGATGTTTGTGGTTGATTATGCATGCTGCTATGACTATATGGTATGCTTTGTGATTGTTTAGAAGTGTTAGTTTGGTCAAAAACGCCGTCGAATGGCGTAAACTGCTGGCTGGAAGGACTGCAGGAAGTTGCAAGTGGGATCGGATCGGACTTCCCGACCCGAACCGATCGTGGACATGTGCCACGGTCCGATCCGAAGACAGCGATCCGCATGTTCACCCCTGATCGCGAATCCTCTCCACGATCCGATCCAGATTGATGAGGCGCAACGATCCGAAGGGAGGAGTACGAACCGATCCATTTCAGAAGTTCACGAGCTGATCATCTGGGAAGTGCACCCGACCTGATCCGACCAGCGGGGAAAGTACGAACTGACTTGAAGGAGGAACCCCGACCCGATCCGAATGGGTGACCACGATCTGATCTGAAATGGTGACGCCGATCTGAACCAGGAGAAGGAACCGCGCGCTGGAGGAACACGATTCGATCCGCATGGGGTGTGGGCGATCCGAACTAAGCCGATCCGATCCGATGAAGAATGTGAAGGCTGATCCGATCCGATTGTGATGACCAATAACCCGAGATGCAAAGGTAGTCCAAATGGAAGTTAGAGCTCAGAATCCCGGAACCAGTTGGGATCCAATGAGTTCACTTCATGGTTGGGCTTTGCTGCGGGACGTGTGCTAAGGAGTTGTCGATGTTCATAACTTTGATTCACCACTAAAAAGGAATGATGGGCTACTTATCAGTGCAGTACGGTCATTATGACCTGAGGGGCAAAGTGATGGTAGCATGACTACGTTATCAGTGCAGTAGGGTCATTATGACCTGAGGGGCAAGGTGATGCGTAGTAAGACTATGAGCCAGCGCAGATGGGGTGAATAACTCCATGGGGCAAGTGGACACAGTAAGGATTAGTAAGGCTATGAGCCAGCGCAGATGGGGTGAATAACTCCATGGGGCAAGTGGAAATAGCGAGGAATTAGTGGCTACGTTATCAGTGCAGTGAAGCCATTTATGACTTCATGGGGCAAAGTGATCGTAGCAAGGAATGTTGGGTGATCGAAGTGGTGAATATCGTATGCTTTACGCACTGAGTGAGAGATGTGAGGATGGATGCTATGCTTGATTGTTTGCCACCATTATGACATGCACACCTCCCCCACCTCTGTATCTTTATACCGTTTGATATGATACCTTAGAGTGTTGTACAGTACGTAGTGCTAACTCTTTGGTTGCAGGTCCAGATTCAGGTATGTTTTAGTCTACCTGTTATTGTTCACTTTAGATGCTTATCGCTCATACCAGGCTTTATGTCTGACCCAGAGTTTTATGTCTCCTCTTATCACTCTGGGTGCTCACACGAGCAGACTAGAGACAGGTTGGCTGGTGATGCGCGAGTAGCTGATTCGGAGGCGGGCAGGAGGCTTCCACGTATTATATATATATACACACATTCTCCCTGTGTCGTTGGTGGTCGCTACTTGGGCATTAGTAGTGTACCTCATTTATCTTACTTTGCTTTGAGACAGTTTGAAATTTGTAATAAGCTGTATTTTGGATTTCCGCTGCTATGATGTTTAGTTCTGATTTTCAGCTTATGCACGGTCTCTCCTATTTTATGTCAAGTATGTTATTATTATATTTTGTTCTATGCGCTGTGAGACATTCTACAGGTTCCTTGTATGTTCATTTCCTTCTTCCTTTTTCTCCTTCTGGCGACCCGGTCCGTGCTAACTGGACATGTGTACAACGCACTTTTGGAGTAAATGTCGGTTGGTGCGGGGCGGGCCGTCACAGATAGTATATTCAGTTTATCTTATCTTACGTTATCTTATTTCTATGGTATTGTTCTGTGTTCAGTTTATTCATGTCATGATCCTTTTACCTGTTCACATGCTGAATAATCACTGGACTTACCAGACTTATGTCTGACCCATTTTCTTTCGCCTTCTTTTCTTCCGTTTCCCCCCTAGGTCCGCGGGGAGGGAATACTTCAGCTTAGTGCAGACCTTTTCAAGCTTGAAGAGAGTAGATGTATTGTTTGGATTCTCTCTTCACGGGCTATGGCTATGGTTACACTTTTATTAGGGATTTATGCTGCTTTACTACTGTTTTATGCTTCTTTATGTACTTGGAGATTTAAATCAAGACAGATGTTTTGTTGTAATAACTTAGAAGTTGGGTTTTGGGACAATGCTTGTAATGTTTTGACCGAACCACGCTATTTAATAAATAATTTCAGTTTTCCGCTGTTTATATGCCTGTCATGTAAATTATCTGTGTCTTTTACCTAAAATGCTTCACCAAAGTTAATGCATTCCCTTTGTGAGCGACCTTAACGAAGGTGGGGTGTTTCACTTGGTATCAGAGCAATGGTTTACCAGATCAGATAAAAGTTTTTGAAAACTATTTTCAAAAAGAAATTTAAAGAAGCACTTTCATGAAGAGTGTTGTTTCATTTTAAAGGCATAATCCCCAAAGCCATATGCATTATCTTTCTATCCTTTGTTTTGAACCTTTTCTTTTTATTTCAGCATGTCTGGGGATCTTAATCTTCCCGAGGGCATACCGATACCTAGCTGGTTCGGAAGGTATCTGGAGGCTAGGGCTAATGTCGCAGGCCCAGCAAACGTTCCTCCTTTCCCAGCCACAACTGTTCCTCCTCCTCCTCCTCCGCGGGTGAATACTTTCTCAAAGATATGTAGAGACTTTCGAGCTATGGGTGGAAAGAAATTTAGTGGGACTGAGTCATTTGTGGAAGCAAGAAACTGGCTCAAGGAAAAAGAAGATTTATTTGTTATCTTTGAAGTGGACGATAGGCAGAAGATACAATTGGCTGTATGGTTACTTAAGGACGAAACCTCTTACTGGTGGGAAGTTACTAATGCTGAGAGACCAGTTGAAACTTGGGAGGATTTCAGAAGGAGATTTGAAATGAAGTTCCTCTCGCAAGCTGAACGAAGCCTACAGATGGAGAAGTTCCTAACACTCAAACAAGGAAGCCTATCAGTTAAGGAATACGTCAACCAATTCAACCAGCTGGCTAGATTCGGATAGGAGTTGGTAAACATTCCACATAAAAAGGCTCTTCGTTTCGTTAAAGGGTTGAATGAGCCACTGCACAGCCTAGCTATGTCCCATATACCTATGGGTGCGACTTTTGAGAGACTGGCAGACATGGCACTGTTATAGGAGGAAGACAAGGGTGGAAAGAAAGAGGCAAAGGTGGAAGAACCTCTAGACAAGAAAGTGGAGGGATCGTAGAATAAGAAGACGGATTCCAAGAAAGGCGGGAAGAATAACAAACCCCGTGACAAGAGGAAGTGCAAATTTTGTGGCATACCTGGACATCTGGTTAAAGACTGTAGGAAGAAGAAGGGGAAGATGGGTGGTTGCTCTCAATGCGGCGAGACATGACATATGGCTAAGGATTGCCCAAAAAGGCAAGGGCAGAGGACTGGATTCACTTCTGGAGGGAAGATTCACGCTCTCATGGCACCTTTGCAAGAAAGAGGTAGAAATATTTCTGTTGAGAGTTTTAGTTTATCTTTCTGATCATCCAGTTCGTACTCTTTTTGATTATGGCGCATCGCACTCTTTTATGTCTACTGCTTTAGCTGAATCTCTGTACCTAGATACCAGTATAGTAGAGGATCCCATAGTTGTTTCAAATCCAATTGGGGGCTCGGCTTATTTGTCCATGGTTTGTTTGGATTTGGAAATTTCTATACTAAGCGTTGGGTTTAGATGTAATGCTTATGTTTTGGACTTCACGGGCTATGGGTTGATTCTAGGCATGGATTGGTTATCCAGTAATGGTGCCATCCTCGATTGTGAAAAGAGAGTGGTTAGACTTATGACTTGCCTCGGTAACACTCCCAAAATCTCTTGTAATCCCATGAATTCTGTTATGCTTAGCTACCTAGAATCTCTTGATGCGTTTGTTGAAAACTTGCAATCTATTAGAGTAGTCCGTGAATACTCGGATGTCTTCGAAGAGGTGAAAGGTTTGCCTCCAAAGCGAGAAATAAACTTCGGCATATACCTTGTTGACAATGCAAAACTGTTGCTTTACCCGTTAGACATATGGCCCCAAGGGAGAGGAAGGCGCTCAGTAAGCAGGTTAAAGAGTTGCTTGAAAAGGGGTTCATAAGGTGGAGTATTTCTGAATGGGGTGCTTCGGTGGTGTTTGCAACCAAAGCAGATGGTTCACTTCGTCTGTGCGTGGACTATAGGAAACTAAACAAGCTGACCAAGAAGAATAGACACCCACTCCCTAGAATAGACGACTTGTTTGACCAACTCGTAGGTGCCTCGGTTTTCTCCCAACTAGATCTGGCCACCGGATTTCATCAGCTAAGAGTGGCTGAAGACAGCATAGATAAGACCGCGTTCAGGACCCCAGACGGTTTCTTCGAGTGGCTTGTCATGCCTTTCTCTTGATAAATGCACCTGCCTACTTCGTGGACTTGATGAGTAGGGTGCTCAGAGAGTTCCTTAATAAATTTGTAGTGGTCTTCGTGGACGACATTTTGATTTTCTCAAAAAGTGAGGAAGAACATGCTCTGCATTTAAGGGAAGTTATGGATACTCTTCGTGCACTCCAGCTGAAAGCAAAATTCTCCAAATGCCATTTTTGGAGAGATGAAGTAAGGTTTCTTGGACATGTGGTATCTAAAGAAGGGATAGCTGTGGATCCCGCAAAAGTAGTTGCGATGCAAAATTGGAAGATCCCATGAAATGCAACCAAAGTACGAAGTTTTCTCGGGCTAGCAGGCTTTTACAGAAAGTTCATTAAGGACTTCGCGAAGATCTCAGCCTCACTTACTAGGTTGACGAAGAAGAACCTAACTTTTGCTTAGGATTTGGATTGTGATGATGCTTTCCAACGATTGAAAAGAGCTCTAAAAACAGCCCCAGTTCTGACATTGCCTAATGGGAGTAAGATGTTTACTGTATATACAGATGCATGCAGAATAGGATTGGGCGCTGTCTTAATGCAAGACGGCAGAGTAGTTTGTTATGGAGGAAGGAAGTTGAAGGTACATGAGAAAAACTATCCAACTCATGATTTTGAACTAGCTGCCATTGTTTTCGCTCTTAAGTCATGGCGTCATTACCTGCTAGGAGAAAGGTTTGAATTGTTTACTGACCATAAATCGTTAAAGTACCTTTTCTCACAGAAAGATCTTAACTTAAAACAACAAAGGTGGATGGAATTTCTTGCCTCATACGACTTTGAGATTGCTTATACACCTGGCAAAGGCAATGTGGTAGCAGACGCCTTGAGTAGGAAAAAACTAACCTTAAGTCCTCTCTTTGTAGAAAGGCAAAGCTTGGAGTACATAGCAAACTCTGACTTTAGACCCTCCTTTGAATTTGTACCTGGTTTGTTAGCATCGCTAGAGGTGCGGCCTACTCTTTTGGACTTAATAGGTACCGCACAACGTGAAGACCCTAGGCTAGTTGATGTAATGGATAAGCTAATTAGAGCTGAGACTTCTAGTCACCTCAATAGTTACTCCATCGATGACAAAGGTTGGTTGAGACGGGATGAAAACTATGTGTCCCACAAGCAAGGGATTTGGTGAAGACGGTTCTCGAAGAAGCACACCATTCTAAGTTAACCATACACCCAGGTGGGGACAAGATGTATAAATACATAAAAAGAGTTTTCTTTTGGAATGGCACGAAGAAGGATGTAGCTAAGTTTGTCTCTAAATGCTTGATATGCCAGCAACTCAAGGCGGAGCAAAAGAAACCTAGTGGTCTACTTCATCCTCTGAGGTCCCACAGTGGAAATGGGATAGCATTTCAATAGACTTTATTGATGGGTTGTCTAGATCAAGAAGGGGCAATACCAGTATTTGGGTAATAGTGGACAGGCTCACTAAAAGCGCTCACTTTATACATGTTAAAAGTAGGAGGACTGCCTCATCATTAGCATCCATTTATCTTAAAGAGGCAGTCCGACTCCATGGAATACTCTCCAATATAGTAAGTGATCGTGATCCTATCTTTATGAGCGAGTTTTGGAAGAGTTTGCAGGAAGCTGTAGGCATACAGCTATGCTTAAGCACTGCCTATCAGCCTCAAACCGATGGTCAGACGGAAAGGGTGTATAGAGTATTAGAAGATCTCTTGAGATTGTGCATTCTTGATTTTGGGGGAACATGGGAGGATCACCTTCCTTTGGTGGAGTTCGCCTACAACAATAGCTACCAAGCCACCATAGGAATGGCACCCTTTGAGGCATTATATGGAAGACCATGCTGATCACCAACTTGTTGGTGGGAGTCAACAGACAAGCTCGTACTTGGGCCTGACATGATCAGAGAAACTTCAGAGAAGGTGGACTTGATACGAAGACGAATGAAGACCGCACAAGATAGACAGAAGACCTACGCTGATAAAAGAAGGACCGACCTTGAGTTTGAGGTTGGAGACAGGGTTTTCCTTAAAGTATCTCCTTTGAGAAATGTCATTCGCTTTGGGTCTGCATGAAAATTGGCACCAAGATTTGTAGGGCCATTTCTATCATTGATAGGATTGGGAAGATGGCTTATAAAGTAGAGCTGCCCAAAAGATTAGCGAGAGTACATAATGTTTTTCATGTCTCACATCTATGAAAGTTCTTACATGAGTCTGCAGAAGTTGTGGAGCCAAGCATACTGGAGGAAATAGAAGTGGAACGAGAAGCGACGGCGAGAAGTGTTCCAACTCGTATCTTGGGTATAGAAGTTAAAAGGCTACGCATTCATGAAGTCAAGCTAGTTAAATTACAATGGAGCGATGTAGAGGAAGACGCGACTTGGGAGACTGAGGACAAGATACGCGCAGCCTACCCTTATCTTTTTGAGGGTACATCTTTGATATCTTGTTTTCCATAAAGTTTATGCATGCTCGTATCTATCTCTTAAGTATATCTCCTCGGTCCTATTCTTGATCCTTAGGTAGAAACCAATGGATGTAAACATGTATTTGAAACATGTTATGATGGTTGCAAGTGGTTGCTAGTGGTTGCTCGTGGATGCATATAGACACACACTAGATACTAGATCGGCTCAGTCACTTTCATATTGCATATGCATATATGTATTTATATATGGATTGGAACTTGATGTGTTATCATGTGGACATTGCATTTGTATGAATGATTGTGCACTCATGTAGAAAATATAATTAGGAATAATTGCATACATAGTGGACTCATGACACTGACATGATTCACATCAAGGAGGTCAACTGAATCAGTAGACGACCTGATTTTGCATTAGATAAGGACACATACACACACTATGCATATGATCATGAAAGCATAAGAAATCTTTTTAATTGGATGCCTGTGATTGATGGTTGAGTAGATGGATGTTTGGATACATTCTTCTTAACTTAGAGATTTTGGGGACGAAATCCTTTAAGGAGGGGGGAATGTAACACCCTGTATTTTCTATGAATATCAAAATTAATGAATCTAAGAACACTTAATTTTTAAAAGAGGAATTCGAATAAACGGGTTATGCCATTGCGTTCGTCTCGGAATTCTGCTTGAGATAGAGTCCGAGTTTGCATGAATCAGACTCTGTATGAAGAAGTTATGGAGTTCAGAAGTTTTCAAGTTTAAATAGTAATCAAATATAATAATAAATTAAATCTGAAATCATTTCAAATTTCAAAATCTGGCAAAAGCGGCCTGAGCGGGAAATTTCCTGCTTAGGGGTGTCGACCCCACCCCCCAGGGGGAGTCGACATAGGTGTCGCCCCCCTGTAGGGAGTCGACCCCTCCCAGATCCAGCTCTTGTGATGAATTTTTACAACCTTGTGCTGATGTGGCCTTCTCTGATTGGCCAATGACTGATTTCTGAGGTATTAGGGCATATGGTGTAACACCCCGAAAATTCTATAACTGTGAAATTCACAAATTCAAGTATAATTAATTTGAAATCAAAGAACTAAGGGAAACGGGATACGCCATTGCGTTCGTCTCGGAAAAATACGCGAAATAGAGTCCGAGTTTTCGAAAAACGGAGTCCGTATGAAGAAGATATGGCCTTCGGAAGTTTTTGAATTAAATTTAAAATTCAAACAGAATAAAATAATTAAAAATCGGGCCCAATGGGCCAGGGCGGATAAACACCCGCCTAGGCCACCCAGGTCGACTGGGCTGTCGACCTGGGCTACCCATGTCGACAGGGCTGTCGACAGCCCTGTCGACAGGGGTGTCGACCTGGTCGAGCCCAGCCAACCTGGCTGGCCAGGTCTGTGTTTGGCCGATTTTCTGTGGTCTGCTTTGTCATTAGGGCTAGGTGGCAGGCTCTAATTGGTCTCTCTATCGAATGAATGGCTACGATCAATCCAGGCAACATCAATGGTCCTAATCAGTTCCTAACCTCTATATAAACAACCCTAGACTAAACCCTAATCTATTCATTCAAAATTAAGAACATAGCCGCCATGTTGCTGAGGAACGACTAAGAGTAGCCGCCAACTAGAGAGAGGATTAAGAGGAAAATTCTAAAGCTTAAAGAGACCTAAATCAAATCAATTCAACAAAGGAATCATATCTCTTAATTTGGAGAATTCGTCACACCATTGTAAGTAGAGTATTACTTTGGTATGAATAAACAATTGTGTTGGTTTGTATGCTTGAATTGTGGCAATAAAGTAATTCATATTTGTGCGTTCTTATCAATTTGAAATATTATATACGTTTGGATATTTATGAATTATGTTATTCATTATAAAGAACTACATGCGGTAGTTCTATGCAAGTATACGTTTGGAATATTTCGCAAATTATGTAATCCATGTTGAAGCTACATGTATGTAGTTGATTTAAATTCATGCAAGTTTGGGGTTTGCTTCTATGCCACCATGATGTATATTTTTGTGCATAAATCATGTTGTAAGTAATTGGAACAAGTTTGGTTATTATCCATATGAAATTATGTTGAGAATTTGGCATTATGTATTAAGCCATGCTTTTGTACTAGAAAACCTATTTGCAAATTTATGAATATGGCTAGGCTATGAATGATATTTGGCATAATTGAAAACCATGATTAGGTCTATCTTGTTTACAAGAATTATATGATGACATATGTGGTACATGGCTAGGTTAGGTTCAAAAGGTCCCTTTTTGTAAGTTTACATGACTAAAGTAAGAATCATGATTTCATGTTAGAAATATTTATGCCATGGTTATGTGAACAAATTCAACTATACTTATGCCATGCTTATGTTTGATATTATGCCATGCTTATGTTTGACATTATGCCATGCTTATGCTAGAAATATTTATGCCATGCTTATATTTGACATTATGCCTAAATAAAAATATAGGTTCATGTGACAATAATAATATCTCAATTACAAGTTCACATGCTTTGATTCATGTCACCTATGTTACCACTATGCATGTACACCAGTTTCTATTTTGTATTTCCAACGTCGTATTGCAAGTTCATGCGCTCACATTCCCCTCTTTGTGTATGTAATTACGCTTTAAGCCTCCCCTTTTCGCATGGCTAATTTGGGCTTTAAAAGGCTAAGCCCAAAATATATATAAACGGACGTGTTAAACGGGGGAAAATAACGTTGGGTTAAAATTACTAATGAATGAAAATATAAAATAGAAGGGCCCAAGTTCAAGTATGGGTTGGGCCCATGATTGGTGTAACCTTTACACCATTAACTTAATAATGGGCCGCAAATATTTACATATAAGAAATAAAGAGGAATGACAAAATATGTAAATGTAGAACATACGATGTGTTTAACCCGAGGTTGGATTGAGTTGTGATGTAAACCTGCCCGGAACCGCCCGGCTGTCCAGTAGTCACAACAATACCTATCCAATGTGGGAGGTTAAACATGGAGCCCAGCAAGGACCCGAGGTTAGACTGAGTTGTGGCGTATGACTGCCCGGAACCAACCGGCAACAGGCAGCCACAACAATACCTGTCTAATGTGAGAGGTCAGGGCCTTAATAAGACAATTAAGGCTGAGTCAGGATTGATAGGATTAAGTGAACTAAAGACTTAATCAAAATGGAACATGCTAAACTAAACGGACTGGTGGGGGTTAGGTTAGAAAACACTTAACCAACTTAGCATGTTGGCTAGAGATAGAAAACCTAGTAACGGGGGACCCTTTTCAGCAGTAACCCTAGAAGGTGTATCAGGATACCCTGAAACTAGGCAGGGTGGGGCACGATTACTGGGCTGATTGTAAGAGGTCAAATCGACGGCGGTGGTGTAGCAGTGTAGGTTCTAACGGGGTGCGGGCGTGCACACACTCCGGCGCAGAAAAATAAGGCACTGGACACCAGTAGCATACCTGTGCATTCTAAGGTTGTGTCGGGCCGCCACTATGGGACTTGATACACCCCATGGTGGGACCAGCATAGGTAACTACAACATCGGGGGCCGTAAGACACATGTAACTATGCGAGTAGGAGCCGATCATCATAGAATGGATCACATCACCCTGATTTTGGGGTGCCAGTCTGAAACTAGTTTATATGGGTTCAGAGATTAACATGGGGTACGATAGTATATTCGACCCTAGACAACTTAACCAAGTTTATAGTGCATGCCCACTTCTTGTTTATACTTATCATACCCAGTTCTTTATTCATAGACAAAATAGTACTAGACTTACTCAGGCTTTATGTCTGACTCTACTTTTCTTTCGTCTTCTTTCTTCCGTTCCCCCCCCCCCCCAGGTCCTCAGGGAGGGAACACAGCAGCTTGACCAACCTCAACATCCAGCTTGAAGAAGAGAAATGTATTGCTTGGACTTTCCTGTTTTGAACTATGGCTTTGGACAATCCACTATGGGGCTTTTGCAGTTTATCTATGTTTTATTTATGCTTCTTTAAAAGATGTAATCAAGACAGATTATGAAAGTGTTATGTTATGATTTTTGGAAAGGATGTTGTTGTAACACGTATTTGACTTTATGAAATAAAGTTTGTTGTTTTTCCGCTGTTTACAAATATGTGTTCTTATATCTGTCTTGTATATCTGTGACTTATACTTATAAACCTCCACCAAAATTAGGGCATTCCCTTTGAGAGTGACCCTAACGGAGGTGGGGTGTTTCACTTGGTATCAGAGCATAGGTTTACCAGATAAGATAAGAAGTTTTGGAAAATTTATTTTCAAAAAAGGAAATTTAAAGAAGCATTTTTAAAAGAAAAATATTATTTTATTTTAAAAAGGCAAAGTCCACCCCCCAAAGCCATAGGTACTATCTCTTATCCTTCGTTTTGAATCTATCCTTTTTGTTTCAGCATGTCTGAAGATCTTAACTTGCCGGAAGGGGTGCCAATACCTGGTTGGTTTAGACGGTTCTTAGAAGCAAGGGCCACTCAGCCAGGTCCTACCATTCCTCCTCCCCCAGCGGAAGGAAATCATCCAGCTGCAGCGACACCTTTTCCTCCACCTCCTCCACGGGGAAACACGTTCGCTAAGATATGTAAAGATTTTAAAGCTATGGGAGGAAGGGATTTCCATGGAACTGAGTCCTTCGTGGCAGCCAGAAATTGGCTGAAAGAAACTGAGGACCTATTCATCATCTTTGAGGTAGAAGATAGACAAAAAGTACAGTTGGCAGTGTGGCTATTGAAGGGCGAGGCTTCCTACTGGTGGGATGTCACTAATGCTGAAAGACCAGTGGAGACATGGGAGGACTTTAGGGCAAGGTTTGAGACTAAGTTTCTCTCAGATGCGGAAAGAAGTTTGCAGTTGGAAAAATTCTTATTTCTTAAGCAAGGGGACAAGACGGTCAGAGAGTATGTGAATCAGTTCGATGAGCTGGCTAGGTTTGGGCTTGACCTAGTCAACACCCCGCACAAGAAGGCTCTCCGTTTCGTCAAAGGGTTAAATGAGCCATTACACAGTTTGGCCATGACCCATATACCCATGGGAGCCACGTATGAAAGATTGGTGCAAATGGCATTGCTGAATGAAGAGGATAAGGGCAAGAAGAAAGAGGGTTTGCAGCCCAAGAAGACAGACTTTAAGAAGGGCGGGAAAGGCAACAAAGAGAAGAGGAAGTGCAATTTCTGTGGCAAAGTGGGGCACTAAGTAAAGGACTGCCGGAAAAAGAAGGCCAAGGAGAATGGTGGGTGCTTTTCTTGCGGTGAGACAGGCCATAGGGCTAAGGACTGCCCAAAGAAACGAGGACAGGGGCAGAGGGCTGGATCCACCCTAGGGGCACAGGTCCATGTGCTAGAAGCGCCACCTCTGCAACAGCGAGGTATAAATACTTCTGTAGAAAGTGTAGTTTATCTTTATGATCACCCCGTTCGCACTTTATTTGATTCTGGCGCATCACACTCCTTTATCTCGTCTGCTTTAGTAGAATCTCTGCACCTAAATACTAGTATGGTAGAGGACCCCTTAATTGTTTCAAACCCAATTGGGGGCCCAGCTCATTTGTCTATGATCTGTGTGGGATTGAAAATTTCTATTCTAAGTGTAGAATTTCAATGTAGTGCCTTTGTTTTGGGCTTTTCGGGTTATGGTTTGATTTTGGGTATGGATTGGCTATCCAGTAATGGGGCCATCCTTGATTGTGAGAAAAGGGTTGTTAGGCTCCTAACCCAACTCGGTAATACTTTGGAAATTTCTTGTAATCCCTCGTATGCGGTTATGCTTAGTTATCTTGAATCGCTAGATGCCTCTGTTGAAAATTTGCAATCAGTTAGAGTGGTCCGAGAATATCCGGATGTCTTCGAAGAGGTGAAGGGCTTGCCTCCGAAGCGGGAAATAGACTTCCGCATATATCTTGTAGATAATGCAAAGCCCGTTGCGTTGCCCATTAGACATATGGCTCCACGAGAAAGGAAAGAGCTCAGTAAACAGATTAAAGAGCTTCTAGAAAAGGGGTTCATTAGGAGGAGCATTTCAGAATGGGGCGCTCCAGTGGTGTTCGCTACAAAGGCGGATGGTTCACTCCGTCTATGTGTTGACTATAGGGAGCTCAACAAGCTAACGAAAAAGAATAGGCACCCTCTCCCTAGAATTGACGATTTATTTGACCAGCTTGTAGGGGCGTCTGTTTTTTCCCAACTCGATTTAGCAACCGGTTTTCATCAGCTAAGGGTGGCTGAAGATAGCATCGATAAAACGACATTCAGAACCCCAGACGGCTTCTTTGAATGGCTTGTCATGCCTTTCGGCTTGACAAATGCACCTGCTTACTTCGTGGACCTGATGAGTAGGGTATTTAGAGATTTCCTCAACAAATTCGTAGTGGTCTTCGTAGATGATATCCTTATCTTCTCAAAGAGTGAAGAGGAACATGCTCAGCACTTAAGGGCAATCATGGAAACTTTGCGAGTCCATCAACTAAAAGCCAAATTCTCCAAATGCCACTTTTGGAGAGAAGAGGTGAGGTTCCTTGGGCACATAGTATCCAAACAAGGGTTAGCAGTAGACCCTGCTAAGGTAGTGGCGGTTCAGGATTGGAAGACACCAAGGAATGCAACTGAGGTCCGAAGCTTCCTAGGACTAGCAGGTTTCTATCGAAAATTCATAAGGGATTTTGCGAAAATCTCAGCTCCGCTCACGAAATTGACTAAGAAGAATCTAGTGTTCAATTGGGATTTGGATTGCGAGTTTGCTTTCCAACGACTAAAAAGGGCTCTCACAACAGCCCCAGTTTTGACGCTGCCAGATGGGAGCAAGATGTTCACTGTTTATACGGATGCATGTGGGAAAGGGCTAGGCGCGGTCTTAATGCAAGAAGGAAGGGTAGTAGCTTATGGCGGGAGGCAGTTGAAGGTACACGAAAAGAACTACCCAACCCACGATCTTGAGTTAGCCGCCATCGTCTTTGCACTCAAGTCTTGGCGACACTATCTCCTAGGTGAGAAGTTCGAACTTTACACTGACCATAAATCGTTGAAATATCTTTTCTCGCAGAAGGATTGTAACGAACCGGGATTTTCGACTCCGAAAATCAACATCAAACTATCATGTTGACCCTTCAGACATCGAACATTCCAGATCATTAATAGAAAGAAGTTAGAGGGTGAGAATAGATAAGATAGAAATATTAGAATAGAAGAAGAAGAAGAACACCACACAGAGTCTCACATCGCAGCGGAACAAAATATAATACAGAAATAACCTTTATTGAAAGCCTTTGAAATACTTACAATATCAGAGTACACATCTGGACAGTGATACTAATCTGTCCTCATATAACACACAGCGGAATAGTAATATCATACGTCTGGACTCTTCCAGCTTGTCTCTTCACAGTAGTCGATAACCTGAACCTGTACAACCCGGTCTAACCCGAGCATTTACAAAACACCGGGTCAGTCTGGTGAACCAGAGTGAGATAAACTCGCACAGTAATAAGGGTGAATCATCCAACTTGATTTTAGAGTTCAAAAACCTTTTCAAAAGAAAAGGATAATCGTAAGACCAAATCCACACATAAACACGGACGGTTTTTACCTTACGATAACCCAAAACAGTTTTGAAACCAATATCTTGTCTGATATTATAATAATGTCTAAATACAAGTAAATAACAATCTAGTGGAACGCTTGCATCTCACGCTCCACATATATAGTATACAAACAAAACCCGCGGGCGCTTACTGGAGATTGGATTCCAACTTGACAAGGTATGGGTCCACCTTCCGCACGTGTATCTCTAGAGACGAATACACTGGGTTCAACAAGAACTTCTTGTAACCCGGCCCTCACATGACCGACCACTCATTTCGCTTGAGTGTATCGAATGTATATCACCGACGGTTGGGATCAGCAACCGCCTCCCGATAAGGGACAGCATCGAAACATAGATTTAAGAAACAAATAGGACTTCCTCTAGATAGGTGATTATACACCCTAATGGGAGCGACCCACATAGCCATGCTGCCTGCCCGATTTTTGTCATTTCCCAGTTGATGAGGCTTGAGGCTTAGATTAGCTTTTTGAACATCTGGCCATCATTCACTTTGAATGCCACATCGTCAGATCCGTCAGATATCACTAATTGACGTCCACAAAAATACTCTAGTTGAAAGCTAGAGAACGGCGATTCCCCGCCAACAACTATCGTACGTTTGAAGAAATCAACGTACGTGATCCTTCGGAAATACTCTGTCAGACATCCGTCCATATACGTCATCCAGGAACAGGATGAACCGAAGGCACTCTCCTACCGCATCCATATAGGAATCACCCCATGGATCAGTAGCGAGAAGTCCTTGCAACCCGTAGATTCCAACTACGACAGAATCACAGTTTATCCCTGCTTGCCAGGCAGAGAATATTAGTGGTTCCTCCGTTTATGAAAACCCACGGTCTTCAATGTTCCATCTCGATCATCTTCTGAGATCTTCACGTATTTGTTGGTCGGAATGGTTTTCGAATATAAATTCGATCCCGGTCTTTCCATACCAACAATCGTATTGGTCAGATTTGATAGTCGGTGTTTTAACTATCAAAATATATAGTGTTTCAAACATGACACTCCAATGAGTTCACTGGTTCAGTATTTAGCATCACTTAGCCTTTGACAAACTAATTTCCTTTTTTGTTAAATTGAAACTTCCAATTCTTTTAATATTCAAAAATGTGATATTTGAATAACTCTAATTTCAATTAATTAACATTCGACTTACTCGATTCGCTCGACTCTAGATCGCAGCGATCACAATGGTTACGCCTGGTTCCCTCAGGAAACATCCGACCGCCGTAGGCTATCTGCAGCCCTGCGAATTACGCTAGCAGTCGTACGAAATGGCAACTTAGCCGAATATTTATGTTTGGCTAATTCTATCTCGAATAACTATATTCAATTTCCCATTTATAAATTGGGTTTATTTATACAATCTTATGACCCATTTCTTTATCCCCAAATTTTACTTTCTACCGATCTCCTTTCAATTATTTTCAACCCTTATCCACTTTGGAGATCTTATTTCCCTTGTCCCATTTTTGCTTGATTTCACTCTCACGTAACGTTAATGTAAAGTTAACGCTTTTCACTTTAAATCTCACTTAAAGCCTCTGGTTTATAATAAACCCTTTTATCGTAATCTCCTTTCACTTAATTCATATAATTGAGTACGTTTATTTCCTTTCACCATTCAATTGACTTGCATCTCACATTCGATAACTTTTTAAATGAATTCTCATTTAAAAATATATACCTAAATTTATCATTAATGATAACTTATTTCAAACATTAACTACTTTAGTAGTTAATCCCTTTATTAACTAAATTAAATATTAAATCCCTTTTAAATCCTTATTTAAATTCAAACAATATTCGTTTAACTATTTTAGTCAAAACACATTAACTTGATAAACAATTCTAATTCCAAACGGTCGATTTAATTAACTCAAAAACTTGATTATCTTATTAACCGATTTCAACAATCCTTGCTTTAAATAAATTAATTAAAAATATAATTAATTTAAATAGATTCTAATTATTTGTTTTCTTTATAAAACAATTTTCCAAGGTTTTACCATTTAATTCATTTCTTATTCTTCAACTGGTAAATCTGATTAACATCAGCAATTGCTTTGCAAAATAACTTCATAACAACTCAAAGTCTTAAACAAATAAAATATTTATTTATTTCTCTTAAATAACTTTATTCAAAATGATGTATTCAAAAATCCAATTCCAGTTATAAAATAAATTTTATAACTTCATCCTTATCGATTCACCTGACGGTGAATCAGTATTTATAACCTGATTGATTTTATAGGCCATACTCTGCCAAATACCCAACCAATATCACCCATTGGTTTAAACTAACAGATGTTGAACATTCAATAATCAACCATCAAATCAATCAACCCTAACAGGACAGTTCATATATGGTAATATGAAAATAAATAATATATTTGAGGAATCCGGTTGGATCCCTCCAACCTGTTCTTCCCTATATCCAAATGGTTATCTCAAATCCGACCATTCAGTTTTGTTAACTGATAACACTAAATAGCAACCATTCAACATCAACCCCAAGCAATTCAAACAATGCAACCATTTTAAACACGTTTATAAATAAACGTGACCAACAGGGTGAGTTACCTCTATTGGAATCAATCGTTAAAAATAACGATTTGGTATTTCACTGAAATTAAACACAGTTTAATTTCATCGGTTAAATCAATAGATAAATAACTAGCAAAACAGTCAACCATTGGCAAACAGGGCACACAAAATAAAAACACCCAATTTATATAAAATATAAAAAGGGTAACTGAGTGAGTTTAACTCACCTTGGGTTTCCACTTATCGTTCAACTGCGTTCAACTCCGTCCGTTCCAACCTCAAAGTGTCGCGTTCGTCAGCACGGTTCCAACGTCCTTGATTTTGCTTGATGCCAGTCTTCTATTCTACTGTTCATCATGCTCCTCTCTACTGCCGCTGTACACCATGCGTCCTCTATTTCATTTCATGAACCACATGCGCCATGTACATGCACTCGCCACCACTTAGAACCCTTCCAGCAAATCACGTCCTTTGCACCATTCTCTTTTCTCCCTACAAAGGCTTGCTTTCCCACTCCCCATTTAATTTCCTGTTACGTTTTTTTTTTTTTTTTTTTTTTTTTTAGCTAAAGGGCCCAAGCCCATTAAGGAAGAGAAATACTCATCCGCTCCTCTCCACTATTTCCTTCAGACTTTGTTCTTTCCCCTACCACTTTCTTCCCCACGCAGGACCACCTACTCCTTAATTTTTTTTTTTTTTTTTGTTCACATAAACCATTTATACCAGGCTCCTCTCTCCTCCATCCTAATACCGCGCCTATTTTTTTTTTTTCTTCTTACCTGACAACCCTCCAAACACAACAATGTACTCACGTCCCCATATCCTTAATCCCTTCATTTGTACCCTGTGCCTATCCCCTTTCCTTCTTTATTTGTTCCGCAACTTTTTTTTTTTTTTTTTTAAAGGGACTCACGGTTTTGTCTTCAGTAGAGAAGTGGATGAGAGAAAATAGAGCAGCATGTATGTTTATATAGGAAAAAGAACCGTGAGCGGCAAGGCAATATAGAAGATAGGTCTGCTGATAAATTAGAGTAGGGTGTGTCTCGAGGGTCTACTTGGTCCGCACGGTGTTACAGATAGGCAGACAGGAAAAGAAATGTCCAGGCGCCAGCAAAGAAATGAGAGCAGTGAATGTCGGTGCGTTCTTTTAGTTCATTCAAAGCTTGGTCGACTGAGTTTTAAATATTTGTGTGACGAACGATTTCTGTTTACTGATAAAAGAGCTATTCTTGGTGTAAAAAGGTATTCCGGACCCAATGGGACAAGTTTCGTCGAAATCCGAGGTCGTATGAAAAATTTTCCTTTATGAAACCGGAAATGAACACGCGTTTAATTTTTCCACGGTCACCAGATAAATCAAATCCCCTTGAAACTGCGAACCTCAACAATAACTTTTCGATACGAACCCAACGGCACTAGTTTCGTCGCATTCTGAGACTGTTGCCCTGGAAGGCTATTTTTACCCTGAACCGCCCTACCCTTTTTAACGCCAAATTTCTCGATCTCTAAAAATAACAAACTATATACTTATTCTGACTCTAATCGACGATACGAACTCAACGGAACTGGTCTCGTGGCCTAATTCGATCATCTGCTCAAGTTACACTCAAATATCCTTTTATTTATTTAAATACGCGCTATAGAAATTGAACGGACGTTTACGGCTACCGTGGCCATATACGACATCGGTTTTCCACGAAATTCTCCACTGTACAATAATTTAGCGATACGGTTCTAATGAAACTGATTTCGTCGAAATCTGAGTCCGTTTGCAAAACGGCCATTTTAAAGGCCTATAATTTAATAACGATTTTCCATAGCGACTATTTCAAAATTTGATTTGGCCATAAATATTAAACTATAACACGAAATCTGGATTTTTCTCTTTCATATGAAAATTATCGTCAATACGGTCCCATCGTGTCTTGTTTCACAGAAATCCGACTTATATCGAATCCTGTATTCTCAGTTGAAGTTCAAAACTCCAATTTACGAACTGCACGCCATTTTCAAGCTCGAATTTATATTATATATAAATTATAACGTTCAACTTCGTTTTCAATAAGGAATTAAATATTAAATTCCATTAATATTCCCGATATAATATTTAAATTGAATAAATTAAATTAAATATTTGACGGGCAAAAATGCGGGTCGTTACATTCTTCCCCCCTTAAAATAATTTCGTCCTCGAAATTGCTAAGGTAAGAAAGAACGTTATAAACTCATTCATTTTCAAATCTAATTTATTATTAGATTAGAAACCAATTCGATACTGTAAATAAATATTTTCAAAAATATCGAAAATTTCCTAACACTTTAAATTTTCGAAAAATTTTGCCAGCACCTCCTCTATACGGCTCAATCGGTACAACTATAACTCGCCTCTCTAGGCCTTTTCCACCTCAAAAGAAAATAAAATAGCCAAGTGGCTTGCCAAATAGGCTCATAAATCACCAAACCCATATAAAATAAACGTGTACCTTTTTGTCGGGCACACCCTTATATCCTTTCTGTCTGCTACCCTGTCAACATATACAAATGCATTCCCAAACAAAATTCCACTTTTATCCTCCAAAACCAAATCCTTCACGCGTCCAAGCCAAATTCCATTCTTAACTCCATTTCCATCCATTATCAATTCCAACCAACACTATTTCAGATTCTTGTTTCACAAATTTCCAAAATCTGATTCTACTCGATATATTATCTCCGATTCAATTTCCAGTTAATCGGTTTCAATTCAATCCATATTTGCTTTCACAAACTTTTATTTAATTTTTTTTTTGTTCAAACAATTTCCCTGGGAGTTTTAAACAGTTCAGCTCTTTCCAAAAATCAAATATTTCTTTCTCAGGATTCAAAGCAATTCAAAACAAGATTTTTGGTAGTAATCCGTCACTTACCACTCGAAAATGAACACCGATGATGTCCGGATCATCATCGGAATCTATTTTCCAGCTATCGAAGTGAGTTTAATACTATATCCCTTTCAAAACCATTTCTAAACATTTCCATTTTGAAATCCATTTCAAAATATCCCTTTCAAATGCTTGTACAAATTTAAAAACCTCCCAGGATTTTAAAATTCTCATATATTAAGTCCAAGTTTATTTACAACACCTTTCCCACTTTTGGGAATTTTAATTCCAATTTTTGATTTAGACTTCAGATTTAATTCATCTGATTCCATATTATACGAATTCTAATTAGTTATTTATATAACCATTTCAATTATAATCTTATTCGATTATAATAACAAACAACACATCACATATATTATGATATTTCCAACATATATATTTCCTTTATATCAAAATATAATTTGGGGTAAAATTATTTCATTTACCCCCTTTCAAAAACATACTGTGTCGAATTATTCTGTTCAAGAGTTTAGAAACACTTATCGACACAGTTTACATTACTGTATCGACCAGAATTCATAAACTACTCGACAAACCAATCAACACAATATAAACAGTTTTTATATCAATTTACAAATACGCGCTCATATATATACACTCAAACTCAATCTAGGGTATTACTAACCCCATCTCTACTGAGTCACGCCACAGAGCCAAGGTAATCACTTAACCAATAGCTCTGATACCACTGTAACGAACCGGGATTTTCGACTCCGAAAATCAACATCAAACTATCATGTTGACCCTTCAGACATCGAACATTCCAGATCATTAATAGAAAGAAGTTAGAGGGTGAGAATAGATAAGATAGAAATATTAGAATAGAAGAAGAAGAAGAACACCACACAGAGTCTCACATCGCAGCGGAACAAAATATAATACAGAAATAACCTTTATTGAAAGCCTTTGAAATACTTACAATATCAGAGTACACATCTGGACAGTGATACTAATCTGTCCTCATATAACACACAGCGGAATAGTAATATCATACGTCTGGACTCTTCCAGCTTGTCTCTTCACAGTAGTCGATAACCTGAACCTGTACAACCCGGTCTAACCCGAGCATTTACAAAACACCGGGTCAGTCTGGTGAACCAGAGTGAGATAAACTCGCACAGTAATAAGGGTGAATCATCCAACTTGATTTTAGAGTTCAAAAACCTTTTCAAAAGAAAAGGATAATCGTAAGACCAAATCCACACATAAACACGGACGGTTTTTACCTTACGATAACCCAAAACAGTTTTGAAACCAATATCTTGTCTGATATTATAATAATGTCTAAATACAAGTAAATAACAATCTAGTGGAACGCTTGCATCTCACGCTCCACATATATAGTATACAAACAAAACCCGCGGGCGCTTACTGGAGATTGGATTCCAACTTGACAAGGTATGGGTCCACCTTCCGCACGTGTATCTCTAGAGACGAATACACTGGGTTCAACAAGAACTTCTTGTAACCCGGCCCTCACATGACCGACCACTCATTTCGCTTGAGTGTATCGAATGTATATCACCGACGGTTGGGATCAGCAACCGCCTCCCGATAAGGGACAGCATCGAAACATAGATTTAAGAAACAAATAGGACTTCCTCTAGATAGGTGATTATACACCCTAATGGGAGCGACCCACATAGCCATGCTGCCTGCCCGATTTTTGTCATTTCCCAGTTGATGAGGCTTGAGGCTTAGATTAGCTTTTTGAACATCTGGCCATCATTCACTTTGAATGCCACATCGTCAGATCCGTCAGATATCACTAATTGACGTCCACAAAAATACTCTAGTTGAAAGCTAGAGAACGGCGATTCCCCGCCAACAACTATCGTACGTTTGAAGAAATCAACGTACGTGATCCTTCGGAAATACTCTGTCAGACATCCGTCCATATACGTCATCCAGGAACAGGATGAACCGAAGGCACTCTCCTACCGCATCCATATAGGAATCACCCCATGGATCAGTAGCGAGAAGTCCTTGCAACCCGTAGATTCCAACTACGACAGAATCACAGTTTATCCCTGCTTGCCAGGCAGAGAATATTAGTGGTTCCTCCATTTATGAAAACCCACGGTCTTCAATGTTCCATCTCGATCATCTTCTGAGATCTTCACGTATTTGTTGGTCGGAATGGTTTTCGAATATAAATTCGATCCCGGTCTTTCCATACCAACAATCGTATTGGTCAGATTTGATAGTCGGTGTTTTAACTATCAAAATATATAGTGTTTCAAACATGACACTCCAATGAGTTCACTGGTTCAGTATTTAGCATCACTTAGCCTTTGACAAACTAATTTCCTTTTTTGTTAAATTGAAACTTCCAATTCTTTTAATATTCAAAAATGTGATATTTGAATAACTCTAATTTCAATTAATTAACATTCGACTTACTCGATTCGCTCGACTCTAGATCGCAGCGATCACAATGGTTACGCCTGGTTCCCTCAGGAAACATCCGACCGCCGTAGGCTATCTGCAGCCCTGCGAATTACGCTAGCAGTCGTACGAAATGGCAACTTAGCCGAATATTTATGTTTGGCTAATTCTATCTCGAATAACTATATTCAATTTCCCATTTATAAATTGGGTTTATTTATACAATCTTATGACCCATTTCTTTATCCCCAAATTTTACTTTCTACCGATCTCCTTTCAATTATTTTCAACCCTTATCCACTTTGGAGATCTTATTTCCCTTGTCCCATTTTTGCTTGATTTCACTCTCACGTAACGTTAATGTAAAGTTAACGCTTTTCACTTTAAATCTCACTTAAAGCCTCTGGTTTATAATAAACCCTTTTATCGTAATCTCCTTTCACTTAATTCATATAATTGAGTACGTTTATTTCCTTTCACCATTCAATTGACTTGCATCTCACATTCGATAACTTTTTAAATGAATTCTCATTTAAAAATATATACCTAAATTTATCATTAATGATAACTTATTTCAAACATTAACTACTTTAGTAGTTAATCCCTTTATTAACTAAATTAAATATTAAATCCCTTTTAAATCCTTATTTAAATTCAAACAATATTCGTTTAACTATTTTAGTCAAAACACATTAACTTGATAAACAATTCTAATTCCAAACGGTCGATTTAATTAACTCAAAAACTTGATTATCTTATTAACCGATTTCAACAATCCTTGCTTTAAATAAATTAATTAAAAATATAATTAATTTAAATAGATTCTAATTATTTGTTTTCTTTATAAAACAATTTTCCAAGGTTTTACCATTTAATTCATTTCTTATTCTTCAACTGGTAAATCTGATTAACATCAGCAATTGCTTTGCAAAATAACTTCATAACAACTCAAAGTCTTAAACAAATAAAATATTTATTTATTTCTCTTAAATAACTTTATTCAAAATGATGTATTCAAAAATCCAATTCCAGTTATAAAATAAATTTTATAACTTCATCCTTATCGATTCACCTGACGGTGAATCAGTATTTATAACCTGATTGATTTTATAGGCCATACTCTGCCAAATACCCAACCAATATCACCCATTGGTTTAAACTAACAGATGTTGAACATTCAATAATCAACCATCAAATCAATCAACCCTAACAGGACAGTTCATATATGGTAATATGAAAATAAATAATATATTTGAGGAATCCGGTTGGATCCCTCCAACCTGTTCTTCCCTATATCCAAATGGTTATCTCAAATCCGACCATTCAGTTTTGTTAACTGATAACACTAAATAGCAACCATTCAACATCAACCCCAAGCAATTCAAACAATGCAACCATTTTAAACACGTTTATAAATAAACGTGACCAACAGGGTGAGTTACCTCTATTGGAATCAATCGTTAAAAATAACGATTTGGTATTTCACTGAAATTAAACACAGTTTAATTTCATCGGTTAAATCAATAGATAAATAACTAGCAAAACAGTCAACCATTGGCAAACAGGGCACACAAAATAAAAACACCCAATTTATATAAAATATAAAAAGGGTAACTGAGTGAGTTTAACTCACCTTGGGTTTCCACTTATCGTTCAACTGCGTTCAACTCCGTCCGTTCCAACCTCAAAGTGTCGCGTTCGTCAGCACGGTTCCAACGTCCTTGATTTTGCTTGATGCCAGTCTTCTATTCTACTGTTCATCATGCTCCTCTCTACTGCCGCTGTACACCATGCGTCCTCTATTTCATTTCATGAACCACATGCGCCATGTACATGCACTCGCCACCACTAAGAACCCTTCCAGCAAATCACGTCCTTTGCACCATTCTCTTTTCTCCCTACAAAGGCTTGCTTTCCCACTCCCCATTTAATTTCCTGTTACGGATTTTTTTTTTTTTTTTTTTTTTTTTTTTTTTTAGCTAAAGGGCCCAAGCCCATTAAGGAAGAGAAATACTCATCCGCTCCTCTCCACTATTTCCTTCAGACTTTGTTCTTTCCCCTACCACTTTCTTCCCCACGCAGGACCACCTACTCCTTACTTTTTTTTTTTTTTTTGTTCACATAAACCATTTATACCAGGCTCCTCTCTCCTCCATCCTAATACCGCGCCTTTTTTTTTTTTTTTCTTCTTACCTGACAACCCTCCAAACACAACAATGTACTCACGTCCCCATATCCTTAATCCCTTCGTTTGTACCCTGTGCCTATCCCCTTTCCTTCTTTATTTGTTCCGCAACTTTTTTTTTTTTTTTTTTTTTAAAGGGACTCACGGTTTTGTCTTCAGTAGAGAAGTGGATGAGAGAAAATAGAGCAGCATGTATGTTTATATAGGAAAAAGAACCGTGAGCGGCAAGGCAATATAGAAGATAGGTCTGCTGATAAATTAGAGTAGGGTGTGTCTCGAGGGTCTACTTGGTCCGCACGGTGTTACAGATAGGCAGACAGGAAAAGAAATGTCCAGGCGCCAGCAAAGAAATGAGAGCAGTGAATGTCGGTGCGTTCTTTTAGTTCATTCAAAGCTTGGTCGACTGAGTTTTAAATATTTGTGTGACGAACGATTTCTGTTTACTGATAAAAGAGCTATTCTTGGTGTAAAAAGGTATTCCGGACCCAATGGGACAAGTTTCGTCGAAATCCGAGGTCGTATGAAAAAATTTCCTTTATGAAACCGGAAATGAACACGCGTTTAATTTTTCCACGGTCACCAGATAAATCAAATCCCCTTGAAACTGCGAACCTCAACAATAACTTTTCGATACGAACCCAACGGCACTAGTTTCGTCGCATTCTGAGACTGTTGCCCTGGAAGGCTATTTTTACCCTGAACCGCCCTACCCTTTTTAACGCCAAATTTCTCGATCTCTAAAAATAACAAACTATATACTTATTCTGACTCTAATCGACGATACGAACTCAACGGAACTGGTCTCGTGGCCTAATTCGATCATCTGCTCAAGTTACACTCAAATATCCTTTTATTTATTTAAATACGCGCTATAGAAATTGAACGGACGTTTACGGCTACCGTGGCCATATACGACATCGGTTTTCCACGAAATTCTCCATTGTACAATAATTTAGCGATACGGTTCTAATGAAACTGATTTCGTCGAAATCTGAGTCCGTTTGCAAAACGGCCATTTTAAAGGCCTATAATTTAATAACGATTTTCCATAGCGACTATTTCAAAATTTGATTTGGCCATAAATATTAAACTATAACACGAAATCTGGATTTTTCTCTTTCATATGAAAATTATCGTCAATACGGTCCCATCGTGTCTTGTTTCACAGAAATCCGACTTATATCGAATCCTGTATTCTCAGTTGAAGTTCAAAACTCCAATTTACGAACTGCACGCCATTTTCAAGCTCGAATTTATATTATATATAAATTATAACGTTCAACTTCGTTTTCAATAAGGAATTAAATATTAAATTCCATTAATATTCCCGATATAATATTTAAATTGAATAAATTAAATTAAATATTTGACGGGCAAAAATGCGGGTCGTTACAAGGATCTTAACTTGAGGCAACAAAGATGGATGGAGTTTCTTGCCTCGTACGATTTCGAAATCTCCTACACTCCGGGCAAAGGCAACGTAGTGGCAGACGCGTTGAGCCGAAAGAAATTGACCCTAAGCCCGTTGTTTGTTGAAAGACAAAGCCTAGAGTTTATAGCCAGCTTCGACTTTAGGCCTTCCTCCGATTTCGTACCAGGCTTGCTAGCATCTCTCGAAGTGCGCCCAACTTTAGTGGATTCAGTAGGGACAGCACAACGCGAAGACCCTCGGCTTGTGGAAACAATTGATAGGCTAATTAGGGGTGAGACTTCAAGTCACCTCAACAGATACTCCATCGACGATAAGGGTTTGCTAAGGCGAGACGGAAGACTATGCATCCCACAGACAAAAGATTTAGTAAAGAAGGTTCTCGAGGAAGCACATCACTCCAAGATGACGATACACCCAGGCGGAGATAAAATGTACAAGGATATAAAAAGGACTTTCTTCTGGAACGGCATGAAAAAGGACGTGGCAGAGTTCGTTTCTAAGTGTATGGTGTGCCAACGAGTTAAGGCGGAACAGAAAAAGCCTGGCGGACTGCTACATCCTCTAGAGGTCCCGCAGTGGAAGTGGGATAGCATCTCAATGGACTTCATCGATGGGCTGCCTAGGTCTAGGAGAGGCAACACTAGCATTTGGGTAATAGTGGATAGGCTTACTAAAAGCGCCCACTTTTTACCTGTCAAAAGTAAAAGAACTGCCTCATCCCTAGCATCACTTTACCTTAAGGAAATCGTGCGACTCCATGGAATACCATCTAGCATTGTTAGTGACCGAGACCCCATCTTCACCAGCGAATTTTGGCGGAGTCTGCAAGAAGCAGTAGGAACGCAGTTATGCTTGAGCACAGCCTATCATCCCCAAACCGACGGCCAAACAGAGAGAGTGAACAGAGTTTTGGAAGACCTTTTAAGGCTATGCGTCCTTGACTTCGGAGGGACATGGGAAGACCACCTTCCTTTGGTGGAATTTGCCTACAACAACAGCTATCAAGCAACCATCGGAATGGCGCCCTTCGAAGCTTTATATGGAAGACCGTGCCGATCACCCACTTGTTGGTGGGAGTCCACGGATAAGCTCATACTTGGACCAGACATGATCCGAGAGACTTCAGAGAAAGTAGACTTAATACAAAGAAGGATGAAGACGGCCCAAGACAGACAAAAGTCCTATGCCGACAAGAGAAGGACCAACCTTGAATTTGAGGTTGGAGACAGAGTTTTTCTTAAGGTATCACCACTAAGAAACGTTGTTCGTTTTGGAACCACAGGAAAGCTAGCACCAAGGTTCGTAGGTCCATTCCCTATCATCGAGAAGATTGGGAAAATGGCCTATAGATTAGAGCTACCCGAGAAGTTGGCTGGAGTCCACAACGTTTTTCACGTTTCACATCTCCGAAAATGTCTACACGAGTCTGCTGAAGTGGTAGAGCCGAATATCCTCGAATAGGCCGAAGTGGAACGCGAAGCAACCATAAGAAAAGTTCCAACCCGCATATTAGGAAC
The DNA here is from genome assembly GCA_030737875.1 of Allium sativum. Lineage (NCBI taxonomy): Eukaryota > Viridiplantae > Streptophyta > Magnoliopsida > Asparagales > Amaryllidaceae > Allium > Allium sativum. Next base: position 46,269,182 of record CM060925.1, read on the forward strand.
GGAAGTAAGGAAGCTACGCAACCGTGAAGTCAAGCTCGTCAAAGTTCAGTGGAGCGACGCCGAGGGAGACGCGACTTGGGAAACTGAAGCTAGAATCCGTACAGCCTACCCTTTTCTGTTCGAGGGTACATCCTTGATCTTTCATTTTCCTTAAGTTGCGCTTTTATCTATCTTTTTTTAGGTATATTTCCTCGACCTTATCTTTTAGGTAGAATCTTTTTGGATGGAAACATGTAATTGAAACATGTTATGTATGATGGTTGCAAGTGGTTGCAAGTGATTGCTAGTGGTTGCTCGTGGTTGCATATACACACACAATCTAGGTATTAGATCGGCTCAGTCACTTCATATTGCATATGCATATATGTTTGCATTCGTATATGGTTGAACTCTAATGTGTTGTCATGTGGATGTTGCATTTGTATTGAATGATTGTGCACTCATGTAGAATCATGAATAGGAAAATTTGCATACATAATGGATTCATGGCACTTACATAATTCGCATTAAGGAGGTCAACTGAATCAGTAGACCGCCTGATTTTGCATTAGATAAGTTCATGTACACACACACCTCGCATATGATCATGAAGCATTAGAAGTCTTTTAAGGACAATGGATGCTCGTGTTTGATGGATGAGTAGATGGATGATTGGATGTTAGGATGTACATTCCTCCTAACTTGAAGATTTCGGGGACGAAATCCTTTTAAGTGGGGGAGAATGTAACACCCCGAAAATTCTATAACTGTGAAATTCACAAATTCAAGTATAATTAATTTGAAATCAAAGAACTAAGGGAAACGGGATACGCCATTGCGTTCGTCTCGGAAAAATACGCGAAATAGAGTCCGAGTTTTCGAAAAACGGAGTCCGTATGAAGAAGATATGGCCTTCGGAAGTTTTTGAATTAAATTTAAAATTCAAACAGAATAAAATAATTAAAAATCGGGCCCAATGGGCCAGGGCGGATAAACACCCGCCTAGGCCACCCAGGTCGACTGGGCTGTCGACCTGGGCTACCCATGTCGACAGGGCTGTCGACAGCCCTATCGACAGGGCTGTCGACAGCCCTGTCGACAGGGGTGTCGACCTGGTCGAGCCCAGCCAACCTGGCTGGCCAGGTCTGTGTTTGGCCGATTTTCTGTGGTCTGCTTTGTCATTAGGGCTAGGTGGCAGGCTCTAATTGGTCTCTCTATCGAATGAATGGCTACGATCAATCCAGGCAACATCAATGGTCCTAATCAGTTCCTAACCTCTATATAAATAACCCTAGACTAAACCCTAATCTATTCATTCAAAATTAAGAACATAGCCGCCATGTTGCTGAGGAACGACTAAGAGTAGCCGCCAACTAGAGAGAGGATTAAGAGGAAAATTCTAAAGCTTAAAGAGACCTAAATCAAATCAATTCAACAAAGGAATCATATCTCTTAATTTGGAGAATTCGTCACACCATTGTAAGTAGAGTATTACTTTGGTATGAATAAACAATTGTGTTGGTTTGTATGCTTGAATTGTGGCAATAAAGTAATTCATATTTGTGCGTTCTTATCAATTTGAAATATTATATACGTTTGGATATTTATGAATTATGTTATTCATTATAAAGAACTACATGCGGTAGTTCTATGCAAGTATACGTTTGGAATATTTCGCAAATTATGTAATCCATGTTGAAGCTACATGTATGTAGTTGATTTAAATTCATGCAAGTTTGGGGTTTGCTTCTATGCCACCATGATGTATATTTTTGTGCATAAATCATGTTGTAAGTAATTGGAACAAGTTTGGTTATTATCCATATGAAATTATGTTGAGAATTTGGCATTATGTATTAAGCCATGCTTTTGTACTAGAAAACCTATTTGCAAATTTATGAATATGGCTAGGCTATGAATGATATTTGGCATAATTGAAAACCATGATTAGGTCTATCTTGTTTACAAGAATTATATGATGACATATGTGGTACATGGCTAGGTTAGGTTCAAAAGGTCCCTTTTTGTAAGTTTACATGACTAAAGTAAGAATCATGATTTCATGTTAGAAATATTTATGCCATGGTTATGTGAACAAATTCAACTATACTTATGCCATGCTTATGTTTGATATTATGCCATGCTTATGTTTGACATTATGCCATGCTTATGCTAGAAATATTTATGCCATGCTTATATTTGACATTATGCCTAAATAAAAATATAGGTTCATGTGACAATAATGATATCTCAATTACAAGTTCACATGCTTTGATTCATGTCACCTATGTTACCACTATGCAAGTACACCAGTTTCTATTTTGTATTTCCAACGTCGTATTGCAAGTTCATGCGCTCACATTCCCCTCTTTGTGTATGTAATTACGCTTTAAGCCTCCCCTTTTCGCATGGCTAATTTGGGCTTTAAAAGGCTAAGCCCAAAATATATATAAACGGACGTGTTAAACGGGGGAAAATAACGTTGGGTTAAAATTACTAATGAATGAAAATATAAAATAGAAGGGCCCAAGTTCAAGTATGGGTTGGGCCCATGATTGGTGTAACCTTTACACCATTAACTTAATAATGGGCCGCAAATATTTACATATAAGAAATAAAGAGGAATGACAAAATATGTAAATGTAGAACATACGATGTGTTTAACCCGAGGTTGGATTGAGTTGTGATGTAAACCTGCCCGGAACCGCCCGGCTGTCCAGTAATCACAACAATACCTATCCAATGTGGGAGGTTAAACATGGAGCCCAGCAAGGACCCGAGGTTAGACTGAGTTGTGGCGTAAGACTGCCCGGAACCAACCGGCAACAGGCAGCCACAACAATACCTGTCTAATGTGAGAGGTCAGGGCCTTAATAAGACAATTAAGGCTGAGTCAGGATTGATAGGATTAAGTGAACTAAAGACTTAATCAAAATGGAACATGCTAAACTAAACGGACTGGTGGGGGTTAGGTTAGAAAACACTTAACCAACTTAGCATGTTGGCTAGAGATAGAAAACCTAGTAACGGGGGACCCTTTTCAGCAGTAACCCTAGAAGGTGTATCAGGATACCCTGAAACTAGGCAGGGTGGGGCACGATTACTGGGCTGATTGTAAGAGGTCAAATCGACGGCGGTGGTGTAGCAGTGTAGGTTCTAACGGGGTGCGGGCGTGCACACACTCCGGCGCAGAAAAATAAGGCACTGGACACCAGTAGCATACCTGTGCATTCTAAGGTTGTGTCGGGCCGCCACTATGGGACTTGATACACCCCATGGTGGGACCAGCATAGGTAACTACAACATCGGGGGCCGTAAGACACATGTAACTATGCGAGTAGGAGCCGATCATCATAGAATGGATCACATCACCCTGATTTTGGGGTGCCAGTCTGAAACTAGTTTATATGGGTTCAGAGATTAACATGGGGTACGATAGTATATTCGACCCTAGACAACTTAACCAAGTTTATAGTGCATGCCCACTTCTTGTTTATACTTATCATACCCAGTTCTTTATTCATAGACAAAATAGTACTAAACTTACTCAGGCTTTATGTCTGACTCTACTTTTCTTTCGTCTTCTTTCTTCCGTTCCCCCCCCCCCCCAGGTCCTCAGGGAGGGAACACAGCAGCTTGACCAACCTCAACATCCAGCTTGAAGAAGAGAAATGTATTGCTTGGACTTTCCTGTTTTGAACTATGGCTTTGGACAATCCACTATGGGGCTTTTGCAGTTTATCTATGTTTTATTTATGCTTCTTTAAAAGATGTAATCAAGACAGATTATGAAAGTGTTATGTTATGATTTTTGGAAAGGATGTTGTTGTAACACGTATTTGACTTTATGAAATAAAGTTTGTTGTTTTTCCGCTGTTTACAAATATGTGTTCTTATATCTGTCTTGTATATCTGTGACTTATACTTATAAACCTCCACCAAAATTAGGGCATTCCCTTTGAGAGTGACCCTAACGGAGGTGGGGTGTTTCATATGGGTCATGCTACTATTGGATGGATGACACGTCTCTTTGGTTTGATGGCTCTGATTTCTCCTAGACTAATCTAAAGGCTAGAATTAAACCTAGACTTCTATATGATCACCCTAAACCTCAACCCTAGAACTCATTCTATGAAGTTGTCATCTTGTTCGTCTACAAACTGGCCTAGCCTCCCTTCATCTACCCCAAACTAGAGAATCAAATTCAACCTAGGAATCAATTAGAAGAACTAGAGAGTCAAACGTCTACATCAAAGGATAGCTTTTCAAATTCAGAAATCAGATCCCAAAAATCAAGATCTGTCCTTTTTCTGTAAGTATAGTTATTGTTTAGATGTGAACACCTAATAAGAAATCATCACCTTAATAACTGGATCTAGAATTATGCCTAATTCTATTCGTGCATATCATTTTGTCAATTCTGAATTGCTTATGCCTATTGGACTGTTGTGACTGACATAGTAAAGCCTATCATGCCTATTGGACTGTTGTGACTGAATAGTAAATCCTATCATACTATTGAACAGTTGTACTGACATAGTAAAACCTATCATGCCTTTGATACTATTGGGACTGATACCCTTGAACCTATCATGTTGTATTAAATTTGTGGTTCTTTTATGTATGTAAGTTACATGCTAAGTTATGTTCATACATGCTTACATGTTTAGATCCAAGCTAGTACCCATTTTTAAGATCTATATAAGTTCATGTTTATACAATTAGATCTATGCTAGTTCGCATGTTAATTTGATCTAATTTTAATGCAAGATCACGTTTATATGCTTAATTAAGTTTATGTTGCTCTATGCCAAATTTGTATTACACATGTTAATCTATATTATTTTATGCCTATTGGAATGTACATGTCCCTTTCTTTTCCCTTTTGTTTATGAGTTAGGCTAATTTACGAGCCTAACGTTCTTTGTGAATTATGTGAACGAATAACGGGGGAGACATTGGGAAAAAAATTAAATTACATGTTATTGGCATAGAATTGGCTCATAATCATGTAAATGATTAATAGCATGAAATGGTACAATTTGTATACCTAGAATTATGGACATAATTTAGAGGGTACATGGGACATGACTTGATTTGACAACACTTGTGGATAATTTACATATAAACATGAATGGTAAATATGTAAATTAATTGAAAGATGAATTTGCCTAACCTAAGGTTAGATTGAGTTGCGATGTAAGACTGACCGGAACCGACCGGCACATCCAGCGACCGCAACAATATAGATCTAATGTGAGAGGTTAGCGCATTAAGCTCAAAAAACCCGAGGTTAGATTGAGTTGCGGTGTAAGACTGCCCGGAACCGCCCGGCACATCCACCTACCGCAACAATACATATCTAATATGGGAGGTTGGTGCTTTAATGAATGAATTAAAGCTAAGGAACAGACATGCTAAGAATGGTAGGGTTAATTTAATTAAGGAAACACTTAACCAATACAGCATGTTAATTTAACAGATGGGTGGGGTTAGGTTAATTTGAGAACACTTAACCATTATAACATGTTGATTAGGAAACCTAGTAACGAGGACCCATTTCAGCAGTAACCCACATAGATGTATCACGGTACCCTGAACTAGGCAGAGTGGGGCACAATTACTGGGCTGATTATAAGTGGCAAAATAACGGCGGGTGGTGCAGCAGTGTAGGTTACGATGGAGTACGGGCGTGCACGTACTCCAGCATGGAAAAATCAGGCACTGGGCATCAGTAGTATATACTGTGCATCTTGAATTTGTGTCAGGTTGCCACCATAGGAATTGATACACCCTATGGTGGGACCGGCACAGGTATCTACAATCTAGCGTGGCCGAATGACACAAGTAAGAAATTCATGCCAGTAGAAACTGATCGAGAAAGGGATCACTTTGTTATGAACACATGATGGTAATTAAAACATTCGTTAGTAGGTGAAGAGAAATGGAATTGAGTGCGATAGTATATTCAGTTTATCTTATCTTATGTTATCTTATTTCTATGGCATTGTCTTGTGTTCAGTTTATTCATGTCGTGATCCTTTTACCTGTTCACATGCTGAATAATCACTGGACTTACCAGACTTATGTCTGACCCGTTTCCTTTCGCCTTCTTTTCTTCTGTTCCCCCTACCCCAGGTCCGCAGGGAGGGAATACTTTAGCTTAGTGCAGACCTTTTCAAGCTTGAAGAGAGTAGATGTATTGCTTGGATTCTCTCTTCATGGGCTATGGTTGTGGTTACACTTTTATTGGGGATTTATGCTGCTTTACTAATGTTTTATGCTTCTTTATGTACTTGGAGATTTAAATCAAGACAGATGTTTTGTTGTAATAATTTAGAAGTTGGGTTTTGATACAATGCTTGTAATGTTTTGACTGAACCACGCTATTTAATAAATAATTTCAGTTTTCCGCTGTTTATATGCCTGTCTTGTAAATTATCTTTGTCTTTTACCTAAAATGCTTCACCAAAGTTAATGCATTCCCTTTGTGAGTGACCTTAATGGAGGTGGGGTGTTTCATAAAGAATATTGTCACACGTTTTGGAATCCCTTACAAGAACATATCAGACAATGGAACGCAATTCGTAAGCGAGGATTTCACATGATTTTGTGATAAGAATAGAATCATTAAGAGTTTTTCCTTAGTACCACACCCAAGGGAAAATAGGGCCGTCGAAGCTGCGAACAAAACCATAAAGACCATCCTTAAGAAATGACTAAACCAAGCTAAGGGAAATTAGGCAGAAGAATTACCCTTAGTGCTTTGGTAATATAGAACCTCCGCAAAAACGGCAACATGACATACTTCATATTCTATAATGTACGGATGGAAAGTTGTGCTTCCAATCGAGGTTGAGATCCCCTCGGACAGATTGATGGCCTATGCATTTGACCCTAATCAGGAATTAAAGATGGAATCCTTAGATCTGATACAAGGATTAAGAGGTGAGGCCGCAATTAGAATGGCTGAATACCAGAAGAAGATCACTAAGTACTAAAATCTTAAGGGTGAAAACTATAACCTTCACAAAGGGAGATTTGGTCTTGCGAAGGGTAATGGCCAACACAAAGAATTCGCCGGTGGTCTGCTTGGCCCAAACTGGGAAGGACCCTTAGTCATTCATCAAGAAGTCATACCTGGAACATACCGACTTTGAAACCAACTGGTGATCTCGTATCAAGGACTTGGAACTCAGAACACTTAAGACCATACTTCCTAACGATAAAGGAATAAAGAAAGGTCTTCTCCATGAACACTCGAGCACAAAAAGGGAATTGAAAGCCTCTCAAGCCTTGGAATAACCCAAAAAGAGTCGAATTACAAATGGATAAAAAAAACCTTGTCATCGTTGAGTTGGCCGGGGTAAGGCACCCCCCGGAGGGGTTTTGGTGTGTAAGTCTTTAACACTGTCCAAATCAGAAAGGACCTGGATAAAGCATCAAAAGCGCAAGCCTCCAATCCATGCCAGAAATGGTTGGGATGGAGCTTCTAATTAGAATGCAATGTCTCTGCTCGCACTATGCCACAAATTGCATACTGCAAAACCAGAGGAATGATGCAGGAAGTGTCAAAAATTGTTGCTATAGGAAAAAAATGATATGTAGCAACACTTTATTGGTGTTGCTTTTTGTCGCGTTGCTGTAGAGTCAAAGGCAACACCACGACTGTATGGCAACATCGGTACAGGTGTTGCCATAGGTAACACTACAACAAAAAAAATGCACTTTCACAACTACCAAAAACAGCTGTAATATGTCTATTACAACTTGCATGCGCCACTAGTTATATCCGTAATAATAATAAAGTCAACTTTTTTTACAACTATTTCTAGCAGTTGTTAAATTTTGTTTTACAACTGCTAAAAGCAATTATACCTCAACTGCTACTAATCAAAATTTTCACAATATTATAATTATATCTGTTATTTCACTAATAACGAACATATTTACTCACATTAAGAGAAAAATAATTCAAGTTTACACCATTTATGAATTAGTAACTTCATTGTAGAAAATAGCTGAATTCATTACATATGTCAATAAAAGTACATACGCTTATTAAATGAGAAGTTTTCTACATGGTCTCATGACTACATTACTTTCAATTATTACACAACAGCACAACACAATAATCATAATAAATTTCTAATAAATAAACATGATCTAATGCTACTATACCAGCATTTCTTCTTCTTCTATACACATCCAGGTCCAAAGTAGCTTCAACTCAGCTATTTATTTCATTATATATCTCTAGCATTGATGCCCGCAAGTTTAATAAACAAGTCCATCAAGGAATGTTATCGACTTGGTCAAACTGAGAAATCATGGAGAAAATTTAAAATCTATAAATTTACAGTTCATATTGCAACTTGATACGGACAAGTTGCAATTTTGAAAACAAAATTATAGCCAATTTAATAATCAGTCTAAATCGCTGATAACCGATTGATGAAAAAAAAAGGTGCAAACGAGTCGAAAATATACCTTCAAATCTAGAAGAACTTCGTGGACCAAGTATTCTAAAACGATATGTTTAGATGAGTATCGTCTGCAATGATTATATTCATAGTTTCCAAAAAACTCACCTAAACTGCAAAAATTAGAAAAATAGACTTAAAAACAAGCGAAAAAACATACACAATCAGAACAAACAACTATAGAATACCACCCTCACTATTGTGCATGATGTATAAGATTCTCTCAATATGCAGAATAATTCAACACAAGGGACTTACAATTTTCTTTTCTTTCTCAAAACTTACTATGAATGGCAGACCCACCAAAGACTTCTCACCAAGCTATAAGATATGTAAAATATTAGCCATGAAAATAACTCTCTTAAAAATAGGAAAATATTACAGATATGAAAACATATTGGCTTTTCTTCATATACTGGCCCTCTACCCTTGATCTTTTTACACTATAAAATTTAGTTTGGGTGTTGTACAGTGGAAAATACTACGGTTGTGGACTTCCTAATTTAAAAAAGGCATTATATGTACAATTAACAATCTAAAATATGTGGCATTATCAGCTTAATCTAATCATTGTATCATCATTCCCTACCATAATCTTACTTAAATAGAATTCACAGGGTAGCTTATAAGAAAAAAATGTGCATGCCCATCGAAATAACTACACAATAAAAGCTAAAATTGAAACAAAGGCAATTTAAAATACAAATACTAAAATGAAATGATATCATCTATCAATAATATCAGAATTGGGGTAGAACCTGAAGTGGATTGTATGGTGAAGGTGCATCCGAACCATATAAATCCAATTGACCAGTTGTGTTGCCTATATCTTCCAAATCAAAGTATATGCTCTTATCACCAGCAACCACAGCTCCTACAGACCTTAATGAAACGGTTCAGTATATCAAATGCAAGCTCATATATCATTCTTCAATGTATGTAATAGCGAAATAAATGCATGTACATACCTGATGTTAGCACGTGTTGTAACTTGACTGCGAACAACAAGTTTAATGACATACAAAGAGCTACCACCAATGCCTTTTACAGTAGTAATTGGTTATGCAATAGCCATTGTAGTTAGAGAAGCCATTGATGCCAACTACAGCTTTCTGTCTACACTTTCTCTTCTTGTCTCCATATATGTAAGATTTCAAATGCTTGGGTATTATTTATTGGCCAATAACTAGTGGACATGTGGCAGTACATTGGCTTGGTGTGGACTCTGCTGTAGCCACTAGCAGTAGGACAAGTGGATATTCTTTGATAACCTTATCTTATAACTTCAATGTTACTGGACACAATCTACAACCAACTTGTATATATGAGGTTATGTTTCTCCAGAAGAATTAAAAAGCTCTTGAAGTTTGTTCCTGTTTGGATCTCTGAATTATATTCTTGATATCTGTAGTTGATGTATTATTTACTACAATATATGTTCTGAAATAACATAACATGGTCAATGTAGGATAAAACCAACTATATCTGCAAATTATATTCTTAAAGGGAAGTCAAACCACATTTAAATAACTAGTTAAGAACCTGGATTTGTGCATTCAGGTGTAAGTAAACATGTCATGTACTAAAGCAATATCGGTAGCATAATTTGTTGCCTTCGATATCAGCCACACATTTATATTTAACGATTTGGTTCACGTAACAGGACCGGTCCTACATTAGAGAATGAATATTTTGCCTACCGTACCTACATCTATTTTCTAATATCAAACGAATGGGTTAACAAGCTTACCCGAATGCAGTGAAAACAAAGAAGGCTGCAGCCTACCAAAGCCAATTTATTTTTAATCTTGTATTTCAGCTACATAAATATATGTACAGTGCAACAGAGATTGTATTATGGCTTTTACGAATTCATGTATGAAACTCTTCTCAAATAAATTCAATAATCATTTTAGCATCATTTTCATATATATTGACTGAATATCATAACCAGCACCGAATTATATCAAAATTCAATTTGGTATTAGAGCTTTATTGCCAATTAACGACATATTGTTTCTTCTGGCTGCTGAAACAAATCTCTTACATGATAAAAGAATATAAAATCCACAGTGTGCACTTGAAGTTTATCTTTTTTCAACGATAAACATCTAAAAACTATTGATTGTAATAAAGTGTTTGCATTGTTGTTTGGTCTAAAATGGTATCTTATGTATAAAGAAAATACTTATAAACCAGGTCAAACTGAAGCCTTTTGTGTTACACCGCAATGGTTATAGCCCATTGTTGTAGTGCAAAAAAAATTGACATGGACATGACAAATAGTGGTTATAGCCTATTATAATCTTGTATTCTTGATTATTTGGGAATAGTGAAAATCATGATGACTTCATAAAGAAGACCATGAATCCAAACACATATCTAACTCTAACCCAATTGAATAATTGGCCGTATAACTTACTATAAGGTTACTTCTTAACTGAATGTTTTTTTTGAAAATATGAATTCCAAACATATAAAACTTAAATCAACTAAATATGCATTGGATTAAAAATATTGATGGGTTTGAACAAGCTAGAAAAATAATGGAAGATAAAACCTCGTTTGTATTGCCGATGGATGAAACACAAGGAAGCAGGCAAGGATGAGTGAGGACAACATATCAAGCTTTAGGGCAAATAAATGAATAGAACACGAACGGTGATGAGGAGGAGGCTGGAGCCTGGAAGCGACATGATTGTTTGTCGACTGCGATTTTCAGTTTGAGAAGAGAATATCTTTTCTATTGCCCTCAGTAAATTGATGCCCTATCGCATGCCTATGCCTTGGGATGGCTCTGGATGGAGATCGATGAAGCCAGATCTGAATTTCAGAAAAAAAGGAAATCGCAAAACCTAGTGATTTGGGGTGAAAGAAAATGAAAAGCAAGCGGCTAATGAAAATGTTAGCGGGAAAGGAAGTGTAGTAGAGAGTAGACCGATGGTCGGGATTTGGTTTTAACTAAAGGTGCGGATCGCTGAGGTGTCATTTTTTTATTTTATTTTAATTGGAATATATCTATAGCTAATGCAACACAATTTTATATCTATGCTAGCACATTGAAGCGTGCATTGCAATAGACAAAAATCAGCATAGCTGTGGTAACATTTTAGCTGGCAACACCTTGGATTTTCATTGCAGTAGGTCATCTATGGCGTAGTGTTGAAGAAGAGTATGCCCTGCCTCAGCCACGAACTAAGCATGTCCTACCTATGCTCGCATAAGAGCACGTCTTACCTCTACTTATGTTCCTTGTATCCCGTAGAAGGGAATGAATAAGCATGCCCTGCCTCTGCTCGTGGAAGAGCATTCCCTGCCTCTGCTTTAACTAAGTATGTCCTGCCTCTGTTCATAAGAGAGTACGCTCTACCTATACTTATGTCTCCTCTTGCAAAAGGGACCAAAAGCACATAGAGTGGCTCACGAAGCACGTCCATAATCTACTTCTACAATCAAAAGCCCATAAGTGGTAACAAAATTACTACCAGAAGTTGATTTCTGGCCTTCCATCTTAAATACCTGAATCTGGGTTGGTTCAGGACTCCATTGCGACCAAAGTGGATTTCTGACCTTCCATCTTAAATATCTGAATCTGGGTTGGTTCAGGACTTCTATTTACCAGAAGTGGATTTCTGGCCTTCCAACTTAAAAACTTGATTCTAGGTTGGTTCAAGACTTCTATTACTACCATAACTGGATTTCTGGCCTTCCATCTTAAATACCTGAATTTGGGTTGGTTCAAGGCTTCTATTATTATTAGAAGTGGATTTCTAGCCTTTTATCTTAAATGCCCGAATACGGATTGGTTCGGGACTTCCCCTATTTCCAAGGAGCAAAGTCATGGTTTTGCATTGTGAACTTCCAAGTGTGGATTTTCTGGTCTTTTATTCAGTATCCAGTAATAAGTTTTCAAACCTACCATCAGAATGGTGTCATGGACACCTCATCACGAAATTCGATATAAAGGGTGTGATCTGAACACGTTCCATAACCAGGGAGTTTCCTAAGCCTTATTCCTTATTTTTCCAATAGGATGCAAAGTATTAATGATTATAAAACCATAAATGTCAGTCTAATGTGCCATTAGGGCTTGGTCCTAAAAAACACCTAACATAGTATGGTCAAGGAAATTGCGAAAACTACGATTGGGGCTAAAGGACTAACTCAAAATAGTACTTGTTGGATTTCATGTAGTGGAAATGCAGGAAAAAGTTTAAGTAAAAATGTCACCGGTTGAAAAGGACAAGATGACTTGAAAAATCAGAGATACCCCTTCTCTAAGGGAGGGCAAATGTTACTACCAATTTTCGACATAGGAGGAAAGCCAAGGAGAAACAGTATTGCGTGAAACCACATCCGAAAGGTGGAAGCATATCCGAGAGAAGGGATAAAGCCATATCCCAGAAATAAGCTAAGCGTTATCGGCCAACGGAAGGGTTGATGCTATAGAAAAGTTTAAGGTTCATAATCCAAAACCAAGAGCAAAAGGAATAGTGCCAGGCTAGACTAAGAGAGACGAAAGGGATATCGGCATAAATTTACTTAATGCTGATACCAGAGAAAGGAAATACACCGAAAGCATACTTCCGGAAGACCAGAACCCACTCCAAAAATTCACCAAGAACAAGCCAAAGTCTCGGTGAAGAAGAGATTCCACGCTAACATGCTTAGTGTCGATACCGATAGGAGTAGTGGCTTCTGGAACATGGGAGATTGGAGCATGAAAGAAAACATTATGAAGACCAAAAGACAAGGCCGGAAGCCCATGACCAAAAGTCGAAAGCTATTCTCAAAAGCTTATCTCCGAAATCCAGAGGCTATACCTGATGCTATCAATACCGATAGGCTTGGTATCAATATGAAAGTTAGAAACAACTTCGAAGAGAAGCTCCAAGAACAATAACCATATTTATGAAAGCTAAGGCCAACACATTAAAGGCTATGCCATATTTCTCAACAACAGTCGAGACCCAGGCAACCGGAACCGAAAGGTGAAAAGCGGCCGACACATAGCTGTAACACACGAAAGGGGCCTTTGCTGACCCAATGTCAAAAGGGGCCCCGATTTGTCTATAAATAAGACCCCAGGGGTCACAATTTCGGGGAAGATTCGCATTATTCAATCGTGTACTCTTTTATTCAAGAGCAAACCCTAATTTCTCAATCGAATTGGGGATTTCTACAATCTTTGTAATATATCTAAAATAAATAAAATGGAGAAGTCCGAGACTTAAATATTTCTCGATTCTATAATCATATTGTGTTTGTCATGGTTAAATAGGGAGTTAGCGCTAACCTTTCTCATGGAAAGGTTAACCACATATGTATTGAAAGAGGAAAGGCTTTGGGTAAAACCAAGTGATCTCCCCTTTCAATCCCTCAATATGTGACTTAACCCTTTCATAGCGACTCTAATGAAATATAACCCTGGAAAGAAGCTTGTTGTAAGCTTGCGACTTGATAACCAAGGTTTTTCTAGATCGGTTCGATGCGAAAGTATCATCTAAGTCATTGAGTGTTATGACATGTTGACAACCCAGTTGTTGTGAAGCATTAGCATGTTTTCTTCTCAACACAGTGTATATTATCTTATCCTGGGACTAAGGGTAATTATTGCATAATGGCATCAGACTCCTAAAACCTGAGACACCTTTCTTCCAAGGCTATTATTGACCCTGCAGTCTCGTAAGCGTGATACTCACCCCTTAAGGTAAGAGTAACTAATCTTCAGACTTAAGGCTTTAACGCTTAGGAACGGTGGGGCCCGTTTAGCATGCTGAAATCACTTTGCTCTTTGACATCCTTGGATCCATTAACTATTAAGTTTCAATACACATGCATTGTCTAACCTAGTTCGGGTGTTAACGAAAATTATTGTTAACAATCAAAAGTTCAATAATTATAGAGTAAATGTTGTTTAGAAATTTTGTTAAAACTCTGGTCAGCACTTGCTTCAAATTTTAAACTTATATTCTGATTTTAAATTTAATCCTGATTTCAAACTTCCTTTCAAAAATTTAAATTTACCTAATTTCAAATCTAGTTTTCAATGATTTCAAAAATATTCCTTATTTATAAATATATACTTCTATATTTTAAGAAATATTTTAACTCCTGAAATTTATTTTCTATTTTAAGACTTATATTTAATAGATTTTTAACTTAAGTTTTAATTACTAGTTTTATAATTACTTATGTTTTTTTAGCTTTCTTGTTTATACTAAGGTTTTGATACATTCATAGTTTTATATTTATACTTTTTTATCATTTTATATTTAGTTACTTAAATATTTTTATTATATCTTTATATAAGTTTTTAAAATATATATTACTTTGAAAAGAATGTTCTAATATAAAGGAATATAGTTTGTTTTAACTCTAGATTCACCATATTTTATTTAAACATTATTTACTTTGTTTTAAAATTCAATTTTTGAAATTACACTAGCATATGTCGACATACTAGCTGTTAACATGTTTTTTTAAATTTTGAAAAGAAGTGTCATTTGATTTCAAACTTTTTCAGAAACGTTATGACTATTGGAAACCTATAAATACCTTCTAAAATTCAAATTTATTATCAACTTTTCATCTCCTTTTCCTCTTTTAATATTTCACCATTATAATACTTTATTTCTTAACTTTCTGCACTAATACTCTGTCGATTCCAATAGAAATCGTATCATTTTTATTCTCTTTCAATTTTAAATCAAAATCTCTTTGAATTCAAGTGATACTCAAGAGTTATATTGTATGCAATAAAAGATCTCAAGGTCAAGTCCTACTGAGTCAGTACTACAAAAACCGATAAGAGAAGGGTGTGGTCATGTCCCGTTTAAAGTGTTAAGTGAGATTGTGCCCCAAAAACCGATTAGGTATAAAACTTTTGGCCCGTAAATCAACTAAGTCTCACTGTACTTGGAATTGGTTGGGGTGTTCCCTTATAGCCTTGAAATCAAGGATTTTAATTGGATATTATTGAATAAAGAATCTGCGTCAACCCGACAATGTGTATGACTGGATGTATGGGAGTCCCGAACCAGTATAAAATCCCGGTATGTACTTTAGTTTTACTGCTTTTGTTTTTACTTTCTGCAATATTTGATTGAGTATGTGTCTGTAATTATCTGTGATCTGCATATTGTTTTGTCAAACGGATTTCAAGAAATTAATAAATTCAATAAAAAAACTATTCACCCCCTCTACTGTTTTAGTTGCCTTAAGATCCATAATCCACATCTCCAACAATTGGTATTAGAGCATTATTTTTCAAAAGTATCATAATCTAAATTTTTAAAAGTTTAAACGGTAACAACCACTGGAACTATCACTAATGGTAGTTATTTTGTAGAGGGTTAGTCCACTGTTTGATCAAAACTTTTTAATGGCAGTAATTATGCATATTGGGCATGTAGAATGAAAATATATCTATTATGTGGGTTTAGACACTTGTAATATCACAAAAACTGAATATGTTGAACCCACTGTTAATTTTGCATAATGGACTAATAATCAAAAAACCATTACACAAAATAATTACAAGGCTATGAATATTTTATTATATTCATTAGATAGGAATGAATTTAATGGGGTGTCTGTTTATAAATCTGCGTATGAAATCTAGAAAACTTTGCAAGTAACTCATGAAGGAACAAACAAAGTTGAATGGACAAAAATATCTATGTTAACCAATCAGTTTGAGTTATTTAAAATGAGTCTATCTCCTATATGTACTGCAAGTTCTAGGATATTGTGCATTCACTAATGGCTTAGTGAAAATCATATTCTGAAAAAGATCAAGTCAGAAAATTTTTGAATTCATTAACATCTGACTAGTTAAAAGGCACCTGCAATTGAAAAAGCCAATGACATCAGTATAATGAAAGTTGACGAACTAATCGGTAATTTAATGTTGTCTGAAGTTAAGATGCATGGAAGAAAAGAAAATAAGTTGTCAGAAAAGAAACCGTTAGAATTCAAAGCATTAATTGAATATTCAGACTCAGATAGTTAAGTTGATGAAGAGACAACACAAATGATAAGGAATTTTAGAAAATTCCTGAGATACAGAAAAAGGAATAATTTCAAAAGGAATGAGCAAAAAATCCTATGAAAAATAATGAGACTTTAAATAATGTCAGGTGTTGTAACTATGACGAATTAGGACATCTGAAAAGATTTTGTTCGTATTTGAAGAAACAAAATCAGCGTACTAATGACATTTCATCAAAGAAAAGGAAAACGACATATGCAGTAACTCTGGATGATTCAGATTCATCGTCAAGTGATGAAGAACAAGAAACTAATAATCGAAGATGTGCTTCATAACAATTCATGAATCAGAAGAAATCAAAGAAGGAATCAAAAATAGGTACAGATTAATAATTATTTAATTGCTTAAATAGTTGTTTGATTGCTTGCTTGATTGTTTGCATTGTTTAAAAGTTGAATTTTCAATTCAAATTTTCAAATTTAAAAAAATAATTATTTAACAATAAAATAATATTATAAAATAGTATTTTTAAAATAAATATTATCCTAGGAAATAATTAAATAAGAATATATAGTTATAAATCATTCAAATAGTCAAAATTCATAAGTCATCTTGAAAATACAAATAAATATGTCAACATGTCCATTTTGCTATGTCGACATATACCAGAAAGTTGAATTTTGAAATTCAAACATTTGAAATTCCCTCTATCTTTTCACCAACTTCAATGTGATTGAAAAGGTGTCATTTAAACCACTGAGTTGTCCTATGATTCTCTATATTTACTTCCTATTCCTTTCATTTTTTTCTATATTTATTTCAAAATTCAAAACTACTCTTCGTATTCCTATACTTATCATAACTATTCTAATGGCTTCCTCAAGCACTCCAAAAACCATGAGATTAACCAAGACTATCAAAGGCTTCCTCTTCTACAACCCAAATGCTATAAAAGATTACATTAGTTATGTAAATTTTGGTAAAGTCGACACAGGAAAAATTACTATCTTTAGTGATTTTACGACTTATGAACTTGAAGCTCTCTTTTATCAAAAAGGAAATTTGAGTCTTGTTGATTCTCGACATAATGATGAAGTTTGCTATCCCATTTGTAAAAATGTTATATGCAAATTTGAATTGCAATTTTTATCAAGGAAGTGAAGTTGAGATTTGAGTAGTGTTAAAGGAACACAAATTGCTTTAGATTGTGATGTTTTAAGTCCCATTTTAGGTAGCAGAATACAGGGATGGATCTTTCAGATTTTAATATTGTGAAAGTGATTGTTGGAATTGTCCCACATCAGGAATTTGTCTACCTAATCTTCCTTAATA
This sequence comes from Allium sativum, assembly GCA_030737875.1. NCBI lineage: Eukaryota > Viridiplantae > Streptophyta > Magnoliopsida > Asparagales > Amaryllidaceae > Allium > Allium sativum. The sequence continues at coordinate 46,286,969 of CM060925.1, forward strand.
TATGAGGAGTTCCCCCTTCACATGGCCAATTGGTTTTGTGATAATCCAGGGTTCTCTAACATGGTATCAGAGCACTGATCCAAAAACTCTTCTTCATGATCTGCCCCACATCACCCAAAAGATCCACATGTTAGGCTAAATATACGCCACACGTGCGGGGACGTGTTGGAATTGTCCCACATCGGGAATTTGTCTACCTAATCTTCCTTAATATATGAGGAGTTCCCCCTTTACATTGCCAATTGTTTTTGTGATAATATGTGGGCTCCATCATTTCTTCTTCAGTGATTTATAGAGCTTTCATCATATTTTTGAAAACCATGAAAATTTGGAATCCAAAAATCGTTTTTATCATCCAAAATAAAAAAATTGTAAATTTACTACTTCAACATGCCCTTGGTTTGGAAATTTCAATAACCCTACCATGAAGTAAACAAAACTCACTTTGCTATTTTTGGAAATTATGAAATAAATTAGGCGAAAGTGATTTTAAGTGATAACCAAAGGAAATTTCGACAAAAGAAAATAAATTATATCAAGGAGTTACACATATTTTTAAATTTTTTGGAGTTGATTTCAAAGGAGAAGAACTCATTTCTAGAAAAGTTTTCAATGCCGGAAATATTTCTCTTATGAGGATTTCAGTTGTGTTTCATCCGTATAAAACTTATACGGAAAAGAGAGCAAGAATTGAATAAGAAGAAGAAACCAATCAAATGGATATTGAAGAAGAGGAAGAAGATGCCTCTTTAGAAAGCATTGAAGTTCCTACCAACCCCTCCAAGAAAACCATTCTCTAGAATCAAAAGATTTTAGCCAAGAATCAAAAAATACTTAAGAGATCGTTTAGTAAGAAATTTGAAAAAAAAAATCTACTAAAATAAGTAAGTTTTTTGGAAAAGTTGGAAGAAAACTTGGCTTATCATCCTCCTCCTCCACTGAGTTCTAAGTTTAATATCATATTCCATTTGCTTGTATTTTAATTTTCGCATTTCTATATTAATCATGTACTCATTTCATATATCTTTATCATTCGATTGAAATGAGTTTCTTCATTTCTGCCAATACTTATTTAAACATCTCTGGAATTACTATTAAAACAATTAAAATAAGTTTATATAAGTCGAAATGAATCACAAAATAACAAAATTCTTCAAAACTTGAAAACACACATGCATATATGGACATATAGAAAATGCTATAACTGTACAATTTCCAAAATTGTTTGAATTTAAAGCTACTCTAACTGACTCGTGTCCATTCAATTCAAATGAATTTTAGAGCCTATTTATACCCTTCTCTTCCAAAAAACTTATCCTTTTATTTCTCCCATACTTACTTTCACTATTTCTTAATAAATTCAAACAATGGCTACTCAAGTCCATAATCTTAGTGAGAATCTTGAAGAAATTCTTAATTCTTTCAATAATATCATCCCAATTATTCTCAGTAATCAACGTCATTTAGAATTAAGTCAAATACAGATGATCAAAAAACAAGAGAAATATTTTTATGCATTTAGATAGATGATTGCCTCTCTTTCAAAAGATGAAGAAAACAATATCACTGGAGTGCCTCTTACCAAAGACAACGAAGACTGCGATGTTATAAAGGTTGACCAAATCTTCAGTGGAGATGGTTGGGTTGAAGTTCCTCGAAATGTATGAATTTGTTTTATTTTGTGTGGTTGGTTTGAATTATTTCAATAAAATTAAAAGTTGTATATAAACTACTTTAGTTATGGTGTGGTTTGGTGCATTTGATTGGATTGTTTGAATGCATTGACATATATATTGTGTGTGTGTGTGTATGTATATATATATATATATATATATATATATATATATATATATATATATATATATATATATATATATATATTGAATTGGCTAGGTGCAATACAACAAAGTGAGCATATTCAACACTAATGCATGTGCGTTGCATGAAAAGTGTGGCGAAAACTATGCTTTCTTTGATCTTCTACAATAATATTCATATGTTGTTGCATTAGGCATGAATGCACTGTTACGGTTGAAATTCTAGCGTTGTGACATCCAACACCAGTTCAAAGCGTAGCTTTACATAGATACAATTCAGGTTAGCAATCCGCATTATCAGCATAAACAAAGCCCCAAGCCCCAAACCGTAGTTGCATAATTAATCTATTGGTTCAAATGAATCCATGCCAATTTTGGCGGTACATTTCCCCCTTCACGAAATACTTCCCGCCATATGAAATCATCTCCCTTTCACCTCAATTCTCAATCTCTTTCCCCTCTGCAAAACAAACCGAAACTAAAACCCGAATCAACGCATTTATGAATTTGCATCTCCTTTTCTTTGAATGTTCGCTCCATCACTTCCTTATTCTTCGCTCAATTCTTTTTCCCTGTTATTATTCTTCGCTCAATTCTTTTTCCCTATTATTATCTATGGACGTCTGTTTCATGTGCAGGAATCTGAGATAGAAGAGCTGAAACTAAAATTAACAAAGTCATAGAATCAAAATCCCAACTTGAAATCCAAAACCAAAAAATAACGGAGGAGAGTGCATATGCGAAAGGTTTAGTTGCAGCTGCAGGTCTAGAACTAAGAGCACTTTCTGAAGAAGTTACAAAGCTAATGATAGACAAGGAAAATTTATTAGCTAAGTTGTCCTCTTTGAGAAATAGTAATTTGTAGAGGATACCAGTTATCAGTGGACCAAGGACAAATATCAAAAGAGAGAGCCAAACTGTAAATAAGAAAAAAAGCAGGGAATCGCTTCTTGAAAATACATTAAAGTAAAAGGAACAACGAGAATGCGAGCTTTTGGAGAAAGTCGAAGATTCCGAGAAAACAGAAGCGATTCTTGAAAATGAGTTATCCAATATGTGGCAACCACAATTTAAGGGTAGCATTACGCTGCTTTGAAATAAGCTAATCTACAAAAGAGGACTTGATGAGAACATGAAATTACTATCGGAAAACCAAGAAATTGTAATACAAGTCATTTGTTGATTTACAGGAACATGATTATGCGTACAAGATTATGCATAACCTTCTGTTATGTGAACCATCACCAATATGCCTTTCACTGACATCTCATTAGAAACTTTTTTCCAAAAAGCCATTGAATGTTTCTATTAGCACCAACCAGCACCAGCATTTTTTTACTCTTCAAATATGTTGCCACCATTAATGTTTTTATTAGCTAACTTAGTTGATTCTTGTTAATGCTTGAGTGGTTAGGTAAATAAAGCCAAAGACATTGATAAATAAGTTAAGGCATAAAAATCTAAGTTGAACGAGGAAGAGACATCGAATGTTTATCTTGAAGCCAACATTGATGAATGGCGAGGAAAAGGTTATATACCTTATAATTTAGTTTTTGTATTGAAGTTGAAATAAACCATATGGTTTAAATTTTTATCATTGTGTTTAATGGATACAGTTAAGAAACTCAAGGAGAGGAGGAAATCAAAAGAGGAAGAGCTGCAAACAAGGAGTGAAGAAGAATCACAACGTTTATAAAAGTTAAGGAAAGAATTGGAATAGAAACTACAACTTTTGAAACCTAAGTTAAAGGCAGCTGATGCTATGGCTTCAAAGGTACCACCAAAGTTGCTTGTATTTATGCGGAATGCTACTTCTTGAACTTTGCTTCTGATTTATGCCTGGCTTTCAAAACTCAATGCAAAGTGATAAATTTGCTTCTTATTTACAGTCAAAGTTTTACAGATGTATTATTGTAAAACTGAAAGTAAGATTTTTATTCAATAGACTTGTTTTTCATATGTACAACATTCGAAGCCCATAGTATATATATACAGTTAACTGGGCCATGGGCTAAAAGAATATTGGTTACAATATAACGGTTCGGATAAGTAAAAACGTGTGGCTGATGATGATTGTGATGAGTGGTTGAGAAGCTGCCAGGTAAACAATCCGTGTGAAATAAAACACTTCTTCATATGGCCATCGGTTGTGTGTTTTCTTTGATTCATAATACACCCCTCTGGAAACTAGGGTTTCCCAAAACCTAGTTTTCATACTAATCATGGCGGCGCTTGCAAGTTGATTTCGAATTGCCTCACTCTGGCTTTATCGTCTTCTGATTTGAGCATGGGCGAGTGCTCATCGTTGTTATGCTTGCTCAATCTTCTGCTATTGTCGGATTCTGGTTCGGCTTCATCCCTGAGTTCACCAATGTTAAATTCTGAGCGGAATCTGGTAAAGTTCTTCACATTCGTTGCTTTTGTTAGTACGTCGGCCTTCTGGTAAGTACCAGGTATGTGATTGACTTCGATTTCTCCTCTTTGAACCATTTCTCTGACAAAGTGTAGATCTATCTCGATATGTTTCGTCCTAGCATGTTGTATTGGATTCTCAGTCATGTATACAGTACTTTTGTTGTCACACCATAGTACTGGTTTTGCTGTAGTTTCAATTTGAAGTTCTTTGAGCATAGACTGAACCCATTTTATTTCTGCTGCTGCGTTGGCTATGCTTCTGTATTCAGATTCTGTACTTGATCTTGAGATTGTAGTTTGCTTTTTAGAGCTCCATGAGATTAGATTTTGTCCAATATGAACACAGTATCCACTTGTGGATCTTCTATCATCTGGATCTGAGGCCCAGTCAGCGTCTGCATACCCCACTATGTTCAGGTGCTGACTGTTTCCTAGTATAAGAACGTAGTTGATAGTTCCCTTGAGGTATCTTAAGATCCTCTTAACTGCCTTCCAGTGTGTGTCCAATGGATTCTGCATAAACTGAGATACTTTATTAATACTGTAGGCAATGTCAGGCCTGATTATAGTAGCATATTGTAATGCTCCTACAACCATTCTATATTCTGTGATGTTGGAAATAGCTTCTCCTCTAAACTTAGAATAATGCTGACTACTTATCATAGGAGTTGGTTGAGGATTAGCGTTCAACATCTTTGTTTTATTGAGTAATTCAGTAATGTATTTTCTTTGGCATAAAAATATCTTATTATTAGATCTGGTTACTTCTATGCCTAAGAAATACTTGAGGTTACCCAGATTTTTAATAGAAAATTGTTTATCTAAATATAGTGTTAATTCATCTTTGTCTTTACTGTTGTCACCAGTTATTATCAAGTCATCTACATATATCAGTATATATGTTGTAGATGACTGATTAACTTTTGTGAACAAAGAATTGCCTGATTTGGTGGATTGAAATCCTAGTTTATTTAAGGTGTTTTTCAGTCTATCAAACCATACACGAGGGGATTGTTTCAGACCATATATGGCCTTGTTTAGTTTACAGACATAGTTTGAATTTACACTATATCCTGGTGGCTGACTCATGTAAATCTCTTCCTTGAGTACACCATTTAAAAAGACATTATTGACATCTAAGTGTCTAATATGCCAGTTCTTACTTATAGCAATAGTCAAAACAAGTCTTATAGTTGTTGGTTTTACTACTGGAGAAAAGGTTTGATTAAAATCAAACCCATACTCTTGTGTAAACCCTTTAGCTACGAGTCTGGCTTTGTACTTGTTTATGGACCCATCTGGGTTTCGTTTTAATTTGTACGTCCACATGCAACCTACTATATTCTTATTAGCAGGTGGGCATACAATGTCCCAAGTATTATTTTTAATTAGTGCATTATACTCTTCATCCATTGCTGCTTTCCAGTGCTGACTTTTGATTGCCTGATCAAAAGATTTAGGTTCATCAGTACTGGATGTAACAGTAAATACTTTGGGTTTAAAGATACCACTTTTTGATCTGGTAATCATAGGATGGCCAATAATAGCTAGTTGTCTGGTTGGTGGTGAGTCATCGTTGCTTTCAGATCTTTCTGAAGTTGATTGTTGATTGTTGGACTCATCATCCTTTTGATTTTGACTTTATGCAGGTGAATGAGAGGTCACACTGGGTGGTTCAAAGCTTGCATGGTCGTCATTGATTGGTGAGCTTTGAGCATTAGATTGTTGATGACTCTCTATTTGCTGCCAGCTTCCATTGACATGGGGCATAACAGGTATAGAAATTTTTGGATTTCTAACCTTACCTGAAGTGCTTATATCTTTTGTACTATATGGAAACACTTTTTCATCAAACACAACATGCCTACTTACATATATTCTTCCAGTGTTATCAATGCACTTATACCCCTTTTGGTTAGTGGTATACCCTATAAAAGTGCAATGTTTTGATCTGAAGTTTAATTTATTTATATTATAGGGCCTTAAATATGGAAAACACAGACATCCAAACATTTTAAGTTGTTTGTAATCAGGTTTGACATTGTATAATTTCTCATGTGGGGACATGTCCTTTAATACAGAGGTTGGTTGGCTGTTAATTAGATAAACAGCTGTATTAAAGGCTTCTGGCCAAAATTTTAGTGGCATACATGCTTGTGCAAGCAATGTCAACCCTGATTCAACTAAGTGTCTGTGTTTCCTTTCCACTAGTCCATTCTGTTGTGAAGTATATGGACAAGTAGTTCTGTGAATAATGCCCTTTCTCTGAAAGGAGTTATGTAAGGTTTTAAACTCACTACCACCATCAGTTTGAATGATTTTAACCTTGTGATCATACTGCTTTTCAGCCATGGTAATGTAATTTATAATAGCATTATGAGTTTCTGATTTGGTTTTTAAAAAAATATATCCATGTAAATCTAGTATAGGCATCAACAAGTGACACATAATACTTATAACCATAGTCAGAACAAACTGGTGATGGACCCCATAAATCTATGACAATTAATTGTAAAGGTTCAGTATATATGGTGTTAGAATCAGTGAATGGTAACTTATGATTTCTCCCAATTTGACAAAACTCACAAATATAGGGTAAGGATACAGGATCAAACTTGATATGATTGTCATTCAGTATTGTTTGAACAATTTTAACACTCGGATGCCCAAGCTTGCAATGCCAAAAGTCAAATACATTCATACTATTATCAGTTTTAACATTCAAATTAAATGTGACATTGCATTTTCCTTGATTAACATCATTCTTGCATTTAACAGAATTAAACTTGTGTAGACCATTTGCCAGTTCACCCTGTAAAATGATTTTTTTAGTTAGAATATCCCTGACAAGGCAATACTTAGGGAAAAATTCAAAATAGACGTTGTTATCTCTAGCACATTGGGATACACTAATTAAATTCTTGGTGATTCTTGGCACTCTAAGAAGGTTGCATAAGCGTAATTGTTTACTGCCATTTATGTAAGTGTTTCCAATATGAGTGATTTGAACGTGTTTACCATTAGCAATAGATATAGATTTATTACCTCGATATTCCTTGCATCCAACATTTAGATTGTCCAGATTGCTTGTGAGATGATTAGTTGCCCCTGAATCTGGATACCAGCTATCATCTTGCAAGTGCTCTGTTCTGGTAGTATCATTCCCTTTGCTTTGACTGCTTGATTCTTGATCTATTTATGCAACATTTGCATTAGGATTATTGCTGTTTTTCTGAATCTGATTATTATTGGAATATCTGAAGTAGCATTTTAGGGCAGTATGACCAACTTTCTCGCAGATCTGACACTTGGTTCTGTTATTGTTGTTCCATCTGCCTCTGCCTCTTCCTCTGTTTGCACCAAATGATTCAGTTCTGTTACTTGTGGTTTGATTTTTGTTCTTGCTTCCTGTAGCAAGATTTGCATTAAGATCAATTTCTTGAATCCTTTTTCTGCTTATTCTTGATTCACGAGATAATAAGATGACATGGACTTCATCGATAGGAGGAACAACTCTTTGTGTAGTAATGACTGCAACAACTGCCTCATATAATCCGTTTAGTAAGTAAAGAACATGATCTCCATTAGATACTCTATTGCCTGTGGCACCAAGTAAATCACACAGCTTCTTGACCTTAGCTATGTACTCCATCATGCTTAAATTTTCAATTTTTATATTCTGAAGCTGTCTTTTAAAATGTAAAACCTTTGCCGATGACTGGTTATTGAATTCTTTCTCTATAGTAGTCCATATATCATTGGCTGATGAGCATCCAATAAATGTTTGTAACAGATCTTTACTTATTGAAGATAAGAGCCAAGAACTTATTAGTCGATCTTGTCGATGATACTGAACATACGCTTCATTAGCTACAGTCCTGTTGTTGTGATCAGTAATGAATTTGGCATGAATAGGAGTGGTGCCAAGTATAAATCCTTCCAAACCGTAGCCTTGAATGGCAGTCTCGACTTGTAGCTTCCATAGCAAGTAGTTTTCTTCTTGCAATTGAACAGTAATTAGCTGACTTTGAGGACATATACTTGTTTTAACTAATTGATGTACAGGTCCTGATGGCGGATTTGGTGGGTTTTCTGGATTTGATCCAACGTCTGTTCCTGTACCTGATGTGGAAGAAGTGAGCGTGTCCACCATGATAAAAAGAACTTCAAGAAGTTCAAGAAATTCTGAATCGAATATCGCTTCTGATCGAAAGTAAGAAATAACTGAAGCTCAGAGAGGAGCAGCCGAGGGTTTGATGATGGGAACTCTCTGGCGAGGTTTTAACTGAGTTTTGGTGAGTTCTTTTACTTTCTTGAATTGGATTCCTGGTGATCGATGCAGAATTTCAATAGGTATAGTATGTTTTATCGAGATGCAGCCAAATTTTTAGTAATTCTGGCATAACACCGATGATCATACTATACTTTATTCTCTCAAATGATGAAAACTTAACTGATAAGAGAATTTATACCCAAATGATGAAAACTCTCTAATGGGTATCTTTTTACTGAAAAACTTACAAGAATTTGATGCCGTTAGACTCTGGTTTATGCTCTGATACCAAGTCAAAGTTTTACAGATGTATTATTGTAAAACTGAAAGTAAGATTTTTATTCAATAGACTTGTTTTTCATATGTTACAACATTCGAAGCCCAAAGTATATATACACAGTTAACTGGGCCATGGGCTAAAAGAATATTGGTTACAATATAACAGTTCGGATAAGTAAAAACGTGTGGCTGATGATGATTGTGATGAGCGGTTCAGGGGTGCTAGGTAAACAATCCGTGTGAAATAAAACACTTCTTCATATGCCCATCGGTTGTGCGTTTTCTCTAATTCATAATATTTACTCACAGTTTTTTAAAACACAATGCAAAAGTGAAAAGGAACAAGTAGGTAAGCTACATATATAAATACACTACATATATAAAAACCATAAAGACATCATAACCTAACTAAATGACATAAGAACCTTGCTACAAATTATACATTTATGCTCTACGTATTATGTTTAAGGATTCATCCCACATGCATACAACTTACCATTATGTATTTCAGGGCCCTTTTCATGTATACTTTTATGGTTAACAGGCTAATTTGTTTGAGGTGATCTAGGGATAATTGTTGTTGAAAAAATGGTAAAAGAACTAGTTTAAACAGCAATTACTTGGGGAGGCAAATTGGATCATATTCTATGAATTTTAATGTCACATATATTGAGTTCTGCCGAGGTAATTGGTTTAGCTGTCCAGATGAATTTGTTGCTCATTTACTAGAGTAATACATTTCACCAGGTTACCTTTAGTATATTGACTTAAGCAGGGACGGAACTATGAGGGGGGACAAGTGGCGGCGGTGGCAATCCCCCCCCCCCCCCCCTTTGATTTTAAAATTATGTAAAAAAAAAATTACCCCTTTGGTGCAAAAGTAACCATTTTTAAGGCATTTTTATTAGTATTTATGCAATATTTTTGTCTAAAACTTAACAATATGAAACATTACAGATTGAAATTATGATAAATCAAGGTAAACTGGTATTAAAAAAAATTTGCCCCCCCCCCCCCCCCCTCCCAATCCGCCCCCCGCTGAGCGGATTCCTGGTTCCGTCCCTGTAAAGTATTAAAATAATACTGGATAAATTTTTCTTTCAACAGAAAATGAATTGGAAAATTTCGAAGTACTGAATTTTATCGTATAAATTTATCGAAGTTGATGTATCTAACGTATAAATGTAAGTGAATTACGTGAAATGTGATTGAACTTAATAGTGGTTTTGACATGTTTGCCTTACAAATGCTCTGCTGACATCGCATGCTTTAACCATCAGCGGTGTCCGCCTCTATTAGGAGTTGAAGGGTTGGTAGAAACTTGCTATCATGTGTGTCCTTCCATTATTATTGTCTGGCGTATTGACCTTGCTACCTATTGTATGAATCCAAAGTACACAATGTTGGTATCACTTTGAAACGTACTTCGGCAACCCTGTAAATGTCTTAGAAACTACTATGCTTTAAAACGATTGGAAGCAGCAAACTAAATTTCATACGTAGGACAATTTGTTGTTCATGCACATAAAAGTATGTTAACAAAGCATCCCTTCGGGAGGAGGTGGTGTCAATGGGTGTGTTTGTCGAACAGTGCAACATGTTATTGCTGCTTTTGTCATTTATTCGGGTGAAAACCCATGAACGCCCTTTTCTCATTTCTTACTTTTCCACTTGGGTCAATAATGAAACTCCTCAAAAAACATTCATTTTTAGGCTGTGTTGACAACTTATACAATAGCATTGATATTTTGGATGCTAATAGTGACTGCTTTGTGTCTGAGGCTCGGAAGAAGATGTTAGTGTCTCCTTGTATCTTCTTATACTATGATTCAAGCCGTCAAATACTGAAGACTGAATCTGAAGCACTTTCTAGGAGTTCCACAGCTCATGGTTGCAAAACTTGTTGGGATAACAGCGCAGAAATATGTGCGCATAATATTAGTGAAGTAAGCATCAGCAAAATAAATCCAAAGGTGCAAAATTTAGTTATAGATAACGGAGAAGGATTTGCAAAAAAAAAATGAGTAATTTCACAATATCTGCGGAAGCTTTTAGTATAGAATGCATTCAGTGAGGATTCTTGGTTCGGACACCGAGTTACTGAGGTTATTACATTTTCTTAAAGAAAGTGATGCTTAGCCATTCATTCTAATATATATGTCATGCACAAGATCAAAGGTAGTTCTGATTATTAATTATTGCAAACTAATATTTACATAAAACTTTCCATTACTAGCATCCAGCTTCCTTTGCGATTTTCTCAACCATATGAGTCAGTTTTTCAGATATAGCATCCACTGACTGAACTGACAACCATCGTCCACCTTGAGATTGAATGAATACAAAGCCATTTCATTGATGGTTGTACAGATGGTAAGATGAAGCACTGTAAACTGGAGTTTTTGAAGCCTGGCTGTTATGTTATACAACTACTTAGGTAATTTCTGAGTAAGGATCTTAAGAGTAACATGGCTATCGGCCATGGATATGTCAATATTAGCAATCAATGATCTTTTCCTGTATGAAGTTCTAACTGCATAATTATTGCTAGCATTACCAATGCTTGTGGTCGTTGTGTTATTAGAGTACGCTAATGTGCATTGAGGAAGTGCGGTTGAATCTGGAATTGGCATGGATGAGTGAAGTACTTGCATCTGTTTCATTCTTTTTATTGCTTCAAGAGTATGGACCTGTTGCTCGAGATCTTTTATAAAGTTTATAGCTCCCCCTACAATTGTTGCTTGATCACCCTTTGGCACGTATTTTCTAAGGCTATTACATATAACATATTGTATTTAACCTTAAATCTTCTTATTTGTCGGTCTGTTCGATTGCTTAGCATTGAGATAGGGCCTTGATACATACACAAGTTAGAAAGTCATTCCAAGTTTCGACCATACTTCTCTACATGCTGAAATAAGTAAAACAAAATTTCATTTGCAGGGATCAACCATACATTTGGTTGTTAAGTGGGCCGATGCAGAGAAAGAAATATGTTACTACCAAAATTAACTTTGAAACCAGTTGATGATAAAGGTGTATTGGAAGAATACAAATAATAGAAAGAACCGAAAGCTAGGAAGAATGATCTGAGAGCGGCATAAACTGGCACCTTCCTGGAAGGAAGAAGCTCAAATTCTACAGAATGCCAACAAAGTTCATCCGGCAGGGTCCATCCAACAGGGTCCATCTGACAGGGCCTATTCGACAGGGAGTCCTGTAGCGAAAGGCCATCTAAGTCAGAGGTTAAGAAAGAGAAAGACATAAGCTCCGCTCGTTGAAACCCGGAAGGTCTATCGATATTAACTTGCTTAATACCGATACATCAGGAGACGAAGACACCAGAAGCATCACACCAAAGGTATATAGATCATCCGGAACCTGCTCCCAAAGCATCTGCCGCATAAAAGCCGAAAGGTCACATTGATAGATAATAACACATCATCGGGAGCTACCTTTCGGAGGACCAGAAAATCCAAAAAGCCCGACCGGGTGGCCAACCAGAACCCTAGCGGAGATACAGGCTATCCATACTAATATAATTAGCACAAACACCGACAGCGGTTTTGAACCGGCAGTTATCCACATACATCAGGAGGACAAGCTCCACTAAGTATACACGAGAAAGCTGGAAGCCTGCGTCTGTAAACTTACGTCTGAAATCCTACACCCCGGAGCCATTGACGGAATTTCAAATCCCTTCGAAAGTCACTATGTCATCAAACTCATCCTGATATCAAAAGGAGCCTCAACTGATCGGAACCTTCCCTCCAGAAGCTATGAACCGCACCACAAGACGGCCGAAAGACAAACATCTGAGACCAAGGAGAAAAGCGCCTTCCTGAGGCCCCTGCAAGCCCAATAGCCCAACAGCGGAAGGGGTCCCGAATTCTCCACATATAAACCTCAGGGGTCACATTGAAGGGGATCATTCTAATTATTGTACTCATTCTCTCTGAACACTAATACTTGGATCAGTCTGAGGTTTTCTTTTATCCAGTTCAGGTATTCCAAATCAAAGATCAGTAAAGAGTGAATCTATACTTAAAGTATTTTTTCATATGAGTTTATCATACTATTTCTTAGTTATTATTACTACAATTTACTGATCGTCTCCTACACATGCATGGATTCTTATCCGAATCTTTCCGCGAATCAGAGGAAACACCCCTTTCAATAGGCATAAACCCTTCCTGTGAGCTTAGGCCCTTCCACACGCTTAAATCTCTCATTGAGGTTGCTACAGAGCTCCTTTTTATCGTCTGGTAAGCTCTTTATCAAAGGTTTATTTTAGTAATCCATTTCCCCCAAATCCTCGATGCTCAAGAATGGTGAATTAACCCAAACCCGCTGAGGTTTCAACAGTCCATTTTCCCTTTAGATCCATCCCTCTCAACCTACCTTCGGTGTTGATGAAAAATATCGTTAACGTTTTGGAGCTAAAAGGAGGGTCTGAACCTCCAACCTTGTGGTTAACAGCCACATATCCACTTGTGTTGTTCCGTCCCGAATTGGGTTAAGGCTTTGAAGAACAAAGTTATGGGTAAAAGGCCTTGGTAAAAGCCGTCAGGGTCTCAAATGGATAAGTCGGAAATCACTGACCCTGGAGTGATAGAAGAGCGAAGGTTGAGAGTGGAAGCCTTATAGATAATAAAGAGGAAAAGAGAAATAGAACAATATACTTCCGACACTAAGAATTACAACCTTTCCCACATAATACAAACACTAGCACCTCCTTCGAATGGCTCTACATCAAAGAATATTAACGTTTTCTCTCACCTAAAGAAGGCTCTCTACAAGCAGATTATACGAATGACATTCGAACATGAAATAACGATTGATTTTGACCGCTTCACCAATAAATGGTCATAGAGGTTAACACCCTAACCTCATTATATTTTTGGAGGTAGGAGAAATATATAGATCCAACAACAAGACTGGGTTGCAAAAGGGTTAAGTCCCAACAACAAAGAGAAAGGGTGACACCAGGATTGCCCAAGAGATACTACCTCACTACTTCAATGGAGGATTCTACTTCCTAACCAAACATGAACTCAACTATTGGCCATCCACAAAGAAAAAACCCAAGTATGAAAGGAAAATAGAAGGGCCCTGTTGTCAATACCACAGGGCGAATGGACACAAAACTAATATCTGCAGAATCCTTGGGAAAATGGTTACCATAAATCAATTACTTCAACTCCAAGTATCAATCCTTATGTAAGGATAGGGATTAGGTAAGTGTATTGAATCATCTCAAAATGTGAGGTGCATCTCTAAAAGTTGTATTTTTTCTTCTTCTTCTCTGTTATCAGACTTGTAATATTTTCTTATTTAGAAAATAAATAAAATATCCTCTCCCCAAGTGGACGTACACTAACAAGACCTTAGTGGAACCACTATAAATCTCTTGTGTTCTTTCTTTTATTGCTTGATCTATGATTGTTTTGCTAGTGACTATCTGTTGTTTGTTTTGCCTCACCATCAATCTGTTCCTAATTATTTTCTGCAAGGTTGGGTTTTATTCTCAAGGAATTTTTGGGAAACTTTTCCCCAACAATTGGTATTGGAGCTACGAGGTTGATTGAGAAAGGGTGTTAGGCATCATGGCAGGAGATGAGGAGAATTCATCAAATGCATCAAGGCCATATGTCAAAGGGACATATACGGCAGCAGGATCTCAGTTAACAATAGAAAGATGGAATGGGGATAAAGACTTCGAGAAGTGGCAATGGAGGATGAAAACTATTATGATGAAAAATAATGTTCATCCTGTAGTATTTGCTCCTGAGGAGTTGACAGATGATATTTCAGCCGTGGAAAGGAAGGAGATGGAATGATGGGCATTTACTACTTTACAATTAGCAATGGGAGAAAATATCATTTAAGAGATTAGCGGTGAGACCACTACTAAGGACATTTGGACAAACCTGGAAAAACTCTATTTAAAGAAGTCACTAACCAACCGTCTGATTTTGTTGAAGACGTTTTTCACCATGCGGATGAGAGAGCGTACTTCAGTGAAGGCACATCTAAGCTTCTTCGATGATCTCGTGATGAAGATGAAGGCTGTTGACTTGAAAGTGGATGAGGAGTAAATAATAATGATTCTTTTGTGTTCTCTTCTGGAGCGATACACAGGTTTCGCTAACAGTCTTATCTATCTCAGAGATATACTAACAGTAGATGATGTGAAGGCAGGTCTTCTACCTGAGGACTTGAGGGATCAGATAAAGGGGTTGAGTGAAGGTAGAGGAGGAAGTAGTACGGAAATCTTATTAACTGGTATGGAGAAAGGGGAGAAGAAGAAGAAAATAAAACCAAGAGATGGGAAGTGCTACATTTGCAAGAAACCATGCCATTGGAAGAGAGATTGTCCGGACTTGAAGAAAAAAATTGAAGCTGGAAATTCATCGGTTGCGGTGGAAGAATTTTTGTCTGATGACTTGTTGACAGCGGTAGTATCAGATGTATCAGACCATTGGGTGCTAGATACGAGGAACTCTTTTCATATGACACCTAACACGAATTATTTCAGTTCTTTTAAAAGAAAAAGGGAGAAACTAATTTTTATGGGAAATGTCCTAGTTGTAGAGTCATGGGTGAAGGTACTGTGCAGATTCGCATGTATGACGGGGTAATATACACCTTGACAGGTGTCTGTTATGTTCCAGGTCTTCGAAAGCCAATGATATCTCTTGGGAATTTGGCATCCAAAGAATGCGAGGTGACTATTGGTAAGGATAGTCTAAGGGTTTCTAATGGTGCATTTGTAGTGATGAAAGGAGATATGTTTCATAATTTGTATCTCCTGAGCAGAAGCATTGTACTTGGAGAGTCAAGGGTTGGAGCCTACAGTTCTCATGGAAAAGATGTCAAAGCTGAACATACGAGAAGAGACTTTGAGTTTCTGCACAGGCAGAATATGATCAAAGGGGAAAGCTTCAACAAGGTGAGATTTTGCCAAGAGGATGTGCTTGATAAGCAGAAGGGATCATCTGAAGTTGGTCAGGGATTAAAGGAGAAAGCGATGGATATGCATAAGTCTTTGTAGACTACTAAGTTTGAGCGTTTCTCGAGCTGGAATCACTTATCGAAATGCTAGGTGCCACGTGGTGGCACGATGTGGGGAGAGAGTTGAGATGGTTCATGGAGACGTTTTGTTTTCATCGTGAAGATTGATAGGTCTTACAAGAAGAGGGTACTTTGAACACTTTGTTGGCGGCGGTGGCATTGCCGGAGTTTGTTAACAAAGTGCAATGGGTGATAGCCATGCCGAAGCTCATTGGGGAAAGTAACCATGGTGTCTTGTCCAAGAAGATGCTTTGAGTAAGAGGATGTACGTGGAGTTGATATGCTTTCAAGGAAATATAGAATCAAGGTGGAGATTGTTAGAATCTGTGATACAATATTTCCATTTGTAGAAGATTTGGAAGATATTATTGATTATGGTGATATAATATTTCCATTTAGAGAAGATTTGGGAAATATTGTTAATTTGAGTAATATAATATTTCCAACTGCAGAAGATTTGGAAGATATCAGAAAATTTATTGCCCCTTTTTGTAAAATTAGATAGAGCAATAAATTACCTACATAAGTGGAAGAATATGAAGAAGTTTCTTTTGGGATATTGAAGTAAGGAATTAATTCTCTGATTGGAGAATTAATTAGGCATTGATTTATAACCATAAATCAATTACTTCAACCCCAAGTATTAATCCTTATATAAGGATAGGGATTAGGTAAATGTATTGAATCATCTCAAAATGTGAGGTGCATCTTTAAAAGTTGTATTTCTTCTTCTTTTTCTCTATTATCAGTCATGTAATATTTTCTTATTTAGAAAAGAAATAAAATATCATCTCCCCAAGTGGACGTACACTAACAAGACGTTAGTGGAACCACTATAAATCTCTTGTGTTCTTTCTTTTATTGCTTGATCTGTAATTACTTTGCTGGTGACTATTTATTGTTTGTTTTGCCTCACCATCAATCCGTTCCTATTTGTTTTTCCGCAAGGTTGGGTTTTATTCTCAAGGCGTTTATTGGGAAACTTTACCTCAACACTAGCATTACTTTCTAGAATATACATGTGTGTGTGTATACAGGAAAATCTATGCAGGTATTTAACTGTACAGTTCAAAGAATCAAGATTTCAAATACAGGAGTTTAAGTGTCAAGACCCATGAGTATCAAGAAATCAAGGGTTTAAGAATTATAGAGTAAATGTGTCTAGAAATCCTGTTAAAACTCTGGTTAGCACTTGATTCTATTTCAAATTTAAATTCTAATTTAAAATTTAATCCTGATTTCAAACTTCCTTTCAAAATAATTTCAAAAGTATTTACTTGATTTTAAATCTAGTTTTCAAATGATTTCAAAATTACTTCCTTATTTATTAATATATACTTCTTTATTTTAAGAAATATTTTAACTCTAGAAATTTATTTTCTATTTTCAGACTTACGTATAATAGATTTTTAACTTAAGTTTTACTTACTAGTTTTATAATTACTTGTGTTTTTTAACTTTCTTGTTTATATTAAGTTTTGATACATTCATAGTTTTATATTTATACTTTTATATCATTTTATATTTAGTTTCTTAAATATTTTTATTATATCTTATGTAAGTTTTAAAAAAAAATTACTTTGAAAAGAATGTTTTAATATAAAGGAATGTAGTTTGTTTTAACTCTGGATTCACCATAATTTATTTAAACATTATTTACTTTGTTTTAAAATTCTATTTTTGAAATTACATTGGCATATGTCGACATAGGCATTTTCATATGTCGACGTACTAATCGTTAACCTTGTTTTTTAATTTTGAATAGAAGCGTCTTTTGAATGCAAACCCTTTCAGAAATGTTATGACTATTGAAAATTTATAAATACCTTCCAAAATTTGAATTTATTTTATCAACTTTTCATCTCTTTCTTCCTCTCTTAACATTATACCATTATAATACTTTATTTCTTAACTTTCTGGACTAATACTCTGCCGATTTCAATAGAAATCATGTCATTCTTATTCTCTTTCAATTCTAAATCAAAATCTATTTGAATTCAAGTGCTACTCAAGAGTTATAAATTGTTTGTAATCAAATATCTCAATATCAAGTCCTGTTGAGTCAATATTACAAAATCTGGTAAGAGAAAGTTATGGTCCTGTCCCGTTTAAAGTAACTGGGTGCCTAACGGTACTTAGAATCAGTTGGGGTGTGCCCTTGTAGCCTTGAAATCAAGTATTGTAATCGGATATTATTGAATAAAAATCCGCATCAATCCAGCGTTGTGTGGGACTGGATGTAGGGGAGTCCCGAACCAGTATAAATTCCTGGTGTGTACTTTCTTTTTACTGCTTTTATTTTCTGCAATCTGTGATTGATTATGTGGCTTTTATTATACGTGATCTACACAGTGTTTTGTTTAATCAAAAAAAATTTCAAAAAATTAATAAATTCCTAATTCACTATTCACCCCCTTCTAGTGTTTAACTTGTCTTAAGATGCTTAATTTGCGTCTTCAACACATGTGTGTGTGTGTGTGTGTGTGTGTGTGTGTGTGTGTGTGTGTGTGTATATATATATATATAAACGTACATACATATATAGAGACATGCATATCAATGCCTTATAAGACATATTTTCAAAATAAAAAAATATCGTTACGCTTAAACTTCTTAAATTTTTATTCAAATGAATAGTTGTTGGATCAAAGTAATCACATAGTCAACTTTATTACAGGTAAGACTTGGGAGTTGGTTCAATTGGAAACTGACAAAAAATTATTAAAACTAAAATAATCACTCAAGAAAAACGAATCAATATTTTTTAAAATCGAAACCAACCTAATAAAAAAATATATTTGATTTGCTACACGGTTCATCGTTAAATGAGTCAAATTGAGGTTATAACAAAAATATGAGTTTGCAACAATTTGATTGAGTCCATTAAGATGCAAGATGCCATGATTTCGAAATAACTCTTTTTTCTGACAACATTAACATGAACTGATTCAAAGTAATACCGTAACATAACAATATAAATTTTAATTTAAACAATGTAATTATGTTACTTTAAATGATTTTACTTTATTGCCCAATTTAATTGGTCGGTCGGTTTTCAAACATTAAAAACCGAGACAACCAAAAATAAATAAATAAATAAGATAAAAATCAAACTCAACCAATTAACTAACAAAGTTAAAAGACCAAACTTGTTTCATTTCGTTGACTTATTTTGTTTGAATCAATGAATGGTAATCCCCGATAGGAGGAATTCAAGGAGATTGATCATAATTTGATATTATTTGTTAGGCTAATTGTAAGTAAGATTTGAAGTTAGAAAAAAAAAATGTACAAAGATCATTTTTCATATATGCATGTAAAGCTTACAAAATGTATGCGTCACATACCTTGTGCTCTTAATTAGGCATAGGGCATAATACAAAGATTAATTTAGTTCTTTAAAAAAAAAAAAAAAAAAGTTTGAATCTATCAAAAGCTACAAAAGCCCAATCATTTCATAACAAGCAAAATTGAACAAGATCAAAGAAAAAACATGCAAGTAAACTATGTTTATGTTGCCGGAGAACAATCCGCAGTGACGAACAAGTTTTTGGCGCTGTTGACGGGGAATGAATTTTAATTTTGATTTTACTTTTCGAATTATTGTTTTTGTTTTATTTGTGTTCTTGGAAAAAAAAAAAAAAAAAAAAAACTGCCATTCCACATACTTTCTGTTTTTGTGCATGGCTATGGAAGGTCAAATCTTTGTGCTTTAAGCTGGGTGTTGTAAGTTGCGTGGGTGATGCAGGTTGTGAAGGAGTAGGCGATTGATGCGTAGTTTCAGGTTGGGTGTTCGTATAATGAAATGCACAGGAAGCTTGTAAAATGATTGCAGTGCATTGTTATTTTAATGAATCGCAATTGCATAGTTTGGTCCAAATGTGAAACTGAAAAAACAACATAGCTAGGGGTGGGCATAAACTGCACCGCAATGCGGAAACCGCCCGGACCGAACTGTAAAAACGGTGCGGAAAATCGCATCAAATTCTCTCTCTAAAGCATGCAGCCCAAACCGAACCGACCCACAACGATACGGTCCGGTTGCAGTTTGAACTTTTATCAAACCGTATTAAACCGAACCGCATAGCTACACCGACAATGTTATGATAAAAAAATTAACGAACTCCTATCTAACTTTTAATTTAACGATATATATTCTATTTTCAACGTATGTTGTAGTTATAGTAATTAAAGATAACACTATGTGTTTTAACCTTCAGGTGACACAACGTCATACAATCGTAAATTGATTGTTGATGGAAGTAATTTTCTTGTTTCATATTTAATACGGGTTCAAATCGGACCGAACCAAAACCGAACTGTATTACATCGAAACCGAACCGAAACCTAACCGTTTGAACGGTTAGTATAATGGTTTGCATTTTTGATCTACCGTTTGATGCGGTTTGGTGCGGTTTGAGCTTCAAACCGCACCAAACCGAACCGCGTCCACCCCTGGCTGAAACAATCAAAAACTGAAAGTGAGATGGGTAACGTAATCAAAAGCTAGAAGTGAAATGAAACAAACGAATGCACATTGCAAATTTTTTTTTTTTAAATTGCAAAGTGAAACATAAACAAAGAACAAACAATATGCACAAAAAAGAAAGTATGCAGAAAGGCCGTTGGTTTTTTTTTTCAAGAACACAAATAAAGCAAAAATATTAATTCTAAGAGTAAAATCAAAATCAAAATTACTTCCACGGCAACATCACCAAAAACTTGTTCGTCGCTACGGATTTTTCTATCAAAGTTATGAACAAGATGAAAGGATTAATTTTCAGTTTTATTCAATTCCCGATCGATTCAAATAATCAATATCAAAATTATGAAATTGCACCCGGTTTTTTGTTCTGAAATAAACTATGTTTATGTTTGTACATTAATAAATGATATATAAGTTAGAAAGTTTATAATGACATGTTCTACATGTAATCATGATACTTTGTTTGAATCTTCTTCTGAACGTTTAAGGTTTCTTATTTAAAGGTTCAGTGCATATTATTATATATTTAATTAAGTATCATGTATGTGTATTATTTACATGAAAAACTTAAGCCTCAATCTCAAAACTCAAGAGTTGCCTTAGCAGGTCAGGCCCGGCCCTAGGCATTGGCCAACCAGGCGGCCGCCAGCCTGGGAAGGGGCCTCATGGAAAGAATCTTATGTATGTATAGATTTGATAATGAGAAGTTTACAAATGGAAAAGTAGCTGGGTGTAATGCATTTGGCTTCTGCGATCCTAAGTTAGATTCCTAAGGACTGGAGGGGGTTTAATTTCTCATATTATACTAATTTGTCAACTCTGTGCCTACGAACCAAAAAAAAGGTCTCCTGTATGTCTTCACCTTTTGAAATATTCATATATACATATTACATACACAATTTCTCTCTACATACTGAATTTGGTAATTTTCTCAACAGTGCAATAAGAATATGCACCACAAGAAATGTAGAATCAACAGTAATATAAATCAATATTAGTCCATTTTTGTTCCAAAGCAACACATTTTTCATCCAAAAAATATACAAAAGTGAACATGTTGATAAACAGTTTGCCAAAACTGAGCCTCCACTGCATTCGCCCGAAGGTTGTGTCAACTTAGCGAAAATGTAGCAGCTATATGTAATTCAATGTAGATTTCTTACTCAGCTAGAGCTTCTTCGTTATCCGCATGCATCACAAATGTAAATATCCAGGTTCAATTTCTTACAGCTAGGAAAGGTCTGAATGTCATGAGGAGTCCGATAAACTCTACCACGCCCAATAGGAAAAATACAATCTCGTTGCCTGGAGAAAAATATAGGTAATCTAAGAGAATGTAGAGTTCAAAATATCTACCAGAAAATATACTTCATTGAATAATGACATTCTACATCACTGTATACATGGTTTTATATGACTTTGCCACATAATATTCATATATGGGATGAATAAATGCATAATCATGTGACATAATATGTTCTATTGTTATTCCAAATGCAACTAGATTTTTTAAGGAAAAAAAAAAAAAAAAAAAAAAAAAAAAAAACAGATACAGAGTGCAATTTCACAAGAGTTGGGTATACCTGGTAAAAATGAAGATTCTTGGCGTTTCTGTGACCATGAAAATCTATAAAGGACATTGCATAAGTTAAATAAAATAGAACAGCATGTAATCGAGATATATAAGTTCATAATTTAACAACCAAATAATGCGTTGTTTCATGAAATACAGACGAAAACTAATATATTTCTGATGATTGCAGCTGTTAACACCAAAGAAGAAGTCATGTCAGCTCTCCTTCACACTTTAAAGAGGCGGAAATTAGGATCCGACCCATATTTTTAAACTTCATAACTTAAAACGTTTATCAAAACCAGATTTCATGAAACACCCATGTCAATGTTTTCAGCAAAAAAGAGTGTTTTGAACTGCATTTTGCAGTTAGAACTGCAAATGTTTACGGTTTAAAATGCAAGTACATGTGCTTTAAAATGCATATATTTGTATAATAAATATTTGAATTGTGTACTGCAAATACTTGGAATACATATTATTGGCAATAGTAATGACGTAAATAAATCTTATATTGCTTCAGAAATAGAGATTAAGATGAGAACTAAGAAGACGATAGAACTTTCAAAGAGCTATTTTTGATAGTCAACACAGATATAGACAATACATTTTACCTTCAGACCTTTCTGGAGTTTCGATTACATCAAGGAGCTTAATGGTGAATATATGTTATAACACAAAGATGGTCATGTGCTATATGGTAGATCCATACAGCTCATTTTATATTAACACAAAGAAAATAATAAAAATTTATGGTAAAAACTTACACAACACCAGCTGCAGCTGGAGCAATGCTCTTACATATAGACTGTGCAGTCATGGAAATACCATTTGCTGCTCCTCTTTGGCGTTGACTCTGTCAATTTTATGTATAAAGATGTTAGTTATGATCATATGGGATCTAGTCCATATTTAATAGCAGGTAAAAAGATGTATTCAAAATGAAAATAGAAAATTTACCACAGCATTATTTTGCAGAATGAATGTTCCAGTGATAATAGTCACCTGTTTAGATAAACAAGGAACCAACATTAACGTTAACTACAAACTCATTAGATTATATGCAAGAAAATTATCATACCTGACAAACATGTTATGTTAAAAAGAAGGGCCTAAAACTCCAGATATAGAAAAATAAGCTTCTACAAATTCAAACTTACATTAAAAACAGTCTTCAATAAGGATACAGAATTCACTGCTATTTTAAGTGGAAGAGCAGAGAGATTTGTCAGAAGAGGGTATGTGGCCAGCAACGGGAGAGTTAAGGCCTGCATAATATAGCCCAACGTATTAAGGAAAAATTATTGACACATCAATGAGTGCTGAAAGTTGAGTTTGTATATACATACTGCAGCAATACGTGCTAAATTGATAGGCCCAAGGAGTCTCTCGGTTGGTGCATAAAAAAATAGTTGAAATACTAGAAGACTAAAACCTACAGAATAGAATTCATTCTTAAACTCAGCAGTGCATATATTACTAAATATCAAATCAATAGATAAGACTAATACAAAATCCGCATATAAAATCAGCAACAAGAATTATTAAACAGCATTTGTTGTGAAAAAAATATAGCTAACCTGAGACTGCAAGAACTGCACCAACATCTCCAGTTGAAAAGCTTAATCCTCCAAGCGTTTTGTTGCTTTCAGCCCATAAAGAGAATACCTAAAAATTCAAAATAATATTAATATGTAAGAATGTCAAAGGAGTACAATTAAATTGTTAGCCAAAAACATTAATCAATAATATCATGTGCTGAGTAAATAATTTATGGAGACACACTAGTTTTAGTTCCATGGACACTTGTGATTTAGGTCGCAACATGCTAGGGAGATTGATAGGGATGGTAGTTTTAGAATTCAAGCAGGATGGATGAAATGACGATTAGCATCTGACATTCTCTATGATAGGAAGATTTCACAGAAGCTTAAATGAAAGTTCTATAGAACAAAAATCAGACATGTGATGTTATATGGTGCAGAATGTTGGCCTACTAAAAGACAACACGTCCATAAGATGAGTGTAGCAGAGATGCATATGCTGTGTTGAAGCTGTGAGCATACCAGACGAGATCGGATTAGAAATGATGATATTCAGGACAAGCTTTGAGTTGCACCTGTTGAAGAGTAGTCTAACACCGCTTGAGATGGTTTGGACATCTCCAACAAAGACCGCATGATGCATCGGTGACCGCACGATGCACCGGTGCGCATTGGAATTATAGGCCGCGCCGAAGGCCCAAAAAGAGGTAGAGGTCGACCTAAAATGACATGTAAAGAGATAGTAAAAAGAGACTTAAGAAATTGAAGTATATTTGAAGAGCTGGTATTGGATATCAGTGCGCGGAAGTTAGCAATCCATCTACCAGAACCTTAGTTTTTTTTTTAAAACCTTTATCGCCACATTACAAACTACTGTTGTTGTTATTATTATTGTTGTTATTGTTGTTGTTGTTATTATTATTATTGTTGTTGTTGTTGTTATTATTATTATTATTATTAACTTTATTTTACTTTTACGGAAGCTTTTAATCTTTTTTTTTTTGGTTCCATCTGTAGCCAACCCCAACTTGTTTGGAATTTATGGCTTAGTTGTTATTGTTGTTGTGGACATGTGTGATTTAGAATACCATTGTCCAATTATGAACAACTAAGGATTAACAAATAATAATATCCAAGATTCCAAACCAACAGAATTTTAAGGATATCTCTGCTCATTTATCACCAATTCTACAATATTATTTCCTAGAGAAGTTTATCCTTATATGAACTCTAGTATTTTTAATCTCGACTTCTCTTTTACAAAAATAAGAATTTATAGATCACACATTTTTGTTCGAGAAATAATAATAATAATAATAATTTAGAAGATTCATTAGGATTTCTTGGTTCCTACCTCAAAAAGCCAGCATCAATAGAGTTTTTAGAATGAAGAATATTCTCTCTTAGGTACTCAAAAAGCCAACATTCTCCTCCGTTTTATTATCCAAGAGAGAAGAGAGTGATACGAACAATATGTAAAAGTAAGTATAAGAGTTTTTAGAATGAAGAATATTCTCTCTTAGGTACTCAGAAGAAAAGGAAAAAAGAAAAAATCATCATTTGGTGTCAAACAAGACAGCCAAAGATTGGTGTTGAAGTGTTAGTCCAAAAAATACTGTAAAGAATCATCAATCCAAGACTACAAATTGTTCTTCATTTCAAGGTACAAATTAATGCTTGATATTGGTATAATTATTGTGAATTGTACAACATGACCGTAAAAATCATACAATATGAAGCAAAAGAATGGTCTGTGAACTTTGAACTACATGAAGTATTACTATGGTCATAAGATTACTGCAAGCTAAAAATTGATCAAAATGAGCATGCAATATGAAGCCCTTGTATCGAGTAAGTATGATCGTTGTAAATTATAGAACTCGATGACAAAAATCATGCAATATTAAACCATATTTGGAGGGAAAAAAGGAAGACAACACCAAGTCTACATAGGACTCCGTAATATCACTCTTCACAAAGACAAATGGTGATTGACTACACTGATAGGAAAACTTGATAAGGAATTCAGGAAAGTAGTCCATGACCGAGTATTAAAGAAAAAAGATGTACTGGCAAAAGGTCCCACTTCTGCCAAGTTTAAGAAGTTTATATTGAACTTAAGAAGGATCAGCAGAACCACAAAAAGATATATACTAGTCGAGAGGTATTATGCATATCAAGTTATTCCAAAGGTACTTTTACTTATATATGATCAATCCTAAATATTATTTTTCATTGAACATTTTTTACAATAAACTTTGCCAAAGTCAAGAAAATAAAATAAAAAACCTTGCGTAAAGCAGAGAACAGATATAATAACAATAGTGTAAGAGTGCAAGTAAAAGAGGGTCCAACATAAAGAGAGTTTGAGCTGTCTTTGCAAAAAGCACTTATAATTATAATTTTGTCTTTCTATCTTATACACACTCAAATTTTCTTCAAATATCTGTAGCGAAGTTTACCTCGCTGTAAGCCATGTCATGCAGGGAGAAGACACAATAAACAATAATTGATGACATCAGGGGCCAATTCATAAAAAGATTTTCTTTGGAAGGTGAAACTCCTCCTGCTTCTTCGTCCTTTTCAATATTTTTCCCATCTGATGACATGTATTCAGGATGATTGTGTAAAGATTCCTACATGACATTGAGCCAATTATTTTTCGGTCTGGTAAAATATTTTGATATTCATAGGCATGCCAGGAACCCAAAAGGTATTTTGGTTACAACATTTAGCTATAACATCACTAACGTGCGCTTTCAGTATTAAACTTTCATAATAACGAGTTTACATCACATTATCAAATATACTAACGTAGATAATACCAAAAACATGAATCGTAAGAACAGAAAATTTGAAGGACCCCCAATTTCAAGCCATATGTTTCAAAATAAGAGTGCAATGAACATGAATTACGTTTTGTGGATAATTTACTGGCAGTGACTGGTAGTTTCAGAAGAATACAAACATGGAAGCCAAAAAGGCCAAATGGATGATAGAAAATGGTAGTTTATGTTATAACCATAAATCATGCCAAGCAAGTATATTATTGGATACTTGATTCATGATATTTTATCATTACAATTTACAAACATGGCAATAACTTACTGGGAGCCAACTACAAAATAAAAGGGCAGCCGCAGCAAATAGAGATATACTGAGAGATGGCAATAAGTATGGAAGCCTGAGCATGCACAAAAATGAAAACAAAAGCTTAGAATGGAAAATACACTATAAGGTACCTATTTTGAAACACGTCTAAATGTTGAATACCTTCCAAATAAAGATTCATGAGAAAATATAGATGGAAATTTTTCTGCAGGCTGATACATGTACATAAAAAAGTGAACCATAAGCAAATGGACAAAAGAAGCAGCCGTATGAATGCAGTTAATACGCAATGGTTAACTTTCTGTGAATAACTAAATTAATTATTATTTTTATCCGTGTATGTTCCACCATTCTAGAAACATTTTACCAGTGCAAGAAAACCTCCAATAGCCGGGCCAATAATCAATCCTATTCCCCATGCTGTGCCGACCTGCAATGAGATTGAGATATGGAGAATGTTGTAAAACATAAACTAATATCATCTAATTAACGTTGTACATTTTAAAAGGGAAGTGATAAATATAATATTCTTCTTCTATAATTTAGCATTCACACTCGTTGTTTGTTTCCAAAAGTACTCGAAAATGTTAATGGTCGGAATGGTAAAGCGGGTACATAGTCACTTCACAGTAAGTATATTACCAGAGATAACCCCATTGATTGATGCTCTGGTCGACAAATTTCTGCAACATATGCCTGAAAAAAAAGCAAGCAGAAGGTAACAAAAGCATACAAGGAAAAACAGCAAATAAAGAAACTAACAGGGAAAAACCCAACACCTTTATTGGTCCAAGCGAACCATTCAAAGCTCCAAGAAGAAATCTGGTGGAAACCGCCATCCAGTAGCTCGTACTCATTCCAAACAATGTGTTGACAATGACACTATAACAAAAAGTGAACGGAAAAAAAAGAAATGCCCAGATAAAGTTTGTAAGTAAAAGGAGTAGGCAAAAACTGTAACCAAATATGGGTTAGTTAACATATGCATTTTTAGAAGTAATTACATTGTGACTAGGCCAAACATAATTACAGGTTTTCTTCCCCATTTATCAGCTATTACTCCCCAAATGAAAGAAGTAAGAGCCCTCCCACACATGAATGCAGCACCTGCAGTTCATCAGATTGCGTAATTTAATATATTTTGTAATGTTTGATTCATAACATTAGTAGTCACAATTAGCATGTTCCAAAAATAAATATATAGTTTCTGGACATACCTACAAAACCAGCATAAAAACCAATATCCTCCACCCTTTTGGCAACATGCAAATCTCTTATCTGAGGTAAGCATAACAACTGGGTCAATGTCGATTACTGGCTTGTCTATATCTTACATCCTTGTTGTCTCGCAAACAAAAAGGAAATATATATTCTCTATAGAATAAAAATTGTGTAATGGCCATAGGCAAGTTGAAAATAAAAGGGCCAAGTAGCAGAGACAAAACAAATTATATGGAACGAAAAGCAAATGAATTACACATACCATGAAGTATAAGAAGGGAAACAATGATGATATTGTTAAACCTGTCAAAAAGGAAAATGTATTAGAATACAGCAATAACGCAGAGATATAAATTTCTAGAGAGGTTAGATGCTTCTCACAGGTTCGAAACTTGCGTTAGGTGATTCAAACATACATTGACATGTAGTATGATGATACTATAAGATTTGTAGTACTAACATGTATTGCCATCTAAATAGTTATCAAGGCGCGCGTTTAGGCGCACCTAAGCGCAGAAAAGCCCAAGGCTCCAGGCTTGCGCCTTTTTGTAGTTTGAAGCATTTTTTTTAGCTAAATTCTAAATTTTGTTTATGAATAGTTAAATAAAAAATTTAATTGTTTAATAAATTATAAAATATGGTTTAAAATTTAAATCTTATTAATAAAATATGTAGAAATTTGAATGAATTATAAAATATGGCTTAAAAAATTATTTTGTAGTTAGTAAAATAGCAGATCAAACTCATATAAAAGATACACAAAAGAGCCCAACCTCAAAAAAGCCTCAGGCTCAATGCTTGCGCATTTTTGCGCCTTAACTACTATGCTAAATACCCAATTTCAATAATGATGATGGTATCAGAGTGAATTACTATGTGCTAAAGTAAAATTAGGAGCTTCCAACAAACGAATGGCAAGCCTAAACATATCAACTGTTAATGCAATTAATGTACTAATGGTCCACATATTCAAATTTGAACCAGCTAAAGGAGTGGAAGGACATAGCCATGGCTTGTCCAAGTTTGAAAATGGACTACAAGTATATCAAATTATTACTGACATTCAGCATCAATTGGATTGTAGAAACAAATAGCGTTTTAAGTAAAACCAAATTCTTCATGTAATAAAACTTCTGTTTCAATAATTAGTCCGTCAAAATTTTAAATTCATATAAATATTGAAGCTACCTTGTTATGCAATGACGTTATCATAAGATTTCTCAGCTATCACTTTTCCATCTTTGATTTAAAAGAATGATAAATAGGTTCCTTTCTTTATATATGACTACCACTTAATTCCGTTGTCAAAAAAAAATTGATGAGGAGGTTGATGATAGTAAATAGAGAGTATTGATCGCTTTACTTAACGTGTCATTAGTTTCTTTATGAAAGAAGAAAATGTTGCAAAGAGGCAAAAACTAGTCAAAGGCTCTAAATGGCTCCATACATTTGAATATCGGCTTCTTTCTTTTTTAGTTAGCAGAGTTGCTAATTATTGAGTTCGGTTATGTAAATTATTGATTGGGTCAGCATTTTGCATGAAACGAACTAACAGTTCAATCAGCACATAGTTGATTAATTTTCATAGTTAATCTTTTTTTAATTAACAAAAGAATTTCAAAGATCATTGTAGAAGTGCGTCACTCATAATTCTAATGGTAAATGGTATGCATTCAAAACTGTACCATCTTGATTTCATAACTAAATGCGAATCATTTCATTTGTATTATAAATTCTAATCTTGACAAGCACCACCGTCTCAGTGGTTAGGCACCTCAACTTCAGTGCGAGATACATTTTGCTGCTTCTTAAAATAACTGAAGTATTACTCAATGAATAAACAACACAACCCACGAAAATAAGTCAATAAAAGCAAACTCTGACAAATTGAGTCACTTTATTAATCTATATTTTTCAAAGATCGGGATCTTTTGTTACATTCTTATCAACCAGAGGACGTTGTGTTTTGAGTTCTTAAAATCACATATCAAGGTTTAAATCAACACTCTCAAATTAAGTGCCTTTAAAATCTTAGTTGACATTGAAGTACATTGCCTGGGCCCTGCTATACATAAAAGTTCAGTATTAAAACATTTGTATGGTGACAAATTTCTAGTTCTGCTGTCATATAAATACATAACTCTTATATGCATATATCATGATAGTTTGGTTAACATTTTAATTATGCAGCATTAAGCAGGAACTTCTCTAAAAAATTAACTGTTGAGAATAACATTCACATATCGAAATTAGAAGTCAAAAAGCACTTGAAAACATAAATATGTCACTCTACGTCTTATTTGGTTTGTTTTCTTCCTCGTGTGCTGCTATTCACACCCAACTTTCCTCCTCCGGTCACCACACAATTTCATTCGGCTGCAAACGGCCGAACCAGCTTCACGTTCGTCGGCTATAAACAACCGACCGACAGTGTAAATTTTGAAGATTTTATCGTTCGGCAGTTTGCAACCGAACAAGGAGGTGGCTGAAAGGAGGAGGCGGGGTGTAAATAGCAGCACACTTCTTCCTCGTATGGACAAAATTTGAGGAATTGACGGCATATGCGTGTGTACAAGGTTGAAGAGATCACATACTGCAAATTGATTGGTGATAGGTGTACAAATAATAAACAGAGTGGATGCAAATAACGAAGTACTGCAAAATGAAATTACATAAAACAATGTACCCATACACCAAATTTCCAAGCAAGCAGGAAAAAAAAAATACCAGTAGCAAGGACACAAATCCAAATATAAAGGAACTCTCTATAAGGCATCCCCAAATTAGTCTCTTTCTTTTGATCAAGCTTGCAACCTGGGCAATCTTCAAAGTATACTCTTTTTGATAAAAATGGCTCATTTACTTCTCCCATGGCTTCGATCTTAAGCCAGCAGTGTTTATGATTCAATGGTTTTCTTTGATCTTCTGAATCAAAACTCAAATTAAGATTTTGCAGTGAAAATAGTGGAAACTTTAATTGGGTAAGTAAGTTCAAGGCAAGCGTACAATGTATTCAAATCATGCGAAAGAACAGATATGTCGCAACAACGTGAAGTTGCAGAGTATTAGTACGGACGCTACGGCGGCACACGCTTCGTGCAGTTTGCTTAGAGCATTCCCAGCTTAGGTTACCGAGAGGAAGCCCAATGGATGTGAGGTTGAGAAATTGTTTAGCCAGCTAATAAGTGGGCTAAAGCAATTCTCGCGGATCGCAATCCATGACCTTTGAATTGCGATCCGTGCTGTGGTGTGGAAGTAAATCCACACCACATCCTTAGTCGGTTTAAAATAAGCCGACTAAGGAATTCCCTGTATATAGTTGGTTTCGGTGAAGCCAGCTATACCGGTCCCCCTTGTCCCCAAATTCTCCAGTGCTGCGTCCTCATTTCTGCACCCTTCCTCTCATTAAAAAAAAAAAAAAAAAAAAAAAAAAAAAAAAAAAAAAGATGGAGAGACATGTATTGAAAGCAATGCGAGGAAGCAGAAGCCGTAGTGGAAATGTTAATCTGTCTGAGGAGCACGCACCTGTAGAAGAAAACGTACCGACTGGCGATACGAGAAATTGATGTACAACGACGGTCAGCAGAAGGTGTGTTGCTAGACGCAGCGATCAGACAGTTCTGGATTCTCACAAGGACCCGAATCTGAGACCGGAGAAATAGTTGGCCAATTTTCGTGAATTGGCTGAAAACGAAGAGCACGTCAGCATTTTAGTTGATGCACTTGTAAGTTTTATTTATTTATTTTTTACAAGTTAATATTGTACAAAAAATTAATAAGTCTCGTACTTAATATTAGGCTCGACGCGAGCGTACATGTGACTCTTGGGTTAGTGTTGTTCGTCTATACAGACTGATTCAGAGGCTATTATTCATGGGGTTTATCCATGATATTGGATTTGACGACTTCTTGAGTATATACAAATTTGTGTTTTCATTTTAATCGCTATTAATTATTTATAATTCATTAAATAGGTATCGAAAACCTTTTAAATAACGATGTTTAGTTATGTGGTGCATTGACTGCTTGTTGGTGGAAAAAACTCATACATTCCACTTTAGTTTTGGGGAGTTGGGATTCACCTCACTAGACTTTTCTATGCTTTCTAGTATAGTAGTAGGTCTGAAGTTAACCTTACCGTGTATGATGAGCAGTTTCAGCGGTTTAAGAACTTTGACCTTCTGGTTAGTTTATTTCCACAACTTGACCTATAGAGCGGCATCACTGTTGGTTTCCATATTATATTCTTGTACATCAGACAAGCAATCCATGCTTTGGTAAATATGCATTCTGCAGTTCACCATTTGGAGATTGCCAGATTATTTGTTTTGTATATGATGGGAAATTTATTCTTTACAAATGCTTCGAGCACACTGCCTTGTGGTTATATCGCGGCAGTTGAAGAGTTTTCATTTGATAGTAGTCCTACTGTGTATGACTGGGGAACACCTATATAAGCCTACTTGTATAAGTCATTCGATCATCAGTGTGTCATTAGGCCCAAGATTGCTTCGAATACTGGTTTTTGGGAGATCTTGCAGTGGTGGTACTACGAGTACTTTCACAACATGACTTGCTAGCGTGGAGTCTCGATAACCGTAGACAGGTTACAGTAGGACATGCACGACATGTCATTGTTGTAGCTCGTAACCAGATTGAGCTGCGGACCAAACGAGAGTCGATTCTTTGGCATACCTACGATGCTTCGTCGTTTCTGATTGACCTCGTCATAGTCAATGCTAATTTTCTTTCGGGAAGATGCTTTCCACTAGTATCTTGTCCACCTAGTTTAGGTTGCTACTGGTACTTAATGGAGCGTTGCTGGAGACAGATATTTGATGGTGATTTTGTTCCTCGCGATCCATACGCAAATACAGCTACTTTTAGGGTTTATTCTATCGGCGACTTACAGCAACACGCCGGGTGTGTGGTGGCCAGCTAGTGACTTCATTATTATGGGTAGGGATTATATTTCTTTCTAGCAGCAGTATTATACCCCACCTCATAGGGAAGTTTTGGCATGCCACGACAGTTGATTTCGTTGGTCCTTCTTCTATTTAGGATGGACTTGTACCCCCTATTATTCGGGACATTTCACAGAGTACGCAGGTTTACGAACCTCCACAACCTCTACAGCTTACCGAGATGCCGGACTATGGTTGGACCGTTGGCATAACCACTACTTACAGAGTAGATAGATATATTGATATTCCACGGCTAGTAGTCATGCAATATCCAGATTCAACCGTATTTTCTTATGAGGATCTTTATCAGATGCAGATGGGACTTCGACAGGAAATGTATGTGTAGGATCGATAATAACCCTAGAGGGGGGGTGAATAGGGTTTTTGACACTAAATTTAAACTAAACACGGTAATAAAGAAATGCAGTAAAAATAAAATCACACGCAGATATACCCAGCTTCGGCAAACTGTGCCTACTGCTGCCTTTCTAAGATTTTTACTAGGAGATACAAACAGATCCCGCTTACAATCCTATGTAAACTCGCAACTCCTGCTCCTGTTTATCCCTAAGCTCAAAATCCTAGACTAGTCTGTATACCCTAGACTAGATTTTCTCAGATTACACTTCAATACTCTGTGCTCCCTAGTTTTACAATAAAACTAGAAAAGAAGTTTAAAAAAAAAATCAATAAAAAAAACTTAAAGGAAATAAGGGGAGGAGTTAAAAGTGGAGGGTCATCCCCTTTTCTTTGCACTAGCCCAAAGTGGTCGGGCCACTTTTATTTTGCGGTGCTCCCTTATGTTTTCTTTAGCCCGATCCTCCCTTTTTCTCTGAAACAAAAGAATGGCGGCGGCGATTAGGGTTTCAGTGATTTTTCCCTAAATCAATCTCGGTGAAGCGTGTAAAGGATTTCTGGAAGCTTGTTTTGCTTCTCCAGTGTATCTCCTTCGTCCTTGCGATCAATCTGAGTGAGTTTTATCAACTCTTGCAATTTAGGGTTTAGGATTTCTTTTTTGTGTGTGTTGATTATCATGTTGATGATGAATTGTGTGCTTTTATAAGGGTTTCTACACCCTGGTGCTCTGATTTCGTTGATGACTTGCTCGATTTGGCTGATTATTGGTGGTTTCCCCTTTTGGAATTCTCGAATGAAATTGAAATTTGTTGCCTTTAATACTTCGATGAATTTTGATGAAATACTGGACTTGATTGTGTGATTTCCCTCGGCTTTGAAGAATTTGTGGCCCCTTGCTATTTGATTTTATCCCCTGATTTGCGTTGCGTGAAAAATGAATTTGCCATGACTATCATATTTGATTTGCTTGGCTTTGCTTGAATTTGAAAAGATTATTTCTGGCCAAAAATAAAATGACAAGTAATATTCTGTGATTAAAGTTTCCCCAAAAAAAAACTTTCTCCCTTTAAAACTGTTGCCAAATAAAAACTTGATTTATTCTGATTTTCCATGTGTATTTATCAAAAAAAAAAACTTTTGGCAATCTGGAATCAACATTAAATACTTGCCAAAAACTGTATTGATATATTTCCTGATCATCTCTCGGCTAATTCTGGAAATTGATTTCAGTTTTGTTGTGCCCTTGAACAATTCTTGATTGATTGATTTCTGGAAACAAATTAAAGATTTTCCCTTTTTGATCACTGACTATTTTTCAAACACTGATGTACACTGATGAGCATGCATTTTCACCACTGTTCTAAAATCATTTACTGTATTATAAATGCCGTTTTATTTCTGGAATAATTTGGCAAATAATCTGCTCCACTTGATTTGTTTAACACTGGAAAGTGGTTTTAAATTTTGTTGCCTAGAAAAAATTTCCTGATTGATGCGGCTTCCTCCTTGATTTCATCCATGCCAGTTTTGTCTTGCCAATTCTTTCACCAAGCTGTGTTCACACATATATCTTTACATGTCCACTTATAGTATGCTGCACTTGGTTTTGCCGTGTTCACTTTTTTTTGTTAAATTACACATGAAACCGCTAAGTTGCTCATTGATATCATGTTGAGCTCGTTTGCTTTTCCACTGTGCTCTACCATGTTTATGCTGCTTCATGAATTTGCTGTGTACTCTTGCATGCACGTTTTGCTTGACCACTTTGTGTCCGCTTTGAAACCTGGCTTGAACTTGAAACTTGTGCATACTGCTTTCCTGTGCACAATGTTTTGGGCTGTCTTGACTTGTGTTTAAGCTGATCTTTGCTATTTGGGCTGAAACTTGTTTGCATTTTTGGGTTTCCTTGACCACTTTATCTTGAGTTGACTTTGTGTATTGCACTGAGTTGTGTTGGCCCCTGTACTTGCTCACCATGCTTTCTCCTGAAACTCATGCTGTAAGATTCACACTTGATATTGCCACTACACTTGATCTTGTAGTTGTCCCCTTGCATCTTTGTTGTTGCACCACCGTTAGTTGCCTGCTTTGACATGTTTGCTGAATCACTTGTATTTTGAGCCTGTTGAACACTGTTTTCTTCATGCTGAGTTGTTTTTCATGTTTTAAAGGTTTGCACTTCCATTTCTCTATTGATTTTTGACTTGTGACCCTGAAATATTAACAAAAAAAATAGCAGTCAAACTGTACTGTGTTGAGGCTGGTCAGAATCAGTTGGTTCTGATCAGCAAACCAATATGGTTTTGATGTGGCTGTTCAAGTCTGAAATATGATGAGAAAAACACACAGAAAGCTGAGACAAAAAAAAATTGAATCAATCACACAGAGAATCATTTTTGTCAAAAGTATTTGTTTTAGTTCCAGTGTACTGTGTATTTTTCTTTCTTTTGTGACAGGTTACAGGATGATGCTTTGGACAGCTAAGGTGTTCTTAACAAGAATAATCCAGCAAGAAATGAGAAGAAAAAAAAATGAAGTGCTTGTAAAAAAAATTGTATGTACTGAAATTATTTGTAAAATGATTTGTAAAGTCTTGTGTGTAAATGAATTGTAAAATAAATAATATTATTGGAAATAAAATTTATTTGATTTTTCTATATTCTGTGTAAATTCTGTGTTATTTTATTTTCCAATAATACTAGATATTCCACAATCAAACACTCCAGTAACAAAAATCTATTTGTTATCATCAAACAAAAATATTAGTATCAACAAACTCCCCCTTTTGATGATGACAAACAGACCTAAGATTTTTGTGAATAACGAGATGTGTTTGGACAAGGGCTCCCCCTACATTTGAGCTCCCCCTATCAGTTGTAAACAGACATGAGTAAAGAATTTGAAAATAACAAAAAAAAATTAAACACTTAGCATTAATGGCAAAATAAAATCTATAGACGTCTGTAAACAACACAAAATCTTAACTTCTTCTCCCCCTTTGTAATCATCAAAAGAATAACAATTCTGGACATTTGTAAAGAGTATGGACTGTAATTAGTAATCAAGTCATTTGACAGTATCAGATTTAAACACTCCGAATAATCAAACAAAAAGATTAAAATAATCTGTAAAAGAAGAACACATTTCACAAGACAGAAAGTGGAACGATGGAATATTTAATATATATCAGGGATTTTTTTTTTAAATATATTTCAATAGCAAACTAACCACGCATGACCAGAGCTTGGATTTTTAAATGGAATTAGCTGCAACATGAAAAAATTTCAATACTATACTGACCATGCATAACCAGATCTTGGATTTTTAAATGGAATCAGTGATATCATGAAAAATAAGAATTCTCATAACCATGCATGACCAGAGCTTGGATTTTTAAATGAGATTAGAGAAATACTTATTATTATTATTTTTTTATTTGTGTATACTTAAATCCCCTTGATATATATAAAATAATAATGATTGATAGACGGGTTATAGAGACAGAAGATGAAAGTGAACAACAGTTCCTCAATTACTCATATTATAAAGCATATTTGATCGTATCAGAGCTACAAATTTTCAAACATCTCATATTCTGAAAACTTACACAGTCACAAACTTATCATAAATGTCCAAAAGCAAACTGGTCTTTTCTTGATGATTTGAAGCATGGATTATTTGTCAGAAAGATAATTGCCAACAGAACATCTTAAGAGAAAATTTATCCAAAAAATGCTAAAAGGTTAATTTATTTCTATAATTCCCAAATCCAAACGTAATCT
Organism: Allium sativum; assembly: GCA_030737875.1. Classification (NCBI taxonomy): domain Eukaryota; kingdom Viridiplantae; phylum Streptophyta; class Magnoliopsida; order Asparagales; family Amaryllidaceae; genus Allium; species Allium sativum. The sequence goes on from CM060925.1 coordinate 46,323,865, forward strand.
GCAAAATCTGTCTTCAGGAAGGGGTTTTGTAAAAATATCAGCAAGTTGAGATTCGGTTGGAATAAATTCTATACAAATATCTTCACAAGCAATATGATCTCTAAGAAAGTGGTGTCTTACATCAATGTGTTTCGTGCGTGAGTGATGTACTGGATTATTTGATAAGTCAATTGCACTCTTACTGTCACATTTTAAAGGAACTCGTTTATAACAAAGTCCAAAATCAGATAAAGTCTGCATCATCCATAAAATCTGTGCACAACAACTTCCTAAAGCAATATATTCAGCTTCAGTGGTGGATAAAGCAACACAGTTTTGTTTTCTACTTGACCACGACACAAGTGAATGACCTAGCATGAAGCACGTTCCACTAGTACTTTTTCTATCTGTGAGTGAACCAGCATAATCAGCATCAGTATACCCAACTAAATTAAAGTTATCACAAGAAGGATACCATAAGCCCAAATTTGGTGTGTGTAACAAATATCTTAGAATCCGTTTTGTAGCTTTTAGATGAGATTCTTTAGGATTTGATTGAAAACGAGCACACAAACAAACAGAAAACATAATATCGGGTCTAGAAGCAGAAAGATAAAGAAGTGAACCGATAATACCGCGATATTTCTTTTGATCCACAGCAACACCTTTTTCATCTTTGTCAAGTTTGGTTGTTGGACTCATCGGTGTTTTCATTGGCTTTGCATCTTGAACTCCAAATCTCTTTAACAACTCCATCACGTACTTCGTTTGGGAGATAAAGATCCCTTTGCTACTTTGTTTGATTTGGAAACCAAGGAAGAATTTCAGCTCTCCAACCAAACTCATCTCAAATTTGCCCTGCATAACTTTTTCAAATTTTTCACACAAGACATTATTAGTAGCACCGTATATGATATCATCAACATAAATTTGGACAATCAAAAAATCATCACCATCATGAGATAAAAACAAGGTTGTGTCAGCACTTCCCTTTTTAAAACCGTTTTCCAAGAGATATGTACACAGACAGTCATACCAAGCTCGAGGAGCTTGCTTAAGGCCATACAATGCTTTTTCCAGTTTGTATACATGATTTGGATAATCGTGACTCTCAAAACCAGGGGGTTGTTCAACATACACTTCTTCTTTTAGTTCTCCATTCAGAAAAGCACTCTTCACATCCATTTGCTTTAATTTGAACCCCTTAAAGCACGCAAAACTTAACAAAATTCTGATTGCTTCAAGCCTAGCAACTGGGGCAAAAGTTTCATCAAAGTCAACACCTTCGATTTGATTGTATCCCTTAGCGACCAACCTAGCTTTGTTTCTTGTTACGTTTCCAGATTCGTCAAGCTTATTTTTGAATACCCATTTTGTTCCAACAACTGGGTAGTCTTTTGGTCTGGGTACCAAGTTCCAGACTCTGTTTCTCTCAAACTGGTTAAGTTCCTCCTGCATAGCTAACAACCAAAATTCATCATTAAGAGCAACATCATAAGAACTTGGTTCTATTTCAGATACAAAGGCATTATGAATACAAAGAGTACAAACTTCCCTATTGAGAGAGGATCGTGTACGAACACCAGCAGTTGGACTTCCAATTACCAAATCTGGAGGATGACTTAGCTTGAATTTTAGTCTTTCGATATCTGTTGCTGCTTCAGTGGCTTTTTCATTGTTTGTCTCAACATCATTGTTTTCTTGTTCAATTTCTTGTGCACCAGCATCATCTTTATCATCTTCAGGTATCGTATCCATATCTGATTCATTGAACTTGACGTTGACGGTTTCCACGATTGTTCTTGACTGTTTATTGAAGATTCTGTAAGCCTTACTTCTTGAGGAATAACCCATGAAGATTCCATCAACCGTTTTTGACTCAAATTTCCCAAGCTGTTCACCTGTGTTCAAAATGTAACAAGGACATCCAAACACTCTAAAATATGAGATGTTAGGCTTTTTGTTAGACCACAGTTCATATGACGTTTTATTAAGTATTGGTCTAATCATAACTCTGTTCATTACATAGCATGAAGTATTGACTGCCTCAGCCCAGAAAGTTTGAGGCAATTGATATTCACATAACATAGATCTAGCCATTTCTTGTAATGTACGATTTTTCCTTTCAACCACCCCATTCTGTTGAGGTGTTCGAGGAGCGGAAAATTCATGTTTGAAACCATTTTCTTCACAAAGATTTTCAAAGTCTATGTTTTCAAATTCACCTCCATGATCACTTCTTAAAGTTTTAATTGAAACCCCTTTTTCATTTTGGACAAGTTTTGAAAACTTTAAAAAATAATCAAAAACTTCGGACTTTTTGGCTAGAAAGTAAACCCATGTAAACCTAGAGTAATCATCAACCAATACATAACAATAACGTTTACCATTTAAACTAGCAGTATCAGTAGGTCCAAACAAGTCCATATGAATCAATTCAAGAACTCGTGAAGTGCTAACAACATTTTTTGGACGGAAAGATGAACGACTAAGTTTTCCCATGGTACAAGCTTTACATACTTTGTTATTTTTGTAATTCTGATGTGGTAAACCCCTGACAAGTTCATTTGCTTTCAGTCTTTCAAGAAGACCCATACTTGCATGTGCCAACCTTCTGTGCCATAAGATTGCCTCCTCTTCTGTTGCTACCAAGCACCTAGATACTGTTACATCATCGAAAGAGAGAGTATAGACATTTCCTTTTCTTTTCCCTGTAAACACAACTTTTCCAGAGGAGATCTCAATGATTTTGCAACTATTACTATCAAACACAACATTCATTCCTTTATCACAAAGCTGACTGATGGAGATAAGATTGTGAAAGAGATTATCAACATATAAAACATCAGTTAAGGCAAAGACACTGTTACCTACTTTTCCTTTACCAATAATTTTACATTTGCTGTTGTCACCTAACGTCACATTCCCACCTTTATGTTTTTCCAGGCTAAGGAACAGTCTTTTATCACCTGTCATATGTCTGGAGCAACCTGAATCCAAGTACCATTTTTGTTGCTCCTTAGCCCGCCAACATACCTACACAAACAGAGAAGGAGATGACCTAGAGAAACTTCTAGGTCTAATCATATCAGTAGTAGAAGAATGATAGTCATAAGATTCTTTTGGAATCCAAATTTGATTTTTCTTCTTATTTGTGTTCCAATCTTTGTGATAATTGTGTGCCAAGTGTTTAGGGACCCATACCTTTTTGAACTTCTGAATTTTACTGCTAAACTTGCAATTTTCATGACTGTGACCAATCACCCCACATTTTACACATTTAGGAAAAATACCTTTAGCATTGTCACTTCCAGTTATTTCTTGTATCTTCCCAAAACCCAGTCCTTTTCTATTATTCCCAACCAATTGGTTTCCAAGTAACATTTTAAAAGATGTTTGACCGATTGAGAATTTGTTCAATGTGACTTCTAGATCTTGGACTCTTGTTTTTAAGATTGTGTTCTCATTCACAAGTGAAGTGCATCGTTTAATGTAGTTCTTTCTTTTAGTGTCATCTTCAACTTTTAGAGTCAAGTTTTCTTTTTCAAGATTCTCAATGGTGCTCTTGAGTGTTAAAATTTCTAGATTCACATCTTTACACATTTCACAATCTAGATTATTGGTTTTTGAAGCATTTTTAATCTCAGATTCCAACTTCTTATTATTGTGAACAAGGTTGAAGTTTTCCGCTTTCAGTTTCTCTGCGTCTGATTCTAACGTGTCAATAATTTCAGAAAGATGGTTACACATTAAAACTAGATCGTCATAACTGTATACCTCAATGGTTTCCTCGTCAGTATCTTCTAGGTCTGATTTTGCCATGAAGCATAAATTGCTTTCCTCCTCACTGCTGTCTGAATCTTCTTCTCCTTCCTCGTCATCCCAAGTTACGGCAAAAGCTTTCTTTTTCTTCTTGTTTCTTTGGAGAAGTGGACAATTTGGTTTTATGTGTCCAGGCTTTTGACAGTTGTAGCAGAGTGGTTCGTCTTCTGAATTGTTGGTCTTTGGTTTATTTCTTCGAGGTTTGAATTTTCTCCACTTCGTGAGTTGTCTGACTGCCATGGCAAGCTGTTCAATAGGATCTTCACTATCGCTAGTGACAGTGTTGGACAAAGCTATTGACTTCTTTTTCAGATCTGAGTTGTTGCGATCTTCTCTTGCTTTCAGCTCCATTTCATATGTCATCAGATTCCCGATAAGCTCTTCCATGCTCAGCTTGCTCAGATCTTTGGATTCTTGAATGGCTGTGACTTTTGCTTCAAAGTTCATGGGCAGAACACGCAGAATCTTCCTCACAAGCTCCACTTCTGTATAGACCTTTCCAAGGGCTCTGGCATTGTAAACTAGTACGGAGAAGCGACCATACATGTCCTTGATGCTCTCGTCCTTCTGCATGTTGAAGTTTTCATATTCATTACTAAACATGGCAAGACGGGATTCTTTAACCTGAGAAGTTCCTTCGTGTGTGACTTCCAGAGTATGCCAAATTTCCTGGGTTGTATTACAATGAGAAATTCTGTTATATTCTGTTTTATCAAGAGCACAAATCAGAGCATTCATAGCTTTAGAATCTATAGAGTATAATTTCTTATCATTTGCATCCCACGTACTTTTTGGTTTAGGTGTTACAATACCATTAATAGTTTCAGTCGGAGGTGTATATCCAGTTTCAATGATATCCCAGACATCATAATCAACAGACACTAGATAAATTTTCATCCTAGCTTTCCAATACGCGTAATCACTACCATTGAACATGGGTGGTCTAGCAATAGATTGACCTTCAGAAAAAGCATTGTTTATTGAAGTCATGATTCTAGGGTTCAAACACCTGCTCTGATACCAATTGTAGGATCGATAATAACCCTAGAGGGGGGGGGGTGAATAGGGTTTTTGACACTAAATTTAAACTAAACACGGTAATAAAGAAATGCAGTAAAAATAAAATCACACGCAGATATACCCAGCTTCGGCAAACTGTGCCTACTGCTGCCTTTCTAAGATTTTTACTAGGAGATACAAACAGATCCCGCTTACAATCCTATGTAAACTCGCAACTCCTGCTCCTGTTTATCCCTAAGCTCAAAATCCTAGACTAGTCTGTATACCCTAGACTAGATTTTCTCAGATTACACTTCAATACTCTGTGCTCCCTAGTTTTACAATAAAACTAGAAAAGAAGTTTAAAAAAAAAATCAATGAAAAAAACTTAAAGGAAATAAGGGGAGGAGTTAAAAGTGGAGGGTCATCCCCTTTTCTTTGCACTAGCCCAAAGTGGTCGGGCCACTTTTATTTTGCGGTGCTCCCTTATGTTTTCTTTAGCCCGATCCTCCCTTTTTCTCTGAAACAAAAGAATGGCGGCGGCGATTAGGGTTTCAGTGATTTTTCCCTAAATCAATCTCGGTGAAGCGTGTAAAGGATTTCTGGAAGCTTGTTTTGCTTCTCCAGTGTATCTCCTTCGTCCTTGCGATCAATCTGAGTGAGTTTTATCAACTCTTGCAATTTAGGGTTTCGGATTTCTTTTTTGTGTGTGTTGATTATCATGTCGATGATGAATTGTGTGCTTTTATAAGGGTTTCTACACCCTGGTGCTCTGATTTCGTTGATGACTTGCTCGATTTGGCTGATTATTGGTGGTTTCCCCTTTTGGAATTCTCGAATGAAATTGAAATTTGTTGCCTTTAATACTTCGATGAATTTTGATGAAATACTGGACTTGATTGTGTGATTTCCCTCGGCTTTGAAGAATTTGTGGCCCCTTGCTATTTGATTTTATCCCCTGATTTGCGTTGCGTGAAAAATGAATTTGCCATGACTATCATATTTGATTTGCTTGGCTTTGCTTGAATTTGAAAAGATTATTTCTGGCCAAAAATAAAATGACAAGTAATATTCTGTGATTAAAGTTTTCCCAAAAAAAAAACTTTCTCCCTTTAAAACTGTTGCCAAATAAAAACTTGATTTATTCTGATTTTCCATGTGTATTTATCAAAAAAAAAAACTTTTGGCAATCTGGAATCAACATTAAATACTTGCCAAAAACTGTATTGATATATTTCCTGATCATCTCTCGGCTAATTCTGGAAATTGATTTCAGTTTTGTTGTGCCCTTGAACAATTCTTGATTGATTGATTTCTGGAAACAAATTAAAGATTTTCCCTTTTTGATCACTGACTATTTTTCAAACACTGATGTACACTGATGAGCATGCATTTTCACCACTGTTCTAAAATCATTTACTGTATTATAAATGCCGTTTTATTTCTGGAATAATTTGGCAAATAATCTGCTCCACTTGATTTGTTTAACACTGGAAAGTGGTTTTAAATTTTGTTGCCTAGAAAAAATTTCCTGATTGATGCGGCTTCCTCCTTGATTTCATCCATGCCAGTTTTGTCTTGCCAATTCTTTCACCAAGCTGTGTTCACACATATATCTTTACATGTCCACTTATAGTATGCTGCACTTGGTTTTGCCGTGTTCACTTTTTTTTGTTAAATTACACATGAAACCGCTAAGTTGCTCATTGATATCATGTTGAGCTCGTTTGCTTTTCCACTGTGCTCTACCATGTTTATGCTGCTTCATGAATTTGCTGTGTACTCTTGCATGCACGTTTTGCTTGACCACTTTGTGTCCGCTTTGAAACCTGGCTTGAACTTGAAACTTGTGCATACTGCTTTCCTGTGCACAATGTTTTGGGCTGTCTTGACTTGTGTTTAAGCTGATCTTTGCTATTTGGGCTGAAACTTGTTTGCATTGTTGGGTTTCCTTGACCACTTTATCTTGAGTTGACTTTGTGTATTGCACTGAGTTGTGTTGGCCCCTGTACTTGCTCACCATGCTTTCTCCTGAAACTCATGCTGTAAGATTCACACTTGATATTGCCACTACACTTGATCTTGTAGTTGTCCCCTTGCATCTTTGTTGTTGCACCACCGTTAGTTGCTTGCTTTGACATGTTTGCTGAATCACTTGTATTTTGAGCCTGTTGAACACTGTTTTCTTCATGCTGAGTTGTTTTTCATGTTTTAAAGGTTTGCACTTCCATTTCTCTATTGATTTTTGACTTGTGACCCTGAAATATTAACAAAAAAAATAGCAGTCAAACTGTACTGTGTTGAGGCTGGTCAGAATCAGTTGGTTCTGATCAGCAAACCAGTATGGTTTTGATGTGGCTGTTCAAGTCTGAAATATGATGAGAAAAACACACAGAAAGCTGAGAAAAAAAAATTGAATCAATCACACAGAGAATCATTTTTGTCAAAAGTATTTGTTTTAGTTCCAGTGTACTGTGTATTTTTCTTTCTTTTGTGACAGGTTACAGGATGATGCTTTGGACAGCTAAGGTGTTCTTAACAAGAATAATCCAGCAAGAAATGAGAAGAAAAAAAAATGAAGTGCTTGCAAAAAAAATTGTATGTACTGAAATTATTTGTAAAATGATTTGTAAAGTCTTGTGTGTAAATGAATTGTAAAATAAATAATATTATTGGAAATAAAATTTATTTGATTTTTCTATATTCTGTGTAAATTCTGTGTTATTTTATTTTCCAATAATACTAGATATTCCACAATCAAACACTCCAGTAACAAAAATCTATTTGTTATCATCAAACAAAAATATTAGTATCAACAGTATGGTGAGCATCGATGGAGTCTAGGTGTGTAAATTGCTTGTATTAACGAGCTTACCACTATTGATGAAAAGCGATACCGCCATAGACCGAAAGTTGATGAAGGCGGTGACGATGGCCAGGATGACGACGAGGATGCAGCGAATCTTTTTGATGATACATACCAGTTTGATGGGTCGTAGTTTATGTATTTGACATTTCCATTATATTTGCTCATATCTTTGTATTATGGTGTAGTCCATTGTAGTAGCTTATTCGCTTGTATGTTTCGTATTTGTAGTAGTTCGTATATGATACCTACGTGTATGTTCTTATGTGTAACTGTTGTGTTGTTGTATGTAATCTGTGTGTACGTTGTTATCTGTACCTGCTCTATTCTTATTTGTAACCTGCTTGTATGTTCATTATTTATATCGTAGTACCTGGAACAAACTGAAATTTTAACCGTTTAGCTGAACATTTAAAATTGTTTTAAATGTAGATTTAGATATTTAATATTTGAATTCTATAAATTTGAATTATAATAACGAATTTGTTTATTATACAACGTTTGAACGTATAATTTATATTTAATTAAAAACATGCACGTAACGTCGTGGTAGTTCGTAGTTTTACGTTTTGAACATTACCTGAATGTACAGGATCCAATATAAGCCGAAATCCCTTGAAACAAGAATCATTAGGATTTACTGGATTATAATTTTCTAATGGAAGAGAAAAGTCATGTTTTCATATTGTAGATTTTAAGTTATGTGCAAATCAAATTTTCAAAAAGTTGTTATGGATTCATTTATAAACCATAACGATTATTTAATAATTTAAAATCGATTTTTATGGATTCGCTTGGGAAATTTTTAATGTTGATTTTTATATAAATTGGATATCGTTTAACTCGAATTTTTCAGAAAATCGATATGGAAGTGTTTATAAAACAATTCCATTTGTATATCGTTTAATTAAGAACGACCATTACGCGAAGATGTCGATTTAATTAAATTTACATTATTCAATTAAAATAGGTATTAAGAGGATGATCCATGATAACTTATTTTAATAAATCCATTTCAAATAAATAAAAAGAGGATGACCCCTGGTAAAGAAACAATCATGATACAACTACAATAAATAAAACGATACAACCACGGTAAAAAAAGGTAGCATAGCTCTATAAGAACTTCAAATTAAAACCATTTCGAAGGCGGTAATTTTCCTTCGTATAATCATTGAGTTGCGAGCAAATCCTCCTTGTCACTTCTTCTCTCTCCAAAGCATAAGAAATCGCCTTAGTTGGGAAACATTCATCTACCCACTGTCCAAATTCACATCCATTTGGATGTAGCGGTTAAAAATAGTAGCGACGACCTGCACTGTTTCCACGCCTAACGACTAAGAGTGGTGCTTCAAAACCACAAAAGCATACAACATGCGCAGATTGAACCTCGTTGACATAAACGACGTTTTGGGCAGGAGGAATTAAACTTCGTTACCTTTAGGTGTGTTGAAGAGCTAGTTGTTGCTCGTGATTTATCTGCATCTGGTGCATTCCTACCTCAAGCTCTCTCTGTTGCACTTCTTCGTTGTGTCGCTCTTCCATTTCAACGTACCATTCAGTTGGTTCACTGGGTGAAGACAAATTAGGATTTGATGGTCCTTCCAGAATGTCTGTGTACTCATGTGGTTGGATGCTCAATCGGCATGTTTTTAGTTGCTTTAAATTTGTATACTCATTTATTCAAAGTCACTAGACTTTGTATCTACAAATTAATGAATCCTCAACCACATTAAAAACATCAATGATAGAGAATCTCCAGTATACGCTATAGTCACGTTATGACCAGACATAATAAGTAAAGGAAATAATGATGCCCAGTTTTATATTAAAGGAAACGCCGCTGTATACTGTAGCCACGTTTGTGATCAGAAACTGCCTTTAATTCGACACTTGCTTTAATTCGACATAAATGTGACTGATCATTTTTCTCTCTTTGTTTAAAGAAAGCGACTACAATGATGGTGTTGGCAACAAAAATGACTATGCATTGTGCATTGTATACTATAGCCACTTTGGATTTCGGGCTGAGAAGTCACAAGCATCCACTAGCAATAGACATGACCGTGCACTGTATAATGTAAATGTTCAGTTGGGAAATGTATATTGTATACTGCTGCCACTTTGGATATCGGGCTGAAAAGTCACAAGCATCCAATGCCTATGGACATGACTATGCACTATATACTTGTTAACCGACCTTTTGGTCCGGTTACCAAAAGTACTCAAGACATGCTCGACTCAACTCATCGCGTGAAGACAGGGCCAAGGGCGAAGCTCAGGAAGTGTAGGAGGAAGACCGAAGAGAGATCGCGCCAATGAGCCTCGACCACATCCCTCACCAAACATACTTCGCACCAAGCCAGGTGCGAAATTTCGTACCTGGTAGGTGCGAAGTTCTGCAATTACCAGGTGTGAAATTTCGCACCTTATAGATGCGAAATTTCGCACCTGGCAGGTGCGAAATTTCGCACTAAACATATGCGAAATTTCGCAACTAGCAGGTGCGAAATTTCGTATCTAGCAGGTGCGAAATTTCGCACCTCTGTCCAGGTACGAATTTCCAGTGGCCGACAGCTAAGGCGCGAATTTCCTGTAGATGGTCCCCATTTCTACCTACTCCTACCTAACCCATACCTAACCACTTCCTATAAATACCCCATGGCCTCACACTTCAAAAGGGTTGGATTCTTGAGCTTGGAAACCTCCTTAGAGCTTCATTAATGGCATCTCCTCTTTGAGAAAGAAGAAGAACAAAATTGTCTTTTTTCCTTATTTATTCAATATATGATGATTATGACATCATATATCATGAAAAGTGAATTTAATGAGATATCATGAGATAGTCTCAACCTTGTAATCTTCCAAGTGATCAATAAAATTCCAACAACTCTTCAAAGTGGACGTAGGCCCTCACTGAGGCCGAACCAATATAAATTCCTTGTGTTATTTACTGCTTATGTTCTATTTTATGTTCTTGTCTGTGCGACCATATTTATAATTCCTAGTAATTGGGAATCTTTGGTGTTTACGACATTTTTTGCCATCAACATTTGGTGCTTTCTCTGAGAAAACTTGGATATTGTGTCTTTCTCACATATTACCATCTCGACTTCGCCGAGCTTAAGGTTCCCTGCTTAACCTGCCGTCGAGTCCTCTTATGATGGTAAAAAAGTCAAAGAACGCAATGATCAGCTCTTCAGCCGCAGCCGAGGCCGGCACATCTCAACAACCTCGACCGGCGGACATCCCGGCCACTAATGAAAGTGAACCTCCAGTTGCGGACCCCGAAGTGCCCGCAACCCAAGCGCAAGTCCGCGCGCTTAGTGAAAAGTATGAAAATATAGTTGTTGAGCTTAACCAAGCGCTATGGAATAACATCGACCTTATGCGGCAACTCCAGGAAAGTCAGCGCGTCGTCGCTCGGCTACAATTAGCTCGAAACAATACTCGACCTCGACCACCAACATCGGAAACTTCCTCTTCCGAGTTTAGGGACCCGCACCAAAGAAGGAGGTTTAGTCCCATCAACAACGTCGTCGTCCGAACAAACGCCCTCGGCAATGGGTATGCCAACGGCGGCCGGACCACGGTTACCTATAGCGAGGGCGCCCAATATCGGGACCATTCTCACTTAGTCATCAATGAAGGACCCGCTCCTACTAACCAACCTCCTCATCGACAAGACTCAACCGTCGCCCGTCGAGACAATGAACCTATTATTTTGACGGCCCATGCCTTTCTGGAACCGGAACCGTGTGACCCTGCTCCATATCGTCACGCACACCAGGATCCCGTTATAGATGTCGAAGACATGGAAGAAGACGATCCAGACATCCAAGAGCCCTTTCCCCCCGAAACCAATCCAAAACCTCCAGTGCCAACTCCTCATACGGCCGCCAAGACAGCCCCAGGACCATCTAAATCGAGACAAGGAATCATGATCAACACTATATGCGGTGGGCCTGGCCCCATGCATGACAACTTACGAAAGATGGAGGAATATGTGGGCTCCATTAAGCATGCATACTACGAGTCTTGCTCTGCTCCCGATGAGTCTGTCCCGGCCAAGCTCCGGAAAACCATGCAGGACAACATTATCTTCAATGGAAGGGAGTCCACGGGAATTGAAATCCCGACCACTGATCCTTTGGTCATCACTGCCCAAATTGGTGCTGCAACTATTCAAAAAATATTGGTCGATTCAGAAAGCTCGGTCAACATCATTTTCAAAGCCGCCTATGACTAGATGAAATTAGAGGCAAGAGATCTCAGACCATGCCATTCCACGATCCACGGTTTTAATGGGGAATCCAGTTGTCCGGTCATCGACCTACACTTCGAACTCGGTACGTGGGATCGGAGCCGAGTCCGAGTCTTCACCTTCATGGTTATCGACATCATCTCGCCATATAACGTCTTCTTTGAGCGTCCATTCCTCACAAAATTTCGCGTCTGCTGTCACCATGGTCCCTCCAGATGCAGTTTCCAACAGAAAACGAGATCGGAATGATCAGAGGCGACCAAGTCAATGCTAGAGAATGTTATGCAATATAATGGAAGAACGCGCGCAATAAGGACAAGGCCAAGGCAACGCCCGTAGCCTTTTGCGCCAAGACCGCCACCGCATAGCAATCAGCGGCGTTTGGGCCATGGCTCAAATGTCACTCCTGTCTTTCCGATGACCTCGATCCAAGGAAAGACGAAGAGCCCAAGTATGAGAGACCTACTCCTGTCGAGCCCATAGTAGATGTACCCGTTAGTCTCGACGATCCATCGCGAGTATTAAAGATAGGATCACACCTTCACTCAGCAGTCAAAGATGATCTGGTGGATTTCCTGAAGGCTAATCTGGACGTATTCGCATGGACTCATTCCGACATGAAAGGCATAGACCGGGCAATCGCCTGCCACTCCCTATGCATAGATCCTATGATGCCTCCAGTCAAACAAAAGCGCTGCTTCCTGGGACCCGAGAGATCCAAGGCACTCGAGGAAAACGTAGATTACTTGCTAAACAACAACTTCATCCATGAAGCCGATTACCCCGAATGGGTCTCCAATCCGGTCCTAGTCAAAAAGGCCAATGGAAAATGGCGAACGTGTATCGACTTTTCTGATTTAAACAAAGCATGTCCCAAGGACAGCTTCCCGATCCCAAAGATCGATCGCCTAGCCGATTCAACCGTTGGATACCAATTGCTATCTTTCATGGATGCCTACTCCGGTTACAACCAGATCCCGATGAATCTCCGCGATCAGGACCATACCTCCTTCATAACCGACTTTGGACTATATTGCTATCGCGTCATGCCTTTCGGCCTCAAGAACGCCATCGCCACGTACCAGCAGATGGTTAATCGACTCTTCAAAAATCAAATCGGGAAATCCATGGAGGTGTATGTGGATGACATGCTAGTTAAATCAAAAGTGTCTAGCGACCACGTCCACGACCTCTCCGAAATGCTCAATGTCCTCCGTTAATACGACATGAAACTCAACCCTCTGAAATATTCCTTTGGTGACGCTTCAGGAAAGTTTCTGGGTGTCATCGTCAACGCCCGGGGCATTGAAGCTAACCCCGAGAAAATCCAAGCCATTCGGGACATCCAAGTCCTTGGAAACATCAAAGATGTTCAAAGTTTAAATGGAAAGGTCGTCGCTTTAAGTCGATTCATCTCAAAGGCTACCGACAAGTGCATCCGTTTCTTCGATTTGCTTCGAAAGGGGAAGCGCAACTTCAAGTGGACCTATGAGTGCATATTCGCATTCAAGGAACTCCTAGACCACTTAGAGCGACCACATATCTTGTCTAAGCCTGTAGACCATGAAGATTTATATTTGGTTGTTTCTGCGTAGGCAATCATCTCGGCTTTAATTCGGCTCGAAGATCTCATTCAATGACCTGTCTACTACATAAGCAAGCGATTGACAGGGGCAGAAAAGAACTACCCGAAGCTCAAAAAACTGGCGTTATGCTTACTAATCTCCTCCCGGAAGCTTCGGCCATATTTCCAGGCTCATCCCATAAAGGTCTTCACCGACCAGCCGCTGCGTCCAATTCTACAACAACCCGAGGCATCCGGTCGACTGCTAAAGTGGAGCATGGAGTTAAGTCAGTTCGAGATAACATTCATCCCCCGTCAAGCCATCCTTGGACAAGCCCTCACCGACTTCATAGTAGAGTTCACGACCGCGAGGAAACTTCAGCAAAGAATACTGAGGCCCCCAACACTAGATGGAAGTTATTTGTGGATGGGTCCTCCAGCAACAAGTGTTCGGGAGCCGGCATCATGCTCATCACTTCCGAGGGGCACTCGATACACTAGCGCTAAAGCTAAATTTCCCCGCTATTAGCAATGATGCAGAATATGAGGCATTGATAGCTGGACTAAGGATCGCGATCGAACTCAATCTAAAGATTATTCAAATTTTCTACGATTCACAGCTCATCGTGCGCCAGGTGAAGGAAGAATTCCAAACTAGGGGGAAAGACTTGTTCTATACCTAGCTCAAGTACAGAAACTACTCACTCACTTTGACAACTTCGTTATCACTCACATTCCGCGAGAGCAAAATGAAAGGGCCAACTCACTGGCCAGATTAGCAAGTTCCGAGGATCTGAAGCTGTGGGAGTTCATCCCCGTTGAGGTTCTCAATACCCCCAGTACCAAGCTAGCACCAACCAGTACGGCCATGGACGTCGAACCCGAGCCGGAATCTCTGATGACACCGATCAAAAACAACCTGCGACAAGGGATCCTCCCAGAAATCCGCAAAGAAAGGTGAACGCTCACCCGTCAGTCAACCCGTTATCTCCTTATGGATGGAGTACTCTATCGAAGAGGCTTCTCTGTCCCCTTACCCAGATGTGTGGCCTATGAGGATGCCATCAAGGTTCTAGTCAGCGTATATAAAGGAGAATGCGGTGACCACACCAGGTGGCAAACCCTGGCTAGGAAGATACTCCGACATGGCTACTGCTGGCCCACACTCGACCAGGACGCCACCGATTACGCTCGCAAGTGCGACAAATGCCAACGCTTCTCAAAGATCCCGAGAACCCTGCCTACGGAACTGACGCAAATGACCAGCCCATGGCCATTCGCCATGTTGGGAATCGACATCATTTGAACTCTTCCCAAGGCCAGAGGCCGGGCATGATACGATATCGTTGCTGTCGATTATTTTACCAAACGGGCAGAGGCCGAAGCCCTCGCCAAAATCACTACCAAGAAAATGATCAACTTCGTGGTACGCAACATCATCACCCGATACGGGGTCCCCCAGGCCATCATTTCAGACAATGACACTCAGTTCGAGAGCGTAGAGTTCGAATCCTTTTTTCAGCGGCACGACATCGAAAAAAGGTTCTCGGCCATAGCACACCCCCAGGCTAACGGACAAGTTGAGGCAGTTAACAAGGTTATCAAGTCCATCATCAAGAAGCGCCTCGAGAAGGCAGGGGCATGTGGGCAGATGAACTTCCTTTAGCCCTATGGGCCTACCGGACAACCCACAAGACAACGAAAGGGCACACTCCCTTCACCCTCGCCTATGGGTCCGAAGCCGTCATCCCCATCGAGCTCGAGCTTAAATCTCATCGAGTCACCTATTTTGATCCAAAGACGAACCAAGATTTACTCATGGGATCACTCGACCTGCTTGAAGAAAAGAGGAACGAAGCCGACCTCCGAGTCGCTGCCCAATGACAACGAGTCGCCCGGTACTTCAACTCGCGAGTCCGCCACAAGGACCACAACATCGACGGCCTCGTCCTAAAATGGGTATTCCCTCCGCTAACAGGCCTCGCTCCTTATTGGGAAGGCCCGTACTCTATCCTACGAAGGCTCAGCGATGGAAATTTCAAGCTAGCGACCGTGGACAGAGCGGAACTGCCAAGGGCTTGGAATAGTGAACATCTCCGCCGCTACTTCACATAACTTAGTACATATTTGTTTATGCTTTCCAGCGATGTTTTGTAGCAATTCAAGGCGTTGTAAAGGCTATTCATGCCAAAATTTATTAGTGGAAATGATGTTCATCTTTCTATCTCTTTATTTCTGTGTTTATTCCTAGCGTGACATGTTTGATTAATCCTGACAGCTAGCTTTCATGTAAACTCCTGACTGCTATGTCGACCTCTAGTATAGGGGCCGACATCGCCGTCCGAGCCACGAGCCAACCTCACGGCCTAATCACATTGGCACCGACCGACACCCCGAGCACGGGAGCCGGCAACGCTACCCAAGTCGCCGGCCCGCGGCGCGACTGAGTATAAATAACCTCTAACTGGGACCTAGGCCCAAGGCCGAAGCCAAGGATAAATCGTCCGCCCAAGTCCCACGCGACTTGGGGCCACCCAACAGCCAGACGGGGTGATACAAACTCCCTTTGAACTACGGGTGATGGTCGAATCTTGGCGTAGCACCGAGGCCGACCCTTAAATCGTTACTTCCCCGAAGCTCTCAAGGCTAAGGGGTAGCCCACACCCACGATCGGACCCTACGGGCTGATGAACTGGGCTTCTCTTCCCAGGCGAACAACGACGCCTACAGGCTCGCCTCAACCCGATGAATGACGAGAGAGCCTATACCGGACGGACCACATAATGCGACGTCATACGCCTTCGCTACACTTGGGATTAACCCCGAGCAATCCAAATACAGCAGGGCACTTAGCCTGGCTTCACAAACTACGGGTTTCCTGAGCTGAGGGAAACTTACTAGAACCCTGCGCACTACCACTCTTCCCTGGAATCGTCGATCCAGGGCACAACACTCACAATCGCTTTTTTATTATGTGTAACGATAAGTAGGCCTATGCACATACAGGACGCCCGAAAACATGGGAAGAACATCCGAACATTTAACATAAAATGCGATCGTTACTAATTCATATTTCATTACAACACACGCACATTATAACCAACTACATAGCTAATATCTTTCTTTCTAATGACAGGAACCACACCATGTCTTGAAAAACCAAAATCAAGGGCCGAACTCGCGTAAACTACCGGCCTACACTACCAAAATGAGCACTAAACCTACACTTAAGCAACTAACGCTAACCGTGCTTCTTCTTTGTGTCTTTATGCTTTTTCTTTGCAAATTCGGCACTCGATGATTCATCCTTGAAGCTAGGCTTTCTCTTGCCAGACCCGCCTTTTCCACTTCGGCTCCTTTGGGAAGTGGTCGACTCGTGAGAGGCTGAGAGACGCCTCTCATCCACCCCTTCATCACTAGAAATCTCAGTGACATCGACAGGGGCGGTAAGCAACAAAGGCTTGGGAGCACCCCCGGCAGCAAGACCTATCACTACGGCACTCGTCTCTGGGATAGTTTTCCCTTCCAGTCTAGCTTTCTCCCTGGATTCCTTAGCAGCTCGTCGCTCAATAAGTTTCTGGGACT
Organism: Allium sativum; assembly: GCA_030737875.1. Lineage (NCBI taxonomy): Eukaryota > Viridiplantae > Streptophyta > Magnoliopsida > Asparagales > Amaryllidaceae > Allium > Allium sativum. The sequence continues at coordinate 46,340,944 of CM060925.1, forward strand.
TGTGCTTTGGATCACCGGCCCTGTTTTTCTTCCAAGTCTCGATGGCCCTCCGCTGAGCCTCCTCGTCATCTCGTCTCTTCTAAGCCTCGTCAGCTACCCTCTTCCTCTCTGCTTCAACATCAGTATGTTCCTGGGCAACAGTCACAGCAGCCCTCTCCACAATATCCTCCCGGGTCTTTGTTACGACCTCATGCCTTGTATCTTCATCCGGCCCCAACTTTTCCTCCACCAGACCTCGGGCAGTCGCATTTTTCCCATCTACCTCCTCTCCTTCGTCAATAAGGCCTTCATAGAGGCTGGGAGTTATCCTTATTCCCGATAAGGTATCAAGCAAATCTCCGCTCTCTCCAAACTGTATCCCCTTGAGTCCTAGCCCAGACTCGGTCACTTGGGGGATCGCGGGGGCAGGGCCTGATGCCGTAGTTTATCCAGAAGGGGATGCACAATGAAAACACAATCTTTTAGTCCGCAAACTCGGTGACCACATCATACTCTGGGATCCATTGCAAAGAGAATTTACCTCCAGTCAAGGATGGTGCAAAAAAACCGAAGGGGCACCTGGCGCAACAAGCAGTGTACATTTAGTCCTTCTCGGCTCCAAATCATGCTTAGTTGAACCCCGAGTCAAACCCATCGGGTCTCCCACGATAACCAATCTAGGGACTGACGGTCGATAAAAGCTCCCTTCTGCGAAAGTCTCCGCCACCGCGACGCTCTTAGTCACGACAGACTTCCCTTTTTTGATAGCAAGCCTCTCCAACCTCTGTCTCTCCGCATCCTCGAGCAGTAACTTCCTACCCTCCTCCAACTTCTTGCGCTCCTCCTCGGTCAAGAGGTCAATCATAAGTTGTCGCTCATACAAGGTCCCAACATCCACTTCGCGTAAGAAGGCCTCATATGGAACTAGCCTTTCCCAGGTTCGAGCTAGCTTACAGGAATAGTCAATCATCCAAGAAATTCCACGGAATTTAAGGACCTTAACAAGCATGTCCTTAATATCTTCCTCCATAGACGACTATGCTCAGTATCCGGCATCCGCTAGCTCATCACTTAACTTCTCCACCTCTCTCAGATGTTCAGCTTTCAATCCCTCGGCGGTACCTAACACATCCCAGTTACTGGATTCCACATCCTCCTTCACTTCCTTTGCTGCCTCAAGCTCCCTCGTCAGGCGAGCATTCTATGCTCTTAAAGTTACTTTGCTCACTTAAAGTCGCCGGACTTGGGTATTATCTCTCCTCAATCCGGTGCAATCCTTGTCTACCTCGTCCTTTTTCTTCTTTAAGGCGGTAATCTGAGTGGTCAAGTCAGTTATGGTTTCCTTCAGGATAGAGCAAGAATGGTCGGTTTCCCTCTTAAGCACCTCATACCGATGCTTCACTCCAGCTAGAAACAACATGCCCCGCAAATTAACAATTTAGGGATACAAGAGGCAAATAATTCTTAGAGCGAACAAGAAAACCTACCTATTTCCGCATTCAAATTAGCAATGAAAGCCTGCCTGGCGTCAATAGTTGATTGTCGACTAGCAAGTTCTTGATTCTTCTTCCTAATCAGATCCGACAGGTGATGGGAGTCCTTGGTAAGCACATCGGCCTGGCGATACGCGGCCTTCACATGCTCCCATACCGCTCCGAATTCCCTATCAGGAGCAGGACGAAGCTCCGGGACAAACCATAACTCATCAAGGTATAACCGAGGGAAGTGGTATTTCACAAATGCCATCTGCTCCTCGATGGCCAGCTCCCGAACTCCAGATTTCGTCAAATCTTGTGTTTCTACGATAGTTGCCTTATCCGATCACGGCTGGGCAAGCGGCAGCTCTCTCCCCTTAGAAGTCTGAATGGGAGCCAACGGAGCAGTGATGAGCGGAGTTGTTGACGACGTATGACTCGACCCCCCTAGATCAAGCCGTGAATCTCCTTTGGGCACCTGAATCGAGGGAGGAGGGGAGGAGTAGTGAAAGACCGAGGCCTATCCTAGTGATGACTCCCGCTGTCGCGACCCCGTAGGGGCGGAACATTGCCATATAAATTTGCTCACCTCCTGAAGGAGCTGATAAAAGCACTTTCGGGGCGATGGCGGTCTCCGCGACCTCATCCTCCACTTCCTATGGTCATGTCACCTGTCAAAGAAACGAAGAGAAATCAGTCAGGCAACACACACAGGCACTCTTCTATGCAGTGTGGTGTGTATAAGTGTATGCCCTAAGTGTTCTGTCAACAGACCAGATTGTTCCCCAACCGAGGGAGGTAGCCCATCCATGGCACGAGCTAGATCCGCCATACTAGCTGCGCTCGGCCATAGAGACAAGTCCATAGGGACGGTACCCAGACCAGCAAACTGGTCCACTTTTTCAAGGGAAGCGGTAGAACCTAGAGAGGTCATAGGAGAATGAGGGCTGGTCAACGCTTCTTCTCCCGTCCCTCCCACCGGGGGCGGGACAGAAGCGTCAATTAGCCCCTCATCCCGAGCAGCCGTCTCTACGCTACCAACTTTGCTACCGCCAACATCTTCTTGGAACTTAACGGCCTTTTTTGGTCCAGGCCCGGCAAAAGCTATTTTCCTCTTCAAACCAGAAACAGTAGGGCCTTACGTCATTTTCCCTTTCAATGCACCACTCGCCACGGCATGCCTGATTATGGCCCGGTTGGCCGGAAGCAACCCAGCACGCCGAAGGCGGTCCTGATCTACCATAGCATTCGTCTTGCGAGAGCCTTCAGGAATAGCTTGCAGAGCATCGAGACGTTTCCTATACTCGTCACCAGTAGGCATCTCGGGATTTCCTACCACAATCAGAAAATAGTGAGACACAGAACCTGGCAACGTTATAAAATGAGACCGAAGGTACTCACTCCCTTGTATCCACCTCCTCGCAAACCCGGGAGGACATTGAAAAAAGAACAATCGTACTTGATCACGGACAGCCTGGGCCACTTTCCAACAAAGAATCTTGTAGTAGGAGACGCCTCCAAGAACCATTGGGAGGACGATCCACCAGTTGATCGCTTAAAGTGAAAGAGATACCGAATATCCTCTCCGTTAGGATCCCGGTGTAGAAATTCTCGATAAAGAACACAAGAACCCAAGAACGAAGAATAAGCGTTCGGGTGTAGCTGTGAAGGGGCAAGGCAAAAGTATAATAGCATTTCCCGAATAAAGTCATTGGCGGGAGCACGCACCCCACAAAACAAGTATGTTGATTCCAAGCAGTAAATCCCTTTGGTGGTGCATGGGCCCTTTCGCTTGGTCCAGGGGCAAGAGCATCTCCGTCCGGGATGCTAAACCACAGTGCCAACTTCCTAACTGCCATGGCATCCAAATGTAACGGCACCGAGTCTGGTGGATTGTCCAAAATAACTGCGTCAGGTAGCATGTTTGGAGCTACTGGGGAAGGCGGCTCTCCACCGTCCATAATATCCACATTCTCCATCTCGGCATGTATGACTGGAGAATGTAGTCTCTCAACATGTCCCCCGTGCTTCGATACCTCAGGCGAGCTCCCCGACTAGGAAGGAACCGACTCTTCAGTAGTCTCAAGCTCGCTGCATCCGGAGCTAGCATTGTTCGTAGAATCAGAAGGGTGAGACGATGGCGGGGAAGACTCGGCTTACAGAAGTTTCCCGGTTCTCGGTCTTGTTTGCATGGTTCGCTATACTTTAATACACCAGTATTATACATCGCAGTGACGTAACGTGTACCCCTCGCGCTGATGAAAATTAACAAGTGTGTGTGGTGTCATGCAAGAATCAGAATGTACATAGAAACTTTAAAGACCCTAGCAGTTCGGTTACAGTCCAGATATATGCTCTATCCTATATGAAAGATTCGAGTCCCTGTCTGTACAGTTATCTATGGGCGCCTTGGTACATTCATGCAATCAAACAGGAAGTATATAAGTTCAAGGATAGGCAGTCCGGAAATCGAAGTTCGAAGCGACAAATAACGGCATCCAACCAAGGCAACACTATCAAGCCCGCCCCCGGGATCGAAAATTCGAACCACTTAGGTCCGAAGATCCGAGCCTAGGTGGCTCGAAAATTCGAACCACTCTGGGATCAAAAATTCGAACCTAGGTGGCTCGAAAATTCGAACCGCGGTGGATCGAAAAATCTTGGGCGTAGGGTATCGGAACTTCGAGCCCAAGGCTTGAAATTTCGAGCCCTACGGGGTTTGGAAATTCGAGCCCAAGGCTCGAAATTTCGAACCCTACAGGGTTCGAAAAATCGAGCCCCATCAGGTTCAAATTTCCGAATCTTCTCTACTAGGCTCCAAATCTCGAGCCTCCTCTGACCACCGTACTTCGACCTCCCTTCTTCCTACCCTCCTTTGACCAAGTCCATTACCTAAATTTTTTTTGAAAGGGTCGAGTAACGAAGCTTTCGGAACAGTGGCAGCTGATGGCGTAAAAATGAAGAAGGAAGAGAAATGATGGGGGGCCTATTTATAATAAAAGGATAAAGTCCCTTCGCATTCCGACTCGAGGCTCGAAACTTCAAACCTGAGGGCTTGAAATTTCGATCCTCCAAGGCTTGAATTCCGAGCCTTGCAATTCGAAGTTTCGAACCACCATGGTTTGAAATTTCCAACCTATACAGTTCGAAATTTCGAACCCCAGTGTTCCGTAATTTCGTACCCAAAAAAGAGAGAGAGAGTAGGTACATATATACCCTCTCAGCCCTCATGCTCACAAACTCATATTCCCTCAAGTGTTAAATCGCCTAAAAACGCACGACGACAACACCCTGCGAATACCCAGCGACGCGAATGTGGCACCAACAGCGGCTCACTCACGATCCCCCTGCGAGCAAGCCCGCTAGCTAACATGTCTTTTCCTATAACTTGAAGGATAAATCCGCATCCCAACTACCATCTCAAATTTCATTCCAAAGCACATCATGTCAAGACAAGACGTACTTTAGTGGGAAAATGTTAACCGGCCTTTTGGTTTGGTTACCCAAAGTACTCAAGATATGCTCGCTCAGCTCATCGTGTGAAGATAGGGCCAAGGGCGAAGCTCAGGAAGTGCAGGGGGAAGACCGAAGAGAGATCGCGCCAACGAACCTTGACCACACCGCTCACCAAACATACTTCACACCAAGCCAGGTGCGAAATTTCGCACCTAGTAGGTGCGAAATTTCGTAACTAGCAGGTGCGAAATTTCGCACCTCTGTCCAAGTACGAATTTCCAGTGGCCGACAGCTGGAGGCGCGAATTTCCTCTAGATGGTCCCCATTTCTACCTACTCCTACCTAACCACTTCGTATAAATACCCCATGGCCTCACACTTCAAAAGGGTTGGATTCTTTAGCTTGGAAACCTCCATAGAGCTTCATTAATGGCATCTCCTCTTTGAGGAAGAAGAAGGACAAAATTATCTTTTTCCTTATTTATTCAATATATGATGATTATGACATCATATATCATGAAAAGTGAATGTAACGAGATATCATGAGATAGTCTCAACCTTGTAATCTTCCAAGTGATCAATAAAATTCCAACAACTCTTCAAAGTGGACGTAGTCCCTTACTGAGGCTGAACCACTATAAATTACTTGTGTTATTTACTGCTTATGTTCTATTTTATGTTCTTGTCTATGCGACCATATTTATAATTCCTAGTAATTGGGAATCTTTGGTGTTTACGACATTTTTTGCCGTCAACAATACTGCCAATAGACATGATTGTGCACTGTATACTAAATATTGTAGCCACTTTGGATACTGGGCTGAGAAGTCACAAGCATTACATCCATGTGGTTGACGACGACCCTAATTTTTAACTCCTTTACATTTTAATAATTATGTTTAAAGTAACTTGTATGTTGAATTAAATACGACATACATTGTATACCAAAAGATAAACTATAAAAAGGGACAACCCAATCTTTTAACTCAACCTACCTGGTCTGGGATAGCATGCCGAGATATCACAATCAGTCAAGGCATGTACCCACAACCATTAATTGTATCCATGTGATTGACGACGACCTCCATATCCAACCTCATTTTTTTAAATAGTTTATACTTCAAAGTCCAACCATAAACTATAATCTGTTCATACTCGATCATCCAAGTTCGTAAGGTGAGAAATCATTATACTCCTTTGCATCAAGGTTACGTTTTTTGCTATAAACAAAATGCAGTTTCCTAACATATTTGGTACTATTGATTTCGTGTAGGTTAAATGGACGATTAGGGAATTAGTGATGAAACTATGGGAAATTGTTTGATGAGTACAAACGGAACAAAAAGGATAAGGAAAATGGTGGATTCGTTCCAAATACACAAATAGAAAAGTTGGATGAAGAGGTTCAGAATGAAGTATATAATCCACAACCACCTCTATGATCATACCATGCGAGGTAAATGAGTTTGCTTGCTCGTCAAAACCCCAGTACTTCAAGCTCCAGTACTTCGACCACTGACTTTTCTTCTCATGATTTACTAATCCTCGTGAAAGCCTAGATTGAAGTTGATCGAAGAAATGAGTTACTGTTGCAAATAGGAGGGGGTTTAACCCATGAAGAGTATTGGGCATTGATCACAAAATTACATAGTACATGCCCAACTAGACGATCATTAGTTGAAATCCATATGACTCATTGTCGTTTTACAGAGGCTTGTAATCGATATCGTCAGACTATCGAGACAGTTGAAGACAATGAATAAAATCAACTTTTGATTCTCATTACCTACTAAAATACGGTAAGGAATTTGTTGGTCACAAAGCATATAAACGTCATTATAGTTGGCTAACCTGTTATGGGGATGACTAGGCTAATGACGTTATGATTTTATTTGGTTGTTTGAACTTGTGTTTTATTTTATAATTGTATGAAAATTATGGAGCTGTACTTTATTCAAACATAAGCAATCTAATGTATTTTTAAATGTTAAGCAACTACAGTTCAAACGGAGTAATTTAGTGATGTTGTTTGTGCTTAATGTGAAATGAGTTGTCAATTCGATCAACCAATTTTCAATGATAAGAACGTTGCTATTTAAACTATAGCCATATGGATAAGGACATGTTATAAAAACTGTATACATGTGGATAAGGACATGTTATAACAACTATAACCAGTAGATAAGGACATGTTATTCAAATTGTGGCCATGTAGATAAAGACATGATATTCAAAGCTACATGTGGATGATGACATGCTGTAAAGAGGACCCGTAGGCAAGTGGATGTATACCACTATAAATTCAACAAGCAACCCATCTTTCCTTTTCATTGTTGAGTACATCCAACTGGAATAAAAAAAACCTAGTGCAAAGTCATTTATCCAAGTCATTGATGTACGAAATTAACCAATTTTGTACTCCAAACTAAAGTTTACAATTATAAACTTCATGCATACTAAACATCTTATCTGTCAAATTTTATTCTTCATTCTCTATAGGTTAAGATGGGTGATTGGTAAATCAATGATGAAATAATAGCAAAAATGTAAGATGAGTATGAAAGAAACAAGAATAAACACGAAAAAGTTGGATTTGTTCATGAAACCCAAATAGAAGAGGCGAATGAGGAGATTCAGATGGAACTCGTCTATGCTATGCAACAAAACATGGAAGTAGCGTTTCCACAAGCTCCTAAACAGTCGTTGCTTGCTAGGATAATGCGTGTGATTGCTCGTGAAAACCCTGATAGGTCCAGCTCGAGTATGATGGGGAGTTTAGTACTTTCTATTGTAGAGTCGAATGTAACAGTATTGTTTCAAAAACAAGACAAATGCAGAACATCGCTTTTACAGGTGTAAAGCATTTATTGCTGTAGAAACACGCCAAAGAATGCAAAGTTGTAAAATTTTTGCTTGGATTGATACACCTCTCGTGGAAAGAGGAGTCCAATACGCATTAGAGATACGAGTTGAAAATGATCGATTGAAGAGGTTGAACGCTGGCATTAAGAATGAAATGCTTGCTGGATGCTACCATTGTACCAGAAGAGGATAAAGAGTAGTTAGATTTATATGTGTTTTTGTTGTGCTTTTTTATTATTAGTTAACTAGTGGTCTAATCGCGTTTATCAACATACTAGTTTTGCTTTTGTTTAGTCAATGATGTTGACAACAAACTATCACTCCAACTGTTGCCACGTTGTATTATGCAAATACAACTTTCATATTTGATGGTGACAACATGATACCTGCTACATTAAATGAACTGACAGGGATGACTGCAGATTTAGGTACCTGCTCTATTAAATGGACCGATATAATATTATGACATTGACCAACAATAAACCACTCTTCTCATATCTACATGGATTGTTGTAGATAAAATGACCAAAATTTATCATAATCATATTACTAACTTATATAATTCACACTACAAGACAAAAAGCTAATAAAGGTAAGTGACGTTTAAATATTATACTGACATATACAACTTTCACCAAAAGTCAAAAGGTTAAATAGTAAACTAAAAGACAAATGAATATAGGTGAGTGATGTGCGAGTTGATAATGCCTTGTTTGAACATCAATTATTTAGTTCACATGTCATTGCATAACATTTCATTTAAATATTTGTGCTTCACATTTTGTCAAATACGAACTATAGTAAATAAATTCTAATTTCAATGAGTGCCTTAAAAGGTTTATGATGTTGTGCTTCAAGCTCCTCATCAATGTCAAACGAGTATATTGAACACGTAGCAAGCAACAAAAATTATTTCAAGATGAAACAAGATATGCGATATAACGAGATACTGCTAAAAGCTCGGCTTCAACCCAAGGTGGAAGTGTTCTTGGTAGAAAAAATCTGTTATATGGACACGACTATGCAGATGGTCATAATCAACTAGTCAAGGATTACTTTGTGGAAAACCCAGTATACAAATGTGTATATTTCCGTTGAAGATTTCTTATGTCAAGGATGGTATTTTAATTGAGTACTTAACTAAGTTTATGCAGCCAACATATTTTTCACACATAGAAGAAATGGCTTCAATGAACTGGCCATTTCACCCCTTCAGAAAGTTATGGCTACTCTCCGTATGATTCGTTACGGAAGTTCTGCTGATTCACTAGACGATAAAATAAGAATTGGAGACTCAACGGCAGTATTATGTAAGAAAGAGTTTTGCAAAACTGTCGTACATGAGTTCGGTGAAGAGCATCTTAGATCTCCAACAGCTCATGACATTGACAGATTATTAGCAATAGGAGCTCAACGTGGATTTCTTGGTATGATGGGTAGCTTGGATTGTATGAACTAGACATGGAAAAATTGTCCAGTGGCATTGCAAGGGCGGTACAAAGATCACTGCAAATAGGCTATGATGACGTGATAAGTTGTTGCTTCGTTTGACCTTTACATATGGCACGCATTTTTTAGCATTCCTGGTTCTTTGAACGAAATTAATGTATTACGGCAGTCATATTTATTTAATGATTTGCAAAATTACCTTTCACCTCCATGCAACTATAGAATTGGAGACATGGATCATTATGTTGGATATTATCTTGTAGATGGAATTTATTCAAAATAGAAAATGCTCGTGCAAGCGTATAAATGGCCGAACAATGCAAAAGAAACCTTTTTCATGAAACAACAAGAGAGTTTGAGGAAATATGTTGAACGAGCATTTAGATTACTCCAAAGTAGGTTTCATATACTACGAAAGGAAGTAAACTACCACCATAAAACAGTTATAGTTGATATCATGTACTGTTGTATTATTTTATATAATATGATTATTAAAGAAGAACGAGAAGGATATGAACTCCAACTTCGAAACTATCCGGGTATTGCAGTGGAGTTTAGGAAAAAACCTTATAAGGACCCAAATACATTTGCAGAATACTTGCAATGACTGGAAGACGTTCGAAATCCATAAGCTCATCTAAAATTATGAGAAGAACTAGTGGAGCGCTATGGGGAGCATGCGTGAAACCAATAGTTAATTAATTACTGAATGTTTTGAATCAAATCTTCATTATCTATGTTTTATCTTCGGTATGTACGAGTTGTATCTATTATATTTTTAATTAATGACTTTGTTTATGTTTATGTAATCAAAGCTTCATTATTGTGTTAATTAATTGCTATATGTTTTATTTTTATGTAAACTCTATTGTGGCAATTTTGAATTGATGTGACATAAATATGATGGCTATAATTGAAATTTCATTTAACATTTAACAGCACAACTCCTAATACAGCTGAATTAAACAATAAAACAACAACAAAGTCTACAACTCAACTAAAATAAAACTCTAACATACTCAAACAATGACACAAGCTAATCTGCATTACGTCTTTGGTACTCCTTAAGTTGCTTTTCCATAAGCATCCTTTGTATCGGATTTAAATCATCTAGCTTGACACTCATAAGAGCAAAATCATTTGCACGTTGTTCTCATGCTAACCCATTATTTCGTAACTCCAATTCTATGATTCTCATTTGTTGAACCTCTTCATATCGTCATTGTTATTCTTGTGCTCTCTCTAATCTCTTTATTTTAGATGCTACTTTTGTTTCCATGTACTGCTTATTTGTTTCTTTCGCAGCTGCCATACGTCCATCAAGTTGTTTGTAATACTGGCTGTAGTCTTTTGTGGTATTTTTCTTCGCTTTTGTACTTTTCAGCTGGACTTCCACCTGTACTGGTTGTAAAAGGGGGTGTCTTCTTATAAATCTAAGACTTCAGGACTAACTTCTTCTGTTGGTCTTAACTACATAAATTGCATTGTTGAATATTCCAGTCACACTTTGCTCCACTTTTCTTCTCTAGAAACTATGTCATAGCAATTGTGCAAGTTGAAAGGTTGGTTTTTATGTTCGGACATATACACTGCATTTGCTTGGTTTAGCTGCATAATATAAATGAATGTAAATCAAAATATCATAAAACAACAAAATCACATAAATATTTATTATATTTTAGTACCAAATCCATGTTGTTTTCATCACTTTGTTGTCTACTATCTAGCCCTGCCATTATCTCTTTCCAACGTTGGCAACTATAACACCCTGAATTTTCTGTGTATATATTAAAATAACAAATTAAAGAACACTTAATTTTTAAAGGAAGAATTAGGGGAAACGGGTTACGCCATAGCGTTCGTCTCGGAATTCTACATGAGATAGAGTCCAAGTTGTGTAAATCGGGCTCCGTATGAAGAAGTTATGGAGTCTAGAAGATTTCAAGTTTAAACAGAAATTAAATCAAAATAATAATTAAAGGTCAAAACTGTTCAAAATTTGGTCAGAGCGGGCTGAGCGGGAAATTTCCCGCTCAGAGGTGTCGACCCCCTATAGGGGTGTCGATATAGGTGTCGACCCCCTCGTAGGGAGTCGACCCCTTTTTTGATCCAGATCCAGTGACATATTTTTACAGCCTAGGACTGATGTGTCATTACCTGATTGGCCTGATGACGAATTTTCTTGGACTGGATGGCTTGGATGGATACTAGGTTGATCTAAAGGCTCTGAAGGTCTATACTCCTATATAAACACATCAAATCTTAACCCTAAACCTCACAATCTCATATATGAAGCCGTCATGCTGTCCATCCGTAAGCTAGCATAGCCTCCATCTTCTCCAAACTAGAAAATCGAATCCAAACTAAAAATCAATTAGAAGAACTTCAAATCAAAAGTCTACATCAAAAGTTAAGCAAAACAAATTCAGAAATTAGATACCAGGAAACAAGATCAGTTCTTTTTCTGTAAGTTCATGTTATTTTCAGATTTGAATACCTGATTTGTAGTCTTGGCATGTAATAAAATGAATAGAAGTCTATGCCTGATTGCAAGATAATCTTTTCAGATTTATCCCTATCCTTCTATGGAATCTATGACTTAACTTGCCTTAGAGGTTATTTTTATTAATTAAATCAGGCCTATCTTTGTTGTGCATCGGGTTTATAATCCTCTTTGGTTCATGATGTTATTCTTATGCCTGCAATAATGATTGTATCGGTTATTCAAGAATCTATCTTTGTTGGATCTAAATCTCTTGTATTAGGTCTGTTGTTACATGCCTATTCTTATTTTATGCTCCTTCTCTCTCTCTTCCCTTATTTCCTTTTTGTTTTGTGAACGTGGGTTACCTTCGAACGTAGGCTGAAATTGCGAAATACGAACGATTGGAATAGGGGGAATATTTTGGGTAAATGTTGGGCATATTGTATTCGGTGAAATAATTGGGCATAACATATTCGATGAAATTATTGGACATAATTTGTAACTTGTGATTTGGGGTATAAATGTTATTGTTGCGAACTTGGGGTAAATTGAAATTTTAAATCTCGATTGGGCGGAAACTGTAAATTGGAATATTAAATCTAGATTGGGCAAACTATTGGTTAGGACGCCAAGCATAATGTATATTGCGATTTTGGGGCATGACTATTATTGCAAATTTGGGAAGATTGGGTGTAACCTATTTTGATTAATAACATGTAATTGAATTTGTTGGGCATAACTTGGGAATTGGAACATGACTAGTTTGGTGAATTTGGGATAATTAGCATATAAAATCTAGATTTGGACATGTATAGTAAATATGTAAATTAGATAAAGATGAACGTGCCTAACCCGAGGTCAGATTGAGTTGCGGTGTAAGACTGCCCGATACCGCCCGACACAACCAGCGACTGCAACAATATAGATCTAATGTGAGAGGTTAGCACATTAAGCCCAAAACCCGAGGTTAGAATGAGTTTGCGGTAGAAGTCTGCCCGGAATCGCCCTTCACATCCAGCAACCGCAAACAACAGTTCTAATGTGAGAGGTTGAGGCATTAATGAACGAATTAATGCTAATGAACGGACATGCTAAGAATGGTAGGTTAAGTTAACACAAGAGGGCAACACTTAACCAATGTAACATGACAAGTGGAAGGGTTAAGTAACACAAGAGGGCAACATTTAACCAATGTAACATGACAAGTGGTAACGTTAATTAACACAAGAGGGAAACACTTAACCAATGTAATATGACAAATGGTAGGGTTAAGTTAACACAAAAGGGCAACACTTAACCAATATTACATGATGAACGAGTGGGGTTAAGTTACTGGGAAACACTTAACCAATATAACATGATGAACGAATGGGGTTAAGCCAAGGGGAAACACTTAACCAATATAATATGATGAATGAATAGGGTTAAGTTAATAGAAAACACTTAACCAATTACAACATGATGAATGAGAAGGGTTAAGTTAATAAGAAACACTTAACCAACATGACATGATGTGTGGATGGGTTAAGTTAACTTGAATGGATGGATAACACTTAGCCAATTTGGGGGGTATATGAATAGACCCTGGGAAACCCTAGTAACGGGGACCCATTTCAGCAGTAACCCACATGATGTGTCACGATACCCTGAACTAGGCAGGGTGGGGCACGATTACTAGGCTGATTATAAGCGGTCAAAATAGCGGCAGGGGGTACGTCAGTGTAGGTTCCAACGGATTACGGGCATGTACGTAATTTGGAGTGGAAAAAGTAGGCACTGGGTACCAGTAGTTATACACTGTGCATCTTGAATCGTGTCGGGTTGCTATCACAGGGATTGATACACCTTATGGTGGGACTAGCATAGGGTATCTACACGCAAGAGATGGCCGATTGACACAGACACAAGGAAAATTAATACAAGTATAGAGCCAATTAGTAGGGTAGTAAGGGTACATCTAACATTTTCATGGCAATTAGGCTGATTGAGATAAGATCCTCATACTAGATGTATAACTGAAGGCTACCACAATTGCGGGGTTGGGATCACCTTATTATATAACATTGGATACTAGTTGGGACACTAGTGGGTGATACAGATCCTTTTTCACAGGATATTAGTTGGGACACTAGTAGGGAATACAAATCGTTCTACAAAAGACACTAGTTGGGTGGTGCAGAGAAAATAGAAAATCAGATAAAGAACCGAAGCGCATTCAGTGTATCTTACCTTGCCATATCTAACGATCATCATTTGTTGTCTTGCTATACTTATTATCATGGTTATGGTCTGGTTTCCAGTTTATTCATGTCATGATGCTTTTACCTATTTTCATGCTGAAAGTCACTGGACTTACCAGGCTTTATGTCTGACTCTGTTTTGTTTCGCTTTCTTTTCTTTCGTTTCCCCCTGGTTCACAGAGAGGGAATATTACCACTTAGCTCAGTTTTCTTTCCAACCTCGAAGATAGTCGATGTATTGCTATGAACTCTCTTTTCCACTGCTATGGCTGGCTCATGCTTTATTGGGGAATATCATTGTCATTTTATGCTTCTTTATTTTGTTAAACAAGACAGATGCTTTGTTGTAATGGGTATTGGAAAACAATCTTTGTACAAGCTCTTTTACCAAGATGTTGTTTCATCAACGAAGTAAAGTTTTATTTATTTTCCGCTGTTTAAATTTTGTCTGTTTTATAATTTATCTGTTCTATACACTTATGACGCTCCACTGAAGTTAATGCATTCCCTTTTCGAGTGACCTTATCGGAGGTGGGGTGTTACACGTGGTAGTAGAGCCAAAGATTACCAGAACAGATAAAAGATTTTTTTTAAAAGCATATTTTAAAAGGGGTGTTTTCTAGAACATGTTTGAAGAAGCGTTTTTCAAGAGAAAAGTGTTATTTTTAAAAGGCATATTCTCCAAAGCCATATGCACTATCTTTCAATTCTCTATTTGAATCTCTTCTTCCTTTCTTTTCGCCATAGTTTCGTAGGCATATGGCACATGTCAAGGGCGAAGTAGTGCCCATCCTCCATCAGTAGTCGCAGTAGTTTCACATGCGACTAATCTTCTTTTCAAGCTTTGTAGGTTGCCGTGCGATAGAGGTAGTTTATAGAAACTTGTCAACAAGCTACACTAGGATAGTAAGGATAAGAATAAGGGAGTTTGCGCTAAGGAGCACAAGCCCAAGTATAAGAAGCTTGTTGATATGGCTTAATCCACGCAGAAGGAGAAAGGTGAAAAGAAAGAGGCCAAAGTGGAAGAATCACAAACAAGGGATTGGAATATAAGAAGAGTGGAAGAAATAATAGATCCCGTGACAAGAGGAAGTGTCTTTTCTGTGGTATAGCAAGTCATTTAATTGTAGAAAGAAGAAGACATGTGGTTGTTTTCTGTATGGTGAAGCAGGGCATCTTATCAAGGATTGCCCGAAGGACAAGGACAAGGGAAAAGGACATAATCTTCTGGAGGGCAATTGCATGCTCTCGCTGCTAATGTACCTAAGAGAGGTAGGAATGTTTCTGTTGAAAGTTTAGTTTTTCTTTTCAATCATCCTGTTAGAACATTATTTGATTTTTGCGCTTCACATTCTTTTCTATCTACTTCCATAGTTGAGTCTCTGCACCTTAGTACTAGCGGGGTAGAGGATCCCATTGTTGTGTCAAATCCTATTGGGGGTTCGGCTCATTCATCTATGATTTGTTTGGATTTGGGAATATCTATACTAAGCGTTGAGTTTAGATGTAATTCTTACATTTTTGGTTTCATGGGCTATGGGTTGATTCTAGGGATGGATTGCTTATCCAGTAATGGTGCCATTCTCAATTGTGAAAGGAGGGTAGTTAGACTTTTGACTCACCTCGGTAATACCCTCGAAATCTCATGTAACCCTAAGAGTTCTGTCATGTTTAGCAATTCGTTCAAGTAGTCCATGGGTATCCCGATGTCTTTGATGAGGGTTTACCACCAAAGCGCGAAATAGATTTCCGCATATACTTGGTTGATAACACCAAACCAGTTGCATTACCCATAAGACACATGGCTCCTAGGGAGAGGAAGGAGCTCAGCGTGCAAATTAAAGAATTGCTTGAAAAGGGGTTCATAAGCCGGAGTATTTCTGAAATGGAGTGCTCCCGTAGTGTTCGCAACCAAAGCGGATGGTTCACTTCGCCTATGCGTGGATTATAGAGAATTAAACAAGCTAATTAAAGAAAAATAGGCACCCACTTCCAAGAGTAGATGATTTGTTTGACCAGCTTGTAGGTGCGTCTGTTTTCTCCCAACTAGATTTGGCTACAGGGTTTCATCAGCTAAGAGTAGCTGAGGACAGTATAGACAATACTGCTTTTAGGACCCTTGACGGTTTCTTTGAGTGGCTCGTCATGCCTTTCGGTTTGACGAATGCACCTGCTTATTTTGTTGACTTGATGAGTAGGGTGTTTAGGGAGATCCTTAATAAGTTTGTAGTAGCCTTCGTGGACGATATCTTGATTTTCTCAAAGAACGAGGATGAACATGCTTTGCATCTAAGAGAAGTCATGGATACACTTCAAGCACATCAACTTAAGGCGAATTTCTCCAAAATGTCATTTTTGGAGAGAAGAAGTAAGGTTTCTAGGACATGTGGTGTCCAAAGAAGGGATAGCAGTAGATCACGCAAAAGCAGTTGCGGTGCAAGACTGGAAGGTCCCAAGGAGTGCAACAGAAGTAAGAAGCTTTCTTGGACTAGCGCGCAAATATAGGAAGTTCATTAAGAACTTTGTGAAGGTATTAGCCCCACTTACTGGATTAACGAAGAAGAATCTTACCTTTTCTCGGGATATTGATTGTGATGTC
The DNA here is from genome assembly GCA_030737875.1 of Allium sativum. NCBI lineage: Eukaryota > Viridiplantae > Streptophyta > Magnoliopsida > Asparagales > Amaryllidaceae > Allium > Allium sativum. The sequence continues at coordinate 46,357,488 of CM060925.1, forward strand.
GCTTTCCAACGATCGAAGAGAGGGCTCTTACAATGGCCCAAGTTTTGACTTTTACCTTACAGTAGTAAAAGGTTTACGGTATATACGGATGCATGCGACACGGGACTACGTGCCATTTTGATGTAAGGAGGAAGGGTAAGGTCGTAGCGGATGCCTTAAGAAGAAAAAAGGTTGACTTCAAGTACTCTTTATGTGAAAAGAAAAAGTTCAGAATACATATCAACCTTTGATTTGAAAACCTTCGGTTAAGTTAGTAGTTGGCATCGCTAGGAGTAAGACCTACGCTTTTGGATCAAATAGGGACTTCACAAAGAAAAGACTCTCAGATAGTTGGCGCAATGGATAAGTAAAGATAGTCAGAGCACAATCGAGTGAAGCTCAAGAAGATGCGACTTAGAAGACTGAAGACTAGATATGTGCATCATACCCTTTTTGAGGGTATACCCTTGATCTCTCTTTTTTTGTAAAGTTTATTTGCATGTTTGTCTTTATCTTTTAAGTATGTCCTCTCGGTCTAATCCTCGATCCTTAGGTAAAAGAAAATGGATGTAAACATGTGTTTGAGACATGTTATGTTTGGTGGATGCAAGTGGATGTAAGTGTTTGCTAGTGGTTGCTCGTGGATGCATATACACACACATTAGGCACTAGATTGGCTCCATCACTCCATATTGCATATTCATGTGGGGATTTTTATATATACGGATTGAAACTTGATGTGATATCATATGGATGATGCATTTGAATGGATTATTGTGCACTCATATAGGAATTATAAAGTACCATAGGAATAACTGCATACATGTTGGACTCATGGCACTAACATAATTCGCATTGAGGAGGTCAACTGAATCAGTGGACCGCCTGATCTTTTGCATTAGTATTAGGACATCTACACACACCCTTGCATATGTTCATATAGCATTAGAAATCTTTTAAGGACATTGGATGGTTATGGATGATGGATGAGTAGATGGATGATGGATGGTAGGACACATTCTTCTTAACTTGGAGATTTTGGGGACGAAACCCTTTAAGGAGGGAAGAATGTAACACCTTGAATTTTTTTGTGTATATATTAAAATAACAAATTAAAGAATACTTAATTTTTAAAAGAAGAATTAGGGGAAACGGGTTACGTCATTGCGTTCGTCTCGAAATTCTGCATGAGATAGAGTCCGAGTTTGCGTAAACCGGGCTCCTCGTATGAAGAAGTTATGGAGTCCAGAAGATTTCAAGTTTAAACAAAAATTAAATTAAAATAATAATTAAAGGTCAAAACTGTTCAAAATTCTGTCAGAGCGGGCTGAGCGGGAAATTTCCCGCTCAGAGGTGTCGACCCCCCCATGGGGAGTCGACATAAGTGTCGACCCCTATAGGGGTGTCGACATAGGTGTCGACCCCCCTGTAGAGAGTCGACCCCTTTTTTTATCCAGATCCAGTGATGTATTTTTACAGCCTAGGGCTGATGTGCCGTTACCTGATTGGCCTGATGATGAATTTTCTTGGACTGGATGGCTTGGATGGATACTAGGTTGATCTAAAGGCTCTGAATAGCCTCCATCATCTCCAAACTAGAAAATCGAATCCAAACTTAGAAGAACTTCAAATCAAAAGTCTACATCAAAGTTAAGCTTAACAAATTCAGAAATCAGATCCCAGGAAACAAGATCAGTTCTTTTTCTGTAAGTTCACACTATTTTAGATTTGAATACCTGATTTGTTATCTTGACATGTAATAAAATGAATCTAAGTCTATGCCTGATTGTAAGATAATCTTTTCAGATTTATCCCTATCCTTCTATGGAATCTATGACTTAACATGCCTTAGAGGTTATTCTTTATTTATTAAATCAGGCCTATCTTTATTGTTCATCAGGTTTATAATTCTCTTTGGTTCGTGATGTTATTCTTATGTCTGCAATAATGATTGTATCAGTTATTCAAGAATCTATCTTTGTTGGATCTAAATCTCTTGTATTAAGTCTGTTGTTACATGCCTATTTTTATGTCTATTCTTATTTTTATGCTCCTTCTCTCTCTCTTCCCTTATTTCCTTTTATTTTATGAACCTGGGTTACCTTCGAACCTAGGCTGAAATCGTGAAATACGAACGATTGGAATACGGGGAATATTTTGGGTAAATATTGGGCATAATGTATTCGGTGAAATAATTGGGCACAACATATTCAGTGAAATTGTTGGACGTAATTTGTAACTTGTGATTTGGGGTATAAATGTTATTGTTGCGAACTTGGGGAAAATTGAAATATTAAATCTAGATTGGGCGGAAACTGTAAATTGGAATATTAAATCTAGATTGGGCGTAACTATTGGTTGGGACGCCAAGCATAATGTATATTGCGATTTTGGGGCATGACTATTATTGCAAATTTGGGAAGATTAGGTGTAACCTATTTTGAGTAATAACTTGAAATTGAATTTGTTGGGCATAACTTGGGAATTGAAACATGACTAGTTTGGTGAATTTGGGATAATTAGCATATAAAATCTAGATTTGGACATGTATAGTAAATATGTAAATTGGCTAAAGACGAACGTGCCTAACCCGAGGTTAGATTGAGTTGCGGTGTAAGACCGTCCAGAACCGCTTGGCACATCCAGCGACTGCAACAATATAGATCTAATGTGAGAGGTTAGCGCATTAAGCCCAAAACCTGAGGTTAGAATGAGTTTGCGGTAGAAGTCCGCCGGAACCGCCCGGCACATCTAGCAACCGCAAACAACAGTTCTAATGTGAGAGGTTGAGGCATTAATGAATGAATTAATGCTAATGAACAGACATGCTAAGAATGGTAGGGCTAAGTTAACACAAGAGGGCAACACTTAACCAATGTAACATGACAAGTGGAAGGGTTAAGTAACACAGGGGACAACACTTAACCAATGTAACATGACAAGTGGTAGGGTTAAGTAACATAAAAGGGCAACACTTAACCAATGTAACATGACAAGTGATAGGGTTAAGTTAACACAAGAGGGCAACACTTAACCAATATAAAATGATGAGCGAGTGGGGTTATGTTAATGGGAAACACTTAACCAATATAACATGATGAACGAATGGGGTTAAGCCAAGGGGAAACACTTAACCAATATAATATGATGAATGAACAGGGTTAAGTTAATAGAAAACACTTAACCAATTACAACATGATGAATGAGAAGGGTTAAGTTAATAAGAAACACTTAACCAACATGACATGATGTGTGGATAGGTTAAGTTAACTTTAATGGATGGATAACACTTAGCCAATTTGGGGGGTATAAGAATAGACCCTAGGAAACCCTAGTAACGGGGACCCATTTCAGCAGTAACCCACATAGATGTATCACGGTACCCTGAGCTAGGCAGGGTGGGGAACTATTACTGGGCTGATTAAAAGCGGTCAAAATAACGGCAGGGGGTACGTCAGTGTAGGTTCCGACGAATTATGGGTGTGCATGTACTTCGGAGTGGAAAAAGCAGGCACTAGGTACCAGTAATTATACACTGTGCATCTTGAATCGTGTCGGGTTGCTATCATAGGGATTGATACACCTTACGGTGGGACCAACACAAGGTACCTACACGCAAGAAAGGGCCGAATGACACAGACACAAAGAAAATTAATACAAGTACGGAGCCGATCGATAAGGTAGTAAGGGTACATCTAACATCTTCATGGCAATTAGGCCGATTGAGGTAAGATCCTCATACTAGATGTACACCTGAAGGCTACCACAATTGCGGGGTTGGGATCACCTTATTATATAACATAGGATACGAGTTGGGACACTAGTAGGGGATATTGATCATTTTCACAGGATACTAGTTGGGACACTAGTAGGGAATTTGAATCATTCTATAAAAGACACTAGTTAGGATGCTAGTTGGGGGTGCAGAGAAAATAGAAAATGAGAGAAAGAACCGAAGCGCATTCAGTGTATCTTACCTTGTCATATCTAACGATCATCATTTGTTGTCTTGCTATGGCTATTATCATGGTTATGTTCTGGTATCCAGTTTATTCATTTCATGGTGCTTTTACCTATTTACATGCTGAAAGTCACTGGACTTACCAGATTTATGTCTGAATCTGTTTTGTTTCGCTTTCTTTTCTTCCGTTCCCCCCCTCCAGGTTCACAGGGAGGGAATATTACCACTTAGCTCAGTTTTCTTTCCAAACTCGAAGATAGTCGATGTATTGCTCTGAACTCTCTTTTCCACTGCTATGGCTGGCTCATGCTTTATTGGGGAACATCATTGTCATTTTATGCTTCTTTATTTTGTTAAACATGATAGATGCTTTGTTGTAATTGGTATTGGAAAACAATCTTTGTACAAGCTGTTTTACCAAGGTGTTGTTTCATCAATGAAGTAAACTTTTATTTATTTTTCACTGTTTAATTTTTGTCTATTTTGTAATTTATCTGTTATATACACTTATGATGCTCCACCGAAGTTAATGCATTCCCTTTTTGAGTGACCTTAATGGAGGTGGGGTGTTATAGCAACTATAATTTATTCTCTTCCAAGACTGCTTCAAAGAGTCAACCGATCTTGAAGGCTTATATGGACTTCGACCATTGAATAATTTTCAAACAGAATTACAAAATGAACTTTCATTTTGACTTGTGCCTTTCCAATTATCTTTGGAACACTCAACCCAACAGAAGGCTAATTCAGCTTGTTCATTAGGTTACCATTTTACCATTTTTGCAACCTTTACAGGCGGGAGATTAGTATATGATTCGGGAGTATCGTTGACATCAATTTGGATTTCATAATTTTGGAAGCGATTATCACCATATAAAAAGTTTAAGTTTCTTGAAATATTGGGAGAAGTATTAGGAAAGGGCGATCGATGTTAATTGCTGGGAAAGGAGAAAGGTTGATTATTATGGGCTTGTTGAAAAGAGGGAGTCTGGTTATAGGCAGAAACTTGAGTGTTTTAGTAATGATTTGAATTTTGCTGTGAATGGTAGAAGTTATGGTTTTTTTGGGGAAGATTACAATTTGAAGTATTTTGTATTGTACCTGAATTGGAATGTTGATTATGCTGGTATGATGTTTGTGTTAGAAATTCATGCTGCTCTTGAACAAAATTGTATGGATTATGATTACTCTTTGAAGTCATCTTTGGATTTTCCTTTAATATTCATCGATATTGCTTTTTGTTGATAAACAAAATAATAGTTAGAAGGTTGAGGAAAATAAGAGAAAATTGTATATTATGAAATTGAAAAATAGGTCGTATATTAGAAGAAGGATGGCGGTTGAGAATGGAGCGGGGGGAGATCAACGACACCAAATATAGTCATTGCCTTTAGCTGGCTTATTTAAGCCGGCTAAGGGGGCAGCGGTAATAAAGAATGCCCGATAGCCGGCTTTAAATAAGTCGGCTAAGGCCGATAATTCAACCAACCATCTGGGTTACTTTGGCAATCTTCGGGGTTGCCAAAGCAACCCAGAAATGACTCACTGGCCCCCTGTTGGGGGTTAGTTACTTCCCAACCCACCCTGTGTTGGGAATGCTCTTAGGGTGTTAGAACATGACAGTCTAATGTACAACTCGGTCCGAAGGGGTAAGGTGTTCGGTCCGTGTCCATACGATTCTTGTTTAGGACACAATTTAGGATAAGAAAAAGCATATGAAAATTTGCTCATCCGAAAACATTTGATGTTTTTTTATTGTCTGAACCTTGTTCGTCCGTTGTTCGGCTCGTCCAAAAAATGTCTGAGCCAACTCTTCGTCTGTTCCGTATACATTCGAAAGTCTTATAAGACATGACACAAACACCATTCTATCTGGTCTGGTTCGCCCCATTAACACCCCTAAGTTGGTTCCTGAAATACTATGTACTTTTCATATGCTGATAACAACGGTTTATTCAAATTTTGCATAATTTATAAGTTGTTCCTTATTTTCTTTTCTATATATCTAACTATATATATAGTTTGATTTGAGACTACTTATGGTTTTATTCCCCTTCTCTTCCGTGAATGAATTATTCGTATGTAGAAATACTAATCAATATAAACATATTAAAAAAGAAATGGATATAAAATATTATTTAACTATTTTACCTTTTAGTAGATATAAGTACATCTCTATAATGACAGTTTTAGCATATGTTCTCAAGTTTCCACGACGATAGCATATGCTTTGAGAGTAAATTGATTTTTTTGGAAAGTGTTTAACATATATAAGAGAAATGAATTCCTTAAGAATTTAGTTATGTTTTGCATTTTAATCATAGATAATAATTTTGAATTTAAATTCTAATTTAAAACATTAATTTTTTGTTAGGTTGAATTTTTATTTTTGTTATTAATAGTTAAAGAGAAAATACATTTAAGATGATTAATTTTTAGAACCAAGAGCATGTTATAAAAAAAATCCACTTATCTCTGAGTTTCTCACATGTTCCTATGTGGTTTTAGCTTTTTCTCCATTGTTGAGGGATTCTATTTCATAATTTTATGAAATTTGTTAATAAAAGTGTTGGGGTATAAATAGTTGTTATGATTTAAATTAATAAATATATAGAAAGATGATTAAAAAAATCATGTGTAATATCCAACTACCCATAAAACTTTAACACTTACTTAAAATTATTCGTGTTAGTTATAATAGAAAGCAACTATTTTACAAACATAAATCATGTAAGCTCATAAATTTCAAGATTAAACTAAGGAAGTGATTTAGTAAAGTTTTATATCCTTCTTATATTCAGTCCATCCATGATATACCTCTTGCATTTCGACCTCCCTTCATTCATATTGTAAACAAAGCATCAAAAAACATTTAGGTTTCATAGACTGTATACTTTAGTTCGGTCCTATTTCGGCAAAAGCTCAATGCTTTAGGGCATGTGCAGTTCATTTCACTTACCATGCCACAGTTTGTTTAATTTTCTTTGGTTTTGTTTTGAGATTTCCATAGTTTGGATAAGTATTAGTTTTGGTTAAGCTTTCTTCTGTTTTTTCTTACAACTTGCTTCCACTTTGCATCATCATCAATCACATTTACTTGTCAGCTTCGGTTTGATTCCACTTTTAGACCGTGCTACCTGATCAATTCTATTATGCGTATTCAAATGTACCGTTGTTATAGTTTAATTATATTATGTATTGGAATTGAGTTTTTACAGGCAAATGATACATGTAGTGAAAAATCAGTGGTTTGGGCAGTGGAAGCAAAACATCCAATAATCTAGCCTGTCGACAATCACAACAATGCTAATCCAACAATGATGTTAGAGAAAAACAAATGGCTCAAATTATAGAGAAAAACAGAAATAGAAAAGGGAATGAACACACCAATATAACGAGGTTCGTCTATTCCTACGTCCTCGGAACAAACAATCTTTTCTTTCTTCACTTCGAGAGGAAGTAAAATATGAGAAGAAATACACAAGTCAATACAACTTTCTCACCTGTAATAGATACAGAAAATAGAGATCTCACTGAAGATAATATATGGAGAGAGCTTTCTTTTTGCGTATGTTGAAAATATGAGCAAATGCATGTGTATATATAGGAGGAAGGATGAAGAATGCTTCGTGGATAAGGATAAAATATTTTCTAATTTATTTCACCGCAAATCTGACACATCTTTAAATTGTTTTCACCTATACCAATATTAATTGATTCCTTGTACCAAATATATACCTTGTATCAAATATATACCTTCCCCATATTAATATATTATATTCCCGATTTGACTTGATTACGAGAACAAATTAAGATCTCCTCATTTATATATTTGAAACATCCAAATTTAACACTCCACCTCGATTTAAATATATTCATCAATAAAAAAAATGGTTGTTGGGTCAGCTTCCCATAGCTCTAAGTAGCTCGTACCACACCAATCAAGTTTAAGCAATGCTCAAACTTGTCCTTTGGAACCGGCTTTGTTAGCATATCAACTGGATGTCATTTGTGTGAATCTTCGATAGCTTTATCTTATTTCTTTCTTCTTTAAGCATGAGAAAGAAACTCCTAACATCAACATGCTTTATTCGTGAGTTGTAGGCTCGATTTTCCACAAGATGAATGGTGCTATGACTAACTGAAAACAACTCCACAGTCCTTTGCATCATTAATAAATCATCCAAAAGCTGTAATAAATACAATCCTTCCTTACTCGCTTCCACAATAGAAATGAGCTCTATCTCTGTAGTTGATAAAGCTAGAATGGACTGTAGCTTGGATCTCCAAGAAATCGGTCTTATGCCAAGTGTATAAACATAGCCCGAAATCGATTTCCTACCATCTCTATCCCTAGCATAATCTGAACCACAATAGCCCTTTAGAGTTATGTCACTACCTCTAAACAGCAAGCCAATGTCGGAAGTTCCTCTCAAATATCATAGAATCAACTTTATTGCTTGCTAATGGGTCTTTCCTGGGTTAGACATGTATCTGCTAACAACACCAACTGCATGAGCTAAATCAGGCCTTATGCATACCATAGCATACATAAGGCTTCCAATAGTAGTAGAGTAAGGAATATACAAATATCCCTTTTGTCTTCATTCGATGTGGGACACATATCTCTGGATGGCTTAAATTGAGAGCCTAATGGAGTAGCCACTAGTTTAGCATACTCCTTACCGAATCGAGATATGACTTTCTCGATATACTGAGTTTGAGGGAGCCTCAAAACTCTTTGCTTTATATCCCTCTAAATCTCCGTCCTCAAAATTCTCTGTGCGTTTCCTACATCTTTCATCTCAAACTCCTTGCTAAGCTCCGTCTTCAACTATGAAATTATAGTCATTCTCTTAAAAGCTATCAATATATCATCAACATAAAGCAACAAATAGATGATGTTATCATTAAATTTCTTACAATATACACATTGGTCCTTAAAGATTCTAGAGTAACCTTGTGAGATCACAAACTTATTAAATTTATTATACCACTGTCTAAGAGACTATTTTAAACCATAAAGAGATTTGTTAAGTTTACAAACACGACCGGGTCTGCCACTGTCAATGAACCCCTCTGACTGTTGTAGGTAAATGTCCTCCTCATGTTCACCATGCAAGAATGATGTCTTGACATCTAATTATTCCATCTCCATGTCGAAGTGAGCAACCAATGCCAAAAGAATGCGAACGGATGTGTGTCTAACAACTGGAGAGAAAATATCATGGAACTCCACACCTTTCTTTTGAACATAACCCTTCGCCACTTACCTTGCCTTATGCCTTAAGTCACCATTGCTGCCATCTTTCACCTTATAGATCCATTTACATCCAATTGCTCTCTTACCGGAAGAAAGTGGCACTAAATCCCAAGTGAGCTTTTTGTGCAAAGACTCAGTTTTCTCTTCCATAGCATCTAACCAGCTAGAACTATCAACTGAACTAATGGCATCTCTGTAGTCTCTGGGTTCATCATGAAATATTCTTAAAGCATAAGTGGCCATGTCATCAAAGTCAATGTCTTCAATACTTAATCCCGTAAAATCATCAAGCCATGTAGGTCTTTTCTTATCTCTAGTTGGTCAAGTTAGAATTTGAGCTCCACCTTGAGATTGATCCTCTGTCTCTCCTTATCAACTACGGTGTCATCAGAATCACCATTTTAACTCGTATGGAAGTCTAATAATCTACGTTGTGTTTGGTATTATGAATTTGTCCTCTCAATACCATCATTAACTGAAAAGAAGGCTCCACCATCAACATAGCCTTCTTACCAAATGTAACATGCCTGCTAGTAACAATCTTTTAGGTAGTAGGACACCACAATGTATAATACTTAATTCCTTTCTTATAGCCAAGAAAAATACACTTCCTCAATCTTGGATCCAACTTCCCTTTGCTCTCATTGACATAAGCTGGACAACCAGACGCTCTAAGAAAGGAATACGATATAGGCTCTCCCTTTGATACTTCTTTAGGAATCTTCATATCTATGGTTGTAGAAGGTATGCGGTTGATAAGGAAAACAACCATAGATAATGCTCCTGCCCAAAATCTCTTCTTTAATCCTGCAGTCAGACTTAAGCAACGAGTTCTTTCCAACAAAGTTTGATTCATTCTCTCTGCAACCCCATTTGAGTTAGGGTCTCTTGGCGTAGTGTAGTGTCTTTTGATCCCCTTGCACTCACAAAATTTGATGAAATTTTGAGAAGTGAATTCACCACCATTATCTGAACGAAGAACCTTCACTTTCTTTCCACGCTGCTTCTCAACAAGAAATTTCCAACTTTGAAACCTATCAGAAGTTTCATCTTTGGACTTCATAAAGTGGACCCATTCCTTTCTAGAAAAATCATCAACAAATGACACAAAATACCTAACTCCTTCAAAAGATAGGCATGGTGCGGGCCCCAAACATCAGTGTGAACATACTCTAAAACATCTTTAGACTTATGCTCGGCATTGCCAAAAGAAATCTTCACCTGCTTTCCAAGTACACATCTTTAAGAAAAATCGAGTTTTGAATGATGAACACCGTCAATCAAACATTGTTTTCTCAATACTTCCAAACTGCGCTCTCTAACGTGACCCATACGAAAATGCCTAGTAGAATCCAAATCAACAAAATCAATAACTGAAATAGACTCCGCAATAGCTGTTGTACCCTTCAGCATGTATAGATTTTCAGCTTTTACCCCTTTCATTAATATCAATGAGCCATTTGTAATTTTTAATGAATCTTTTTCTATTACACTTTAAGCCAAAATTGCATGCAGCTCTAACGGAGATCAAACTACGCCTCAAATCAGGCACATGCCTAACATCACATAAAGTACGAACAACACCATTAAACATCCCGATTTTACTGTTCCAATACCAACCATGCAACAAGAAGCATTATTTCCTATGAGAACCTCTCCTCCATCAAACTAACGATAAGTGAAAAAAAAGTGCCTATCAGGTGTCATGTGATAGGATGCTCTTGAGTCAATAATTCACATAATGCCCTTTATAGAAGAGGCAGAAGTTGTAAAAATGCTAGGATCACTTTCTGAATCTGATGTCTACACAGTAGAAGCTAAAGCCTTTTGGGGAGCAACTTTGTTTTTATTCTCCAACTTGGGGAAACTGACAGTATAATGTCTAGGTTTGCTACAATAATGACAAACTCCCTTCCGAGCTCCCTCGACTAAGATCTGGACTTAGCTTATCTCCACCATATTTGGGTCAACTCTTACTTCTTCCACTTTGTGTAAGTTTGTCTTCACATCCCCCAAGCAAATAGATGAACGCCCATGGATCATAGAGTAAACAAAAGTGTTATAATTTGCAGACAAAGAACACAACGGAATAATAGCTTGCACTTCATCCTTAATCTTTACATCAACTGCTCGAAGGTTCATGACAAGTGTGAGCAAATACATTGGTTCTGGGCTTCATCTTGAATGTATAAAGTTGTTGTCGTAGGTTTCATCTGAAGAGCATCCCATAGTGCTGTAACACCCCCCACTTTTCTACGCCCAAATTTCGATAAAATCAAAAATTGGATACATCCAAGCACGGAGCACGTATATCTGATACCTGCAATAAATGAGCATGAGCATAATTAGAGTTCGATAAGATAACTCACAGCGGAAAAAAAAAGATAAACTAGTATTAACACAAGTAACTACCTTTTACAAAGTATGCCACTTTGCCAATACCGAGCATGAGAAAGAACGAGAATCGAAAGCCAAACTTAACATCTATGAGAACCCAACCTTCTCTAGGAAACCTTGGAGGTTGTAATGAGGAGGGGGTCAAAACAACAAGTTATGGTGACTAAGAAATCTATGACACAGACTATAATACACAAATATATCCCGTTTGGTTCAATCCAAGCTATATTCCTAACAAGGTTAGTGATTTTGGCCCAATCTTATAAATGTTTACGAACGACCCTACTACTCTTCCCAAAGTAGTACTTCCGAAGTATAATACTGAGATAGGACGTTTACACATATTTTTGTGAAGCCTTTATACCAGAGCAAGGCTGGTTACTATATCGAGATTGGACCACTAATTAAGGAGATTATATATCCATATAATTTCACTCGCTTATCTTTAATCATTTATTACCTCACTATCAATGATAGATAGGGTGGATTCTTCCTGATTACTTAAGACCCTAGGCGGAACGATTGGTAATTTATTACTTCTCGATTTACTTAACGTTAACGTGAACTAGAGGGCACTAGCTACGGGCCCTACTAGTTAAGGCTTCCGTCATTCACACATATACCATTGCCCTGCGTAAGGTGAGATATGGTATTTTGTCGTCTGTTGTACCTTCTAGCTGACCTTATTAGATAACCTTCTTAGTCGCTTATTACTTCTCGTAGGATAGGTAGCTATAGCTGACGTTTTAGTTTCCAGGTTTAGATAGGCTCACACACACCTGCCATTTAAGACCTCTAAACCGAAAGACCTATTCCTAGGTGGACTCTTCAACCCTAGCTGCTTAGGACTCAGGAAGCAAACTATACGCGAAGGTTATTGGTTCGTACCCCATTATCCTGCTATACCTTTCCTTATTTGTGATAAGGTGGGCTATGTTATTAAGTCATTCCCGTTTAGTCCCTCTACACGGAAATGTTATACTTACACGATTCATTTTCATCATGGGTTTATATGGTTATTAATATCTTATTATTAACCTACTAAGTCCAACTATATTTTATATTAGAAATTTTATTTTCATTAATATAAATAAGGAAGGTTATATTCCCTCTTTCCCTAGGATATTTGTCTGATTTGTTCCCCAATTTGGACTTTAGTATCTAAACGACAACCATAAATTCCCTTATGGCACCCATTTCCTTTTATTTCTATTTTTATTTCCCTTTATGACCATAACGGTCATATTTTCCTAAGACAGCTATTCATCAGTCCCGAGGTATTTTTTTTACCCTAACAGACAATTACTACCCTTATTTATTTATTGACTATTATGTGTGTGTGTGTATATATATATTTACGTACCAGGCCTCTCATATTAAGTTGACAACTTTTGGATGCTGGATTTGCCTACGGTTCCGGGCAGACTTCTACCATAAGTTAAACTTAACCTCGTGCCTTAATACGATTATATTTATGCATTAGTCCCCTCATATTAAGCGGATTACCCATGGTTGCCGGATTTGTTGGTCAGTCCCAGGCAGGCTTATACCACACCTCGTGTCTAAATGATGTTATAATTCAAATATCCTAATTGAGGTTTACAACATTTATCTTGATTGATTTTACGAATTTTAACCATTTTCCTACCATATTTATTTCTCCTAGTCAATATTGATTACAATTGGTATTTATTGATTTACGGTCCTATTTATGACAATTAATTATATCGATTGCTACAAATGGTCACCACAAATATATTAATTCAATGTGGATTACATTTACCTATAATTCCATAATTGAACCTTATCCAAACTTCAACATTTCCATACATTATATATTTTACCGTTTTACGCTGATTTGGAAGGATAATATGTATATATTATATTCATGTTTTCGTGCGGTCAATGTAGTTATTATTTTTATTTCTATTATTTTTTAACTTAAATGATTTGGTTTAATCAACAACCAAACATTCCTTTTTATATCAAATCTTGCAAAAAGGTTCAAATGTTAAGACTATCAAGATATGGGTTCCTAAAACAAATAATAATTTGATTAGGAACAAATATATTCGACATTTCATGAATACTGTGCATCTTAATTCTAATTATTTATATAAAGGGGATACCGGACCCGTACGGGTTTGGACTCCTAAGACCTAACTCTTATGACCCTATGAAAAAGTGGGTACCATGGACTTAATCTTATTCTTTGCAGGTCCCACTTAAGAAAAGAGGAAAGTGGATATTGGATAGTGGTTGCTCGAAGCACATGACTGGAGACAAGATCTTATTTACAAATATTACATACTCAGATGGTGGCTCTGTCCCTTTTGGAGATAATTCAAAAGGCTATATCATTGGCAAAGGCGATGTGAGCAATTGCAGCACATCTAACTTACCTCTTATTACCAATGTCATGCTAGTTAGGAATCTGAAACATAATTTACTTAGCATTAGTCAGTTATGTGATAAGGGATTTTCAATTTCCTTTTCAAATAATAAGTGTAGTATTTTAGATAGAGAACATAATTTAGTTTTCGAAGGTTATAGAGACAAAGACATATATATTCTGAATATGAATATTAATCATAGTTCAGATATGTGTCTTATGGAACATGATAATGATCCATGGCTATGGCACAAACGCTTCTATCATATAAACTTCAGAACTATCGACAAGCTAGCCAAAAAAGATCTAGTTAGAGGTTTACCCAAACTGAGCTTTAAGGTTGACAACATTTGTGACACTTGTCAATTAGGAAAATTGACTAAATCATCTTTTAAATCCAAGAAAGTCATATCAACATTACAACCACTTGAGTTACTGCATATGGATTTATTCAGACCAACTCAGGTACATTCAATGAACCATAGTCGATATGTGTTTGTAATTGTTGATGATTACTCTCGTTACACCTGGACTATTTTCCTGAAAAACAAAAGTGACACTTTCGAACAATTCAAATCTTTCGTCAAAAGAATTCAGAAATTGAAAAGGCTTACGGTTAAAAATATAAGAAGTGATCGTGGCGGAGAGTTAGAAAATAATAAGTTTGAATATTTTTGCACAAAGAAAGGTATATATCGTAACGTTTCATTTCCCAGAACTCCACAACAAAACGCAGTTGTAGAATAAAAAACCCAGACCTTACAAGAATGTGCAAGAACATTGTTGAATGGAACAACTTTACCAAAACATTTCTGGGCAGAAGCTGTTGCAACTACATGTTATGTTTTGAATCGTGTGTCCATTCGACCTCTCACCAAGAATACGCCTTATGAATTATTTAACAAAAGAAAGCCTAATATCTGATATTTCAAAGTCTTTGGCTCTAAGTGCTTTATCTTAAATACGAAAGACCAGCTCGGCAAATTTGATCCAAAGGCTGATGATGGTATATTTGTCGGTTATTCAGAATGGAACAAGGCCTATCATGTATTTAATAAACAAACCAAAACTATTGAAGAATCACTTCATGTCTCATTCGATGAATTGTATCGACACCTTCATAATACATCAAATGATGACGAAACTATAGTCACTGATAATCCAATCATCACTAATATGGATTCTGACTCTGTAATAGTTGTTGAAAATATTCCTCAAACATGCGGGTTACGATCTCCACCAAGAATATTAAGAGACCATCCAGCTCAAAATATAATCGGGAAAGTAGCATCACAAGTCAAAACAAGGAGTCAACTCCATCAAATGGGTCATGTCGCGTTTCTTTCAAATATCGAACCTAAGAATCCAAAAGAGGCCGCTACCGATGATTACTGGATCATTGCCATGCAGGAAGAACTAAATCAGTTCGAGCACAATGATGTCTGGGAACTTATTCGAAGACCAAATGATCAGTCCGTTATTAGTACTAAATGGGTTTATGAGAATAAGGCTGATGAACAAGGAATATCACCAGAAATAAAGCCAGGTTAGTAGCACAAGGATATAATCAGGAAGAAGGTAACAATTATGAAGAAACATTTGCGCCAGTTGCTCGACTAGAATCTATTAGAATCTTATTATCTTTTGCTTGTCACCACAATTTCAAACTATATCAGATAGATGTCAAGAGTGCATTCCTCAATGGATTTATCAAAGAGAATGTATATGTCAAACAACCCCCTTTGTTTGTACATGAAAAATATCCTGACTATGTGTATAAACGTAAAAAAGCTGTGTATGGTCTAAAACAGGCACCTCGTGCTTGGTATGAACGACTACGTAGCTATCTTATTAATTCAGGATTTCAAATAGGCAAAGTCGATCAAACTTTGTTTATCAAACATTCTCGAAAAGATATTCTAGTTATCCAAATATATGTAGACGACATCATCTTTGGTTCAACAAACAATAAACTCTGTAAAGAGTTTGCAAATATTATGACCAAAGAATTTGAAATGTCTCATATCGGAGAACTATCATATTTTCTCGGACTTCAAATCAAACAACTTCCAAACAGTATTTTTATCAATCAAGAAAAATACTGCGGAAATCTTATCAAATGCTTCGGATTAGAAAACACGTCTGTAAACCTACTCCTATGAGTACAACCACACATCTTTAAAAAGATGAAAATGGTAAGAGTGTTGACCAGAAACTACATCGAAGCTTGATTGGTTCTCTTCTTTATCTCACAGCTAGTCGTCCCGATATAATGATGAGTGTTTGTCTATGTGCACGATTTCAAGTGGATCCAAAGATGTAACGACCCAAACTTCCCAGTAAAGGAAAGCCCGGATTGCTTTGAGAACAACACACATCAGAACACAAACAGAAGAACATTTTATTGCTGTTACCACAATTACATCAGAGTACAGAATATTCTAGAGTATGAATAAAGAATATACATTGGAAATCAATAATATCATAGTTTGAATTACATTTAAATAGCAGCGGAAAAATAATAATACAAAACACAACTGAAAGAAATACATGGATACAGAGCTTGCCGAATATCGCTTCAGCTGTAGACCAGGATCCAGTGAATATAATATCTGCAAAACCAAACTACTAGCTGCCCGTGTGAAAAATATGGGCACCCAGAGTTTAGGTTAAAACAATAAACTCCAGGTCAGTCATGGGATTGGTATGAGAACTCAAAACAGTTATTAAGTTGATTTTAAAGTTAGGTAAATCAAGGGACCACGCCGTGAAACAAAGAACGGGTTCACCCCCAAGAATACTTGTGCATAAAAATAAACAGCACAATGCTAAATAAAGGAATATGAAGCTATTATAAGACTCAGGTCCCATCACACAATGCAACGCAAGCCGGAGGATAGAGTTTTACCTTATAATAGCCAAATATGCTTGGTACGCGAAATTTATCATTTAATATTACTATAAGTGCATAGTGTAGGAATCAATTTCGAAAGTAAATGTATAAATCATAGACGACATGGGTACCATATATCATGTCGCCATACTAGTTCTACAATCAAAACCGCATGGTGCCGTATTGAAATCTGGGTTTCCATCATGAGATCGAGGCTAGGGATCGTCCTCTCTGATTCGAGACACTCTAGAAAATGCCTCAGAATGCCCCGCAGTGAACCCTTGGAGCGGTAGGGCCGGTCCCCACCTAACGGTAGTGGATTAGTTATGCCTGAACACACGCTTCCCGGTCCTTTTGGACCTCCATATGACCACTAACGGCCTATAAATCCGAGGCGCCTCAAAATCCATCATCCACATAAGTAAAATGTCAGCGCTGGTAAGTCCCTGACATCACTCTAGCTAGAAAGAAACGTGTGCACTCCCTACGGTCCATATCTCGTTTTTGACTCATACCGGGGTGTGAGGTTCGCGAAGTCACGCTATATACAAAGCTACGCCTAAATAGGCTATGCTTTGATCATCCCACAAGGCCCTGCTTTTCAACAAAAGCCTTGATCAATTGCATCTTGGCGTTCCACATTGTCAGACCATACCATATCATTGATCATCTACCAATATATAACCGGGTGTTAAGCGGAGAATAAATTCTCCACCACCAAACAACTATACGTTAAACAGAGATCAACGAATACAATATAAAGGAATACAATATCAGACACACAATCCATTTAGGATTCCGTTCTGGGTCTGAACGAAACCATACCCTGTAGATATCCAAGTGCGTTTGGATGATTACCGATTATTCCATCGTCTTGGGTGTATGACCCAATCAAGATATCAATACTCATCCATACGACTTAAACATTTCCCGGTCTTCAATCACCGTCTTCATCGTCGATCTTTAAATGTCCTATGGATTATTCAGAATGGGTTGGACCCGGTATTTCTGAATAATTCGCGTATTTAAAATCATGTGAAAAAAACACAAACAACGCCTCATTCCAAATCAAGGGTATTCCTTTATTCTTATTTAATCTAATTAAAGATTCATTGAAACTCTATCTAGTTTTCAACCTTTCAAACATCATATTTAATGATCATTCAACCTTTAAGAAATTAATCTAAATTTGTCAATTCAAATTTACAATATTAAATTAGAAAAATCTCCTTTTTTATTAAATCTTTGTTAAAAGATTAATAAATTTCAAACGTAGTTTCACTGTTTAATCGGGTTTTAAGAACAAATGTCATTTAAAACATCGTTCACAATCAACCCAAAAATAAATTTCAATCATGTTTATTAATTGAAAAAAAACTTCTTTTTAAATCTTTATTAAAGATTTAATCTTTTCTAAAGTAGGATTCAAGAACAGTGTTATTTAAGACACTATTCCCGATAAAAATCCAAAATCCAATTTAATATTAAATATTAAGCTTTGAATAGAAATATCTCGACTTATACTCAATATTAAATTCTAAAACTAACAAATATTATACTGAAAATAATGATATTTAATATCTTCCAAATTCCCAAAATAATATCCGTATAATTACTGAATTCAATGCTGACATAATACGAAGATAATTTCCTTTCAAAACCATCCCAAAATATTCATTAGAATAACCTTGGTCATTGAATTCCTTAATTTATTTATTAACAAATCACTTCTTTTGATTAAAATAACTTTTATCTACCAAAAATTGGAATTTCCATTTAAAATCCTTTCTAAATTATTTATTATGAATGTACATAATTTTTCCTTATTTTTAAATATTAAAAATAGTCCTTTTCAGATAAACGACGTTTCAGGTCACTTAATTTCGACGGCGATGTTTTATTCAAATTTGATTTAAACATTTCTCAAAATCTAACTGTTGGATTTCAAAACTTAAATACTCGTTGGAAAACTCTTTTCAATATGAACACGTAGGTTCCGGTTTCAGAAGAATCCGATGGTCGGATCTTCCGTTACGTCTAATCAAAGTTAAACGGTCGAAATTCGCGAACGGTTGCTGCGCGAACCGTTCTATTCGCACCATTATACATATATATATATATCATCGATTTCCTTTATAAAAACGTATTTTAAAACATTTATAAATTTATTCAAAACGATTCAAACTTCGGTTTCAATTTTAAATCAGAATCCAATATTCTATATGTTATTTAAATAATAAAATAATATCCTCTTAAAATATTAATTTTAAAATCACCTCTTTCGATATTCATAATTTAAATGGATATAATTTGATAAACACGTTCGAGTTCAATTGGCGTTATTATTTCTAAAACAGGCTGAATAGCCCAATTTAATATTATATCTATTTATTATTTTATATTGGGCCAGACCTCTCACATTAAGCCTACAACTTGTGGATGTTGGATATGTCGGTCGGTTCCGGGCAGACTTATCCCACAATTTGGGCTTAACCTCGTGTCAAGGCCCAATTCGTATTCGTGTACTTGGACCTCTCACATTAGGCCTAACATTTGTGGCTGCTGGATATGCCGGTCGGTTCCGGGCAGACTTCCACCACAAATTTGACCCAACCTCGTGCCCAAATACAATTGTAATTTATAATTATAATTATCCTACTGAAAATATTATTTTGAAATATTCTTTATTTCAAAGTATTTTTGTTCTTAAAATATCACTTTAAATTAAAATCTTCATTATTCTTGAAATACCATTTATTCTTATATTTAAACTTTAAATAAAAATTAAAACCTTTCATATTATTGTAATATTATAATAATAATTCTTGAATTTCAAACTCTTAACAATAATTAATCATTTAATATAGCATTTCCTCTTATAATAATATTATAATAACATTTTCAAAAAGTATAATTTCAAATTTCAAATTTTAATCCTTCATTATTTATAACATAATAAATGAAATTCATGGAAATATCCATTCCCGTATAAATAGCGCCAATCTACCTAATCAGTTTTGTGCACATTAAATAATATTAAAAGCGTTAACATAACATTTAATCCTTTAACTGAAAAACCCCTTTTGGAAACTTTTGAAATTCCTTCGTTGGAATGAGACCCAAAACAAATACCATTAAATAATGGATTTCAAACCATACATGTATTTAATAATAACAATCCTTATACATCTCAATAACATAACATTCAAACAATGTCCAATTAACATTCAAACAACATCCAGATAATAATATATTATTTGTGCACTTGGGCGATGTATGAAAATATCAGCCCAATCAACATATATGAGTCAGGTAACTCATATATGGTAGTGTAGCATACTTGAATTATTATACATAATAAAATAACATTAATTGGTATGTTACAAATTCATAGATTTCAAACATCGCATCACGACCAAACATTAACACACAACACATCATTCATAACATTGAAAAATATTGTTTTAAATTCCATTTAATTTATTATCTCTAACATGATAACACTATGTCAGAATTTGATCTTTTTATATAAACAAAATCAATGTCTAAAATCATGTCTTTTTTTCTATTAACATTAAAATGTGAACAAAATTGCTAGCAAAATCTAGTCTTTTATTTAACATTAAATTCTATGTCACAATTTCATCTTTTTAATTCAACAAAATTTATGTCAAAAATTCCATCTTTTATATTCAACAAAAATTATGTCAAAAATTCCACCTTTTTAATTTAATAAAAATTATGTCAAAATCCTATCTTTTATATTGCAACAAAAATGTAACAACCCGTATTTTCAATAACCTGTTATAACGTAAATCGAGGCAGAATTTAATTCAAAAATCTGAATCAAGGGAAACGGGCTATGCCATTGCGTTTGTCTCGGAAAAATACGCGAAATAGAGTCCGAGTTTTCGAAAATCGGAGTCCGTATGACCCGATTAAGCCCAACGAAGTTTTCAGAAAAATTCAAAGTAAAAACAGATTTCAAATTCAAGTTTGAATTTGGAAATTAGGGTTAGATTGGGCCAGGCGGGAAAATTCCCGCCAGAGCACCCAAGTCGACAGCCCTGTCGACTTGGGAGTCGACTTGGTTGACCCAAGTCGACAGCCCTGTCGACTTGGCTCAGCCGGGCAGTTTTGCCTGGTGCACCATTTTGGGGTTGTGTTGAGTTTGGGGGCCAGATTCGGTTTTGAGGGCTGAGATTGGAACTAGGGTTTAATCCTAAGGTTGAAACTAATACTAATCTCTATAAATAAGCCCCTAACCTAACCCTAAATCATCATTAATC
Organism: Allium sativum; assembly: GCA_030737875.1. Lineage (NCBI taxonomy): Eukaryota > Viridiplantae > Streptophyta > Magnoliopsida > Asparagales > Amaryllidaceae > Allium > Allium sativum. The sequence goes on from CM060925.1 coordinate 46,378,662, forward strand.
AACCCTACAACTAAACTATGGCAAAATCATTCCTCTCATGGCCTCCACTCTCTTCATAAAATTCCTAAGTTATTTATATGAGAGATTTTCCATGCATACAAGTGTTTTCAAGCTTGTATGAGTGTCATTAGCTTGCATTCAAGTCAAGTTTCCATATTTACATCATAAAGCAAGGGTTTTGATTATTTTGGCTCAAGGGTTTTTCTATTAGAGCTTGCATTTTGGGTCTAATTGATTGCATAAGGGCTTTGTCATATTTTTGTGTCTTCATAAGCATTGTAAGCCCTTTTCTACTTTCATATTTAAACTCTAAAGTTAAATGAATGATGCAAGTTTGGTTGATCATTATGATATGCAAGTTTGCCATGATATGCAAGTTTACCATGTCATGTTATGCAAGTTTGATATGTTATGATAAGCAAGTTTATCATGTTATGTTATGCAAGTATGCCATGTTATGATATGCAAGTTTATCATGTTATGTTATGCAAGTTTGCCATGTTATGATATGCAAGTTTATCATGTTATGTTATGCAAGTATGCCATGTTATGATATGCAAGTTTACCATGTTATGCTATGCAAGTTTGCCATGTTATGATATGCAAGTTTATCATGTTATGTTATGCAAGTTTGCCATGTTATGATAGGCAAGTTTATCATGTTATGTTATGCAAGTTTGCTATGCTATGATATGCAAGTTTGCCATATGATATGCAAGTTATGTTATGCAAGTTTGGGTTGATCATTTTGCTCATGTTATCATGTTATGCAAGCTTACCTTGAGTATATGAACATAAAGCTTCAAGCTTTATGCTAAAGGTTGCATTTTGGCAACATGTAAGATATCATATCCCTTATGATAACTTGCATGTGAGGCTAAATGCGAACTTATGGCAACTTCTACATGTCATTTATCACCATGTATCACGTATATGCTAAGTTTGGTTTTATGCATACTTTTGAGGCCTAATGATGCAATATGCAAGTATATGGACATATGTACATTTCATATGCCACCATGTTAAACTTGTGGCTTCAACACCTTTATGTCATGATTATGCCAAGTTCCCTCTTTCTATCCTTTATGCGCTATTGCGATATGTAAGCGATGGGATTGCGTTTGGGGTTGGGTAAACTTAAAAGACATAAAAACATAAGATTGGGAATTTACCTATTAAGTTAGGTCTACCCATTGGGAATTTACCTATTAAGTTAGGTCTACCCAAATGCTTGAAAACTTGTAATATGTTTTGGAAACATAATGGACATGACACTTAGAAAATATAAGTGTAACCAACTCGAGGTTGGGTTGAGTTTGTAGCGTAAACCTACCCGGAACCGACCGGCTTAACTAGTTGCTACAAACAATAGGACCCAATGTGAGAAGTTGGTCATGTTGTACCTTGAACCCAAGGTTAGACCAAGTTGTGGTGTAAAGCTACCCGGAACCGACCGGCTTAACTAGTAACCACAACAAGGTCTAATGTGAGAGGTTAAGGCACATTAAATTAATTAATGCCTCATGATTAGGGTTAAGTCATGGTCCACTTAATACTTAACCAATTTGGGCTTGGTAGATTAATCAGGGTTAAGTCGTGAACCCATCGTTACACTTAACCAAGTTAATCCATGATTAGTAAAAGGGTTAAACCGTACTTAACCCACTAGAAAATCCTAGCAATGGGGGTCCACTCCAGTAGTAATCCCAAGTTTGTATCATTAAGACCCTAGGGACTAGGCTAGGGTGGGGGCACAATTATTGGACTTGAGGTAAGTGACCAAAAACGACGGCAGAATGGTACGCCGGTGTAGTTCCGGGCGGACTATGGTCGTGCACATAGTCCGAAGCCGGGGAAAACATGCACGGGTACCAGTAGATCGAGACTGTGCACTTATGTTTATGGTGTCCAGGGGTTGACACCCTAGGGCTTGATACACCTGACGGGAGACCCTGCATAGTCTGACTACAATTATGTTTGGGCCGTATTGACACCAACACGTGATGAGTTAGGCTTATAGGGAGCCGATCGACTAGACCGTTTGGTTGGACCGCGTATTAGGGTCACTTCATGTTATTGGGCCAAAGCTTGGGCCAAGGGATCAATGCTTGTTTATTCAAGTCATGTTAGTTTTCTAGTACACCTGTGGTGCAAAAACCTTAAACCTGATTATGCGATGACACCTTTATCTACCTTGTTAGTTAATCATCATGCTAGTATGTTGTTATCCTTATGTTCATCCCTGCTTCTCATGCCAGTTAACTTTATCAGTTTACATTGATTGTAGTAGGGCTTACTCAGTCTTTTTGACTGACCTGTTTTCCTTTCGCCTCTTTTCTTCCGTTCCCCCCCCCCCCAGGTTCTCAGGGTGGGAATATTGGAGCTTAGCTTGGATTTCTGATCGCTTGCTTGTGGGATTTTAGCTCATGTACGGTCTTGACATGAAGCTAGCTATGGTTATCACTTATTTGGGGGATAATACTTATGTATTTCAGTTTTTCAGAGATGTTGTTTTTAGCTAGACTTGTGTATTTGGAAAGTTGACATTATGTTGTACCAGACTTGTTTTGAAATAGTTTGAAATCTTCCGCTGTTTTACTTATCTTATTTACTCTGTTTACATATATACGTATGTTCTTGTTCTGCCTTGATATATCATTATGCATGTTTACCTGATTCAAACGCCCCTCCAAAGTCAGAGTGCTTGCAAGAGACACCCTGGCGGAGGTGGGGTGTTACAAAAAACATGACAAAAATCCTATCTTTTATATTGCAACAAATTTCATATAAAAATTCCATCTCTTTAATTCCATATAAAATCATGTCAAGATTACGTCCCTTTAATTACATCAAAAATCATGTCAAGATTACAACCCTTTAATTGCATCAAAAATCATGTCAAGAATACATCTTTTCAATTTCAACAAAAATCATGTCAAGAATACATCTTTCTAATTTCATAAAAAAAAACATGTCAAGATTACATCCCTTTAATCATGTTAAAAATCCTATCACTTAACTTGAACAAAAATTATGTTACACAAGCAATTCAATTATCATTGAATCAATAAAATAGCATCGCATATATGGATCCAAATAATAGATCCGAACAAATCAGCAAGGTGGGAGCGTGTACATAGATCTAAGATTATAGATCTAGCAAATAAAAAAAAATAGATAGATCTAAAATTATAGATCTAGAAGAAGTATCAAAATTTCATTACGGATTTGAGACAATAGCATTCATTCCATGAATTCATAAGCTAGAAAATCAATAAATTAATTTAATTCGGTAAATAAGAAATTCTCACCGAAGGTTAGATTGAGACGAGCTCCAAATTTATTCCATTGCGTAGATCTTTCAAAGATGATTCCAATGAACATGAATTTGAAGAAAAGAAGAGGAGAGAGGAGGAGAGAGGATGGGGGAGGCGGAGGCGCTGGTGGAGAAGAGAGCAGCCATTGGAAAGAGGAAGAAGAAAGAACGTAGAATTTGGTTTAGAGAGTGTCTAGGGTTAGGGAATATGATATTATATAGGAGTAGGTAATTTTTTTTAATTAGACCCCTAGGTTATTTAAACCTACATGTTGCTAGTGTAATTACTTTTAAGTCCCTGTTGTTAAAATTCAAAAGGAAATTTCCATTACTTTTCAAAGTATAACACATGCTATAATTCATTGCAAATTCTCATTAATTTATCTAATTCAATCTAATCCCTCTTTATTAAAGTTTTCTAATTTATACATGTGTTTACTGTAAATTTAGTTCTCTTCCATTTAACCTATGTTTGCAAAGTTACACTTGTTATTCTATTTTTCGAACGCACAAAAAGGATTAAATCTGCATCTTTTAACAAACATTTACAAATCTAGATATTTTATGAACATATATAATTTGTTAAAGAGAATTGTACAAGATTGAATTTCTGTTTCACGTATGTTACGTTCTATTTCTTCCTTTTTATTACAAATTTACTTACTTTATAATTGTTGTAAGTTTAATTTTAGGAAGTAGTCTTACCCCGTTTGGTTGGTTGCAGAAACTTCAATAAAACATATTTCCTTATTTTAATATCACTATCATAAACAGTAACATATAATTGTAAGATTTTATGCTTATTCTTTTCTTTGTTTCTGGATAGCGCAAAATACAATAATACTCCTATTTTGCACTGAATATAATTTTCTTACTTTTATTTTTGTAATTACCTTTACCGCCTTTTCTACAATATTAAATTATAGAAATATATCCCCTTTCCTCTATCCACCTAGTAACCAGACACTGACTTCAAAACCAATTTATTATATATATATATATATATTTATGTCCAAAAATCATTAAATTAATCAAAAATAATCTTTTATTTTTGTCCTAAAATTCTAGGTTGTTACAATCTCCCCCACTTAATATCTTTTCATCCTCGAAAAGGAATAGAGCCGAAAGTTGTTTAACTAACCAACTCAATCTTTCAATTCTAATAAATTTTCAATTCAGTTTAATATAAATTCGATTTAACAGAATCTATTATTCTTTTATATCTTGGTTTAAATTAATTATCATTCAATATTTTAATTAGTTAAACTAATTATCAAACATCACAACCAGCAATCAATTAGGTGATTAAATTGTCAAATATATAGTCAAAAATCATATTTCAGTGTAAATCACAATAATAAACCCTATCTAATTTTGGTTCTCACACCAGTCAATTGAAAATATACAGATATACCACTTTCGAAACTCGAACATAAATACTGATGATGAGACCTCAATCATCAGAATTATCTCCGGGTGACTAGAGTGTGATTCTATATCAATCTTGTATATTAAAACTTCGAATATCCGTTAATTACTCGTATATTCAAAATCTTTATATACTCGATTGTCCAAATTAAAATATAATAATATCTCAAATACGTATTATTAGATTAAATCTACAAAAATAAATTTGTTTTTTATTCTTAAAAATAATACTCCTTACACTCGTTCTAGGATGCTACTGATCCCATCTCTAACGAGTTATTCTTATTGGATATTATTAATCCAATCTCTGATGAATTCTTTCGTTCGGTTCTAATGTGTCTTGTTCTCGAGCTCTGTAAACCAAGCTCTGATGCCACTTTGTAACGACCCAAACTTCCCAGTAAAGGAAAGCCCGGATTGCTTTGAGAACAACACACATCAGAACACAAACAGAAGAACATTTTATAGCTGTTACCACAATTACATCAGAGTATAGAATATTCTAGAGTATGAATAAAGAATATACATTGGAAATCAATGATATCAGAGTTTGAATTACATTTAAATAGCAGGGGAAAAATAATAATACAAAATACAACTAAAAGAAATACACGGATACAGAGCTTGCCGAATATCGCTTCAGCTGTAGACCAGGATCCTGTGAATATAATATCTGCAAAACCATACTACTAGCTGCCCGTGTGAAAAATATGGGCACCCAGAGTTTAGGTTAAAACAATAAACTCCAGGTCAGTCATGGGACTGGTATGAGAACTCAAAACAGTTATTAAGTTGATTTTAAAGTTAGGTAAATCAAGGGACCACGCCATGAAACACCGAACGGGTTTACCCCCAAGAATATCTATGCATAAAAATAAACAACGCAATGCTAAATAAAGGAATATGAAGCTATTATAAGACTTAGGTCCCATCACACAATGCAACGCAAGCCGGAGGATAGAGTTTTACCTTATAATAGCCAAATATGCTTGGTACGCGAAATTTATCATTTAATATTACTATAAGTGCATAGTGTAGAAATCAATTTCGAAAGTAAATGTATAAATCATAGATGACATGGGTACCATATATCATGTCGCCATACTAGTTCTACAATCAAAACCGCATGGTGTTGTATTGGAAACTGGGTTTCCATCATGAGATCGAGGCTAGGGACCGTCCTCTCCGATTCGAGACACTCTAGCAAGTGCCTCAGGATCCCCCGCAGTAAACACTTGGTGCGGTAGGGCCGGTCCCCACCTAACAGTAGTGGATTAGTTATGCCTGAACACACGCTTCCCGGTCCTTTTGGACCTCCATATGACCACTAACGGCCTATAAATCCAAGGAGCCTCAAAATCCATCATCCACATAAGTAAAATGTCAGTGTTGGTAGGTCCCTGACATCACTCTAGCTAGAAAGAAACGTGTGCACTCCCTACGGTCCATATCCCATTTTTGACTCATACCGGGGTGTGAGGTTCGCGAAGTCACGCTATATATAAATCTACGCCTAAACAGGCTATGCTTTGATCATCCCACAAGGCCCTGCTTTTCAACAAAAGCCTTGATCAATTGCATCTTGGCATTCCACATTGTCAGACCATACCATATCATTGATCATCTACCAATATATAACCGGGTGTTAAGCGAAGAATAAATTCTCCACCACCAAACAGCTATACGTTAAAAAGAGATCAACGAATACAATATAAAGGAATACAATGTCAGACACACAATCCATTTAGGATTCCGTTCTAGGTCTGAACGAAACCATACCCAGTAGATATCCAAGTGCGTTTGGATGATTACCGATTATTCCATTGTCTTAGGTGTACGGCCCAATCAAGATATCAATACTCATCCATACGACTTAAACATTTCCCGGTCTTCAATCACCGTCTTCATCGTCGATCTTTAAATGTCCTATGGATTATTCAGAATGGGTTGGACCCGGTATTTCTGAATAATTCGCGTATTTAAAATCATGTGAAAAAAACACAAACAACGCCTCATTCCAAATCAAGGGTATTCCTTTATTCTTATTTAATCTAATTAAAGATTCATTGAAACTCTATCTAGTTTTCAACCTTTCAAACATCATATTTAATGATCATTCAACCTTTAAGAAATTAATCTAAATTTGTCAATTCAAATTTACAATATTAAATTAGAAAAATCTCCTTTTTTATTAAATCTTTGTTAAAAGATTAATAAATTTCAAACGTAGTTTCACTGTTTAATCGGGTTTTAAGAACAAATGTCATTTAAAACATCGTTCACAATCAACCCAAAAATAAATTTCAATCATGTTTATTAATTGAAAAAAAACTTCTTTTTAAATCTTTATTAAAGATTTAATCTTTTCTAAAGTAGGATTCAAGAACAGTGTTATTTAAGACACTATTCCCGATAAAAATCCAAAATCCAATTTAATATTAAATATTAAGCTTTGAATAGAAATATCTCGACTTATACTCAATATTAAATTCTAAAACTAACAAATATTATACTGAAAATAATGATATTTAATATCTTCCAAATTCCCAAAATAATATCCGTATAATTACTGAATTCAATGCTGACATAATACGAAGATAATTTCCTTTCAAAACCATCCCAAAATATTCATTAGAATAACCTTGGTCATTGAATTCCTTAATTTATTTATTAATAAATCACTTGTTTTGATTAAAATAATTTTTATCTACCAAAAATTGGAATTTCCATTTAAAATCCTTTCTAAATTATTTATTATGAATTTACATAATTTTTCCTTATTTTTAAATATTAAAAATAGTCCTTTTCAGATAAACGACGTTTCAGGTCACTTAATTTCGACGGCGATGTTTTATTCAAATTTGATTTAAACATTTCTCAAAATCTAATCGTTGGATTTCAAAATTAAATACTCGTTGGAAAACTCTTTTCAATACGAACACGTAGGTTCCGGTTTCAGAAGAATCCGACGGCCGGATCTTCCGTTACGTCTAATCAAAGTTAAACGGTCGAAATTCGCGAACCGTTGCTGCACGAACCGTTCTATTCGCACCATTATACATATATATATATCATCGATTTCCTTTATAAAAACCTATTTTAAAACATTTATAAATTTATTCAAAATGATTCAAACTTCGGTTTCAATTTTAAATCAGAATCCAATATTCTATATGTTATTTAAATAATAAAATAATATCCTCTTAAAATATTAATTTTAAAATCACCTCTTTCGATATCCATAATTTAAATGGATATAATTTGATAAACACCTTCAAGTTCAGTTGGCGTTATTATTTTTAAAACAGGCTGAATAGCCTAATTTAATATTATATTTATTTTTTTATACTGGGCCAGACCTCTTACATTAAGCCTACAACTTATGGATGCTGGATATGCCGGTCGGTTCCGGGCAGACTTATCCCACAAGTTGGGCTTAACCTCGTGTCAAGGCCCAATTCGTATTCGTGTACTTGGACCTCTCACATTAGGCCAGGCATTTGTGGCTGTTGGATATGCCGGTCGGTTCCGGGCAGACTTCCACCACAAATGTGAACCAACCTCGTGCCCAAATACAATTGTAATTTATAATTATCCTACTGAAAATATTATTTTGAAATATTCTTTATTTCAAAGTATTTTGGTTCTTAAAATATCATTTATTTCAAAATATCACTTTAAATTAAAATCTTCATTATTCTTGAAATACCATTTATTCTTATATTTAAACTTTAAATAAAAATTGAAACCTTTCATATTATTGTAATATTATAATAATAATTCTTGAATTTCAAACTCTTAACGTTAATTAATCATTTAATATAGCATTTGTTCTTATAAATATATTATAATAACATTTTCAAAATGTATAATTTTAAATTTCAAATTTTAATCATTCATTATTTATTACATAATAAATGAAATTCATGGAAATATCCATTCCCGTATAAATAGCGCCAATCTAACTAATCAGTTTTGTGCACATTAAATAATATTAAAAGCGTTAACATAACATTTAATCCTTTAACTGAAAAACCCCTTTTGGAAACTTTTGAAATTCCTTCATTGAAATGAGACCCAAAACAAATACCATTAAATAATGGATTTCAAACCATACATGTATTTAATAATAACAATCCTTATACATCTCAATAACATAACATTCAAACAATGTCCAATTAACATTCAAACAACATCCAGATAATAATATATTATTTGTGCACTTGGGCGATGTATGAAAATATCAGCCCAATCAACATATATGAGTCAGGTAACTCATATATGGCAGTGTAGCATACTTGAATTATTATACATAATAAAATAACATTAGTTGGTATGTTACAAATTCATAGATTTCAAACATCGCATCATGACCAAACATTAATACACAACACATCATGCATAACATAGAAAAATATTGTTTTAAATTCCATTTAATTTATTTTCTCTAACATGATAACACTATGTCAGAATTTGATCTTTTTATATGAACAAAAACAATGTCTAAAATCATGTCTTTTTTTTCTATTAACATTAAAATGTGAATAAAATTGCTGGCAAAATCTAGTTTTTTTATTTAACATTAAATTCTATGTCACAATTTCAACAAAATTTATGTCAAAAATTACATCTTTTATATTCAACAAAAATTATGTCAAAAATTCCACCTTTTTAATTCAACAAAAATTATGTCAAAATCCTATCTTTTATATTGCAACAAAAACATGACAAAAATCCTATCTTTTATATTGCAACAAATTTCATATAAAAATTCCATCCCTTTAATTCCATCTAAAATCATGTCAAGATTACGTCCCTTTAATTACATCAAAAATCATGTCAAGATTACATCCCTTTAATTGCATCAAAAATCATGTCAAGAATACATCTTTTCAATTTCAACAAAAATCATGTCAAGAATAGATCTTTCCAATTTCAAAAAAAAAACATGTCAAGATTACATCCCTTTAATCATGTTAAAAATCCTATCACTTAACTTGAACAAAAATTATGTTACACAAGCAATTCAATTATCATTGAATCAAATGAATCAATAAAATAACATCGCATATATGGATCCAAATAATAGATCCGAACAAATCAGCAAGGTGGGAGCATGTACATAGGTCTAAGATTATAGATCTAGCAAATAAAAAAATAGATAGATCTAATTCTATTATATAGTGTGATAACACCAGTGCTATAAATTTGTCTGAAAATCCTGTAAACCACTCTCGAACCAAACACATTGATATCCATCATCATTTTCTAAGAGACAATATTGAAAAGGGAAATATATGTCTCGAGTATGTCCAAATTGATAATCAACTAGCGGACATTTTTACTAAGCCTCTACTTAAGTCTAATTTCATTAAATTACGTAGAGAGCTTGGTCTTATCTCCAGAAAAGAACTCAACAATTAGTTTTATCACTAATGTCATATTTCACTCATTTATATTAGGTAGTTCTTTTCACTTCTTTTTCAAATTATATTTACTCAAACATATATTATCTATTATTAGCTATTGTTAATTTGAGTAAATTGATTATGAGCCTTTGATTATTCCTACGGCCAAGTAATTCTTAAGCTATATATATATATATATATATATATATATATATATATATATATATATAGAAAATCCTATATAAACTTGGCATAAATTCCCATTTTCTTTTCTCTCCCAAGCTGATCTTAAATCTTACATATTTTCTGCTATTATCAATGGCTCATATATGTGACAAATGTGCTCAATATTCCCATGTCTCTATCACTAATTCTGAGACAGGAGATCATTACTCTTCGAAAACTCCCGAACACAAATAAGGATATTACCAAAGCAATCGTACCCCCGACACTACACCAACTCCAAAAAGGTCAAAGAAAGTTTTGTTTTGCTTACCTTATACCAAAGAAAAGACATCAGATTTATATCATGGAATTCATCAACTTCACATTAGATTTATATCATGGTTATATTCTCTTGTATCACTCACGTACTAATATATATTTAGTAATTTCTATGTCATATGGATCGTTAAATATAAAAAATGGAGCAAAAACTAGGAAAAACAGCCCAGAAACCAACCAGTCGACATGCCTATTTCAACAGGTCGACCGATGAAAATGGACCGGCCGACCGGTGTCGGGTTTTCCTATTTTATATATACATATACGACCATTTCCCCACTCCACTTCTTCACTTTTACTCCAACCGTTCCAAAAACTCCAAAACCCTAGAATTCAAATTGTTTTAAATTTTCAACAATATCAATCAAATGGCTCCTCTAAAGAAGAAATCAAAGAAAGCTTCTACTTTTGAACCCTAACCAATTGATCTCTCAATCAAGAAGTAGCTAGTTGATCCAATTGCTATTAAAAGATGGAATAATATGAAAGACTTCATGATTCATCCAGGTTCATTAATTAAGTTCTCTGATTTCTTCAAATATCGCGTTCTTAACTTAGCAAGGAATTCAAATATTGAATCCCTAATTGATTTTGATCAAAATAATGTAGAAATAAACCATATTATGATCAAATTATTTTATGCTAACTTGAATTTGGAGAAGTACAAACTCGAAAATCCTGCACAATGTCTTTGGTCTGTAGTCTATGGCAAGGAAGTGTTTATCTCGTGTTCTAGAATGGCAAGCATTCTTGGAGTTCCTTTTAGTGGTGAAAATTTCTCAAACAAATTTGCAATATCCATATCCATGATCGTATTAACCATGAATTCATTGAAGACGATATGGATAGCACAAAATCCAAAGGTTTACGACCTACTGCAAGGATTATTCATCACACTCTCATGCACTCTTTACTACCATGATTAGGTAATTTTGATGTTGTTTATAAAGAGAACTTCAAGGCATTATATGCAATATACAGGGATATTCATATCAATTGGATTGTTATGTTTTTTAATGAGATTTTGCAAGTAAACGACTGAACTAGGCCACATTTGTTTTATAATGAATATATCATGCGCCTACTGCTCTATAGTAACGTCACACCCCCCGAGTGTCCTATATCAAAGCCTAAAGTCTTTAACAAAGCAACGATTAAACGGATGAAACTCTCTGATCCATACTTCACTATTATGTTTTTTGAGCAATGGCAAGAACATGAACATCAAAAAGCTTCAAAACAATCATCCCGGCCACGACCTAAGGAAGTTAAACTTCTAGGATCATCTTCCTCGACAAAGGAATCACTAGACACCATTGTTCGCAACCAATTTCTACTCGAAGCAAGACTTAAGCATATGGATACAAAGATCGACAAATGATTCAACAAGATTAGGTCTTTCTTGGGAACACTATGGGATGCAATGTCGTGTGGTGCATCATCATCCATGCAAGCTCAAGACCTCGACAAACGTCCAGCTCCTCCTACTTTTTCTTGGACATCATCGGAGGAGGCTATAAGCTTGGGAACTAGCCATGGACATGGTCTCGGAAAAACAAACGTTGTTGAAGAGGAAGAGGAAGAGGAAGAAGATGGGACGGAGTCGCAATCTGAGTCTTCTTAGTTCACTTCCTAGTTTTCTCTTGCTATGTACCTATGTCTATCTTTTGCTTTAAGACTTGGTTTGTCACTTGTATCTATAACGTGCCGTGTTTTTTAGTCGTACTAGACTTTTGGTTGTGTATAACATTATTTTGAGACTCTTGGCATGATCTATGTTACTCGTTTATGTTGCTTAAATATTCTTATAGTATCGTTTATATCTTCACTTATTTACTCCTTTCTGTCGATGACAAATGGGGAGAGATTGGTACCAATAGTGTAATATAGAAATATATAGCTCATGTTCATATACAGGCACAATCTCAGGGGGAGATCATATACAGGGGGAGATTCAGAACTATGTTGTCATCAATCAAAAAGGGGGAGAATATCGAGTCAAAATATTATGGAGTTTTGCTTTCTGACAAATAAATAAGCCGTAATCGACAAAAAGAAGATATTTATTGGTTTGAAAAGGTACAGAGAGCTACATATGGTATTCTAGATTAAAGGTTGATTATTTGGTATTTTTTAGTGGTGTTTATGTTAAAATCTATCCTCAAATAATCTCACACCTCGAAGTTAGCGATATATATACAAATATATATGTATATATATATATATATGTGTGTGTGTGTGTGTGTGTACACATTGATTGTGCAACCTGGGTAAAACCGGTCGACCACCCCTATTTTGACATGTCGACCGTTTCTACCCAGAATGCACAATAAACGTGTACATGTGATTATAACGTATATATATTCAAATTCCTATCTACTTGTTCTTTTTGACCTGTCAACCATTTTCTTTCAGAAAACAACCTTTCAAAAAGACACTTATTTTCAATCAAGAGTTGCATCTCCTTCTCTTCACCAATAATCATGGCTATTGTTCTTTATTCTTCACAAAGGGTTACAACTATTTATTCTCTATATAAACACTATGAGATCATCATTCCATTCAACTAATTAAACGAATTTTTGACTTGATTACTATCTCTAATTTATTGATCTCATTTCTATATTCTCAAGCGCTCAATTGCTCATCTTCAATAATATATCATTTGAATCCTAGAATCTATTTAGTATTCTTTTGATTCAATACGATATCCACTTCCAAATCTTCATATACACAAATATTCTATTTTGGGATAAGATTATAGGAAGGTTGTACTATAAGTAACAAATTTGTGTTATCAAGAACATATACTGTCAACAACAATTGTATTCATCTTAGTTGAAGTCCTCGATATTGTAAGAGGCACGTGTTGAAGTCCCCGTTATTGTTAGAGGCGTGAAATCCCGTTCGTCTGCTCGGGAATTGTAAGCCTTTTCCTCTGGGTGAAGCTAGGTGGTTGTTAGTGAAAATCCAGATAGAAGTCTGGGACTGAACGTAGGACGGTGCTCCGAACCAGTATAAAAATCCCTGGTGTGATTTTTCTATTTTACTGCATTTACTATTATATATTTGTGATTAGCCGATATTTATATCATCTTATATTTTCTTTTATAAATTGTTGTATATTTGTGTGTTATACACCAAATTACATGATCTGTATGTACTGTATTAGTACGTATGCAATCTTTATTTTCAAGGGACCACGCAATTTCCCTACATGGCGGCTTCAGAGCACTACGTACAGTTGGTGAGGGAATGATATTTTTGTTTTCTTTATTCGGATGGGTGAAACTTAGTAAATTCTTATCGGAGGAATCTGTCAGCTTAGGAGTAGAAGTCTCCAATATCTCTGGGAGGATCCCTCTAGAGGGAGATCTTGAAATTAGTTCGGTCCAAGGCACCAACCATGGTGGCCATAAGCACCATCGATGGCTCGGGTCGATCGACCGATGAAACAACTGCATTTAATCTCTCTAGGAAGGAGCCTAGGGTCTCACCGGACCACTGCTTGATGGAGGTGAGAAATAAGACTCTCTTCGATCGAGAAATTTGAACTCTGAACTATTCTATGAAGCAGGTAACCAACATATTCCATATGTTGATCGATTCAGTTTTTAGCAGTCGAAACCATATGCCGGTAATGTCTATGATAAAGATAGGGAAGAACTTGGCTATGACATTGGTTGATGCTGATAGTACTTCCATGTTAAGCATGTATCGCATGAGATGTATGGTCGGGTCGGTTCAGCTATTGTAGGGCTCCAGGACCGGAAGCTTGAAGTCCAGTGGATTTCGGGAGTTTTTGTTTTTTCGCGTGAATGGACTGCGATGGACATTATCCACGTCCAATTGGGAAGAGGTGCCTCTGGTGGAACGTCTGATGATACTCGCAATCTGACTTCCATCCCCATAGAGCTGTTGCCACGAATCCAATTCTGCATTGGGGATATTGGTAAGAACCTTGGGACGGGGCGGTAGCATGGTTTGAGTTCTTGGGGTTAGGTTGGCTTGGCCCACGAGAGTTGAGTGAAGTTGGCTTCAGCCTCAGGCCTTGATTCAGGAGTAACTGGAGACACTTGGGCCGAATTGTATCCGCTCCTGTTGGATTGGATCGGTTCGGGATATCATTTTTTTGATTGGGGCTCGGTATTGCCCTCGCCCAGGGCAACATCAGAGTGCTTTATCGTAGCATTGCCCTCCGTCACATTGGGGACCGGTAAGGTAGAGTGATCTTGGTGACACTGAGGGTTATTGCCCCCAGTCCTTCTTGGATCAACAAGCTAGGAAGGCTATGTGGGAGGCTGCATAAGACGAGTTTATGGTAAGATGTTAGGTCATACCGGTAGTTGTGTCAATCCATCTTTTTGTCAACCTAGAAGTTGCAATGGTTTGAGTGCCGTTTGTATAGGGAGTTGAGTCGAACCCTGGACTGGAAGCAAAATGGTCGAACGATCCAGAACTTGGCCATGTCCGACCTGAGAATCTACAGCTACTCCAGCGCTGATGGTTGCCGGAAATGATGACATTAGATCTGACCGATCACGAAGAGAAGTTGAGCTAGAAAGAACTATATACTGATCCGGGGCTTAAATTTCATCAGTTCTTAAATTAGCTATTGCCTCAGCTTTGTTTCATGTAGGAAGTGATGAGTGGTTGCTCGGTCCTCCTTCCATTCGAGTAAGGAAATTCTTCATCATTTCCTGCTGCTTTGCGAGAAGTCCATTCTGGTGTGCCACCTAAGATCTGGGCTCGGCCAAAACTTTATTCATCTCTTCCCTCGTGAGGTATTGAGACAGTTCTTCATGGGAGGAAGCCTCCTGGCTTTCCCCCTTTGTTGTTGCGTCTGCTGCGCCAGTGGATCAAGTTTGAGCATGAGAAGGTGCTAAATCCTTCTTCCGCTTTTTCATTTCTTCTTTAAGAGTTGCAGAAGGTCGTAAGGTATATCCGCGCACCCCTTCCTTGTGCTTCAAAGTGTTGACATCAAAAGTTGGCCTAGTGATGATCAACCCCCAAAGTGCATTGACCACACACAATAATATTCACATAATGTTATAAAAAAGTAAATGAACATTGGGGACACGATACTTTTATAGAGGTTCGGCTTAAACCAAGCCTAGGTCCACTTTATAATCTTTATTTATACTGCCGATTACATGTTACAACTGTTTTCTGATTAAAAGAAAGAAGAGAAAGAAGTGGTTTATACACAAGATCCTTGTGTTGTACTTGAAATATACAACATGTTATTTTTAGGATGCCAAATAGGATCTTTTTGTGTAGTCGATTCAGCATGCCCTTCCATTTTTGGAAACAGTTTGTACTTATATGTGAGAAGGTGGGCTGAGTTCATATGCAGCGTGGCACACATCTTTTTTGGGCTTGGACACGTGTAACTCGATCCTATGGAGTATTTGTAGGTGGAGGGACCCATTGTACTACTGATGAATAGTTCTTCTTGAAAGTTACGACTTACGTGGAGCTTGAAACTTGGCACATAAAAATTAGTGCGTGATAAAGTTGAATGGTTCTGTAGTCTTGGGAGTAGGATTTCGTCCTAAAGTAAATAATTTGGCTTGGTATTTCTGCTCCAATATTCTAGGCTTGATCTGATCTTCCAAGAACAGCTCAATCGATCGGTCGATGATCCGATCGATTTGGTTTTGACTTCGGAAGAATGCCAATTTTAAGGGAGAGTCTTTATTTGTTGTGAAGCCAGTCTGGGTTGAATTATAATCGATCGGCCTAAGACGAAAGTCGATCCTGGAGCATAGAACCAGACCATTGTCTGGTGATGAACTTCGATCTTGAGTTGTGACGGCTTTTGCCCAAAAGCGGGTCAATAAGTGTAAATTAAGTTTAATAAGCATAATTCTATAATTATGGTTCTATGGTGGAAGTAAGACAATAACCTAAAAAATGTAATTAAAAGTGCAATAAAATTAAAAAAATCTTATTATAAATAAACATAAAAGTGTGGATTATGTTTAATTAGCAAAATTATATGGTGGTCGTGTAATTAGGTATTTTATGGTTCTATGGCGGTCTTATGATTAAACAATTCTATGGTTCTATGGTGGCCTTGTGTGGTTAGGCAATTCTATAGTATTCTATGGTTCTATGGTGGCCTCGTAAATTGACAATTCTATGTTAACCAATAAAGGTGATAAACAAGCAATTAAAATTCAAATTAAATGGGCTGAACAAAATTGTAAATCAATGAAAAGAAAAGTATGTAAAATGTATAACGGTAAATTAGATATTAGGTTTAATAAAATAACAAACG
The DNA here is from genome assembly GCA_030737875.1 of Allium sativum. Lineage (NCBI taxonomy): Eukaryota > Viridiplantae > Streptophyta > Magnoliopsida > Asparagales > Amaryllidaceae > Allium > Allium sativum. The sequence continues at coordinate 46,395,601 of CM060925.1, forward strand.
GTGAAGTATTTAATGGCGGCCTCATCTCAGCCTAACTCTTCCTAGCCTATCTCCTCCCAACCTAAAGGATCGCTTCACTTTGCTCATCCCCATCCTCCGTCGCCCTCTCAATTCATCTCTTCAAGCTTACAACCTTCTCTGCTTGACATTGATTCCCTAACAGTTCACCATTTCCCTTCTGAAACAGCAGTGTTCATAACCAAGCTCGTATGCACTCATCATCGCCGCAATCTCCACTATCTTATGCTCAGGTGCCGACTTCTGGATCAAAATTCCCACCGATCATCCAACCAGGAGAAGATTGATTCTGCCAGTGTTCAAGTTGGTACAGGAGACGTTAAAGTTTTTGAATTTTGAACTATGCTGTCTCAAATGCGCTGATAGGGGACACGTGGCGAAACAATGTAGGAATGCGTTGATATGTTATCATTGCTCCATTTTTGGACATGCAAGCTTGCAGTGTCCCAATAAAAAGATATCATTTTTTCAAAGCAGAAATGCTAAGTTGTTGATGCGTTCCAACGCAGCTCGAACGATGAACAACCGTGAGCCAAGCAGCCTGCAAAATCAGAGAAAATGGTCCCACCGGTCTTCTCAAGCCTCTAATCGTCATGATAACCCTAACACATTTTACTCTCGCTTCAAATCTAATTTACTTATCAATTCAAACAAAAATCCCTCTTCATCTTCTACCCTCTCTTCTAATTCCAACCGAGAATTTCCTCTTCTTCTAGAAATGACAGATGCTTACCTTTATCTCATAGCGACTACCATTTATGGACTTTGGTCCATTGAAATGCTCACTCGCTACCTTAAATCAACATTTGGACAAGATCATGAATGGACAATTTGGCACATCATAGATAACTCCTTTCTCATAAACTTCCCTGATGCTACTACCAAAAATACGCTTTGCACTTAAAAATTCTAGCTAAAGAAGACGGAGTTAATCTCCTTCAATAAGCTAACACCGATGAAGAAACCCCTGAACCCCCTTTTGAGAAAGCAACATGTGCTAAGATTAGTGGCTTCCCTGAATTCTATAGAAACAACTAAGAAGCAATAGAGAAGCTTTAAAACCAGTGGGCCATCTTATTCATACAGATCATGTGGTTGGTCTTATGTTGACCATTGCTTCTTATATGTAAATATGTAATTCTATAAAGACATCTCGACCCTATGTACATATGTATCCCATCTGAATAATCATGATGTTAACTCCGGTTGATCGCTGGCCACATGAACACCCTTGCCAATGCCCAAAAACGCTTCTATTGGGGATAGATTATGAATACGATGGCTACATTTTCCAACCTTTTTCTCAGCATGATGATCAAATTGAAGTTGATAGGTATGATGTCATGTTAGATGAAGCAGCGAGGCAAGTCCCAGTGGCATTTGCAGATCAGCTACAAGACTTAACCATTATTGTGCAACATAATGATGACAATGTGGTGCCTTGATGGGACCCATTGGAAAATCTAGATCTTTCTGTCCTTTGCATCAACAGCATCCACCACATTAGGAGCATCAAGAGCAAGTGCACCAGGAGGGTCAAGGTTCAAAATCTCCACACGTATCTTCGAATGCAATCAAAGGGAGTGCCAGAATCAGTTGAGCTCACTCTCTTCTTCTAGGCACATCGGGTTGCCACTTTAAACCTGTTGTTTTTTCTTCAGTTAATAAAGCTTTACATAAAAAATTAGCAAAATGCACTGGTTTGTGTATTTGCATGCACTATTCTGCCATGCAAACCCTAGAACGACAATGTACTAACCACTCTAAATGAAGATAGTTTCATGGAATGTCAGAAGGTTGGGGGACCCCACAAAAAATCATGCTTCCCAACTTCATATCTATATCTTATTTTTACAAGAAACCAAGATTTCTAACCCACCCAATTCCCTTATTCATCAACTATGTGGACCTCGCTTATCTGGTTGGTCACATGTCGATGCTTTCGATACTCTTGGAGGCTTAATAACAGTGTGGAATGATCACATGTGGTCTTTATTCCATTCTCTTGCTCATCCATCTGTCCTACACGTGTCCGTCCGCCACATTTCATCAAACACTATTTTTCACTTTACTAATGTTTATGCACCAAACGACTTATATGGTAGATCTAAAGTTTGGCAATATTACTAAAACCTATCACAACATATGAACGATCCTTGGATTATAAGAGGGGACTTCAACACTACTCATTTTATTGTCGAACGTAACTCAGGTAATGTCTCCAATGACTCTATCCTTTTTAATTCTTTTATTCAATCTTGTTCTCTTATTGAGCCTCTATCAACAATCACTGCATTGCATGGTTAAGTAGAAGGGATGACCCTTCACTGGCTAAGTTGGACCGTTTTTTCTTTAATCTTAACTAGGATGACCTCTTCCCTTTATCTTTAGTCAATGGCCTAGCTACCACCATTTCAGATCATTGCCCAATTCTTTTAGACACTTCCTCAGAAACTCCTATCAAACGTCCATTCAGATTTGAGAGACTCTAGCTCTTAGAATCCTCTTTTGATAGTTTTGTCAAACACTTTTGGGGTCAATTATCAATGCATCAGTCTAGTACTGTCAGGGTGGTTTGCAAACTTCGTTTCTACGTAAACTAATTCGTCCATGGGCTAAAAATACATGGAAATCTCTCAAATCTCGAATTTCATCCACATAATATGTCATCCTCAACTTAAATATTACTAAAGAACTTCGTCCAATATCAGAATCTGAACGTCAAAACCTGAAAGAATACGAGGAAGAATTAGATAGACTAATCAAGCAGGAAGAAATTGTATGGAAACAAATATCAAAAACCAAACGGATAAACAAGGGAGATAAAAACACTGCTTATTGTCATCGTCATGCTTCTTTTATATCCAAGATTATTCATAACAACTCCATTCTTAATGACTCAAAGGAAATTTACCATCAGTTTACCAATTTCTACCGAGACCTTCTTGGCTTACCTTCACCTCCTTCCCTGATAATCGATTGGCACAAATTATATGCTTACCCATCTCCTATAGCCATTGATCATCCCTTCACGGAAGAAGAAATTTGGGAAGCTTTAAAAGACATGGTAGATGATAAGGCTCCTGGGCCTGATGGTTTCGACCGCCTTTTTCAAACATTTTTGGCCCATCATAAAATCTGAAATAATTGGGATGTGCTCATAATTTCACTCTAACCCTTCTATAATTGCCAAATTGAAATACGGTAATATCATCCTCATACCAAAGTTCCCTAGTGCAACCACCCTCTCTTCTTTCAGGCCTGTTAGTCTCCTCAATACCACGTTCAAGATCATCACCAAAATCTTAGCTAACAAGCTACAATCCTATATTGATTCACTAGTTGGTAGTGAACAATCTGCATTTATCTCAGGAAGGAACATACTTGACTGTGTAGCTGCCACCCAAGAATTTATCTCTTTCTGTCATGTTTCTAATACCTCTAGAGTCCTCCTTAAACTTGACTTCTCAAAAGCATTTGAATCAGTTAATTGGAGTTTCATTCTTGCTCTTTTGGCCCATAGGGGCTTCCCTTTGATATGATGCAACTGAATTAGTGTAATCCTGAACACTAGCTTCTCAACAGTTTGTATAAATGGAGAAACCGGAGGCAAAATTAAATCAAAAAGAGGTTTAAGAAAAGGAGACCCCCTCTTACCCGTCATATTTGTGTAGATAGTAGATGTCTTCAATCAAATGGTGAAATTATCCCTCTCTTATAACATTTTTTTAGGTATCTCATTCCCAAATTCCAATTTATGCACATCCAGTTTGCAATTTGTAGATAACACAATTCTTTTTTACATCCCCCACCCCTTCAAATATTCACTGTCTCAAAGTTCTTCTCTACACATTTAAAATGGTGTCAGGACTTTCCATTAACTTCAATAAAAGCTCCATTATCATGCTGGGAAACTGTAATAATCTTGGTCCTACTATTGATGAATGCCTTAACTGTAAGCTTGACTCATTTCCAATAAACTTCTTGGGCATCCCTCTCCGCCCTACCAAGCTCCACAAATCTGATTGCCTCCCCCTCATATCTAAAATTGAATCCAGACTTGCAAGTTGGAAAGCTAACTCCTTATCCTTAGCCGGTCGTCTTATCCTCGTCAAGCATGTTCTCTCATCTTTACCAACCTACTGGATGTCCTTCCACAAATTCCCTACCTGGGTAATTAATAAAATTTATTCAATTTGTAGCTCTTTTCTATGGAATGGTGACAAACTGAAAAAAGTAATCAATTGGCAAACTGTCTGTCTCCCTCTGAATCATGGTGGTCATGGAGTTCTTAATCTCTCTGCTTTCAATCTTGCACTGCTTGCAAAATGGCTATGGCGCATTCTCTCACCAGGACACTTTATTTGGAAAGATCGGATCTTGTTACGTCTCTACAACTCAAACCCTTTTCTTATTCTTCACTTCCGACCATCAGCTAGACTGTCGCCGTTCTGGAAGGGGGTATTATCTTCCCTCATCAGAATCAAACCCCTCTTCCACGTTAAGGTAAACAATGGAGAATATTGTCTATTTTGAATGGATATTTGGAAAGAGCAGATACCATTTTCCAATTTATTTCCTAATCTTGCCTCTTTAAACTAATCCGACCCTTTAACCGTTGCAGAGGCCTGTGAACTCAGCCTGATGCGCTTTGTTCCTTCAACACTCTTTGGGCTTGATACACTCAATGAAATCATTTCGATTGGGCATATGATTAACTCTTACAATTTTCAAATGGACCTGATTCTTTCATATGGGCTTTGGGCCCATCCAATAAATTCTCATTTGCGGCCTGCTACAAATTCTTGATCCACCCAGGCCGCTGTTTCACCTTCTCTCACATATGGAAATGTCACCTTTCTACTCGTGTAATCTTCTTTAAATGGCTCCTCATTCACAACCGCATCAACACCAAAGACAGACTCTGTTGCTTCAATGTCAATGTTGATCCAGTATGTGTGCTCTGCAATCACCAGAATGAATCACTTCTCCATCTTTTCTTTGAATGCGACTTCTCTTTCGCTGTATGGGCTGCAATCAGTTCATTCCTGCTTGGTTCCATCCCTTCTATCCAATCCCTCTTTGAATATTGGCAGCACAACCCCTTGACCCCAAACTGGATTCCTTAGTGGCTCTCTCCTCTTGGAGCATTTGGTTAGAACAAAGGCTCATGTCTTCGGTAGACCAAAGAAAATCTTGATAGGAACATGTTATCACATCCTGCATCTTTTCGAACTATAGACAAGCACACCTAGGCACGCTCGCTTTAGGCTCTCTCTTCTCATGCCGCAGTCCACTGGAACACAATGCAGTACCTCTCTCTTCCCTTACTGATGTCAGACATGGGTTATATCTCATCACTATGGGTCATTTTGGTTGTGTATCTATATGTTATGATCGCCGTTGTTTTATGTGCATATTATATGCTATGCTTGTACTCTCCTTATTGACTTTCAGGGTCTAGACTTATTATGCCACTGGTTGGGCCTGTCAAGCAGACTATATTATTAGTTATCTATATCTACGCATAACCAGCTGTGTAGCACCACGCTACACACCCATCTTCTTCAAAAAAATGAATGATATGCGCCCATACCAATCCGAAGGAATGAAGAGCCCAATGGGGAAAATAATCGCAAGTGTCAGATACATGGTTGGAGCACGTCCAATTTAATATTCAATGGGAATGGAAAGAAGTTCGAGACTTCTACGGGACATGGGGATACTCTGATAAGACCCTTTGGTGTGGGCCTAACGAAGTTGTACCCACAAAGGTAGGTCTGTACGGTTCCATCCATAGAGTATGCCTTGACTGCATTTATATTGAAGGTAGCCCGAAAACTGATGGATTGATTTTTAGGATTCGACGGCTACCTCAGGTCCGAGAGAAGGCTTCGTGATCAGGACCCAATAAGGATAGTAAGTCGTTGGATACTTGTCATCATCAGCCAAAGAGAGTAGGCGGAAGATTAGAGCTAAACCATTGGGCCAACGATCTTTCATTATCGAGACATTGGATGCAAGAGAATGCCAATAGGATGTTTAGATTGTTTGTTACTTAACTCTTAAAATATTCTTTCATTAGTTAGAGGGGCCGAGTTGGTCCATAGCCATCGAAAAAAGAGACAGATCAAATCTATGGATATCTGCGTTGTAGGTTCAACGAAGCTATCCCTTACAAATGTAAAAATTCCTCGATTGAGTTCTGTAGAAAAACTCAACTGATAGATAATAAACTTTCATAGCTTTCATAGCATGACCTAGTATGCTTTCGTAGCGTGGCAATAGAGACTTAGTGCACCTTTGTATTGTGGTCTAGTATACTTTGGTAGCGTGGCGATGGAGATTTAGTACGTTTTCGCAGTGCGGCGAAGGAGACCACCCGATAAGGGAACTACGGGAGTACCTCGAGATGAAGGGCATAACTCCATTTATATATATATATATATATATATAATTTATTAGGTTAATATATTTGAGAGTAGACGGGTAGAATTTATGCGAAAAATCGAAAGTGTAATGTGCAATAAACCCAAATAACTTAATAAAAGTAACTTAGTGATAGAACGGTATATGTAGTGTTATTTATACAAAGTATAAATTTTCCATTTAGCAGAACTTTATTTTGACCCCTCCTCATAAAAAGCCTACAAGTTATGTAGGTGGCAGAGATTATACAGCTTAGTGACACTTGCTAGTCAGTGTCATTATTACAGTGGGTATTTACTTACTATTATATTTTATTCGTTCTGCTATGAGATTCCTTTTTATGAGCTCTGATATATGTATCTTTGCCTTTCTACAGGATACCTGACAAACCAAATCGGGTTTCAATGGACTTGGATTTTAGCATTTTGTGAAAAACCTAGGTCTGTTGAAATTTGGGTTGTTACATCGGGTATCATAGCTTAGGTTCAGAATCCATACCTAGACAGTGGGTGGGCATATTTGTATTTTCAAAATATAAATATATTATGTATATATATTCACACACACACACCTAGATCCATAAGGAAACCCATTAAATAAGTGCAACACATGGAAAAATTTGGAATATTAGTTTTGTACACTTAGATAAGGGTTGTAGAAAATTGAGAAAAAGTAAGTCCATGGATGACTAGAATATAAAGTGTGCAAATATTTTTTGTAATATGTTGACCCCCCTTTTGGTAAGGTCATCACAACTCGAATTTTTACCAAGACATACTATCAAATTATGGAACTATTGTTCTTCTCCCTCCCAGTTCGAATTCTGCTCGTGTCGAATAAAACTGGTTCGACCTGAACCTGCTATGCTTTGGTAGAAGCATTCTCTCTCAGTTATTGGACTAAATATCATGGGTTGGGTCGGTCGGTCGAACAAGTCGACCCTAGAAACACAGACCCGAACACTGCATGGCACGACGAAGCCCAGTTCTCTAGGCTACTTTATTGGTCATCCCTGGCCTACTTTATCTCCACAAACCAAGCTTCGAGCTACATGTGTTCCATGAAAATCGATAGGAACTATTCTTCATGTGAAGACCAGGCCTAGCTTCCTATAGTAGATAATCTGGATCAGGTGACATGTGGCCGACCCAAACCCGGATAATCACCACATGGCTCATTGATCCAAACCATATTTTCTCCTATAAATACCCCATTCCAGAAATAGAAAGGGACCTTCTCCTTTTGAAAAGTTCATGGTTCAGTTTCCTCAAATAGAAAGCCTTATAAACCAATCAAACTGAATTGTAACACAAGGATTTTGTGTATAAATCACTTCTTTCTTTACTTTCTTACAATCAAGCAATTGTAATTTGTAATCGACAGTAAAAATAGAGATTATAAAGTGGATGTAGACTTGGATTTAGTCAAACCACTATAAAAATATGGTGTCCCTGTCATTTCCTTTAAGTTATTTGTGATTTGTATGTGGATTATGCACTTTGAGGGTTGATTGTCATAAGACCAACTTTTGATGTCAACACTTTGGCGCGCCAGGTAGGAGGCACAACCACGTTCGGCAATTTCTAAGCTTGAAAGGATTTGGATAGCTATTTTATGGAAAAAACGATGGTAAAGCGGAAGAAAAACAAAACTTCTTCCCACGTTCAAGCCACTGACACCACAGGCATAACAAGCCAAAAGGCTTCCTCTCACGGACACCCATCTCAGTACTTTACTTGAGAAGAGATAGATGTAGTTCTGGTTGAACTCAATGCACAAATGGAGCACCAAGATGAACTTCTCAAAAAACAGTAGGAGATGATGGAGTGTTTCTTCGCTTGGATGGAAGGAAGGCCGAGAAACCAAGCATCACTGCCTGCAATAGCGAAACAGGGGCAACAACAGAGTTTCAGTCAGTTTGATCCAAGCCCCAGATCATTCCACCGTTCTACCACCATTTTGTTCGATCCAAGCTTCGGGTCAACCGGAGCCCGAGTCGGTGCAACCCTCGGTTCGACCTGGCATCCTACCATAGATTGAGCATATGCAACTCCCGGCTCGACCTCCTTTGTAGATTGATCCAGGAACATCCAAGGGCACCGACCTTTTGTTCCCCTAATAACAAAATACCACATCATCTCCCAATGCAACAGAGAGGGAAACACTACATCAGACCACTCTCATATCTCCCCGGATGGGGGCAACACCGAGCTAGGAACCAGAAATACTATTCTAGGTCGGTCCGATCTAACCGACACGGGTATGGCTCTGCTCAATTCACATGCCGCCCCAAGGACCTTATATAATCTGGAACCAACAACGGAGGCTTGGGACAAACTTCGACCTTTACTCAAGGGCAACACCAGACGAATCCTGAATGCACAAGACATACATCCAACATTAGATGAGTTTCACGCTGAAGCCACCGGTGCATAATTGGTTCATGGCAATGACTTATTGGGGACAAGAAACAAATTGCTAGGATAATCAAATGCTTCACCGGAGGCACCTCTTCTTAGCACGACGTGGATAACGCCCATCGAAGCCTTTTCACGCAAGAAATTAGGAATTTCCGCAACCCACCTAACTTCAAGCTGCTAGCTCTCGAGCCGTATAATGGCCAAACGGATCCTACCATACACCTTATGTGCCACATGGAACTATTATCGGCATTGGAAAACATCATGGCAAGGTGCTTCCCTCGATACTTGACTGATGTCCCTGTCATGTGGTGTTGATAGTTTAGATCTAAATCGATCAACATGTTGGCCACCCGCTTCATTAAGCAATTCAGGGTCCACATAGATCGACCCAAGAACGTCATGTTTCTCACTTCTGTTAAATACAAGTCCGAAGAGACCCTGCGCACTTTCCTAGAGAGATTCATTCTAACGATAGCGTCGGTTTATCGATCAGAACCTTCCAATGTACTTATGGAAGCTATAGTCGACGTCTTAGATAAGACGGACATCAAAATCTCCCTCCAACAGTATCCCCCCAAAGACCTTGCTGATTTATACTCTGAGGCAGACAAGTTCCTCCGGCAAGAGGATGCTAATATTGAGATGGATAATCTTGAGGTACTTTCGATAAAGGGTGGAAGACCATCCACTGCAGATCAAAACAAATGGAAGGGAAAGGCTCCGGAGAAGAGCAACAAGAATGTGTGGTTCTGAAAAGACCCAAGTATGACCAGTACACTAAGCTCAATTCTTCATTATTGGACATATACCTCGACCTATGAGAACCTCTTCCTTTTCCTGAGCCTCCTAAGAGGGGCTAACCCAAAAAGAACGCGAATCTGGAAAGAATTACATGTTCCATGACATGGCGGGTCATGGCACTGATCAATGTAGACACTTGTGTGATCTCATCGAAGAACAGGTTAGACGTGAGCTACCCGAATATATAAAGAAATCTACGGCAAACGCACCGACACTGCTACCCCCGTGCTCATCGGAATGGTCCCCATGCTCCTTGGAATGGAAGGGGTCACGAGCCAAGCAATTATGATGTCATCATCAATTGATCTGGACTAGATCAGCTTGGATTTACATCATTTCGTAGGATATAAGATATGCACCTTTATTGTTTTGAGATTTCTGGGTAGCAGCGATGACTCACGTATGCACGGGGTTTAAGTTTTAACCCTCGGACATACCACGTTCTCGAAAATAAGACCATCCGCTAAATAAATGGCTATGTTGAAGTACACACGTACGAGATTAGGATTTAATCCCCAGACATGTTCTAGATTTAATCATAGACCACTCAGGATTTGTTTTGGTTCTGTAATAATCTCTGGAATTAATAAAATCTTTCTTCAAGCATGGATTATGTTCATATATAACTATCTTGTCAAGATTTGGCAAGGTACTCAATCATAACTAGAGTATGGATTATGCTCATCTTACCACCTTAGGTATGGCTTATACTTGAATCGGATTTCCAGGTATGGTTTATACATAAAGGGTTAGATCATCTTGCCAGGTTTGGCAGGACAACTCAATTACCACTCGAGTATGGTTGATACTCAAATTGTATGACCAAGAAAGGTCAATGCTTGAAAAGAGTTAAGCAGTGCTGTTAGGGTTTAACGCATTTGTTTGCCTTATCTCTTTGCAGTTATAAGTTATGACCATAATCAGATGGGTCCAGCAAGGCTTTGGCTTTATTGGAAATCATTTATTATATGATCCAAGGTGATTGTCGGCTTTCTAATAATACAAATACGATCTCTAGTGATTGTGGGTTTTCTAGTTTCTCTTATCATATAATATGATCCGGCGCGATCAAGGCTTTCTGGATTTCTATGTATTGAACTTTTATGCATTATATATCTCCAGAATGTCCAGAACACATCTTCCATCTCCAACAAAGATATATTTTAGGGGGAAAGTGTTGTACAACCTTTTGGCAAGGTCGTCACAACTCATATTTTTACCAAGACAAGCTAACAAAATTATGGAACTATTGTTCTTCTCCCTCTCGGTCCGAATCTACTCAGGTCGTATAAAACTGATTCAACCCGAACCAGTTATGCTTTGGTAGAAGCATCCACTCTTAAGCATTGGACTAAACTTAATGGGTCGGGTCGATAGATTGAAAAAGTCAACCCTAGAAACACCGACCAGAACACAGCATGGCATAGCGTAGCCCGATTTTCTATGCTACTTTATCTGTCAGCACTGACCTACTTTATCTCCTCAAACCAAGCTTCGAGCTACATATTTGCAATGAAAGTCGAGAGGAACTATTCTTCATGTGAATACTAGGCCCAACTGCTTACAGTAGAAAATCTAGATCAGGTGATATGTGGCCGAACTGAACCCAGATAGACGCCATGTGGCTCGTCGACCCAAATCAAAATTTTGACTATAAATACCCCATTCTAGAAGTAGAAAGTGATCTTCTCCATTTGAAAAGCTCATGGTTCAGTTTCCTCAAATAACAAGCCCTATAAACCGATCGAACTGAATTGTAACACAATGATTTTGTGTATAATTTACTTCTTTCTCTACTTTCTTACAATCAAGAAATTGTAACTTGTAACCGACAGTATAAACAGAGATTGTAAAGTTAACGTATACCTGGATTAATTCGTACCACTATAAAATATTTTGTGTCCCCTATTATTTCCTTTAAGTTCTTTGTGATTTGTGTGTGGATTATGCACTTTGGGGTTTGATTGTCATAAGACCAACTTTTGACGTCAACATAATAAAAAGGAGAATTCCATATGTTAATATACGAAATTTCAATAGCTCAGGTTAGTGTGTTGTGCAGTATTGCCATGTACAATGAGAAAGAGTAAGAAGTAAAGCAGATTAGTAATATACGTATATATACACATACACACAGAGACATTTGGTGCAAAAGTGGCGCTACACTCAGATTTCAGTTCATACATAGTTTTGGAAGAATAGGTGTAAAGGAAAAATAATTTCATGCAAAGGATTTGGGAACAACGGTTAAGAGACCACTTTATACTTAACCCTACGATTAAGATTTTGAAAGAACATGAGAAAAATTGATATAGAAAAAGATTTCTAAATAAGTTTTCATGTTTTAAATTTAAACATTTACAATTTTCAAAAATTTATTAGTTTGGCATTAAAATAATTTTTGAGAGAAGCATGCAAATTTATTTTACTAAGTAATAAAATGCTTGTTTAACCAAAAAGTGGTACAAAGACCCAAACAAATTATATGTAGAGAAATAAATGAAGAAATAGTTAATTAAAATGAGGAAAACACAAGCACAAACAATTTAGTAGTGGTTCGGCGTCTAAATGGCCTACATCTGCTTTATTATTCTCTTTAATAATATAAGAAAAATGGTGTTAGTATGGTGGAAATACTGAGAAACTCGAATACAATGCTATTACATATAATAACATGAAGTGGAGATGCCAAAAATTCATTTTTGTAACCTTTGGAGGCTATTTATATGCTAGAGTCATCCCCATTTCAATAGGGCCACATGGAGGCTGATCTGATGCTTGTAGAGATCGTGGAGGCTGTCTTCTCGCTAATGGATTCTACAAGGATGTTTCTACTTGGTTCGATCATTCCTAAATCGACATAGTCGAACCGGAAGTGTATCAATCCAGGGTCATCACTTCTATTGAGATGGAGTTTGCACCTGATCTACCAAGTTGAGCCAAGGTAACTTCGAACTAGATTTTCACAAAAGCTCATCTTGATTGATCTAAGCTTGGGTCGAATCGGGGATAACATCACATTGTGATTATCCTTCTTGATCTCATTAGTGAATGACCATGCTACTCTTGAATCTAGAGCATCATAATCACGAACACTTATGCCTTTGACGACCTTGTCGAAAGGCAGGTCAAAACTTTGCCTCCCACAGCATGTCTCGTTGTAGATGGGATGTGCTTTGAATAAGTTGAACTGCACATTCTTGGGATGTCATCCAATCTCAAGAAAGTAATAACGAAAAATTATGTCCATTTGAGTAGTCATGACACTTGCATTCTACCGGTTTGTATAAATAGCTGATAATGTTCCACATTGTACTTGATGGTGCTTACCGAGCCAAAGTCTTCGACTATAGTAGCTGAGATAGACTGGTAATCATTTAAACCTCATCGAGTCAAGAGGTCAAATTTATTTATCATAATCCGTGTCAAGATATCGGGTCCCGTATGTGATTGTACACATACATGTCGTTGTCAAACGATGTCGTCTTCTTGTGCAAGTGAAGCGCATAGTCAAGTGAAACCATCTATCACATACAAATCAGTGTATGGTATAGTCATCCAAGTCATGAGATTGTATGATAGTTTTGTCCTCCATTTATTTTCTCTTTTTAATTTATATCAGATCGATAGTTAATTGAGCTTCCGCTCAACATAGTTGAACCGAACTGCCTCGGATTGACATGGCCTATCCGGGCCATGTCAAATCGGATTGAGTCATCCTGTCATTTCAGAGAGAAGGCGAAGAGTCTCCCTGTTTTTTTTATAAGTAGAGGGACCACACTATTATTGTCCTTTTTACATTACTACCTCTGATCCAAGACTTTCACCACACTCTTTGCCAAAAGACTTATTCAATCTTAACTCAGTCAGCTTAGATCCACCACCTTTACATCTCAAATCCAAATCAAGTTAAGTGGGTTCTAGTAAGTTTTTATTATGATTTTATATGAATTAGAAACGAATTCTTGTTTCGTGGTTGTGTCTGTTTTCTTTGCTGGTGATGTTAAAGGAGCCATCGAAGGTGGTCTCGCCATCGCTACGGCAACACATGGTGGATCAGGGCAAGGCGTGATGGTTAGAGCGGCCGAGGCGATGAACTAGTGGCTGGAGATGCGTTGATTGTGTTGGCTCATTGGGAAGATGAAAGAATGGGTCTCTGGAGTTGTGCTATAGGGTCCATGAAGGTAATGGAACGAAACTAAGGAGGGGAGAAAAGTTGGGTCTTAGGGTAGTGAAGGGTTGGAATATCTGGATCGATATTGTCTTTGTTCGAACCGGAGGGAAGTGAGGGAGGAGGTTTGAAGAGAAGTAGAAGTGTTGTAACACCCCGTAGTTCTGTTAATATTCACAAATTAAAGAATAACTAATCTCAAACGTGAGAATTGTGGGAAACGGGTTGCGCCATTGTGTTCGTCTTGGAATTCTGATCGAAATAAAGTCCGAGTTTGCGTGAATTGGACTTCATATGAAGAAGTTATGGCCATCAGAAGTTTCAGAAAATTCAAAACAGATTTCAGAAAATTTAAATTTCAAATTCGGAGTCAAATCAGACTAGGCGGGAAATTTCCCGCCCAGCACCCCAGGTCGACCGGGGAGTCGACTGGGCAGTCGACACCCCCCCCAGGTCGACTGGGTAGTCGACTGGGCAGTCGACCTGGGTGTCGACCTGTCCAGGCGGCTAGGGTTTGGCTGAGCCCAATCTTGAGCTGCTGATGTGTCTTTAGGGATGAGTTGGCAAATTTAACGGTTCAGTTTAGTTCTGAGTTGATCTGACAGTCTAAATAAATCCTAAACTCTATAAATACCTAGGTAGTCTCTCATTCTAATTCACATGAAAAATAGAATAGCCACCGTCATACCGCCGCCATGGAACTTAGTGTAGCCGCCGCCAACTAAGAAGGAAGAAAGAAAATCAAAACCCTAATTCTACTCAACTCTAAAGCAAATCAAGACTCTTTTTCTTCTCTAAATTGTGAGTATGATGATCTTAACAAGATTTGTAACACCCCGTATTTCAGTTAATGCTAAAATTCACTAATTGCAGAATAAATAATCTCAGATGTGAGAATTGGGGGAAACGGGCTGCGTCATTGCGTTCGTCTCGGAAAAATACGCAGAATAGAGTCCGAAATTTTGTAAATCGGAGTCCGTATGGCCCGGTTATGGCCCAAAGAAGTTTTCAGAAAATTCAAAGTTAAAAACAGATTTAAAAATTAAACATCAGATTTCGAAAATTGGAGCCAACAGGGGGCCAGGCGGGAAAGTTCCCGCCCTACCCATGTCGACAGGGGTGTCGACACAGGGTGTCGGCCCTGTTGATCTGGGTGCACCAGATCTGGTTTTTGGTTGAGTCTTGGGCTGTGTTTTACAGATTTCCGAAATCTAAGGGTCCTAATCTAATCTAGGGTTAATCTAAGGGCCTAAAACACTCACCTAATCTATAAATACACCCTAAACCTACCCTAATCCATACTAAAAATAGAAATGATGGCCTCATGCCGCCAAATTAAATCTTAGAAGGAGCCTCCACTAATTTATGAAGGAAGTTGCAAGCTAATCAACCTCTAATCATCATCTTCTTCATATTTAGCAACCAATTCCACTTCATAAGTTTGCTAATCTTGGGTTTGGTGAGTTTCTATCACTTTAACATCAATTGCTAAAGTAAGTAGATTGGGTGTAATGAGACTTATGGTCTTAAATGCGGATTAGTGAGTTTGAATCATTTGTAATGATATGCTACTCTATGTTTTCCTATGTTTATGCATATTTAATAAGTGGGTTTATGCATGTTTAATAAGTTGGTTTATGCATGTTTAACAAGTGGGTTTATGCATGTCTAATAAGTGGGTTTATGCATATTTAATAAGTGGGTTTATGCATGTTTAACAAGTGAGTTATGCAAGTTCATATGCAAGTTATGGGTATGATGTTATGTGTAGGTTGTTATGCAAGTTTATATGCAAGTTATGTATATGCTTAAATGCAAGTTTAACATGATATGCAAGTTATGCATGCTTATGCAAGTATGAGAATGCTTATGCAAGTTATGTGTATGCTTAAATGCATGTTTAACATGTTATGCAAGTATGAGAATGCTTATGCAAGTTATGTGTATGCTTAAATGCATGTTTAACATGTTATGCAAGTTATAAGAATGCTTATATGCAAGTTCAACATGTTATGCAAGATATGTGTATGATAATATGCAAGTTCATATGCAACATGTTATGCAAGTCATGTGCATGATAATATGCAAGTTTGGGTTAAATGTAGTTGGGTTAATATATGCTCATATATGCAAGTTGACATCCTCTTAACCCATGACAATTTATATGCTAAGATTTGGTTAAACCCATGATATTTGTGATGGATCTTCCCTTTATTATGTCACGAAATGAGAACGATTTACGTGGGGAACGATGGGGTTAATAAATATGTTAATAAAAGTATGATTGGGTATGATTAAGCATACCATAAAAATAAATTAACATAAGTGGGAATTTACCTATTGAGTTAGGTCTACCCATGTTATGAAAAACTTGATATTAATTAGGGATAATTAATATGGGGGTGATTAATTAGGTGTAATTAATCAACTAAGACACGAGGTTGGACCCTTTTGTAGCGGAAGTCTGCCCGGAACCGACCGGCCATCCAGCGGCTACAAATGATTGGCCCAATGTGAGAGGCCTTAGTCATAAATTAAATACGTGATTAAAGTAAAGACACGAGGTTAGACCCTTTTTATGACAGAAGTCTGCCCGGAACCAACCGGCATATCCAGCAGTCATAAAAGATGGTCTAATGTGAGAGGTCTTTATGAGGTCATGATCTTAATTAATTAATTAAGAAACACTTAACCATATTAGCATGTAGAGGGACATGAGGGGTTAAGTGGGTGCCTTGGGTGGCATGTGGAAATCTAGTGGGTTGCCTTGGGTGGCAATAGAAAATACGATTAGAATACTTAACCAAGTGGAAACATGTAATTAAACATGATTAAAGGGTTAAGTGGGATACACTAGATAAGTGACAAGCTTAGGTGGGTAGCTTGTGGGGGCCCATTTCAACCAATATCCCAAACGTATCTTTGTGGGCTCGACTCTAGTCGGGTGACGGGACACGCATATTGGGCTTGACTATAAGAGGCCAAAACGGGTTAGCGGTGGCAACGTTGGATCAACGGGTTTCATATGCGTGTGTGGACCCGGGCTGGTTGGTAAGTCGTTGTTGCATCGTGTAGATATAAAGCCGTGCACCGTTGATATTATCAGGTGGCCACTTTGGGGAATGATACACCCTATTGTGGGACCAGCACGGGTATCTACGGTAGGGAGCCGATCGCTTGGGAGTAGTGGGTACATCTAGTGGAGATAGGGGCAGACGGCACCTATGTAGTGAGCTAGGGGTACGCGAAACTACTGGGTAAATTTTTCTAAGTCCTTGGGTGGGATCAACCTTTAAGTAGGAATGACTGGTGTGGTGCAGTTAGTAATTGTCCTTGGGTGGGTGGATGCGTCTTTACAGTTATCTTAGTTTATCCTAAGTCTACCAAGCTGCTTAGTGTAGCCATTCATCCCCAGACATTACCGTAGGTCAAGTTTATGTCTTCTCTGGTTACTTTAATGATTGTATTGTTAAAGTTATAGGACTCGCTCAGACTTATGTCTGACCCCGTTGTTTTTATCTTTTTCCCAACCCTCAGGTCCTACGGTGGATCCTAGCAGTAGTGGAGCTTGATCGGATTGCTGTTCCAGTCTTTAGGAGCTTGGATAGATGTAAAGCTCCAGTTACCCAGTTATCTTTTCTTTTGTCCTGGCTGTTGTATGAGAGAGTGGGATTATGTACTTCTTTATTTTGATGGATATTGTACTTGACTTTTATTTTGGTTTTATGATGTAACCAGACATGTTTACCTCCGCTGTTATGAGATGATGTTTTAAATTTCAAATACTATTTATATCTGTCTTGTTGTAATTTTTCTGTTCTATATTCACTAAAATACTCCACCGATGCTATGGCATTCCCTTAGAGAGTGACCATAGCGGGCGTGGGGTGTTACACATGGTATCAGAGCCAGGTTACCGGAACAGATAAAATTTTTAGAAAACTATTTTTATAAAAACATTTTTTGGAAGAGATATTTTCAAAAACATGTCTTTAAAGAGAAAAGTTTTTGAAAGAAAAGCATAATCCCCAATAGCCATATCTATATCCTTCGAATTCTCCGTTTTGAATCTTTCCTTTTTCGTTTCAGCATGGCTGAGGATCTTAACTTTCCGGAGGGTGTGACGGTACCAGTATGGTATAGGAGATTGATGGAGGCTAGGGCCACCACTACGGGTCCAACAAATGTTCCTCCACCAACCGTAGCACCCGATCTTCCTCCTCCCCCTCCTCCTCGCACGGATACTTTTGCTAAGACTTGCAAGGAATTTAAAGCTATGGGAGGAAAACCTTTTCAAGGATCTGAAACTTTTGTGGAGGCTAGAGATTGGCTTAAGGAGGTGGAAGAGTTGATAGATATCTTTGAGATGGAAGAAGGGAAGAAAGTCAAGTTAGCTTCTTGGTTAATGAAGGGAGAGGCCTCATTCTGGTGGGAGGTCACTAATGGAGAACGCCCCGTTGACTCTTGGGCGGATTTTAGGCAAAGATTTGTGGCAAAGTTTCTCTCAAGGGCGGAGGAAAACTTGTATATGGAAATATTCCTGACTCTAAAGCAAGGAAATCTCTCAGTGAAGGAATATGTCAACAAGTTTAATCAATTGGCAAGGTTTGGCCTAGACATGGTGAATACACCGGAGAAGAAGGCTTTGAGGTTCGTCAAAGGCTTGAATGAACCGATGCATGGGTTGGCTATGACTCATATCCCTATGGGGGCCACCTTCGAGAAGCTAGTTGACATGGCACTCATGCATGAAGAAGAGAAGGGTCCCAATGCTAATAAGGCACCCGAGAAGAAGGGAGATCAAAAGAGACCTCAGCAACAACAACAAAACAAAGGTGGGAAAGGCAACGGTGGCAAGGGCAAGAAGAAGAAGTGTTTCAATTGTGGGACACCTGGCCACCTAAGCAAGGATTGTCGCAAGAAGAAGAAGACTGGCTGCTTCCACTGTGGCGAAGCAGGGCATCTAGTGAAAGACTGTCCTAAGAAAGGGCAAAGGACGGGATCTACCTCAGGAGGACAGGTGCAAGCTCTTATGGCACCGGGTCAGGCTAGGGGGCAAGTACAGGCTCTCGCGGTCCCACCGATTCAGGAAAGAGGTAGAACTATTTCCGTTGAAAGTCTGGTTTTTCTATTTGATCATCCTGTCCGAACATTGTTTGATTCTGGCGCATCGCATTCGTTTATCTCATCATCATTAGTTGAGTCACTGCACTTAGACACCAGTCTGGTAGATGATCCCTTGGTTGTTTCAAACCCAATTGGGGGCTCCACTTATTTGTCCATGATATGTTTGGGTTTGAAGATTTCTATACTTAGCATTGAGTTTAGATGTGATGCTTTTGTGTTGGGCTTCACGGGCTATGGGTTGATTTTGGGCATGGACTGGTTATCCAGTAATGGTGCTGTTCTTGATTGCGAAAGGAGAGTTGTTAGGCTCATGACCCGCTTGGGTAACACTCTCGAGATCTCTTGTAATCCCATGGATTCTGTTATGCTAAGTTATCTTGAATCGCTTGACGCTTCGGTCGAGAGTTTGCAATCTGTTAGAGTGGTCCGGGAATATTCGGATGTGTTTGAGGAGGTGAAGGGCTTACCTCCGAAGCGGGAGATTGACTTCCGATTATATCTGGTGGATAATGCTAAACCTGTATCTTTACCAGTGCGCCACATGGCTCCTCGTGAGAGGAGGGAACTCCATAAGCAAGTAGGGGAGTTGCTTGAGAAGGGGTTCATAAGACGAAGTATATCGGAGTGGGGTGCTCCAGTAGTATTTGCTACGAAGGCGGATGGGTCCCTCAGACTTTGTGTAGACTATAGAGAACTCAACAAGCTCACAAAGAAGAATAGACACCCATTGCCGAGGATTGATGATCTTTTCGATCAGTTGGTCGGCGCTTCAGTATTTTCTCAGTTGGACTTAGCCACGGGGTTTCATCAGTTGAGAGTGGCTGAGGATAGCATAGACAAGACTGCCTTTAGGAATCCAGATGGTTTCTATGAGTGGCTGGTGATGCCATTTGGGTTGACGAACGCCCCTGCATACTTTGTGGACTTGTTGAGTAGGGTGTTCAGGGAGTTCCTTAATAAATTCGTGGTGGTCTTTGTGGATGATATCTTAGTATTTTCTAAGAGTGAAGAAGAGCATGCCCTACATCTTGGGGAGGTATTGAAGACTCTTCGAGCACATAGCCTTAAGGCTAAATTCTCTAAATGTCACTTCTGGAGGAAGGAGGTGCGGTTCTTGGGGCACGTGGTCTCCAAGGAAGGGATAACTGTGGATCCCGCGAAGGTAGTATCAATTCAGGATTGGAAGGTTCCGAAGAATGCTACCGAAGTAAGAAGTTTCTTGGGGTTGGCGGGTTATTATAGGAAGTTTATTAAAGACTTCGCGAAGATATCAGCCCCATTAACCCGCTTAACGAAGAAGAATCTTGTTTTCACATGGGACGTAGATTGTGATGATGCGTTCCGACGGTTAAAGAGAGCTTTAACCACTGCTCCAGTTTTAGTGTTGCCAGATGGGAGCAAGCCATTTGTTGTCTATACCGATGCTTGTGGGACAGGACTAGGCGCAGTCTTAATGCAAGAGGGAAGGGTGATAGCCTATGGTGGAAGGCAGTTGAGAGTGCATGAGAAAATTTACCCTACCCATGATTTAGAGTTGGCCGCTATTGTTTTTGCGCTTAAGATTTGGCGCCATTATCTTCTTGGTGAGAGATTCGAATTGTTCACTGACCACAAATCATTGAAGTACTTGTTTTCTCAGAAGGATTTGAATTTGAGACAGCAAAGGTGGATGGAGTTCTTAGCATCCTATGATTTCGAGATAGCGTATACCCCTGGCAAGGGTAACGTGGTGGCGGACGCCTTGAGCAGAAAAAGGTTGTCCTTGAGTCCATTGTTCGTGGAACAAAGAAGCTTGGAATTTATCTCGATGTTTGATTTCAGACCTTCCATTGATTATGTACCCGGTTTGCTAGCTTCCTTGGAGGTTAGACCTACTCTTTTGGGGCGGATTGGAGAAGCACAGAGGGACGACCCACAGTTGGTTGAGTTGGTGGAGAAGCTCATAAGGGGGGAGTCGTCCAGCCATTTGAGTAGGTACACCCTAGACGATAGGGGGTGCTTGCGTAGAGACGGTAGACTTTGTGTACCGCAAGACGAGGGTTTAAGGAAGGTTATTCTTGATGATGCACACCGTTCTAGGATGACCATTCATCCCGGTGGGGACAAGATGTACCAAGACATGAAGAGGGTTTTCTTCTGGGCCGGTATGAAGAAAGATGTGGCCGAGTATGTCGCTCGATGCTTGGTGTGCCAACAAGTGAAGGCGGAGCAAAAGAAACCTGGTGGGTTGCTTCACCCATTGGAAGTTCCGCAATGGAAGTGGGATAGCGTCTCGATGGATTTTATTGACGGGTTACCCAGATCAAGAAAGGGTAATACGGGAATTTGGATTGTGGTAGACAGACTTACTAAAAGCGCCCACTTCATACCTGTGAAGAGCAAGAGGACTGCTCCATGGCTAGCTTCAGTATATCTTCGAGAGATAGTTCGGTTGCATGGGGTACCCTCTAGCATAGTGAGTGATCGAGATCCTATCTTCACTAGCGAGTTCTGGAGAAGTTTGCAAGAAGCAGTGGGGACTCAATTGTGTCTGAGCACCGCATATCATCCTCAGACGGACGGCCAGACTGAGAGGGTGAATCGTGTTCTAGAAGACCTTTTGAGACTTTGTATCTTAGATTTTGGAGGTACATGGGAAGAGCATCTTCCATTGGTGGAGTTCGCATATAATAACAGCTTTCAGTCCAGTATTGGTATGGCTCCTTTCGAAGCTCTCTATGGAAGGCCTTGTCGATCACCTACATGTTGGTGGGAATCTACGGATAAGATCTTGCTTGGGCCTGATATGATTAGGGAGACTTCTGAGAAGATTGACTTGATTCGAAGAAGGATGAAAGCAGCGCAGGATAGGCAAAAATCTTATGCGGACAAGAGAAGGACGAATCTTGAGTTTGAAGTCGGGGACATGGTCTTTGTCAAAGTGTCTCCGTTGCGAAATGTGGTTCGCTTTGGATCTGTTGGGAAGTTAGCACCAAGGTTCGTAGGGCCATTTCCCATTAAGGAAAGAATTGGACGGATGGCATATAGAGTGGAGTTGCCCGACAGACTTAGTGGTGTACATGATGTATTCCATGTGTCCCATTTGAGGAAGTGCTTACATGAGACCGCAGAGGTGGTAGAGCCGAGCTTGCTTAAAGAAGTGGAAGTAGAGCGTGATGCGACTATTCAACGAGCTCCTACCCGCATCCTTGGGTCAGAGACTAGGAAGTTGAGAAACAGAGAGGTTCAACTAGTCAAAGTGCAATGGGGAGAAGAGGAGAGCAACGCAACTTGGGAGACGGAAGCGAAGATGCGTTCATTGTACCCATTTCTTTTTGAGGGTATGTTTTTACTTTCTCCTCTACCGTTGTCTAGTACTTATCTTATCTTTAGTATATCCTCTCGTTAGTACTGATTGACCTTTAGATAGGGTAAACCTATGGTTGAAACATGTGTTTGAGACATGTTATGGTTGATGGATGCAAGTGGATGCAAGTGGTTGCTAGTGGTTGCTCGTGGATGCATATATACACACTCTAGGCACTAGATCGGCTCAATCACTTCATATTGCATATTGCATAAAATTGTGTGTAGGAAGCTATATTTATGGATGTATAATGATTGTGTTATCATATGGATGATGCATTTTGATGAATGATTGTGCACTCATGTAGATATTGTATGTGTCGATAGGGTTCTCTCGCATACATAATGGATGCATGGCACTATCATGGTTTGCATATGTTCATACATTAGATAGGGAACATATACACACACTTTTTGCATATGCTCATACATCATTAGAAACTGTTTAAGGACAATGGATGCCCGTGGTTGATGGTTTGAGTAGATGGTTGTTTGGATGGTAGGATATGCATTCTCCTTAGCTTAGATATTTCGGGGACGAAATCCTTTAAGGAGGGGAGAATGTAACACGCCATATTTCAGTTAATGCTAAAATTCACTAATTGCAGAATAAATAATCTCAGATGTGAGAATTGGGGGAAACGGGCTGCGTCATTGCGTTCGCCTCGGAAAAATACGCAGAATAGAGTCCGAAATTTTGTAAATCGGAGTCCGTATGGCCCGGTTATGGCCCAAAGAAGTTTTCAGAAAATTCAAAGTTAAAAACAGATTTAAAAATTAAACATCAGATTTCGAAAATTGGAGCCAGCAGGGGGCCAGGCGGGAAAGTTCCCGCCCTACCCATGTCGACAGGGGTGTCGACACAGGGTGTCGGCCCTGTTGATCTGGGTGCACCAGATCTGGTTTTTGGTTGAGTCTTGGGCTGTGTTCTAGAGATTTCCGAAATCTAAGGGTCCTAATCTAATCTAGGGTTAATCTAAGGGCCTAAAACACTCACCTAATCTATAAATACACCCTAAACCTACCCTAATCCATACTAAAAATAGAAATGATGGCCTCATGCCGCCAAATTAAATCTTAGAAGGAGCCTCCACTAATTTATGAAGGAAGTTGCAAGCTAATCAACCTCTAATCATCATCTTCTTCATATTTAGCAACCAATTCCACTTCATAAGTTTGCTAATCTTGGGTTTGGTGAGTTTCTATCACTTTAACATCAATTGCTAAAGTAAGTAGATTGGGTGTAATGAGACTTATGGTCTTAAATGCGGATTAGTGAGTTTGAATCATTTGTAATGATATGCTACTCTATGTTTTCCTATGTTTATGCATATTTAATAAGTGGGTTTATGCATGTTTAATAAGTTGGTTTATGCATGTTTAACAAGTGGGTTTATGCATGTCTAATAAGTGGGTTTATGCATATTTAATAAGTGGGTTTATGCATGTTTAACAAGTGAGTTATGCAAGTTCATATGCAAGTTATGGGTATGATGTTATGTGTAGGTTGTTATGCAAGTTTGTATGCAAGTTATGTATATGCTTAAATGCAAGTTTAACATGATATGCAAGTTATGCATGCTTATGCAAGTATGAGAATGCTTATGCAAGTTATGTGTATGCTTAAATGCATGTTTAACATGTTATGCAAGTATGAGAATGCTTATGCAAGTTATGTGTATGCTTAAATGCATGTTTAACATGTTATGCAAGTTATAAGAATGCTTATATGCAAGTTCAACATGTTATGCAAGATATGTGTATGATAATATGCAAGTTCATATGCAACATGTTATGCAAGTCATGTGCATGATAATATGCAAGTTTGGGTTAAATGTAGTTGGGTTAATATATGCTCATATATGCAAGTTGACATCCTCTTAACCCATGACAAAGTTATATGCTAAGATTTGGTTAAACCCATGATATTTGTGATAGATCTTCCCTTTATTATGTCATGAAATGAGAACGATTTACGTGGGGAACGATGGGGTTAATAAATATGTTAATAAAAGTATGATTGGGTATGATTAAGCATACCATAAAAATAAATTAACATAAGTGGGAATTTACCTATTGAGTTTGGTCTACCCCATGGGAATTTACCTATTGAGTTAGGTCTACCCATGTTATGAAAAACTTGATATTAATTAGGGATAATTAATATGGGGGTGATTAATTAGGTGTAATTAATCAACTAAGACACGAGGTTGGACCCTTTTGTAGCGGAAGTCTGCCCGGAACCGACCGGCCATCCAGCGGCTACAAATGATTGGCCCAATGTGAGAGGTCTTAGTCATAAATTAAATACGTGATTAAAGTAAAGACACGAGGTTAGACCCTTTTTATGACAGAAGTCTGCCCGGAACCAACCGGCATATCCAGCAGTCATAAAAGATGGTCTAATGTGAGAGGTCTTTATGAGGTCATGATCTTAATTAATTAATTAATTAAGAAACACTTAACCATATTAGCATGTAGAGGGACATGAGGGGTTAAGTGGGTGCCTTGGGTGGCATGTGGAAATCTAGTGGGTTGCCTTGGGTGGCAATAGAAAATACGATTAGAATACTTAACCAAGTGGAAACATGTAATTAAACATGATTAAAGGGTTAAGTGGGATACACTAGATAAGTGACAAGCTTAGGTGGGTAGCTTGTGGGGGCCCATTTCAACCAATATCCCAAACGTATCTTTGTGGGCTCGACTCTAGTCGGGTGATGGGACACGCATATTGGGCTTGACTATAAGAGGCCAAAACGGGTTAGCGGTGGCAACGCAGGATCAACGGGTTTCATATGCATGTGTGGACCCGGGCTGGTTGGTAAGTCGTTGTTGCATCGTGTAGATATAAAGCCGTGCACCGTTGATATTATCAGGTGGCCACTTTGGGGAATGATACACCCCATTGTGGGACCAGCACGGGTATCTACGGTAGGGAGCCGATCGCTTGGGAGTAGTGGGTACACCTAGTGGAGATAGGGGCAGACGGCACCTATGTAGTGAGCTAGGGGTACGCGAAACTACTGGGTAAATTTTTCTAAGTCCTTGGGTGGGATCAACCTTTAAGTAGGACTGACTGGTGTGGTGCAGTTAGTAATTATCCTTGGGTGGGTGGATGCGTCTTTACAGTTATCTTAGTTTATCCTAAGTCTACCAAGCTGCTTAGTGTAGCCATTCATCCCCAGACATTACCGTAGGTCAAGTTTATGTCTTCTCTGGTTACTTTAATGATTGTATTGTTAAAGTTATAGGACTCGCTCAGACTTATGTCTGACCCCGTTGTTTTTATCTTTTTCCCAACCCTCAGGTCCTACGGTGGATCCTAGCAGTAGTGGAGCTTGATCGGATTGCTGTTCCAGTCTTTAGGAGCTTGGATAGATGTAAAGCTCCAGTTACCCAGTTATCTTTTCTTTTGTCCTGGCTGTTGTATGAGAGAGTGGGATTATGTACTTCTTTATTTTGATGGATATTGTACTTGACTTTTATTTTGGTTTTATGATGTAACCAGACATGTTTACCTCCGCTGTTATGAGATGATGTTTTAAATTTCAAATACTATTTATATCTGTCTTGTTGTAATTTTTCTGTTCTATATTCACTAAAATACTCCACCGATGCTATGGCATTCCCTTAGAGAGTGACCATAGCGGGCGTGGGGTGTTACAAGATTATTGTTAGACTAATTAGATTAAGTTATGAATGGATTATAAGTAAATGATGTGGATTGTCATATATGTTGTTGTAAACCTTATGCTATGATGTATGTTATAAATCCTATGCTATGTGATGATGATATCCTATATGTTGTAAATCATGCCATGATGATATTGTATAGGTTGTAATTTACTATGCTAAGTTGTGATAAATCATACATGTTATAAAGGCATGATGTTATTATCTATGCTAATTAGTTCATGTTAATCAAATCATAATGTTTGGGCTATGTTGATCCATATGACAAATCATGTATGCAAGTTTAGATTGATTAGTAAAGATATTGAACATATGCCATGACATCCATTTAGATCTAGAATTATGACATCTAGAATTATGCTATGACATATGTGAATTCTATGTATTAGTTGTTATTTCACACCATCATTATGTTGCATAAAACCCCATATGCAAGTTTACACATGAATTTGGATTATGATCATATTATGTGAATTGTGACATTTTACCAAACAAGTTGACACCTTTAGATCCATAACATGTGTAGTTTCATGTAAGTTTCACCCCTATTATGATTAGGTCTATTTTAATTGTCTATATGTTGTGATAATTTATCTTTGTACCATGAGTTAGACTATTCGAGTCTAACGTATATTCTGCGTTGAATAAGTTAACGTATAACGTGGGGTAGGGGTAATATTAAGGATTTAATATTAAGAAGTTGGGGTGCAATTGATATGATTTTGCATGCCATGAATGGATGGCCATAATTGAGTCAATTATGGACATCATTAAAATTGGAAATAATTAATGATTTGAATAGGGATATATTCAAAACTGGGGTAAAAGATTATAAGTGATAATCAATGCTTAGGACACGAGGTTGGACTCGTTTGTGACGTAAACTTGCCCGGACCCGCCTAGCAAATCCAGTGGTCACAAATGTCAGCCCAATGTGAGAGGTCCAAGGCCTAAACTAAAGCATAACAGTTGTAAAGACACGAGGTTAGACTCTTTATGATGTAAGACTGCCCGGACCCGCCCGGCAAATCCAGCTGCCATAAATGTCAGTCTAATGTGAGAGGTCTTTATGAGGTTATGGCCTGAATGAATTAAGAAATACTTAACCAGATAAACATGTAAGGTGGGACATGGGGGTTAAGTAGGTGCCTTGGGTGGCATGAGGAATCTAGTGGGTGCCCTTAGTGGCATGTGAAATACGATTAGTAAGACTTAACCAAACACACATGTAAATGAACATGACTAAGAGGGTTAAGTGGGATGTACTAGTGGACAAGCTTAGGTGGGTAGCTTGTGGGGCCCATTTCAACCAGTAACCCAAACATATCTTTGTGGGCTCGACCCAAGTCGAGGACGGGACACGCATAATAGGTTTGACTATAAGAGGCCAAAACGGGGTAGCGGTGGCAACGCAAGTCCAACGGGTTTCATATGCGTGTGTGGACCCGGGCTAGTAGGTAAGACGTTGTTGCATCGTGTAGGTATAAGCCGTGCATTCTCAAGTTGTATCGGGTTGCCACTTTAGGGGAGTGATACACCCCACTGTGGGGCCAGCATGGGTATCTATGAGTAGGGAGCCGATCGAAAGTGGGTAGCGGGGTACACCTGGTGGAGATAGGGGCAGACGACACCTATGTAGTCAGCTAGGGATACGCAAGGCTATTTATATGGTTTCTGTGTGAAGCAAGTGGGAACAACCTTTAGGGTTACTGGTGCGGTGCAGTGTAGTAATTATTCGTTAGTAATTAGGTGTGCCTTTAACGTTATCTTTATCTGCTCATTCCATACCTAATAGTTCATAGACATTTCCTTGTTTTCCAGCTTATGCCTTAGTCTAGTTATTTTGATAGTAGTATTGTTAGAATTATCATACTCGCTAGACTTTATGTCTGACCCCCTCCATTTCTATCCTTTTTCCCCCTCCAGGTCCTCAGGTTGGACCCAGCTCTAGTGGAGTTTGATTGGATTGCTTCATCTCTCTTTGGAAAGCTTGGACCGCTGAAGTAAAGTCCAGCTTGTTATCTTCTTTAATGGCTATTTGTGTAATGGGGTTATGTATTTTGTTTTATCAAGATGGATATTGTACTTGACTCTGATTTATGGTTTTATGATGTAACAAACATGTTTAATTTCTGCTGCAATAAAATGAAGTTTTAGATTTCCAAGTACTACTTATTATCTGTCTTATTGTAATTTTTCTGTTCTATATTCACTTAAAACCTCCATGGAAGTTAATGCATTCCCTTTGTCAGTGACATTAATGGACGTGGGGTGTTACACGTGGTTTCAGAGCTTAAGGTTACCAGAACAGATAATTTTTTTAGAAAAACTATTTTTCTAAAGTATTTTTGGAAGAAGTGTTTTCAAAAACATGTCTTAATGAGTAATTTAAAGAGGAAAGTTTTTAAGAAAAACATAATCCCCAATAGCCATATCTTTATCTTTCGAATTCTCCATTTTGAATCTTTCCTTTTTCGTTTCAGCATGGTTGAAGATCTTAACCTTCCGGATGGTGTAACGATACCAGGATGGTATAGGAGGTTATTAGAGGCTAGGGCCGCTGCGGGTCCAGCCAAAGTTCCTCCACCACCAGTTGCACCCGCTCCTCCTCCTCGTGCTGATACTTTTGCAAAGACGTGCAAGGAATTTAAGGCTATGGGTGGAAAACCCTTTCAAGGGTCAGAAACGTTTGTGGAAGCTAGAGATTGGTTTAAGGAGGTGGAAGAATTGCTAGAAATCTTTGAAGTAGAAGAAGGAAGGAAAGTTAAATTAGCAGCTTGGTTAATGAAGGGAGAGGCCCCGTTTTGGTGGGAGGTCACTAATGGGGAGCGTCCTGTTGATTCTTGGGCAGATTTCAGGCGTAGGTTTGTGGCAAAGTTTCTCTCAAGGGCAGAAGAGAATCTATATATGGAAAGGTTCTTGACATTGAAGCAAGGAAGCTCATCAGTGAAAGAATATGTCAACAAATTTAATCAGTTAGCAAGGTTTGGCTTGGACTTAGTAAACACGCCGGAGAAGAAGGCTCTGAGGTTCGTTAATGGCTTGAATGAACCGTTGCAAGGGTTGGCTATGACCCAAATCCCTATGGGGGCCACCTTTGAGAAGCTAGTGGACATGGCACTCATGCACGAGGAGAAAGGCGCTAATGCTAATAAGGCACCCGAGAAGAAAGGGGATCAGAAGAAACCACAACAACAAAACAAGAAGGGTGGTAAAGAAAATAATGGCAAGGGAAAGAAGAAATGCTTTAACTGTGGGACACCAGGCCATCTCAGCAAGGATTTCCGAAAGAAAAAGAAGACTGGTTGTTTCCACTGTGGCGATGCGGGACATCTAGTGAAGGACTGCCCAAAGAAGGGGCAGAGGGCAGGGTCTACCTCGGGAGGACAGGTGCAGGCTCTTATGGCACCAGGGCAGGCAAGGGGACAAGTTCAGGCTCTCGCGGTCCCACCGCTGCAAGAACAAGGTAGAACCATTTCTGTTGAAAGCTTAGTTTTTTTGTTTGATCATCCTGTCTGTACTTTATTCGATTCGGGCGCATCACATTCGTTTATCTCTACATCATTAGTTGAATCACTGCACTTAAACACCAGTTTAGTGGAGGATCCCTTAGTTGTTTCGAATCCAATTGGAGGCTCAGCTTATTTGTCCATGATGTGTTTGGATTTGAAAATTTCTATACTTAGCATTGAGTTTAGATGTGATGCTTATGTGTTAGGCTTCACGGGCTATGGGCTAATTTTAGGAATGGATTGGTTATCCAGAAATGGAGCCGTTCTTGATTGTGAAAGGAGAGTAGTTAGGCTCATGACTCACCTTGGCAACACTCTTGAAATCTTTTGTAATCCCATAAATTTTGTTATGCTAAGTTATTTAGAATCGCTTGATGCGTCTGTGGAGAATCTACGATCTATTAGAGCGGTCCGAGAGTATTCAGATGTGTTTGAGGAGGTGAAGGGAATGCCTCCGAAGCGGGAGATAGATTTTCAAATATATCTTGTTGATAATGCGAAACGAATATCTTTGCCAGTACGCCACATGGCTCCACGTGAAAGGAGGGAACTCGATAAGCAAGTGAAGGAGTTGCTTGAGAAGGGGTTCATAAGACGAAGTATATCAGAGTGGGGTGCTCCAGTAGTATTTGCCACGAAGGCGGATGGGTCCCTTAGACTTTGTGTGGACTCTAGAGAACTTAATAAACTTACTAAGGAAAACAGACACCCACTGCCGAGGATTGACGATCTCTTCGATCAGTTAGTTGGCGCCTCAGTGTTTTCGCAGTTGGACTTAGCCACTAGATTCCATCAGTTGAGAGTGGCTGAGGATAGCATTGACAAGACTGCCTTTAGGACTCCAGACGGTTTCTATGAATGGCTAGTGATGCCCTTCGGTTTGACAAACGCCCCTGCATACTTTGTTGATTTGATGAGTAGGGTGTTTAGGGAGTACCTTAACAAATTCGTGGTAGTCTTTGTAGACGACATCTTGATCTTTTCTAAGGATGAAGAAGAGCATGCCCTACATCTTAGGGAAGTGTTGGAGACCATACGAGCGCATAACCTTAAAGCTAAATTTTCCAAATGTCACTTCTGGAGGAAGGAAGTACGATTCTTAGGGCACGTGGTTTCCAAAGAAGGGATAGCTGTGGATCCCGCGAAGGTGGCGGCCATCCAAGATTGGAAGGTCCCTAAAAATGCTACCGAAGTGAGAAGTTTCTTGGGGTTGGCTGGCTACTATAGGAAGTTTATCAAAGACTTTGCAAAGATATCAGCTCCATTAACACGCCTGACGAAGAAGAAACTGGTCTTCGCGTGGGACGTAGATTGCGATGATGCGTTCCAACGTTTAAAGAGAGCTTTGACCTCAGCCCCAGTCTTAGTATTGCCAGATGGGAGTAAGCCATTTACTGTTTATACTGACGCTTGTGGGACAGGACTAGGCGCAGTCTTAATGCAAGAGGGTAGGGTAATAGCCTATGGTGGAAGGCAGTTGAGAGCGCATGAGAAGAATTACCCATACATGACCTAGAGTTGGCCGCTATTGTTTTCGCGCTTAAGTCTTGGCGTCATTATCTTCTTGGCGAGAAATTTGAATTATTCACTGACCACAAATCTTTAAAATACTTATTCTCTCAGAAGGACTTGAACTTAAGGCAACAAAGGTAGATGGAATTCTTAGCGTCCTACGACTTCGAAATAGCATATACCCCGGGCAAGGGTAACGTGGTGGCAGACGCCTTAAGTAGGAAAAGGCTGTCCTTGAGTCCGTTGTTTGTTGAGCGGCGAAGCTTAGAATTCATTTCGATGTTTGATTTTAGACCTTCCTTTGGCTTTGTACTCGATTTGCTAGCATCCTTGGAGGTCAGACCTACGCTTTTGGGACGGATTGGCGAGGCATAGCGAGACGACCCACAGTTGGTTGAGTTAGTAGAAAAGCTCAAAGGAGGGGAGTCATCAAGCCATCTCCGTAGGTATACCCTAGATGTTAAGGGTTGGTTACGAAGGGACGGTAGACTTTGTGTACCAAAAGACGATGACCTAAGGAAGACTATTCTTGACGAAGCACATCGTTCGAAGATGACCATTCATCCCAGCGGGGACAAGATGTACATGGACATGAGACGAGTTTACTTTTGGGTCGGCATGAAGAAAGATGTGGCCGAGTATGTCGCTAGATGCTTGGTGTGCCAACGAGTAAAAGCAGAGCAAAGGAAACCCGGTGGGTTGCTTCACCCCTTGGAGGTTCCACTATGGAAGTGGGAAAGTGTCTCGATGGACTTTGTGGATGGATTACCAAGATCAAGGAAAGGTAATACGGGGATTTGGGTTATAGTAAATAGACTTACTAAGAGCGTCCATTTCATTCCCGTGAAGAGTAAGAGGACTGCTCCATGGTTAGCTTCTGTATACGTCCGAGAAATAGTTCGTTTGCACGGTGTTCCTTCTAGCATAGCGAGCGACCGCGATCCTATTTTCACTAGCGAATTTTGGAGAAGCTTACAAGAGGCGGTAGGGACTCAGTTATGTTTGAGCACCGCATATCATCCTCAGATGGACGACCAGACCGAGAGGGTGAATCGTATTCTAGAGGACCTTTTGAGGCTATGTATCCTAGACTTTGGGGGTACATAGGAAGAGCATCTTCCATTGGTGGAGTTCGCATATAATAACAGCTTCCAGTCTAGCATTGGCATGGCACCTTTCGAAGCTCTTTATGGACGACCTTGTCGTTCACCTACATGTTGGTGGGAATCTACGGATAAGATCTTACTTGGGCCCGATATGATTAGGGAGACTTCGGGGAAGATCGACTTGATTCGAAGGAGGATGAAAGCAGGGAAAGATTGGCAGAAATCTTATGCGGATAAGAGGAGGACAGATCTTGAGTTTGATGTTGGGGACATGGTCTTTATCAAAGTGTCTCCATTACGGAACGTTGTTCACTTTGGGTCCATTGGGAAATTAGCACCAAGGTTCGTAGGGCCGTTTCCTATTAAGGAGAAGATTGGACAGATGGCGTATAGAGTGGAGTTGCCTGAGAGACTTAGTGGTGTACACGACGTATTCCATGTGTCACATTTGAGGAAGTGCTTGCACGAGACCACGGAAGTGGTAGAGCCGAGCTTGCTTAGAGAGGTGGAAATAGAGCGTGATGCGACGATTCGACGAGCTCCTACGCGCATTCTTGGGTAGAGATTAAGAAGCTGAGAAATCGAGAGGTCAGACTAGTCAAAGTGCAATGGGGAGATGATGAGAGCAACGCTACTTGGGAGACGGAAGAGAAGATGCATTCGTTGTACCCTTTTCTCTTCGAGGGTATGTCCTTTAATTTCTCCTTTATCGCTTAGCTTGTACTTATCTTACCTTTAGAGTATCCTCTCGCTAGTATCTTTGACCTTTAGTTAGGATAATCCTATGGTTGAAACATGTGTTTGAGACATGTTATGTATGATGGATGCAAAGTGGATGTAAGTGTTTGCTAATGGTTGCTCGTGGACGCATATACACACACTATTAGGCACTAGATCGCCTCAGTCACTTCATACTGCATATTGCATACATATGGATGTATTTAGTAAAATGGATGTATGATGATTGTATTATCATATGGATGCTGCATTCAGATGATGATTGTGCGTGCATATAGAGATAATATGTAGCATTAAGGAATTTTTGCATACATAATGTACGCATGGCACTATCATGATTTGCATTAAGGAGGTCAACTGAATCAGTGGACCGCCTGATTTTGCATTAGATATGGACATATAAACACACTGTGCATTTAAACATGAAAGCATTAGAAGTCTATAAGGACAATGGATGCCTGTATTTGATGGTTGAGTAGATGGACGATTGGATGTTAGGATATACATTCTTCTTGACTTGAAGATTTCGGGGTCGAAATCCTTTAAAGAGGGGAGAATGTAACACCCCGTAGTTCTGTTAATATTCACAAATTAAAGAATAACTAATCTCAGACGTGAGAATTGTGGGAAACGGGTTGTGCCATTGTGTTCGTCTCAGAATTCTGGTCGAAATAGAGTCCGAGTTTGCGTGAATTGGACTTCGTATGAAGAAGTTATGGCCATTGGAAGTTCTAGAAAATTCAAAACAGATTTCAGAAAATTTAAATTTCGAATTCGGAGTCAAATCAGACTAGGCGGGAAATTTCCCACCCATCACCCTAGGTCGACTGGGGAGTCGACTGGGCAGTCGACACCCCCCTCCAGGTCGACTGGGTAGTCGACTGGGCAGTCGACCTGGGTGTCGACCTGTCCAGGCAGCTAGGGTTTGGCTGAGCCCAATCTTGAGCTGCTGATGTGTCTTTAGGGATGAGTTGGCAAATTTGACGGTTCAGTTTAGTTCTGAGTTGATCTGACGGTCTAAATAAATCCTAAACTCTATAAATACCTAGGTAGTCTCTCATTCTAATTCACATGAAAAATAGAATAGCCACCGTCATACCGCCGCCATGGAACTTAGTGTAGCCGCCGCCAACTAAGAAGGAAGAAAGCTAATCAAAACCCTAATTCTACTCAACTCTAAAGCAAATCAAGAATCTCTTTCTTCTCTAAATTGTGAGTATGATGATCTTAACAAGATTATTGTTAGACTAATTAGATTAAGTTATGAATGGATTATAAGTAAATGATGTGGATTGTCATATATGTTGTTGTAAACCTTATGCTATCATGTATGTTATAGATCCTATGCTATGTGATGATGATATCCTATATGTTGTAAATCATGCCATTATGATATTGCATAGGTTGTAATTTTCTATGCTAAGTTGTGATAAATCATACATGTTATAAAGGCATGATGTTATTATCTATGCTAATTAGTTCATGTTAATCAAATCATAATGTATGGGCTATGTTGATCTATATGACAAATCATGTATGCAAGTTTAGATTGATTAGTAAAGATATTGAGCATATGCCATGACATCCATTTAGATCTAGAATTATGACATCTAGAATTATGCTATGACATATGTGAATTCTATGTATTAGATGCTAGTTCACACTATCATTATGTTGCTTAAAACCCCATATGCAAGTTTACACATGAATTTGGATTATGATCATATTATGTGAATTGTGACATTTTACCAAACAAGTTGACACCTTTAGATCCATAACATGTGTAGTTTCATGCAAGTTTCACCCCTATTATGATTAGGTCTATTTTAATTGTCTATATGTTGTGATAATTTATCTTTGTGCCATGAGTTAGACTATTCGAGTCTAACGTATATTATGCGTTGAATAAGCGAACGTATAACGTGGGGTAGGGGTAATATTAAGGATTTAATATTAAGAAGTTGGGGTGCAATTGATATGATTTTGCATGCCATGAATGGATGGCCATAATTGAGTCAATTATGGACATCATTAAAATTGGAAATAATTAATGATTTGAATAGGGATATATTCAAAACTGGGGTAAAAAATTATAAGTGATAATCAATGCTTAGGACACGAGGTTGGACTCGTTTGTGACGTAAACCTGCCCGGACCCGCCCGGCAAATCCAGTGGTTACAAATGTCAGCCCAATGTGAGAGGTCCTAGGCCTAAAATAAAGCATAACAGTTGTAAAGACACGAGGTTAGACTCTTTTATGGTGTAAGACTGCCCGGACCCGCCCGGCAAATCCAGCTGCCATAAATGTCAGTCTAATGTGAGAGGTCTTTATGAGGTTATGGCCTGAATGAATTAAGAAATACTTAACCAGATAAACATGTAAGGTGGGACATGGGGGTTAAGTAGGTGCCTTGGGTGGCCTGAGGAATCTAGTGGGTGCCCTTAGTGGCATGGGAAATACGATTAGTAAGACTTAACCAAACACACATGTAAATGAACATGACTAAGAGGGTTAAGTGGGATGTACTAGTGGACAAGCTTAGGTGGGTAGCTTGTGGGGGCCCATTTCAACCAGTAACCCAAACGTATCTTTGTGGGCTCGACCCAAGTCGAGGACGGGACATGCATACTGGGTTTGACTATAAGAGACCAAAACGGGGTAGCGGTGGCAACCCAAGTCCAACGGGTTTCATATGCGTGTGTGGAACCGGGCTGGTAGGTAAGACGTTGTTGCATCGTGTAGGTATAAGCCGTGCATTCTCAAGTTGTATCGGGTTGCCACTTTAGGGGAGTGATACACCCCACTGTGGGGCCAACACGGGTATCTACGAGTAGGGAGCCGATCGAAAGTGGGTAGTGGGGTACACCTAGCGGAGATAGGGGCAGACGGCACCTATGCAGTCAGCTAGGGGTTCGCAAGGCTATTTATATGGTTTCTGTGTGAAGCAAGTGGGATCAACCTTTAGGGTGACTGGTGCGGTGCAGCGTAGTAATTATTCGTTAGTAATTAGGTGTGCCTTTAACGTTATCTTTATCTGCTCATTCCATACCTAATAGTTCATAGACATTTCCTTGCTTTCCAGCTTATGCCTTAGTCTAGTTATTTTGATAGTAGTATTGTTAGAATTATCATACTCGCCAGACTTTATGTCTGACCCCTTCCATTTCTATCCTTTTTCCCCCTCCAGGTCCTCAGGTTGGACCCAGCTCTAGTAGAGTTTGATTGGATTGCTTCATCTCTCTTTGGAAAGCTTGGACCGCTGAAGTAAAGTCCAGCTTATTATCTTCTTTAATGGCTATTTGTGTAATGGGGTTATGTATTTTTTTTATCAAGGTGGATATTGTACGTGACTCTGATTTATGGTTTTATGATGTAACAAACATGTTTAATTTCCGCTGCAATAAAATGAAGTTTTAGATTTCCAAGTACGACTTATTATCTGCCTTGTTGTAATTTTTCTGTTCTATATTCACTTAAAACCTCCATGGAAGTTAATGCATTCCCTTTGTGAGTGACATTAATGGACGTGGGGTGTTACAAGTGTGGAGAAAGCTTTCTATCTTCGGTTCGACATAGACATTAGTCGATCTAGCTAGGATCGGAGGAGTGACTGGATTGAAGAAGCTTGAAGAAGCTTGAAGAAGGGGAAACTTTGGGCTCCAATTCGACAAGTCTGTAAGCCGAATCGGAAGGGACCAGATTAGGAAATTTCACAAGTTAAGGCGCGACATTGATATTAGTTGTGACGACCGCCCATAATCCCCGCACTATACAAGAGAAATAATGCGCTGAAAGATGTGCAAGGCTGTCATGGACGATCATCAGAGTAGGTAAACACAAGCGGAACCTGTCGTAAAACTCACAGCACAAGGATAAAATATAATAGAACATATACAACAGGTAGTAGTAGTAGTGAAGAAGAAACATTGGACTTCCATACAACAAGAAAGTAAGATCCACAAACTTGGAAATAGTCTTTATACAAAGTTCCCTCACTAGATCACTAAGAAAAGCAAACAACGGAAATCCAATTATTAGCTAGTAGTAAAACTAGTATGTGAGCCTCCTGCTCGCCATCGATCAGTATCGTCGTCCTCACTAAAGAATTACCTATCACCTGTTACTTAGTCTGCCTATCCGCAATCGGATGAACAACCCAAGGTAATAAGAGGATACATAAAACCTTGAGTCATACAACAGTCTTAGTGAGCGATAAAACAGCTAACAAACTTCAACAATAAAGTGTATAAGAGGGGATAGATAAACATACTAATCTACCCACGACACCAGAGAAGAACTCAACCTTATCTTCCCCACATCGGACAATGATAGGCTTTACAATCCATTCAACCAAAGGAATAACAATTCAAACATGGAAACCAGAGCAACCATTCAATCATGGAAAACACACATAACATCCAGATTATATAAGTCTCACACAGAATAACCAATCATTCATGACTGACTCTAGCTATCACCGCCAATCCTGCTTTGAAACCATCGTTAATCGTATGACGACCAACTTTGCCATATGTCAAGGGCTAATGGTTACCCCAGTGATAGCATAAGCTCCATATGTCCAACCTTGACAACTAGGCCTTTCAACGATACCCAAGGTACTCGACCAGCAACCTTCCAGTCTATTAGGTGCCCGCATTGTACCCCTACTTTGAGCCTGCTAGAACTTATGACAACGATGACTTCTCAGCCTTCGCATCTCTAGTCATCCAACCTTGACGGCTATTTACTGCTCAAGCGACCTTCTCGAGCAACCATTATCCACCAACTCACGACCTTTAAGTTGTCTGCCTATTCGTTGCTTTTCACCGATCAACGAACATATCACATCACTTCGAACATCCCCTTCTGGATTATCGTCGAAGCCACCACCATCGTTGAACCAACCAACATCTCTATAAGATTCAAAGCAATCCATAGCATTATTTCAAAACTTCCTAACTTCCTAATTGAACTCACTTTGAACTCACATCATCACCGGAAGTGTCCGACCAGAAATAGCTGACTAGAAATGGCAAAAATGGTTGACCAGAAATGGCTGTCCAGAATAGCCCGACCCGAGCCACTTTGGTCCGACCCGACCCCTCCTTTAGGCCCGATCCGACCCCCTTTTGTCCGACCCGACCCACCTTAGTCCGATCCAGAATAATCCAATCCACTTTAGCCTGA
Organism: Allium sativum; assembly: GCA_030737875.1. Classification (NCBI taxonomy): domain Eukaryota; kingdom Viridiplantae; phylum Streptophyta; class Magnoliopsida; order Asparagales; family Amaryllidaceae; genus Allium; species Allium sativum. The sequence goes on from CM060925.1 coordinate 46,433,668, forward strand.
TCCAAAATGGTCTGATTCACTTTAACCCAATCCAGAATGGTCCGACCCGACCCCTTTTAGTCCGACCCAACCCCCTTTAGTCCGACCCGAGCCAACTTTGACTTGTCCTCCACGCCAAAATTTGAGCCCGACCCGATCCCCTTTAGTTCGACCCGAGCCAATTTCTATGCATCTTCAATTCTACTCCGATTTCGATCAAAATTTCGCCAAACGACGAATCCGACAAAACCAACTCAACCAAAATCATCAAACACAATCATAAACATATCATAACATTACTAACCACATGAATATTACGATTACCATAAAAATGATGTAAATATCACCAAAAACCATTAAAATGAACCTATGATCAAAATAAGAGTTCTAACTAACATAAACACGTAAAATAACATGAAATTATCGAGTAAAACTTGCTAGATAAGATAATAGGGTGATGCATATGAAAATGGACATGTAAAGGTATAAATCTACGATAAAAATTCCAATTTGATGAAAAACATACACAAAACACTCATATACTTCATCGCATTCATGTAAGAGATGTAAATCACTCACCGATTTGCCAAAACAAAGCAAAATCGAAGAAATAGAATTTCGTACAGCGAAGAAATAGCTCCTAGCCCTTCGATTTGATGAATGCTCACTTGAAATGATGTAGATCTAGCCTCCAAAGGTGTAGATCTATGATTTCCCTCCTTAGATTTGGATTTTTAATGGTGGAAAGGTGTTAGAGGAAGAAGGAGATCAGTGCCTCCAAATGAGAGAATGGGAAAGTAAACCTTTTCCCTCCACTCTCACCCCCTATTTATATAATTCCACCATCCCACTAATGGGCCTCCCCAATTCATCCCATTAGGCTCTCCAAATCTAAATAGCCAACTGAAAAACCTTAAAACAGTGATTTCTCCCAAACCGCTGAGCCAAATCCTTAATGTAACCACTCTACGGAAAGTAACCATCAATTCCTTTCCAATGGCACAGGTCTTACCCTCTGATCCGATCCAAGTCAAAAGTTATGCCCTGTACAAGGCTGACAGGGGTAAAATGGTCACAAACAAAATCAGTAAAAATTATGGACATGTCTCATGTCCCCATAAGCAATATATTAAAAGATGAGAATGATCCAACCCTCAAAGAATGAAATAAAAATATTTTACAATCTTTCGATATGTAAAATGCGGGTTGTTACATTCTCCCCCCTTAAGAATTTCATCCCCGAAATTCCAAACACAACAGTAATCACAACGATTCTGCATGCCTATCATCTATGAAAAGCCAATTCTATCATCTAAACTAGCAACCATCAAGTCGTACATCCATAGCCTTATCCTAGCATGCATAATTCTAACAAACAATAACAAGATACAACAATATAACGAAGATACGATATGAAAGGGTCCTACTGACGAAGAGTTCTAGATGAGTAGCTCTCATACTCTCTTTCGTCTCCCACTTACAGTCGTCGCCATCTTCACTCCATTGTACCTTCACTATCGTAACCGTCTTCCTCCTGAGCTGTTTGTGATTCCCCACAACCCGAAGTGGCTTACGAGGTCTCGAAACTGTGGTCTCTACTTCTAAGTCTTCGTACTGCTCTGGAGATTCCATCACATTCGAATCATGCACGAATTTCCATAGAAACTACACATGGAAAACATTATGCACACTCGACATCTTCTTAGGTAACTCCAATCTATATGCGAGCTTTCCAATTCACTCGACTATCGGAAATGGTCCAACAAAACTTGGAGCTAACTTTCCTTTCTTACCAAATCTAACCATGTGCTTCAACGACGAAGCTTTCACGAAAACCATATCGCCCACGTCGAATTCCATGTCCTTAAGATGCTTGTCGGCATAACTCTTCTGACAGTCCTGGGCTGCCTTCATTCGTTGCCGAACTATCTCGATACAGTCCGAGGTTTCTCTAATCATCTCAGGCCCAAGTACGAACTTATCTCCAGTTTTTAACCAATATGCTGGAGAATTGCACGACCTTCCATACAATGCTTCGTATGGTGCCATCACAATGCTAGACTGGTAGCTATTATTATACGTAAACTCAACCAGATGTAGATGGTCTTCCTATGATCCTTTGAAGTCTAACACACAAGCCCTTAGGAGAACTTCTAAAACTCGGTTGACTCTCTCGGTCTGACCATCAGTTTTGGGATGATACGCCGTACCTAAGCACAACTCGGTTCCCAAAGCTTCTTGCAAACTTTTCCAAAATCCACTCGTGAATAATGGATCTCGGCCACTTATTATACTCTTTGAGACACCATGGAATCGAACTATCCATTTCATATAAAGTTCAGCCAATTTCGATGCCGTCCTAGTCGACTTGACAGGAATGAATCTCGAACTTTTGGTCATACGATCCACAATGACCCAAATCCCTTCGTTTCCTGCCCTGGTTCTAGGTAGCCCATCGATAAAATCCATCGATACTTGCTCCCACTTCCACATAGGAACTTCCAATGGCTGAAGCAAACCACTCGGCTTCTTCTGTTCAGCTTTCACCAAATGACAGTTCATACACTTGGAAATGAACTTCCCAATATCTCATTTCATTCCTTCCCAGTAGTAGACTCTCTTCATGTACTGATAAATCTTATTTCCACTGGGATGAATCATCAACTTCAAGTGGTGACATTCTCTCAGAACTTCATTCCTCAATCCGTCGATTTTAGGAACAACTAATCGCCCTTGTTTTCGAAGCCAACCATCTCGATCGACACCAACTCTTTATCTTCTGGTTCCAAATTCTTAATGAACTCGACAAGCTTCGCAATTTTCTTTTGGCTCTCGCCAATCCTTTCGATAAGAGTAGGTCTTATCGACAAGCTTGCCCACATTCCAGGTTCCAACTCACACCTTGGCGTGAAATCGAACCTTTCCAAGTGCTCGAGGCTCTTCCATTCCGAAAACATCGCTCCCAAATTTGCGTGTCTTCGACTTAACGCGTCTGCAACTGCATTACCCTTTCCCGGAGTATAGGCTATGCCAAAATCATATGACGCCAGAAACTCTAACCATCTTTGCTGCTGAAGATTCAAATCCTTTTGGGAGAAAAGATACTTCAACGACTTGTCATCCGTAAACAACTCGAATCGAACTCCCAACAGGTAATGTCTCCACATCTTCAGAGCAAATACAATTGCCGCCAACTTTAAATCATGAGTTGGGTAATTCTTCTCATGCGGCTTGAGTTGTTGACTCACATAGGGCACAACTTATCCTTCTGCATTAGTACTACTCCAAGTCCAGTACCACACGCATCGGTATACACCACCATCTCTTCATTCCTGCTTGGAATGGTCAACATAGAAGCACTCGTCAATCTCTCCTTTAGGATTTCGAACGCTTATTCACACTTTGCATTCCATGTGAACACTTGGTTCTTCTTTGTCAATCCTGTCAACGAAGCAGCTACTTTGGAGAAATCATTGATAAACTGTCGGTAATATCCTGCCAACCCAAGGAAACTCCGAACATCCGTCGCATTCTTAAGTCGATCCCAGTCCTGGATTGCTGCAACTTTAGCAGGGTCAACCGCTATCCCTTTTCACGAAACTACATGACCTAAGAACCTCACTTCATCCTTCCAGAAGTGACACTTTGAGAACTTAGCCTTAAGCTGATGCTTCCGCAAGATCTCTAACACAAATCTCAAGTGTGTCTTATGTTCTTCCTTATTTCTGGATTAAACCAGAATATCATCTACGAACACAAGCACGAACTTGTTCAACTGATCTCTGAACACTCTACTCATAAGATCCACAAAATACGTTGGCGCGTTAGTCAACCCGAATGGCATCACCAGCCATTCGAAGAAACCAGATGGTGTCCTAAAAGCAGTCTTTGGCACACTATCCTTAGCCACCCTCAACTGGTGAAATCCGATTGCCAAATCCATTTAAGAACACACTTTGGCTTCGTGAAGCTGATCGAACAAGTCATCTATCCTTGGCAACGGATACTTGTTCTTCTTTGTCACCTTGTTCAGCTCACGATAGTCCACACACAATCTTAACGAGCCATCCACCTTGATCGCAAATACGACCCGTGCACCCCATTCGGATACACTCCTCCAAACGAATCCTTTTCCCAAAGGGTCTCAAACTTGCACCTCTAACTCTCGCTGTTCCCTAGGCGCCATCCGCCTAAGAGGCGTAACGATTGGTCTAGCACCTTCGACCACATCGGTGCTAAACTCAATCTCACAATGCGGCAGCAACCCTTTGACCTCGTCAAAGACATCTACATACTCATTAATGATCAGCACTGATGACAGGTCTTCTTGTGGAATCCCAAGAGAATATAGATAACTCACGAAGATCCCATCTTTGCGCTTACATCTAATCAACCCCTTTCGCCCTTCTACATCCCCGACCCTCACCTCTAGCTTCTCGCAATTCACCCTTGCCGCATACCTCTTGAGCCAATCCATGCCTAAGATGATCCCAAACCCCGCGAAGATAAGAACAAAGTAATCACACACAAAAGAGCAACCATGACTCGACAACACTAGACCACGACATATCATGCAAAGATTTGAGGAACCCCCAATTGGATTAGTCACTACGAAGGGTCTATCTCAAATCTCAGGTTCCAATCCCAAGAGACACACAAGCTCATTGCAAATGAAGGTATGCGATGCTCCAGTATCGAAAAGCACACGAACTGAAACAGCATTAACTGAAAGAGTACCTTGCACCACGACACCCTTTCCCTTCTCCTCTGTAGTAGGACCTTTCGAAGAAGTGGGCACAGCTTCCAAAGCATATGCCCTCATAACTTGCTTGCCTTAGTTGATTTTGGACAATCTTTCTTCTCATGCCCAGGCTTCCCGCATTTGAAGCACTTCTTCTCAGCTTTGGGATTCTTGCACTCACTAGCAAAATGGCCTTTCTGTTGGCAGTTAATGCAAACCACTTCACTCTTGGGCTTCTTTTGGCCATTTTTTCCCTTCTGTTGTTGTTGCTTCCTCTTCTTATTATTACCAACCTGTTGTGGCTTCTGAGCCTCTTTGGTTGCAGCGACAACATTTACTTCCTTAGGAAACAAGCTCTCATGACAAATAGCTTTTTCCATAATCTACTCAAATGAATCATCAAGATGGTCCACTAGCGGTTTCCCGATATAAGCATCCAAACCGAAGACAAACTTTTCGTTCTTCTGATATGGTGTATCAACGTATGAACGAGCATATCTAGACAAAGCCTCAAAATTAGGAATGTAGTCTAGAGCTGATCTGCCATTCTGCTTCAACTCTGGGAACTTCTTGAAGAGAACAGACTTCTGAGCAGTGGAGATAAACTTTGCTTCAAACTTAGCTTGGAATAGCTCCCATGAAATTTCTTCCTCTGGAGTCTCGAGTGTAACAGAATTCCACCATTCCATAGCCTTGCCTTGCATTTGCCTTGATGCAAGCTTTCTTTTTATAGCATCCTCAATACCCAAGTCTCCAAAGATTCAGACAGATGAGTCCATCCACCTCTGAACCTCTTCTGCTAGTTCAGTTCCCTTGAATGGTTTTCCCTAGAGATGTAAAGTACTTGCACAGCTTTGCAAAATCTACTACTCTAGGAACTCGCACACCAACATCTACCGTTGCCGCCACTGGAGAGGGTACCCTTCACATAACTGCTTCCATGGCTTCAAACATGGCCAGGTAAATAGGTTCATCACCATTTCCCTCTCCGGTATTGGCTCCCCTAGCAGCGTGTCTTGATTGTCGTCTATTTATTCTAAATCTGCAATTTATAATAATTAGCCACTTTCAAGAAAAACTGCTAAAGAGATACAACTGCTACTACAATATATGCTTATATATATAGTAAGCATCCAATTGAAATCTACATATACGTCTCTCATACGTGATTACATTAGAACTTTGGCCAAAATTCGTTGACCAGAGCTCTGATACCAAATGTGACGACCGCCCATAACCCCCGCACTATACAAGTGAAATAACGCGCTGAAAGATGTGCAAGGCTGTCATGGAAGATCATCAGAGTAGGTAAACACAAGCGGAACCTATCATAAAACTCACAGTGCAAGGATAAAATTTAATAGAACATATAGAACAGGTAGTAATAGTGAAGCAGAAATACTGGACTTCCATACAAATAGAAAGTAAGATCCACAAACTTGGAAATAGTGTTTATACAAAGTTGCCTCACTACATCACTTAGAAAAGAAAACTGCGGAAATCCAATTATTAGCTAGTAGTAGAACTAGTACGTGAGCCTCCTGCTAGCCATCGATCAGCATCATTATCTTCACTAAAGCATTACCTGTCACCTGTTACTTAGTCTGCCCATCCACAATCGGATGAACAGCCCAAGGTAATAAGAGGATACATAAAATCTCGAGTCAGACAACAGTCTTAGTGAGCAATAAAACAGCTAACAAACTTCAACAATAAAGTGTATGAGAGGGGATAGATAAACGTAATAATCTACCCATGACACCAGAGAAGAACTCAACCTTATCTTCCCCACATCGGACAGTGATGGCCTTTACAATCCATTCAACCAAAGGAATAACAATTCATACATGGAAACCAGAGCAACCATTCAATCATGGAAAACACACATAACATCCAGATTATATAAGTCTCACACAGAACAACCAATCATCCATGACTGACTCTGGCTATCACAGCCAATCCTGCTTGAAACCATCGTTAATCGTATGACGGCCAACCTTGCCATATGTTAAGGGCTAATGATAACCCTAGTTCTAGCATAAACTCTATATATCCAACCTTGACAATGTCCAACTTTGACAACTAGGGCTTTCAACGATACCCAAGGTACTCGACCAACAACCTTCCAGTCTATTGGGTGCCCCCATTGTACCCCTGCTTTGATCCCTGCTAGAACTTACGACAACAATGACTTCTCGGCCTTCGCATCTCTAGTCGTCCAACCTTGACGGCTAGTTACTGCTCAAAGCGACCTTCTCGAGCAACCATTATCCACCAACTCACGACCTTTGAGTTGTCTGCCTATTCGTTTCTTTTCACCGATCAACAAACATATAACATCACTTCGAACATCCCCTTCTAGATTCTCGTCGAAGCCACCGCCATCGTTGAACCAACCAACATCTCTATAAGGTTCAAAGCAAACCATAACATTATTTCAACACTTCCTAACTTCCTAATTGAACTCACTTTGAAGTCAAATCATCACCGGAAGTGTCCGACCAGAAATGGCAAAAATGGCAGACCAGAAATGGCTGTCCAGAACAGCCCGACCCGAGCCACTTTGGTCCGACCCGACCCCTCCTTTGGGCCCGACCCGACACCCTTTTGTCCGACCCGAACAACCTTAGTCCGATTCAGAGTGGTCCAATCCACTTTAGTCCGATCCAAAATGGTCTGATTCACTTTAACCCAATCCAGAATGGTCCGACCCGACCCCCTTTAGTCCGACTCAACACCCTTTAGTCCGACCCGAGCCAACTTTGACTTGTCCTCCATGACAGAATTTGAGTCCGACTCGAGCCACTTTCTGCACATCTTCAATTCTACTCCTATTTCGATCAAAACTTCGCCAAACGACGAATCCGACGAAACCAACTCAACCTAAATCATAAAACACAATCATAAACATATCATAGCATTACTAACCACATGAATATGAAAATTACCATAAAAATGATGTAAATCTCACTAAAAACCATTAAAATGAACCAATAATCAAAATGAGAGTTCTAACTAAAATAAACACGTAAAATGACATGAAATTATCGAGTAAAACTTGCTAGATAAGATCATAGGGTGATGCATATGAAAATGGACATATAATGGTATAAATCTACGATAAAACATTCTAATTTGATGAAAAGCATACACAAACACTCATATACTTCATTGCATTCATGTGAGAGATGTAAATCACTCACCGATTTGCCAAAACAAAGCAAAATCAAAGAAATAGAATTCCGGACAGCGAAGAAATAGCTCTAGCCCTTCGATTTGGTGAATCCTCACTTGAAATGATGTAGATCTAGCCTTCAATGGTGTAGATCTATGATTTCCCTCCTTAGATTTGGATTTTTAATGGTGGAAAGGTTTTAGAGGAAGAAGGAGATCAATGCCTCAAAATGAGAGAATGGGAAAGTAAACCTTTTCCCTCCACTCTCACCCCCTTATTTATAGAATTCCACCATCCCACTAATGGGCCTCCTCAATTCAGCCCATTAGGCTCTCCAAATCTGAACATCCAATTGAAAAACATTAAAACAATGATTTCTCCCAAACCGCTGAGCCAAATCCTTAATGTAACCACTTTACGGAAAGGTAACCATCAATTCCTTTCCAATGTCACAGGTCTCACCCACTAATTCGATCCAAGTCAAAAGTTATGCCCTGTACAAGACTGATAGGAGAAAAATGGTCATAAACAAAATCGGTAAAAATTATGGACATGTCTCACATCCACATAAGCAACACATTAAAAGATGAGAATGATCCAACCCTCAGAGAATGAAATAAAAATATTTTACGATCTTTTGATATGTAAAATGCGGGCTGTTACATTAGTTGAGCCGAAGAGAGGTTGATTTAGGTGTTAATCGATCAGAGATTCTTGAGTCGGAATAATTGATCCAGGGAAGCAGACTTAAACTTGAACCACATTTAACACCCAACTTCAATGCTTCAAATAAACTCAATGACCACAACAACCTTGATAATGAACCAATTTTGAATAAGTATCTGGACAGTTAGGATAAAGCATATCAGAACTGGCATATGAACTTGACACTGCGTATGATTTTAGACTATCCGAGCTTCAGAACATTACTTCCTGCTAAGATACGACACAACACCAGTGACTAGTGCGATTCGATGAGACGGTTGGGAACAAAAGTCTTTTGAGTCGAATTACCGCATACTTCTAATGCTTTACTTTTGTTGTTATTCCAGTATACTTCCACTACACGCACTGCACTAGGACACACATGGGGGGCGCAGGTTCTGGACTCTAACTAATAATGTTTCTAGGGTAGTACAGTAAAGATGTCTGAAAGATATTCCACAAGATTTTTTGAGGAAGAGAAGGAAAAACTGCTCAACAAGATCCCAAAAACCTTCAAACTCTGGGGCTGAGTAAGAAGATAATGACTCGCACTTCATCGTTTAGCCTTATGATTAAGTGAAAGGCAATTCAGGGAAGAAATTTCTTTAGAAGAGGAGGAGGGAGGAGTAGGAGAAGAAGGAGCTCCTAATATGTTGCCTGGGGCTATCTTATGAATAATTCAATTGGTTCTTGGCCCAACAACATGGACAAAGGGAAGTTGAGAAGGTTGTACGGAAAGCATAGGATTCCTTGGGAGAATATTCGGGTTCCAGCTCAAAGCGAAACCGCCTACAACCCATCAGAAGATTTCATGACTTTAAGTCAACAAATGTGCACGATTGGGTGTATTTCCCCATTTAGTCCGTTTACTATCAATTTTCTTCACTGCATGAAGTTGGCGCCCATGTAGCTTCACCCTACAATATATTCCTACCTCTTCTCATTGTACATCATTCACAAGTAGCATCTGGGCCAAGAGTCGACCTTCGATGATATCACCTTTTTCAATTACTTCAAACATCAACAAAGTACAATTCATTCATTCCTCTACTTTGAGTTTGCACAGGGGATGAAAATCATCAAAGTGGAATTCAGCAAATTGGGAGACATAGATCAGAATTATTCTACGTTTCTCATAAATAATGTTGCACTAGAAGATGGCTTCAATGCAGTAAGCATCAAGTCTTGGCTTATTTTCTCAGCTTCGCAGGAGAGTTTTTGACTCTTATTACTCTTTGTAGTTAGCAACCCGGCTAAGCCCATTGGCTAATTGTATCGCGATCGCATGGTCACTCTGCAGCACACTCCAAAGAATAGTTAGAGTGTTAGGAGGTGCATTGCTGACGAATTCTTATATCGCTTCCATCTTCTTGATCCCATTCAGACTTTGGGAGTCAGAGGAGCTCGGGGACCTGCTATAACACCATCAGCAGTTGTGATCCCAATCGAAGAGTCAATGACCGTGTACCTAATCAAGGAGCAGACAGTCGTACCCCTATTCAGGGAGCAAGAAGTAATGGTGGTTCGATCTCAAGTTTGGGTCAGGCATGCTACTAAGAAGAGGGATGCTTCTAGGACAGATCGGGGTCCAAAGGATGAGGAAGGGGAGAAACAGAAATCCTCGAAGAAAGTGATCGAAGAAGGGTCCCCAACCTCTCTTTCAAAAAAGCCATCTATAAATAAGTCTCATCTCAGGACTGGTCCCCGACCAAATCTCCAATCCAAGATGCCCAGTAATGGGACACCAAGTCACTATTCAAGGGCTTGGGTGATTCGTCGTTACCAAATGTTATCTACACATCGTAGAATTTGGGCCTCAAAACATTATTTCCTATCTCCGAGGAAGAGATTACTCATGTTAAAGACGGAAAAACAATGCCAACAAGCCCGTCGAGAGGACATTAGACATGCATGACACAGGTAGTGCATGTCATAGTACCTTTTTCTTTTGTGTATGACAAGTTTTAAGTTGAATCTTTTTCTTTACTTATAGGTTCCATGAAGAAACGGCAGAAGTATCATAATCAATTTGGCACTAGTCTTTCGAGGAGTGGTCTTGGCTATCAAGTTCTTCATAGGAAACACGGGACTTCGAACATCAAGAGAGGCAAGACCGCTAGAACAGGGAGAGGCGGGACTGGGAGGACATGGAGAGGCGGGACTGGGAGTACCGAGACCGTGAGAGGGAGGAGAGGGAGCCTGCTCAGGAGAGGGAGCATAAGAGAGAGAAAGGTGCCATCATGACTCCTCCTCCCATTCTCATGAAAATTCCTCTTGGGCACACGATAAGACGATGAGTGAGCACTCCGAAACCAAAAGCTCATCTCAGGATAAGCCTCCAACTAAGCCGCCTCAGCAGTCTAAGCCTGCGGCACCAAAGGGTCGAGGTCCCATCGTCCCTAATGAACATAAAGATAAAGAACCTCAGTTTGCAATTCCTCTAGAGCAAGAGACGAACAAAGAAAGGAGTTAAAGAAAACCTTCCCATAAAATTACTTTTCTCGGATGACATTTGTGCCCAATCTGCGACCAGACCTATAGTCGTTCGATGACAGGCTTATTGCAGAAGCTAATCACATTCTCACATATTATTGAGGATGGTGACATATTCAGGGCAATTATTTGAGGTCATGAGGGGATTGGATCTAGACATCAACAATATGAATCAAGAGTAAGATTGTGACAAGAAAGCCCTTGAGCATACAAAGAAAGATTTAGCCAAGAACTCGAGAAAGATTAAATTACGAGTTCAATTGTGATTACTTAAAACCAAGTCCGTGGTGGATGAGATAAAGCTAGTCGAACAAGAAAATGACTCTCTTGAGGACAAGAATGAGGCGCTAAAGAAGGAGAAGGAGTACGTACTCTAGGACAATACATCACTTAAGACAAAGCTAGCCGCCTCCGAAGAAGCCAGTAAGAAAGCCAAGGAGAATGCCATTTCTGATCTTAAATCCACCATGAAATCTCAAGTCTAGCACGATATTTAAATTTGAGAGCTCAAGGACAAAGTAGCCGATGCAGAGAAGATGGAGGATGAATTGGGTACTCAAGTGTTGACATTTTACGCCTGAGTTCACCGATACCGGGACTTGTCATTGGTCATATATTACCCGCAGATTATGGAGGACACTTGGGACTGATTCGTAGAGAAGAAGAGAAAGGATTCGATGGATGTCATGGTAGACGAAGAGGAACTTAGGGCTAGGTTCTTAAAGGGTGATGAACCTTAAAGTCTTTTTCAAAGGAAGGTGGCTTCCAAAGGAGGAGAAAGATGCGGAGAGACTCCGGCTCAAGGGCAAGTCAATTGTCGAGGAGGAGCTCGACATAGGTAAGGATGTTATAGCCCCATGTAATCCACTTGTTAGCATACCCATATTGCAGATCCGCCTATTTCTGGGGTTCGCCCCCTCCTCCCAGATCAAGTTTTAGAAATAGTTAAGGATTACAATCCTAACGATCCAGGACTTGCCCGGCAAAAGCCTTTAACTCCAATTCCAGAAGTCAAGACTCCCGCAACTTCAGAAGATGCTTCAGCTGAGAGTATTTCTCTTCTTTCTCCTAAATTTTAGAAAGTTATCATGGCGTCTTCCCTAGTAGCTGGTATTCCAATCGGGAGACCCGTTATCCCATAAAGACCGATTGTTGCTTTCCTGCTTTAATTACACCTCTGGTCAAAACCATTTCCAAAGCAGAAGCATAAGCAACTGAGGGGCTTCAAGTGCCTCCCAATGATGACGTCAATAAGGGGGGATGATCGAAGCGCTCAAAAACTTGGATGGGAAAGAGACTCCTTCCGAGGGCAACGACAATGTCATATATATCGGCGAGTCTGGTAAGACCTATTCTCTGAGCCTGGCGGAAATAAAGGAACAATAGTAAGTAAAGCTTTTCGAGCTCAAATTAGTTAGTTTATAGGCTTATTTATATTAAGGTGCTGCAATTCATTTCTCGTCGAGCGCCATCGTGACATTCGGTAAAGTTATATCGCCAACCGGGGAAAACCGCAAGAAGAAGAAACATGACCAGTCTACTTCAGAGGCTAAAGAGTCATCCGCTGATAAATATTGGAAACGAGTCCTTATGGAGGTGGAGCAGGAAAAATTAAAGAAGAAGAAAAGGAAGCCCAAGATAGATGACAAACCACCAAAGGCTTAGCAGACTCCTCTTTTGTTTTCTTGTCTTTTTGGTAGGCCTGCAGTGTTATTTGAGTGCGGCCCTCGTGATTTTGACTTGACTGCTATTCAAACACTGCGTTGTGAATAAAGACATTCTTTTGTTTGCAAGTTTGTGTCTCTTTCCATTCGTTGTACTTGCGACGTGATTTGATTCTTACTAAGTCAATTTAAGTTTCAAGCGATTCCCGCTCGAAATAAATAAGCATTAAGTGTTAGCCATCTCGCTTTAGAATTTAACTCATAAGTTGTCTCGCTTAGAAACTTACACTACAAGCTGTTTCCCTTATAATGATTAAATGTCATAGTTTGAAGGTACAATGTATATGCTCGTAACTAATTTTGAATCACGCTTCGCGTTTGAAGAGTGTTCGAAGTTAATTTACAAGTCAGCGCTTGTCCGCTAGCGTTGGTGGGGGGTAAGATATATTTATCGGATGCCTGGCCTTGAAGACTTTATACTCTCCCGTAGTCTATTCATGTAAGAATCGCAGGTTTCACTACACCATAAAAGCAATTTTGTAACATCCTATTGTGGGAAATTTGCAACAGCTTTGAGCCATTGTGAAAAAGCAATGGCTAGTCTATTGGAAACTCGTTTGATACGGTTACCAGCCATTTTACATTTTAGAATAGACTTAACCCGTTCAAAAATTAACTTCACCCATCAATGCCCCTTCAATATACCCCTCTTCCACTTTCCTATTTTTGTTATTTACGGAGGTAAAAAAACAAAGACACTGCACCTTATATTTGGAAAACTCGAGCCCCTGATTTAATCATAGTCGCCCTCTCCTGATCATCTCGTAATCAACTTTAATCGGCTATCGTCTCGCATCATCAGATAATCAGCAATCTACTATTTTAAGTTCTAGTAACATCGTAATCTACTATTTTGAATTTATTTTTGAAATGAATTTCATTTTTTGCTGAACTGTTAAAGCATGATTGAACTGAATGTAGGATTTCTTTGTCCATGTCGATAGCATTAATTTGTGCTATTAGGTGGAGGTTTTTTTTGGTCAAAATGATTATTAATTCTTATTGCTAATGCTTCTTATATTAATCTGTTTCTATTTTAATGATTCTTACTACTATTGCTTCCTAATTTTAGTGCTAGTTCTTCCTTTATCTAATGTTGTTACAGGTTGTTTTTTCTTTGACTTGAAAACTTTAAATTTTCTAGACATTGTCATCGAAGGATCATCCATTTTATTTTATTTTAAACTAATTACCCTAAATCAAATTAACTTACTTTGGTAAGTAACAATTTGAAAAATTGTGAGGATATAAGTACAACATATCATGAATAATCATATGGATAGACAAAATTAAGTATAATTATATGAAATTTTAGAATGAAAACTAGATCGTAAAATAAACTTAAAAAATGAGTGAAAAGGAATACTAAAAAATTTAATTTCAGGGATGATATAAATTCACACTAAATAATACTTCTCCTAAAATAACCATAAGGGGAAGGACGACAAAGGTATAGGTTGACAGACTTCATTTAAAAATGAAACAAACATGAACCAACCATTGCAAAAATAAGGTTGATCAATCATGTAAAATTGATTAAAATTTAGAGAAAATGAACTTACCATTATCACTAATGTAAATCATGGATCATGAGGTCTAATCTTATAATAAAATTTGCTGATAAATGTTAACTGATAAGCAGTTAATTACATGCATGCAGATATGAATGTGATTTTTTCAACTATATATATATATATATATATATACACACATTAGATGTTAATAACTAAAATAAATATGTTGTGCCTTGTAATTAACTGATGTAAATTAAGTTTCAATTAACAGTTAATGAGTATCTGTGCAAGAATAATAAAATCTCCTTAGTCAGTACCCAAGAAATATTTGGTAAATAAATATGGATGAAGACATGTATAGATAACAAAAGTAAAATAGAGATGTAATAAATACAAAATGGATTTGCAAATTAATATAAATATGAATGATCCAGATTTGGTCTTAAAACATTTCAGCCTTATAACACAAGAATTATGGTTAATGTCCTTTATGATTCTTCCATTTAATTGGGCACCCACTAAAATTTTTAATTAGGGGAGACTAGTCTTGTATACATTTTAGGATGTAGATTTCCTTTTTTATTTTTAGTTGTCTTTTTCATTTATCATAGCAAATTCAAAATTCACTTGGATTTTTCCTCCATGTTGTGGTGTATCTTGTTTATGGTTTGCTGTATTGAATAAGGAGGTTGCGAGGATGAAAAGAGTGACTGTGCTGGAACTTCCCAATGAATTTATGATTTATCATGATAAATCTTTATTTATGGTTTGCTATATTGAATGGTATCGGGGCGATGAAGGGTTTATATAAAGAGCATGCAGAATGTGGGAAGGAATGTATATAAGTTATATATGGATATTTTAGTAATACAAAATTACAAATGGCAAAATAACTAAATTAGAATGCACGTGGTATGTTCCTATGTCCAAGCCTTTTTAATGGTTGTGTGCATAAAAAGTTTATGGATGATTCAATATTATGCAAATCGAAATTTTGACAAAGGCAACTGGCTTATTTTAAATATGGGTTAAAATGATACATACCTAAATAAATGTATAGATTTAGCAAATGGATTGAATCAATTTGGGATGCGGGTTGAAATTATATATACCCAAGATTCGAAAATTTAATTGCGAACTGAAATGATATATATTTGTATTACTTAGCCTAGGTGGAAAATTATATACGGACGCCATTGGTCTAATTTTAAAATATATATCCAAGTTTAAATATATTTTTATTTAACAAAGGTATTTTAATATATTTTAATTATAATACTATTTTTAAAATTTAAATTATTTTGTAAGTAATTTAATAATTTTTTATTATAGTTTAATATTATTTAAATTTTAAATTTAATATACAAATAATGATTTATAAAAGTGAAAACATTGATTTCCTAGTACATTAAATTAAGAAAGAATTTAAATAGAAATTTGGAATTTAATTGCAACTTAATTTGTTTAATGACTCAACTGAGATGAAATTATTAAATTTAGTTAAATTGGTTTAAAATATGATTTAGAAAGTGACAAAATGAGTTTATATGAAAATTTGTTCGGATAATGAACTTAATAAATAGATGTGATAATAATTTGTTAAGTAAATGTCTTGAATCTATGTTAAATATTTAGAATCAACTAAACTTGGGAATCTAGATTTAGCTAATCTGAAATTTTTAAATGAGATTCAAAGAAAATTTGAAACTTTCTGATTTTGATTGAAGTAATAAAATCTAAACCCAACTTGGACAAGTCTGAAATTTATTGGAATTAGGATATATTTTTAAATTGGAACTGATTAGAAGTAAAGTTTTGATAACTGAATTGATTATAAGTTGAATCTGAACATATGGATATATGGTTCAGATTAGATTATTATTTATAATTTGATTTTTTAAACTAATATTATTTTCTACAAAATTAAGTTAGATTATTTTATATAATTATTATTCTATACCTATTTATATTTAACTTGACTATTGAACTTTTATAATTATTTTAAACTTCAATTATTTTGTTTATGTATTTAATTTATATATATATATTTATAATCATTTTAATCAAATTGTTTTATGCAAATATATTTATTTTAAATTATACTATTTATATTATATTTAACTATTTTAAATAAAAATCTATTTCCAATCTGAACTATTAAATCTGAAATTTTTAATACGAAGATTTTGAATAACGATAACTATGATAAAAAAATTGAAATCATATGTAATTTTGTTAATGAACCATTCAGAAATATGAAATCTGGAATTTGGATGTAAATCAAATTATGATTTGGTTAAAATATTTAAACTTCATTGTTTAAATATAAACTAAATATTTGGAATTAATCGATTCATGATATTTCAAATATGATTTTTTTTTAAATATAAATGACCACGATGTGAAAAATGTAAACGTTTGATTGTTAAGGAGACAATCATTTATGGTAATTGCATTTTAAAACCTGTTTTATGAAGTCTGATAGTTTCACTTTTTAGTAAATCATTTAACACTAAAACGTTTTATTGAAAAGCATTCACGGTTTTTTTTGGAAGAAACAATAGCCAATTCCTCTTACTCATAGATGGAATCAACGTTTTTTTCCACTGTAAAAACTCTAAATTTGTTACAGATGTTTTGATTGCGTTTAACGTGAGTATCTATTTTTATCATTTTGACAACTAATAATTTGAAAGGAAAATCCTAATGGTTAATAACTCACATGTTACTTAAAGTAAATGTCTTGCTTTATTTTGAAAAGTATATTTATTATTCTTTTATATGATATTTTTCGTTTCCGTATATGGAATGTCGCCCACCCAGCTTCAAACAAGCCCCAAATTTTAGTATTTTCAAGTCATAAAAGACTAACTCTATTATTGATATCAATTTCAACTTTCTTGATAAAAAAAAGGCACAGATTAAATCACTTTATGTGAAAATTTATGTTAAATTTTATGCATACTTAGAGATTTACAGTTGAGAAGAATCATACTTTTACTCAAAAACAGTAGGGACATAATGAAGCAATTTAAGATTCTCTTAATCCATGTTTATATAAAACTGTAGGGATCTCAATTTATCTTGTTTTCCATGCTCAAAATTCCATTACTAGAGCTGACAAAGAAATGGAAATGCTGCTCATATTTCTTATTTTTTAGCTGCTGTTGGGGATTCTAAATATAAATTGAGTTTTACCGCTGATCATTAGTTGCATACAATTCAAGTGAAATACAACACATAAAATTTCACCCTTTTAATAATAAAGCTCAATTGACTCGGAAAAATTCAAGTTCCACCTCTAAAAATACACGATACAGTAGTTCTATATGTACATTAAAGCTAAATCAAAACAAACAATCTGATTATAATGATGCACCATATTTCCTGCATAATTTTTACAAATACCTAATTATTCCTCCTAACTGTAACTAATGCAGTGTCCATAAAGCAGTAACGTTAGAAGCTACGAAAGCGTCGATCTATTTAGTTGCACATTCGCCATCTTCGCAACCTGAGAAAGTTGAGGTAAATGCATATGGTTCTCCAATTTTGGATAATGTTAGAAAAACAGGCAGTAAAACTGGTAGATTGGTACGAATTCACGTGCCGATATCAAATTCAAGTTGGGATAAAGTAACCATGAAATGTAAAAATGTCGTTTGGGTTGAATTGCAGGTAAGCCTACTATTACATAGTTTAACATTTACATCACTATTTTATTTATAATAATGCTATTAATGTTTTTTGAAGTTTGTATTTTTCTCTTTATTGCCAATCTTGCTTCCTAAAGCTACTGAATTAGGCTACTAGTCCCTATTTGTTTGAACGTCCCCTAACCATGAGTGCTACTTTCAGCATAGATCCCTTTTAGCTTAGATTATTATTCGAGAAGGAAAAAATCACACCAAAATGATATTCAAAATTCATGTAATTAGGTCTACTCCCTTTGCATTTAATGAAGTCATCGATTATCTCTGTCAGCTCGAATTCGTTTGTTCTGCCTTCTCAAAAATCTATAACTTGCCTTTAGTTAGTGGGTGATGTGAAAGTATTTCAAAATGACACTTGTCAATCTTAGCATTATACCCTTCTCACCGCTCAGTATGTTAAAACTTATAAAATGTTGAATATTTGTGTGCCATGCATTGTAACATTGTGGTAGTGAAATTGCTAATACACTAATGTATTCAATATAGGCATTAGTTAGGCATTTACTTTTGAAAATAACACTACACTATGCGTCTCTGTAGCAGATGCTCTAAATATCCTAAAATTGGATTTAGAGGTATTATTATCTTATTTATAACTTTGAGAAATAGAATTTAATGGTTAACTCCTCCAAACTCCTAAATATAGGAGTATCTATTCACCTGTCCCCTCCCCTATTCTTTTAATTTTACTGTGTATTTTTTGAGAACATGTGCATATTACTAGTGTTTCATAATAAGATCCACTAGTATCACAGGCATAGTATGCTATACTTTTCCTTTTCTTTTTGTCCCATTATTTTTGTTATTTACGGAATGGTAGCTATTGGCATCAGCTAGTAAATGGTAGTTTGGTTTCAGAGAAATACAATTCCGATAATTTATTGAGCTATTTAACTATTTATTTAGCTATATTATTTGATTCAACTGGGAAAAACATTTTTTTTAAAAGGATGTATATAAAAGACCACCTTATTGTGGGTTGATGGTATAAAGGATTTGATATTGTGGTTTCTTATTTATGCTTGCTTATACATATGTATATGTTTACTTATGCTAGAATGTGTGCACCAACTGTTCATAATGATGACATATATGAATTCTTTTTCTTAATACTTGTTTAGTTGCAGGCAAGTAAAAATTCAGAAAAAGAAATATCACGTCGTCAAGGATGGGAGAAAACCCACACAAAAATGAATGGCACCATATCATATTTGAATTCTTCGTAATTTGTAAGTTAAACAATATATTCCTTTAGTTTAGTAACTTATCAATGCACATAATATCTCAAGTATTATCATATTTTAGAGTAAAATTGCAAAAGTGAAGGAAACAATCATTGATGAGGAAGAAGATTTGACATTAGATGAAGACATGTTGTCACAAGTGTTTGGCAAGGACAAAAGGGGTCAGACTCGAAGTGTTGGAACTATGATATCAAAAGAACAAGTTAAAGCTTCTAATATTCCATGTAAACAACTCAAAAGGATTAAAGGAGGCTAAGATAATTTGACAGCAAGGATGGAGAAGGTGGAGGGGACATTGGAGAATGTGGAGGAGACATTGAAGTCAATTTTCGAAAAGGGTATGTGAATCAAGAAAAATAGAAAAAGGACATTTTTTCTAACAAAGAAGGAAATGGTGGGACACATTAGGAAAGTGTTGGAAGAACATCGAACAACGATGCTTGTTCTAATCCGTTTATTTCAAATGTTTCGGCAGATCAAATGAAGTGTTGAACTTCGATCTAGGGGTCATTGTAACAGGTTTATGTTAGGGAATGCGGAGTGGATCATTAAGGCAAAGCTAACACTAAAGGGGAGTGAATAGTGTTTTTAAGAAATTTAAGAAAATCTAAAACTAATATGATATACTATATGAATCTCACACCACAAAGATAATCACTGACATAGATTCAAACACAAATACAGAAATAAACAAAAATAAAATGCAAAAAAGGAAAGAACACAGCGGATTTTATACTTGTTCAGATTACTCCTACGTCCAGTCCCATGCAACGCTGGATTGCATAGAATTTTATTACTATATCAATATCCAAGTACAACACCCTTGATTTCACGGCCACAAGGTTACCACCAATTCCAAACACCCTTGATCAAGTATATTCCCCCTGATTTCCCCGGCTACAAGGTTACCATGGTTTCCTCCCTTAATTTCACGGCTATAAGGAACACACCGTTTCCAAAACTATCCTAAATGATTACAACAGCCCTATAACTCTTCAATAGCATTTCGATTCAGAGAGTAATGAGTAGAGAGTGAGAAGAGAGGAAGTTTTATATAACTAGACTTGAAATAGACAGAGTATAAGTGTAGAAATCGTAAAAATATGATATAATAATGGTGTAATGAAAGAAGATGAAGAAAGAGAAGAAGAATGATGATAAAATTCGAAATCATCCCCTATTTATAAGATTTGAAAGGTTGTGACGCTTCTAGAACGTAACAAATAGTGCAAACACAATACCTTTCAAAATTAAAATGTGAGTTATATGTCGACATGGCTAACTATGTATGTCGACATATGTAGTCTAAAAATTGAAATTTGAGTATTTTCCAAGTGTTTTGATAAATATATATATATATATATATATATATAATTCTAGAAATTCTTGAATTAAAACATAGTGATGTAAATAAGTATTATAAGGTAGAAAATCATATGAAATCATAAATATAAATTATATGAACATATTTACAAAATTATAAAATTTAAAACTATATAAATATAAAAGTATATAGCTATATATATATAAACTTATAATCTTTAATATCTCAAGTTTAAAATCAAAGGTAAGATAAAAAAAACTTAATTAGAATAAAAATTGAAAATAGAACTTGAACCTGGAGTGCTGTTCAGAGTCTTACATAAACTAGACTCTATTACCATTTTTATCTTGAACTCTTGAACCCTTGATTACTCATGAGTCTTGAATCTTCTCTGAATTATGAATCTCTAAAACTCTTAAAATGTAAAGTCTTCAGTATTAATTCCTATATACCAATCCAGCATATATGTGTATATATATTCTAGATAGAGATGTTAGTATATATTTTATAATTAGTTAATACTGAAATAAGGTTGTTGTTACCAAAACTCCATAATCCAACGATCTCCCCCTTTTTGATGATGACAACCTTAGTTTATAAAATATCATACCTGTATATACATGCTGATGTTGATCCTTCTATTACTCCCCCTGTCTATATGAATCCTATATATTCTACTTAAACTAAATCTATATTTTATCTTTTCTCCCCCCTTTGCATTATCAAAAAGAAATTCTAAAAATACTCCCCCTAAATTCTATATCTATCTAAACTATATTATACTAAGATTTATAAGTGTATAACTCAATGTACATGACTCCCCCTAAATTCGTGCCTATGTAATAAAGGAGTAGAATACTTATAGAGATAAAACAAGTATTATATTAAACATCGTTTTTCAGTACAAGCAATAAATTACACGAATTATTACAAACATAATACATCGAATAAACGCAAAGAAATGAAAAGAAAACCTAAATTCTAATTGTTTTTTATGATAGGAGACTTATATTTAATTAGCTATATTCAAAAAGCAAACCTGCAAATATTCAAACAAGATATTTTTAATTAGCTTAAAATATTAATAACGTTAAAATTAACTAAATCATTTAGATTCAAAATTTGAAGTTTAAATTTATACTTACAAAATCATTCAAAACCAAATTAAAATAAACTAGATTTCAAATTCTAAACAAATTTCAATACAAAATCTAAATTAATTTCATATTTTAAAACGTCGAGAATCCTGGATCGTTATAGGAATGCACTTGTTTGTGGCTCTACATTAAAATCTGTCCAAGACTGCTACTTCCTCTTCAGGCTCCGCACATCTCTTATCTTTCGAGGCTTCTAAATGTCTCGTATAGCTTTAATCAGGTCGGGGTTGACTACAAATCCCTAAGAGATGATGACAAAACCCAAGAGCTTCCCCAATGCAACACCGTAAGAGCATTTTCAAAGGGTTGAGCTTCATCCCATATTGATTGAGGATACTGAACATTTTCGCTAAATCTTTGACATGGTTAGCAGACTGTCTCGATTTCAAAAACATATTATCGACATAAACTTCCATTCGCCTCCCAATCTGCTTCTGCAACATGCAGTAAACCAACCGTTGATATGTCGCCCTAGCGTTCTTTAGTCCGAAAAACATGATCATACAGCAATATAGGCCGAGATCTGTTATGAAGCTTGTATGTTCCTAGTTCGTAACATGCATTGGGATCTGATTATATTCGGGGTAAGCATCGATGAAGAAGAGAAGTTTGTGCCCAGTTGTTGAGTTGACGAGCTGGTCAAATTTTGAGAAGTGGAAAACCGTCTTTAGGTCAATTTTTTTTCAAGTCTGAAAAGCCAATGCATGTCCACCACTTCCCATTGGACTTCTTCACAATGACTGGATTTGATATCCACTTGGGCTATAGCTAGTCTCAAATAGATATGTTTCTCTTTAACCTTTCTACTTCTTCCTTCAAAGCTGCCAACCTCTCGGGGACAAGTATGTGCCCTCTTATGTTTCACTGAGACGTACTTTGGGTTAATGTTGAGCGAACGGATCACGATGGTCGGTATTATCCCATATATGTCGGCATGGGTCCACACAAACACCTTAAGGTTAACATGGAGAAAATTAGTCAGTTCCCTTGTCCGGAGGAAGCAAGAGTAGATCTAACCTTCAAGACCTTAGACAGCTCGTCGTCATCAATCGTGATCACCACCGTAGTTTCATTAGGAGCCTCCCTTAGATATCCCGGCTCTTCATCCTCTATTGGATCAATATTTTCAAATTGACAACTATTTGGTTCGAGCTAGGATTTCTCCTTTACTTGCGATATGGCAATGTCCTTGCTAAGAGAGAAATTACATGCAGCTTCTCCCTTCTTTTTGTCATGGGTTTTTTCCATTCAGCCAAGTAACATGTTCGTCTTGATATCTGGTGTCTCATACAACTCCGACTCCTTCCTCCGTAGAAAACTTCAAGAGCAAGCTTCCAGGAGCTATGCATGCTTGAAATTCAGTAAGGGTCGGTTGACCCAAAAAAGCGTTATATGGAGAGTCAACATCCACAACAAGAAAAGGGAGAACACACACTCTCTGACGGTTCCCTTCTCCTAATTCTAGAATTGATAGTTCCATCATCCTTGCATGTTCGTTCGTTGAGCCATTGAGGCCATGTATTCTTCCCTTGCATAACTTTAAGTCCTTTGCTTTCTACCTCATCTGGTCATAAGCTCTTTTAAACAAAATATTTACGAAACTCCCGCAGTTCACAAGAATTTTCCTAACCAATGTTGGGCTAATCATGGAGGAAATCACCAACGGATCAATACTCAGGGATTCTACCCCGTCTGCATCTCTGTTTCTAAGGACGATACCATTTTCCATCGTCCTCCTTTGCTTCACTATAACAACTTCTTCAGCAGCATTGCACTCATCAACATCTACATGCTTCACTGGATTCACATACTGCTGCATAACCCGGATATCGAAATCAACTAGATGTAGTCCTCCGACTATAGTGTTGATTACTATAATTTACCTTTATCTCTTGGTTGGGCGGCAACTCTAAGATCTTCTTGACCTTTATTGAGGCATGAAGTCCCTGCCTCTGTCCCTGAGGCAACTTTATACTCATTTAAATTTACTTTACGAAGCACAATGATATACCAGAGATGACGACACTCATTCATTGTGTGGCCGTATATCTTGGGAAACAAACAAAACTTTTTCTAGTTTGGACTTCCTTCTCTATAGACTCTCGCGAGGGAGGCTTCTTGTGTCGCATTGTACTGCATGTGTCCAAGTATATGTTTTCCAGGGTATCA
Source organism: Allium sativum (assembly GCA_030737875.1). Lineage (NCBI taxonomy): Eukaryota > Viridiplantae > Streptophyta > Magnoliopsida > Asparagales > Amaryllidaceae > Allium > Allium sativum. Next base: position 46,457,606 of record CM060925.1, read on the forward strand.
TTCAATGGTGTGTAACTATCAAAAGTTAAAAATCTGGGTCGCTTCTAATTGTTCCCTTTTTTATTATGGCTTCCTCCACCACCATTCTTACGTTGAATGTCGTTCATTTTATTCTGGTTCTAAATGTTCACATGAACCTTTTTGGAATTCCCTCCGGATTTTTTTACCGTGACATTACTCTGAATGCTTTCATTCATTGTGTCATCAACTCTTCCCTTTCGGTTTAATCTTGCCTCCTCGATCCTAAGTGCACATTGGCCTTTTCGTAAGTACTTCCCAAAATCAGACTGGGAATCGACGCCGTAGACCAATGCCATCAAAATCCTCTCAGAGTTTGGATTGATGATCTCAGTGATAGCCGTGTCATAAGTGTTTCTCCTAATGCTTTATTTATTCGAGAGAAGGTCATGATGTATTTAGATTTAGAGGCATAGAGGCAAAACTGGTTTAGAAACTTTCTGCTCAAGTCTTCAAAATTCAGAACCGATCGGGGAGGTAGTCGAGTGAACTAAACATAAGTGCAACCCCATCGAGATAGGTAGGAAATGCTTTACACTTCAGCGCGTTAGGGGATGCTGCCATATCCATGCACTAGGAATACCTCATCAAGTGTTGTTAAGGGTCAGTACTTCCCGAATTGTGATTTTTCTGAGACAGATTGAATCTTCGAGGGAACTCTACTCGCAAAATGTCCTCGGTGAACATAGCAAGACTGCGATCAATTCCCCAATCCTCATTCTTATACCCACGAATGTCATTCATACTTTGTCTTACCATTGCTTCCACCTTTTCATTAGTGAGGATGGGCTCAGGCTCTGAACTCTCGGCTCGCCGGACCCTCTCTCCCCTCACAATAAGTAACGTCGTTTGGGCCGCTGTCCTGATGGTGCTTCCTTGGCACATGTTGTCCCGGTCAATCCCATGATATGATGGAGGAAGCGTAGGAGAGCGAGTGGTTCCGAGAGCTTCAAGATGTCTTAGAGGAGGAGCTCGGTTGGTGGGATGGACCTCTGGCTCAAAGTTGGCTAGATTGATTATTCTAATCGACATAATCGAACCGGGCCTACTCGATATGTCGAGCCGGGATCCTCCCGAACTGAGGCTCTTGCTCATTTATAGGCCAACGAACTGTCGTGGCAGTTGTGCTGTCTCTCCACTTCTTTTAGACGATGATGAGGCTTCCGCTACTTGATGATGCGATGGTGAAGAAGCTCTTTGACTTCTAAACTCATCGCATTATTCCGTCATTTTATTCATGTCTTGCCATAATGTCGCGTTCTCGTGCATCTAAGTGTTAAGTGCTGTTGTCGCTTCGTTCATCTCGGTCATTAGTAGCATGAAATCATCTCAAATGGAAAAGGTTGTGGTAGGAGCAAGATCGATGGGAGTGATGGTGGTGGCAGCAACTTCGTTTTCTGGTCAGTTCGGTATCAAACCGGGTGCTGGTGTAGTTCTATTTGTTTCTTGTTACGAGCGACGGATGGAAGGACCAGAAGAAGCTTCGGCTCTGGAAGAAACCATTCTTGTTGACTTTGAAGGAAATGAAGGATTTTTAAGGTTTTCTCTTTGGACTTGATGATCCAAAAAGTATATTAAAACCCTAAGAACTGAGAAATCAAGAGTTTCTCAGTGAAAGCACCAAAATGTTTGACCAAAAAATGGCACAAACACCCAAATATATTATATGAGAGAAATAAATAAACAAGTAGTAAATTAAAATAAGGAAAACACAGGCACACACAATTTATAGTGGTTCGGCATTTGAATGGCTTACGTCCACGTTATGATTCTCTTTAATAATATAAGAAAATTAGAGTTACATTGGAGGAAATACTAAAAAACTCAAATACAATGCTATTATAGATAATAAAATGATGTGGTGATGCCAAAAGTCCATTTTTGGTAGCCTTTGGAGGCTATTAGTAGGGTGGAGTCATGCCTAGTTTGATAGAGCCACGTGGGGCCAATTTGATGCATGTCGAGATCGTGGATGATGTTTTCTTGCTGTTGAAGCTTCTACATGGACATTTATACCTGGTTCGACTATGCCTGGATCGACATATTCGAACCAGGAGTGTATCGCTCTAGGGTCAGAACTTCCACCGAGCTGAAGTTTGAACCTGATCAACCTAGTCGAACCGAGGTAACTTCAAATTGGATTTTCACAAGAGCCCAGCTTAGTTGAGCCGACCTTGGGTCGAACTGGGGATAACACCACGTTGTGATTGTCTTGCTTGATCTCATTAGTGAATGAACATGCTTTTTTTGAATCTAGAGCTTTATGACCATGAACACTTATGTATTTGATGACCATGTCGAAAGTCGCATCAACAATGCGTAAGAAATTTGTGGAGTTAAGCAATATAAGTGGTTAAGAGAAAGAACAAATATAAATGAATAAGAGAAATGGGGGTCATAGATGATCTTTAATAAAAGGAAACATTATTTATTTTAGAAGGAAAATATAAAGGTTTTTATAAGGAATGGATTGTGATACAACTTAACTTATTTGAACAAGAAGAATTATAAGATAAGTTTTTGTGAATCAATAAGTGTAAGTAAACATGTTTTGTTAAAATGACAAGGAAATGTGTGTACAAAATATGGGTAAAACGCCATAAATTGTACTATCTATATCAACATAGAAATGAAAAATACTAAAATAATGAAGTTTTCTCATTACTTTACACACAAAACAAAAGTTCTCTTTAGAAAAGATTAACACAAAAATTAATCTTATTAATTCCTCTTGGAAAAGAAACACGTACTAAAATAGATAAGAGCTCCAACTGAGTTAAACGCATAATCGTTTTTTAACATTTGGGAAAAGTTTTGAGAAGATAAAATTTTATAAAATTAAAGATGGCTTGGTAGAATGATTCCAGTAGTGTTCTTGAATTGTTGGTAGAAATATGAGAAATTATTTCGATATATGAGTAAATCCTTAAAAAAAACTTGAATGGTAATCATAAAAAGTGTTAAGGGAGAAATTAAGATATAAGAACGAAAATTGATAAACACTCAACGGTTATACATTAATGTAAGAGAATCAAGAAAAAAGAAATTTTGAAAGGACTGGAAACAAGTTTTATTTAAACTAGTTAATATAATATAAAATAGTCATATTAAAAAATTATAATTATATAAAATAATTTTAATTTAATATAATTATGAATATATAATAGTAAGATTTAAGATAAATACTATATTAAAAATAGTTGTAGAAGGTATAATAGTTTAGTTCATTATAAAATAGTTATAAAACAATAGTTAACCTTATATATCAAAAAATTTAATTAGTTTAATATAGGATAATACAATTTCAAACATCATTCCAATCCAATCCAACCCACTACTATGCATTTCCAAAGTTCGGTTTCATTAATTCGAATTCAACAATTTTATTTCAAATCAATTTAAACTTTAAACAATATATTCTTAAGTTCAATCCATTTAAAAATGGTTCTTAAGTTGGGTTATTCAATTTTATTCTTAAAGATTCAACAATTACCTTTTTATACAGTTCATATCAATTAAATCTAAGTTACAATTTAATCGATTATTTAACTTCAATTATATTTAGATTCAAAACATTTACTTAACCAATTATTATCAAATTAATTTATTAAGTTTTATAATTATAACAAATTCATAACACATTTCATTATTTTCCAGATCACATTAAGAAGATCAATTTATCTTAACATGATAATTTCGTCTTAATTAAGTCATTTAAGCAAATCAAGTTATCGTTGATATTCTAACTTCTCTTTAAACATTATATGCTTATATTTTTTAAAAAACTTATTTAAATATATATATTTATTTAAAAAATTATAACATATAATTTTATTTTAAAATTTTAAATATAAAGCTTTATTAAATTATCAAAATATAAGTTTAAAAAAATTTAAATTTAAATTTCTGAAATACTTTTGTTAAATCAGAATATTTTTATAAATTCAGAAAATACTTTCAAAATGGACTAACGTTGTTCGCATATAATTTTCTACCTAGGTTAAGTAGAAAGGATATATATCATTTTTATCCATTTAATTTAAATTTACGGGTATTTATCATTTCAGTCTGCATCCCAATGAATTCAGTTTTCATTTCAAAATCTATACAGTGTTTCGGGTATATATCATTTCAACCTATAGTGATTTTACAAATGTACAGGAAACTTGCAGTGTAAGAACAAAATAAATATAACATTTCAACTAGCACATAAATCAACATACATCATAACAATCAAATTTTGTATCATATATGTCACTAGTGTGCATGTCACATTTGTGCAAATTGCATAACAAATAAATCGAGTTTTTTTAGAGCAATCATAACATTCATATGTCATTTCAAGAAATATCAATTTACACTTTGAAAATGTTAATCATGATTGAGGATTCTCACATGCGTGACAAAATAAAAATAGACGACATAGGATGAAATGGACACGGAAGCTAACATAACACGATTGAACCAATGAATTGAATCACCAACACAGTTCAGAATTTTCTGCATTACAAATCATGATAATCAACCCAAACTCAATTCAAATTCCAAAATTTCATGCTCATATATATATATATATATATATATATATTTGTGAAGCAAAATGTAAATATATACAATACAAAATATTACAACACAAAATATCACAAATCAATAACTACCAAGATTGAACCCAAGACCTTTCACCCTCATCTCCTTGCACTACCACCTCAACTACACAATTAATTTTCAAACACGACACAAACACACATCATCACAACACACACAGCCACATCCTCGCACACAACCACCTACACAGTAGGTCGGCTCGGGTCGATGAAGGTGATCGGAAGTAGGGTGGTGCAATAAGCTGCTCACAAGCCTGGGATTGGCCAGGGTTCAAAAATCTTTTTTTTAAGTTTCAAATTGCATCTGGCGTGTTAGTGGCTACTGGGTTCATCCGAGGGTCGGAGGGAAGAGGTATCATCGTTGGGGAGGTTGGCGTCAAACTGGAGGCGCTCAGGTCGTGCAATCATTGGTTCTGGCCATAGCCACCTCGCTGACCAACTTTTCCTCTTTTTTTTTTACATAAGGAGGTTACAAGTTGGGGATGAAGGAGGAGGGGAGGAGGCCACAGTCGGAGGTGGAGACCTGATGAGATAGGCATGGCGGTTCTACTGGCGGTAAGCACTGGTGGTGGTAGAGCAAGGGCTAAGGTGCTTCATGGAATGGATGTACGTGGTTTTCACTAAGAAAGGTTCACATACATGACATAAAAACAAGAGGGGAAGAGAGAGAAAAAGAACTTGATTAACTGTTTTGACTTTTTCTTTTTTTCCATTGAGATATGGTTTGATTTCCATTGCAATTTAATTTGAGAAATTTCTATAAATTGAATACGATATCTAGATCTAGACAAGAGGAAGAAGAATAAGGAGTTTCTGAAATGACAGAGGCTGAGAAAAAAAAAAGAATACATAAATTTATAAATTTGAGGAGGCATTACTAGTACTAATTGGTAATAAAATAGATGGGCTCTATAGATTTAGTATACTTTAAAACACAAACCAATGAGAAAGTCAAGGTATAGATTTATTTTAAACAAATATGTACAAAACGGAATGCCGTTTAGCTCATTTTTACAGTTATAAAAGCAAATTCTGAAAAAAATGAAGTTGAATATTTACGAAACCAAAAATTTGAGATGCTCATAATTCAGCATAAATTCATAAAAAAAGAAAACTTCAAATTTTATTCACTTTTTAATTTTAGCTTGAATTCAAATTTTAACCAATCTTGACCAAAATAAACTTTCTCAGAAAATTTTACATTTTAATAAAATTGGTAAACTAAAATATTCAAAAATTCAATTTTGTTATTTAGATTTAAATTATTTTTATATATTTACTTAAACTTAAATAACACAAATTGAGTTGGTTAAATAATTGAATTCAAATTTGACCGTTGTTTAGTTTCACTGTTCAAACGGTACTTACTTTTGTTCATAAACAGAAATCAGCACATTTATTTCATATAATTCAAAATAAATTGGATTTTAAAATACTAAAGTTTTAAATTTCAACCGATTCGTATACTTAAAATCAAGTAAAAGCCCGGGTTGTTACAATTAAAATGGTGAAGATTTCCCCGTTTCAAATTTAAAATTGCTAAGTCCGCTATTTTAATTTTTAAATGGCAAACCTTTCGTCATTTTAATTAAACCGATAAAAAATCATTTAATTAGAACATGAATCTTTTTTTTTCAAAAAAAACTTGCCAGATGGTTAGTTTTATCTTTATCTGGATGGACAACTTGTACAATCAGTGGAAAAGTGAGGAATGTAAGTAAACTGGCATGTAGTGGTATTGATATAAAAGGAGTCATTTCCTCTGAGGTTATAAGGAAAAAAAGAAAAAAATGTAGGAAACGTCAAGATTCCCTTTATGAAAACCCTTCTACAATTTGACCTCTATAACCAACTTTTCGACGGCTTTATACGCTTTAGTCTTGCAAAAACAAGTTATGTGAATTTAGAAATATAAGAAACAAGCCTTTGATGGTATATTGATATCTCTGCAATGCTACTTATTCCGTTCTCTTGAAAAATATCTCTCAATTTTTTTCCTCACATATTATAATTTAATGTTCAACTAAAAATAAATCAATTTTTTTGTCAAATAAATATAATATGTTGTTAGCTTTCACTGTCGCACGGTGGTATAAGTTATTACATATTTGGTTTGAATTGATTATCTTATTTTGTCAATACGATGTATAATCTTATTTATTAATAGTTGAAATCGAAACACAATATCTTGGTGCGACCGCAAAATTTCAAAGGTACTCTTATATATCTTTACTTTTGTATATTACTTAAAAATAGAATCTAACAATTAAAACTTTCTAAAAATTCAAACTATATTTTTGTAAATATTAACAAATCTCAATATTACTTGAAAATAGAATCTTATAAAAAAACATTCTTTACATATTGTTCTTTATTAATTGATAACACAAATAAAACTTAAAATTAATGAAATATTAGATATTACAACATAGAAATGAAAATTTAGACTTACCACATATGATTCAAAACATAAAAATATAATTAAATATTTATGAAAATCATTTTTCATAAATTTGTTAAACATATACATTCTCTAAAAACATAATTTACGAGGAAAACTTGTGTCATGATCATGGGCTAGACCATTACACGATGTAAGTAATAATAACAAATGTCAGCATTGATGTTTTACCCATTGACGCACACTTAAGGCGCTGACAATTGAATCCCCTACTAGCTACCATTAAAGATTGAAAAGGTAACAATTCAAACAAAAATAATCAACACAAATGCCTTAAACCTTGTTTGCTTTGCAAATTTTAGTTTTGCATCTTCCTAATTCAAAACTTACGCTTTGGTAACTTGTGGAAATTTACATAAAACTGACGAATTTGAAAAATAGTTTCAACATGTAAAATTATTATTTTTAATATGAAAATTATCTTCTCGGTTCCTTTTTTCTTGGTGTTAACTGTTAGGAAAATTGCGCCTTTGCGGAAGCGACAACGATCTTATTCAACCAAATACTTAAAGGTGATTTCTACGAAAAATTACACAGATATGAAATCACATGCGCAAACAAGATATTCCACCTAACCACCCTCTTTATTGATTCAACAATACAATTGATCTACAACAAAAAATAAACAAAATTACATTAACCTTATTGAGATAGGGAAAGAATTCTAGATGACTATAACTTTCGTTGGAGAAGTAGAACAATGAAGAATAGCGACAACCTTTGGATTAACTATTTCGGTCTCAATCCCATGCTCTTAATCCAATCCTAGAAGCTACTAATATAGGAGAATAGAAGGCTTAGGCAAATATCCAATTTGCCATTAGAAACATATCCAGAATAAAATTATTCATTTCTTTCCTTCTATGATACAATCAATCAATCAACCAACCAATCAAATCTTAATTAATTAGTTAATAAATTAAATCAATATTCATTAACATATGTGATTTCATGTCACAAATCACAACACTCTACCTTGATATGAAATCACATCACATCAAATGAACTTCCAAGACACAGGTCATCTAGCTCTTTCAATAATGCCTACTCTCAATTAAACCATTACAAACACAACCCACTGCCTGCCAAAAAATGCATCTTCCTCCCGAGATGCACCACACAATACTAACAGTCTAAAAATGCTTGTAATACCACAAGGATCTCCACCTTGTGGATTTTCCACATCGACACCCATCTATCACTTGATCACAGCCCCTTCCTTGGTCACTCCAGATCCCTCAAGCATCATCAACATGAAGACTCCTGTCTATACCATCAACAGTGGCAAATTAACCTCTCCACCTTGTTGTGGACTAGATTCTTCAACCGCCACTCGCCTTCCACAGTTGACCACAGAACCAACCAATCTATGCAGGTTTCCCTCCTCCAAGACACCTCTCATCACAACACGACCACCCTTCTTCACTCTTAAAAATCCACCTTGAGTATCATAAGTGCAACCACTGCGATCCAACTAACTGAGAGAAATGAGATTATGCGAACTCGCGGGTACATGTCTAACTCTAGTAACTTCTCTCACCATGCCATCATGCAAACGAAACCGAATAAATCCAATACCATAAACTGGTAGATCTAGTCCATTGGTTGTTCTAATCACGTCAACATTCTTCTCATAAGAAGAAAAATACTTCACATCCTTACAAATGTAAAAACTGGCTTCTGAATCCATCTTCCAAGGATTAACTTCGCTAAACAGGACATCACAAGAAACATCTAAAGGAACCTGCAGCAAGACCTGTCAGTGCCTCATCACTACTACTATCACCATCCACAACCTTCTTCTTATCCCTCTGATAAGCATGGCAATCTTTGTGTATGTGATCTTGCTTATTACAATAGTAACAAGTGATGACGCCTTTAACATTAGCCCCTTTCTTCTTCCTCCTTGTATCTTTCCCTGAGTCCTTTGCTACCATAGCCTCACCTCGAACCGATTTCAATCCCTACTGTTTTATCCTTAGTTCTTCATTCAAAAGGCTACTTTGTATCGTTTTCAAAGAAATATCCCCACTAGCATTGGAGTTACTCAATGAAACAACCAAAGTTTCCTAATTTTCTAAAAGTGAACTCATCAGCATAAGAGCCTGCAACTCATCATCAAAATTGATCTTCAGATTTGCCAATTATTGGTCACATCTTGAAATTCATTCAGGTGCCCCACAACAAACTTCTCCTCATCCAATCTCAGTTGAACAAGCTCTCGAACCAGAAAAGCCTTACTTGTAGCACTCCTCGATTCATACAAAGATACCAACTTGTCCTACAAGTCCTTCGCGGATTCACAACTAACCACATGATGGAATACCGAATCATCAAGGTATTGCCGATTCAAGGCAATCGCCTTCTTATCCATCTTCTTCCACGTTCCCTCATCCACACCTAAGGGCTTCATCCCATCTCCATAAATCGGATCATGAGGATCATTGAGGTAAAGCACATCCTCCATCTTAGGTTTCCAGATCCCCCAATTTCTTCCATCAAAAATAATCATCTTCGGAAACGCCATCATATCCAACATCGAAAGAAATGATTTTTTTTAATCCGAAATCACTCTAAGCTTTGCGATGATCTCGCTCTAATACCAATTGCTAGGAAAATTGCGCCTTTGCGGAAGCGACCAGAATCTTATTCGCCCAAATACTTAAAGATGATTTCTATGAAAAACAACACAGATATGAAATCACATGTGCAAACAAGATATTCCACCCAACCACTCTCTTTATTGATTCAACAATACAAATTTTGTTTATATGCAATGGATCTACAATAAAAAAAAAAAAAAAAAATTACAAGAATCAATAACCATATTGAGATAGGGAAAGAATTCTAGATGACTATAACTTTTGTTGGAGAAGGAGAACGATGAAGAATAACGGCAACCTTTGGATTAACTATTTCGGCCTCAATCCCATTCTTTTAATCCAATCCTTGATGCTGCTAATATAGAAGAATGTAAGGCCTAGGAAAAAATCTAATATGCCCCTCAGAAATATATCCAGAATATAATTATTCATTTCTTCCCTTCTATGATACAATCAATCAGTCAACCAATCAACCAAATCAATTAGTCAATTAATTAATTAATCAAATCAATCAATTAATCAAATCAATCTTCATTAACATATATGATTTCATGTCACAAATCACAACATAAACTGAAAACAAAGATTTGCAAAAACCCAGAATTCAAATCAAACGTTCTCTTTACATTTGATAAGATAATTCAAGGATACAACAGAATACAAACCATGAAATATAATATAAAAAGTGGTAATTTTTTTTGGAAAATAAACAATAATTAACAAGGCTAAACTACCACTTGGGTTGAAAAGATTACGACTGTAATCTCTAACCGACCGCATTCATGATTTTATAGTTAGAAAAGGTCTGATGTCATAAGGAGTCCAACGAGCTCTGTAGTTCCCATTATGAAAAGTACCATCTCATAACCTGCCATGGTGTTGCAAAGTTAAATACAAAATCATTTTTCCTTACATTGTAATTAAACTATTAAATTTTTTTTTTAAAAAGATCAAAACATTGGAGAATGTCCCCATAATAATGAAATGTATGTATACCTGGTAGAAACGATGTGTTCTGACGCTGTTGAGCCCAAGAGAATGTAAAAAAAACATTGGAAATAATTTAGCAGAAGATTGCAGCATGTGTGTAAAGAAAATATGGTGCTAGACATACATAATACCGGCTACTGCTTTAGCAACTCCTCTGAAATGGATTCTCCATTCATTGAAATGCCATTTGCAGCTCCTCTTTGATGCGGCCTCTGTTATTTTTGACAACACTCTTATATCAAAAAATAATCACTCGTTTTATGTCTTAGTTTGTTAAACACATAATAATTACCACGGCATTGTTTTGCAAAATAAACGACCCGTAACAATAATCATCTGTTATGATGAACAGAGAACAGAATGTGACTTACTTAATTCATAATTTTCAATCATAAATAAGAAAAGAGTGAATTTGTACTTACAGAGAGGATATTTTTAACCAAGGATGCAAAATTCACAACTAATTTAAGTGTAAATCCAGAGAGATTTGTCATTGGAGGATACCCGGCGAGCAATGGTATTGCTAATGCCTGCATAATCAATATAAGGAAATAAGAAGGAAAATAACATCAACCGATGAAATGTGAAAAATTCAATAAATACATACTGCTGATAAAAAAGCAGTAAAATTGTAGACTAAAACCTATATATATATATATATATATATATATATATATATATATATATATATATATATATATATATATATATATATATATATATATAAACATAAAAGTTTCACTAAGCAAAAGTCCACCGTAATTTGAAAACCTATTACTGCAGGAACCTCGCCAATATCATCCGTCCAGAAGCTTAACCCTCCGAACTTTTCATCGCTTTCAGTCCACAATGAAAACGGCTAAATATTTTGAAACTACATGGCAACTAAAATACATTCGGTGTGTGTTGATAATACAGACACAAAGCAAGGACACTAGCATGACATCAAGATAAGATTAAACCAATTCGTGTCCACTTTCCAATAGTCAAATGTGGTTTGATTTCCAGACATGTCATCTATAAGTACAATGGACAGAAAAAGTAATAAGAAAAAAATTAGCACGACAAATACATAATACATTTAATATGCAACTTCACCTTTTGGCTAGAACTAGATGTCGATCATGATTTAACATGTAGTGTTACATCTGCTGCATATATAAAACTAATAAGCTGAGAACTTTTGTCTCTCAAAAAACATTTATTATGTTTAAAATAATTAATCAAACTTAAAACCTTATTAATAAAGTAATTAATTAATTTTAAAACAATATTAATAAAATAATTAATGGACTTTATAATACAAAATTAATTATCTTTAAACATCATTAATAAAATAATTAATTATATTTAAAAAATCATTAATAAACAATTATTAATTTTTAAACAATAATCATTAATTTTAAAACATCATCGTTATCAATAAATAACAATCAACTTTTAAAACATTATTAACTGAATAATAATTAATTATCGTTGAAACATTATTAAACCAATATTACTTAACTTTGAAACATTAATTAACTTCAAAATATCATTAATTAAAAACTAAATACTTCATTAATGATGCTAAAAATTGTTACTTGTTTTATTAATAATGAATAAAGTTGATATTTACCTAATTAATGATTTTAATGTTAATTATTTTATTAATGTTTTTAAAGTTAATAACAAAAGTTAATTAGATCTACAGTAATTCTAACTCTAAGTGTGCAATGTCCAATGCATGACTGCTTCACTACATTGGAAAGCTTGTTAGTCTATGGTTTCTTGTGTGCAAGGAGTACAAACTATACTTTTTTTTTGCTTTGATTTGCATTCAGAAAACAGATTATTCAAACCAATATTGGTAAGTTTTGTTTACATCCCACATATCATTTAGATCATCCACACTACTTTTTAATCTAATTTGCTTTTTGCTCTAAACATTAATTTATTCTCTTTATCCACCGTATCATTATTATTTTGTCCATAAATAGTAATCTTCTTTTCAAAGCAATCAGCACTTTGTATGCACTTCCAAATAGAAGATATCAATTGTTGTGCTCCACATAACCACTTTTCTAAACAATTCTCAGTCTACGTTATGCATTCGTTGTGTCTCTTATTGTATTAAAGCTATCAACAACGTCAATATGTGCTTAAAATTGTTCCTTCAACGTGATTTAATCTTATTTCTCAACAACGTCAAAAATAGTAAGTACTTTTTTTTATATTTTATATGAAGAGTTGCTTTTGACTTTCTAAAATCATCTTAATGCTTTTTGAAGTATAAGGCTCCAACATAAATGTCTACATCACTACTTTTTTCCTTTTGATATGGTATATACTGAACCGATCATCCCCAAAATATGAACATTAAACAGTTTAATCTGATGGGTTGAGAAACTAAGGACGTACCTCTACTTTGATAAAAGTTAATTTGTAATTTTATTAGGCAACAATTAATGCATTGACAAATATGCTTTTGTATTAATGTAGGGAATAATTTATTCCTATATATGACATAATTAGATAAATCTAGATAAAGGCATTATCTGGAATATTCCAGAGAACGCATTATATTATAAAAGTCAAGCTGTATCTCATGTAATCAATCAAGCATCAAAGAAAAAAAAATTAAATCTTTTGTCTATCTCTCCATATTGCTCTGCTGTGCCTAACAAATTTGGTATCAGAGCCATATCAACAGCATTAATCAGTCACTCAAAAACAATGGCAGTAGTCCCTACAATGTTCAAGTACTCTCCAAGCGAAGTGCCAATATTCGAAGGCGAGCATTATGATTATTGGAGCAGTGAGATGATGGACTTCTTCATCTCTCATGATTTATGGGATGTCATCGAAAAAGATTATCAGGAGCCACATGTAGATGGAGATTCTACAAGATGGACGGCTGCACAAGAGAAGTTGTACAAAGAAAATCAAAAGAAAGATGCAACTGCACTTCGGTATATCAAACAAGGAGTGAGTAAATCTATCTATCCAAGAATTTTCAATAAAAGAAAAGCAAAGGATGCATGAGAAGTTTTGCAAAAAGAATTTCGAGGCAATGACAAAGTTATCTCCATTAAACTTCAATCTTTATGGAGAGATTTTGACAACCTGCAAATGAAGGAATCTGAAAATATCAGAGATTTCTTCTCCAGAGTCTCTGAAATTGTAAATCAAATTCAGTGCCTTGGAGATAACATTCAAGAAAAGAAGGTGGTAGAGAAGATATTGAGATGTCTTCCTCCAAAGTTCGATCATTGCGTCGCTGCAATAGAGGAATCAAAGGACCTTGGCAAGATGTCAACACATGAGCTAATGAGTTCACTTCAAGCTCATGAACAAAGAATTAATAGAACATCAGCAAATTCATTGGAGCAAGCATTCCAATCCACCCTCAATTTTTCAGAAAAGAAACGAAGTTATTACAACTCAAAGAAGGGCTCATTTCAAAAGCAAAATCAAATTCAAAGAAAGGGCAACGAAAGAAATTATCAAGGCAAAGGAGAACAACGACGAGAACAACAGAAAATTCAAGGTAATTCTTCCACTTATTGCATTATTTGCAATAAATCAAATCATAATTCTGAAAATTGTCACTTCAAATGCACGAGATGTCGAATTCCTAATCATTCCCAAAGAGATTGTTGGTTTCAAAATAAAAAAGAGAAGGACAAAGCAAATTTTACAAGTGAAGAAAATGAAGAGCAGGTTTTCTACTCTTGTTTATCTGCTGAAAATGAATCACAAGATGCTTGGTATATTGACAGTGGTTGCAGTAACCACATGACCGGCAACAAAGACATTTTTGTAGAACTTGATGCAAATTTTTCATCAGAGATAAAGCTTGGAGATGGAAAGGCGCAAAAAGTTGAAGGAAAGGGGACCATTGCAGTCCACACCAAAAAAGGTAAGAAATTTATTCATGATGTGCTTTACGTGCCAAATTTAGCCCAAAATCTCTTAAGTGTTGGACAACTTGTTCAAAAAGGTTATGCGGTGAATTTTGATAATAATTCTTGCAAGATCATTGATAAGAAAAGTAATTTAACAGTGGAAAATATTGACATGACTCCAAATAAAATTTTCCGCCTATTTATGTCTCTAAATGAGAATTGTGCATTCAAATCTGAAAATTCTAATGTGTCTCATTTATGGCATTTGAGATATGGCCATTTAAGCAACAAGGGGTTGCATTTGCTGAAATCAAAGAATATGGTCATTGGACTTCCTATCATCACGGAAGAAAATAAGGTGTGTGAAGGTTGTATTTTTGGCAAAATGCATAGATTTCCTTTTCCGAAAACTTCATGGCGAGCAAAAGCTCCTTTGGAGTTGATACATGCTGATATTTTTGGTCCTACAAGGACTCCTTCACTAAATAACAAGAGATATTTCATTCTTTTTGTTGATGATTACACTCGTATGATGTGGATTTATTTTTTAAGTGAAAAATCAGAAGCTTTCTCAAGTTTCCTACGGTTTAAAGCTCTTGTAGAACGCCAAAGTGGACACTTAATAAAAACTCTTCGAACTGATCGTGGAGGAGAGTTTATTTACAGCGAGTTCATGAATCATTGCAAGAAAGAAGGAATTGCAAGACAGCTTACTGTGCGATATACACCGCAGCAAAACGGCGTCGCAGAAAGGAAAAATCGAACAATTGTTGAAATGGCTCGAAGTATGCTAGAAGGAAAATCCATGCCAAAGAAGTTATGGGCTGAAGCTGTCAACACGGCTGTCTATATATTGAACCGTTCGCCAACTAAAGCTGTTAGAAATATGACACCATTTGAAGCCTGGCATAAAAGAAAGCCTAAAGTAGATCACATGAAAGTATTTGGAAGTGTAGCGTATGCATTGAACCAGAGCCCAAACAAAGATAAATTTGAGAAGAAAGGAGAGAAATATGTCTTTGTTGGTTACAGTGAAGAGTCAAAGGGATATCGGCTATTAAACCCCAAAAATGATCAACTCATTGTCTCAAGAGATGTTGTCTTTGATGAAATGGCAACATGGCAGTGGGATCATGATGGCTACCAAAAATCAAATTCTATGAAGCCTAAAAGATCTCAAAATAATGGCTCACAACCTGTCCGATCTCAGCAAAGTATCCATGTAGATACTGCTCCTAGTTACAGCTCAAATGATGAAAATGAATATGAAGATTTGGATTCTCCTATTCGAAAGGTGCGTTCTTTACAAGATATTTATGACTCATGTAATGTTGTTCTTTTTTCTTGTGAACCGCAGTTGTTTGAAGAGGCAAGCAAAGAAGATGTGTGGATTGAAGCAATGAAAGAAGAAATAACAGCCATTGAGAAAAATAAAACATGGCAGTTAGTTGACTTGCCAAAAGATAAAGAAGTCATTGGCCTGAAATGGGTTTATAAGACAAAATATGGCGAAGATGGTTCTATAATAAGACACAAAGCACGGCTGGTTGCAAAGGGATATTCGCAGCAGCCCGGAATTGACTTTAATGAGACATTTGCTCCAGTAGTTCGAATGGAAACCATTAGAACAGCTCTTGCAGTGGCAGCGCAATTAGAGCTTAAAGTTTTCGAACTCGATGTGAAGTCTGCTTTTCTAAATGGCGAGCTTAAGGAAGAGGTATATGTTGAGCAGCCAGAAGGCTTTGTGATAAGAGGAAAAGAAAATAAAGTCTATAAGCTTCAAAAGGCGCTGTATGGGCTAAAGCAGGCACCCCGAGCATGGAATTGCAAGATAGATAACTACTTCATTCAAAATGGTTTCCAAAGAAGTAAGAACGAACCTGCCCTTTATGTGAAAAATCAAGGAGAAGAATTTCTAGTTGTATGTCTATATGTTGACGATCTAATCTATTTCGGTACAAGCAACAATCTTGTTAAGGAATTTAAGGAAAGAATGATGACGGACTTTGAGATGACGGACCTCGGTCTGATGAAGTATTTTCTAGGCATGCAAGTCAAACAAGGAAAGGGCAAAATCTTCATTTCACAAGAGAAATACATTGAAGGCATTCTCAAAAAATTTCACATGGCAGATTGCAAACCAGTTAACACACCAATGATGCTAAATGAAAAATTAAAGCAAGAAGATGGCGCAAAGAAGGCGGATGGAAAAATATTTAGAAGCTTGGTTGGTTCGCTAATTTTTCTCACTCATACAAGGCCTGATATTTGTCATGCAGTAAGTATACTTTCAAGATTCATGCAAAATCCAAGTAACAATCACTTGATTGCAGCAAAAAGAATTTTACGATATTTGAAAGGAACAAAAGAATGTGGGCTTCAATATGTCAAAGAGGACGAATGCAAGTTAGTCGGTTTCACTGATAGTGACTGGGCAGGAGCATTGGATGATCGGAAGAGCACATCAGGCTATGTATTTTGTCTCGGTTCCAACGTAATTTCATGGAGTTCAAGGAAGCAAAAGACCGTAGCATTATCTTCAGCTGAAGCTGAGTACATGGCAGCTACAGAGGCAGCTTGTGAAGCGGTGTGGCTACGGAGAATTCTAAATGATATGAAGCAAACTCAAGACAAGCCAACAAAAATCTACTGTGACAATATGTCGGCTGTGGCAATGACAAAAAATCCAGTGTTTCATGCTCGCACAAAGCATATTGAGATACGTTATCATTTTATACGAGAATTGATTAGCAAAGAGGAGATTATCATGGACTTCATCAGCACAAAAGACCAGCCAGCGGATTTCCTCACTAAAGCAGTCACATTGGAGAAGTTTGAAAAGTTCAAGAAGCAATTGAAAATTACAAATTAAGGAGGAGTGATAAAAGTTAATTTGTAATTTTATTAGGCAACAATTAATGCATTGACAAATATGCTTTTGTATTAATGTAGGGAATAATTTATTCCTATATATGACATAATTAGATAAATCTAGATAAAGGCATTATCTGGAATATTCCAGAGAACGCATTATATTATAAAAGTCAAGCTGTATCTCATGTAATCAATCAAGCATCAAAGAAAAAAAAATTAAATCTTTTGTCTATCTCTCCATATTGCTCTGCTGTGCCTAACATACTTCACGAAGAAAAAAGCTTCAATTCAGAGAAGTGGCGATAACAAACAATTTTGGTTTATAGGCTTTATATGAGACGGGTTTGCAAATTATATGATTAAGTAGAGAGATAATGTTCCATGTTAATTTGAATTATGTTATGGCTAATAACTACATGTAAATATTAATGGACAACAAATTATTTTGTTTTTTGATCCATTCTTCTCTTTCATGTTTTATATAGTAATAACATTTCTTTTATCCAAAGAAGTATGTATTAATCAAAGTAAATAAGAAACTAAAAAAATTACATTTAGTTTATTGACTGGTTAATCCCCATGTGAATTAATTAATCATATTTATGTGGATTATCTTAGATGTGGATTAACATATCAAAACAGTAGATAGATAAAAAGGCTACCTTATGAATATCCTATATGCCCACATTATAAAATGTCAAATAGAAAGTACCTCACTGTATGCCATGTCATGAAAAGCAAAAACACAATATACAATAACCGCTGACATTAGAGGCCAATTCTTAAAAAGGTTTTCTTGAAAATGAATTACTCCTGCCTTTTCATCACTTTTTCCTATAATATTCTTCTCGGACAATATATTTACAGGGTGATTGTGCAATGTTTCCTAGACAATTGAGGAAAAAAGTTTGTTAGTGTTACTGCAAAACAAGTAATAAACCAAGAAATCATGAACTTGCATAATGAAAATTTGAGGTACTGTTAGCATGATACTGCACAAGAAGAAGAATAAGAGAAACTGGTAAAAGGAGATTGTTCCTTACTAGAAGCCAAAGATTACGACCGCAAACAGGGATATACAAAGAGATGACAACAAATACAGAAGCCTATAATTAAAAAAAAGAAAAAAGATTACCCTCTATAATCTCATTACTATAAGCACACAGTAAAAAAGTAGTTAAACCACTATAAAGTCCATGTTTATGTGCCTCCCAAACAAGGATGCTTTAGTAAATACGGATGGGAACTTTTCCGCAGGCTACAAATGAACACATAAAAACACGTTATTAATGACTGTGGAAGCCATGGACATGGGTTCTGCATACATGGTATATAAAAAAATATTGTGTTTTAAAGTCGAATTTAGATATTTTCTTACTTGTGCAAGAAAGCCTCCATTAGTTGGGCCAGTGATTAGGCCGATGACCCATGCTGTACCAACCTGAAATGAAACATCAACAAGTAATAATCTAGTTAATGTCTGGTTGTAAAAGTTTTTTTTAACCCTGTATATCTTGCCGTAGATTGACCTATAGACTGATGCTCTGGTCAAGCAACCTCTGATGCGTATGCCTGAAGGAAGCAGAAAGATTAAGCCTTATAGAAAACTTGCAAGCGATAAAAAATGAATTATACTTCATCCAAACAGCATGTTGAAAATAACACTGTATAATTGCAGATGACAAGAATTTCAGAATACATGGCATTGCAAGATACGAGTAAAAATGCACATGTAATAGTGAATACAAATTCACAGAAAGTTACAGATAGAAACATGCAAAGTACAATGTCAAAGTTATACATATTACAGTGTCAAAGCTTCTCTTAGTTACTTTACTGCATCTTTTTAAGTTAATAAAATAGAATAACATAGAAATCAACAGTAAATCTAAAAGAACAATATTCTTTTGTAAAAAAATAAAATAAAAAGATCAAAAATTTAAGTCTATAGTATGCTAAAGATTCTTCCCTGACATATGGCTATCACTGATTTTTCCAACAGTGTTACAAACAACCAATAACTTACACTGAAAGTAGGCCTATAATGATGACAGGTTTTCTTCCCCATTTATCAGCCACTGCTCCCCAGCAAAAAGATGTGAAAGCTCTACCGCACATAAATGCAGCACCTGCGATTACAAATGGCGTGTTTTCATGCTTTTAACAGTCACCAAATTTTCTCTGATTTGAGGATTAAGAGCAACTCCAACAAATACCCGGATATCTGAAAATGTGAAATCCACACCCAAAATCGCATCCAACTGGGTGTAGATTTTGTCACATGTTCGGAAATCTGGATTAATAGTTCTGAAATCTTCAAACTGTCCACATGCTTGTTCAACAAGCTCGTAGACTTACACGCTTGTTTAACAAGTGCGTAATTTTAAACGGCTTTATTTTGCGCGCGTCTGTTGAACAAACGCGAGGAGGCAAACGGCTTGATTTTGCAATGGTAGTGTCTAACGTTTATATTTTTCAAACACTACAAATACACCACCCCTTATCTACTTTCCTCCACATCAACTCTTCTTCTACCACATCTAAATTTACTAAAAAAATGGTTACTGATTTTGATGCTAATGCCGTAAGAATTGGCTTTGAAACTTTTTATTTACAAGATCTAAGCCAACCGTTTGGTGGAATGCTAACTACTTCAAGTTGGAGTGCTAATGAAGACTACGATCTTAGCTACATATACTGCTCACTTTCGCTAGATCCTGTCTGTGGTGTCGATCAAAGTGGTGAAACATTTTGGGGTAGAATCACTAATGCATACAACAGGAAGAACATGGATCAGAATAGAAGTGTAGCTTCCATCAAAGGTCTTTATTGTAAAATTAATCGTCAAACTCAATGTTTTGATTCGCAGATGTTCAAGCTGAAGTAGAGTAGCCCAAGTGGATTTGGAAGTGAAACTCATATGGTAATAATTGTTTACCCTTTTTTTTTGTAGTTTACATCTTAGCGTTGTAGTAAAAGCTTCATATTATTGATGCAGAGACTTGCCGCAAACAAGTTATTCAAACAAATATATAAACCAGATAGTAAACAAGGACCTCATTTCTATCAGTTCATGCATGTGTATGACCTACTGGTTAATCATGTGAAATGGATATCTTCACTTCAGAAAACAGTCCAAGACGTCCAATCAAGCAGTAGTCGTGGGAAAGCTACAAGATTTGGAGACAGTTGTAGTCCGAAAAATTCACAGGACAATGCTACTATGGGTTTAGAAGAAGAAGTAAACCTTACTAATGACTGATATGATAGGCCAAAAGGATCCAAGGCGGCAAAGAAAAAACAAGTGGCAGGAGAAAATGAAGGTGAAATCAGAAAACTATTAAAGGAGTCTAACGATATGTATTTGAACGCACTCAAGAGAAGAAGCATTACCACCAAGAAAGGATTGACGCAATTCATCTACTTGTTGAGGTAAAACGACGAAAGGAAGAAGATGCAGTCATGTTTACAGATATTTTGCAAATGGATGATGTGCAACGCGAGTATACAGAGTATCGCAGATTTGAGATATTGAGGCGAAGAAGAGAAGGAGGTGTGTGATTGTAGATAACGTGGATGTAAACTTTAGTTGGCTTTGTATGCGCCAGTTTGGTGTAAGTTGCATTTTGTTTTTGTAGCATAGGAATGGAGTTTGAAATGGAGTTTGAAATTTTGTTTGGTGTAAGTTGTATTTTGGTTATGTAGCTTTGAAATGGAGTTTGATATTTAAAATGGAGTTTAAAATGGAGTTTGGTGTAAGCTGCATTTTGTTTATGTAGGTTTGAAATGGAGTTTAAAATGGAGTTTGAAAAGGAGTTTGAAATTTAAAATGGTGTTTAAAATGGAGTTTGAAATGGATTTTGAAATTTAAAATGGAGTTTAGTATAATTTATTTTACGTATAAATGGAGTTTGAAATTTAAAATGGAGTTTAGTGTAAGCTGCATTTTGTCTATGTAGGTTTGAAATGGAGTGCGAAATTTAAAATAGAGTTTAAAATGGGGTTCGAAATGGGGTTCGAAATGGAGTTTGAATTGGAGTTCAAAATGGGGTTCGAAATGGAATTTGAAATGGAGTTCGAAATGGAGTTTGAAATTGTTGACCTGCTTTTAAGTCAAAGCCGTCACACATGAAATATCTGTTTAGCAATACGCACAAATATGGGGAATATCGTCAGAAGACAGGAAGCGATTTGGTTGAAGTGCATCATAAACAAAGATTGGCCCGAAACTCCTATCAAACGACCTCTTTTGGGCCCGAAAACAGCAATTACGGAGCAAAGCTCTGTAACTCTTGTAGCTCTCCGGATTAGCTTCGAATCGAGATTTCGTTTGGCTAAAACGGATTTACGGTTTGATCTTCCATGGGGGCACCTCCGAACCAAGCCGGATGATCTTCCATGCTCCCCATGCTTATCTGAACTCTTCTGGACTCAACGCTGGGGGCAGCAGCTCTGAACTTGTCAACTTGCAACAACTCTTTGAAGGCGACCGACTCGCCAATCTCATTGAACGTCTCTCGAGAGGCCGCACCTATCAGAATGACATGGATGATGTCAACCAAAATCCATTCACACAAGAAATCAGGAATTCTCGCAACCCACCAGATTTCAAACTTCCGCAATTGGAGCCTTGCAACGGCAGCACAGATCCTTCCGTGCACCTGATGCGCTACAAATGACATATAGAAGTTCAATCAGCGTCGGAAAACATTATGGCTAAATGTTTTCCCCTCTTTTTGACCAATATAGCTGCTATGTGGATTCGGCAGCTAGAATCTGAATCGATCTACAGTTGGAACATGTTGGTCGCTCGCTTTATTGAACAGTTTCGGGTTCACATCGCTCGACCCTAGAATGTAATGTAACTCACTACAATCAAGTAGAGGCCCAGAGAAACTTTGCGCTAATTTTTGGAACGGTTCAACGTTGCAGCAGCATCAGGTCAATGGTATTGATGGCTGCAGTATCCTCGGAGTTCAAAAAATCCTTGTACCGAGACCCACTACGGAATCTCAGTGAATTCTACCTTGAATCGGATAGATTTCTATGTGAAGAAGACGCAACATCCGGAAAGAAAATTCTCGATGTCAACATGCTCAAAGACGGAGAACCATCTGATTCTGGAAAAGGAAAAGGGAAAGTCGCTGTCAAGAATGACCGCAACGCTCAGCCTGGGAGAGGGCCCAGAGATGAAAAGTACACCGAACTCAATTCGACCTTGACTGACATCTACATGAACACAAACAGTCATGATACAAATGACTGTAGGCACTTGTGAGACTTGATTGAGGAACGGGTTAGACGTGGAGAGCTACCCGAGTATGTGAAACAACCTACAGCGCCTGCACCCGCGCTACCACCATCTGCTCTCCGGAGAGGGAATGACCCCAGATCAAGCTCCCGTGGGCTCATCATCAATTGATCTGGATTGGATCACTCTGCATTTTCAACATTTCTTAGGATTTAAGATATGTAACACCCCGTGAATTCTATAACATTAAGCTTCACAAATTAAAGTGTAATTAATTCTAAATAAAAGAATTAAGGGAAATGGGTTACGCCATTGCGTTCGTCTCGGAATTCTGCTTAAGATAGAGTCCGAGTTTGCGTGAATCGGACTCCGTATGAAGGAGTTATGACCTTCGGAAATTTCAGAATAAAATTTAAAATTCAAACAGCTCAGTTTCAAATTCGAAATTCGAAAAACAGGTTCAAACTGGGCTGGGCGGGAAGATTCCCGCCCAGGGACCAGGTCGACCATAGGGTCGACCATAGGGTCGACCATGGTGTCGACCTTGTCACCCCAGCTCGACCATAGTGTCGACCTGGGTGTCGACCTGCCAGTCGACCTACCTGGTCGACCTGGCTGGCTGGGTCTGGCTCTGGCCCTGGCTCGAATTTCTGTGGCTCGGTGTGTCATTAGGGCTGACATGTCACCTCTTGATTGGCTCTTTGAACTTTGTATGGTCTAGATTCCTCCTGTCTTCATCTGACGACAAAAACGATTTAAAAATCTATAAATACACCCTAAGTCTCAACTAAAATTCACACAAAAAAATAAGATGGGAGTCGTCATGCTGCCAGGAAGGAATTGGGCATAGCCGTCAAGAGAGAGGAGCTTAGAGACGAATCAAATTAAGTATAAGACTAAAGCTTAATCAAATTAATCAACGCAATGTTAATCTACCCAAAGGAACGCATCTCAATTTCAGAATTCAGAAACCAGGATTCAAGATTCTGCATTCGTTGTAAGTATAGTGACCTTTCATAATATGAATAAAAACTGTGACGTGATTCGATGTAAATGAAAATAGGATTGTGTTATTGTATGATAGTGATATAAATTCTGTGTATTGTAATGATTTTGTCACGACTTGTGTATTGATATTTGTGGCCTAAATTGATTGATGCAAGCCTATTTAACAATTGTATATGAAAATAATGGCACTTGCAAGTTGTGGCAAAAACTAGAATTTGATCCCTTTATGTTTATGTCTATGGCATGGACTATATACATTCAATAAGTCTGAATTAAGGCTTATGTAAACATGTTCTAGATTTGAGACCTTTTATGCCTACATGACCCAAAACCTATGAACACATTCTTATGTTTATTTGCAAGTATAATTGGATCTATGTTAAGTATCTTTTGGGTTACATAAACTATGCAAGTTCATGTTGAAATAGGCTATATGATTAGATGTTAAAAATTGGACATTTTGGTGAATATACAACATGTTAGTTTTGTGGTTGACATTATACCAAGTTAAACATGTTTAAACCCAAGTTTGTATAAGCCTAAACTATGTCATTTCATATGTCACCTACTTAGTTATACTTTGATTTGAATGCAAGTTCACATGACCCATAATTTATGTTAGTTGAATCGCTAAATTGCAAGTTCATGCGCCATACACCTTTATGTATTGTAAAATGTTATATGTTCTTGATTTCCCCTTTTCTCACGTTTATAAAGTTAGGCTGAATTGTGTCGAGCCCAACATTTGTTATAATGTTGCAAACGTACAAACAGGGTTAATAACGTTGGGTGTAAAACATGAAAAATATGTTGGCATGTTTGGCCTATGCCAACGGCAATGACATTTAAGCGGTATGAATTGTTATACCCAAGAATAAAAGACATGACATTTACATATAATTGAGAAGTGATAAAATATGTAAATTTAGAAAACACGGTTTGCCTAACCCGAGGTTGGATTGAGTTGTGACGTAAATCTGCCCGGACACTCCCGGCTGTCCAGTAGTCACAACAATACCTATCCAATGTGGGTGGTTAAGCATTAAGCCCAATAAGGACCCGAGGTTAGACTGAGCTACGGTGTAAACCTGCTCGGAACCGACCGGCACATCCAGTAACCGTAGCAATATCTGTCTAATGTGAGTGGTCAAGTGCTTTAAGAGGCTAAGGACAGATGGTAGGGTTAAGTCAACTATAAACACTTAACCAAATTCAACATGTTTACAAGAATTGATGGGTGAGGTTAGGTAAATAAAGACACTTAACCACTTAACATGTTTGACTAGAAAACTCTAGTAACAAGGGACCCGTTTTAGCAGTAACCCAAGTTAGGTATCATGGTACCTTGAAACTAGGCAGGGTGGGGCACGGTTACTGGGTTGATTGTAAGCGGTCAAAACGACGGCGGTGGGTGCACAGTGTAGGTTCTAACGGGGTGCGGGTGTGCACACACTCCGGAGCAGACAAACAGGGCACTGGGGACACCAGTAGTATAACCTATGCCTTCTAGAAATTGTGTCAGGGCCGCCACCATGGGTCTTTATACACCCCATGGTGGGACCAGCATAGGTATCTACAATTCTTGGGGGCCGTATGACACATGTTTACGTGAGTAGGAGCCGATCTTTGGAAAATGGGGATTACTTCACCCTCTGCATGGAGTGCCAGTTAGAATAAGCTCAAGTAGGTGCAGAGATATAGTGTGAGTGCGATAGTACATTCGATTCTAAATTACACTTCCTTAGCTTGTGACACTTTCCTGTTTTCAGTTTATATCTATCATGCCCTTTTTCTTATTCACATACTGAAGAGTCACTAGATTTACTCAGGCTTTATGTCTGACTCTATTTTCTTTTCGTCTTCTTTTCTTTCGTTCCCCCCCAGGTCCACAGGGAGGAAACAACTCAGCTCAGTCAGACTCTTTGCAAGCTCCAAGACCGTAGATGTATGGTTTGGATCTCTTTTGCTCGAATTATGGCTTTGGATATCACTATGGGGATTTTTGTCACTTTATTTATATTTTATGCTTCTTTAATAATCAAGACAGTAATGAGGTTGTAATGTAATAACCCGGAAATTCTGAACCAGTTTAAAAATTTTATTTTGGCAATTTTAGCGAATTTTGAATATTTAAAATAGATTATTTTAAATAGAATCGACGAGAAATTTATTTTGAATATAATTAGAACGTATATATTTATATACGTCGTCGTTAGAATATAATATTTATATATAATTATAATAGAATTGAAAATGGCGCGGTAGTTCGATAATTCGATTTCAAACTTCAATTGAATGTACAGGGTGCAAAACAATCCGGATTTTAGTGAAACCAAAAACATTAGGATCTATTTGATAATATCTTTCCAATGAATCTGACAAATCAAAATTTCATAGCGGGAATCAAAAGATATGTCCAGTTGAAAATTCTTAATAGTCGCTATGGAATTCAGGCCCTTAAAAATAGACATTTTGCAAATGACCTCGGATTTCGACGAAACCACTTTAGTTGGATCCGTGATGTCAAATTATTATTAGATTCCAAATTTCATAATTTTTCGAATCAATATGTGAGCGTGGCAAAGGAAAACGCGTTTGACCAGTTTCAGTTGATTTTAATCGACTGGAAATTAGCCATTTTTCCAACGGTCTCAGAATTCGACGAAACTAGTTTTGTTAGGACCGTATCGTCAATACGAAGCTAGAAAATATTTTTCTGCAATTTTTAAAGTTCGTATGTGACCCCGGTAATTTGAAATGTACGTTTAAAATTTAATATATTGATTTAAATGTAAATTTAATGGAAACTGATTCAAACGATAGAATCAACCTACGATACATATTCCATTGTGTTCGTAATGGGGGTGAAACGCTATGGACGACAGGCGGTGGGCCTCGTTTCGAGGTCGTATGTAAAAGTACCTTTTTAGAAATTAAATAATTAAAATAAAAAAAACCCTTCCTTCTCCTTAATTACCCAAGCCCCCGTTCATTTCAAAACAAAAAGAGAAAAAAAAAACCTACGCCCTAATCGACCGACGCGCCGCCGTCCAGGCCAGGGCCTCGCCTCCCCATCGCCACCTCTGAACCACCGCACCCCTACCCCTCGTCCCTCCAGTAAATCGAACCCCAAGCCCTCGATTTCAGTCGCGCCCAGCTTCCACCGCCTCCGTCGAGCACGGCTCCGTCACCTCCGACCCGCCGCGACGCTCCGACATTCCCCCCCCCCCTCTCTGAAGCGCCGACGATGAAGAATCCCTGTCCCTATTCAGTTCAAATACAGTGAGTTTAAACCTGAATTTTGTTAGCTTTAAAAACTGATTTTTAATTTAGTTTAAACCTGAATTTTGTTAGCATTAAAAACTGATTTTTAATTTAGTTTAAACCTGAATTTTGTTAGCTTTAAAAACTGATTTTTAATTTAGTTTAAACCTGAATTTTATTAGCTTTAAAAACTGATTTTTGTATAGTTTAGAAAAGATTTGATTTTTAAAAATAGAAAAGATTTGGTTTTTAAAATAGAAAAGATTAGATTTTTTTAAAGGAAGAAAGACGATATTTTTAAATGGAGAAAGGCGTGATTTTTACTTATGTAGTGGGTTAAAAATATGGTTTTTAGAAGGAAGAAAAATATGATTTTTATATATTGAATAGTATAATAAAAATTTGATTTTTATATATAATGAATAGTATAATAAAAATTTGATTTTTATATATAGTGAATAGTATAATAAAAATTTGATTTTTATATATAGTGAATAGTATAATAAAAATTTGATTTTTATATAGTGAATAGTATAATAAAAATTCGATTTTTATATATTGAATAGCATAGTAAAAATTCGATTTTTACATATGTAGTGGCTACAGCAACGAAGATGACAAAATGCGATAACGATGAAGATTTCTATCAAAGAAGAGTCAAGATGATTGGATAGCTATCGGTGAGAATTTCTCACCTTTCAATTTCATTTCTATTTATATATATATACTAGGATGTAGACGGCGCTTAGTAGCACCCGACACAATCGTCCACAGACCATGGACTTGTTTGTTTGGTTGCATAGATTAGTTAGATGATTTGGTTGAAATTTGAATTTTTTGGTGAAATGAATGGATTGATTGATGTGTGAATGACGTGGGCCTTCACTAGACCGGGGATAAGGCTAGGCCTCGTCCCGTTTCTAGTATTGTGCCGTTATGCCGCCGAAATTTCCTAAAATATGTTAGAAAATAAAAATATCATTTTATTGAATAAATGAACTGAATAGAAATTCATATGTTGAAATAAAATGTTTTTATCGTTGAAAATATAATTTTTAACGTGAATACCAATACAGTGAATGTAAATAAATAAATATTCATTTACAAACCGGACGGTTTGTTTATGTACACCTATTTGAAGGATATTGATTGGGTCGATAAATTTTACACATCGCCCAACTGCACAAATAAAATCTGTGTTTGATTGTTTAAAACCCCACACGGGTGTTGGGATGAAATTTGAAGTTCACTCATCCTGATTGATTAAATATGTCGATCGATTGATTGACAGGCTGTTATAAGCGTTAGATATTTATATTTGATGCTTATACAGTGTAGTGCAATTTGGTTGATGGTTGATTATCTTTCAATGCTATTATATACGTGTGATGTATGAAAATCCATATAATTAACATTATATGATAATTGATTGGGCCTCATTCCAATTTGAAAAATTAAGAATATATAAAATAAAGGTTCATGTGTTGACTGTACTCATCCGTTGAGATTAGTCATGTGTTGAACGAAATATTTTAACAAAAATAGTCACACGTGGACGGTACTCATTCGTTGAGATTAGTCGTGTGTTGACGAATAGAAATATTTTGATAATACGAAATATTTTGATAATAAGAAATATTTGAAATAGAATATTTGAAAATAGGAATATATGAAGCCGTGTTGATTAGATTGACGCCATTTTGACGTGAACGATATTTATATCGATTTTATTCATTTTAAAATGAATATTGAAAAGTAATTTTGAAATCGAATATAATGAATTGAATTGAAAACGATTTCGAAATGAAATGAATTGAAAACGATTTCGAAATGAATTGAATTGAAAACGATTTCGAAATGAATTGAATTGAAAACGATTTCGAAATGAATTGAATTGAAAACCATTTCGAAATGAATTGAATTGAAAACGATTTCGAAATGAATTGAATTGAAAACGATTTCGAAATGAATTGAATATAAAACGATTTCGAAATGAATTGAATACAAAACCAATTCGAATTGAATTGAAAACGAATTCGAATTGAATTGGAAACAAATTGAAATGAATTCAAATTGAATTGAATAGGAATGAATTTTAAAACGAATTTATAAGGAAGAATTCAATTTTGATTTGAAATGAAATGGAGGTTGAAATTGTTTTCGAAACGAATTCAAAACTATTTTTAAAACTTTGTTTTAAATAGAAATCGACGAAAAATATATTATATATATAATATAATGGCCTGAATAGAACGCGCTGCGCCGCGGCAGTTCGTGAATTTCGACCATTTATTTCAAACGGACATTACGGGAGATCCGACCGTCGGATTCTCCTAAAACCGGAACCGTTGGGTTCGTATCGAAAAGAGCTTTCTAATGAATATTAGAAATTTGAAATCTAACGGTTGGATTTGGAGATACGTCCAAATCAAATTCAAAAAAGGTCGCTGTAAGAGCAGTTCGATGGCCGTTGATGGAAATCGACTGTACGGGCCTTGATAAAATTATTAAAAATATCAATAATTTGTGTAAAATCATAAGAAATGATTTGGGAAAATTTGGGATGAAAAACTCCATATTTGAAAAGATAAAAATAGATTTTTATCAAATGAACTAGTTTGAACTAAATTTAAAACCCGATTTGTTTTTAAATAAATAAATTAGATTTAAAAAGGGGTTTTAAATAATCGGAATTCCTTATATATATATTTGATTTGAATTAAATAGAATTGATTCATAGGTTTATCGTGAACTGTGTTTTAAATAACACTAGTTCTTTAACCCGATAATAAATAGAATGTGATTTGGGTTTGTTTCGAACTGTGTTTTAAATGACATTAGTTCTTTAACCCAGTAAAAGGAGTTTTAACGAATCTGCAATTAGATTGAAATGTAAATCTATAATCTAAATTATCAAATTTAGAAATGAGCGAGAATGGAGTATCGCCAGTTTTGCTCCAAAGCGATAGTTAAATCTTTAATTAGATTTGAACGTGAAATGGTAATTAATTTTACCGATAATACTGTGGTGTTAGATATGGAGTATTACCAGTTTTGCTTCATGGGATGAATAGGTTGGGATTGGGAAATAAAATAAATAATTACTTCGTTGTGGTTCGCTAATCTCGACTAGTTTAGAAAACCATAATTTGGTTTGAAATGTCATCCAAAGGAAGATTAAAGGATAAATTTTAAAGAATTTATCTTGGATAAAATTAATGGGAACCTTTCCCTAAAAATGTGATTTTGTGAATAAAAGAATATTCTGAATTGGAATGAGGCGTATGTTGTGTTTGTGTAACATTTATTTTCAATATACGCGGGTTGTTCGGGAAGTCCGGGTTTATACCCATTCTGAATAACCGATTCGACGATAAGTCGAAGATGAAGACGGTGGTCGAAGACCGGAAGTCTTCACACCGTTTGGATAATTACTGACGATCCTGATTGGGCTGTACACCCGAGAGGACGGAAATAGTTGGTGGTCGTCCAGACGTACTTGGAGATGGATGGATATGCGAGGAAGGTGCCTCCGGTTTCGTTCAGACCCAGAACGGACTTGAAAATGGATTGTGTGTCTGACATTGGATTTTATTCTGTGTTGATTGATTTCTGTTAAATATACATCTGTTTGGCGGCGGAGAATTTATTCTTTTGCTTAACGCCCTTCTCTGAGACGTACGAGCTCAGAGGTTGTATATCGATGGACATCAGTCGCATGGCACGAATTGCCTGTGTGGCACGCTAAGATGCAATGATCAAGGCTTCTGTTGAAAAGCAAAGTCTTATGGTTGATGATCAAAGCACGACCTTTGTGGCGTAGCTTTGTGTATGACGTGAATTCGCGAGCCTCACACCTCGGTATGAGTCAAAAACGGGATGAGGACCCAAGGAGTGCACGACGTTTCTTTCTAGCTATGGTGGTGTCAGTGACTTACCAGCCCTGACATTTATATACTTTTCACCTATGTGGTTGTTGGATGCGAGGCGCCTCGATATTAGGTCTGTAAGGACCGGGAAACGTGTGTTCAGGAATTGCCAATCCTCTAACGTAAGTGAGGACCGGCCTTGGAGGATCCCAGGGTTGCCCAGAGTGCGTAGCCCTGAGACATTTGCTAGAGTGTCTCGAACGCGGAGAGGAGCTTGCCCCTTGCCTCGACTCATGACGGAAATCCAATTTCCAATACGTGTAATTCGGTTTTAATTGTAGAACTAGTATGGCGACATAGTAGATGGTAGCTATGCCGCCTATGCTTGATATTTATGATTGAAATGTTTTGACACTATACACTTATTATAGTATCAAATGATTTGTTTTAAACGTATCAAGCATGTTTGGCTATTATAAGGGAAAACCCTATCCTCCGGCTTGCGTTGCATTGTGTGATGGGACCTGGGTCTTATAATAGCTTCATTTTTCGAAAAAGCATTGCGTTATTTATTGATATGCACTGGTATTCTTGGGAGGAAACCCATTCCGTGTTATACAGCGTGGTCCCTTGAATTACTCTCTTTTAAAATAAAGTATTAATAACTGTTCCAGTTCTCACACCAGTCACATGACTGACCTGGAGTTTATTGTTTTAACCTAAACTCTGGGTGCCCCTATTTTCCGCACGGGCAGCTAGTAGTTTTGGTTTTGCAGATTTATATTCACAGGATCCTGGTTTACAGCTGGAATGATATCCGGAAAGCTCTGTATCCGTATATCACCTTCAGTTGTGCTTTGTATTATTTTCCGCGGCTATGTAATTTATTGTAATCTCTGATATTTATCAAATGTAATTTATTCAATTATACTCTGTATATTCTTGTATCTGATGGAATTGTTGTAATAACAATGAAATGTTCTCCCGTCTGCGTTCTGATTTGTCTTGTCCTCACAGTAATTCGTTCTTTCTCATCTCTTCGGAGACCGGGGAAGTTCGGGTCGCTACATTTGGTATCAGAGCTTTGGTTTACAAAGCTCGGGAACAAGACACATTAGAACCCTACGAAAGGATTCATCAGATATTGGATTAGTAATATCCAATTAGAATGACTCGTTAGAGATAGGATCAGTAGTATCCTAGAACGAGTGTGAAGAGTATATTTTTCAAATGAAAACAATTTTATTTTGAAAATTTAAAATCGTTTTAAACGTATTTGATTATTTATTTATTTTGAATATGGACAATCCAATATATAAAGATTTTGCATATACGCGTCATGAACGTATATTCGAAGTTTTAATATACTGGATAGATATAGAATCACGCTCTAGTCGTCCGGAGATGATTCTGATGATTGACTAGTCGTCATTAGTATTCATGTTCGAGTTTCGAAGGTGTGATTTTCTATATATTTCCATTAGACTGGTGTGAGAACCAAAACCAATATAGCTAGAACACATTGTTGTGAATTGGCACCAAAAACTAGATTTTCGGTATATATCAAAATTATGAATTTGAAACTCTAATCCACTAACTGATTGATGTTTGTGTTGGTTGTTTATTTGTTTGCTAATTTTGAACCATTATGCCTAATTGAACCAAATATTGAATATTATTGCAATTGGTCGCATTCGCTTGCATATACATATACTTACATTGAACAGGTCATAGCAAGGAGGCTAAAGCAGAGAATAAAATTTGTTTGCCCGACAAATAGGTACATGTTTCCTATAATTTACTGTTTTGTTTGGTTGATGATGATTTTATGAGCCTATTGGCTAGCCGCTTGGCTTTTTCTTTTTCTTTTTGAGATCAGAAGGCCTATATGGCAATTTCGGGATTTTCCCGTGGCTCCCGGTGCAGGGGAGGTTATGGCGAAATTTTTCGAAAATTTAGGGTGTTAGCCAAATTTTTGAAAATTTGAAAATTCTCAGAAACTGAAAAGTTGGAGAATGAAAGCCAGATCGAACGTAGAGCTGATTAATCAAACCACTTTCGACTTTGTTCCTTTTCGGGGACGAAAAGTTTTAAGTGGGGGAGATTGTAATAACCCGGAAATTCTGAACCAGTTTAAAAATTTTATTTTGGCAATTTTAGCGGATTTTGAATATTTAAAATAGATTATTTTAAATAGAATCGACGAGAAATTTATTTTGAATATAATTAGAACGTATATATTTATATACGTCATCGTTAGAATATAATATTTATATATAATTATAATAGAATTGAAAATGGAGCGGTAGTTCGATAATTCGATTTCAAACTTCAATTGAATGTACCGGGTGCAAAACAATCCGGATTTTAGCGAAACCAAAAACATTAGGATCTATTTGATAATATCTTTCCAATGAATCTGACAAATCAAAATTTCATAGTGGGAATCAAAAGATATGTCCAGTTGAAAATTCTTAATAGTCGCTATGGAATTCAGGCCCTTAAAAATAGACATTTTGCAAACGACCTCGGATTTCGACGAAACCACTTTTGTTGGATCCGTGATGACAAGTTATTGTTAGATTCCAAATTTCATAATTTTTCGAATCAATATGTGAGCGTGGCAAAGGAAAACGCGTTTGACCAGTTTCAGTTGATTTTAATCGACTGGAAATTGGCCATTTTTCCAACGGTCTCAGAATTCGACGAAACTAGTTTTGTTAGGACCGTATCGTCAATACGAAGCTAGAAAATATTTTTCTGCAATTTTTAAAGTTCGTATGTGACCCCGGTAATTTGAAATGTACGTTTAAAATTCAATATAGTGATTTAAATGTAAATTTAATGGAAACCGATTCAAACAATAGAATCAACCTACGATACATATCCCATTGTGTTCGGAATGGGGGTGAAACGCTATGGATGACAGGCGGTGGGCCTCGTTTCGAGGTCGTATGTAAAAGTACCTTTTTAGAAATTAAATAATTAAATAATTAAAATAAAAAAAACCCTTCCTTCTCCTTAACTACCCAGGCCCCCGTTCATTTCAAAACAAAAAGAGAAAAGAAAAGAAAATAAAATAAAAAAACTAACACTACGCCCTAATCGACCGACGCGCCGCCGTCCAGGCGAGGGCCTCGCCTCCCCATCGCCACCTCCGAACCAGCGCACCCCTACCCCTCGTCCCTCCAGTAAATCGAACCCCAAGCCCTTGATTTCAGCCGCGCCCAGCTTCCACCGCCTCCGTTGAGCACGGCTCCGTCACCTCCGACCCGCCGCGACGCTCCGACATTCCCCCCCCCCCTCTCTGAAGCGCCGACGATGAAGAGTCCCTGCCCCTATTCAGTTCAAATACAGTGAGTTTAAACCTGAATTTTGTTAGCTTTAAAAACTGATTTTTAATTTAGTTTAAACCTGAATTTTGTTAGCTTTAAAAACTGATTTTTAATTTAGTTTAAACCTGAATTTTGTTAGCTTTAAAAACTGATTTTTAATTTAGTTTAAACCTGAATTTTGTTAGCTTTAAAAACTGATTTTTGTATAGTTTAGAAAAGATTTGATTTTTAAAAATAGAAAAGATTTGGTTTTTAAAATAGAAAAGATTAGATTTTTTAAAGGAAGAAAGACGATATTTTTAAATGGAGAAAGGCGTGATTTTTACTTATGTAGTGGGTTAAAAATATGGTTTTTAGAAGGAAGAAAAATATGATTTTTATATATTGAATAGTATAATAAAAATTTGATTTTTATATATAGTGAATAGTATAATAAAAATTTGATTTTTATATATAGTGAATAGTATAATAAAAATTTGATTTTTATATATAGTGAATAGTATAATAAAAATTTGATTTTTATATAGTGAATAGTATAATAAAAATTCGATTTTTATATATTGAATAGCATAGTAAAAATTCGATTTTTACATATGTAGTGGCTACAGCAACGAAGATGACAAAATGCGATAACGATGAAGATTTCTATCAAAGAAGAGTCAAGATGATTGGATAGCTATCGGTGAGAATTTCTCACCTTTCAATTTCATTTCTATACATATATATATATATATATATATTTATATGTATACTAGGATGCAGACGGCGCTTAGTAGCACCCGACACAATCGTCCACAGACCATGGACTTGTTTGTTTGGTTGCATAGATTAGTTAGATGATTTGGTTGAAATTTGAATTGTTTGGTGAAATGAATGGATTGATTGATGTGTGAATGGCGTGGGCCTTCACTAGACCTGGGATAAGGCTAGGCCTCGTCCCGTTTCTAGTATCGTGCCGTTATGCCGCCGAAATTTCCTAAAATATGTTATAAAATAAAAATATCATTTTATTGAATAAATGAACTGAATAGAAATTCATATGTTGAAATAAAATGTTTTTATCGTTAAAAATATAATTTTTAACGTGAATACCAATAAAGTGAATGTAAATAAATAAATATTCATTTACAAACCGGACGGTTTGTTTATTTACACCTATTTGAAGGATATTGATTGGGTCGATAAATTTTACACATCGCCCAACTACACAAATAAAATCTGTGTTTGATTGTTTAAAACCCCACACGGGTGTTGGGATGAAATTTGAAGTTCACTCATCCTGATTGATTAAATATGTCGATCGATTGATTGACAGGCTGTTATAAGCGTTAGATATTTATATTTGATGCTTATACAGTGTAGTGCACTTTGGTTGATGGTTGATTATCTTTCAATGCTATTATATACGTGTGATGTATGAAAATCCATATAATTAACATTATATGATAATTGATTGGGCCTCATTCCAATTTGAAAAATTAAGAATATATAAAATAAAGGTTCATGTGTTGACTGTACTCATCCGTTGAGATTAGTCATGTGTTGAACGAAATATTTTAACAAAAATAGTCACATGTGGACGGTACTCATTCGTTGAGATTAGTCGTGTGTTGACGAATAGAAATATTTTGATAATACGAAATATTTTGATAATAAGAAATATTTGAAATAGAATATTTGAAAATAGGAATATATGAAGCCGTGTTGATTAGATTGACGCCATTTTGACGTGAACGATATTTATATCGATTTTATTCATTTTAAAATGAATATTGAAAAGTAATTTTGAAATCGAATTTAATGAATTGAATTGAAAACGATTTCGAAATGAAATGAATTGAAAACGATTTCGAAATGAATTAAATTGAAAACGATTTCGAAATGAATTGAACTGAAAACGATTTCGAAATGAATTGAATTGAAAACGATTTCGAAATGAATTGAATTGAAAACCATTTCGAAATGAATTGAATTGAAAACGATTTCGAAATGAATTGAATATAAAACGATTTCGAAATGAATTGAATACAAAACCAATTCGAATTGAATTGAAAACGAATTCGAATTGAATTGGAAACAAATTGAAATGAATTCAAATTGAATTGAATAGGAATGAATTTTAAAACGAATTTATAAGGAAGAATTCAATTTTGATTTGAAATGAAATGGAGGTTGAAATTGTTTTCGAAACGAATTCAAAACTATTTTTAAATTTTTTTTAAATAGAAATAGACGAAAAATATATTATATATATTATGTATATAATATAATGGCCTGAATAGAATGCGCTGCGCCGCGGCAGTTCGTGAATTTCGACCATTTATTTCAAACGGACATTACGGGAGATCCGACCGTCGGATTCTCCTAAAACCGGAACCGTTGGGTTCGTATCAAAAAGAGCTTCCTAAAGAATAGTAGAAATTTGAAATCTAACGGTTGGATTTGGAGATACGTCCAAATCAAATTCGAAAAAGATCGTTGTAAGTGCAGTTCGATGGCCGTTGATGGAAATCGACTGTACGGGCCTTGATAAAATTATTAAAAATATCAATAATTTGTGTAAAATCATAAGAAATGATTTGGGAAAATTTGGGATGAAAAACTCCATATTTGAAAAGATAAAAATAGATTTTTATCAAAATGAACTAGTTTGAACTAAATTTAAAACCCGATTTGTTTTTAAATAAATAAATTAGATTTAAAAAGGGGTTTTAAATAATCGGAATTCCTAATATATATATTTGATTTGAATTAAATAGAATTGATTCATGGGTTTATCGTGAACTGTGTTTTAAATAACACTAGTTCTTTAACCCGATAATAAATAGAATGTGATTTGGGTTTGTCGTGAACTGTGTTTTAAATGACATTAGTTCTTTAACCCAGTAAAAGGAGTTTTAACGAATTTGCAATTAGATTGAAATGTAAATCTATAATCTAAATTATCAAATTTAGAAATGAGCGAGAATGGAGTATCGCCAGTTTTGCTCCAAAGCGATAGTTAAATCTTTAATTAGATTTGAACGTGAAATGGTAATTAATTTTACCGATAACACTGTGGTGTTAGATATGGAGTATTACCAGTTTTGCTTCATGGGATGAATAGGTTGGGATTGGGAAATAAAATAAATAATTACTTCGTTGTGGTTCGCTAATCTCGACTAGTTTAGAAAACCATAATTTGGTTTGAAATGTCATCCAAAGGAAGATTAAAGGATAAATTTTAAAGAATTTATCTTGGATAAAATTAATGGGAACCTTTCCCTAAAAATGTGATTTTGTGAATAAAAGAATATTCTGAATTGGAATGAGGCGTATGTTGTGTTTGTGTAACATTTATTTTCAATATACGCGGGTTGTTCGGGAAATCCGGGTTTATACCCATTCTGAATAACCGATTCGACGATAAGTCGAAGATGAAGACGGTGGTCGAAGACCGGAAGTCTTCACATCGTTTGGATAATTACTGACGATCCTAATTGGGCTGTACACCCGAGAGGACGGAAATAGTTGGTGGTCGTCCAGACATACTTGGAGATGGATGGATATGCGAGGAAAGTGCCTCCGGTTTCGTTCAGACCCAGAACGGACTTGAAAATGGATTGTGTGTCTGACATTGGATTTTATTCTGTGTTGATTGATTTCTGTTAAATATACATCTGTTTGGCGGCGGAGAATTTATTCTTTTGCTTAACGCCCTTCTCTGAGACGTACGAGCTTAGAGGTTGTATATCGATGGACATCAGTCGCATGACATGAATTGCCTGTGTGGCACGCTAAGATGCAATGAACAAGGCTTCAGTTGAAAAGCAAAGTCTTGTGGTTGATGATCAAAGCATGGCCTTTGTGGCATAGCTTTGTGTATGACGTGAATTCGCGAGCCTCACACCTCGGTATGAGTCAAAAACGGGATGAGGACCCAAGGAGTGCACGACGTTTCTTTCTAGCTATGGTGGTGTCAGTGACTTACCAGCCCTGACATTTATATACTTTTCACCTATGTGGTTGTTGGATGCGAGGCGCCTCGATATTAGGTCTGTAAGGACCGGGAAACGTGTTTTCAGGAATTGCCAATCCTCTAACGTAAGTGAGGACCGGCCTTGGAGGATCCCAGGGTAGCCCAGAGTGCGTAGCCCTGAGACATTTGCTAGAGTGTCTCGAACGCGGAGAGGAGCTTGCCCCTTGCCTCGACTCATGACGGAAATCCAATTTCCAATACGTGTAATTCGGTTTTAATTGTAGAACTAGTATGGCGACATAGTAGATGGTAGCTATGCCGCCTATGAATGATATTTATGATTGAAATGTTTTGACACTATACACTTATTATAGTATCAAATGATTTGTTTTAAACGTATCAAGCATGTTTGGCTATTATAAGGGAAAACCCTATCCTCCGGCTTGCGTTGCATTGTGTGATGGGACCTGGGTCTTATAATAGCTTCATTTTTCGAAAAAGCATTGCGTTATTTATTAATATGCACTGGTATTCTTGGGAGGAAACCCGTTCCGTGTTATACGGCGTGGTCCCTTGAATTACTCTCTTTTAAAATAAAGTATTAATAACTGTTCCAGTTCTCACACCAGTCACATGACTGACCTGGAGTTTATTGTTTTAACCTAAACTCTGGGTGCCCCTATTTTCCGCACGGGCAGCTAGTAGTTTTGGTTTTGCAGATTTATATTCATAGGATCCTGGTTTACAGCTGGAATGATATCCGGAAAACTCTGTATCGGTATATCACCTTCAGTTGTGCTTTGTATTATTTTCCACTGCTATGTAATTTATTATAATCTCTGATATTTATCAAATGTAATTTATTCAATTATACTCTGTATATTCTTGTATCTGATGGAATTGTTGCAATAACAATGAAATGTTCTTCTGTTTGTGTTCTGATTTGTCTTGTCCTCAAACGATCAGGGGTTTCGAACGGTCTAGATCGGTTTAACGACTGATTCGGATCGAGCGAAATTCCCGGCCGTCACATGTAATGTTGGAAGTATTTTGAGACAATTATGGAAATGTTTTGTTTGAACACGTATTGATGAAATAAAAGTCTGTTGGTTTCCGCTGTTTAAAATATGTGTACTTATATCTGTCTTGTGTTTATCTGTGGCTTTTACTTATAAACCTCCACCAAAGTTAAGGCATTCCCTTTGTGAGTGACCACAACGGAGGTGGGGTGTTTCACTTGGTATAAGAGCATAGGTTTACCAGACTAGATAAAAGTTTTTGAAACTATTTTCAAAAAGAAAGTTTAAAGAAGCATTTTTCAAGAAAAAGTGTTATATTTTAAAAGGCATAATCCCCCAAATCCATATGCACTATCTCTCTCTATCCTTCATTTTGAATCTTTCCTTTATGTTTCAGCATGTCTGGAGACCTTAACCTTCCAGAAGG
Organism: Allium sativum; assembly: GCA_030737875.1. Classification (NCBI taxonomy): domain Eukaryota; kingdom Viridiplantae; phylum Streptophyta; class Magnoliopsida; order Asparagales; family Amaryllidaceae; genus Allium; species Allium sativum. Next base: position 46,497,174 of record CM060925.1, read on the forward strand.
AGTGCCGATACTCGGCTGGTTTAGGAGGTACTTAGAAGCAAGGGCCAATGGCGCGGGCCCAGCAGACATCCCTCCTCTGGTGGCCGCGGTTCCTCCTCCTCCACCTCCTCGTGGAAATGCCTTCGCAAAAACATGTAGAGACTTCAATGCTATGGGTGGAAAAGACTTTTATGGGACAGAATCCTTTGTAGGAGCAAGAAACTAGCTAAAGGAGACCGAGGATCTGTTTGTCATCTTCGGAGTTGATGACAGGAAAAAGATACAGCTGGCAGTGTGGTTGCTTAAAGATGAAGCTTCCTATTGGTGGGAGATTACTAATTCTCAGAGGGCAGTGAAAACATGGGAAGATTTCAGGACAAGGTTTGAGATGAAATTCCTCTCCCAAGCTGAAAAAAGCCTGCAAATGGAGAAGTTCCTAACTCTGAAACAGGGAAGTATGACAATCAGGAAATACGTTAATCAGTTTAATCAGCTGGCCAGATTTGGGATGGACTTAGTAAACACCCAACACAAGAAGGCGCTTCGCTTCGTCAAGTGTTTGAATGAGCCTCTACATAGCCTTGCTATGACCCATGTATCCACGGAAGCGACTTATGAAAGCTTGGTGGACATGGCGTTGCTACACGTGGAAGACAATGGCAAGAAAGAAACTAAGGTGGAAGAAAAGAAAGAGGGTCTACAAGCTAAGAAAACAGACTTCAAGAAAGGAGGGAAGAACAATAAGCCCCATGAGAGGAGAAGGTGCAATTTCTATGGCATTGTGGGACATATATCAAAAGACTGCCGAAAAAGGAAGGCGAAGATGGGTGGTTGCTTCCATTGTGGAGAGACTGAGCACCAAGCTAAGGACTGCCCAAAGAAGAGAGGGCAGGGACAGAAAGCTGGATCCACTTCAGGGGGTTAGGTTCATGCGCTAGTGGCACCTCAGCAGGACGAGGTAGTAATATTTCTGTAGAAAGTGTAGTCTATCTTTATGATCATACAGTTCGCACACTTTTTGACTTTGGCGCATCACACTCTTTTATTCCATCTGTCTTAGTAGAATCTCTGCATCTAGACACTAGTATGGTAGAGGATCCCTTAGTAGTTTCAAATCCAATTGGGGGCTCCGCTTACTTGTCAATGGTTTGTTTGGGTTTGAAAATCTCTATCCTCAGCATTGAGTTTAGTTGTAATGCCTTTGTTTTGGGCTTCTCAGGATATAGTTTGATCTTAGGCATGGACTGGTTATCCAGTAATGGTGCCATCCTTGATTGTGAGAAAAGAGTAGTTAGACTCTTTACTCGGCTTGGTAACACTCTAGAAATTTCTTGTAATCCCTTGAATTCTGTTATGCTTAGTTATCTAGAGTCGCTTGATGCTTCTGATGAGAATTTGCAATCAATTAGAGTAGTCCGGGAATATCCGGATGTCTTTGAGGAAGTGAAAGGCTTACCTCCGAGGCGGGAAATAGACTTCCGCATATATCTTGTGGATAATGCAAAGCATGTAGCTTTACCTGTCAGACACATGGCTCCAAAGGAGAGAAAGGAGCTCAGTAAGCAGGTTAAAGAACCTCTCGAAAAGGGGTTCATTAGACGGAGCATTTCGGAATGGGGTGCTCCAGTGGTGTTCGCAACCAAAGCGGACGGTTTGCTTCGCCTTTGCGTCGACTATAGGGAGTTAAACAAATTGACCAAGAAAAATAGGCACCCTCTTCCCCGAATCGACGATTTGTTTGATCAGCTTGTAGGTGCGACGGTCTTCTCCCAACTGGATCTGGCAACTGGGTTCCATCAGCTAAGAGTAGCTGAAGACAGCATTGATAAAACGACGTTCAGAACCCCAGACGGTTTCTTCGAGTGGCTTGTCATGCCTTTCGGCTTGACAAACGCACCTGCTTATTTCGTAGACCTAATGAGCAGAGTGTTCAGAGAAATCCTCAACAAATTTGTGGTTGTCTTCGTAGATGATATTTTGATCTTCTCAAAGAATGAGGAAGAGCATGCTCAGCATCTAAAAGAAATCATGGAAACTCTTCGGGTTCACCAGCTAAAAGCCAAATTCTCCAAGTGTCACTTCTGGAGAAAAGAAGTAAGATTTCTCGGACATGTAGTTTCCAAAGAGGGGTTGGTTGTGGACCCCGCGAAAGCGCTGGCAGTGCAAGATTGGAAGACACCAAGAAATGCAACCGAAGTTCGAAGCTTTGTTGGGCTAGCCGGTTTTACCGAAAATTCATTAGGGATTTCGCAAAAATCTCAACTCCACTCACAAGGCTAACAAAGAAGAATCTAGCATTCGCTTGGGATTTGGACTGTGGAATTGCTTTCCAACGATTAAAAAGGGCTCTTACAATAGCTCCAGTTCTAACTCTGCCTAACGGAAGCAAAATGTTCACAGTATACACAGATGCATGTGGAACGGGACTAGGCGTTGTTCTAATGCAAGAAGGAAGGGTAGTAGCTTATGGTGGAAGACAATTGAAAGTTCATGAAAAGAACTACCCAACCCACGATCTTGAGTTAGCCGCCATCGTCTTTGCACTTAAGTCTTGGCGCCATTATCTCCTAGGTGAGAAGTTTGAATTATACACTGACCATAAATCGTTGAAATATCTCTTCTCGCAGAAGGATCTTAACTTGAGGCAGCAAAGATGGATGGATTTTCTTGCCTCGTATGATTTTGAAATTTTCTATACTCCCGGAAAAGGCAACGTAGTAGCAGATGCGTTGAGCCGAAAGAAACTGGCCTTAAGCCCGCTCTTTGTAGAAAGACAAAGCTTGGAGTATATAGCCAGTTTTAACTTTAGGCCCTCCTTTGATTTTGTACCGGGTTTGCTAGCATCTTTCGAAGTATGCCCTACTCTCTTGGACTCAATAGGGGCTTCACAACGTGAAGACCCTCAGCTTGTTGATGTGATTGATAAACTTATTAGGGGTGAGACTTCTAGTCACCTCAGTAGATACGCCATCGATGATAAGGGTTGGCTAAGGCGAGATGGAAGATTATGCATCCCACAAGCAAGGGAGTTGACAAAGAAGGTTCTCGAGGAAGCGCATCATTCCAAGATGACTATACACCCTGGCGGTGATAAGATGTACAAAGATATAAAAAGGACTTTCTTTTGGAGCGGCATGAAAAAGGACGTGGCAAATTTCGTCTCTAAGTGCATGACCTGCCAACAGGTCAAGGCGGAACAGAAGAAGCCTGGAGGACTACTTCATCCTTTAGAGGTCCCACAGTGGAAGTGGGATAGCATTTCAATGGACTTCATTGATGGACTACCTAGGTCAAGAAGAGGCAATACTAGCATTTGGGTAATAATGGATAGGCTTACTAAGAGCGCCCACTTTATACCTATCAAGAGTAGAAGGACTGCCTCATCTCTAGCATCTCTTTATCTCAAGGAAATAGTTCGACTCTATGGGATACCCTCCAGCATTGTTAGTGACCGAGACCCTAGTCTGCAAGAAGCTGTTGGCACACGGTTATGTTTGAGCACGGCCTATTACCCCCAAACCGATGGCTAGACGGAAAGGGTGAATAGAGTTTTAGAGGATCTTTTAAGACTTTGCGTTCTTGACTTTGGAGGGACATGGGAGGATCACCTTCCTTTAGTGGAATTTTCCTACAACAACAGCTACCAAGCTACCATAGGCATGGCACCCTTCGAAGCCTTGTATGGAAGACCGTGCAAATCACCAACTTGTTGGTGGGAGTCTACAGATAAGCTTATACTTGGGCCAGACATGATTCGAGAGACTTCAGAGAAAGTGGACTTGATACGGAGAAGGATGAAGACAGCCCAAGACAGACAAAAATCCTACGCCGACAAAAGAAGGACCGACCTTGAGTTTGAGGTTGGGGACAGGGTTTTCCTTAAGGTATCTCCATTAAGGAATGTCACTCGCTTTAGATCCGCAGGAAAGCTAGCACCAAGATTTGTAGGACCGTTTCCTATCATCGAGAAGGTTGGGAAGATGGCCTATAGATTAGAGCTACCCGAGAGACTGGCCGGAGTTCACAACGCCTTTCATGTTTCTCACCTCCGGAAGTGTTTGCATGAGTCTGTGGAAGTGGTGGAACCTAGCATTCTAGAAGAAGCCGAGGTGGAATGTGAAGCAACTGTGAGGAGAGTTCCAACCCGCATCTTAGGAACTGAAGTGAAAAAGGTACGCAACCGCGAAGTCAAGCTCGTTAAAGTTGAATGGAGCGACGCCGAGGAAGACGCGACTTGGGAAACTGAGGATAGAATACGCACTGCCTACCCTCTTCTTTTTGAGGGTACATCTTTGATCTCTCTTTTTCCTTATGTTATGCTTTATCTATCTTTTAGGGTATATCTCCTCGGTCCTTTTCCTAACTCCTTAGGTAGAAAACAAATGGATGCAAACATGTATTTAAAAACATGTTATGGATGATGGCTGCAAATGGTTGCTAGTGATTGCTAGTGGTTGCTCGTGGATGCATACACACACCCTAGGTTTTAGATCGGCTCAGTCGCTTTATATTGCATATGCATATATGTATTCTCATTTGTATATGGTTGAAACTTGATATGTTGTCATATGGTCGTTGCATTTGTGTGAATAGTTGTGCACTCATATAGAATTATGAGTAGGAAAAATTTGCATACATAATGGATTCATTACACTTACATGATTCGCATTAAGGAGGTCAACTGAATCAGTAGACCGCCTGATTTCTGCATTAGATAAGGACATCTACACACACTATGCATATGATCATTAAGCATTAGAAGTCTTTTAAGGATAGTGGACGCCTGTGTTTGTTGGTTGAGTAGATGGACGGTTGGATGGTAGGATATACATTCTTCCTAACTTGAAGATTTCGGGGACGAAATCCTTTTAAGGGGGGGGGAGAGAATGTAACACCCTGTGAATTCTATAACATTAAGCTTCACAAATTAAAGTGTAATTAATTCTAAATGAAAGAATTAAGGGAAATGGATTATGCCATTGCTTTCGTCTCAGAATTCTGCTTAAGATAGAGTCCGAGTTTGCGTGAATCGGACTCCGTATGAAGGAGTTATGACCTTCGGAAGTTTCAGAATAAAATTTAAAATTCAAACAGCTTAGTTTCAAATTCGAAAAACAGGTTCAAACTGGGCTGGGCGGGAAAATTCCTGCCCAGGGACCAGGTCGACCTGGTCACCACAGGTCGACCATAGTGTCAACCTGGGTGTCGACCTGCCAGTCGACCTGGCTGGCTGGGTCTGGCTCTGGCTCGAATTTTTGTGGCTCGGTGTGTCATTAGGGCTGACATGTCACCTCTTGATTGGCTCTTTGAAATTTGTATGGTCTAGATTCCTCCTGTCTTTATCTGACGGCTCAAAACGATTTAAAAATCTATAAATACACCCTAAGTCTCAACTAAAATTCACACAAAAAAATAAGATGGGAGTCGTCATGCTGCCAGGAAGGAATTGAGCGTAGCCGTCAAGAGAGAGGAGCTTAGAGACGAATTAAATTAAGTAGAAGACTAAAGCTTAATCAAATTAATCAACGCAACGTTAATCTACCCAAAGGTACGCATCTCAATTTTAGAATTCAGAATCCATAATTCAAGATTCTGCATTCGTTGTAAGTATAGTGACCTTTCTGAATATGAATAAAAACTGTGACGTGATTCGATGTAAATGGAAATAGGATTGTGTTATTGTATGATAGTGATATAAATTCTGTGTATTGTAATGATTTTGTCATGATTGTGTATTGATATTTGTGGCCTAAATTGATTGATGCAAGCCTATTGAACAATTGTATATGAAAATAATGGCACTTGCAAGTTGTGGCAAAAACTAGAATTTGATCCCTTTATGTTTATGTCTATGGCATGGACTATATACATTCACAAAGTCTAAATTAAGGCTTATGTAAACATGTTCTAGATTTGAGACCTTCTATGCCTACATGACCCAAAACCTATGAACACATTCTTATGTTTATTTGCAAGTATAATTGGATCTATGTTAAGTATCGTTTAGGTTACATAAACTATGCAAGTTCATGTTGAAATAGGCTATATGATTAGATGTTAAAAATTGGACATTTTGGTGAATATACAACATGTTAGTTTTGTGGTTGACATTATGCCAAGTTAAACATGTTTAAACCCAAGTTTGTATAAGCCTAAACTATGACATTTCATATGTCACCTACTTAGTTATACTTTGATTTGAATGCAAGTTCACATGACCCATAATTTATGTTAGTTGGATCGCTAAATTGCAAGTTCATGCGCCACACACCTTTATGTATTGTAAAATGTTACATGTTCTTGATTTCCCCTTTTCTCTCGTTTATAAACTTAGGCTGAATTGTGTCGAGCCCAACATTTGTTATAATGTTGCAAACGTACAAACGGGGGTAATAACGTTGGGTGTAAAACATGAAAAATATGTTGGCATGTTTGGCACATGCCAATGGCAATGACATTTAAGCGGTATGAATTGTTATACCTAAGAATAAAAGACATGACATTTACATATAATTGAGAAGTGATAAAATATGTAAATTTAGAAAACACGGTATGCTTAACCCAAAGTTGGATTGAGTTGTGACGTAAACCTGCCCGGACCCGCCCGGCTGTCCAGTAGTCACAACAATACCTATCCAATGTGGGTGGTTAAGCATTGAGCCCAATAAGGACCCAAGGTTAGACTGAGCTACGGTGTAAACCTGCCCGGAACCGACCGGCACATCCTGTAACCGTAGCAATATCTGTCTAATGTGAGTGATCAGGTGCTTTAAGAGGCTAAGGACAGATGGTAGGGTTAAGTCAACTATAAACACTTAACCAAATTCAACATGTTAACAAGAATTGATGGGTGAGGTTAGGTAAATACAGATACTTAACCACTTAACATGTTTGACTAGAAAACCCTAGTAACGAGGGACCCGTTTCAGCAGTAACCCAAGTTAGGTATCATAGTACCCTGAAACTAGGCAGGGTGGGGCACGATTACTAGGCTGATTGTAAGCGGTCAAAACGACGGCGGTGGGTGCACAGTGTAGGTTCTAACGGGGTGCGGGCGTGCACATTCTCCGGAGCAGACAAACAGGGCGCTGGGGACACCATTAGTATAACCTATGCCTTCTAGAAATTGTGTCGCGGCCGCCACCATGGGTCTTGATACACCCCATGATGGGACCAACATAGGTATCTACAATTCTTGGGGGCCGTATGACACATGTTTATGCGAGTAGGAGCCGATCTTTTGAAAATGGGGATCACTTCACCCTCAGCATGGGGTGCCAGTTAGAGTAAGCTCAAGTAGGTGCAGAGATATAGTGTGGGTGCAATAGTACATTCGATTCTAAACGACACTTCCTTAGCTTGTGACACTTTCCTGTTTTCAGTTTATATCTATCATGCCCTTTTTCTTATTCACATACCGAAGAGTCACTAGATTTACTCTGGGTTTATGTCTGACTCTATTTTCTTTTCGTCTTCTTTTCTTTCGTCCCCCCCAGGTCCACGGGGAGGAAACAACTCAGCTCAGTCAGACTCTTTGCAAGCTCCAAGACTGTAGATGTATGGTTTGGATCTCTTTTGCTTGGACTATGGCTTTGGATATCACTATGGGGATTTTTGTCACTTTATTTATATTTTATGCTTCTTTAATAATCAAGACAGTAATGAGGTTATAATGTTGGAATTATTTTGAGACAATTATGGAAATGTTTTGTTTGAACATGTATTGATGAAATAAAAGTCAGTTTGGTTTCCGCTGTTTAAAATATGTGCATTTATATCTGTCTTGTGTTTATCTGTGGCTTTTACTTATAAACCTCCACCACAGTTAAGGCATTCCCTTTGTGAGTGACCTTAACGTAGGTGGAGTGTTTCAAGATATGTCACTTTGCTTTCTTTAGGTTTTCCGATTGGCTAAATCAGAGTACACACGTTCGGGGTTAGGATTTAGCTCCAAAGCGTGCTCTGCACTCGATGACAAACCAATCAGGATATGATTTAGTTTTGTATTTTGAATTGAATAAGGAATGACTTTCCGAACATGGATTATGTTTGGCGAATTTAAGTGACTTGTCAGGTTGTGGCAGGATTCTCAATCTCAATTAAAGTATGACTTACACTTATCTCAGACCCCTGGGTACGGATTGTGCCTAGGGACGGACTTTCATGTCAGGTTTTGGCAAGTATAGCTCTATCCCGACATGAATATGGATTGTACTCACTAGGATTTCTAAGTATAGATTATACACAGGAATGACGAATGGTTTCGTTAAGATCTAGTAAAGGAGCTCAATAAAACTCGAGTATGGCTTATGCTCAGTTAGAACTTACTGGTATGGCTTATACCCGGAAGGTTAGGTCCATCGCCAGGTTTTGGCAGGATGATTCGAACATCCTTCGAGTATGGTCTATGCTCAAACAAATGCCCAAGCATGGTTTATGCTCGAAAGTGTAATCAGTTTTGTCAGGATTTGACACACCTTTTTGCTTTCTTTTCTTCGCAGGTATGGATTATACTAGCAGCGGGCAGGCCCGGCGTGGCCTTGGACTTCTTGGATTATCCAGAACACATCTTCCTTAGTTCAGCAAGATATGTTCTAAGGGGAAAAATGTTGACCTGCTTTTTAGTCAAAGTCGTTACACATGAAATCTGTGGTTAGCAATACGCACAAGTATGGGGAATATCGTCAGAAGACAGGAAGCGATTTGGTTGAAGTCGCATCATAAACAAAGATTGGCCCGAAACTCCTATCAAACGACCTCTTTTGGGCCCGAAAACAGCAATTACAAAGCAAAGTTATGTAACACTTGTAGCTCTCTGGATCAGCTTCGAATCGAGCTTTCTTTGGCTAAAACGGACTTATGGTTTGAAAGTTACGCCTATTTCCGTGAATGCATGCAGAACCAGAAACATGGAATCTAGAATTGGCATAACCCATTTGGATCAGATATACGGTTCGGATCGGAGCATAGAAGACCCGACCCACCTGAAGTATTCTACACTGAAGTGTTTCCAGTCTTCGGATCGGAGACATCAACTCGGTACGGATCGGACCCAAACCGAACCACCTCGGCCTGCTTCTGCTCACGAGTTTGACCTGTTCTTAAGGAGTAACCACCTCCAACAAACGCGGATCTGATTACACTTGGCAGAGCACGATCTGGAGAGGTTTTCTCCACTTCCTCCACTACATTCCGAGATGAAAGGGATGCACACCACGTGGCAGCCGAACCGAACCCAGAAATCAACTATAAATACACCGCTTGGAGGAGAATTAAGGGGGCTTTTTTGTCCACTCTCTTACTCGGTTCCCACCATCACAACCGCAAGGACTTTGCGAACACATCAAAGGCAAATTCCACATGATAACGCGAGGATTTCATGTATAATTTCCACGTTTTGCACTTCTTTTCATTGTAAACACGAGGATTTCGCATATAAACCGCAAGCAAACAGTATTGTAACAGCTTCTTAGGATTTAAGAAACTATAAAGTAGACGTAGGCTTGGATTGAGCCGAACCACTATAAAAATCTCGTGTGTTCCTCTTAATTTACTACTTTCCTGTATTGATCTGTGATTGTGAGGTTTTCACATAGCATTTGGGTGTTAGGCCCAGATTTCGGTCTAACATTTTGGCATGCCAGGAAGGGGACACACGATACTACTTCAATTTCTAGCTCTAAAGGAATCGGATTGCTTGGATATTGAATAAATGGTTAAACAAAAGAAAGATGGAGTCTTCTCTCGTACTGAGGACATTGGTACAGAAGGCGTGAGGAATGAGGCGAGCCAGGAGGCTTCTTCTCATGGTAATCTATCGGCATACTTAACCAGAGAAGAGATGGTTGGCGTTCTTGCTGAATTGAGAACTCAAATGGCAAGGCAAGATGATCTCCTCCGCAAACAACAGGAGATGATCGACGGATTCTTCGCTCGAATGGAAGGCAGGCCGAGCGGAAACAATCAGATCACTGGAATTGGTATGGAATCAGCCCCAGCAGGAGCAGAGAACCGGATCAGTTAGGATCTCATCAGAACTAGGGGGAAAATTTTGAATGAACTCGGGGGTAATCCCCCTCGACAAGCAACTTCTACCCTCAACATTTCAGATGGAAACGCCATCAAAAACTCAGGTCGAGCACGTCCAATCTCCGCTCCAGTCTGGATCGGCAACGTCGTACAACCTCACGGAACAGGAGAACCTGGTCAGATCGGTACCTCCAACCCGAACCGTGCACCTCACCACGACATCCCTCGCCTCTCCAAGCCGCAACATGGGGGCATCTCCGAACCAAGCTGGATGATCTTCCATGCTCCCCAAGCTTATCTGAACTCTTCTGGACTCAACGCTGGGGGGCACCAGCTCTGAACTTGTCAACTTGCAATAGCTCTTTGAAGGCGACCGACTCGCCAATCTCATTGAACGCCTCTCGAGAGGCCGCACCTATCAGAATGAGATGGATGATGTCAACCACAATCCATTCAAACAAGAAATCAGGAATCCTCGCAACCCACCAGATTTCAAACTTCAACAATTGAAGCCCTACAACGGCAGCACAGATCCTACCATGCACCTGATGCGCTACAAATGACATATGGAAGTTCAATCAGCATCAGAAAACGTTATGGCTAAATGTTTTCCTCTCTTTCTAACCGATATAGCTGTTATGTGGATTCGGCACCTAGAATCTGAATCGATCAACAGCTGGAACATGTTGGTCGCTTACTTTATTGAACAGTTTCGGGTTCACATCGCTCGATCCAAGAATGTAATGTCACCCACTACAATCAAGAAGAGGCCCAGAGAAATGCTGCGCTCATTTTTGGAACGGTTCAACGTTGCAGCAGCATCAGTTGATCGACTTGAACCTTCTATGGTATTGATTGCAGCAGTATCCGGCGTTCTGGACAACTCGAAGTTCAAAAAAATCCTTGTACCGAGACCCAACATGGAATCTCAGCGAATTCTACCTTGAATCGGATAGATTTCTGCATGAAGAAGACGCAACGTCCGAAAAGAAAATTCTCGATGTCAACATGCTCAAAGACGGAGAACCATCTGATTTTGGAAAAGGAAAAGGGAAAGCTGCTGTCAAGACTGACCGCAACGCTCAACCCGGGAGAGGGCCCAGATATGAAAAGTACACCAAACTCAATTCGATCTTGACTGACATCTACATGAACACAAACGGTGACGTTTCCTATCCAAAGCCTCCCAGGAGGGAGCCATCGCAAAGAGAACGTGATTCTAGAAAACATTGCATATTTCATGATATGGATGGTCATGATAAAAATGACCGTAGGAACTTGCGAGACTTAATTGAGGAACGAGTTAGACGTGGAGAGCTACCCGAGTATGTGAAACAACCTATAGCGCCTGCACCCGCGCTGCCACCATCTGCTCCTCGGAGAGGGAATGACCTTGGATCAAGCACCCAAGGGCTCATCATCAACTGATCTGGATTGGATCACTCTGCATTTTCAGCATTTCTTAGGATTTAATATATGTCCCATTGCTTTCTTTAGGTTTTCCGTTTGGCTAAATCGGAGTACACACGTTCGGGGTTAGGATTTAGATCCAAAGCGTGCTCTGCACTTGATGACAAACCAATCAGGATTTGCTTTGGTTTTGTATTTTAAATTAAATAAGGAATGACTTTCCGAACATGGATTATGTTTGGTGAATTTAAGTGTCTTGTCAGGTTGTGGAAGGATTCTCAATCTCAATTAAAGTATGACTTACACTTATCTCGGACCCCTGGGTACGGATTTTGCCTAGGGACGGACTGTCTTGTCAGGTTTTGGAAAGTATAGCTCTATCCCGACATGAGTATGGATTGTACTCACTAGGATTTCTAAATATAGATTATACTCAGGAATGACGAATGGTCTCGTTAAGATTTGGTAAAGGAGTTCAATAAAACTTGAGTATGGCTTATGCTCAGTTAGAACTTCCTGGTATCGCTTATACCCGGAAGGTTAGGTCCCTTTCCAGGTTTTGGAAAGATGATTCGAACGTCCTTCGAGTATGGTCTATGCTCAAACAAATGCCCAAGCACGGTTTATGCTCAAAAGTGTAATCAGTTTTGTCAGGATTTGACACACCTTTTTTCTTTCTTTTCTTCGCAGGTATGGATTATGCTAGCAGCGGGCAGGCCCGGCATGGCCCTGGATTTCTTGGATTATCCAGAACACATCTTCCTTCGTTCAGCAAGAAATGTTCTGGGGGTAAAATGTTGACCCTCATTTTAGTCAAAGCCGTCACACATGAAATCTCTGGTTAGCAATACGCACAAGTATGGGGAATATAGTCAGAAGACAGAAAGCGATTTGGTTGAAGTCGCATCAAAAACAAAGATTGGCCCGAAACTCCTATCAGATGACCTCTTTTGGGCCCAAAAACAGCAATTACAGAGCAAAGTTATGTAACTCTTGTAGCTCTCTGGATCAGCTTCGAATAGAGCTTTCTTTGGCAAAAACGGACTTATGGTTTGAAAGTTACGCCCGTTTCCGTGAATGCATGAAGAACCGGATACTTGGAATCTGGAATTGGCATAACCCATTCGGATCAGATATACGGTTCGGATCGGAGCATAGAAGACCCGACCCGCCTGAAGTATTCTGCACTGAAGTGTTTCCAGTCTTCGGACCAGAGACATCAACTCGGTTCGGATCGGACCCAAACCGAACCACCTCGGTCTGCTTCTGCTCACGAGTTTGACCTGTTCTTAAGGAGTAAAGACCTCTAACAAACGCGGATCTGATTACACTTGGCAAAGCACGATCTGGAGAGGTTTTCTCCACTTTCTCCACTACATTCCGAGATGAAAGGGAAGCACGCCACGTGGCATCCGAACCGAACCCAGAAATCACCTATGAATACACCGCTTGGAGGATAATTAAGGGGGCTTTTTTGGCCACTCTCTTACTCGGTTTCCACCATTACAACCGCAAGGACTTTGCGAACACATCAAAGCCGAATTCCACATGATAACACGAGGATTTCGTGTATAATTTCCACTTTTTGCACTTCTTTTCATTGTAAACATGAGGATTTCGTGTATAAACCGCAAGAAAACAGTATTGTAATAGCTTCTTAGGATTTAAGAAACTATAAAGTGGACGTAGGCTTGGATTGAGCCGAATCACTATAAAAACCTCATGTGTTCCTCTTAATTTACTACTTTCCTGTATTGATATGTGATTGTGAGGTTTTCACATAGCATTTGGGTGTTAGGCCCAGATTTCGGTCTAACATTTTGGCGTGCCAGGAAGGGGCACATGATACTACTTCAATTTCTGGCTCTAAAGGAATCGGATTGCTTGGATATTGAATAAATGGTTAAACGAAAGAAAGATGGAACCTTCTCTCGTACTAAGGACGTTGGTACAGAAGGCGTGAGGAATGAGGCGAGCCAGGAGGCTTCTTCTCATGGTAATCTATCGGAATACTTAACCAGAGAAGAGATGGTTGGCGTTCTTGCTGAATTGAGAACTCAAATGGCAAGGCAAGATGATCTCCTCCGCAAACAACAGGAGATGATCGACGGATTCTTCGCTCGGATGGAAGGCAGGCCGAGCGGAAACAATCAGATCACTGGAATTGGTATGGAATCAGCCCGAGCAGAGAACCGGATCAGTTCGGATCGCATCCGAACCAGGGGGCAAAATTTGAATGAACTCGGGGGTAATCCCCCTCGACAAGCAACTTCTACCCTCAACATTTCAGATGGAAATGCCGTCAAAAACTCAGGTCGAGCACATCCAATCTCCGCTCCAGTCTGGATCGGCAACGTCGTACAACCTCACGGAACAGGAGAACCTGGTCAGATCGGTACCTCCAACCCGAACCGTGCATCTCACCACGACCTCCCTCTCCTCTCCAAGCCGCAACATGGGGGCACCCCCGAACCAAGCTGGATGATCTTCCATGCTCCCCAAGCTTATCTGAACTTTTCTGGACTCAACGCTGGGGGCACCAGCTCGGAACTTGTCAACTTGCAACAGCTCTTTGAAGGCGACCGACTCGCCAATCTCATTGAATGGCTCTGGAGAGGCCGCATCTATCAGAATGACATGGATGATGTCAACCACAATCCAATCAAACAAGAAATCAGGAATCCTCACAACCCACCAGATTTCAAACTTCCACAATTGGAGCCCTACAACGGTAGCACAGATCCTACCATGGACCTGATGCGCTACAAATGACATATGGAAGTTCAATCAGCATCAGAAAACGTTATGGCTAAATGTTTTCCCCTCTTTCTAACCGATATAGCTACTACGTGGATTCGGCAGTTAGAATCTAAATCGATCAACGGCTGGAACATGTTGGTCGCTCGCTTTATTGAACAGTTTCGGGTTCACATCGCTCGACCCAAGAATGTAATGTCACTCACTACAATCAAGCCGAGGCCCAAAGAAGCGTTGTGCTCATTTTTGGAACGATTCAATGTTGCTGCAGCATCAGTTGATCGACCTGAGCCATCTATGGTATTGATGGCGGCAGTATCCGGCTTTCTGGATAACTCGGAGTTCAAAAAAATCCTTGTACCGAGACCCACCACGGTATCTCAGCGAATTCTACCTTGAATCAGATAGATTTCTGCATAAAGAAGACGCAACGTCCGAAAAGAAAATTCTCGATGTCAACATTCTCAAAGACGGAGAACCATCTGATTCTGGAAAAGGAAAAGGGAAAGCTGCTGTCAAGAATGACCGCAACGCTCAACCCGGGAGAGGGCCCAGATATGAAAAGTACACCGAACTCAATTCGATCTTGACTGACATCTTCATGAACACAAACGGTGATGTCTCCTATCCAAAGCCTCCCAGGAGGGAGCCATCGCAAAGAGAACGTGATTCTAGAAAGCATTGCATATTTAATGATATGGATGGTTGTGATACAAATGACTGTAGGCACTTGTGAGACTTAATTGAGGAACGAGTTAGACATGGAGAGCTACCCGAGTATGTGAAACAACCTACAGCGCCTACACCCGCGCTGCCACCATCTGCTCCCCGCAGAGGGAATGACCCTGGATCAAGCTCCTGTGGGCTCATCATCAACTGATCTAGATTGGATCACTCTGCATTTTCAGCATTTCTTAGGATTTAAGATATGTCACTTTGCTTTCTTTAGGTTTTCCGATTAGCTAAATCGGAGTACACACGTTCCGGGTTAGGATTTAGCTCTAAAGCATGCTCTGCACTCGATGACAAACCAATCAGGATTTGCTTTGGTTTTGTATTTTCAATTGAATAAGGAATGACTTTCCGAACATGGATTATGTTAGGAGAATTTAAGTGTCTTGTCAGGTTGTGGCAGGATTCTCAATCTCAATTAAAGTATGACTTACACTTATCTCGGAACCCGGGGTACGGATTGTGCCTAGGGACGGACTATCTTGTCAGGTTTTCGCAAGTATAAATCTATCCCGACATGAGTATGGATTGTACTCACTAGGATTTCTAAGTATAGATTATACTCAGGATCGACAAATGGTCTCGTTAATATCTGGTAATGGAGCTCAATAAAACTCGAGTACGGCTTATGCTCAGTTAGAACTTCCTAGTATAGCTTATACCCGGAAGGTTAGTTCCCTCACTAGGTTTTGGCAGGATGATTCGAACATCCTTCGAGTATTGTTTATGCTCAAACAAATGCCCAAGCATAGTTTATGCTTGAAAATGTAATCAGTTTTGTCAGGATTTGGCACACCTTTTTGCTTTCTTTTCTTCGCAGGTGTGGATTATGCTAGCAGCGGGCAGGCCCGTCGTGGCCTTGGATTTCTTGGATTATCCAGAACACATCTTCCTTCGTTCAGCAAGATATGTTCTAAGGGGAAAAATGTTGACTGGCTTTTTAGTCAAAACCGTCACGCATGAAATCTCTGGTTAGCAATACGCACAAGTATGGGGAATATCTTCTAAAGACAGGAAGCGATTTGGTTGAAGTCGCATCACAAACAAAAATTGGCCTGAAACTCCTATCAGACGACCTCTTTTGGGCCCGAAAACAGCAATTACAGAGCAAAGCTTTGTAACTCTTGTAGCTCTCTGGATCAGCTTCGAATCGAGCTTTCTTTGGCTAAAACGGACTTACGGTTTGGAAGTTACGCCCGTTTCCGTGAATGCAACCAAAACCAGAAACTTGGAATCTGGAATTGGCATAACCCATTCGGATCGAATATACGCTTCGGATCGGAGCATAGAAGACCCGACCCGCCTGAAGTATTCTGCACTGAAGTGTTTCCAGTCTTCGGATCGGAGACATCAACTCGGTTCAGATCGAACCCGAACCGAACCGCCTCGACCTGCTTCTGCTCATGAGTTTGACCTGTTCTTGAGGAGTAACCACCTCAAATAAACGCGGATCTGATTACACTTGGCAGAGCACAATCTGGGGAGGTTTTCTCCACTTTCTCTACTACATTCCGAGATGAAAGGGATGCGCGCCACGTGGCATCCGAACCGAACCTAGAAATCACCTTTAAATACACCGCTTGGTGGAGAATTAAGGGGGCTTTTTTGGTCATTCTCTTACTCGGTTTCCACCATTACAACAGCAAGGATTTTGCGAACACATCAAAGTTGAATTCCACATGATAACATGAGGATTTCGTGTATAATTTCCACTTTTTGCACTTCTTTTCACTGTAAACACGAGGATTTCATGTATAAACCGCAAGCAAACAGTATTGTAATAACTTCTTAGGATTAAGAAACTATAAAGTGGACGTAGGCTTGGATTGTGCCGAACCACTTTAAAAATCTCGTGTGTCTCCTCTTAATTTAATGCTTTTCTATATTGATCTGTGATTGTGAGGTTTTTACATAGCATTTGGGTGTTAGGCCCAGATTTCGGTTTAACATTTTGGCGTGCCAGGAAGGGGTCACACGATACTACTTCAATTTTTGGTCTAAAGGAATCGGATTGCTTGGATATTAAATAAATGGTTAAATGAAAGATAGATGGAACCTTCTCTCATATTGAGGACGTTGGTACAAAATGCGTGAGGAATGAGGCGAGCCAGGAGGCTTCCTCTCATGGTAATCTATCGGCATACTTAACCAGAGAAGAGATGGATGGCATTCTTAGTGAATTGAGAACTCGAATGGCAAGGCAAGATGATCTCGTCTGCAGACAACAAGAGATGATCGACGGATTCTACGCTCGGATGGAAGGCAGGCCGAGCAAAAACAATCAGGTCACTGGAATTGGTATGGAATCAGCCCCAACAGCAACAGAGAACCTGATCGGTTCGGATCGGATCCGAACCGGGTAGCAAAATTTGAATGAACTCAGGGGCAATCCCCCTCGACAAGCAACTTCATCCCTCAACGTTTCAGATGGAAACGCTGCCAGAAACTCATGTCGAGCACGTCCAATCTCTGCCCCAGTCCGGATCGGCAATGTCGTACAACCTCACGGAACAGGAGAACCGGGTCGGATCGGTACCTTCGACCCGAACCGTGCGCCTCACCATGACCTCCCTCGCCTCTCTAAGCCGCAACATGGGGGCACCTACGAACCAAGAATGATGATCTTCCATGCTTCCCATGCTTATCTGAACTCTTCTAGACTTAACGCTGGGGGCACCAGCTCTGAACTTGTCAACTTGCAACAGCTCTTTGAAGGCGACCGACTCGCCAATCTCATTGAACGCCTCTCGAAAGGCTGCACCTATCAGAATGGCATGGATGATGTCAACCACAATCCATTCACACAAGAAATCAGGAATTCTCGCAGCCCACCAGATTTCAAACTTCCACAATTGGAGCCCTACAACGGCAGTACGGATCCTACC
The DNA here is from genome assembly GCA_030737875.1 of Allium sativum. Lineage (NCBI taxonomy): Eukaryota > Viridiplantae > Streptophyta > Magnoliopsida > Asparagales > Amaryllidaceae > Allium > Allium sativum. Next base: position 46,514,966 of record CM060925.1, read on the forward strand.
GTGCACCTGATGCGATACAAATGACATATGGAAGTTCAATCAACGTTGGAAAACGTTATGGCTAAATGTTTTCCCCTCTTTCTGACCGATATAGCTACTATGTGGATTCGGCAGCTAGAATCAGAATCGATCAATAGCTGGAACATGTTGGTCGCTCGGTTTATTGAACAGTTTCGGGTTCACATCGCTCGACCCAAGAATGTAATGTCACTCACTACAATCAAGCAGAGGCAGAGAGAAACTCTACGCTCATTTTTGGAACGGTTCAACGTTGCAGCAGCATCAATTGATCGACATGAGCCATCTATGGTATTGATGGCGGTAGTATCCGGCGTTCTGGACAACTCGGAGTTCAAAAAAAAATTCTTGTATCGAGACCAACCACGGAATCTCAGCGAATTCTACCTTGAATCGGATAGATTTCTGCGTGAAGAAGACGCAACATCAGAAAAGAAAATTCTCGATGTCAACATGCTCAAAGACGGAGAACCATCTGATTCTGGAAAAGGAAAAGGAAAGCTGCTGTCAAGAATGGCCGCAACGCTCAGCCTGGGAGGGGGCCAAGATATGTAAAGTACACCAAACTCAATTCGACCTTGACTGACATCTACATGAACACAAACGGTGATGTCTCCTAACCAAAGCCTCCCAGGAGGGAGCCATCGCAAAGAGAACGTGATTCTGGAAAACATTGCATATTTCATGATATGGGCGGTCATGATACAAATGACTATAAGCACTTGCGAGACTTGATTGAGGAACGGGTTAGACGTGGAGAGCTACCCGAGTATGTGAAACAACTTACAGCGCCTGCACCCGCGCTGCCACCATCTTCTCCTCGAAGAGGGAATGACCCTGGATCAAGCTCCCGTGGGCTCATCATCAACTGATCTAGATTGGATCACTCTGCATTTTCAGCATTTCTTAGGATTTAAGATATGTCACTTTGCTTTCTTTAGTTTTTCCGATTGGATAAATCGGAGTACTCATGTTCGGGGCTAGGATTTAGCTCCAAAGCGTGCTCTGCACTCGATGACAAACCAATCAGGATTTGCTTTGGTTTTGTATTTTGAATTGAATAAGGAATTACTTTCTGAACATGGATTATGTTTGGCGAATTTATGTGTCCTGTCAGGTTGTGGCAGGATTCTCAATCTCAACTAAAGTATGATTTACACTTATCTCAGACCCCTGGGTACGGATTGTGCCTAGGGACGGACTGTCTTGTCAGGTTTTGGCATGTATAGCTCTATCCCGACATGCGTATGAATTGTACTCACTAGGATTTCTAAGTATAGATTATACTCAGGAACGATGAATGGTCTCGTTAAGATCTGGTAAAGGAGCTCAAATAAACTCGAGTATGGCTTATGCTCAGTTAGAACTTCTTGGTATGGCTTATACCCGGAAGGTTAGGTCCCTCGCCAGGTTTTGGCAGGATGATTCGAACGTCCTTCGAGTATGGTTTATGCTCAAACAAATGCATAAGCATGGTTTATGCTCGAAAGTGTAATCAGTTTTGTCAGGATTTGACACACCTTTTTGCTTTCTTTTCTTCGCAGGTATGGATTATACTAGCAGCGGGTAGGCCCGGCGTGGCCTTGGATTTCTTGGATTATCCAGAACACATATTCTTTCGTTCAACAAGAAATGTTCTGGGGGCAAAATGTTGACCCACTTTTTAGTCAAAGCCGCCACACATGAAATCTCTGGTTAGCAATACGCAAAAGTATGGGGAATATCGTCAGAAGACAGGAAGCGATTTGGTTGAATCGCATCACAAACAAAGATTGGCCTGAAACTCATATCAGACGACCTCTTTTGTGCCCGAAAACAGCAATTACAGAGCAAAGCTCTGTAACTCTTGTAGCTCTCTAGATCAGCTTCAAAAAAGCTTTTGTTTGGCTAAAACAGACTCAGGGTTTGAATGTTACGCCCGTTTCCGTGAATGCATGCAGAACCGGAAACTTAGAATTTGGAATTGGCATAACCCATTCGGATCGGACATAGGCTTCAGATCGGAGCATAGAAGACCCGACCCGCCTGAAGTATTCTGCACTGAAGTGTTTCCAGTCTTCGGATCGGAGACATCAACTCGGTTCGTATCGGACCCGAACCGAACCGCCTCGACCTGCTTCTGCTCACGAGTTTGACCTATTCTTGAGGAGTAACCAACTCAAACAAACACGGATCTGATTACACTTGGCAGAGTACAATCTGGAGAGGTTTTCTCCACTTTCTCCACTACATTCCGAGATGAAAGGGATGCACGCCACGTGGCATCCGAACTGAACCCAGAAATCACCTTTAAATACACCGCTTGGTAGAGAATTAAGGGGGCTTTTTTGGCTACTCTCTTACTCGGTTTCCACCATTACAACCACAAGGACTTTGCGAACACATCAAAGCCGAATTCCATATAATAACACGAGGATTTCGTGTATAATTTCCACTTTTTGCACTTCTTTTCATTGTAAAGATGAGGATTTCGTGTATAAACCGCACTCAAACTGTATTGTACTAGCTTCTTAGGATTTAAGAAACTATAAAGTGGACGTTGGCCTGGATTGATCCGAACCACTATAAAAATCTCATGTGTCTCCTCTTATTTTACTGCTTTTCTGTATTGATCTGTGATTGTGAGGTTTTCACATAGCATTTGGGTGTTAGGCCCAAATTTCGGTCTAACAAAAATGGAATTTGAAATTTAAAATGGAGTTTGAAATTTTAAATGGAGTTTGAAATTTAAAATGGAGTTTGGTATAATTTATTTTACTTATAAATGGAGTTTGAAATTTAAAATGGAGTTTGGTATAATTTATTTTACTGATAAATGGAGTTTAAAATGGAGTTTGAAATGGAGTTTGAAATTTGAAATTTAAAAATTTAAAACTCCATTTCGAACTCTATTTCAAACTCCATTTTGAACTCCATTTCAAACTCCATTTCGAACTCCATTTCGAAATCCATTTCGAACTCCATTTAGAACTCCATTTCAAACTCCATTGCAAACTCTATTTACAAGTAAAACAAATTATACCAAAACTCCATTTTAAAATTCATACTCCATTTTAAACTCCATTTATAAGTAAAATAAATTATACCAAACTCCGTTTTAAATTTCAAACTCCATTTTAAATTTCAAACTCCATTTTAAATTTCAAACTCCACTTCAAACTCCATTTTAAACTCCATTTCGAACTCCATTTCTAACTCCATTTCAAACTCCATTTCGAACTCCATTTCAAACTCCAATTTAAATTTCAAACTACATTTTAAATTTCAAACTCCATTTCAAACTCCATTTATAAGTAAAATAAATTATACCAAACTCCATTTTAATTTCAAACTCCATTTTAAAATACAATTTAAATTTCAAACTCCATTTCAAACACCATTTTAAACTCCATTTCGAACTCCATTTCAAACTCCATGTCAAACTCCATTTCAAAATCCATTTCAATCTTGATTTCGAACTCCATTTCAAACTCCATTTCGTACTCCATTTCAAACTCCATTTATAAGTAAAACAAATTATACCAAACTCCATTTTAAATTTCAAACTCCATTTCAAACTCTATTTTAAACTCCATTTATAAGTAAAATAAATTATACCAAACTCCATTTTAAATTTCGAATTACATTTTAAATTTCAAACTCCATGTTAAACTCCATTTCGAACTCCATTTCAAACTCCATTTCAAACTCCATTTCAAACTCAATTTCGAACTCATTTCAAACTCCATTTCGAACTCCATTTCAAATTCCATTTCAAACTCCATTTCAAAATCCAATTTAAATTTCAAACTACATTTTAAATTTCAAACTCCATTTATAAGTAAAATAAATTTTACCAAACTCCATTTTAAATTTCAAACTCCATTTCAAACTACATTTTAAACTCCATTTCGAACTCCATTTCGAACTCCATTTCAAACTCCATTTCATACTCCATTTCAAACTCCATTTCAAACTCCATTTCGAACTCCATTTCGAACTCCATTTTAAATTTCAAACTCCATTTTAAACTCCATTTATAAGTAAAACAAATTGTACCAAACTCCATTTTAAATTTCAAACTCCATTTTAAATTTCAACCTCCATTTCAAACTCCATTTTAAACTCCATTTATAAGTAAAATAAATTATACCAAACTCCATTTTAAATTTTGAACTACATTTTGAATTTCAAATTCCATTTCAAACTCCATGTTAAACTCCATTTCAAACTCCATTTCAAACTCCAATTTAAATTTCAAACTACATTTTAAATTTCAAACTCCATTTTAAACCTATATAAATAAAATGCAACAACGTCATCATCAATAAATTTTGAGTTGTACAGTAATACAAACCATGCCACAGGACATATAATACAAAAACATGAAACAATGTCATGATCAACATACCGTCAGTTATAACCTGTATAAACAAAATGCAACAATGTCATCATCAACAAATTTTGAGTCGAACAGTAGTACAAACCATTTCATAGGACATATAATACAAAAATTTACAACAATGTCATCATCAACATACCATCGGTCATAACCAAAATATACAACCATGTCATCATCAACAACACATGTAATATAAAACATGTCAGCCATAACAAAAACATAAAACCATGACGCTACATGAAGCATCAGTCAATATGCATAGAAGCGCTACCTGCCCCATTGGAACTGTCATCATTAACGTCATCAAAATCATCATCCATATGTGATCCATCAACAAAACCCTACTGCTATAACTGAGTCTGTAGGGAAGCAATCTGGGCCTCGTACTGAGATTACTGCTGTGCCAAAGCTCCGTGTATACTCTGGTACATCAACTGTGTGTAATCCAGCGTCATACGCTCAAAAGTAGCCAATATCCGTCTATCACGGTACATATATAGCGAGTACTGTTAATGAGACAACTTGTGTTATACAAATGCAGTTTTTATAATGAAATCATATACTGGTATTATTGTATAACTCTTACGTACCTGATCTGAATGATACAAACCGGTTGACAGTAATCCGGGAGGGTCAACAGGTGTATATTGCAAAGGAATTTCTACAATCTGACCCTGTACGTCATACGCCCTAAAAGTGTGTGGCAGAGGGTCCAACGCACCATTCTGCGTGAACTGAGATGATACAGGCGTAAAGGTAGGGGGATGCACCGGGAATCTCCTACTACTGAAGATGGCCCGATATGGTCGGAGTTCAAACCCCGAATATAGTTTGGTAAAGCGTAAGCGCATGGCACAACTTGAGCCCAATAGGTATCAAAATCTCCAGGCACTGTAAAAGGCTCACCGTCCACCCAGCCTGCAGCCCTCATACCCGCAATATATGCTGATCCTACCTGTATATCCCCGAACATCTGATCCCATAGGAGTGGATCGAACGGAATGCGCTCTAACCCATATAGTTGTAACCAACATTGATCCCCCAAATACCAAATGAAAGGGCATGTAGGCACCTAGAAGCATACCCTACGCCTCGAAAGACTAGAATGGAAAATGAGGGGGTGGTCCTGCCAAGGAGCTATAAAATCTATGTACGTCTGCCATGGACGCCGAATAATGCCATCCCGTTGCCTCAAATCCATCTGCGTGCGCGCCTCCATGAGTTCGTTATGCACACCCTGTGCAGAACGGGCAAGACTCATAGTAGGACCCATCGTCATAATCTCAGAAAGTATATGTAAGGTGCAGTGATGGCATCATCAATAAGTCGGGGGTGCATGTTCGCCATGTACTCGTAATACTAGAAGGGCAGAATATACCAGAAACCGTACAGCTTCTTGCAGCGCTGTACGGCATAAAGATCCAAAGCTACATAAAAATACCCTAGTATGGCTGTACCCCAATCGAATGAATGCAGCTGCTCTATATCTACAAGGCTAGCCAAAAACCTAAGTCTAATAGTCCCCCTGTTGTTGCTAAAAAAGGTGGAACCAAAAAGGTATAATAAGAAGGCCTTGATAATGGGGGTGTGCATAGCCTCAGTGGTCTGATGTGCTGTAATATAGGCTTGCAAAGTAGGTAGGCTAACGGCACCTGAAGCAACGGTCTGAGGATCTAAACCCGGTAACTGCTCTGAAAAGCTATCAAACTCCTCAAATGATACATCAAAGGGGATGGGGAGACGACCTGGACGACCAACCTCGATGCCTGTGAGCACATAAAATCTAGAGGAATAAGCCCTAACTCAAAATCAACAAAGTGAAATGTGTGTGTAGTAGGCCACCATCGCTCACTAAGAGCCTCTATAAGGCATTGGTCAACATGAGCAAACCTAGGTAAATCTAAAAAATCGCCAAAATGGTGTATCTCGAAGTCTAACTGATATGGGCTGAGGTAACTGCGTAAAATGTGTCGTACAACATGACCAAGTATCTTGCATAGCAATATGTCGAACCTAAACATATAACTATTTGTTGTAAACATATAATAGTACACAACATTCGTGTATAGTAAAACAGTTGACAATATACGTAATAAAGTTATAAAATTATACCTGAGGCGTAGCAACAGCGACAGACACTCAATGTGTAAATGTCACAGGCAGATCGTGCAATATTCAAAGGCTCTCTGCAGTCACGGTGGCATCTGGTGGGATATGTGCTGACCCGACATTAGGATCTGTCAGAGGATGGCAGATGTGTCTTCCAGACTTAACTTGACGTGGCGGCATTTCACCGTAGAAATAATTAAAAATAAAATTAAAAAGGAATTTTTTTGAAAATTTATGAAAGGAAATGAAGGAAATCCGCCTGATATAGGTGGAGAAGTTTAGGCGCTTGTTCAACAAACGCGTAGGATCTACGCATTTGTTGAACAAACGCATGCTTTTTTTATATGGGGCCGGTTTTTAGAAAATCCCCGTGCTTGTTCAACAAACGCGTAAATATACGCGCCTGTTCAACAACCGCGTGTACCTAAAACTGTTGCGATTCCCTAAATCGCAGAGTATGGAAAATCATAAATCGAATTTCCACACTCTGGATTAGTTACAATTGCTCTAACTCTCAATAAAATACCAACAAAACTAGTACAGAAACTAATATCTTCTACTCATTCAGTAATGTGCAATATATACCATAAAGTACAAGTACGGAAACAACGAAGATATTGTCAAAGCTGTAAGATGAAACCAGAGAAAAAATACATTGGACTATCGGCCAAAAATACAATATAAACAAATGGATACACAGTTACACACTCATGTACATGCGCATAATCTCATTCTATACTTCTCCTGAATCATCGAAAATATGGTGTAATAGCTACTTTTTCGTTCTACATATAATAAACCCAATAATACAACAACAAGAGAAAAAAACCAAAAAAGTTACCAGTAGTGAGAACATAGATCCAAACATAAAAGAGATCTTTATAAGCCATCCCCAAATTAGACTCTTTCTTTTCATCATTTTTGTAGCCTGGACAATTCTCATAATAAACTCGTTTCACTAAAAATGGCAAACTCTCATTTTCCATGTCTTCAATAGTCTCAAATCTCAATGCAATTATCTTTTTGTTTCTCTTTGCCTTTTTAATTAAACTTAGATTTAAACTAATCACGTCTAAAATTTAAAGTAGAAAAAGTGATATTAATTTCAAATAATGACTACTGAACAAATAAGAAAGAGAAGTATACATTGCAGATAGGCAAGGCTTGGCTGGCAAACTATTAACATGTATTAACAAGGAAGAAAAAAGTTTCCATTTGCAGCATGATGGGCCATAGAGTGGGACCAAAACCATATGCGATTGGATTCGTAATTTTGTTCCTTTCTGGCTCAAAGGTTACAAGTGGCCATCATATTGTCCAATCATATGTACTACCTTTTGCAACTGCATTAGATGATTATTTTACTACTACTACTTTTTTTTTCAAACTCTATATTTTGGTAACTACTTTTTTATACTTACACTGTTTTGCATACATACTAACTTTATAGAAAAAAAACTTGCAGGATACTTGAATATTCTAGATCTCTGTATGCTTGTTATATGTACCAACTTTATTGATAGTATATTGTTAAACTTTTGTTTGTAACCAAGGGAAGATCACTGCACCAACTACATCATGATAAAGTCAGTTGAAAAGAGGTGATCTAAGCATTGCCAAAAAAAGAGGTGATCTAACAGATGAATCTTTCTGGTGTAATCGTAAAAGATGATAAAATCTTCAAATAATTTTTTTATTGTAAATATTTAGTGTGGTGTAACTATAACTTAACCATGATAGAATACATCAAAGATACCTGCTCATAAATGTAATTTGTTTCTATACGATGAAGCGCCAGGGTTCCATTCAGTAAAAGGATAAGGTGTATTCTGGAGAATACATTTTCCTTCATTCCCCGCATCTGGCTTGGGCCAAAGTCTTTTCTGCTTTTCTTTATTTCTGTGTAATGAGCCAAAGCCCACTTTATTATTTTCAGTTATTTAAACGTTTGTTTCATCGTAACATTTTACAATTTCTCTTCTACAATAATATCGAACTTCTTCAACATTTTACATTTTAATCTCTGATCGAATTCCAACTTGGTATCAGAGCAATAATTGTGCTTAACAACAGTTGCTCGATCCTAATCAATATCAAATCTATGAAATTCAAAGATTGTATTTTCCATCAGAGAGATTTCATCCTTTGGACTCCTCTCATCCAAGATTTGCACCTTGTCATTTGAGAGTTGTTGGCTACGGTGAAGAGAACTGTGCATCGCATAGTTTCAAGTCCGGCTGCATTAGTTCCCCCCATTGAAGCTTTGAGATAAAAGCATCTGAATTATTCAAAAAAGTAAATAAACTATTACAGTTGATCAAAGAGCCATCTAGGAAAACTTGTCAATGTTTATAGTTTTATGTTCATCAAATTTCATTCAAAAAACTCATCATTCAAGTTTCTAAGGCAGCTTCAGTGATCAAATATAAAGTTTCTTCGAACTCCCAATTCAAAGGCATTCAAAATCAGATTTCTTTTACCTGTTTTCGTTGGTCTGCATCTGGGTTCTTCCATGACTAATCAAGTTGATGTTTCCAACCCCAATATGTCCAACACCAGAGTTTCTACTTCACAAAATTAGCCTGATCTCATTCAAGATTTGATGAAGTCAATCATCAAAGCATAAAGCCAGTTTATATCAGTTCATCTTGATAAATCCAACTATCTGTTGTGGAAATTACAGGAAGAAACAAAAGTTACAGGTTATGGACTAGATGACTATATTTTTGGAACAAAGATTGTTCCATCAAAATTTATTCGTGATAATGAAGAAATGCTTATGCAAAATCCTGGATTCTTGACATATCAAAGACAAGATAGTCTTGTATGTGCATGGATGATGTCATCCATTGGAGCAACTATTTTTCCATAATTAATTGGTGTCAAAACTGCACATGAAGTTTGGTCTACTATTAAAAGAAATTTTTCTGCACAATCCTCTTCTCGAACTATGCATCATAGAAGACAACTTCATAATATTAGAAAGGGTGATTCAACTATGAATGAATATTTACTTAAGGTAAAAAAAAAAATTGTGATCAACTGAATTCGGCAGGATAGAAAATACCTGAGTCAGAGCATGTGCTATCAATTGTGAGTGGTTTAGATGATGATTATCAAGTTGTGTCAGCAATTATTCTAATCATGGATCCTACACTAAGCTTACAATATGCATATTCAACCTTATTAGCACATGAAGGCAGAATTGATCATAAAAAGAGTGTCAATTCTGATTTGTCTATCAAGTACACCACTTATGGAAGGGGAAAGAAAGGAAATGTTCCAAGAAATCAATCTAATGTTCGGAGAGGTGGTAAATCTAATCGAGGCAGAGGTAGAGGAAGAAATAATAACACCGTAATTAGATGCCAAATTTGTGAGAAATTTGGGAATAGTGCCAACAATTGTTATTTTAGGTACAATTCCAGTGTTAATCCAGGCCAAACCAATAACAGTTCCAGTGTTAATTTGGTGAATGTGCAGAAAGATGGTAATAAAAGTCAACTAGAAAATGTTATTGTAGACTCCACTTCTACTGGTGATGCTAATGATGATTGCTAGTATCTAGATTTAGGGGCTACTAATCATGTTACCAACAACTTGAGCAATCTTAATTTGGGAAATAAAGAATACAAAGGCATGCAAAATCTCTTACTTGGTAATGGTAAGATTGCACACACATATCACACACACATGAAATGCAAGTTTAAATGGACCCAAAGAACTTATTCTAAAAAAATTACTGGGGGTTCCTTCTATTAAGAAGAATTTGATGAGTGTTTCCTAATTTGCAAAAGACAGTAATGTATACTTTGAGTTTTATCCAAATTCTTGCATTATCAAAGATATACTAATACAAGAAATCATTTTGCAGGGTAATGAATTTAAGGGATTGTACAAATATGATGTAACAAATCAGAAAAACCCTAAGTATAATGAAAAAGAATGTATGATTACCTTTGTAAATGATTCTGAGTGTTGTAGAAAATTTCATTTGTGGCTTTGCAAGTTAGGACATCTAGGTAGTAAAATTGTAAAACAAGTTATGAGCAATAATAACTCGAATGTTAGCAACATTTCTGATTCATATATTTGTTCTTGTCAATTGGGAAAGAGTCGGAAACTTGCATTTCCAAATTCACATACAAGTTATACTAGACCACTTGAATTAGTTGCCAATGCTTTATGGGGTCCAGCATATACCGGTTCTGTTTATGGTTACTAAGCCATAAATCTTATATAAGTTGGGGTTGGTTAGAGATGGAATCCAAAACAAAACAAAAAACCAATTCAAATGTGATAATAATAACAAGAGATTTAAAGATGAAAACATAAATAAAAATAAAATAAAATTTAAAACAATAAAATAAATAATAGTAGTAATAGTAACGAATAAATAAATCATGATGCTGATGGTGATGAAGATGATGATAATAATAATACTAGTAATAATAGATACCACAAGTAGTAATAGATACTAAAGACCAACACTATGCTTTATGCCCCTATACATTAGTCCTATCATCAAAAACTAAAAACACTATTTTTAAACTACCCAAAAGCTCAAGGTTTTGGTATAAGAATCGTTAACTTTTAGACGCTCTTGTTTGGCACCTTCTCTTCAAATATACACTAATTTTTCAATTCTCTTTGTACTACATCCTCTCATGTCATTCTTAATTAACATTTGCCTTTTTTGAGCATTCGACGCAACCTATAATTACAAAGTGCACAGATGCATCGTGTAGTCTCGACCAGAGGTGTCCAAACTATCTTAAGCGATGTTGGACTAACTTTTCTTCAACGACATGTCCACAAGTTCACCGCAATATATATATATATATATATATATATCTATGTATGTATGTATGTATGTATGTATGTATCTTCTATGCTTATCATCTAGACGTGTTGTGTTACCTGGTCTTTTAAGATGGCTATCAAAGGCAATCCAAACCATCACAACTCCACCATCGCATGGCTAAACGGCTCAGAAGTGTCACTCGAACACCTAGAAGTCAAGCCCACACCGAGTCGTGCAAGTAAGACCATCCTGCTCATCAAAACCACTCCTAGATGTGCAAGTGTTTGGGGATCGGTATAAATCATACTTCGAGATAGGTATGAATTACCACCCTCCAAATAGTTTGACAAATAAATTTTAGGCATCGAGGATCGGTAAGAATCACCAACCTTCAGGGTCGGTAACTCAACAATCATCCGGGATTGGTACAACTCCCCGCATGATCACCAATCCTACAAGATCGGTATAACTCAACAACCATCCAGGATCGGTACAACCCCCTGCATCTCAGAACTCCTCCAACCCCTCGGGATCGGTAGGAATCACCATGTTTTTCAGGGATCGATGTGAATCACCGAGTGGTTTGGGATTTACTCCAGCTCTTTCTGGATTGGTATGAATAACGGAAGTCCAAAAGTTCAACTCGACTTCAAGTCATTGTACTTTCCGATCCGTCAAGCAACTTCCAATGAAACTTCAAAAGAAGAACTCGCCCGTTACCAATCCCGGTGCGTAGGGATTCAGACCTTGGTCCCTCTTTGGGTTCCTTCCCGTGATCCTGCCTGGCTTCCCTCCAATATATCACCTATAAATGCCCCTCGGACATGAGAAGAGGAGGCTTTGATTCTGGGCTTGGCCTTTGGGAGTTTTTCTCACTTTTGGCCTTTGGGATCCTCAGAAATACCAATCCTACCTTCGTAATTGATGAAAGATGATCAATAAAGTGTTAAATTATTGGATTGGACGTAGGCTTTGACAAGGTGAACCACTATAAACACTATTGCATACGTTTTCCTACATATTTACCTCATTTACGCTTATTTTCGCTGTCGTGGAAAACTTTGGGTGGTGTGCCAACTTTTCAACATCAACCTTTTGACATGCCAAGTACGATGTTTAGCAAGAAAGCTAACTTTTGTCCACCGTTCTTCCATCAAAATTTGGAGAACTACTCAGATCTGTGAAGACATGCCTTCCAAGCTTGATATTAATGGTGAAAAAGGGAAAACCACTATTGATGGGTCTTCAAATGCCAACCAAAAGGCATCCATCCATCAACAATCTTCTAATGCTTAGGCCACAACTGATGTGGTTGCATCTTTTGATCCCGAGGCTCTGATCACACAATCTCAGCTGATTGAACTCACAAGAAAGTTGAAGAAAACTCAAAGGAAACTTAACGAGCAAATCAAGAAAAACCTTGAATTGATGCAATAGAATGCTCAAAGAGGCATCGCTCGCAATCAGGCGAATAGGAAACTACATCCCCGAGAGCCCTACATCTCATTCCCTCTATGGAAACTGAAGCCAATTGAGAAGAGCCAGCTGTGCTAGTGCTAAAATCATCGTTAGAGAAGGAACACACCAACATCACCATTTCCAGTTTTGAGCCTAGTCTCGACCAAGGGACTAACGCTCAACCCCTACAATGCAGGCTCACTCTGTCTGTAACGACCCGCATTCTATGTATCGGAGGATCGTAGAATATTTATTTTATTTTCGTACGAAGCCATATGGTCATGTAACTTTGGGGAACGACTATTGGAGTCATTTCCCACATTCATGATTTTTGCCAAATTTTAAATGACCAATTTACGCCCCGGCGAATCTTGTTTCGCCTATAACTTGGGATTAATAAGGATTTTTGACCTGAAACTACTTCCATTGGATTTAAATAATGGTTTACCTTTCCGTAGATTGTTCATATTAATCAAACGGACTAACCGTTCGGGAGATATGACTGAAATAAGGTTTGAAAATGGAAAAACAGCTAAACCGGGCTTAATTAAATGGTTAGCGGTTAGACCCATAACCTATTTCAGGATTAGGGTTAAGGGAGGGCTGAAAAGAGTTAGAAGATGATTCATTTTCATTTTTACAGCTGCCACTTGCCTTCCTCTAATCCTAGTAATGGTCTCCACCTTCGAAATTCATCCCTAATCACAAATTAAGAAAAACTACATCGAATCTAGCCAAACTAGCATCAAATCTGACATGGAGTTGCTGGTATACATAGGAATCCATGCCAAATCAGAGATATTTTCAGACATGAGATTAATTTGTGGCTAAGGTGAGTGATTAGCACGTTTATTCACTAATTACGGCTAATTAGGGGTGATTAGTGATAATTAGCGAAATTGTGACTTAGAAAAATATGGAAAAATATGAAAAAAATTCTAAAATATTATTTTATGCCTCTGATATAAATTTGGGGTATTTTAGATTAAGTTTTCTAATCCTATTGTTAAAACATGGTTAAGGGGAAAATCATGGTTTTGCGTATGTTTGATCTAAAACAACCTATGTGTTTGATGTTTTGATCTTTTTATTGAACCTATATGTTGTTACTGCTATTTGGTATGTTTTATGATTGTTTAGTAAAGTTATAATGGTTGAAAGCGCTGTCGTATGGCGAGAATGGACAAAACAAGCTCCTTGGAAATACTGCAGGGTTTCGGATCGTTTCGGAGGTAGAGGACCGAACCGAACCGGAGCTTGGCATAAGAAGAAAACATGGCAAAAAAGAAAGCCTGTGTAGATCGAGTTGGGATTAGATTGGAGAAGCTGGAGGTAGTGGGGTTGGATCAGCATGTACCGAACCGAAGTGTATGGCACCGAACCGAACCGGGAAAAGCAGATCGAGTCGAACCAAGACTAGGGCGCCATTCAAACCGAGTCGGAGGGGGATGGCCAAACCGAACAGTTAGCTTGAACACTGAAACGAGGACTGAACCAAACCATAGGCAAGAAAAGAACTGAAATAGAGTGGACCACGAACCAGCAAACCCGAACCAAACCGCGTCATTCGAACCGAACCAGAGAGCTTGAGTACTGCATATCCGAACCGAACCGAATGACATGAACCAGAGAACCGAACCGAACTCCAATCCGACCAAAAACTTGAGATGTAAAGGAAGTCCAAATGAGAAGTTATTACTCAGGATCCAGATGGGAACCAACGAGTAACTTCAAGAGTTGGGCTTTGCTGCGAGATGCATGCAAAGTGGTTATCGATATCTATAACCTTGGTTCACCACTGAGATACGTATTAGTGGCTATGGATCAGCGCAAAGGGGTCATTAAGACTCCCAAGGGCAAAGTGATCGTAGCATGGCTATGGATCAGTACAATGGGACCATTAGGACTCCCAAGGGCAAAGTGATCGTAGCAAAGGATTAGCGGCTATGGACCAGCGCAATGGGGTCATTAAGACTTCCAAGGGCAAAGTGGTCGTAGCAAAGGATTTGGTGATCAAAGCGGTGGATATCAAATGCTTTACGCACTTAGTGAGAGACGCGAGGTTGATTACTATGTTTGATATTTGTTGTCACCATGACATGCACACTTCCACCTTACACTTTATGTTAGTGTTACCTTAGTGTACTGTACATCTTATTGTGCTAACTCTTTGGTTGCAGGTCCAGGTATGACCCTTTATACCTGTTATTGTTTTATTTTGCTGTTATCGCCTATACCAGACTTTTGTATGACCTAGAGTTTTATGTCTCTTCTTATTACTCTAGGTGCTCCTAAATGAGCAGACTAGAGACAGGTTAGGTGGTTATGCACGAGTAGCTGTCCGGAGATGAGCAGGAGACTTCCACGTACAACTTACATATATTCTCCTTGTGTTGGTGCTGGGCACTTCTTTGGGCATTAGTAGTGTACCTTTTCTATCTTGCTTTAGAGATAGTATTTTGAAGTTGTAATAATGGTTTGGATCATAAGTTGTATTTTGGATTCCACTACTATGATGGTTTAGTTTTCAACTTATGCACTGTCTCGCCTGTTTTATGTCAAATTATGTTATTGTTATATTTTATTTCATGCGTTGTGAGATATACTACAGGTTCTTGATGATTCATAGTTTCAAATCCCTTTCTTCTAACGACCGTCCCATGCTAGTTGGACATTGGCACAACGCATTTCGAGGGAAATGTCGGCTGTTACGGGGCGGGTCGTCACACTTGGTATCAGAGCCTCGGTTGCGTAGTTAACCTAGGGGAAGACATTAGGGAGAGATAATATACGTATATGAGAGCGCATATTTGTGATATTTTGATTTTCAAAAGCTATATATATATAATATTAGTATATCTAAGGACGAAGTCGCACTACACTGGCACCACTATGGAGATGGTTAATCGTTTTCTCTTTACAGATTGAACGATGAGCCGGTATATGAGGAGTACGGGTTTTGGAGCCAACAATGGGAATGTCCCTGATATGAGTTCGATGTTTACTGCCTTCATGCGAGAGAAGCTTAGGGATGCTCAGGCAGCAATTCCTAATGCTGCTAATGATGGTGGTGCAGTAGCGCAGGCGCGTAGAGCCAATTTCCCCAAGCTTAACAAGGATTATACTAGCCTTAGTCAGAAGTCGTTCCATCGAAAGGAATCAGCTACAGATGTTCAAGATTGGCTTGATAGTTGTGAGCGCATCTTCATGGATTTAGGAATCATTGATGCAATGAAAAGAAGGTTAGCATCGCGTCAACTTCAAGGACGGGATATGAATTGGTGGAATGCTATAAAAGCAGCTACCTCTGAGGATCAAGTTACTTGGAATCATTTTAAGACTCGCTTCAGTGATAAGTTTATCCCACCTGCTTAGAGCTTAAGCAGAATGGTAGGGCAGTCTCGGAATATATTGCCGAGTACGATACTATATCGAAGTATACATTATCCCTTATCGATATTGCCGAGAAGAAGAACGAGAAGTTCATAACTGGCTTAGATGAATACTTGGGGGAAAGACTTATAAACCACATTGATAAGACCTTCGAATCTATAGTGGGAAAGACATTGAGGTCGGAGAGCCTTTACCTTAAGTCAAAAGCCAAGGTTGCTATTACATCTGCAGGGGAGCCAAAGCTGCAACAAGCGGTGGAGGCAAGAATAATTCGCAGAATAAGAGGAAACAAAACCAAGCTAAGGATGGTCAGAAGAAGAATAAAAAAGATGTTGAGTGCTATAGTTGTGGAAAGAAGGGTCATTATGCCAAAGAATATCGAGCAAAGCCAGCGGACAGGAAGTACTTCAATTGCGGCCAAGTGGGACGTCACAAGGATAAATGTTTGCAACCCCCTAAAGAGAAGCAGATTGTGAAAGCATATGCTATCAACGTTGTTCCTTCTTCATCGAATGCCCCAACTGCGATGGAGAAAGGAAAGGGTGTCGTTATCCAAGTTATGCTTTCTATTTATGATGTTCCTGTTCAAGTATTGTTTGATACCGGGGCTTCCCATTCCTTCATATCTAGTGACCTGGTAGATAGGTTGGGATTGGAACCCGAGATTGTCGATAAACCTTTAGTTGTGACGAACCCGATCGGTGGTTTGACTAGCCTTATTATGATTTGTCGTAATTTGGTCTTATCAAGTCATGGATGCATGTTTGTTTGTGATTGCTTTTTTTTGGGCTTTACTGGGGTTGGCATTATTTTGTGAGTCGATTAGCTCCAAAGGTACGGGGTGGTGGTAGACTGTGAGGGGTCTTCGGTGACCATTTGAGTGGATGATGGGCAGAGGATACTGTTTGGTTGCCTACCTAGTGATGAGGTGATGGATATTTTCTAAATTCCCTTGACATCCCACATGATGAGTTGATAGATATGCCTATTGCTGGCGAGTATCCGGACATCTTCAGGGAAGTGACCGGATTTCCACCACACCGAGAGATCGAGTTCCGTATTGATTTAGTGAAAGATGCCAGGCCTATAGTGATGCATCTTCGTCGTATGGCGCCAAGAGAGCAGTGAGAGCTCGAGGTGCAAGTGGGAAATCTTTTAAAGAAGAGATTTACCCAAAGAAGTGTTTCTGAGTGGGGTACACTAGTTGTATTTGCTATCAAGGCTGATGATTCCCTTCGATTGTGCGTGGACTACCGCGATTTGAATAAGGTGATGAGGAAGAACAAGTATCCTCTTCCGCGGATAGACCATTTGTTTGATTAGTTGAATGGAGCGAGAGTGTTCTCCCAGTTGG
This sequence comes from Allium sativum, assembly GCA_030737875.1. Taxonomy (NCBI): domain Eukaryota; kingdom Viridiplantae; phylum Streptophyta; class Magnoliopsida; order Asparagales; family Amaryllidaceae; genus Allium; species Allium sativum. Next base: position 46,532,483 of record CM060925.1, read on the forward strand.
ATCTTGCGACAGGTATTCATCAGCTCCGAGTAGTGGCTGAGAGTATACCTAAAACGGTAGTTCGGACACCCTGGATTCTATGAGTGGTTGGTCATGCCATTCGGGTTGACCAGTGCACCAGCTAATTTGTGGATTTTATGAATAAGGTATTCAGGGATCAATTGAATAAGTTTGTTCATGTGTTCGTGGACGATATCTTAGTGTATTCGAGGACGGAGGAAGAACACAAGGAACATTTGAGGACATTGGTGGAGGTGTTGAGGAAGCACCAATTGAAAGCAAAATTTTCTAAGTGTCACTTCTAGAGGAGAGAAGTGAGATTCTTAGGCCATATCATTTCAGAGAATAGTATTGTCATGGACCCTACGAAGGTGGCTACGGTGCAAGATTGGTCTACGCCCAAGAATGCAACGGACATAAGAAGTTTCTTGGTATTAGCTGGATATTATCGTAAATTTATTCAGGACTTCTCCAAGATAACGACACCGTTAATGCAGTTAACCAAGAAGAATCAAGCTTTTTCTTGGGATGGAAGTTGCGACGATGCATTTAAGGGTCTAAAGGAAAAGTTAACGTGTGCCCCAGTGTTAGTTATTCCTAAGGAGAACGAAGAGATGACGATATACACAGATGCATGTGGTACCGGATTAAGTGCTGTACAAATGCAAGGAGGTAGGGTTGTAGCTTATGCTAGTCAGCAACTGAAACCGCATGAGAAAAGATATCCTTTCGCATTAAAGATGTAGAGACATATCTCTTGGGGGAAAGTGTAACACCCCACCTCCGCTAGGGTCACTCACAAAGGGAATGCACTAGTTTTGGTGGAGTATTATCTAGGTAAACATACACAGAGATATCCAAAGGCAGAACATAAATAAAGCAGCGGTAGAAATTAAAAACCCAACTTCATTACTTTCAAGAAAAGAGTCAAAACCTCATATATCCAAAGTACAATTTATTCCATTACATCAAGTTCTACATAAAGAAGCATAAACTGAAGATAACAAAAGTAAATTATTCCCCAAAAATAGCAGAAGTGCGGCCATAGCATAGCTCAAGACCAAACCGCACATGAGCTAACAGAAAGCAAGCTAAATCCAAGCTAAGAGGTAGCATTTCCTCCCTGAGGACCTGGGGGGAAAACGAAAGAAAAAGAGGCGAACGAAAAAGGGTCAGTCATAAAGACTGGTAAGCCCTAGTGACTTTCAGTATAAAAACTAATAAAGTTAATAAGACATGAGTAAACGGAAAGTAAACATAGGGAAGATAATAAGTCTGGCAAGATAACTAAGACAACAAGATAAATCAAGTCTAGCATCGCATATTCAAGATTCGCTGCACCAACTGTACTAGTATTCTAACCCATGTCAAGTATTAATCATGAAATGATCTCTTGGCCCAATATCATGAAATGACCCATTACTGGGTCCTATGGTACGATCTACTAATCGATCGGCTCCCTACAAGTTCTAGCTCGTCATGTGTCTGTGTCATACGACCCAATCACGAAATGTAGTCACCTGTGCTAAGTCCACCATAGGGTGTATCAAGCCCTAGGGTGCCAACCACCGACACGAATCAAGCACGCACAGTGTAAACCTACTGGTGCCCAATGCCTGCTTTTTTAACTCCGGACTACGTGCACGACCATAGTCCGCATGAACCTACAATGGCGCACCTACTCAGCCGTTGTTCTGGTCGCTTACAATCAGCCCAGTAATCGTGCCTCACCGTGCCTAGTCCGAGGGTATTATGATACATCTAAGTGGGTTACTGCTGAAAAGGACCGCGTAACTAGGGTTTCTAATGGGTTAAGTATTGTCATTCAAATTCATGACTTAACCCTATCCAAATCATGTATCAAGTTGGTTAAGTGTATTCAAGTGGTTCATGAATTAACCCTACCAAATCATCGTGTCGAATTGGTTAAGTATATTCAAGTGGTTCATGACTTAACCCTATCATGTAGCATAAATTCATTAATGCACCCCAACCTCTCACATTAGACTAGTTGTTTTGGTCACTGGATTTACCGGGCGGTTCTGAGCAGATTTACACCACAACATAGTCTAACCTCGGGATTTAGGTGCGATATGACCAACTACCCACATTGGATCCTATTATTTGCAGTCACTATTCTTGAACGGTGAACAACCAGAGCCTATTACTCACTACATCAAAGAATTTCCATTAATGAAACAATGGAAATCCATCGGAAAAGAAAAAATAAGCATGTCCGATGAAACGATTGTTGCTATCTGCTCCAATAACGAATCATTGGTTTAACTGAATAACTAAAGAAAATAGATAGACCTTTCTCTTCGTCTCAGGTCGATGGATCTTCTCAATTGGAAGCCCTGCTAACCCGAGCGAACATTCAAATATATGTCCTACATTCATTCGTGAGGGTACTCCTAATGGATTGAAGACCATATCAACAGGTGTTCCATCTTGCAAGTAGGGCATATCTTCTCTAGACAAAATTTTCGAAATGATACCTTTATTCCCATGTCTTCCAGCTACCTTATCACCCACTTTGATTTCACGTAGCGGTTCCGGGCAGATTTACACAGCAAACTCAACCCAACCTCGAGTTGGCCATTTTCAAGATTATTCTAAGTGTCATATCCAGGTTCAAGTTTCGAGTCTAAATCCATGTCAAGTTTTCCAGTCATGTTTCATGTCAAATCGTGTCAAGTTCATGTCCATATCCAGGTTCAAGTTATAATAATGTTCATGTCTCAAGTTTATAGTAAATTCAGGTTTGCCTAAACTACCCAAATCGTATTCCCATTGCATGTGAATTCGAATCGATACAAACAAATCTAATTAGGGAATAACATAGAAAGGACGGACATAAGATAGAAAAAGTGATTATAAGTCAAGCATGGTATAACTTGAGATAAATGACTACAACAATACTGGCATATGGAATAGTGGTCTAAAATATCTAACCTAGCAAAATAGGGTGCTAGTCATGGTAACAGTTGACATAAAATAATAACCCCAAACTTGTGAATAACAATTAATTCAACATCACAGGCATGTTAACATCATGGACATGAGGGGTTTAGGTTTACAACATGTTTAGGCCCCAATTCAATTTCATATAAATATTCCCACAAGTCAAGATTCAAGATGAATAGATCCAAGGTGAATAATAGTAGATTCAGAATAATAGATCCAAAAGGAACAATAATAGACCCAAGATATACATTGATAGATCCAAGATAATTATCATACTTAGGTTCGATTTCAACTTACAACATGTCCATATTAAGTTTAAAGTTTAGATCTAAAAGTAAATGGGGCTTACAGATCGTGGTTTGAGAATTAGAAAACAAAGAGGCGATGTTGAATCTCGAGTCTAATAGAAATCCCCCAAACAGAAAACTCTACACGTAGTCTTGTTGGAGAAGAAGCAATCCCTTTTCTCTAACTTTTCAACCAGAGTTTTAGTAGCATAATACCAGAGAGAATTTGTGTAGAGAGACTAGAGTTAGGGGCTGTTTATATAGGGTCAGGACAACGAATCTAGACAGAAATCGGACTAGAAACATCAGAGTCAATTCTGACTCAAAAATGGGCTCGGCAACTAGGTCGACACCCAGGTCGACACTATGGTCGACCTGGTCCTGGGAAGGTCGACACTATGGTCGACCCCCTGGTCGATCTGGTCCTGGGCGGGAAATTCCCCCCCCCCCCAGTCCGTTCTGGGGTTTGAAATTCGAAATTTGAATTCGAATTCTGAGCTGTTTTGAACTTGAAAACTCCTGAAACTTTGAAGGGTCATAACTTGGTCATGCGGACTCCGATTTTCAAAAACTCGGGCTCATTTCCAAGCAGAATTTCGAGATGAACGTAATGGCATAACCCGTTGCACTTGATTCTTATTTTAAAAATTAATTATGCCTTTATTTATAGTTATAACACGTTATCAAAATACGGGTTGTTACATTCTCCCCTCCTTAAAGGATTTCATCCCCGAAATCTCTAAGTCAGGGAGGATGTGTCCTACCATCTATCATCCATCTACTCAAAACATCATCCACAAGTAACCATTGTCCTTAAAAGATTTCTAGTGCCGTATGAACATATGCAGAAAGTGTGTGTATATGTACTTATCTAATGCAAAAGATCAGGCGGTTATTGATTCAGTAGACCTCCTTAATGAAAAATATGTTAGTGTAATGAATCCAACATGTATGCAAAATTCCTAACATACTTTATAATCTCTACATGAGTGCACAAACATTCATTCATATGCAACATCCAAGTGATAGCATAACAAGTTCCATCCATGTACAAGTAGAAGCACTCATGCATATGCAACATGAAAATGTGACTGAGCCGATCTAGTGCCTAATGTGTGTCATGCATCCACTAGCAAACACTCGCAACCATTTGCAAACATCAACCATAACATGTTTCAATCACATGTTTAAATCCATATGTTTCTACCTAAGGTTCTCAAGATAATATCGAGAAGGTAACAAGGTAAACATAGGTAGTGAAAGCATGATACGAAGGTTTTCAAGTTTATAGAAAAAAATAAGATCGAGAATGTACCCTAAAAAAGAAATGGGTAAAGCGCGTGTATCTTCTCTTCGGTTTCCCAAGTTGTGTCTTCTTGGGCTTCACTCCACTGTATTTTAACTAGCTTGACTTCTCGATTCCTTAGCTTCTTGGTCTCCGTTCCTAAGATACGAATCGGAACACGTCTCAATGTTTCTTCTTTTTCCACTTCTACGCCTTCAAGGATGCTTGGCTCAACCACTTCGGCCGACTCATGTAAGTACTTTCGGAGATGCGAGACGTGAAAGACATTGTTTACTCCAGTCAGCCTCTCGGGTAATTCTACCTTATAGGCCACCTGCCCAATCCTCTCCGTGATAGGGAATGGTCCTACGAACCTTGGTGCTAGCTTTCCAACCGCTCCAAAACGAACCACATTGCGTAAAGGAGAAACTTTTATAACGACCATATCTCCGACTTCGAACTCTAGGTCTGTCCTTCTCTTGTCCGCATAAGATTTCTGTCTATCTTGGGCCATTTTCATCCGTCTTCGTATCAACTCAACCTTCTCAGAAGTGTCCCTTATTATGTCGGTCCCAAGTATAAGCATGTCTGTCGTCTCCCACCAACAAGTTGGCGACTTGCACGGTGTTCCGTACAGGGCTTCGAACGGTCCCATTCCAATGCTAGCTTGGTAACTATTATTATATGCAAACTCCACGAGAGGAAGATGGTATTCCCAAGTACCACCAAAGTCAAGAATGCATAGCCTCAAAAGATCCTCTAGTACCCTATTTACCCTTTCGGTTTGTCCATCCGTCTGCGGGTGATAGGTCGTGCTTAAACTCAGTCATGTACCCATTGCTTCTTGCAGACTATTCCAAAACTGGGTAGTGAAAATCGGGTCACGGTCACTAACTATACTAGAAGGAACCCCGTGCAACCGTACTATCTCTCGAAGGTAAATAGACGCTAGCCATGATGCGGTCCTCTTGCTTTTCACTGGAATGAAGTGAGAACTTTTCGTGAGTCTATCAACTATGACCCATATGCTAGTATTTCCCTTCCTTGACCTAGGCAGTCCATCCACGAAATCCATCGAGATACTTTCCAACTTCCACTACGGAACCTCCAAAGGATGCAATAGCCTGCCGGGCTTCTTCGACTCGGCCTTTACTTGATGGCACACCATGCACTTTGAAACGAACTCTGCCACGTCCTTTTTCATTCCAGCCCAAAAGATAATGTGTTTCATATCTCTGTACATCTTATCCCCTCCGGGATGTATAGTCATCCTCGAGTGATGCGCCTCTTCGAGAACTTTATTTACTAATTCTCCCACTTGTGGGACACATAGCCTTCCATCACGCCTTAGCCATCCCTTGTCATCTATGGCATACCTACCGAGGTGACTTGACGTCTCACCACTAATCAGCTTGCCCATGATTTCGACTATCTGTGGGTCTTCCTTCTGTGAAGTCCCTACTTGATCTAGAAGTGTTGGTCTTAACTCAAGAGATGCTAACATAACAGTCAATGACTCAACAGCAGGTGTATAATCAAAGGTTGTTATAAACTCTAGACTTTTCCTTTCAACAAACAAGGGGCTCAAGGTCAACCTTTTCCTACTTAGCGCATCCGCCACCACGTTACTCTTGCCAAGGGTATAAGCTATATCGAAGTCATATGATGCCAAGAATTTCATCCACCGCTGTTGTCTCAGATTCAAATCTTTCTGTGAGAAGAGGTACTTAAGCGATTTGAGGTCGGTATACAGCTCGAACCTCTCCCTAGAAGATAATGGCGCCATGATTTAAGTGCAAAAACGATCGCCACCAACTGCAAGTCATGTGTGGGATAGTTCTTCTCATGAACTTTAAGTTGTCTACCCCCATCGCATATCACTTTCCCTTCTTGCATTAGGACAGCACCTAATCCTGTGCCATACGCATCTGTGTACACCGTAAACATCTTACTTCCGTCCGGTAATGCCAAAACTGGAGCTGTGGTGAGGGCTCTCTTGAGTCTCTGAAATGCAACCTCACATTCTATGTCCCCTGCAAACGCTAGGTTTTTCTTCGTTAACCTAGTAATAGGGGCTGAAATCTTAGCGAAGTCCTTAATGAACTTCCTATAATAGTCTGCCAAACCGAGAAAGCTTCTCACCTCCGTTGCATTCTTAGGAACTTTCCAGTCTTGCTCCGCACCTACCTTTGCAGGGTCCACGGCTATGCCTTGCTTCGAAACTACATGTCCAAGAAACCAAACTTCCTTCCTCCAAAAATGGCATCTGGAGAACTTAGCCTTTAACTGGTGTGCTCTAAGCATATCCATGACTTCCTTGAGATGTCTAGCATGCTCTTCTTCATCCTTTGAGAAGATCAAAATATCGTCCACGAAAACCACTACAAACTTGTTAAGGAACTCCCGAAACACCCTACTCATCAAATCTACAAAGTACGCGGGTGCATTTGTTAACCCAAACGGCTTGATGAGCCATTCGAAGAACTCATCTGGAGTCCTAAACGTAGTTTTGTCAATGCTATCCTCGGCCATTCTAAGCTGATGGAATCCTGTGGCTAGATCGAGTTGAGAAAAAACAGATGCTCCCATAAGCTGGTCAAACAAATCGTCGATTCTTGGTAGTGGGTGTCTATTTTTCTTAGTTAGCTTGTTTAACTCACAATAATCTACACATAGACGAAGCGAACCATCCGCCTTAGTAGCGAATACCACCGGAGCACCCCATTCAGAAATGCTGCGTCTTATGAAATTTTTCTCAAGCAACTCCTTAACTTGTTTACTGAGCTCTCTCCTTTCTCGCGGGGCCATGTGCCTAACGGGCAATGAAACTGGCTTGGCATTATCAACAAGACAAATTCGGAAGTCTATCTCGCGTTTAAGAGGTAACCCCTTCACCTCATCAAAGACATCTGGATATTCTCGGACCACTCTTACAGATTGCAAATTGTCGATGGACGAGTCAAGAGATTCAAGATAACACAACATGACCGGACCCTTAGGATTACAAGAAATTTCAAGGGTATTACCAAGGCGAGTTATGAGCCTCACTAGCCTTCGTTCACAACCAAGAATGGCTCCATAATTGGACAGCCAATCCATACCTAGGATCAAACCGTATCCCATGAATCCGAGAACATAAGCATTACACGTGAATTCTACGCTTAAGATGGAAATCCTCAAATCCACACACATCATAGATAAATGGGCGGAGCCCCCAATTGGATTTGAAACACTAACGGGATCCTCAACTAGACTAGTACTTAGGTGCAGATTTTCAACAATATCAGAACAAATAAAAGTATGCGATGCGCCAGAGTCAAATAAGGTTCGAACAGGAAATTCAGAAATGTAAACAAGGCTTTCTGCAAAAATATTACTACCTCGGTCAAGAGCTGGAGTGGTGTTGAGAGCATGCAACTGCCCTCCAGAAGGTCCTGCTCGCTGGGCCTGCCCTTGCCCCTGCCCTTGCTTCTTAGGGCAATCTTTGTTGATGTGTCCAGTATCTCCACAATGAAAGCATTCACCCAACTTTCTCTTCTTATTTCTACAGTCGTTAGCTATATGCCCCGTAATCCTACAAAATTTACACTTCCTTGTCTCACGTGCCTTGTTATTATTGTTGTTGTTGCCCTTGTTATTCTTGTTATTCTTGTTGCCTCCCTTCTTGAAGTCAACTTTCTTATTCTGTGTCTCATTAGGCTTAACATCATTCTTGCTATTCTTGTCTTCCTCATGAAGTAGAGCCATATCCATCAAGCTTTCAAAGGTCACCCCCATGGGTATATGAGTTATGGTCAAACTGTGTAGTGGCTCGTTCAATCCTCGAGCAAAGCGTACAGCCTTTTTCTGGGCAGTGTTGACCAAATCCAAACCGAACCAAGCAAGCGGATTAAACCTATTCACGTACTCCCTAACAGACATGTCCCCTTGCTTGAGTGCTAGGAACCTCTCCATCTGAAGGTTCTCTTCTGCTGACGATAAGAATTTAAGCCCAAACCTCTCTCTAAAGTCCGCCCAAGTCTCAACTGGCCTGGTAGCAGTCGTGACTTCCCACCAAAATGCAGCTTCCTCTTTCAACAACCATGCTGCCAAATGAACTTTCCTATGATCCTCCACATCGAAGATAATAAACAAGTCTTCAGTCTCCTTTAGCCAGTTTCGTGCCTCAACGAAGGTTTCAGTTCCAACGAAGTTCTTGCCGCCCATTGCTTTAAAGTCTTTGCATATTTTGGCAAAGGCGGTACCAGGAGGAGGAGGAGGAACTGCGACCACTGAGGGAGGAGGAGGAGGGATGTCTGTCGGGCCCGCGCCGTTGGCCCTAGCTTCTAAGTACCTTCGGAACCATCCAGGTACGGGTACTCACTCGGGAAGGTTAAGATCAGACATGCTGAAAAACGAAAAGAAAAAGATTCAAATGAGGAAGCAAAGGAAAGTGCTAATGGCTTTTGGGGAATATCCTTTTTAAACATAAAATTTTTATTAAAAAAATGCTTCTTCATAAACGGCTTTGGAAAATAGTTTTAGAAGGTTTTTAAAACTTTTTCCCCGTCTAGTAACCTTCTACTCTTATACCAAATGTAACACCCCACCTACGCTAGGGTCACTCACAAAGGGAATGCACTAGTTTTGGTGGAGTATTATCTAGGTAAACATTCACAGAGATATCCAAAGGCAGAACATAAATAAAGCAGCGGTAGAAATTAAAAACCGAATTTCATTACATTCAAGAAAAGAGTCAAAACCTCATATATCCAAAGTACAATTTATTCCATTACATCAAGTTCTACATAAAGAAGCATAAACTGAAGATAACAAAAGTAAATTATTCCCCAAAAATAGCAGAAGTGCGGCCATAGCATAGCTCAAGACCAAACCGCACATGAGCTGACAGAAAGCAAGCTAAATCCAAGCTAAGAGGTAGCATTTCCTCCCTGAGGACCTGGGGGGAAAACGAAAGAAAAAGAGGCGAACGAAAAAGGGTCAGTCATAAAGACTGGTAAGACCTAGTGACTTTCAGTATAAAAACTAATAAAGTTAATAAGACATGAGTAAACGGAAAGTAAACATAGGGAAGATAATAAGTCTGGCAAGATAACTAAGACAACAAGATAAATCAAGTCTAGCATCGCATATTCAAGATTCGCTGCACCAACTGTACTAGTATTCTAACCCATGTCAAGTATTAATCATGAAATGATCTCTTGGCCCAATATCATGAAATGACCCATTACTGGGTCCTATGGTACGATCTACTAATCGATCGGCTCCCTACAAGTTCTAGCTTGTCATGTGTCTGTGTCATACGACCCAATCACGAAATGTAGTCACCTGTGCTAAGTCCACCATAGGGTGTATCAAGCCCTAGGGTGCCAACCACCTACACGAATCAATCACGCACAGTGTAAACCTACTGGTGCCCAATGCCTGCTTTTTCAACTCCGGACTACGTGCACGATCATAGTCCGCATGAACCTACAATGGCGCACCTACTCAGCCATTGTTCTAGTCGCTTACAATCAGCCCAGTAATCGTGCCCCACCCTGCCTAGTCCGAGGGTATTATGATACATCTAAGTGGGTTACTGCTGAAAAGGACCGCGTAACTAGGGTTTCTAATGGGTTAAGTATTGTCATTCAAATTCATGACTTAACCCTATCCAAATCATGTATCAAGTTGGTTAAGTGTATTCAAGTGGTTCATGAGTTAACCCTACCAAATCATCGTGTCGAATTGGTTAAGTATATTCAAGTGGTTCATGACTTAACCCTATCCTGTAGCATAAATTCATTAATGCACCCCAACCTCTCACATTAAACTAGTTGTTTTGGTCACTGGATTTACCGGGCGGTTCCGAGCAGATTTACACCACAACATAGTCTAACCTCGGGTTTTAGGTGCGATATGACCAACTACCCTCATTGGATCCTATTATTTGCAGTCACTATTCTTGAACGGTGAACAACCAGAGCCTATTACTCACTACATCAAAGAATTTCCATTAATGAAACCATGGAAATCCGTCGGAAAAGAAAAAATACGCATGTCCGATGAAACGATTGTTGCTATCTGCTCCAATAACGAATCATTGGTTTAACTGAATAACTAAAGAAAATAGATAGACCTTTCTCTTCGTCTCAGGTCGATGGATCTTCTCAATTGGAAGCCCTGCTAACCCGAGCGAACATTCAAATATCTGTCCTACATTCATTCGTGAGGGTACTCCTAATGGATTGAAGACCATATCAACAGGTGTTCCATCTTGCAAGTAGGGCATATCTTCTCTAGACAAATTTTTTGAAATGATACCTTTATTCCCATGTCTTCCAGCTACCTTATCACCCACTTTGATTTCACGTAGCGGTTCCGGGTAGATTTACACAGCAAACTCAACCCAACCTCGAGTTGGCCATTTTCAAGATTATTCTAAGTGTCATATCCAGGTTCAAGTTTCGAGTCTAAATCCATGTCAAGTTTTCCTGTCATGTTTCATGTCAAATCGTGTCAAGTTCATGTCCATATCCAGGTTCAAGTTATAATAATGTTCATGTCTCAAGTTTATAGTAAATTCAGGTTTGCCTAAACTACCCAAATCGTATTCCCATTGCACGTGAATTCGAATCGATACAAACAAATCTAATTAGGGAATAACATAGAAAGGACGGACATAAGGTAGAAAAAGTGATTATAAGTCAAGCATGGTATAACTTGAGATAAATGACTACAACAATACTGGCATATGGAATAGTGGTCTAAAATATCTAACCTAGCAAAATAGGGTGCTAGTCATGGTAACAGTTGACATAAAATAATAACCCCAAACTTGTGAATAACAATTAATTCAACATCACAGGCATGTTAACATCATGGACATGAGGGGTTTAGGTTTATAACATGTTTAGGCCCCAATTCAATTTCATATAAATATTCCCACAAGTCAAGATTCAAGATGAATAGATCCAAGGTGAATAATAGTAGATTAGGAATAATAGATCCAAAAGGAACAATAATAGACCCAAGATATACAATGATAGATCCAAGATAATTATCATACTTAGGTTCGATTTCAACTTACAACATGTCCATATTAAGTTTAAAGTTTAGATCTAAAAGTAAACGGGGCTTACAGATCGTGGTTTGAGAATTAGAAAACAAAGAGGCGATGTTGAATCTCGAGTCTAACAGAAATCCCCTAAACAGAAAACTCTACACGTAGTCTTGTTGGAGAAGAAGCAATCCCTTTTCTCTAACTTTTCAACTAGAGTTTTAGCAGCATAATACCAGAGAGAATTTGTGTAGAGAGACTAGAGTTAGGGGCTGTTTATATAGGGTCAGGACAAAGAATCTAGACAGAAATCGGACTAGAAACATCAGAGTCAATTCTGACTCAAAAATGGGCTCGGCAACTAGGTCGACACCCAGGTCGACTCTATGGTCGACCTGGTCCTGGGAAGGTCGACACTATGGTCGACCCCCAGGTCGACCTGGTCCTGGGCGGGAAATTTCCCCCCCAGTCCGTTCTGGGGTTTGAAATTCGAAATTTGAATTCGAATTCTGAGCTGTTTTGAACTTGAAAACTCCTGAAACTTTGAAGGGTCATAACTTGGTCATGCGGACTCCGATTTTCAAAAACTCGGACTCGTTTCCAAGCAGAATTTCGAGATGAACGTAATGGCGTAACCCGTTGCCCTTGATTCTTATTTTAAAAATTAATTCTTCCTTTATTTATAGTTATAACACGTTATCAAAATACGGGTTGTTACATTCTCCCCTCCTTAAAGGATTTCATCCCCGAAATCTCTAAGTTAGGGAGGATGTGTCCTACCATCTATCATCCATCTACTCAAAACATCATCCACAAACAACCATTGTCCTTAAAAGATTTCTAGTGCCGTATGAACATATGCAGAAAGTGTGTGTATATGTACTTATCTAATGCAAAAGATCAGGCGGTTACTGATTCAGTAGACCTCCTTAATGAAAAATATGTTAGTGTAATGAATCCAACATGTATGCAAAATTCCTAACATACTTTATAATCTCTACATGAGTGCGCAAACATTCATTCATATGCAACATCCAAGTGATAGCATAACAAGTTCCATCCATGTACAAGTAGAAGCACTCATGCATATGCAACATGAAAATGTGACTGAGCCGATCTAGTGCCTAATGTGTGTCATGCATCCACTAGCAAACACTCGCAACCATTTGCAAACATCAACCATAACATGTTTCAATCACATGTTTAAATCCATATGTTTCTACCTAAGGTTCTCAAGATAAGATCGAGAAAGTAACAAGGTAAACATAGGTAGTGAAAGCATGATACAAAGGTTTTCAAGTTTATAGAAAAAAAAAGAGATCGAGAATGTACCCTCAAAAAGAAATGGGTAAAGCGCGTGTATCTTCTCTTCGGTTTCCCAAGTTGCGTCTTCTTGGGCTTCACTCCACTGTATTTTAACTAGCTTGACTTCTCGATTCCTTAGCTTCTTGATCTCCGTTCCTAAGATACGAATCAGAACATGTCTCAATGTTTCTTCTTTTTCCACTTCTACGCCTTCAAGGATGCTTGGCTCAACCACTTCGGCCGACTCATGTAAGCACTTTCGGAGATGCGAGACGTGAAAGACATTGTGTACTCCGGTCAGCCTCTCGGGTAATTCTACTTTATAGGCCACCTGCCCAATCCTCTCTGTGATACGGAACGTTCCTACGAACCTTGGTGCTAGCTTTCCAACCGCTCCAAAACGAACCACATTGCGTAAAGGAGAAACTTTTATAACGACCATATCTCCGACTTCGAACTCTAGGTCTGTCCTTCTCTTGTCTGCATAAGATTTCTGTCTATCTTGGGCCGTTTTCATCCGTCTTCGTATCAACTCAACCTTCTCAGAAGTGTCCCTTATCATGTCAGGCCCAAGTATAAGCCTGTCTGTCGTCTCCAACCAACAAGTTGGCGATTTGCACGGTGTTCTTTACAGGGCTTCGAACGGTGCCATTCCAATGCTAGCATGGTAACTATTATTATATGCAAACTCCACGAGAGGAAGATGGTATTCCCAAGTACCACCAAAGTCAAGAATGCATAGCCTCAAAAGATCCGCTAGTACCCTATTTACCCTTTCGGTTTGTCCATCCGTCTGCGGGTGATAGGCCGTGCTTAAACTCAGTCATGTACCCATTGATTCTTGCAGACTATTCCAAAACTGGCTAGTGAAAATCGGGTCACGATCACTAACTATACTAAAAGGAACCCCGTGCAACCGTACTATCTCTCGAAGGTAAATAGATGCTAGCCATGATGCGGTCCTCTTGCTTTTCACCGGAATGAAGTGAGCACTTTTCGTGAGTCTATCAACTATGACCCATATGCTAGTATTTCCCTTCCTTGACCTAGGCAGTCCATCCACGAAATCCATCGAGATACTTTCCAACTTCCACCACGGAACCTCCAAAGGATGCAATAGCCCGCCGGGCTTCTTCGACTCGGCCTTTACTTGATGGCACACCATGCACTTTGAAACGAACTCTGCCACGTCCTTTTTCATTCCAGCCCAAAAGATAATGCGTTTCATATCTCTGTACATCTTATCCCCTCCGGGATGTATAGTCATCCTCGAGTGATGCGCCTCTTCGAGAACTTTATTTACTAATTCTCCCACTTGTGGGACACATAACCTTCCATCACGCCTTAGCCATCCCTTGTCATCTATGGCATACCTACCGAGGTGACTTGACGTCTCACCACTAATCAGCTTGTCCATGATTTCGACTATCTGTAGGTCTTCCTTCTGTGAAGTCCCTACTTGATCTAGAAGTGTTGGTCTTAACTCAAGAGATGCTAACATAACAGTCAATGACTCAACAACAGGTGTAAAATCAAAGGTTGTTATAAACTCTAGACTTTTCCTTTCAACAAACAAGGGGCTCAAGGTCAACCTTTTCCTACTTATCGCATCCGCCACCACGTTACCCTTGCCAAGGGTATAAGCTATATCGAAGTAATATGTTGTCTCAAATTCAAATCTTTCTGTGAGAAGAGGTACTTAAGAGATTTGAGGTCGGTATACAGCTTGAACCTCTCCCTAGAAGATAATGGCGCCAAGATTTAAGTGCAAAAACGATCGCCACCAACTGCAAGTCATGTGTGGGATAGTTCTTCTCATGAACTTTAAGTTGTCTACCCCTATCGCATATCACTTTCCCTTCTTGCATTAGGACAGCGCCTAATCCTGTGCCATACGAATCTGTGTACACCGTAAACATCTTACTTCCGTCAGGTAATGCCAAAACTGGAGCTGTGGTGAGGGCTCTCTTGAGTCTCTGAAATGCAACCTCACATTCCATGTCCCATGCAAACGCTAGGTTTTTCTTCGTTAACCTAGTAATAGGGGCTGAAATCTTAGCGAAGTCCTTAATGAACTTCCTATAATAGCCTGCCAAACCGAGAAAGCTTCTCACCTCCGTTGCATTCTTAGGAACTTTCCAGTCTTGCTCCGCACCTACCTTTGCAGGGTCCACGGCTATGCCTTGCTTCGAAACTACATGTCCAAGAAACCAAACTTCCTTCCTCCAAAAATGGCATCTGGAGAACTTAGCCTTTAACTGGTGTGCTCTAAGCATATCCATGACTTCCTTGAGATGTCTAGCATGCTCTTCTTCATCCTTTGAGAAGATCAAAATATCGTCCACGAAAACCACTACAAACTTGTTAAGGAACTCCCGAAACACCCTACTCATCAAATCTACAAAGTACGCGGGTGCATTTGTTAACCCAAACGGCATGATGAGCCATTCGAAGAACTCATCTGGAGTCCTAAACGTAGTTTTGTCAATGCTATCCTCAGCCACTCTAAGCTGATGGAATCCTGTGGCTAGATCGAGTTGAGAAAAACAGATGCTCCCATAAGCTGGTCAAACAAATCGTCGATTCTTGGTAGTGGGTGTCTATTTTTCTTAGTTAGCTTGTTTAACTCACAATAATCTACGCATAGACGAAGCGAACCATCCGCCTTAGTAGCGAATACCACCGGAGCACCCCATTCAGAAATGCTGCGTCTTATGAAATTTTTCTCAAGCAACTCCTTAACTTGTTTACTGAGCTCTCTCCTTTCTCGCGGGGCCATGTGCCTAACGGGCAATGAAACTGGCTTGGCATTATCAACAAGACAAATTCGGAAGTCTATCTCACGTTTAAGAGGTAACCCCTTCACCTCATCAAAGACATCTGTATATTCTCGGACCACTCTTACAGATTGCAAATTGTCGATGGACGAGTCAAGAGATTCAAGATAACACAACATGACCGGACCCTTAGGGTTACAAGAAATTTCAAGGGTATTACCAAGGCGAGTTATGAGCCTCACTACCCTTCGTTCACAACCAAGAATGGCTCCATAATTGGACAGCCAATCCATACCTAGGATCAAACCGTATCCCATGAATCCGAGAAAATAAGCATTACACGTGAATTCTACGCTTAAGATGGAAATCCTCAAATCCACACACATCATAGATAAATGGGCGGAGCCCCCAATTGGATTTGAAACACTAACGGGATCCTCAACTAGACTAGTACTTAGGTGCAGATTTTCAACAATATCAGAACAAATAAAAGTATGCGATGCGCCAGAGTCAAATAAGGTTCGAACAGGAAATTCAGAAATGTAAACAAGGCTTTCTGCAAAAATATTACTACCTCGGTCAAGAGCTGGA
Source organism: Allium sativum (assembly GCA_030737875.1). NCBI lineage: Eukaryota > Viridiplantae > Streptophyta > Magnoliopsida > Asparagales > Amaryllidaceae > Allium > Allium sativum. Next base: position 46,548,737 of record CM060925.1, read on the forward strand.
GTGGTGTTGAGAGCATGCAACTGCCCTCCAGAAGGTCCTGCTCGCTGGGCCTGCCTTTTCCCCTGCCCTTGCTTCTTAGGGCAATCTTTGTTGATGTGTCCAGTATCTCCACAATGAAAGCATTCACCCAACTTTCTCTTCTTCTTTCTACAGTCGTTAGCTATATGCCCCGTAATCCCACAAAAGTTACACTTCCTTGTCTCACGTGCCTTGTTATTATTGTTGTTGTTGCCCTTGTTATTCTTGTTATTCTTGTTGCCTCCCTTCTTGAAGTCAACTTTCTTATTCTGTGTCTCATTAGGCTTAACCTCATTCTTGCTATTCTTGTCTTCCTCATGAAGTAGAGCCATATCCACCAAGCTTTCAAAGGTCACCCCCATGGGTATATGAGTTATGGTCAAACTGTGTAGTGGCTCGCTCAATCCTCGAGCAAATCGTATAGCCTTTTTCTGGGCAGTGTTGACCAAGTCCAAACCGAACCAAGCAAGCGGATTAAACCTATTCACGTACTCCCTAACAGACATGTCCCCTTGCTTGAGTGCTAGGAACCTCTCCATCTGAAGGTTCTCTTCTGCTGACGATAAGAATTTAAGCCCAAACCTCTCTCTAAAGTCCGCCCAAGTCTCAACTGGCCTGGTAGCAGTCGTGACTTCCCACCAAAATGCAGCTTCCTCTTTCAACAACCATGCTGCCAAATGAACTTTCCTATGATCCTCCACAACGAAGATAATAAACAAGTCTTCAGTCTCCTTTAGCCAGTTTCGTGCCTCAACGAAGGTTTCAGTTCCAACGAAGATCTTGCCGCCCATTGCTTTAAAGTCTTTGCATATTTTGGCAAAGGCGGTACCAGGAGGAGGAGGAGGAACTGCGGCCACCGGGGGAGGAGGAGGAGGGATGTCTGTCGGGCCCACGCCGTTGGCCCTAGATTCTAAGTACCTTCGGAACCATCCAGGTACGGGTACTCACTCGGGAAGGTTAAGACCAGACATGCTGAAAAACGAAAAGAAAAAGATTCAAATGAGGAAACAAAGGAAAGTGCTAATGGCTTTTGGGGAATAGCCTTTTTAAACATAAAATTTTTATTAAAAAAATGCTTCTTCATAAACGGCTTTGGAAAATAGTTTTAGAAGGTTTTTAAAACTTTTTCCCCGTCTAGTAACCTTCTACTCTGATACCAAATGTAACACCCCACCTACGCTAGGGTCACTCACAAAGGGAATGCACTAGTTTTGGTGGAGTATTATCTAGGTAAACATACATAGAGATATCCAAAGGCAGAACATAAATAAAGCAGCGGTAGAAATTTAAAACCCAATTTCATTACTTTCAAGAAAAGAGTCAAAACCTCATATATCCAAAGTACAATTTATTCCATTACATCAAGTTCTACATAAAGAAGCATAAAATGAAGATAACAAAAGTAAATTATTCCCCAAAAATAGCAGAAGTGCAGCCATAGCATAGCTCAAGACCAAACCGCACATGAGCTGACAGAAAGCAAGCTAAATCCAAGCTAAGAGCTAGCGTTTCCTCCCTGAGGACCTGGGGGGAAACGAAAGAAAAAGAGGTGAACAAAAATGTGTCAGTCATAAAGACTGGTAAGCCCTAGTGACTTTCAGTATGAAAACTAGTAAAGTTAACAAGACATGAGTATACAGAAAGTAAACATAGGGATGATAATAAGTCTGGCAAGATAACTAAGACAACAAGATAAATCAAGTCTAGCATCGCATATTCAAGATTCGCTGCACCAACTGTACTAGTATTCTAACCCATGTCAAGTATTAACCATGAAATGATCCCTTGGCCCAATATCATGAAATGACCCATTACTGGATCCTACGGTACGATCTACTAATCGAACGGCTCCCTACAACTTCTAGCTCGTCATGTGTCTGTGTCATACGGCCCAATCACGAAATGTAGTCACTTGTGCTAGGTCCACCATAGGGCGTATCAAGCCCTAGGGTGCCAACCACCAACACGAATCAAGCACGCACAGTGTAAACCTAATAGTGCCCAATGCCTGCTTTTTCTAATCCGGACTACGTGCACGACCATAGTCCGCCTGAACCTACAATGGCGCACCTACTCAGCCGTCATTCTGGTCGCTTACAATCAGCCCAGTAATCGTGCCCCACCCTGCCCGGTCCTAGGGTATCGTGATACATCTAAGTGGGTTACTGCTGAAAAGGACCACGTAACTAGGGTTTCTAATGGGTTAAGTGTTGTCATTCAAATTCATGACTTAACCCTATCCAAATCATGTATCAAGTTGGTTAAGTGTATTCAAGTGGTTCATGACTTAACGCTACCAAATCATCGTGTCGAATTGGTTAAGTATATTCAAGTGGTTCATGACTTAACCCTATCCTGTAGCATAAATTCATTAATGCACACCAACCTCTCACATTAGACTAGTTGTTGTGGTCACTGGATTTGCCGGGCGGTTCCGGGCAGATTTACACCATAACATAGTCTAACCTCGGGTTTTAGGTGCGATATGACCAACTACCCACATTGGATCCTATTGTTTGCAGTCACTGGATTCGTCGGGCGGTTCCGGGCAGATTTACACTGCAAACACAACCCAACCTTGAGTTGTCCATTTTCAAGTTTATTCAAAGTGCCATGTCCAGGTTAAAGTTTCGAGTCTAAATTCTTGTCAAGTTTTCCTGTCATGTTTCATGTCAAATCATGTCAAGTTCATGTCCTTATCCAGGTTCAAGTTATAACAAACTTCATGTTTCAAGTTTATAGTAAATTTAGGTTTGCCTAAACTACCCAAATCGTATTCCCATGGCACATGAATTCGAATTGATACAAACAAATCTAATTAGGGAATAACATAGAAAGGACGGGCATAAGGTGGCAAAAGTGGTTATAAGTCAAGCATGGTATAACTTGAGATAAATGACTACAACAATACTGGCATATAGAATAATGGTCTCAAATGTCTAACCTAGCAAAATAGGGTGATAGTCATGGTAATAGTTGACATAAAATAATAACCCGAAACTTGTGAATAACAATTAATTCAGCATCACAGGCATGTTAACATCATGGACATGAGGGTTTAGGTTTACAACATGTTTAGGCCCCAATTCAATTTCATATAAATTTTCCCACACGTCAAGATTCAAGATGAATAGATCCAAGGTGAATAATAGTAGATTCAGAATAATAGATCCAAAAGGAACAATAATAGACCCAAGATATACAATAATAGATCCAAGATAATTATCATACTTAGGTTCGATTTAAATTTACAACATGTCCATATTAAGTTTAAAGTTTAGATCTAAAACTAACTGGGGCTTACAGATCATGGTTTGAGAATTAGAAAACAAAGAGGCGATGTTGAATCTCGAGTCTAACAGAAATCCCCCAAACAGAAAAACTCTACACGTAGTCTTGTTGGAGAAGAAGCAATCCCTTTTCTCTAACTTTTCAAGTAGAGTTTTAGCAGCATAATACCAGAGATATATTGTGTAGAGAGACTATAGTTAGACGTTGTTTATATAGGGTCAGGCCAACGAATCTAGATAGAAATCGGACTAGAAACATCAGAGTGAATTCTGACTCAAAAATGGGCTCGGCAACCAGGTCGACACCCAGGTCGACTCTATGGTCGACCTGGTCCTGGGCAGGTCGACCCCCAGGTCGACCTGGTCCTGGGCGGTAAATTTTCCACCCAGTCCGTTCTGGGGTTTGAAATTCTAAATTTGAATTCTGAGCTGTTTCGAACTTGACAACTCCTGAAACTTCGAAGGGTCATAACTTGGTCATACGGACTCCGATTTTCGAAAACTCGGACTCGTTTCCAAGCATAATTTCGAGACGAACGTAATCGCTTAACTTGTTGCCCTTGATTCTTATTTTAAAAATTATTTCTTCCTTGATTTATAGTTATAACACATTATCAAAATACGGGTTGTTACAGAAAGATTCGAGTTGTTTACCAATCATAAGTCTTTAAAGTATCTTTTCTCTCAATAGGATTTAAATCTTCGTCAGCAGAGATGGTTAGAGTTCTTAGCTTCATATGATTTCAATATCACATACACACCAGGGAAGGGCAATGCGGTAGCTGATGCATTGAGTAGGATACATGCCAATTTGGGGGCTATGTTTCTTGAATGGAAGAAACTGGAGTATATTGCGGGATATGATTTCAGACTTAAGTGCAAATTGGTTCCAGAGATGTTAGTAAGTTTGACGATCTGACCGACTTTGATTGATCTGATCTGCTCCAGCCAAAGGGATGATCCTAATCTATTGGAAATCATCTCCGAGGTAGAGATGGGTATAGATAGTGAGGAGATGAATACATATGGACTTGATCGAGAAGGATGGCTTCGAAAGGATAGGGGACTAGTTATACCCAATGCTAATGGATTGAGAGATGAAGTGCTTGGAGAGTGTCATCACTCAAAACTGACTATACATCCCAGTGGTAACAAAATGTATCAAGACATGAAGCAGACCTACTACTGGGAAGGGATGAAGAGAGACGTTGGGAAGTTTATATCCAAGTTCATGAATTGCCAATTAGTTAAAGCCGAGCAAAAGAAGCCTAGTGGTTTGTAACAACCATTAGAAATTTCCAAATGGAAATGGGAACAAGTCTCAATGGATTTTATAGATGGTTTACTAAGGACTAGATCAAGTCATAATAGCATTTGGTGATTGTGGATCGATTGACAAAAAGTGAAAGATTTATACTGGTCTAGTCGAATAGAACGGCAGCTAAGTTAGCAGAACTGTATATTAAGTGGTTAATGAGATTTCATGGAGTACCTAAAGGTATTGTGAGTGACCGAGATCCATCATTTACTAGTGGGTTCTGGAAGAGCTTAAAAGAGGCTTTAGGGTCATAATTACATCTCAGTACTACGTACCATCCCCAGACCGATGGTAAATTGAAGATGGTGAATCGTGTATTAGAGGATCTCTTGAGGGCTTGTATATTGGATTTCATTGGATCATGGGATGACCATTTGCATCTGGTTGAGTTCACATATAATAATAGTTATCAGTCCAGTATTGGAATGGCTCCATTTGAAGCTTTGTATGAAAGACCGTGCAACTCACCATTATTTTGGTTGGAAACCGGTGAGAAGTTTGTGCTTGGGACAGATGTAATAAGAGAGACTTAAGATAAAATCAAGGTTATTAAATAGCGAATGAAGGCTGTCCAAGATAGGCAAAATAGTTATGCTAATAAAAGGTGAAGAGGTTTGAAATTCTCCGTTGGCAATTTGGTATTCGTCAAGATTTCTCCATTGAAGAATGTAATTCGATTTGGTAGGAGAAGTAAATTGGCACCAAGATTTATTGGTCCATTCCAGTCCTCGAACAAGTTGGGAATTTAGCGTATAAAGTTGGATTGCCTAACAAGATGGTAGGAGTTCATGACTTATTTCATGTTTCCCAGTTAAGGAAATTCGTGCATGATTCTGATATGACTATTTCAGCAGATCAGTTTGATGATATTGAGGTAGAATCCGAGGCAGTTGAGAGCCGTAGGACGATTTGTATTGTCGGACACGATACGAAACAACTTCGAAGAAAGAAAATGGAACTTGTTAAGGTCCAGTGGGGAGATAATGAGAATGACTATACTTGGAAAACTGAGGAAAGCATAAGGAAGTCATATCCAGAACTCTTCGCCTGGTAAGGTTTTAATCACGATATATTTATTCCCTTATTAGTAAACTGCATGCTAGGATATGTTTGTTCTGTTATTATGTATGTTTGATTGTTTGTAAATGGCTGATAGGCATGCGGGACACCACTGTATGTTTTGGTTAAGGAATTTCGGGGGCAAAATTTCTTAAGGGGGAGAGTGTAACGACCCACATTCTATGTATCGAAGGATCGTAGAATATTTATTTTATTTTCATATGAAGCCATATGGTCATGTAACTTTGGGGAACGACTATTGAAGTCATTTCCCACATTCACGATTTTTGCCGAATTTTAAATGACGTTATACCTTGGCGAATCTTGTTTAGCCTATAACTTTTGATTGGTAAGGAGTTTTGACCTGAAACCACTTCCATTGGATTTGGATTATGGTTTACCTTTCTGTAATGTGGTCAAATTAATCAAACGGAATTACCGTTTCGGAGTTATGGCTGAAATAAGATTTGAAGATAGAAAAACAGCTTAACCGGGCTTAATTAGGTGATTAATGGTTAGACCCATAACCCATTTTGGGATTAGGGTTATGGGAGGGCTGAAAAGAGTTAGAGGATGATTCATTTTCATTTTTCCAACCGCCACTTACCTTCCTCTAACCCTAGTAATGGCCTCCACCTTCTAAATTCATACTTAATCACTTCCTAATCACAAATTAAGCAAAACTACATCAAATCAAGCCAAATTAGCATCAAATCGGAGATAGAGCTGTTGTTATACATAGGAATTCATGTCAAATCAAAGATATTTTCAGATCTGAGATTTATTTGTGGCTAAGGTGAGTAATTAGCATGTTTATTCACTAATTATGGCTAATTAGGGGGTGATTAGTGATAAATAGCGAAATTGTGACTTAGAAAAATATGGGAAAATTTGAAAAAAAATCTAAAATATTATTTTATGCCTCTAATATAAAATTGGGGTAATTTAGATTAAGTTTGCTAATCCTATTATTAAAACATGGTTAAGGAAAAATCATGGTTTTGGGTATGTTTGATCTAAAACAACCTATATGCTTGATGTTTTGATCTGTTCTATTGAACCTATATGTTGTTACTGCTGTTTGGTATGTTTTATGATTGTTTAGTAAAGTTAGAATGGTTGGAAACGCTGTCGTATGGCGAGAATGGACAAAACAAGCTCGTTGGAAATACTGCAGGGTTTTGGATCGGTTCGAAGGTAGAGGACCGAACCGGAGCTTGGCACAAGAAGAAAACATGGCAAAAAGGAAGGCCTGTGTAGGTCGAGTTGGGATCGAATAGGAGAAGCTGGAGGTATTGGGGTCAGGTCGGCATGTACCGAACCGAACCGAAGTGTAGGGCATTGAACCGAACCGGGGAAAGCAGATCGAGTCGAACTAAGACTGGGTTACCATTCGAACCGAGCCGGATGGGGATGGCCGAACCGAATGGGAAGCTTGAACAATGAAACGATGTCTGAAACAAATCGCAGGCATGAAAAGAACTGAAATAGAGTGGACCACGGACTAGCACACCCAAACCGAACTGCGTCATTTGAACCGAACTAGAGAGCTTGAGTACTGCATATCCAAACCGAACTGAAAGACATGAACTAGAGAACCAAACCGAACTCCAATTCAACCAAAAACTCGAGATGCAAAGGAAGTCCAAATGAGAAGTTATTACTCAGGATCTAGATGGGAACCAACTAGTAACTTCAAGAGTTGGGCTTTGCTGCGGGACGCGTGCAAAGGGGTTATCGATATCTATAGCTTTGGTTCACCATTGAGAGATGTATTAGTGGCCATGGATCAACACAATGGGGTTATTAAGACTCCCAAGGGCAAAGTGATCGTAGCATGGTTATGGATCAGTGCAATGGGACCATTAGGACTCCCAAGGGAAAAGTGATCGTAACAAAGGATTAGTGGCTGTGGACCAGCGCAATGAGGTCATTAAGACTCCCAAGGGCAAAATGGTCATAGCAAAGGATTTGGTGATCGAAGTGGTGGATATCGTATGCTTTACGCACTGAGTGAGAGACGTGAGGTTGATTGCTATGTTTGATATTCTCTATAACCACGACATGCACACTTCCACCTTACACTTTATGTTAGTGTTACCTTAGAGTACTGTACATCTTGATGTGCTAGCTCTTTGGTTGCAGGTCCAGGTTCAGGTATGATCATTTATACCTGTTATTGTTTTATTTTGCTGCTATCGCTCATACCAGACTTTTCTCTGACCCAGAGTTTTATGTCTCTTCTTATTACTTTGGGTACTCCTAAACGAGCAGATTAGAGACAGGTTAGGTGGTTATGCACGAGTAGTTGTCCGGAGACGAGCAGGAGGCTTCCACGTGCTATTTACATATATTCTCCCTGTGTTGTTGCTGGTCACTGCTTTGGGGATTAGTAATGTACCTTTTCTATCTTGCTTTAGAGACAATATTTTGAAGTTGTAATAATGGTTCGGATCATAAGCTGTATTTTGGATTACGCTGCTATGATGGTTTAGTTTTCAACTTATGTACTATCTCGCATATTTTATGTCAAGTTATGTTGTTATTATTATATTTTATTCCATACGCTGTGAGATATACTACAGGTTCTTAATGATTCATAGTTTCAAATCCCTTTCTTCTGACGACCGTCCCATGCTAGTTGGACATTGGCACAACGCATTTCGAGGGAAATGTCAGCTAGTATAGGGCGGGCCGTCACACTGTCACCACACAGAACTTGGCGCCTACACTTTATTCAAGAAATCAGGCTCAAATTACTTCTCACCAACCTCCACGCAATCGAAGAACGGGTGCTGGTGAATCTCATGACAACGAAGATGTCCACGCAATGAGGCATCCTAAGATGCACATCGTCGAGTTAGATCTTGACTGCTCGAATCCAGCAAAGATCCAAGCCTTGGTTCTCACCGACATTGTCCAAAGGATCAGGAGGGCATGTCAGCGACGATTGGAAAGCCAATCTGAGGCGCAACCCATTCACCGCAAATGTCCTGAATGTCAAATGGCCTAGACGCTTCAACATGCTACAAATAGCGGTTTACTTGGGGATGACAAATTCTCGAAACTTCCCGAACCGTTATGAATGACACATGGACTCCGCTCACACCACAGATGCCGTAAAGTACAAGCGCTTCCCCGTCTTTCTTGAAGGCGTAGCTTTTCCATGGTTCTCTCGATTTCTACCGATCAACCTTTGACCAACTAGCAAGGGAATTGGTCAAATAATTCAGGATGGATGTGACCAAACCCAAAGACAGCCCAACTATTTCCAACATCTACCAAGGGATAGGTGGATACTTGAAAGCTACTTAGAGAGGTTCAACAACGCCTCAGCGGAAGTTAAAGATCCAGAGCTCCATACCATCATCGTCCGGCTTGCAAAGGGTATACTCCTTGATTTTGACTTCGGGGCATGGATCAACCGGAAACAACCGAAAAGCCTAGAAATTTCATACGAGAAGGTCAAACAATTCCTATGCCAAGAAGAGGCTCGTAGGAACGTGCTACTCGCAGTGCTCATCCTAACAACCCGCATCAGGGCATTGTGCCAAACAATGTCCTCGCCAGACAAACCGGAGAAAGTTCCGACAAATAAGGTTATGATGCTCTAAACAAACATGCTCAAGGCGGAAATAGTGGAGATAGTCATGATTCACTCGACAATTACAGTTCTCTCAATGAGTACTCTCTTGACCATATTAATCACGAAGTTTATGATCATGATACAATCGACTGTCACAGCCCGAGGGACGCTATTGAAAATTCTCTCTGTCAGAGAAAGCTTGAGCAGTACAAATAGTCGTCCTAATGAAGTTCATGAACCATTCAATGCTCACCAAGAACTACAACCGCCAGACCCTTGGTCATGGATTAGATCCTCATGTATCAGCTTTTCAACTCGGCAAGCTCACATCAGAAATAAGCGGCTCAAATTCACAACGCCGCAATGCTTATTTCGTTCATCTTGAATTTTCATAAAAACCTTGTTGTTTACTTTCAAACACTAATTTGATTGTAGACTTTTACTTCCGTATGTCCGACTTAAATGTAACTCTTGTTCGAAGTACTAAAGTTCTAACTTAAACCTTCGTGATTCACCTATGGATCATCGAAGTACTACTACAACAAACACAAAAAGGTTGTTGCAACCCTCACTTACCCCCTAAATTAGGGGGAAATGACTAAAACTGATGGACTTGACATGACTTACTTTTTTCCAGGCGTATTTAGGAGTCCATCCATTGGTGCTACTTCACTTACCTCCAGACCCAAGGGAAAGTGCCTCAACGGTTAAAACATGACCTACCTATGCTTCGACATATTTGGAGTCTATCCATTTTCATCACCCAAGTATGATTCTTAGAACACGACCTGTTTATGTTCAAGCATATTTAGGAGTTTATCCATTGACGCCTTCGACTCGAGTCACGAACCAATGACGAGACCGAGTATAAGCAACTCACGGTGCTTATAACTCAAGTGTCGTCCCTTTAGTCTTCGAACTTGGGGGCAACCTATCAGCCAAGTAAGTGTGATACCAGTTGCTTTCCCGGTTAACTCCAATCCTTAGAGTTTGGATTGAGTATAAACTGGCAAACTGAATCAACTGTACCCCTTCAACTCTAACCTGAACAACCGACGGGATAGTATAAAGGATGAACCAACGACATCAACCCATTAGATCTTCACAACTTGGGATCAATGACTGAAAGAAGGTCCCTCGAGTGGAGCTACTGAATGCAAGCTCCTCACAACTTGGGATCAACAACCGAAAGGAGGTCCTATGAGTAGAGCCGCCAAGCGCAAACTTTATACGACTCGAGGCTAACGATCGAAAGGAAGCCTTAAGAGTGAAATCAACACACTCGAAATTCACATGACTTGAGTTCATCAAGAGTGGAGTCTAGAACAACTTGGACTTAAGTGTAACGAAGAGCTACAATACATGAGTACAACTACTAAAAAGTGTAAAAAAATACCCAACCACTTAGAACACATTCCTCCTTTATTGACACGGTGATATCCGAAGTCGGTGAGGGAGAAACTGGTTTGAAAGTCTTTCCCAACCTCGCCTCCTCCATCAGAGACGGAAAGGGAGAAAAAAACAAGCACTCTTTTCTGACGAACACCTCATTACCACCACCATCATGGCCTTCCACCTCCTCTTGAGCTCCTGCCACTTCCCCTTCAGCTAGGGGCACATCAGGAAGCACGACATGGGGAACATCTTGAAGCGAGCCAAGGGGAATATCTTCTCCAACAACTCCCGAATCATCACATTCACTGCCATCTTTACCATCCGTGGAGCGACCTTCAGGAAGCAAATCTGCCACCTAGAAAAGATGGCCTAAGAACAAAGCCTTTGCGTTAAGGAAATCGCTTCCAACGTCTCCTAAGGCCAATTTGGTTTAGGTTTCAGGATACAAAATCAAATTTAGTATTTCCACACACTTGCAAATTTCCTCAAACTCCAACTTCATTTCCCAAAACTACCGATCCTTGTCCACTTCCACAATTTGGTATCCCCTATACTCTATTTACTTTTTCTTCCCCAAGGAGATAACTTAATGGGGATGCATATTCCTATCCACTACCCCCCATGATCGACTCTGTGTCCTCACTAAAAACCTTCAATTTGTAGGGATACGAGCTAAGGTATTAGGAAAATTGCATGTAGGAAGATGGAACTTCAGTGGAACGGCCAAGTGTCGGGGGACCAGTACGGATCCCTGAATCGGTACGTATCCCCGGTCAGTTTTCAAAATAGCAAAGGAGAGTAGGGGAACGAGCACCTTGGGATCAGTATAATTGGAGACCAAACAAAGATATGATCGCAATAACTTGTTTACGAAGCCTTGATTACTAAGTCAAACTCGAATCGACGACCACTGATGTACTCACCAAATGCTTAACCATCCAAGTGTACATGTTTGGCACACGAGCTCAATCCTACTTCGGTAACAAACCTATGCGATCGTGTATCCAAACATACCAACTGTATTATGTTTATTATTTGCAACTATGATCGTATCACGCAAAATCACATACAAAGGTGTGAATGCATATGTGACTCTACCCCCAACAGGGACTCGTTTTCACTCCAACGTAAGCGGAAATCTGCAACTAACGTTCAAATTCTTGATTCAACAGAGATTAAAAGTGCACCTGAGAAATCAAACATGTTCCGGTCTGAGCAACAAAGTTCAAACTTAACGAAACTCTCAACAATGCTGGAACTGTACACATATACCAATGAGCTTCAACAAAACGTCGCAACCGCTCCGAAGCAATACACTTCCTGATATATACTTCTCAACAAAAAGGTCATGACCATTCGCTAGACAAAGCTTGGAGATCTTTCCTGACATTGGATACTTGTCTCGATCCAAAGCACGTCATGTTTACACAAGGCATACTCTGGGAGGCAAGTGTTACTAGGTCTTTTGGCTCTGCTATCAAAGACAATCTAGACCACTATGACTCGACCATCTCGTGGCTAAACGACCCAAAAGTGTCACTCGAACACCTAGACATCAAGTGCAGACAAAGTCATGAAAGTATGATGACCCATGCTTATCAAAACCACTCTTAGATGCGCAAGTGTTTAGGGATCGATATAAATCATAATTTGGGATCGGTATGAATCACCAACCTCCAAACACAACCAAACTTCACTAGAAGAAGAGCACATCACACCCAAATCACGAAAATCAATTAAGTGTTCCGGGATCGGTACCGATCGTGGTACATAATGATTTGGGCCCTCTTGGGCTCCTTCTCGCGCACTTGTCTGGCTTCCCATTGATTCAACAAATACCCCTCTGGGACATGAGAAGAGGAGGCTTTTTTTGGTATCTTGGCTTGGCTTCTTGGGTTTTGGGAGTTTCTTCTCACTTTTGGCTATGGGGATCCTCATGGCTCTTGCACTTTTGAAAAAAAATACCGATTTCACCTTTGTATTTGATGAAAATTGATCAATTAAGTGCTAAACTACAGAGGTGGACGTAGGCTCTAACAAGCCGAACCACTATGAAGGGTTGTCTTTTTCTTGCAGTTTCCCTGCATATTTACCTCATTTACGCTTATTTTCACTGTCGTGGAAATTTTTGGGTTTGTGCCAACTTTTGGACCTCAACATCTTTGTAACACCCCATGTCTATTAATGTCACTAACAAAGGGAATGCATCAATGTCCATGGAGCGTTATTGTTGTATAGAACAGATAAATTACAACAATAAATAAATAAAACAACACAGCGGAAGATAAAACTTATTTCATAGCATCATAACTCAAAACAAGCTTACATAAGTAGTTTCCAAAACCATTACAACATGATCAATAGACTTTTCCAAAAACTTCAAAGTACATAAAGAAGCAAATACTTAAATAACATAAATGCATAAATCCCCACTGAGCATAAGCAAAGCCATAAAGATGAGAGAGTCCAAAGCGATACATCTACTATTTTCATGCAACTGAAAGAAATCAGCACTAAGCTGTAGTATTCCCTCCTTGCAAACCTGAGCGGGGGAAAGGAAAGAAAAGAGGTGGAAACAAACGGGTCAGACATAAAGTCTGGCGAGTCCAGTAATTTTAACAAATAACAGGTAAGGTAAATGATCAAGACATAAATAGGCATCATGATATGGCTGTAACTTAGATAAGGTAGATAAAAAGGATGGACAAGATGATTTCGTTCCTAAGTACTAAGACAATCCTACACCTTGGCTAAGCAAACAACCCTCCAAGTACTAACCCCGAAGACCGAAGTCAACATCATACTAGCACCCAAAGGACTATCCAACTCAACCAACATGTATTTCGTTGCACCGCACTTTTGCTAATGTAACAACCCGTATTTTCAATAACCTGTAATAACATAAATCGAGGCAGAATTTAATTCTAAAATGGGAATCAAGGGAAACGGGCTATGCCATTGTGTTCGTCTCGGAAAAATACGCGAAATAGAGTCCGAGTTTTCGAAAATCGGAGTCCGTATGACCAAGATATGGCCTCGCGAAGTTTCACGAAAATTCCCAAATTAAAGTATACTTAATTAAGTGAAATGGGTTGTGTAGATATATATATATATATATTGATATATATATATATATATATATAATTGAAAATTTAATAAATAAATATGCAAAAATGCTCAAAACAGCGAATTGGGAGAGGGGAATAACCGAACCGGCCGATTTTTGAAGTCGACCCAAGCCTGCTGGGTCGACTAGGGGTTAATCCAGGGTGTTTGGCTGTCAACCCGTGGGCCGATTCGCTGAAGTGCAGATTTTGCATTTGAATGGTTCTCATGGTCCATCTTTAATCTAAAGGCCCTAGATGGTTCCTACACTTGACTTCTTCCCCAAGACATGCTTTGATGGCTTGGATTGAATCTAGGGTTAATCCTATGGCCTAAAACACTTGCCTAATCTATAAATAAGACCCTAACCTACCCTAATTCATTCATAATTAAACCTAGTGACTAAACTATGGCAAAATGCTAGCTCTCATGGCCTCCACTAATTTTATGAAGAGGGTTGCATACTAATCACTCTCTAATCAACTTCTAATCCCTTCTTAGCATCTTAATCTTCTTCATTTGGTGTTCAAAGTTGCTAGTTGTGAGTTTCTATCACTTTGATGATCTTTTGGTAAACTAATTAGATGAGATGTGATGAGATTTATGGTTTTGTATGTGGGTTAATGAGCTTTGAATCATATGATATGATGTTAGCATTAATCTTATGTTTATGCATGTTGAGTATGTAAGCTTATGCAAGTTTAATATGATGTATGTTATGTTTGCATGATGCTAAATATGCAAGTTGTGGGCTATGTAATCATATGCATGTTATGCAAGTTCATGGTAATATGCTATGCAAGTTACATGTTTGTTAATATGCAAGTTACATGTTTGTTAATATGCAAGTTACATGTATGTAAATATGCAAGTTACATGTTTGTTAATATGCAAGTTACATGTTTGTTAATATGCAAGTTACATGTATGTAAATATGCAAGTTACATGTTTGTTAATATGCAAGTTACATGTTTGTTAATATGCAAGTTACATGTATGTAAATATGCAAGTTACATGTTTCTTTATATGCAAGTTACATGTTTGTTAATATGCGAGTTACATGTATGTAAATATGCAAGTTACATGTTTATTAATATGCAAGTTCATGATGACACATTATGCAAGTCTATAAGCTAATATGCAAGTTTGTTATGCAAAATGAATATGTAAGTTATGTGACATATTATATGCAAGTTATGTGACATGTTATGCAAGTTCATATGCAAGTTATGTGTTTGTTAATATGCAAGATGGCACCTTTGAAACATGTTCATTCATATGCAAGTTGACACCTTTTATATGTGTTATATCATGAACGAAATTACGTGGGAACGATGGGGTAATTAAATGCATAAGTTAATAAGATTGTGTGAAATTAATATAATTATGCATAACACAAAATAAATAAACATAGTATGGGAATTTGCCTATTTGGTTAGGTGTACCCATACTATGTGTTGGGAATTTACCTATTGAGTTAGGTCTACCCCATGGGAATTTACCTATTAAGTTAGGTCTACCCATGTTAAGAAAACTTGATTAATTAGGGATAATTAATATAAAATTATGAGGGTGATTAATTAGGTGTAATTAATTGACTAAGACACGAGGTTGGACTCAGTTGTAGCGTAAAACTGCCCGGACCCAACCGGCTTAACCAGTTGCTACAAATGTTAGCCCAATGTGAGAGGTCTTAGGCACAAACTAAATACGTAATTAATGTAAAGACACGAGGTTAGACTCTGTTATGACATAAGGCTGCCCGGACCCAACCGGCTTAACCAGCGGTCATAAAAGACAGTCTAATGTGAGAGGTCTTTACAAAGGTTACGTTCTTAATTAATTAATTAAGAAACACTTAACCACATTAGCATGTAGAGGGACATGAGGGGTTAAGTGGGTGCCTCGGGTGGCATGAGAAAATCTAGTGGTTGCCTTGGGTGGCAATAGAAAATACGATTAGAATACTTAACCAAAATAGAACATGTAATTAAAACATGATTAAAGGGTTAAGTGGGATATACTAGAAAAAGGGACAAGCTTAGGTGGGTAGCTTGTGGAGGCCCATTTCAACCAGTAACCCATACGTATCTTTGTGGGCTCGACCCATGTCGAGGACGGGACACGCATACTGGGCTTGACTGTAAGAGGCAAACGGGTTAGCGGTGGCAACGCAAGTCCAACGGGCTTCATATGCGTGAGTGGGCCCGGGCTGGTAGGTAAGCCGTTGTTGCATCGAGTAGATATAAGCCGTGCACCTTTAGTTTCATCAGGTTGCCACATTGGGGAATGATACATCCCACGGTGGGGCCAGCACGGGTATCTACGTTAGGGAGCCGATCGAATGGGAAGTAGTGTGTACACCTAGTGGATTGTAGGGCCCCGTGGCGCCTACTTGGTCACCTAGGGGTACGCAGGTACTAATTAGTAAATTTTATAAGTCCTTGGGTGGGATCAACCTTTAAGTTAGGAACGACTGGTGTGGTGCAGTTTAGTAATTTACCTTAGGGAGGGTAGATGCGTCTTTATCCTTTATCTTCGTTTAGTTGACTGCTTAGGGTAGCCATTCATCCCTATATGTTACCGTATATCAGTTTATGTCTTCTCTGGTTACTTTAACGATTGTATTGTTAAAGTTATAGGACTCGCTCAGACTTATGTCTGACCCTGTTGTTTTTATCTTTTTCCCAACCCTCAGGTCCTACGGTGGATCCTAGCAGTAGTGGAGCTTGATCGGATTGCTGTTCCAGTCTTTAGGAGCTTGGATAGATGTAAAGCTCCAGTTATCCAGTTATCTTTTCTTTTGTTTGGCTATTGTATGAGAGTGGGATTATGTACTTCTTTATTTTGATGGATATTGTACTTGACCTTTATTGTGGTTTTATGATGTAACCAGACATGTTTTACTTCCGCTGTTATGAGATGATGTTTTAAAATTTCAAGTACTATTTATATCTGTCTTGTTGTAATTTTTCTGTTCTATATTCACTAAAATACTCCACCGATGCTATGGCATTCCCTTAGTGAGTGATCATAGCGGGAGTGGGGTGTTACACGTGGTATCAGAGCTTAAGGTTACCAGAACAGATAAAATTTTTGAGAAAAACTACTTTCTAAGAGTATTTTCGAAGAAAGTATTTTTAAAAGCATGTCTTCTAAGAGAAAAAGTTTTTGAAAAAGAAAAGCATAATCCCCAATAGCCATATCTTTATCTTTCGGAATCTCCTTTTTGAATTTTTCCTCTTTCGTTTCAGCATGGCTGAAGATCTTAACATCCCGGAGGGTTTAGTTATACCACTATGGTATAGGAGGTTGCAAGAGGCTAGGGCCGCGGCTGCGGGTCCGGCCAATGCTACTACACCAGAGACAACCGCTCCTCCTCCTCAGCCTAGAGTGGATAATTTTGCTAAGGTTTGCAAGGAGTTCAAGGCTATAGGAGGAAAACCTTTTCTTGGTTCAGAGACTTTCGTAGAGGCTAGAGATTGGCTTAAGGAAGTGGAAGAGTTGCTAGATATCTTTGAAGTGGAAGAGGGAAAGAAAGTCAAGTTGGCGGCTTGGTTAATGAAGGGAGAGGCCTCATTCTGGTGGGAGGTCACTAATGGAGAACGCCCTGTTGACTCTTGGGCAGATTTTAAGCAAAGGTTTGGGGCTAAGTTTCTCTCAAGGGCGGAAGAGAATCTGTTTATGGAGAAGTTCTTGAATTTGAAGCAAGGGAATCTCACGGTGAAAGAATATGTTAACAAATTCAATCAATTAGCAAGGTTTGGCATAGAGTTGGTGAATACACCGGAGAAGAAGGCTTTGAGGTTCGTTAGAGGCTTGAACGAACCATTGCAAGGAATAGCTATGACTCACATTCCTATGGGGGCCACTTTTGAGAAGCTTGTCTACATGGCACTTATGCATGAGGATGATAAGAATTCTAAGGCACCAGAGAAAAAGGGGGATCAGAAGAAACCGCAACAGCAACAACAAGGCAAGGGCGGAAAAGGCAATGGTGACAAAAAGAAGACGAAGAAGAAGTGCTTCAATTGTGGAACACCAGGACACCTCAGTAAGGATTGTCGCAAAAAGAAGAAGACCGGTTGCTTTCATTGTGGTGAAGCAGGGCATCTTGTGAAAAACTGCCCAAAGAAGGGGCAGAAGACGGGGTCTACCTCAGGAGGCCAGGTGCAAGCTCTTATAGCACCACCTCAGTCAGGGGGGCAAGTTCAGGTTCTCTCAGTTCCACCGATTCAGCAGAGAGGTAGAACTATTTCCGTTGAAAGTCTGGTTTTTCTGTTTGATCATCCAGTTCGTACTTTGTTTGACTCTGGCGCATCGCATTCTTTTATCTCATCATCGTTAGTTGAGTCACTGCACTTAGACACCAGTCTAGTTGATGATCCCTTGGTTGTCTCAAACCCAATTGGGGGCTCCATATATCTGTCTATGATATGTTTGGGTTTGAAGATTTCTATACTTAGCGTTGAGTTTAGATGTGATGCTTTTGTATTGGGCTTCACGGGCTATGGGTTGATCTTGGGCATGGACTGGTTATCCAGTAATGGTGCCGTTCTTGATTGCGAAAGGAGAGTTGTCAGGCTCATGACCCGCTTGGGTAACACTCTCGAGATCTCTTGCAATCCCATGGAATCTGTTTTGCTAAGTTATCTTGAATCGCTCGATGCTTCGGTCGAAAGTTTGTGTTCTGTCAGAGTAGTCCGGGAATATCCGGATGTGTTTGAAGAAGTAAAGGGTTTGCCTCCGAAGCGGGAGATAGATTTCCGAATTTATTTGGTGGATAATGCCAAACCAGTGTCTTTGCCAGTACGCCACATGGCTCCTCGTGAGAGAAGAGAACTTCATAAGCAAGTAGGGGAGTTGCTTGAGAAGGGGTTCATAAGGCGAAGTATATCGGAGTGGGGAGCTCCAGTAGTGTTTGCCACGAAGGCGGATGGGTCCCTCAGACTTTGTGTGGATTATAGGGAACTTAATAAGCTCACGAAGAAGAATAGACACCCATTACCGAGGATAGATGATCTCTTTGATCAGTTGGTTGGCGCGTCAGTATTTTCGCAGATGGACTTAGCTACAGGGTTTCATCAGTTAAGAGTGGCGGAGGACAGTATAGAGAAGACTGCTTTCCGGACTCCGGATGGTTTTTATGAGTGGCTAGTGATGCCATTTGGGTTGACAAACGCCCCCGCATATTTGTTGATCTCATGAGTAGAGTGTTCAGAGAGTATCTGAATAAGTTTGTAGTAGTTTTTGTGGATGACATCTTGGTCTTTTCCAAGAATGAAGAAGAGCATGCCTTACATCTCAAGGAAGTGTTGGAGACTCTTCGAGCGCATAGTCTTAAAGCTAAATTCTCTAAATGCCATTTTTGGAGAAGAGAAGTGCGATTCTTAGGGCATGTGGTCTCTAAGGAAGGGATAGCTGTGGATCCCGCAAAGATAGTATCTATCCAGGATTGGAAAGTTCCTAGAAATGCTACCGAGGTAAGAAGTTTCTTGGGGTTGGCAGGATATTATAGGAAGTTCATCAAAGACTTCGCGAAGATATCAGCCCCATTAACCCGCTTGACGAAGAAGAATCTGGTTTTCTCATGGGATGTAGATTGTGATGATGCTTTCCGACGGTTAAAGAGAGCTTTGACCACCGCTCCAGTTTTAGTGCTTCCAGATGGGAGTAAGCCGTTTGTTGTTTATACCGATGCTTGTGGAACAGGATTAGGCGCAGTCTTGATGCAGGAGGGAAGGGTAATAGCCTATGGAGGGAGACAATTGAGAGTGCATGAGAAGAATTACCCTACCCATGATCTAGAGTTGGCCGCGATTGTTTTCGCACTTAAGTCTTGGCGCCATTATCTTCTTGGTGAGAGATTCGAGTTGTTCACCGACCATAAATCATTGAAGTACTTATTCTCTCAGAAGGATTTAAACTTAAGACAGCAAAGGTGGATGGAGTTCTTAGCATCCTATGATTTCGAGATAGCGTATACCCCTGGTAAGGGTAACGTGGTGGCAGACGCCTTAAGTAGAAAAAGGCTATCTTTGAGTCCATTGTTCGTGGAACGACGAAGCTTGGAGTTTCTTTCTTTGTTTGACTTCAGACCTTCTGTTGATTTTGTACCTGGTTTGTTGGCATCCTTGGAGGTTAGACCTACTCTTTTGAGACGGATTGGCGAGGCTCAGCGAGACGACCCACAGTTGGTTGTGTTGGTAGAGAAGCTTATAAGAGGGGAGTCGTCCAGCCATTTGGGTAGATACACCATAGATGATAAGGGATGGTTGCATAGAGACGGTAGACTTTGTGTACCGCAAGATGAGGGTTTGAAGAAGGCTATTTTGGATGATGCACATCGTTCAAGAATGACTATTCATCCCGGTGGAGACAAAATGTACCAAGACATGAAGAGAGTTTTCTTCTGGGCCGGTATGAAGAAAGATGTGGCCGAGTATGTGGCTAGATGCTTAGTGTGCCAACAAGTTAAAGTGGAGCAAAGGAAACCCGGTGGGTTGCTACACCCATTGGAAGTTCCACAGTGGAAGTGGGATAGTGTCTCGATGGATTTCATCGACGGGTTACCGAGATCGAGGAAGGGCAATACGGGAATTTGGGTTGTGGTAGACAGACTCACCAAGAGTGCCCATTTTATACCCGTAAAGAGTAAGAGGACCGCTCCATGGCTTGCTTCAGTCTATGTTAGAGAGATTGTTAGATTGCATGGCGTACCATCCAGCATTGTGAGTGATCGAGATCCTATTTTCACTAGTGAGTTTTGGAGAAGTTTGCAAGAGGCGGTAGGGACTCAGTTGTGTTTGAGCACCGCATATCATCCTCAGACGGACGGTCAGACCGAGAGGGTGAACCGTATCTTAGAAGATCTTTTGAGGCTTTGTATCTTGGATTTTGGAGGTACATGGGAAGAACATCTTCCTTTGGTGGAGTTCGCATATAATAACAGCTTTCAGTCCAGTATTGGTATGGCTCCTTTCGAAGCTCTTTATGGAAGGCCTTGTCGATCTCCTACATGTTGGTGGGAATCTACGGATAAGATCTTGCTTGGGCCGGATATGGTTAGAGAGACTTCAGAGAAGATTGATTTAATTCGAAAAAGGATGAAAGCAGCGCAAGATAGACAGAAATCTTATGCGGATCGGAGAAGGACGGATCTTGAGTTTGAGGTTGGGGACATGGTTTTTGTCAAAGTATCTCCATTGAGAAATGTTGTTCGCTTTGGGTCCGTAGGGAAGTTAGCACCGAGATTTGTTGGGCCGTTTCCTATTAAGGAAAGGATTGGACGGATGGCATATAGGGTGGAGTTGCCCGACAGACTTAGTGGTGTTCATGATGTATTCCATGTATCACATTTGAGGAAGTGCTTACATGAGACCGCGGAGGTGGTAGAGCCGAGCTTGCTTAGAGATGTAGAGGTAGAGCGTGATGCGACGATTCGACGAGCTCCTACTCGCATCCTTGGGTCAGAAACTAGGAAGTTGAGGAATAGAGAAGTTCAGCTAGTTAAAGTGCAATGGGGAGATGACGAAAGCAATGCTACTTGGGAGACGGAAGCAAAGATGCGTTCTTTGTATCCATTTCTTTTTGAGAGTATGTCTTTTAACTTCTCCTTTATTGCTTGTCTAGTACTTATCTTATCTTTAGTATATCCTCTCGCTAATACCTATGACCTTTAGATAGGGTAAAACCTATGGTTGAAACATGTGTTTGAAACATGTTATGGTTGATGGATGCATATGGATGCAATTGTTTGCTAGTGGTTGCTCGTGGATGCATATACACACACATTAGGCACTAGATCGGCTCAGTCACTTCATGTTGCATATTGCATAAATGGATGTGGTAGTTAGATTGATGGATGTATCATGGCTGTGTTATCATATGGATGATGCATTTTTGTGTATGGTTGTGCACGCATGTAGAAATTTGTATGTGTCAATAGGGTTTCGCATACATATTGGATGCATGGCACTATCATGGTTTGCATTAAGGAGGTTTACTGTATCAGTAACCGCCTGATTTTCGCATTAGGTAAGTACATATACACACACTTTTGCATATATCCATCCAGCATTTAGAATCTTGTAAGGACAATGATTGCTCGTGGATGATGCTTTGAGTAGATGGATGATTGGATGGTAGGATACGTTCTTCCTAACTTGAAGATTTCGGGGACGAAATCCTTTAAGGAGGGGAGAATGTAACAACCCGTATTTTCAATAACCTGTAATAACATAAATCGAGGCAGAATTTAATTCTAAAATGGGAATCAAGGGAAACGGGCTATGCCATTGTGTTCGTCTCGGAAAAATACGCGAAATAGAGTCCGAGTTTTCGAAAATCGGAGTCCGTATGACCAAGATATGGCCTCGCGAAGTTTCACGAAAATTCCCAAATTAAAGTATACTTAATTAAGTGAAATGGGTTGTGTAGATATATATATATATATATATATTGATATATATATATATATATTGATATATATATATATATATATATAATTGAAAATTTAATAAATAAATATGCAAAAATGCTCAAAACAGCGAATTGGGAGAGGGGAATAACCGAACCGGCCGATTTTTGATCCAGGGTGTTTGGCTGTCAACCCGTGGGCCGATTCGCTCAAGTGCAGATTTTGCATTTGAATGGTTCTCATGGTCCATCTTTAATCTAAAGGCCCTAGATGGTTCCTACACTTGACTTCTTCCCCAAGACATGCTTTGATGGCTTGGATTGAATCTAGGGTTAATCCTATGGCCTAAAACACTTGCCTAATCTATAAATAAGACCCTAACCTACCCTAATTCATTCATAATTAAACCTAGTGACTAAACTATGGCAAAATGCTAGCTCTCATGGCCTCCACTAATTTTATGAAGAGGGTTGCATACTAATCACTCTCTAATCAACTTCTAATCCCTTCTTAGCATCTTAATCTTCTTCATTTGGTGTTCAAAGTTGCTAGTTGTGAGTTTCTATCACTTTGATGATCTTTTGGTAAACTAATTAGATGAGATGTGATGAGATTTATGGTTTTGTATGTGGGTTAATGAGCTTTGAATCATATGATATGATGTTAGCATTAATCTTATGTTTATGCATGTTGAGTATGTAAGCTTATGCAAGTTTAATATGATGTATGTTATGTTTGCATGATGCTAAATATGCAAGTTGTGGGCTATGTAATCATATGCATGTTATGCAAGTTCATGGTAATATGCTATGCAAGTTACATGTTTGTTAATATGCAAGTTACATGTTTGTTAATATGCAAGTTACATGTATGTAAATATGCAAGTTACATGTTTGTTAATATGCAAGTTACATGTTTGTTAATATGCAAGTTACATGTATGTAAATATGCAAGTTACATGTTTGTTAATATGCAAGTTACATGTTTGTTAATATGCAAGTTACATGTATGTAAATATGCAAGTTACATGTTTCTTTATATGCAAGTTACATGTTTGTTAATATGCGAGTTACATGTATGTAAATATGCAAGTTACATGTTTATTAATATGCAAGTTCATGATGACACATTATGCAAGTCTATAAGCTAATATGCAAGTTTGTTATGCAAAATGAATATGTAAGTTATGTGACATATTATATGCAAGTTATGTGACATGTTATGCAAGTTCATATGCAAGTTATGTGTTTGTTAATATGCAAGATGGCACCTTTGAAACATGTTCATTCATATGCAAGTTGACACCTTTTATATGTGTTATATCATGAACGAAATTACGTGGGAACGATGGGGTAATTAAATGCATAAGTTAATAAGATTGTGTGAAATTAATATAATTATGCATAACACAAAATAAATAAACATAGTATGGGAATTTGCCTATTTGGTTAGGTGTACCCATACTATGTGTTGGGAATTTACCTATTGAGTTAGGTCTACCCCATGGGAATTTACCTATTAAGTTAGGTCTACCCATGTTAAGAAAACTTGATTAATTAGGGATAATTAATATAAAATTATGAGGGTGATTAATTAGGTGTAATTAATTGACTAAGACACGAGGTTGGACTCAGTTGTAGCGTAAAACTGCCCGGACCCAACCGGCTTAACCAGTTGCTACAAATGTTAGCCCAATGTGAGAGGTCTTAGGCACAAACTAAATACGTAATTAATGTAAAGACACGAGGTTAGACTCTGTTATGACATAAGGCTGCCCGGACCCAACCGGCTTAACCAGCGGTCATAAAAGACAGTCTAATGTGAGAGGTCTTTACAAAGGTTACGTTCTTAATTAATTAATTAAGAAACACTTAACCACATTAGCATGTAGAGGGACATGAGGGGTTAAGTGGGTGCCTCGGGTGGCATGAGAAAATCTAGTGGTTGCCTTGGGTGGCAATAGAAAATACGATTAGAATACTTAACCAAAATAGAACATGTAATTAAAACATGATTAAAGGGTTAAGTGGGATATACTAGAAAAAGGGACAAGCTTAGGTGGGTAGCTTGTGGAGGCCCATTTCAACCAGTAACCCATACGTATCTTTGTGGGCTCGACCCATGTCGAGGACGGGACACGCATACTGGGCTTGACTGTAAGAGGCAAACGGGTTAGCGGTGGCAACGCAAGTCCAACGGGCTTCATATGCGTGAGTGGGCCCGGGCTGGTAGGTAAGCCGTTGTTGCATCGAGTAGATATAAGCCGTGCACCTTTAGTTTCATCAGGTTGCCACATTGGGGAATGATACATCCCACGGTGGGGCCAGCACGGGTATCTACGTTAGGGAGCCGATCGAATGGGAAGTAGTGTGTACACCTAGTGGATTGTAGGGCCCCGTGGCGCCTACTTGGTCACCTAGGGGTACGCAGGTACTAATTAGTAAATTTTATAAGTCCTTGGGTGGGATCAACCTTTAAGTTAGGAACGACTGGTGTGGTGCAGTTTAGTAATTTACCTTAGGGAGGGTAGATGCGTCTTTATCCTTTATCTTCGTTTAGTTGACTGCTTAGGGTAGCCATTCATCCCTATATGTTACCGTATATCAGTTTATGTCTTCTCTGGTTACTTTAACGATTGTATTGTTAAAGTTATAGGACTCGCTCAGACTTATGTCTGACCCTGTTGTTTTTATCTTTTTCCCAACCCTCAGGTCCTACGGTGGATCCTAGCAGTAGTGGAGCTTGATCGGATTGCTGTTCCAGTCTTTAGGAGCTTGGATAGATGTAAAGCTCCAGTTATCCAGTTATCTTTTCTTTTGTTTGGCTATTGTATGAGAGTGGGATTATGTACTTCTTTATTTTGATGGATATTGTACTTGACCTTTATTGTGGTTTTATGATGTAACCAGACATGTTTTACTTCCGCTGTTATGAGATGATGTTTTAAAATTTCAAGTACTATTTATATCTGTCTTGTTGTAATTTTTCTGTTCTATATTCACTAAAATACTCCACCGATGCTATGGCATTCCCTTAGTGAGTGATCATAGCGGGAGTGGGGTGTTACAGCTAAGTTACACCACATTACTTAATTACACTGCATATCTACTAGTCTCTTTTTACTAGAGGTTGATCCCTTCTCACTAACTGTACTCACATGACAAAGTTGGTAGTTACTTGTACCTAGCTGCTATCATAGGTGCCGGCTTGCTCCTACCACCACTAAGGTACCCTTAATCTACCCATTCGATCGCCTCCCTAAACCCCGTAGGCACCCATGCTGGCCCCATAGTGGGGTGTATCACTCCCCAAAGTGGCAACCCCGATACCAACATGAAATGCACGGCCATACCTACACGATGCAACAACGTCTTACCTACCAGCCCGGACCCATGCACGACATGAACCCATTGGACTTGCGTTGCCACCACTATTCACGTTTCGACCTCTTATATTCAAGCCCAGTAAGCGTGCCCCAACCCTGGCCCAGTACCGGGCCCAATTAGATACTCAAACGGGTTACTGGTTGAAACGGGTCCTCATCCGACACAAGCCTCCCACCAATGCTTGGTTCCCACTAGGTTTTTCTCCCACTTAACCATTTTAATTTAAATGTCCATGTCTTACACATGCTACGGTTAAGTCCATACTTACATGTCATAATATACATGTCCTATCTTATTCCGGTTAAGTCCATATTTACATGTCATAATTAACATGTCACCCCACTTAACCCTCTAACCATACCCATATCTTATTATGGTTAGTATTCTTTAATTCATTCCTTATGACGAACGGTGTATGACCTCTCACATTAGACTGAACACTTTGTGGCCGCTGGATTTGCCGGGCGGTTCCGGGCAGTCATACGCCACAAACCGGGTCTAACCTCTTGTCATTAACCGTTACGCCTACAATTCATTCCTTTGACCTCTCACATTAGACGTCCAATTGTGACCGCTGGATTTGCCGGGCGGTTCCGGGCAGTCATACGTTACAATTGCGCCTAACCTCGTGTCAAAGGTTCATTAACATCGTATTTCACCCATACCCAATTTTCATGTCATATATATCCAATTAAACATAAAATCATGTCTATAATATTGCCTATTCCAAATTGTCACTAATTACACATTAATTAGCCTCAATTACAAAATTACAAATTTACAATTTTAGGCAATTTCATCAATTCCATGTAATTCATACCCAAATATGCCAATTCACATTTTATCCAATTATCCAAAATATCCAATAATATACAATTTTCCAAATTTCCCATATTCCCAATATTCCACATCGTTCCCACGTATTCGCATTCGCGCGTATTTTTAATATAGGCTCGAAGGTAGCCTAGATCCACAAATAAAAGGAATAGGGGTAAGAAGAGAGAATCAATTCATAGAAAATTGGAGTAAAACATCATCATGAAATAAAGAGGCATATAGACTGGCATAGAGGCATAATAAAAGATTCAACATGAATAAACTGATAAAAGGTATGAACTTTACAAAGAAATATAGGCATATGATGACATGAATCAAAAAGGTGAAGACTTGGTGAGATTTTCATTACAAACATATATATGAATCCTTTTTACAACTTTTTCATGTTACTTTAATCCCATTAGATTTGTGAAAATAACTGTACTCACCTTTCGTGGCTTAAGAAAAGGATTAATGAATTGAAATTGGTGTAGAAACGTTGAATTAACGTTGATTAATCTTCTTTAATTGTTGTTGAAGCTCTAAACTTTGATTTGAATTGTGTATGAACACATGAGATTTAATTTAGAGGCGGCTGCTAGGGTTTAAGAGAGAGCTTGACAGCATAATGGTGTCATAGATAATATTTTATGAATTAGGATTAGGTCTTAAGATGTATATATAGATGTTCAGGATTAATTGGAGCTCTTAGATTAACCTAGAAATCATCAGGACCGTTCAGATGCAACATCAACCCTCATCGCGAATCGGGCCATGGGTTGACAGCCAAACACCCTGGATCGACCCCTAGTCGACCCAGTGGGGCTTGGGTCGACTCCAAAAATGGTGCGGTTCGGCTATTCCCCCTCCCGATTTGCTGTTTTGAACTTATTTGAATATTTATTTATTTAATTTATATATATATTTCTCTCATATGCATACAAACTTCAAGGCTTAATAACATCTTCATAAGGTATTCGTTTCGTGCAAACCAAATGTCTATCTTGACCCAAAATTTTGAGACGAACATAATAGTGCAACCCATTTCGCTTAATTCTTCTTCTAAAAATTAAGTATACTTTAATTTGTGAATTTTAATGTTATAAAATTACGGGGTGTTACATTCTCCCCTCCTTAAAGGATTTCGTCCCCGAAATCTCCAAGTTTAGAAGAATGTATCCTACTATCCAATCATCCATCTACTCAACCATCATCCACAAGCATCCATTGTCCTTAAAATATTTCTAATGCTTTTCATGTACATATGCATAGTGTGTGTATATGTCCGTATACTAATGCAAAATTAGGTGGTCCACTGATTCAGTCGACCTCCTTAATGCAAATAATGATAGTGCCATGTATCCATCATGTATGCAAAGAACCCTATACATATCATTACTACATGTGTGCACAACCATTCATTTAAATGCAACATCCATATAATACACACATTCAATGTACATTCATTTTACTAAATACATCCATTTATATGCAATATGAAAGTAACTGAGCCGATCTAGTGCCTAAAGTGTGTATATATGCATCCACGAGCAACCGCTAGCAAATACTTGCATCCACATGCATCCACCATACATAACATGTCTCAAACACATGTTTCAACCATAGGACTACCCTATCTAAAGGTCAAAGATACTAGCGAGAGGACATGCTAAAGATAGAACAAGTACAAGCTAAGCGATAAAGGAGAAATTAAAAGACATACCCTCGAAAAGAAAAGGGTACAATGAACGCGTTTTCTCTTCCGTCTCCCAAGTAGCGTCGCTCTCATCATCTCCCCCATTGCACTTTGACTAGCTTGACCTCTCGATTCCTCAACTTCTTAATCTCTGACCCAAGAATGCATGTAGGAGCTCGTCGAATCGTCGCATCACGCTCTATCTCCACATCTCTAAGCAAGCTCGGCTCTACCACTTCTGCGGTCTCATGCAAGCACTTCCTCAAATGTGATACATGGAATACGTCGTGTACACCGCTAAGTCTCTTGGGCAACTCCACTCTATACGCCATCTGTCCAATCCTCTCCTTAATAGGAAACAACCCTATGAACCTTGGTGCTAACTTCCCAACGGACCCAAAGCGAACAACATTACGTAATGGAGGCACCTTGATAAAGACCATGTCCCCAATATCAAACTCAAGATCTGTCCTACTCTTGTCCGCGTACGATTTATGCCTATCTTGTGCCGTCTTCATCCTCCTTCGAATCAAATAAATCTTTTCAGAAGTCTCTCTAATTATATCGGTCCCAAGCAAGATCTTATTCGTAGATTCCCACCAACATGTAGGTGAACGACACGGCCTTCCATAAAGAGCCTCGAAAGGTGCCATGCCAATGCTAGACTGAAAACTGTTATTATATGCGAACTCCACCAAAGGAAGATGCTCCTCCCATGTACCTCCGAAGTCTAAAACAAATAGCCTCAAAAGGTCCTCTAGAATACGATTCACCCTTTCGGTCTAGCCGTCCGTCTGAGGATGATATACGGTGCTCAAACATAATTGAGTCCCTACTGCCTCTTGCAAGCTCTTCCAAAACTCGCTAGTAAAAATAGGATTGCGATCGCTCACTATGATAGAAGGAACACCGTGCAAACGAACTATCACTCGAATGTATACAAAGGCTAACCATGAAGCAGTCCTCTTACCCTTCACGGGAATGAAGTGGGCGCTCTTAATAAGTCTGTCTACCACGACCCAAATCCCCGTATTACCCTTCCTCGATCTTGGTAACCCATCAACAAAGTCCATCGAGACACTCTCCCACTTTCATTGTGGGACCTCCAAAGGGTGAAATAACCAACCGGGCTTCTTTTGCTCTGCTTTTACTTGTTGGCACACCAAGCATCTAGCGACAAACTCTGCTACATCCCTCTTCATACCGGCCCAAAAGTAAACTCGTTTCATGTCCATGTACATCTTGTCCCCGCCGGGATGAATGGTCATCTTCGAACGATGTGCATCATCAAGAATGGTCTTCCTCAAGTTCTCGTCTCATGGTACACAAAGTCTACTATCCCTACGTAACCAACCCTTATCATCTAGGGTATACCTATTGAGATACTTCGATGACTCCCCCTTATGAGCTTCTCTACTAACTCAACCAACTATGGGTCATCTCGCTATGCCTCACCAATCCGTCCCAAAAGTGTAGGTATGACCTCTAAGGATGCTAGCAAACCGGGTACAAAGTCAATGGAAGGTCTAAAGTCAAACGTAGAGATGAACTCTAAGCTTCGCCGCTCAACAAACAACGGACTCAAGACAACCTTTTCCTACTTAAGGCATCTTCCACCACGTTACCCTTGCCAGGGGTATATGCTATCTTGAAATCGTAGGATGCTAAGAATTCCATCCACCTTTGCTGCCTTAAGTTCAAGTCCTTCTGAGAGAACAAGTATTTTAGTGATTTGTGGTCTGTGAACAATTTGAATTTCTCGCCAAGAAGATAATGGCGCCAAGACTTAAGCGCGAAAACAATAGCGGCCAACTCTAGGTCATGTGTAGGGTAATTCCTCTCATGCACTCTCAACTGCCTTCCTCCATAGGCTATTACCCTCCCCTCTTGCATTAAGACCACGCCTAGTCCTGTCCCACAAGCATCGGTATAAATGGTAAATGGCTTACTCCCATCTGGCAACACTAAGAATGGGGTTGTGGTCAAAGCTCTCTTTAAACGTTGGAACGCATCATCACAATCTACGTCCCACGTGAAAACTAGGTTCTTCTTCGTCAATCGTGTCAATGGGGCTGATATCTTTGTGAAGTCCTTGATAAACTTCCTATAGTAGCCTGCCAACCCTAAGAAACTCCTCACCTCGGTAGCATTTTTAGGGACCTTCCAGTCTTGGATGGTCACCACCTTCACAGGATCCAAAGCTATCCCTTCTTTGGAAATCACGTGCCCTAAGAATCACACTTCCTTCCACCAAAAGTGACATTTAGAAAATTTAGCTTTAAGGTTATGCGCTCGAAGGGTCTCCAACACTTCCCTAAGATGTAGAGCATGCTCTTCCTCGCTCTTAGAAAAGATCAAGATGTCATCCACAAAGACCACCACGAATTTATTAAGGTACTCCCAAAACACCCTACTCATCAAGTCAACAAAGTATGAGGGGGCGTTTGTCAAACCAAAGGGCATCACAAGCCACTCATAGAAATAGTCCAGTGTCCTAAAGGCAGTCTTTTCTATGCTATCCTCAGCCACTCTCAATTGATGGAAACCAGTGGCTAAGTCCAACTGCGAAAACACTGAGGCGCCAACTAACTGATCGAAGAGATCGTCAATCCTCGGCAGTGGGTGCCTATTCTTCTTAGTAAGCTTATTAAGTTCTCTATAGTCCACACAAAGTCTAAGGGATCCATTCACCTTCGTGGCAAATACTACTGGAGCACCCCACTCCGATATACTATGTTTTATGAACCCCTTCTCAAGCAACTCCCCTACTTGCTTATTGAGTTCCCTCCTCTCACGAGGAGCCATGTGGCGTACTGGCAGAGATACGGGTTTTGCATTGTCTACAAGATAAATACGAAAGTCTATCTCACGTTTTGGGGGTAGACCCCTCATCTCATTGAAGACATAAACATATTCACGGACTATACGAACAGAATGTAAATCATCATTGGATACGTCAATTGACTCAAGATAACTAAGCATCACCGATCCTCTAGGGTCACAAGAAATATCAAGGGTCTTTCCACTACGAGTCAACAATTTTACTACCCTTCGTTCACAATCTAGGATGGCACCCTGTCTGGCTAGCCAATCCATCCCTAGAATCAACCCATAGCCCATGAAACCAAGCATAAAAGCATTACATTCAAAAACAACGCCTAAGATAGACAATCTCAAATCCCTACAAACCATGGATAAATGAGCTGACCCACCAATAGGATTTGAGACTACAATGGGATCCACAACGAGACTAGTATTTAAGTGCAGTGTTTCAACTAATGATGTAGAGATAAACGAATGTTATGCGCCAGAATCGAATAAAGTACGGACATGATGATCAAACAAGAAAATCAAACTTTGGACAGAAATTTTTCTACCTCCTTCCTGTCTCGAAGCCTTGAGAGCATGAACCTGCCCTCCCGAAGTAGAACCTGCCCTCTGCCCTTGCTTCTTAGGACAGTCCTTGACAACATGACCTGGATCACCACAATGATAACAAGCGAACTTCTTCTTCTTCCTATAGTCTTTCTTTAAATGGCTGGGTATCCCACAGTTGTGACACTTCCTCTTTTCTTTACCACCTTTCTTTTGTTATTGGGCTTTCTTTGGATCCTCCTTCTTATCTTGCAGCCTAAAAGTACTTACACCCTTCTCTTCTTTATGCATGTATGCCATATCAACAAGCTTTTCATACATAGCCCCCATTGGAATGTAGGACATAGCCAAACTGTGTAGCGGTTCATTTAGGCCCTTTGCAAACCTCAAGGCCTTCTTGTGAGGCGTATTCACCAACTCTAGTCCAAATCTCGCCAACTTATTAAATTCGGTCACATACTCATTCACAGTCAAGTTTTTCTGCTTCAATGTCAAGAACCTCTCCATGTGCATACTCTCCTCAGCTTGAGAAAGGAATTTCAACAAAAACCTTCCCCTAAAATTTGCCCATGTCTCTACAGCACGCTCTCCATTAGTAACCTCCCACCAATACGAAGCTTTGTCATTCATCAACCAAGCAGCCAATTGGACCTTCTTACAATCGTCCAAATCGAAAATGCCAAACAGACGCTCCACTTCTTTCAACCAATTTCTAGCTCCAACGAACGTTTCAGACCCACTAAAAGGTTTTCTACCCATCGAACGAAAGTCTTTACATATCTTGGAGAAAGCATCTCCACGCGGAGGAATGACTGGAGCTGCGGGAGGAGGAGGAGGAACGTCGGCCGGACCCGCGGTAGCGGCCCTAGCATCGAGATATTGACGAAACCAACCTGGTATATGAACACCCTCTGGTATCTCAGATGCTCCAGACATGCTGAAAAGAAAAGGAAAGAGTTTTAAAACAAGGGAAGCGAAAGAGAGATGTATGACTTGCGGGGATTATAATTTTAAAGTAAACTTTCCTTGAAAATAGCTTCTTTAAAACAAGTTTTTGAAAACACTTTCTAGGAAAATAATACTTATGAAAACACTTTTCAAAACATTTTATCTGTTCTTGTAACCATAGCTCTGATACCACGTGTAACACCCTATGTCTATTAATGTCACTCACAAAGGGAATGCATCAATGTCCAAGGAGCGTTATTGTTGTATAGAACAGATAAATTACAAGAATAAATAAATAAAACAACACAGCGGAAGATAAAACTTATATCATAACATCATATCTCAAAACAAGCTTACATTAGTAGTTTCCAAAACCATTACAACAAGATCAATAGTCTTTTCCAAAAACTTCAAAGTACATAAAGAAGCAAATACTTAAATAACATAAATGCATAAATCCCCACTGAGCATAAGCAAAGCCATAAAGATGAGAGAGTCCAAAGCGATACATCTACTGTTTTCAAGCAACTGAAAGAAATCGGCACTAAGTTGTAGTATTCCCTCCTTGCAAACCTAAGGGGGGGAGGAAAGAAAAGAGGTGGACACAAACAGGTCAGAAAAAAAGTCTGGCGAGTCCAGTAATTTTAACAAATAATAGGTAAGGTAAATGATCAAGACATAAATAGGCATCATGATATGGCTGTAACTTAGATAAGGTAGATAAAAAGGATGGACAAGATGATTTCGTTCCCAAGTACTAAGACGATCCTACACCTTGGCTAATCGAACAACCCTCCAAGTACTAACCCCGAAGACCGAAGTCAACATCAGACTAGCACCCAAAGGACTATCCAACTCAACCAATATGTATTTCGTTGCACCGCACTTTTGCTAAGTTACACCACATTACTTAATTACCACGTACATCTACTAGTCTCTTTTTACTAGAGGTTGATCCCTTCCCACTAACTGTACTTACATGACAAACTTGGTAGTTACTTGTACCTAGCTGCTATCGTAAGTGCCGGCTTGCTCCTACCACCGCTAAGGTACCCTTAATCTACCCATTCGATTGGCTCCTTAAACCCCGTAGGCACCCGTGCTGGCCCCAAAGTGGGGTGTATCACTCCCCAAAGTGGCAACCCCGATACCAACATGAAATGCAAGACCATACCTACACGATGCAACAAAGTCTTACATACCAGCCCGGACCCATGCACGCACATGAACCCGTTGGACTTGCGTTGCCACCACTATTCACGTTTTGACCTCTTATATTCAAGCCCAGTAAGCGTGCCCCAACCCCGGCCTAGTACCGGGCCCAATTAGATACTCAAACGGGTTACTGGTTGAAATGGATCCCCATCCGAAACAAGCCTCCCACCTATGCTTAGTCCCCACTAGGTTTTTCTCCCACTTAACCATTTTAATTTAAATGTCCATGTCTTACACATGCTACGGTTAAGTCCATACTTACATGTCATAATTTACATGTCTTATCTTATTCCGGTTAAGTCCATATTTACATGTCACCCCACTTAACCCTCTAACCATACCCATATCTTATTATGTTTAGTATTCTT
Source organism: Allium sativum (assembly GCA_030737875.1). NCBI lineage: Eukaryota > Viridiplantae > Streptophyta > Magnoliopsida > Asparagales > Amaryllidaceae > Allium > Allium sativum. The sequence continues at coordinate 46,582,731 of CM060925.1, forward strand.
TAATTCATTCCTTATGACGAACGGTGCACGACCTCTCACATTAGACCGAACACTTTGTGGCCGCTGGATTTGCCGGGCGGTTCCGGGCAGTCTTACGCCACAAACCGGGTCTAACCTCTTGTCATTAACCGTTACGCCTACAATTCATTCCTTTGACCTCTCACATTAGACATCTAATTGTGACCGTTGGATTTGCTGGGCGGTTCCGGGCAGTCTTACGTCACAATTGTGCCTAACCTCATGTCAAAGGTTCATTAACATCGTATTTCACCTATACCCAATTTTCATGTCATATTTATCCAATTAAACATATAATCATGTCTATAATATTGCCTATTCCAAATTGTCACTAATTACACATTAATTATCCTCAATTACAAAATTACATTTTTAGGCAATTTCATCAATTCCATGTAATTCATACCCAAATATGCCAATTTCACTTATAATCCAATTATCAAAAATATCCAATAACATCCAATTTTCCTATATTCCCAATATTCCACATCGTTCCCCCGTATTCGCATTCGTGCGTATATTTAATATAGGCTCGAAGGTAGCCTAGATCCACAAATAAAAGGAATAGGGGAAAGAAGAGAGAATCAATTCATAGAAAATTGGAATAAAACATCATCATGAAATAAAGAGGCATATAGACTGGCATAGAGGCATAATAAAAGATTCAACATGAATAAACTGATAAAAGGTACGAACTTTACATAGAAACATAGGCATATGATGACATGAATCAAAAAGGTGAAGACTTGGTGAGATTTTCATTACAAACATATATATGAATCCTTTTTACAACTTTTTCATGTTACTTTAATCCCATTAGATTTGTGGAAATAACTGTACTCACCTTTCGTGGCTTAAGAAAAGGATTAATGAATTGAAATTGGTGCAGAAACGTTGAATTGACGTTGATTAATCTTCTTTAATTGTTGTTGAAGCTCTAAACTTTGATTTGAGTTGTGTATGAACTATTGAGATTAAATTTAGAGGCGGCGACTAGGGTTTAAGAGAGAGCTTGACAGCATAATGGTATCACAGATAATATTTTATGAATTAGGGTAGGTCTTAAGGTGTATATATAGATGTCTAGGATCGATTAAAGCTCTTAGATTAACCCAAAAATCATCAGGACCACTCAGATGCAACATCAGCCCTCAGCGCGAATCGGGCCACGGGTTGACAGCCAAATACCCTGGATCGACCCCTAGTCGACCCAGCGGGGCTTGGGTCGACTCCAAAAATGGTGCGGTTCGGCTATTCCCCCTCCCGATTTGCTGTTTTGAACTTTTTTGATTATTTATTTAATTTATATATATATATATATATATATTTCTCTCATATGCATACAAACTTCAAGGCTTAATAACATCTTCATAATGTATCCGTTTCGTGCAAACCAAATGTCTATCTTGACCCGAAATTTTGAGACGAACATAATAGCGCAACCCATTTCACTTAATTCTTCTTCTAAAAATTAAGTATACTTTAATTTGTGAATTTTAATGTTATAAAATTACAGGGTGGTACAATGTTACTTTTTAGTAGGCCGACAGTCTGCACCATATAACATTAATATTCAATAGAATTTTCCTTTAAATTTCTAATGGATCTTCCTATCACAGAGAATGCCAAATGCTAGTCGTTATTTCATCCACCATGCTCGAATTCTAAAACTAATATCTTCATCAACGTGGCTCATGCGTTAGCAGCCTGAGGTGTTGGGGTAAGGCCACCAAGGCGACCGCCTAGGGCCTTTGACCCTCATATTGAGTATATTTGGACACACTCTAATGTTTAGGGCCTCCGGCAAACCTATCGGCTTGGGGCCTCCGATCTTATTTTGGGTTTCAGGGCCGACCTAGTTGTAAAAGAAATCGAATCTACCAAAAGCTACAGAAGTCCAATCATTTTATAGCAAGCAAAAAAGAACAAGACTAAGAAAAAACATGTACGTAAATTTTTATTTTTGATCAATTCTCACTCGATTGAAAGAATCAATATCAAAGTTGATGAAATTGCACTTTTTTTTTGAAATGTGTTTATGTGCATGCACTAATAAATGATATATAAATTATAAAGTTTATAATGACATGTTCTGTATGTAATTATTATACTTTTTTTGAACCATTTTGAATGTTTAATGTTTCTTATTTAAACGTTTAGCATATAACGTTATTGGAAGCAATATTTATACATAAAAATTTAACACAAATTGAAGGACATAAAATCTCAACTAATGAATCGGCTGTCCATATATGAAGAATGTAAATCAAGAGAAAAATCCAATGATTGAAATTTTGTGTCTCTCAATTTATGTTAAATTTTTATATCTAAATAGACTTTTTCATTATTATATATGTATATAATTTTTACAAGAAGAACTTAATTAAGCCTCAACCTCGAAACTTGGTCGTTTCCTTAGGACCACAAAATGTCTCATGTACGCCTTCACCTTTTAAACAGTGATACATGCATATTACGTACACAGATTCTCCCTGAAGTACTACTGAATTAGGTCAAATGGATATTCAAATATGATTGATAATGGATAAACAGACGCCACGATCATTCTTCAGACGAGTAATTTTCTCAGCAGTACAACAATTTATGCTCAAAATTAGAATATGTATGGCGAAGAATGCGTAATTAACTGTAACAACCCGTATTTTTGAATAACATGTTATAACATAAATCAAGGCAGAATTAAATGTTAAATCTGAATCAAGGGAAACGGTCTGTGCCATTGCATTCGTCTCGGAAAAATACGCGAAATAGAGTCCGAGTTTTCGAAAATCGGAGTCCATATGACCAAGTTATGGCCCGTCAAAGTTTTCAGAAAATTTCAAGTTCAAAAACAGTTCAAATTTGAATTTAGAATTCAAATTTAGCCAAAACAGACTGGGCGGGAAAATTCCCGCCTAGACAGGTCGACAGGGGGGTCGACACTAGAGTCGACCTCCCCCCCCCCCAACCAGGTCGACACTAGAGTCGACCTGGGGGTCGACCTGGGGGTCGACCTCCCTGGTCGGCCAGGTCGGCCTGGTGCACCTATTTTGGCTGTTTGGGCCTGCTTTGGAGGCTAGTGACGTGATTTGATGGCTCAGATTTGATTTAGGGTTAATCCTATGGCTAAAACTAATCCTAAACTCTATAAAAAGACCCTAATACCTTGCCTAAATCATCATAAATCAATCCTACAACTAAACTATGCCCAAATGTTCATTGATCATGGCCTCCATCTTCATATCTTGGCCTCCATCCTCTTCATGAAAGTTTGAGTGTCCTAAGCTAGTAAAAGAGCCACCTTTCTTAATCAAAACAAGGATCTTTCTTTGTCTTTGGGATTATTCCTTCTTGTTATCAAGTCTTGAAGTGGAGTTTATCATCTTTGGTTGCGGATTTGCTAGTGTGGCTTCGTCTCAATCTTATTTTATATTAATTCTAGTCTTCATAGCATTGTAAGCCCTATACTACTCTTAGATTCTAACTATGAAGTTAAATGTGATATGTTGCAAGTTGAGTTTGGACCTAAGTATGATATATGCTTTGATCTTATCATGTTATGCATGAATATATTCTATGCATATTTGAAAACCTATCACCTTGACCTTGTGGGCTAAAAGCTTCAAGCTTTATATTAAAGGTTGCATTTTGGCAACATGGAAGTTATCATATCCCTTATGATAACTTGCACGTGAGGCTAAATGCGAACTTCTAGCAACTTCTACATGTCATTTATCACCATGTATCACTTATATGCTAAGTTTGGTTTTATGCATACTTTTGAGGCCTAATAATGCTTTTTGCGAACTTTTAGCCATCATCCTATGTCCTTCATAATCATGTTTCACCTATTTGCTTAAGTTGATATTATGCATGTTTTGAGGCCTATGATGTAATATGCAAGCTTATGAACCTATTTATGCCTCATATGCTACCATGTTTAACTTGTGGCCAAAGCATCCTTATGCTAGCTTGTGGCCAAATCACCCTTATGCTATTTGATATGTATGAGGCCAAGTCACCTTTTATGCTATCATACATGTTGAGGCCATATGCTAGTATGTTGAACCCCGTTTGGCCTCAAATGTCACCATGTTTAATTTGTGGTAGTTTTTCCCATCTTATGCCCACCTTGTCATATAGTTATGTTCCCTCTTTGATCCATTTGCGTTGATACGAATTTACGTGCGATGGGAATACATTATGGGTAGTTGGGCAAACTTAATAACATGAGAACACGACTTGAAAATATGACATGAAAGTTTGACATGTGTTTATGCTTGAAAACACGAACGTGAACATGACATGTAGAAAACATGAGAATGGCCAACTCGAGGTTGGGTTGAGTTTGTAGCATAAATCTACCCGGAACCGACCGGCTTAACTAGTGGCTACGAGCAATAGGACCCAATGTGAGTAGTTGGTCATGTCGCACTTAAAACCCGAGGTTAGACTAGGTTGTGGTGTAAAGCTACCCGGACCCGCCCGGCTTAACTAGTAACCACAACAAAGTCTAATGTGAGAGGTTGGGGTGCATTAAGTTAATTAATGCCACATGGTAGGGTTAAGTCATGGATTACTGGAATATACTTAACCAATTAAACACGATGGATTGGTAGGGTTAAGTCATGAACTACTTGAATACACTTAACCAATTGAACACGATGTATTGATAGGGTTAAGTCATGAACTACTTGGACACACTTGACCGACTCAATACATGGTTAGGATAGGGTTAACCACATTATCCCGCTTGAAACCCTAGTTACGTGGTCCTTTTCAGTAGTAACCTACTTGGAAGTATCATGGGGACCCTGGACTAGGCTAGGGTGGGGCACGATTACTGGACTGATTGTAAGAGACCAAAAGAGACGGCTGAATGGTGCACTGGTTGTTCAGGCGGACCATGGTCGTGCACATTAAGTCCGGAGTTGAACATGGGCACCGGTAGGTTTAGACTGTGCATACTTGAATTGTGTCTGAGGTTTACACCGTAGGGCCGGATACACCCTAGGGTGGACCTTGCACAGTTAACTACATTCCATGATTAAGCCGTATGACACCGATACACGACGAGTTAGGCTTATAGGGAGCCGATCGACTAGACCGAGTAGTTGGACTTTGATTTAGGTCATCTCATGATATGGGCCAGCTTTGGGCCAAGGAATCATTTCTTGATTATACTTGACATGGATTGGAATACTAGTACACACCTGGTGCAACCTAACCTTGTATATGCGATGCCACGCTTGATCTATCTTGTTAACTTTTCACCATGCCAGTTATCACCCTACATCTCACCTCTGTTTTACATGTTCAGTTAACTTTATTAGTTTTTATACTAATAGTAGATAGGACTTACCAGTCTTTTTGACTGACCCGTTTTCTTTCGCCTCTTTTCTTCCGTCCCCCCCCCCCCCCCCCAGGTTTACAGGGTGGGAACACTGGTACTTAGCTTGGATCTTTTGCTGCTTTTCTGGATAGCTCACGTATGGTTTGAGCATGCTATGGCCTTATGCTACTTTGGTGATAGTTACTTTATATCTTTTTCAAGTTTTCAGTTTATGTTTTCTAGACTTGCAGTAGTTGGAAAATAATGACAGTACTTTGATGTAACTCGACTATGGTTTTGAAATAGTAGTTTTATCCGCTGCTTTATTTACTCTGTTTTACTTATATGTTTTGTCTTGTGATATCTGCATGCATGTTTACCTCGTTTAACGCCCCTCCAAAGCTAGTGTGCTTGCAAGAGTTACCCTGGCGGAGGTGGGGTGTTACATTAACAGTAATATAAATTATATTAATCCATTTTTGTTCCATAACAACACACATTTTCATCTAAAAAATATGCAGAACTGAACAATGTTGATAAACAGTTTACCAAAACTGAGGCTCCAATGCATTGGCTAGAAGCTTGGAAGATTGTGGAAAGTTAACGAAAATGTAGCAGCTATATGTAATTTGAAGTAGATTTCTTACTCGGCTAGAGCTTCTTTGTTCATCCGCATGCATCATAAATGCAAATATCCAGGTTCAAATTTTTACAGCTAGGAAAGGTTTGAATGTCATGAGAAGTCCGATAAACTCTACCATGCCCAATAGGAAAAATACAATCTCATTGCCTGGAGAAAAATGTAGGTAGAGAATGTAGAGTTTAAAATATCTACCAAAAAATATACTTCATTGAAAGATGACATTCTACGTCAATGTATACGTGGTTGTATATGAATTTGTGACATAATATTTATTTATGGGAAGAATAAATGCATATTCATGTGAGATAATATGTTCTAGGGTTATTTTAAATGCAATTAGAATTGTTTTAATCATTGTGATTAATCCGATTCAAGACCACTCGAATCAGATATCTAAACCACAATGCGCTAGCGGAAGACTAGATCGCTGTTAGACTTACAAAAACAACCAAAACAATAACTCTAGTCACAAAACAAATATCAACCAATCATGAACAATCCAAATCTCAATCACAAGCAAGAAACTAATGACAAAGTAGCAAAAAATAAATCACACAATGATTTATAGTGGTTCCACTGACATCTTGTTAGTCTACATCCACTTTGGAGAGAGTATTTTATTACCATGATGAAAGGAATACAAGAGATTGATCCAATAATCACTATATTTCAATATAGAAAACAGTTTGAGGAGAATAGAATTGAAGAATTGGAATTAGGCTATAAACCCTAATTCTCCCTTGAGAATAAACCCTTGATCCCAAATCAAGTCTTCAAGCTCCTCCCACTATCACCTCAGAAAATAGCTTATATAGGGATAGGCCAATTACCCAAATTGCCCCCATATCTTCACAAATCAACTTACAAGGTTTTCAGCCCGAAATAGCCCAATTCAATATTCAGACACCTGTCGTGGGAGGTGGCAAACGTCTGTCCCTCCCAGGGAATTATTTGGGCTCCAGCTCTCAGCTCAGACGTCTGTCGTATCCATGATAGACATCTATCCCCCGCTCAGACGTCCATCGTGGGGATGACAGACGTCTGTGGAAACTTTTGGGAAAAACCCCCTGTAGTGACAGATGTCTGTCGTCCCATACGACAGATGTCTGTCGCACTGTACATAGAACAACTTACTCATTTCAGCTCATATCTTCCTCATGCGAACGATTTTCTCCTATGCGAAGCTATCTTTGACCACTTCAATCTACCATATAGTATCGCATATTACAACACTCCACCTCGATACTATAACCATCTTAACTCTAAACTCCAATGCATCCAAGCATTTCCTTCTACCTTCGACCAAGCAACCTTGAATGTTCCCCAATGAGCTCCAGCATGGCCACCGCCCATTGCACTACACCAACGAGTTCAGGCAAAGCCCCCACCCGTCAATGTAGTGTTGGAAACATTCAAACCACAAACCGTCTCACCAAAAGACAATGTACTCGGGAGTGTAACGAGTACTTACCATGAAGATAGATTTCCAATCTCGCACCGCTATTCCTTTTCCATCAAACACAAAATCACTCTCTCCACCTCGTGGCAAACCGTGGCACCTAGGAACTCAACAAGCGAATTAAGTTCGAGCAATGCTCGAACTTCCCATACGGCAATGCCTTTGTAAACATATTCGCTGCATTATCCTTTATGTGCACTTTCCGAAGGTATACTAGCTTACCCTCATCCATGGCAACAAGAAATGACTCCCTCACCTCAATATGCTTGGTCCGTGAGCTAAATGCCAAATTCTCCGCCAAATGGATAGCACTTTGGCTATCACATCGAACATCAACACTTTCATGTTCGAAACCCAAGTCACACAACAATCGCTTCAAGTAGAGTGCTTCCTTGGCCACTTCCATAGCGGCAATCAACTCCGCCTCCGTAGTGGATAAAGCAACTACTGTTTGCAATCGCGATCTCCAACTAATGGTCGTCCCGCCAAGTGTGAAGACATACCCGGAAGTTGATATCCTCCGATCCCTATCACCGGCGTAGTCCGAGTCACAATAACCAACCAACTTGCAACTCCTATCATCACTACCGCCAAAGACAAGTCCATGAGATGCTGTCCTTTCAAGTATCTCATAATAGCCTTCACGGCTTCCCAATGCGATTTCCCCGGATTAGCCATATACCGACCAACCACCCTGACGGCATTTGCAATATCGGGCCTTGTACACACCATTGCGTACATCAAACTACCAACCGCACTTGCATATGGAACATTTGCCATATAAGCCTTGTCTTTATCCCCGATACGTGATCCCTTCTCCGAAAGCTTCATATGCAAAGGTAAAGGTGTATTTAACCCCTTTGCATCCTCCATGCTAAACCGGCAAAGCACTTTATTAATGTATTCCTTTTGAGTCAATCTTAACTCAAAACGCTTTCGGTCCCTTCCTATTTCCATGCCCAAGATTTTTCTTGCTTCTCCAAGATCCTTCATCTCGAATTCCGATTTCAAAAGCATATTTAACTTGTTGGTTTCATTTCGATCCTTGGAAGCGATGAGCATATCGTCCACATACAAGAGTAAATACACCCAACAATCATTTCCCAACTTCTTTAAATATACACAAGCATCCTTGATGCTTCGATGGAAGCCACTTTCAAGCATGAAATGATCGAATCTCTTATACCATTGTCTAGGTGATTGCTTTAACCCATATAGTGATTTCTTCAACTTGCACACCATATTAGACTTACCATCTACAACAAACCTTTCCGATTGCTCCATGTAGATGTCTTCATCCAAGTCTCCATGCAAGAAGGCGGTTTTCACATCAAGTTGCTCCAACTCTAAGTCATGGATAACAACTATGGCTAGTAAAACTCGGATAGATGTATGATGAACCACCGGTGCAAAAATTTCGTCATACTCCTTTCCTTTCCTTTGAAAGAACCCCTTTGCCACTAACCTTGCTTTGTACCTTCCATCATCCTTCACCTTGTAAATCCATTTGCACCCTATAGCACGGTTTCCTTGAGGAAGTGGAACCAACTCCCAAGTTCGGTTCTTCATAAGCGATTGCATCACTTCCTCCATGGCGCAAATCCACTTCGAGCTCTCTCTCTCGACTCCATGACGTCATCAAGGTCCATCGGCTCATCTTGGACTACATTGAGAGCATAGTCCAAATGATCATTAAAGCTAAGGTAGTTCCAATCACCATATCTTTCGGGAGGCCTTATTGCACGTCGACCAACCCAAGTAGCAATATTATCACCCAAACCCCTTTCGGCTCCACCTTGAGTCGAAACTTATCTAGTATCATGTACATCACCAACATCATCACTAGAGGAACCATGTGGACTATGTGATGTTTCATCAACCGCTTCAACCCTACGAGCTTCTTCAACTCTACTACCACTTGGACGGAATGTGGGAATGACTTCCTTCTCCTTTAATTCACCATGAACCAAATCCGGAACATCTGATGAGCTCTCATTCACCTTGAATAAAGACGACTCATCAAAAGTGACATGACGAGAATTAAAAACCTTCTTCGTTTTTGGATTCCAAATTCGATAGCCTTTCACGCCATCCGTGAAACCAAGCAAGATCCCCTTGAATTCCATAGCTCCAAGCGTATCATTCCCCGGATCATGGACATAAACCGGGCTACCAAACACACGAAGATATCTCAAGTCAACACTCTTCCATTTCCACACTTCCTCGGGAATTTTGTTACTAATGGCCGAGCACGGAATTCGATTCACAATATGCACTGCGGTTGACAAAGCTTCGGCCCAAAATCCCTTAGACAAACCCGATGTCAATCTCAAGCATCGAGCTTTCTCAAGTAGAGTTCGGTTCATTCTCTCCGCTACTCCATTAGATTGCAGATCTCCCGGTGTAGTAAAATGTCTTCGGATTCCGTGATGCTTACAATACTCCAAGAATTCACGCGAGACATATTCGCCGCCATTATCGGTCCTTAACACCTTCAAAGTCTTACCACTCTCATTCTCAACAAGAGCCTTCCACACTTTGAATTTAGCAAATGCCTCCGACTTGGCCCCCATTACATACACCTATACCTTGCGAGACAAATCATCAATAAAAGAAATATAATACCTTGCTCTTCCCAACGAAGCAACCGGTGCCGGTCCCCAAACATCCGAATGAACATACTCAAGAACCTCCTTTGAGTCATGCTTGCCTTCATCGAATAATACCCTTGTTTGCTTCCCCATTACACATTACTCGCAAAACTCTAGTTTGTTGAAGCTCTCACCCTCGATCATCTCCCGCTTCCGAAGAATATGCAAACTCCTCTCTGAGACATGACCCAATCTCAAATGCAACAAAGGGAATGCCTTAACTTCGGTGGAGGTTTATAAGTAAAAGTCACTGATAAAACACAAGACAGATATAAACACATATATATAAGCAGCGGAAAACAAACAGACTTTTATTTCATAAATACGTATTCATACAAAACATTTCCATAATTGTCTCACAATAACTTCCAAAACGTTACATCATCATATCTGTCTTGATTATTAAATAAAGAAGCATAAAACATAATTAAAACTGCATAAATCCCCATAGAAAGTGTCCAACATCCATAGCCAAGGAAAGAGAGTCCAAACCGTACTTCTACTATCTTGAAGCTTGGAAAGAGTCTGACTAAGCTGGGTTGTTTCCTCCCCGTGGACCTAGTGGGGGATGGAAGAAAAGAAGACGAAAGAAAAATAGAATCAGACACAAAGCCTGGTAAGTCTAATGACTCTTCAGTATGAGAATAAGAAAAAGGGCATGATAGGTTAAAACTGGAAATATGAAAGTATCATAAACTAAGATAAAGCAGTTTTAAACCGAATATACTATCGCACCCCACACTATATCTTTGCACCTACTTGTATTTGTTCCGATTGGCGCCCTATGTTTTGGGGTGAAGTGATCCCTTTTCAAAAGATCGGCTCCTACTCGCAAAATCATATGTGTCATATGGCCCCCAATGATTTTAGATACCTATACTGGTCCCACCATGGGGTGTATCAAGTCCCATGGTGGTGGCCCGACACAATTCTAGAATGCATAGGTTATACTACTGGTGCCCAGTGCCCTGTTTGTCTGCTCTGAAGTGTGTGCACGCCCGCACTCCATTAGAACCTACACTGCTGCACCAACCACCGTCGCTTTTGACCGCTTACAATCAGCCCAGTAATCGTGCCCCACCCTGCCTAGTTTCAGGGTACCATGATACGTAATTGGGTTACTGCTGAAATTGGTCCCGTTACTAGGGTTTTCTAGTCAAACATGTTAAGTGGTTAAGTGTCTGTATTTACCTGACCCCACACATCAGTTTAATTAACATGTTGAATTGGTTAAGTGTTTTACTTAACTTAACCCAACCATCCAGACTTGTCTGTCCTTAGCCTTAATTAGTTAAAGCACCGACCACTCACGTTAGACAGGTATTGTTACAGTTACTGGATGTGTCGATCGGTTCCGGGCAGGTTTACACCGTAACTCAGTCTAACCTCGGGTCCTTATTGGGCTCAATGCTTAACCACCCACATTGGATAGGTATTGTTGTGATTACTGGACAGTCGGGCGGGTCCGGGGCAGGTTTACATCACAACTCAATCCAACCTCGGGTTAAGCATTCTCGTATTTTCTAAATTTACATATTTGTCTCTTTTACTTGTTATATGTAAATTTGTTAACAATTAAATGCTATGGCCCACTTTCCAAGTTCATCATTTTTGGTATAAGAATTTATACCATTCAAGTGCCACCAATTTTTGCATGTAACAAACATGCCAATTTCATATATTTTTCATGTTTAATCCCAACGATATTCCCCCATCTATACATTCGCAAGATTATAATGAATGTTGGGCTAGATATTTCAGCCCAACTTATAAACATAGAAGGGAAAGCCAAGAACATGAAGTATTCTAAATAACATAAAGGGTGTGTGACATATGAACTTGCAACTTTGCGATCTAATTAGCATAAATCATGGGTTTCAACTTGTCATGTGAACTTGCATTCAAATAAGAATATAATTAAATAGGTGTCACATGAAATGGCATAATTTAGACTTGCATAAAACATAAGCCTAAACATATTTTTATCTAGGCATAAATTCAAACACAAACTAGCATGTGACAAAGTTATTACATGTCATACAAATGTCTATTTTTGACATTAACCCAAAAGCGTGAACTATATCAAATCATGTATCCTATTATAACATGAAACTTGTAATAATCGCGTGAAATAGAATGGTATTTGGCATGGACCCAATTACAAACTTGCAAAGAACATAAGAACATTTACATGGGATTTAATCATGTAGGCATAATGGTCTTAACATAGAACACGTGTATATAGGTATTAACTTAGACCTAGAAAAATGTATACAACCTATGTTAAACATATAAACGTATAGGTATAAATTCTAACATTAATCATATACTTGTATGTGATGTTGCTTTCATTCTCAATGTATAATAGGACCAGCATCAAGTCAATTATACCACAAACATCCCAATACCATTCACAATACAATCATTGCAATACACAGATATGAATTAGCATTGTCGTTATACAATAGCACAATTCCATTTCCATTTTACATCGAATCAAGTCTTAATTTTATTCTCATCGGAAAAATCACTATACTTACAACAAACGATGGTCTTGTTTTCTGATTTCTGAGTTCTGAATTTGCAATGCTTTCCTTTGGGTAGATAAACATTGTTTGAATCTTGTTTTTCCTTTAGTTTTGCTCGTCTGTAAGCTTTCTCTAACTGACGGCTACTCTTAGTTTCCTCTCGGCAGCATGACGGCTCTAGCTGTATTTTATTTGTGTGAATTTAGGTTGAGTGTTAGGTTGTATTTATAGAATTTCAGATTGGTTTGAGCCGTCAGATGATCATAGAGTGAATCAAGACCATACACACCAAGAGGAGCTAATCAGAAAGTGACAAATCAACCCTAGTGACACACCAAAACTCAGAAAATCGCTCAGAACCCGACCAGGCCAGCCAAGACCTGACCAGGTCGACTGGGCAGGTCGACCCCCAGGTCGACCTGGGTACTTGGCGGGAAAATTCCCGCTTATCCCAGTTTGGGTCTGTTTTCGAATTTTGAACTGAATTTTTGAACTTTTTGAATTTTAAATTGAATTCTGAAACTTCGGAAGGTCGTAACTCCTTCATACGGAGTCCGATTTACGCAAACTCGGACTCTATCTCAAGCAGAATTATGATATGAGCGCAATGGATTGACCCATTTCCCTTAATTCTTTCATTTAGAATTAAATATACTTTAATTTGTTAATTTATTGTTAACAGAAAATTCGGTGTGTTACATTCTCCCCTTCTTAGAGGATTTCGTCCCCGAAATCTTCAAGTCTGGAAGAACGTATATCCTAACATCCAATCGTCCATCTACTCAACCAACAAACACAGGTGTCCATTTTTCTTAAAATACTTCTAATGCTTCATGATCATATGCATAGTGTGTGTACATGTCCTTATCTAATGCAAAATCAGGCGGTCTACTGATTCAGTTGACCTCCTTAATGCAAATCATGTAAGTGTCATGAATCCATTATGTATGCAAATTTTTTCCTTACTCATAATTCTACATGAGTACGCAACCATTCATGCAAATGCGACATCCATATGACAACATATCAAGTTTCAACCACATACAAATATGAACACATATATGCATATGCAATATGGAGGTTACTGAGCCGATCTAATACCTAGGGTGTGTGTGCATATGCATCCACGAGCAACCACTAGCAACCACTTGCAGCCATCAATCATAACATGTTTCAAATACATGTTTACATCCATTAGTTTCTACCTAATGATAAAAGGGTAAGACCGAGGAGATATACCTAAAAAGATAGATACAAGCATAACTTAAGGAAAAAGAGAGATCAAAGATGTACCCTAAAAAAGAAAAGGGTAAGCCACGCGTATTCTGATCTCAGTTTCCCAAGTCGCGTCTTCCTCGGCATTGCTCCATTGAACTTTAACGAGCTTGACTTCGCGGTTGCGTAGCTTTTTGATTTCAGTTCCTACGATTCGAGTTAGAACTCTCCTCACAGTTGTTTCTCGTTCTATTTCAACTTCTTCTAGAATTCTTGGCTCCACCACTTCCGCAGACTCATGTAAACATTTCCGGAGATGAGAAACGTGAAAGACATTGTGAATTCCAGCCAACCTTTCGGGCAACTCTACTTTATAAGCCATTTTCCCAATCTTCTCGATGATAGGGAACGATCCTACAAACCTTGGTGCAAGCTTTCCTGCGTATCCAAAGCGAACGACATTCCTTAAAGGAGATACCTTAAGAAAAACCCAGTCCCCAACCTCAAACTCAAGGTCGGTCCTTCTTTTGTCTGCGCAGGATTTCTGTCTATCTTGGGCAGTCTTCATTCTCCTTCGTATCAAGTCCACTTTTTCTGAAGTCTCTCTAATCATGTTTGGCCCAAGTATAAGCTTGTCTTTAGACTCCCACCAACAAGTTGGTGATCGGCACAGTCTCCCATACAAAGCTTCAAATGGTGCCATGCCAATGGTGGCTTGGTAGATGTTGTTGTAGGCGAATTCCACAAAAGGAAGATGATCCTCCCATGTCCCTCTGAAGCCAAGAACGTACAGTCTCAAAAGATCTTCTAATACTCTGTTCACCCTTTCCGTCTGACCATCAGTTTGGGGGTGATAGGCCATGCTCAAGCATAACTGTGTGACTACAACTTCTTGCAGACTCCGCCAAAACTCACTTGTAAAGATGGGATCTCGGTAACTCGCTATGCTGGAAGGTATTCCATGGAGTCAAACTGTTTCCTTGAGATAAAGAGATGCTAGAGATGAGGCAGTCCTTCTACTCTTGATAGGTATAAAGTGGGCGCTTTTTGTGAGCCTGTCCACTATTACCCAAATGCTAGTATTACCCCTTCTTGACCTAGGAAACCCATCAATGAAGTCCATTGAAATGCCATCCCACTTCCATTACGGGACTTCTAGAGGATGAAGCAGTCCATCAGGCTTCTTCTGTTCCGCCTTGACCTATTGGCATGTCACGCACTTAGAAACGAAATCTGCTACGTCCTTCTTCATGCCGCTCCAAAAGAAAACTCTCTTTACATCCTTGTACATCTTGTCTCCACCTAGGTGTATTGTCATCTTGGAATGGTGTGCTTCCTCGAGAACCATCTTTACCAAATTCCTTGCTTGTGGGACGCATAGTCTTCCATCTCGCCTCAGCCAACCCTTATCATCAATAGAGTACCTATTGAGGTGACTGGAAGTTTCACCCCTAATTAGCTTATCAATCACATCCACAAGCTGAGGGTCTACACGTTGTGCGGCCCCTATTGAGTCTAAAAGAGTGGGACGTACTTCTAGTGATGCCAACAAATCAGGTACAAAATCAGAGGAGAGCCTAAAGTCAAAACTGGCTATATACTCCAAGCTTTGCCTTTCTACAAAGAGAGGGCTTAAGGTCAGCTTCTTTCTACTCAAGGCGTCTGCTACTACGTTGCCCTTGTCAGGAGTATAGGAAATCTCAAAATCATATGAGGCAAGGAACTCCATCAACCTTTGCTGCCTCAAGTTAAGATCTTTCTACGAGAAAAGATACTTCAACGATTTATGGTCAGTATATAATTCGAACTTCTCACCTAGGAGATAATGGCGCCAAGACTTAAGCGCAAGGACGATGGCGGCTAACTCAAGATCGTGGGTTGGGTAGTTCTTTTCATGAACTTTCAATTGTCTTCCACCATAAGCTACTACCTTCCCTTCTTGCATCAGAACAGCGCCTAGTCCCGTACCACAAGCATCCATGTATACTGTGAACATCTTGCTTCCATCCGGCAAAGTCAGAACTGGAGCTATTGTAAGAGCCCTTTTTAAGCATTGGAAAGCAATATTATAATCCAAATCCCAAGCGAATGCTAGATTCTTCGTTTTTAGCCTTGTGAGTGGAGCCGATATTTTCGCGAAATCTCTAATGAACTTTCGGTAAAAACCTGCTAGCCCGAGAAAGCTTCGGACTTCGGTTGCATTTCTTGGTGTCTTCCAATCTTTCACTGCCACCACTTTCGCGGGGTCCACAGCTCACCCCTCTTTGGACAATATATATCCATGAAATCTTACTTCTTCTCTCCAAAAGTGGCACTTGG
The DNA here is from genome assembly GCA_030737875.1 of Allium sativum. NCBI lineage: Eukaryota > Viridiplantae > Streptophyta > Magnoliopsida > Asparagales > Amaryllidaceae > Allium > Allium sativum. The sequence continues at coordinate 46,598,896 of CM060925.1, forward strand.
AGAATTTGGCTTTTAGCTGATGAACTCGAAGGGTTTCCATGATCTCCTTCAGATGCTGAGCATGTTCTTCCTCATTCTTTGAGAAGATCAAAATATTGTCTACGAAGACCACTACGAACTTGTTGAGGAATTCTCTGAACACCCTGCTCATTAGGTCTATGAAATAAGCGGGTGCGTTTGTCAAGCCGAAAGGCATGACAAGCCACTCGAAGAAACCGTCTGGGGTTCTGAACGTCGTCTTATCAATGCTATCTTCAGCTACCCTTAGTTGATGGAACCCAGTAGCTAGGTCAAGTTGGGAGAAGACCGACGCACCTACAAGCTGATCAAACAAATCGTCTATTCTGGGAAGCGGGTGTCTATTCTTCTTAGTCAGCTTGTTTAGCTCCCTATAGTCCACACAAAGACGTAGTGAGCCATCTGCTTTGGTGGCGAACACCACTGGAGCACCCCATTCCGAGATACTCCTCCTTATAAACCCCTTCTCGAGAAGCTCCTTAACTTGCTTACTGAGCTCCTTTCTCTCCTTTGGAGCTATGTGTCTAACAGGTAGAGCTAACGGGCTTTGCATTATCAACGAGATATATGCGGAAGTCTATTTCCCGCCTCGGAGGTAAGCCCTTCACCTCTTCAAAGACATCCGGATATTCCCGGACCAATCTAACCGAATGCAAATTGTCAACAGAAGCATCAAGCGACTCTAGATAACTAAGCATAACAACATTCAAGGGAATACAAGAAATTTCTAGAGTGTTACCGAGCCGAGTCAAGAGCCTAACCACTCTCTTCTCACAATCAAGAATGGCACCATTACTGGATAACCAGTCCATGCCTAAGATCAGTCCATATCCTGAGAAACACAAAACAAAGGCACTACATCTAAATTCAACACTTAGAATAGAGATTTTCAAATCCAAACAAACCATCGACAAATAAGCCGAGCCCCCAATTGGATTTGAAACAACCAAGGGATCTTCTACCATACTAGTGTCTAGGTGTAGAGATTCTACTAAAGCAGATGAAATAAAGGAGTATGATGCACTAGAATCAAAGAGAGTGCGAACTGGATGATCATAGAGATAAACTAAGCTTTCTACAGAAATATTTCTACCTCGTTCCTGTGGAGGTGCCACCAGCGCATGAACCTGTCTCTATGAGGTGGATCCAGCCCTCTGTCCCTGCCCTCGCTTCTTTGGGCAGTCCTTAGCCAAGTGTCCAGTCTCGCCGCAATGGAAACAACCACCATTCATCTTTGCCTTCTTCTTTTTGAAGTCTTTCGCTATATATCCAACAATGCCACAGAAATTACACTTTATCTTCTTACGGGATTTGTTGTTCTTCCCACCCTTCTTGAAGTCTATTTTCTTAGCCTGTAAACCCTCTTTCTTTTCTTGAGGCACTTCCACCTTTGCCTCTTTCTTGCCTTTATCTTCCTCGTGTAGCAGCGCCATGTCCACCAAGCTTTCATAAGTCGCTCCCATGGGTATATGGGTCATAGCAAGGCTGTGTAGAGGCTCATTCAGACCTTTGACGAAGCGAAGTGCCTTCTTGTGTTGGGTGTTTACTAAATCCAGCCAAATCTGGCCAGCTGATTAAACTGATTGACGTACTCCTTAATTGTCATACTTCCTTGTTTAAGAGTTGGGAACTTCTCCATCTGCAGGCTTCTTTCAGCTTGGGAGAGGAATTTCATTTCAAACCTCAACCTGAAATCTTCCCAAGTTTCCACTGGCCTCTCAGCATGGGTAACTTCTCACCAATAAGAAGCTTCATCTTTAAACAACCACACTGCTAGCTGTATCTTTTGCCTGTCGTCAACTTCGAAGATGACGAAAAAAATCTTCGGTCTCCTTCAGCCAGTTCCTTGCTTCCACAAAGGATTCAGTTCCATAAAAGTCCTTTCCACCCATAGACTTAAAGTCTCTATACGTCTTAGCGAAAGCATTTCCACGAGGAGGAGGAGGAACCGCTGCCACTGTGGGAGGAGGAATGTCTGCTGGGCCCGCATCCTTGGCCCTAGCCTCTAGGTACCTTCGGAACCAGCCAGATATCGGTACTCCTTCGGGAAGGTTAAGATCTCCAGACATGCTGGAACAAAAAAGGAAAGTATTCAAGACAAAAGGATAGAGAGATAGTGCATATGGATTTGGGGAATTATGCCTTTTAAAAACAACTCTTTTTTTCTTGAAGGAGAATGCTTCTTTAAACTTCTTTTTGAAAATAGTTTCAAAAACTTTTATCTAGTCTGGCAAACCTATGCTCTGACACCAAGTGAAACACCCCACCTCCACTAAGGTCACTCACCAAGGGAATGCCTTAACTTCGGTGGAGGTTTATAAGTAAAAGTCACTGATAAAACACATGACATTTATAAACACACACACACACACACACGCATATATATATATATATATATATATATATATATATATATATATAAAAGCAGCGGAAAACAAACAGACTTTTATTTCATAAATACGTGTTCATACAAAACATTTCCATAATTGTCTCACAATAACTTCCAAAACATTACATCATCATTTCTGTCTTGATTATTAAATAAAGAAGCATAAAACATAATTAAAACTGCATAAATCCCCATAGAACGTGTCCAACAGCCATAGCCAAGGAAGAGAGTCCAAACCGTACATCTACTATCTTGAACTTGCAAAGAGTCTGACTAAGCTGGGTTGTTTCCTCCCTGTGGACTGGGGGGGGGACGGAAGAAAAGAAGACGAAAGAAAAAACAGAGTCAGACATAAAGCCTGGTAAGTCTAAAGACTCTTCAGTATGAGAATAAGAAAAAGGGCATGATAGGTATAAACTGGAAACAGGAAAGTATCATAAACTAAGATAAAGCAGTTTTGAACCGAATATACTATCGCACCCCACACTATATCTCTGCACCTACTTGTATTTGTTCCGATTGGCGCCCCATGTTTTGGGGTGAAGTGATCCCTTTTCTAAAGATCGGGTACTACTCGCAAAATCATATGTGTCATACGGCCCCCAATGATTGTAAATACCTATGCTGGTCCCACCATGGGGTGTATCAAGTCCCATGGTGGCGGCCCGACACAATTCTAGAATGCATAGGTTATACTACTAGTGCCCAGTGCCCTGTTTGTCTGCTCCGAAGTGTATGCACGCCCGCACTCCGTTAAAACCTGCACTGTTGCACCAACCACCGTCGCTTTTGACCGCTTACAATCAGCCCAGTAATCGTGCCCCACCCTGCCTAGTTTCAGGGTACCATGATACCTAATTGGGTTACTACTGAAATGGGTCCCCGTTTCCAGGGTTTTCTAGTCAAACATGTTAAGTGGTTAAGTGTCTGTATTTACCTAACCCCACCCATCAGTTAAATTAACATATTGAATTGGTTAAGTGATTTAGTTAACTTAACCCTACCATCCTGACTTGTCTGTCCTTAGCCTTAATTAGTTAAAGCACCGACCACTCACATTAAATAGGTATTGTTACGATTACTGGATGTGCTGGTCGGTTCCGGGCAGGTTTACACCGTAACTCAGTCTAACCTCGAGTCCTTATTGGGCTCAATGCTTAACCACCCACATTGGATAGGTATTGTTGTGATTACTGGACAACCGGGTGTGTCCGGTCAGGTTTACATCACAACTCAATCCAACCTCGGGTTAAGCATTCTCGTATTTTCTAAATTTACATATTTGTCTCTTTTACTTGTTATATGTAAATTAGTTAACAATTAAATGCTATGGCCCACTTTCCAAGTTCATCATTTTTGGTATAAGAATTTATACCATTCAAGTGCCACCAATTTTTGCATGTGACAAACATGCCAATTTCATATATTTTTCATGTTTAATCACAATGATATTCCCCCGTCTGTACGTTCGCAAGATTATAATGAATGTTGGGCTAGATATTTTAGCCCAACTTATAAACATAGAAGGGAAAGCCAAGAACATGAAGTATTCTAAATAACATAAAGGGTGTGTGACATATGAACTTGCAACTTTGCGATCTAATTAACATAAATCATGGGTTTCAACTTGTCATGTGAACTTGCATTCAAATAAGAATCTAATTAAATAGGTGTCACATGAAATGGCATAATTTAGACTTGCATAAAACATAAGCCTAAACATATTTTTATCTAGGCATAACTTCAAACACAAACTAGCATGTGACAAAGTTATTACATGTCATACAAATGTCTATTTTTGACATTAACCCAAAAGCGTTAACTAGATCAAATCATGTATCCTATTATAACATGAAACTTGTAATAATCATGTGGAACTGAATTGTTTTTGGCATGGACCCAATTAAAAACTTTCAAAGAACATAAGAACATTTACATGGGATTTAATCATGTAGGCATAATGGTCTTAACATAGAACATGTGTATATAAGTCTTAACTTAGACTTAGAAAAATGTATACAACCTATGTTAAACATATAAACATATAGGTATAAATTCTAACATTAACCATATACTTGTATGTGATGTTGCTTTCATTCTCAATGTAAAATAGGACCAACATCAAGTCAATTATACCACAAACATCACAATACCATTCACAATACAATCATTGCAATACACTGATATGAATTAACATCGTCATTATATAATAGCACAATTCCATTTCCATTTTACATCGAATCAAGTCTTAATTTTATTCTGATCGGAAAATCACTATACTTACAACAAACGACGGTCTTGTTCTCTGATTTCTGAGTTTTGAATTTGCAATGCTTTCCTTTGGGTAGATAAACGTTGTTTGAATCTTGTTTTTACTTTAGTTTTGCTCGTCTCTAATCTTTCTCTAACTAACGGCTACTCTTAGTTTCCTCCCAGCAGCATGACGGCTCTAGCTCTATATTATTTGTGTGAATTTAGGTTGAGTGTTGGGTTGTATTTATAGAATTTCAGATTGATTTGAGCCACCAGATGATCATAAACTGAATCGAGACCATACACACCAAGAGGAGCCAATCAGATAGTGACAAATCAGCCCTAGTGACACACCAGAACTCAGAAAATCGCTCAGAACCCGACCAGGCCAGCCACGACCTGACCTGGTCGACTGGGCAGGTCGACCCCCAGGTCGACCTGGGTCCTGGGTGGGAAAATTGCCGCCCAGCCCAGTTTGGGTCTGTTTTCGAATTTTGAACTGAATTTTTGAACTGTTTGAATTTTAAATTGAATTCTGAATCTTCGGAAGGTCATAACTCCTTTGTACGGAGTCCGATTTACGCAAACTCGGACTCTATCTCAAGCAGAATTTCAAGACGAGCGCAATGGAGTAACCCGTTTCCCTCAATTCTTTCATGTAGAATTAATTATACTTTAATTTGTTAATTTATTGTTAACAGAAAATTCGGAGTGTTACATCTCACCTTGTAACACCCCACGTCCGTTAGTGTCACTCACAAAGGGAATGCACTAAGTTTTGTGGAGCATTTAGGGTAAAAGATGCAGATAAATTACAAGACAGACAGAAATTAAACAGCGGAAAATAAAACTTTGCTTTATTGATAAAATAGTTTGTACAAAGATTTCTTTACAATATCAGTGTGTCATCTGTCTTACAAAATAAAGAAGCATAAAAATACATTTATATTCCCCAAAGTAGCAAGAACCAGCCATAGCATCTGAAAAGAGAATCCAAGCAAAACTTCGACAAATCTTCAAGCTGGGAAAGAGTGGCAGTCCAACTTAACCTGAGCTAAACTATTCCCTCCTTTACTACCTGGGGAGGGAACGGAAGAAAAGGAGACGAAAGAAAAACAGAGTCAGACATAAAGCCTGAGTAAGTTCAGTAACTTCTAGTATGCGAACATAGAAAAACAAAACGACATGAATTAACTGAATACAAGATTACATTATGACGATAGGGTCAACAAGATTAGACAAGGTAGTCACAAGATATGCTAAGATAAACTGGATACGCTCTAATACTTTCGCCGCTTCGCTATTTCCTTGTTATACTGGTTTCTATATCTCTGCACCACCTAACTAGTGTTCCAACTAGTAACGATAACGTGATCCCAACCCCTGTAGTTTCCATTGCCTTCAGGCATACATTTATTATTTATTACCTAGATCTAATCTAGGGTTTTCTATCAAGTGCTTTCTAGATTTAACTAGAGTTTTACGCTATCTGCTGAACGTTTTTCGAGTTCAGAGTTTATGCCACCTAGTCCAACTAGGGATTACGCTACCTGTCGAACGATGCCCCCAAGTATAGGACACACTACCTAAAGTGGTATATGTTCCTATACTTCCCCACGTATGTATCGTGAATCGTTATCGCTTGTCTAGATGCACATGTCCTGTAATGTGCGGTCCGAGTCCTATGATAGGGCAAATCAAGGAATACAGAACTCGGTCGGGAGCTTTCAGATATCTGCCGATGCAGATGTTAAGGTCTGTTTTTATTCCAGTGGCTATGGTCCCACTTGACCCCTCCATGAAAGGCACACCTTGTAAAATGAGAACTATATGCCGGCCCCCGGTGCCCCACTATCCTATGGCCATCCTCACCCATAACTAGATAGCAAGTATATGGTCTTTTGGAGTTCTCTGCCTTTCCACTTCACGTATCTCGATTGACTCAAGATGGATGGTAGACGACGAGTTGCTATCACAGGGCTACCGTTTGCTCGCCGAATCACGCCGGTCCATCCTAGTCTTTAGGTTGCCATGTATTGCAACCAAGGCATGCCCCTGGTTCCTCTACGCAGACCTTAACCTCTGTGGGCCCAGGCGGATCATCTGCAGCCTCACAGAGGGATACCAAGAGTACCCTCACGTCCCGTCGAAGCCTCGGGCTTCGTAACCCAATTCGTTGGAGCCTTCTTTTTAATCAGACGGACGTTCGCTCCTCCTCGTGTTATACTAAGAATTACTACTTAGTTTTGTCAACTAAGGTTTACCACTTAGTTTCCAGAATCGTTGTCTTTTTAACTATGGTTTACTACTTAGCTCCTTTTAACTAAGGTTTACTACTTAGTTCTCTTTCCTGTCAATTTGGATTGGTTGAGTGTCATTAGTCAATTCAAGCTAACTTAACCCTCTTCTTTTATCCTGTTAAGCTGGTTAAGTGTCATCAGCAATTCACGTTGACTTAACCCTACCACAAACCAAGTTATATTGGTTAAATATTTCTTATTACTTAACCCTACCCCTTCATCCTGTATTGGTTAAGTGTTCCTTTGTAACTTAGCCTTGCCCGTCTGTCTTAACTAACATGTTGTTAATGGTTAAGTATTATCCCTTCATGTTTAGACTTAACCCTATTCTTTTATCACAATCTGATGGTTAAGTGTTCAAGTTTACTTAACCCTACGGTCTAGCCCAGATAACATATCAAATTGGCTAAGTGTATTTACTTAACCCCAACCTCTAGTCTAGTTAACATGTTAATTTGGCTAAGTGTATCAACTTTACTTAACCCCACCTTCTAGTCTAGTTAACATGTTAGTTTGGCTAAGTGTTTTCTTAGTTACTTGACCCCTAAAAATCTGGTCTTGTTACCATAAGTTTGGTTAAGTGTCCCTATGGACTTAGCCCTCCCATTCTAGCTCGACTGTGTTAAGTTGGTTAAGTGTTCCTATAGACTTAACCCTCCTATTCCAGCTTAACTGTGTCTGTATGAACCTAACCCCACCCATCGGTTTGGTTATCTTGTTGAATTGGTTAAGTATCTTAGTTAACTTAACCCTACCATTCTTGTTCTAGCTTTAACTAAATAAATTAAAGCCGCGACCACTCACATTAGACAGATATTGTTGCGAATATTGGATGTGCCGGTTGGTTCCGGGCAGGTTTACATCGCAACTCAGTCTAACCTCGGGTTAGGCATATTCGTGTTTTCTAAGTTCAAAGGGTTTTGATTAATTTTCAAATCAGGTTTTGAAAGTAACCATCCCGTCCGTCGGATCAGTTAGGGATAGCCAGGGAGAGCAGGAAACTTGTATTTTCCAAACCCAAGCCTAGACACTATCCTCTCTGTCACCCTAGAACTTTCTGGTTTATTATTAAAAGAGATGTCGTTAACAAACCTTTAATTTGTCTAAATTAACATTTCCTCATCTAGGACAAATTCTATAAGTAAATTAATCCTAATTTACTTATTTCCCAATTACTCTTTTAATGTAAATTATCAACAATTATTCTTACGGCCCATTTTCCCCTCTATATCATGTTTATGCTTTTTGGTATGTAAACCATACCAAATGAAGTGTCATTAGCATGATTTTTGCTAATCCTGACAATTACTCCCAATTATGGCCAATTTCAAGTTTATGCCAATATACTTATCGAGCCAAATTAGCTAATCCAATTCTGATTTAACATTCTAATTCACGTCAAAATAGACTTATTACTCTAGTTCACTATTCATGTAAATACTAGATTTACACGTCAATACAAGATTCAAATTATACATCTTATAATTCATGTCAAATTTATCCAATTTGCATTTCTATGAACATGCCATAATACATGTTCCCAATTTATGCCAATTTCCAAGTTAAACTACGTTTTAGTAAATTTCATATTTTGCCCCAAATCGCATTCCCACCGTTCGTACAATCGTGTTTCAATCTAGATTATAGATAAATCTAGATTCGTAGCAAATAGGGAATGAACCAAAGATTGCTATGAAAAGGATAAATATAACAACTGGCATAAAATGGTTTTGAATAACGACGTAGGTTCAAGAACATGGGTAGACCTAACTTAATAGGTAAATTCCCAAGGTCTGAAACCAAGAATAGACAGAGTAGGTTCAAGAACATGGGTAGACCTAACTTAATAGGTAAATTGCCAAGGTCTAGAACCAAAGAAAACCAAGGACAGGCAGAATAAATAATCGGGTTTAGACCCAATCTCATAATCACAAAACTTAAGCAACACTTTCCTAGTCATGAATCATAGGTGTTTAATCACAGACGTCCTTGTTATGTCATAGGTAATAGTTTATGTTTTCTAATCAAAGGCATAGGTTTAGTCAAGGAAATAATCCTCATAGTCACAGTCATAGGCAATGTTCGTAGTCATAGGCAATGTCCATAGTCACAGGCAATGTTCGTAGTCATAGGCAGTGTCCATAGTCATAGGCAATGTTCATAGTCATAGGCAATGTTCATAGTTCCAAGGCATATGGTTCCAAAGTCCATAGTTTCACAGTCACAGTCTTATTGGTCATCGAATCACAACAGTTCTTAATTAGGTCCAAAGGTACAAGCACTGATTCAAGTAGAAAGATTAGGCATAGTCTTTTATCCCTTTAATTTCATGTCACGAATAAAAACAAAACGTTCAAATCTAAAAATAACTGACTTACAGAGATCGGTTCTAAAAAGGTGATTTGCTATGCTTCGTGTGACGTTGCTTGAAACCGTTGAATTAGCTTTTGATTCCCTTCTTGAAGCTTTAATCTTGATTTGAATCTCCAATTAGAAGAAGAACTATAACTTGTTTTAGTGGAGAATTAGATTTATTTTAATGGTGGAGGCTAGATTAGAGAGAAGCAACATTTAGATGCCTTAGAGAATTTGTGTGGAGGAACCCTTAGGTCTAGGCATTATTTTATAGGTGTAGAGAGTGTTTTAGGGCCCTTAGATCGTCATAGAAGCCATCAGAATCGCACAGGTCGAATACACATCATCCAACCACTCAAAAGGAGACACGTCAGCACAGAACACTCCAGAATTTGGTGATGGATTAGTATGGGCGCACTTGGCAGGTGTGCCAGTGCATTTTTGTACGGGCGCACTTCACAAGTGCGCCAGTGCATTCTGGTATGTTTCCGGTTTCTCTGCCTAACTTCGTTCGTCCATATCTCCTTCATACGGAGTCCGATTTATGCAAACTCGGACTCTATCTCAAGTAGAATTTCGAGACGAACGCAATGGCGCAACCCGTTTTCCTTAATTCTTCTTTTAAAAATTAATTATACCCTGATTTGTGAATCTTAGTGTTACAGGATTACGGGGTGTTACATTCTCCCCCACTTAAAAGGATTTCGTCCCCGAAATCTTCAAGTTAGGAAGAATGTGTCCTACCATCCAATCACCCATCTACTCAACCATTCAATCACAGGCATTCATTGTCCTTAAAAGATTTCTAATGCTTTCATGTTCATATGCATTGTGTGTGTATATTTCTTTATCTATTGTAAAATCAGGCGGTCTACTGATTCAGTCGACCTCCTTAATGCGAGTCATGCCAGTACCATGCGTCCAACCATGTATGCAAGCATCCCTAGTTATGTAAATACTATATGCGTGCACGGCCATTCATCCATATGCAACACCCATATGATAACATATCAAGCTCAAGTTACAAACAAATACATACCTGCAAATGCAATATGAAAGCGTCTGAACTGATCTAGTGCTTAATACGTATGTATATGCATCCACGAGCAACCATTAGCAACCACTCGCAACCATCAATCATAACATGTTTCAAATACATGTTTACACCCAAAAGAGTTTCTACCTAAAGATCGAAGATACGACCTAGAGGATATATTATGGAAAGAGAGAAACAATTATGTGTAAAGCTCCTACAAAAAGGAATCAAGGATGCACCCTTAAGAAAAAGGGTATGATGCTAGTATCTAGTCTTTTTGAGCTTTACTCCACTGTATCCTAACCAATTTAACTTTACGATTGTGAAGTTTCTGACCTCCATTTCCAAAATAAACAGATGTCAACCAAGTGTATATACTAGGATAATCAGAGATCTCTCCTCCTAGCTTATCCATGATGCCATAACTATAAGGGTCAAAAGGTCGCTACGTGCTTTTTGGAGTGCCTACCACAACTATTCATCTCTCACGCAAACCATCCTAGTCGAACTCGACATTCCCCAAGTACAAGCCCCAAAGGCCTAAACCAATATCAGACAAGCACCCAAGGAATACCTCTTCCGAATTTAGATGATCTACGTGAGATGATATAAGCAACTCGATAGCTATTCTCAAATCCCTACTAACCAAAAATAAACGGGTCGAACCACCCACTGGATTTGAGACTAATTGGGATCTTTCCCTATACAAGTACTAAGGTGCAGAGACTCAACTATGGAAGCAAATATGAACAAATGCGAAGCTCTAAAAAGGAAAGAGTACAAACAGAAAAACTAGAACCTTACTACCTTTCTCCTAGATACGCTTAGTATGTACTTGCCCTTCTGAAAATCTTGTCCTTTATCCTTAATTATATGCCCTATCATACCATAGTAAAGATACTTCCTCTTGTTTTAGGTTTTATAATCCCTTCCTCCTTCGTGAGCCAAGTCTACATCCATGATTTCCTCATCCTTGGGTTGTGCTCCTTTGCCAAACTTCCGTGTGTAACCATGCTGGCAAATCTCTCGAAAGCTGCCTCCATCGTACGGAAACCCTATAAACTTGAAAGAAGACTGGCCGTAAGTGAAACAACTATGGTTATAGATGGAAGTCGGACACTACTTTGCCCTTTGATGAGGTTACCTCCCAGAAAGCCAGGAGCCCCAGAGACTCAAGAAAGAAGGAAACAAGAATTCAAACAGAGGAAGAGAAGACAGTGCGTATGGCTTTGGGGAATATGCCTTTAAAACAAAACTTTTCTTTTGAAAATGCTTCTATAAAAACCGTTTTGAAAAATAATTTTTCAAATCTTTTATCTGATCCGGTAACCTTCGGCTCTGATACCACGTGTAACACCCCACGTCCGTTAGTGTCACTCACAAAGGGAATGCACTAAGTTCTGTGGAGCATTTAGGGTAAAAGATGCAGATAAATTACAAGACAGACAGAAATTAAACAACGGAAAATAAAACTTTGCTTTATTGATAAAATAGTTTGTACAAAGATTTCTTTACAATATCAGAGTGTCATCTGTCTTACAAAATAAAGAAGCATAAAAATACATTTATATTCCCCAATGTAGCAAGAACCAGCCATAGCATCTGAAAAGAGAATCCAAGCAAAACTTCGACAAATCTTCAAGCTGGGAAAGAGTGGCAGTCCAACTTAACCTGAGCTAAACTATTCCCTCCTTTACTACCTAGGGGGGGGAACGGAAGAAAAGGAGACGAAAGAAAAACAGAGTCAGACATAAAGCCTGAGTAAGTTCAGTAACTTCTAGTATGTGAACATGGAAAAACAAAACGACATGAATTAACTGAATACAAGATTACACCATGACAATAGGGTCAACAAGATTAGACAAGGTAGTCACAAGATATGCTAAGATAAACTGGATACGCTCTAATACTTTCGCCGCTTCGCTATTTCCTTGTTATAATGGTTTCTATATCTCTGCACCACCTAACTAGTGTTCCAACTAGTAACGATAACGTGATCCCAACCCCTGTAGTTTCCATTGCCTTCAGGCATACATTTATTATTTATTACCCAGATCTAATCTAGGGTTTTCTATCAAGTGCTTTCTAGATTTAACTAGAGTTTTACGCTATCTGCTGAACGCTTTTCGAGTTCAGGGTTTTTGCCACCTAGTCCAACTAGGGATTACGCTACCTGTCGAACGATGCCCCCAAGTCTAGGACACACTACCTAGAGTGGTATATGTTCCTATACTTCCCCACGTATGTATCGCGAATCGTTATCGCTTATCTAGATGCACATGTCCTGTAATGTGCGGTCCGAGTCCTGTGACAGGGCAAATCAAGGAATACAGAACTCGGTCGGGAGCTTTCAGATATCTGCCGATGCAGATGCTAAGGTCTGTTTTTATTCCAGTGGCTATTGTCCCACTTGACCCCTCCCTCAACTAATGAAAGGCACACCTTGTAAAATGAGAACTATACGCCGGCCACCGGTGCCCCACTATCCTATGGCTATCCTCACCCATAACTAGATAGCAAGTATATGGTCTTTTGGAGTTCTCCGCCTTTCCACTTCCCGTATCTCGATTGACTCAGTATGGATGGTAGATGATGAGTTGCTATCACAGGGCTACCGTTTGCTCGCCGAATCACGCTGGTCCATCCTAGTCTTTAGGTTGCCATGTATTTCAACCAAGGCATTCCCATGGTTCCTCTACGCAGATCTTAACCTCTGTGGGCCCAGGCGGATCATCTACAGCCTCACAGAGGGATACCAAGAGTACCCTCACGTCCCCTCGAAGCCTCGGGCTTCGTAACCCAATTCGTTGGAGCCTTCTTTTTAATCAGACGGACATTCGCTCCTCCTCGTGTTATACTAAGAATTACTACTTAGTTTTGTCAACTAAGGTTTACCACTTAGTTTCCAGAATCGTTGTCTTTTTAACTAAGGTTTACTACTTAGCTCCTTTTAACTAAGGTTTACTACTTAGTTCTCTTTCCTGTCAATTTGGATTGGTTAAGTGTCACTAGTCAATTCAAGCTAACTTAACCCTCTTCTTTTATCCTGTTAAGCTGGTTAAGTGTCATCAGCAATTCACGTTGACTTAACCCTACCACAAACCAAGTTATATTGGTTAAATACTTCTTATTACTTAACCCTACCCCTTCGTCCTGTATTGGTTAAGTGTTCGTTTTTAACTTAGCCTTGCCCGTCTGTCTTAATTAACATGTTATTAATGGTTAAGTATTATCCCTTCATGTTTAGACTTAACCCTATTCTTTTATCACAATCTGATGGTTAAGTGTTCAAGTTTACTTAACCCTACAGTCTAGCCCAGATAACATATCAAATTGGCTAAGTGTATTTACTTAACCACAACCTCTAGTCTAGTTAAAATGTTAATTTGGCTAAGTGTATCAGCTTTACTTAACCCCACCTTCTAGTCTAGTTAACATGTTAGTTTGGCTAAGTGTTTTCTTAGTTACTTAACCCCTACAAATCTGGTCTTGTTACCATAAGTTTGGTTAAGTGTCCCTATGGACTTAGCCCTCCCATTCTAGCTCGACTGTGTTAAGTTGGTTAAGTGTTCCTATAGACTTAACCCTCCCATTCCAGCTTAACTGTGTCTGTATGAACCTAACCCCACCCATCGGTTTGGTTATCTTGTTGAATTGGTTAAGTGTCTTAGTTAACTTAACCCTACCATTCTTGTTCTAGCTTCAACTAAATAAATTAAAGCCGCGACCACTCACATTAGACAGATATTGTTGCGAATACTGGATGTGCCGGTTGGTTCCGGGCAGGTTTACATCGCAACTCAGTCTAACCTCGGGTTAGGCATATTCGTGTTTTCTAAGTTCAAAGGGTTTTGATTAATTTTCAAATCAGGTTTTGAAAGTAACCATCCCGTCCGTCGGATCAGTTAGGGATAGCCAGGGAGAGCAGGAAACTTGTATTTTCCAAACCCAAGCCTAGACACTGTCCTCTCTGTCACCCTAGAACTTTCTGGTTTACTATTAAAAGAGATGTCGTTAACAAACCTTTAATTTGTCTAAACTAACATTTCCTCATTTAGGACAAATTCTATAAGTAAATTAATCCTAATTTACTTATTTCCCAATTACTCTTTTAATGTAAATTGTCAACATTTATTCTTACGGCCCATTTTCCCCTCTATATCATGTTTATGCTTTTTGGTATGTAAACCATACCAAATGAAGTGTCACTAACCATGATTTTTGTTAATCCTGACAATTACTCCAAATTATGGCCAATTTCAAGTTTATGCCAATATACTTATCGAGCCAAATTAGCTAATCCAATTCTGATTTAACACACTAATTCACGTCAAACTAGACTTATTACTCTAGTTCACTATTCATGTAAATACTAGATTTACACGTCAATACAAGATTCAAATTATACATCTTATAATTCATGTCAAATTTATCCAATTTGCATTTCTATGAACATGCCATAATACATGTTCCCAATTTATGCCAATTTCCAAGTTAAACTACGTTTTAGTAAATTTCATATTTTGCCCCAAATCGCATTCCCACCGTTCGTACAATCGTGTTTCAATCTAGATTATAGATAAATCTAGATTCGTAGCAAATAGGGAATGAACCAAAGATTGCTATGAAAAGGATAGATATAACAACTGGCATAAAATGGTTTTGAATAACGACGTAGGTTCAAGAACATGGGTAGTCCTAACTTAATAGGTAAATTCCCAAGGTCTGAAACCAAGAATAGACAGAGTAGGTTCAAGAACATGGGTAGACCTAACTTAATAGGTAAATTCCCAGGGTCTAGAACCAAAGAAAACCAAGGACAGGCAGAATAAATAATCGGGTTTAGACCCAATCTCATAATCACGAAACTTAAGCAACACTTTCCTAGTCATGAATCATAGATGTTTAATCACAGACGTCCTTGTTATGTCATAGGTAATAGTTTATGTTTTCTAATCAAAGGCATAGGTTTAGTCAAGGAAATAATCCTCATAGTCACAGTCATAGGCAATGTTCGTAGTCATAGGCAATGTCCATAGTCATAGGCAATGTTCGTAGTCATAGGCAATGTCCATAGTCATAGGCAATGTTCATAGTCATAGGCAATGTTCATAGTTCCAAGGCATATGGTTCCAAAGTCCATAGTTTCACAGTCACAGTCTTATTGGTCATCGAATCACAACAGTTCTTAAATAGGTCCAAAGGTACAAGCACTGATTCAAGTAGAAAGATTAGGCATAGTCTTTTATCCCTTTAATTTCATGTCACGAATAAAAACAAAACGTTCAAATCTAAAAATAACTGACTAACAGAGATCGGTTCTAAAAAGGTGATTTGCTATGCTTCGTGTGACGTTGCTTGAAACCGTTGAATTAGCTTTTGATTCCCTTCTTGAAGCTTTAATCTTGATTTGAATCTCCAATTAGAAGAAGAACTATAACTTGTTTAAGTGGAGAATTAGATTAATTTTAATGGTGGAGGCTAGAGTAGAGAGAGGCAGCATGTAGATGCCTTAGAGAATTTGTGTGGAGGAACCCTTAGGTCTAGGCATTCTTTTATAGGTGTAGAGAGTGTTTTAGGGCCCTTAGATCATCACAGAAGCCATCAGAATCGCACAGGTCGAATACACATCATCTAACCACTCAAAAGGAGACACGACAGCACAGAACACTCCAGAATTCGGTGCTGGATTAGTATGGGCGCACTTGGCAGGTGCGCCAGTGCATGTTTGTACGGGCGCACTTCACAAGTGCGCCAGTGCATTCTGGTCTGTTTCCGGTTTCTCTGCCTAACTTCGTTCGTCTATATCTCCTTCATACGGAGTCCGATTTATGCAAACTCGGACTCTATCTCAAGAAAAATTTCGAGACGAACGTAATGGCACAACCCGTTTCCCTTAATTCTTCTTATAAAAATTAATTATACCCTGATTTGTGAATCTTAGTGTTACAGGATTACGGGGTGTTACACACCTCATATGGTCACACCTTGAAGCAAATATATACCATGAGTCCTACCACCCTTCATAACCATAAGCACTCCCTTCAAAACCCTCAAGCAATCCTTCTCGATAGTGATCTTGCATCTTAGAAAATCCAATTGCCCCAAAGATTTAAGCGACTTCCTAAGTCCCGGAACATAGCGAACATTGGTGAGCGTGCGAACAACTCTATCAAACATCCTTATTTGCACGGAGCCACTACCCATTGACTTGCAAATAGCACCATTTCCCATAGCAATTGCATTTCCCTCTTTGACCTCAAAGGATGAAAAACAATCTCTATTTGGCGTCATATGATACGACGCACCCGAATCAAGTACCCATTCGTTACCCGAAACACCCGTTGCTACCACCATCAACACGTTCTCATCTATCTCACCATCCCCACTCTCCTCTACCACGGATGAAGATGCTACTTCCTTATTATCTTTGTCCAGACATTCATTTTTCCAATGTCCTGGTTTCTTACAAATAAAGCACTTCCCATTTCTCTCTTTCGATTTACCTCTTCCACCTGGTTTTCTTGATTTAGAGCGCCCCCGATTTCCTTTCTTCACATTCTTTTCTTTCTCCACAAACAACCTGTGACTATTACTAGCTCCACTACTACCCTCACTCATCTCCTTCATTTGATCTCTCAACTCCTTACTAAGAAGACCCATCTTGACATCATCTAGAGTCAAGGTATCCCGGTCATAGATAAAACTATTTGAGAAACCCATATAGCAGTCCGATAATGAACACAATAATATCATCGCCTTTTGCTCTTCCTTAATCTTCAAATCAACGGCCTTCATCTTCATGAGCAAGTCATCAAAGGCATTCAAATGTGCCTTTAGTGTATTACCCTCCTTCATCTTGAAGGTGAAAAAACTTATGCAGCAAGATCAAACTGTTAGTGAGCGACTTCTTCATATAAAGTTCTTCCAACTTGTCCCAAATACCTTTAGCGGTAGTCTCACCACTAATTTTGGAGATCACATTCTCCCCCATAGCAAGTTGAAGAGTAGTGTAAGCCCATTCCTCCATCTCCTCTCTCTCACGATCCGAGATATCACTTGGCAATAAGTGAGTATCAAATACTACTCGGTGCACCCGATTCCGCCTAAGAACCACTTTCATTTTCCATTGCCATTTCTCAAAGTCATTATCACCATTCCACTTGTCAATAACCAATTGAGAACCCGACGCCGCATACGAACCCCGTACATATGGCGCCACACTATTCGGACTTCCGGTTGAAGGACTTACCGAGCTACTATTCGTCTCCGGCATTTTCACAAACACCTAACAAGCACCAAAACAGCTCTGATACCAACTGTTGTAACCGTTGTGATTAATCCAAATCAAGACTACTCGAATTATATATCTAAACCACAATACGCTAGCGGAAGACTAGATCGTTGTTAGACTTGCAAAAACAACCAAAGCAATAACTCTAGTCACAAAACAAATATCAACCAATCACGAACAATCCAAATCTCAATCACAAGAAAGAAACTAATGACAAAGTAGCAAAAAATAAATCACACAAGGATTTATAGTGGTTCCACTATCATCTTGTTAGTGTGCATCCACTTTGGAGAGAGTATTTTATTACCATGATGAAAGGAATACAAGAGATTGATCCAATAATCATTATATTTCAATATAGAAAAGAGTTTGAGGAGAATAGAATTGAAGAATTGGAATTAGGCTATAAACCCTAATTCTCCCATGAGAATAAACCCTTGATCCCAAATCAAGTCTTCAAGCTCCTCCCACTAACACCTCAGAAAATAGCTTATATAGGGATAGGCCAATTATCCAAATTTCCCCCCACCCCACCCCCCGTATCTGCACAAATCAACTTGCAAGGTTTTCAGCCCGAAATAGCCCAATTCGATATTCAGATGTCTGTCATGAGAGGTGACAGACGTATGTCCCTCCCAGGGAATAATTTGGGCTCCAGCTCTCAGCTCAGGCGTCTGTCGCATCCATGACAGACGTCTGTCCCCCTCTCAGACGTATGTCCTGGGGATGACAGATGTCTGTGGAAACTTTCGGGAAAATCCCCCTGTAGTGACAGACGTCTGTCGTCCCATACGACAAACGTCTGTCGCACGATACATAGAACAACTTACTCATTTCAGCTCATATCTTCCTCGTGCGAACTCCGATTTGCGAACGATTTTCTCCTACAAGAAGCTATCTTCGACCACTTCAATCTACCGTATACTATCGCATATTACATCAATATATATATATATATATGTATATGTATACGTATGTGTGTGTATATACATATATATGTATGTGTGCGTGCGCGCACATAGAGATATAGAGAGCAACTCCACAAGAGTTGGGTATACCTGGTAAAAATGAAGCTTCTTGGCGTTTCTATGACCATGAAAATCTACAAAATACATTACATAAGTTAAATAAAAATAGAACAACATAAAAACAAAATATATAACTTTATAATTTAATAACCAAACAATGTGTGGCTTCATGAAACACAGACAAAAACTAATATATTTCTGATGATTGCAGCTGTTAATACTAAAAAGAAGTCACATCAGCACTCCTTCACACTTTGAAGTAGGGGAGAGCAAAACACCAAAATAAAACCGAAGCCGAACTGAAACCGATAAAAACCAAACCAAAAAACCGAAACCGAAAATCAAAAAACAGAACCGTACAAATATTTCGATTTCGGTATTAGGTCCAAAGCAAACTGAAAAAAACCAAACCGAACCAAACTATAAAATGTTGCACATTGTTTCTTGATGCATGTTGTTTCATATTATACAGTATATACACATTGACCATTGCTTCACTCGTTTGATTTAACTGAATACAAGATTTGGGCTAGACTAATATAAAATGCCCCTTTCTTGTTTTTTTAGCTTCTTAGATGTTTTGAATTGAAGATGAAAGTTGAGGTACTAGTAGACTATTTTCTAGAATTCCAAGTTGCTGCTGGTCTACTGTAGTGTGGTTCACTGAAGTGCTCCTACTCATTTCCTTTTCTTGTCTCTTGTCTTCGGCTTAGAGCTAGCTAGCTTAGCTTTGTACTACTATGGATGACTTAGTCTATTAGTTTGTACTTTGTACCGTGTGTCTCAATACACTAGGTTGAACAATTTATTTTATGGTTGTTTAAATTTTGTAATATTATTTGTTTAAATCGTTTTTAAAACCGACCGAACCGATAAAAACCGAAACCGAGGCTTTCAAACCGAAACCGATGTTTCGGTTACGGTTTCGGTTATCGATTTTTAAAACCGAGGTCTTTCGGTTTTACCTCAAAACCGAACTGAACCGAGGTTTGCTCACCCTACTTTGAAGAGGTGGAAATTAGAATCCGTCCCTTTTTTTCAAACTTGATACCTTAAAAACATTTCTCAAAACCAAATTTCATGAAGCCATGTCAATGTTTTCAGTGAAAAAGTGTGTTCTAAAACTGCAGATGTTTACAGTTTAAAATGCAAGTATTTGTGGTTTGAAATGCATATATTTGTACATTAAATATTTGGATTGTGTACTGCAAATAATTATGCGTAGAATACTTACTATTGTTGTATACATCACACATTATAGAGTGTAAAATTTATTTTACAAAAATGCACAGTTAAAAGTACAATTTCTGCCGTGTAAAATGCAAATATTTGCAGTTTAAGCCCATGTCCATAAGCTAAGTTGTTGGTATGACGCTCAAGACATACGTTCTGGAAGTCAACCCTTAAGGAATCAAAATGAGTGTTTTGATCTAACAAAGTATCACTCTTAATACCAGAAAGAATACATGGGATTTGAAATGCATGGTCGCCTTGGAAACAATGACAGAAGTTTTTGGAAGGGGGAGAAAGTTAATTTTGAAACTGTGGAAATATATTACAAAGCCATCCCTGGGGTATGTTTCTTCCCTGATCCTATTTTTATTTCGTAGAGGTAAACAACATTCTTTCATTCATTAAGTTTGTCATATAACATTCTTTCATCAACTCCAACAGCCTTCTTTCATTGTGGAACCTTCTTTCATTGTGGGGAAATGTTAATGTTATCAAATGGTGATGTAATAATATTTATAGGAGGATTTAGTTACACGATTGGCAATAGGAATAACGTAGATAAATCTTATTTGTTTCAGAAATAGAGATTAAGACGGGAACTAAGATTACAACAGAACTTTCAAAGAGTTATTTTTATGGTGACGGATATAGACAGTACATTTTACCTTCAGGACTCTCTGAGTTACGATTACATGCAAGGAGCTTAATGTTAAATGTGTGTTATAAAACAACAATGTTCCTGTGTGCTATTATAGATTCATATAGCTCATTTTATATTAACAAGGAAAATAATAAAACTTTAGGGCACAACTTACATAACACCAGCTGCCGCTGGAGCAATGCTCTTACATATAGACTGTGCCATCATGGAAATGCCATTTGCTGCTGCTCTTTGGCGTTGACTCTGTCATTTGTATGTACAAAGATGTTAATTAAGATTTTATGGGATCTAATCCATATTTAGTAGTTGGTTAAAAATGTACTATAAATGGATAAGAAATTTTACCACAACATTGTTTTGCAGAATGAATGTTCTAGTGACAATAATCATCTGTTTAGGTAAACAAGGAGCGAACATTAAGTATAAACTCATTAGATTATATGCAAGAGGATTATCATGGCTGACAAACATGTTAACAAGAAGGGCCTAAAACTCCAGATATAGAAAAATAAACTTCTACAAATTCAAACTTACATTAAAAACATTCTTCAATAAGGATACAAAATTCACGGCTGTCATAACCGGAAGACCAGATTGTTGAAAAATTAAACTTGACTTTGGGTTATTAGTTTGGACCATGAAATTGGGCTACAAGTAATTTGAAGAGGAAGAGTTAAAAGAGAAGCCTAGAACAAGAAATATCTAGATACATGTTGATGTGGAAGGAGCCTAGAATTATCCTTCTTTATGTTGTAATAAAATAATTAGTATCTAGAGTTTTGTACTCTTTAATTATGTATAAAAAGGCCTAGATATTTTGTAGGAGAGTTATAGAAAACTTTAGAGAAAAGCTATGTACCGTAGGATTAAATATATCTCAACCATTCGTTTGAGATGTGAACTAGTATAAATTGGAGAGGTATGTCTCATTTGTAACAAAGCAAAATTTGTAAGCAAAGTTGCTATATAGTATCACTTCCACTTTTGAAAAACAATCTCTCAATTTCACTTGCTATCCAGTTCAACATCAACCTGAAAATTTTGCTAACATTGGTATCAGAGCCAGGTTGCTACGCAAGGAAGAATGACAAGTGAATCAAGTTGCGTAAGAATTCCCTTACTCTAACAAGGGTATTATGATACGTAACACCCCACCTCCGCCAGGGTCACTCTTGCAAGTACACTGGCTTTGGAGGGGTGTTGGACAAGGTAAACATGCATGAAGATATCACAAGACAGAACATATGAGTAAAACAGAGTAAATAAAGCAGCGGATAAAATTACTATTTCAAAACCATAGTCAACGTACATCAAAAGTACTAAGTCATTATTTTCCAACTACTACAAGTCTAGAAACATAAACTGAAAACTAGAAATAACATAAAATAAACTATCCCCAAAGTAGACGTGGTAAAGCCATAGCGAGCTCAAGTCCAAACCGTACATGAGCTATCCAGAAAGTAAGCTAAAGATCCAAGCTAGGTGCTAGTGTTCCCACCCTGAGAACCTGGGGGGGGGGGGGGGGGGACGGAAGAAAAGAGGCGAAAGGAAAACGGGTCAGTCAAAAAGACTGGTAAGTCCTACCTACTATTAGTATAAAAACTAATAAAGTTAACTGGACATGTAAAACAGAGATGAAACATAGGATGATAACTGGCATGGTGAAAAGTTAACAAGAGTGGCATCGCATATACAAGGTTAAGTTGCACCAAGTGTACTAGTATTCTAATCCATGTCAAGTATAAACAAGAAATGATCCCTTGGCCCAAAATTGGCCCAACATCATGAGATGACCTAAATCAAGGCCCAACTACTCGGTCTAGTCGATCAGCTCCCTATAAGCCTAACTCGTCGTGTATCGGTGTCATACGGCTTAATCATGGAATGTAGTTAACTGTGCAAGGTCCACCCTAGGGTGTATCCAGTCCTAGGGTGTAAACCACAGACACAAAACAAGCATGCACAGTCTAAACCTACCGGTGCCCATGTTCAACTCCGGACTTAATGTGCACGACCATGGTCCGCCTGAACTTAACTGGTGCACCATTCAGCCGTCTCTTTTGGCTCTTACAATCAGCCCAGTAATCGTGCCCCACCCTAGCCTAGTCCTAGGGTATCCATGATACTCCCTAGTGGGTTACTGCTGAAAAGGACCACGTAACTAGGATTTCAAGCGGGTTAATTGTGGTTAACCCTATCCTAACCATGTATTGAGTTAGTCAAGTGTATCCAAGCAGTTCATGACTTAACCCTATCAATACATCGTGTTTAATTGGTTAAGTGTATTCAAGTAGTTCATGACTTAACCCTACCAATCCATCGTGCTTAATTGGTTAAGTATTCAAGTGGTCCATGACTTAACCCTATCATGTGGCATTAATTAACTTAATGCACCCCAACCTCTCACATTAGACTTTGTTGTGGTTACTAGTTAAGCCGGGCGGGTCCGGGTAGCTTTACACCACAACCTAGTCTAACCTCGGGTTTAAATGCGATATGACCAACTACTCACATTGGGTCCTATTTTTTGTAGCCACTAGTTAAGCCGGTCGGTTCCGGGTAGATTTATGCTACAAACACAACCCAACCTCGAGTTGGCCACTTTCATGTTTTCTACATGTCATGTCCACATTCATGTTTTCAAGCATAATCGCATGTCATATTTTCAAGTCATGTTTCATGTCATTTAAGTTTACCCATAACGTAACCCCATCGTACGTAAGTTCGCATCAACACAAATAGATCAAAAGGGGGAACATAAGAATATGACAAGATGGCAAAGTCTATCACAAGTTAAACATGATGATATTTGAGGCAAAAGGGGTTCAACATACTAGCATATGGCATTATTAGCCTCAAAACATGTATGACATCAACTTAGCAAATAGGTGATAACATGGTCATGGTTAACATAGGGTGATAACTTGTGATTAGCATATAATTTAAGATCATATGCGAGTTAACATCAAGGTCATGAGAGGATCTATGTTGCATTATGCATAACAACCAAGTTCTATGTTGCATTATGCATAACCACCAAATAAAGCTCATAGCTTTCTACCCAAAAATCAAGATAAATGATACTAGGTTCATGATAGTGCCACAATCATAGATCAAAAGAGTCATAAATGGATCTATGCATACAAATATAGCCCCCAAGACAAGTATTATACCCAAAAGTCCCATTTCAACTTGCTACATGATCACATTAACTTCATAGTTTAAATCTAAGAGTAGAGTGGGGCTTACAAATTGCGGCTATGAGATTTAGAATAAAATAGAACAAGATTGAGACGAAGCCACACTAGGAATCCCCAAATGAATATAAGCTCCAAGTTGTCTTGAGAAATAAGAAGATCCTTTGATTTGTATGAAGAAAGATGGCTCTTTTACTAGCTTAGAACACTCAAGCTTTCATGAAGAAGATGGAGGCCATGATATGAAGGTGGAGGCCATGATTAGGAAGCATTTTGGCATAATTTAGTTGTTAGGTTGATTTGTGATGATTTAGGCTAGGTATTAGGGTGTTTTTATAGGTGTAGAGACTAGTTTAGGCCATAGGATTAACCCTAATTCAGATCTGAGCCATCAAATCACGTCACAAGCCAACAAAACAAGACCTAGGAGCCAAAACAGGTGCACCAGGCCAAACTGGCCGACCACCCAGGTCGACAGGGGTGTCGACTGGGCAGTCGACACCAACTGGGGTGTGTCGACTCCCAAGTCGACTCCCCAGTCGACTTGGGGGCTGGGCGGGAAACTTTCCCGCCCAGTCTGTTTGGCTCCAGATTTGAAATTTGAACTGTTTTTAAACTTGAAATTTTCTGAAAACTTGGACGGGCCATAACTTGGTCATACGGACTTCGATTTTCGAAAACTCGGATTCTATTTCGCGTATTTTTTCGAGACGAACGCAATGGCACAGCCCGTTTCCCTTGATTCAGATTTTAACATTTAATTCTGCCTTGATTTACGTTATAACATGTTATTCAAAATACGGGTTGTTACATTCTCCCCACCTTAAAGGATTTCGTCCCCGAAATCTTCAAGTTCGGAAGAACGTATCCTACCATCCATCATCCATCTATTCAAAACATCATCCATGAGCAGTCATTGTCCTTAAAAGATTCTAAATGTTGTATGATCATATGCGAAAGGTGTGTGTATATGTACTTATCTAATGCGAAAATCAGGCGGTTACTGATTCAGTAAACCTCCTTAATGCAAAATATGTTAGTGAAATGAGTCCATATGTATGCAAATTCCTAACATAATTTATAATCTCTACATGAGTGCACATAACATTCATCCATATGCAACAACCACGTGATAACATATAAAGTTTCAGCCATGAATAAGTATAAGCCCTCATGCATATGCAATATGAAAGTGTGTGAGCCGATCTTAGTGCCTAATGTGTATCATGCATCCACGAGTAACCACTTGCAAACACTTGCAACCACTTGCAAACATCAAGCATAACATGTTTCAAATACAAGTTTCATCCAAAGGTTTTCTACCTAAGGTTCTCATGATAAGGTTAACGAGATAACAAGATAAACATGGATAGCAAAAGAAAGATATGCTAACTAGGAAAAGAGATTGAGAATGTACCCTAAAAAAGGAATGGATAAAGCCCACGCATCTTCTCCTCGGTTTCCCAAGTTGCATCTTCATCGGCTTCACTCCACTGAACCTTTACTAACTTGACTTCTCGATTCCTCAGCTTCTTGATCTCCGTTCCCAAGATACGGATCAGAGCTCGCCTCAGGGTTGCCTCTTTCTCTACCTCCACGTCTTCAAGAATGCTAGGCTTGGCTGATTCATGTAGGCACTTTCGGAGATGCGAGACATGAAAAACATTGTGCACTCCAGCCAGCTTCTCGGGCAATTCCACTCTATAAGCCATTCGCCCAATCTTCTCTATGATAGGGAAGGGTCCCACGAACCTTGGTGCTAGCTTTCCAACTGCTCCAAAATGAACCACATTTCGCAAAGGAGAAACCTTCACAAAGACCATATCTCCAACTTCAAACTCTAAGTCTGTCCTTCGCTTGTCTGCATAGGATTTCTGTCTGTCTTGGGCCGTTTTCATCCGCCTTCGAATCAACTCAACCTTCTCGGATGTGTCCCTTATCATGTCGGGCCCAAGTATAAGCTTATCTGTCGTCTCCCACCAACATGTTGGTGACTTGCACGGCCTCCCATACAAAGCTTCGAATGGTGCCATCCCTATGCTTGCTTGGTAGCTGTTATTATAAGCAAACTCTACGAGAGGAAGGTGGTCTTCCCAAGTGCCACCAAAGTCAAGAATGCATAGCCTCAATAGATCTTCTAGTACCCTATTCACCCTTTCGGTCTGGCCATCCGTCTGTGGGTGATAGGCCGTACTTAGATTCAATCGCGTACCCATCGCTTCTTGCAAACTATTCCAGAACTGGCTAGTGAAGATTGGGTCACGATCGCTAACTATGCTAGAAGGAACTCCATGCAATCGCACTATCTCTCGAAGATAAACAGATGCTAGCTATGATGCGGTCCTCTTGCTCTTCACCGGAATAAAATGGGCGCTCTTCGTGAGTCTATCCACTATGACCTATATGCTAGTATTCCCGTTCCTTGATCTCGGCAATCCATCCACAAAATCCATAGAGATACTTTCCCACTTCCATAGCGGGACCTCCAATGGATGTAGTAGCCCACTGGGCTTCTTCGACTCGGCCTTTACTTGCTGGCAAACAATGCATCTAGAAATAAACTCTGCCACATCCTTTTTCATCCCATCCCAAAAGAAAATGCGCTTCATATCCCGGTACATCTTATCCCCTCCGGGATGTATGGTCATCCTCGAGTGATGCGCCTCCTCAAGAACTTTATTTACTAAGTCTCCCACTCGTGGGACACATAGTCTTCCATCACGCCTTAGCCATCCCTTGTCATCAATAGTATATCTAGCGAGGTGACTTAACGTCTCACCCCGAATCAACTTGTCCATGATCTCGACTATCTGCGGGTCTTCCTTCTGTGAAGCCCCAACTTGATCAAGAAGTGTAGGTCTAAGCTCAAGGGATGCTAACGAACCAGTCATCGACCCAACAGCAGGTGCAAAATCAAAGGTTGCCAAGAACTCTAGGCTCTTCATCTCAACAAACCAGGGACTCAAAGTCAACCTTCTTCTGCTTAGCGCATCCGCCACAACATTACCCTTGCCAGGGGTATAAGCTATCTCGAAGTCATATGATGCCAAGAATTCCATCCACCTTTGCTGCCTTAGATTCAAATCTTTCTACGAGAAGAGGTACTTGAGCGACTTGTGATTGGTATATAACTCAAACCTTTCGCCTAGAAGATAGTGGCGCCAGGATTTGAGTGCAAAGACGATCGCCGCCAACTCCAAATCATGAGTGGGATAGTTCTTCTCATGAACTTTGAGTTGCCTACCCCCAAAGCATATCACTCTCCCTTCTTGCATCAGGACAGCGCCTAATCCCGTGCCACATGCATCGGTGTACACGGTAATCATCTTCCCTCCATCGGGTAATGCTAGAACTGGAGCTGAGGTGAGGGCTTTCTTGAGCCTTTGAAAAGCAAGCTCACACTCTAAGTCCCATGCAAAGACTAAGTTCTTCTTCGTTAACTTGGTAAGAGGGGCTGAAATCCTAGCGAAGTCCTTAATGAATTTCCTATAAAATCCTGCCAGACCGAGAAAGCTTCTCACTTCAGTTGCATTCTTCGGAACTTTCCAGTCTTGTACCGCCACCACTTTAGCGGGATCCACAGCCAAGCCCTGCTTAGAAACTATATGCCCAAGGAACCGAACTTCACTTCTCCAGAAATGGCATTTGGAGAACTTGGCTTTTAACTGATGAGCTCTAAGTGTATCCATAACCTGCTTGAGATGTATAGCATGCTCTTCCTCGTCCTTAGAGAAGACCAGAATATCATCCACGAAGACAACCACAAACTTGTTATGCAACTTCCTGAACACCCTACTCATCAAATCAACAAAGTATGCGGGTGCATTAGTCAAACCGAACGGCATGACTAGCCATTCAAAGAATCCATCTGGAGTCCTAAACGCAGTCTTATCAATACTATCCTCAGCCACTCTAAGCTGATGGAATCCGGTGGCTAGATCGACCTGAGAGAAAACAGAAGCACCAACAAGCTGGTCAAAGAGATCATCAATCCTCGGTAACGGGTGTCTATTCTTCTTTGTCATCTTGTTCAACTCACGATAATCAACACATAGACGAAGCGAACCATCCGCCTTAGTAGCGAATACCACCGGAGCACCCCATTCTGAAATGCTTTGCCTAATGAAATTTTTCTCAAGCAACTCATTGATTTGCTTGCTAAGCTCTCTTCTTTCTCGCGGGGCCATGTGCCTAACGGGCAATGAAACTGGCTTGGTATTATCAACAAGATAAATGCGGAAATCTATCTCTCGCTTAGGGGGTCCCCTTAACCTCATCAAAGATATCAGGATATTCTCGGACCACTCTCACAGATTGCAGATCATCGATCGACGAGTCAAGAGATTCAAGATAACATAACATGACGGGATCCATAGGGTTACAAGAAATTTCTAGGGTATTACCGAGGCGAGTCATAAGCCTCACTACCCATTGCTCACAATCGAGAATGGCTCCATAACTGGACAACCAATCCATGCCCAAAATCAACCCGTATCCCATGAACCCGAGAACATAAGCATTACATGTGAATTCTACGGTCAAGATAGAAATCCTCAAATCCATACAAATCATAGATAGATGGGCAGAACCCCCAATTGGATTTGAAACACTAACGGGATCCTCAACTAGACTAGTACTTAGGTGCAAACTTTCAACAATGTCGGAAGAAATAAAGGTATGTGATGCGCCAGAATCAAATAAAGTTCGAACAGGAAAACCAAAAATATAAACAAGGCTTTCTACAGAAATACTACCTCGGTCCGGAGCTGGAGTAGTGTTGAGAGCACGCATCTGCCCTCCAGAAGGTCCTGCTCATTGAGTCTATCCTTGCCCCTGCCCTTGCTTCTTTGGGAAATCCTTGCTGAAGTGTCCAGACTCTCCGCAATGAAAGCATTCTCCCAACTTCCTCTTCTTCTTCCTACAATCTTTGGCTATGTGTCCAACAATCCCACAGAAGTTGCACTTCCTTGTCTCCCTTGCCTTGTTGTTGTTGGCCTTGTTACCCTTGTTGTTCTTGTTGCTCTTGTTGTTCTGGTTGCTCTGATTGCTCTGATTTCCTCCCCACTTGGAGTCTGCCTTCTTGGCTTGAGTCTCATTAGGCTTGACTTCTTTCTTGCCATTCTTATCATCTCCCTGAAGCAAGGCCATATCCACTAAGCTCTCAAAAGTGGGCCCCATGGGTATATGAGACATGGCTAAACCTTGTAATGGCTCATTCAATCCTCGTGCAAAGCGTAGAGCCTTCTTCTGGGGTGTGTTAACCATGTCCAAACTGAATCGAGCAAGCTGGTTAAACTTATTCACATACTCCCTCACTGTCATGTCCCCTTGCTTCAAAGATATAAACTTCTCCATTTGTAGATTCTCCTCAGCAGATGATAGAAACTTAAGCCCAAACCTCATCCTAAAGTCGGCCCACGTCTCTATAGGCCTAGTAGCGTTGGTGACCTCCCACCAATAAGCAGCTTCCTCCTTCAATAGCCATACTGCCAACATAACTTTCCTATGATCATCCACATCAAAGATAGCAAAAAGGTCTTCAGTTTCCTTTAACCAGTTTCTTGCCTCCACATAAGTCTCTGTCCCAACAAAATTCTTGCCACCCATCACCTTAAAGTCTTTGCAAATCTTTGCGAAATCCGCTTGTGAACGCTGAGGAGGAGGAGGAGGAACCTCAGGTACGGGAGGAGGAGTGGGAGTGTTTGTTGGGCCCGCATCGTTGGCCCTAGCTTCCAAGTACCTTCGGAACCATCCGGGTATGGGTACTCCCTTGGGAAGGTTAAGATCGGCCATGCTGAAAAAGGAAAAGATAGATTTAGAACGAGGAAACAAAGGATAGTGCTAATGGCTTTTGGGGAATAGCCTTTTAAAATAAACTAGACTTTTCTTGGAAAATAATTCTTTATAATCAGTTTTGAAAATAGTTTTTCAAAAGGTAAGTTTTAAAAACTTTTTGCTCAAATCTTGTAAACCTTACGCTCTGATACCAAATGTAACACCCCACCTCCGCCAGGGTCACTCATGCAAGTACACTGGCTTTGGAGGGGTGTTGGACAAGGTAAACATGCATGAAGATATCACACGACAGAACATATGAGTAAAACAGAGTAAATAAAGCAGCGGATAAAATTACTATCTCAAAACCATAGTCAACTTACATCAAAAGTACTAAGTCATTATTTTCCAACTACTACAAGTCTAGAAACATAAACTGGAAACTGGAAATAACATAAAGTAAACTATCCCCAAAGTAGACGTGGTAAAGCCATAGCGAGCTCAAGTCCAAACCGTACATGAGCTATCCAGAAAGCAAGCTAAAGATCCAAGGTAGATGCTAGTGTTCCCACCCTGAGAACTAGGTGGGGGGGGGGGATGGAAGAACAGAGGCGAAAGGAAAACGGGTCAGTCAAAAAGACTGGTAAGTCCTACCTACTATTAGTATAAAAACTAATAAAGTTAACTGGACATGTAAAACAGAGATGAAACATAGGATGATAACTGGCATGGTGAAAAGTTAACAAGAGTGGCATCGCATATACAAGGTTAAGTTGCGCCAAGTGTACTAGTATTCTAATCCATGTCAAGTATAAACAAGAAATGATCCCTTGGCCCAAAATTGGCCCAACATCATGAGATGACCTAAATCAAGGCCCAACTACTCGGTCTAGTCGATCGGCTCCCTATAAGCCTAACTCGTCATGTATCGGTGTCATACGGCTTAATCATGGAATGTAGTTAACTTTGCAAGGTCCACCCTAGGGTGTATCCAGTCCTAGGGTGTAAACCACAGACACAAAACAAGCACGCACATTCTTAACCTACCGGTCCCCATGTTCAACTCCAGACTTAATGTGCACGACCATGGTCCGCCTGAACTTAACTGGTGCACCATTCAGTCGTCTCTTTTGGTCTCTTACAATCAGCCCAGTAATCGTGCCCCACCCTAGCCTAGTCCTAGGGTATCCATGATACTCCCTAGTGGGTTACTGCTGAAAAGGACCACGTAACTAGGATTTCAAGCGGGTTAAGTGTGGTTAACCCTATCCTAACCATGTATTGAGTTGGTCAAGTGTATCCAAGCAGTTCATGACTTAACCCTATCAATACATCGTGTTTAATTGGTTCAGTGTATTCAAGTAGTCCATGACTTAACCCTACCAATCCATCGTGTTTAATTGGTTAAGTATTCAAGTGGTCCATGACTTAACCCTATCATGTGGCATTAATTAACTTAATGCACCCCAACCTCTCACATTAGACTTTGATGTGGTTACTAGTTAAGCCGGGCGGGTCCGGGTAGCTTTACACCACAACCTAGTCTAACCTTGGGTTTTAAGTGCGATATGACCAACTACTCACATTGGGTCCTATTGTTTGTAGCCACTAGTTAAGCCGGTCGGTTCCGGGTAGATTTATGCTACAAACTCAACCCAACCTCGAGTTGGTCACTTTCATGTTTTCTACATGTCATGTCCACGTTCATGTTTTCAAGCATAATCACATGTCATATTTTCAAGTCATGTTTCATGTCATTTAAGTTTACCCATAACGTAACCCCATCGTACGTAAGTTCGCATCAACACGAATAGATCAAAAGGGGGAACATAAGAATATGACAAGATGGCAAAGTCTATCACAAGTTAAACATGGTGATATTTGAGGCAAAAGAGGTTCAACATACTAGCATATGGCATTATTAGCCTCAAAACATGTATGACATCAACTTAGCAAATAGGTGATAACATGGTCATGGTTAACATAAGGTGATAACTTGTGATTAGCATATAGTTCAAGATCATATGCGAGTTAACATCAAGGTCATGAGAGGATCTATGTTGCATTATGCATAACTACCAAGTTCTATGTTGCATTATGCATAACCACCAAATAAAGCTCATAGTTTTCTACCCAAAAAACAAGTTAAATGATACTAGGTTCATGATAGTGCCACAATCATAGATCAAAAGAGTCATAAATGGATCTATGCATAAAAATATAGCCCCCAATACAAGTATTATACCCAAAAGTCCCATTTCAACTTGCTACATGATCACATTAACTTCATAGTTTAAATCTAAGAGTAGAGTGGGGCTTAAAAATCGTGGCTATGAGATCTAGAATAAAATAGAACAAGATTGAGACGAAGCAACACTAGAAATCCCCAAATGAATATAAGCTCCAAGTTGTATTGAGAAATAAAAAGCTCCTTTGATTTGTATGAAGAAAGATGGCTCTTTTACTAGCTTAGAACACTCAAGCTTTCATGAAGAAGATGGAAGCCATGATATGAAGGTGGAGGCCATGATTAGGAAGCATTTTGGCATAATTTAGTTGTTAGGTTGATTTGTGATGATTTAGGCTAGGTGTTAGGGTGTTTTTATAGGTGTAGAGACTAGTTTAGGCCATAGGATTAACCCTAATTCAGATCTGAGCCATCAAATCACGTCACAAGCCAACAAAACAAGACCCAGGAGCCACAACAGGTGCACCAGGCCAAACTGGCCGACCACCCAGGTCGACATTGGTGTCGACTGGGCAGTCGACACCAACTGGGGTGTGTCGACTCCCAAGTCGACTTGGGGGATGGTCGGGAAACATTCCCGCCCAGTCTGTTTGGCTCCAGATTTGAAATTTGAACTATTTTTAAACTTGAAATTTTCTGAAAACTTTGACGGGCCATAACTTGGTCATACGGACTCCGATTTTCGAAAAATCAGACTCTATTTCACGTATTTTTTCGAGACGAACGCAATGGCATAGCCCATTTCCCTTGATTCAGATTTTAACATTTAATTCTGCCTTGATTTACGTTATAACATGTTATTCAGAATACGGGTTGTTACATGATACTTGGAGAATTTGCATGAAGGCTGTGCTAGAATCACAAGGTGTGTGAGATATCATAGAAAATGGGTATGAAGAACCCGCCGATGTCACCACTTTATCCCAAATTAAAAGGGATAAGTTGAAGAGTTTGAAGATGAAGAATTTACAAGCCTTAGTCATCATTCATCAAGGCTTGGATGATGATATGTTCGGAAAGATAATGGATGCAACTGCGAGCAAGGAAGCATCGGAGACCTTGGAGAATGAATTCATTTAAATTACTAAAATGAAGAAAATTCGATTTCAAAATCTACAATGTAAGTTTAAATCTTTACATATGGAATCTTCAGAATTGATTGATGATTATTTTTCTCGAGTTTTTTCTCTTGTAAATCAATTGAAAAAATATGAAGAAAAAATGGAATATTCTAGAGTTATTGAGAAAATTTTAGGATCTTCAGATTCCAAATTTGACAACATAGTTGTTGAAATTGGGGATTCTAAAGATATAAAATTCATGAACATTGGTCAACTTTTGGATATTCTTCAAGTTTTTGAAGAAAGATTAAACAGAAAAGTTGAAGAGAAAACCAATTACATTGAAGAAAGATGTATTGAAGATGGTACGTTGCTACTAGCTCACGAAGAAAATGAAAAAGAGGAAGATGAGAAAAAATAACATTAAGGAAGAAATTCATGGAGCATCTAAGAATGTGAAGCGGGACATAAATAAATTTTGCAAGGATGTTGATAAAACATCCGGTGGGGAAAATATGAAGAGCACAGAAGAAAAATGTGTATCTAAAGGCGTAATTGTTGAAGAAGAAATCAAAGAAGCAAAAAGGAAGGGTAATGAAAGCAATCTAAAATGCGACGATGTTGCTAACAAGCGAAAAGAAGAAAAAACATATATTGAAAAAGGAATTGGTTGGATAAAAAATTGTAAGAGTGAAATTATGAAAGAATGGAAAGATGACATATATGACTCATTCAATGTTTATGACACCGGAACAAG